>JACEFO010001866.1:1470000-4187442 GCA_015342445.1 Digitaria exilis
ATTGTCGTTTCGATATTTTGGATATTTGTAGGATTATTGTTTTGTTGTACATTGGCCTTGCTATTCTTCCATTCCAAGAAAAGAAACAAATATAGATTCATAAGGAAATTGTAGCAAAGGAAATGAGAAACCACTGAAAACCCAACTACAAAAGAAATAAGATTTTCTTAAAAGAAAAAATCTAAACTTGTAGGAACCTGTCAAAGGATCCTTAGAACTAAAAAGTAAGTCAACGTACATGTAATTGTTTTTTGTTGTGTGTTAGATCCAAGTGAGGTTATTGCTTTGGTAAAGGCAAAAAATATAACAAATCCTAGAGGAAGAACAACAACTTTAAACCATACCGATATGTTTTTTAGGGTGTCCACAAACATGTAACAAGTCGATCCGCGCTAACTAGTGTACGTCGGCCTGGAAACATGAGCGGCCACCACCGCCTTGCCCACCGTGGGCATTTCTGATGCCTTCTTCCCCCTACTTCCTTTATCCTTTTGTTGAGTCTACCTTAACCACTCCGGAGGACGGGAGGAGTGGGTAGTGGGAGTGGGATACATATGAAAATATCACTAGGTTGAGGTTGCCACACGACTGAGTTGTGACATGAGAACTAGTCCTGGTTCAGTGGGACCGGTACAGACTGTGTGTATATTATCTTCTGATCGATTCTCCGATTTGATGTACGAACATAATGTTTCACCATCGATTACACTTGCTAATTGCCACATGTCAAGAATTATTGACTGCTAGTATTTTCTATTTTACATGAAACTTTCAATAATGTTTTAGACAAGTAATATTCAATGGTTGACGACCATCCATTGATAGTGAGAAGCATATATTGATTTTATTAAATCTATTAGATCTATCTATTCAATCTTTCGGGTGTTCATTGAAAGAGTTACATGTGTGTATTCTCACATAGTGGGTATACATATTTCACATATATACTTAGCAAATATCATAGGACAATCTCCAACAACACAACCTATAATAGGAGACCTATTAAGAGTATGGGTCACGCAAAACTGAAAGGTCACATACCTAAATATTCTCATATCCAACAACAGACGCAAAACACATTCGTGGAGGCGAGACTGTTTCTTTCCCGAGCCGCGTTGGATGGAATAGCCATGGAACAAAGTCGAGGGGTTTCTGCGTCCACGGGAGAAGAACGACATATGCGAGGAAGCCGCCGGGCATCGACCAACATCACAAAGTTGGGCGAGGAAGCTGCTGGCGATCAACCAGCGTCACAAGGCTACGCATTGGCTCACAGATAATTTGATTTCTATGGGATTAAATCCCTCAATCTTTTGCAATCCGCTTGGATGGGAACTAAAATGAACAATTTGTGGCCAAATTTTCCTCCAGCCGATTCATCGACCAAATCAATCAATCCATACCTCGCAAAGCAGTCGGAGCAGATCTTGCTGTCGGCAAAGCTCTCCCTGTCGTCGGGGCGTGAGCACTCGAGGGCAACCGCGTGCCTTTGGACAGCGCACTCCGAGGCACGGACGAGCAAACACGACATCACCACACGACCGAGATGGCTGCTCCGCCGAGCAACCGCGGCGGCACGAATGAGGAGCGACAGCACACATGGTTCCTCCGTGATATAGTTGGGCAGGCGATTTGGGTCCAGGAGAGAGAAAGAGGCCTTTTTGGGTTTCCAAGTGAGCCCGACCCAAAAATTGGTCTCTGCTTTGGGTGCTATGTTGGAGGCTTCTCCCCCCAAAACCAAGGTGGGCTACCCATATTTGGGTTTGGGTTGCATGATAGGTCTGTTGTTGGGGATAGTCTAACCTATCCAAGCCTCTAAGGTCAATCACAATATATAAGCCTTAGTTTTATCATATTGTCACCAAAACAATAATCATGACTGTTTATCCATTCAGGATGAAATTGTTAGATATAGTCACACATCGGTTATTGATAGTGGTGAGCACAACATATAAGGTGGGGGCAGCCCTCCTCCTATCAGACTAGGCCTGATGCCTTGGTTGTTATTGGGCTCCAGTGGACCTTGGCCTGTGGGACGATGGCTCGTGTGTACAGCAGGCCAAGCCGGAATCCGCTGCACCACTATAACAGAAATCATATTTCTTATGTCAGTGATTCATAAAGCTGAGTAGGTAAAAGCAGTAAAAAATAAAATCATTTGCTCATCGAGAACAGAGGCAAGCTGCTGCAAAAGCAACTCAGGTCCAATACTACGCACACCATACCTCGCTTAGCAACTCAGGTCCAATATTACGCACACTATACCTCGTTTGACACACATCTACTACTCATCTCAGGATCAGAATAACCTCCTGATCGAGAATCTTGCCGCAAAAGGAGTATAAGTACAATTTTACACAAGCTCTAACGGCACATACAAAGTAGAACAGCTGCTTTACTTTACTATCATAGTAGTATCTCAGTGCACTACACCTAGCGTAGCAGCAACCTACCACGACCGCGAAGGCGGTCGGCGCATGCACGCACGACGGCGAGACAGTCAGCAAGCAGACCGCGCGTGCTTTTGCTTCCAACCACCAGCCTCGCGCTCGGGGTATATGGGGTGAGGTGAGGTGACGACGACAAGGCATACGAGGCGGTCAGGGTCATCAGCTTGCTGCGGCGCCGCGTGTCCGCGTCACGGTGGCGGGCCCAGCATCACCAGCGCCCAATGGGCCCGCATTACGCGCCCTGCTGCGGTAGATGCCGGCGACAAGCGCTGCGCTCGCGCCCACGACGCCGGCGACGAGCATGTTGGTGAAGAAGCCGCCGTGAGAGATGCGCGGCGTATCGAGGTCGTGGGCGCCAAAAGGGACGGCGATGACGACGAGGGCGCAGGCGCAGACCGCCGCGGCGACGAGGGGCAGGACGATGACGACGACGCGCGCGGCGGCGTGGTGGGTGGTCGTCGTGGCGCTTCCTGCAGGGGCGGCGCCGCGCGCATCCCCCCACCACGGCCCACGGATGATGAAGGGGAGTAAGGCACCGGCACCGGCGGCGAGGACGAAGCGGTAGCACTTGGCGGCGAGGTGGACGAGCAGGCGGCGGACACAGACGGGGGCGCCGCCGGGGACGAGGACGAAGCACGGCGTGACGGTGAGCGCCGCGGCCAGGGACAGCAGCAGGGTGAAGCGGGCGAAGTAGTCCGTGGGCGGCGCCGGCGCGCCACGCGCACGCCGCGTGCGGGCTCCCGAGGGCGGCGGCGCTTTGCGGACGAAGCGCACCAGCAGCACGGTGCCGAGAAGCTGGGCGATGAGCACGGCGATGACGAAGAGGCATATGGCGATGTCGACGATTGGGTTCTGCCCGGCGTAGGCGAACAGGAGCTCAAGCGTGTCGAGCCCACCCAACGCGCCGGCGCCCAGGGCCAGCACGATTATCGCCGGAATAGCGCCGGCCATGGCCATGGGCATCGTATCAACCGACGAGGCTCTCTGACTGTTTTGGTTTTGGAATTGAAAGCCTCCGCTTTTATAGGCTAGCATCTACTGTACCTGGATACCAGGGTCCCGTGTGGGCGCTAGCTCCACGCACAGTTTCCAGCCGTGTTGATACGTGCTGTGCTTGGCATTGGGCACCGCGACGTATGCGGGGATGGGGTGGGGGGCATGCCGCAGTAGCAACGAGCCCGTTGCCGTATGCATGGGGGCGGCCCTGCTTTGATGTGGCCAAAACACCCCCTTTTATCTGCAATTTCTTTTTCCTCTCTCTGCATCTGTTGAAGTCTGACGATTGAGAGCATAATCATGACCTCAACGGAATCATTTCATGACAAGTTGTTGCTAATCTTAGATTGCGCTTACGCCGTCTGAGCTCACCATTTCATGATCTCAACGGGATCGTCCTGCCAGGGCACGGGCATCGTGTCAGCTTGACTATTTTTCTCCAGTTTCGCTCAAAAACGGAGATCGACCTCGCCAAGTCGCCATCAACAATCACATGGCGCCGCCGGACAGAGACAAGGCCAGCAAGGACATAACAGTTGCCAAAGGCCAAAGCCATTGCAGGAATCTGGTGGACCGCTGTTTCCGCCCTCCGCTCGTAGTTGTGCACCTCGCGCGTCAGCGCATACCTGGAAGTGGAGCATCCTGCCTTCCAGTTCCTGGTACACAATGACCATGTCACGTCACATTCGCAATTTCGCATGCCTTGTCACCTTACGGAGCACTACTCCGTACTAGCTACAAGCCCTTGACAAAAGGAGGATGGATCCCTTGCAGGCGGCATGGATCGACCAACCAAGACCAGTACACAGTCTCGAGGGGCGGAGGGGAGAGCAAGAGCGCCTCGGCTACACTGCATATGGGTGGCAGAACTGGTAAAACCAAGCCAGTGATGATTTGTGCCTCGAATTCGAGCGAGTTTCACCTGCACAAACGAACACAAAATTTGGAGTTTGCCATAACCACATACTCCTACTACATATCCTTGCCTGAAGGAAAGGAGCAGCCTCTTGAGCGGTCCGGGAATGTCCAACATCTCCAACAATGGAACTTGAAGACTTGGAACACATATATCCTCCTGCAGCGCAAGAACGCCTCTCGGTTCATTCACGTCGCCATCTCGCTCTGCACCTTCGCACCGGCCAAATCCTCCTGCAACAGATTCCGCAAGACTTTCGGTGCTCCTTCTCCGGCCCTTAGGTTGCCGACGATTCCTCCGCACGGAGAAAGCTTTTCCCAAACAAATCATCGTCGTCCACAAAGGAAGCTTCTCAGTTATTTCCGCTCTGAACACTGAGCCTTCGTCGCTAAGCAAAAAGAAACTTCGGCGATGCTTCAAAGGCATCGTTTTTCTCCGATCCGGAGCTTGCTCCGTCCCCATCCCACCAGACGGCGCATGTCGTTCTCGGAACCTCTCAGTTCACACTCCTTTCTCCAGTGTGAACACTCCAACCTTTGGTGTTCACATGGCTGCTATATATTGCGGCCAACCTGCTCAATTGTGCCGCCGACCAACTATCTCGCATCCCGGCAAAGTCCAGGCATCCCTTTGTAGGTATAGCTCGATGGCCACTGTGGTTTGCGTTGCTGATCACCGGAGCTCAGCTCATATGAAGTGTCGGACACCAATCAGTTTGTCTTCTCAAAAGGCTGAAACTAGCAGGTTTGTTTCAAGTTCATACAATTGCTTACTACGGGATCAGTGGTTGGAGCAAAGCATACAATGGGCTCTGGATGGCCGGAATAGGGGTGCAAGTGAAAACAATTAACCAGGACGATATGTACTACTATTAGGCCGCATGATCACGGAAGGATTTTGGGCATTGGCAGTGAGATACGGAAATTCTGAAATACAAACAGAAGGATTGTGCATAGTTTAACGGGTGGTGAAATTCTGAAATCAGACATCAAGGGTGGTGGACAAGTTTAAAGTGGCACCTTTTTCTTCAGCCTCCCATGTGTCATACGATCACGCTTTGCTTTGGATGACCTGGCATGGGAATATGGGATAGAGTCCGCTATCAAGGATTGAACAAAAAGGAAAGAAACAACGAAAGAAAGGCGCCGAGTAAAGAAAAGAGGATTGGTATGTTGATCGCCCTGTAAACTTTTACAAGTTCTCTTGCCTAGTTGCACATAAATTTCATCATTGTCTTTGCCTATTACTTTGAGTATATAATTACTTGATCTTGATCCCAGTACTATTACGCTTTTTGGCACCAAAATTGCAACTAAATAGGTCTCTAAAACTGGGCATATTCCTAGAAGGTTAGAAAGGAAATATCGTAATATTTCTCACTCTTTCCTTTCTCCTCCAGTCAATTGATTGGTATATACAAAATTTAAAAAAATACAAACTTTTACAACCATGAATGTGAACGAGTTGAATTCTCTCTGCAGCCTGGAAATACATGTTGGTGTTTGGCTCAAAATTAAGTTATGTTGTTCATAGTTGGCATATTTTCAAGAATTATACCAAAAGAGAAATTCAGTTCGACAAAGATCAAAATGAAGTTTACATACATAACACATGACACATACATTTTTTTAGGGGAACACATATACTGACAAACATGCGATTCAGCTGTGACGAATATTACAGGGACCCGCCGATAGTGATGAACTGATGATCTCTTCTCCGTCTTCCTCCTCGCTGAGCATGACATGGTCTGGGAAGCAACCGGAACGTTCCACTACTCGGACAGAGGTGGATGAGGAGACCACAGTGAAGCACTGCTGAACTTGTAGTTGTTCACCGGAGATTACAGCAAAGCCGCGGCTATAAACGTCGCCACTGCCGACTTATTGTTCAGACATCTGACTCTCACACAGTATCATAGCACAACATAGAATCTAGTCATAATTTGACCTCATATACTGAACAGGCAATGCACAAGAGGCATGGCAACGAGGAGAAGCAGGGCACATGACGCCATGGCGCATGCCAGGGAAGCGAACCACCTGAACGCCGCGGGTCGCACCATGGTAACTTGGAGGTAAACAAGGGTGACGCCCATGAGGTAAGTGGTGGGGACCACAATGAGCGTGGCGGCGGCGGCGGCGGCCGCCGTGACGGGGTGGTGCTTGGAGAGCTCGTGTAGGATGTCGAGAACGGGCTCGAGGACGAGGAGGCCGGTGACGGCCACGCAGAGCACGAACATGGTGATCTCCGGGAGGGAAACCATCTTGGGGGTTGAGGAGAGTTGATTAAAGTATGGATCGGAACAAGGGTATGGCAAAAGCAGAGGAACTCTGTGTTGCTAATTGTGCACGAAACACTCACGACGTTACAGCAAGAAGAGAAAGAAACTGTTGATGAGGACAGAGCTAGTGGAGAAGACCTCAGATTTTGGACGAATTTGGGTTGAATTGAGTTCAGAACTTGCTAGAACAGATCGGGGCACTTTGGAAACGGAGGAGAGAAAAGACTTCTCCTCCCTCGAAGATGAACAATACTAGTAGATCCTGCTATTTTGGAAGAAATCTACGGGATGGTACCGAAGAGGGTGTACCAAAGGGGACAAGCGGCCATGAAACAAGTAGCAGAGGGTGGGTTAGTTACGCCCACAGCCTGCTTAACTGTGAAGGGAAGGCCGAATGCCCGTGAGAGGAGTTTACACCCAGACCGTTTTATAGCCAAGAACATAGCGGGTACCGGGCTAACAGGTTTACTCAAGTTTTGGTTTCTATATTTGGCGATTTTTTCTCCTTAATTGAACACAGTATACACGCATATACACTGATACAGTACACACATACAATGCACACCTACTATGCGTTAATAAGGCGCTGATCGTACTCTCTTGTTTTAGGTCCATTGGGGGGGGGTGGGGGGGGGGGGGCTCCCCACCTGACATTTTTTTTCATCGATCATTGCTCCTACATAGGGCTAATTGTTACAGCATTTTAGATTGGGAGAAGTTTTTACATTGGGATTATCTTCCCTGTAAAGCAACAAAATCAAGATATCCAAAGAAGAAGAAGAAACCAAATTCACATGACCGGCAGGCATGACCACAAGCGAAGAATTCAGTCCGCGTTGAGTCAGTGTTCAAGATTTTTCTTTTTTCCGCCACAGAATCCGCCCGCCGAGCGTGCCGAATCCCCCCGAGGGCCCGACGTTGTTTTCGTTGGGAATTTCGCCGCTAGCGCGCGTCCTTGGACCCGGCAGCAACAAACACACGGCTTGCTGTATCATGTATCAATATATGGATCTTCCAAAAGAAAATCTGGATCTTCCAGGAAAGGGCCCACAATAGCAGCATCTGGATCTTTTTTTCTTTTTTGTTGTGAATATCTTTTTTTCTTTTCTTTTGGAGATGCTTTTGTTAGACGATTTTTTGGGAGATGCTTCTGTCAACCCTCTTCCATACTTTGGTGGGATGGGTGAAGAAAGTGAAAGCCTAACTGCGCCTGCGTTCAGGGGTGTCTTCTCGGCTTCTTTCTCGTGTGGATGGACATTACATTAAGCTTGCCAGCAAATAAAAGCAGTACTTCAAAGGTAGATACGTTTGGGGGGGGGGGGTTGTAGTGTAGTCTTATGATGTAAGTAGAATAGAGACTTAGGCCTTGTTCGGTTGCACGGGTTTGATCCCCGAGCTGGACCAGTTCTATGCATGGTTTGAGTGGTTCCATGCATGTCACTCAAACCATGGGGTTTAGTTCCATGAGGTCAGACTCATGAAACGAAACTAGCCTTTTTGGCATGGAACGGGGCCAAACCATACTGGGTTTCAAACCCTTCCAGGCCTAACCGAACAAACATTTTGGGTGGATTGGGATTGATTCCATGCCGATATATTCCATGTAGTTTGGAGCCCATTCCATGGCATTCCAGGCCAAAACGAACAAAGCCTTAGGGCTTGTTCGGCAACCTAGAAATTGCTCCCAAGCTGGAATAGTTCCATGCATGGTTTGAGTGGTTCCATTCATGTCACTCAAACCATGGGGTTTGGTTCCATGAGGTCATACTCATGGAATGAAATAGACCTTTTTGGCATGGAACGGGACCAAACCATGCTGGGTTTCAAACCCTTTCATGCCTAACCGAACAAACATTTTGGGTAGATTGGGATTGATTCCATGCCAAGATATTCCATGTGGTTTGGAGCTCATTCCATGCCAAAACGAGCAAGGCCTTAGAGAGGCCTGGAGTATTTTTAGCCATAGATTCTGGATATGGAAGTTGGAGAACAAAACAAAAAGAGGCCTGAAAGTGGAAAAGAAAGCATTTCCAAACAAAAAAAGAGTGGGAAAAGGAAAGCGTGTAAAAGCTGATGAAACACGCAAAAAGAATAATGAACCAGGGGATCCACTTCACTTGATATGGACTCATGGAGGTGGACCATCTATAGCTTTAACAAAAGTTCGCTGAAAGTGAGACAAGAAAAAGCAGCAGCAAAAACCCAGAAAGGATTAAGTCATTCAGCTGTTTGCTCTTCCTCTTTCCATGACGTTTTGCTCTTTCTCTTTCCCTGACATGTGATAGCTAGCCCGCATAGATTGCCTGGCGATCGTGTGCCCCAAGTGGAGTATTGTCCACCTCATCATATGATTATTCAATTCACCGGCCTTCTTGCACCTTCTTTTTTTCTTATTCTGATAACTGTTAGGGGCCATTTGGGTAGTGGGGAAAAAAGAGGTGGGATTGAGCAATTGATGACTACTAGAGGGAAAATCTTAGTCATTCATCTCCCTTCATCACTAAATTTCGGTCATCCAATCATTTCTTTTTTTCGCCAGGTACCGCGCCATCGCGCAGGAGGCAGGACTGCAGCGGCCAGCGGGTACGGGTTCTCGGAGTCTCGGACCAGCCCCCGGAGCGAGGAGGGCTCCTGGGTTCACCTCGCCGCCGACGTGCTCTCAACGTCTCAGAGGTCATTAACTATACACTACTTCAATATATAGGACCAAGACATCCAAGTGAGGGAAGGAGAATCAAACAGAGTGTTCCCGTGTGCGCGTGCAGGGTGAGCAAGGACTTGGGCGCTGCACCGGCGTATGAGTTTGCGCTACGGCACCCGGGCCGCCGCACCCGCCGCCCCCATGTCCTTCGACACCAAAGGTTCTTCACTTCTTCTGCTGCCTTGTTCATTTAACAAAAAAAAAACATTGAGTGGGAGCGAAACGCTACCGGCATTTGGCAACACTGTTTTTATTCTCTGCTTGTCCTGAAACGTGAAAAGAATGTATGTCGAGATTTTTTTTGTGAAAAGTCCGTTGATAAGAAAAATAAGCTACTAGCGCCAGATAAAGAAAGAACCAGACAAGTCCGCTTCCATTATGCAAGTCTCAACTTGCATGTAGAGAGGGAACGAAGGAATTTCAGTTCAGGATAACCATCCTAGGAGACCAGTACATTAACATGTCAGACAGATAAACAACACGCAAAATACTTACCCACCAAGAGGGTACATTTCAGAGGAATTACTAGCCTGAATCAGACCTCACAAGTCAAAGAATCAGCAAACAGCTGTGTCATCAGGGAAGGTAGGAAAAGGTGTGGGGGAACACTTGCATGTAAGGAAGACCAGGTCAGACACGGGCAGTTCCCGTGCGGACGACGTGAGTTTTGTCACGTAGATGCGTCAGGCAGTAGAGCAGGACCGCGGAAAACAGCGACGTACACCATCAGCGTCCGGCGCGACGTCGAAGAAGCACGCGCGCCAGGAGCAAGATCCCGAGAAGGCCGGTGCAGGCGAAGATGAGGAGCACGCAGGCGATCAAGCCAGCGACGGCGCTCCCCCCGGCGGCGGCCAGCAAGAGGCGGATCGCCTCGGGCCTACCCACCGCCGCGCAGACCACGGCGAGAACAATAATGGCCGTCGTGACAAGGGCCGCCGTGCAGACGAAGCGGTGCAGAAGACCACGGAGGTAAAGAAAGTAGAGGATTTGCACATACCGGTTTCTCAGAACAAACCGAACGAGACGCACCGTAAGAAACGCAACCATGTTCTTGTCTTGGGCCGGTACTCTCTCTCTCTCTCTCTCTGCTGTCTTCCCCTTTTCCCTGTCACCGTAAGAACGGGTTGAGGTTTGAGGAGTTCGGAGAATGTTTCTAGCATGGTTAGTTATAGGATGAGGACGACGCATCCACTGCTCAGTATTGTAATCACCATCGATGCACGTGCAGGTAGAACCGGCCGGCCTGTCCTCTCCATTTCACAGAATCTCACGACATCTACCAGGTCAGAGCCCACTTGGAGTCCGTGACGTTGCGGCACCAACGCGCGCCGGTTTGTCCTCGCTTCCAATTTTCCAGGATCTTCAAGGAAAGATACATATAGATCGTCAGGTCGAGGACTTGTGATCCTGATATCTTTTGTGTAATACTCCATTCAAATTGTGAACACGATCGGATGAGGTTAGGCCAGCACCACAGGTTTACATGAGCATATTTTTTTTAAGATAATGGAACATAAAAGGTCGGTCTCTACACCATCAAAGACAGCGTACACAACCAAGGTTTACATGAGCACATAAGCTCAAACACTCTCTTCTTTAGAGTTGGAACGGCAACATGTCGTAGAAAAGAAAAACACGCTGAAAATAGGAAGAGAGACCATCCGTGCGCCGCGGACCGGACCTGTCAGTTCGTCGGGGTCAGGGTTTAGGGTCACCTGCGACCGTGACCACTATCCATTTGTCGGGGACATCGCAGGATAAGAACCTTTCTTTGATGGCGTCGCTTCGCGATAAGGACAAGACAAGCCGTCGGTCTTGACGCGCTTTGCTAATAGAAGAAAGGATGCTGTGGTGGTCGAACAGGAAAGGAAGCGGAGCATGACGGCGAACCCGACAGTGACAAGGGGTTCTCCAGCAACGAGCCAACCACCCAAGCGAGTGACCCAGTCAGCTGCACCAACCGTTACTTCTGCACCGTACTGATCTTTTGTTGTGTGCGCACAATGGCTGAAGTTCAGAAGAAATGTTTCAGGCAAAAACAAAAACAACAAATGAATGGATCCCTAATTGCAATGCAGAGCGGCATTCTTCCCCCCTGCAGTTGGCAATTGCTGGGTCAATCTTGACCGGGAACAAGGATGCAGTGAACAAAGGGCTGGTGCATCTTTATTGGACAGATTTCGAGAACAGCAAGCAATTAAATCCAGATTAAACCCAAGTGCCAGTCTTGCTGTCCTGCCCACGTGATCGTTTCTCCCACCTGCATTAACAAACTTGTCATAAGCATAAGAAACATATTTTGTGCAAGACAGAGTCACAGACAGGATTCACAGGACAAACGGTCAGAAAAAGTATAGGTGTAGAAGGCCAGAGGTAGAGAGAGAGAGAGAGAGAGAGTGAATCTTTTTTCTTTTAGATGCTCAGTTTCTTTTCAACAAAATAGCAGTAATCTCACGTTCATTTGACATGTGCTATTATTTTGAATTGGCTGGTCCATAAAAAATATTCAGATATCCTAACATATTTAAGCCCCAATCCCCTGGCTCTATTCTGAAAAGAGAATCATTGTTCCATTTGTCCTCGAAGACTTTCGAATGAAATACTACTATAGTGGTGATACCCTTGGATATGTTGTGCTCCTTTGGCCGTAGCGGAATAAATACTTAGCGAGCTCTGCTTAAGGAACTTATTATCACCCCAAATAGAAAATAGAAATAAAGTGGACAGACATGCAGTTGAGTTCATCTCAGATGAAGATTATTTTAATCCCAACTCAGGCATATGAAGGTTGACGACTATTACTGGTACCAATGTTAGGTCAACGTCAACATCAACGTGCCACACAAGCAATTTGAGGTTGGACCTCACATGTATGATTACCAAGTTTAGAAACCTCAGTGTCATTTTACAAGTTTGAGGACCGGGATGACAGCCCCTGCCAAGTTTGAGATCAGGCGGTGCATTTTTACTCTTTATGAACAACATCCTAGTTAAGTTAAAAAAACATCCTAGTCAGTATTGTGACAAACGCATATAGCATAACTCCCTATAACTAAATAGTACAACTGCTAAGCATAAAATTTGTACCTTTGCGGTGAAATTTTCAGGCGACTCGCTCCCTTCCCTTGACCGTAAAAAAAGAGAAATTTTGTAACATGGACGCACGACAATGTACCATGGCAGTGCACAGTATCCCCCTTGTAGCCTGGTAATGCAAGAGATTTTTGCATTCCATCGAGGGTGTGAAGGCCTGAAGGGTCGGTGTTAGTGTGCCAATCAAAATGCTGAAGACAACCATTACTGACATGTTGGATTCACTTCATGGAAAATGTGAAGAGGTTCCCAACATTATACAACAGATGTGTCATACCCGGTTTTAGGGAGAAAACCGAGTACATCTCATATGTGTGCCAGGATCAAATTTCACACATATGATAGACCGTGAGTGAATAGCAGAAACAGTACTCAAACGAATATTTAATAAACAAAGTATTTATTACACTCACGAATAAGGCACAAAGGCCAAAATAAACTGGTTCACACGATAACTAAGACGATATCTCCAAAAGCACTCCACAGGCAACTGACTGGTGGAACACACGCCTAGAACTCATCAAGATCGCTGAGGTACTCCGCTCCATTATTACCTTCTGATCCAATATAAGCAAGGGTGAGTACACTTATTGTTGGTACTCAACAAGTGGGGGAAATATGCAAGCTATCAAGGATAGGCTTGGTTTGCAGCGGTTAGCATTTTAGTTGGTCAAGTTTTATTGACAAGCAACTATTTACTAAGATATAAGTATATACCACCCCATATTAACAATAAGTAAGCATAAAGTAAATCATAAACATAACCAATAACATATGCATGCAATGATTTGATTTCATGTTTCGATAGATTAATCACGTGAGGGTCCAGGCCGTTCATGACCGCGAACACGGCTGTTATAACAGTTTTACACTCTGCAGAGGTTGTACACTTTCACCACAATTCGCGTAAAAGCTCCGAAGAACTTTGGACCCAACCATGCAGTGCGGGCCAGGCACGTACCACACTTCCGAGGTGTGACTGCATAGGGACGCTACGAGGCCTTTACAAAGATTCCCTAGTTAGAAACAATCCGCTAAGGTTTCCGGATCGGAAGCAGGCATAACCCTCCCTAACGGGCATAGTGTCTTAGCCAAGCCCACTTCCCGAGAGAACCGGGCTATACACCGTCAACCGCCACCCCCCATGCCCTTTCGGTAAGATCATTCCTAACCAAGGTTTCTAATTAATTAGCCAAGACCAGAGCCATATAGTACTGTGGTTGTACGGTTAATCCTGGGTGGTTCTCCATGTTCCGATTAACATGGTGATCTTGTATTAACATAACAAGATATAAATAATAAGGATATTTTTCAATGTTGGATAGAACCCATCATAAACCAAAGTTAAGCATCTAGCATAGCTACCCAACATAAAAGTAAACCCGGTTTATCAAGGCTTGGGTGTAAAAGACTAGTCATCCTTAAATAGGACCCATCAAATTAATGCATCGCGAACGTAAATATAAACTTTGTTGTCATGCAATGTGTATGGGTTCAAAAGAGTATGCTGAGGGGGAAATCCACTTGCCTTGCTCAAAGTACTGCGGTGGCTCCTCCTCGTAGACTTGATCTTGATCTCCCTCGAACGGACCGTTCTCTACACGATTCGCACAAGCATTCAATCAATAAAAGTAAAACAATACACCAAACAACTTTTAAAGACGTAAAGATGTATCTAAAACTATTCTTGATGAAGAGACGATCGCGTGAGCGCAAAGATCACTCAAAACGGATTTAAAACGATTAAGATATGGCTAAAACAAGGTTTAGGGGCTTCTTTGAACTAAAACTAACCTTCCAGGGGCTTAAACAGAAGAAACCAGGGACCTAAAACGTAATTTTATATAAAAATCGAAGGACTTTTGTGAAAAACTACGCGGCAGGACGGCGGGTTCTATTTTTAGAAAGCTCAGGGGCTAAAACAAAAAGAAAAGGACCTAAATCTAATTATTTTTGAACTGGCTTGGACCGCGGGTTGATTTCTAAAAAGATCAGGGGGTTTTCTGCAAAAACGCACGGCTGACCGGTACGACCCAAGTCTGACTCGAGTCGGCTCGGATCTGGACCGTTAGATCTCGATCGAACGGCTCAGAACAAAGGGGCAACTCCGCGGCGGCGCTGGCGACAACGCGCGGCGGCGCTTCGCCGGACTCTCGCCGGACTTGCTCGAAACCGACGCTAGAGAGCTCGGTTTCTCGCCGTGAAAGGCTTGGGAGAAAGCTGGCGCTATGGGGAGTCGGTTTTAGGGGTTCTCGACGAGGGTTAAGCGACGGAGAAGACCCACGGCGGCGAGCGGCGGCTCGGCTACGACGGCGAGCTCGACGGGGACTCGAGAGAGAGAGAGAGAACTTAGAGGCTTGGAAGCTTCCTTACCTTCACGCGCAACTCGACGACGAGCTTGGAGCGACGAAGGCGGTCTCGAGGGCACGAAACGCGGCGACGGCTCTAAACCTAGGGTTACGGCGGCTATGGCGACTATGGCGACGCGGGAGCTCGGCTTTGGGTTTGGGAAACCAAGGGGCTTAGACGGCAGCTTAAAAAGGCCGGGGAAACCAAGGCTTGCGCGCCAAGGGAACGCGAAGCGGAGTCGGGATCGCCATGGACTCGACGGAGTCCTGCTCGAACTCGGCTCGGGGTTAGGGATGACAAGGCGGGCCCACATGTCAGCGGAAGAAAACGAGAGAGAAGAGAGCGGCTGGGCCACGGCGCGCGCGACGGCTTGGGCCGGGAACTGGGCCGCGCAGCGCGAGAAGAGTTGGGCCGAGAAAGAAGATTGGGCCGCGCTCGCGGAAGGAAAGACTGGGCCGGCTAGAAAGAGAGAGAGAAAAAGAAAGGTTTTGAAATTTAAGTTTAAACTTTTGCAAACCTTTTCAAATTCAAACAACATTCAAAATATATGCAAATCAGCATGAATGCAACAAAGAATTTATTGACTCTAATTTAAATGATATTTAAATATTTAAGGGCCAAAATTTAACTTTGAAATTTTAATATTTCCTAAAAACAACCTAGGAAAAAAATAGTTGCCTAAGTAAATTTTAATGTGATGAAATTAGGGTGTTACAAGATGTGTGGAAAAACACATATCTTCAGATTCAAGCTCAGTGATCAAAATTTGACTCAAGGAAAGGAATACTATTTAGTTAAAAGAACATCTGAGCCAGATGATAAGCTTGAGTCAAAGCACTCAGATGACAATTCTGAGGTATTCAATTATCACTCTACTAAAATATTTAATATTTTAAGGTCTCTATAACCGCTTCCTCTCGCTCCACCGGTCCGTGATTTCAGTATTTCGGACGATAAGCCACATCCCTGAAGTGGTTTGGCTAGAAAGCTAAATGTTCGACTCAAAGCCTTTTGGTTTCTATTGATGTCTAGAAGAAAATTTTGAAAAAATAATTCAAAGTTTATGAGTCAAAAGTTTAGCTCGCTTATTTGGATAAACCTTCCAAACAAAATAAGGAAATACGGTACCAACATTTCCAATGGTAGTCAATTTCGCTGGAATGGTTTTTTTTTTTTTTTGCTATGATCCACCATTGATTGAGCAATAACAAAGTAAGTGAATTATTCATCATGAATTTTATGTCATTCTTCGCAACCTAAATTTTCGAGTAGAATAATAGAAGTAAAAAATGATGATAGAAAAATATTAATAATTAAATTTACTTAAAACAACCAGTACAAGCAACGTATATATACCATAGAATATCTAATTTACTAAATAAAAACATGACATCCTTTTCCATTTAAAAACTGAAAAAGGTAAAGTTTATGTATCGATGGTCTTACGTAGGGGTGCAAATGGGTTGCTTTTGGGTCAACCAGTGGCCAACCCAGACAACCCAATAGTTAGATTGGTGTTAATGGGCCAACCAAAAACTAAGCACTCAATTACCCAAAACCCATTGGTTACCCAAAAAATCCCCTCCCCTTCACCGGTGGCTGCGACTGTGAGAAAGTTGACGGAGCCCGCCGCGTGACGCGCTGTGGCGGCGCCGGCGGGCTAGATCCGGTAGCTCCACGGCGGGATCCGATGGCTCCGTCGCCGGATGCGACAACGTGCCGGCCAACGGCGCGCGGGCGGGTCAGAGAAGTGAATTTGTGACGGGCGGAATCCAACGAGCGACGGGCAGCGCGTGGTTTCCTGCGGACATGGCGGCCTCGCAGCTCGAAGGTGCAGCGCGTGGGGGCTGCGATTGGAGAGCGGAAGGACAAGCAGGCGGCGGGTGCGACACTCTGCGACGGGCGCGGGGGTGGTCCCCTGCCAGAGTGCAGGAGGAAGAGAGGGTGGCGGCTGCGGCGAAGGCCGAGAAGGCATGGCGACGTCGCCGGAGTGGGCGAGGATCCCGTGGACGAGGCATCGACAGAGCTCAACGGAGGCGCCGTCCGTGGATGCGTACAATCAGCTGCAACTCCCGGCGCATCAGCTCTTGCACGCGGCCAACATCCGAGACCAGACGCTCTCCTCGCCATTGCTACTGCAAGAAGCAAGCAAAGCTTTGTAGGTACTGGAGGTGAAACCGTTGCAGCTAGAGGTGAAGCAAGCAGACCGTGCTGCTTCGCCGCCGGCTCCAGCTGCTGATGAAATCCGGCAGCGATGGCCCATGCAGCAGGCAGCAGCGCCGCCGGCCTGCCTCCATCTGCAAACCAACAACGGCATCCCACAGTTGACTCTATATTCTTGTAGAAGGCCGGTCGCCGGGGACCAGGATGCAGCGAGCTCCAAGAGGCAGCAAGCTTCGCGAGAACAGGAGGCGCGCTGACGTTTTATTTTTGGGTAACCCGGTAACCCAAACAATAAACCAGTACAAAACTATATTATTTTTTGGGTTTGTATTGTAGAGTTTTTTTAGCACTAAAGTATAGATTGGGTTTTGGGTCATTGGGTCAACCCATCAATTCCTGCATCGCTAGTCTTACGGTCTAAATCAACACAAAGAGTATCTGATATGATTAATAAATATATACACAGAATAGTTTGTTCCTGTTCGCATTTTGAAGCAAAACAACTCAATAAGAAAAAATATTTTAGGTGTAATAAAATAGAATATGACAGTAAAACTAATATCAAATATAGCCCTTTTCTATCTTATCGACAATTATTCATGTTATATTAGATAGTGGCATAAAAAAATAGATATCCGTGCTATTTGCATGGGCCATCTTGCTAGTTTCAGTTTAGACTTCATCTCAGAATAACCATCCTAGGAGACCAGTACATTCACATGTCACATGTCAGACAGATAAACAACACGCAAAGTACTTACCCACCAAGAAGGTACATTTCATAAGAATTACTAGCCTGAATCAGACCTCAGTACCTCACAAAAACAAGTGTGTGTGTCATCAACTGATGTGGTCGTGTACGGCGTTCTTCCACATGTTGCGTTTTATCTGGCCGTATTGTGGACGTGCACAAGAGAGGAAATTTTACAATCGATCAGAGACTTGCAATCTCTGATGGATTCAGAGACTTCTTATAGAGTAGTTGCGCTTTTAAACATGTGCATAGTGGGACTTTCTTTAACTTAAACAGCGATATTCCTGCACCCGTGGATACAAATATAGATATAGAAAGACAGGGTAGGATGCTAATTTTCAGACTTCCACCTGTTCATCTTCTGGGGGACCAAATATCCGTAGGTTACAGTCCATCGAACCAACAGCAATGTACTCGGCACCGGCTCCAGACTTCAGCGAAGTTATTTTCCCCGTTCCTGAGAGGTCTGGCAGTGTCTTGACAATGTTCCATTCAGCCTCATCTGCTTTGTAAATCCTGGCATCTGAACCACCAATGCCAAGATAGCTTCCACTTGGATCAAATTCCACCGTATTGGTTGCCGTGCCCGAATCATAGGGAGAAATAGTCCTCAGATTTGTTAATTTACGAACATCCCAGAGGCGGACACCATCATGAGCTGCAGTCGCTAAGAGGTAACCATTTTCAGAGAAAGACATGGTCGTGACTGGCCCAACATGCCCCTTTAAATTTGCAACATTTTCTTTACTTTTCATATCCCAAAGTTTGACAAAAGCAGTGGTCGTTCCTATTCCAAGCAAAGGACCATGTGGATGGAATGATGCCGATGTGTAACCGCCTTGTTGAAACGCATCATCAACCTTTAACAGGCAAGATGCAGTAGAAATATCACAGAGGCACCATGAGTTATCCTTAGAAGCAGACACAAAATGTTTCTCACCCGCTTGGACAGTAACAGCACTAACCTCAGCATTATGATCTTTTACTATATGTCTACAGCTATAGTTTCCATACTCGCTCCCATGCCAAATGCGAACAATTTTATCTGCTGATCCAGTTATGAAGAGTCCATCCGCGTTAACAAATTTCAAAGTGTTTATCTTCTTCGAGTGACCAGTAAGGGTGCACAAAATTTGACCAGACGGCCGATCAAAGAACACTGCGTTGGTATCAATACCCCCAGTGGCAACGATGTCCTTTGATGGATGCATATGCATAGATAAGATGCCAGGTTCATTCGTCCTGTGAAGTTGATGGCTGGAAATACAAGTATATCTCCCGAGCACATCATCTGGTACAAGAGTTGGTGGATTCTGTCTTTTATTGCATTCCATCCAAGGGTTGCACTCTGTGAGTTGAACAATGAGTTCTTGAATTCTTTCCCTTTGTCCCAGCAAACGGCTCAATTTCCGAACCGCATTGGTTCTAGTACGACGAGCTGAGTACATTTCTTTATACATGGTCAAGAGGGGCGCCTTCAATATCTTGCCCTCGTATTTAGGTGCATCCTTCTTTAGCTTCAGCAGAACACGCTGTGAAAACAGCAATGGAGCTGCTGCAGTTTTTCCTTCAGGGTAACATACCATCTTCAGTGCAGTTGCAAGTTTCATTAAATCCCATCCCTGAGTGTCAATGCGAGATATTCTCTTTAGGTGCGCAGCAGCACTACGCAATGAGTAATCATGTCAATTCACAGAACGATCACACTCACGCACCACACCAGCCAGGTTAATAATATGCCTAGTAACCTTCATATCTTCTGGTTCCAATATAAAGCTATGGGTATTCAGAAGCTGTCTCATTCCTTTACTCATTGGGAAGCAATCCTTTTCATCCAACATTGATTTTTCCGCAGGCAATAAATATGGCATCTGAAACTTCAAGCCCCACATCAACTCCTCCACAGCATCATCACACAGGCAAGATATCCCCATGCTATTCTGTATGACTTCTTGATAAACCTTAGTTTCAACAGCTAACTTTTGCCGCGGTTCAATACGCCTTATGATCATATCAGCGAGCTCATCACTAACACCATTGGAATTAATGGCGCTGACCTTGGGCTCAAAAGGACGATATTCTAACAGCCAAGCACTTCGTTCTGCCAACTTATGATCCGAAAAGGCTACCCAGATATTCTGAAGGGCATCTTCTTGAAGGAGCTTTATCCCATCGTACATGAAAATGGCGAAGCCAGTCTTCGTCTCGACTAGCGCCAAGATCGCCCCACCATTCCCCAACTTGACAGCTAGATTGTTGTTGCACGGCGCCTCCACCGCCCCCTCCTCGTCGTCGTCCGTATCCGTGTCGTCATAGGACTCGGCGAACTCTGCCTCCACACCCTGCGAGGCCCCATCCATCCTCTTATCCTCTTTTGGCAAGGGCTCCGACACCTCCTGCTTCGACTTCGACGCTGTCTCCTTCCCCTCCTGCTTCGATGTCGACGCCGTCTCCTTCCCCATATCTTCTTTTTGCAAGGGCTCCCCCACCTCCTGCTTCGACTTCGACGCCGCGGTGGAGGCCATGTTCCCCGCTTGGCCTTTGCCGTGGACGGCGAGATCCAGATCCAGAATTCGAGAGGTGGTGTGACGCCCCACCAGAAGCTCGCTCCTCCCCGGTAACACCACCAGGGATCCATATCTGCATCCATCTATAGTAGTCACCTGATGATTAGCCTAGATGGCCTTTCAAGGCTCGCAGCAGCCCAATAGCAGCCCACCAGCCACCGAATGATTAGGCAACCCACGAATGAGTGACATAATTTTACGTTGTTCAAGTTAGAAGGTAGGGCTTAGCTTATAATTTAGCTAATATTTTCATGTGCTTATTATCTACGACCTGTTCAAGTTAGAAGGTATTTGGAAGAACTTCTCCCAAAGCACCTTCACTAGTGAAGTAAAAACTTCTTCAGGTGGCTTCTAATTCATTTCTGCCTCGGTTTAGAAAACAATTTTACGCTAAAGTGTCTTAAATTGCACATAATAGGTGAAGCCAAAATGGATATAAACCCTGCTAAAATGGATATAGGCCCCATATTTCGAATCCTGGCTCCGCCCCTAGATAGGAGATGGTTGGCCTACTGAAATTTGATTGGAAAAAGAGATGGAGGAGCCCGGGAAGGAAGTCGCATACTTAATTAAGGAAGACGTCCAACAATATCAGCTGTCAGCACAACGCCGCCCCCAAGATTTACACTCAAATGTCTAGTTGTTGATAGTTTTTTTCTCTCTTTTGTTTCGCTTGTAGTTGTTTGTTCCGCAGTTGTTGGATACCTTTTTTGCATCACCGGTTGTACATTTGTTTTGTTTTCTCCTTTTGATAAAATTTCGACCAAGTTTTTACCATCTGTTAAAAAATGTTCCTTAACCATGGCGGTTTTAGGTAATTCAGTATTTTATCCCAAACAAGACAACAAACGAAACGCACAGATGCCCAGGTCAAACCTGCCCCAATATATTGCGCCTGTAAGCCACCTGCACTTTCATGGAACTTTTTTACCACAACGGTAGCCTCACCTCACTCACCTCACTCTCTTGTGGAGGGATGAAAACCGATCGGATACGGACGGATATGCCCAGATACGAATACAGGTGTTTATTTATTTTTGCCGGATCGGATTCGAATACAGACGATACAAAATATATCGTATACGTATCAAATATTGGTATACATTACACATCTGCAATTGACATTCAACTTTTGTTATGCGGATACAGATACGGTCGGCTATTGATTTTCCGGTTCCGAATACGGACTGTACCATTTAAGGCCTGAGGGTCTTCGGTCGGTCGGACGGGAAATATCCACACCACTTTTATCCCTGCTTGTGGACAACCAAACTGTCGCTGTCATCAATAGATGGGTTGATCTTTTGTTCAATTTGTCCAACATGTCACCCTGACTATTCTTGTGTAGCCAATTTTTTTTATACATTCTTCCTTTTTTCCTACCCCCTTTAATAAACCATGCCCGTCTGACCGTGGCTCTGCTAAGAGGAATATCTAGCTCAGACATGAATGTTTTTCGAGAACGAGAGATATGTGGAACTCATTTATGTCGTCAAAACTTTGTAAACAACATATTTAAATAGTGCAATACTAGAATCTATCCACATCGCTATTAGAGATAAATATAGCTGTACTAACAAAAAGAGATAAATGTAGCTGACATATATAGATTCCTACTATACTAGAAGAAGATAACAGAACTATAGGTGGAAAATATAGTATACACTATATATAGATCTTCTAAACTGTTTCAACCTACCTCGGCGACCAACCATGATTCGCCCAATCGGCCGCTTCTGTCGTCCTCGTACCCTTTTTCTATCTCTCTCCGCCGAGGCAGGTGGGCACTGGGCATGGGCAGCGTCGTCCTCCACGAACTAAAATCGTACAGTGTATAGATAGATCATTTAGTTCCCGTTCGTCGATCCTCCGGCCTCCACCGACTGACACGTTCTGCGAAGTTTCCTCTCGAGACTAAAATTACGCATCCGGACAACCGGCGGAAGGTTCCTGGAAATTGCGGTGTTTGATTAGTCTTCAGGAAAGAAACTTCGCCGATACTTGCTTTCTCTCCTGTTCCAGCCTTCTCGTTGCCGTCCCCGTTCATGACGCTGGCATATCGTTTTCCCGGGCACTTTGTTGCGCTATATATTTGCAGGCTTTCAGCCGCGGCTGCCTGCCGAATCCCTGACTCCATAAGAGCTTCGAGGGCTCCGTCACATTTTAGCTGATGGACTTATGTACCTCCTTGCTTCCAAGATTTGCATCAAGTTTCAGGATCTCACATGGGATGGCTAGACTAGATGATGGACACCTTCATGGCTTCTCATGGCGTTGGTGATCACCGGAGTTCATGGGAGCATGGGATAGCTAGAAGATGGACACCTTCATGGCTTCTGGGTTCTGGCCACTCTCTGTATTGGTGATCGACGGAGTTCATTGGACTGCAAGCTGGGGCTTGCTTCTTCCAATTTCAGGAGATTTAACATGCCCTCAATCAATATGGAGAGGGTTGGAGATGGAGAGCAGAGAGAAGGAGCAGCCAGCACTAGCGATTCTGATCGCGGCTGTTTATCATATTCATATTCAGAGCTGCGCCAAAAGGAGCAAAGAAGACTTGGGAGCATGTTTGTCTTCACAGGTACTAGTACATTATTTTTTTTAAAAAAGAAAACATTAAAGAAGGTGAGTGATGTTTTTAACTTTTGGATCAGCTCTACAAGCGTTCTGTCTAGCCGGGCTTGAATTTCACTGTCTGACCGGCTGCAACCTGTTATGTACGTATTTGCCTAGTTGACGCTTCTGCTGTTAACTGTAGTTTATTGCCAGTATGAAGTTAAGCAAAATACTATCTCATTTTGTTTACTCTTTTTCTTTTTTTCTTTCTTTCATTTCTTTACTACACTTGGTCCGTGTTCAACCAAACTTAGCCAAGTTCTGCATGTACTTCATAACATAATTAAATAAATCAGGAGGAAATCTTCCACATTAGGTTGTCCACATCACAGTTCAACTTCAGTGGTCCAAAGATGCTTAGCTTCATTGATAAGAAATGAAAACGCAGTATCTTCCCTTGTCCTTTCCAGTCGTTTGATTGCCACAAGTATTATTAATAAGAGACCGACAAATTCAACATTCTCCAACTCTAATATAGTATACAAGTGTACATTACACACACATGACACATGAATACATAACATAACACAACACAAACATGCAGCTGAGATTCAACAAATCCACCTTGTTTAACAGACTCGATGGACAATGTCCTCACAGATGCTTATTTTCATCTTCCTTCACGCAGCCACCTCAGTGCAACAAATCTTCCATTTCTCCAGCATCCTCTTGGTCGGCTGATGCATATTTTTCTTTTCAGGGAGATTGCAGCTTCGGTTACCATCTTATTGTATATATAGCGATCGATCTCCGATCTCACACAAGGATCATACTGTAGGATCCAAATTATCCGAAACTAGAGCATGCTCAATTTTGTGTCGAAGCAATTTCTTTGTGCGGTTTGGCAGCAGGTGTTCACATGATGGCAAGTAGGAGAAGCAGGGCACATGCCGTGGCGGCCATCAGCCTCAACGCAGCCGGTGGCACTGGCACCGGCGCGATTTGCAGGTATACAAGGATGACTCCGGTAAAATAAGCTGCAGGAAGGGCAAGGCGCGTGATGGCGCCGGCGATGGCCGACGCGAGCGGAGAGATCGCGAGTAGGTAATCAAGGATTGGCTGTAGGACGAGGAGGACGGACACGGCGGCACAGAGGAGAAGTACGGCCGCCTCGAAGAGGGAAACCATTGTATTTCGAGGTTTCAAGAGTTCGCAGAACAATTTCGTTCAAAAAAGAGTTGGCAGAACAAGGTATGATGATGAACCGGAAGCTCGTGCAGTTCGGGCAAAGAATCCGTCTGGATCTGAGCGCGTGTGGTGCAGCTGAAAAATGGTACCAGATCAAGGAGGAAAGCCAGTGCCTTTTTTTTTAACCTGTGCAAAGTCTGAAGCTAAAGCTTGAGAAGGGGCGAATTAAAACCCAACAGACAGATGACAAGGAAGAAACAATTGGAAATTAAGAGCAAGGACAGGTTTATGATGTACGTACCTCGATTGAGCAGCAGGAGGCAAGGATCCGCTACGCCTTCTCCAGACGATCGCTAGGAAAAACAATGGCTGAATTGATTTGAAGGCGTGTAGTTGCAGCTACCGAACGGCTACGAAACTGGAAACAAGCCAGAGGGGAGGGCGGTTTTAAAGCCGGGGACGTAGCGGGGCGGGTGGGTTAGCAGGCAATCTGTGGCGGCCCGATCCACTGGCGTTTGGTGAGTCGGTGATGGGGACCACCCGCCCGTGCGCCTGCGGCGTCGCAAACTTGTGCGGCGCGGGCACGACCGGCTGTCCGGCCACAAATCTTGTGCGCCGCACGCACGCCGTCCCCTTTCGTCGTCAGCCGTGGGCCCCAGGGTGACAAAGGGTCTGAACGACGGCGTCTGTTGTTGCGTGCACACGGTGCCGAACTGGCGATGGCATCATCGGCACTGGACATTGTGTACAAGTCAGACGGAACAGAAATAATTCGTGCCACGCTACCGTGAGACCCACCCGTGCCGCGGCGCCGTCGCTGAGTCACCGGTGACCGGTGTGCGTAGCGACCGTGGACCAGGGTTCACCTTACCGAACCGGACGGCCGAACCGCCGCCCGGCGGTAGCGATAAACCGGTCCGGTTGGACCGGTTACCGGTGGAAACCGAACAAATTCGAATTTTGAATTTAAATTCGGTTGGAGCCGGTTTGACCGGTTTTTTTCTTTTTCTTTTTTGATTTAACTTGTATTTGCCAAAAAAGATGTCAAATGAGCAAATATTTGAAAACTTTTTACACCAATAGATTACACACACCTTGAAGTATTTTTAGGAATTTTTACGACATTTTTCCATTTCTAAATTTAAATTTGAAAATTTTAAATTTCCACCGGTTCAAACCGCCCCGAACCGCTACCGGTCCGGGGCGGTTTGGTCGGGAACCGGTCAAACCGGACCGGTTCCCGACGGTAAGGTGAACCCTGCTGTGGACCCGACCGGCATGGGAATTGCCCCGCGGCTGACCAGCCGGCCTGACAGCACAAGGGTCTTTTTCCAAAAATCGCCCACGCCTCGCGGGGTCACGCACGCCGTCCTCTTTCGTGCGTCATCTGCCGTGAGCCGCCACCCGCCAGCCCGCCACTACGGAAAGAAAAAAGGTCAGCACAAGGCTGCCCAGAAAAAGAAAAAAAAAACATGGGTTGGTGCGTGCCAACGGCGTGCTCGCACGGCACCAGCTCCGAGCACGGCAGCAGGCACGGCACGAAGCAACAAAGCAATTCGTCACGAGTCCGGACGGCGTATGCACGTACCACGACAAGGGGCCCCGAGCGATAGAATTGATGGCTTGATGTTAATCTGTTGTGAATTAATTAACAGAGTAAAGTTTGGATTCTTGAGGCGACCGAAGAAGTGTACGAGAGTAGTTGGGGAATAAAACAAAAACGACATGAAAGTGAAAATGTCCAAAAGGAAACGCGTTCCAAGCCAGAACAAATGAAGAAAGAGGCAGGACGAGCTCCCTCCACTTGTCTTTTTTTTTTTGCGAATCCACTTGTCTTTAACTTGACCTGGACTGGTGGAAACATCCATATAAATAATGAATGGGAGTTGCTAGCGCCCGGACATCCGGCGTCCGGGCGCATCGTCGGACGCTGGATAATGTTGCATCCAACATCACGTAGAATTTTGAAACATTGAACGAAATTTGTGAACAGGCGGATTAGTTCGGATTAGTTCGAACATCATGAGGTGAAAATTTGAAACATTATGGCGACTCGGGCATGAAGAATGGAACATCGATCCGTCTTGGCGCATACGGTTTCAGTCGAACAGTAGGATTTTCAAAATTGAAACATTAGAGGGACGAAACAAAACCTAGGTGGAACATAACATCGTAGGCGGAGCATCGCAAGTCATAAATCTGGATGATGCAACATTATGCGACTATAGTTGATTAACGGTTGAAACAATTTGGCCTTGGAACAACAGACGAGAATGGAACAGTGGGTGTTGCATCAAATCTGGATCTGGATTGTTGCACCGATTTATCCTGGAGCTCTTGATTGTTGCACCGATCGAAAATCAGTAGCGGGAGCGGTTGGAGCAATGAAGGGTTCAAACGATATGAGTCATATTCAAATGTCAGAGCGGGAATGGTTGCCAGTACGAGATTACTCGCGGACAAACCATCGTCTTCCCCGAAGAGAAACAACATCGTGTTCCAAGCGGAGAAGATCTAGGACACCAAGATGACACATATACTCCACGGAATTGAATTTCCGCAACAAACATACCCAAATGCAGATCATCCGCATTGTTCCACGAGAAGTGATATCCACATTGTTTAATGCAACATTATCGACATGTGCATCCAGAATATCAAGGTCTCCAGGCTCGAAGAGTTAAGAAGGGACATCATCATACACAGATAAGGGAGAGCGAATGTCATGGCTAGTGGCTGCTACAGTGATGGAAGGATCACTCGAAGCTGGCTGTGAACGAGAAGCAGGACTGATGGGTGCAACAAAAGGGATTGTGGAAGGTTGGGGAGGAGGTGGAGCGATGTTGGCAAAACCGTCTGCTACATCTTCACCTCTGGACATCCCTGCACCAACACCATCTGTTGTTGGTGGTCCAGCAGCACCTGGAACATCACTCCTTGGTGGAGGTGCTGCCGAACCTGGAACATCAAATTCCTTGGTGGACGTGCTGCCGCATCTGCACTTGTGGACGGATCTGGACTACCTCCACTTGTGGATGCCCCTGCAGTACCTACATCATTCCTAGCAGTATGTGCTAAAGTGGCCATCCTGGACAACATTTGAGCGATGCGCTTTTTTGCCAACTGTTTGATATGATCAGTTATTGTCAGCGTGAGTAAAGATGTATACTCTGCAACATCTTGCCTGAAAAGCTCTGTGACATCATCTGCAACCTCTTGATATTCGTCGGGAATCTAAAATATTTGGGAAGAGAACATGGAACTAAGTACATGGGACAGCTAGTACTTGGGACATAAATTATGCAGAAAATCACAAAAAAATGGTAAATATATTATAGCAACAATGGTGAACAATATATTGCATCATGAAGTTGGTATACACATACAACTTGCTCATAACAATGCAACAATTCAGCTACCGACTAAAGTAAGCAAGTAAGGTGAGATGATTTCATATAGGTCGAGTGATCATTAGTACCTAGTGAGATTGATCACTGGTTGGTGCTTGTTGATCACTGGTTGGTGCTTGTTGAGGCAGCCAGGCATCTAGGGAGCCGACAAAGTTAAATGACTGATAGGGGGGGTGGATGGCCAGATTCTTCTGCAACATCTTTGTTTGGCTCTTCTTGTGCAATTGGAATGGGTTCAACCACTGGAATACCATATGGAGTGCTAGAAAAAGGCCGAAACTATACATGAAAAGGAAACATGAAACATTAGTTAGTATGGAATAATGCCAATAGGAAATAAATGGCACATAAACTGAGAAATTGCAACAAAGATAAAGTGAAACATGACAGAATTTATGCAACATATTATGAAAATGGCTGAATCATACTTTGAGTTTGCCAAACGAAGGTTCCAATGTCATTCTGTTCCTATCAACCTTTATGACATGATCAAAATCTGCATTTGAGATGTTGCAAATGCGTGGAAGGCTGTAGTTGAGTTGATGTGTTGAACCATCATTAGGCGGCATGTCCAAATGATCCATGTAAGCAATCTGTGTAGGAGACAACAAGAAAGATATTATATACTGAAGAACTAACAAAATAAAGGGAGAATCGAACAGATACCCACAGCTAAGATGATTAGACATGAGCCAATCTGGTGATCGTTCTCTAACCGTTCAGGAGGAAAGTCCTTGTACCTCTTGACCTCAGACATCAGGAAATCAAGCACATGTCTAGCCCAGTCATAACTGCTTAGTTGAGATATGTCACATAAGCTGTGAAGATAGTTCATGTCAATATAATTCCCTGTCCTGGGACAGAATACAGTCCCTAGAGCCAAAAACATGAAAGCTCTTATAAAGGACGATTTGTGTGTGCATTTGATCAACACATCTATGCACTTAGCTATCTTGGCTCTTGTACCATCTTTGAACACTTCCCGAAGGTCTTTCACAAGAGTGGAGTTGTCAGAAAACAGCAATGGTACATTTCCACTATCCAACCCAAGAATTTTGCTTACAAGGTCACGGTTGAATACAATAATCCTGTTCCCATACCTAAAATGACCTTGCACTGGATAAGTGTGTTTCATGATCCATTTCACTAGTTTTACAGGCACAGAAAAATCACTCAAGTTGAGGAGGGCAGCCAACCCTGCCTCACGGATCCAGCTCTTCTAAATTTTTGATAAATGGGGGATAACAGAGCGGATCCTGTGAACTGAAAATCTTGTCTTAAAATGTTCATCAGCGTTGGAGACTTCTGTTTCACATGGAAAAGAAAATATATACATAAAAAGTGTTACATGACAAAAAGGAGCAAAATTTCATGTTCTAGTCAGTAATGACAACATTCACATAGAAAAGAGGGAAGAAGCAATCACTGCACATGCAACATTCTCAGTCTGATTGCGCTATATAATGGTTGTAGGTAAATTGGTACATAAATAAATACATAAAACTGAGGTAGGGGATTATATATGTCAAGTTGTCAACTGGATATTTGAGTTGAGCATGGGTAGATACACCTACCGAAAGAGGCAAAAAAACTAAATATTCATTTCAACATATGAAACATTGCAAAAATAGAAGCATGTGCAAAAGGGAATAAATGGGTGTTAAATGGAACATTGTCGATGTGGTTGGAACAATAATATGAATGAAAAACTAGTGAGACAAGGGAAAGCGCATATTTGCCACGAGCATGAGGAAATAATCCGAAGTAATAAAACCTAAAATATCTAATAGGAAACAATACCGGCGTATGATTGCAACATTTGACCCAATACACTGTATAACCGAAGGAACTAAGCAAAACACACCCGGGATCTGGCAGAGCATGTAAATGAAGAGAATCGACAATGCTACATTGCACGAAGGGGAAGGGATTTCGGGAGGAATCGGCGTTACGAACTTACTTGCCCGAGTTCTACGCGGAGACGCAGTGGGAGGAGACGGCTCAGTGGCACGGGAGCGCCTCGGCGACGGCGTCGATGCTCGTGCACCGAGGGTGGTGCTCGGCGAGCGCCGCGGAGAAGCCGTAGGGACGCTGCGACCGTGGGGAACCGCCGCGGTAGATGCACCACCACCGGGGGGATCCATGGCGTTCGCCGCCCCCGAGCGCCGAGCCAAGTTGCCGCGCGTGCTAGAGGATGGGGGCAAGGTGGTGGTGCGCGGCCTACGGCTTCTTCTTGGCTCCGGACGGAGCCATCGACGCCGGAGAGTGGTGGAAGTGGGGGAAGTGGGAGGTTCCAGGTGGGGAGAAGTGGTCCGTCGGGGAGTGGGAGAGACGACCGCGGGGGAGAGAGAGAGGGGCGTGGGCCCGGGGACGGAGATTGGGAGAGCCGTCGGGTGAGAAGGAAAAGATGAACGGTGGATGATGCGTCCGATAGGATGGGGATCGGCCGGACGTCTTAGTTATAGCAATACCGATAATAAATCAATACAACTTGCCAAAAGTTCGTTGAAAGGGACACGCACAAGGACATCACGTTTTCCTTCTCGACACCAACTGAAAAGGAGGCTTTTACCTCTACGCCATTAAGAAAGTTTCACCCAACCTGTATGCCATCAAAAAGTTTGAAACAACCTGTGTGGCATCGAAGTTTTTCACGATTACCTATGTGCCATTTTGGATGCCTATAGACTTAACGGTGGCTAACAGGGACATGAAATGTCGCTTTTGCCCTTCCACTATTTAAAAACATGAAAATACGTAAAAAATCAGAAAAAATAGAAAATTAAATTAAAAAAGCGCAAAATAACCAGACTACGTGAAAAATAAAAAATATATTAAAAATTAGGAAAAAATATAAAAAAAGTCATTGAAATTTCAGAAAAATTGTAGAAAATTTGTAGAAAATCGTAGAAAATTTTTATAAATCCAAAAATTTCAAAGAAATTTATTAAAAATCATAAAAAATTTAAAAATGCATTAAAATTCAAAAAAAATGTAAATAAATTTTAACCAGCGTAGAATATTCTCAATATTTATATAAAATCAGTACAAGGTTGGAAAAATTAAGGAAAACACATGTTCATGACTATTGCATACCAACAATTAATATGTTTATGAGCATTGCATACCAACAATTAACTAGGTCATAAACTTGTTCATATCAGCCACATTGAAGCAAATAAGTCCATTGGTTTTCATCACTCTTGGTCCACATAACTACCGACTATAGAAACCACAATCTTAAGTTACATCACCAGTACATAAATATTACATCAAAAGCTAGTCCTCAACACAATTTATTCAAGCTGCAGTTTCTTCTTGCTTCTGGTATTTGAAGCTGGGCTTGATGGACTTGTTTCAACTGGAGCCCTCCTTGGTGTAAACTTCTTCACGACGCCATGTTTCTTACTTGGTGTCTTCACTGTATGGAGAGAGGCTTCACCTGATCCAGGGTCTTGACGAACAATAGGAGGTTGCTCAATTTGGATAGGGACAGGGTCATTGGATCCGGTTGCAGACCTTGTGTCAAAGCAAGAAGTAAAGATCAGTGAGGTGTGGGTAAGTGCATAGTATAGAAAAGTGCAAACAGTAGAAGACCATACCTAGCAGAGACTGTAGTGGTTGGAGTCCCCTTCTTCTTGGTGGCACCTTCTCAATGTTATAATGGAACTCATATTTGGTAGCATGTGTAGCTAAAGCCAACTTGAAAGCATTCATGTCAGAATACAAAGTGCCTACTGCCATAGGAGGATCATTTTTGTCATAGTTTGCATCGGGTGCTTGTGGAGGCTCTCTATCATTGACAATTTCTTCTTCCTTTACTTCATCATTAGAAGAAGATTTATCTTCCTCTAGTTGCTCTACTTCATCATCTAACAATGTGTCTGGTTCAGGTTGAGTAGTAGGGATGGGAGGTGTTCGGTGTTCGGGGCCAATGTCAATATAAAAACATTCTTCATCAACACCCACATGCTCATTGGATGGATTTGGGTTAGCTAGGGATTCATCATTTGCAGATTGTGTATGACTTTGAAGGCTACATTCACCTATGCTTTGTTCAACTGATTGGCCAATACCAAATTCCCATGGTGGCTCACTACCCGCGCCGACGTCCATCCTACAGATGAACAATAGCGCATGCTAATCACATATGCATTCATCGTATCTATGGAAGCAAAGCCAAAGACAGACCAAACAATACAGAAGGAAGACGGAATTTACCTCCAGACGCTCTTCCCTCCAACGCGGGCGCGCAGCCGCGCAGTGCTGGCGCGCAGGCGCGGGGTCGCGCAGGGGTGGCGCGCAGGCGCAGCGGCAGGAGGGCTCGCGCGGGGGCGGCGCGCAGGGGCAGGAGCGGCAGGGCTGGCGCAGGGGCGCGCAGGGGCAGGGGCGAGCGTGTTGAGGCCTGGCGCGTAGGCAGCGGCGGCGGATCTGATCGGCGGCGGCTGGCACTGGCGGCGGGCTGAGGAGGCTCGGGGACGCCGGCGGCTAGGGTTCCTGGCCTCCTCACGGTCGGGGTTGGGTGAGGGAGCACGGGACCAACAGAGAGAAGAGAAGAGAGATGTGTAGTGGAGCCAGGGGCAAAACAGTCATTTTACCATGTGGGTCCCACCTGTCAGAGCAATAAACTGTTAAGTTGTAACAGAAGGTGGACGGAATGGCACACAGGTAATCGTGAAAAACTTCGATGGCACACAGGTCGTTTCAAACTTTTTGATGGCATACAGGTTGGGTGAAACTTTCTTAATGGCGTAGAGGTAAAAGCCTCACAGAAAAGATTAAGCTGACAGCAGGCCCAAACATTTGGATTGCGGTATATGGGGTTTGTTTAGGTTTTTTCTCAGTTTGTGGGCCCATAGCAAAGTTGTGTGTTCTAGTTGTTATTTTCCTTTTTTCTTATTATATAAAAATTCAGCAATCCTTTTTGCTATGTGTTAAAAAGGATATATATTATTTCTGTTTGCATGTAAAGAATGATAGTGCTATCAAACTTACTCAAGGTGTAACACTGGTTCAAGAACTTTTATATGGAAGGCTAATTGTACCACTTAAGGCCTTGTTCGGTTGCTCGTGTTTGATTCCCGAGTTGGATCAGTTCCATGTATGGTTGGAGTGGTTCCATGCATGTCACTCGAACCATGCGGTTTGGTTCCATGAGGTCAGACTCATGGAACGAAACTAGGCCTTTTTGGCATGGAACGGGCCAAACCATGCTGGGTTTCAAATCCTTCGAGGCCTAACCGAACAAACATTTTGGTGGATTGGGATTGATTCTATACCAAGATATTCTATGTGGTTTGAAGCTCATTCCATGACATTCCATGCCAAAACGAACAAAGCCTAAGATTGAAATATTATTAATTAACATGTGATTGCTTATATGGTGTGTTTAGTGTGGCCATCTATACATATGCCGCCTTTGTAGTCTGGCAATGCTGGTTCACGGGGGTGCGAAGGCCTGAAGGGTCGGCATGCCAAAGTCAATAGTGGAGGACAGCGAATTTCTGAAGCCGTCCATATATCATAATAATTTGTTCCATGGACGGTGGCAAGGTGGAAAACCAGCAAAGGGGGTCTGGTCGGCACTTACAAGTTGCAATTAGGAAATATTCAACGCGGGCCAAATAATTATTGCCTGCGAGCTGCATCAGCACGAAAGCACCGTAGTTAGTGTGATGACAGTATAATCATGGACCTAGGTGCTCTAAAGCAGTGGATACGTTTGATTTAACGCAATGCAAAGCATTGTTCAGGATTTCGCCGGCGCTTTCCCGGGAAATTGTCAGGGTCTAAACTGAACCACGCCGCAATTTCTGACTACGGGAGAGCAACACATGATGCAATGTTATCTTTAACTCTTATCTCGCCGCATTCCGGGACCTTTATTGTGGACGCACCAGCACTTAATATTTCTATATATATAGGTTACATTTGCAGCGCTTCATCCACTTCTGAGTCGATTAGCATAGCCATGGCAATCCTCGTCGTCTCTTGTCTGCTGTCCATCTCGAAACTTTCGGTGCCAGGACTCAAAGCTTGCTCTTTTGGTGCCGGGGTGGGGATCAACGGACTTCACATGATCGAAGCGAGCGAGCTGGTGGTATGCAATCTACGCTTCAGCATTATGGTTGGTTAAGACGTCTGCAACATGGAAGGAAGATCAAGTGCAAGGAGCAAGATTATCTTTGGGATAGTATGGGTGGATTGAATGAAACACATGCATGCAGCTACTATACGGGTACACCTCCGATGTCAGGAACAGGAAGGATCTGCAATCGTTCAGAGAGGATGAAGATGACATGCCCGCAGCCCGTGCCTCGGCGGTTTTACATACTTGTACCAGTGGAAATAGGTCGGGATCAACAGAGGTGGAAATTGGAAAAGGAATGCTGAGTGAGATATGTGCCGAAGAACGAAGAGGTTGCCATCGTGCGAATTTCGTGCCTGCCATGTCTGAAACTACATACAAGGATATCGCAGCCTGGCAGCCTCACATGCCCAGGTACATCAGGAATACATTTGCCTCCTTTGCTGGTACGTTTGTTCTCAACAATATATGTCTCTCTTTTGCAAACTCTTCCCTTGCATGCTCGTTCCTCCCGTATCGAAATATTCGCCGTGGTTGACTTTTGATCGCAACGCTTGACTATTCGCCTTCCTCAAACAATTATATCAGTATCATTTATTTTGTTTATAACTTACTTTATTATTATCAAAGACATCTTAATTACGGCTTATCTTCTCATATATTTGCAATAACTTATTTAATAAAACAAATGGTCAAAGGTGGTGATAAAATGTTAACGGCGACAAATTTTTTGAAACGGAATGCGTATTCGTTCCTTTTAATTTTATATGGCAATTATATATGTGGCTTAACGGCTTGGAACCCTGATTTATAAATATACGATGTAAAAACTAATTTGATTGTCCTAAACATCATATATTTAAAAACACAGGTAGTACTCATATAACAAAAGGAAAGATCTATAAGCATGTAGCACGTTAGTGCAAGTCAAATCGCTAGTTTAACAGATTTTGTTTAGCATTTTGTTAGGAAAAAACAAGCTCTTTATTGGTTGAGTTGGTTCAGAACAGATTTGGTTTAGCGACGCTAGTTGTTTACTCACGGTTGTTGAATCTGGTGGCCCGTTAGTTAACCCGGGCTGCCCGAGGCCCATACAGCCAGAGGCAAAGGTTCAGCCCAGCGCACCGTCGTGTGACCCCTTCTCTTCCTTGTTTCCTCGTGGCGTGCTGGGAACGTGTGTGAACGAACACATGGCTGTGTTTAGATTCATAAAAAAAAAAAAGGTACTTCTTCAATAAGTTTTTTCTATTTATCCCACTCACAGAACACGCTTTCCAGTGCATTATTCATCTAGAAAAAGTACTTTTTACTTCCAATCTGAACACAGCAATAGCCATATTCCACACGTTCGGCGACTTTCGACGGTGTCGTGTGGCCCCTCGTCCTGCACCACGGGGTGATTTGGTCACCGGCCTGGTCGAACTGCTGCTGCTGCTGCTGGTGGTGGTGGTGGGGGGAGGCTTTTCTTCCTCGGCACCGTGTACGTACTGCCCATTTCATTTCCTGTCAAAATGGTTCGACCGGACGTGAAGGTTCTTTTTAGTTTTCGTTGCATGATCGAGACTTCTGCGTTTGGGTTGGCTGCAGAAGCGATCACGCATGGTCCAGGCAAAAATGGCTCGTGACGTGCGCACGGCAGTGCCAGTGCAGGTGCGGTCCCTCCGTCCAGTCCATTGGCCGCGCCTATCTCGGTCGGAACATGACACGGTGCGGTGGGGGTGCGGTGCGGCACACGACGCCCCTCACGTGCAGTGCGCGCGCTCCCGTGCATCACCAAGCAGTGAGGGATGTGGTCGTGTAACGTTCCCTGCGTTCTTCCACGTGTTGTGTTTCTGTCAGGCGTACGCAGATGCACGAAAAACGGGGGAGATTTTACCAGAGTCTTGCAATCTCCTCGTGGATTTAGAGACTTCTTATGGAGTGGTACACGACGTATATATGTCACCTATCTCAACTATATGCATGCAACTTGCGCTTAAGGTTATATATCTTTCTTACAGATGATGGTGTGGAGGATAGTACCATTTTATCTCTGTTTACTTTTACATGTGCATTGTGGAACTTCTTTTTAACTCGACTGTGAAATTCCTTAACCTTGTGGTGCTGCTGGTGGTGTTTGGGTCCATCCAAACAAGACAACAAACGAACCACGCTGGTCGTCAGGTCAAACCTGATCCAAAAGCTTGTAGGCCCCTACTTTAACTTTTCCGTTATTGCGCTACACGGTAATGAAATTTGCCTTTTATATATTCTCCCTTTCTTTTCTATGCCTAAATAAACCATGGCCACCTGAGTGTGGTAGATGTATGAAGTTTTTTCGAGAACGTGGGATATGTGGAGCTCATTTATTTCTTGAAAACTAAAAAACAAACTTAAATAGTGAAATTGAAGTTATCCAAAGCGCTTAAGAGAGAAATATAGCTGTCATAGGTTCGTAGTCTGGAAAAAAAAATAACTGAACTATAAGTGGAAAATATCCTGTGTTGAAAAGGAAAGGAAAGGAAAGGAAAGGAAAGCGCCGGCAAAAGGAAGAAAAGATAAGAATAAGATCAGCTGATGCAGTACTTTGACATGGGCTCTGCGTAGCTGTAGAGACCACGGAAAGACCAGAGCTGAAATCGAAAGTCATATCACGTTTCATGTTGTATCCATTGAGAGGGAATCCAAATCATCATCTGTATGGCGCAGAGAACGGAACTGAAAAAAAACCCACCAGATCCAAGACCATTTCTTTCTTCTTTTTTGGACCAAAGGCACTTTGGCCCTGATTTTTATTGATCAATGAAGAAAGCAAGACGAAAGCAAGAATCATTCACTGGACACACAGCTTTCGAACCTGCTCAGTGCTCAACACTTGAACTGCCATCACCACATCGCAGTTACAGGACACAGGTGAATCGATCGACCAAATACCAGTACCTCTGAATACTACCTGATACATGATACTAAAAAAAAACTCTGCGGCAAACGCCACTACATGTGACTATGATACTACGGCAACGCCACTACATGTGACTATGTGAGCATGTCCAGTGAGCCCCCCTCCCCTATTTCAGACCATACCCTGACCTGTAAACCGAGCAGAGAATATATATGGAATGCTCCTAGAACACCTACCAGTCTTGTTGTCTTGGTCATACTGCATGTTGAGCCACCTGGCGCCGGCGATTAGTCGGCGACGAAACCCATCACACCTCCGGCGATCAGAGCCAGAGACGCTGCTGCGAGCGTCGCTTTCGCGAGGCGGTCGAGCCCGGCGCCTCCTGCGCCGGGCACACCTGCACGGCTGAGAGCTCGCACGTGCACGACCAGGAGCAGCAGGGTGAGGCCGAAGGTGCTCAGCACGGAGGGGAGCAGAGCGCTTGCCGCGAACCGAGCGAGGCCAGTCCGCGAGGTCTGGATCTTGGCTGCGTCTTGAAGGTGTTCGAGGCAGAAGAACACGGCAAAGAAGCCGAAGAGGATTGCAAGGGTAATGGGGGAAGGGGAATCCATGGCAGAGCTGTGGCGTTGTGGGTAATTGGCTTCCCTTTTTGGATTATACGGGAGGAGGAGATGAAGAAGAAAGACTGCAGAGGAAGATAGTTTCAAGAATGAACCTTTGCTTGTTCAACGTCGATCTGATGCGATCTCTTATAGCCAGAACGAACAGACAATGGACGGCCTTCATCGGTAGACGGGGAGCTTTCAGAGGAAAAGGCGTGGGTGGTGGGGACATTGCTCATGGGGCCCCCGAGCCATGGGCCATGGCGCGGCGGCATGGCATATTGCCATTGCCATGGCCATCTGCTTGGCTCCGGCAAGTGGCATCTCATCTGGAGGATAGAGCACACACACGGTTTCCCCCCCCCCCCCCCCCCTCTTCTCGAGGGACACGTAATGCACCCGGGGCGCGGGAAAGCGAAGCCCAGAGAGATAATTTCCGCCACAAAAATCCTGGCCGAATCAAAAGCCACCACCGATGCAAACACAAAGCATTCCTTTGAATTATGAATCCCAACCAAAATAAAGGGAAAAAGGTAGGCTTTGTTAAATGGAACCCGTTGGCTCTTTGTGGTGCAGTGCAATATATATGGCATAGAAAATGCTTTGCCAATTGCTTCCTTGCCTGGACAGTCAACATCCTTGGCAAGTTGGCATTCACATTTGGTCGAGGGAGAATGCATAGTTCTTTTATCTTTATAAAAAAAAACTGTCCAATAACAATCGTTTCCTTGGCATTCACACACGATGCTATGGTTCCTCTGGCCTCATCGCTGCCCCGTAACCTTATCTTGATCCTCAGGATTTAAAATTCTCTACTCGATGTGACGTGTTCTTGTGTCTTGACCGTGGTGAAGGCCATTAGCCAAAGAAGAGAGTTGAGTGGACGACAACTAGGCAAGGACGGAAAGCAAAGACACGGCGAGAGACGCTTCCCGCCACTAGCAATGATGGATGATGCAAGCTCTGAAATCAGCGCCAGAGTCTTTGCTTATTTGTCTATCAGTTTCAGCTGTTTATGGTTTATTAGGCCAAGCCACTGACCCATGTTGCAGTGTACTATATTTTCGGAACAGCCAAACATCCTTAGCCCACATGTCCGTACAACAGTGTTGTAACCTGATTACTCTTCTAAACAATCTAGCTGAAGGCTCCATGCCAAATGGTCGAGAAGGAGTAGGCCCAAGATTGACAAATTCCGGTCTTTTTGTCTACTTTTGGTGCATTAAAAAGGATGTCATTGAAGAACTCCCTACCATCCATTCCATCCAAAGGGTAGCAGCAGTAGGAGACGGGCTTTTGGATAGTTCTGTCCTCGCTACGGGCGCGTCTCTTGTTTTATCTTTGTGTCTAGATCTCTTATCCTTGTAAAATAAAATTATGATCAAACTCTCACCCGTCGATATGATGCGTCTACGAACCGTCAATCCTGCCGGCCACGGGAATTTGGGATCTCTTTATCAGGCGAGTCATGCGCTGGTGGAAGTCGTCGGCCGATCATTAGAGTGGATTACAGAACTGCTCGATGAGCCAGAGACTGCATCACGCCACATAGACGACTCAGGGCTCTAGGGGAGTGGATTACGCATATCTTTTGCAGATATTTCCTCTAGCGGTTAGCCAGTTACTGAGCTCTGAAGCTACTATAAGTATGTAGTACTCTACATATTTTCTCCCCATACCCCCCGTCATATTGCCAAACAGGTGCTGCTTTGACTGGTACACTTTTTCCTTTTTGGTGCCTATTCCACCGTCAATCTTCTTATCTCTCAGAGCGCGATTATAGTAGCTTATCCGAACCTTTAGCATCACCGCGTAAAGCCATTAATCATCTTCGTTCCGTGCTAACCCAGGCAATCTCGGAAGCACCCGATTCGTTCTGCCGGAACATCTCAAGACACGAGGTCACGAACGCCGGCCGATAGATGGACGACTCGACGAGAGCAACAGAGCCCGTCGAACCATCAATTCGTGCCTGGACGAATTCGGTGTGAACAGACTGCCAAATTACGCGAGGATGGATCGCCACCTAATCCCGGCTGATTCCACCCAGCACGCCCCAAGGACTCGCGCAGAGTTCCATTCCAGCACGGGATCGCAACCCCGCCATTGCAGCGATGCAGATGCCAGGTAATTTCGCAAGGAGATAGAGTATTTCGAAAGTAAAACCTGTCGGTCAGAATCGCGAAACGGTCTCTGAAATTCGCCGCCGTTGGATCTTGACGGAGGGAGTCAGAGACGCAGATCGACCGGGCTTCGCCGATTCCGCTGATTTTGTCCTGCCATTTTGTTATTTTTCTTCAGGCGTGCGTGTCGTGTCGATCGATCTGCCCGGTCAGCAGAACCGCCGCAGTGGTTATATATATATATATATATATATATATATATATACACAACCCAAGCATGGCATTGCTTCTCGGTTGATGCACACAACAAGCTCAAAGAGGGGTGTCCATGGCTTCCAAAGCATGCGTGCCAACAGCGACAGCTACTGCAGGTGGTCGACAGCTACTATTTCGGATCCATCAGGTGCACCGTGCACACACACCACGGATCGAGGTGGAGTCTGGACTGACGATCGTCGCTGCTCTGCTCTTCAGTTATGGGGCACATCAGCAGGCAGCGGGCAACATCGAGGACGGACGCTGCAGGGGTCGTCATGCGGTGCCAAAAGGCACAGGCAACGGAGATGCACTGTGTATGCTACCGTCCTACCGAGGAAGACGTGGAGCTGATCTGGCTAGGAGGCCCGTCAGTAATCAAAGAGACAAAGAAGCTGCTGCAAATTTGCTAGAAAATTTCCGGAGCAAACTTCCGTGTACAGGTACCCGTTCCTTCCTCGACATTGACATGGGCCGTGTTCAGGTGAAGAAAATTACTTTTTAGTTTATATTCATGCTTCTCACATAACATGCTTTTTAGAAAATTCATTTTCCACCTCTCCTATCAACGCTCCTCACATAACACGTATCCCAGAAAAAAAAATTACTTTTTTCCTCAAATATCTAAACACAGCGATGATATCCATCCAGCCCGCGTGCATCGGCGAGTCGATCGGCGTGACGTATGGGCAGTGACGTGGCCTCTGCGGGTCTGCCTTGGAGCCCAAGGCAAATCGTTTTTCGTTAAAAGTTAGCGTCGGAAATGTAGGTTTCGTCTTGTTGAATTGCTAAAATAATAGAGGGGGGCGGTCGAAAAGTAATCTCGAGACGAGGTCATCATGCATGCATCATTTATTCACGATATTCTTCCAGCGAACACTGGCCCCCACAAAGTGGATCCTCAAACTGCACTGCGTCTGCGTGCTGGTCAGCAAAATAATCTTTGCCTGTGTTCCCACTCCCCACCGAGAGTATCATCATCATCATCAGATGAAGTGCTAGTAATAACCAAGCATACTAGTACACAGCTACGGAATCTTTTGCTCAACAAAATTCTTTAGTACCTCTTTTGAGTGCATACTCAAATGAAAGGGAAAATATAACAACTGAGTTTCTTTATTTATTTTTTAAAAGAAAAGATATTCGTGTATGCGCTTAAGTCTCAAGGGAAGATATTCATAGTTCAATTCAACTCACCTAGCAAGCTCAATATGAAACCGTGGAGGTCTCAGAAAGTCAGTTGTTTTTTTTTTTACCAGGAAACAGGAGTCAGAATATTTAGGATAATGATTCTCACACAGCCTGGTACTAGTAGTAGAATAAAACAGACAGCCTCGAGTAGAAAAAAGAAGCGTTGAAAAGCGGAGAGAAGCTAAGCTTCCACTATGCACTCGCACACGTGCGAACCCACACCGCAAAATCGCATAGGCCAAATTATGAAGAAAAAAAATCAAGAGGAATCCTTTTATGATTTTGCAGTATTTGGCCATGGCTGTTTGTCTGGGTGAAATCGTCAGCCATCGCTCCAATTTCTCCAACTCCTCATTCAAGGGGAACAAAACTACAAAAGGAAACATACCTCCATTTCAAGGTGAAAGGGGTAAGAGGGAACCAAATCAGAACCAGCTAACAGAACTGAAAAGACAGGATCCTAAATCTGGGGAGCAGACACAGTGGAATTAAAACAATTGACAAGTTATTACAACAGATGGAAGAGCAGTACACCAACATGTATGGAGGGGGAAAAACACCCTCTTTGCTGGTATCAACCATTTTACAGGCCAGGCCAATCAGATGCTCTGAACTAGCACAAACAGAGCAGAGCTGCAGAGGACTTGAGGTCCTGAACTCCTGATGGTAAGCAACCACAGGAGCACCTCGCTACCGTTTCCAACAGGTTAATCGTACAAGCAGGACAAGAGGTTCTTGATGGTTTGGTTTCTTACTCCACGCTGAGCCAGCCGACGTCGTCGGCGCCGCCGAGCGACACCACCGCGGCGGCCGAAAGGAGAGCGACCACGGCCACCACGAGGGTCGCTGTCGCGAGGCGCGACACGAGACGGGCTCCGGCGGCCGTGGCGCGGCCGAGCTCCCGGACGTGCGCGTACAGGAGCAGCGGAGCGAGGGCGAGGGTGGCCACGACGGCCGGGACGAGAGCGGCCGCGGCGAGGCGGGCGAGGAGGAGGCCGCCGTGGCCGCTCTGCGTGATTCGGGTCATGGCTGCCGCTTCTGGAAGGACGTCGAGGCAGAAGAACACGACGTAGAAGGCGAAGAAGACGGTGAGAGCGGCGCGGGAATCCATGGCAGAGGGAGGGCAGAGCAGCGGCGTGCCGGCGTGGCGTCTCCTTTTGGACCCACGAAGGTAGGAGCGAGGGCGAGGTGGGACGAGACGACTGGTGAGAAGTTCAGTTTCCGTCGGGGAGCGATCTTTGCCGGGACCCCTCGGGAGCGGATGGAGGAGTGTTCGGTTTATAAATCGGGCTCGCGACTGCTGTCCTCTCGTGGCTTTCACGGTTTCACCTTTCAATAGTAGGGAAAAGATGTGCCGGGTGCTGGCCAATGGTCACGTCTCATTCCTCAAAAAAAAAAAAAAGGTCACGTCTCAGGGCCACCGGCTCAATTTTAGCTCAGTTTTCTGTCCTCCTGACCGACCGGCTCAAGAATGCGCGGCGTACCCTTGCCTTGTCTCGACTTGGGAGAGAGGGCATGAGGCCATCCCTGAGCCCAAGGGAAACCAACCCACAGCACAGACGCATTGCACGCTCAGATCGTAATCCCCAAAAAAGAAGATACTCAAAAATCTTGTTTAAACGAATTCATTGAATTCTACCGATCGTGACTCTAGATTAAACTAAACTCCAAAATGTCTTGGCGATTATTTTGTTCTAAGAAGAGTCAAATCTTTAGGCCTGCCATCTACGTCTGGGCCCCTTGGGGTGATGCGAATCTGCCTTTTCTTTCAACAAGAAACTGTCAAACGCCATTCTATTCTTTGGCCTTCGAATGATGAGCCATAGTAGCTTCATCTTCGCCGTCATGGCCTCACGTTACGACCCGTTTCGGCAATTGTAAATTCCTCTTCCGATATCCACCTCCGTTTCAGGCTTTCAGCTGCTGACGGGCGTAGTCTCGGCATCGTCCTCAGATATACGGAACTACACGAACCCTCGTAATGCCAAACTACACGCCAGCAATGCCTTAAGACTTTGTTTCATCTTTTATTCCACTGGTGCCTCTCCTCTTCTAAAACATATTTTTCAACAAAGTTTGCTACAGTATATTTCTTTCAACTTCCACCAACTAAACATCCCGTTAGTGAGCTTCTGATTCTCCATTTAGTTTTTGCCGGCAATCCATGAACAGATTGCATAGTTGCCCTTCACGCGCTGGTTGCATTTTTTTTGTGAACACGCGCTGGTTACATTTGACCCACCTGCTAGTTCTAAGATGGTAGTCTGTGTTTGCTTTCCTAGATCCCCTTTGGTCGCTGGAAGCCAAGCCATTGTCCTGCTAAATCCATTTTCTGTCGAGGCACCGGTACAGTCTGCATAAACGCCTTTAGCAACGAGACGTAGTAGTCATGACCTGATTGCCCCGATTCCACTACCCACCCACTCTGCTGCGGACTCACAGTAGCCTCCACTATAGCTCATTAGCTCTATCGACACTCAGAAACAAATCGATCGGTTGGTCAGGTCTATTCCTGAGCTGATCCCATTCAAGCACGGAACTTCTTGCAACATTTCCATGCCGTATTGCCGTGGCTCCATGAGCAGACCTGCAAAAAGTTTGGTATGCCGAAAGTGATCACCTGCTGCAAAAGCTCATCTGGAGCACACTCCGTTCCCTTCCCCCACGCTAGTTTCTTACGGCGCCACGCACAAAGGCCGCGAATTGATTTGTTCCGGCGACAGAAAAGCGAGCGGGGAGCTGCTGTGGGATGTCATGCATCCACCATGACCGAGCCGACGCAAAGCTGAACCACGTTGTCCGTGTGTTTTGTTTATCCAGTGAACGCAATTGTTTAGTAACGGGATGTGTGAAACATGAGCCATGATGCGTTGCGGCAGAATTGTTCTTCAAGGTAGATTCTTGTCCTGCAATAAAAATGTACTAGTCTGATTAGGAGTGGACGACATTGGGCCCACATCCCTCCCAGGGTTAGTAGTAGCTATTGTTGTTAATCCCTACTAGACCCTTAATCATCGCACTAAAAAATGTCATCCCAATCCTCACGGTTACGAGACCAAGCAACGCTTCATGTGCGCGGCCGTGGCCGTGGCGGCGTCCACGGTCCACCAATAGGCAGAGTAGCGGCGCATGGCTTTCAAAAGAGCTTCGCATATACGTCACCCCTGACGACATAACCATCGTCTCGGCCACATCAGCAACCGGGGCCGACGACGACTAGCCAGTGAGACTTAATAATTTCAGGGTGCGTTTAGATTGTAGGGAAAAACACTGTAGCATCAGGAAAAACACTGTAACATGCGCTGGGAAACGTGTTTTATGAGAGAGGAATAGTGAAAAATTAAAATGAATAGTGTTTAGTTGAAAATCTGAACACACCCTAGTACTCCGTTTGTTACCAACAGACACTGCTCCAAATGGTAAAACTTTTCCTTAGCGTGACAACAGTCATACTGACCTTCCGTGCTGACCAAGGCGAGCTCGGAAGCACCTCGCCGTGCCGGAGTTTCTTTAAGACACGCACGCAGTCGCCGGCACATCAACGTTTCCAACGAACGCCGGCCGTCAACGACTGAAGGGCAAATTAGCCACCAATGATTCAACGGGGGGCGTGTGAAACCGCCGAACCGCCCGGCGAATCAGAGCTCCGGAGACAAACCGTTTGCCAGATCTCACATGACTAGGCAGAGGATGACCTCGTCCTCAACCCTCATCCTAAACACACCTAGATGGAGGGAGGATGCCTGGTCACCTAATCTAATCCCCGCTGAGCACTGAACAGCAACACAGAAAAGGTTCCTCGGCGTTCCATTCGAGCACGCGACCGAGGTGGTGGAATACACTACAATCCACACCATTTCTCAGAAGCTTCCTGCCATTGAATCTCGATGGGGAAGACACATCAGGCCATGGTCATCTTCCGTTTGGTGCATGCACCGGCCGTGGCGGCTCATGCGTGCCATGTTCAACGGAAGCACCCTATATAACCGCACCATGGCATTGCCTCTCGGTTGACACACACACACACACACACTACCAAAGCGTAAAACTAAGATGCGTTCATGGCTTGATCGCTGCCAAACCATGCCATCACCTGGCTGCCAGGTGCACCGTGCACGAGAGTACGAGACGAGGGATCTGCTAGCTCACAACCATATATCAGGTGCAAAAAACAACGGAGTTTCTTTATTGCTGATCGGTTGTCATATGTGCGCACTCTCCAAGTCGCCAAGGGGACCAGCAGCAAAGGAGCCAGTGGATCGATTTGATAATCAGAGGGGCGCGCGGCATCGAGGATCCTGAACCTGAACCCTGCAGCTGCAGGCAGCAGGGATGATCACGGAGCAGGTGAAGCAAGGATCAATGGTGTCGTCCTCGTGTTCAGCTAGGACCGTCGAGCGTGCGTCCATAGTCTTACGCTCGCAACACAATGGACAGGCATGAATGGTGCAGCGTGTATTGTGCTGCGCTCGCGTTGCCGTGGAGGCTAGCGCTGCACACCTATACTCAAAGAGAAAACAAAAAAAGGAGGCGACACATTTGCAAGGAGAAAATTCCAGTTGGGAGATGCAAAGGGTGTCCTCGACTAAAGGTGCTAATGGTGTGAAAACCACACCAAAACTACACCAAACCACCTAGTATTTTGCTCATTGATTAAACCACACCAAACCAAACTGCATATTTCAAAAACCAAACCAAACTTCTTTTGTCTTCAACCCAAAACAAACTAATTATTTAACTCTATCTATACATAACTTTATGTTGTGGGGCCCACGTGCAGATCTAGCCACACCGCTTTGCACAGAGTAGCCGCCAGTCATACTGAGTCATTTGCAACAAAGTACAGTCGATTTCAGTCAAATTTTATAGTGTGAACACGAGGTTTAAATTCTAGGGTCCGACACTTGACGTGGGGCCCACGTGTAGGTCTAGCCACGCCGCTTTGTACAGAGTAGCTGACAGTAATGCTAAGTCATCCGCAAAAAATTCAGTCGATTTCGATAAAATTTTATAGTGTGAACACGAGGTTTAAATTCTAGGGTCCGGATCTTGACATAGGGCCCACGTGTAGGTCTAGCCACGATACTTTGCACAGAGTAGCTTCCAGTTATGAGTCATCTGCAAAAAATTTCAGTCGATTTCGAGAAAATTTTATAGTGTGAACGCAAGACGTGGCTAGGTGCAGTCACTGTACGATTAGACCAATTCAAACCGTTCTAACTGCTAATCCAAACCAAACCAACCCATTATTCTTTTTAGCCCATTTACCACCAAACCAAATTGGCTCAAGTGGAAAACCAAACCATAAGAACCGGTTTCAACCCAAACCATTACCAGCTCTATCCTCGACGCATCAATACAGGTGTGCCCTGTTGCTCTTTAATTTTCCTTTTTTAGTAAGTCTGTTTGTTGAACATGATTTTTTTAAAAAAAATAGAAATATTTTCCACCTCTGTGGTTCTGTACATAGCATTAGAAGTACTTATTACATATCTTCAGCTTCCTGCGGAGGTCAAAAGAAAAAAAACAAGAACAAAGTCTATTATTAAATTCCATCATCTAACTCCCTATTCTCTTCAAGCATTCTGCTAGTCACCGCTCGGAGGCCTTTATATTCTTATAATCTCCCTGCACCTTTGCGAGGGGCACGATTGTTATCACCATCAGATTTTTTTTTTAAAAAAAAATCAGAGTTTTGGATGGTATGGAACCACATCAACGGTCAACGCCCCATGTTTTCTACAGGCCGCGAGCAGAGCAATTGTACGCGTTCCTTTCCCATGAAGTTAGAACGGCTCGATAAGATCGGATCGTGCGGTTCGTCCCTAATCGTTCCAATCCAAAGAGCATGAAGGGCCCGAACGGGCCTGACAATGTGATACGAGGGTGCCAATCGGCTGTTTGCTTGTACCACTTCCCTTCTGTTTACCACCGAACCATCCCTCCATTGGACACCAGTCACCCATTTGGAAGTCTCCATTTTATTTTACCATCTTTGACTGCTGAAATTCCACATGTGCTGCTACGACTCTAGTCGTTCTAGAATATGAAAACTTTTTATCTCCATCTCCTACGAATGACAGGCAGCATAAATAATCATGCGGGGTAGTTCTAACTCAACCAGAAATGGTGAAACAAAATACTAGACACCACGATACGTAATACAAAGGTTAGTTAACTTCAGGCCTGCAACATGATTATCGAAAACAACGGGACAATAACGTGACGATAATGCACGAAAAGGTGCGCCCTTTTACTGTTTAGTTTCTTTATTTTCGTTAAGTTTGCCATTTTTAGGTGATGTTAACTAGTTTTCATTGCACGAAAAAAGGTTTCACCATTATTGTGCATAGCAAACCCTACAATCTCAATCCTAGTGTCATCATTTTTTTTTAGAGTTTTAGGGGAGAGGGTCACCATTTTTTCCCTTCTGCCTTCGTCGTCAATGTGCCTACGATCATCATTCTTTCTCTGTACTAGGAGTTCTGATCTTTCAAAACAACAGACGATTAACAATATTAGTTGTCCTTAATATTTTCCTCGAGTACCAACAGTTTGTAAATGTTAATATTTTGCCAATGGAGAACCATAACAAAAAAAAACCCCTGGTATTCGGTTCAGCTTAGCTTTCGCCTTCCATATTGGGATTATAGATAGGCTTTTGATGTTCATACTGCCGTTTGGCTAGTCGTGCACCCTGCATGTGTCGTCGACCTAATCACGAACGATTTGATTGCAACTCTATTCCCGTCTGGTAACTAGTAAAGTTCTCGAAGCAATTCCATCGTTTGACTCCGTATATTGGTCAAGCATTCTAATAATCTAATCTCCACCCAAAGGGCTTTTATAGTCTTAAAATCTCGCTGCACCTTTGCAAAGATCTCGAATGTTGTTATCGCCAGAAATAAAGAATATTCAGAGCTTGTTTGGACGGTAGGGTGCTACGTCAACCTCCCCTGTTTTCTTCAGACCGAGCAGAGCAATTATACACGTTCGTTCTCAGATCATCAAGGCTGATCTTGTCTTGGAGGACTAGATCAGGTTGTATCATCCCATCCGATTATGTTCCAAAGCAAAGTATGTGGGGACCGAACGGGCCGTGACAATGTGACACGGAGTGACCAATCGGCTGTTTGCTTGTAGCATTTCCCTTCCATTTATTCAACCACTGAACCACCTTCTTTGGTCCTAGCACTAGTATCCAGTTTGTTATGTCGCCATTTTAATCAATCATCTCATCATTTTTTAGCTGCTGCCTGAAATCGCACAGTTGCTGCTACGACTCTAGTCGTTTTGGAAGATATATAAAAAGTCTCTCCATCTCCAACGCCTGACAGCCAAATTTTGGGGGGGAAAGAAGGCAAGATAAATCATGCGGGGTAGTGCTAACTCAACCAGAAATGGTTAAAAAAATTCTATAAACCACCATACGTCATACAGATGTTAGTTAACTGCAAGCCTACAACATGCTTATCGAAAACAACGTGCCGGTAGAGCACCCAGCACAACAACCACTACTACTCCCTCCGTCTCTAAATAACTGTCTTTCTCGTTTCCCGAGAAACAACTACGGTGAATTATATATAAAAATATATTAAAATTTATGGTACAATATAAATATCATTTGATAGATATTTAGATATAGTTTTTTAGAGAAAATATTTGGAGACTTGAATGCTGTACGTATTTTCTACCAATCGAGTCAAACCTGCTGCACGCTCACCAACGGCGACACTTAAAAAGGGATGGAGCGAGTAGTTGATTAGCTGACCGCAGCGCAGGACAAGCCACAAACAGGTGGTCTTAGATTTCTTTATCAGGCCAGGCAGGATACGCCTCCGGTCCTCCGGTAGCCGAGCACCCAACGGCGCATCGACACCTCACTGTCCTAACTGTAACTTTCCATTCTCCGGTCGCGCCCTCGCCGCCGCCGGCCGCTGGTGGGCCCACTTGCAGCAGTACGCCGAACTGATAAGAAGATTCCAAAAAGGCTCCTGTCTCACTCACGTGGCTGTTCATGGCCAAGAACAATCCTAAAAATAAGATGTTAAAACTAGTAAGGATCTACAAAGATATCACGGCAAATCTTTGCTCGCCGCCGGTATATGGAAGGAGGACATGTCCCAGTAAGTTGTCATCTCCACATACCTTAATTTGGTCAGTACTGGTTTGTTGTCTGCCTTCCTGATGCGCCCGCGCCCTGGCACCTCACTGGCCGCCGCACACCGGCGGCGAGCAGCCACCGCCTGCGCCAGCTCGGAGCAAGCAGAACGCGACGAGAGTCACGGCGACGACCAAGACGAACGCGACGGCGCAGGCCAGGCCGGCGAGCCGCCTGGAGACACCCGAGTGCACGTGCGGCGGCGCCGCCGGGGTCATCACGTGGAGGTAGACGAGCACGACGCCGAGCAGGTACGTGACCGGGAGCGTGACGTGGACGACGCCGACGGCCACGTCGAGGACGGGGCTGCGCGGGGAGACGCCGTCGAGGGACTCGAGGATCGGGCCCAGGATGTAGGCGCAGCCGAGCGCGACGGCGATGGCGAGCCTGGCGGCGCCGGCGACGGAAACCGCCATCTGATGATGATCTGCTTGCTGCTGGTAGCGGAAAGAAGCGTTGTGTGAGCGGAGACGGATGAGAAAAGCAGGGAGGGGCAAAGGAAGGGAGACGACGATCGGTTTGGTTTGGTTTGGTAGGCTCCCAGCAAGCGGACAATTTATAATGGAGGAATTCTTACTTTTACTGTTACCGCGCGCGCACAATTCACCGTCGTCGCACACAATTCAGGTCCGAGGTAGATGTTACATGTAAGCTGCAGGCTGCGCATCCACGGCACGCGAATGGATGGGATGGGATGAGATATTGCGCCAAATTGGGATGGCAGAGAAGCATTCACGTCTTCTTGACCGACCGGTCGCTGCTGGATCGGCCTGCGAGAGCACCGCAGCTCTTCTAGATGGCCTTGAATCCATCGTGTTACATTGTCCATTTTACATGTGCCTGAATTCACTCGCGACCTGCAGGGGTCGTCAAGATGCCAAGGAGTGGGCGTATCGGTCGGTCAGGTCCGTGAAAAAGCTAGTGGCTAGTGCCGGCGAAAATGATCCGGCCAGCTGGTGCTAGCGACCGCTCGCACACGGGCTTAGCCTATGCCGTTGTCTGACAGAGAGGAGTTGACAAGCATCGGCATCGGGTGCGAATAAGGATCGGAGTCTGGACCGGTGATCGCGCGAACTCGACGGTAGTACGTGCGCGGATCGATGGGGCAGTGCAGGCGCAGGGTGAAACAGCGCGACGCCAACCGGCCGCTGGCCAGGGTGCCGTGCGCTCGTGGTCGCGGCTGCGTGCGACACATAGGAACGGCCTGCGCACCAGCTGAGTCCTGACACGTCCACCCGTCGTCGACACAAGCTGACACAAAGGCACCGTTGCTCGCCGCCGAGGACCAAGATGTTCTCCATGTCAGCGGCGCACGACTGGAACAACTCACAGCTCGGTCCATAGACCATAGTGTGACGGTCGGTTTGGTTGTATTTTTTTTTTGCCGATCGTGCAAACGATTCCCAGCTTTGAACTTTCAAGACTTTAACCGCATGGTCGACCGGCCTGTCGGCACCGCTAAGATGCAACCAACGCCACCCCATGAAGATGGAAGAGCTAAAGCAGCCGTTTGATCTGCTTTGGCTGCCGCCGTCGGCCTAATCCCAAACGGACGGCTCTGGTTCGGACGAGGAGTTGTTGCAGGAAAAGGCGACCTTGACCTAACTCGGTCGCTGCAGGAACGCCTGCCGTGCCCTGCTCTCTTCGACCACGCCAGCTTTGTTTCCTCGCCTTTTCCATCGCGTCGTGTGTGTACACATAGATGCCCATGCTCCTGGTGGTGCGCGAGGCCTGTCGCCAAGGATTGTCACTCACTCGTCGGTCACCCTAGTGCCGCCGAAGTGCCGATAACGGATCGGAAATAGCTCAGGTGATGGACTCTGTTCGATCGTTAGAGAGACACAGACCACAAAAACGAACTGCTGGCTAGTAGTAGCACAGTAGCACTGCAACACACAATCTGATCGCCTGACGCCCTGCTCCTTGCAGGAATAAGATTTTAGATCACCTAATTTTTTCAAAAAAAACATTATTCATCTAACTTTTCTATGTTCATCACATCTCTCCCACTCGCAGAACACACTTCTTATGACGAACTACAGTGTTTTTTAGTCTATTCCCCAACTATTCACTATTCGTTCCAACTTTTCACTATTTATTCCAACTATTCACTATTCCTCCCTCACAATCCTCCCTCACAAAACATGTTTCCCAGCGAATGCTACAGTGTTTTTCTGATGCTATAGTGTTTTTTTTCTACAATCCAAACACCCCCTAAACTAAACTCACCCTCCTCAACTTTCCACTAACTTACACACTGACAACCGTGCCCCCCTAACAGAAAACGCCAACTTGCCACCAACATTTTGCTGTATTCGATTGGAAACGGAATATTTACAGGGAATAGGCCTGACAGGTGGACCCAGCCGACAGCGGGCATGACCAGATGACGCTACGCGGCAGCGTAATCCTACCTGCTTACGCACATCCCAAAAATGAGGCATTTGCATATTCTTTTGCAGTTGTCCACCGACTTGATCGGACGGACATAATTCCACCGTAGGCGTCTCACACATAAAAAAGAAGTGATAGCCGAAAAATACTATTCCGTTTGGCCCAAAATAATGACAGTATGCACTGAGATTTTTAGGAAGATTATCAATGATGAAAATAGACACATATACCCTTAGTACAATATTTATGGAGTTAAACTGTTTAATTAAGGCGGCCTTGACCTTCCTCGGTGGGAACGTCTGCCCTGCCCTGCCCTCTTCGACAACGTCAGGTTTTCTCGCATTTTTCATCGTGTGTCTACGCATAGCACGTCCCAGAGATAGACTGCAAGGGGGTTGAAATGACGTCTTCAACCTCTAGCCCCCTTGTTCTTCAGCCATTGATTCTAAAAATGAAGGGGGCTGGAGGGGCTCAACTGCAGTTCGAATAGTCGGGGAGAGGGGGGCTAGATCCCCCTTTAGATGTGCCCCTAGTCCGAGAGTTGATGCTCGAGCGCCGGAAAGGAACAAGAACACCCTGAACGTGGTGCGTGAGGCCTGTTCCAGTCGTTCAGCACATCATCCACGTGCCAGGGTAAGTCGCCAAGGAATGGCATACTAATGCTTCCGTAGTAGGTGGCAACCTAATCCTACCGGCTTATGCACGTCCCATTCCCATCATCCCATGGATGGCTGTCTGAACTGAGCAATTTTCTTATTCATTTTTCTTGGCTCTCCAGTAAATTCATCGGATTGCAAGGTTGAGATCTTTTAAGCAATGCTGCATTTTAGTATGTTCCATCTACAAGCCGATCGTCGGAGATAATGGACTGTTTTTTTATCCGCCCAGTTGGTGCAAGGATATGTAACAGGGCTGATGTAATTTTATCCGTAAACGGATCTTCTAATGTTTGGTTTAATCGGATGTCGATCTGTAAGACTGTAACACACCAAACTTCGTGGAGGAAATGAGAATCAAGATTCCAATTTCCCTCTACTCTCGCCACCATTTTCCACAGATTACGACATTAAGGATAAACAATCGCGCAAGTGCATGGCCCAGCCATTGTTCATTAGGCGTTTCTTGCTCTCGAAGGCTTCCCTTGGCTGGAGCCTTTTTTTCTCGACTTGATATATTTTCCGACAGAAATTTGTTAGGATGTGAAATAGTGTCATTAGACCGTACTGTGCCAAAACATCTCCGAAACGGACGGGGGCGCGAGACACCTTGCAGCAGCCAATGGGCTCCTTTTGCTTGTAGCGTTTGGTTTTCCATTTGATTTTTTTACCTTTGGAAAAAGTAAAGGACCCTCCTTCCAACGATCATGCATCATGCTGCATTAACATTATTCTCAGCCTCGTTGGCATGGTGGCATGGTGCGGTGCGCCGCTCATCTTGGACCGTTGGAAAAGTCAAAATTTCTGTATGCTTCAGTTTTGTAAAAAAAATCCATCTCTAATGCGCGAGCTCAAAATTCGGCCAAATAAATGTAAGGGAAGTAGTGAAAATAGTCTTCCTACATCATGAATGAATCATACAGAAGCGGTATTTGCTTTGCTTATGAATCCATACAACTCGAGTTTATTGCCTTGCCGGGAAAAGGAAACTCAACTGTTGATGGATGGAGTGGTGAAAAATTGCACACCATATATGAATGAAATTAAACCCAAAAGTGGATACTGGGGGTTATATATATCAAAAGCTATACTGTATATGTAGCTGGCGACTGATAGTCATAGCCTCCCAGCAAAGCAACGACTAGTTGCTCTCTTTGCCTCTTTGGTTTCTTCATCTGGACAAGCAGGTCGCCGCAAAGTGTCCAAGATGCCGCTCCCGGCGTCCCGGCCTCGCCACCGGGAACATATCCTGGGCGTGCGATGCGTTCACTTGCAGCGACACACCGAATTAGTCCAAGACTCCGGCAAGAGCTTGTTACCTTGAGTTCTTCGGAATCATCATCATCATCTCCTTCAAAAAGCACACAAAAGGGGTGAGGTCCGTGAGGATGTGCCGGTAAATCAAGAAGGGGAAATCGATCCGGACAAACAGCTTAACTCCGCTGCATCTGCATGTATACCTTTAATTGTTTCGGTTAGTATATAGTCGTGCCGTGCTGCCTCTGCTCAGCTGAAGGGTATCTTGTGGCCTCCCGGCGGGGAGCCGCCAGCGAGGAGCCACCACGCGACGAGCGGCACGGCGAGCGTGACCAGGAGCGCGGACACCATGGTGCAGGCGAGGCAGGCGAACTGCCTGGCCGGCGCCGGGAGCGGCGGCATGGCCTGCGCCGGGGCGAGCCGGAGCTGGAGGAGGAGGATCCCGACGAGGTACGTGAAGGGGAGCGCGACGAGGACGACGGCGAGGGCGGCGTCGAGGAGGGGGCTCGGTGGCCCAGCTCCGGCGAGGTACTCGAGCACCGGCTTGATGATGTAGGAGACGCCCACGGCCACGCAGAGCGCGAACTGGGCGGCTTCGTTGAGGTCAGCCATCACCTTGCTGCCCAAGAGCAACCCTTGGCCGGAGATCTTGGTGGCGAGCCGGCGAGCGACGAAGGTCAATTCAAGAAAAAAAGGGAGGAGAGGGAAACCCAGGACAGGCGATGGGATACGAATTGCCGAGGGAGAGACGGTCCAGGCCACGCCCCTTCATATAAAGCTTGAGAGGGAAGGAAGGAAACGCGCGCGGGCGACGAGGCCTCGGCGGGCCAACACGGCGCACCGCGACAACCCGTCGCCTTCGCGACCCGGCGACCGCTAGCGACCCGGACCGGTGCGCCAGCGAAATCTGACACGCGAACGCGAGCGCGGCCGGTCGACGAGCGAGGATGCTGGCCGTCGCGGCTCGACACGGGCTAGTACCCCAGCGCCGGCGCGTACTATGTCGATCGGAACAGCGGTGGAGATCTGGTTTGCTTCGGGGAAGAAGAAACACCGCCGCGGCACTACATTCTGCGGCTAATTTGACCGCCATCGTCTGATCGTCAGCACTCAGTCTACAACATACTGCGGGATCAAAGTTTTTTTTTTTTTGTTGTTGTGTTGTCGTCGTCTCGATCGCACAGCACTACGGACGGGACGGAGCCCACAGTCCCAACTCTACACAATCCTGATTCCTGATCCATTCCCTGGAGGACGCCGTGTTCCATCATGAATGCAAATCCATGCCGCGCCAATTTTTGTTTTGGTGCTCGCATGCTCGGGGACTAATTGCAACCAGAGAGGCAAGCTACTCCGTCTCAAGACGTGGCCTAGGCACACCGCACATATGATCGGCAACAACGCAATGACCAACTGTTTCCCGAGCCTAACGTCCCCTTACTGTACTCCATCCAAGCTTATAGTCGGCAATTGTTGTTGACGTAAGGCCATATGGTGCCTTTTGTATTTGTATATCTACGCCATCACGCAGTGCAGAATGAGGCCGCCAATCAAAATGCTAAACATGTTTGACCGCAAAAGTAGGTGTGGTTTGCCACCTGGTGGATTGATCCATTTGCAATGCCAACCGAAACCAAAGTACATGCGCGACACGGCTAATCTCACTCCGCTAACTACTAATCGCTCTCCATCCTACGACACCAGAATGGCAGAATCCACTTCCACTAGCCTGCATCGCTTTCCATCAGTAGTTGTGACCCGCTGCGGCGCAGGCGGCGAAGACGCGGCTGACGACGAGGAGGTAGCCGGCAAGGACGACGAGCGCGAGCATGTTGGCGGCTGCGATGGCGCGGTCGTTTCCAGTTGCCGCGGCTCGCTCCGCGAAGCCCAGCAGCGGCTCCATGATCTGGGCGCAGCCGACGGCGACACAGAGCGCGAACTTGGCCGGGTCGGGGAGGGGAGCCATCGCTGCGTGACGAGCAGGCGCCGGAGACCGGGTGAAAATGGGAAGCACTCAGAGTGAATGAAAAGAACAGTGTGGTGTGCTACTAGTGGTAGCAGCAGGAGAGCAGAGTGAACGGATGCAGGTGACTAGGTGAGAGCGTGAGGCACAGGAGAGGAGGTACGAGATGCTGCGGCTGGGCAAGAGTGGAGAGGCCTCCCATTTTTGTAGCCATCTTCCGTGCATCTCCTCGTTGTCTGTATTGTGTGTACTGTGGCTGTTTTGTCTAGGAGCTCGAAGAGTCAAAAGGTAGTGTTTAGTTGATTGTAGGAGAAATTTTCTTTTTTTGAGAAACATGAAAGTTGAAGGGAGTTGAAGGGAAATTTTCCTGGGAAGCGTGTTTTCTGAGAGGGATGAATAAAAAAAGTTAAAAGATCAGCCAAAAGGTAGTACGCCAGACAGAAAGGATCAAAGGAGCCAGGCGCCTTTATCTGTGGGGGCCTCTGTGCATCTGGAGTCATGTTTTCTAGTTGTCCCTAGCGACTGACTGTTGATACCTTCGAATGTCATGTCGGGGGTTTTGCTAATTGCATTAGCAGTTGAAGCCGCACAACCACTGGCATGTCGTGATCTTTGTCACTCGCTGATAGGGAAGCCAAGGTGGACAATGAAGAGCATTGAGATTGAAAACCGAGCTTGCACTTGCAGCACTGCGCGAAACTGAAACAACATGCTACTACATGGTAGCCTGTCGCTCCGGGAACGCTCGGCGGAGGCTCCAAACCTCGGCTCCTCGAGAGCAAAACAGAGCACAGAAGAAAAGCTAGTTGTGGAGAGGGCAGCCCGACTGCCCGAGCATTCACGCATCTCTCTCGGCGTCGCACCGGCGAACTCGCCTGAATTCCCTTTGAGCATTGACAGCCATCGGCAGCGGCGACCCCAGCGCATGACGCCACTTCAGGCACCAGGCAGGAGGCAGCGCTCGATCGGCGCCCCGGCGGGCTAACGCGCACGGCGCACAGCGGCAACCCAACCCTGCGCCGCTGCGCGTTCGTGACCGCGCGCGCCCCCGGCCCTGGACATCTTTCGGACACCTGACGCGACGCGAGCGCGGCCGATCGTCGAGCGGCTCAACACGTGGCCATTACCCTCGGCGCCCGCACGTACTTGGATCGGAACAGCGGCGGATGTCGATCTGGTTTGTTTCGGGGAAGAAGAACACGGTGCGGCGCCAGACATTCCGTAGCTATTTTGAGTTTTCGACCGCGATCGCCAGCAACAGGCTCTGCAATATATTATATATGTCGGGATCAATGGATTCTTGTTGCGCTGTCGTCTTGAACTCTTTCTTGATCGCACAGCACTACGGACGGAGCTCACTCCCAACTCTGCTACTAGACTGGTACGTGATGAAACCCTATTCGAAAGGAAGCACGAGGTGAAAGTACAACACGTGTGCATCATGGATACTGTTAAACTTCTACTACCATCTTCCACTACAGCAAAGGGTTCAATTCAGAATCTGAAAGCAGAGCACAGCTGCACAGGTGATGGCGAGGCCAATAATAAAGACGAGCGCAGGGACGGCGATCCTGACGCCCAGATCGGCGACCCACACGAGGTCCGAGGAGGACACCCCGGCGCGGCCTTCTGCGCCACGTCGGCGGCGTCGACGCCGCACGCGACGACGACGCGGGCGTAGCAGTCGGCGGCGGCGCGGACGGCGAACGCGAGGCCGGGTGACGGCGGCGAGGTAGGCCGCGACGGACGGGGAGCGCGAGCAGGATGGCCGCGCGTCGCTCGGGCACCACCACGGTCCTCTTTTGCGTGGTAGCGTTCCCCAGGCTGCAATTTGGGTGCGGAGAGGAGAAAAATACCCATACGAAGGTAGGCATCCCAAAATTAAATGTTGGACTAAAATGACTATTTTTATGGGTTGGAATGAAATTGGAGATAAAAATAAACTTTTAGTATTTTAGTGACCGTTATGGTGGTTTAGGAACGAAGTTAAACACCCAAGTGATAGTTAAGAAAAGAACATGCAAGTTGCGCTGCCTCAAAGAACATACAGTTATGGCTTTTGGCATGCAACGAAACAAAAAGGTGAGAATACTGTGTGTTGAGATGGAGTGGGGGAAAAATACTTTTGTTTTTCTGGGATGTATGTTATGTGAGGGAGATGAATAGGAAAGGTGAAAAGAGAATTTTTAGAGATGTGTGTTCTGTGAGTAGATGAATAGGAAGTTGTCGGGTCCCTGTAAAAGGGGTACCCCAACTTAGGCCCAGAACTACTCAATAACAAGGCCCACAAACGAAGTTGGCCTGGCCCCGTAGCCCAGCAAAGGCTCATCGCGACAAACGCCACCGCGGCGCTTGCCCCGCCTAAAGACCCTCGAGCGGGTAGATCCGTGACGATCGAGCCCAGCCAAGCTCCAGGGAGACGTTCACCCTCGAGCTGGCGTTTCCGTCACGATCGAGGCTCGGCCGGGAGGCTCGAGGGAGACGTTCACCCTCGAGCCGGCGTTTTCGTCACGTTCGAGGCCCAGTAAGCTCGAGCTTGCGGACCAAGCTCGAGCCTGCTACGCCGGGAACGACGCCCGAGACTCTGCGACCATCATCACTGATCATAAATGACTCCTCTGCGGTCAAAAAGAAGGATTCACTGCACCACGCCATCGCCCACGCTGCGGAGAGGACATCGGTCAAATCCACCTGGCGCGGTGGATTCTGATCTGACACTGCACAGGCCGGTCCTGGCAGTGGTACTATGTCAACCACTCCTTTGACTTTGCTTGCCTCGGATGCGCTACCATCCTCGAAGACAACCCTCGAAGGAAACTACGGAGCCTCGATCCGGACGCCGTACTCAAGTTGCCATCCTCGAAGTCCTGACCTGTCGCAACAAGAACATCACGTCAACCACTGCCATGTCGTCAGCCGGAGCTGGAAGGCGCGATTCCCGCTCGTATCGTGCGCGGCATGGGCAGCACAGTGCATTTAGCAGCGTCAGCACCACGAACACATGTACCCGCGCCCTCCCCCTTATGCCTATAAAAGGGGAAGGGAAGCCGACAGCAGGGGGACACCACAGAACACATGCAAACGCACTTAGCCACCAAAAAACTCAGGGACTTAGGAGCTCACCTCCTTCTCCCATCTTGCTTGTAAGCCCCTACTACGAGCAACACGAAACTGGTGCTCGGCACCACTGCTGGACGTACGGTCCCGTGGCCGAAACCAGGATAAAAACCCCGTCTCTTCACCCGCCATCGGGGCAACGAGTGGATTAGCATCGCAATCACTTGTTTGTGCCGGTGTGACCAAATCAGGCACCGACAGAAGTAAAAAGTAGTTTTAGTATCTGATGGCCGCATCTGTCTGTACGCATAAGAAATGGCTGACGATGCGCTCTCTCTCTCCCCTCATCAACACCTTTTCAGAATGCGTCCATCTCACCACACCTTTTCAGGATACGTCCATCTTCTCTTCTGTCTGACAGCTCTTTCGTCGATCATGCACGAACACTGGAGTTTGCGTAACCATGCACCATTTCCCCTCGGCATGGTGGCGACTGGCGATGCAGCGCGCTCGCTCACGCCGTTGTGCGCGGCTCTCGATCGGTGACCTGTTACTGTAAAGAAAAAAAATGCTACTATATCCGTTCACCGGGAGGAATTGCGCTTGCGCTCTCGGCTCCAGGCACACCGTGTCCCGTCATGAATGCAAATCCATGCTGCGCCAATTTTTGTTTTGCTGCTCGCCAAGTAGCAGTTGAAGCTGTGCACCTCATACAGGTCCGGGGCAGGCACACCCTCTGGCATAGTTGCATGTCGTCGTGATCTTTGTCACTCGCAGACAGAACTGCGCCAAACTGAAGCAAAATGGTAGTACATCGTAATCTGTCTCTCCGGGAACGCTCGGCGTAGACTCCAAACGCTGGGCTCCTCGGGACAGTCGGGAGCAAAGAAGAGCACAGAAGAAAAGCTAGCTGTGGACACAGATGCAACTCGGCATCTCGGCATCGCACCACCGGCCAATGCAACTCGCCGTTTCCTTCCCAATAAATTTGACAGCCATCGGCAGCCGCGGCCCCACAGCGCATGACTTTTGCGTTCCGCCCGGCCCCACCCCACAGGTCGCGGCCTCGCCGGCGGTTCTCTTCCCCATCGGGGAATGCCCGCGCTGAGTCACTCGTCAACCGGCCCTGCCTTTTCTCCCACCCGTGCGCGCGCGGGCGACTCGGCACTCGGCGGGCCAACGCCCATGGCGCACCGCGACAACCCTGCGCGTTCGCGACCCGGGGCACCGTGTGCCAGCGTGAAAACAGAGGGGACATCTGACGCGACGCGAGCGCAACCGATGGACGAGCGAGGATGCTCGCCGTGGTGGCTCGACAGGGGCTAGTACCCTCACCCCCGGCGCGTACTCCGTGGATCGGAACAGCGGCAGAGTCCCGAAGATCTGGTTTGTTCGGGGTACAAGAACACGGCGCGGTGACGGAGCTCACTCCCAAGTCCCAACTCTGCTGGCATTCCCACGCTACACACTGCTGATTCCTGAACCCTTCCCGTACCTTCACTTGCAGTTCTTACTTGGCCTTTTTACTTCGCCATTTTCATGAATTCATCCTTGATCGATGGAAGTTCAATTATCTTTTCTCCGTGAAACCCTACTCGAAAGGAAGCCTCACCTGAAAGTAAAACACATGTGCAACACTACAGCAACAGGAAACATGCACATTCGAGATTCGACTCAGAAACGAGCGAGAAGCACGGATTGTACACTACAGAAAGATAGTCCGATGCTAGCTACTCCTACTATCTTCCACTACAGAAAGAGTTCAATTCAGTCTGTGAACTGAGCTGAAAGCAGAGCACAGGTGACGGCGATGGCACCAAAGAGGAGCGCATGGAAGGCAATCCTGACGACAACATTGGCGACCTACCCGAGGATCGCCGCGGTGGCTTGCTGCGCCACGGCGGCCGCGTCGACGCCGCACGCGACGACGACGCGGGCGTAGCAGTCGGCGGCGGCGCGAACGGCGAACGCGAAGGTGACGGCGGCGAGGTAGGCCCCGAGGATGGGGAACGCGAGCAGGGCGGCGGCGACGGGGCTGCGCGTCGTCCGGGCGAGCGAGTCGAGGACCGAGCCGAGGACGTGCGCGGCGCCCACCGCGACGGAGACGGCGAACTCGGACGACGGGTCCATCGGCATGGTATAGTCTAGGCGAGCGGAGGCCGTGGAGTAGTGGAGCTCCGAGGTGGCGAGGTCCGAGCAGAGCGTGGGAGTGGCTGCGTCGGCAAACGCAGAGCAGCAACCTGCTGCTCGGGCGAGCCTGCCTGCGTCTCCCGTTGCCGAGGCATGGGTTTGCGTTTGCGTCCAGCAGTCCTGTCCAGCCCGTATGTGCGCGGGTGGCCACGCTTTCTCGCGTGCTTTGTGATTCTATCTGGCCCGCGGCCCATCCTCCGTCCTGGCATTCCACGCATGACGACGCATCATCGACATCGAACAAGATTGCTCACCGTTGCTCCACCTTCAAACTAGTGCTATTTGTAGTTGATGCAGCTTGTTCTTCGTTGTCTCCAGCCCACGCATAAGTGCTGCGAGCTCGAGCACGCTGCACATGTCATGTACTCACGTCGAGAGTTTCGGCCATTCTTTCTCTTGCTCGCCACCGTCGAGTGCTTGCAACTTTGCAAGAGCACGGAGAAGGAAATAAAGGGACGTTGTGAACAGTAGTTCTTTTTTTTTTCCCGGGAACACACGAGAGAGGAAACCTTGCGAGGGAGGAGAGGCCATGCCGCAGCCGTCGCGTGATGGCCACGCCCGCCGCGGCCGGGTGGTCGTGGTGGACGTATGGGCCCACAACCCGGAGGAGGAGTTGGCTCACATCTGCGACCCGGAGCTCGCCCACCGCTACCCGATCGCCGCAGTGGCCGCCGCTTGCTACGAGGGCAAGGCTACCCTACCCCGCACGCGACGTCGGCGCAGGTCGGCCTGATGCTGGCAACCAAGCACCAAGGCACCAACGACGGCGAGCTCGCCCTCGGCGGCCGCATGTGGCGGTTCCACCTAGGCACCGCCGGCCTTGGCCTTGGTTTTATGATGAATCAGGCTAGCAGGTAGCTTATTGTTGAGAATATCATTCAGGATTGTTATGTGAGAATTTGGAGAAAAAAATGTGATGTGATGCGGGAATTCGAAACGAATCTGTTATATGAGAATTTGGAGGCAATTTGAAATAGTAAACTTAACTAATGCACTGAATCCGCAGGTTGGTGTTTTCATTGTCTGACTGTGGGCATATCTCTTTTTGGGTCTGTTGACTGTGTAAACGTAATGAAGCACTCTAATTGTGGTAGCACTTTGAGTAGAAAGAAAAAATGGAACTCTGTTGTTGTTCTCGGACTTGCTACTCCAATGGAGTACAGCCTTGCATACAGAAAATGCAGAACTTTCAGTGAAACAAAAAGGAAGAGGCATCACTGCTTGGATATGAATTCAGATCAACATTATACTAAGTAGTGCTTCTCTCCGAGCTAGCCTATATCTGTTTAACCAACTAAACCACTTGTTTTTCCAAGTAAGTTCATACTCCAGTTTGCCTAAGTTCCTAAATTTCAATCACACAACTGAGCAACTTGCAATTCCCTCCACTGGCGCCACATTTTCTCATCCTGGCTTGGGACCGGACACAATACTGTTAAACTACAAACAAGAAAGTAGACCACAAATTCGGTGAACACAAGTCTCCAGCGGTGACATATCTCGGTAGTGGCATATCGTCGAACATATGGTGGGCATAAGACGTTGTTGTTGTCAAGGAAACAACAGTGGCATGCATAGAATTCGAATCATGAGTAAATCGGCATGCAGATCAGAGACACGAACCACACCAGGCCCTACGGCACAGAATTGCAGCCCCTTTGCCATGCTTGGGGTCGCTCTGCGTGCCCGTCGTGCTTGGCACTGAAGCGGTGAAGCCTCCCCGCGGATCTAATTCGCCGGCCCGGCGCTTGCCCGGCTTCGACTACCGCCACTGGCTGAAATGCTGAATCCTCCCTCTCTTTGCGGACGGAATCGCCAGAGATTGCTAAGCAGCTGTTCTTCTCCCCCCTTGTGCTTCTGGAAGACTGGAACCTCTCGCGCGGCGGCGCCTGGCAACCGAGTAACCGACTCGCGTCTTGTGGGCCCGCGCTCGCCCAAACCCGCCCCTCCTCTTCTCTTGAAAACTTGCCACCCAATTCCCCCGCCCCCTCCTCCCTGCTCGTCTTCTAACAACCTCGCCGTTCGCTTGCCATTTCCCCACCTCCTCCTCCCTGCCCGTCGCCGACCCCCCAAATCCCCAACCCCAACCCGCGGGCCCGGACCAGGGTTTACCTTACCGTCGGGAACCGGTCCGGTTTGACCGGTTCCCGACCAAACCGCCCCGGACCGGTAGCGGTTCGGGGCGGTTTGAACCGGTGGAAATTCAAAATTTTCAAATTTGAATTAAAAAAATGGAAAAATGTCGAAAAAATTCCTAAAAATACTTCAAGCTGCGTGTAATCTGTTGGTGTAAAAAGTTTTCAAATATTTGCTCATTTGGTATTTTTTTTGTTAAATACAATTTAAATCAAAAAAGAAAAAGAAAAAACAGTGGCTGGCCCATTAAGGCCCATGAAGGCCCAACGCCGCCCTAACCCTAACCCCCCCTCCCCCAACGGCCAGCGCTCATTCCCCCCCCCCCCGCGCAGCCGCTCCTCCTCCAGGCGATTTTTCGCCGCCGGCCGCCGTAACCGCTGCGCGAGCCGGCTAACCGCCCCCTGAATCCCGGTAACCGGTCCGGTTTGCCGGCTAGCCGGTCCGGTTGCGGGGCAACGGTCGCCTGACCGGTTTCCGCCCGCATACGCCGGCTTACCGGTCGGTTGCGGCGGTTAGCCGACCGGCAGCGGCGGTTAGCCGCCCGACTGAGGTATGGTCCTTTGAAACTTTGAATCTATTTGTGATTTATGAAATTTTGAAATGGATGTAGTGATGGATATATTTAGGTATATTTTGATTGCAGCCATGTGATTTTAGAATGTATGAACTATGAACTATGAAGCCATGTATATATATTTTGATGTAGGGTATTGTGATTTTGGAAATAAGGAAATGGATGTAGGATTTAAGTATTGTGATATAGCTATGTGTTGTCAAGTTGACATTGATATGTTTATGTTCGTTCCGTGTTTGCAGATACGCAATGTCTGGCAGAGATAGAGATGTTGTATGGGAACACGGTGAAAATCTTTACCCCGGTTGGAGATGCAACTATTGTCATAAGTCCAAGGGAGGAGGTGATGCCACTAGATTGAAACAACATTTGGCAGGGCGCGGGACGGAGGTCGTCCATTGTGAAAAGGTTTCAAAGGAGGTGCGTGAGTACTTTCAGCGTGAACTTGAAAGGGCAAAGAAGGTAACTGCTCAACGTGCTCAAGAGAAGTTGAGAAAGGAGAAGGCTGCAGCGGAAGGTAACTATCCTGGTGGAGATGAAGCGTATGATGAGGAGGCTGAGCTGAAGCATGCCTTGAACCAATCAAGAGCGGAAGAGGAGTTCCGTCGCGGGGTGCAAGAGAGAGGAGGTGCATACGAGCATGGAGGCGGTAGTGGTACTAGGGAGAGGGTGGTACGTTGCAGAGGATGCTTCGAAGGGCAACTTCATCGAGGCAGACTCCTGGGGTGACGGACTATAACTTAGTGGTACTAGGGGAGAGGGTGGTACGTTGCAGAGGATGCTTCGAAGGGCAACTTCATCCAGGCATTGCAAGAGGCTGAGCTGTTTCGACAACGGCGTGGTGACTTTGGCACACAATTGGCACAACAAATGACGCTTGACCCAAAGACAACTGCATCTTCTTGGTGGATGATAAACGGCAACAGAACTCCCAAGCTGCAGAGCCTTGCTTTGCGGCTTGTTTCTCAATGTTGTTCGTCAAGTGGATGCGAGCGGAACTGGAGTACTTTTGCCTTGCTGCATACAAAGGTTCGCAATCGGTTGTCACACAAAAAACTTAACAAGCTTGTCTATGTCAACTACAACCTACGCCTGCGACTTGCGGATGTTGCCGATCCTCCACGGGATCAAGGTGATTTCGTTGAGCAGCTGGCCCATCTTTCATTCTATGATCCTAAAAATCCGGTGCGGGAATGGATGGAATATGGAAGGTCAAACAAAGCTCCTGTTCTAGACGAGGACGATGATGAAGGTGACACACCGCTCCCCTCTAATATTGTCGCTGATAAAATAAATCCGGCGGACCTCCGTACTTCTACAGGGGATGATTGCATCAGTGATTGGGCACGGCGACATTTAGGTAACACTCATGTAGGGAAGCGGAAGTACCACATCGCGCCTAGCAAGGTTAACCCGAAGCGCCAACGAGGCCAGGCCACGGGAAAAGGCAAACAGAAAGAAGTAGAAGTCCTGAGCGATGAAGAAACTGATGATGGTGAGGGTGATAAAAGTCCAGAGTATCAGGAGTCTCAGGACAGCAGCTCTGCCAATGATGGTGATGATAGTAATGATGGTGATGATAGCAATGATGGTGGTGGCAGTGGTGGCGGCAGTGGCGGTGCTGCTGGCGGTGGCGGGGGCGGAGGCGTGTCACCTTCAAACCCACCTGCTGGTCTCCATTTTACAGGTACCAAGTGTACGTCTATATGAACATGTTTTTATTATTCTGACTTATGAGTATTAATTATACTATATGGTTGATTGCAGGGGAGACTGAGTTCACACATGCAACCCAGGACATTGACCATGGAGCACCGATGTCGCAGAGGAGAACGGTTGGACCGACGGATTACGGCTCTCCACAGTTCTCTTCTAGCTCCTCCTACAGAGAATCCTCACAGTCTACTTATCACTATCCTATACCGGAGTTGAGCATGCAGCCACCGATGAGATGGGTGTACGAATGGCAAGATCCTCATTGGTATAATATGTTACTTCAAGAATGGCAGACGACATCGGCCTGGACGGGCCAAACTTGGCAAGAGTTCAAAGCTGAGTTGCTTGTAAGGCAGGGTTTGAATGTGATGTCCACCGCGGAGAATGAAATGGCCTCGCAATGCTACCGTTGAACAATTATTTGTACGAGAGGACTACTAAACTAATTATTTGTATGAATAATTATTTGTATCAGAGGACTACTAAACTATTTGTATGGATATTTGTATGCACAATTATATGTATGGATATTTGTATGCATTTGTGGTCAATTTTTTCATTAATTTGCGGATAGGTCATGCCCATTTTTTTTCAAGCCACCCGGCCGGCTAACCGGCCAAACCCGTCGGCTAACCGGCCAAACCGGTCGGCTAACCGGTGAGCCTGTTTTCCAACAAACCGGTCGGCTAACCGGTCTAACCGGTCGGCTAACCGGTCCAAACCGGTAACACGGGGAATTTGAATTCAAAATTTGAATTTGTCCGGTTTCTAGTGGTAACCGGTCCAACCGGACCGGTTTACCGCTACCGCCGGGCGGCGGTTCGGCCGTCCGGTTCGGTAAAAAAAACCCTGGCCCGGACACGCTCGGGCGATGCATCGCGGAGGCCTTCGTCGGCACCGCGGAGGTCACCACGGCGGCGACGGGCGCCTCCACGCGCCGCCACTCCCTTGGCGTGGAGGCCACCCGCGCCCACGCCGCCCTGACGGATTCGGCGAGGCCCGCCAGCCCCAGGCGCCTCCTCGCCCTGGTGCTCCTCCTCGTCAGGCCCAGCATGGTGCCCAGGCGGCCGCCCTCCCGCTGGCGCGGCCGCACGTGCTCCACGGCGTCGGCCAGCAGCGCCCTCACGCGCCGCAGTTCCCATGGCGCGGAGGCCAACCACTCCTGCGCCGCCCCGATGACCACGGTGGTGAGGCTCACAATCCCTCGTCACCTCCCTCCACCGGCGCTCTTCCTCGTCGCGCGGCCGCACCGCCACCGCGGGCGCACGTGCGGGCAGGCGCGCTCCGCTCCCACACGCGGCGCCACGGGCAGGGCTACCGGCGTCCAGCACCACCAGGACGCGGCACAAGAGGTCCGATCGCACCCGCGCCGCTGGTGATGGCCCTGCTTCTCACGGGCCCTGTGGGTGCAGAGTCCTAATAGGCTAAACCACTCTGGCGGGCCATCCTATGGGCCGGCCCAAGTACAAGACTTGACGTACAAGACAAGGATTAGTCCTAGTCGGTTAGGATAAGCTGTATTAGGAAATTGAAGATAAACTTGTAAAAGTTTCCTAACCTTATACGGTTTCTATGTAACCCTATCCTCCGGCATATATAAGGGGAGACAGGGACCCCATTCATCGCATCTCATCTATACAATATACATCATACGGGATGTAGGGTATTACGCACATTGCGGCCCGAACCTATCTAAAATCGTCTCTTGTCACCTTCGGCTCTAGATTCTCGATGACTTCTCCCTAAACCCTTCTCTCGGGGCATCCCCTCGATAACCTAGTCAGCATAAATCGCCAACACTTTGGCGCCGTCCGTGGGATCCACTCGTCGAGAACTCGCTATAGAGTCGATGGCATCCTTCAGCGCCTCCATCGTCACCAAGTTTGAAACAGGCGCTACGTTCATCTTCGGTTCCTGGCTTTACATCGCAAACCAGGACGGCGAGCTCCAACATGAACTGCGCGATGAGGCGGTTGCGTCAGCTCCGCCACCCGCGCAGATCACGCTGCGAGCATCGCGGAAAACTCCAAATTCCGACACGATCTTCGGATCGTATCCTACTCGGAGGAGTACATGGCGCCCGAAGCAGATTCAAGCGCGGGCCAACCACGTCGACCCAGCCCCTGTCAAGCGGCAGGATCGACCCACGTGTCAACGACTCCCTGGCGGACTCCAGATCACCTCCGACTTCCACCAGGGTTCAACGATAAGGACCGTGACAACAACCCCACGGGCACCCAGGAACCCTAATTCTAGTTCCCGTGGGACGAAGACTTCACCGCGTAGATCGCGCGTGCCTCAGTTTCCCTTCGGGTTAACAAATTCAGCCGCGACCTACCAGAGGCCGCTCCGCCTCCAGGACCAAGAGTTCTTCGCACCACCGAACACCGTCAGCAAAGCGTCAGAGCAGCCATTACGGTAGCTCCGCCGCAAGGACAAAGGATACGACCAGGCCTCGCGAGGAACCCCCCAGGCCTCGCGAGGAACCCCCCAGGTCTCGCGGGGAACCTCCCAGACGCCGCGAAGAACCCCGTCCGGCCTGATCTCACGTCGCCCCTAATGACGCCCGCAATCAGATCAACCGGCTCCGGGAGGGGAGGGCCACATCACATGTCGCGGATTCTGCGGGGGGTGGGGGGAGGGTACGACATCTCCAATCCCGACGCCCTGCCATGCTATATACGCTCCATCCGCGTCAGCTCCTTCCCTCGAAAGTTCAGGCCGTCAGGCGTCACCAACTTCGACGGAAAGCAAGACCCCAACATCTGGCTGCGAAGATACTCTTCGGTAATTGAGGCAGCGGGAGGCGATGACATCTCCAAGATGTTGTACTTCCCTGTCACGATGGAGCAAGGCCCACTCACCTGACTTGAATCCCTTCGCCCAGACTCCATCGACAGCTGGCACGCGCTCAAGAAGGCTTTCGTCTACAACTACCAGGGTTCTTTCGAGCGCCCTGGCAGCAAATATGAACTCCGAGCGTGCAAGCAGAAGCCAGACGAGTCCCTGCGCGATTACAACCGGCGATTCTTCGCCATAAAAGCATCCTGCGTCCCCATCCCCGACTCGGAAGTCATCGACTACTTTCAAGAGGGGATGACCGATCGCAATCTCTTTCGTGACTTCGGTCACAATCGTCCTCACGACCTAGAGGAATTTTGTGCGATGGTGGCCAACTGGATGGACACCGAGGATCAAGAAAGGGAGCGTTACGGCAAACGCCCCGTCAACACTGGTCGAGGGCATTAGGAAGACAACAAGGATCAGCCGCGCGACTCCTTCAAGCGCAATGGCAACAATCCATGGAAGCGACCAAACAACACGGTCGCAACCGTCCAGACCGTTCGCGCCGCTCAGTCTGCGCAACAAAGAAGGGAAGAATTCAACAGACTTCTCAAGAAGCGCTGCCCGTACCATCCAGATAGCAAGCACACCATGGGCGAATGCTGGCTCCTACTGGAAACATTCAGCAAGCCCACCAAGAAAAAGAAGACGGATGGAGACGGAGAAGACAAGCACGACAAGGGAGATGGTGGTTTCCCAGACGTCACCAACACTGTCAATGTCATCTTCGGAGGCATGGCAGTCAGCGACACCTCGCGCAATCGAAAAACGCACGGCTCGAGGCCTACGCAGCAGAACCAGCGGTGGTCAGACACCCCCATCACTTGGTCCAGAGAAGATCAATGGGCGGAGATCACCTGTCCCAGGCGATATCCTCTTGTCCTAGAAACCGTGGTGGCGAATAGCAAGCTCACTAAGGTCCTGATTGATGGAGGCAGCGGGCTCAACCTCATCTTCGCCAAGACTCTGAAGCATATGGGGCTCGACACAAGCAAGCTGCAGCCAGCCGATACCCCCTTGGGCAAATTACCTTGCCCGTCACGTACGGTACCGTATCCAACTACCGTACTGAGTTCATCAAGTTCGAAGTTGCGGACTTTGAAACATCATACCACGCCATCCTCGGGCGTCCAGCGCTGGCCAAATTCATGGCCATCCCTCACTACACGTACCTGGTGTTGAAGATGCCAGGACCTCACAGCGTTCTTTCCCTTCGCAGTGACATTAAGCGCTCTTATGCCTGCGACAAAGAGGCAGTGGAGTGCGCTGTCAGAGCCACAACCACCATTGATCATCAAGAGCTCCACCCCCTGGCAGCTACCGTCATTGATGAAGACGGAGATGCCCCGACGCAGAAGAAGACGCGAGCCATCAAGCCTGTGGATAAAGTTGCCACAAAGACAGTCGATCTCCAGATAGGAGATCCAACGAAGACGGCGGTGATCGGCTCCACCCTTACTCCAGCATAGGAATGCGCGCTCGTCAACTTCCTGCGAGCCCAGGCCGACATCTTTGCCACAAAGCCTTCCGACATGCCTGGAGTTCCCAGAGGGTTGATCGAGCACAAGCTGGACCTCAACGAGAGCGCGAAGCCTAAAAAGCAGCGACTCCGAAGATTCACCACTGAGCGTCGGGAAGCCATCAAGAAAGAGCTAGCTAAGTTATTAGCTGTCGGCTTCATTAAAGAAGTCTTTTATCCGGATTGGTTAGCCAATCCGGTTCTTGTAAGAAAAAAGAATTCCAATAAATGGAGAATGTGTGTTGATTATACTGATCTGAACAGACATTGCAAAAAGGATCCCTTCGGGCTTCCTCGCATCGATCAAGTCATCGATAACACCGCCGGGTGCACCCTTCTCTGTTTCCTCGATTGTTACTCAGGATATCATCAGATATCTCTGAAAGAAGAGGATCATATTAAAACCTCATTTATCACGCCGTATGGCGCGTACTGTTATACAATGATGCCTTTTGGTTTCAAAAATGAAGGTGCCACATATCAGCGGACGATACAAGGTTGTCTCCAAGACCAACTCCACAGAAATATCGAGGCGTACGTTGATGATGTGGCCATCAAGACAAGAAATCCCGAGGATCTAATCGCCGATCTCACCGAGACGTTCGATAACTTACGCAAATGGCGTTGGAAGCTTAATCCTACCAAATGTGATTTCGGCGTTCCGTCAGGAAAGCTCCTCGGGTTCATTGTCAGTGAACGAGGCATCGAGGCTAACCCAGAGAAGATAGAAAAAATCATGGATATGGAGCTGCCGCGTACCGTCAAGGATGTCATAAAGCTTACAGGCTGCATGGCTGCACTCAACCGCTTCATCTCCAAACTCGGAGAACGCGGGACTGAGTTCTTCAAGCTCCTCAAGAAGCAAGACAGATTCCAGTGGACACAGGAGGCCCAAGACTCCTTTGACAAGCTCAAATTGTTCCTAACTACTCCACCTGTGCTCACTGCGCTGCTCCCGGACGAGGATCTCTTGCTCTACATCTCAGCAACCACCAACGAAGTCAGCGCTGCTATTGTTGTTGAACGCGATGAGGAAGGTCATCTCCAAAAGATTCAACGGCCAGTGTACTTTTTGAGTGAAGTCCTCTCGGACTCCAAATCAAGGTACCCTCAAGTTCAAAAAATTCTATACGCCGTCCTAATGATATCCAGGAAATTGCAGCACTATTTCGACTCCTACAAGATCGTTGTGGTTACTGGATATCCTATTGGCGAAATCCTCCACAATCAAGATGCTACAGGCCGTATCGCCAAGTGGGCCGTTGAGCTTGGAACCTACAGTATTGAGTTCCGATCGCGCACGGCCATGAAGTCTCAAGTTCTTACTGATTTCATATCGGAATAGACTGAGCACAACCTCCCCGTCGTCACCATCAATCCTGGGCACTGGATTATGTACTTCGATGGTTCTCTCAAGTTGGAAGGTGGCGGCGCTGGAGTTCTGTTGATTTCACCTCGAGGAGATCAACTCAAGTACGTTCTGCAGATTCGGTTCACCGTCTCCAACAACGCTGCAGAATACGAAACACTTCTTCACGGGCTAAAGATGGCTATCACCCTCAGTATCAAGCGTCTACTGGTATATGGGGATTCAATGCTGGTCATCAAGCAAGTCAACAAGGATTGGAATCGGAACCATGAGAATATGGATGCGTACTGTGAAGAAGTTCGCAAGTTGGAGAAGCACTTCCTCGGCATTGAATTTCATCATGTCGAGAGAGATTAGAAACGTTGCTGTAGCCGTCCTATCTAAACTGGGTTCTTCGAGAGCAGAGGTACCCAGTGGTGTGTTTGTTAACGAGCTCTCCAAACCATCTATTGCTGCAGCAACCCTTACCGACGCTACAACCTCAACTCTTGAGGTTATGCTGATTGACGCTACCTGGAGTGCACCAATTATAGACTACATCTTGCACGAAAAACTCCCTACCGAGAAGGCAGAAGCTCAGCAAATTGTTCGTCGCAGCAAGTCCTATATTATAATTGGAGACACATTATACCGGCGTGGCGCATGCTCTGGCGCATTGATGAAGTGTGTCTCGCAGCAAGAGGGAATCAGTATCCTAGAGGAAATTCACGCGGGCGAATGTGACAACCACGTAGCTTCTCGTACCATCGTGGGCAAAGCCTTCCGCGCTGGGTTATTGGCCTACGGCTTTACACGATGCTGAAGAAATTGTTCGTCACTGTAAGGGTTGTCAGTATTTCGCTCATCATTCACATCAGCCTGCGCATAAGATCAAATTGATACCTTCGTCATGGCCTTTCGCGTGCTGGGGGCTTGATATGATTGGGAAACTACCCAGAGCACCTGGTGGATTTGAGTATTGCTTTGTTGCAATTGATAAATTCTCGCTACTTCGCGATAGTTTTCAGCTTAAAGCTGCCGCTCCGTGGGTCTTACTGGGTTCTTGTATAATGGACCACAAACAGATTGTTCCCAAGTATCCTTTCAGGGTACATTTATTTTAAAAGATAGCCTATGCTATAAGAAATCTCCCTGGGTTCCCTCGCGTCCTTAACATGGTTGTTTTTCGACAGTTAAAATTTACGCAACACACATATATTTTGACTAAGTCCTGATCATCGACACAGAGACACCCAAGAGTTCTTAAAAATTCTTGGATTGTTCTTCAAACATGGAAATATTAACATTTCAATGCATAAAACTTATATTACAAGAATGCTTGTTCAAATTACAACCTAAGGCTCTGCACAATTGCCTCGGCAACTAGCTCGGCCTCTTGTTTCAGGTCCCTGAAGGCAGCTTCAGTACAATTCGGCTCTGCGCCTTCTACAAGCTTGCCTATATCTACTTCAGGGTACCTAGATTTAATTACAGCAAGGACATGCACAAGACAGGCTTTGGATGATCTCTTGATATAAACCTTCAACTGTCGAGGCATGGCCTTCAGGCGCTCCAGGAATGATTGCGGAAATGTAGGGTCTTCAGGGACCAAGGCCTTCACCACCGGGTTCGCTGCCTTCTCCAGCAACGAAATCCGCTTCAGGGCTTCGGCCAGGTCGTCGTCCGACTTCTTCATCTGCCGAATGGCTTCTTCAAGCTCTGACATTTTCCTGGTCGTCTGCTCAAGCTTCTATCCAGCGCCTTCTTATCAGCAAGATTCTTTCGCGCCTGGATGAGTTCTTCGGATAGCTGTTTTTTCTCTTCACGGGCGTCTTCAAGATCCTTGGCAGCTTTCTTTTGCTGCTCAATGATCTGAATCAACTGCAAGTCAGCATCCTTGCGTTGTTCGACTGCAACTCTGAGCTAATTTCTGATGATATCGTGCTCTGCAGAGAGCGTCTTCAACGCTTCTTCATGACGATTGGCCAAGTTTGACCAATCCGTCATCTTGCTCTGGGCTGTTGTCAGCTGTTGTTGAACCCCTACTTACACAAGACAATGACAGAGTTGTTATACCACACATGCAAAGGATACTTCATTACAAGATTTTGGCAGTGAAAGGGTACCTTTGAGCTCTGATTTTGCTGCAATGAGTTTCTTCTTCATGTCCTCCTTCTCTGCGACCAACTCCTTGGTCCACAGATGCAAGATGCGGATCATGTTGGCATCTTCCGCCTCCTGGAGTTTGCGGTCTTCGCGTTCGCGCTCCAGCTCCTTTTGGAGGCGGTCTGCCTTGGCGTGCATCAGCGAGATATTGTGGATATATTCTGTCTTCTTCCTCGATGCTTCGCCGACGGCCTGCATAAATATTGTTATGAGATATATATTCACAGGGAAAAGAAGTACAGGGTTGTTTTCCATACCTTGAAGTAGGCCACTGCCCTCTCGGCATGGTACAGACCCCTGTCAATGTGCTCTTCATCCTCCTTTGCGTCCAAGATGTACTCGAAGGTCTGCGGATTCGGTTTCAGCATTGGATCATAGCTTCCGATGCGGAAGCTACCGATCTCCTCTTCAGCTCCAGTACCCTTGGGTACCCTAGGGATCTCTTCAATTGTTTGCTCCTGGGTTGATGTCTCGGCTTGTTTGTCCCTTGAGCACTCCGCCTCTGGAATAGCTTCCGCCCTGACTTGGGATGTCTTCATGACCCTCGGGGGCTCAGCAGAGCTCTGGTCATGGCGTTCTACTTCAGTTTCTTCAATTACCGCCTCCGTGACCAGTTGTTCGATGTTCGCCAGCACCTCAGCAATTGTTTCTTCAACTTGTGCTTCTACTGGTACTGGCGGATTTGATGGCGCGGCTGGATGAACCTCTGGCAGGGTTGTTTCTGGCATCTCCCTGGGTTCTTCGGGCACTGGGGCCTCTGGTTCTACAGCCGTATGATCGATTGCTGGCTCTTTCCTGGTTGTTGATGGAGTTTCTTCAACCCTGCATCAATAATTTCATAAGTTACCATGGAGTGTTATGGATGTACAATTTTTAACCTATGACAAGATCTATAGAGTACTTACATGGTGGAAGGACGCATTGGGATTTCCGGCTCTCCCAAGGTGAAATCCTCTTCAGCCTCCTGCTCTGGCGCCGATGGTCCAGCTGGACAGGGTTCTTCAACCACTGGTATCGTACTTGAGAAGGGCGCGGAGATAGGATTGTAGATATTATGAAGGATCTCCTCTTCTGATAAAGGTTGCCGGGTAGTGCTGCTTTGCTGCGACCAGCTGGTTCCAATTTCACCGATGGCTATCCCCACAGAAGATGATGTCTTTGGTGGTGGGGATATATTCGCTTTCTCTTCTGGGATGACCCTTGCCCGGGGCTTGGGTAGGGTTCGTGCTCTCTTGGGCACAAGCGCAGTCAGTTCCGTTGATGCAGCCCTCTTGGACCCTTCACCTCTCTTGGAGGTCGCCCCTGCTTTGGCACGGGGTTCTTCCGACACCTGTTGTTAAGCATGGGCATGGGGCTCGTCAGATTCTTCAGATGCAGGTGCCTTCTCAGTATGAAGCTTGCGTTGGCGCAAATGATCCCTTACCCCTGGATCCACACAGCGAGCCAACAGGGTTGCTTCTTCAGCATTGGTTGGATCCAGGGGAGGTAGACTCACATACAGTGATTGTCGGGCTTCATACTGTTATGAACAGTTACTATTATATTTTCCAGACATAGACAATGTATTGATTTTCAGATATGGGTCATACCTCGGGCGTCATGGTGACTGCTGACACTTCCATTATTTCGGAAAATTTTTCATCGCTGATGACCAGATATTTCTTCAAGAGTTGACTGATTCTCTAGTCTGGCATGTCATCAGTGGCATTCCGTGAGGGATCGGTTTCTCCAGAGTACAAGTACCCTGGATTGCAGCGTTGTTTGCATGGCTGGATCCTCCTCAACAGAAATGACCGATATACCATGACTCCGGTCAGCCCTTGTGCCTTCAGATCTCTGATCATATTCAGAAGCTCGAGACTTTGCATCGCTTGATTGACTCCAACAGTTTCACTCCAGAATGGCTTCATTACTGGAGGATTCCCTGAGCGGCTGGGCAGTTGTGGCTGATGGTTCCATGCATAAAACCGCTCCTTCTGCCAGTCCTTCAGGCTCTCCTTGGTTGCATAATCCAGGTACACTGGCTTCATGCCCTGACGGAACTGGATTACAACCTTCCCCACCACTTGCAATGGTCCGCTTGAGGTTTTCACTCTGAACAGATGGCGGAACAAGGCAAAGTGTGGGTCTATTCCAAGGAATGCCTCACACAGGTGGATGTAAATGGACAGATTCAAGATAGAATTGGGATTCAGGTGACACAACTCAATCCCATAGAACTACAACACTCGCCGGAAGAAGTCGCAGGTCGGCAAACCGAAACCAACTTCATAAAAAGCTTTCCATACCGTGAGCTCCTCGGTTTCTTCAGTGGGGTACTTATGCCCGTAAGCGCACCTCCACCGACTGATTTCTTGGGCTGCCAAGAAACCATCTGTCTCAAGATTGGATCTTCCACGCATGGAATGTCTCCAGCGGGCGCTGCTTCCTCAGTCGTTACGACTTTCTTCATGGCTTCCGCCTTTCTCTTTGCGCTCTTGCTTCAGTTGGATCCTTCACCACCGACCATTGCAGTCTCTAGAGGCTTGGTGTGGATGAGATTAGGGCTCGAGGAGGTTGTGGAAGTGTTTGCGCAGTCTTAGGATTGCTAACAGAGCAACTATCGCTAAACCTAGATCTGTTTCGCAAAAGGCGTGCGGATACAAGGGAGGCGAACGGTTTATATTGACTCTTCGAATCATTACTTCGGTACTTTTCAATTCTGGTCATTCCTTGATTCTATATTTGAATTCGTTCAAATTTAGGCTCGGGGGCTGCGGGAATATTTTCAGGAAATATATTTCTGAAATTTTTTGGCTTCAATTGATAAATTCATAAGGAGTTCTAAAAGAACTCGGACTTCTTCGGAAATTGATTCTCTTTGGGTTCGGACTTCGAAAGAGTCTCGAATTTCTTCTTCAAAGATAAACGAGGCTCGGGGGCTGCCCAATTGGACGCACCTAGTCGGTGCGCACCAATCCGAACTTTAAGAAGATTTATGAGCACTTCATTACCTATTGAACAGCATGGTTGCAACTTGCAAAAGCAAAGAATCATGTGGGCCTCAAACAACCCTGGCGGGTCTCAAAGAACTCTGTATTTTCAACAGTGCTGTTCTTTAGGAGATAAGGTGCTCGGGGGCTTGTGGGTGTAGAGTCCTAATGGGCTAAACAACCCTGGCGAGCCATCCTATGGGCCGGCCCAAGTACAAGACTTGACGTACAAGACAAGGATTAGTCCTAGTCGGTTAGGATAAGCTGTATTAGGAAATTAGAGATAAACTTGTAAAAGTTTCCTAACCTTGTACAGTTTCCATGTAACCCTATCCTCCGGCATATATAAGGGGAGATAGGGACCCCATTCATCGCATCTCATCTATACAAGATACATCATACAGGACGTAGGGTATTACGCACATTACGGCCCGAACCTATCTAAAATCATCTCTTGTCACCTTCGGCTCTAGATTCTCGACGACTTCTCTCTAAACCCTTCTCTCGAGGCATCCCCTTGAGAACCTAGTGAGCATAAATCGCGGACAGGCCCAAAGGCCCACCGCGCCGCCCTCCCGCTCGTCGACGCGCGCGGGCGGCTCGTGTCGTACGTCAGCGGCTGGGCGATCGGAGGCCTGCGCGAGCACGTGCTCCGGGGGCACGGGATGCTCGACGTGCGCGCACCCGTGCTCGCTGCACAGCTCGCCGCGGCGGGCTACTACGGCGTCGCCGAGCCGCTTTGGGTCATCGTGGCCTTGGCTGGCGGCCGGATCCTGCGCGAGCGGCTACATCTGCTTCCCGGAGAAGACGTCGAAGCGGAGTACGGGCCCAAGGACCAGGGGTGCGACAGCGATCGCTTCCCAGGCGAGGCCGAGGCTGGCGTGCAGGACGCCGGTTTCGCGGATGCTAGCGCGGCTATTGGACAGGTACGCGTCGTCTCGTCGCGCACTTGCTTGTTCTTTCAATTCGTTGTTGTTTAGTTCCTCTCGAATCGACCCAATGCAACCCTCTCCCATGTGACCAATCTCTGGGCTGCTCTCGCGCAGGATGCCGCTTTCGTCAACGCCGACGAGGGGCTCGTTGTGGGGCGTAGCCCCGGCATGGAAGATCTCGCCGACGAGGCTGTTCTGCTGCGCCAAGCTGGAGGAGGGCAGGTAGGCGTCGTCTCGTCGCGCACTTGCTTGTTCTTTCAATTCGTTGTTCTTCAGTTCCTCTCGAATCGACCCAATGCAACACTCTCCCATCTGACCAACCTATGGGCTGCTCTCGCGCAGGATGACGCTGTCGTCAACGGCGGCGAGGGGCCCGTTGAGGGGAGTCGCCCCGGCATGGAAGATCTTGCCGATGAGGCTGTTCTGGTACGCCAAGCTGGAGAAGGGGAGGCGCGTGTCGCCGTGGATGGCGGCGAGGAGCCCGTGGAGGGGCGTCGCCGCGCCATGGTGCAGCGTGCCGACGAGGGGGCCCCGGCGCTGGCGCGTCAGGCTGGGGGTGGAGACGCGCGCATTGACGTCGATGGCGAGGACGATGCTGAGGCTGCCAAGAGGCAGGAGGCTCAACGTGTCCTGACCGAGCTGCGGGGAGTGTACTCACACATGGAGACCCAGCACACACAAGTTCAGGAGCTCGTCCAGCAAATGGACGATGTCACCGCCAGAGCCAAGCGAACAAAGAATTGGACTGGCATTGAAGAAGTGATGGAACGTTATCATCGATCGGTAGCCAAAGTTCTGCGGAGCTACAAGATCCAGGACGGCAGAGCACGGGAGCTTCGGCTGACACAGCATAATCTTGGCGTCCAGGTCCTCGAGCCTCCACCGCTCCTAGCGAGAAGCCTGGAGCACTACCTACCTGGCAGGCGCTAGAGGGGAAAGGATACCTCGTTTTTGGGTGTCCTACTGTGAGGCTGTGCCTGTCGATTCGTTGATTGGGCGATTCGTGAATATTTTCTTTTGTTTGGGCGTCTGACTGTGAGATTGTGATCCTGAATTTTGAGATTCTGCGTGTTACTGTGAGATTGTCGTGAATTTTGAGATTGCGATTGTCGCTACATGTCGGTGCTTGGATCTGTGGGGTCCGACACCAATTAGTGATTATGCTACCAATCACGTCTCCTTATGGCTGTGCAAGATGGATAGGGGGCACGAGGGTTTATCTTGGTTCCAGCAATGGGTGTGGAAGCACCGTGTATCTTGCACCGGAGGTGCTTGTAGTAGGGGTCTACAAGTAGTGCGGGAGAGAGAGGCTCCCAAGTCCTTTGCTAACAATGATTGAGCCGAGTGCCAATATTGAGGGTGGAATGTGCGAGTTGTTTGCTGTGGGCGTTGTCATGATCGTCCCCCCTTGTGTGTGCACTTCTCTCCCCCTTTTATGGCCGAAGGGAGGAGGGAGAATTACATGTGGAGTTGTACCCGAGAAGCTAAAGAAACCCATAGTGACATTGTAGCAGAGACGTGACACCATGCATGTCCTCCGTCCTTGGGCGATTCATCGTGCTGAGCGGGAATCGGGCGTGTCAGCTTTGACTTCAGTAGGTGGAATGGCGAGCGTTGTTCATAGTCTGAGTCGTCACGCCCGTCGGGGGTAGCATTCGGGGGGTAGTCCCATCCGTACACGTCTTCGAGGGTCATTCCATGCTGCGTCGAGGGTTCTTCCACCGGGAAGAACACGAGAGTGGTCAGCACAATGGGTTGACCACGGCTGGCCTGTCCGCATAGTGCGAGCCTGACCGTACGGGGTGACATGCGCCATTTCCGGAGTTGGCCACACAGTGCAAGGTGCAGGCGGAAATGACCGTGGTCTTTCCCCCAGCATGGCTTGGCGATTCCCTTTTTGACTTCCACAGTGCGCCGTCGTACAAAGCATTGAATGCGTCCGTCAGAGGAACAGGCGGACACATTCCATCGTAGGTTGAGGACGTCTCGAACGAGACGAGCCCCTGGCGTTGGGGGAGCTTGTCAGGGGAGCCTTGAGCAAGACGGAAACTTCTCCCGCTCGAAGGTATCGCCTACCCCCGAGCGGGACGGAGATGGTGAGACGCCACAGCGGACCCTCATCTTGGGCTCTAAGCGGGCCACTTTGTCGACAGGGCCATGGACCTAGGTTACTCCTGCATAGCTCATGTTTGAGCAGGTTTGTAAGTTTTGCATACTTGGGTAATTACTTCCTAGATTGAAATACCCCTAATCTAGGTACTTGACACTACAGGAAAATGATAGTTTACCGTGTGCTCCAGACTTTGTCGTGTGCAGAACCTCATGCACACTGCAAAGAAAACCTTTGTCGTGTTCCGGCGGACTGACGCACAACAAACGGATGTCACGTGCGCATCACACACCTGCTTATCACGGCTGCGAGACGAACGTTAGGCTTTGTTGTGTGTCTAACGTCAGCAAAAAGCAAATCCGCATGGTTGCCGTATGTTTGGCTAACAGCAAACAACAAAGTACTAACAGGTGGACCCATCCTGTGGACCACCGTGCCAGCCGTTAGGCTTTGCCGTGGGAGCACGGCAAAAAAGCTTCTTTGCTGTGTGTCGGACAGCGGGCATATGGTAAAGGGCCGACATGTGGGGACCAGGTAGCGAGCGGCAGTTAGCCGTGTCCACATATCGGCCGCGTACCAGCCGGATACGGGTCCTTTGCCATGTGCTGATGATGTGCTAGCTGGCCGACACTTGGCAAACAATGTATTTGTCGTGTGCCCGCTGGCCGGCACAAACAATTTATTTGTCGTGTGCCATCTGGCTGAGACACGTCAACTCGTCCAAAAAAAATTATTTTCTCCATCTAAGCTTTTTCTTAGCTTCACCTACATTGCTTGGCACTCCATGTTTGAGCTTGGTGAATTTCTCACTCTGTTTCATATATTTCACAAATTTATTTCATGCAAAGGATTTTTTTTTACCTTTTCTCAAACTTGATCTGGCAGTGGATGAAATCATAGAATAAAGTGTGTCGAAAAATGATATTCATTATATTGAGGTTGTTCTAAGGCCTCCTCAATTTGGTTGAAACGAAATTTCAAAACTCGCATTCACGAAACATTGCCACCAACATGGGGCCGAATGGTGTTTAAATTCTATAAAATTCAAACAAAGACTGAAATTTATCAGATTTGTCAATTACTCATTTTACCATATGTGGAGTCTATGATAAATAGTTGAGTAGCTTTAGCACATTATTTCACGTACGTTGTTTGCAAACGGGAGCTTATCCGAAGAAGTTCCATACAAAAGAGAAGTGTGTGGTTAGACTTGTAGTCGGAATAATGTTTGAATTTGAATTCAAACTTTTTTCTATTGTTAATGCGCAATACAGATTGGTTCATGTAGCATTTTCGTATTTTTTGGATTCATTTGATAATTTTAATGATTTAACTACAATTATAGCATTTTTATTGTTATAAATTCAAATTGATCTATAAACACATTGAGTAATAGAATGGAGCGAGTTCGAGTCAAAACTTTATATAAATGCCATTGAGGCCTTATCTTCGTTTTGGAAGAAATTTTGAATATCAAGCTCACGAGATTTGGTGGTAGGATGAAATATGAAAGGGCGTTTGTAGTTGTTGGCCCATATTTGTTATCCCCCTCAATCTGTCTCCCGTTGTTATGTTTCAACAACGGAACATATTCTTGTTGCTGATAATTCCTGAATACCATAGAGATAATATGGTTGTGTACATGGAGCCTCTGATTGATGAACTGCTTAATGCTTGGAATGAAGGGGTGGACATATGACTGAGCTACAAAGACAAAATTTCTAATGCATGTGTGGTACCAGTACTCCTTGCATGACCATTCGGCGTATGGGCTATTTTGTGGCTGGTGTGTCCATAGGAAGTTCCTATGCCCATTATGCAAGTCAGCGGTCAAGTTCTTTTTGTTTGCGAAGGGTGACAAGTATTGTTCATTTGACAAGCACCAGCAATTTCTCCATCGATCTTGACCATCCATTCAGACGATACCAAGAACTTTACACAAAGGTGTCATGGTTTTGGACCCTCCACCATGGATGTTGACAGGTGCCGTAGTTCGTAAGCAGCTAAACGCGCTCGTACCAAATAAAGATGGTGTTGGTTTTGTGGGATATCATGATGAACATGCCTGGACTCAGTAGTCGGGCTTGTGGAGGCTCCCGTACATGGATGACATTTTTCTTTCACATAATCTTGATATGATGCAGACCGCAAAAAAAATTGGGCCAAGGCAAATAAGACATCTGGATGGTAAATTGAAGGTGCAAATGCCGTTGCAACATGAGGCACATGAGAAGCTGATGGTGTCACAATACGCGGTGATTGCGGCACAACAGGAGTAGCTGGCGAAGCAGGCGGCCAACATGAGCTACCATTATGGTTCCATTAGAAGCCTTTCAGTTAACCTTCAACAACCATTGCCAGTGATGTTGTACCCTCCACCGCCTGGCACTCCTCAGGTGAGCCACTTGACAACCTAGTACATTAATTCTCATTATTCGACTTAGACAACCTAGAAACTTATAGTCACTTTGAGACTTCAATGAAATGTTAAATCTTTTAGATTATAAGTTAAAAACTTAATTCCTACAGGATCAATCGGGTGGACATCAAACCCGCTAGACGGGTCACCGAGCATGTGATGATGTTCCCGCCACAATAGTTGTTCCTACCTCTCAGTGCGCCACCACCATTCGGCCCATTGCCACCTGTCGGCGGGTGGCACACGGGGTACCTCACGCCGGCGAGTGTCGATCACAGAACACGGAAGTCTCGGTGGAGAATGGTTCAAGAGACGCAAGACAGAGGGTTTATACTGGTTGGGGAGTGATCCCTACGTCCAGTGCAACGGGCTCCTGTTTGTATTGCTCTCTTGGCAGCGGATTACAACGAAGGCCGGTTCAAGCCTTGTGTGTGGAATGTGCGTGTAGGGGACTAAGTGATCTAGAGATCGAGAGTCCAGAAATTGGAATCCTCCCCCCTTCGCAGGGGGGACACCTTCCTCTTTTATAGCTCAAGAAGAGGGCAGCTTTACAATGTCGTTTTACCTATCTACCCTCGAAGGCCGGACGTCCCCGACGGTTGCTCGCTGCCGGCCTAGTGCGTCTTGGCGACCCCCTCCTTGGTTGCCGCGTGCCCTTCACCTTCCCATCGGCAGCTTCGCGGTAGCTTCCTTCTTGGCTGCTAGCGCAGCAGCGCGCATGCAGCTACCTTTTCCCAAGCTTAGGGCTGCAGATCAGCTTTTTCAGTTGGCAGGCGGGCAGGTGATATCGGGTGTCGGTCGGGAGAAGGCGTAGGCCGCACGCCTTCTCCTTCACAAGCCAGATTTGACTTAGGGAGGGTCTCCGGGACTCCCCCCTTTTCCACTGTGCGTGCTCACCGAAGGACGGGACCCCTCGAGGGGGTCTGCCCTTCCGACCCGAGGGGTCGGGGGTCGGGCGAGACGGACGTGCCCGAACCCTTCATCCCCTTGATCGTCCGGGGGGTCGGGGGTCGGACAGGACGGAGGCTTCTAACCACGCATCCTCCGGGTCCTCTGTGGGTCGGGCGAGATGGAGTCTCCCGACCAATCGAGACTAACACCGCTCCCTATCGTTGTCAGGGCCTTTCCTCGTCCACGCGCCGTTAACGGGCGTTCTGACAGTGGGCCCCCTAATCCATGACCCCCACAGTATGTGTTTATATTCCCGCTTGAAGCTTCCAGGAATATTATATGAAGATCTTTCTTGCTTCAAATATAAGGCATTCATATAGATTATCTCTCCCCCCTAATGCTGATATTATATCTTCATTACTAACATACTTTTAAAATATCCCCATGGGCTTAGTATAATGGAAATTCATATCCATTTTCCAACTTTAAGTTGATGCCATTTATGTATGCTATTATGGTGAAATAAAATAATAGTTACACACACTTCTTTTAAATATAGGGGTTATTTGTTATATGCAGTGAGCTAGACTTTATTAGTGTAGCAACATGAATGCTATATTTATTTTAGCATAGTGTGCAATGCGGTATATTCGGTATACCTTTAATTTGCACTATTCGAAGTCTACGAGACTATTTTTATTGTCTAGACTCTTTATTTATTTTGCTTATTTATAAGCATAATACACATACTATATGCTTCAAGTATTTAACACAAACTTTCAGTTTATAAATACACAAAATATAATCCACATGGAATTTTCTTCTAGAAAAGTAATTGCTCATTCATTCAAGAATTTCCCATATACTTTTGATTCCATAATATAAAAATGTTTTTTTCCACATAATAGACTACCAGGTCTATATACTTTTTATCTATCCGCAAAAACCCATTCTAATTTGGGTTAACCAATTTCTAATTTTTCTCCCCCTGATCTTAGCCTTTTTGACTAAAAATTTACTTAATAATTTCTGATCATTTAGTATATGTGCATACAGGGCACAAGATAGCTAGCTTGCTAGCTAGTTTGTTGATTGTTACAATGGACTACTAGCCATCCTAGGGTGATGGAAGTTGCTACTCAATAGGAGAAGCTTGAGCGACACATAGCATGCAAGCTAGTGCAAATACAAGAATAACACAATGACTGAAGCTAGTGTAGAGCGGATTTTGAATATGATACCCCTACAAAGGGTACTAATTAATGTAGTGTCATAACGATCCTTACATTAATGTGGAATAACTATTAATTGGTCATTCTAGTTGACACACTGGTATATGAATTTACAAAAGTATGTGCAGAGTTGCATGCTTAGTCATTGCATTGACTATGGCTACGGGCCAACTTGCACGTTGATTGTCCCACATCTAATAGGATGAGGATCTGAACCAACAATCTTATAGGATTAGGGATATGCCTATTAAATTTTTCTGTAATTGTATCCACATTTTTTGTATACCTCTTGGCCCAAATTTCTCCCCCTCGTCATACCACAATTGCAGTTCCGGTGATGTAATGCTTCAAGCATGATCTATGAAAAAGTTTCATAGAATTAAATTATACTGCTAGTGTATCTAATATGATACGAATTCATATATTATTATACTATTCGGTGTACAATAATGTGGTAGGTAGAATAAATTTCAAGTTACCGGGCCTATGTATTCAGTACATAGTTGAGTAATATATCAGTTCATCGCCAGGTTGAATCATTAAGATCAATGAAGTGGCGTGTATATTACTAATTTTATGTGCTTCTTGAAAATTCAATTTTCATTCTATCTATATGGTAGTAGTGCACAAATAAACTTCATGTTTACTCGAGGCAGTGTGGTAATACATCATTGCAAATGATTATCTAATAGGTAATATAAAACAATTATTTACATATTCAATATGTAATTCTTTATTTATTCTATGAGATTAAACTGATTACTACAGGTAAAAATTGCTACAAGCATTTGGACAAAAGGTAAGGTGAGAAAAACCTATGCAGAGGTAAGAAACACCAATTTGTTGAATTTGCCCTTCTAATCTTGGAAAGATTCTTAAATTAATGCTAAACTTCATGTTTAAAGCAAAAAGATAAATACTTACTCTTCATGAGTACAACCAAATCCTTCATGAATAACGAATAATGCAAGTTATGTAGAATATTCTATTCATTCATGGTTACGGGGTGAGCATGAAATTTCGTTGCTCATTGCGTCTCCCCCTGAGCCTAGCATCACCTCTGGAATGTACTTTATTTTTATTCCATTTCTATGGCTTATGCAACTTCTGGTAGCATAAATATATTTTTTTATTGAGCTTATGCACAATTCTTCTTAAGTTACAAAATTGTCTACAAGACAAACAATATGTTTCTTCTAGAAGACATATTAATTTTGTATAACTTCATGTCATATCAAACTCAATTTAATTAATATAGTCTTGAAGAGTTTACTTCTAGTAAATCATAATGTCATATTGAAAGATAAAAATGCTCGGTTTCTATAAGCTAAAATAACTTTCAGAGTTATATAGCATCTCTTCTGGAGATTATATAGTATCATGCTTAAACCAATAGTATATTTCTTCAAGAAATAATAGACTTCATGCCATATTCTACATTATTCATGCAATTGCTACAAGCACACGTCATGTGTTTTAGTGCATGAAACGTGCAAAATTAATTAAGATTGGTTAATCTATTCAATAGATTTGTTTTATATAATTTCCCAGAATTTTCCAGGCAAAAACAAAAATTTTACCCTACTCACACAATTGCCCAAAAAAATTCAAATATGTCACTCTTAGTGGTATTATGTCTAAGGTTCTTCAAGATTGACAGAAGTCATAAACCATAATTATTTTTATGGTTCAAGATAATTTTCTAGTCACTTCAGAGATTAATGGTTAAATTTTCAGAATTATGTATCCATTAAACATGCTAGAAAGAGTTTTAATATGAGCCTCATAGGGAGTTTCAAAAATTAAGAGAGCTTATATGCCTAAAACCATGTTTCTATGATTAAAGGCATTATATTACTGATATTTCTGTGTGTTATCCGCAAATTCTCATAATTGTCTTTTGTTTTCCCGTGTGACACTTCAGTCTTCTTGAGCTGACACACCTATTCTCCACTGTTCGGACTATTTGTCCTCTCTTCTCGGCACGTCGGAGAAGTCAGTGCGATTTGGCATTCGGTTGCCGCACATTTGGTCGCAGGCTCGCAGCACATTCGGGTTGGGGCACAGGGCACGCGTGCGGGCGTGCAGCTGCAGCAATACTTCTGCGGTAGGCTACGGGGACAGCCCATGCATGCAAGCACTTCGATACGGCTGCATATGCTGGTACGCGTGCGGCGCGCGAGGTAGCAGTGCATGGAGAGGCCGTAGGCAGCTCACTGCTTCGAGCGATGACACATTGCTGCAGGCGGTGGCGGGTGAGCTGAGGTTATTAGTACCTCAAAATCAGGCGACACAACTTCAGGTGTAGTCATGTTGCGTGGGACTGATCAGCTTCTGGCTACAATGCACGTTTGCCCAAATTTGACTATACATTGCGTGCAGCAGATTCGGCGAACGCGGAGACAGCGCATGTCATACAGTTGTATTTGTTCGGGTAATGACGCACGGTGTTTCGCAGTCACGGCTTTGGGCGCTACAAGCCTTTGTTTCAGGACTACAGGCCGGGAAATAAAAAACGACACACTGAGAATTGGATTAGTTCGGTGTTACAGGCCTGCCATACCATATATGTGCTTGATTCGGATTATCATTCTCTTATCTTCTTGATTTTTTTAATTAATTAATCAGATATGCATATATACTTCTAGTATATGGCTATGCATATGGTTAGATCAATAGGCAGTTCAGGCCGTGTCTCTAGCAGTAGGAACTCTGATCCGGGTCCATACACATGTGATGTATCGTGACCGCGAGATGTGAGTCCGTGACTCATCAGGAGTTGCAGTGTTTGCAGAGAGTGCAAGCTTCGAGCTAACAAAACTTCATGTGTTACGTTGCTTCTCTAACCAATGTAATCCGATCCTGATACGATCACGCGCAGGTGAATTTATTATTTAGTTCGACACATATACGATCACGTGCAGGTGACCTATGGCAGGTGCTTGCCTTCATGGCTGATCGACATTAGATTGGACAAACTAAATCTGGTACGAAGACCAGGCGGCACAGTACAGACCGATCTATTATACGATTACAATTTCATACCGTGATGGATGCCAATTTGATCTACTCCACTTGCCGCGTAGGGCATTTATCAGTAGATACATACCGCGTAGGGTATTAGGCATGGTCGTAGACCTGCCTGCTTGATGACGATGATGTCGTTGCATTGCAGATCGGTAGGTAGAGGTAGCAGATCTTTCCGCTAACGACGTTGATGTTGTCGACGTCGTCGAAGTAGTCGTCGGTGAGGATGGCAGCGACATCGTCGGTGTCGAGCTTGATGGCGACTCCTCCAGCGTAGTCGACGAAGAGCGGTCGTGCTGATAACATGTTGTAAAACACGTCGTCAACAGTTGGATCTTCTCCCTCTCACGCCTCTCATGACAAGCACAAGAACAAAGTAGACAAGACACAATGTAGGTGGAGCTTCTCTTTATTCCTCATATTCGATAATTTACAATGACAATCTCTCTCATGTATATACTCCGACCTATGACTAGAGTTTCGGTAAGAGCCCACAAGCAACCGGACATGGATTAGGACTTCTAGTCCCTCTTTCCTTCTATACAAGTCCGGGCAACCGGACATGGACTAGGACTTCTAGTCCTTTCCTTCTATTTAAGTCTGGTTGTATTACAACAAAATCTTTGCCGTATAGCGTAAGTGAGGCACACAACAAAAGTTTAAATCTTTGCCGTTTGCCGAACGACCGGCACACGGCAAAGCCCTGACACCGCCGCCGTAGCGTCGTCGTCCTGCCCAACACTGTCAGTGGCCGGGGTTCTGTCTTCTACTTCATTTTGCCGTATGTCGCTTTTTGGCACACGGCAAATACTTTCCGTGAACCCGAGCTTTGGCACGCGGCAAAGGATGCCTTCGCAGTTTGAAAAATTCGTCCGTCGGTGTTTTGTCGTGTGCTAACGTCGGTAAAAAAATTCGTTGTGTGCTTTTTGGCTTTTTTTGTGTGCCTTGGGCACACAACAAACTGTCTGACTCTCGTAGTTGTGCTAGTGTGGATTGTGATCGTGAATATTTTTTAGGCCTGTCTACGCCATATTCTGTTGTTTTTCTGGCATCTGGCCCCCGGTTGTTCAGATTCACAGGTATGACAAAACAAAAATAAATGAGTCTGGTAGCAAGAAGGACCAAATTAAAAGACATGTTCGTAACCCACAAAAGAGAAAAATACAATGTATGGAATACAACTCAAAACTAGGCTAGAGTGCTACGTTCTGTTTAGATTTATCAACACTTTTCTAGAACACGTTTTCCAAAACACTATTGACGCTAGAATTAGCATCGGCTTCCCGGCCGGATTGCCTGAGATATCCGCGCTCAGCGAGCCATGCGTCGGTGAGCCTGATCGCGGCGTCGACTTCGTTGGTGAGCGCGGCAGTACGCGCATGGTGCAGTCCACCAAAGCGTGGCAGCGTGTCCTATACCGGTAAAGTAATAATTCATTAATACTCTCCACGTCCTGTTTTTTTATAGGCTGCATGACGACTCTCGATCGTCATTGGCATGCACGCACGTGGGCAGTAATAGAAAGCCACAAACATCGTTCCCAGAAAAGCGTACGATGTGTGCCTTCGACCGGGAGAATATCTTCCTTGTTAATCTAAATATTTTTTAACAGACGGCGAAAGATTACGCTTTTCTAAATTTTTATTAGAACAAAAAGAGAACTGGCCAGTTTATAAGGAAAACCGAGTCAAAAAACCATACAACTCCGGTCCTTTGGCTGTACAACTGGAAGTGAAGAAATCCCGTACAACTTTGGTCCGTAGACCATACAACTGGGCGAATCGGTGGGTTAGATTGGGACATCACCACGCACCGCTCGACACAACTCAAACAACCATGGCCAACATCAAGGTGCCACTCAACTCAAATCAATACAAATTAAACTCAACTATAACTCCGGTCGGTCGGATTAGACCATCTGACACGAGGATTGGGACTTCGGCAGAGGCACACAACACCAGCTCAACTCAAGTTCAGCAGCACCATCTGTTTCAATTGGAACGTCAACCACAATTCACCACCAATTGTCCACAACTCCTGAGCTCCACCACCAACAGCACCGTAACCACTAACCACCACCAGGTACTCTTTTTTTTTTTCTGCGGAGCCACTTGTTAATCCAAAATGGGTCACTTGTTTCTGTTATTAATCTGCACTAACCTGCTTTCATGGCTTCACCTTGCCTATTTGTTTCTCTGTTGCCTATTTCCTTAATTACGTTTGTGTGCTAATCTACTCCATGGAGCCTCGGTCATGCACGTAAAGACACTTCACGTCTCCACGTTAATTTGCAAGCAGGCCACATATGTATACATAAGGTGGTCAGCTCATATAATTACTTATCTCTTCGCTGACGGTGCAGAGGCTGGGATCTTTGTTCTATTATTTATAAAAACAATTACTTATCTTTGGCCTGGCCAGAAGGCCAGCAGCAAGCGAACTGAGCTCTAGCTCAGCTGGTAAGGTTTCTTGTGGTGGAACCAGCTTACCAGGGTTCAAGTCTTCGACTTGGTACTGGTGCTTGCATTTTTCTAGATTTATTCCAGGATTTAACCGGCGCTATTCTTTCAGTGGTAGGCGACGTGCCCATCGATAGCGAGGCGCCAATGGTGACTTCGTCAATTTGGAGGATTTAGCGAGGCGGCAGTGGTGATTTCGTCAATTTGGAGGATCTGCCGGTCTAGTCTTTCGGAGGTGCTCATAAGGGTAGGGTTGCGTGTATATGTTTGTAGGGGCAAGTGTGCGTGCGTCTTTGTGAGCGTCTGCGTCTGTACTGTGTGATTCGAAAAAAAAGAAGGCCAGCACCAAAACGGGGATATGTATATATTGTTGCCTATCAATTACCTTTCTTGGACAAACTTCAATATTTGTTTGTTTCGTCTGACGGCTAGCGCCCGCGTCCGGATGGCCCATAAAAACAATACCCGATAAGGATATGTATATATTGCTGCGAGTAAATTGCACTCTGGGTATCTAAACTATTGGACGATTAACAGATAGGTACTCAAACTAAAAGAACGTAACATTTAGGTACTGGATCTATATGTTTGGACCACCAATGGTACAAACACGGCCACGCAGGCGCCAGCAGCTAACGTGGCACTACCACTTTGGACAAAGGAGGCCCAGCCCTTGGTTATTTTTGTGAAAACCCCCTGCCCAATATTTCCATTGAAATGAATGTATCTCTGTTGTGCAACTCAATGTACACTAAGGTGACAGCAATGTGAACTAAAAAAATTGACAGGAAATTTTGATAGCTGTCACAGAAAATTTTGACTGCAATGTGATAGAAAATTTTGACTGCAATGTGAACCCCCTGCTATCAAAATTTCCTGTCAATTTTTTTTGAGTTCACATTACAATCACCTCATTGTACACTGAGATGTAAAACAGAGACACATTCGTTTCAATGTAAATATTTTGCATGGAGGTTTTCAAAAAAAGCCAAGAGTCTGGGCCTCCTTTGTCCACAGTGGCAGTGCCACATCAGCTGTTGGCGCCTGCGTGGCCGCATTTGTACCGCTGGTGGTCCAAACATATAGATCCAATACCTAAATGTTACGTTATTTTAGTTTGAGTACCTATCTGTTAATCGTCCAATAGTTTAAGTACCCAGAGGTCAATTTACTCTATTGCTGCCTATCAATCACCCTTCTTGGACAAACTTCAATATTGTTTACTTTATTTCGGATAGATCAATCTATACACTCTTATGGCGTGATCATATATGTATGAACTAGCAAACATTCCGTGCGTTGCTACGGGCTAGGGATAAACGTAATATATTTTTGTGAAAAACAGTATGTTTCTTGCGTTATGTTTTCCTAGTATTTTTTGGCAATTTAAAATGTAACAATTGTAGTTCTGGCCGCCGTGACCAGTCGGGTGGCTTTGGAAAAAGACAACACAAAGTATATTTTTTTTTTACATTGTGATGACAAAATTAGAACTTCAATTATAAGATTTGGACACCTATAATAATATAATGTTACCTATGTAGTAGATAGTACATTATACAAAATGAACAGGACTACAACCATAGTTATATGTAGCCCACCTGTCATATATGGTCCCACTTGCCACTTTCTGTATCATGTTTTTCTACCTATTTTTTTCCCCAACGTTAGCTATCTCTATCGTTTTTTTCCTACCTATTTTTTGTCCCAGTGCTAGCTACCGTAAATTAGGGCCCCACATGTCTATCACTAAGAGCAAAGAATGGAGAAGGTGGCCCACATGTCAGCCATGACCATTGAATCCTCACACTGTTCACTGTTCCACGAGTTAACAACCACCCCAAGCGCTCCGAGCGGTCGACACGGGAGGGAGGCCGGCAGCATCAGGCAGGTGCGGATATGGGCCTGGGCCACTAGGGCCGTGGCCCCAGGCGTGGCTCAAAAAATCCTTCGTACCCTCTGTATTTTTTTCTTGGCCCGTTACAAATTTGAGTACACTGGCCCCAGTCTCCGGCCCAACTCGACTCCCCAGCCCACAGCCGGCAGCCCATCAATCACCCGGCAGCGCGGCCTGCTACTCGAGCGCTCGCTCCTCTCGACTCCGCCCGAGTCCCGACGCCTTCAGCCACCGAGCATCTCTCTCCCCCGTTCTCCCTGAATCTCGATCCCCCACTCCCCAGTCCTCAAACCCTAGCGGCGGCCGGCGGCCCTCCCTTCTCCTTGTGCTTGCGCCTCGCGGTGGCAGGTGGAAGTGGAGGCGCAGGTGCGCAGAGGCAGCGGCACTGTGGTGCTCCCGCGCGGGCGGCGGACGATGGTGGCGCAGGGCCGCGCGGCAGGTAGACCAGCGGTCGGGAGCGCGGCGACGCGAGGAGGCGTGCAGGTGGGAGGGCAGCCGGCGGCGTGCGAAAAGCACGAGCTGGAACTGCGGCCCGAGCAGGCGAGCACCGCAGCCTCTTCGGCTCCTAGCCACCTGGACTGGCGAGTCCCAAGTCCCAACTCGAAGGGAGGCAACGAAGGTGCCTCTGTCACGCTGGCAAGCACTAAGCACACGCATCAAGCAGGTCAGTTCGATTTCGTCCCAAATCCCCAGGATCCATTCGCATTCTTTGTTTGAATTGAACGTACTGATTTATGATATTATGTATGGGCATTTTTTTAGATTTGTGCTGGAATTATCCAATGAAGAGCACCAGACATTGATTTTGCTGCTCCTACGCATATTCCATCCAGCCCTACAATCACAACAGAAGGATAATTCCATTGAAATGTGAGATCCCTTGAAATGTCCAACTTACCTGTGTTGTTCATATGTACGTGCTACTGTTGTGAAATATATATGATAAGTGATGATGAACATAATTGGCACTAATTAGTATTTTTTTCCTATTCTTATGAAGTCTGTTGAACAAATGTGTTTGGAATTGAGATATAGTTCGCACTTCAGATCATGCATTTTATGCTTTTGCTATTGTGCCTATCGTCATGTGAGTTAGTTTAGTTTGGGTAGTTTAAGCACTTTGAACTAGTTTAGTTTGGGTAGTTCAAGCGATTTAAAGTGGCCCTAGGCGTCAAAATCAGCCAGCTCCGCCACTGGCATCAGGTGGTGGACACTGGACCCCACGCGCACCCAGCCCAGCGCCATATCTTCCCCCGATACTTGGATAGCCTCCTCTGTTTCTCCCCTCCTGTTATTTTCGCGTTCTTCTTTTTCCCTAGATCCAGAGAGGCGGCTAGGCGGGGCAGCAGCGCGGCGCGCGGGAAGCTCCAACGAGGGAGGCTTGATGGCGCGCGTCTCCGGAGGAGCAACGAGGCGGGATGCCGACGGTGAGCGCGCAGGCGGCACCAGCAGAGCTCCACCGTGATGCACGTCGGGGACCCCGGCGGCGGCGACCCTTGGGAGCGGAGCTCCATCGCGATGCTCTACAGGATCCCGCATTGCCGCGCGGCCGGCCCACGTGCTCTCGGTCCTAGCAGCAGCCTCAGAGGATTCTTCACCTTCGATTTAGGTGTTTCTGCGTCTTTTTTTTCATCTTTATGGTGATGCTATTTTCTTTTTCTTATTCAGAGTTCAATTCGATTTTATTTCTTATTCTGTTTCATGAGTTCTAGTCGATTTGGTTCCTGTGGATGCGATACAGAATCAAGCTCTTCCCTTGCCCTTTTTTCCCTTCAGGCGAATCGGGTTGCGCACGTTTTCGGTCTGTCCGATGTATCTCTTGTATGACAGGTGGGACCCACATGTCAGGACGTACGAAAAAATTGGCAGAAACATTACGTGCTTTAGAAATAGGTAAAGATGATTTGGTCCACAAGGCCTCACCCAAGCTGGCGTACATGCTTCGACATTTCCTTGCACCTGATTTAACACCTCACTTAACATTTCACATTTTAATTCAGCATTTTTGCGGCATATGGACGTGATGGAAACAAGATGTCTGATATTTCGTCAGGTGACATGTACCTCACGTACGTGTCAGCAAAACTAGCACCAAACTACCAAAGTCATTCTACTTGTTGTTGTGTTCATATTGGGATAAAAAATACTGTAGATGAAGAAAACCACTGTAGTACTTGTTGACAAGCATGTTTTTGTGAGGAAGGTGAATAGTAAAAAGTTAAAATAAATAGTATTTTCTTAGTTAATATGAGCACACAGCATGCAAGAGCACGCTTTGGGTCTCCAACATTTCAGGCCATCCAACTAATGTTGTTTTCTTTCAAAGTTCCTATGAAGGGGCAGAGGCGTGCGAGCCCATACATTATCGCAAGAAGCCCAGAAAAAGCTGAATCTAGACAAGAAAGAGTGACAAATCCTTTTTCCTCATTGAAGATAGGACTATTTTGAAGCAACAGGGGAGATTTGACTTCATCTTATGTAAAGGCGTATAGCTTTGGTAGTTTACTGCAAACACAAGCCGCGCTGAATTAATTGGTAGTACTAACACTTCGACTTGTGTGTAATCACGAAACATACGCCATCACGCAAGGATTCAACACTAGTTGAAGAGGAAAAAAAGAGAGAGAGAGAGACGTGTTTACTAATAGTCTTCCACCCAAGCAGAGTAGTAGTCCTCCTGGGCTCCTGGCTTCATGCCTGTAGGTATGATCTTCCTCCAGGCCTGAATAGCAAAATTGGTAGCCCGCAGCCGTGGACCCCGCCGGCTCGCCGGAGTCGTCCACGTCGGATTCCCTCGCCGGAGCATCTCCCAGTAGAATTTTGTAGTCAACCTATCCACCTATATTTGATGAGGACGGGACCACTTTCAGCTGCACAACGCAGCTGCTTTATCTGCAACATGCCAACATTCCCCTTTCTTGCAGATCCGAGGTTCCCCGCATGTCACTTTAGGGTGTGTTTAGATTGGGGAAAGATTTCCCGAAAATACATTGTTCACCAAAAAAACACTGTAGATGAATAGTGATATGTGAGTAGAAGAGGTGGGATGAATAGGGAAAAGTTGGATGAATAGTGAATTTTTGGGGAATCTTTGTGAAACTAAATGGAGCCTTATTTGCTCACAATGCTACTAGTAGTAGTTGTCTAGTACTTTGAACTTTTGAAGTATCTAATCTTTCTATCTTTGGCTGTTTAGATCTAGGGGGAATCGAGCCTGGATTTAGTTTATCCAAAGCTAAATCCAGCCCCAATCCCTCTCACCCAAACAGTAGCTATGGCTGTCTTTACTGCTTACCGGACACCAGCGGCGATGAAGAAGATAAATGCCATGAACAGAAGCGGAGCCGACACAAGAAGAGCAAACCGTCCAAGCGCCGCCGGGGGCACCGGCGCGGCGGCTCCCGCCGGGGCGACGTGGAGGTACAGGAGCACGACGCCGGCGAGGTAGGCCGTCGGGAGGGTGACGACGAGGACGGCGGCCGCCGCGTCGAGCACGGGGGAGCGCGCGGAAGCTTCTCCCAGGAAGCCGAGGAGGGGCTTAAGGATCTCGGCGCAGCCGACGGCGATGGAGAGGGCCACCACGGCCATCTCCGGGAGCTCGGCCGCCATGGCTTCCTCCGGGAGCTCGGCGGCCATGGTTGCTGTTTGGTGTAATGGTGTTTGCCGGAAGGGAGGGGACAACAGCGGACAAACGACAAGGGTGGTGGGAACGGTGATGCCTGTTATGGGGATGGGAGCAAATGATTGGGAAGCCATTAGTGTACTTGTAGTTTATTTTTATAGACACGGTGGACGGCTGCAGTAGTGCAGTGCTGTAGGCGTAGGCGTCGATAACTCGATATTAGGGATGGCAATTTGACCCGCGGGTGCGGGTATCCGTGGGTTTTAGACCTGACTGGTGTTGGTTTAAAATTGCACCCACGGGCGCACCCGCATCCGCACTCGAGATTCGTGGGTGCGGGCGCGGGTTTAGAATTTCACCCGCGGGTGCACCCGTACCCGCCCGCATAATAGAAAGGCCCAACATTATCTTTGTTTTCAGCCCAATTTGGGAGTAAGACCAGTCCAACATAACGAATTTCCCTAGTAAAGAAACCTGAAACCCTAAGCCACCGTCCCACCGATGCCCCTTTCCAGTTCGGCACTTTCTGAAAAAAAAAGTTCGGCACTTATCCCACCTCGTTGCTCCCCAAGGCCCCAGACCGCCGCATCCATAGTCTCGCATGGCGCCCCGCACGCAGGCCCGCAGCTACGCTCGCTGCTCACTTGGCGCCCGCCGCACGCAGGCACACAGCTACCTTTGCTTGCTGCACTTCGCCTTCACTCCGGCTGTGTGGTGCCAGACCACGAGCGCCCAGGCGCCCAACGCATCGGCAGCGGCGGCAGCTGGCACGCGCCTGCGGAGCCGTGCTTCAGGCATCAGCCGCGAGCTGCCGCCGGCGCACCAGCGACGGGAGCCGCGCATCAACGGGGGTGGACCGGCGGCGGCGCACCAACAGACTTCTGCTATATCCACAAATCAAATCCGCGGGCACCCGAAACCCGCCCGTAAACCCGTGGGCGCGGGTGCGGGTGTGAAAATCCGCCCACGGGTGTGCCTGCGGGCGGGCTTTTTTCAGCTCGTGGGTTTGCTTGCGGGCGGGTTTTTGTTGTATCCGCACCCGAATCCGCGGGCGCCATCCCTACTCGATATACTATCTTTGAAAGACGAAGGCGTCGATACATCGCCGGACTAGCTCATGAATCATGCTCGAGCAGTTTATTATGGACCCTATAGGTTTTACTTTTACCCAACAGCAGAGCTGCTGGCACGTCTTTCTCGCGGCACACTGACGCCTGAATGCAACAGTAGAATGTACTGTGTGCTAATTGCGGCTTGTGGGGCGCAGTAACAGGAGACAAATAGTTGGAACGAACAAACAAGTATTAAGGCCACAGATTAGTCCCAAACCTAACTCTCACAAGCTAAAACTTTAGCACGCACATGTATTCTTGTTTTCAGGCCACAGACAAGTCAAACATTCGTCTTTCCTAACTCTCACAAGCCAATATTGTCCCTCTTTGGCTGTCTGGGGATCAAGCCTGGATTCAGCTTGTTTAAAGTCATTAACAAGCCTGGAATCGTTTGCTTATCAGCACCTTTTCCCTTTTCTTTCGTTTACAATTCTTTACCGTCTTACCGGTGTGCGTCGCGCGCTGTCAACGCAGACACAAGACAAACCGAAACGCCAAACCGCATGGCCATTACAGAAAACAAATAAGACCCACATGTCCCCCGGTAAAAAGACAAACTGTAAGAATGAAGCTAACATGTCGACCGCCACGGCCCACAGGTGTCGATCGAAATGAAGCACCGTAGGTCTATGTACGTCAGAACTCGCCAGACATGTGTAGCGCCAATGCAACCAACAGATCGGGTTTGTTGGAGTACAAAGATACGTACGCAGCGTATATAAGCCTACTAGCCTAGGCTTGGCCTCATCGGCCAGTTATTAAAGAACAACTATTCACTATTTTTCCATTACATCGGCTGCGTTCAGATCTCACAGAAGTACTTTTTACTTTCTATTCATCTTCTTCATAGAACACGCATCCCAAAAAATTCTCTTTTCGCATTTCCTATTCATCTCCCTCACATAACACGTATCCCAGGAAAAAAAAATACTTTTTCCCCACCCCATCTAAACACAGCCGATATTTTCCATCCTTTCCTCACTGTTCATTGCTACAGTGTATATCTGACAAAGTCTCCACCAAAACACCTCCGAACATACAAAGAACAGATTGGCGTAGGTAGCATGCCTCCTGCAGGCTGTGGTTCGCCCTACGAGTCCCACCATCAGCAAGCGAGTCACCGGCCACCGGACAGTTGCCGTGCCCGTGCATTTATCTGTCCCTCCCTGGCTCCGACCGCGCGTCCGCGCCATCGGCTCATGTCCAGCAACGACGACACCAGCACACTTGTGGGGCGCAGCAACATGGGTCAGACAAGAACGAAAGAACGTGATCGCGTGGGGACACTAGGAATTGTGCGCTTTGCAAAAACAACAAGTATTGAACAGTTACATGTTAAAGAAAAAGTCTCCATGCTCAACCATGGTTCCATAAATCAATTGACCGAGGGGAACTCGTATTATGAAATCTGGTCAGTGGTCACGCCCAAGCCGAGTCCTGAGCTATACCCATAGGTTCACCGAAATTTTTGGTTGGACCATCGTGTACCGAATGCATAGACGCATAGTACCGGGCACCGGTTTGGTCCGACAGCGGCTACGCATTGCTACGCGACGCATCCAGGCGGATTTTTTTCAGGTACGATCGAGTACTTGGGGTCGGTCGAGTGTCCGTCATAAGTACAGCAGACTGTACGTACGCTCGTACGGGGTGGTGGTGGTACATGGGCATCTAACAGGATCGTTTACTTGGAGGAGCTCCGTATCCGTGTACGGTGTACCAGCAGCGTAGTCCGTAGTAATTCTGCCATTGTACGAGCTGTCTGCGACTGCCGTGTACCGACCGTATCCGCGAGCACGTGTAGCAGCAGCGAGGTCCGAGCGCACGACGGGTCCGGCCCACACAGACTACAGCAAAAAGAGGCAAGCGGGATGTCGACCTTCCTGCCGCGCCACCTAGCTGCGCCGCCCCTCTGCGTAAATTTTTTTTTTCATTTTAGACCTTTTCGCGTAAGATTTTTACATATGGATCTCTGGGTAAAAGATTTTGAAAAATGGACCCGAAACTAGACGTCAGGTCTCTTGGCGCCCAGATATAACGGGTGGACGCCATGTCTCCTGGCGCCCACCTTTGCCACGTGGAATCCAGCATGGCTGGAACCCTAGGGCGGGCGTCGAAGCTGGGCGCCAGGTCCCCTGGAGCCCACCAGTTGTACACTCACCCTGGGGAGTTAACCCCTCGCGCGGTGAAGTAGTTGGCGCCCACCTGCCTGAAAGAGAGAAGTTCAATTTCAAATTCATCGAATCAAAATTTGACAAATCTGAAAATATGACAGAAATACAACAGAATGAAAACATAGTCAAATACATATAGTGTAATACACATAGTCCAATACATATAGTCTAAAACATAGTCCACACGCAATTCTAGTCCTTACGACAAGTCAAGTCCATACGACAATAAAGTCTAGTCCATATGTTACTTAGAACAATGCTTTCGAAGTGCGTCGGTCCCCGGGGTGTACGGTAGGGAGCGCATTGCGGCCTAATGGTTTGAATTTGAAAAAGAAAATAACCTAAGAATAGTCGCATCGTTTAACTGTACTAATTCTTGAACTTACAAAAATGATACTTCTTGAATTTTCAGAAATGACACTATTGATAGCCATCTGAATAACGTAATGTTCACGTTTATTTTTGTTCAAATAATGTGGCACGTAAGACGTGCCATCCTGTCTATGATTTGAATTTGACAGAGAATAATAACCATGCCGTTTAGTTGTGCTGCTTGTTCATGTTTGTTTTTGCTCAAATTAGGGGGCGCACATAGTCTCTTCAAATGACGTCTTTTCATTCTTAAATAGTCTTCTTTTTTCTGTTCACGTTTATTATTTTTTGTTGAAATCATAGGGCGCGCGACTTGTCTAGTACTGTAAGCTGTAAGCGAGATTAATTCGTGTGAATAGCAGATTGATTATGGTACACGTGTAGCCAAGGAGTCCTAGGATTATGGTTTATAAAATCAGGACCAAACCGAGGTATCCTTGCCTTGCCTAATCAGTTGCGCCCGCGGGCTCATGGCCGGCGGCAGCACAACACGAGACTCTCTGAGCTATAGACAAATCAAGGGAGAACCAATCTATTAGCTGCACAAATCAAGGGGGATTTTAAATGAATTTTGGTAAACAACCAACAAACAACATAAAAATTAACATAAATTGCTAGAAAATCGCTCACATACGTCCACATTGTTCATCTACATAACTAATCCAACTTATTCTCCGTAGGAATCGAAGATTCAACGCATCTATCCTAAACTAGGTTTTTCGATTTTCACTATAAATACAACAAGAAAATGAGAAAAAAACATGAGGGGAGGGAGTTTACCTTGCTCCCTTGAGGAGGGCGGCGGCGGAGGGGGCCGACGACGCCGCAGAGGGTGCCGGCGGCGACGCCTGGCGCCTCTCTGTAGAGGAAATGAGGAGAAGAAAGAAGGAGAGGAGAGGAATAAAGGTCTGGCGGCGGCTTATGTGCCTGGGGTGGGCGCCAGGTCCCTTAGCGCCCAGGTATAACCGGTAGGCGCCAGGGGACCTGGCGCCCAGCTTCGGCGCCCGCCCTAGGGTTCCAGCCACGCTGGATCCCACGTGGCAAAGGTGGGCGCTAGGAGACATGGCGCCCACCGGTTATACCTGGCGCCAGGTCTCTTGGCACCCAGCTTCGGGTCCATTTTCTAAATCTTTCGCTCAGGGGTCTATATGTAAAAATCTTACGTGAAAAGGACCAAAATGAAAAAAATTTACCCCCTCCACGAGGAGTGCCGCCCGTCGTGCATTCGTGCAGATCCAACGTGACTATTTTGCAATGTTTCGAAGATCAAATCACATGAACTGATTCCACATTTGGAATTAATTGATTCAACCTATAATCACTGTATTAAACATTGCAGATACGGTACCGCAACATTTTCATATACGATGGTGAGAACTAGTTTATTCGGAATGTTGAATGTACTTTAAGAAAATGTTGCAGTTTCATATTCGGAATGTTGAATGTTACTTTGAGAAAATGTTGACAGTATTAGTTAGTGCGCTATCCACGAGCCCGGTGTAAACTACAGTGATTGGGTACGGTCACTGCAAGTAGCATCAGGTTGGTGACAATACAAAGTGGGCCAAAGATGGGCTTTGAAGACGCAACGCTTAACTATCTTCCGTACCCTCTGTCAATGGACCTTCTTCTCCCTGGAATGTACCTACACATTTCTTAGTTTCGCCTGAAATTTTATTGTCTTATTGGATTGTGTTCTTTTTTTTTTAAAGTTGTAAGGACTCGATGCGATATAGTAATTATTAAGATTAGATCCAACTATTTAATAAAAATAAACAAAATCATCTAACTACTCTATCCGTCTCAGAAAGAATGATATGTTAACGTTCAAAATTTCTTCCATAAAGATTGATGTTTTGGCATGGATGCATAACGAAGGATAAATGGAAAGTGAATCATCTCCTAAAATGGCATTTATTAACGACACATTCGTCTTTTTTATCCACACTTAATTTGTCTAAACAATCCTAGAACATCGTTCTTTTTGGATGGAGGTAGTATGTGTAATGGGTTACTTGTTTTAGACTCTCCAAGTCTAGTCTTACTCCATCGGTCCCAAAAAGAATATAAGTCTTGTATTCCAAGAAGTCAATCCATCTCAACTTTGACCCAACATATATAAGAAAATTAATATTATTTATAACTCATATACCAAATACTTATAATTAGATTTATAAAATTCATATTTTTCATACAATATAGTCAAACCTAAGAAAGTTTGACTCATTTTAAACAATGCATTCTTTCCGAGACAGAGGGAGTATTAGAATTAAAAAAAGATAGATTCTATAAATTACCATACAAATAAGAAACATTCGGCCATCAACTTAGTATACTCTTATCATAATAATAGTAGTAGTAGTTAGATATGTTATGTTTTCTAGGAAAAATACTTACCCATGCCATTATGAAAATAGTACCCCTTATAAAAAATAGTTACATTTAGCCAAAATTATCTCAAATATAGCTAAGTATTTTGAGTTCTAATAGGTGATAAAATTAGAGAACAGCTGAAAGTACCCCCTGTTGATAAATAAATATGGATAAACGCCTAATGTCATGCACAAATGACACAATGTCTTCATGTCATGCATAGCGGCCTTGTTTTGTTTAGTCGCTGAGAATTTTTTTCTGGCCTACTCCAGTCAGCAATCTTAGGCATTCAATTTTGATGGTCTAAGGTTGAATGGTGCTGCCTGAGACAGGCAACAACCAAATAGGTCCAGCATGCAGAGGGGTAGGTTCAATGAATTAAGTACAAAATAATCCCCTATTCTGTAACACCCTAATTTTGCTCATCAAATAAAAATCAATATAGGCAACAATTTTCTTAGTCTTTGTTGATTTTAGGGAATGTTAAATTTCAAATTTAAATCTTGGCTCTTAAAATATTTAAACATCATTTAAATTAGAGTCAATAAATTCTTTGTTGCATTCATGTTGTTGCATATATTTTTGAATGCTTGTTTGAATTTGAAAAGGTTTGTAAAAGTTTAAACTAAATTCAAAACCTTTCTCTTCCCTCTCTCTTTTTCTAGCCCAACCCAGCTTTTCCCGCGGCCCAGTTCTCTTTTTCCCTTTCTCTTTTTCTCGGCCCAGTTTTTCTCCCGGCCCAAACCGTCGCTCGCGCGTAGCCAGCCCAGTTGTCCGTTTTCTTCTCTCTCTCGGTCGCTGACATGTGGGCCCAGGCCGTCAGCGTCTTCTTCCTCGCGTCGCCGAGCAGGACTCGTCGTCGAGTCCGAGCGCCGTACGCCGCCGCGTCGCGCCTTGGCGTGCAAGTCGGAGTTCCCTCGGCCTTATAAGCCGCCGCCTCGACTCCTTTGAACCCCAACCCAAAGCCGTAGCCCTCGTCGCCGCAAATCGAGCTTTAGTCGCCGTAAACCCTAGCTTCTAGCCGCCGCCTCGATTCCGAGCTCGCGTTGCCTTCTAGCCGCTCCGAGCTTGTCGTCGAGTTTCGCGTTGAGGTAAGGAAGTCGCCGAGTCTCTTATCTCTCTCTGTCTCGCTCTCTCGAGGTCGCGCGTGCTTACCGTCGTTCCCGAGCCGCCGCTCGCCGTCGAGAGCTCCCGTCGTTGCGTAATCGTCGTTTAGATCCCCCAAAATCGTTTCCCCGTTGTCCCAGCTTCCTCCCAAGCCAACCACGGCGAGGTTTCGAGCCTCCTAGCCCTAGTTTTGCCCAACTCCGGCGAGGCGCCGCCGCGCGCCGCCGTCTCCGGTCGCCGGCGCCGCCGAGGTTAGATTGGAGCCGTCCTGAGCCGTTCGATCGAGATCTAACGGTCGAGGATCGAGCCAACTCGAGTCAAACCGAGCCTTACCGGTCAGTCGCGCCACTTTTGCAAAAGAGCCCCTCGGTTTTATAGATATCAACCCGCGGTCCAAGTCAGTTCAAAAATAATTAGATTTAGGTCCTGTTTCTTTCAGTTTAGCCCCTGATCTTTCTAAATATCTAACCCGCCGTCCTGTTTGGTATTTATACTCAAAAGTCCTTCTGTTTTTATATAAAATCACGTTTTAGGTCCCTGATTTCTTCTGTTTAAGCCCCTGGAAGGTTAGATTTAGTTCAAAGAAACCCTTAAACCTTGTTTTAGCCATATCTTAACCGTTTTAAATCCGTTTTGAGTGATCTTTGCGCTCACGCGATCGTCTCTTCATCAAGAATAGTTCTAGATACGTCTTTGCGTCTTTAAAAGTTGTTTGGTGTATTGTTTTGCTTTTATTGATTGAATGCTTGTGCGAATCGTGTAGAGAACGGTCCGTTCGAGGGAGATCAAGATCAAGTCTACGAGGAGGAGCCACCGTAGTATTTTGAGCAAGGCAAGTGGATTTCCCCCTCAGCATACTCTTTTGAACCCATACACATTGCATGACAACAAAGTTTATATTTATGTTCGCGATGCATTAATTTGATGGGTTCTATGTAAGGATGACTAGTCTTTTACACCTAAGCCTTGATACACCGGGTTTACCTTTATGTTGGGTAGCTATGCTAGATGCTTAACCTTGGTTTATGATGGGTTCTATCCAACATTGACAAATATCCTTATTATTTATATCTTGTTATGTTAATACAAGATCACCATGTTAATCGGAACATGGAGAACCACCCAGGATTTACCGTACAACCACAATACCATATGGCTCTGGTCTTAGCTGAATAATTAGATGAACTACATGTTGTGTTTGTGCTGCCTGTTGGGCTGTTATTGGTTTGTGGATGTGTTGGTGCGGGGATCGGAAGAGGGTATCTTCTGTTGAAACCGTCGGTACTTGAAACAAACACACATGTAGGAATTCTTTGTAAAGGCTTCGTAGCGTCCCTATGCAGTCACACCTTGGAAGTATGGTACGTGCCTGGCCCGCACTGCATGGTTGGGTTTAAAGTTCTTCGGAGCTTTTACGCGAATTGTGGTGAAAGTGTACAACCTCTGCAGAGTGTAAAACTGTTATAACAGCCGTGTTCGCGATCATGAACGGCCTGGACCCTCACGTGATTAATCTATCGAAACATGAAATCAAATCATTGCTTGCATATGTTATTGGTTATGTTTATGATCTACTTTATGCTTACTTATTGATAATATGGGGTGGTATATACTTATATCTTAGTAAATAGTTGCTTGTTAATAAAACTTGACCAACTAAAATGCTAACCGCTGCAAACCAAGCCTTTCCTTGATAGCTTGCATATTTCCCCCACTTGCTGAGTACCAACCATAAGTGTACTCACCCTTGCTTATATTGGATCAGAAGGTAATAATGTAGCGGAGTACCTCAGCGATCTTGATGAGTTCTAGGCATGTGTTCCACCAGTCAGATGCCTGTGGAGTGCTTTTGGAGATATCGTCTTAGTTATCGTGTGAACCAGTTTATTTTGGCCTTTGTGCCATATTCGTGAGTGTAATAAATACTTTATTTATCAAATATTCGTTTGAGTATTGTTTCTGCTATTCACTCACGGTCTATCATATGTGTGAAATTTGATCCTGGCACACATATGAGATGTACTCGGTTTTCTCCCTAAAACTGGGTATGACATATTCCATATCCATGTCTGCGGTTACCAAGAATAACCTAAAATAACCTATACTGTTCACCTAGATTATACAACTATGTCATTATAAAAAATAGACTAAATAATCCAGTAAATTTTCATCTAAATTACCCTCATCAACATTATTAAAAGAAACATAAAATAAATCCAATTTGCATTAATTACCTACATGTGTCATTAATGACAAAGGGCAATTTAGACCTTCAAAGTGGTCAAAGTTTTGGTTGAAATTACCATCTAAAGTATTATGAAATTACCGTCTAAACTATTTTTTGTTGAATTTACTCCAACAACCATGCCAATTGGTCAAATTTACCCTCCTAATAATATTTTTCCTCTTTGTTACCCATGTATAAGTGAGGTTTCAATTATGCAATGTGACTGTGGAACATAATTTATGTTTAAAAATATTATGGAACTTTCAAATTGCCTCTTCGATTGAATGATTGATACATCGCCTCTCACCTTTTGTTCATGTGCATTATTAGTCTAATACAAATATGCTCACTAGTACGGGTTTGTTATGGAGATATTTTTATTTACAGTTCACTGAGCTTCAGTCTACCTACACCAATGCTATGATAATGATAATGATATAATACATGCAGGTAAGACTTGGTGGTCGTGTGGAGCTTTCCTTGCATCTCCCGTGCGCATGTGTCCTTCCAAACTCTCCGAGAGATAAGTTCCTTTCCACCTCCATTCAGCACTCACTTCTCTCTTTTTTTTCTTTCCTCGCTCCTTCGCTACCGTTAATTCCTTAGCCGAGTGGTGGTGCTTTCTATCTCGCATATTCTTCTTTGTCTCGTTATGTGTAACTGTCTCTGTATCATAGACAGGTGCCAAATGTCACTAGCAAGTAGCAACCATATGATGCATCTGGACTTGACACTTGATTTCGTGGGGACAAAAGGTCGCACGTCCACGCAGCTCCTCCTTGGCTCCACGGATGTTCTGATAGATTCTTTTTCCTTTTTTCTCAGAAAGATGCTGGCCTTTAACCAATAGTCAAGTTAAACTAACAGGTAAAGCAATGTCCGATGCATTTTTTTTTTATTTTAATATAAGGGGCTTTGCACCTTTATATCATGTACATTGTTGGACTTCTTATATAGTCCACCAAGTGAGAAATATCATTTCCATCTGTGCAAATAAAAAAGAAGGGAAGATAAAAATCACTTGTGTAAACAGGGTCATGAGGGCTTATATCTTTTGCTAAAGTTTTGTATAACAAAGTAGTAGTCCTCTAGAAGGAGTGCGAGCCAAAGCTGAAACATCTGTACTTGTTCTTTGTGCAACTGGTTTCATTTTGCTGTATGATTCATGGTATTAATTTATTTTCTTAATTATGATTTTTGAGATCAACGGTCTAAAAAACTTGACAGAAAAATACCTCTATTTACCACTAGTATTTTACAATCATGGTAATTATTATATGATTCATGCCATGGGGATTGGATCAGGGTAGCCATGCATGTACCTATTACAGTAAGATAATCGTATCTTTCTGTAAATTAATACCATTTTTTCTTAATTAGAATAAAAATAAATTAGGTACCAAACCCATCATTTTTGGTATTTGGTCCAACCTATTTAAGTACTTCTTGGTACTTTCGTTTAGGTACGGCTACTAGATATCTTTTCACGATTCTGTAGAAGCTCTCATTATTGTCAATCATTGTAAAAAATTTCTCCTTCAAAATATGTAAATGAAAAAGGACCCGAGTACAATCAAATCAAACCCTCTCAGCCTCTCCTATAACTCCTTCAGCTTGCTTTTGATAAGAAAGCACACTAGTCCACCAAGACAATTAGAGTGTGTTTGGTTCAAGAGCAGGATGGATTCGAGCCGCTCCATCCCTTGTTTGGTTGAGGAGCAGGGGATAGAACCATCCCAGGGAGGGGAATATTCCCACAATGTCCGGGACAGCTTCGTCCCACAAAATCGAGCGGATGAAGCCATCCTCTTTCGACGGCGTCTCGCGCCGTGATTCAGGAGCACTTGGTGCTGCACTGGAGCGAGGTCCGTCGGCCGTCGGCGTTGGCATAGCTCCGGCGATGGATCAGGGCAGAGCCCCCGTACTGCTGCTGCAGATCGAGCCATCAGTGCTGCAGATCGAGCTTGTACCGTGCGAGGACAGAGCTTGGCAATGGGGTACGGCGGAGCTCGGCGGCGAATTTCAAGCAGGTAGAGACGAGAGCCTTGGCTGCCTGTCGAAGGCAACGACGCCGGCGGCTGCACTGTTGGACCATCTCTCACCCTCTCATTAATTCGACCATTGGATAGCTCATTTGTCTGGCACTCAGGGCACGCTCCCATCTCTCGATTTGGCACTAGGAAACTCGATTAGGTGCAAGAGATTTGGTCCTAGGTGCTTGATGTGGCGGCTAGTTACTTGATTTAGTAGCTTAATGATTTGATTCAACACTTGAGATAGGTGAGGGGCTGGAGGAGTGGGAAGATGTGCTGTGGAAGGGAAGGGGACGGGGGTTGTGGCGTTGCTGGTCAGCGGAGGAGGAAGGAAGGAGAAGGAACTGACGAGCGGGCCCCACTATTGACAGTGTTAACGGAACGTGGAATCTATCCATCCCATCCCATCAACCAAACAAAAAATAGAACCATTATATCACTCCAACCAAACGCACCCTTAGACAAACAAAGAACCAGTAGTCCACTATACCTAACCATCCATATATGTTAGCAAGAAAAGACAAAGGAAATAGAAGCAATCTATTCTTCTGCACTCTATTACAGGCTCGCATTGCTCTCTACCCTCAATCTCTCTTCTCTCGATGATACCTCAGAAGGATGGTTAAAAGTTAAAAAATGGCTTAAGATAGACTTGGACAAAATTAAGGGTTAAATGCATGGTTCAGTTGTAGAGAGAGTACAGCTAGTAGCTAGCTTACATAAGTACAACTAGAATGGCATAAAGTTAAACATCCGTCGACATCGCTAAGTAATAAATGAACGAGGCTTTACATCTTTCCCAAGAGTTTTCTACAAATGTCCTACAATATTAGCGTCTATAGTATTTTTGTTTCAATTGCCAACAATTTTCTTAGTGTAATTATTAGATTTTCCTTCAGTTTTGTAATTGCCAACAACAAAATTCCCTCAAAAAAACTCATTTCCCCACAGTTCTATAGGTAGTTGATAAATATATAAAATTGTAGGCCACTTGTGAGAAAAACAATGTTAGAAAAGATTAAAGTCTTGTAGTGGATGAACGGTGTGACTACCTTGACTCTGTGAGCTTTTTAAGCTACTAGGAGGCTCCCTAGCTTAACCATCAGAGATTATAGGACTAATAAGTATCAAAATTAGGATGAGTCTCCTCTGCACCGTTCCCCAAAATTATAACTTCTCTTGGGTACCAGCTACGATCTTCCCTCAAAGTTATAATTCATGGTGATGTCTAAAGAAGAATAAAAGTGCTTGAGAGAAAAAAAAAAGGTTATGTTTTGAAATCGCATTTGAAAGTAACATGGTGTAGAACTGAACGGTACGGTAGCTCATAGTAGAGAGATTTGCACTCAAGCATTAACTTCATCACAAATTTGTTACACTCAGTTACAAGATCACAACTTCACCTTCTAGCATCAAGGCTAATAACGGACTCATTTGTAGGCCGTTGCTCCTTTGTTCCTGCGGACCACCCAGGCCAAGTAGGGAAGCTTTTGTGTACTTTAGTAACTTCGACCAACGAAGCGGTTGGTCAGCACTCACCACTGCAGCTCACTATGTCGCCATGTCGGCTTGCGCCTGATGACGGCCGGAGCAAAGGGTTATGCTATGTCTATGGACTCTTTCACTGTCACGCCACGGCCACGCTGCAGAATCTTGCATCAGCTGCCACGGCCATTGTAAAACTAAGGCGTGACACTTTATTTCTCATAGTAGTATATAGAGCAAGTACTGTAGTACGTATCTTTTGTCCTTTTCATGCTTGTTTTAGGCGGATCAAGCCTGGATTCAGCTTATTCTAAGCTATATCCTGACCCAATCACACACACCGAAACAAGCATTCCCTCCCTTGCCAGCCGCCTACGCGCTGCCGGCGGTGAGGAACAGAAAGGCCCAAGAGGCACGGCAACAAAGAGAAGCAGCAGCACGAATCCCAGAGCAACGGACTGCCAGAACGCCGCTGGGGAGAAAGGCGCAGCTGGCGGCAGGGTGACGTGGAGGGCGATGGGGAGGATGACGCCGACGACGAAGAGGTAGGCCGTTGGGAGAGTCAGGAGCACGGCGGCGACGGCCATGTCGACGACGGGCCCACGCGCGGCGGCGCTACTGTCCATGAATTCAAGCACTGGCTTCAGAACCTCGCGGCAGCCGAGCGCGATGTACAGGGCCGCCATTGCCACCTCCGGGAGGTCCGCCGCCATGGCTTGCGCTGAAGGAGACGAAGCCAAGCTGGTGTCAGCTGTGAGCGAGCAGGCACAGGCAGACGACAGGAGCAGCAATGGGAGGAGAGCAAATGATTGGGAGCTAATGATCGGTTGCCATGGCTTAGGCTCTGCTTAAATAGAATTAGTGATGGAGAAATGGGGCGACGATGTGGTTAAGTAGAATTATCTGATGGAGACGGGGGCGCCACAAATGGCTGTTCCAATTTCAATTTTTTTTCAAGGTTTTCCAATGTACCGTCGGGGTACTCTGTACAAAATTTCAACAAAACTTGATGCATTTCTTTAGGAGTACCAATCAGAGTTTGATGGTCTGCAACACTAGCAGTATAGAACTACATTAATGTCGCACCACGGATCCAGTGCTGCTCACATTGCAAAGCTGGCACTGCCACCGCGGCGATCCGTTCGCCTCATCCCTGGCAGACCCTGCTTCGTTTGCCGAGCAGCTGACACTGCATCGTTCACTTCTAATTGGTGTTACTATTTCTGATTGTGTTGGTGTTGTTATCACAAATATCTTGTTATATTTCTAATCAAGAATCGAAGAACCAGAAAAAGACATTGCTTGCTATTCACATGGCAACATGTACCAGAGTGTAGTCATGCTCTTTTGTTTGTTGTCTTTCACCCGTGTGCCGTAACTTCATGTCCAACTTAAGGCATGCTTTTTTAGTTCTATCAATTTTAATCGGTTCCAATCTAAAGAAAAAAAATATAGAATGTAAATGGATCCTGGGAATAGTAAGAAAATCTATTATTTCGTTCATCTCCCTACCCTGCGCTATTGAAAGCTCTTTTTTATCTTATCCATGGCTCGCTTTTTGCACATTTTGTCGACAAAAGATTGAATAATTACAGAAGAAAAAGTTCCTCATGATTTCTCATGATCAACAAGAAATAATATTTTTTATCTTCTCTGAATATTACTGATCTCTGACCACCACAAAATTTGATGGAGATGTGGAAAAAAGAAGAAAAAACCCGAAGGGAAAATCATGAGGATAAGTCCAACAACCTGACACAATCTATCAGAAAAACCAGTTTGAGGTAACAGATCATATCGTTTCAGTTCTGTATAATAGTCTAAACTTCCGATCCAATCCAAACAAAAGAAAAACAAAGGAAACACAGAACTCTCGATCAATCCAAACAGAGAACTCCCAGGTAGGAGTGGTGGTGGAATAAAAAAAAATTATTATCACATTAATCACTAGCACCTTCAGCACTAGTGTATAAAACCGCAAGCTGGCAACTGGAATTTTCGATACCAAATAGTTCCCCAAAAACAACATCACTACAGAATTTGCCAATATGCATACAGTAATCTGATTTTGGTCTGCATTTGGCTCACATTACATGAAAAAGGAAACTCTAAGGGGTAGTTTGTGCCACTGCTTGCAAGTCTGGTGATACATCAGCAGCCGGGAAGTAATCCTGCAATGCAAGAGTCTCAATTGGTTTTTCCTTCAAGCTCTTGATGGCGTCCACAGTCGCTCGTGCACCGTCCACGGTTGTAATTATAGGGACTTTGTAGGCCAAGGCCAGCCTGCGGAGTTGGAGACCATCTTTTGAGTCCAATGCATCACCTGAGCTTGTTATTACCATGACCTGAATCTGACCGTTCTTTAGCATATCTCTGGCATTCGGTCGCCCCTCATGTATTTTCAGGACTGACTCGACTGGGATGCCCTCAAGCTGGAGCACTTTGGTTGTGCCCGATGTGGCGATAATGTTGAAGCCAAGGTCACGGAATCCACGTCCAATTTCCCCGAGGTGTCTTTTTGTCAGGTCGTTTAGGCTAAGGAACACAGTGCCACTTAAGGGGAGTTTCTGTCCAGCAGCAATCTGTGCTTTTGCAAAAGCACCAGAAAACTCATAGTCCATGCCCATGACCTCACCAGTGCTGCGCATCTCTGGTCCAAGAAGGATGTCACAACCTTGGAACTTCTCAAATGGAAGAACTGCCTCCTTCACGGATATATGCTTAGGAATAACTTCTTTAGTAAAACCAAGCTCTGGCAAAGTCATACCAGACATGACCAATGATGCATACTTAGCCAACGGATGGCCAATTGCTTTTGAGACAAATGGTACTGTGCGTGAAGCCCGAGGGTTTGCCTCAAGCAGGAACACCTCACCAAAAGTAGAGATAGCATACTGGCAGTTCATTAGTCCACAGACACTCAGGCGCTTTGCTAGCTTTGTGGTCCATGAACGGATAACTTCCATACACTGGGTTGAGACTGTTCTAGTTGGAAGGGAACAAGCTGAATCACCAGAATGGATACCAGCCTGCTCAATATGCTCCATAATTCCTCCAATCACAACATTCCCAGCAGAGTCAGCCAAAGCATCAACATCAATCTCTACTGCATCAATAAGATATTTATCCACCAAAACAGGTCGCTCTGGATCTACTTGCACTGCTGTTGCAAGGTACTTGATCAGTTTTTCATCATTGTACACAATCTCCATTGCCCGTCCGCCAAGAACATATGAGGGACGAACCACAACAGGGTACCCTATTTCTGAGGCAATTGCCAAGGCATCAGACTCACTTCTTGCAATGCCTCCTTTAGGCTGTTCAATACCAAGCTCTTCAAGAATTGCATTAAATCTTTTTCTGTCCTCAGCAGCATCAATTGAATCAGGTGATGTTCCCCATATCTTCACATTCCCCATGCCTGAAGCAGACACCACTTTGTTCTTCTCTATATATTGTTGTATAGGAAGCGCAAGCTTTAGTGGAGTCTGCCCTCCAAATTGCACAATTATACCATCTGGGCGCTCCAAATCAAGGACATTTGATACATCTTCAATTGTCAATGGCTCAAAATACAAACGGTCACTGGTATCATAGTCTGTTGAGACTGTTTCAGGATTGGAATTCATCATAATAGTCTCAAATCCAGCCTGTAAAGAAATGAAAGAAAAAAAAGTATCATAAACAGTTTGGACAGCACAACTAGAAAAGGAATTAGTAAAAGATGGAAGTCAACTATGCACAAACAAACCTCTCGAAGTGCAAACGAAGCATGACAACAGCAGTAGTCAAACTCGATGCCCTGGCCTATGCGATTAGGTCCACCACCCAATATCAGCACCTTTTTTCTATTGGTTGGAGCTGACTCACATTCATACTCATAGGAAGAGTACATGTATGGGGTGTTTGCTTCAAACTCAGCAGCGCAAGTATCAACACGCTTATATGTTGGAGTGACACCTAATGCCAAACGCCTTGATCTCACATCACTCTCTGATGATGAAGTCGCAAACGCAATTTGCTTGTCACTAAAACCCCTCCTCTTCACCTGATAGAAGTCATCTTTTGACAGCTGATCTAGGCTCCTTGATATAAGGAATCGCTCAACATCCACAAGATCCTTGAGCTCTGTGAGGAACCATTTGTCAATGAAGCTAATCTCGTGAATACTTTCAACCCCCATGCCTTTCTTGAAAGCTGCATAAATAGCATGGATACGATCCGGATTAGGTACGCGCAAACTATATTTTATCTTCTCCCAATCCCAGTCAAGTTCCTTGATAGGTCCACAACCCCATCCTGCAAAACCAGTCTCCAACGAACGTACAGCTTTCTGGAATGACTCCTGGAAGGTACGCCCCAGTGCCATTGCTTCACCAACAGACTTCATTTGTGTGGTTAATATTGGCTCTGATCCAGGGAATTTCTCAAACGCAAAGCGTGGAATCTGCACATAAAATGCAAGATGGATCAGAAAAGTATACCATGAATGTTGGATTAGAAGTACATCCCATGTGATATAGGCAGGCTTGTAACAAAACAATAAACAAGTTTAGTAAGTGGTTAGACTATCATTTGACTATCCTAGAGCATATTTCAAAATTATAAATAATTATATGCAACTTGGACAGCAGATTAACATACTTGGATAGTGCGTGATAATAACAGAGAATATAGCATGAGACAGATATTTGCAGGTAAAGGCAACGTGACTGATAACAAGTAATCCTGAGATGATTACCAAGGGCAGGTTCCATTCAGCCAACATACAGATCTCCAAAATATGGAATATCATAGGAAAACTATTGAATGTGTTGTTTTCACCTTTATTTGACAAATATGTGGACAACGTTGACGACGATGGCAATGAAGCAACATTAAGATTTCAGCAAGCGTGCAAAAAAATTACAACTGGACAAGTATATGCTTGCAAAACCCTATTGCCTTCACCTTTAAAATGATATAAACAGACACTCTATTGTAATACTAAATGGTATAAACAGCCAGAGCATATGCCACAATCATTCATACAGTATACTCTAGTGTATTCAACATGAAGATCAGGATAAGCATGGACATATTTATCTGGTTCGATAAGTTTGATATCATACTTGTGATATCTATCACTGCGAGTTGATAGGTGACAAGTGACAAAAGTTGAGCGAGCAGAGGAGATACAGAAAAGACAAATATACACTGCAGGTGCGAATTTGCAGGAAGGCACCATTTGTACAGCTCGAAAAACGCTGACAAACGGTGACAGAAACCATACCTTTGTGACCACGTAATCGATGGAAGGCTCGAAGCTTGCAGGAGTCTTCTTGGTAATATCATTGGGAATCTGGTCCAGAGTGTAACCTACTGAGAGCTTGGCGGCCATCTTGGCTATGGGAAATCCTGTGGCCTTTGATGCAAGAGCAGAGGACCTTGACACCCTGGGATTCATCTCAATGACCATCACCTCTCCATCAGCAGGATTGACCGCAAACTGCACATTGGACCCACCGCACTCGACACCAATCTCCCGGATGATGGCCACTGAGTAGTCCCTGAGCCGTTGGTACTCCTTGTCAGTGAGCGTCTGTGCAGGCGCCACCGTGATGGAATCCCCCGTGTGCACACCCATGGGGTCGATGTTCTCGATGGAGCAGATGATGACAACATTATCAGCCATGTCGCGCATGACCTCCAGCTCGTACTCCTTCCACCCGAGGAGCGACTTCTCGATGAGCACCTGCTGCGTGTGCGACGCGGCGAGGCCGGCCCTGCATATGTCCTCGAACTCGTCCCTGTTGTAGGCGATGCCGCCGCCAGTCCCGCCGAGCGTGAAGGCCGGGCGGACGATGAGCGGGAACTCCCCGATGTCCTCGGCGATGGCGAAGCACTCCTCAAGCGTGGTGCCGATGCCGGAGGGAGGCGTCTTGAGGCCGATGCGGTCCATGGCCTGCTTGAACAGCTGCCGGTCCTCGGCGGCGCGGATGGCGGGGAGGGAGGCACCGATGAGGCGCACCCCGAGGCTGTCGAGCGCGCCCGTCTCGGCGAGCGAGACGGCGAGGTTGAGCGCGGTCTGGCCGCCCATGGTGGGGAGCAGCGCGTCGGGGCGCTCGGCGGCGATGATGCGCTCGACGAGCGGCGGCGTCATGGGCCCGATGTAGGTGCGGTGGGCGAGCCCCGGGTCGGTCATGATGGTGGCCGGGTTGGAGTTGACGAGCACCACCTCGTAGCCTTCCTCGGCGAGCGCCTTGCACGCCTGCGTGCCGGAGTAGTCGAACTCGCACGCCTGCCCGATGACGATGGGCCCCGCGCCGAGGATCATGATCTTCTTCACGCCCTCCAGCCGCCCGGGCCTGGTCGGGGCGCCCTCGGCCGGGAAGCGGCGCACCGTGACGGCGGCGTCGCCGCCATCGGCGCTGGCGCGCACGGAGAGGGCGCCGCCCGCGGCGCGGCGCGGGACGGAGACGCGCGCGAGGGGGGAGAGGAGGTGGCGGCTGGCCTGCGAGGGCCAGCAGGGGCGGATCTGGGACCGGGCGGAGAGCGAGGCGGCCATGGCGGCGGCGGCGCAGGGGGGTTTACGATTTTGGTAGCGAGGATTAGGGTGAGTGGGTGAGGTTTTGTCTCCGCGGAAACCCTGTCGCTGTCGCGGCAATTAATCCGATTGCGTCGCGCACTTGCCGACTTGACAACTTGTTGGAGAATGACCCCCCGATTTCGATTCGGTGCGGGATTCGGAGGCCCAGCATCCCTTTCAAAACGGCACGTCTGCACACTTTGATCTGTCACCGGCCCAGTTTGTCTCCTGGGCCCTTTTCATCTCAGGATTCCTTTATCAGGATCCTTTTTTCCATTTTCATGATTTGTAGAATATTTGTTCGAAAAAAAAATGCCACGGGCAGTATTTTACTTACCTCCAATTTCGTCCGTCGCTAAGCTGCACATTAGTATTGTTAAGAAACCATGTTTTTTTTCTATGTGACAGGAGTTACATCTTGCACAACTCAGAACTTTTTATGTTTGAAGCCATCTTAATGCTTTAATAACGATATGATATCCATACTACATTTGTGAAGGATTCAGATAAAAACGCTGAATTACAAAGTTATACATCTCACCGAACTCAACAATCTTCATACAAACTTTTTTTCTCTGTATGGTAGAACGAATGGCCAAAATTTTTTACGCCGGGGGACACGTTCTAGCCAGCAAAATGGTGCTAATTGGGACATTATGTGTCTGAGTGTCAAGAACCATTCAAATTGTACATGCTGTCCAACGTGCTCTCTGCAAATGATGGAAGAAACTTATGGTCAGCTGTACCTCTCCAAATTGCTTCACAAACCTTTTTAGTTTTTCAGCTTGCACGATGAAAAACATTCAGGGCACGTTTGGTTACCTGCACTAGTAAAGACGCACGTGCGACATGCATGTGATGCAATGAAAATTTATCGACCATTAATATAAAGTACCATATCATTGTTAATGAAGTGTTGGGATTCCATAGAGCTGCCAATAGTTGGTTTGTTTGCGATAGTCGATTGGAATATATGCATGTAGAGGGCTGACACCTGAAAGACACCATTAAAAAATATATTTTTGCTAGAAACTACTAAAAATATGCCTTGTCAAAATTAAAATTCTATGCCAATCTCCTGTAGGACATTGAACATATTACTCTAATCAATTTTAATTGAAAACCACGTGAATTTACTTCTCTCTTTTACGTGTGCCTGACTATTGATCTTTCCTGGTCCATCTTCTCGGACTCCAGCGAACCGCACGGCAGCATGGCGGGGCCACGGGCACTCCTCGACTCCTTTCTTTCGCATGTGCTTGAGTAGGCTGCCGAGCTGGTGGCCCCGTCCTCCTTCTGCAGGTCGAGCAATTCTCCCCTCTAACCTCTTCCCCCAGTCCTGTGCTCGTGTCTCCGACAATCTACTTCTGTGCGCGCGAGAGTGCCGGCCATGGCGATGCATTGAGCCAAACAAGCCGCAGGTCGTCCTTCCTGCCCTATGCGGCTATGCCTGCCTCATCCACGCGAACTCATCAGTGCTGCCCCATGTTCATTCGACAATGGACGACCACAAATCTGCTTCGCTGAGATCGCTCTCGGTGGTCTGCAGCAATGGCGGCACGGAGCCTGTCCGCAACGGTACTGTCCATTCTTGGTGGTCGTAGATCCCATCCACGGTGGTGGCCGCCGCCGATTCTGGGAGCATCACTGGCGGACGTCGAGTGGGAGGAGGCAGTGGATTCGTGCGGAAGGAGCGGGCGGCGGCGATGGCGACGCTGAGGAGCTCCTCGCGGAAGCCGCGTCATCCGATTAGAGGTCGTCCGATTTTTTAGAAAAAAAAGAAAACAATTTTGTGGGAACAGAAAAATTGATTTTGGTGGGTAGAAAAAAACATAGGTGAGAAAAAAAATTGTGTTTTGGCAGAAACATTCTCTAACATACGATTTTGGTGGGTTTGACCCCCTTCCCATCTTCGTGGACCCTTACAGGTGGATCCGGCGTGAGGGGTAAGGTGGGCCCAATTTGGGTAAGAAACTTTTTCAATTCTACTCGTTCTTTTATAGATACGCCGCATCCAGGCTCCACGGATGCAGTTGCCAAGCGTTTGGTTGCCTGGTTCGTGGTTGGAGCCTGTCCCATACGATGCAAGATTTCCTAGTGAGCCAGGCTCAACTCATACGCCAAAAATTCTCGTTCCTCCGCGTCCAGGCTCCCGCGAGCGCAGCAAGCAGACATGTCAGTGAGACAACTAATGCTCGCCTGCAGTGAAGTAAACAAAATCTCTGAACAGTCAGGCTCTGTGAGTACGATCACCAAACATCAGCCATCTGCATGCGCTTGGCCTGGCTACCTGCATCCTGGCTGCCCAGATACAGCCCTGGCTCATGTGAGCAGGTAACCAAACGCGCCCTCAGTGTTGGTCTACAGGACGACTTTTGGACTAACCTAGTACCCACTTGAGTGCAGAAAGTTTGTCGAGCGTAGATAGGTTGAGTTTGTTTAGAGCACAATAGCAGATGTGATTTGTTGTAGTGTAGGATTAGGAAGCTGTTGTAAACTTATAGAGAGTTAAACAGAGAATGGTTTCACATTTTGAGTGGGCCAAGAGCCTAAGACCATATGAGTTCGTCGGAGCATAGCATAGTTATGCCCTTTCAGAAATGTTTAATTTCAACTAAAAAAATGCCAAGGGTGCTGCTTGCTTTTCCGACTCTTCGCATACTTGGCTGATGGAAAGCTCCAGCAGGCCGTTGACCGGGCTTTATTTTTCGACACTAATGAGTTGACCTAACTTGATCATATTGCATATTTAAGGAATTGGCAGCAGAGCATCAGATCGATGGAAAGAGAAATTATTCGGATTATTGTATGTTCTGTCAAACAAATCATGATGAAGATTGGAATTAGTTTAAAGATGTGAAAGTGCATATGGCCCCTTAGTTGGTTTTGGTGATGATGACAATCACAATTTGGAGGTTTCATGTTTCCATTGAGTATTTGCAGGGCTTACACGAAGAAAAATCAAAAGAAATATAATACATGTCCCCTACGCAAACGATATGGTGAAAAGCTCAAATGGATAGCTAAATATATTTTATTTATCTTTGTCTTGAGTATAGGATCACCGTACTATCAAGAGGGACGTGTCTGTCAAGTCAAATGATGCCTAGAAGTAATTTTTGGATGATCACCTAACTTTGAGAAAGAGCATTTTGCTCACTAACAAGGGTGGACGGAAATTCCGGTCCTGGGGTTGGAATTTCCGTGTTTTACAGAGAGCGACCGGAAATTGCATCGGATTTTCCTGTGGGGGCTGAATTTTTCAGCCTAAGTCCCCTGTGACCGGAATTTCCGGTCTCCGGCCGGATTTTCCGGGTTTCACAGAGAGAGACCGGATTAAATGTAGGATTTTCCGGTGTGACTCTCCGTACTGAGTTTGAAATAGGGTGGACCGGAAATTCCGGTCACCCCGACGGAATTTCCGGTCATCTGACAAGCATAACGGCTAGTTTTTGAGTGACCTCTATAAATAGCCCCCATACCCCTTCATTTGACTCTCTCGGTTCTCCACTGAAAGAAACACTTTGAGCTCGCCATTTTCACTCTCCCAACCTTCCTTGAGCCAATCTTTGAGAGGATTCAACTAGGGTTTGGATTGGGGAGAGATTTGAGTGAGAAAAGTGATTGGTTCATCTCTAGAAGCACTCAAGGCATCATTTGATTGGCAATCTCGTTTGTTACTCTTGGAGCTTGACTCCTAGACGGTTTGAGGTTGCTTGGGAGTGTCTCAATTCATGTGAGCACCCCAAGAAGTTTGTATTACCCTCTCTAGTGTGAGATTTGTGAAGGAAAGTCAATCTAGACCTTTGTGGTCGATTGATCGAGGAAAAGAGTTGGAAGAGACTCTACCCTTTGTGGGTTCCTCAACGGAGACGTAGCTCCTTTGTGGAGTGAACTTCGGGAATAAATCTTGTGTCTCATTTCCTTTACGCATTTCATATTGCTTTTCATATCTTGTATTGACCCGATCTATTTGCTTGTGTTGTTCCGCTGCTTCTAATCATATACACTAGCATCTAGGTCATCATTGCAAGGTTTCTATTCAAGTAGAATCTTTATCTAGGCTTTGAATTTTGAATCTCGAGCAACTCCACCTTGCTGTCGGAAATTCCTGAGCTGACCGGAAATTCCGAGTCCGGAATTTCCGGCCAGGCACCGGAATTTCCGGCTTGAACTGATTTTGTGAGTTAAGAATTGTTTCAGATTTCGATCGGAGCCTATTCACCCCCCCTCTAGGCATCCTAAAGACCTTTCAATTGGTATCAGAGCGTAGGTCTCTTGATCAAGGCTTAACCGCTCAAGAGAAGGATGTCGAGGTATGGGATAGAAGAAGTGGATGTTGAAAGAGTTGAAGAAGAGGTGAATCCGTCGATTCAACCTCAAGGTGATGACGTGCAATCCGTCAAGTCGAGGACAAGTGCCAAGTCCAAAGGGAGCAACAAGTCAAAGAAAAGCTCAAAGTCCAAGAACCAAAAATCAAAGAAAGATGAAGAACCAAGCTCAAGCTCATCAAGCTCAAGCTCAAGCTCAAGTTCAAGCTCAAGTGACGACTCGAGTGATGATGAAGACAAGCAAAAGAAGAAGAAGCGCAAGGCCAAATTGGCAAAGGAGATGTTCAAGGAGTGGATGGAGTTGAACATCGACGAAGAAAAGAAGAAGAAGACCAAAAAGGGGTTTGCACAAATTCCTTTGAATTATGATGAATTCAATAAGTTTTCTTCTACAAATTTTCAATCAATTTATTTAGGAAAGGCTCCGTACTTTGATGGAACTAACTATCCTAAATGGGCTTATGATATGAAAATGCATCTTTTCGGGCTTCACCCTTTGCTTTGGGAGATTGTGAATGTAGGTGTGAAGGTGCCCAAGAATGGAAAGATGACTCCGGAGCTAGCACAAGACTACTACCGCAATGCTCAAGCCGCTAGAGTCATCACAAGCTCCTTGTCACTACAAGAGTTCAACAAGATTCAAAATGTTGAAGTGGCAAAGGACATTTGGGAAATTCTCAAGGAGTCACATGAGGGAACCGACATGATCAAAGAGGGAAAGATTGATGTGATCAACAAGAAGCTTGAGGGTTTTGTCATGCTTGATGATGAAACCATCCAACAATGCTTTGATAGGCTCATGGCACTCATCAATGAAATAAGAGCTCTTGGTTGTGAAGATTGGAGTGATTTCAAGGTCACCAAGAAGATGTTGGATGCATACTCGCCAAACAACTATGCCATTGCCGCTATGATTAGAAGAGATCCATCCTATAGAAAGATGACACCGGTCCAACTTCTTAGTGAGCTCACACAACAGGACCTAGCCGAGAAAATGGCAAGTGAGGCTCGCAAGAAAAGAAGTGACAAAGACATAGCATTGAAGGCAAAAGAAGAAATGGATGAGAAGGTCAAGTCATCCAAGGGCAAGAAGGCGATATCAAGTGATGAGGAAGAAAGCACCGATGAAGAGATTGTTCTCTTAATGAAGAAGTTCAAGAGTTTCATGAAGAAGAGAAGTTTCAAGAAGAACTTTGGTGGCAAAGACAAGAGAAGAACCAAGAAGAGGCCGTGCTATGAGTGTGGTGAGTATGGGCATTTCATTGCCGAGTGTCCTAACAAGGACAAGAACAAGGAAGGGGAGAAAAGAAGCAAGTTCAACAAAGAAGACAAGCCTCAAGAGTACAAGAAGAGCTTTGATCACAAGAAAAAGAAGTATCAAAAGCAAGCTCATCTTGGTATGGAATGGATTTCAAGTGATGAAGAGTCCGAAGATGAAGAAATGGCAACCATAGCCATTCACAAGCCATCTTCTTCATCCTCACGCCTCTTCAACAACCTCTCAAGTGATGATGAGGATGACGTCGCTCATTGCTTCATGGCCAAGGGCGCTAAGGTGAAATCCAAATCCAACTACTCCTCCTCTATCTCTTCATCTAGTGACATAGAAAATGATTTTGAAGATGAAGAAGCTTTGTTTGAGCTAGGTCTAATAGAGAAATTTGGAAAGAAAGGTTTTAAAGAAATTAAAAAGCTTTTGAAGAAATTGGATAAAAGAGAAACCTCTCTTTCAATGCAAGAAGACTTGCTCATCCTTGAAAAGGAGAGAAACCTTGCATTGAAAGAGGAGTTAGCCGAAGAGAGATGTAAGGTTGAGAAGTTAGCTATTGACTTGTCTCTAACTAATAACTCTAAAGAGAAGGCATCCAAGGATCTCTCCTTGGCAAATGACTCTCTTGCTAAACTAGAGAGTTCTTATAGTAAACTTCAAAATAGCTTCTCATGCTTAGAGGTCAAACACAAAGATCTTGAAGTTAACTATAAAACTCTTTTGGATAGCACCTCATCTCAATCTAAGGCTTCCCTTGATTCCAATGTCTCCACTAGTGAAGGATGTGCTAAATGTGATAATATTGATATAAATGCTTGTCTCACTAACCTTGCCAAGCTAGAGGTTTCCATCAAGGCTAAGGATGATCAAATCAATAGATTGAACATGCTTGTAAGTCAAGGATATTGCAATGATGAGAAATTCAAGGGCAAGCACCAATACACCACATGGAGACATCCCAAGGTGACCGATGGTCTTGGTCACACTAGGGGTGAAAAGGTGAATGGTAGGCACCTCATCAAGGGAAAGGAGCATGTCAACTTCGTGAAATCCAAGAACCTTGGTGAGTTGATGGATGTGGCTCATGGAGTGAAGAAGGGTGGTGTGAGTAAGGACACCACTCCTAAGGTGAAGGTTGACAAGAAGGCTAAGAGCAAGGTGAAGGCTAAGGATATTCATGAGCCATCACCTAGCTACACAAATGATTACATGGTCACCATGGATGAGAACAACAAAGTGGTGGTCAAGTATGTTGGTGCCTACACTAAAAGGAACATTCTTAGGAGTGTGTGGGTACCAAGAATGTTTTCGGCTAACCTCAATGGACCCAAATCTTTTTGGGTACCTAAACCCCGAGCTTAACCTTGTTTTGTAGGCTTACTCCTCCGGTGGCACAGGATGGGTGCTTGATAGTGGATGTACAAATCATATGACCGGAGGAAAGGAGTTGTTCACTTCATTTGAGCCATACAACGAACCCGTTGAAAAGATTGTATATGGAGATAATAGCAAGGGGGAGGTAATTGGTCATGGTAAAATTGCTATCTCAAATGACCATTCAATTTCAAATGTATATCTTGTTGAATCCTTAGGATATAACTTGCTTTCCGTTTCACAACTTTGTGAAATGGGTTATAATTGTCTCTTTACTAATGAGGGTGTGACCGTCTTTCGAAGAGAGGATTCCTCTATTGCATTTACGGGTCGCTTGAAGGGTAAACTCTATTTGGTTGATTTCACAATTGATAGAGTGACACCCGAGACTTGTTTAGTGGCAAAATCTAGCATGGGTTGGCTTTGGCACCGCCGGCTTGCTCATGTTGGGATGAGGAACTTGGCCAAACTTCAAAAGGGCGGGCACATCCTAGGACTAACCAATGTTGTGTTTGAGAAAGATAGGTTGTGTGGAGCATGTCAAGCCGGAAAACAAGTTGGAGCTCCACATCCCGGCAAGAACGTCATGACGACCACAAGACCTCTCAAGCTCCTACACATGGATCTTTTTGGTCCCGTGGCTTATATAAGCATTGGTGGTAACAAATATGGTCTTGTTATTGTTGATGATTATTCTCGCTTCACTTGGGTGTTCTTTTTGCAAGATAAAAGTGAAGTGCAAGATGTGTTGAAAAAATTCATCAAGAGAGCTCAAAATGAGTTTGAAGTCAAGGTCAAGAACATAAGAAGTGACAATGGAACTGAGTTCAAGAATACAAAGGTGGAAGAGTTTCTTGATGAAGAGGGGATCAAGCACGAGTTCTCCGCTCCCTATACCCCTCAACAGAATGGTATAGTGGAGAGGAAGAATAGAACACTCATTGAAGCCGCAAGAACCATGCTTGACGAGTACAAGACGCCGGACAACTTTTGGGCGGAAGCAATCAACACGGCATGTCATGCAATCAACCGCCTCTACCTTCACAAGATTCTCAACAAGACCGCATATGAACTCCTAACCGGTAACAAGCCTAAGGTGCATTACTTTAGAGTTTTTGGGTGCAAGTGTTTCATACTTAACAAAAAGCCCAAAAGTTCAAAGTTTGCACCTAAGGTTGATGAAGGTTTCTTTCTTGGTTATGGTACTAACGAACATGCCTACCGAGTCTTCAACAAAACCACCGGTTGTGTTGAAACCTCCGTAGATGTGAAATTTGATGAAACCAACGGCTCTCAAGTAGAGCAAGTTAATTCAAGTCTTGTAGATGTAGAAGAGCCTCCATATGAAGTCATCAAGAAAATGGCAATTGGTGAAGTAAGACCAAGAGAAGAGACATCCCAAGAGCAAGATGAACCATCCTCATCAACAAGAGTTGAGCCATCCATCACTCCTCAAGTGCAAGAACAAGTTCAAGATCAAGCTCATGGTGACAATCATGATCAAGATCAAGAACAATCAAATCAAGGAAGTGATGAAGCTCAACATCCCCCTATTGAAGATCAAACAATTGTCGATGCAAGTGATGAGGAACCTATTCAAAGACAAGATCAAGAGCCTCATCCTAGAGTTCGTCGAATGGTCCAAAGAGATCACTCCGTAAAGAACATTCTTGGGAGTATAAGAAAAGGGGTAACCACTCGTTCAAGATTGCAAAATTTTTGTGGATTTCACTCTTTTGTTTCTACTTTGGAACCACTTAAGGTAGAAGATGCTCTTGGAGATCCGGATTGGGTTATGGCTATGCAAGAAGAGTTGAACAACTTCACAAGAAATGAAGTTTGGGAGTTAGTGGAAAGACCCAAGCAAAATGTGATAGGAACCAAGTGGGTCTTCCGCAACAAGCAAGATGAACATGGTGTAGTGACAAGAAATAAAGCAAGGTTAGTGGCACAAGGTTTCACCCAAATTGAAGGTTTGGATTTTGGTGAGACCTATGCGCCCGTAGCTAGGCTTGAGTCAATTCGCATTCTATTAGCCTATGCCGCTCATCATGATTTTAAGCTCTATCAAATGGACGTGAAAAGTGCATTCTTGAATGGCCCCCTCTCCGAGTTGGTGTTTGTGGAACAACCTCCCAGCTTTGAAGACCCAAAGTATCCTAACCATGTTTACAAGCTCCATAAGGCGCTCTATGGGCTTAAGCAAGCTCCTAGAGCATGGTATGAATGCCTTAAGGATTTTCTTATTAAAAATGAATTTGTCATGGGCAAAGCCTACTCTACTCTCTTTACTCACAAAGTTGATGGTCATATATTTGTTTGTCAAATTTATGTTGATGACATCATCTTTGGTTCAACAAATGTGAAATTTTGCAAAGAGTTTAGTAGGATCATGACAAAGAGGTTTGAGATGTCCATGATGGGTGAGTTGAAGTTCTTCCTTGGATTTCAAGTCAAGCAATTGAAGGAAGGAACATTTATATGCCAAACCAAGTATATAAATGATATGATCAAGAAGTTTGGCATGACAAGTGCAAAGCCCATGAAGACTCCCATGCCAAGCAAAGGAAATGTTGATCTTGATGAGAAAGGTAAATCGGTGGATCAAAAGGTATATCGTTCCATGATTGGATCTTTGCTTTACCTTTGTGCATCTAGACCCGATATAATGCTTAGTGTGTGCATGTGTGCTCGATATCAAGCCAACCCTAAAGAATGTCACCTTAAGGCCGTTAAGAGAATTTTGAGGTATTTAGTACACACACCTAACCTTGGCTTATGGTATCCCAAGGGCTCCACTTTCGATCTATTTGGATATTCCGATTTGGATTATGCCGGTTGCAAAATAGATAGAAAGAGTACATCGGGGACTTGTCAATTTCTTGGTAGGTCCTTGGTGTCTTGGAGCTCTAAGAAACAAAACTCCGTAGCTTTATCCACATCGGAAGCGGAATATGTTGCCGCCGGTGCTTGTTGTGCACAACTCTTGTGGATGAAGCAAACCTTGAGAGACTATGGATATGACTTTACCAAAATCCCATTGTTGTGTGACAATGAGAGTGCCATCAAACTAGCCAAAAATCCCGTCCATCACTCAAGAACAAAGCACATACAGATAAGACATCATTTCTTGAGAGATCACCAACTCAAAGGAGATATCGTATTACGCCATGTGAGAACCCACAACCAACTAGCCGATATCTTCACAAAGCCATTAGATGAGAAAAGGTTTTGTGCCTTGAGGAGTGAGCTAAATATCTTGGATTCTCGTAACTTGGAGTGATATGGAGCACATACTTGATTGTTGCCTAGTTAGGTTCAAAACAAGTTTTGGCGTGTGTTTGTTTTGATTTTTGAGAAAATATTGGATTTTGTGATCTTTGGATCATTTCTTGGCTTATTGGACCATTGTTATGTATTGTTGATTGTGGCTGGTCCTGTTAAGTCAAGTTTCTTATATGTCCATTAGCTATATCTTTCTAAATCACTCAATCAATCTCATCGAAAATCTGGCTTGTTTCTGCTGATCTTCACCGGAAAATCCGGCCCCTGCGTCGGAATTTCCGGCCAGGCAGGAAATTGTCTCGGGACTTCCGGCTGAACCTGGCCAGACCGGAAAATCCGGTCAACCCCGACGGAATTTCCGGTCCCGCCAGGGTATAAAGGCCTTCTCATACCCGTTGGAACCCTAAACTCTTTTATTTCTCCTCCAAACCGCCGCCCCTGCCTAGAGATGAGAAGGAAGAAGATGATGAGGAAGGCTCTCCCACTGGTCCACCTCCTACAAAGAAGAAGACTAGCACTCTAAAGTTTCTATCCAAAGCTCTCTTTTCATGCTTTAAGGGAAATCAGAAGTTGGCTGATGAGCTTCACAGGCAGAAGATAGAAAGTATCAAGCAAGCCAACAGACAGAAGAAGATGATGAGACACTTTGGGATTGAGGCTTCTTCAGAGGAGGATGAGAATGTCTCTCCACCGGTTCGCTTGTATAACCCCTGGTCTGATACTACTCAGGATGCAGGGCCTTCTGGAGAGGCCACACATGTGTTTGGGCCAGGTGTGCAGGCTGAGGGAGAAGCTCAAGAAGAGGAAGAGGAGGAGGAGAGCTCCAGCAGTGAGGAAGAGCAGGAGGGCGAGTTTGAGTCACCAGAGGATCCTCACGCCGCCGATCTAGCCAAGGACAAAGGCAAGAGAGTTGAGGAGGAGAGCGATTCAGAGTATGACGGTGATGAGTGACACTCTCTTTTTGGTGCTTGGTGCCAAAGGGGGAGAATATACTTGGGTGATTGTCACGGATGGAGGCCCCTCATTTCTTTTTATCTATCTTTCCATCCTTTCATGCTTAGCTAGTGGACATGTAAGCCATTTTATGTGATGTACTTGTGTTATGGTTGAAAACGTGGCTTGTAAAACTTAATTTGTGCTTATATATGTCTTTATGTGTGATGATGAACCTTATTTGGAGATATTCTTTTGTGTGATGTCTATGGTTGATGTAATGTTCTTTTGTCACCTTTTATTGTGTGAATAACATGTCATATGCATCACGTACTATTCTCTCACACATGGCACATATATACATGATCTTAAATGCTATATCTTGAGAAAGCTTTCCAAAATGTGTGCATAGGCATTTGAGGCCAACAAAGGTTAAGATGCACACATTAAGGGGGAGCTAGCTCACATGAAAATGAAATTGAAACATGAGTTGTATTTGTATATCTTTCACCCAAATTGTGTTGGCATCAATCACCAAAAAGGGGGAGATTGAAAGTGCATATGGCCCCTTAGTTGGTTTTGGTGATGATGACAATCACAATTTGGAGGTTTCATGTTTCCATTGAGTATTTGCAGGGCTTACACGAAGAAAAATCAAAAGAAATATAATACATGTCCCCTACGCAAACGATATGGTGAAAAGCTCAAATGGATAGCTAAATATATTTTATTTATCTTTGTCTTGAGTATAGGATCACCGTACTATCAAGAGGGACGTGTCTGTCAAGTCAAATGATGCCTAGAAGTAATTTTTGGATGATCACCTAACTTTGAGAAAGAGCATTTTGCTCACTAACAAGGGTGGACGGAAATTCCGGTCCTGGGGTCGGAATTTCCGTGTTTTACTGAGAGCGACCGGAAATTGCATCGGATTTTCCTGTGGGGGCTGAATTTTTCAGCCTAAGTCCCCTGTGACCGGAATTTCCGGTCTCCGGCCGGATTTTCCGGGTTTCACAGAGAGAGACCGGATTAAATGTAGGATTTTCCGGTGTGACTCTCCGTACTGAGTTTGAAATAGGGTGGACCGGAAATTCCGGTCACCCCGACGGAATTTCCGGTCATCTGACAAGCATAACGGCTAGTTTTTGAGTGACCTCTATAAATAGCCCCCATACCCCTTCATTTGACTCTCTCGGTTCTCCACTGAAAGAAACACTTTGAGCTCGCCATTTTCACTCTCCCAACCTTCCTTGAGCCAATCTTTGAGAGGATTCAACTAGGGTTTGGATTGGGGAGAGATTTGAGTGAGAAAAGTGATTGGTTCATCTCTAGAAGCACTCAAGGCATCATTTGATTGGCAATCTCGTTTGTTACTCTTGGAGCTTGACTCCTAGACGGTTTGAGGTTGCTTGGGAGTGTCTCAATTCATGTGAGCACCCCAAGAAGTTTGTATTACCCTCTCTAGTGTGAGATTTGTGAAGGAAAGTCAATCTAGACCTTTGTGGTCGATTGATCGAGGAAAAGAGTTGGAAGAGACTCTACCCTTTGTGGGTTCCTCAACGGAGACGTAGCTCCTTTGTGGAGTGAACTTCGGGAATAAATCTTGTGTCTCATTTCCTTTACGCATTTCATATTGCTTTTCATATCTTGTATTGACCCGATCTATTTGCTTGTGTTGTTCCGCTGCTTCTAATCATATACACTAGCATCTAGGTCATCATTGCAAGGTTTCTATTCAAGTAGAATCTTTATCTAGGCTTTGAATTTTGAATCTCGAGCAACTCCACCTTGCTGTCGGAAATTCCTGAGCTGACCGGAAATTCCGAGTCCGGAATTTCCGGCCAGGCACCGGAATTTCCGGCTTGAACTGATTTTGTGAGTTAAGAATTCTTTCAGATTTCGATCGGAGCCTATTCACCCCCCCTCTAGGCATCCTAAAGACCTTTCAAGATGTCTATTAAACTTTTTAGCCTCTTCTCATGCGTTAATTATATTTGGAGTTTATCTCTGAAAACAATAAAATAAAAGAAGGGTTTATCTTGGAAGAAGTCGTCATTCGTCCATCCACCTTGTTCCAATCCTGCACACATAAGCAATCCAATTCTATAAACCTCTCTCTGCACTTACTCTCTCATACAATATTTCCATGACCTATAGCTTGTTGATCGATTGCATATTTGCATGACATGTCCTTCCACATTGACTATTGATGACGAAACCACCTTAGCCTGCCATGAATGAAACCATCTGCTGCCCGCCATCGAATACCTGCACCCATGACAAACTGTGGTGACCCTTTAGCACCCCATTGGACACTGCCCTTCCAGGGGAAAGAAACGACTCGTCTTGGAAAATTAAACAAGCATATCGCCATAAACTAACCATCTCAATCAGATATCTCACATCTTTTATATAATTGAAGTATTGAACTGAGACAGTTTACACTCATATGCAGCACAGGCGTACTATAACTAAACACACCTGCAAGCAAAGGTACTCAATTAGCTTAGACGCCGAAAACACCTCACATAGTATGATATATCTCCTTCTAACAGCATCCTAGCAACAAGATCGAGGCAGAAGAGACCCAGAGGCCAGAGATCACTCTTCATATAGTTACTGCTAGGAATCAGCCATGAAATTCCGCCTGGCTTCGCGGCGGGGGGCGACGCCGGGGGCACAGGCGAGCGGCGGCGGCCGGAGGAAGAGGATGGCGATAGCGAGGCTCGGTGGAGGCGGCGGCGACGGCGGAGGCGGAGGGAGGAAGATGAAGCTCTTCGGCGTGCTGCGGCTGAGGTGGCCGTGGCTCGCGGCGGTGTACCGGCGCGCGCTGCGGCGGCTGAGGGCCAGCTATGAGCAGGCCCTGCGCGAGCTCGTCGACGGCACCGTGCTTGTCGGCAAGCTGCACGCGCCCGCCGGCGTCGACTGCGCCCACGCCGCATCCTTCGGGCCCATGGCTACCGTCGGGTTCTGAGATGAAACTCCGATCGACCTGGTGATCGTGCACGGCTTGATTGGTTACGTTTTACGAGTAGCAATGTATATGTGGTTCAGGTTTGAGGCCATACGCGCTTTTGTGTATGATATGAATGGGCATGTACATAAACAGTTTATTAACTGCGTTTCAATCTATGTGAATTTAAGTTTCTTTATTTTTGAGCATACAACCTCTGTCTATATCTCCCTTTTGATGAACAGTTTGATGTAAGTTGCAAGAAAGAAGATGAGGTCATGAGCCAGCCACCGATGGCCAACCTTTATTAGTTGGGTACAGCCAACTATTTTAGTTGGGGATTCAAACAGACCACCATCTAAAACTTTAAGATGGGATCCAAGCAGAATCTAACTCTTGGCGAAATCAAGAAGATTATAAATGTTCATTTTTCAACTTTCTTTGCCAAGACGTTGTAATCAGATTAGCATGCGCAAAAATTGGGGAAGTACTTGCTCTCACTGTGTACTTGAGGGCATGCTTGGTTGGAGCCTGAGCAAACTTTGCATGGATGTACAGCTTACCGGGCTTTGACTGCACTGGCTCTGCTCGCCTGCGGCTACACTATTTGAGGTGCGTTTGGTTCCCAGAAATCCTTAAAAAAACACTATTCATCTAACTTTTCCCTATTCATTCTATCCCTTCCACTTACAGAACATTATTCATCTAAAGTGTATTTTTGGTGAACAATGTATTTTCGGGGAATCTTTCTCCAATCTAAACACACATGGAGTCCTCGATAGTAGGTAGCTTGGACCAGGCAGTTGCTTCCTTGCTAGGCCATAAAAAATTAGGGCATGTTTGGTCCAGGTCGTGAGCCAGGTAGCAACCTCCATGCAGCGATCGTGACCCTAGGTCGAGAAAATCAATAGTGAGGTGTGCGTTTAGATAGCCAAAAAATGCATTATACGTAAAAAGATATTGTAGCTAAGTCTTGATTAGCGTGTTCTGTGGGTGGGAGAAATATAATAAATAGAAAAAAGTTAAATAAATGTTTTTTTAGAAAATATTTTGAATCTAAAGGCACTCTCGTGTATGGGATGTCAGCAGCAGGGCACGGAGAGAGGGAGGAGGCAGAGAGGAGAGCAGGGGAAGGAGAAGGGATCTTTTCACACTTTATTTGATAGTGGACGGATAGATGTCAAATTGGGAATGAAGCGTAAAATCATAGAGAATTAAAAGAAATTAACGCCAAAAAAAGATGGGGTCAGTTTTTTTTAGGCCAAGGAATTGAGGCGCGGCTGCGCGCTGCACGCACCAACCAGCAGGCGGCGGGGTCCACGGCTCGTCACGCGAGCGCAGCACCTGTCCTGCAAGCTTCACAACACCCCCCCCCCCCCCCCCCCAACAACACACGCCACACACCTCCGTACTCCGTCCGTAGGCCGTAGCACTCTCCGTTTCTTTCCCCCTTCCAATCTCTCTCTCAGACTCTTCGTCGATTGGGCCAGCGGCGGCGCCATCCGCCACGCCGTCTCCGGCCCGTTCGCCATCGACGAGCACCCACAAGGTATGCCCCGACCCTTCTCTTCCCCTCCAGATGTGCGAACGGAGCATCCCCAAGTAAGATGTATTCGGATCTGATCCACTACGATATCCGTACTGGCTTCGATTTTGTCCGCAAAAATTATCGGCCCGCCCTTGGATCAGACTCAATTTGGCAATTAGGGGCAGAAACTAACATGATTTCGCGTTTGGTTTGTTCATTTCACCAGTTTATTTCTCTACTAGGCATAACTTGTGTGCCCATAATTCCAGGACATGAAGCAATGGATGTATGCCGTGAGCACCCGTGAGTAGTCATAGCATGGAGTTGTGGAAATAATACAATTGCAGTGCTTGAACCCCCTGGAATCCTAATTTATGCATACCTTCTGGCTGCTTGATAAATACTTACCTGTGCACATATCAAGTCTTCACAACCATCACATTGTCTGCGTTTGTCCAACTATAAATTTGAGCCTAGCGTAAAGAAATGCACCTGCTAAAATTTAGCTGGTTTTCCATACTCCATAGCAACAATAACGGAGTTAAGAGTTCTGAATGCAACATACCATGCCTTCAGTGATGCAAAGATAGAAAATTCATGGCTTTGTGGAGTGGTGCACATTTTTTTTTTTGTTGCTTATTTGAAATGATATTTCCCCCCCGTTTTTCTTTCATTTCATTCCAGATCTTGAATTGTTAATCACGTTTCTCTGTACCTGCACAAATCATCTGACTTACTGTAATACTATGTAGTTGAGCAGTTCAAGCAGAGCTGATGGCTACATCAGAGCCAGTACAAGACAGTTTGATGCTGGACTACCCACAACCGAGTAAGACTCGGGTCCTTCTTGCTGCTTCAGGAAGTGTAGCTGCTATAAAATTTGAGAGCCTTTGTCGTAGTTTCTCTGAATGGGCAGATGTCCGAGCCGTGGCCACCGAATCATCTTTGCACTTTGTTGATAGATCATCTCTCCCAAGTAATGTTGTTCTTTACACTGATGATGATGAATGGTCTACCTGGAAGAAGATAGGAGATGAAGTTTTACACATCGAGCTGCGGAAATGGGAAGATGTTATGGTGATTGCTCCATTATCTGCAAATACCCTGGCAAAGGTATCTTTTTTTCTCTCTTTGTGTGAATAACAAATTGGTTTTGATGCATACAAAAACTGATGCTAGTTTATTCTGTACAGATTGCTGGTGGCCTATGTGACAATCTCTTGACATGCATTGTAAGAGCATGGGACTACAAAAAACCACTCTTTGTTGCCCCTGCTATGAACACATTAATGTGGAACAACCCATTCACGGAGCGTCATCTTCAGACGATCAACCAACTGGGCATAATCTTGATCCCCCCAGTTACAAAAAGGTTGGCCTGCGGGGATTACGGAAATGGTGCAATGGCAGAAACCTCACAGATCTATACTTCCGTGAGGCTTGCATGCAAAACTCAACCCCATGATTCAAGCAGTTCACTTGGGATTCCTGTCAGTAACGGCCAGGCATCTAGCTGATTCAGCAGTCAACCTGACCAACTGTTAAGCTTAGGAGTTTGTTCTCTGCAGTGTGCATCTGGATGTTAGAAGTGAAGAACATTATATATTAATCGGCAATGTTTGTACCAACTAGAGTTGTAGTGTTTGTATCAACAGGAGTTGTAGTGTTGTACCTTTGTATCAAAGTACTTGTGATCTGAGCATCTGGTAGATTGTTCAGATTGGGTAAAAGCTGCCGTTACAACCATAACGTCCTCCCTACTCCGTAGTTAGATTGTGATGATGAGTCTGTTCTCTTTGTCCTGTCTACCTGTCTGTGAAATTTACCCTGATGCAGTTGTATAAAATGCCGCAGCAACTTTTCTATCATCTCCATCATCTTTGGTATTTCGGCCGCAAACAAAATTCAGAAGGATTGTCTGACCATATGATTGCTTCCTACTGGATCTGCCTTTGATGTGCTCCTATCACCTCGTCAGATTCTTGCCTATCGATGTAGAGTAGTATATCTCAGAATAGCTGGTGTCGCTGTCTAGAACTTGGGCATCGTAGAGGTATATGTATCTTCAATTAATCCTGTTCTAGGAACATGTTGATAGTTTCTTTATGGAGCTGCACCTCAACATGTTCATGATTGTGCATGCAAGAAACAAGCAGCTGCAAAGACAGACATGGCGGCACCACGGGAGAACGGTAGTTTGCCGTGTGTTAGAATATTTGCCGTGTGTTAGAATATTTGCCGTGTGCTGAACATCGGGCACACGGCAAAAAGCATCATTGCCGTGCGCAACCTGATACGCACACGACAAAGACTAAACACACGGTAAAAAGCAACATTGCCGTGTGCCCAAACCACGACACACGGCAAATACAAACTTTGCCGTGTGCTGGAATGGAGACACACGGCAAACAATAGCCACGTGAGCCACACATGAACGGCCGCTGACGTCCGTTACGCTTTACCGTGTGGCTAACGGCAGCACACGGCAAACCATATGACAGGTGGGTCTAGTGAACAGACGGCCGTGCCTTGGCGTCATCTTTGCCGTGTGCGGCAGCTTGGCACACGACAAAGTACTGCTTTGTCGTGTGCTGCCGTTGGGCACATGGCAAAGAAAGGAAAAAAATCATGGATTTTACCATCCAAAATTTTTGTCCACGCCTTGTACATTGCTGGTAATGTCTAGGTTTAGTTCAATATTTTTTCCGCTTGGTTTTCTATTTTTAACAATTTTGTCGTGTTCGAAGGATTTTTTCCGTATAATTTAATTTTGACTTGTTGGTCCATGAAATAGTACATTAAAATCTATGAAAAAATGTTATTCATGATATTGAGGACAGAATATGGCCTCATGTAGTAGTTCAAATGAAATTTCAGGATCGTGTTCTTGAAACATTGCCACTAACATGGCAATTAATAGTGTGTAAATTCTACAAAATTCAAACGGTGTCTATAATTCATGATACTTGTACATATCTCATGCTATCATGTGTGGAGTCCATGATAGAAAGTTGAGTAGATTTTGGATGTTTTGTCATGTGCGATGCTTCTAAATTGAAGCTTCCCCGTAGAAGATGCATAGAGATGAGAAAGGATTTGGTTAGGTTTGTAGGTGCACAAATATTGGAATTTGAGTTTGCATTTATAACTTTTTTATGCAAGTAACAGACAACACATATTGCTCTATGTTATTTTTTTGCATTTTTCCGGAATTGTCTGATAATTTTAATGTATTAACTTTAATTGTTCCATAAATTGTAGAATTAATCTTTGCCGTGTGCCCTGGTTAGGGCACACGGCAAAGCCACTCTCTCTCGCTGCGAAGTGGGGTCGTCACAACTTTGCCGTGTGCCGCTCCTGCCTCCACGCCGCCGCACCGCGCGCGCCTGCCTCCACGCCGCCGCACCGCGCCGCTCCTTCCTCCATGCCGCCTTGCCGCTCCTGCCACTACGCCGCAGAGGAGGAGGAAGGGGAGAGGGCGCCGCTCCCCGTGTCCCATGCCGCCACACCGGGGAGGAGGAGGAGAGGAGTAGGAGGTGCCGGTGGTGGGGGAGAAGGAGGAGGAGGTGCCGGAGGTAGGGGAGGAGGAGGAGGAGGTGGTGCTGCCGGAGGTGGGAAAGGAGGACTAGGAGGTGCTGTCGAAATTTGGGGGAGGAGGAGGTACTGCCGGAGGTGCCGAGGCCGCGAAGAAGCCCACGCTCTCGAGTTGCCGCTACCCTTCGGTCCAAGGTTTGTCTCAGCCAGCATTGTGCCTATGTATGTAGTGTGTATGTGCATGTGGACTATATGTGTGTGTGTGTGTGTGTTTAGTGATAAAGATGTTAAATATGAATGTGTGAATGTTTAGTGCTCGCCAATGTGCCTATGTATGTAGTGTGAATGTACTTGTCGGCCATCGTGCCGTTGATTTGTTGAAGATTTGGAAACATCACCATGCAAGGGAGGTGCTGTCGAAATTTGCCTATGATGACATGCCAATACTGAAACTGTTATATTCTTTTTTTCAGGACGAGTAGAAGTACCGGAGAAGGAGAAGGAGGGGGTGGCTAGAACCCGCCGCTTTCGAAGCCTCGTCTCTTGAGGAGGACAACAAGGTGAGACACCAAACACCTCTTTTTATCGTCTATTCAATGTAGATGCAGTTGATTTATATAGTCTATTGAATTGTGAAAGGATGGATAATCGAGAGTGGATGTACACGGGTTGGCGGGGCAAGCGTGACTATACCGAAGAATTCATTTTCAAGGTCGATCAATTCTTGAGTAAGGCATTTGAGAAAGGACAGTCTAGAGCGGTGTGTCTGTGTAACAATTGTGAAAACAAGAGATATCAAACAAAGTTAGAGATGGGGAAACACATTTGCTTGAATGGGTTTGTAGCAAACTATACCCGATGGATCTGCCATGGTGAAGCCGATCGTCCGAGAGAGGAGGCCGTGAGACAACGCATCGAGGATTATGATGCTGAAGCCGGGTACGGATACATGCTTGATGACTTTCATGAAGCACACTTCGTGGGTATGGAGGAACCACCGGAGCCAACCGCAAAGGCCTATTATGACATGTTGTCTTCGGCACAGAAACCATTGCACAATCATACCCGTGTTTCTCAACTAGATGCTATCGGCCGCCTAATGGCCCTAAAGTCTCAGCTTTGCATTAGTCGAGAAGGCTTTCATGGGATAGTACCTCTGAAGCCCGTCTTATTCAAATGCCATTGGTTCGATCCTGCAAAAGTCCGACAAACCCCTGATCTTGGACTAGTCGAAATTCGACGGTCATCCACATATCCAGGAGACGATGTCTATATTGTGGCTCAGCAAGCCACACAAGTTTATTATCTCTCATACTCGTGCAAAACCGACAAACGTCTTCAAGGTTGGGACGTTGTGTACAAGGTATCGCCACACGGCAGGCTACCTGTCCCCAACAATGATGATTATAATATAGACCCAAACACATACGACGGAGAGTTCTTTCAAGAAGATGGACTACCAGGGTGTTTTGAGATAGACTTGACTGGAGCCATTGCAATGGAAGTCGATGACGATGAAACAATTCATGACGAGGATGTTGGAGATGTGGTTGTTAATGCGAAAGACTTACAATTACTTGAAAAATTACAATTAGAATTGATGAAGACGAGAATCCTCCATCGGAGGAGGTGCCTAATTTTGATCTTGAAATGCGGGATAGTGATGATGAGACTTATGATCCAGCGAATCCTGATGTAGACGACTATTTCTAATACATGTATGATTTGTACTTTTGCTTATGTCTCTAATTATGTTTTGAATTATTATTTCTAATTATTATTTCTAATTATTGTTTCTAATCTGGTTTCATGTTTTTAATTGCAGGTGATTGAACAACGATGGTGGGTCGCGGGGTGGTGCGAGCCTGTCAGTCTGCTTACAGAAGGATAAGGAGAAGTCCTGATTTAGCTGAGGGGTCCGTATCAAGAGGCACCATAGGCATGGGTCGAGGGAAGGGTGGGCCAAGCGTGCAGGGACTGGTGGTGGCAAGGGTCGAGGGAAGGGTGGCTCCAAGACTCGAGCTGTACCTACCCCTGCGTTGGTGGAGGAGGAGGAGGAGGACGAGGAGTGGCAGCAGGGGGAGGAGGAGGAGGAGGAGGAGAGGGAGGGAGAGGGGGAGGACGTGGAGGAGGAGGAGGAAGGGGGGAGGGGGAGGGGGAGGGGGAGGAACAGGCGGAGGGAGAGGAAGGTATGCCACCTATTCGTTGGTTGTGAGGTCCCTCGCGACTCTCTGACGGGCCCAAACCTCTTGCCGGACGCCCTGTGATACGACCCGTCAGGCCAAGGGGTTGGATAGTAGTCACGCTAGGTACCGCTCACAGACGCAAGCCCAAAAACTTATTGGGTCTCCTAGTTCGTGAGCACTTCCCAGGCATAGTCACTTTGGACGGAAAGACCGAGCCAGCCTGGACATGGTGGCACTACAAAGTTGCGGGCGATACTCGTGACCGAAGACTCGTACTCTTTCCCAACGTGGCAGAGCGGGTGGAAGCTGAGTTGTGGGTAAGTCTTTGTCGCACTACACTGCTCAATACATCGCATTCATTAAACATTTTTCTAATAATTACTGAAAACTATGTGTTTATATGCAGCATTACTTCACGTGTGAACCCGGGCAAGAGGAGGAGGCACACATGGTGGCCCACGCTGGATGTAAAAAGCTGGTGAAGGACATGCATTATGAGGCACAAATTCAGTGTGTCATCAACTACTCCGCTATCCACCTTCGTAAGCCGATGAAAAAATAAAGCGAGGAGATATAAGTTGACCAAGGAGCAATACTTAGAAGTAAGTGTAAATTTATTCTGAGATTAAGTACATTGTTTACCTTGATATTCCAACACGTTAGTCACTTTGATCATGAGTAGGTGCCTGCGTGGTGGTGCCGTGAGGACTTGCAGTGCTGGCAGGCCATTGTTGACAAGTGGTTCACAGCCGAGTGGTTGGCTTTGCATGAATCTGGTCGTGCACGACGTTTGCTGATGCCGGGTCCAGCACACCATCAAGGCAGCCTAAGCAATGAGGAGTTTAGGGCTAGATGGGTATGTAAATTAATTTCTTGATTCTAACCATCAATTATGGTCAATTATGCAATATTACTGTTTAACTTGGTGTTTTTTGGCAGTCCCAAACACATGGAGGCGCTGAATGTCCCGAGTTTGTGGGATGGGCTATGGCCCACAAGGGCAAGGCGTCTGAGGTCACCTACAAGCCGAATGACCCCCCCTCGGCGTATAGCAACCCTACCTCCTACAGCCGTATCAGTGCATACACAGAGGGGGGAAGGGAGAGATATGGGCCAGAGTGGGACCCAACGGCTGTGCCTCTTGATGGCGAGGTCATCATGAGAGTTGGAGGAGGCAAGAAGCATGGACGGTTCTACATAGGTGACGGCATTGTAGACACGGCCAGTACTCGGACCCTCTCTCAGATTCGGGCGAGCGACACGGGCAACACTGGACCTGCCATACGGCCACGTCAAAGCATTGCAGATCTACGAGTGCAGCAACTACAGGTTACTTCTGATTTATTCATCAGTCATTCAATTTCTACGTATACATTGCTTTGCATTGTAACATTGGGATGTGAATTGTAGGACCAAATGAAAGCTCAACAGGAAGCACATGAGGCGGAGATGGCGGCAACTCAGGAGCAGTTGGAGAAGCAGGAGGCCGAGATGGCGAACCTGTATGGTATCGTTCGAGGACTTAGTGTTAACCTTCAACAACCAGTGCCAGTGATGCTGTACCCTCTGACTGCACCCCCGCACACTCCTCAGGTGAGCCAATCGACAATCTGGTAGAATCATTCTAAGTATTAGAGACTTATATAAACTGTTTAACTTTCAATGACTTAGAGACTTAGATAAACTGTTTAACATGCTAATATATTCTATTTTCTATAGAATCAATCGGCCACCGCATCAAACACGCTAGACCAGTCGCCGGCCATGTCACCGACATTCCCACCACAACAGCTGTTCGCGCCTCCCAACGCACCAGCGCCGCCCTTCGCACCACAGCTGGACCCACCGCCGTTCGACCCTGCTTCGTGAGCATTTGAACTTGCAAACATGTGTATTTGTGGTGTTCGAGACTTATGGACGTTCTAAAAATTGTGAACTTGTCGATTGTCGTTGTGAACTCGTGGATTATTGTTGTGAATATGTGATTGTATGTATATATTCAGTGCTTGCGATGTTGGTTATGAAATTATATTGATATCTGTGATTTTTTTGCTTGAGAGGGGTTTCTTGTACGCGAAAAACAATAAAAACAACAAAAATATGAGCCGTTTGCCGTGTGCCTCGGATAGGGCACACGGCAAAGCGGTCGTATCTAGCTACTGGATGGTCACTTTGCCATGTGTCCTGACCAGGGCACACGGCAAAAATGGTCACTTTGCCGTGTGTCCTGGCCAAAACACACGGCAAAGTGACCATTCTTTGCCGTGTGCCCTGGTTAGGACACACGGCAAAGAGGGTACGCAACGGGCCCACAGGGCAGAGCCGACGCCGTCTGGGTGGGCGGTGCCGTCTGTTGCTTTAGTTCGCCGTGTGCCGGTATTTAGCTCACGGCAAATCTTTTGCCGTGCGTCCGTGTTATGGCACACGGCAAACAAGACCTTCGTCGTCTAACCCTTTCACCGTCAGACGTTTGCCGTGTGCTTTCGACGGCAAAAACATTGCCATGTGTTTTTCTGCTTTTGCCGTGTGCCCTGGGCACACGGCAAACTGCCCGGCTCTCGTACTGCGGTTTACCTGTGCCTTTCTTTTGCACCCATGTTTTCATGTCCAATGACTTCACGGATAACTTAAAGCAGGTAGGAGACATGAGCATTGCATTTGGCAGGTGCAGGAACAAAGTGAGAATGACATAGCAAAGGCCAGACGAAAGCAAAACTGGTGGCCAACAAAAGATAACGCAGCTCCCCAAGCTCCTGTGGAGATAAGCATCAGGGATGGAGGATGGCAACAGCCAACAGCCAGGGTCAGGTCGGCGGTTGAGTCGTCATCTCGTCTACAGCTCACTAGGATATGGCGATTGCTGATGAATGGCTCGTCAGTTCGGATCTGTAAATGAAAAATATAATTGTCAGTCATTTGGATAAGTATGTTCATTTCGCCGCATAGAATTCTGCAAATGATGACAACCAAAATACTTTCTACAACTTAGACAGAAGAGCCAAAGACAGTTACGCATTCACAGATAATAGGCACAGTGACTTGCCACAGATTTATGCTGCAATTGAACTGCACCTGTCACTTTTATTTTTCTTTTGAGATTGCACCTGGCAGGCTGGCACCTTGGGTCAATGTAATTTGAGTCATTTCTTTCCCAAAGTAAAAGGTGTTCCAGCCTACATAATTTTGAAATAGTCAGGTAAAAAAAGGAAAATATATAGATAAAAAGTATAAAAAATCATCACGCTTTTCGCTTTAAGATGGCAAAAGCGTGCAACGTGGGGGATTTCCATTGCCTCAGAATAACCAGTATAGTGTACTAGCTTCTTACGTAAAATTGTGGTGCTTAATAATTTGGCATCATATCATAATATCTCTTCTGTAAGCCGCTTGCCGCAGCCATCTCTTTCAAAAAGAAGGCGTAATTCCAGCCTATATAATTTTGAAATAATGCAGGTAAAAAGGATAATATAGATAGAAAGTATTAAAAAATCATCGTGCTTTTTCGCTTTAAGATAGCAAAAGCTTGCAACGTGGGGATTTCCATTGCCTTAGAATAACCAGATATATAATGTAGGTTCTTACGCCAAAATTGTGGTGCATAATAAATCGGCGTCATATCACAATTTCTCTTTCGTATGCCGAGAAAATGAGTTGGGCATGTGCGCTATTCCATCGAAGAGAATTTGATTAAGACATGTACATCAAAATTGATTGGCTTTAAATGAGTATATACCAGCCTAAGAAACTAACAGCTATTATTGTTTTAATATGCAGGCACAGGTCCACAACTAGAAAATCATGGCTAAAACTAAAAAAAAGGATTTGGATTTTGGATTTTGGGATGCAAAATCACGAACCAGTCACTTAAGCATCGTTGGAATTTAAGGAAGGATTCTGGGCCTGACATTTTGGTCGTTCATTCACCCATCCCATGTGAACCGTGATTGTGATCCATGCAAGGAAATATCAACGGTGATGTGATGAGATGGAAGCCGGTGTGCCAACAAGAAACCTGGGCTAGTGGGTAGCGTAGACGTGTGTCGTCGACGTCTCCTCCCTTGTATTTTGAAATGAAGCCGACAGTAACAGTTACAGTGCCATCAGTGTAGTACTGTACCATCGTACCAGCTGCTCATCGTGCCCCTGTCGTCGCAGCCGCTGTCACGATGGCTCATCCTATTCCACCGCTGTATCCGGGGTGGGCCGGCCGGGAGATTTACCGGCCACGACACGACCCCCCATCGCTCTCGGCGGCTTCGTTTCACTGTCGTCGACCACTCCACTAGCTCCTCTCCTGCCGGCCGTTTTGGTGGAGCTGGACTCTCGTCTCAGCAGCGGCCTGCAGCCGGGAGCGAGCACCAGCGAGACGCACGCGCACGCCGCCGTGCGACGCTGCCGGTGCCGGAGGACAAGCAGCGTCATCACTTCGTGCCAGCTTCTCGATCTCTCCGGCCAAAGCCATGGCTTTTGGCTTGCCACGGCGCGCCTGCTCGCTTCTAATTCGACGCGCCGTAAGGTCACCACACACGGTGTGGGCGCGAGACGCCAAATGTTTTCCGCGACGCGATCCTGGACGGGCGGGCACGGTCCGGGGATCGCTTCCACAGGCAGGTCCGCAGGTATACCCACCAGCTAGCCAAAATCCATGGCGCTTTAGGCCCTGTTTAGATGAGTTGGTGAAAGTTGGCGAAATGTCACATCCATCCTTTTGACACTAATTAGGAGTACTAAATATAGACTAATTATAAAACTAATTACACAGATGGACTCTACATCGCAAGACGAATCTATTAAGCCTAATATGTGCCGTCATTAGTGCATTTTTAATGACGGGTTACTGTAGCACGACAGTGTCTAATGACGAATTAATTAGGCTTAATAGATTTGTCTCACGATGTGGAGTCCATCTATGTAATTAGTTTATTTTATACCTATGTTTAATACTCCTAATTAGTGTCCAAACATTCGATGTGACAAGTTGGCAAAATAAGTTGGCGAAAGTTGGCGATCTAAACAAGGCCTTAGTAGGCAACACACGGATTATTCCAGCTGCAAATGGCAGCAACGAAGCGACGATGACGAGACAATATTGAAGGAACCGGTGTGCTCATCATGCATGCGCCCATGTCATGTGAGCCTCGCTTTGTCCCCTTTGCGGCGCCTGCTTCCAAATAATGTACAGTGGCGCACGGCATCCATATACGTACAGGCCTAGTGCATTACACTAACACGGTCGCTTGATCGGATGTCCGGCCAAGCGTACGACTCAGGCAGTACTATATGCTACGAGCCTAGTACGACCCATGTAGTATAGTACTCTGCCTCTCATGACTCATCTTCCCTTCCACCAATCACTTCAAGTCGTCAATGTGCTCAATTTCATCACGTTTGCCCGGCCAAGGTCAGTTCTCCGCGGATGGTTTTCTTGCGACGGTCATGTGATCATGTCAAATCGTCAAGTTACTCTACCGTGGTTATGTTTTCGATTTGGGGTGTGTTTAGACGGTAGAAAAAAACACTGTAGCATAAGAAAAACACTGTAGCATTCGCTGAGAAACGTGTTTTGTGAGGGGAGAATAGTGAAAAGTTGGAATGAATAGTGAATAGTTGGGAATCTGAACATGGCCTTGAAGTGGAAACGCCTGACACTACTTGACTACTACATCGCGCCGTGACATCTGAGCTAATCACATGATGAACCGTACGTATCTGTTCTCATCGTACGCTCGTCACATGTCCATGTACCATGATCATGGTCTCATCTCATGGGCATACAAGACGACGGTATGATCCAGCCAAGCATATTTAATTTTCTCAGGGGTGATGACCACCACAAAGGTCCACAAAGCTGAAACCTTTTCTTTTGTTTTCATTCTGGAAATGCCTGAAACATGACAGGTGGCCATGGTGCTGATCGCAGATGGTGGTGAAACTCCTTTTTCTTTCCCCCTTTAACTTTTACGTGCGGTGAAGAATGCGTATTGTAATTGGAGATGTCTGAAACTGGAAAATGCCTAAAACATGACAGGTGGACAGGGTGCTGATCGCAGATGGTGAAACTCCTTTTATCTTCTTCTTTAAAGTGCATGCGGTGAAGAATGCGTGTTGTAATTGTAGATGTATGATAGGCTCATCAGTCTCTTAGGAAATGTAAAGCCAATTTGACCCTTTTCTTTTATATAAAAACACGATCTAGAAGTCACTAGTTCACTCTCACAAAATACTAAACAGTAACAAGTTAACAACAATAAAAAAAGAGTAATATTAGTCCAAAAAAGTGACAACGCCTCACGTTATTTGGAATTCTCCACAAGAGTAAAAAAACAGAGTAATTCGCTATATACTAGGACTATGATTGGAGACACCAACTCAAGACAAAAACGGCAGTGGCGCCACAACTCTTGTCCTAGCCCGTTCTTAAAATTTGTAAAATATAAAAAACTCCCGAAAGCAACAAGAAAATGCCGAGCTGGACGGGCCCAGCGACACTGACGGCCCAGCTGAACCTGCACCGAATCCCCTCCACTCGCTTCGGCGCGGGCCCCTCTCCCCGCCGCCAGCTGTCGCGGCCCACACAATGAAAAGGGCGGGCGCGCCTTCCAGCTCGGCGCCGGTGACGTGGACCTCCCCCTCTCGACCTGTGGGACCCCCCGGTGGTCCGACGTGTCGCGGTCTGAGTGGGCGCTACTGGTCGACAGCGCCGCTGGGCTACCGCGGTTGCCGCTGCCACGGCGTCTATGGATAAATACACCTGGCTGGCTCGCTGGAGAAGCCACACGAGGTTGCCAAGAGCAGGAGATAGCGCGGCAAGGGAGGAGGAGGAGCAGCGCCTCGGCGAGGAGGGAGAGGGAGGGAGACGTCGTCGACGCCTGCGATGACACCGGCCTCACCCGCCGTCATCGCCGCAACAAGCTTCCCGAGCGAGCAGAGCATCTACCGCGCCGCCGCGCCGTCCGTCCCGTCGTCTTACGCCGTCTGGGAGAAGGAGCGGTAAGCAACAGATCGATCGGGACCTAGCCGGAGTTGAAGCTACGACTGCCGCAAGGACGGCATGGAGGTGGAGAAGGCGAAGTGCGAGTGCTGCGGGTTCACGGAGGAGTGCACGCCGGCGTACATCGCGGCGGTGCGGGCGGAGTACCTGGGCCGGTGGGTCTGCGGGCTCTGCGCCGAGGCGGTGGGCGACGAGATCCGCCGCGAGGACGGCACGCTCACCACCGCCGAGGCGCTCGACCGCCACCTCGCGTTCGCGCGCGCGCCGCGCGTCGCCAGATCCAGGAAGGCCGCGGCGTCGGCGTCCGACGACCTCGTCGCCGCCGTCGCGCGGCTCCTCCGGCGCTGCCTCGACTCGCCGCCCGCGTCGCCGGCAGCGCCACACGGCAGGAAGGTGGCCGCGGGGCCCTGTTGCCCCGATGAAGCCGACGCCTGAAGGGCAAGCAGAGCATGCTCGGCCTCGCCGGCGGCGGCGATGATTGGGGCCATTGGTTGGTCGGATTCAGGTGGATTAATTACTTGTAGCTGTACAAGAATAAAACTCTGGCGGCATGTGTAGGTCGCCGTCGCCAAGAAACAATAATTTGTGGCGTGATCGATTGATGATTGCTCGACAGAGGAGCAAATCAGGCTCCGTATGATAATCGAGCATGAAGTTATTACGTATTTGCGTCTATCCAGCGATGTAGTTATATCACTGCTGTTTTGGAATTATTGTTGGGGTCAAGGACGGTTCCATTAGCTCCACTAGTACTACTGGAGTCATCTTATCCCTGTGGATAGATGCAATTGTGTTCATGTAAATTATATCCAGTATTTTCGTATGGTATCGATATTTTTTAAGGATGACATTCACGCCTCACGTCGATATTTTTCAACCGGTGAATGCTGCTGATGCAGAGTGCAGACCTTCGTGGCCGGGTGCAAACTTATCCTCTCAAATTTACTAATAAACGAGTTCCATGTGCCTCAAGTAAAAATGAAATCATAGGAGTACGTTTTCAGAGACCTCCTCTAGATCCTTCGGCCCAGCCGAACCAGCTTATATGCTGTAACAATGCCTCAACTTTCTTTCAGACAAGAGGAGAACCGATCAGTGCGCGAGAGCTTGCTGCAGCACCCGTCACCGAACAAAGGTTGTAGCCAGATGCTTTTTCTATTGTGCAAAAGAGAGATTATGCTATTGACCTATACTCGATCTACAGCCGAACAGCTGCCCTAGAATGATGCAGAGACCTTTTGCAGGCGAGAAGGAACAGAGCGTGGTCACCTTTTGAGATGTACAGAGAACGGTCCTTCAGTTGGTGTCTGAAGTTGCTCGTAAGGTTCTTTTTATTTTTCCTATTATCGTATTGTTGCTGCTGTTTACTTGTTAGCCAAATTCCCAATATTCACCGACTAAATGGCTAGCCGGGCAGTCACTGCTCCAAGCCCAAATCTCAAATGCGCGTGTGAATCTAAACAGAGTTCAGGTAAGAGTTGTGGACCTATCACTGAAGCATGTGGAAGTCCTCAACACCACATAATCTGTCCGCATATCGTTACAAAGGCTTTGAAATCCACCATCTCCATTCCATGTCTGTTACAGCACACAAACTACCACATCAGAGTTTGTTTACTCCCAACAAATGATATGCTTTGTTGGGAATGCTGCTACATACTGTCACAACAGTCCTCATATGATCAGATAAAGTATATGTGAGGGATTCCAATTGTGCAAATGATTTCTAAATTGAGTGACACTCAATCGACTACGAGAATTTTTAACAGGAGCGAGTACATATCCAGATGGAGAGATTCATTTGTAAGCTTAATACTACACAGATGTTTTTCGAGGTACATCAATTACAAAAAAAAAAAAAGCTAAACCATTTATACGATCCTCCAGTGGAGTTAGCAAAGACTACTTGAGCACACGCCTAAATACACGTTTGTCATTCATACGATCCTCCTCCATATCACTTGGATCACACCAACATGGATCAGGCACTGGCCATCTGTTATTCAATATTTCGCAACCAAACGTAATATGTTCAGCAAATTTATAAAGATACACCTTCAATAGCAATGAGATATATCAGCATACCTGTTCATTGGTTCCTTATCTCCAACGATGGTGCCCCCCCAACTAAACTTCTTACTTCTGCCAAATGAAAAGAACATTATGATTGACAATACATCTTTTAACTAGATTTAAATATAAAAATCTTGCAGTCAAATGCAAACAAAATCAAATAATTATTCTAGCAGGCACTACTTAAAAGAAATATATACATACTCTTTTGTCTTAAAAAATTTCAGGATTTCTGAGAGATCTTTACAATATAAGTAAGGGGTTCCAATTTCACCGAAGCACCTTCCATGGAAGTTCATGCCAATAAAATTACCATCAATATCAACAAGGGCCCCTCCAATTTTTCTATGGCTTGCGGTGAGAAATAGATGCTGGACAGCAGATCGGTTAGAGAGAAGGAACCTCCCTCATCCTGCCCGTTGTGTGTTGTGTGACCAGGAGCCTGAGGATATACAACATCTACTCACCACTTGTGTATTCTCCAGAGAATTTTGGTTCCGAGTCCTATCAAGTTGTGGATGGCACTTCTGTACCCCTTCTCAGTCTGAACAGTCCTTTGCGGACTGGTGGCGGAAGAGTGTTAAGAAGGTCCAGAAAGACAAAAGGAAAGGCTTCAATTCACTGGTGGTGTTGGTAGCTTGGATGATTTGGAAACACAGAAACAAATGTGTGTTTGAGGGTGACAGTCCGAGTATGGCATCTTTGTACCAAGCTTTCAAGGATGAGCTCCTTCTGTGGTGCCTTGCAGGAGCTCGGAAGCTGCGATCCTTAAGCACGGGTCAAGATTTTGGAGTTGGTTAGCAGCTAGCTTTATAGGAGGTGTTTGGGTCAAGTCTTTTTCAATTGTTTTCTATCTAGATCGATCCCCAAGAGTGTCCAGCCCCCCACAGCTCGGCTAGGAGTGGGTGTGCTATTTGTAAGAAGCCGTTTTTTCTCTCTATCAATACAAAGATACGCAGCTCTCCTGCGTATTCGAGAAGAAAAAAAAAAATTCCAGCCTAAGCAGGTTATGCATGGGTTGTCAGTTGTAATGCCAAGAAGCATATTTGTTTCTATGTTCCACCATGTAAAAGTAGGAAAAATAAGATCAACAGCACTACCTTAGTGGTTTTACATGTGGTGTAACAAAGAGCTACACAATCAAGCATGTGTAGCGCATCAGTAGTTAGTTTCCCACTTGCAGCCATTAATGCGCCTGATTGGAAGATCCGCCCAATAGCCACTACCGTAGTATCATTTACCAGACAATGATCAATCATATCATTAGTAAGATTCACAGGAAGTCTCTCAAGATTCACAGGACAAAGAGGACGGTAATTGTCAACACTGACTAAAGCAACATTGTAATGTAAACTATGAAGTTTCAATGTTCCTATTTCACATCGTTGCCTGGGAGTAACACCTCAATCTGCAAACAATACAATGAGACTCAAGATCATGGAAGAACACAGATCACAGTATAGTCAGGAACGCTAACCCTCAAGTCCACAATAATCTTATTTTGATCACCAGGATCCCTAACCAAGCTTGCTGAAGTCAGAATTTTTGGATACTTGTCATCAAAGTCAATAAAAACTCCAGTGCAAGCAAAAATCCTTGTATCTCCTGGACACCAGGATTTTGATCATCAGTAAATGATAACAAAACAAAAATATGAAATAGTAAATGTGCAAAAACACCTCTGAAAGAAGCAAATGCCACAACATTTTGTGATATCTCAGAAGAAACTCTTTTCCTAAATTTACCCCAGATACCTTTAGGATATACATCACCAAAAGGACATTCAAAAGTATTAACCAAAATCATGCCACCTGGAACACACGGTATAATAGTGTTAGTGGTACATCAGGGCTGTACAAGGGCTATACAACGGCTCATTGCAGCAGGGTAACCAAGAAAATGTAAAAGCCACTCACGATTGACCATAGTCCTCGAAGGAACTGGATAACCCAAAGCAACAAACATTTATATTATGCTTGAACATACTCCCACGAAGGAGCTTGATTATGTAGACATGTCCATGGTGTGCTCTATTTGCATATTGATATGCAGGGGTCTTCTAGTTGTTATTACGGAAGTGCATAAGCAAATTTGCACAACTATTGAGGACCCTACATTGGGTTGAACAAAGACATTTGAGTTGTACTCACCCAAAGGATGGAAAGTTTCTTTATGACCATTAGGATCTCTGCAGAACGTCAACATGAGTTACAGTGTAGCACAAAGTATCGACCAAGCATTACACCAAAGGGTAAGTTTTTATTAGAGAATAAGGTTCAAGCATATTCGAGGCGAAAAGATAATAGATTCGAGAGTATCATGGGCACAGGTATTTCAAAACTTGCTGGCATGTTTGGTTTCTAGCCACACTTTGCCAAACTTAACTTTAGGCAAGTGTGGCTAGCCACAAAAAAGTGTGGCAAGGAAATTGGAAGCAACACTCTGGATTGTCTAATGGAACATTGCTATATTTTTTTTTACTCTATGACATATGGAGCACAAAAGAATCTTGCCTAGGGTTAGGTGACAAGCAAACACTTAATAACTTGGTCAAAGTTAGCTTAGGTGTGGCAAGTTGTGGTTAGGAACCAAATAAGTCCGAAGAAGACATAAGCTTCAATATCGAAACACACCAACTGTGACACATGCCTGCCAACAAATGCCCAAAAAACAACATACAAAAGGCCAATTGTTCTTTTCACAAACAAAACAGCTTACCTTGTAATCTGATACCAACCGTTCATGCCAACATAGTGAAATACCTCCCTTGATTTCGACCGTTCAAGAAATATTTTTGATGGCATTAGAAAGTAGCGGTTCATGCCAACAAACTCTCCATTAATATCAAACAATGCTGCCCCTAGCCAATTCTAGGGAAAAAAAGTAGCATGGGTTACACTAGAACAAAATAAAATATATAGCATTACTTCCACCTCTATGTTAATTGTATATGGAAATTTTAACCACTACATTTTGCAAATTAAATGCAAATGTATAATATTTTTAAAAGCATGTTCAACTTTAAATCTGATTAATACAAAACCCATTCAATATTTCAACCTTACCGCACAGGTTCAAGAGACTTAAAAGCCACACTTTTTGCAGTAGTAAATGGTGTCAAATAGAAGCAAACCAAGGGAATACATTAACAATGGGATGCACATATCAATGCAGCTGTACCTTAGAGATACGAGAGAATATAAGAAATTCTCTATCTTCAAATCCATATGAAATTTCTCCACTTGCTGTTATTAATTTGTCAAAGCGGCGCCCGACAGCTATTAGCTGCTTACAGGGCCTACATTCCATGCTACGATTAAGACGTACACATTGAACATTGAGGGCAGACTCAACTTTGACAACAGCAAGTTGACTGCTAGAATCGTATTCATACAGATGCCCTGTGACAACATTTCCTTCACAGTATACTTCAATCTATAACATAAAGGGAACCGTTATAAAAATGCCCATGATTATATTAGGTAGACATGTAAGAATAGTAAATAATGATTCGCTGCAGCAACCTCTTCCTTATACAGGCCTGTCAGTAAAGCACTAGCCAAAGTTCCAGTTGTCACAAACTTCGTGACATCGCCTTGGCATTCTATGGCTATGCCAGTGAATAGAGAGTGAAATCCGTATGCTACACAAAGATCTTAATTTAAATCATTCTAACAAATAATGTTTAAACAGATACTTCAAAATTAAGAATAGAACAGCATAATCACCATCGGTCAACACAAGTGAGACGACACTTCTATGCAAATACGATGCAATGTCTTCACTCAGCAGACTCCAAGTATCTTGATTGTCCCCAGGTAAGTCAGTCAAGAAACACGATACAACACAGATGTGAGTGCTACAATAGAGCTGCTAAAGATGAAGACAAAAAGGAAGAACCAGCAGACCTGAAATCGAAGAATCACCATCATTACAAGTCCCTTTTCTTCTGTTTGAGAAAGCACAACTCTTGCTTGCTAACATCTTCATAACACTGAAAAAGAACTGAAGTTCAAATCTGCGTAGCAAGGAGCAAAGCATTGATGCAAATCCATAGCAGAATTCATAATGTAAGGGCCACTATTAAAATTATTGTCAATGCTAACAGTTTCTCTATCCAACATACGAACAACCAAAACAGCTCGGTCAATATTGTTTCAAAGGGCCTTTTATACTGCACACCTACAAAATTACTAACTCTGCTTCTCCTACCCCTGAACTGAAACAGGATAATCTTCATCCAATTACACATCTGCGAGTAGTTGTAGACCCAGACTGCACCCGCCACAAATAGGTAACGAAGCACCACATGCCTGGAAGACTGGAACATGGACACTGAGGAATCTATCTATGGAGTATTTCTTATTTCTGCTTCTCGGCGGGGAACATAGCTATCATTAAACAACTACTGACGGTGCGATGATGCAGTTTGAGCAGCGTGCAGGCACATTGGTTCAAGGAGCAATGCAAGTCAGAATTCTGAACTTAACTGGCAATGACAATCTAATCGCAGAATTCTGAGCTATGAGGTCGTCGAGGAGGAAAACGTAGTGCGGGCAGGGGAAGGTCAGGCCCCGCCGGCTCACTTACTTGACCAGAGTCGAGTGGGAGCGAGGCGAGGCCGCGAAGGGTACGGCGCTTGGGACGTGTCCCACTGGCCGCCGAACCGAAGGACTCGACCTTTCTCCTCCACCGAACACTGGGAAGCAGTAGGATCTTTAGCTTTAATAAAGAAATTGAGAGCATCAAGGAGAAGAGAACGGCAAGGGAGATCGATTTTGCTACTCCCGGGAGCAATCTGATGAACGGAAGTGGCGGTGCATGAAAAAAGACAGGGTCAGAAGGCGGCTGTCGAGGGTGTTGCGTGCGTGAGATTGAGAATTGAGATTAGGGCTGATTATCATGGCAAACTGGTCTATATGGGCATATAGCCCAATAAAATGCATACTATTTACTTTATTTTCTGATTCTATTCTTTTTATCTATGTGATAATATATCGTTCCAGATATCGTCTCGAGAATAATGGGCTCATGTTCACAAGTCTTAAACCATTGTTACAAAGAGGAGTACCCTTTTGTACCTGGAACTTGAGAAGCGTCCATTCACATACATACCACATTCCCGTCGATCAGGTTGTACCAGGAATATTGTGACACGGGTCGGGTGCGTCCGTTGGCCTCGTGATGATTTGTGGTGCAACAATATTTGTTCAGTTTTTTTGCCGGAACTTTGCTTATGTGGCAGGTAAGACATAGTTCAACTACTAGCTAATACTTCCTGCATCCCAAAATACTATTTATTTTAGATTTTTTAGATACATAGCAATTGATATGTATCTAGAAAAACCAAAACTATATATCTCCATGTGCGAAAATGCCCGTGCACTCTCTCTCCTCCCATTGCCTTACCGATGGGTTCCACTTATCTTCTCCCTCCACCTCCTTTCTCCTTCTCTGCTTCCCCCATTGCTATCGGCAAACCATTCATGTTTGGCGTGAGCATCTATGGTTTGGGGTTGGGGGGAGAGGAGGGGGTTGTTGGACCCACATCGTTAGGTTGAAGGTTGGATCCATGGAGGTGCTGGTCGGTGGGCGGCGAGGTGGGGCATGATGGATGCAACAACGAAGCGGTGCTTTGCCGTTGGTCGTGAGCGGTGGTCAGCGCGGGCCATAATGCCATGGGTAAGGAAGGGCGGGGGTGGAGGGTGGGTAGAGCGGCGAGGTGGTGCTGACAGCACCGAGTGCGGGCAGGAGATGTGGGGGTGTCCGGCTTGATGTTTGTGTCCAGATACCTAGACCTACCCCCATGTAGGTGACCTGCGGCCTGACACAAAGCCCTCTTTTTTGCCTGGTCCAACCCCATCCCAGCTTGCATGGTGGCCTCCGTGCCCATGCTAGCCTGACCTGTTACCTCGCGCTGGCGTGGGCTGTCACCCCAGCACGTCGGGCGGCCTGGTACGGCCCACACACCTCAATGTCAAGAAGGCTCAGGGTATATAACGTAATGAAAATGTAGTCCGGGTCATGGGAAGAGATAAACCTCCAGAGCGAAGCTCTTACTCCGTGCAAACAAATAAGTTTTAATTGGATTAGTGCCATTATGCCGTCGCGAAGAAACAAAAATTTATGATGTGATCGATCGATTGATTGATCGAGATGGGAGCAAATCAGACTCCGTATGATGATCGAGCTGCCGGTCCTAGGATTTTGAGGGCCCTATAGCGAACTCATCGCTATGACCCTCTATAGTCACATATTGTCGGGCACCTGCAAAAGGGGTACCCCAATCTAGGCCCAAAGCTACTTGGCATCAAGGCCCACAACGACATTAACCAAGCTCCACAGCCCAACAAAAGCCCGCCATCGCTACGGGTCCTCGGCACCCATCCGGCTCGAGGTAAACGATCACCCTCGAGCAGGTGGTTTCCGTCTCGTTCGAGGCTCGGCGGCCTCGAGGGCGACCCCCACCCTCGAGCAGGTGGTTTCCGTCTCGTTCGAAGCTCGGCGGCCTCGAGGGCGACCCCCACCCTCGAGTGGGTGGTTTCCGTCTCGTTCGAGGTATGGCGAGCTCGAGCTTGCCATCCAAGCTCGAGCCGGCCTCGCCGGAAACGACGCCCAACGCACCGCGACTCATCAGAATCATCATGACGCGGTCAAAAAGCAAGGATCACTGCACCACGCCATCACCTGCTCTCCGGAGAAGACATCGGTCAAATCCACTCGCAACAATGGACTCTGAGCGCCATACTGCACGCCAGACCTAACCCTGCCAGCAGCACTGTGCCAACCACTCCTTTGACTTTACCCCCCGCCGGGCGCGCTGCCACCCTCGAAGGCAACCTCGAAGGAGACCATGGAACGCCGTACGCAAGACACCACCCTCGACGCAGTGAACTGTCACGAGAAGGAAGGACGATACGTCAGCTCCTGCCATGTCGTCAGCCGGAGTTGGAAGGCGCGATTCCCGCTGGCACGGTGCGCGGCATGGACGAACAGTGCACACAGCGACGAACACATGTACTAGCACCCCGCCCCCCTTGGTCTATAAAAGGGGGAGGGAAGCCCATGCAAAGGGCAACGGGAGGAAGGATTCACACAGACACACAACCACAACCAGCCCGCACACACACACCATAGCCAGGGACTTAGGAGCTCATCTCCTTCTCCCACCTTGCTTGTAAACCCCTACTACAAGCAACACGTACCTGGTGCATCGCACTCCTGCTGGACGTACGGCCCAGTGGCCGGAACCAGGATAAAATCCCCGTCTCTCACTCTTGCCATCAGGGAAACGAGTGGTTAGCACCGCAATCACTCGTTGGTGCCGGTGCGACCAAATCAGGCACCGACAGTTGGCGCGCCAGGTAGGGGACCAGCGCTGCGCTACTCTCATTCCCGATGGCGAACTTCGGCGAAAGACGGCCTCCGCTGGGCGAGAGCAATCTGCTCCCAGCGGGGCAGGAGATCCGGTTCGGGAGCTTGCGGTTCCAAACATGTGGCGATGATTACCACATGCGCATCCTCCAGGAGGATCCCAGCGACCGACCGGGACCTCACCATCAGCCTCCGGCGGCACCGCGACGGCGGGGTCGTCCCGGACCTCGCGCACGACGAGCGCGCGCTGCGAGGCGCGCTGCCGACGTCGACGACCCTCATCCCACAAAGGAAGGGGACGTCCTGCGGTCAGGGTCACAGGAGAGGGCTGCTCCCTTCCTCCCGGGGCCCATGTCTGCACCACGCGCTACGACAACGCATTTCTATCCCTATGGGCTACGCAACTCCGCGGATGCGTACGCCTCCTCCATCCGCACTACCATGAGTGCGTATGGCGACCAGCCTGGTTGCCATCCAGTCTCCGAGCAAGACTTCGTCGATCCGTTGCCCGACGATTCCCGCACGGAGTCCGACGATGGATACGCATTTATGCGTGAACACCCTGGTTGGGACTACTCGGGTCTCCGTGACCCAGAGGCCTTTATGGCCTTTCAAACAGCGGCAGATTACTGCTTCGGGTATTCCGATGATGAGTATGACCCAACCAGAGAGTGTTTCGTCATCAACGACGGACAAGCCAGCGAGGGATCCACGTCGGACGACGACGGCAGGGGTGACGACCAGGGAAACAACGATGGCATGGATCCGATAGGCGCGCAGCCATCGGACCCATCGGATCACTCTCCTTCCGAGGACGAGCTGGATCCGCGCCACCTGCCACGAGTTAGTGGTGACGTCTCACCACCGGCGCGCTCCGACCGCGAGCCGGCCAAGCAAGGCGACGAGCACGGCACGGACGCACGATACGCAGGACGAGTGGCTCAGGCCCGCATCCTTGCTGAGGGCAGAGACGACGAGCTCGCTCCCAGAACGAGCCAGAAGCTCATCGCGGCGGCCGCGCTGCTTCGAGCCATGCCAGAAGCGGCTACCCCCAAGGGGCGGAAGCTACACCTCGAGGCCCAAAAGCTGGTCGAGCATGCTGCCCGACAACAAGCCGAGAGCTCAGCCTCCCGCCTTCGACACTCTTCAGCCTCGAAGGGCGAACGAGGAGGGGAGTCCTCGGTGCGCTCGCCCCGGCCTAACGGCAGGGCGCGAGCACAATCCCGGGGCAACTCCCGCCATGACACGGCGCGACGTCACGCCAGTGAACCACGTGCGCTTGAAGCACGAACGCTTCCAGCAAGGGTACCTGCGAGGTCACGCCTCCGGGACACCCGTGGCACGAACGATGATGGCGATGCTCGCAATACCCTGAATGAAATCAGGCGGCGAGAGGGAGCCCGGACCTACCAGCGCGGGCGTACCGACGTTGGTTGGAACCAGGGTGCGGCCCTGGAGCCAGCAGGCACGCAGGTGTTTAGCTACAACATCCGCACTGCCCCGATTCCCCCCCGCTTCAGACAACCTACCACCATCACCAAGTACTCTGGGGAAACGGACCCCAGGGTATGGCTCAACGACTACCGCCTAGCATGCCAACTCGGCGGCGCCACAGACGACGCCATGATCATCCACAATCTGCCGCTCCACCTGGCAGATTCCGCACGGACATGGCTCGAGCACCTCCCCCCCAACCAGATCCGCGACTGGGACGACCTGGTCGAGACCTTCGTGGGGAATTTCCAGGGCACCTACGTGCGCCCTGGGAACACGTGGGACCTTCGAGGGTGCAGGCAAAAACCCGGTGAATCTCTGAGGGACTTCATCCGGCGCTTCTCCAAGCGCTTCACCGAGCTCCCCAACATCACCGACCACCAGATCATCCACTCCTTCCTCGAGAGCACCACGTGCTATAGCCTGGTATGCAAGTTGGGGAGGAGCCCACCCCCCGACGCAAACTGGCTATTCGAGGTGGCCTCGAAGTACGCTTCGGGGGAGGAGGCGGCCAACGCCATCTTCAATGACAAAAAGGGGAAGCGCCCTGAGGAAGCGTCCGCGGAGGACGACAAGGCAAAAGGTCCCTCGAAGAAGCGAAAGCACGGCAAGAAGGGAAAGAAACCCCGAGCCCCTCGCGGGACGGGCGACGTCGAGGATGAGGCCCTCGCGGTCGACCCTAACCACAAGGGACCTCGAGGTCCTCCGCGTGGCGGGGGCGTTTTCGATGACCTCCTCAAGAAGCCGTGCCCGTATCACAAGACCGCGGTAGCTCACACCCTCGAGCAGTGTGAGATGCTGCGGAAGTTCTACAACCGCATCCCTCGAAAGGATGGCGGTCAGCCCAAGGACGGTGGCGCCAAGGACGATGTCGGGTACCCTGAGGTGGAACATGTGTTCTTCATCACGGGAGGCCCCGCGACCAACTTAAAACCTCGACAACGGAGGAGGAAACGCAGGGAGGTCATGCTGGCCCGACCAGCGACCCCCTCGTACCTCGACTGGTCATCGGAGACCATCTCGTTTGGTCGCGAAGACCATCCCGACCACATTCCGAATCCCGGACAGTACCCTCTCGTCGTCGACCCCGTCATCGGCAACACGCGCTTCTCCAAGGTGCTCATGGATGGCGGCAGCAGCCTCAACATCTTGTACGCTCCAACCTTGGAGCTTATGGGGATCAGCACCAACGAGCTGCGGCCCAACAAGTCCTCCTTCCATGGGGTCGCGCCTGGAAAGCGCGTCCAAACCCTCGGGCAGATCGACCTGCCCGTCTGCTTCGGGACCCCGGCGAACTTCCGCAAGGAAGTGCTCACCTTCGAGGTAGTGGGCTTCAAGGGAGCCTACCATGCTATTTTGGGAAGGCCGTGCTACTCTAAGTTCATGGCCATCCCAAACTATACCTACCTCAAGCTAAAGATGTCAGGGCCTCACGGAGTCATCACGGTCGGCCCGACGGTCGAGCACGCCTACGTGTGCGACATCGAGAGCATCGAGCTCGCAGAGGCTCTCGCCCTCGATGAGACCCTCGTGGCAGATCTGGAAGCGATCGTCAACACGATCCCTGACGCCAACGAACGGCAGCAGGGGAGCTTTGCGCCCGCCGAGGACACCAAGACTGTTCCCCTCGACCCCGACAGCCCCGATAGCAAGGTGTTGAGGATCAGCTCTTCCCTCAGCGACAAATAGGAAGTGGTGCTCGTCGACTGCCTCCGCGCTCACGCAGACATCTTCGCGTGGAGCCCCTCGGACATGCCAGGCATTCCGAGGGAGGTCACCGAGCACTCTCTTGATATCCGTCTCCACTCCAAGCCGGTCAAACAACGTCTCCACCGTTTCGACGAAGTGAAACGGCGGGCGATCGGTGAGGAGGTACGCAAACTTTTGGAGGCCGGATTCATCAAGGAGGTGTTTTATCCCGAGTGGCTAGCGAATCCTGTACTAGTAAAAAAGAAAAGTGGGAAGTGGAGAATGTGTGTAGATTACACCAGCTTGAATAAAGCATGCCCGAAAGTCCCATTTCCTTTACCACGTATAGACCAGATTGTGGATTCCACGACGGGATGTGAACTTTTATGTTTCTTTGATGCGTACTCCGGCTACCATCAGATCAAGATGAAGGAGTCCGACCAGCTCGCGACTTCCTTTATCACTCCTTTCGGCATGTACTGCTACGTTACGATGCCCTTCGGCCTTCGAAACACCGGGGCCACGTATCAACGCTGTATGCTCCACGTCTTCGGGGATCATATAGGTCGTATCGTAGAAGCGTATGTCGACGACATTGTCGTAAAAACCAGGAAGGCGGACGACCTGGTGCGCGACCTCGAGATCGTGTTCAGCTGCCTTAGGGCGCACGGAGTAAGGCTCAACCCCGAGAAGTGCGTCTTCGGTGTGCCTCGAGGCATGCTCCTGGGCTTCATTGTCTCCGAACGAGGCATCGAGCCCAACCCCGAAAAGATCACGGCCATCCAACAGATGGAACCGATCCGTGACCTGAAGGGTGTACAGAGGGTGATGGGATGCCTAGCGTCCCTAAGCCGCTTCATCTCTCGTCTCGGGGAGAAGGGGTTGCCTCTGTATCGACTTTTGAGGAAGTCAGAGCACTTCACCTGGACCGCGGAGGCTCAGGAAGCTCTCGATCGACTCAAAACAGGGTTAACGAACACGCCGATCCTTACCTCGCCAAAAGAAGGCGAACCTCTCCTCCTCTATATCGCGGCGACAACTCAAGTCGTCAGCGCGGTTATAGTGGTGGAAAGGACAGAGGAAGGACACTCTCTACCGGTCCAGCGACCGGTGTACTACATCAGCGAGGTCCTATCTGAGACCAAGACGAGGTATCCCCACATCCAGAAGCTGATCTACGCCATCGTACTGGGACGCAAGCTGCGACACTATTTCGAGGCCCACCCGGTGACCGTCGTGTCGTCCTTTCCGCTGGGCGAAATCATTCAGAACCGCGAGGTCTCTGGGCGAATCTCGAAATGGTCAACAGAGCCGATGGGGGAGACCCTCGCTTAGGCGCCAAGAAAAGCCATCAAGTCCCAGACTTTGGCTGACTTCGTAGCCGAGTGGACCGACACCCAGCTCCCCCCCTCGAAGTCCATCCTCGACTGCTGGGAAATGTACTTCGACGGGTCGGTGATGAAGACCGGAGCCGGCGCCGGCCTGCTCTTCATTTCACCCCGCGGGGAGCACCTTCGATACGTCGTGCGGCTCAACTTCCCCGCGTCCAAAAACATGGCGGAGTATGAAGCGCTTCTTGCTGGCTTGAAAATCGCGCTCGAGCTCGGCATCAAGCGTCTCAACATCCGCGGCGACTCGCAACTGGTCGTCGATCAGGTAATGAAGGAATCGAGCTGCCACGACGAAAAAATGGCGGCGTACTGCCAGGCGGTACGTAAGCTCGAAGACAAGTTCGACGGCCTCGAGCTCCACCACATCGCACGAAGGTACAACGAGGAAGCCGACGAATTGGCAAAGATCGCGTCGGGGCGAGCCACCGTCCCCCCGAACGTTTTTGCCAAGGATATCGACGTACCCTCGATCACCCTCGCCACCTCGGCCCAGGCCTCGACCGCACCCGACGCTCCAACATCCGCCCTCGACCCCACGAGCGCGGAGCTCTTGGCGGACGAGGACGAACCTATGGGATACGAAGCTTGCTCGGGAGAAGAGGACGAGGCAGAGGCGATGGAAATTGACGAGGCTTCGGCACCTCGAGATTGGCGGAGCTCGTACCTCGACTGGCTCGACGGAGGCGTCTTGCCTAACGATCGAACGGAGGCAAGGCGCGTAGCAAGGAAAGCTAAACGGTTCCTCATCATCGAGGGGGAACTGTACCGACGGGGAGCCTCGGGGGTCTTGCAACGCTGCATCCCGATACCCGAAGGAAAAGAGCTTATCCTCGACATTCACGCGGGCGTGTGCGGACATCATGCCGCCCCACGCACGCTTGTGGGTAACGCCTTTCGACAAGGCTTCTACTGGCCCACTACCGTGGCAGACGCCACGGAAGTGGTACGAACCTGCGAAGGGTGCCAGTTTTACGCGCGCAAGACGCACCTACCCGCTCAGGCGCTGCAGACCATTCCCATTACGTGGCCTTTTGCCGTATGGGGCCTCGACCTGGTCGGGCCGATGGCAAAGGCGCCCGAGGGCTTCACGCACCTGCTGGTGGCGATTGACAAATTCTCCAAATGGATCGAAGCTCGACCCATCAGTAGGATTAAGTCTGAGCAGGCGGTGTTTTTCTTCACCGATATAATCCATCGTTTCGGGGTTCCCAACTCCATCATCACCGACAATGGTACACAATTCACGGGGAAGAAGTTCTTAAAGTTCTGCGACGACTTCCACATCCGAGTGGATTGGTCGGCAGTGGCTCATCCACAAACAAACGGCCAAGTAGAACGTGCCAATGGCATGATTCTACAAGGCCTAAAGCCCAGAATTCACAACAAGCTGAAGAAGTTTGGGCACAAGTGGGTACAAGAGCTACCATCGGTGATTTGGAGTCTGAGAACGACCCCAAGCAGAGCGACAGGGTTCTCCCATACTTCCTCGTCTTTGGGGCAGAGGCCATCCTCCCTACGGATCTGGAGTATGGGTCCCCTAGGCTCCGAGCGTACCAAGAGCAGCGAAATTGCTAGGCTCGAGAGGAATCGCTCGACCAAGTCGACGAAGCTCGAGACGTGGCTCTACTCCACTCGGCGAGGTACCAGCAAAGCCTGCGGCGACAACAGGCTCGAAGGATCCGGCATCGTGATCTCTGCAAAGGAGACCTCGTGTTGAGGCTTCGACAGGACAACCGAGGGCGGCACAAGCTCTCACCCCCGTGGGAGGGGCCATACATCGTCGCCGAAGTTCTCAAGCCCGGAACGTACAAGCTAGCTGACGAGGACGGGCAGATCCTCACGAACGCCTAGAACATCCAACAGCTACGTCGTTTCTATCCCTAGAGTGGCCCCGTGGCCCTCGAAGTCTTTGTACATACTCTAGTTTTGTACAAATCTTTTGAATCAAGTGTCGATATTTTTACCCCCACAGTTTGGAAGAAAATAAAACGAATTTTTTTTCCTTTCGGCTTCGAGGAAGGTTTGGCTCTACCCTCGGTAGAGCCACCCCTCCCTCGGGGGCTACATGGGGGCTAACCCTCGAAAAAAATCATCGCTTTTCAAAAAATCCTTTGCGAAACCTCGAAGGAAACACGCTAGGCGTGAAACGGACAAGGGCAGGGTCACCTGAGCCGAGTGTTCGCTTACGCCTCGAGGCTACGGCAACACCTCACTTCCCTCCGCCTAAGTCATTCACGTACGAACGATCCTAGCGACGCTTTCCTCTCGAGGCACAAGCATCGGACTAATGCACGTCGCAAAGACATCGCATAAAAAGCAAACATCACGTTTAATGCAAAACAAACGATGCTCAGTAAGATACGAGCGAATCAATCTTACATAAAAGGAGTTCGAAACCCTAAACTACTTCTTTACAATCGGGCTCGATGGCCCGAGATTTTCAGGGATCACCCCCGCCGCCAAGGTCGTCCCAGCCGCCGCCGTCCTCGCCAGGGAAGAGGACGCCCTCGAAGTGGCCGGCGAGCACTCGCGCCATTCCATCGGCAGCAGCATCGGCCTCCTCCATCGCCGCCACTGCCTCCTCGTCGTTGAGGTCGTCGGCCACGACGTACCCGGCGGCGAGCTTCGAGAGGTCCGCTTGGTAGTGGGTCGTAACCACTCCAAGCGCCTTCCGAACTCCAAGCAGAAGGGCCTCCTTCACGCGCGAAGTGAAGTGGCCCCCAAGCGCTCGAAGGCGACTAGCGAGGGAGCTCCCGGACTGCAAGCCGGCACCAGCAATCTCGTTGTAGGCGGCCGAGGCTGCCTGCACCAGCTCATCAAGCTCGCGCTGGGTCTCCGTCTGCGCCACCAGCACGGCTTCCTTCGACTCGGTCTCGGCACCAACAAAGTCAGCCAAACAAGCAACAAAACAAAAGGGTCAGAGTTCGAGCCAAATCGGCTTACCCTCGACCTGTCCCTGAGCAGCCTCGAGAGCCTTCTCCGCCTCTCGGGCCTGCTGCTCCGCCTCTCGAGCCTGCCGCTCCGCCGTAGCCCGAGCAGTTTGCTCCTGCTCGAGCCGGTCTCGAGCCTCGACCGCAAGACGCCGCTCCTCCTCGACCGCCAGCTCCGCCGCGCGACGCGCAGCCCGCTCGTTGTCCAGCCAGTCACTGCTGTTCGCGAGCTGCTCGCGAAGGGCGCTGACCGAGTTTTCGAGGCAGGCGATGACCTCGCCCTTTTCTCGACCCTGGGCGAGGGCCCGGTCCCGAGCACCTCGAAGGTCGTCCAGCTGGCGCTCTCGAGCCTCGAGCGCCCCCGACAAACGACGGAGCTCCAGCAAGAGCTCCGCAATCTGGTCGTTCTTCGCGAACGCCTGATGGCGGAGTTCCTGCGAAAAAAGAGCTAAGCCTCCTTTGAAAAAATAAGGCACGGCGAAAACACTACTTACACCGAAACGAACCTGGTGGACCTTGCCGGCCTCGTCGTGAAGACGGAGGATGTCCTGCAGCGCCCTGCGAACGTCCTGGCCGTGCGACGACTGGACCTCCCACAGGTGCTCCTCCGCCACGGCTTCATCGACAAACCGTTGGGGAAGCTCGCGGCGGGCTTGCCACATTTCCGCGCTCCCTCGGGCATGCGCCCCGTAGGACCAGGCCGGCGCTGGCCCCGGCGGAGCCACGATGAGAGTCGACGGCGCGGCCTCGCCACTCTCGCGCCCCTGCGTCACTGGGGCTCCAACCCCCGGAGCCTCTGCCAGCTCCTTCAGGTGGGGGAACCCGCCGCCATGGGTTCGCCCCTCTCCCCCCTCATGCGGAGGGACCACCGCGGCGTCCGCCTCCACGGGCGCTGCAGACGGTTCCTCGACGCGAAGAGCCTCCCCAGGCGCGGGGTGGCTTCCTCGGGTCGAGCGACCTCGGCGTGGGGCTCGGCAGCGGCCTCGAGGAGTTGAGGCGGTCTCGGCTCCTCGAGGACCCGGGGTGCCTCCTCGCGCGGCTGCTGCTCGACCTGCAGCTCCGCCTGGGTGTCGAAGAAGGCAACGAAGTCTTGCACGACCTCGTTTGCCGGGCCCAGAAGCTGCGAGGACGAGTGAGGCGACGAGCTTGGCCCGATCTTGAGGGCCTTGGTCGGCGTGAGGGAAGGCGTGCTCAGTCCCCCAGTTCGACTGAAAAAAGGCTCGGTCAGAGACGATGACGAAACATCAACGACAAGCAAGCAACAAAGAAAACTTACCGCACGAAGGGGAGTTTCCGTTTAGACCTCGAGGTCGGAACGGGAGCCGCCCCCGGGACCTCGCCTCCCGTGGTTGCGCCGGCCTCCCCTTGAGGAGCCACCCTCGAGGCCTCGCCTCCCGCGGAGACGACGGCTTCCCTTGAGGGGTCACCCTCGAGGCCTCCTCGCCCCTCGTAGAGGCGACGGGCTCTACTTGGGGGACCTCCACTTCCGGCCCACGGGCCGGGGCCTCCTCGACGGGCGCTCGGTCGCTCGGGCGCCTCGCCTCGATCCTGAGGTTCCTCGAGGGCAGCCGGCGCTACCCCCGATGGGCCCTCAGAGGCAGGCCCCACGGTCGACGGAGGGGCCTCGCCTCGACCCTGGGTCACCTCAGGAACAGCCGTGACTGCCCCCGACGGACACTCGGCGGAGGGCACCGCGGTCGACGGCGGTGTCCCGAGATCGACGACTTCTTCGCCACCGCCCCCAGACGCCGTAGCAGGGGCGGGCCCACCGATGGGAAGCTCGAGCGGAGATGGGCTCCTCGCCCCGCCGTCTTCGTCAGATCCATCAGGATCGGTGGAAGACTCTGGCGTAGGGAGCGGCGAGAGCCCCTGCTTCGCCCGCTCGCGGTTCTCCGCCTCGTGCTTCTTCCTCTTCCGGTCCTTCCGCTTCAACCGAGCCTCCCTCCGGGCCTTGACCTCCTTCGCCTTCTCGGCGAGGGCGTGGTTAACAGCCTTGTCCTCGGGGACAGGGGGCTTGGAGTACTGGCTGCGCGATACGCCCTGCGAGGCACCATTCGCAAGGTCAGAGATACGAAAACAAAACAAAAAAAAAACACAAAAACGAGGGACGAAAGTCACTCACCAAGCTCGGGTAGCCATCCTCGGGCCGCATCGGCACCGCCCACGGGTCGTCCGGCAGCTTGTCGACGGCGCGCCGCGCCCGTTGCACGACGGTGGCGACGGGCAATGGCTCCGCCGCCATCGTCGTGCCGGTGACGTCGGCGCCGGGGGTCATCTTGTACAACGGGAGCCTCCGCTGCATGAGGGGAAGCACCCGCCGCCGGTGGAAGTTGGCGATAACCTCACCAGCGGTGAGGCCGTACCTCGAAAGGCGCTGGAGCGCCTCGGTCAACGGAGCGAGCTTTTTCCTCTGCTCCGCCGGCGACACACCGAAGGACCAGAAGTCCTGCTTCTGCGTCAGCAGCTTGCCGGTGTAGGCTGGCAGACGTCCTCCGTCGTTGCGAAGGTAGAACCATCCCTTGTCCCAGTCTTGGTTGTTGGAAACCATGGAGCAAGGGATGTAGAGGTCCCTACGGCTCCTCCGGACTTGGAGCACAAGGCCACCGGCGCGAACAGGGCGACGGACCCCCTTGGAGACGCTCTCCGAGAAGAGCTCGCCGATGAAGAGGTGGCGCCAAAGGTCCCAATGGGCCTCGATGCCCAGGTAACCCTCGCAGACGGTGACGAACACCGCCGCCTGCGAAATCGCGTTGGGCGACAAGTTGTGCAGCTCCACCTTGTAGTGGAAGCACAGCGCCCGCATGAACCTCCCCACCGGTACGCCAAAGCCCCGCTCATGGAAACGAGCGAGGCTGACGACGTAGCCCTCCGGCGGAGCGGGCTCCGTAGCGGCCCCTGGCGAGATCCAGATGGGCGGCTCGCCGTCGACATTGGGCGGTAGCACTCCGACCTCCACAAGGCTGTCCAGGCAGTGCTTGGTGGCGTTGGATGGCTTCCACGGCGCAGGATCAACGAACTGGGCCATGGCGGTGGGGAGAGCTCGGACGAAGGAAGAAGACGAAGGCAAAGGCTAGGGCAAAGGGAGCTGAAGGCAAAGGCTAGAATGCTAAGGGAAGCGTACCCTTGGCATGGGCACTGCCGTGCTATTTATACTCCCCCCGCGGAGCTAGGCACGGCAGGACGCCGGCCTTGACGCGACGGCCCCTAGGCTGACAGCCAGGCCTGCCCCGGGAGACGTAACGGCGCGGGCCGCGTCAACCGCGCCATCAAGTAACTGCGCCGTAATTCTCGAGGAGTCTGGCGCGGCAGACGTGCGGTCGTGTCGAACTGCGCCCGCACGCCTCGCCTGAGAAAGCGCGCCCACTTCCCCCACGGACCCACGAAACCACGAAACCGCGAGATTTTCGTTGCCAGTCATCATGACCCGCGCAGAACGGGGGCGCATTCAAGGCGCCCACCCTCGAAGGAGGAGCCTCGAAGCTCGAAGGCTCGAGGATGCCCCCTCGAGGGAAAGAGGTCTCGAAAACCTCGTTACTCCGCGCGGAGCGGGACCCATAAGACCCACGCTCGATGCTTCCTCCTCGAACTGAAGAAGCCATCGTGCTACTGATCAGGGGTTCGAACCTTGAGCCTACGAAGGGTTTCGACAAGGGCCTCAGATCAACCGAGTCAGGGATAATCGACGGTACCCTCGAAGCTCGAACGCTCGAGGAAACCAACCGATTATGTTCGAGGCCAGGCAAAGTGCCTAGATCGAGGGACACCTCGAGGGGGAGCATCGAGCCCTCGACCTCTATCGAATGAGGTCGAGCCCTATCTAGCATACTTTTGCGAAAGGCTTCTACGGGCGTGTCCTACGACCGCGAGCCTACCCTTATCGAACGGGGCATGGACGTCCGCTCGAACCACCCGTTACCAGCTCAACCAGGCATCCGTGGCTCGACCCCACAGAGGGAAGCACGTATCGCCTCCTCCTCAGCACCCTCGAACAGGGAGCACGAGACACGAAGAGCTCGAAATCCCCCCTACCTCGGGCACGGTGAACGAACCCACGTCCGAGGAACCCACGGGTGCTCTTCACCTTAAGTGTTGAGACCTTGAGAGAGTGTCGACCACTCTCCCAAGGCCTCGGGGGCTACACCCGCGGGTGCGCTAGCGCGCCCCCACGGACTCTCGGAACCCACGAAGATATGAAGGCCTTGAAAGTCTCGACGAACACCAACCTTCGCAGGATTAAACCTCATCCCTGCGAAGGCTCGGGGGCTACTGTTGGGCACCTGCAAAAGGGGTACCCCAATCTAGGCCCAAAGCTACTTGGCATCAAGGCCCACAACGACATTAACCAAGCTCCACAGCCCAACAAAAGCCCGCCATCGCTACGGGTCCTCGGCACCCATCCGGCTCGAGGTAAACGATCACCCTCGAGCAGGTGGTTTCCGTCTCGTTCGAGGCTCGGCGGCCTCGAGGGCGACCCCCACCCTCGAGTGGGTGGTTTCCGTCTCGTTCGAGGTATGGCGAGCTCGAGCTTGCCGTCCAAGCTCGAGCCGGCCTCGCCGGAAACAACGCCCAACGCACCGCGACTCATCAGAATCATCATGACGTGGTCAAAAAGCAAGGATCACTGCACCACGCCATCACCTGCTCTCCGGAGAAGACATCGGTCAAATCCACTCGCAACAATGGACTCTGAGCGCCATACTGCACGCCAGACCTAACCCTGCCAGCAGCACTGTGCCAACCACTCCTTTGACTTTACCCCCCGCCGGGCGCGCTGCCACCCTCGAAGGCAACCTCGAAGGAGACCATGGAACGCCGTACGCAAGACACCACCCTCGACGCAGTGAACTGTCACGAGAAGGAAGGACGATACGTCAGCTCCTGCCATGTCGTCAGCCGGAGTTGGAAGGCGCGATTCCCGCTGGCACGGTGCGCGGCATGGACGAACAGTGCACACAGTGACGAACACATGTACTAGCACCCCGTCCCCCTTGGTCTATAAAAGGGGGAGGGAAGCCCATGCAAAGGGCAACGGGAGGAAGGATTCACACAGACACACAACCACAACCAGCCCGCACACACACACCATAGCCAGGGACTTAGGAGCTCATCTCCTTCTCCCACCTTGCTTGTAAACCCCTACTACAAGCAACACGCACCTGGTGCATCGCACTCCTGCTGGACGTACGGTCCCGTGGCCGGAACAAGGATAAAATCCCCGTCTCTCACTCTTGCCATCAGGGAAGCGAGTGGTTAGCACCGCAATCACTCGTTGGTGCCGGTGCGACCAAATCAGGCACCGACACATATTATATATGAAATCTTATAATGTATGTATGTTGTTGATATTTGCAAATAGAAATCAAATATATTGATATATGTTTGAAAGGCTATTTGTACATCTAGAATTAATATGATTACCTTATATTCGCACTCTATAACATCCATTGCTTCTCATAAAATGGTACTTCTTTGGGTGTTTTCTTGATGCAAAATCAGCATGGACGATATTGAGATAAATAGTGTCCAGTATAGCCCTCTCGATGGCACACATAGCTAAGCCATTTAATCATTCTTGTGACATAGTAGATCTCAATAGTTTTCAACAACTTTATTTTTGAAAAACTTTCAGTTTTTTAGGTAAAATCCGTAAATTCTAGAGTAACACTTAAATCAGAAGAAAATATGACCACATAAGTACTCGAATACAAGTCTGGAATACTGGAATAGAATTCAGAGACGACTTGATGAATTGGGAGATCGATTGGACCTGGACTGGACGCGTGATGCCCGAGTGATCGGAGATTCAGTTTTCTTATCCTGGGCCTGGTCGATCACGCAGGCAGCAGCAGGCAGAACGCCTGGTTCTTGTTGCCGCCGGCCTGCTCGCCTGGACGCCTGCCCTGCTGGTGCGGTGGTGCCCTGGTCCTCGCGATGACAGCGCCGACGCGATAGCTGGGACTTGGGAGTTGTCGAGTTGGGACGGGTCACGGGCGGAGACGCGGCAGTAGAGTCGCGATCTCCGGATTGGGAGTTTGACGGGCGGACTACGGATCGGAAAGGAAACAAATCAACGTTTCGTATGCCGGATAAATACGTACACGGTATCTGTATGTAAACATGTATGGGTTTGGGCCCCCTCTCGGCTTGGGGCCCCGGCCATCGCACCTGGTGCCCTAGGGAGTACGTATTTGCGTCTATCCAGCGATGTGGGAGTCAAGGATTGTTCCATTAGCTCGATATGTATATCCTGTATTTTCGTGGATATTGTTTGCGATGATATGCATGCCTCACGTCGACATTTGGCGTTGTTTTCAACCTGTGAATGCTGCTAGACCTTCGTGTGCAAACTTGTCATCTTGTACTACACGAGTTCCACGTGGCTCAAGTAAAAAGTGAAATCATAGGAGTACGTTTTCTGAGACCTCTAGATCCTTCGGCCCAGTCGATCAGTGGCCAAAGCGAACCAGCTTATATACGCTGTAACAATACCTCAAGCCCTCAACTAATTCTTACTAAAAAAACCTAAACTAATTCTTTCAGAAAGAGGAGAAGAAAGCCAAGAAGAAATCCGGAGCAGCTGACGCCGATGGATGAGCCCTCTGAATCGGATGCAACTTGCAAGCCGGATGATGCCACGGAAGCCCAGGCCGAGGAGGAAGCCCAGTTTCCACCACAGTGAAGAAAAGAACACGAGGAGAATGTCCGGTACAGGAATTAATGTGGTCTTTCAGTTGGTGCCTGAAGTTGCATTTAAGGTTCTTTTTATTTTTCTATTGTCGTATCATTGCTGTTGTTTACTTGTTAGCCAAATTAACAATGTTCACCGACTCAATGGAAGCCGGGCAGTGATTGCTCCTAGCCCAAATATCAAATGCGTGTGTGAATCTGGGAAATAGTTCGCCTAAGGGTGTGTTTAGATTGTAGAAAAAAACACTGTAGCATAAGAAAAACACTGTAGCATTCGCTGGGAAACGTGTTTTGTGAGGAGGGAATAGTGAACAGTTGGAATGAATAGTGAAAAGTTGAAATGAATAGTGAATAGTTGGGAATTTGAACATGGCCTAAGAACCACACAACTGCCACAGCAGAGTTTGTTTACTCCCAACAAATGATATGATTTGTGGAGAATGCTCCTACATACGGTCACGGCAGTCCTCATATGATCAGACAACGCAGATTCCAATCGTGCAAATGATTTCTAAATTGAATGACACTCGATCGAATCGACTACGAGACAATTTCTTTTTTTAAAAAAGGAGCAAGTACGTATCCAGATGGAGCGTGATTCATTTGTACGTTTAGTACCACTAGTAGCAAAGACACCTTTAGTACCGGGCAAAAACCCACGTTAGTACCGGTTTTACAACCGGTATCGACCTCCCGGTACTAAATGGGCAGCCCCGTTAGTACTGGCTGCAGCAACCGGTACTAACGGGGCCGCAGGGTCGGCGGGGCGGACTAGTTGTGCAAATGATTTCTAAGTTGAGCAAATGATTTCTAAATTGAGTGACACTCAATCGACTACGAGAATTTTTAACAGGAGCGAGTACATATCTAGATGGAGAGATTCATTTGTAAGCTTAATACTACACAGATGTTTTTCGAGGTACATCAATTACAAAAAAAAGCTAAACCATTTATACGATCCTCCAGTGGAGTTAGCAAAGACTACTTGAGCACACGCCTAAATACACGTTTGTCATTCATACGATCCTCCTCCATATCACTTGGATCACACCAACATGGATCAGGCACTGGCCATCTGTTATTTAATATTTCGCAACCAAACGTAATATGTTCAGCAAATTTATAAAGATACACCTTCAATAGCAATGAGATATATCAGCATACCTGTTCATTGGTTCCTTATCTCCAACGATGGTCCCCCCCCCCCAACATTTTGTGATATCTCAGAAGGAACTCTTTTCCTAAATTTACCCCAGATACCTTTAGGATATACATCACCAAGAGGACATTCAAAAGTATAAACCAAAATCATGCCACCTGGAACACACGGTATAATAGTGTTAGTGGTACATCAGGGCTGTACAAGGGCTATACAACGGCTCATTGCAGCAGGGTAACCAAGAAAATGTAAAAGCCACTCACGATTGACCATAGTCCTCGATGGAACTGGATAACCCAAAGCAACAAACATTTATGTTATGCTTGAACATACACCCACGAAGGAGCTTGATTTATGTAGACATGTCCATGGTGTGCTCTATTTGCATATTGATATGCAGGGGTCTTCTAGTTGTTATTACGGAAGTGCATAAGCAAATTTGCACAACTATTGAGGACCCTACATTGGGTTGAACAAAGACATTTGAGTTGTACTCACCCAAAGGATGGAAAGTTTCTTTATGACCGTTAGGATCTCTGCAGAACATCAACATGAGTTACAGTGTAGCACAAAGTATCGACCAAGCATTACACCAAAGGGTAAGTTTTTATTAGAGAATAAGGTTCAAGCGTATTCGAGGCGAAAAGATAATAGATTCGAGAGTATCATGGGCACAGGTATTTCAAAACTTGCTGGCATGTTTGGTTGCTAGCCACACTTTGCCAAACTTAACTTTAGGCAAGTGTGGCTAGCCACAAAAAAGTGTGGCAAGGAAATTGGAAGCAACACTCTGGCTTGTCTAATGGAACATTGCTATATTTTTTTACTCTATGACATATGGAGCACAAAAGAATCTTGCCTAGGGTTAGGTGACAATCAAACACTTAATAACTTGGTCAAAGTTAGCTTAGGTGTGGCAAGTTGTGGTTAGGAACCAAATAAGTCCGAAGAAGACATAAGCTTCAATATCGAAACACACCAACTGTGACACATGCCTGCCAACAAATGCCCAAAAAACAACATACAAAAAGGCCAATTGTTCTTTTCACAAACAAAACAGCTTACCTTGTACTCTGATACCAACCGTTCATGCCAACATAGTGAAATACCTCCCTTGATTTCGACCGTTCAAGAAATATTTTTGATGGCATTAGAATGTAGGGGTTCATGTCAACAAACTCTCTATTAATATCAAACAATGCTGCCCCTAGCGAATTCTAGGGAAAAAAGTAGTATGGGTTACATTGGAACAAAATAAAATATATAGCATTACTTCCACCTCTATGTTACCAGGAGGCTCGCACCATCCCACCTATGCATCAGTTGTGACTGAGTGGGGTATGCTTTCCATTTGAACTATACCTCGCGGACCCATTTAGTACCGGCTCGTAACACCAGCCGGTACTAAATGCCAAAATTTAGTACCAGCTGGTATTATGAGCCGGTACTAAATGCACGGGGGCCTCGGGAACCCCCCGGGACCATTTATTACCGGATGGTAACACCAACCGGTACTAAATAGCGTTATTTAGTACCGGTTGGTGTTATCAGCCGGTACTAAATGGTCCGAGGGCCCTCGGGAGCCTCCAGGGACACGTTAGTACAGGGTTTTAAGACAATCGGTACTAACGTGTGAGGGACGAATGCTCCATTCTATAGTAGTGTACTACACATTAGATGTATTTCGAGGCACATCAATTAGAAAAAAGCTAGCTAACTCGCTAACTCAAACAGGCTAGAGTTGAGTAGAACAAAGCCTACTCACACGTCTAGCTAGATCCAAGCTTCCAGCCTACTCACACGTCTAGCTAGATCCAAGCTTTTGGAAGCCGTCTACTTGAGCACACGTCCAGATCCAAGCTTTTGGAAGGATCGGACTTCACGTTTGTCATTCATAAGATCCTCCGGATCACGCCAACATGGATCAGGCACTGACCATCTGTTATTCAATTTTTGACAACCAAACGTAATATGATCAGCAAATTTATAAAGATACACCTTCAATAGCAATGAGATATATCAGCATACCTGTTCATTGGTTCCTTATCTCCAACGATGGTGCCCCCCAACTAAAATAATCGGTTCTGTCAATTGAAAGAACATTATGCTTGTCAAAACATCTTTCAACTAGATTTAATAAAATCTTATAGTCAAAAGCAAACTAAATCAAATAATTATTCTAGCAGGCACTACTTATATAAAGATACTCTTTTGTCTTCAGAAATTTCAGGATTGTTGAGAGATCTTCACAATATAAGAAAGGGGCTCCAATTTCTTTGAAGCACATCCCATGGAAGTTCATGCCAATAAAATTACCAGCAGTATCAACAAGGGGCCCTCCAATTCCCACCTAACCAGGTTATACAGGGCCAGGGTTGTCAGTTGTAATGCCAAGAATCTTGGTATATGATGTGATAACTTAGTTAAACTAGCAATCTATTGCATATTTGTTTCTATGTTCCAGCATGTAAAAATGAGAAAAATAAGATCAACAACACTACCTTGGTGGTTTTACATGTGGTGTAACAAAGAGCTACACAATCAAGCATGTGTCACGCATCAGTAGTTAGTTTTCCACTTGCAGCCATTAATACGCCTGATTGGAAGATCCGCCCAATAGCCACTACCATAGTATCATTTACCAGACAATGGTTAATCAAATCATTTGTAAGATTCACAGGAAGTCTCTCAAGATTCACATGATTAAGAGCACGATAATTGTCAACACTGACTAAAGCAACATTGTAATGTAAACTATGAAGTTTCAATGTTCCCATTTCACATCGTTTGTCTGGGAGTAACACCTCAATCTGCAAACAATACAATGAGACTATTAAATATCCTGAAAAAACAATGATCACAGTATGGTCAGGAACACTAACCCTCAAGTCCCCAATAATCATATTTTGATCACCAGGATCCCTAACCAAGCAAGTGCCACAACATTTTGAGATATCTCAGAAGAAACTCCTTTTCTGAATTTACCCCAGACAACTTTAGGATATACACCACCAAAAGGACATTCAAAAGTATTAACCAAAATCATGGCACCTGGTATAATATACTCCCTCCGTCCCACAAATAGAGTAGTTCTCGCTTCCAGAAAACAACTTTTTACAACTTTGGCCAATTATATAGAAAATAGTATTAATATCTATAATACATTATTAGTATCATTAGAAAGATTTTTTAATCTAGTTTTTTTAACAAATTTATTTGAAGATATAAATGTTGCAAGTTTTTTCTATAAATTGTGTCAAAGTTAAAAAATAACACGTGCACGTATCCCATAACTACCTTGACCATACTCCTAGATGGCACACAGATCGGGAAACCGTTCCTTCTAAACTAGATTTGTGCCTGTGCGTTGCTACGGGACAGCAAAATTTTTACAATGAACAATATATAACACTGTAAAAGAAAATAATTCAATGAAATAACTTTTTTTGCTGCAAAACAAAACAATCAATTTGCTCTATTATAGGTCCATACCCATGCGTTGCTACGATGGCTAAAACCATATTTCGTGTCCTAATAAAGATTTCATAAAATATAATCCAGTTTCAACAAAAGAGAGACGGGTTAGGATATTTTAATAACCCACACCTTACTACGTTACGTTCTATTGACCTAAAAGGAGCAAGCACCAAGCGGGATCTATTTAAAACTCAACTTATAGCGGACAAATATATTGCGTCAGTAAACATCCTTTCAGGAGCAAGCACCAAGCAAGATCTTGTACCCAACACAATTTATTCCATTTCTTATAGGATCGTTGCATTTTACACGAAAGTCCAACCATGACGGGGTATGTGCATTGCAAAACAGGAAATATTCTTGAGTTAAAATTTAGAAAATTCTCATGAATTTCAAGGTTGCTCGTCTGTCAGGCTAGTATAACATTTCGGAGCCAAGACAAACAAAGCAGGCAACACAGATTTTGTAAATTAAATGATAATTTAAAGATTTGGCCATGGATCAGATGTAAAAAGAAGGAAGAGATCGAGATATCACTAAATTTAGAGTCATCTCAAGATTGATCTTTATTTTGAGCTAGAAAAGCACCAAACGATTTGAGTCATTGTAAGGAAAATGGCCCTAGGCCATGTTTGTGATTTGATGATTGATTGACAACATAGTCATCGGACTAACATGTGTTTAAAGATGTATTTTTGTAGATTTATAAGGATGAGTTTTTAGACATGCAAATGGTTAGAAATGTGCTTCTATCTCATACAAAAGTGGCAAAAAAAACGAGATGAAAATCGACGAAGAAATGATGCAAAAACGATCAAAACAGTTGCCCAAACAGTGCTGCGGATAAGCCACAGATATAGTCGGTGGTGATGCTGATGCAGAGTAGTAGTCGGTGGTACCATCGAATTAGTCGGTGCTACCATCGAAATAGTCGGTGCCGAAGGCTTTTTCTAGGTAGTTTGAAGGTCTCTCTGTGTGTGACCATCAACTATTTAGGTGGTACATCATAGGGGGCATCGAAATAGTCGGTGCTAAGGAGTTTTTTTAGCAAGATTGAAGACTCTCTGGGTGGCAACCATCGATTATTTCAATGGTACTAGAGAGAAGGCACCAAAATAGCCGATGCATGGAGGACCCAGGTGTAAGAGACTCAACGGCTAGCTGAGGTGGCACCATAGACTAATTCGGTGGTTCCTCTTCTGCACCCATCGATTTAGTCAGTGGTACGCAGAAAGTTGCAACGGCTATGCAACAACTAGTTCCTTTGGTTGGGGCTATAAATACCCCACCACACGATCATTTCAAGTGTGCTTGAGCTCAGGGAAGATATTGGCAAGTGTTCTACATATTCTTGAGTGCTCAATCCACCAAAGTGCTAAATAGAAGATCTAGGTGATTAGCCAAGTGCTTAGTGCTAGTCTAGACCCTTTAGCACATCTCTTAGGTGTTTAGCCTAGAGCTTAGTGAGGTTTGCATACCTCTTTGCTTACCAGTGCTTGCATGCACCAAGTGTCGTAATCCGGGGCTTGTAGTCTTGCGAGACCCTTCAACCGAGTTTGTAGAGAGGCCGCTGGTGCTTGTGCAAGGGAGGAGAGGCCCTTGGCGTTTGGGCGAAGCTCTACCAAGTGAAGGCGACGAGGAGCGTCCGGGAGGGACGAGCGGAGACCCACTTGCGCGTGGGGAAGTACCGTGGTCACCCACGGAGTTACTCGACCGGGGAGTTTATGCCCTTGTGTGGGCATTCCCTTTAAGAGGAGCTCCAACAACGAGGATTAGTGGAAAGCTCGTGAGCTTTCCGATACCTCGGTAGAAATCACCATGCCGGGAGTTTGCTCTTCTCTACCCTTTAAGCTTCCGCATTTCATACTTGCACTACTTTCTGCATTTACCTTTTCTAGACTTGTCATGCTACTATAGTATTGGACCTAGGGTGCAAAATTTTGTAGAGGTAGAGATAGCAACACATAGAGAAAACCTAGAGCACATTTCGATAGAAATTGAGATAAGTTTTCATATGTGCAATTGGAGCCTTAGCTTTTAGAGACACCTAATTCACCCCCCCTCTTAGGGTGTCACGGTCTCTTCAATTGGTATCAGAGCCGGAGCTCGTATTTGGACCTCTGGCCTCACCGCTAGACGAGCAAAATGACATCTATAGAGGAAGGAAGTGATATCGGTATGCCTCCACACTTTGACGGCACTAACTACCCCTATTGGCATATTCGTATGAGTTATCTAGAAACAAAAGGTTTGGGTGTTTGAAGAGTGACAAATGATGGGATGCAACCTCTAGCTCGACCAGAAAAACCCACCAAGGTCGATGAGAGGGAGTTGCAACTCAATGCTATTGCTCGTAACTCAATTCTTAAATCTTTGAGCATGAATGTGTTTAATCAAGTCTATGATGAAAAATGTGGCAATAAAATTTGGAAAAAGCTTAAAGAGCTTCATGATGGCACAAGTGATGTGATCAACCAAAAATATGACTTGATTAAGCGCAAATTTGATTCATTTGAGATGTTGCCTAATGAATTAACCAATGACATGTATTCACGATCAAATTTTTATTTTCAATGAGCTAAATGCTTTAGGTTTGAACAAGGTGACAAATGAAGATATCTCAAGAAAGATCATCCAAGCCCTTCCAAGAGAGAAATATGGAAACCTTGTCACTTACCTCTTCGTGAGAAGTTCAAGGATGCCGACGCAAGCATGATTTTGGGCAAGATCAAGGCTTATGAGCTATCCAACAAGATCACCAAAGAACCTTCTACCTCAAGCCAAGAAATTGCTTCATCAAGTAAACAAGAAGAGGAGGAGAAGGAGTATGAGAAGAAGCAAAGATCTTCCAAGCAAAAGAAAAAAGCTCATAAGTATGTATAAAGCTCAAGCTCAAGCTCAAGTGAGGCACAAAGCTCAAGTGAAGAGGAAGAGAGTGATGAAGAAGAAGAAGAGGATGAAGATGATGAGAGCGACACCTCTCTTGATGAAGAATCCAAAGAGCTCATCAAGAAGATAGAGAGGATGTTGAAGAAGCTCAACTCCAAGGGTGTTCCCATCACTATGCAAGACGTGGTCTTCACCAATGATAGAAGAAAGCAAAGACATATGGTTGCTATCATTGTGGTGAGAAGGGGCACTTCCGTGATTCATGCCCTATCCTTGCAAAGGAGTTAAAGAAAGCCCGCAAGGAAGGAGAAAGAGGAGAAGGGAAGCAAGCAAGCACTCACTAGCATCGGCAAATGTAGTGATTTGGATGAGAAGCCAAGAAAGCCCTCATCTAGAAAAGCATCATCAAGCTCATCGCACATATGTCTCATGGCCAAAGGTATTGTTGCTAGTGATAGCGACGATGATAGCGATGTGAGTGATGATGACTCCTCTCTTTCCATTCAAGAGCTTGTTGATACCATTCGCTCTCAAGATGATGCAATTAAAAAGCTCTTAACTCAAAACAAGGATCTTAAGGAAAAATTGGCTAGCTCATCATCCAATTATGAAGCATTGGTTGAAAAGTTTGAAATTATGGTAAACCACAATGATGAGCTAGCAAATAAAATTAAGGTCCTTGAACAAGCATCATCCAATAATGCATTTACCTCACCTATCCTTGAAAAACCTATAATGGATGCATCTATTTCTTGCATTGATTTAATTGATGAATCTTGTCTTGCAATGATACTTGTGTTGAGAATTTGGTTGTAGAACCAATTGATGAGCTCATTGTGCAAGAAAATGAAGAGCTTAAGCAAGAAGTAGAAAAGCTCAAGAAGGAGTTGGCAAGGCTCAAGAACAAGAAGGTGGCATGTGAGAGCAAGAAACAACCTCCTCAAGATAACCGTCCCAAGATGGTGAAGAAGCTTGAGAAGGGTGCAACCGTGACTTGCTACTCATGCCATGAAAAAGGCCACAAGTCCTATGAGTGCAAGAAGAGGACGAATGAAGAGAAGAAGAAGATCACTCTCAACACCAAGCCCTACTTGAAGGTTGACAAGGTGAAGAGCACACCGTACCTACTCAAGAAGAAAGACGACAAGGTGGTGGCTCACTTGCTCAACAAGCAAAGAAAGGGGTGGAACCAACCTATTTGGGTGCCCAAGGAGATCATTGCTACCATGAAGGGCTCCAAGAAGGTTTTGGATCCAAAGGCGACATAGAGTCCGCGGGACTCGGGAGGATTTGGAGGCTTGGCCACAAGAGAAGAGCAATTCAAGCAAAGAGTCAAGCTTATCAAGATTTAGAGTATATTGGAAATTATGGTAAATCCTATACCCAAATCCTCCCAAGGTAACATAGGTAACTAGATTTAATTTCAATATAATTTCAATTAGCATCTAGCTCCTTTCATTTCTAGGATTGCATGTTCATATATCTATTCCATTGCATTGCCTAGTTGTCCTTTTCATATGGCAAGTTTGCTTGTGTTTCTCACTAACCCATGAGCAACTTGCATGGTTTATTAGTTGTAGGAAAATGGCACCTAAAACTTTATTTCATATATTAAGTGTGCCAAATTTACAAACTATAAGATACTTCCCAATGTTGTTATTGACTAATGGATGTCTCGCACAAGCAATTCAATTGCTTGTATGCACACATTTAGGGGGATCTATCTTATGGTTTGTGATTTTGAGACTAACCTTGCTTGCAAGCTTGTCATGTGTGTCGTCTCATTTTGGAACGATCCCCGGAGATATGCAAGGCTTAATCTTCAAGTGATATAATCTTACATTGGTATCTTTGTCCTTTATTGATATCATGTATTTCAATTCATATAAGATATCTCCATGCACAATATAGATTAATCTCCTCATCTTGTCTTAATTGAATATTTGTGCATATGGTTCATTTTCTATCATATATATGCACACACTTAGGGGGAGCTTAGTCTATGTTATGTTAGTTTCATGTTCATGACCTTGATTGTCAAAGGTGGAGAATTTCATATCTTCCACATTTAATGGCTCATGTTCTATGAAACTCTCCCTTGTGCATTTGATGTCTTTCTTTTTGGTGTTTGATTCCAAGGGGGGAATTCTAGTGACCAAAGCAAGTACACCTTAAGGGGGAGCTGACCTTAAGGGGGAGGATGCAAGACAGCAAGAACCTCAAGTATAGGGGAGATTGTAGATTTCAAGTTTGGGGGAGAGTGCAAGAAATTTGATCCAAGAAAGGGAGAAAAGTGGCATTGGAGTAAGGGGGAGCCTTGCCTTATGTCCAAATTAACCACACAAGGGGCATTTTAGTCAAAATGGTAAGAGCAAGGTATGATCAACTCAAGTCTTTCAAGCATTTCAAATAATTGTTTATTTTGGTTTCTTGAATGCATATGTTCTTGCTCTTGCATAGTATCCTAGCAAGTAGTTGTTTTCAATTCAATATCTTTTATCTCTTGCTTTGGTTGTGTTGTCATCAATCACCAAAAAGGGGGGAGATTGTAAGGAAAATGGCCCTAGGCCATGTTTGTGATTTTGGTGATTGATTGACAACATAGTCATTGGACTAACATGTGTTTAAAGATCCATTTTTTTAGATTTTTAAGGATGAGTTTTTAGCCATGCAAATTGTTAGAAATGTGCTTCTATCTCATACAAAAGTGGCAAAAAAAAACGGGATGAAAATCGACGAAGAAATGATGCAAAAACGATCAAAACAGTGCCCCAAACAGTGCTGCGGATAAGCCACAGATATAATCGGTGGTTCACCATCGAATTAGTCGGTGGTGATGCTGATGCAGAGTAATAGTTGGCGGTACCATCGAATTAGTCGGTGCTACCATTGAAAGGACCATGATGTCACCTAGAGGGGGGTGAATAGGCGTTACCTGCAAATTCTAAAAACTAATCCCCTCTGTCAATACAGAACCGGCTAGACCGGTTCCTCAAACCGGCTAGGCCGTTTATACAGATAATCACATGACACGGACAGAAACCGGTCAGGCCTGTTTACCAAAACCGGCCAGACCTGTTTCACAGGGACAGTGACGCCAATTTTCTCTTTTCCACAAGTTCTAGCACAATCAAAGTTCTTGCGATGCTTGTACAAGTATATCAACAGATGCAACACGTTTCTACACACAAGACAAGCACGCCAAGAATATATCAAAGCGGAAGCACAAAGATAATTGCTAGAATGAAGTAAGTGAGGCAAACCAGAAAGGAGACAAGATGATTTGTTTGACCGAAATTCAGATCCACCACGTGCTACTCCTAGCACGAAGGATCCTACTCTCCGTTGAAGAACTCTTTAGGAAGCAAGTCTTTTTCAACTCCTTCCACCGAGTCGGGTCTCTTTCAACCACTTCCCAACTTCCACTAGCTCGCTTCTTCCCTTGCGAAGGCGAAGCGCAACCTTCACAAACTTCCCGCAGCTCACCACACACGTTGGGAGCTCACGAGCAACCTCTAACCGTCTAGGAGGATGAACCTCCAAGAGTAACAAATGCGTCAAAGCTTTTCACGGATTCACCACAAGTGCTCAAGCCTATGGAATGCTCTTTTCCGCTCTCTAATTGCTCACACTCAATCACTCTCTCAACCCAACTCAAAGATATGGCTAGATTCACACAAATCTCACATAGAGAGGTTGGGGAGAGCCTTGCTGGTGGTTTGGAGTCTCTTGGGCGTGTAGGAACTGAATGGAACCAGCACCCTCTCAAGGAGAGGGATGGGGAGTATAAGTACTCAGGCCAACTCGAACTAGCCGTTGGAAACCGGCCAGGCTGTGCCACACCCGATTTTAAAGGATAAATCGAATGCAATCTCATATGTGTGCCAGGATCAGAAATACACACATATGATAGACAATAAGCGAATAACCACAACCAAGTCTCATCAAACGTATAGTAAAGTATTTATTACATCTCAAATGACTCAAAGTCTAGCGGAAGCATACTCGAAACGTTTATCTAATGAACGATAATAAATTGTCCCATCTCCACAGGCGTGTTGACTGGGGGAACTCGCCTAGAACTCCTCATAATCAGCAGTTATATCATCATAATTCTCCAAGTCTGAGCAGCAATCCGGGTAGTGTAGATGCAAGAAATAAATCCGAAGCGTGAGCACATATTGTACTCAACAAGGGGAAATAATAATAACTAAATAAATAACATGCAAGGCTTTATAAAGTGGAAGGCTAATAGGATAATAGCAATTAGCACTTTTAGCTGGTCAAATTTTATTAAGCAGCTCATACTAGCAAAAAAAAGTATATACCAACCCACATTTAATGTAAATCATCATCATACCATTCTCATCACCATCATCATCAAGTAACCACGATTTAATTCTCGAGTTCAAGTAAACTAATCATGTGAGGATCCAAGTCTCTCATGACCGCGAGCACGGCTGTTATAACAGTTTTTAACACTCTGCAGAGGTTGTACAACTTTACCCACAAGTCGTGTAAAAGCTCCTAAGAACTTTAGACCCAACGACGCTGCACCACACAGGCACGTATCACACTACCGAGGTGTGACTGCATAGGGACGCTACGAGGCCTTTACAAAGATTCGCTAGCAAGTAACAATCCGCTGAGGTTTCAAGTCAAAGCGGACCATAACCCTCCCTAATGAGAATGCCTCTTAGCCAAGCCGACTTCCCAAGAGGTTCGGGCTATACCCCATCAATGCAACCCCTCTTGCCTTTTTGGTAAGATCATTATTCACTAGAGTTTCTAATTAATTAGCCAAGACTAGAGCCATGATAGTCCTTGTGGTTGTACGGGCTTCCTGGGTGGTTTTCCATGTTCCAATTAAAAGTCGTATGGTCTTGTGAATAATATCTCGTTCGGAACATAGAGTATATCAATAATTGTAACCATTATTCATTTACCAAACCCAGTTGAGCAAACTAAGCATAAACTACCATCAAATTAATTAATAACCCAGGTATGATAAAAAGAGACTAGGCATCATCCTTAATAGGAACCCATCAAATTTAATGCATGCGAGAAATAAATAGTGTAATTAAAATGCATGTTATTTAGGTACAAATGGGAATGACCAAGGGATACTTTCCTTCCTCCAAACCCTGCTGCTGCTCAGAGTCTTCGTAGCCTTGTTCTTCAACGTACTCCTCGAACGACGCGCTTTCTACGCATCACACATTCACATACAAAGAAAACAATACAACAAATAAGAAACAATACACCAAACAATAGTAACAGAACTGAACAAGCAAAAATCACATTTTATTTTCAACACGGATCGCGTGAACGCGGAAATCGCTAAAAACAGAGTTAAAACGAAGAATATATGGCTAAAACAAGATTCAGGGGCTTGCTGGCGAAAAAAACTAAGTTTGAGGGCCTTTCTATAGAAAAAGAGGACTAAAAACATAATTTCATATAGAACTTCGAGGGCTTACTAGCAAAAGTACAAGCTAGGACTGCGGCCACTATTTCTTCAAAGCTTAGGGTTAAACTCGTGAAGAAAAGGATTAGTTCGTAAATACTTTTGAACTACGATGGACTGCGGGTTAATTCTGATAAAACTTAGGGTCTCTTTTACAAAACTGCCATGGCTGACCGGAGCTGACCGGTACGCCGGCCGATTGACTTGAATCTCAGCCGCTCAAACCAGATCGAACGGCCACGGTGGACTCAGGGCGTCTCCCTCGCCGGAGACGGCGACTAGAGGCGGCGCCGCCCGGTTTTCTCGGCGGAGGATCGCCGGAGTTGTGCGATTCCGGGGCTAGGAACCTCCGTTTCGAGTGAATCGAAACCCCAGAGCGAGAAGGGGATGTGGGGATCTCAATTTGGCGGTTCTTGACGGGGATTATGCGGCGTAGGCGGCCGACGACTGCTCATGGCGGTTCGGAAGACGCGGCGGTGTGGCGCGAGCGTGTGAGAGCGAAGGGGCGAGCAAGGACAGGTCGATGAGCTTCCTCGTACCAAGCTCGACGATGGATCGTTGTCGGCTGAGAGGCAGTGAATGGAGAGCTCGACGGCGGTGGCTGACGGCTAGGGTTTGCGGCGGCGGCGGAGCTCGGGAGCTGCTGCGGCTAGGGCTTGGGACGAAAGATCGAGGCGGCGACTCGTTCAAGCCTTATATAGGCGCCTTGGCGTGCGCACCAGGGAGTCACGGCACCCCGACTCGGGCTCGGGTTCAAGCGTGAGCCTGGTCCGGTTCGGTGAGAGCAAGGAGAGGGATGACAAGCGGGCCCGGCTCGTCGGTGAAATAGAGAGAGAAGAGAAGACTGGGCCGGCTGGAGAAATGGGCCGCGCAGGGCAAGCTTCGGGCTGAGCAGGCTGAAAGAAAACAATAACAGCCCAAGGTGAACAGGAACACACCAAAAATTACAGAAATAGACTTTGTGCATTTTCTAAACTCAACCAGCAACAAATTCGAATTCAACAGAAGTTTAAACTCAGCAATCATAATAAAAGTGCTCCAGCATGAATTTGAAGTATAAATGTGATCCTATATTTAATTTTAGTTTACAAGCATAAATAGGTTTAAATGCCTAGCAAAACAATAGCTCCTACAAGATTTAATTATAATTTCAAATAAAATTCAGAATTATTCAGAATGTTGCTACTGTTGATTTTGTGAAATTTAGGGTGTTACAGGCTGATACCTAAACCGGCTAGGCCTCTTTTTCAAATAAACTAGTCGTTGGCTCATGAACCTGGCAGAAACCGGCCTGACCTGTTTGCAAAACCGGCCTGGCCTGTTTTTCCCAGGCAGCACGCTCAAGTTTCTCTCAAGGCTATCCTCTCATGGGTTTTTCTAAGAGCACTTTTGATGCTTCCTTTAGAGCAGTGTTGCATCCCTCTTGATAGTACGGCATGCCTAAACTCAAGAGTAAGTAAGATTGTAAATTCATCCACTTGATCTTGTATGTCTTCAATTCGCCATACTTAGTATTTTCAACTTTTGGGAGCTTCCATAACTGAGCATATCCATCTTGAGCTGGTGACTTGAACCAAGATCTTCATTGTATAGGAATAATAACATAATCTAGTCCATTACTCACTTTTGTCATATAATGAATTTTGCTTTCCAATATGAGACTCATTTGACCTTTGATTCATCGGTGTCGACCACTTGGCTTGATTCTTCACCCTAGCTGGGTTCTTCACGGCTAAGTCGTCACTTGCCCTTCACCTTTGCTTAGTACCTCAAAACAACGAACTTGATCAAAACACCTTCACCATAGAGCCATTTGAGCTTCACGATGGATGGCAAACCAATATCTTCACTTTAGAGAACTCTTCACATGATTGTTCTTGAATCATAATAAATATTTCATATATGCAAGCTTCCAATATTGAAGACCAATTTATATCACATATGCATATGTCCTTTATAATAAATCCAAGAAGCCTTGCAATGTTTAATTGACCATCATCATGTTCATTTCTATGTGATCCCTTTGTTTGTCGAACAAGCTTTATATGAATTGGAGACTTGCGTAAATGTGTCTTGATCATGAAAACCTTCTCCATTATTTGGTTTAACCTTTACTAGTCATTGAAAAAAACATTTGTATCACGAGATCACATACTTGCTTGTTCTTCCTTGTTGTGAGCCATTTAACATATATTCAACATTTGAAACAATATTGTACTCATGAATATGAGTGTAAAAACCTGCTCACATTTCTTAGACAAACAAGTTAGTCCTTTAATTGTTTTGTCACTCAATTCACCAAAATCCACTTAGGGGCCTAGATGCACTTTCAACCATCGAAATAGTCGGTGCCGAAGGCTTTTTCTAGGTAGTTTGAAGGTCTCTCTATGTGCGACCATCGACTATTTCTGTGGTGCATCATAGGGGGCATCGAAATAGTCGGTGCTAAGGAGTTTTTCAGCAAGATTGAAGACCTCTCTGGGTGGCAACCATCGATTATTTCAATGGTACCAGAGAGAAGGCACCGAAATAGTTGATGCATGGAGGACCCATGCGTCATAGACTCAACGGCTAGCTGAGGTGGCACCATAGACTAATTCGGTGGGTCCTCTTCTGCACCCATCAATTTAGTCGGTGGTGCGCAGAAAGTTGCAATGGCTAGTTCCTTTGGTTGAGGCTATAAATACCCCACCCCATGGTCATTTTAAGTGTGCTTGAGCTCAGGGAAGATATTGGCAAGTGTTCAACATATTTTTGAGTGCTCAATCCACCAAAGTGCTAAATAGAAGATCTAGGTGATTAGTCAAGTGCTTAGTGCTAGTCTAGACCCTTTAGCGCATCTCTTAGGTGTTTAGCCTAGAGCTTAGCGACGTGGTGTAGTGATTCCCTTTTTTACCTCCGCACTTCACTGTCGTACAGAGCATTGAATGCGCCCGTCAGAGGAGTGGGTGGGCGCATTTCCTCATAGGCTGAGGAGGTCTCGAGCGAGACAGAGAGCCCTGGGGTTGAGGGCCCTTCGAAGGGCTTGACAAGGGAGCCTCGAGCGAGACGGAGATGACTCCCGCTCGGGGGTAGCTCCTACCCTCGAGCAGGACAGAGATGGCGAGGCGCTCGTGAGGAACCTCGTACTGGGCCTCATGCAGACCGTTTCTGCTGATTGGGCCATGGGCCTTGATGGTTGATCTGCGCGGCTCATGTTAGATAAGCAATATGGTTCTTTGCTTTGTTTTTTTGGGTGATTACCTCCTAGATTAGGATACCCCTAATCATGATGCTCCAAAGACCGCAAGGAGATCAAGATCATTGTTCGGATCAACTAGCACGATGGTGTTGTTCTCGTCAATATTCTGCTCGACCTCATGAAAAAGTAGTAGCATATTTTTGGATATTCATTAGTTCCATGAAGTTAGCGTTCCGACAAATCAATAATCAAGTCAATCGGAGGGTCCTACCAGTGATTATTGCTTAAACACCGAAGGTCGTGCATTTTGATATTTTCTGGACAGCATACAGCGCTAAAAGTAAAACATGCGTAACTCACTCGTTTGAACTCTGCTTAAGATGAATGATCACTCATTGGAAAGGCAATTTCATGTAGTTTTCAATGGGCCTATATTTCGGTATATTTTCTGTTGAGTACACAGGAGGGAATCCATGAAGAAGGGGCAGGAGCAATGTGACGGGAGCAAGAAAGAGGAGATAACAATGATGACAATGAAGAGGAGCATGGGCAAAGCTTTCATCAAGCATACATGATCAAATTCAGAGGCTTGAAGCAAAATAAAAACCTCAAGGAAATCAACAAGTGAAGACACAAGCGGTCTACCTTCGACAAACGAAGATGTTGAAAGTGAACCTCGACGAATTGCAAAGGGCGACATCAAGCTGCATGGATACTTCGGATTCTTGCATGAAGTATTATGGCTTCGTGAAAATGGGAAGGTATGTGAGAAAGTTGAGCCCTATAGCTTTAAATGAAGTGCTTTGCAGGAGGCAACCCAGTCTTTTTATCACATATTAAGATGACGGTCTATATTGTGCTGTTAATCGGAACATCAAGTAACATTGTACCATTGATCTAACAAAAATCACAACATCATATTGTTTATCATAAATGTTATTGAGGGAGCACTTTCTTATTTGATCTTGGAAAAACTGAAGACATTTTTGTGTGCCTATTAGTGTTTGGAGTCTTTTCTTTTTGTCTTTTTTAGAGAGATCTATGAAGCATAACACCGCCCTTTGATTCTAAACTTGTGGATAGTTAACTTAGGATAATTCTTTTTTTAGGACCACCAAATTTTCATGGCATATCATTTTGTTGCACCATATTGTTCACCCACCATATGAGCATTTTATATCCATATTGTCCTCCACCTCGCATCACATTGTATGTTGCATTTTATAACCCTTTTTTTTGTGAAATCTTTGTTTCCTAAGCCTACTCATCAAACCCTACCATACAAAACAAAAGCCAATAGAGGTAGGATCGATTCTTTGATCCACTTTAGATTAGCTATTGATTTCTACCCCTATTCTAACTAAAAAAACTTTGACTAGCCTCCTTACATAAAAACCCCTCACCTATTGCCAACCTAAAACCATAGGTTTTTTTCATCCAAAAATCTAAATTTGTTTATTTGTTTAAAAATCACCATAGATAGAATTTCTATACCTAAACCGCCCTCTTCAAAGTTATTGTTTTAGGCCAAAAATGGATAGCCATGAACCTACCCATCAACCTTCCTAACCCTTGTTTTGCTAACTTTGCATTTGCATTTAGCATCCACCTCATTTTCGTCATCCTCATTATGTTAGCTTGGTCTTAATCTTAATGATGAATGCTTTCATATTCATGATAATGCTTACATAAGCATTTTCCTTAGCAAACTTGTGTAAACGTTCTGTTTGAACATGCTTGCGAGCTTCATCTTTAAGCTTTTTTTACCTTGCTAGTAATCCACTTTGCTTTCATATTTCATTGGGTTGCTTTATAAGCTTTGCAATGCGCTTCATTTTTCTTGTGCTATAAAGGCCTAATGATCTTGGGATAGGCATGGTGTTTTAACCTTAAGTCTTTATGGCTATAGAGAAATTGGGCATTCTAGTTGTAAACATGGTGTTTAGAACTAGGTGTAAACATTGTGTTTGTTTATATCTCTAACTCTCATTTGCATTTACACTAGCATATACGTACACTCATTAGATTTTTTATTTTCTTTTGCTAAGTTAGCTATGCCACAAGTTGGGATCCTAGGGATGATTGGTTTGTTGGCAATTGTTTCTACTCCCGACTGTCATCACGGGGGTAGTGTGTGCTTAAAATATTTTGTAGGCACGATAGAGCACTCCCATGAGTTCAACATCGAAAGAATTGCAGCGAAGATCATCAAACTCATCAAGACTTGTTGTTTTCATCAATTTGAGCACGTGTTTAAAGCTGTACAAGAGTGAAAAGTTGATATTCAAAAGCTCCATCAAATTCCTTCCAACGCATCCAAGATCACCCAATTGGAAGACCGTGCAAGGAGATATGGCAAAAACTTGACGCTGCTTGTGCTGAAATTCATTGGGACATATTGCAGTGCTTAAGTAAAATGGGCATAACTCTCTTGTTCAGAATCCGTTTTGGGCAAACGATGACTAGTTGGAAAGGAAATTTTGTACACTTTGCAATGGAGTAAAAATTCGTGGAATCTGAGGCAGCAATGTGGACAGCAAGAAATTGTAGGAGGCGATGACGAAGTATGGAACGATTGGAACCAAGGCTTAATGACAACAAGAAGAAATTGAGGGAAGATCAAGGAACGCCACACATAATAAGGACGGTAACTCTTCCTTTAACTTCTCTTGTTCATATCTTTCTATATGCTTGTGTATAAATATGCCTTCAACCATAGCATAAAAACATTCGTATATCTCTCGACCAATAATATGGCTTCTAAGAGGATAGCCTAGTTTTGTTTTTGTTTTGAATAAATAAAAGATCACCATCGCATTATGATCACCATGATGATATCTTGATATTTTTTGCTTATGGAAAAATGATAAAAGTTGCCACCTTGTTCTACCTACACCATGTTATATATGAGTTGACTATTTCCTCTCTATTAAATGGAATTAAATGACTAAATACCAACTCTTTTAATTGTGGAGGTTAAATGACTAAATTCTAGACCCACATACATAACATTGTTCTTTCACTTAAGTTGACCGATGAATTTATATCTTGTATTGTTTCATTGAAAATTAATTCCTACGCTGTCTACATTTGTGAATATCTTGTAAAGTTCTACCTACCAAGGCCATATACATGCATGCTCCTTCATAACGAAACCTTTAGATTGCAAACTTATATTTTGATGAGTTGCATTAGGATTGATTTCTATGGTACAAGACTAAGGAGCTGGTCATTCTTTTGTGTAACCTTTTAATGCTAGCCTTTTTGTCCATGCATTGTGAATTTTCACATTGGAAAATTTACAAACTTTGTTGGGCATCCACCCAAAACCCAAATATTGTTTTGGACCACAACCCTATTTGAGTATGGAATAAATTCTTGATAGAAAATAGATTTTATACTTACCTCGGCGGTCGTATTTGCCCTCTCTTTTATGCTCGAGGACGAGCACGTTCAAGCATGGGGGAGGAGTCATCGCATATCTCTGACTTCCGTCGAGTAAGTATCATGTTGTGTAAGTTCTAACTAGCAAAAAGAAAAAAGAAAAAATATATAATAAAAGATGCATGCCCAAAGAAGGTATGCCACATGCTCACAAGGCATGTCAAAACAAAAAAAAATTAAAAAAAAGAAAAGAAAAAAGAATAAAATGTTCCTTAGTTCTTTTTGCGTCATTTAATTCCTAAGTGCCTTAAAGATAATCCATTCTCAAACTTCCAACCATGTGTAATCCGATAACAAGAACTTTATTTGTGTCTCGAGATCACCCATTTGCCACTTGCACATGTCCATCTATCTAAAAAGTGTGAGTTCCATCTCTCTCTCCAATATTATTTTTCCATGACCTTTTTGACTATTCTAGATATCTCTTAGTTTGACAATATTTCGAGCATAATGTTTTGCTAGGAATGTTTTACCTACCAAGCTCCACATAAGCTTCCCACTTTCATATATGAGTAGAATAGGTTGAAGATAATCTAGTATAGGCTTGAGTGACTTGATGAGTTGAGTGTTTCCATGAACTATTGCAAGAGAACCTCGCTTATGTTGGATATGCATCTTTTTGAAAACTCTTAACGATGGAACAAGGTAAAGGTTTGAAGTTCACTTGAGTTTGAAAGCATTGCATTAATTTCTTATTGTGGCTTGTTCTTTATTGCTAGTCTATCTTCCATAATGAAAAAGTAGCCGGTCACAATTTGAACTTACATGCTAAATACTTAAGAGAGCAATTTGTCATGTCACTAGCAAAAGTGTCCGTGCGTTGCTATGGGTTCCACCCACTTTTTAAATAATTTTGGTGTTACACACACCTATCGGAAGAGGATTGTTAGGCCAATCTCAGTGGGGCATGGGCAATAAATAGAATGCCACATAGGCATTTTGTGATGTGGCAGTACATTAGTGAAGAGAGAGGTGAAATGAGTTTCATGGTAATGAAACTCTGCATAGTTATCTAGACAGCTTGTGTCTTGCATGTAACCTAGAGAACAACAATAGATGAAACTATGCATTGAGAGGGGGGTGTTTCATCATAGTTTCAAACATTTTTAGATAATGCGGCATTCTAGATAATCATGTCCATGAAACTCTCATTGAGAATGGCCTTAGGGTTATTTTTGCCATCTTCCAAGCTATTGACGGTTAGTCGGTAGGTTAATGGCAACGGGAATGATACCCTTGGAGCATATTGTAGCCTCTAGTTAGTAAGTGCTGCCTAAGTATTCAAGGTTGCACACTTCAATTTATTGTGAATTCCACGTCATATTCTCGGCTGATGCTAATGCCTATCATCATAGTTTGAAACAAACATGTTGAACGCTGAGTGCTACATATAATGTATTTGTATAAATCAAAATAACTCAACTCTCCTTTTATTTGGGGATTATTGGGCTGAATTATTGGCTCAACACAATAATTTTTAGCTTTATTTTTTCATCAACTGTCCCAACATAATATTTTTTAGCTTTATTTTTTTATCAACTGTCCCAATCTAATACTCTGGATTTTTTATGTTTTCTTCCTATTTCATTTTTCCATCTCTTCTAACGATTCTTTTAGCCTTTTCCCCTAATTCTTTCTTCTTCTTTCTTTCCCGTCGATTACTATCTACTCCCTCCGTCCCGTAAAGACAGTCGTTTTGGCTACAGGCGCTTGTCCCGCAAAGATTGTCGCCCTGGGCCTCTGACACGTCTTGCAGTGCCTATACCTCCTAGGCTCCTAGCTGTACCACTGCATTCCTGCACCCAGCACCCCTCCAACTCCAACCACATATTCCCTCACGCGCGTGTGCCGAGGCAGCGCCCTTGTGGAGCGATAATGATGCTCTAGGGGCAGCAGGGTCTTTTCCTCTTTGCTTTGGGGTCTCCATTTGTTGTCTGGCGATAATCTTTCCGGGACAGAGGGAGTACCTACGATATCTGGTGGGCCCCAGGCGTCAGACTAATCTTATCCCCTCCCTCCGCCCGCAATTTCCCCACCCTCTCTTCCTATTTCGATCTCCCGACGTGCCCCTGCGCGCGATGGTGGCTGCAGGCGGCCGGACAGGCCCTGCTAGCGATGGCTGCCACAATGGAGGTTACGCGCACCGCTTGTATCAGCTTCGGCAGTCACCGTCCCTTTGCTCCCGAGCGGCTGCCGTTCCCCATCTACTTTTCCTTTTCTGCTTCCAAGCTCTAATGTCACCGGCGCCAATAGAGCATGGGGCTCCACTCCCGCCTCCAGCCTCCGCCCCGCTGGTGCCTGGGGCTGCACCGGCTATCACCACCGCCACGCCCACCAACCGATGCCTTCGTGCAACGGCGCATCGTCCCTGCCTCCGCCAACCATGTGCATTCAAGATCCAACTGCTCGCTTCTAACCGAGTTGCATCCGACTGACAGGTGGGGCCCACCTTTCAGGACGGACGGAAAAAGAGGGAAGAAACCTTACGTGTTTTAGGAGTAGGTATATAGATGTATGACTAACTGTAGGAAAGACATTGAAGTGGAACACTGATTTCCTATTAAGCAAGGCTCTTGGACTTACTTGAGGACGAGCAAGGTTTAAGCATGCGGGGATTGTTGGCGCTCCTGAGCGGTACACTTTTAGTGTCATTTAGGTGGAGGTTTCGAACTAATCCATATACTAGCCTGCCACTTGGCATTTGAAATAAACTCATTTGCGCATATGTGTTGTGTTTTATAGCAAGTTGTGTTTTTTCAGAAAAATGACCCAATTTAGAGTATTTATGTGCAAAGTCCAAAACCAACTCCGAACCCGACGGAATCAAGGCCAATGGAGGAACCCCAACCGATCCACTAATGGACCATGTGGGCTTTATAGCCCAAATCATGGTCCTAAGTGTCCACATTTAATAATCCTTGGGCTCGAGAGACTTAAGCATGAAGGAATCGAAGATTTAGGAAGTTCTCCACGAGATCAAGTCAAACTCGGATTCATTTGCGCAGCCCGGGGCAGCACGATCTTTTAGTGCAGATTCGGAGTTCTAAACGGCATCAAATGACAAAATATTGAATACCAAAGTTGATGGCATCATTGAGCTCTTCGATTTTGACCTATGAATCGTACTATTTGGAACATGGAGCTAGGAGATATTACCCCCAAAATACATACTACCCAGAAGAGTCTGAACCAAGACAGATTTCGGCACGACGCTGCTTTGGGGATCTTAACTTCGTTTCTAAGGAAATTCATGAGTATAAAAGTTTTGGAAATTTCGTGCTACACAATTTAGAGTTTGAGTTTGCCTGATTTGGAGTGCGAACGTGGGAGATATGACCTCTACAACGAAGGGCTGCGAAACAGGAAAATCTAGGCAAGGCAATCTTGTGGAAACTTAACTCCCAAGCAAGAATCTCGTCGAAGGCAATGTGGAACTAGACCCAAGTCTCACCTAAGGTATAAAATACAAACCCCTAGGACCCCAAGAAGGGGGTTGATCATCTATCTACCACAAGAACTCAACGGAAACCGAAGAGCAACAACGGAGGGAGACGACAGCCACCGCGAGTTCTTGAAGTTGTTTAGGGATGGCTTTGGCCAACCCTAGCCGCCATGACCTTCCTGCGTGCTTTTGTCATGGTGGAGTTCATGAGTTAGTTGGAGTCGTTGATGGTATGTACTCGGTGTTGACGATCCAATTAAATCTATTATGTGAGTAATGTCTTCATGTCATCTGATCTATTTAGCGATCAAATATCTTCCGGCTTGGCGCTTGAGAGTACCTCCTTCTAAATATTTCATTCTTCTTTGGGTTTGCTTCGTTTTTAGATCTATCTCGAGATAGATTTTTTGGGGTGTTCTTGTAGCCGTGGTGGCTAAGGGTTCATACCAGGACTACCAAAGGGGTTTGACACGTTCTACGTACTTGAGTGGCTAGATGCATGATGTACTTACTCGATTAGCTAGAACTACAACTAGAATGCGCGCATAGGCTTAGTCTTACCTTTGACTATGCTTATCTTTACCGTTGTTCATGGATGTGATCATCCCGTACTTCACTCATATCTTATCAAGGTTTACTTTTTATATGCAATCAATGCTTCATGTTAGGATAAACCCGTTAGATTAAATGGAAATCCCTAGTAAGTTCTTTGTCGATCCACGGATTGATAAATCTTTGAAGAATACTCTAAGGGAAAAGGTACAACCGACCCGTGCGCTTGCGGTACTTAATTGATGCGGTTATGCTCTGTCAACATAATGCTAAGAATCTCGGTATATGATGTGATAGCTTAGTTAAACCGCAATCTAATGCATATTCGTTTATATGTTCCAACATATAAAAGTAAGAAAAATAAGATCAACAGCACTACCTTTGTGGTTTTACATGTGGTGTAAGAAAGCGCCACACAATGAAGCATGCGCCGCGCATCAGTAGTTAGTTTCCCACGTGCAGACATTAGTGTGCCTGATTGGAAGATCCACCCAATAGCCACTACCGTAGTATCAATTACCAGACAATGATGAATCATATCATTTGTAAGATTCACAGGAAGTCTCTCAAGATTCACCGGACAAAGAGCACGGTAATTATCAACAGTGACTAAAGAAACATTGTAATGTAAACTGTGAAGTTTCAATGTTCCTATTTAACATCGTTTGCCTGGGAGTAACACCTTAATCTGCAAAAATGAGACTAAAGATCCTGTAAGAACAAAGATCACAGTATAGTCAGGAACACTAACCGTCAAGTCCCCAATAATCTTATTTTGATCACCAGGATCCCTAAACAAGCTTGCTGAAGTCAGAATTTTTGGATACTTGTCATCAAAGTCAATAAAAACTCCAGTGCATGCAAAAATCCTTGTGTCTCCTGGATACCATGTTGTTGATCATCAGTAAATGATAACAAAACACAAATATGAAATAGTAAATGTGCAAAATCACCTTTGAAAGAAGCAAGTGCCACAACATTTTGTGAAATCTCAGAAGAAAATTTTTTCCTGAATTTACCCCCGACACCTTTAGGATAAAAAAAATAACAAAGAGAAAAAGAAGCAGCTAAAATCAAATCATCGGAAGAAAAAACTCATGCCATGCAGGAAGAATATAGGCAAACAATAAAGTTGATTAAAAGTCCATTTCGCTGGCCGTGGCAGTTCGAAGGGTTTGTGTTCCGAAGATGATAAGTAGCCACCAAACATTTCAGTCGATAGATCCATTAGAATCCCAATCCAAATAGCACGGGAAGTCCTAAAGTAGCTTCACAACATTAAAGAAGCACACACAGTTTGAGCCACCATGTGGTATCGTCCAAAATACATTTATCCGATTGCAGAGCAGCAGGTTCTATTTGACTCGCTGGCCGTGGCAGCTCGGAGGGTTTAGTTAGTCAAGCCATAAATTACAGATACATCATTACAGTGCTAATAAATAGATTCACGATAGTTCAAAGATACCCTGGCACATGCTCAGCCTAATATTATTATTACACAATGAGAAGATCACGACTTTTACGTAGTTCAGTCTGACATTGTCCTGGCACAGAGGAGCAAAGCACGGTTCAGTTGAGTGAGACACACATCTTGCAACGATAGCCTTGGTTTCATTATCGACCTCTGTTGGGATATGCTGAAAAGGTTAGAAACAAAGTCTTAGTGAAGAGTATTTTTTATTCTGTTGTGAGATGAGACAACAGCGTTTAATGGACAACTGACGACTTACACTACACACGGTCTACGCATCTATCAATCGTAATTTGGATGCCATCATCTGTGTTCACTGGGACCTTCTGAGACAAGTGCAAAATAACTCTCAATAAAGAAACTTTTCAAGGGAAAAAACTTTTAAATAGATAATAAACAACTTACTTTTTTCCCAAGCCACAATTGCAAGAACTTATTGACGGTTTCAGTAGCCACAGCCTCATCAATCTGATTTCTGGTTGCTGCATACACACCAATAGCAGTACTAGTATCATTGCATATAAGAGGGCTCCCTGAGGTACGTTTCATCCCATGGCAGTTGTGATTAATCAAAATGTCTTGTCTACCTTTAGCCTTTGGTGGTCCCCTTTAAAAGACAAACAAAAACAAGTGAATGAAACTTATAAGAGGATAAATTAGTTTTGATCTTACATAAACAGAAAATGAAAATCAAATTCTTTAAATGCAAAACTTACAGAATAGTTCCACCATAGGCTGAAGGCTCGAGAGGAAAAAGTTTTGATTCATTTAACTCCATTGACAAGGCATCGGCAGGATGAAAATTTCCCACAAGCACAACAATGGTTCCAGGAGGCTTATCGGCAGAAGAAAATGTCACAACAGGATAATGTTTGACATTTTCTACCACAACACTAAGCACTGCAAGGTCCACTGGTTTGTGTGTGAATAGGACTGTAGCATCCAAATTCACACTTGACCCATATAATGTCACTTTTAGAGAATCAGCTCCTATTATGCTGCTTATGACATGCTCGCATGTTATCACCATCAATGTTTTTTGTTCAGGTTTTTCCCAATAATAAACCCAGAACCATAAAACATAGTCTCAATTCCAGCTCTTCGCCCACTCCCTCCTTTTCTCTTCTGTTCAACAATTTGCACCACAGCTTCTTTGTGAAGGGTTTCTTGTGTTCGAGTAGCAATATCAATCGGATTCGGTGGTGGGGCAGGTATAGCGTTCATGTTGGCAACACACAACAGTAATGATAAATGAGAAAGAGAAAATTAGCACCAAAGCAAAAGACTAACATTTGAAAACTTACGTTAAATGCATAATATGAGAAAAAATATATAGCTAATCTTATATATCTTCACTGTTTATATCTTTGAATAATCTAGGTCTCTAGTCTTTTTTTTTTTTGAGCGAAATCTAGGTCTCTAGTCGTATAACACTAAAATGATACTGAGGAACTCTCTCCTGCTTGGTCTTCTCGGTCAGGCTAGCGCACCACAAAAGGCCTGCCAGCTAACTGGGCCAGAAGCGTGCGATTGATAGTGTGCAACATAATAATTATTTGGGCTAGCGTTTTTTGCTTGGGCCACAACCTGAGAAGGCCCAACAAACCCATCAACGCGACACACTGTTTATCTTCAACCTTCGTTCCCTCGTGAATCGATCCCAACAGAACGCTCGCATCCGTATCTCCAAAAAAAAAACAACAGAACCCTCGCATCCAGTCAGCGCGAGCTGCCCTCGTGTCGCTCCTTTAGGCGGCCTGCATATCCTACCGTCGAGCTTTCACCCGCCAATGAACTATGGCAGTTAGGCGAAGCCCCCTTGGCGTCCAATATTAAATGTCGGATGCCTGGACGAAGTCAACGGGTAAGCGTCGCCTAGCGGCGCATTGCCAACTATGCTCTCTACTCATACTCGCGCTGAAGGCGAGGAGGTTTTATACTATAAGGGAAGGAAAATAAGGGAAGACTAGTGCCGACAAAGGTTCAAACTTCTACCAAGTACCGACAGAGAGATAACAGCTTACCTTCACCAGCGACGGGAAGTGCAGTGCGATGGAGCTCCACCGGCGGCAAGGAACAATGCCTTCCCTCCCTCCCACCCTCCCTCCCTCCCTCCCTCCCTCTCTCTCTCTCTCTCCCTCTCTCCCTCGCCTCTCTCTCTCTCCCACTCTCTTTCTCCGCCCTCTCTCCCTCCCTCTCTTTCTCTAGACGGAACGGAGGGGATAAGGATTGGTGGCCGGAGTAAAGGTTGGCCGGCGGAGTAATAATGGCTCATACAACATTGTGTCAGTTCCACCAGCCGCGCCATGAACACAGGTCGTCCTTTTTTTCCTCTTTGGAGAAGAAGGACTCAGCACGGTAGAGTGTAGAGTGTAGACTGACTTTAGACAAAAAAAGAAAGTGGGTCTCTTCAGTCACGATACTGGGTAGAGCCGAGCCTAGATGCCAAGCTCGAGCTCGCGATCGAACTAGTGTGCATGCCTAGGGGCCAGGCTGGAGCTTGATAAGCCTATAATTAAGCTCATCTTATTGGAAGCTCGTCAAGATTTAGGGCAGAGCAGAGGCGTCGACCGTCAAGAGGGAGTGGAATGTTGACCATGCATGCTTGGGGCTTCAAGCCTTCAGGTGTCCCAAATAAAAATAAGGCTGGCAACTAGGGGTGTGCATGGGTGGGTTTACATGGATTTAGGTGGTTTTTTGACCCACCCATGTAATCATTAGTTTAGATGGATTGAGTAGGATTGGATTTGGGTGGGTTACTTGGATCCATTAATCAAATCACGGAAGCCGTTCTACTGCTCGCTCGCCCGCGCAGGACGCGTCGCCCCTCACCCGCGCCTCCACCGCAGCCCTGCTCGTCGATGCCGCCGCCGCTGGACGGCGCTTTAGCGGGGGCCTTCCTCCGCGAGGCGTGCTACCTCGAGGCCTGCCGTGGCCACCTGTGCCTCGTCGAGCTATGCGTCGCGCACCTCGATCCCACCGGCGACTCGACCTGCAGCTCGCTGACCGGAGCCTCGCGGAGGCCGCGCGGGACGACGGTTCGATGCCCCCTCACGTAGCCTGGGTCGTCGTCGCCGCAGCTGGATCCCGCGGCCGCCGGGCAGGGCCACAGCTGCTGGATCTAACGAACGCCAAGCGCCGCCGCAGCTACTGGATCCTGCGCACGCCGGCGCCGCCGCAGCTGCTCCTTGCTGGGCTCATCGCCGGAGAAACTTAGTTGCAAACGATCCATGGGCTTGATGGGTTGGAACCGTATCCACCCAATCCATATATGATTTTTTCTCACGGTTTGGGTTGGGTAATGGATGGGTGGATTGGGTGGATCGCGTGACCCATGCACAGGCCTACTGGCAACCCTGAAAAACATCCTATCCACCCGTTGTGGACTGAGTCCACTCTGCATAGCCCCCGATGGCCGCAGCGCGTCGTCGACGTCTGCCGCCCCATCGGGGTCGTCACAGGGTATCAGCTATCCGGGCATGCGTCTGCCTCTTTCCTCTCTCTCTTCCTCCGCGTGTCGACTTCTCTCCCGTTTGGTCCTAGACAGGTGCTAAACGTTGGAGCAAAACAGACTAGTTAGCAACCACGTGACATGGTTCACACTCTTGAAATATACGTTAATGTTGCCATAAGTGCGTCTTTTGGTATGTTCCCTGGCGAGGTGGGACTAAAGAGCCCTACGCCTCCACCAGGAGTGGACCAGCTACCGATAACCTCGTGGGCTGCTTTCTCTCCTGTGGCCCAAGTATGCTCCTCTCCTGCAGCCTTCTTATGCTACCGATAACCTCGTGGGCTGCTTTCTCTCGTAGTTGCCCAAGCAATAACTCCGCAGCCCAAGAACCAGCGAACAAGAAAAAGGCCATGGACTGTCCGGTACCAAAGAAGAGGGAAGATTAGGCATGGGCTTCTAACACACCACCACCAGCTTAAACGCAACAAGCCTCACCACCAGCTTAAACGCAACAGTCTCGCTGTGAAACCAATGGGAAGCATACAACACATATAAGAGCCTATTGTCTACTCACCACTTCGTAAACAAATTCGTGGCTGAGTTACCTGTTGTGAAACCAATAGGAAGCATACAACAAGCTATCAGACATAATGGGCCTCCTTGGCTTCCACCACCTTCGAGTCTTATGAAAATCAACGTCGATGCAGCTTTATCGAAGAATGAGGCCCGGGCATCGGCTGCGGCGGTCACCCGAGATGGTGAAGGAAAGTTTTTGGCGCATCGGCTCTGGTTGTTGATGGCATAATAGCCGCAGAGATAATGGAGTCGATCGTGTGTAGAGAGGGCTTGGCGCTTGCTAGCGACCTCATTCTGCGGAGATTTGAGGCTGGCAAGCGATAACTTGAAGGTGATCAGAAGCTTGAAGGAATGGAGCTTGAGCACATATGGCCATATTGTGCAGGAAATAAAGGCGAGAGCTTCAGGCTTCCAGGTAGTTGATTTTGTGCATGAGGGGCGGACATCGAATGTTGATGCCCACAACTTAGCCAGATGTGTTGTTCACTATGTGTTAGGCAGACATATATGGTTTTTGAACCCACCACACATTGTTTGTAATCTAATCAATAGAGGGGTGATTGTGCTAAAAAAAGAAAGTCTCACCACAGTACCATGGCTCCCTTTGGTCTTTGGACTAAGCTACGGAAGTTCCTTATTTTATCTTATCAACAAGGCTTCCTGTGGTTTCAAAAAAAATGCTTCCTGTAAACGCATGGTCATCTTAGGCCGATCTTTATCTCAAAGGTTTATCCCTGTAAACATGGCTCGTATTATTTTGCCATTGTTTTCTTAACAAAATCAATTAAATGGACAGAGCATCAAGATTACATGTTAATCTCTAAACATGTCTCGTCTTATTTTGCCATGGTTTTTTTTTTAAAAAAAATATCATCTCATTAGCCATTACTACAAAGCTGACTCCTAACCACTTGGGCAACAATTCGTTTATGCTCAGAAGACATTGTAAAATATTTGGATGTAGTACTAGATGCTACATTGTCGCTATAATCAGAAAATAGTAGATGTTTATGATCTAGTATATATTATTTGTAGTAAAAAAACAATTGATGTTGTATATGTATCCCCTGTACTTCGGAAGTGAAGCAATTTTGCCTCTTTCTATAATAACGGTCTTTCAGTTGGTATCTGAAGTTGCTCGTGAGGTTCTTTATATTTTCCTATCATCGTATCGTTGCAGCTGTTCACTTGTTAACCAAATTCCCTAAAAAAATATTCACCGACTCAATGGCAGCCGGGGAGTCACTGCTCGAAGCTCAAATCTCAAATGCGCGTGCATTCCCTTGAAAGTTCTGTACAATCACTGATGCATGTGGAAAGGTCTGAACACCACATAATCTGTCTGCGTATCCTCAGAGGCTTAGAAATCCACCATCCCCACGTCTGTTATACAGCACAAAAAAGCCACATCAGAGTGTATTTACTCCCAACAAATGATATGATTTGTTGGGAATGCTCCTACATACGGCCACAGAAGTCCTCGTATAATCAGACAGTTAGATGTTTTTCGAGGTACATCAATTAGAAAAAGCTAAACCATTGTGCAAACAAGGGAGCATGTACATAGCCAGATGGAGACTACTTTTGAACGAACCAGATGGAGACTACTTGAGCTCACGTCTAGATACAAGCTTATTCAAATGATCCTCCTCCATATCACTTGGATCACACCAACACGGATCAGGCACTGGCCATCTGTTATCCAAACATTTCACAACCAAACCCAATATGATCAGCAAATTTATAAAGACACAACTTCGATGGTAATGAGATATATCAGCATACCTGTTCATTGGTTCCTTGTCTCCAACAATAGTGCCCCCCCAACTAAACTTCTTAGTTCTGTGAAATGAGAAGAACATTATGATGCTTGACAAAACATCTTTCAACTAGATTTAAATATAAAAATCTTACAGTCAAGTGTAAACAAAATCAAATCATTACTCTAACAGGAACTACTTAAGAAATATATACATACTCTTTTGTCTTAAAAAATTTCAAGATTTCAGAAAGATCTTCACGATACAAGTAAGGAGTTCCAATTTCATTGTAGAACATCCCATGGAAGTTCATGCCAATAAAATTACCATCAACGTCAACAAGGGGCCCTCCAATTCCAGCCTAACCAGGTTATACAGGGGTCAAAAGTTGTAATGCCAAGAACCGGTATATGATACGATAGCTTAGTTAAAGTAGCAATCTAATGCATATTTATTTCTATGTTCCAACATGTAAAAGTAAGAAAAATAAGATCAACAGCACTACCTTAGTGGTTTTACATGTGGTGTAACAAAGAGCTTCGCAATCAAGCACATGTAACGCATCAGTAGTTAGCTTCCCACTTGTAGCCATTAATGCGCCTGATTGGAAGATCCGACCAATAGCCACTACCGTTGTATCATTTACCAGACAATCATGAATCATATCATTTGTAACATTCACAGGAAGTCTCTCAAGATTCACAGGACAAAGAGCACGGTAATTGTCAACACTAACTAAGGCAACATTGTAATGTAAACTAAGAAGTTTCAATGTTCCTATTTCACGTCGTTTGCCTGGGAGTAACACCTCGATCTGCAAACAATACAATGAGACATAAGATCCTGGAAGAACAAGGATCACAATATAGTCAGGAACACTAACCCTCAAGTCCTCAATAATCTTATTTTGATCACCAGGATCCCTAACCAAGCTTGCTGAAGTCAGAATTATTGGACACTCGTCATCGAAGTCAATGAAAACTCCAGTGCATGCAAAAATTCTTGTGTCTCCTGGACGCAATAATGTTGATTATCAGTAAATGATAAGGTGACACAAATATGAAATAGTAAATGTGTAAAATCACCTTTGAAAGAAGCAAGTGCCACAGTATTTCGTGATATCTCAGAAGAAATTCTTTTCCTGAATTTACCCCAGACACCTTTAGGATATACATCACCAAAAGGACATTCAAAAGTATTAACCAAAATCATGCCACCTGGAACACATAATATAATAGTTGTTACTGGTACATCAGGGCTGTACAAAGGCTCAGTGCAGGATAACTAAGAAAATGTAAAAGCCACTCACGATTCATCATGGTCCTAGATGGAATTGGATAACCCAAAGCACAAAGATGCGGAAACCACTCCTCCTCAAAAACATCATATGCTGGCGCAACAAGGTCATGTGATTAGTATTGAAAAACGCTAATTCTAAATACAGTTTGCAACGATCAAATAAAATTCTACACATAATGATTGCAAGATTTTCATGATGGACTCGTGCAGCAACAAACATTATATTATGCTTGAACATACACCCACGAAGGAGTTTGATGATCGTGATATGCTTCATGCACCAGATCTTATGTAAAAAGATTTATGTAGATATGTCCATGGTGTGCTGTATTTGCATCTGTGTATCCGGGTTCTTTCAGAATTAGAATCTATGGAATATTAAATGAAATGTTTTACAATGCAAGCACAGTAGAAGCATTAACAGTGCTAACACAACATAAAACTACCAAAAGGGCTAAACTAGCTGTAGTTATTATGGAAGTGCATAAGCTAATTTGCACAGCTAGAGAGGACCCTACATTGGATTCAACAAAGACATTTGAGTTGTACTCACCCAAAGGATGGAAAGTTTCTTTATGACCCTGAGAATCCCTGCAGAACAACATCAACATGAGTTACAGTGCATGACAGTCTTGACCAAGCATCAACACCATGGGTACGTAGAACCAAAGGGTAAGTTTTTTTAGAGAATCAGGTTCAAGCATATTCAAGGTGTGCCTGCTAAGGAAAAGATGATAGATTCAAGAGTATCACGGGTGCAGGTATTTCAACACTTGTATATGTTTTTGTCTGAACAATACATAAGCTTTAATATCGAAACAGGAAACACACCAACTGTGACACATGCCTGCCAACAAATGCATAAAGACCAACAGGAGAAATTTTCTGACAGCCCCGGATATAAAAAAAGCCAATTGTTCTTTTCAAAAACAAATCATCTAACCTTTCAATCTCATACCAACCGTTCATGCCAACATAATGAAATACCTCCATTGATTTTGACCGTTCGAGAAATATTTTTGATGGCATCATAAGGGAGTGATTCATGCCAACAAATTCTCCATTAATATCAACGAATGCCGCCCCTAGCCAATTCTAGGGAAAAAAAAAGTAGCATGGGTTACACTAGAACAAAATAAAATGATATAGCATTACTTCCCTCTATTTTAACTGTCTATGGAAATTTTAACCACTACTTTTTACAAATTTAGAAGCATGTTCAATTGAAAATCTAATCAACACAAAATCCATTCAATATTTCAACCTTACTATACAGGTAAAAAGACTTAAAAGCCACACTTTTTGCAGTTGTCAATGGTGTCAAATAGAAGCAAACCAAGGGAGTACATTAACAATGGGGTGTATATATCAATGCAGCTGTACCTTAAACATATGAGAGAATATAAGAAATTCTCTATCTTCAGATTCATATGAAATTTTTCCACTTGTTGTTATCAATCTGTCAAAGCGGCGTGCTACAGCTATTAGCTGCTTACAAGGCTTACATTCCATCTCACGATTAAGACGTACACATGGAACATTGAGGGCAGACTCAACTTTGACAACAGCAACTTGACTGCTAGAATCATATTCATACAGATGCCCTGTGACAACATTTTCTTCACAGTATACCTCGATCTATAACATAAAGGGAACCGTTATAAAATGCCCATGATTATATTAAGTACACATGCAAGAACAGTAAATAATGATTCGCTGCACCAACCTCTTCCTTATAACAGCCTGACAGAAAAGCAGTAGCCAAAATTCCAGTTGTCACAAACTTCGTGATATCGTCGTGGCATTCTATGGCTATGCCAGAGAATACAGAGTGCAGTCCGTATGCTACACAAAGATCTTAATTTAAATCATTCTAACAAATAATGTTTAAAGTTTAAACATGTACGTCAAAACTAAGAATACAACAGCATAATCACCATCGGTCAAAACAAGTGAGACAACACTTCTACTCAATTTTGATGCAACGTCTCCCTTCAGCAGACTCCAAATATCTTGATTGTCCCCAGGCAAGTCAGCCAAGAAACAGGATACAACACAGATGTGAGTGCTCAAATAAAGCTATGAAAACATGAAGACATAAAGGAAGAACCAGCAGACCTGAAATTGATGAATCTCCATCACTACAAGGTCCTTTTCTTTTGTTTGAGAAAGCATGACTCTTACTTGCTAACATCTTAACACTGAAAAAGAACTAAAGGTGAAATCTGGGTTGCAAGGAGCAAATCATCGATGCAAATCCATATCAGAATTCATAATGAAAGGATCACTATCAAAATTATAGCCAATGCTAATGGTTCTCTATCAACATATGCTTACTATAAGCCTCAAATCAACTTCAATAAAGCAAACCAAGGTACCAAGGCGTTAACTTGGTGGTTGCTAGTTTCTCACTTCTCAAAGATATAAACCAGTTTGTTTTATTATGAAAGAATGCATAGTGTTAAGGTAAGTGCAGTAAGGTTTAAATGCAAATATAAAGGATCTATTGCCCAAATGGCTGCTCTGGGATACATCTGTAAACATACACATAGCTCATTGTCTTCAATTTACTTAAAAAAACTCACATAAATCGATTATTGGTCACTCATGCAGAATTTGCAATTGTGTTAAGTGGACAATGCTACTCTCATAGAAAGGGCCGCATCAGGTAAAATCAAGAACGATTTGGACTATTGTGGGCATAAACAAACTTACATCCAATCAGCTATGTGCTATTGTGGGCTCCTAGCACTTAGCAGATTACAATATTACGAACAGCTACTCATTTTTCATCAAACATCAGCAGGGCATGTCGATGAATTCGATTCCCCTCCCCCCCGCAAGAACTGATCAAAGAACTCACCAGGATGTGACCAGATGATCTGCAACACGAAGCAAGAGGAAGAAAGCGGCCAGCAAACCAACAACGAGATCGATCTTCTATCCAGTCCAAACTCGCAGAAAACTGATGCTGCAGCTAAGCAGTATCCTTATTAGTATCTCTAGAAAACGCAAACACAAAGAAAAACAAGATCCAAAGATCTGGAAAGACTGGAAAACGAGGAAGAAACAGTGGGAGATGGGGACAACCTCGGAGTATCGCCTGCTTGGCCATAGTCCAGTCCAAAATCTCCACGCTGGTTTGTGAGCGGCCTCGCGGTCGACGTTCTAAGCTCTTCTCGGAGATCTGTGTCGAGCACGTGACTGCTGCAAGTGTGGTCGATGGCGGGAAATAGAAAAGGGCGTCTTCTAGATGGGTGCGTGTGTTTGTATTGGTGAGCTGAGTGGTGGACCCGACGGGTCAGTCTGTATGGGAGAGTATATTGTAAGAGAGAAGGGAAGGAGAGCAGAGACTATTATCATTCTGAAAAAGAGAAAACAAAACACACCACGGGTGCCAGGGTTCATCGCCCGACCCAAGTTATCGATCTCGTGACTATCCCCGTGTCTTGTGCTCACGTCGCCGGTGGCCAAGGGTCATCACAGGTGGTATCAGAGACAGTCGTTCCTCGGTACGGTTCCGTTCCTCCTTTGTCTTCGCGTGATTCCGTCGGTCTGAGATTGGAAACGGGGTAGGTTGGCTAGGTCGATTCGGAGCTTCCGCGACGGATTTTGACTAGGCTGTGATTCCTACACCACCCCAATTCGACTTGCGGGCGAGGAGATTGGAGTTCGATTGGATCTCGTGGTCAGAGTTGAAGAATTTTGTTGCGGCAGAGCGCTTTGGTGGGAGTCTTCGTTATTCCTTCGGCTTGGAACAACTTAGATCGGGCCTCACGAGGGGATCGAGGTAACATCAAACCGATCGAAGTTTGTTTGGCTTGAGGGCAGACACCACGGCTCCGCCGAAACCTTCCGCTCAGACACAACTTCTGTTGGTGAAGATGGAAGAGAGATCACAGGTGGAGGATGAGCGGTGGAGTGAGATGCTCGAACAGTTGGATCTGTTGTTTTCCAAGGTGGATACTGTCGAGAGCAATCAGCAGCGGTTTGAGGCACGCTTTGGTACATCTAGTAGCGTGATGGAGCAGATGTTCAAAGATCAGCAGCTCATGGCCAAACAATTGGAGGTCACTAGCAAAGCTGTCGCGCAGTTGACGCTGGATGCCAAGACAGCCCCGGCCCCATCACATTCAGCAGAGCAGAGTGAGCAATTCACTCGGCAGAAGAAGACCATGGAGGGAGGATCACGTGCTACGAGATATCAGAAGGACTTTCATGCTGAGGGGGGAAGTGATCACAATCACAAGAAGAGATTCATGCCTAAAATGTCGTTTCCGAGGTTTGATGGCAAGCATCCTCGCATTTGGCAGGATAAGTGCCAAGACTACTTTGCATTGTTGGAAATTCCAGAGGTTATGTGGGCTACAGCAGCTTCCTTACATATGGATGGGAATGCGGAAATGTGGATGCAAGTGTATAAGCAGAAACATGGATTGGGGGATTGGGAACACTTCATGAACGCTGTGCAAGCAAAGTTTGGGGCCTATGACTTTCAGTACGCCATTGATGAATTATTGGAGTTGCAGCAGACAGGCACGGTGGAAGAGTATGTCGCAGCATTTGAGGCATTGCAATTTCAGATCACTATGCATGATCAGGGAATGGGTGACACATATTTCATCTCTCAATTTATCAAGGGATTGAAAATTGACATCCGTTTTGCAGTGCAAGGGCAGAGGCCTGACACTATGGAAAGGGCTGTGATGCTAGCCAAGATACAACAACAAATTCAAGAGAAGACTAAAGGGAAGTCACCCAGGCTAGGAACCTCTGTCAAGTCTTACATACCAGCTGTCAGCAAAGGGGACTTGAGTAAACCATCGTACACTCAGCAGTTCTCTAAAGAGAGGCAACTCCGAGATTTCTGTAGAGCTCAGAACTTGTGCTATTATTGTAAAGAGCCATATGACCCTTCTCATCCTGCCAAGTGTTTGAAGAGACCCAAGGGTCAGGGTCAAGTCAATGCTTTGATAGTCAATGATCTGGATGTCAACCTGACTGATGAGGTGCTGGAACAGCTGTCAAGAGAGGATTCACTTGCTGAAGAGTTTGGTACTTTGTCTCTGAATGCATTGGTTGGAACCGAATCTGGGGATGCCATGAGGCTCAGAGCTTTAGTCAAGAATAAGGTGATGTTGGCATTGGTGGACAGTGGTAGCTCTCATACATTTGTTAGCCAAGCATTTCTGGATGTGGTGGGTATCCAACCAACTTCTGCTGAGCCCAAGAAAGTAAAGCTGCCAAATGGGGAAATTCTGCTGTCTGACAAGATTGCTCCGCAGTTAACGTGGTGGCTGCCAGGTTATACAGGCTGCACTGATATGAGGGTATTGGAGTTAGGGGCATATGATTGCATTTTGGGTTATGATTGGCTCAAGTCTCATAGTCCCATTATTCATGATTGGGAAAATCATACCATGCAATTTGAAGAGAAGGGTGTTCAGCACATACTAAAAGGGGTTCCTCCAGCATCCTTGCATTTACAGGAACTTCCTTTAGCAAGAGCTCGGAAGTGGGAAGTTGGTAATGATATTTGGGCCTATGCTATTGTTCAAGCAGCTGAAAACCAGAAAACTAATGTTGTACCTCGGCCTGTACAGCAGGTTTTGAATGAATTTCAAGATTTATTTCAACCTCCAACGCAACTACCACCATCCAGGTTATATGATCACTCTATCCCTATTATTCCTGGTTCCATTCCTGTTAATTCAAGGCCATATAGATATTCTCTTTTGCATAAAGATGAAATAGAAAGGCAAGTTAAAGAGCTGCTGGCTGCTGGGCTCATTTCCCATAGTACTAGTCCTTATGCATCACCTGTCTTACTAGTTCAAAAGAAGGATGGCACTTGGCGTTTTTGTGTGGATTATAGGAAACTCAATGATATCACCATCAAGAATAGATTTCCTATTCCAGTTACTGATGAGATCATAGATGAGCTTGCTGACACTCATTATTTTGCAAAGTTAGATATGTGTGCTGGGTACCATCAAGTCAGAATGAAACCTGAGGATGAACACAAAACAGCATTTAAAACTCACCATGGTCACTATCAGTTTAGGGTCATGCCCTTTGGATTGACTAATGCTCCAGCCACATTTCAGTGCTTGATGAATCAAATTCTTGAACCCTTCTTGAGAAAGTTTGTACTAGTATTCCTAGATGACATCCTAATATATAGCCCAACTCTGGAGTCCCATGTGGATCATCTCAGGCAGGTGTTAACACAACTCAGACACCACAAGTTATTCTTGAAGAGCAGTAAGTGTTATTTTGCTCAGCAGCAAATTGAATATTTGGGCCATATTATTTCTGCCAAGGGAGTGGCCACTGATCCAAACAAAACCAAAGCAATGCTCAATTGGCCTGTTCCAACAACTGTAACCGAATTGAGAGCCTTTCTAGGTCTCACTGGGTACTACAGGAAATTTGTTAAACATTATGGACTCATTGCCAAACCCCTGACTCAGTTGTTGAAGAAGAAGCAGCTGGACTGGTCAGAGGTTGCCCAACAAGCTTTTGACAAACTGAAACAAGCTATGGTGACTACCCCGTTGTTAGCCATGCCTGATTTTGCAAAAACTTTTGTGGTAGAAACGGATGCATCGGATGTGGGAGTGGGAGCTGTCCTCATGCAGGGTGATCAACCTGTGGCTTATATGAGTAAGGCATTGGGTCTGCTGCACAAGAGATTGTCCATTTATGAGAAGGAATTTTTGGCACTCATTATGGCAGTAGAGAAATGGAGGCCTTATTTGCAAAGGAAAGAGTTCCTCATACGGACTGATCACAAAAGCTTATCTTATCTGGGTGAGCAGAACCTCCACTCAGACATGCAAAGGAAGGCCATGACTCGATTGATGGGCCTTCAGTTTAAGGTGGTATACCGCAGAGGGAAAGAAAATGTGGTGGCAGATGCCTTGTCAAGATGTGGACACATGTTTGCTATTCAAGCAGTTTCAGAGGTGCAGCCTATCTGGGTACAGGAGGTGCTGAATTCGTATACAACTGACCCGCATGCTCAGGAATTACTTCAACAATTAGCTGTTGCTAGCCCTAATGAGCAAGGTTATACTTTGGATCAGGGTTTGATTAAGCTGAATAACAAGTTATGGATTGCCCAGAACTCTGCCTTGCAGACTAAGCTCATTGCAGCTCTGCATGCCAGTCCAGTTGGGGGACATTCCGGCATCAAAGCCACCTATCAGAGGGTGAAACAATCATTTCAGTGGAAGGGACTCAAGCAAGATGTGGAGCAGTTTGTCAAACAGTGTAGCATCTGTCAACAAGCTAAACATGAGAATATCAAGTCACCAGGATTGTTGCAGCCATTACCCATACCTCAAGGGGCGTGGCAGGACTGGTCCATGGACTTCATTGAGGGTTTTGCCCACATCTGAAGGTTGTAATGCTATACTGGTGGTGGTGGACAGATTCACTAAGTATAGTCACTTCATTCCATTGAAGCATCCTTTCACAGCACAAGGTATAGCTCGACTTGTGTTGGACAATGTGATTAAGCTGCATGGAGTTCCTAAGTCTATTGTATCAGACAGAGACAAGATTTTCACAAGTTCCTTTTGGAAGGCATTATTCTCATTGCTGGATACTAAATTATCATTGAGTACTTCTTATCATCCACAAACGGATGGCCAAACCGAAAGGGTGAATCAATGTCTAGAAATGTACTTGAGGTGTGCAGTCCATGAATCTCCGCATAAGTGGAAATCCTGGCTTTCTTTGGCTGAAATGTGGTACAACTCCGCATTCCATACTTCCTTGGGTTGTTCTCCGTTCAAAGCGCTATATGGTTATGAAGTCACTTTGAGCCCTTTGTTCCCTGTCAACCCAGATGTTGGTAATTCAGAAGCTGGCATTTTTCTTCAGGAAAGGGACCTTCACTTGCAGACTCTGAAGCAACATTTAGCTGCATCACAGAACAGAATGATACTAATGGCTGATAAGCACAGGTCGGATCGACAGTTTCAAGTGGGTGAACAGGTCCTCCTGAAGCTTCAACCCTATGCTCAGCATTCAGTGGTCAACAGACCTTACCCCAAGCTAGCATTCAAGTTTTATGGGCCTTTCAAGGTGTTAGCCAAGATTGGTGCTGCGGCTTACAAATTGGAACTTCCTGTTGACAGTCAAATCCACCCGCTCAACTTAAGCCATTTATGCCATGTTACACTCCAGTTTTTGAGTCCTTGCCCAAGGTACTTGACCTATCTGCTCAGGACCTCTCTCCTGAGTACATCTTGGATCGACGGTTGGTGAAGAAGGGTAACAGAGCTATAACCCAAGTCTTGATCAAATGGCATCACATACCGAAGGAAGCAGCGACATGGGAAGATTATGAGGTGGCCAAAGAGCGTTTTCCTGCTGCAGTTGCTTGGGGACAAGCAACAACTGAAGCCGGGGGAGGTGTCGAGCACGTGACTGCTGCAAGTGTGGTCGATGGCGGGAAATAGAAAAGGGCGTCTTCTAGATGGGTGCGTGAGTTTGTATTGGTGAGCTGAGTGGTGGACCCGACGGGTCAGTCTGTATGGGAGAGTATATTGTAAGAGAGAAGGGAAGGAGAACAGAGACTATTATCATTCTGAAAAAGAGAAAACAAAACACACCACGGGTGCCAGGGTTCATCGCCCGACCCAAGTTATCGATCTCGTGATTATCCCCGTGTCTTGTGCTCACGTCGACGGCGATCGCCGGCGGCCAAGGGTCATCACAATCTGGGATAGGAGACTGAATCACAAACCCTAGAAAAAAAGGAAGAAAGGATGAACAAGGAGCGGAGAGGAGATGGGAAGAGGGAGAGGCTCACCAGGAGGCGCTTGGAGTGGACTGGATCTCCGAGGTCCGAGCGAACTGCCGGCGGTCGAATGCCACAGCACGACGACGCGAGCGCCGGCGCGGCCCACGGCCGCAAGCAGCCGAGAACGAGAGACGGAGACAGAGTTTGGTTGGGAAAAAGTCAGGAAACTATTATAGTTGGATTGGATGTCGATGACTAGAAAAAATCAGGTGGAACAATCTTACAAATAACCCCTCCCAAGTCCCAACTCTTACCAACCCGTTCCATCAGGTCAATTTCCGTTCCCCTCTGTCTGTTCCGTCGCACCGATTCATGTCGCCCCGAACGCCTTCCCTGTCGACCCCGCCGCGACCGCGACGACCTCGACGGTCCGTCCCCGCAGCGGCGACCTCGAGGGGCCTCGCCGGCAACCTCGCCGCCCCGATTCGACGACCCCTCCCCGCAGCGGCGACCTCGAGGTGCCTCGCCGGCAACTTCGTCGCCCCGATTCGACGGCACCTCCCCGCATCGGCGACCTCGAGGTGCCTCGCCGGCAACCTCGCCGCCCCGTTTCGACGGCCCCTCCCCCGCAGCGGCGACCTCGAGGTGCCTCGCCTGCAACCTCGCCGCCCCGATTCCACGTCCCGAGCCCGCGTCCTCGCCGTCCCGAGCCCGACCGCGTCCGCGACCTCGGCACCCAGACGTCGGCGCTGGCCAGTCATGGCGAGCATCCACGTGGCACGGAAGCCAGGGGAGGCCATGAAGCTCGCTGAGCAGAGACCCTGCTGCCTGGATAGCATGGATCTTGATGACATCGAGAGCAGTGACTACTTTGCTTGTGCAATGTAATGTGGTTCATAAGCTCAAGTAGCAGACTAGCAGTGAGCTTCCTATGCTTGTTGATGTGTGTAGATCGAATATGCTTCGAATTGTTTCTGGTCTGGATGACATATGTTCCGTAACCGAGAAATTGGCATTGATGTGGATATAGCATACAACATGAACTTACATGCTTGACTCCGATGGACAGAATGACTAAAATGCAGTGAACTAGATAGAATGAGCTGAATCGATGTACAGCTGAATCGAAAATTCACTGAAATGAATCTATGTAATGTCAATGGTTAAAGGTATCATGCACTTGATACATCATGAAACTTCAGTGAAATGACTGTATAAAGATCGATTGGTTGATGTATGAAACTTTGCTCAAATGATTACATGCACCGAACTCAAATGGTTACGTGCACTGAAAATTCAGTGAACTGAACAATAGTGCTCAAATAATAATAATAATCCTATGGTGCTCAGGATTTTGGAGGCCATCCGAGGCCTGTCGCGTGACTGCTCGCCACGTGGCCCACACACCATGCTGGCAGCCATCCATTGCTTGTAATACAATAGTGCTCAAATAATACAATAGTGAATTGAAATGAATATCAGCCAACAATATTGTTTGGGCAATTACGTGCATCATGGTCCACTACTTGCTTGCATTTTCCACACTTTCGTAAACTTTTACCCTTACTTGCAGGTCTTATTAATTCTTTTGCTTCTCTCTTTCGACTTTATATTATTTGGTGGAGGTATATTGACCTCAGTTGGAATTTTACTACAACTGTCCACGTGAACAAATGATTTCAGGCGGGCGTCGTCGTCCATGGCGGCGATGTCCAGGGTTTCACAGGCGGTGTCATCGAGGGGGGCGCGCACGACGTGGTCCATGACGGTGTCGTTGAGGAGGCTGGCCTGTTTGCTCGTGCAGGGGTAGCCGTGCAGGCCAGCTTGATCGGTGCTCACGCGGTTGGTGACCCTGCACGAGGGCCAGGGATCTACACGAGCGCCAGGGACTCGGGTTGGTGCTCACGCCGCCGCCGGCCACTAGACGTCGGACGCCGACAAGGGTACACGCATGCGCTCCAGAGATCCAGTGCAGGGCGTCAGGTAGGGCTGCAACGTCGCGGCACGGAAATATCACGAGGATTGTCGCGGACGGAACTGAGGGGCGACAGAGTCAGCGTCAGATTGCATAACGGAGGGGTACAGACCGTGATGGGGGTAAGAGGTGAGAGGGGTTTTTTTTGTAAGATTGTCCCACCCGATTTTCTAGTCATCGGATGGGATCCAGCGATCCTAGGTGGAGTTTTCATAGTTTACATGGGTCCTGGTTTCCATATGATACGCTGCCCTGCTTAACACCCTCTTTAGCTATGAAGTGTGAAACATATCAGCTTCCAACTTATTAAACGGACTTTTTTACTCTTGAAGTTGTTTTGAACGGTGGTTTTGTTTATTTTTTTCTTTTATTTTGCCTGAATATTTAAAAAATCATAAATTATGGAAAATAATAAAATACAAAATACATTTTTTTAGAACTTTACATGATTAATATCTACAAAATGAACATACAATATAGTATGCTTTAAAATATTTTTTATAGCTATGAATTAATTATAGAAAAGTATAGATCTAAAGCTAAACAAATGTTCTAAAGCATAACATATTATGTTCATTGTGTATATCTACTCACGTAGATTCCAATTAAAATTGGATTTTCTATTTTACAAATTTCTATGATTTATTACCATTTTTCAAAGTTTCAGTCGAAATAAAAAACATAAAAAAGACAAAACCGCTCTTAGTGTAGCAAATCGCCATCTAAAAGCGTTGTAGGGGGTGATTTGTCTGGTTTTAGAAAGTTCAGAGGGTAAAAAACCAGTTTTATAGGGGGTGATGTGTTCCACCTCCTATAGTTGAGAGGGGTCCATATACCCCTCTCAACTATTCACTTTCTAAAACTTTCAACCTCCAACTACGAAACCATACAGAAAACCCTCAATCAAACTGTCAGAATTGGATAGGGGACACCCCATGGTCCAAGGGTGGTTTTGATTGAGCCGGCGTCAGATGGTTTCTCTATGTGGTCTTGTTCGGTTACGTCGGATTCATTCCGGGCCAGGAATGATAGATGTAACTAGAATCTCCTTATAGATACAATAAGAGGCTAGAATTTATTTCGGACCGCAAACTAATCTACTCATGATATGTACAATAATAGGCTGGGATAAATTCTACACATCTCGACTAATGGATTGGTTCCTGGTGTCCTGTTGTATCTATTATGAGAAAATTAGTTTCCGCCCCGAAATAAATCCTGGTCTCTTGTAGTATCTATCATGGGTTTTATCATTCCTGGTCCAGAACTATTCGGACGTAACCAAACAAGCCCTCTGTCATGCTCTCTTTCCCAATCATTTTATCTCTTTCCTTCCTCCTCCCTATCCGAACTGCTCCTCTCAGCGATAGCCACCTCGGCCCTGACATAGACAATGGCGGGGACCACCATGTCGGCGTGAGCCCTGTTCCCTACACGGCGGCCCGAAGAGCTGGCAGACCTCCTTTCCCTGCTCGTTGCCACGGCCTGCCCGCTCACCGACGTCGTCGCCGATTTCTTCGGTGTGATTCCCCCGTATGCATTGCCTCCACGTCGGCGGCTTGCTTTGCTTTAACATCAACGCAAGCCAATGCCCCACAGGCCCATGTGCCTTCTGGTCTCCCTCATCCGCTCCTCTTGCAGCTCGCTCAATTGTTTCGTTTTGTTAGATTGGGTTGGTGATGGATATGGATATCCCAAGGCTCATTACGAATCGCTCTGACAAGCTGGCTTTGGGCCCATCTCTATAAAGCAGGCCGAGGCCCACTTCTAACAAATACCCGGGCACATGGATTGTTGTATGCTGTGCTAGCAAAGTAAAGACGGCAGAAACCCAAGACACTTTTCGCCGACATCTTATCCCGAAGATCCCAGAGATCATATTCCTCGAACCCGACTAGGATTTCCGACTTGTAAACCCTAGGTCGTCAGACTATAAAAGGCGATCTAGGACGACTCCCGTAGACATTTGTTGGCGCTCCTTAGTTGTACACTTTTAGTAATATTTTAACACTGATTTTGGGAAATATTCATGGACTAACCCACCACTTGGCACCCGAAATAACCCCGTTTTCAATTGTGTCTTGTATTTTAGAGCATACCGAGATTCTATAGGAAATAATGCATTTTTGGAGGAGTTTCGACGAGGATTTACAGCATGACATGGTTTAGGAAGAAAGAGGAGAATCACCATGCAGAAGATGGAGCTGAGACGGGCCAGAAGATGCCCAGGCCGACCGGCCTGGGACCCACTAAGATGGCTGGCCTAACCCTTTCTGAGGCCCAAAGGCGCCCCCCTTTCATGTACGCAATGTCCTCGACAACCCTAGCCGGTGCCCTATTGAGTTTGTCACCCTAGAAATCAATAAATGATAGAGAGCTGTCATCTTGAAGAGTAGAGACCCCGGAGGAGATCGAACATCTGTCATTGAAGGACAACTCAAGAGCAAGACAAAGGACAATGAGCCTCATCTTTCACCGAAGGCTTCTACACTATGACCTCCATTGACATGACTAGTTTTATAGGGTGAAAGTCCCCGTTTGTCCATGGGGTTGTAAGGTGAACCTGGTTTGTAATCTATGTACAAGATTTATGCAAAATGTCACTTTTTTTGCTATGGCTTGCTTTTTTAATAAAAGTATTTCATGAATAACTTAATTTTGATCATATTTGCACAATTTTTTTTGAATAAGATGAGTGCTGAAAATTGGAGTAAAAAAAGTCAAACGAATTCTATTTTGAAACAGAGGAAGTATTTGTTTATCTCTGCATTAATGCAATCCATCACGTGGGTGGACGCCTAATACAAAAGTGGGGAAAAAACCCCATAAATTTTCTTCTTTTAGCCCTCCCCACTACACACATCGAACACCAAGATCTGAAGCAGCAGATGACCGAGCAAAGGCACACTAAAAAGACTCAAGAAGGAACCATGTTGTCTAGCCCAACATTTCGATTATAGCCCTAGAGCAATGAACGTGGAAGCTTATTGTAATAAAATAAAACCTTTCTTCATTGATAGATTTCCTTACCTACTTTTTACTTTGTGGTATCAATATTTCTTGTACGTAGATTTTGGTCCCCCTGGCATGATGAAATATTACCCCAAGTGCAGTGACACTGTGTGGGTGGGAACGACATCGGTAACTGGAACTTGATAGATTATACGTTTTAACTCGACGGTTGCATAACCTAGTGATCCTAAAACCATATGGGCAAATGCTCTCCACATCTTACTCTCTATAAAGCATTGATTTCCATTAATCTTTCCTTATTTCAGATTAGGTTGGGCTTAGTTTTCATTCTTAAACATCGCTGGAAAGACTTCTAGATCAACGTAATTAATGCTTAGATAAGCATAGCAATCTTCTTGTTCCACGGATTGATAACCATGGGGAATCTCTAAGAGAAAAGCTACAATTGACCCGTGTGCTTGCGGTTCATAATTGACGCGGCTAAGCACCGTCAACAAGCTTTTCTGGCACCTTTACCGGGGAACAAGAAAGTTTTGCTACATTTATCTTGGTATTAATTAGGTTGGTTTCTAGCCCCTAATCTTTTTCTAGAATTTTTTTCTTTTGTTTTTCTTTGTTTTTGATTAACTAGATGTCTCTTCTCGTTCACACCATGGAGGATGAGAAATCATTAAGGGATTATGCGAGCCCGAGATTGGAGGACTTTGACATGCAAGAATCGGATTCAACACTCCAAGCCATCGAGTACGGGATCAAGGCTCAAATAATCAAGATGGCGGCCACAAATCCATTTAGAGAAGAAGAGACGGACAATCTATATAGGCACATAAAGTGGTTCACAATGCTATATAATACGATGCAGCAAGATGGAGTCCCGTTAGCTTGGTTCCGGTAGAATCTTGCCATATTCACTCGCGAAGAAGGCAAGGAGATGGTATGAGCTAGCATCTTTCAAGGTGAAATGAAATTGGGATTGTTGGTGCCCCTTAGCGACACATTTTTGGTGCCATTTAGGTCGAGGTTTTGGACTATTCATATACTAACCCGCCACTTGGCACGTAAAATAACCTCATGTTCGCATATGCACATATTTTTGGAGGATGTTGGTTTATGCAGGTTTTTAAGCTGTAAATGAGCATATTTGGATGAAGACCGAGATCGTGACTGACCACCAAGGATGTGCATGGGCAAAAGCTTGAAGAACACACTCGGATGACTTCGGGATCGGAAAAAATCCAGCAGTCATATCAAAGATTCAATCATATCCCGAAGCAAACGACGTCAAAAGATCCACATATGTGAAGGACATAAACTCTAGGAAGAACAAGTGTTGACACCAAAACTTACAAATTCATTGGCTAAGGAGATAAGCATGAGACATTTATAATAAGTTTCGAACCATGAAGGAGCCTTCATACTTCAGAACTGGAGGGGCCTGTGTTGACATCATATTTTATAATACTAGCAAAGACGCACGTGCGACACGCACGTGAGAGAAAAAAGTATAGTTGACGGATAAACAACCGGATTAGTGATAAAAATATTTAGTATTCATCAGAAATACTCTTCGACTCACGATTTTGATGGGTTAGTATCATCTCCCACGTCCCACCTCTATTGGCCCTTAGCGAGTCCATCATGAGGGGTGCGGTCGGTTCAATTTGGGCAAGAAATATTTTCAATCCCACTGATTCTTGGTAGTATATCTATACCTATACCTATTTCTAAAACATGTAAGGTTTCTGTCTTTTTTTTCGTCCGTCGTACGGACAGGTGGGGCCCACCTGTCAGGTGAAGTCTCTTTTCTCTGTCAAACTCGCGTACTAGCGGGCGCTTGTTGCTCTGCTATCTGAATCTGATCTGAAGACGGCAAAAATGCAACAACACAGCCACATCTTGATTCGATCCAGACACGATAAGGACACGATTCAATCTGGAGACGGGATCAATCCAAATACGAAGGCAGTAAATACAAGAGAGGGGATTCAAAATTAAAATCAACAACCATCAGCAAGAACCAAAACAACTAATCTGCTGCGACTCCTTTCAATCGATCTCCGCCGGCGTGAATTGATCTCGAGCCACCGCCTTACCACCGCAGTTCACTGCTCCACCTACCGCCGCCGTCTCCCTGTCCTTCTGCGCTCCACCCGGGACGCATCCATGGGCTGCCACACTGAGGGCTGGAGGATTTCATAGTTGCCATCATGGAGGCACAACGAGACAGAGGGGAGGAGAGGCGAGGTGAGGAGGCGCATGGCATGGGAGCTTCAACGGCTTGACCTCTAGGCCCTCCACCGGCACCAGCACTTGCTCACCGGTGCGGCTTGCCGTGAAGCAGAAGCTGCGCATAGGAGTTGAAGCGACCACAGGTCCATCGGTGGAAAGGATAAGGGTCAGTACATATTTACATTAAAGCACCTGCAGTTGTTGTAAATTTCACCAAGAACATACTCATTACATAATTGTACATAAAATCTACTAAACTACTCGGTTTCTCAATATTTAAGTAGTACACTTAGTATTTCATATTCAAATTTATTTATTTGCTATTTTTGCCAACTTCACTAATTATCTAACAGTCAGTAGTTTCAACAACGTTATTACACAAATGTAAGATATTTGAATTTACAATTTTCCTCTCGTTGCAACACACAAGGCTATGTATTTCTAAAGCAGATAAGGTTGGATTACTAGGATAATAGGTTGCCATAAAAAATATAATATTTTGCAAAAAAATTTGGATAAGACGAGTGATCAAAGTTGGGGTAAAAAAATCAAACGACTTATAATTTGGGACGGAGGGAGTAATGCATTTACGTGGACTTCGCCCATGGCAACCCACGGGCACTTTTACTAGTAGATTCTAATTTACGCAACTCTTCCATATGAATACCTTCTTCTCAACATTAATCATCCCATCCCAATATCCCGTCGAGTATTGCATTTCAGAATTATATTTAACCTGAAAAAGAATACATGCAATCTGATCCTTGAGAAGTGAACATGAAACCAGAGTATCTGATCGTGACAATAATATGAGATAGAATGATTGCAACCATACATCTTATAGTGAGCCAATAAGATAATGTCGTACAAAATAATCACGAACTTGGATGTTGATTTGGATCGCTTCAATTAAAATGATCACGCAGCTGAGGGTTGGGGCATCTCCTATCGCCATACCCGCTATTCAACGACCTGTGAGCTGCCATGGGGATGGATGGGAGCATCGCTGATCCGTTCCTGGCGGATGACGCAGGCCCGCTACCATACCATGATGCATACGGTGCCATTCGATCGTCGTGCCCGCCCGCCCGTGTTCCATGCGCACTGCCGGTCTGTTGCTGTGGATGATCATCACGTTGGATTGGGAGGCTCGTAACGATCATGCGCTCTATATTTACTGCTAATCGGTACATGGCCGCCCAGAGGGCAAGCCGCCCAGCCTCGGCGCGGATGCCTTCCACGAGGTCGCGGAGCTTGTTCGCGAGCAGGGAGCACGCGGGGTCGTTCGACGTTGGCGCCTTCACGAACGTGTCGGCGTCGATGCCGGTGGATAGTGGCTAGGTCGACGTTGTATCGTAGATGAAAAGTGACCTATTGGAAATATAGTTTCGGTGTACGGGACGACAACGCCTTACCTAACCTTTTCTAGACCGTTTACTTCATAGCGCGGCGTCGACGGGTAAAGCGAAGCAACAGATGTAACTTAACGTGGGTAAGATGGGTTTTGGTGAGAAAAATATACCGTTTTGGGCAGAAACATCCCCTAGCTCACGATTTGATGGGTTTGACCTCCTTCCCACCTTTGTTGAGGTGAGTCCGGCGTGAGGGGTACCGCAGACCCAATTTAGGTGAGAAACGTTTTCAATTCTACTCGTTTTTTCATAGATAGATTATTATGGATTCAACTGATGCGCACGTGGTGGCCGATGGGAAGGTGGTGTATATCCGCAGGAGTTGGCAATGTTCGGCGATGAGATGTTGCCCAAGGAAATCCATATACGGGATTATGGAAAAAAATATTTTGTTTACGTGAGGATTCGTATTATGGGTGGAATATTTTATTAATTAAGTCGTGTACATTACGGATTGAATGCATACATGGAAGAGCTTGATGTGGAGCAGTTTGAGAGATCACGTACGTAATAGTAGGATTTGCATGATGGCCGGATTATTTTATTGTTGATAGCATCAGGTCAAATGAAGAAAGGAATTTGCATGTGTATGTCGGCCAGTATCTCAATCTATTCTATTCAGGCAATTACGTACAGGAAGCTAACGGAGGTTATTCGTATTGGATATTGATGGGACAGAGGAAGCCGATCAGAGGAAATCTCAGCAGAAAGTCCTCACGTGCACGGAAGTTAATTAACGATGAAGAGCGAGATCATTGCTGCGGTACGACAGTAGAGTCCGAGTTAGCTTCTGCATAAAACGGATCGGCGAGAAGCTTATTGGCAAGGATTCTATGTCAGGGAAATTATAGTCCATGTACATTTCCTTTGTTTAGTTAAGATTTCTATAGTTAGCTAGTTAAGATAGTCCGAACTCTTTAGCCTTAGGATATAAATATACGCCTTCGGCTATTATAATTATCATCACACGATCAATACAATTTGGCGTGTCGCCACCCTTTACCTTTTTCAGTTTATCTTTCCGTAATGTCTTTACATTAATCATTGGTGGAATTTGGCGCTCAACGCGGGGATGCAACATGGTGATCTATCGCCGGCGAAGGGGTAAGCCCAACGTTCCACCAAGTTATCGGATATCGTGGATCTTTGACTTACGACGCATCGCTTTCGTCTCGGTCTACGGTATTCATTAGTTATCCCGCCTTGATTAAGATTGCATCGGTTCAATCTATCGTCTTAGTATTAAATTGACCTCGATTAGTTTTTGCCTTATTGTAGTAGACGATATATTATTTAATAGCCTGTTGCATCTTAGTTTTGGTTACCGTGCTGTTGGGATCAAGTTTTATTGTGGATAGGACTGTCGGCTTGTGAAGTGTAGAGTAATATCTTGCTACCAGTGTTTCTAGACTGCAACTTCTGGGCGCATCGCTGTTGTTTCACCTAGAAAGATTGGTAGCAGTATTAGGCTATCCGCACTCGTTGGCCTCTATTTCCAACCTCTAAAGGAATATTCTTGCCTAGTCATCAAGATTCTAACCTCTATTCTAACATCTTCTGCACACGTCAACCTCTACCATCTAATCAATATTTTATTCAACATCCCCAACTACCCTCTCCTTTCTCTCTCATTTTTCCTTTTTCTTTTCTTTTCTTTTCTCTATTTCCTCCCATTCTTTTTCTTTCATTTTTATTTTCTTTATTCTTTTGCCCCCATCTTTTTTCTTTTCTTTCTTTTCTCTCTCTTTTTTCCCTCTGTTTCCTTCTCTCTATTTCCCCCACCGACGCCCTCTCTCTCCGTCTCCCTCGGTCTCTCCGTCTTTCTTCCCTGTGCTGTCTCTCTCCACGCCTCCGCCGCCAGCGAGCCATCCCCACACCTCCACTGCTCCCCTGCCGGTGAGCCGCTCTCACTTGACTCGGCGAGCTGCGCTCGACCCCACCTCTCTCTCCTCCCTGCTCGCGCGCAAAGCACAAGGAAGGCGGCAGCAACTGCTGCAGCTGCTCCGTGACGTCGGCGGCGGCTGCTCGGAGCGGAGGCCACAGAGGAGGGCCCGCGATGTCCCTGCTCCCTTCGTCATCTCCCACGCGCGCTTGAGGAGGAGCAGAACTCTGGCGGTGCCACCCGAGGCGGAGAAGGAGGTAGAGCGGCGTGGAGGAGCTCGGTTCCCCATCGATTTGTGCTCGCTTCTCCACTGATTTGTGCTCGTTTTGCATCGATTTGTGCTTGTTTTGTGTCAATTTGTGCTTCGCCTCTTGATTTGTGTTCGTTTTGTGTCGATTCCCTATCGTTTTGATCTTTGATTCTTGTTCCTTCTTCCCCTATCCTCTCCCCGGCGCGGGAGCTCCAACGCGCGGGCCTCGAGCTCGTCGGCGTGGTCCCTCCCGGTGGTGGTGCTGCAGCAGCAGCCGAGCTCCACGCTCTCGGTTTCCTGTTCCTCCCCACGCTCTCTCTGTCCGGCGGGCGCGGCAGGTGGTGGGCCCCGTGCCACATCGCGCGGTACCGGCGGCCGCTGTGCCCCCCAGATGTGGAGGTTGGAGGAGCGACCGCTACTGTCCAGGCTCGTATAGCGACCGCCACTGCAGCGATTTTGACCACTAAACCGGCCTGGAGGGTCGCGTAGTGGCCCCGGTGCAGATAGTCTCAGTCTGAACTTTATAGGTTGATGGCTCTCGCTGCTATATGATGAAGAACTCAATGGTGTCACGTCGTATCGGCCCAGCATCCTGATTCTATTAACTAGCCGATACGACATCATCGTACACCTCGTCAGTTGAATGGTCAAGCTGACTGGCACGTCGCGCACACTACACGCGTCATTGTTGATGATGAGTGATTTCCATCGCCTAAGTCCCAAGCGGCCAGTGACTGAAATTTTTTGGCGTCAACAACAAGGACTCTACACGCGAAAGACGAAGCCGAGATGGGCCAAAAAGAAGGCAGGCCGGCGGGCCCAGTAGGCCCTAGCCGTCTGGCCTAGGCCGTTGCGCCGCCTCGACCTCCCCTTCGAGCTAGGGTTCCCTCAGACTATTTAAAGCTTATGTCTTATAGAAACCATAAGCTAATTCCCACAAAAGAGCCGCCAATCGAGGGACACACACCGGAGGAAGCTGACGGCCACTGTCCTCGACGTTGCCTAGGAGATGGCTTAGGCTAGACCCCAACCGCCATGGTTGGCCCTGCGTGGTGACGCCATGGTGGAATTCCAGAGCCATGCCTTGATGCGTCAAGGCACATGTACATTGAATGGTGAATCAATCTAATCTTATCTCGTTACTATGATCTTCTAAGATGCGTGTTTGATCTCATATGCCTAGCTAGCTTATGATTAGATGTAATCATGGTGATTAGTCTATAAGTTGGCTAGCATATGTTCTTAGTAGGTTTAGATCTAATTGTGGTGATTATTCTATGTCTTGCGGATACATCTTAGTGGTGTGTGGGAAGCTGGTCACTGGGATCCCTCGTGTAGTGACAGTATGGGGGAGGATTAGGGCTGGTGGAACGTGTATTGTGGAACCATGTCCCCTTATAGGTTCCCTTTGCTTGATGATTGACTACCCCTAGTGTTGTGTGATGAGTATGGGAGGGAAAGACATTGGCTTACGAAACTTTGTGGGATCATGTCCACTTATCGGAGTACGAGATAGGTTAGGTTATCACTTTGTCCGCAATTGCAATGAAGGAGACGGTGGGCTTGTGCTACCGAAGGTCGTGTTGTCTCGAGGAGGTCGGTTGTGATCACTCATCGCATACATTGTGTTCACATTCGCCTCACACATCCACTTGTTCAACCCTATATGTAATATGCACTTCACGCTAGGATTAGATCCGTTAAGATAGGTAGAAAACCCTAGTAGTTTATTGTCCATGCACGGATTGATAAACCTTGGAGGAATACTATAAGGGAAGAGCTACAACCGACCCATGCGCTTGTGGTACATAATTAACGCGGTTTTGCGAGAAGTTTTTCCCATTGAGCAAAGTTCATCACATTCAGAAGCAACAGTGATCACCTTTGTGCGAAGAGAAGATGAAGGAATAGACCAAGCTTGGGATAGGTTCAATGACTTGATTGAGCAAGGACCAAAGCTATGACTTTCCAGGGACTTAGTGTTGCGAACGTTTTATTTTTCCCTAACCTCTGAGTGCATGAAATATGTTCTAATGTGTGCAGGAGGAGATATCGTGGAGAAAACACTTATGGAAGCTGCCCAACTCCTACAAAAAAATTAGCAAGGACATGGTAATGAGTAGAGATTGGGAAATGCGAGATTCGACAAGCCGCGCACAAGAATTCCAACCAGCGAAGCTTGCTTAAATTTCATAAAAAGATGACCCAAAGTCGGATGAAGAGCAACCGAAGCATAAAAAAGACATGCGAACAATTCAAGAAGAGGGTGCATCGGTCTAAGGATCTGGATAAGAGATTCGAGAAAAGAGAAAAGAAACTTGGAGAACACAAAGTCACTAAGGAACTTCGAGGAGATGGACTAGATCCCTATTGATCTGGGAGATTTGTTCGATAAAAAAAGGCCCCATTCAAGAAAGAAGAGATTGGCGAGAGCCATAGGGCTGGATTTCCCCTCTAATCTTCACACAGGCTATGAGTTAGAGAAAGGATTGGCTGGGGAAATAATTTGTAGGCTCTTTGAAGAAGAAGGAAAGATCGAAAACAAGCTTGCTGAAGAGGCGAGAAGAATTTTGGGCATGAAGCTTGAGTCGTCACCCTTCGCACGCATCGCCAAAGTTTACACAATAGGCAGTGGCCACGATGAGGTATGATCTTGCCCAACCGTCATTTAAGTTGCATGATACAAGGGGAGGTTGTTCATGGAGCTTTATGTGACTTATGCGCTCATGTTAGTGTGATGACATCTAGGATTTATGATCAACTCTTTGCTGAAAATTATATCCTTGCTCCTATAAATATTAGATTGATAATGAGAGACAGTTAATAATCTAGGTGTCACCATCATGAATAAAAATCATTCCAACCAATTTCTTCATACTGATTCTTGTGAGAATAGTCATGATGATATTATCCTTGGTAAACCCTTTCTAAAATTGGTTAATGCAATTCTTGACATGGGAAAGGGCAGTATAACACTCGAGATAGATGGGATAAAACATGGATTTAATTTTTGCCCAAATTCCTGTGGAACTTGACCTCTACGTCTTGATAACGATGGGGTAAAGAGCATTTATTTTGTTGATTCTTTTAGGGACCCTCTCCAATGAGTATTGAAAGGCGATGTTTGACAAGGAGATCATGATCAAGAGCTAGCGGATGCGACCATAGGCTTGGAGTCACGCTTCGAGACTCTAAAATAAGAGAAGGTCGAGGACATTGGAGATCTACATCATGAAGAGAAGGAGGTGCCTGACGTTGACTTGAAGCCATTGTCGAAAGGGTTGAATTATGAATTTCTAGGAGATGACAAGATCTACCCGGTGATCGTTAGCGATAGGTTAAACCTCGAAGAAGTTGACAAGTTGCTGAATTTATTGAGAAAGCACAAGAAGGTGATTGGCTACTCCATCAATGATTTAAAAGGGATTAGTCCGACGTTTTGCATTCACTGGATTGAACTCAAGGAACAACATAAGCCTGTGGTGGAGCATCAAAGAAGGTTGAGTCATGCTATGCATGATGTGGTGAAGAAGGAGGTAATCAAGTTGTTGGACGCCGGAATTATTTACCTCGTACCTCATAGTGAGTGGGTACATTGCATGCCAAAAAAAGGAGGGCTCACGATCGTGAAAAATGAGAAGGGCCAATTGATTCCTCAAAGGACTATCACGTGGTGGAGGATATGCATCGACTAAAGGAAGTTGAACAAGGCAACGAAGAAGGATCACATTCCATTACGATTCATCAACGAGATGCTTGAGAGGTTAGCAAAATATTCATATTTTTGTTACCTTGATGGATATTCAGGATTTTTTTCAAATACCTATTCACCCGGATGATCAACAAAAGACAACCTTCACTTGCCCTTATGGAACTTTTGGGTGCTAGAGGATGCCTTTTGGATTGTGTAACACACTCGCTTCTTCTCAAAGATGCATGATGGCCATATTCTTGGATTTTATTGAAGAAATTATGGAGGTGTTTATGCATGACTTCTCGATGCACCGTACAAGCTTTGTTGATTGTTTGGAAAACTTAGAGAAGGTTATTGCAAGGTGTGATGAGGTTGGTCTAGTGTTGAATTCGAAGAAGTGTCACTTCATGGTGAAGCAAGGAATTGTTCTAGGGCACGTAATCTCCTAGAGAGGAATCAAGGTGGACAAGGCAAAAATGGAGACTGTTAGAAAATAGCTGCCACCCACCAATATCAAGTCCCTAAGAATCTTTCTTGTCCATACCAGATTTTATAGGAGGTTGATACGGGACCTTTCGAAGATCACGAAGCCGTTGACCCAACTTCTCCAAAAGAGGTTGAATTTGACTTCAATAAAGAATGCCTTGATTCCTTTCGCTCTGTCAAGAAGGCTCTAGTGAGTGTACCAATTAGAGATGAAAGTGGTATGGATATTTCCCGTCCGACCGAAGGCCCTCAGGCCTTAAATGGTACAGTCCGTATCCGGAACCGAAAAATTAATATTCGACCGTATCCGTATCCGCATAATAAAAGTTGAATGTCTATTGTAGATATGTAATGTATATCAATATACGATGCATATCCGACATATTTTGTGCTTTCCGTATCCAAATCTGATTCGGCAAAAAAATAAATATTCGTTTTCGTATCCGGGCATATCCGTCCGTATACGATCCGTTTTCATCCCTAGTACCAATCATGCAACCTCTGGATTGGAATTTGCCTTTCGAGATTATGTGTAATGCAAGTGATTATGCCGTGGGGGCCGTTCTTGGTCAAAGAAAGGAGGGAAAGGTACACACTATCTACTATGCTAGCAACACTCTTAATGAAGCCCAAGTCAATTATGCAACAACGGAAAAAGAGTTGCTCGCGGTGGTGTTTGCTTTCAAAAAATTTAGATCTTACATAGTTATTTCGAAAGTGATCATATACACCGACAATGCCACTATCAAGTACCTTTTATCCAATAAAGATGCCAAGCCTCGTTTGATTCGGTGGATTTTGTTGCTTCAAGAGTTTGATGTAGAGATCCGAGGAAAAAAAAGGCACGGAGAATGTGGTGTATGACCACTTGTCAAGAATGCACCGAGGGGACGAAGGAAAAGACATTGTCGAAGACCAGATGCGAGATGATCACTTATACCATATATTTGATAAAGGTGGATGGATTGAAGATATTATAAGAGCAGTCAAAGGGGTTCCCCTAGATCATCTAGACAAAAATAAGAAGCGGCAAATTTATGTGGAGAGGAAGAAATATTTTTGGGATGCTCCTTATTTATATAGATATGGAGAAGATAGAGTTCTTCGAAGGTGTATCCCAGTTGTAGAAAGAGATGAAATTTTGAGGAAATGTCATTCAACACCTTATGGGGGGCACTATGGACATGCAAGGACGCAAGCTAAGGCATGGTCTTATGGGTTTTATTGGCCCGATATGCATAGCGATGCGAGGAGGTTCGTTGCTACATATCCAGAATGCCAAAGGTCATGGAGCATTTCACAAAGGAATTTCATGCAGCTAAATTATAAGTTGCAAATCAATCTATTCGATGTTTGGGGGATCGATTTCATGGGACCATTCTTGAACTCACATGGCTATGAATATATCTCGGTAATGGTGGATTATGTCTCAAAATGGGTCGAAGCTATACCTTGCCACAAGGTGTCAATGTAGGAGTACATCCATATAATCAACTTGGTAATCTACCCTCGTTACGGCATTCCAAGAGTCTTGATTACTGATGGTGGCACTCACTTCACGGGCAAGAAATTTGGAAAGGTTTTGTCCAAGATGGGGATATAGCATAGAGTTGCCACGACCTATCATCCCCAAACTAATGGGTAGGTGGAGACCTCCAACAAGCAACTAAAGGTAATTCTCGTGAAGACCGTGATAAAAGGAGGAAAGGATTGGTCCAAGAAATTAGATGATGCACTATGGGAATATAGGACCACATTCAAGACGTCGATTAATATGTCTCCTTACCAATTTGTCTATGGGAAGACATGTCATTTGCCGATGGAGCTAGAGCATAAGGTATAGTGGGCCATGAAGGAGATGAATTTTGATGCTAACGCTGCGAAAATCAAAAGGATAATACAAATAAGTAAATTGGAGGAGCTACGATTGAAGGCCTACAATAATCCGAGCTTTTATAAGAAAGAATGAAGAGATGATATGATAAGAAGCTTCAAAACAAGGACTTCAAGGAAGGAGACAAGGTCCTTCTCTACAACTCAAGATTCATGATCTCACAAAAGGGAAGCTTCAAAGAAAATGGGATGGACCATACGTCGTGCACTCATTCTCGCCGACAGGAGTGGTTACAATCATGGGTGCAATGGGAGATCGGTACATGGTGAACGGGCATCGACTCAAGGTGTTCTTGGAACCCGATGTTGTACCTCTTCATTACATTGACATCTAGGACATCAAGGAAGAGCCAAAGTGTCGAGCCTAGACGATAATAAAAAGCTATGTTTGTAAATATCAGGATAGATTTTTGTTTTCTCTGTTTCACGAATTTTTCCGGAGAGTGCTCGAATACAGCATAGGCTAAAAATTCGAAGTAGGGCCACCCCAGAAAACCGAAGACCAGAGGAGCTGAAAACCCCCTGGGCCGAATGGCCCACCAAGGCCCAAGACATCGGCCTGGCCTCTCCCATGTCCCGTTTGGTCTCATTTTTTGGGAAGTACGAGATAAGGAAATTTTTAAATCGAGTCCTTTTGGGATAGGGCAACTTAAAGAAGATCAGACTTTTCATTCGAGACATCTCAGGACATCAATAGAAGCCTAGACCCGAGCCATGAACTCACCTTTTCCAATCTCAAGCCTAGCCATCATGTGAGAGGGGAACCATGGCCATCCCAAGTTTCGAGTGAGTTGAGTGCAAGGTTTCTGAGTTGAAGGAGGGGTTCATGGCGCCAGGTGTCTCCATAAACGACGTGCCAAAGCCTTTAGAAGTTAAGCCTTTCGAGGGGATCCCTACCCTTCCAATCAAGCGTACGGCAAGGATTAGTGTTGGAGGGAAGGTGCCCCATGGGAGACTCATGGAACGCAACATCACGATTGTTGTTCCTTCTCCTAATGCTCCGCTCACCTCCTTGGAGTAAAGGAGAAGAGTTACAAAGAGAAGACGCCACCACCGAATGACTATAGAGGTGATAGTGATTTGGACGATGATCGTTTTCCTTGCTCTTGGGGATGTGGGGACGACAACGAAGCCTGGTGGAATTGGCAAGAGCAACTATGGAAAGATAAGTCGGATGACCACCACCATGACAAAGGTAAGGGAAAAGCTTCATAAGTGGATGATGATCCAAAACCTCTCGATGGCCACATCCTGAAGTGTTGTCCTCTTTGTCACCACCTCATCCGCGACCTTTACTATGATCTTGGGGATGCTCGACGCTCCATTGAGTCCCTCAATATTAGATTGGGGAGTCTTGAAGATTCAGCAGACCTAGACCTCAAGTACCTACATCAAAGCAGTAGGAAGCTCTTCGGCATGGTTGGGAACTTTAGGAAGAGAGCCGACACACCGGGAAGCTCCAAGGGCACTTCACGTCCTCACATCTGTCATTACCCTTGTACTCAACCTTACCGACGAGGACATCACATACTTCAAGCATGGGGTGACATCTTCTTATCTTTATCTACATTTTTGAGAGAAAGAGAGTCTTTTTAGTAGTAAAAAGGGAAAATTTTAGTTTGAGAGTCTTAAATCAGTGTTAGTCATCATAAATCAATAAAAAGGGTCTTTCATTTTTGTTTAAGCTTTTTTGTGTGCAATTTATTTATGCATTCAAGTCTTTGTTACTTTCTTCTATAGCATTATGTTCACGAGCTAAGCTGGGAATCACATCTTAAAAGTGAAGCTTATTAATTGATTAACCATTGCAAGTACCCATGCTTAATCTTGATCTAGAGTCTGGTTTTGTTGTTACACATAAGTAAAGTTCGACTTGGAGGAATTCAATTTTTGCTAAATATATAAAAACCCTTCAATTACTAGTTTGACTAAGTACTTTACAAGTTGAGAGAATTATTCTATCAGCCAAAAGGCCAGATCATTTGATTTACCATAGTCCATGAATATGCAATGAGTTTAATTGAGATTGTTTTCTCTCGGAAGTTTTAATTTCAAGCAATGATCATGCTCATACTATTTCATCTTCTAAATGCTAGCCTCGTCAATGTTCGATATTGAGGATTCTTCATTGGAATATCTCATGAGATCTACCGAAGTCCAAATACCAAAGTAAAAAATATCATTATTTGTTACCCCATTCCTTGACCACAACCCAATTACGAGGATGAGACATGTTTTGAGTAAGGTATAAATAAAAGATAAACTTGGGAAGGAGCACGGATGAGGAAGGAAATTTAAAAGCCAAACCAAAACCGAGCATGGAGAAGCCCAGGTCAGCCGGCTCAAAAGACCCCTAGCCGGTCGGCCTGCCCCTCCTTGGCCTCGACTTGCATTGTAAAAAATTGTGGAAGTTCCTCTAGATTTAGCAAAAAGTAAGTTTTAGAGGAAGTTTTTGGGGAAAGAAATGGAGATCAATAAAAAAAGGAGAGAAAGAGGAAGAGAAAGAGTTATCTAGAAAGATAAAAAATGCATGCCAAAGAAGGTATGCCATGTGCTTGAAAAAGGGGATAATGTAAAAAAAAATAAGTAGAATGGAGAATGTGAAGAGGGATGAAGCTTAGAGAGTCATTGTCTCGATTATTTGAAGACTAAATCCTCGTTTCCAACCATGTGCAATCTGACATTGAGGACGACACTAGTGCCTTGAAGTCAAATTTTTTTCATACCTTTGCACATGTCCAACAATCTAATTCTTCTTACCCATTGGACCCTCACATTATGAAAAATTTCTCATGATTATTGGCTTGAAAGGTAGACAGTTGTTAGAGAGTTTTCTTAATATGATACCATGAGCGTTTACTTTGCCAAACCTCACCTATAGCCACATTATATCTTTGAGAGACATGCTTTGAGAGATGAGGGCTTGAAATCACTGATAGGATAGCCACTTCTTATTGAGGGATATTTGTGAGAACTTGTACAAGGTTTTTTGTTTAACTTAATTGTAGGAGGCTTTGTTTAATAAAAGAAATAAAAACCCTCCAATGAAGGCATGCAAGTAAGTATCAACGATTCTCAAGCCATCTAGTTGAAAGTTTGAGTTGTGGAGTAATTTTTCATTGTGAGTCTTTGATTGCCCATATTTTGATCATCCTTGTCGCTCTACAGACTTTTGTTTGAAAGATTTGATTTAGACTTGTTTGTATAAATGAATTTTGTATATATCTAGGTACCTTGATTAACCCTTGGATTTATTCGATGATTTGATATGCTCAAGGACGAGCAAAAGCTAAGCATGGGGGGGGGTATTGGCGCTCTTAGCTGTACACTTTTAGTAATGTTTTAGTGTTGATTTTGGGAAACATTCATTAACTAATCCGCCATTTGGCACCTGAAATAACCTCGTTTTTTATTGTGTATTATATTTTGGAGCATATCAAGATTTTGCAGGAAATAAAGCATTTTCGTAGGAGTTTCGACGAGGAGTTACAACAGGACACAACCTAGGAAGAAGCAGGAGAATCACCACACGGAAGACGGAGGCAAGGCGGGCTAGAAGAAGCCTAGGCTGGCCTGGCCCTTTCCAAGGCCCAAAGGCGGCCCCCTTTCACGTACGCGATGTCCTCGACAACCCTAGTCGGTGCCCTACTAGGTCCGTCGCCCAGAGAAGTCTACAAAAGACAGAGACCAGCCGTCTTGAAGAGGAGATCCCTAGAGGAGATCGTATGACCGCCTGTACGGCCAGTCTTAACCATTGCGTAGGTCTCGTCGAGACGATCAAAATGCATATGTGGGTCGCCTGATTTGGAGTCCGGATGAGAAAGTTATGGCTCTATCAAGGATCAACCCTGTGTCCAACCGGTTAAACCGCCTGTAGTAGTCCTAATCCGAATTAGAATTGTATTTTGACGGGATTTCATTATGTAATTGACTCCTCATGGGGCAAGGCCTCCCCACCCTGTATTATGAAGGGTCGTGGCCGATTGAGGACCTCTACCCAATCGTATAAACATATCTATATTTACTTTTTATCTCAAACCTTAATCTTTTCCAACCCCCCTTCTTCCTTCTTCATCCCCATGACGTTTTATGACGTTCTAAGTGGCATTGCCGATCTTAGAACAACCCTAGGCTCGCCATCCATGACGGGGTCCCTCCTGGGGTGGCGTTCGTAGGCTTTCGCGACGCCTCTGCTACAGGCAGTCCGACCCCTTGTGACGGGCGGTTCAACCCCCTGTGACAGACGGTCGGACTCCCTGTACGAACAGTCTGACTCCCTATCCAGGAGCTCCGACAAGGAGATTCCGACGACCACGCGATCTAGCGCTTATTGTGTGTTGACCCAAAAAGGCGTCAACAAAACCGTAAAATACTAGAGCGTATCGGCTAGAATTTCGATTGGCTCTACAGGTAGAATCGGCAGAAGCTGTCCGATCTGGTAAATAATGAATCGGCTTGGACAACCGATTCAGAGCAAAACTACGCGAGATCACTAAAACGCAACCTAACAAGCTAAGCGGAGCAACACTTGGAACTATCTAATCGCCTGTGATAACAGATGTAGAGTAATAATACAGGTATAGCCGATTGAAGTGTGTACCAAGTTGGATAAAGGTTGAATAAAATCTAAACGAAGCAACAACGATACTCCGGTTAGTAAAGCGTAGATATCTATTCGATAACTGTTGAATAGATCTAAACGCAGCAACAACGATATGCCAGTTGCTAAACCTTAGAAAATACTCGGTAAAAGAGTAAACCTACATGCAAGCTCTGAGATATGATCACCCTTGACGTGCCCGAAGAACTCATGAAAAGATAAAGACTAAGTCGCCGACAATGTATGAAAATTGCAGGAAAAGTATATGCAAGTAGTAAAAGGTTTGTTTGATACTGGTGTGTACAGTCTTTCCAATAGCTAGGAGGTATATATTTATATCCTGGACTAACCCCTAGACAATCACGACATGCTAAACTTTCTAAAGAAGAAATATCTAAAATAAAGGAAATACTAAGATACATGGACTCTATCTTTCATTGTGTAGAATCTTTCTCGATTAAGCCTTCGTCAATCTGCCCGTAAAAAGACCAGTACATGATTAACTTGGACTTCTCAAAGTCCGTAAAGAGACCAGACGTAATCAACTTGGAGTTCTCGTTTTATTTGTATTCTATTAACTTGTTGTGCACGTGATAAGCTCTCTCCATAAATTCCTTTCGAGGTAGCATCGATTGCCTTCTTTACTGTATACTAGTAAAAGTGCCCGTGCAATGCCACGGGCGAAGATCATATGAATATATATATATATATATATATATATTTTCTAATCCGTGGTCTGGCCATATAAGTTTTGAAATAATTAATACTCCCCCTTCCAAATTATTAGTCATCCTAGGTGTTATTTTGAGTGTCTAAGTTTATAGCATCATCTATGAACCTAGACATACACTTATCTAAATTCATAACTTATTCAATGCATCTTGTAAAAAGCTAGAATGACTAGTAATTTGAAACGGAGGGAGTATTGACTATGGTCAGCTCGTAGCATTAAGACACTTGAAGCGGAGGGTTTATATGTAAAAATAGTATGTTAATATTATAGAGGGTTAATTGGATATATACCATTACAATTGTCACACTTTAGAGATAATACCATTACTATTCATGATATTATAACGGTGCCATTATAATTTCACGAGTCTTGGAAATATACCATTACTTACCCTTCAGTTGTGTTTATACAATTTCTTGGACCAAAATGCCCCCATCTTCTTCCTTCATCTCTCGTCTTGCTCCAGCAACTCGACGAGCACAACAGCCTGACAGCGAGCTCCTCGGTCTTGTGCTGCCGCCACCTCCAGGCAAGCCCGGCAGGACCTCCGGCACTGCCCGTCGTCGCTAGCGCTGCCGCTGAGTCAGTCGTCTCCCTCTCGGTGCCCCATGACTCCGGCCTCCACGTTGTTTCAGCAAACGAATAGCGCGGGGGCTCCCGTAGGCAAATTGCTCGTCTACGAGTGTGGATAGTGACGTCCCCAGCGCAGGCTAGCACGTCTGCAGCAAGGTCGCAGCCTTCGCCCTTCTGGACATCCAAGTCGTGGTCGTGGTTCTCGCGGGCAACGGAGGCGGACTGGCGGAGTGCCTGTACGCGGCCACCAGCACAGTTCCCGTTGGCCACAGTGGAATCTATTTCCTAATCTAAACCTTCTAGATAGGTGGTTCTGAATTTGATGTTGCTGCCACTGGAATCGAATATTTCTCCAACAAATGGCAGACCTGCTGTGCTTGCTCGATCGGGGCAAAGTTAAGCTCATAAGCTGGAGAACAAATGGCAGACCTGCTGTGCTTGCTCGATCGGGGCAAAGTTAAGCTCATAAGCTGGAGCAAGATGAGAGAGAGAGGATGAAGAAAAAAGATGGGGGCATTTTGGTCCAAGAAATTTTACAAACACATTGAAAGGGTAAGTAATGGTATTTTTCCAAGACTCGCAAAATTTTAATGGCACCTTTACAATATCATGAATAGTAATGGTATATCTCCGAAGCGTGATAATTGTAATGGCATATATCCAATTAACCCATTTTTTTATCGGAAGAACATTTACATTCTATCGGGTCATGAACAACCAAACATCAAAACATGAATTCAAATATTATTAAGCATACATGATGATTGGCATTCAAATCTGTAGGGCACTACAGGTGATCTCGGTGACGGATGGGTGGAGGTGATGCTCTCAGAGCAGTTACAGATATCTGACTCCTTGGCAGAGTAGTGTGAGGCGGTGGGTGAGGCGAGGCTCCCGACGCAGAGTGGACAGGATCAATGTTTTTCAGTGGTGCTGCGATCGGATTGTTCTTCTGAAGCAACAATGGAGCATGGAGAACGACGATCGTGTGTGCAACTTGAGGGTGATTGCTCCCTGGTGGAGGAGCTCAGGTAGCCACTCGGGCTTTCAGCGAGCTACGGCTTTTGGCGTGGCACAACATTGGTGACGACGGCGCAGTTTCCAACGGTTTGCTTTTAGCTTCTCTCCGAGGTGGTGGCGGTTAGACCTGAGCATTTGTGACCCAGCCCGACCCGAGCGCATGAATACCGCAGCCGTTGTAGTTTGAAGATCTTTTTCTTTTCTTTATTGCACACAGATCTTGTGCTTGTGCCTCCAACATACTGCTGATCGTTGATTGATTATGAGGACTAGGATGATGAGCACGCTTCGTCGCGCCCGATAGACAATGTAGCTCGATTTGCTTTTTTTTTTAATATCTATTCAGCATTAAGTTTAGTTTGGCACTTGGCATGTAGCTCCATACATTTTGATGGGAAAAGAAATAGAGCAACGGACTGGGACGACTGCATGCAAGGATTGTTAGATGAGAGGAACATGGCAGACATCACTACATATGTAGATGGAGACGTCAACTGAAGACATGCTAGAAGATGAGCGACCGGTGACCAAAAATTTCGAGATAAATGGTTGCGCTGGAATGGGTTCCGCTGCATTTTCCCTTATCCAGTACTCGTGTCTCACATAGGGGTCACCGATGCTAGTCATGCTGAGCTAATGTTAGGGCTCAAATGGTTTAGGTAAATACTCCCCCTATTCGAAATATATGACTCACAACCTTTGACCGTTCACCTTATTACAAAATTTATTACAATTAAACAAAATTTTAAGTCATGCTTAAAATATCTTTAGTAATAAAGGAAGGCACAAATAAAATAAATAATGTTTATTTAAGTTGTGAGTAAGAAGAATGATCAAACATAATGATCCAAAGTTATATAATACCAAAAAATATTCGATGTGGATGGAATACATGTTAAACATATATGAAGATTATGTCATAATATTTAAATAATGAAAGCGCATGAGGTGAATAATATCATTATTAGTTATGAGCCATGCTGTATTTTGTGATAGGTAAGCGTACGATGGTATAAGAAGGCGTAGACAGTGTAGAGCACTTGATTTTTTTTATGGACACGGATGACCGAATGACCCTCATGTACGGCAGTTGTTTGGAACCGTGTGAAGCATAGTGCAGTGAGTAGTCCAAGCAGCTGTCAGTGCTCCATTCGTCCACGCGTCAAGGTAACACCACCAGCTAACCATTCCATTTCATCACCATTTTCTCACAGAAAGGGGAACAATGAAAAGAAAGCGATTTCTTCACGGCACATTGATGATGCATCTGGTTGGGCCCATGTGCAGGGCAATGCAGTAACACATTCATGTGGTGGGTCAATTTTTTACAGTATGAAAATAACAAAGTAGTAAGCTCGAGCTATCAATTTCCCATTGAACAACAGTAACAAACAGTAAATTGATGGCTCCGTTGTGCAGGGATTCTCCCTGGGATAAGAAGGTAATTATTATATTATTATATATATATATTATTATATATTATTATTATTATTATGTATGGAATATAAATAAATATTATATTTTGTATGTTTTTAGAATTTATGTAGCTATTTGTTTTTAAGACATTTATGCAGCTATTTGTGTGTATATTTACAAAATATAAAACCAATATGTAAATTCAGGTTTATTTTTACCGTCATCCTTGCCAAGGGTATATATGTATTTTCAAGTCTATGTTAAGGCTGTTAACCAGGCTTCACGGAATAGGGGCATACCATATCTTTAGATTTAAAAAACAGAGGCAAATATGCAAAGTCTAAAAAAGAGAGCCAAACATGCAATAAGAGATGAAAACAAGGGCAGTTTTGCAATTGACCCAAAGAAAAATAGGAGTGAGCGTTCGCGATGGGCTCGTTTTAACGGGGGAGGACAACAGAATTAATCTCCCCCACCCTTTTGTCGTCCTAGGCCCACCACTCAGCCCTGGTAGATGGGCCCTTTGTGAAGGGTAAGGAGGTGTATTTGTAGGTGAGAAGTGTCCTTATTTTTTTAAAAAAAATTACATCGTACAACAAAGACGCTCAACACGCATGCACACTCACCCTTATGAACACAGGTACGCAAACCCTATCCCTATGAACACTTACGAAAGACTGAGCCGGCAGATCTTGAAATTCTCGAAGTCACCACAGGTCCACAGACGCCTCGCTGTCCACCGAATACAAAGAGCCGGTAAATTTTGGAATAAGTCCAGGAAAATGCGAGCACCACGATTCGAACCCTGGTGGGTAGGTTCCACCACAAAGAACCTAACCAACTGATCTATGATCAGTTCGCTGAAGTGTCCTCAATTCGTTAGTTCCTGTTCGGATTTCGAACTAATCATTGTTCATTCTAACTTTTCATTATTGAACTATTCCTTCCTCTTAGAAAACATGTTTCACAGGTGTTGACGCTTTTTATGGTCAACACACGAGAGCGCTAAATCGCGCGGATTGCGAACGGATCAAATTACTGCTGGACGTCAGGAGGTTAGACCACCTGTTGCAGTAGGTTAGACCACCTGTCGTAGGGGATCAGACCACCCGTATAGAGAGTCAGACCGCTTGTACCTGTGGTGCCACGAGATCGATTGTTCAATGGATAACTTCCACACTTACATGGTGGAGGATGGCTAGGTTTATGAGCAAGCCAGTAAAGAGATAACCAACGTACTTACGTGGCGAAGAACGACTAGTTTACGAGAAAGCTAGCAAAGGTCGTCGATGCACACGCCTGGGAGGGACCCCGTCAGGGCATGGACATCGCCGGACGTACCCTAGATCGACCAGGAAGGCATAGGACACCATCAATGGCCGTGGAGATCACGATGGACAGCAAGAGAGGTTGGAAAAGATCAAGGTCTGAGAGGAAAAGTAAAGACAATTTGATTGTACGATTGAGTAGAGGTCCTCAATCGTCCACAACCCTTCATAATATAGTATTGTGAGGTCTTGCCCCGTGGGATGTTGATTACATAATAAAATCCTATTAAAATACAACTATAATTCAGATTAGGGCTGACACAGACGGTCTAACTTTCTATGCAGGCGGTCTAACCGGCTGGGTGGAGCAATTGCCTCATCCGGACTCCAAATCGAGCGATCCACATATGCATTTTCATCATCTCGACGAGCACTACGCAATTGCTAAGTTAAATTCATATTTTGAGCACTTCCATACATGCGGTTAGACCGGACGTACATGCGGTCACACCTCCTAGAGTTTTGCACAGGGCCCAATCGGCCTAGCTTGATCGGCTTGCTACAACTTTTGGTCGTCAACATATGCCCCTGTTTCTTGGTAAAGCTTGTGTATCAATAAACATTTATCATAATCCAAATTGCATAGGAGCAATATCTCTTTTTTTTAAAGACTTTATAAACCGATTTAGTAAATATAAACTCTGGTGGAAAGCTACTTCTTTTGCTAATGCCGAGCATTGAAACCACAAAAGTAATTGCTTTTGCTAATACCGAGCATTGAAACCACAAAAGTAATTGCTTAGTAACAGAACTTACATACTGTGTTTTTCTATAATCAGAACACACAGCCTAGGGTAGGTGCGGCTGCGCCCGCGCCCGCGCCCTGGATCCCGAGGCCGCCCGCCCGCCACCCACCGCGCCGGGCCCCTCCCCTGCCTGTGCTCGCCCTTCCCCTCGACGCCACCGCGCGCTCCCACAATGGCCGCGCGGGCCCCATCCCCGCCGCGTCGGGTCAAACTCCACCACCCCCTCACCACCTCACCTCCTCAACTAGCCTCGCCTCACGGCCTCCTCCCCCCATCCAGGCATCCATCCACCCACCCGCTCGCTCGCTCGCCTCCATCCACAGCGGCCACGCTCTCTTCCCCCACCTCTCCGCCCTCCTCTTCCTCGGCCACCCCCGTCTCCGTCCCGGACGCCTCCGACTTCCCCCACGGTCCCGATCCGGAGCCGACTCGACCCTGTTGAGGAGGACGAGCCCGAACCGTAGCGAGAGGGGAGGGGCGGCCTCCTTTTAGCTTCCCCCCCGACGGCCGGAGGCCAGCCGTCCCATGGGCCGGTCGCCTGCGCGCGCTACGTATCAGCTCATCGACCGGCGGAAAGGTAACCCCGGTCTCTCCGCCTGCTGACCCACCCCCCCCAGATCTGGTGAAATCCCGCCTAGATCTACCTCGGATCTCTGTCCGGTACACTGACTGGGTTGGTTGGTTGGTTGGCTAGCTGGTAAATTCCGACGGCGTCCTCTCGCGTGCGTGCGGTGAAAAATAAAGAGCCCGGCGTCTTTTTTTTGCGCGCCACTTTAGCGTGCGTGGGCCTGCCTGAGCGCGATTAAGCAAAGCAGGTGACTGACTGTTCGCTCGCTCACTTTTTAATTTTGTTGCTGTTTTGGCTCTGGTCCAGTGTAGTTAGTGTGTGATTAGAGCTGGAGGTTCGGAGAATTGATGATGAGAGTGGCTGGTTTTAGAGCGGCTAGCAGAGTAGCTCTCCTGTTTGTTATTTCTTGTCTGCCTCGTTTGGGTGGCGGCAAACGAAATTCCTTCTTTTGCTGTCTCTTGTCTTGGGTTGCTTGCAATTTATGTGGAGATTCAGCTTTGAAAGAATGTTTCGTTAAACAGAAGAAAATCAATTACAGTGATAGATTTGGAGCGTGCAGACTTACACCATGATGGAAAGAAGCTTCTTTTATGGTGAAGCAGCATGCCGCCGTGGCTTTTAGTAAAGGAGGCATTCATATGAGTGTCGGGCACAGCTGCTTTTTTGGCAGCTGGAAAGACACTATCAGTTTTGGGAAATATAGCTTCTTTGGTCTTTTGGGTTTGTAGGAATTATTGCCATTATAAGCTGTTGGTGGTGGTGGTATAACTGCCTAACACTGTGATTGGGATAATAAGGAAAGTCCCTTTTCAAGCAACAATGGGGCATTGTTCTTCTAACAAAACCTGACCACTTTGCTTATCCTGATTTGATTGGGTTTAGGAATCAGGAAGTCAATTGATATGCTTTGAATATATTATTCCTAATATAAAGAGCCATGCGATGGGTACCTCTAATTGTGTATGAATAACTGGCTGCATTAAGATAAGTAGGATTTTAATTCGTAGATAGAGTAGTACATTTCGTTTAAGGTTATTCTACTGACAAATCTGTACTTAGATTGCAATACTGAATCCTAAAAAAGTATAATTTTTATCATTTGTTGCTCAAACATGGCATTGCATAACTCTTTTTTGTTTTCATCTCTTTGCAGGGCTTGGGTAACTCTTTGTTGAAGGGACCTCTCTTGTACATGTAATATTGCATGTAATTTCTGTTTAAAGATGAGTTCTCTGAATAAAGTTGTTTCAAATAGTGGAGATGCGTGTTCACTGTTACCTAGTAAAGTAACATCACTAAATCCCAATGCGGCAGAATTTGTACCTTCGTTTATTAAACCATCTCTTGGAAGTAGCACAGTTCCAGATGCAACCAAGTCAGATGTTAGGGGGTCTTCTGGAAAAACAATCCTAGATAGGTCCGAGTCTTCAAAGTCTAATAACTCGGATGATGAGGCACACCAGTTTTGGCGCAAGCAGCTTCCGGATGACATTATTCCAGACTTCTCTTTTGAGAAAATAGAACAAGGGCCTGAAGAATTGTCCCTTGCTGGATTGTCCTTGAATGCGCCACCCTTTTACGGGACAACTGCCAGCCGCTTCTCAAGGGAACATCATGAGATAGCTTCTCCAGCAACCAAGGGCCTTGAACTGGAGCATACTAATCTAATGTATGAAGATAGTTATTTGGGTTCAAGCAACTGGAAGCAAAATTATATTGGTGATCTTCATATTGCTAATGGGAATCAGGACATTCATTATGATGAAAACACTGCAGGCTTTTCCGACAGTTTTGCTAGCGAGTATGCTGCAGCATCTGATGGTGTTGTTGACCCCCTGGAGTACTTAGCATCCCAGTTTCCTGGATTTTCAGCCGAGAGCCTGGCAGAACTATACTACGCAAATGGATGTGACTTCAACCATACAATTGAAATTCTCACCCAGCTAGAGGTAATCTAATCTGTCTCGGTTTACATGTAAAACATCTTTGCTAGTATCCTTAATAGAGCATCCTGATTTTTCAGATGCAAGTTGATCCTGCCACCAACCACGCAATGAATTTGGCCCCCAGAGCACCAAACTTTAGCACAGGTGATTTCCCTGCCCTACCAACAGCTGAAGACCAGAATGGTTTCAGTAAGGGAAATGTGGATGTCCTTGGCATGTTCAACGGGCGTGGTTCGTCCACCATATCAGGTGGACCTGGTGATTTTGTTTCAGCTGTTCGCAAACTTGCATCACAAAATTCTGGCAACTGGAAGTTCAAGAAAGGCCCTGAATATGGAAATGGCGTTTCCTCTCATTCTGTACCCAAACAGTACAGTTCTAGCACCAAACAATCATCTGGGAACAAATTTCAAAGTGTTAGCGGTGCAAGAGTTGCTCCATGGCTTGAGACCGGTGATGCAGTGGGTAATACTCTGTTATTTATGTTATTCCAATGCCTATGGCACACTTATTTCATGTATAATGATATCGGTAGTTTTTATTGGTTTTTTCATCATTTTATTTTTTCTATGCACTTACCAGCTTACAATCTATTTTAAATGAAAATAAATTATGGTGTAAACACTTGGAAACATAAGTTTATTATAAACTTCCTATTTGACAGTATGACCGAGAGTTGTTGGGAAAAGAACTTAAGCATTTGATGGCGCCATATATCTAGACATTGCCCAATCATAAACTGATCAATTATCTTTGTATTCAATCTGCCAGCAAATATGTACTCGGAATCAAGGGGGGAGGCTCGTGATTTTGCTAGGGTCAGAAACGCTTGCTTTGAGCAGGTATTTTCTTTAACTGTTACCTTAAATGCAGGCTACATGTTTCTACATTTGCATTTTCCTTTTGCCTGTGGTAATAACTGATGTTGCTTGTGCATGAGTAGAGTTTGCTGGCATAAGAATTTACCATCCTATTTGTTAGATGGATGCTTCATGAATTTGTCGAAGTATTCACACCAAGATATATCTGACAGGCTAGACAAGCTTACTTGATTGGCAACAAAGCTCTGGCCAAGGAACTGAGCATGAAGGGTCAGGCGTACAATGCACAAATGAAAGCAGCTCACGAGAAAGCCAGAGAAGCTATTTATCGACAAAGGTCTCCAATCCTTAGCCTTTAACTAGATTTTAGATTGAATTCCTTATATTTTTTATGTTATCACTTATCACACCTAATAGCTTTTGCCACATTCCATACTGAGTTCCAAAGTTTAATTGTTCGAAATCATGACTTTGTTCTTGGGTTTTTTTCAAAGAGTGCTCAGAATCATGACATATTAAATCCTAATTCGGTTGCATCCCGAGCTTGTTAAATTGTGCAGGAATCCTGTTTCTCAGCGGGGAGGCGAGGGTCTGATTGATTTACATGGACTACATGTGAATGAAGCAATCCACATCCTAAAGGTTGAGCTTGGTGCCATGAAGAGCGCAGCAAGGGCTGCTGGGGAGAGGATGCAGGTCATGGTATGCGTCGGGACAGGCCACCACACCAAGGGTTCTCGGACTGCAAGGTTGCCCATCGCCGTGGAACAATTCCTCCTGGACGAAGGCCTCAACTACACACAGCCTCAACCAGGTCTTCTCCGTGTCATGGTGTACTAACATCTCTTAGGTAAGACACCCGGAGACAAAAAAAGAGCACAAAAAAAGGAGAAAAGAAATGTATGAAAAACACAAAAAAAAGCGTCGTTTGTTGACGCAATGTAATTTCCTTGTAGCTGTATATTAAAAGAGGCAGCAGGAGAATAGCCTGACAACAGAATACAGTGTAAAATTATACATAGCTTCATTCAATTCACATTCCATTGTCATCCATGCCTTTGGTCGAGGTAAGCTCCTATTGACCCTGTTACTGGCCTGCGGAACCCTGTGGTATGTGATGCATGCAGACAGAAATTGATAGCAATTGTCGCCCAAAAATTTAACTGAATGTATGACCTGATGCAAAATGAAAATAACCGGCTGGAACTCTGGCGCTGTCCGACCATCTGTGGTCTGTGCGGAACAGCATTGACGGGTAGGGGCATTGTACTGGAAGGTCACCGCCGCTGACGGGGCTGGTTCCTCCTGGTTACTATGATGGAAGCTAGCCATTATCACTGTACCCATATAAACATACAATAACGTAGCCTTTAGTCCCAAGCAAATTGGGTAGGCTAGAGATAAGACAATGAAACAAATCTTAAGGTTCAGACACGTTAAGTAATCTCTAAGCGTGCTACTATGAAGAGCTGCTTCATGTACCCATATGTTTATACAACAACGTAGCCTTTAGTCCCAATCAAGTTGGGTAAGCTAGAGATAAGACAATGAAACAAATCTTAGGGTTCAGACATGTTGAGTAATGTCTAAGCGTGCTACTATCGAGAGCTGCTTCCTTGAAAAAGAACCATATGTTTATACATTTACAAAATTGCAAATTAAACTAAAATAAAATCATATCATATATCATATATTCTTTTTTATATACCCGGAAAGGCGTGATAACATCTTCTATATCGTCACTTTTACATACCCGTCATGATTTTGTACATTTTTTTTTGAAAAAGCGCGCACTTTGTTTTTTTTATAGATTTTTTCAAAGCACGAGTATTCAAGTTCACACAATCACACAGGTGCCTGAAGAGTTTTTTTAATAAAAAATGTGCTTGAAATATCATCCTCAATCGTCCGCTCAACTCCACTGCGTTATCGTCTCCACGGAGTCGTCGGGAAGCTTTGAGCTCTTCCATCGACTACGCAATTCCCACTCCCGTCTTCACCTCGGCACCTCCACCTCCGAACTTCCATGCTCGCCTAGTCCTCTTACCTCCCATCCCAAATTCCATGTCTCTGATGGGCGTCGCCTCCCCACCATTCCCCTTCCCCTCCTCTTCCTCCTCCCCACACCATCTCCGCCGTGTGGCCACCGCCACCGCCGCTGCGGTGTCATCCGCCTCCGAAGACTTCGACTACCCTCTCGCCGACCCTTCCGTTCGGTGGCCTCACCTCCGCTTCCCGCACCTCCCGGCGCCGCGCTTCCCCGCCACCGTCACCGCTGCGCCTCCGGCCCCCACCACCAGGCCACCGCAGGTGGAGGAGGACGACGAACCCGGGGAGACCTCTGCGCTCGTCGAGCCGCTGGACGCGCGCGCCCACCGCGGGAGGGTGAAGAAGCTGAGCAAGCTCGCGCTGCGTCTGGCGCGGGACTGGCGCGCGCGCGTGGCGGGGCTCACGGACGCCGTCCTCGCGCTGCCACCGGGGGCGCCCGTCGACGACGTGCTCGAGAGCGCGCGGGCCGCGCCCGACGAGGTCGCCCTCGTCGTGCGCACCGTCGGGGAGACCTCCTGGCGGCGCGCGCTTGATGTCTTCGAGTGGCTCGCGCGGAGCTCCGCCCCGGCTCCCCGCGCTGTCGCTGTCGTCCTCGGCGTCCTTGGGCGCGCGCGCCAGGACGCGGTCGCGGAGGAGCTCTTCCTTCGCTTCGCGGGTGAGGGCGCCACTGTTCAGGTGTTCAACGCCATGATGGGCGTTTACGCCCGCTCGGGGCGATTCGAAGAAGCCCGGCAGCTGCTTGATACAATGCACGACCGGGGGATCGAACCTGACCTTGTGAGCTTCAACACTCTCATCAATGCCAGGGCCAAGTCTGGGTGTTTGCCTGCTGGCGTTGCCCTTGACCTCCTATCTGAAGTCCGGCAAGCTGGGCTGAGGCCGGACGTTATCACTTACAACACACTCATCAGTGCTTGCTCACAGAGCTCCAATCTGGAAGATGCTGTGACAGTTTTTGAGGAGATGTTAGCCTCAGAATGCCGGCCGGATTTGTGGACGTACAATTCAATGGTGACAGTGCATGGCCGGTGTGGGAAGGCCAAGGAGGCTGAGCAGCTGTTTAGGGAGCTGGTGGAGAAGGGTTTTACGCCTGATGCGGTTACTTATAATTCTCTTCTCTATGCTTTTGCAAAGGAAGGGGATGTTGAGAAGGTGGAACACACGTGTGAGGATTTGGTTAAGGCTGGGTTCAAAAAGAATGAGATAACTTACAACACCATGATTCATATGTATGGGAAGATGGGCAGGCTTGATTTGGCGGTTAGTCTTTATGATGAGATGAGGGCTATGGGCTGTACTCCAGATACTGTGACGTACACTGTCTTGATTGATTCTTTGGGGAAGATGGATAGGATTGCCGAGGCAGGGAAGTTGCTGGAGGAGATGGCGGGTGCAGGATTGAAGCCAACTTTAGTAACTTTCAGTGCGTTGATTTGTGCATATGCCAAAGGTGGGAGGCGGGCTGAGGCAGAGAAGACATTTGATTCAATGGTCGCATCAGGTGTAAAACCTGATCGTTTCGCGTACTTGGTTATGCTGGATGTTTTTGCTAGGTCAGGAGAGACGAAAAAGATGTTGAATCTATATCGGACAATGATGAAGGATAGTTATAGACTAGATGATGGCATGTACCAGGCTTTGCTTGCAGCACTTGCAAAGGAAGATAAGTACGAGGAGATTGAGGAAGTCATCCAAGACATGGAATTACTTTGTCAAATGAGTCCAAGAGTAATATCTACAATTCTCATCAAGGCAAGGTGCATTTCTCAGGGAGCTAAACTGTTAAAGAAGGCATGTCTCCAGGGATATGAGCCTGATATTAAGAGCTTACGGTGCATTATTGATGGATATGTAACAACAGGAAAACATGAGGAAGGTCTCTCATTGCTTGAATGCATCCGGGAGCATGTATCCAGTTCCCACGATTTGGTATCTGAATGTTCCATCATGCTTCTATGCAGAAAACAGACGAGCATTGCTGCCTATGATGAGTACAATAGAACACAAATGTTAAAATATGAATCTTTTGGCCGAAATTGTAACTTGTATGGATATTTGATTGCATGCCTCGAGGAAGCCGAACTCTTTTCTGAAGCTTGTCAAGTGTTCTGTGACATGCAGTTCATGAGGATAGAAGCTTCTAAAAATATTTACGAGAGTATGATTTCCACCTACTGCAAACTGGGATTCCCGGAAACAGCACATAGGTTGATGGATGATGCTTTGCAATCTGGTATTCAGCTAAACGTTCTCTCTTCTAGAGTACTTATAATCGAAGCATATGGCAAGATGAAACTCTGGCAGCAAGCAGAAATCTTGGTGAAAGGGCTGAGACAAACATCAGGTATTGATAGAAGGATTTGGAATGCTTTGATATACGCATATGCAGAGAGTGGACTTTATGAGCAAGCGAGAGCAGTATTTGATAATATGATCAAAACAGGTCCTTTACCAACCGTTGATTCTATTAATGGAATGATGAGGGCATTGATAGTTGATGGCAGATTGGATGAGTTGTACGTGGTCGTACAAGAGCTTCAAGATATGGACTTCAAGATCAGCAAAAGTACAATACTCCTTATGCTTGATGCTTTTGCAAAAAGTGGTGATGTGTTTGAAGTGATGAAAATCTATAATGGAATGAAGGCAGCAGGATACTTGCCAAATATGCACCTCTACAGAAGTATGATTTCATTGCTCTGCCGTCACAACCGATTCAGGGACGTTGAGTTGATGATTGCAGAGATGGAGGAAGTAGGGTTCAAGCCAGATGTTGCCATACTTAATGCCCTTCTTATGATGTATACGGCCACTGGGAACTTTGATAGAACAATACAAGTATACCAAAGTATTCTGGAAGCTGGCTTAGAGCCTGATGAGGACACATACAATACATTGATAGTTTTGTACTGTAGAAACTTAAGGCCAGAGGAAGGTTTTACACTATTGAATGAAATGGGTAAACGAGGTCTGACACCAAAGTTGCAATCCTACAAAAGCTTGCTTGCTGCATGTGAAAAGGCAGAATTCAGGGAGCAGGCTGAGCAGCTTTTTGAAGAAATGCGATTGAAGGGTTATCAATTAAATAGATCTATCTATCATACGATGATGAAAATTTATAGGAACGCCGGCAATCACTCCAAAGCTGAGAACTTGCTAGCAGTAATGAAAGAGGATGGCATTGAGCCAACAATTGCCACTATGCATATCCTCATGACTTCTTATGGGACTGCTGGGCACCCGCAGGAAGCTGAGTATGTACTGAACAGCTTGAGATCTTCGAGTTTGGAAGTCAGCATGTTACCATACAGTACTGTCTTTGATGCTTACCTGAAAAATGGTGACTACAAGCTTGGAATCACAAAACTGCTGGAAATGAAAAGAGATGGTGTTGAACCAGATCATCTAGTTTGGACATGCTTTATTAGGGCTGCTAGTTTGTGCGAGCAAACTGATGATGCTGTTCTTCTTCTAAAATCTTTACAGGATTGCGGATTTGACCTCCCCATAAGGTTACTACTTGTACTTAAAGAGTTAAAGAGATGGAAACTTCACATGCCATTTTTCCTTCTTTCATGTTTAGGTCTTTGATTGTTAGTTCTTGAACCTTTTGCAGGCTCCTGACTGAGAGGAAACCGTCAGTGTTAAGTGAGGTTACCAATTATCTGGAAGAGCTCAGAGAATTAGAAGATTCTGCTGCTTTGAACTTCGTAAATGCACTGGAAGATCTGTTGTGGGCATTTGAATGTCGAGCAACCGCTTCATGGATTTTCCAATTGGCAGTAAAACGAAGCATATACCGCAATAATGTCTTTCGGTACCTTTGGCAGTTTATACGTGCAAAATTTTATTTGATACGTTCAAATATCTGTATTTCATGTGATATATAAAATCATGAAACCAGCGTAGGCATTACTTTTCAAAGCAGACAATAAGATTTGCCTCAAACAAACCCATTTTTCGTAAAACAAAGTGATAAACTAACTTACTAACAAGTACCAGGGATGACTTTGTAAATAGAACTATTACCGTTGTTCCAAGAAATATAAATGACAAGCATGTTTTAGAACTTTATTCTGGTCGTAAACATGCCAGTCTAAAAGTACCTATGAACAAACAATTAATTTGCCGTAAAAAAAAAGTTGTGCTTTTAGTTGCCCGATACAGGTTAGCGGTGCTAGGCTTAAGCTTAAGTCTATCAAAGATCCTGATGATAAAAAATGATGATACACAAGTTAGCCATTTGAGTAACAATGTTTAATATTTTATCTATTTATTTCTTTTAATTAATTCATTTCTGAAGATCTTTATGATATGCTATCTCATCTTGGTATTCTTGTTTTAAGATGTTCTACTTCTGATTATGGTAAACTGCAAAATGGCAATACTAAATTAATTTTATCTACTTTTCATTGGCGAATGGCTCAGTGTGGTAGAAAAGGATTGGGGAGCTGACTTCCGGAAGATGTCTGCCGGGGCGGCACTTGTTGGTCTTACATTGTGGCTTGATCACATGCAAGTATGTACTTTATATATCTTTCCATCCGTACAGAAACTGTGTTAAAAAAACATATTTTCTTTACTCTTCAACAGGTAATTGTTTACCATCAGTTTTAAATTTGTTGTCCTGTTCTCTGAAGTTTTGTCATGATTATCACCAGTATTGTAACTGGAACCATTAAGAATCCCACTAAAATTGCTTGCATTTTTTTTCTGCATAATTGAATTTTCAGTTTTCACTTTAGTGTTGCCACATTAGTTGCAGAGTAAGAAGAATGAAATGAACATGGTGAAGCTTAAATGAGGATGGACACATGCTACTTATATTATTTGTTAGTTCCTATTAAGCTAGTACTGGCGATTTTCTCCTTGAAACCATGTAAATATGCCAAACTGCTGTAGTTAATAGATTGGTAATTCCTGCAATATACATCTAGGACTAAGGGATATAGTGGGCAGCAGATGCATTTGTTTGACAATGTAATTGGATATATCAATTAGTAACACCTAAGAAAGCACCCAAAAGAAAATTGAAAAGAACATCTTTTGACGTTTGCAATTTCTGAATTTCATTGAATTTTTCTTACTCCTGCTATAGCCAAATTATTTTGTTTGAATGGACTTGAGAGTTTTATTTGTTTATGAACATGCCACCTGACTTACTCTAGTTTTAATTCAGGATGCTTCACTCCAGGGTTCACCAGAATCACCCAAATCTGTTGTACTGGTCACAGGGGAGGGGGAGTATAACATGGTATCCTTGCACAAGACCATCAGAGCCTACCTTTTGGAAATGGGTTCCCCATTCTTGCCATGTAGAGCCCGGTCAGGTCGATTTGTGGCAAAGGCCTACTCTCTTAAGATGTGGCTCAAAGATTCTCCTTTCTGCATGGACCTTGAATTGAAAGACATTCCAGCTCTTCCTAAATTAAACTCAATGAAGCTGATTGATGGATATTTCATGAGAGCTGGCCTTGTACCAGCATTTAAAGATATACATGAGCGACTTGGGGAAGTATGGCCAAAGAAGTTTTCCAGATTAGCTCTGTTGTCAGAAGAAAGTAGGGATGAGGTTATCAAGGCTGAAATACAAGGAAAGAAAGAAAAACTGGAGAGAATGAAAAAGGGTCTTGTCACAGCAAGAAAATCTAAAAGAAAACCACGGAGAACAAAATTTGTTAGGGAACAAGAACAAGGCATGAAAGCAGTATCGAAGTAGTCGTGTCTACGTTTGCTTCATCATGGCATTTCCTTACACAGCATTTGGCACCTATATGATAGCCAGCTCATAATGGTAAAATGATTGTTTGATCGCAACTTTTAACTTTATGATCTGCAACTTTTACTTTAGGACACACTTTATACAGTAATGTTTTAATCATTCATTTGCAGAGATGAACAAACTTTGGATATATCATATTTCACTGAGGTATGAGATCTCGGGTGAAGCCGAATGGAAACAATCATGCTTCACATGATATTGAGGTACACTCTTTCAAGTTTTAAAGATCGATGCATTTTGAAGTATTTGATTTCCTTTTTGGAATCTATCCAAACTGGTTGTATGTCTAATCTAACTACAAAAATAGCTTTGTGTTTCGTCCAACTAATATTACATTTGATTGTACCATGACAGCTGTGTTCTGACATATTCTCCAGATCGTATGTCTAGATGATTGATGATGGTGGTAATGACTAATGAATTCTAGCTAGACTTTGGATTAAAACCACTTTAAATTTAGTTATAATTGCGTTTATGTTGCACTAATGTTGTCAGGTATGTGAGAACACATGGTTTAATTACAAAAGCAAGCAGGGAATCAGTTCTTACTTCTTTCCACGATTGATTCTGGTTTAGGACCTTCCATTTTTTACACCCTCTCCTTTTTTTCTTTTGCAGTATTTAGTTTTCACCATTACCTTTGTTGATTCTGTTGTTTTATGGTAACATTACATGCATAGCTAATAATCAGCGATGAGAGTACGGTGCTAAATGTCAGCCAATAAGCTGAGAAAATAGATCAGCAAATTTCTGCAACATTCTTTAGTCTCTACATTGGGTCAAATCTTCTTGACTTGGCTGGTTTGTGCTATATGTAGAATGTGCTGCACAGGAGAAAAATAACATTTTTGACAAAGGTGGTTTCTATCCGACTATTTAAAATGTTCGGCTAAATGTTCTAGATGTCCCTTCTGAAACAGTAACTTTGCACTTTTGTAACTTGAGTGGACCTGTCCTAAATCAGGAAGAAAGGTGACTGAACTGGCTAGCCCAGTACTATGTTTCTTCCACCTCAGACTGCCATACAGGCGGTAGATATTTCAATATACAATTAGAGCTGCATATGTGATTTTTAAGTATGGCAAGGAGTAACATGAAGCATTCTTGAATTCATGCGTAGTCCATGTGAACCATGAGCTGGCCTTAAATGGTACATGCTGCATTTTCCCACCTGACTTTATGCAAACATTATTACTAATGGACGAAATACTTGCCTTCTCCAATATACTTTTGGCAATATTTTCTTTTTTCCCTTTCATCACTTTCTGTCAACAACAACTAAATGAGTCGCAAAATAACAAAAAAAAAATGTTAAATGAATGAGACAACTAATTCACCGCTGGTTTTGTGGAATTCTATGACTAAACAGACAAATATTCAGAAAGACTAATTTACAATCATGACGTACGGCCAACATCATGAAATCTGCCGAGATGATTGATCGGTTGGTGTCACTTGTTCTTGTGCAAGGTAAAACAGATTACCCTTCTATAAAGACACAAATCCAGATTAATAGTTCTATCTTGCATTTTGTGCAGGTGGTGCCCCTTGTGCTAATTACAGTCAGAACTGAGAAGTTATGTTGCCAATGATCTGTACAGCTTTTGCGTTTTGGGTCATCCAACAGAAAAAAGGCCAGAACCTATGATCGATAAATGTACGGCATCCTTTTTACATGTTCAACTCACTGGAATGTGAGTATCTGTCCTCGCGCTGAAGGCCCTTCACGATTCGCTCTGGAGGGACTGGAAGGCTGGAATCATGTGAGTAGTTTTCGAAGTCCAACCATTGAAGTCAAATCGCAAATGTTGAGCGGGCTCATTTTGTACTGAGAACAGTATTCCATTACGCCCCCGAGATATCCGTTTGCTTCATTGCTCGTGCACCAGCTGTTCTGTTCAGCCTGTTCAGGCTACAGATATCAGAAGTTCCCGGTGTTTGTCTGGTTATGCTTGGCCACAATTTTCACTGCCATTTAACCATTTGAAGTTCTCCTGACCAAAGATTAGAAGATACAGCGAGCCATCATCAATTTCGTTGGAGCTTTCTCAAAATTGAAGCTTCTAAAAAAGCGGACTCGAGTTCGCAGCTGACGACAATGGTCTGCCACCACATTGCGGGCCGAATCGGCGGAGCAAAATCTTGTAGTAGCTGTTGTAACTAGAAATTGTAGAACATAGAGAGACGTAGTAGAATAGTGGAATGACTGAATTTCTCATTGCTGCTCCGGCGTGGTGGGCACGGGCATACCTCCCTTCCCTCGGCAGGGTGTTCGACGCGATGGGGACACCGTCTCGTACTGTCGTACAACACCCTACTCGCGGTGATGACGGGGTCAGGCCCACCCTCTCGGCCCTCCGGTGAGCGGTGGCGACCCGGCGTGCCGCGGATTTTTGCGGCAGGTGCACGCTCACGCGCAGTGCGGCTAGGGCTCTGCTCGAACGCGTTCGTTGGGAGCGCGCTGGTCTGGGCGTACCAGCAGTGCGGGGACGGGGACGCCATGTTCTGCGTGTTCAAGGAGATGGACGAGCCGGGCGTCGTGTGCTGGAACGTGCACGCGGAGTGGGAATGTGGGCGTGCTGTCCAGGAGGATGTGCAGGGATGGAGGCATCGCTGATGGGTTTATGCTGACGAGCATCCTGAAGGCGTGCTCCCGTGGCCAGGATCTGGGGCTTGGCATGCAGCTACAGTTGGTCGTGAGGTGCAATCAGTTGTCAATCTCTGAGCCAAACAAAATTTGTTGGTGCAGAAGCGTTTGGCTTCTGCAAACGCATGGTGAGGGTTGGGGAGAAGTAGAAAGGCTTCTGCTTCACTAGTGTGCTCTCAGCATTCGGCACCCTGGCGAGTCTGGAGCATGGCAAGATGGTGCATCGTTGCGCTGTGAAGGCTAGGTTCTGTTTCAGTATGATCCTTGGGGATGCCCTTCTTGACATGTACTTCAAGTGTCGCAGCTCTGCAGATGCTCAATTTTTCTTTGACACAATGCGAGCACACGATGTGGTGTCAAGAACAGTGCCAATGGCGTGAAGAGGAGATGTTGAGAGGGAGACTTGACTACAGCAATGTCAGCAAGGAACTAAGGATGCTGCTGCTCTCAGCTGGCTTCTAGTTTCAGAAGTAAATAGAACCTCATATTATCTCTGGTTACCCGGGCAGTGTGTGCGATGATGTGGAAACGGGAGTGAAATCCTTTTATATACTTCTGTATTGGCACAGAGCTAGAGAACCGGGAATCCTCAGTCAATCAACTCATAAGGATTTCCAGATACAAGGGCACGAGCATTCCACAGGTAGAAAGAAAGAAAAGTTGCAGTGATCAAGGGAGCAATGCTCTATTAGTCTATTCCCTTCTACATACGCAAGGGCAAACTCATAATGCAAATGGCATCAATCAAGGTCAAAACCCCCATGAGGTAAGCAAATCAAGAAACTTTCATGCAATGCAACCCGTCCTACACATGGAGTTAGTTTACAACCACACACAGAGAGAGGTGACGAAAAGCTCCTCTGTTGTGACGAAACTAAGATCAAAGGAACAATTATAACTGCTTAATCCTACGGATTCCTCCCCTGTTGTCAGGTATACCCCCCTATTTCTCCTTTATGCACAAAGCCTTTCCTGTCCTACCTTCCTTCCCCGTGCCCTCCGTGTTGATGGACATATGTGCGTGTTCTATTTTCGCTGCAGAGCTGCATTCTTCCTCAGCCTACATGAACGAGAGGAGGCATGCGTTGTTAGAGACCAATTGATGTCTTGAAATCTAAGGCGAGCTGGTTCAGTCTCCAGGTTTTATTGCAAATTGCTGATGCAGGTACACAAGCATGTAAATTTTGTTTTAGTTGATTCAGATTTATAATATGAAGTTTAGATTAAAAACTGTGCATTTTAGTCAATGTTCCTGCTTCTGGGAGGTTTTACTGATGCATGTCGCTCATGGAAATCTCTACTTGAAGGACAGGAATTTCTGAAATTCTCCTGTGCAATGTTAACTTCTCCTACATTTGCAATTACTACATAGTACATACTATGTCAAGATATAAATACAAGTTGAACAAAAAGGGAGAAATGGTTTAACTTACAAAATCTGATCCTGGCCAACTAGTTGCCCTCCTGCCGTCTCACGAGATGCCATACGAGTAGCCATCGCTGCCTCGCCGCGCCGACCGCTCGCCGACGCTGGTGATCCTCTGTATCGACCCATCTCGCACGTACGCGGCGTGCGACGAGCTTCTGCCGGCCTCATCTCCCAACTCAGAGCTCCCCTCTTCTTCTTGCCTCCTCTCCCTCACCGTAGCCATCGCCGCCGCCACCACCTCCTCCACCCTTGCCGCGGCCTCTCTCATCTCCGGCCGCTTCCCGGGGTCCGCCTCGACGCAGTCCACGGCCACCTTCATGAGCCGCGCCATGTCCGGCAACGCGTACTTCGAGGCAACCATGATCGCCGGGTCGAACAGGTCGCGCTCGAACCCCTCGGCCATGGCCGACGTCGCCCACATGACGAGGTCCGTGCCACCCTTGCCGTTGTGGAGATACTGCGCCGGGAACTTCCCCGTGAGGAGCTCGAGCAAGACGACGCCGAGGCAGTACACGTCAGCCTTGGCGCTCACCGTGTGCCCCGCGACGCACTCCGGCGCACGGCACGCGAACATGGACTGCGACGTGTGGTGGTTGATGACACCAGAGTAGCCGAAGTCGACAAGGAGCGGCTCGAAGTCCGGTGCGAGTAGCACGTTCGCCGACTTGAGGTTGCCATGTGGCACCTCGTGGTTTCCAAGCTCCACGTGGAGGTACGCCGCGCCACGTGCCACGCCGGCGGCCACCTTGAGCCGCATCGGCCAGTCGAGCGCGGCGTAGTCCATGCCACGGTCGCCATGGAGGACGTAGAGCAAGCTTCCTTTCGGGATGTACTCGTACACGATGAGCTTCTCGTCTGTGCGGTAATGGTAAGCCAACGGTGGCAGCAGGTTGGCGTGTCGTGTCGAGCCGAGCCGCTTCATCACGTCCCCGAACGCGTCCTTGGTCGTGACACGATTCATGTCACGTGCGCGCTTCACCACCACGGCGACGCCACTCGCCATCACCGCCTTGTATGCCGACCCGACCCCACCTCCGCCGCCGCCGGCGATGACCTCCGCCGCCGCTTTCATCAGGTCGGTGAGCCCGAACGTGCCCTTGCTTTCGTTCACCATGACAAGATCACCGGCGTTCCGGCTGCTCAGATCGTCCACCTTAGCAGCCGACGCGGCTCGCCGGTGACCACCAAGACCACCCAGCGACGACCCTGCCCTCCGGCCAAGCCACGACGCGCTACGCTTCTTCTCCGGCGCCGACGTCTGCTTCGCCATGTGCACCGGTGGCTTCTCGTCGAGCCTTTCCATGTCGTCGCCGCCGAGGCTCCGTACACGGCTGCTGCTTGTACTCTTGCCACCGGCGCACACGCGGAGGAAGATGACCAATACGACGGCCGAGACGAGCAACGTGGACAACACCATGACGGCCCGCTTTGATGACGTGTCCACGGTCTGCTCACGTTTGCACGGCTTGAGGTGTGTCGGGACGAAGCAGAGGAACTCGTTGCCTTCGAACCCGCTGGCATCGAACTTCCGGAAGCTCTCCGGCACGACGCCTTCGAGGTCGTTGGCCGACACGTTGAGCGACTTGAGCGCCGGCGGTGGCGATGGAGGGAGCTCGCCGGAGAAGGCGTTGCGGTCGAGGTGGAGCTCGAGAAGTGACGTGGCCTGGGTGATGGAAGCCGGGATGGTTCCATTGAGGTTGTTGTTATTGAGCCAGAGCTTCTTGAGGTGGCTGAGGTTGCCGAAGAAGTCGTCGGGGATGGCGCCGGAGAAGTGGTTGTTGGAGAGGTACATGGATTTGAGAGCCTTGAGCTGGTGGAAGGCCGGGAGTGGGCCGGTGAAGTTGTTCCCGGCGAAGGAGACGGACCTGAGTCGTGGGAAGCTGGAGAGGGCGTTGACGTCGATGGTGCCGCCGAGTTCGAGGTCGCTGAGGCGGAGGCCGGTGACCTCGCCGGAGGAGCACACCACGCCGTGCCACACGTGGGAGCCGGGGGAGCAGGGGGACTTGTTGTTGTCGCCGTCGGTGATGAGCCATGATGAGAGGGAGGAGGAGTTTGTGAAGGATTTCTTGAGCTGGATTAGAGCCTCGGAGACGGGCATGGTGGTGGTGGTCTCAGAGAGGACGGCCGCCGGGAGCACCGCCGCGGCGGCAACGGCGACGTGGAAGAGGAGGCGGCGAGGAGACGACGGGGCCATCGTGTGGAGGGCTCCCGGGAGGCCGGGACGGGGAGGCCGCCGTGTCGGGCGCGCGAGCCTAAGGTTGGGGAGGACGTTGGGCGGGTGGTTTTGCTTTCTTGGGACTCCATCAGTTTCTTCGGCCGCGGGAGAGCTTGCCTGGAATAGGCTGCCGAGGATAGCGGGAAGGTGCCTGTTTGACCAGGTCAAAATGTGGGCAATTGTGTGCTTGGTATGAGTCTGCGGCTAAGGCTGGTTAAACGTGAAAATACTTAGAGAAAACAAACCCAATTACACGTGCAATTACAAAAGCGCAAATTACTGTCAAAGCCCTATGTTGAGAGCCGAGAGAAACAAGGTGTCGAAAGTCTTAATATGGCATCTTCATTCTTTTGTTTCAAAGTTTTTTTTTTGAAGCTTTTGTTTCAAAGTTCATAGAAACAATCACCGACGATTAGAGTCATATATTGTGGATATAGGTCCAAACAAAGTACAGCAGGGAACCTTGAGGCGAAGTGAATGTCGAATGTTGGAGCTGATTGATTGCTAATTTGCAACAAAATGACAATTATATCTTATTGGGCATCTAATAAAATCACATAACTCTCTATCCATGCTCCCATCACCACATACTAGTCCCTTTTACGTAGCTTTGAAACCTTCCATTTGTTCCTGTGAGCACAATGCCTTCAGTTCGAAGGTCTCTAGTAATGTGCCATGGTAATCAATAACATCTTTCCTCTGTTTTAGAAAAACAAGTTACTTTAAGAATTCTAGGAAAGATTAAAAAAAGGTAAATGGCTTTGCTTGCCACTATTAGCAATATTTGGCAATAATTGATCATACATACACATACACATACACATACACATACACAATAGGGTAAGATGGCTTATTTTTAGGGACCAACTTTGCATCCTAGAATGACTTTTTTTAAGGACGAAGGACCGAAGGAGTATGTTGGTTCAAGTTTCCTAGTGTAGGGATCTGAGGATATAGGGGAACCAATGCATCATTATCCAACAAAAATCGTTGAAACTCTTTTTTTTAAAACATAACAGAGATGCAAGCTCTTATAAACACATACGCACATTCACCCTATGAATATATGCACGTAACTCGACTCCAAAAGAATAGTGATAGTTAAATCCTAAAATAAATATAAAACATATATTAAGTTCATTTTTGGCCATCCAACTATCCCCTCAGTTTGGTTTTGACCATCAAACTGCAAAACCCTTATTGCTTTGTATTTTAATTTGTCACAGTCCATGGACTGAAACAATAATGAACGCATTAATCTCTAAATGAAATGTGCACTCCATTAGTTCAAAATGAAAAATAATATTTTTGGGGCATCAGAATAGCAATATTTTACAGGAAAAAAAACAGAATTTAGACCAGCTAGGACATAATCACCTCCCTATGCAAAGTCCACAAAATGTAAATAAGTGGAGAAGTCATACAAAACCGTAAACTAAAAAGCCCAATAACAAAAACTCTGTCAGAAGGATCTAGGGATGTAGGAATATGGGTGCAAGTTTCTCACTCAGCAGCTTGCTGACTCGAGAGGTCAAAAATAGCCATGGAAGAATTCCAACCTACACCAGCAAAATTAGTGATTAGGGGAAGATAAAGATTCCATTTTCTTGCAAAATAAAAAAGACTGGCACAATCCAGGAAAACTGAAGGTAATGATCAGCAAAGAACGGGATTTACTAGGTCGTTCGTGTCACAACTGACACAAGAGGACCAAAACTTGTTAGAACTTAGAAATAAGACATCACTATGGCTTTTTTTTAGCTTACCCATTTACCTAATTACCTTCTAATAGGAGTGAACCAAGAAAAACTTCTCAGCTGAATCGGCAGACAAAATTAAGATGAACATGCATTGTTTCAACAGGAGTTTATGTTGAACCAATCTATGGACAATGGGACCCTTGAAGAGTTTGACGAACATTACCACAACACGGCCTGTAGCAGCATCTATACCTCTCCAGGAAAATAACCTTCCTGTGAAACACTTCAAATGATTAATCCTCGAGATTTTTCTTTAGTATATGAAAACCAGTGCTACAAAACGAACAAAAAAACAGTTCTGCTCCCAAGGAGACCGAGACTGTAGAACAACCATCCAAATCCAAGCACAAAGGAGTAGCATTCATTAGTGAACCCCCCCCCCCCCCCCCAATGTCATTATGGCAAAACTACAGCAATGTAGCCTGATAACAATTATCCAATCATAATCTGGAAACACTGTTAATTTCCCTATCTGTTGTCAGGAGACTGATGATTATTCAGCTAAAAGAAGTTTATTTTAGTCCAAACCCTATCCAACGAATGCCACCAGTACATGAACAAAGGACAAGTTTTCCGCAGAAGGCAAATGGAGTAGTGGACTAGCGAAGAATCATGAGCAAACATAAGCATTCAGGCAGATTACAATGTTTTGGAACAAGATTATATCTGGTAAATGTCAATAACGTACCGAAGGGCTGGAGCAGGTGCTTAGGAACAGTAGTTACAGGAGTACTCCAAAACCACAGAACGAGCAAACCATATATTAGAACCTAGCAGGTAAATTTGATGAGACACTCCTGAAATTATACACAGCAAATAGGAGTGCTATAAAATAAAAACCAAAAGAATCACCTTGGTGATCAATAAAACTTTGCCATATTGCTCGTACAAAGACTGCTTCCCTTTAATGGTCAGGTCTTGTACTGTGCATTAGACAAAAGAAGAGAGTTTAAACGTACTTGGGACCAACTATTTCCAAGAATGAGTTAGGCCTTGATACCAAATACATCAATGTTAGTGAAGGAAATGACTTTCTCTGATGCTAATAAAGCACTGTATCCTTAAGTTCAAAATATTAACTGTAGCAAGTTGGGGGTGTTTGCACTTGGTGAATAGTTGAGGATGATATAATGTTTTACTACTGTCACACAGAAAACTTGCAGGATTCAACGCCCTAAAAAAACTATAAGGATTCAAGTATTATCTAAAGCATTTCTAGAATTGAACTCTTACCTTTTGCCAATTCCTTCTCTTTAGCAGCAGCCAGTCTCTTGAGTTTTGCAGCCTGCGCAAACGTTGAGGACCTGCAAACGCAATAATGGGAACAGTGAAAAGCAGAAGGGTTTGGAGAACAGCTATACCAAATTTGCTAGATCATACAAAAGAAAAGAGTATCCAAATTGCCTACGTGGATAGTGTACTAGCCTCCTTGAGAATTTGCGTGATCTCCATACGTAATTTGACCTGCTCGTCAGAAATCGATCCCCTCTGAAACATCAACAGGCCAGGACAACATTACTGAACAGAGCCAACTGAAAACAGTCGGAATTGTATCAGATTGCAAATCCAATAATCACGGGGGCTGAGTTTTCCCATGAAGTATATGATTCTTAAACACCGCATTTCATCCAAAATCCAACCTTTTCTCCGCAGAGAGAATAATCTGGAACAAGGAAAAGAAAATAACAGAGTTTCGTTGGAACCGACCCTTCTCGCGAGATCGAGGACGCATTCAAGCATCTGCAGTGCGGAGACGAGGAGGAAGACGAAGATGGCCGCAAGGGACATTGTTGCCGGCGACGAGCTAGGAGGCGCGGCCGCGCGCGCGGCGATGATGGTCGATTTGTTCGGCTCGGTGGTTTCTGTGCTGATTTCCTCTGCGTGCCTACAGAGCCCGATCGAGAAAGGGAGACAGGAGTTCTGTGTCCGCCTAGAAATATCCTGGCCGTCAGTTCTGCGGCCTCGTAGCCGATCAACGGCTCAGATGAAACTAACTGGACAGTTAATCAGACACCTGGGCTGAGCAAGAACGAAGGCCAAGGCGAGCCAGTGAGCCACCAACCAAACCAACCAAGGTAATCCATGGAGCTCTCGAGCACGGAGGAGAAGAAGACGGCGGCGGAGATCGTCGCCGCGCTGGATCTGCAGCGCCACCCCGACGGTGGATTCTACCTGGAGACCTTCCGCGACCCCTCCATCTCTCTCCCGACGTCCGCGCTCCCATCCCACTGTAAGCTTCAGCCTTCACGCGTTTCCCTAGCTTTAACAGTTTAACCCCTTATTGCTCTCGTGTTTCCTTAGTTTAGATCTAGTGTTAGCGGCAGAGTTAGATATTAGCGAACTTTAGAATTCCCCACTGAAAGTGGTTCCTTCTTCTAAATAGTTGCATTCGGTGGCTGTTTTGTGAGACTAGGGGTGGCAATTTGGTCGATTGCGGATTGGTTTCTGAAGCTTCGTGCTGCAGAGTTAGTTTGGTTTAGATCAGGAAATGGTGTAAACGCTGTGGATAAACCCGTAAACGCATTATTTGGTGATTATGAGTTCATGACAGCAGCAGCATGACCTTGAAAGGCTGCCAAGTGAGCCTTTTTCTTTGCCTATTGAGCAGCTGCAGTTTCTCAAAAAAAAAAAAATTTGTACAAAAAAAACTGTTGAGAAAGTAAGTAGTTAGAAGCTGAGGCTGCTATTATTCCTGCGCTAAGGATTCAGATTCCCCCAACTGATTGGGAAGTGCAAACTGCTACAATTAGCTTCAAGATGATACTTCTTTTTTTTTAGGAAGGGAATTATTTTTTAGAGGAATGGCAAAGATGGTTCCTATTTCCTAACGCTGTCTTGTCTAGAATAACAGTTAATCTTAACTTTAAGTTAGCTATGGCCTCTGGTTAATATGTTATTCAGTAGATGTGGATATTTGTGGCCTTGCTGTTCTTTCGAATAAGAAGATGTCCTGAGTTTGATTACATATCTGAATATCTGATAACTCTTGTTTGCACAAGTTTTTGAGACATGTATGTCCAAACCATCTCAACTGGAATTGGACAAGTTTCTCTTTGATTGGTGCTACCCCTAGCCTATCACATATATCTTTTTTTCCGAAACCTAGTCCATTCTATGGCCACAAATCCATAGGAGCATATGCATTTCTAATACACTTAACTGTTGAACCTGTTGCTATTTGGTAGGCCAACATTCTACATAATGCAACATCGCAAGTCTAACTGCTGTCCTATAGAACTTTCCTTTTATCCCCTGAGGCACCTTACTGTCACTGAGAACAATACTTGGTGCCATTTCATCTACTCTGCTTTAATTCTATGGCTAACATCTTCATCAATGTGACGATATCCCCATCTTTCTGCGTTGATCCCAAATATAAAGAAAGTTAATAACACTCATGGTTAGCTTGCATAGTCAGCAGTGTTTTTCCTAATTCATGAATTTGTATTTGTTTTTTTTTTTTTGTAGATAAGGTGGAGAGAGCTGTGAGCAGTGCCATCTATTTCCTACTGCCTGCTGGGGAGATTGCGCGGTTGCACCGCATCCCTTGTGCTGAAACCTGGCACTACTATCTAGGAGAACCTCTCACGGTCTGCAAACTTCATCTGAAAACTGACATGTTTGATTCTCTAGGAACTCTCCTCAGATCATCCATTCATCCAGGTATTTGAGGTGCATGATGATGGACAAATCAAGATAACGGTGGTTGGTCCTGATCTACGACATGACCAGAGGCCACAGTACACGGTCCCTCCAAACGTATGGTTCGGGGCCTTCTTGACCTGCGACATTGAGTCCTTCACTGAAGATGGAAGCATCTTTGTCAAGACTCCCGGAAGAGACCCCGAGGTGCATTATTCCTTTGTTGGTGTAACCTGTGCTCCAGCATTCCAGTTTGAGGACGATGAACTGGCAACACGTGAGGACATGAAGGCTCTGGCTCCAAAGGCTGAAGCTTTCATCAATTACCTTGTACCATCTTAGACTGCCTTGACAGTGCAAGCAGTTTGTTGTTCTTCATGGTGTACTTCATGTACCAGCTTGCTCTAGTAGCAATAGAAAATCACTGTATGATATCAAAATGGCATATGACTCGTAATCAGTTCTGTATGGATTATTGAGGTTGATGTTGCTGAAATTGTCGCACTAGAACACTGAATGTTCCTGTATGGTTGACCATGCTGTTTGTGGGGAAGATTACATTGACTGAGAATCAGAGTGTGGGCTGGCGGTGGTTGAAACACCATGTTTGCTTTTCCCACACTTTAGCTGTGTGGACCTGTTCGAATTCAGAGCTCTGGTTTCAGGGGTAACAATATGATGTGGTTGGTAATATTCACTGTAGCACTATTATTCGTTGTGGTGCAGCAACTGTAATCTGAAGCACTATCAGTATATCGGCCTGTTCCATATATCAATTACTGTCAGTATATGGACATAGTCCAAATCAACAACGGTTTCTCTCTCTTTTTTTCACTGGAAAGCTAAATTCATTTTTCTTTTGTTCTCTACAGTGGTAAATCAACTGAGACCGAAGCTACAAAATTTAACATGTGCGTAGCGCTGATATTACAACTAACGAAAAGGAAGGTTTTCACTATCTAGTGTTCTACAGTGCTGTTTCCTTATTTTTGCAAAGATCGATCTGCCACGAGAAAAGGAAACTAACTTGCTGTAAGAAAGTTTTCACTTGAATGAAAACGATACTTGCAGGCTGGTGTCAACGCCTCGAGAAGAAATTAAATCTGACAAACTAGGTGTAGGACCGAATTGGGCGACTAGAGGGGGGTGAATGGGAGCCCTTAAAATTTTTTTCCGATGAAGAACTAGACCTATGTCGCGATTACCACCCGACACACCTCTCTTCTAATCGTTAAGATGACACGAGTCAACTAGTGACAAGCTCACCCTATGAACGACTAGGAAATCTCGAGCAATGCAAACTTCTCAGAGTAATGTGGAAGCGAAACAAAATATAAGTCCCTCGATTGACTAAACACTCGCTAGACAAAGCATGCAATTAATTAAACAATATTATTCTTCGTTCAAGCATGCAAGAAAAAAGCAAGTGCTCTTATTTAACTCAATAGCCTGCAGCAATTAATTAACCAAGCCACGGTGACACAATTTAATTCCAAGGATTAGCAGGAAAGGGCCAATCAAAAGCTAAGGAGATGAATTAATTAACCAAGCAATGATTAGGCAATCATTATTCAATAATGAGTTACTGTGCCATGAAAGTAACGCTTGCACAAATAATCAATTCGAAGAATTGTTCACCTGGCCGAATCACGCCTGCACGCACAATGAAAATTCAGCGCTGCTCACGGCTCACCTGTGCGCTGCCTGCTGCTGCTCGCTGAGCGAGCTGTGTTGACACGTGGGCCACTCAGCTCCCTGCAGACCGCCTGCACCGTCGCTTGAGGAAGCCTGCGTGCGTACGCCAAGAAATCCTGCTGCCTGGCTCGACACGCTGCGCTCTTGGGGCTTGAGCTACTCGCGCTTGCGCTGAGGCTGAGCGTCCGCGTAGCCGAGCTGCCGCTTAGGCCAGCTTGCCGCACGTGGAGCGCACGCGCCCGAATCCTCGCCGAGCTCGTGCTACAGCCTGGAGAGAAGAACAGAGACGGGACGCAAGAACAGTACCTCTCTCCAAAACCAAATTACTCGCTCAATACTTGACGGTGTGAACCAAAACTCCAGATAAAGATGCGCACCAACATCCTCTAACAGATCTAGGAAGGGATTTGAAAACGCTCAAGTAAACCTCGCGAATTTGAGGCAAAACCAAAACCCTAACAATTTGGGGAAAACACAAATACAAGCTAAATCCATGAGGGATTCGATGGGGATCACATGGAGATTGCTCACAAGGTTCCTAGCAACAGGATCCTCCAATAAATTTCACGAATTTCGCACCCAAATTGCACGAACGAAAAATCCCAAAAAAAATAGCTCCGAAAATAATAAATTCAGGATGGAAAGATTAGTCACAAGATAAATGATTTGATTCACTCCATATGTTCGGTTACAAGCCAATCCTAGCAAAGATCAAAACTTAGATGGCTAAAAGCTCAACACAAAGAGCCCATCATCTCTCCCTCTCTCCCAAAGGCTCTCACACTCCAAAACGAGATGCCACCACCTACTAAGCCCAAGAGTTAGCTGAAATTTCAGTCCCCTCATATATACAGGCATTTGACCTAAAGACCAAAATGCCCCTACATGACGCCTACAACACAAATACCCCTCAGGAGTAAAATCGTCCAACTTTTTATCGGTATACCGGACGGACCCGACGTCTTCACGACTTCGCTTCGCCTCGACGCAAGCTTCGCGATGATGACACGCGTCCTCCGATCCGACGCCGCCCGGCCGCACCGGACTCGTCCCCGGTTTTGAGGCCCAAACCGAAAAACCCGCCGCCTTGGTGGTTTTGTGGTCCAACCACCTAAACCCTTCCATCCGACGCCGCACGCCGCGATGAAGCCCCGGTTTTGAGGCCCAAACCGATCAAACCAGCCTCCGTGGTGGTTTTATGGAAACCCCCCGAAACCCCTCAGCTAGTCGCCGCACGACTTGCCGAAGCCCCGGTTTTGAGGCCAAACCAGTCAAACCCTCGGTGTTGATGCGTGTCCGGCCTCCGCCAAGTGCCACGATGCCTTCGAGCTCTTTCACGCCTCCGCCGCAACGGCAAGCCTACTCGATGCTCGCCATCGCCATCCTTCTTGACTTGACCGACGCCATCTTCACCATGTACTCTTGCTCGTCCGTGCACCATGCGAGCCGCCCATGACTCCGCCCGGTATCCTTGGGTCCCTCGGCCCAAGCCTACTCGTGTCACCCTTTACCGTCTCGGTCCTTCGGCCTGAACCTTTCGCTTGTCCTCCACGGCTCAAGCCTACTCACGCTCAGCCTTCACCACGGTCCATCAGCATGACCTTTCGCATCTGACCTTCACCACGCACCATCGGCCGCCACGTCGCACCCTACACCTGCACATCAAAGCCAAGAGCACATCACACACGACGGTTGTCAATCACTCATCATCTCAGGGTGACCACCACAGGTCCTCATTAGGGGTCTTCTACGGTTCTACCTCATCTAGCGCACGAAAGGTTTAGATTTCAAAGAAATGTTCAGAAAATATCACTATAACAAGTGACAATAGGTGTCACGATCGTTGTGGATGCCACAAAAAGATTTAGCGTTTGTCCGGTTTCGTCTTCAGCGTGATCAGTGACGACAGCACAAGACGCCAGCAGAATCAAAGCTCCAAAGCATCCCGGCCCTGTTATATGTACTCCCTTTATCCCTAAAAGTGTTTTCCTCGCTTTCTGAGAAAAACATACGGCCAATTATATATAAAAATATATTAAAATTTATGTTATAATATAAATACTATTAGATAGATATTTAGATCTAGTTTTTTATAAAAAATATTTGGAGACTTAAATATTGCGCATATTTTTTATAAATCGAGTCAGACTTATAGCACACACACCTACGACGACATTATTACGACGACATTATTTTAGTGACGAATGGAGTACTTCCTCTTACGCGACGGCGGCGGTGACTATGGGACGGAGTAGTATACGACGTTTCAGCTCCATTTTTCGACTAGTCACGTTTACCCGCTTGCATTGCATGCATGCTCGATATGCTAGTGCACCGAGACGCGTTGTGTTACGAACGAAAAACACGTGATGAGAACCGGCAGCAGCAGTTGGTCGATCAGCCGGTCTAGAAGCCGGCCAGTTCATGACCCCTACGCCCTACCAAAGGGGCACGAACTAATCAACATTTCCTGCTGCTGCGTATATATACTACTTGAGCTTACACACGCCTCACACGGCCGGGTTTGTTGATGCACTGGTGACTGGTATTACGTAAAAGGTCAAGACAGAATGTTGTTTGGCGTGTCTTATTTGGCCTGTTTTGCCAAGAGCAGTGGAAGTGCTACAGTGGTACTTGTCTACTTCTTACATGCGCGTATTCAACGTTAACCTAACAACTTCCTGTGTTCAACTCAACATTACACGATGGTCATTTCCCATTGAATCCAGCTCCAAAAACACTTGGTTATTCCGACTAGAAATACTTAAGTTGCTTGAGAAATTTTAGCAACTTCTATTATCATATTACAAATTACAATACTGCATTACTATTGGTAATTAACACTTTCAGAAAGAGTATTAATTAATTTCTCCGTACATTTTAAATATATATAATATTTGGGACAAAAATCAGTTTGTTTTTAACTAACTAGCTTTGTACTGAACACATATATTTAAAGATAGAGGTATAGTACACTATACGAGTCTAGACTGAACTATAAGAATAAAGTTTCCAGCACTTTTATTCACTACTGGATTGTGGCAGTTTACCGTGTGCCAGATGGATCCATGGCGTGGTGCGGCTTTCCGAGTGTTTTTTACCTGGCACTGGAATTCTGACACTAGGCAAAGCTAAGATTTACCGAGTATTTTATTTTCGCCGAGTGTTTTTTTCTTTGTAGCACACTCGCACTTGGCACAAGGCCTCTTTGCCGAGTGCATGATAAAAAGCACTCGCAAAGGGTCGGACACTCTGACATATAGCTGATTTTCCGGTAGTGATTTGTATGAGCCAACAATAGGTCAATATATAGGCCTTGGCGTGTCTTACATTATATCCTAGCTAATAAGCGGCGACTGAAATGGTTTAGGCCAGATAAATAAAATCTACCGAGATACAACAATCCGTTACAACTTGATCTATACAATACATATAATACAAACAAAAAAAGGCACCAGAACTAACCTCGATCGGTTGTGCTGAGTATGAATTAATTCTACAAGTTACATGACCTAGGACCGTAACAAATTCTAACTACACGTACTTGCATAGGAGTATACGCTATTGGTTTTTGAAGGATCGAAAAGGCGACCACAAGGGGGTTGAAGGGAGCCGATAAAATTTCTTCCGATGAAGAAGTTGGCATATGTCCCAAAACTCAACTCTCGACCTTCTCTTCTGAAAATCACCAAGATCACGTGGTCACAATGGACTTACTGACCCTAGGAGTGATAAAGGAGTGATACCAGGAAGCACAGTTGAAACAGATGCAATCAACACAGGCAATTGCACTAAAGAAAAATGCAGTAATGACGAAGTAGGGAACCCTGGCCAGGCAAACCGGAACCTCCGGTTTCCAAAACCGGAACCTCCGGTTCTTGGTATCTAGGCAAGATTCCTAGAAACGGAACTTTCGGTTTCCAAAACCGGAACGTCCGGTTTCCTGGGCGCAGCACACAAAGTCAAACTTGAAAACGGAGCAAACAATCTTCAAATCTCACGAAATTTTGACCAGATGTGCGCAAAGACATGGTGAATCTTTTCCCAAAAGATCTATTCAAAAGAATCAATATTCACCACGAATCTCATGAGTTTTGATAAGGGAAAAGAGAGATGGGGTTTTGGCAAAATCCAAGATTTGCGAAGCTCGTGTAGGATTCAAGTGAGGAATCATTTCAGATGTGTTTGCACATGTCCTAGCTTCGTTTTCCACCAGAAAACTCGAGCCAAATCGCAGCAAAGAAGGACGAACGAAAAATCCCCAAAAATAGCTCCGAAAATGCCGAAAATAATAAATTCGGGATGAAAAGATTTGACACGAGATAAATGATTTGATTCACTCCATAGGTTCGGTTACAAGCCAATCCTTGCACTAATCCAAACTAGGGTGGCTAAAAGCTCAACACAAAGAGCCACTCATCTCTCCCTCTCCCCTCTCTCCCAAAGCTCTCACAAAACAAATGAGAAGCCACCACCTACTAAGCCAAAGAGATGGCTGCCCAAACAGCCCCTCCTCATATATATAGGCACCCGGTAAAAGACCTAAATGTCCTTACATGATGTGCTCAACCCAAATACCCTCTAGGGGTAAAACCGTCCAACTTTTTACCGGTATATCGGACGGACCCGACGTCTTCACGACTTCGCTTCGCCTCGACGCAAGCTTCGCGATGATGCCACGCGTCCTCCGATCCGACGCCGCCCGGCCGCACCGGACTCGTCCCCGGTTTTGAGGCCCAAACCGGAAAACCCGCCGTCCTGGTGGTTTTGTGGTCAAACCACCTAAACCCTTCCATCCGACGCCGCACGCCACGATGAAGCCCCGGTTTTGAGGCCGAAACCGGTCAAATCAGCCTCCGTGCTGGTTTTATGGAACCCCCCCCCCGAAACCCCTTAGCTAGTCGCCGCACGACTTGCCGAAGCCCTGGTTTTGAGGCCAAACCAGTCAAACCCTCGGTGTCGATGCGTGTCCGGCCTCCGCCAAGTGCCACGACGCCTTCGAGCTCTTTCACGCCTCCGCCGCAACGGCAAGCCTACTCGACGCTCGCCATCGCCATCCTTCTTGACTTGACCGACGCCATCTTCACCATGTACTCTTGCTCGTCCATGCACCATGCGAGCCGCCCGTGACTCCGCCCGGTATCCTTGGGTCCCTCGGCCAAAGCCTACTCGTGTCACCCTTCACCGTCTCGGTCCTTCGGCCTGAACCTTTCGCTTGTCCTCCACGGCCCAAGCCTACTCACGCTCAGCCTTCACCACGGTCCATCAGCATGACCTTTCGCATCTGACCTTCACCACGCACCATCGGCCGCCACGTCGCACCCTACACCTGCACATCAAAGCCAACTGAGGATTTTTGGAAGTCGTCTGGCCAAAAGTAGATGCAAAGAGCACTGCATTTTAGAGAGAGTTTCGTCTGCGTCAGAACTAAAATTCAAAATATCATAGAGCTACGAATACGACTAGATGAGCACGTTTTCATAAAGAAAAAAAGATGAGTACGTATTATGTAGCTGCATACCTGGAAACCCTCCTTATATATAGTTAAGCACTACAATGTATATATAGTATGTCTATGAATCATGTGCATATATATGGAGGTATATATACTATTGTGGTGTACTGGTGTAGTAGCTGACCCGTTGACGACTCCCGTCAACGCTACCTCTACGAGGAGCTAGAGAGACAGATAGATGGCCGTCCTGTGTGCTCATTAGCCGTCGCGATCACTGACGTCAGGAAAATTCGACCGTACGTTCGTCTGGTTCCGTTGCACGTCAACAACGTGACGCTCCGCGACGACGGGACACTCACTAGAATCAAAGCTCCAAAGCCCCGGGCAGCAACATGACGCGCTTTCGTTTTCCTCCACCATGTTCATGTCGTACGACGACACCGCCGGCATGTACGAATACGCATGGCTCCCCTCCTCGTACATTGGAGAGTACAGCGGCGGAAGCTCGTCGGCCACCAGCCTCGCCGACGGCCTCCACTCGCCGGAGCTCTCATCATCAGCAACCTCCAACGGCGCCGGGGCCGTCGCCGCAGCAGCTTCCGCCTCCGGCGACGCGCCGTCATGCGCCTCCTCGGACGACGGCTCGGTTGCATTTGCATCCCACGGAGCCTCGCCGGCGCCGGAGACAACAGTGGCGCGGTTGGCGTGGGACACGGCGGCGGCGTAAACCTCGTCGGGGTCGGTGGTGCGAAGGACGATGGCTGGCGGCGGCGAGTTTTGGAAGTTGATGAGGCCGTCGGCGCCGCCGGTGGGGCCGCGGAGGCAGACGTACGCCGCGTCGAACGCCCGCGCCGCCTTCTCCGGCGTGTCGTAGGAGCTCAGCCATATCCGCTCCCGGCTGTGGGGGAGACGGATCTCCGACACCCACCGGCCCCACTTGCGCCGCCGCACGCCCTTGTACTTCTTCTTCCTCTCTCCCGACGACGACGACGACGGCACGTTGAGCTCCATGATCTCGTCCATGTCACGATCGAGCTAATTATTAATTAAACACGCCACCTACTCAGGATTATATATGATCGAAGTGCTCTGGGCAATGGCTGCGGGAATTAACTAACTGTCGTCGGCTCGTCGTACATTATGTGTCTGAGTTGCTGGTGAGTGCATGCATGGACGACGAGACAGGGGAAGCTCGAGGCAGCTTGATTTATACGGTCAGATTGGTCACTTGTTGGGAGGAACAAGGGAACGCGGGAGGCGGGAACGAGTGGGATGGTGACAAGTACGTCAAGTCGTCTGCCCAGCCTGGCAACCTGTGTATAGTACAGCGAGATGGGGCAACACGTAGACTCAGACTTTTAACCGTACGGTCCCGTGCTCTTCCAATTCGAGCGAGCTTGAACTTCTTCCATTTCGAGCCTTTTCTTCTTACCCTGTCTACAAGGGTAAGAAGCAAATTAATGATGCTCCATCTGACTGTTTGACTATCTTATAAGAGAATGGGTTTTCACTCAACAAGAGATACTATGAACCACTACGAGACTTGTAACATCTTCCCAACAGTTTCTTCTCACAAATAGTCAATCATTATAGGAGTACTATGGGAAATGAGATTATGTTGGGGATTATACTGATAGCAATTATATATAAAAACTATAGGGAAATTTAAGTAATTATACAAAAAAAACATTGTTGGCTATTGGAGAAAAAAAAAACACTAATAGATGCTAGCAATAATGCAGGCCATTCCAGCGAGTTTATTTGTGTTTGCTACTTCTTCCATTTCGAGTATTTTCGTCTTACCCTGTCTGGAACCAAATTAAAGTTCCATCTGACTGTTTGATGATTTCATAAAAAAATTGTTTCCGTTCAACAAAAGATAATATGAACAACTACCAGACTTGTATTTTTTTCCCGAAAGTTTATTCTCATAAAATACATTATTATTCATATTATAGTTCCATGTGTGTTTATTTTTATTCAAATACGGATGTTGCGAATATTATCGAATATGGATATGGAATTGGATGAGAAAAAACGAGGAAAGAAAAATTCGGATACTTCCACTTTGGTAGCACATTAAAAACGAATGTGTATACGAATATCCACATTAGATGCGGATGCAAAAAAAATTCAGAAAACCATTTTACCATCCCCACCCCCATAAAATCGCCCCTGGCCACATTCACTTATCTTAATTTGACAGATTTGTCATATCCAAGTGTCATGTGGACTTTCATTTGACATATGTATATAGTAGCTGCTTAGAGAACGGACGCAGTTTTCTTCTTCACTAGTATAGTACGTGTGGGAGTGGGAGGATATGGCGGTGGTCGTGTTTGGTTATCAGATATGGAAAAGGAAACTGTGTCTACTAAAGTAATTTGATCGGTAAGTGGACCTGTTGAGTTGGTTAGATGGCTCTGCTATACTCCTCTGGTCCTAGGTTTAACTCCGTATGCGCGTATGGGAACGAATTTCAGACAGGTGTTAAAAAAATCCACTCGCTTAGCTACTACTCTCTCTGTTCTGAATTGTAGATCGCTAGATGTATATATTTTGTTATATGTGTAGATATACACTATGTAAATATACATACTATTATATATTTATAAAGGTACTAAAACGATCTATAGTTTATAATTTAAACCCACGATTACTTGCCACCCACCAGGCTCCAAATCCTACCACAGTACCACTGCAAGGCCATCTCTTTTCTTACTTTTACATTCGGCCACAGCATGTGCAACGGTTTTTTCGAAAAAAATCGGGCAAGTTTTTACAAATAAAGATAGACTTTATTCATTAATCACTGGAGTCATGAAAGCGTCATTTTTTGAAAAAAAAACAAATATGTCATTATCATTATATATACATGACGATGACGTGCGTTGCTTGGCTTTAGCTATCCGTCCGACGTGTGAACACCGAGGTGGCACTATGGGAGTATGGGACCACGTCGATAGACTTCCTAGTTCCTATCACTATGGGAGCAATTGGATCGTCAGCGTTTAGCGTTTTAGGAATCTTATTCGTGAATTTGTGATAGCAACCGGCAATGCTAGTCTTTTTCCTGGTCTTATGAGCAGGGTTCACAAAACCGAACCGGTTGGCCGAACCGCCGGCCTGCGGTAGCGGCTAACCGGTCCAGTTCCCGTGGGAACCGGTCAAAACCGGATAAATTCAAATTTTGAATTCAAATCCCCCGTATACTCGGTTTGTGATGGCTAACCGGTCGGTTTGGACCGGTTACCGATCGGTTGGACCGACAGAAAAAATTGGCATGAAATATGCGTAAATTAAGGAAAAAATAACCACAAACACATACAAACATCCATACATATAATTGTACATGCAAACATAATACAAATGTCCATATAAACCTAATAGAAATATCCATACAAACATAATACTATTGTTCATACAAATGTCCATACAAACATAATATAAATGTCCATAGAAAAAGATCAATGGTAGTATTGCTTGGCCATTTCAAACTCGGCGATGGACATGACTTGCAAACATGGAACAAACATAAACCTATCAATGTGAAGTTCACAACAAATACGAAAGATAAATGCACTTAAAACCTACTCCTATAATCCCATTTCCAAATTAACAAAATACAATATCCTAAATCACTTCATCACTACAACCATTTCATATTTTCCTAAATCACAAAAGCCTAACCAAAATATACCTAAATCAATCACTACATCAATACATCCATTTCATAAATCCATTAAATCCCTACATCCATTTCATAAATCCATCATATTCATCACTACAAATCAAAATAATATGTAAATAGAAATAGCAATAAATCCATCACTGCATCCATCCATTTCATAGCAATAGCAATAGCCTAAATCCATCTCATCACATGAAATGACATCCCTAATCCCCCCATTACCTCTCTGCGCGGCTCGACAGCGGCCGGCTTACCGACCCACCCGAGCGGTTACCGACCTAACCGGCGCGGCTAGCCGGCGCTGCGGTTGGGGAACCGGGGCTGAGCGTATAGATCCGCCCTCCGCCCGGCTTACCGACCCACCCGGGCGGTTACCAGAGCTCCCAGGGCGGCACACCGGCGGGGAGCGGCGGATGCGAGCGGGCAGGGGGCGGATGCGGGGAGGAAGAAGAGAAAGAGGGCAGGGGGAGGTCCGGTGCCGTTGGGGGGGCGGGGGTGTTTTACAGGGGTTGGGAAGTGGTGGGCCGAGTTGGGCTGAGTTGGGCCGAGCAGCGTTTTTTCTTTTTCTTTTTTTATTTAACTTGTATTTCACGAAACAAATAGCAAATGACCAAATATTTGAGAAATTTTGACACCAATAGATCCAGCACACCATGAAGTATTTTTAAGAATTTTTATCTGATTTTCCAAATTTTTAATTCAAATTTGAAATTTTTGAATTTAACTGGTTTGAAACCGCCCCGAACCGCTACCAGTCCGGGGCGGTTTCACCGGTTCCCGCGGGAACCGACCGGTTTTGAGCGGGATTGCAAACCCTGCTTATGAGACAGCAACAGGTAACAGTAGTAGTAAACAAAAGAAACATTGCCACCAAATTTTAGTTAGGACAAACATGGGTATATATGCTAACTTATTGCATTGACCTTCTCGAATGTATTCATGGAGCGAGTTGAAGGTGACGTTTTGCGTCTTGATTCACTGATGCATCTCGGATTCAGGCGGTTGATCGGTGATCGCGCGATTGATTCCTATTTTGGAGCAACACACACTGAAGTCTCACACGGTTTCGTTGACACTGAAAATAGAATATGCTCCTGATCTAGTTCTTCTTACACTGCGTCACCAAGCAGACACCTTTGTTTCCCAAGCTGACACCTTTGTTTGCTGTGTGCTTTTTTTTTCCTAGCCGACAAGCGGGTTCGCTTGGACACGTGGAGGATTTTAGCTACTACTCCCTTCTTCTACGAAAGAATACAACTCGTTTTCCAAGAAGTAAAGTAGTTTCAAGTTTGACTAAATTTATATAAAATAATATTAATATTTATTATGTAAAATAAATAGGTTAACCACAAAATATATTTTAAAATATAAATGTATCTCATCCAGAGCACACTATATTTTTAAAAAAACGTCTTTGTAATAAATATATTTTTAAATATAAAAGGTCCTTGAGAGTTGAGACTCGTTACTGCGAACTCAGCCAGAGCACACGTCGTTGTAACCGGATTTCGCTTCTCCTAATGTATCTCATCTTATCCTCCCGAACAGCAGCCTGGCCTTGTTCTTATTTCTGTTTCCGTTACCGGAGCGGAATGAACCAAACGAAACTTGTAATTGGTTAAATTTAATTGCGATTGCAGTACTTCTAGATGTTTGTTAACGATACTGCGTGCGTTGTCCAACCAAACACTCTAAAAAGAAGGCATCTGGGACACCTCTGTTTGGAATCACTGAGATGTGAACACAGGCATGCATCCACACGACCACACCTTTGCGCGAGTACTCTGTTGTCATGTGCACGCTGCACACCCACGGATTTCGTAGGTTGGTGTCATCACTCACGCATTTCGTAGGTCGGTGTCATTATGTCACGTCTTTCGTCAGTTCTTATCGAGACCTCATGTCTGCACGAATTTGACACCAAATCAGCAAGGATCTGACCTTCATTCTTCAGGACGCGCGGAAAACGTTTAGCACAGTCGCTAAAAAAATAATGAGCAAATAAAGGTCTCTCGTCACTTCGTCAGCAAAGCCTACCACGAGTCCTAAAGGGATACGGGAATAAATCGCCTGAGGTCTATGCAAACCCTTCTCATCGCTATTGCCAATCATCATCAAATCGTAAACGGGTACAACGTACAAGCACCGGAACTCGGGAACGTAAGGAAATACAGAAGGCAGTAAAGAAGGGGATTTCATTTCACCCCCAAGAATAATATCCTTTTGTAAAAACAAGAGTGCTCCCACTATCAGATTTCGACGATATAGCCCCACACTAGTAGCTCGTTACTTGTGGCCATACAAATTCTATCCGATTGTCCGAAACAGTATCTGAACCGATCACCACAAAGCGATCTTTTCATACCACTTCAAACCCCTATCGGTTGCAAACTAAAAATAGGTGGAAAAGAAAGGCGCTCAGGAGAGAACAGCCATCACGTCTGACGCTCTCAACACTATGTAGCCCGTGCCATCAGCCCCCTTGAACTCGCTCCCAGCGTACTTGGAGTACAGCACGGTGCTGCCGGCCGGCACTGACAGCGGCTGCCTCTTGCCTTCGTCATCCAGAGGGCCTGGGCCAACAGCTACAACCTGGACCAGTAGAATACAGCTTTTAGCTCGTGCATTTTGGATGGTAATGACCTTAACGCATGTGTTCAGACTTCAGACTGTAACTTTGCTAATTAGCTATAATTGTATCAAATCCTGCAAGCTACAACTTGCACAAGCTACAGCGATAACATATGGCACTAGCAATTCTATCATTCATAATATAAAGGAAAACTGGCTCTAAGAACTCACCGTTCCAATGGATGGCTTCTCTTTAGCTGTTTCAGTCAAGATAAGGCCCCCAGGAGTTTTATCTTCAGCTTCTGCAACCTGTCATGGCATGGTAGGATAAATGTAACATTAAGGATAGCTATTTGGTAGCAGGACACGAGCAATTCACAAAGCTACAAGATAACTATACAAAATAAAAACATCTCTGACAAAACTGATACAACTAACAGGGAACATACTAATACCTTGATGAGAACACGGTCATTGAGAGGCTTCATATCCTTCACATCATCGCTCTCAAGAATACCAATGATATCGTCCTCTTTTAGAATCAGATGCTTGGAGTCGTTGAATTCAACCTCAGTACCAGCATATTTGGAGTACACAACTTGTGCCCCAGTCTAAAATACAAAACATAAATATTACTGCAAAGTCATTAAGGGGCACCCAGAGGTGAGTGTGACAAATAAATGATCATTTCAGCGGCAGGACACATAGAAACAACTGGATTGACAGCTTTATTGCAGCCAATTAGTACATTTAGGCATACTCGATATGTTAAAATCGAGTCCAACTTCAGCAGGAGTGTGCAGGAAGCAAGTTTGACAGAACAAACTAAGACCTACATATGGTGAGCTCAGTTCATCCTAATTTAATTATATTGACACAACTTAACCAGAAAACAGAAGATAAACTGGTGACGAACAGATTTGTAGTAAGGAACCAAATGTGCATGCGTATGTGTCCAGATCTGTCTCATTTCCCTTAAATTAGACGGCAAGCCCAAGTTAACATTATTCAGGAACAATAACTGGCTCAATACAATTGTAATATAAATAAGGCGCAAAGTTTTTTTTTTCTGTAACAGCACAAATAGTTTTGCTCGTACATCACAACTGATCCCAGAAGAGAACTATTAACTCTACAAGGTGTGATGAATTGTTCCTAAATATGCAATATGTCAGTTGTTTCTTTTAGCCTGGAGATTAAACCCTGTATCTGGTGGGACCTACATGCACTCCAATACCCCAAACTCATCTGTGTTCCCTAATACCCTTAGCATATTAGTCCAAACTCGTCTGTATTTCCTACACCAGTTACCAGGTGAAACACACAAGCTAAATGCACATATAGACTCCGATCAAGAAACCAAACCAAAATATAGTGCTGACAGGTACAGGGCGTCACCAAAATTATACCTCAAACCAAACTAGAGACAAAGCTTGGTAATACCAACATGGTCCACTTTTGTGGGATGAAGTCCAAAACCATCAAAAATTGGGCTATAGTTCTACGAATGCTGACATATTTTGTCACACTTTGCTAGTCCAAAATCTGTCAGTATCTTTTGGGTGCCGTGTTAGAAGCTCAATTTTCACTCTCATTGAGCTGAGAGGATGACAAGGAACTTGAGAATTTTCGGGGGTTTTTCCATTCACAAACTACAAGCCATGCTCTCCACTGGAGAGGAGGTTACATATTTATAGGCTGCTAGCCAGCCAAGCTGAAACACTAGTCTAAGATGCTAGATGCTAAAGCACTAGATGCTGTCCTCTAGTCTAACTGCTGTCCTTGAGCAGCAGCAAAGCCACCACTCTCCTGCTGCGTACAATACAATCCAAGATGCTAAAAACCTCCCACATGCTGCAGCTGGTCCATGCAAGGACCATGTGCTGCTGCAGCCCCACAAAGACTACTAGTCCAAGACTTATCCATCATTCTCCCCCTAAGTCTTGTGCGTCGTCTTGTGAGAACGCCGAACCATCCCAATCTTGGAGCAGAGCTCCAGGAACCTGATCCTCCCAAGAGGCTTGGTGAGCAGGTCCGCAAGCTGATCCTTGGAGTTGATGTAGCTTGCCTTGATGCTCCCGTCCTCCAAGCAGCCTCGGATGAAGTGGTACCTCACCCGGATGTGCTTGCTCCGTTCGTGGACAACGGGGTTCTTCGCCAAAGCCAGAGCAGACTTGCTGTCCACTCTAAGGTCCACTGCTTCAGTGTCCCTGCCGAGGAGATCACCGAGCAGTCGAGCGAGCCAGAGCGCCTGAGTCGAAGCGGTGGAAGCCGCTATGTACTCAGCCTCGCAACTGGATAGAGCCACCACCTGCTGCTTGACCGACTGCCAGCTCACGAGGCACTCGCCGAGGAAGAAGAGGATCCCGCTTGTGCTCTTGCTGGTGTCGATATCGCCGGCGTGGTCGCTGTCTCTGTACCCGACGAAGTGTGCCGTCCCAGGGCACCTCGGCTAGTGGAGACCGTGGTCGAGGGTCCCCGCAACATAGCGGATGATCCTCTTCACAGCCTGCTGGTGCTCCGTCGTCGGTCACTGCATGAACCGACTAACGTAGCCGATGGAGAACGCCAAGTCCGGCCGTGTGTGGGCGAGGTAGCGAAGGCTCCCCACAAGACGCCGGTACTGAGTAGCGTCCACCTCCTCCGCCGTGCTGTCACGGCTCAGCTTCAGCCTTTCCTCCATTGGAGTGAGGGCTGGGTTGCAGTCGGTGAGCCCAGCTAGCTCAATGACGCGTTTGGCGTAGGCAGTCTGTCGCAACGTGATCCCAGAGTCGTCCTGGTGCACCTCGATCCCCATGTAGAAGGAGAGAGGCCCCAAATCGCTCATCTGGAAGGTGGCCTTCATCTCTTCCTTGAACGCCGCCACCTCCGCATCCTTGGTGCCGGTGATCACCAAGTCGTCGACGTAGACACCCACCAGCAGGGCATTTCCTCCATTGCCCCGCCGGTAGATGGCCGCCTCGTGCGGGCTTTGCTCGAAGCCCATCCCCTTAAGCGTGGAATCCAGCTTGGCGTTCCACGCCCTCGGGGCCTGCCGCAAGCCGTAGAGGGCCTTGCGCAGACGTAGCACCCTGCCCTCCTTGCCGGGGGTTGCAAACCCCGGCAGCTGGTGCACGTAGACCTCCTCCTTCAAGTCGCCGTTAAGAAACGCCGACTTAACGTCCATGTGATGGACGCACCAGCCCTCCTGGGCGGCTAGTGCAAGGAGAAGCCGCACGGACTCCATCCGTGCAACGGGGGCAAAGGCGTCGTCGAAGTCAACCCCCTCCTGCTGCACGAAACCTCGTGCCACAAGACGAGCCTTGTGCTTGACGATGGCGCCGGCTTCGTCCCGCTTCAACTTGAACACCCACTTAAGGGTGATCGCGCGCTGACCACGAGGAAGGTCAGCAAGCTCCCAAGTGCGGTTTGAGGTACCAGTCCCGGCACCGGCTGGTCGCCGAGAAGGTCCTCCATCGTACGATACCGCAACGGCTCGCCGTCGTGGTACGCGTCGACCCGCTCCTCGTCGTGAGTGAGCGGAGTAGCAAACTCCACCGGGTTGTGCTCAGCATGAGCAGGTGTCGGAGTAGACGTGCCAGGAGGAGTGGCTGTCGGTGCTGGAGTGCGTGGCGTCGCCGGCTGCGGTGGTGCCGGCGAGGGGCTCGTCGCAGCCAGAGTCGTGGCTGGAGAGCGTGGTGCTACCGGTGTGGCAGGCACCGGAGTCGATGGAGGCTCGGGGACTGGGGTAGGCACGCTCGGCGAAGAAGAGCTGCCTGCTCCCCCAGCTCCCTCGAAGTGGATTTACTCGACGGTGAAGTCGTTGTACGTCGGAGCTGAGCCTCCGTCCGCCGTCTTGTCCCACGCCCATCCTCGCCCTTCGTCGAACACAACGTCGCGCGCCGTGCGCACACGCTGTGTCTCCGGGTCGAGGATGCGATAGGCCTTCGAGGCCTCCGCGTAGCCGATGAACACTCCCGGAGTGCTCCTGTCGTCGAGCTTGCCGACGTAGCCAAGCTCCTTGGCAAACGCGAAGCAGCCGAAGACCCGTAGGTGGGAGACCGCCGACTTGCGCCCATGCCAAGCCTCATACGGTGTCATACCGTCGAGAGCCTTGGTGGGCGAACGGTTGAGGATGTAGACGGCTGTCACCACCGCCTCTCCCCAGTACACTGCCGGCACCCCCCTCTGCTTGAGGAGGGCCCGAGCCATCCCCACAACCGTCAGGTTGCGTCGCTCGACGACGCCGTTCTGCTGCGGGTTGTACGGTACGGAGAAATGTCGCTGGATGCCCTCATCCGCGCAGTACGCCGCGAACTCGGCAGCCGTGAACTCGCCGCCGTTGTCGGTGCGCAGCACGCGCAACTTGCGGCCGCTCTCCGCCTCCGCAGCAGCCTGAGCACGCCTAATGGCGTCTGCAGTTTCTCCCTTGCTGCCAAGGATCATCACCCACATAGCGGGAGAGATCGTCGACGAGCAGCTGGAAGTAGCGTCGTCCTCCTGGTGTAGTCGGTGTCACCGGACCACACAAGTCCCCGTAGACGAGCTCGAGCCGCTCCTTGGCTCGGAAGCTCGCCTGCTGGGGGAAAGGGTGTCGCCTTTGTTTCGTCAGCACACAGACGTCGCAGAGCTGCTCCACATGGTCAAGGCACGGGAGGCCTCGGACCATCTCCTTGGCGCTGAGCCGCTTCAGGGCCTCAAATTGGAGGTGCCCGAAGCGCTCGTGCCACTGCCATGCCTCGTCGTCCCTGCGAGCTGCAAGACATAGAGGCTGGGCCACCTCAACGTGGAGGATGTAGAGGCGGTTCTTCCCTCGAACCACCCGGGCGAGAAGCTTGCGACGATGGTCCCAGATCCGGAGGACCCCGCCATCGATCACCACGCGTGAGCCGCTCTCATCGAGCTGCCCAAGGTTGATGATGGAGTTCCGTAGCGCCGGAATGTAGTAGACTCCGGTGACCATCCGGTGCTCTCCGGACTTGGCGGTGAAGATCACGGAGCCCACACCCTTGATCTCCACAGCAGAGGAGTCCCCGAACCTGACAGAGCCACGTACGTCGGTGTCCAGGTCGGAGAACTCTCGCCGCCCAGTCATGTGGTGTGTGGCACCGGAGTCGAGGTACCAGCCGTCGATCATGTCGTCGTCGGAGCCGTCACCGAGGACTCGGGCACGCGGCTCATCGAGGTGAATTAGAGCAGTGGCGGGCGGTGCCTCCGGTGCAGCTCCATAACCCCGTGGAGCAGGAACAGAGCCGGCTCGTCGTCCGGCTGGGCCTCCTCGACGTGGGCTTGGCCCCCACGCCGCCGCTGCGGGCAGTCCTTGGCCTAGTGGCCAGCCTTGCCACAAATGTGGCAAGCGTCGTCTCGTGCCTCCTTGGGCTTGGCGGCGGTGCCACCCTGAGCGCCTCCGCGGGCACCGCCATCAGCTCGCCCTCGTGCCCCCGCCTGGGCACCTACGCGCCTGTTTCGGGGCTTGCCGCGCTTGCGGCCACTGGTCGAGGAGGAAGGCTCCCCCTTCTTCATGTCACCTCGTCGGGCCTCCCACTGGTCCTGGGTGAGGTGGAGCTTCCCGTTGATGGTGATGCCTCCCGAGAGAGACTGTGGCTCGTCGCTGTCGACGACCTTGAGGCGACCAATCGCCTCCTCGATCGTCATGGTGGAGAGGTCCAGCAGAGACTCGATCGAGCGAGCGGTCTGCCTGTACTTCTCGGGGACGCAGTGAAAGAGCTTCTCGACAACTCTCTCCTCGTCGTAGGTGTCGTCACCGAACGTCACCATCCTCTGCAGCAGAGTGTTAAGACGTAGAGCGAAGTCGTCGACGTCTTCACCTGGCTTAAAAACCAAGTTCTCCCACTCCTTGCGAAGTGCCTGCAACGTGGACTTGCGAGCCCGGTCGCTGCCGATGCGAGCCGCCGCGATGGCGTCCCGGGCCTCCTTGGCAGTCGCCTTCTGGGAAAGCGAGAACTGCATCGCGGGAGGAACTGCGGCGATGAGCGCATCCAGCGCCCGACGATCTTCATCGTAGTCGACGTCGTCGTACTGGACGGCATCCCACATGTGCCGCACCTGGAGCCTCACCCTCATCACCGCAGCCCACTCGATGTAGTTGGTCTTGTTGAGAGTCGGCCATCCGCCGCTGGGACCGGCATCCCTGACCACTGTCTGGATGCCGTGGTAGCAAGGGGCACCGTCGCGCACTTGCCGGCCAGGGGCGCCACCGCCGCCGCCGGGCGCGCGCTGCTGCAGACCACCGCCGCCGGGCGCGCGCTGCTGCAGACTGCCGCTGGGCGCGTGCTGCTGCGGGCCACCGCCGGGCGCGTGCTGCTGCTCGCCGCCGCCGTGGGGGTGGGCCTCTGCCCACCACGCAGTCCGCTCCTGCGCCCTCTCCCTCACCAACACCTCAAGGTCCCCGTCGCCAGTGATGTCGCCGGCGATGGAGCCGCTGAGGCTGCCGCGCAGGGTCTCAACCTCTGCCTCTGCCGCACGTGCTGCATCTGCCGCCTCCTCTGCTTCCACCTCCGCCCGGGCTGCCGCCAGCTCCGCTGCTGCCAGTCTGGCCGCCCTCGCTGCTGCTGCAGCAGCTCGCGCCGTCGCTTGCCTGCGCTCCTCTGCCGTGGCGAGCTCAGCATCCTCCCGACGCCGTGCACTTGATGTGGCCGAGCGTCGAGACTGAGCGTCGGCCATGGCGAGCCACCAAGGAGCTGCTGCTGCGTGGGGAGGACGCAGCCTCAGACGAGCTGCTGCTGGTCTGCTCGGGTGAGGAAGAAGAGGCTGGGGATGCTGCTGCTGCGTGTGCTGCAGCTGCTGCTCTGGCTGCTGCTGCTGCTCTAGCTGCTGCTGCGTGAGCTGCAGCTGCTGCTAGAAGTGGCTGGGCTGCTTGGGGAGGGGAAGAGCAAGAGATATCTAGCCTACAGGAAAGTACAGCCCTAATACCAGTTGTTAGAAGCTCAATTTTCACTCTCATTGAGCTGAGAGGATGACAAGGAACTTGAGAATTTTCGAGGTTTTTTCCATTCACAAACTACAAGCCATGCTCTCCACTGGAGAGGAGGTTACATATTTATAGGTTGCTAGCCAGCCAAGCTGAAACACTAGTATAAGATGCTAGATGCTAAAGCACTAGATGCTGTCCTCTAGTCTAACTGCTGTCCTCTAGTCTAACTGCTGTCCTTGAGCAGCAGCAAAGCCACCACTCTCCTGCTGCGTACAGGAGAGTCCAAGATGCTAAAAACCTCCCACATGCTGCAGCTGGTCCATGCAAGGACCATGTGCTGCTGCAGCCCCACAAAGACTACTAGTACAAGACTTATCCATCATGCCGTTTGTATGAGAAAAAAAAACAGCTTGCTCTTAAGGTCATGGAAAATTTGTGCTTCATGTCATAAGAATCCAAGAACCCCATCCATCCACAACCAGGTGCAGTTTTGTCCAAGAAGTTTATTTATGGATTCGTAAAGATCTGGAGGATTCCAATATGCAAACCATACTACATCTAAAACCTAGGAACGCACTTTCCATACACAACAAATGGTGTGTCATTTCAAGGTGCTAAGAAAAAAATGTGGGCAACTCATTGCATACTGCATGGGTACAAATTTCTTTGTACCTGCAACTTAGTACAGCTGAAATAGAGTAACACCTTAGTTTCATTGCTAGTAAACACACTTTTGAGCTCCTTGTAAGAGGCACATGAGCTACAGATAGTTGAGAATTTGACGTGCTTTCAGTCATCTAATATTCATGACTTATAACAGATAACTAGCAATTAACAACTTGAAGGCTAATCTAGAAGCCAACTTGGGAACTTAAGGGCTAACCTAACTCAGTATAGCTATGGGGCTGTTTGGTTTCCTGCATATGCCTCATCCAGGCTCACCAGATGCAACTCATTTATGTTTGGTTGGATGTATCACGGACTGGGCCTAGCTGCCTCCATGCAAATACCATAGCTCGGCCTGGCTCAGCGGGTGCAAAAAAATTTTGCATTTCCATCCGGCCAAGCTCGCACGGTGCGCGACTGGCGCGCATGGGCAAGCATGCTGAGAGAAAAAGCTGAGCGGCTCTAGCAAATGCAGGCAACCAATCACCGTTTTCTCCTAGCCTGGCTGTGCGTAGACAGGAACCGAACAAAAGGGTATTGCATCCGGCACTCCTGGCTGACGCGGGCCTGGGCGGACGGCGCGAGACAGGCTTTGAGAGAAGCGAACCAATCACGCTCTATATCTTCTGTTTTGCATTTTAAAACTCGACCTGCATGGGGTAAGACAGCCCCGGGGCATTTTTGCTAAGAGAATACCTTCTTACACAGGTCGAGAAAACCCCCAGACCTGTGCCCCACCTTACACAGCGGCACCGTTGCCCATGTGAGACGACCAACGACCTGGGCCGGGCCTTAGATCTGTGCTTTGGTGTGATGACAGACGAGAGGATTCTTTTTTTAAACCCAGCCTGAAATTCGCTCCCACAGGGAGTCGAACCTTGGACCCGAAGAGTGCTACTGATGCCATCTAACCAATCCAGCTAGAGGCCTGTTCACCTGCTTTGCATTTTCAAAGACTACACTACAGCACGTAACAAGTTAGATTTTGCTCTACAACATCAATGGCAACTTGTAAGTCAATTTTAGGGTCAGTTTGGATGGCTTGCTGGTTTTGCCTCACCTTGTCCTGTCTAGCTGGCCCAGACATCGAGAACCTTGCTAGACCGGGAGAGCCAATTTTCCTCTCCTACAATAGCAAGCTAATTCTTGCCAGCACAGACACCGATGAAATCTTTCTGCATATCCAAACGCACTGCCTCACAAGCTCTCCTCATCAGGCAAGGCGATACAGTAGTGAGCAAGGGTTCCAAGCGGATCCTTAGTAGTAGCTCACAGGTGCAAATTGTGCATACCCAGCGAGTAACGAAAGGATATATATTTCGCTCCATATGACCACAACTCTAACTTGTACACTCTGGTGTGAACACAGACAACCTAAAAGCCTCCAGATCAATGCAAAATTCATCCATGAACAACATTGGACAGACCACAATGACGCCTACTTTAACACTTAAAATGGAGGAAAAAACTGCAAGAGGCGTCAAGTGTCCCATTTGCAGCTGCAATTTACATCTAATTTATTGGGTGGTATTAACTGGACCATTTTTGTCTTCTCGATTTTAGTAAAACAGGTTCTGGCAATCAACAACTCTTCAGCAGAATCATCAGGTGCATAGAAGAACTAGCACAATAAGAAGCATAGGATTCTTAATTTCTTATAGGTTCTTCACATGACTTTTGTGACAGCCACCTTTGTTCCGCCAATTCTGCCATTCCTTTGGTAATTACCATAAAAAAAACATAACAGTATGTTATTGTTGTGCAATGTGATCCTGAATGAGCATCAATTCTTGAATAAGCGCATCTCATTAACGTAAGTGATGGCTACGAGCATGGAACCTGATTTCGCCACATCCATATTTACCAGCAACTCATAACAGAGGAATATGGATTAGGCATATATCCTTACGAGTTAGTAGCGTAGCACCAGCAAGGAACAAGAATTTACCTCTACGCCAACCTCTATTTTCTTATCCCCAATGGTCCTTCCTGCTCCAACAGCAACAACCTCACCACCCTGTGGTTTAGACTGTGCGGTGGTTGGAAGCAAGATTCCACCAGCCGTCTTCTCCTCAGTAGAACCAAGCTTCACGAGCACTCTGTCCCCCAGAGGCTTTAGTGAAGTGTACTGCAAAATAGCATCACATGAACTCAATGCTCCAAGCCATACATAAAGCATACCTACATTCTACCAGAAGCAAAAGCCAATGGTGTGTACTATTATGCACAAATTTGGATGCATTCAGTAAGGCTCATATCCAAGGGTCACAGACGTATACCTTTGGGGCGACGACAGTAGCTGCCTTGACAACAAGTCTAGAGCTCAAGCGCCTCAACGAGCAGACCCTGAGAGACGCCGGAGGCGACGCCAGGCTCTTGTTCGTGAAGGCAACAGCGGCGACACCGGCACCAGTGAGCTGCACGGACGACATTCTCGTATGCTCGCTGAACGAACGACTAGCTGCGAATTCAGACAGACAAGAGGCAGCCTATTCAATAGAGGTGAATGCAATACCCATCCAAATCTCAATGGTAACGCGAGAAATGACAGGAATTGGAACAAATACGCGCAAATTTCACTAGATTCGGCCCCGCACAAATAAGAACAATTGCAGTAGTCAACCAGTCCCCCTCACATCAAGCCTCCAACAAAACAGAGCCCACCTAATCCACGCACATGGGGGAACTCAATCAAATCAAACCTGACATCTTATCTTAGAACCAAAACCTCTAACGAATCTGGACGCCCAGCCACAGCACAATCAAAAGAGGAAGCCCAGCCGGATCGGAGCAGACCAAACCGACCCCCCAAATCACACTCCTCAACCCTCCCCCAATCCCCACTCCTAAACCCGCCAAATCCACACCCAATAAATGAGAATCCGCAGCGGGTGGTTAGGGTTACCTCCGGGGCTGCGCTTTGGAATCCGGCTGCCGTGCGCGAGAAGCGACTCGGGGCAGAGGAGGAGAGGATGGGAGGAGATAAACCCTATGCGAGAGCAGAGCAGCGGCTAAAGCGCCGCCGAGCTAAGGCAACTTTCGCCAACTTATTTTGCCAACTTGTCACATCGAATGTTTGGACACTAATTAGGAGTATTAAACATAGGTATAAAAATAAACTAATTACATAGATGGACTCCACATCGTGAGACGAATCTATTAAGCCTAATTAATTCGTCATTAGACACTGTCGTGCTACAGTAACCCGTCATTAAAAATGCACTAATGACGGCACATATTAGGCTTAATAGATTCGTCTTACGATGTAGAGTCCATCTGTGTAATTAGTTTTATAATTAGTCTATATTTAGTACTCCTAATTAGTGTCAAAAGGATGGATGTGACATTTCGCCAACTTTCACCAACTCATCTAAACAGGGCCTAAAGCCCAGCCCCAGTTTATCCCCAGGGCGGACCCCCGCGGTCGGCTGCTCCGCCGGCTAGGGTTACCCTGCTCCGATCTGGGACGATTGCGCACAGGGATTTCGGTGGATTCGGGTGGGTACGCTGCTCCGGAGGCGTACCGTACCGTGCGGGTTTAACCGCTTTGCGCTTTCGCTTGGGTGTTTGGTTGGTGGCGGGATTGGACCCGATGGTTCTAGAATGTTGTAGGGGCTGCGTTTCCAAATGGGCCGGACGCTGTCACAGTGTCACGCTGACAAGAGTTGTTTGTGTGCTACTAGTAAAATGTTGGCAAGACAATACTGTAGTTGCCAATTTTTTAGTTACAGTTTGCCAATATGGTGTCTCATATTTGTTTGGCCAACATTATGGCAAATACACTAGCAAGACAGTACTAGTACGCCCGTCGTCCGATATTGGATCGACTTCTTTTGTCACAGTCAATACAACTTTTGTTACTTCAGTAGCGGAAGCAGAACACTAGTAACAGTTACATGGGGGCTTGCGAGTTGCAAAGCCAGCAGTTACAGGTTTACAGCACATATATACACTGAGACAATTGAACAGTTTGTAGGATTACAATGAATGTATGTCCCAATAGAACTGAGGTAGCTCCTCAACTTCGAAAAAGTTTATACTCTAAAAAAACTATTCTGATTATGTTGCGTAATTACCCAATTTCAGTGGAACAAATTGTCAGGACCTCCGAAATAAGGCAGTTTACTGAACAACTTCTGCCGCAGGTATTTCCCTCGGTTCTGTCAGTGAGTTGGCTAAGTAATACCTCGTAGTAATAACAGTATACGGGTATACCAATCCTTTATCCCTGATTCGGTATCCTTCAAATAATAATGGTAAGATGCACATTAGTATTTACGTCAGCCCCTCCACGCATTCGCATCATCGGACGCGCTACAGGCTTGAGCTTGTGGAGGGATGCAACCAAGGTCGCCATCCAAGCTCATTTGCTGTACTTCAACGGATGATAGTATTTTGATGCTCTTCACACAGCTAACAAACTCCCTGCAGGTAAGTATTTTCAAATCATCAGGAGGTGAACAGGTTAAAGAAGCATCATGGTAAGGATTGGCACCAAAAAAATGAAAGGAATTGAACAACTTACTCCCAGGGGTCATCCCCAACAAGGAGGATGTCATTTTCATGATCAACATAGACAAGCTTCCAATCCGTTCTGTAGGGATCTTCAAGCTGCCCTTGAATACCAAACATGCATGCGAGATCATGACGAAGATCCTCATAACCTCGGTATCGTGTTATATCTATTGATCTCCCCACAGATCCACGCTTTTGAACCTTCAAAACAAGATGATTGGGCATGTAACAAAGTTAAGGTAGTTATAGAAAGTCATTGAGTTACTATTGGACAATTATCAGTATGGAGTCAAATATAATGAGCATAATGTTCAGTTCAGCCAAGACAAAATCAGGGTTGGAGACTGAAAATAGTACAGCAAACCTAACTCGTATAGACACTTCCTTCAGGGTTTTTAGCTACATGCAACCATACCAGGAACAAATTATCCCATTTATGTAACACTATATTTATATTGGCAGCACCTCCATATTGGTTGATAAAGGCGGAAGTTTCTTATGAAATTGGAGGAAAAAGTTCAAATTGCTATTTTTTTAAAAAACATATGCAGAAGAAAGATCAGCTTTTATGACTACCAAAAATGTACTTCTAGAAAATATTAGAATACTTGACAGGTCTGAGAGCATGACCATAAATACATAGGTGTGCACAATCCGTGCATTCTTAGGTAAGTGTTACAAAGTAACTAACCTTAGTGAAAGTTCTCATCCGTTGTGTTTGACTATTCCACAAACCTTGGCCTGTCATTCCACCATCAGCAACAGCAACATCACTTGAACATCCAGGCTTAAACGACATGTCAGGGACACCAAAGGACTGGGAGCTGAATGCAGCAGAGGATAGCTCGTTCTCCACATCCCTATGATCCCTCTGTCCAGTAGGTAGATTGCATATACCCTTTCCTGAAGACATCCCCCTTGATAACAGGGCATCAGGCATTAATGTATCCACATTTTCCGCAATAAGAAAGTTCTCTCTTGGATCAACTTGAGCATTGCTATCCAAACAAACTGGAGGAAAGGAAAAGCCTTCTCGTGGGCTCTCATCTAAACAAAAGGAGGTCGCAGATGATGCATCAAGTTGATCTGAAGTTGGATGCCGAGTAGGTGCATGAACCGTTTCTTTACTACCTTGTATATCATTCTTAATTCGATTATCTGACTTAGTTTGAATTTCCTGAAGTAAATGCTCAATGTGCGGTGTTGATGGAATCTCAGGCAAATTTCTGCTTCCTTGCTGTGCTCTACTCAATGAATTTATTGGAGAGACTCGGCTGCCAGATGGAGCTGTTGAGGTGGATGGTTCTTCGCTCTCAGCAAGTGCTGAGTGTGATCTTACAAGTTGCTGGGGTGTCATGGATCCTGTCATGTGGTTCAAAGGCGTTTGTTGTAAATGCTTGAGCTGGCCCATAGCATCAGCACCGCCTAACTGATGTTGAAGAACTTGTTGTTGAAGAATTTCCTGGCTTTTCTGAGATAATTGTTGGATCAGCTGGGACTGATGCTGTGGATTAAGCTGAGATAGCAAATTTTGTTGTTGAATCTTTTGAAGCAGCTGGAGCTGCAGTTCTGATTGTGATAGTTGTTGTAGTTGGGGTTGTTGACTTTGTAGAAGTGCCTGCTGGTATTCTGCTGTTTGTTGCAGCTGTGGAGTTTGAGTTAATTGTGATTGCGGCAAAGAACCCATGGTTGTTAAACCTGGTAACCCTGACCGTTGGGTAGGTGACTTGGGTATACCCAACTGTTGTAACTGAGAAGACGAAGGTTGCAAAATCTGGTTTAACAGTTGTGCTTGCGAGACAGCTTGTCCGCCTGAAGGCTGTTGCTCTTTCAGCTTGTGCTGATCCATCGACTGAAGAGATACAGTAGCCTTCAACTGCTGTTGTGGCTGTGACTGTTGCCGTTGGAGTTGTTCTTGTTGTTGCTGCAAATGCATAGCATTCTGTTGAAACAGCTGGGCTTGCTGTTGCTGTAAGATCGCAGAACTTTGTTGCAATGGTTGGACCTGCTGCTGTTGCAACACATGGTGTGGCTGCTGTTGTTGCTGAGCTAATGAGGTAATTGTAGGGTGGTCAACTTTTGAAGCAGCCTGTAAATTAGGTAAGCCAATATTTTGGGCCTGCATACTCAACCTTTTTGCTGGATCTTCATTGACACTGCCAATCCCATCCTGCATACCCAGTGCATTAGAGGCCAAGTATTGAGACTGTACAGCAGGGGCAGCGGCTGTTAGCATCTGAGGATTTTGCTGCATAGCCATCCATTGAACTAGGCTCAGGCCTGGAAATAATGCATTTTGGACATCTTTCAGGGCGAAGTCATCAGCAAGCCATGGCATTGCTCTTTTGAATGCACTCTCAACCTCGTTCTCATCATCTGCAAGATTCATTTTATTACAAGGACAAAAAATATCTTCAGAAAAATGGACAGAACAAATAATTGAGTGCATGAAAAATAAACAAGTCCAACATAAGGCTACTACTCTTCCTCTCAGTAAGTCTAGTATATACATAATCAAGAAGAACCGAGTTCAGGAAAAGAAATTTCCATGTTCATGCGACTTTAACTCCATGTCAAGGTTATACACAAGAAAGAGTATGAAGTAATTCAGGAAATAAATTTCTCCAACTTAAATATACAATGTCCACATGACAGTCAAATGGCTTAACAAATGCAAGGAAAAACAGAGCTGTAAAAGGATTGGAAGGCCAAAATTTGAGACTATCCCTATATTGCATTATTTTTCTGCTTGGTAGAAACCATAATATTACAGTATCTGTACCTGGCATTCCTGGCTGCTTTGGAAGCTTTGGCCTGAAAAATGGCGGTGGGCATATATAAAATGGAGTAGCAACTGGTTCAATCTCCCATATTGAAACACGGGTGCGCCTCTCAGATGCAGTTGATTCATCCCAACCAACCTGAAGTGGAAAAGGTAGATGAAATCAGATGAAGTTACCATCCTTTATAGAAGCCTTCGAACACCATGATCATATAATGTTAGGTAAAGCTTATATAAAGTCTGCATAGAATCAGGGTTAACTCCTATAAGTTTCAACTTAACTTCTTGACACATCTAAAAGAAATGGATATGACACAGCGGAGCAAAAAAAAAAATGAATGACAAACCTGAAGGTTTCGCCAATGAGAATTCTTCCACCGAATTGGATCGAAGTCACCAATGCCTGTGATCGTGCCCATATATCTTCTTACACCTGAATCTTCTGTCTCAAAGAGCATTCTGAATCGCATTCCAAGGGACACTTGTGTATACAGAGCCTTATTGTATTTTGCTAAAGGGATGACAAATTCTGATGGGCTTGCCCTACCAGAAGAATAGTATGATTCATTAGTCTAATTATTCGCAAAAAAATGCTTATAAAGGTACAACCAGCAACTAAAATACCTTGGATTATAGAAAATAGTAAATGGACTACTATTTGCAGCAGCATGGGTTGCTGCTGCCAGAATTCCAATATGCATGCTATCACTTGATAAAACTGAAGATGATAAAGCTGGTTGGGGTCTGCTAGCACGCCGTATGCCTAAGAGAAGCTGAGATTTCTCATCCCTGGAGAAAAAAAAATGTAGAATTCATGCTTTCTGTAATTATTTAGATACACGGATACTTTTCAATGTCTGAAATTGATGATATTACCTTATAAAAAGAACTGAATCACCAGCTAAAAGCCTTTTTGTACTGACGAAGACACTCCAACCAGTTGTCAAAAGATGCCTCTTTGGTTGACCTGCATGTACAGATAGAGTAAAGTGGTAAGGACAGCATGCTTCAGATTAAATGTTTTCTGGAAAAATTGTAAACTACAATAGCCGCAACAGATCAGATATAAACAATGGTTTCATAAAAAAAAAACTGGCAGTGAACCAGCTTCATAACAATTTATCATATACAGTAGTTTGCAGCTGTATTATTTGAGTGCCTGACTGCCTGGTAATTTTCCATACCTCGGTAAATGTGTCGAAATTTCCATGAAATATCATGAAGATCCTTTGCGATGAGTTCTTGCGCTGGTGGTTGCATCGTAAAGTCCTATCGAACATGTTACCCTGGTAAGGGAGGTACTTATTGCATCTGATAAATTCGTAATCCGTAAAATTATTTCAATGCTATGAAGAAATTTTGCATACTAGTGGTGGAAATATCTTCTCAGCTGCACGGCGTGGCACTGAGAACCCCCCGTGTGTACTTGTGTCACTTGCTGTCAATGTCTTGCAAAAGAATTCTGTTGGTTGTTTGTTTTGTTTCAGACCCAGTTCAGATGCCAGCATCGCGTCCCGATCATACTAGTCGAATTGAGAAAGAAATATTTCACTATTATTGAAGAAATCAACGACAGAAAAAAGAAATCTTCAAAAATAATGCTCGCATACTTTGTTAACAGGCTGAAGCGTCATCTGGGCATAAACTTCATCAGTTTCAGAATCTGCCTGCACAACAAATATGTAAAGTGCCCAATTATTAAAACATTAAAAAAGGTAGGGTAAAAAAAGAAGATACAGCTAGGCTACAAGAGGGTGAAATGAAATTAGCAATGACATACATGTAAGGTGAGACTTAGAAGCTTGCAGATCAACTTAGAAGGCAGAGACGGGTAGCTGGGGATGGTGTCCAGCTCCTTATGCATTGAAGCAGCAACCTAACAAAGAATTACAATAACAAGAATTTTTTCAGAAGATATTCCCTTAACCAGCTCACTCCTGTAGTAAACTGATAAATCCAGCACCTGTTCGCTATGGCCCTGTGGGAAGTACACGACGAGGCTGCCCACAGGCGGCAACGACACCAGGGGCCCAGCACAAGCATGCCACAGCTCTGAATTGATGGGTTTCTTATCCCCTGCATTTGCAAGTAGACACCAAGAACCTGTTATTACACGTACTGCATCCCAAAACGAGTAAATGAAAATCGATGAAGCAAATTACGCTGCAATTAGACCCAAGCAACAACCAGGACCAACTGAGATTGCCAGACACCTCAACGTGCTGGACTATGAATGATGATGACAGGATGCTGAATTCAGCAATGCTTAGCTGAATGAGCTAAATCCACGAGAAATGGGAGCATACATGGGGCAAGGAAATCTCACCTTCTGCTGGGCTGGGCGTGACGCCGCCTGATCCCTGATCCTTCATCTCGCCGAGATCCTGATCCGAATCCCGCGTCTGGGCACGCGAATATCCACCACCACCTTTTACGAACTAGTAGCTACTTTCCGGCGAAAGTGAGCGGCACGAGGCAATTCGGAGTATAGAATTCGGAACCAGCGCAGGCGCTAGGCGAGGCACCCGTGCGAATCCGCCGATGAACCTTCGCCACCGCCGCCCACCACCACACCGTCGACGCCGTGCCGGGGCGCCAGCTCATCAGCAGCTTGCGTCGTCTCAAGCCGCGCGCTCTGAAAAGCCTCGATCCACCGCCTCTCCGGAGCAGCGGCGGCGTCCACCACACCAGACCCTCCGCGTCCCGGCGGTCACTCCTGACACCCGCTGCGCGTGGGATGGGTGGGGGAAGCTCCGGAGCCGGGACTGGGTCTGGGTGTCTGGGACGCGAGTAGAGGGACGGAGGGAGGGAGGGAGGAAGAGAAGGCGGAGGAGGGAGACAAGCGGGGTTTAAAAAATGGGGGACGAGGGGGCCGCCACGCCGCGCCGCGCTGCGCGGAGCCGGGTGGTGGGGCGGGCTGGCACTGTGCCGCGGCGGCAGCGGCAGTGGCGGAGTAAAAAAATGGCCGCGGCGAGGGCGCGCGCGGTGGGGGAGAAGAAGCAAGCAGCAGCAGCTGCACGGCAGGGTCAGGGGCCCGTGGGCGACCGCCGTGCGTGCCGGGCGCCGCGGCAGCGGCCGGTGGTTAAAAAAAAAAATGCCCCCGGACGCTGGCTGGCGGCTTCCATCCGCCGTCCCAGTCGCGCACGGATGGGGACGGAGACGGAGGCGAGCACACGCGCGTGGCGCGGGCGGACCGCGACGGTGACGGGAGTGGGGTGGTGCCGGGGCGGCGGTGCGGGGGTGTCGGGGCCGTGCCGCGCCGAGGAAAGGGCACGGACGGCGACGGGCGCCTTGTCGGCTCGCGCCGGGAGCGAGAGGGACGCTGGAGACGCCCCCGTGGGGACGGCGACGCCGTACGTGACGGTGGGGAGGGGAGGCCGTGCACGGCGAAAGCGTGAGGGGGACAGGAGGGGGCGTGCGGCATCGGCGCACGGAACGGCCGGGGCGTGTCGAGTCCGTTTCGTTTGTCTGGGCGGCGGCGTCTTTCCGGAGGAGACGTGTCGGTATTGCCGGAACGAGTATAGTTGGTATAGTATGGTTAACGGCTCAACAACAACAAAGGCAACATGGTGCGCGCACATGCGGCATGGATGAGGGCGTGATTTTCACGGCCGTGGTTGCTTTTGACCAGCTGAGATTATTACGCCATGCTCTATGATTAAGTTGTTGCAGCAGTAATTAAGGTGTCTGCTTGTACAAATTAAGACGGGAGTGGGCACGTGTCGTGATTAAGCATGCACTAGCAGGCGGCTGGTTCTTCGGTGACAGGCACTAGTACGACAGAATTGCTAGCTTCGGGCCTTCAGGTGGTCTGATGGGATCTCTTTTGGATCGGGCCCTCGCCGGATCAGGAGGGCCCCCGTGCGACGCGGCAACCTCGGGAACCCGCGGCCGTGCCCGTGCCGCTCCTCGATGGCTGCGCCAAGTCAGCGGCGCACCGCGCCTGCGCCCGGCCTCGCCACCAACACGCCACGGCGTGCCGGCTGTGCCGCCCCCGTCCCGTGCGCGCCGCAGCACGCCAAAGCAGGGCATGGTTTGGCTGGTCTCTACTTGCTTGCTAGCAGCTGGCGCGCCGCGACGTCGGACGTCCACACGCCAGGGTTCACAAAACCAAACCGGAGGGTTGAACCATCGGCCGACGGTAGCGGCTAACCGGTCCGGTTTCCATGGGAACCGGTCAAAAAGATAAATTTAAATTTTGAATTCAAATGTATATGAAATTCTAGTTCAATCGGTTTGAACCGATAAGCCAAGCGTTTGGGCGGTAAGCCGGCCGGTTTGGACGGTAAGCCGGCTCAATACATAATTTGTCATGTTTTTAAATCTAACTAAAAATTTAAAAAAATAAAAAAAATTCCTAAAAATATTTCAAGGTGCATAGAATTTAATGGTGTCAAAATTTTTCAAATACTAGTGTATTTATTATTTTTTGTGTGCATTAGAAGTTCAATGAGCCGATTTTTTTCTTTTCCTTTTATTTGTTGAACTTCTAATGCCTGCAAAAAATATCAAATGAGCAAATATTTGAAAATTTTTTACACCAATAGATTACATATACCTTGAAGTATTTTTAGGATTTTTTTGATATTTTTTCATTTTAAATTTAAATTTAAATATTTTAAATTTAACCGGTTTGAAACCGCTCCAAATCGCTACCGGTCCGGGGCAGTTTGACCGGTTTCCGCAGAAACCGGCCGGTTTTGAACGGAATTGCGAACCCTGCCACACGCATCGGTGCCGTGCTGCGCCCACGCGCGGCGGCTCCGGGACCTCCGGGTGCGCTTGCCTTGGGTCTCGCTCTCGCGCGCTCCTCTCCCTCGTGCACACGCGGGGCCGCGTGCAAGGCCCTGAACCCGTGACGTTCCGTGAATAGAGATCCGCCTAGTCGCGAGTGTACCGCTACCCGCCCGGTACTTCTAGTTGTTGATCTTGTGCGCCAGCCCTTAACGAAACTTCGGAGAAAAAACAGTATAGATCCAGAAAAAAAACTCAAAAATAACTGTAACTAAGTCTTGAGAAGCGTGTCATGTGAGATGAAAGAATATATGAATAGAGAGTTATTTAGTTCATATGTATTCACCATTCTTTTAGTTTTTTCGTTCCATTGAAACTTCTGTTACAACTTTTTTTACAGTAAAATTTTGCTAGAGAAAATTTCCTTTAATCTCCACCAACTAAATAACTTCGTAAAGAGAAACTTCTGCTTGCTAGAAACTCAAGAATTGGTGCGGCTTCCATAGAGCATTGCGTGACGAGCAGCCTCGTTTTTATTTGAGATCGAAGTTTTTTTTTATAGGGAGATAGAAGTATTACTACTACTAATTGGGATAGTAGTATTACTGTTACATGGTAGTAATGCCTCAGCTGATTACTATCGCTACTGCATAATTGAGACCATGATACTCGTTGACTTGAACTACTTTTATTTTGAGAAATTTGCTTCCCTGTCATGCCATATCTTTTGCTCCTAGCTAGGTACCACAGGTGGAAGTAGATGCATGTGTATTGATTGATTGTGCAAGTATTATGGGGAAAAAAGAACTGGAGATTAGCCTATAATCATCAACTAGCTAGTGTTGTTTTCTTTTTCATTAGACAGTCAAAGCTAAGGAAACTACAAAGCGACACACGTAAACATTTCAAGAATACACTTTGGTACTTAGGGTGCGTTTGGTTAGAGAGCGACATGGGATGGAACGGCTCCATCTCTAGTTTTAGAAATAGGATGGTTCCATTCTTATGTTTTGTTGGAAAGATGATATTCTTTTGTTTAGTTGGAGAAACATGCACATACAAGTTCGACATCCAGTTAACACCATCAAAATAGGTCCCGCTCGTCGGTCAAACAACCTTATCTTCTCCCTTTGTCTGCCTCCACGATGACCTGCAGGTCCTCCGTTCACTTCCGCGGCTCTTGCATCTCATCTGCTTGCCAACTGCTTTTTCTTCTGCTTGCCTGCTTGCTTGGGCTGCCATCTCACAATATGTCGTCCAACCATCACGCTGTGGTCGCGAGCAGCCAAGCACTGAACGAGCAAAGGCCGATAATGCCAGGGAGCGGGGCGAGCAGGAGAGGTCAGCGACTCAGCGGCGCTGGGAGCGAAGGTCGCTGCAGGAAGAGGGGGTGAGCTACCAGTAGAGGCCAGGAGCGTCGGAGATGGGGCCGGGCCACGAGACGACGCAAGTGGCGCAGGCAGCGAAGCGAGCGGAGGTTGGGGCTTTTTTTTCTTACTCGGAGGTTGGGGCAATCGGAGGTCTGCGGTGCCGAGGAGTGAGTGAACGGGGAATCGAGCGCCGGCGGAAGCAAAGGGCCGACGGACGGGGGAGCGCGGGGAAGAAGACGGGACCAGACGGAGTCGGCGTGGGATGAACTCGTCCGGTGATTTTTTCGGAACGGCCTCGTCCCGAATCTGAGAATCTGAGAGAATATTTCTTAACGTGGGATGAGTCTATCCTATCTGCTCTCTAACCAAACATTGTCAAAATTGGAATGGAATGATTCCATCCTACTACATCCTCTCAACTGAACACACCCTTCTCTTGTAGAAGATTTTTCCATGACAACAAAATCACAATAATATAAAGAGCTATTTATCTATCTCAAAGCCTAATTTTCACGCTGCTACCAATTTTCTATCACAAACTTGGAAATCCATAAGCTAACTATTGATCTTGAAATGCATATAGTGTCTGTATAGGGATAACTCGGTCTATCTTTGCAATAAAATTTAGACCTTGTCAAGCTCGGACTAACATGAAACATGCAATAAATATCAATCATTGACCCCCCACAATTTTTGGCGATACACTTGAGCATAAAATTGTATGCCAGCAAGAGAAAGATCTCACTCTCAGACGGGCTCCTTCCTCGTAGTTTCTCCTCACATGCCAACCCAAGCTGGCCACAATAGAGCAGAGAAGCATTACACATCGTTTTAGCATACACAAACTATATCTTACTCCAATAATAAGCATCTACTCGTCCCCTTCTTTCTGGTCTATAGGAGTAGTACGAAATGGAAGACCAATTCCAGGGGTCTTCGGTGCCTCCCAACTCCAAACCCCTGTTCTTGGGGGGGCAAGCCATGCCATGACCATTATGGTAAACACCGTACACCGTGTTGAACTAATCTAGCTAGCTCTATGTTCTCCAAATCATTGATCATCAATTCATCACCATAAAAAAAAAGGGTAAGGTAACCCGACACAAGACGATTTTTGTAACCACTGGTGTACTGCGCCTGTAGTGGAATCTACGTAGACACCCACAAAAAGGGGCCTTCAGCTTGCCCCCCAAATTAAACAAGGCTGGCCTGATTGTTTAGTACGATCCAGCCCCCAAATGGCTAAACTCTGATCAAGAGCTGGACTGGCCTTCAGCTAACACACACATGCATGGACTGGATGACACATGCAACGATTCCTGCCTGCCGGCTACGTACTGTGCACGTCCGAGGAGGATCTTGAGTACATGTACGAAAAATCCGCGCGCGAGCTTTGGTTGCGTTGCGTGCAGATATGCCCGTGTCCGGCCACGAGCCCGCACGCCGCTCGGAGCTCGGAGGCCATGTTCCGGCCGGCCCCGTCACGTCCGTGCACATCATTGCCTCGTTGCTCCACGGCAAGACTGGACCGTGCATGCATTTTCGAGCTTCCAATTGGGGGCGAGCTGGGGTTGCGCCGGGGAAGAAGGATGCAGGTGAGAGCCGCGAGCTCTTGTTCTGCACTGCCGACTGCCGAGGCGTAGCGGGGACAGGGCCGGTCGAGCGGGCACCCGGCAGCGCATGTGCGGCAGCGTCAGAAACCAGAGGGGGATCGCTGGCTGGTGGCTGCTCGTCTCGTCGCCGGTGTAGTAGATGGCGTGTGCACCATGTGCCGCGCGGGTTAAGCTAATAGGCCACTTGGACCACGGAGTGGTTAGCTTAATTGAGCTTAGCAAGCAGTGGATTTGGTTGGCTGGTCCATCGCCGCTGTCCCCGCGCGGCTGCAACCTGCAACGCGCTCCCACGACCTCGTGCCGCCGGCCGGCCGGCCGGTGCGGCAAAAGGCCAGGGCTGCTGGTAGACTCCTTGCTGGCCGGGCAGACGTACGGCCATTGCCATCGGCTCGCATCCGAGCACTCTCTTCGTTACAAAATAGGTGTCTTTCTCACTTCTCGAGAAAATTTTTCAGCCAATTATAGAAAAATATATATTAAAAATTATGATATAATATAAATATAATTAGATAGATATCTATTTTTTATAAAAAAATATTTGAAGATTTAAATGTTGCACGTATTTTTTAAAAAATTAGTCAAACTAATAACACAGACACCCAAAACGTCCCTTTTTAGAACGAAGAGAGTACATGACAGCAAAAGCAACTTGTACGGCTGTACGTGCGGGCATGTGCCGACGATGTACGTACGCTTTTAATTATGCAGCGTACGTGGTGCTCCTTTTTTGCGTCTCCCATGCTCTTTGCTGACGGGAGGTGATTGTTGTACAAGGATAGGACAGCGAGGGAGGACGGTACGTGTTCCAGGGCCTTTTCAGTTTCAGCTATGGAGTTGGGTGCTCTGTTGTCGGCGTGCCAAAATTCGCCGAATCGATCGCCGTGCCGACCCAGAGCTCAACCTAGGTACGCGTACGTGTGCTGCGTACGTCTCAGTACCTACCTTGTACGTGTACGACGAGTAGTGCATGTGGCATCGGAATAAATCCCGCACATCAAGCGCCGACTAATTAGAATGCGCGCGGTGGTTAATTTCATTGTACAGAAACTTCGCGGGAAGCTGCAGCTAGCCACTGTTCACGCAGAAAATCGTATAAAATCTCTGCAATTCCAATCTCCTGGCACTCCGTATCTACAGAGTACGAGTAAGGGTGTGTTTAGATTGGGGAAAGATTCCCCGAAAATACACTGTTCACCAAAAAAACACTATAGATGAATAGTGATATGTGAGTAGAAGAGGTAGGATGAATAGAAAAAAGTTGGATGAATAGTGAATTTTTGGGGAATCTTTGGGAAACTAAACGGGGCCTAAGCTGCGGTACGTATTTGGCTTTAATCGACGGGACTGAACCGTTAGCTGTTGACTTTGACCGGATCGATCGGCCGGCATCCATGATTCGATCTTCTGACACGATGAACAGCACTGACACCAGATAGCAGCAGCAGCTAAGCCATCATGCATGTATCATTTGTCATGTGGGAGAGGCGGTGTAAGTGGGGTCTGTACGTGCGTCCCTGTGCCCATACAGGCCACCACGAGCCGCTGGCTGGAGCAGCTCGCGCCCGATCGAACGGTCGGATGGACACGACGGCCAACCCGGGATGCAATTGCAAGTTTGCAACGCAATACTAGTATTGTCTACACTTGTGACTTGTTCAAAGCATGATGTCCTGTTTACTTTTAGAAGTTTTTTTTGACTTTACTATTCACCCCTCTTAGAAAATACGTTTTCCAGAAAAGTTCCTCTCTAATTCTCTTTTAACTTTCCTATTCATTCTTCTCTTTTAACTTTCCTATTCATTCTTCTCAAAAAAGTACTTTTCTCCCCCATAAACTAAACACGCCCTGAAAGCGATATCTTATTCTGCGGATATCTTTTACCGTTCCTTTTTTTAAAAGAGAGAGCTTAATCGATCTGGGGACCTTTTGTGTTAAATCTCTGGGTGGTGGCATCTACCTCCGTAGCTAGATTGGTCGATCCTGTAGCTTGGCCCCAAGCTGCCTTTTGACTTTTGAGCAGGACTTCAGTCAGCTTCGGGACCTCAAAGCTCTGAAGCTTTTGTGCATGCATTATGCATATATGCGTGGGCTGTCGAGTCGTGCGCCGCAGCGACATCTGAGCTACTCTTTCTCCCAAGTCACCAGACGCGTCCGTGTCTCTCTGTACTGGTCGATTGAATCTTAAGTGTCACAGGACGCAACTTTGTCCTGTAGGCCAGTCTGTGTTTGATTTCTAGGGTAGGGGGCGATCGATCCAGGGGCGACGAACAGACACCGATCGTGAAAGGGTGAGAGCGGCTGTTTCCCCCCTGCCCGGAGATCCCTAGTCTTGTCAAAATCAGTTTCGACTTTCGAGCACGAGTCGCCTCTTTTGTTTTTTTCCCTTCTTTTTGTTGCGAGCTGTTTTTTTTTTTTGAGAAACTGTTGCGAGCTGAGTGTGCAGACCGCCAGACCGGATGCTGGTTGCTGGTGCCTCTCTGAAAACACGAGTCAGGAGAGGAGAGTGTACTTGGGTCCATTTTTTGTCTCAACGTTTCAAAATCGCAATATATTGAGCCCACAAACAAAAAAAAGTAGATTACGTGCGTGTGTTGTGGGATGGGCCGGCCAAGTTTGTAATGGTGAATCGACACGGCCCATTGTAGGAGGAGCCCATGCAGCAGCACACAGCAGTACCGCTGCAGGCCACAAAGGTAGCTGCAGGCTTGTGAAGATCGATCCCGGAACTGATCATCCACACTGGACTGAGATTCTGAGACACGGCTCAGAGCCTCAGACTCACGTGCTGTATATCCAAGATGCAACACATGTACTGATAGGAAAAAGTCTAAATAACCTCTGAACTATCAAAGGCCGGCTACTTCACCCCCTCAACTATGAAACTGTGTATTTTACCTCCTAAACTTTCTAAAACCGGACAAATTACCCCCGAAGCGGTTTTGACGGCGGTTTTGTTACAATAACACGGTTTGTCTTTTTTTATTATTTTGGCTTAATCTTTAAAAAATCATAATAAATCACAGAAAAATCATAAAATAGAAAATCTAATTTTGCTCGACTCCACATGAGTAAATCTACGCAATGAATATATAATATGGTATGCTTCTGTATAATTTTTTTATGTAGCTTTAGATCTATACTTTTCTAGCTGCAAAAAAGTGTACTAAAGCATACTATATTATATATTCACTGTGTAGGTCTACTCATATGGAGTCCACCAAAATTAGATTACCTATTTTATAATTTTTCTGTGATTTATTATGATTTTTCAAAGATTAAGCCAAAATAAAAAAAAGATAAACCATGTTACTGTAGCAAACCGCCGTCCAAAACCGCTTTAGGGTGTAATTTGTCTGGTTTTGAAAAGTTCGGGGGTAAAATAGACGGTTTCATAGTTGAGGGGGTAAAGGAGCCGAACTTTGATAGTTCAAGGGGTATTTAGACTTTTTCCTATACCGATATACTAGTGTACAGTGTACAATCTTATTGACTCTGCTGGGTTCGGTGACTTTCATTCACTGGCCCCCACCAAGCGGCAGCACCACCATTCAAAAGCGCGCGAAATCTTGTTGGTGGCGGGGTCTGCTCTGGCGTTCCAGTTCGCTAATCCCACGAATGGATCCACACTTCCACAGGGAAGATCGAATTCAAATCAACCCTCAGGACCGGATCTGGTGAGATCGGCCTGCTCTCTTTTTTTTGGGAACTTTTTTTATCTTTTGTTTGAAGAGCCTCCTTCCCTCATCGCCCAAGACGCCGGTCAAAAACACGCACTTTCCAGTACGGGACTCTCGCACAACAGCACGGCGAGTCGTCAGCTCAAAGTAAAATGGCGTAACGTATGGGACTCGCCCAGCTGCGCGATGTCTGTCTCGTCTCCCCGTGAAGCCTTCTCCAATGGTCGACTCTTTGCTAGCTCTTAAATTGTTTAATCGATGAACAATGTTAAAACAGTACAAAAATATGTTGACTCTTTGCAATTGGGTTATCTCTTAGCCGTCTTATATTCATTGAACCTTCAAGAGCTGGTCACATCACTTTTGCAATCTTCAATAAATATGAGACGGCTAAAAGTTAATTGCAAAAAATAACTCACTTTTGTACTATTTAAATACTATTCATCGATTAAACAATTTAAGAGCTAATAAATAGTACTTCATTTGAGAAAGCCAGACAAACTCAGGGAGCAGCCTTCAGTAACCAGTAGCAGCAGAAGGAGACACGTTTTGTCCAAAACGGCAAGTTTTTTTGACCGGTGGATACACAAGCTTTGTATCGCTACTGTAGTGATTGACTGTGCATTGCATTGTTGGCTTTTTTGGTTGGTTGGATTCTACGGGCTGTACAATCTGCAGTGATTTGTTCACTAAGGCCATGTTCAGATTTCCAATTTTTCACTATTCATTCCAACTTTTCACTATTCCTCTCTCACAAAACACGTTTCACAACGAATGCTACAGTGCTTTTCTAATGCTACAGTATTTTTTCCTACAATCTAAACACACCCTAGTCTTAGTACATGTTCCTCTAACAAATTCCTGCCGAACCCACCGAACATTTCCTGCTGTTCATGACGCGCCGCCGCGCCCTGGATCTCTCTCCCTCTGGGCCTGCTGGCCAGGTGGCCGGGGCCCAATGAATGCAGGAGCACAGCAAGAGGCAGCTCACCGTCTCGCTTGCGCGCGCAGGAGGGTCACCGTAGGCTCTGCCTGCTCCCGCGCGTTCGCCTTTGAGTTGCGGAGAAACCGAGGGAACGGCGTTCACCGTTCACGTGCACCCCGTCCCATGTGGCCTCGCTCGTGTGCGACGTGGAGCACTGGAGGCCGGATGCGGACGCTGGCGATTGGCGAACATAGACGGCATTCTATACAAGTGTCAAGAATTACACAGACCATGGTAGTCAATTTTTTTAACATATACTGTAAGTATTCATAGGGCAAAGGTTAACACTTCGTGATGTACAAAAGGGAAAAAAATTGCTAAAGACAATTTCTTTTATTTTTTTGTGAGGATACATCCATTTCATTTTGGGTGACTTCAAAATAAATAGCTTCGGTCAATAATTCCCTCTATCATGAACTCACATTGCAATCCCACTAGTACTATCGATGCATATCGGACAAAACAAAATTATTGGTGGACAAATTTGGTTATTGACGTGGCAAGTCCTGGTGGATTGCTTGCCATGACCGTGTGGGGGTGGGGCTTCCAAAGCTCGGGCGCTCAAACATGACAAGTTTTCTAACACACTTTTGTTGTGATCATGATTCTATGAAGGGCTCATGAACTGTGGTAAAATGCGGCAACAACATATACTTTCTTTAGAGAAATAACTATTAGCTGAAGTGTTAGTTGCTGGATAGTTGTGGACATCTAGCCTAATTGGTGAGTTTTAAGCCTGATATACATGCTCCTACAAATATTTAGAAGTGTGTGGGGGGGGGGCATGGCCCCCTTCTACCTCCGCCATTGGTGGATTAAACCGATCTGTGACTAGACTTGATTATGTTGTTTTGACCAAACAAACTAACTTAATCCGTATGAAAAATACCCTATTTAATCCGCTTGACCAATATCTCTCTCTTTATCAATATGTTTAATGGGCACACCCCAATAGTCGCGTCTTACCATAAAACATATGCTGGACATGCTCTAGTTTGCCCAAAACAAAAATATCATCTCAATCTGAACAACCCTAAAAAAAGTCGTATTTACCCGAGCTAACCCGACCACACAGGTCAGACTAGGATCACGTAAAATATCTGACCCTTTATTTGGGTTGGATCGGGTTGGTAAAATATCTGACCCTTTATTTGGGTTGGATCGGGTTGAGTTCGGCTTAATTATTACTGAATGATTTTTCTTTTTTTTAGAGTGACAGTACAATCGAAGACGCTCACACAAACGCACACACACTCATATGAATATATGTACGCAACCCTACCCCCACGAGCACCTTCAAGAGACTGAGCCGGTTGATCTCGAGACTGACGAAGTCACCACATGCGCCTCGCAATCGACAGTGACATCGACTACCCGAGTGGGCAGGTTCCACCACAAGTACCCTTGCCAACTGAGCTAGGCTCGGTTCACTTACTGAATGATTTTTCAACGCTACCTAATAGTACATACTCCGTTTCAAATTACAATTCGTTTGATTTTGTTTACTCCAAGTTTGGCGTTCGTTTCATTCAAAGATTTTTTTGCAAATATAATAATTTTTAGCCATGTTTTATAAACTTTGATTAATAAATCAAACCATAGAAAAAATTATGATATTTTACAAAATATTTTAAGTAAGACGACTGGTCAAAGTTGAGGTAAAAAAAATCAAACGAAATGTAATTTGAAACGAAGGGAGTAGTTATACTTTACTTGAGTACCAGTTTCAATTCTCATGGGATATATAGGTGTGATGATAATCATGAGCTGTAGAAAATCTAGAAAATAGAAATCCAATCAACAGTCAATAGTACTTGCCAAAGCATTGAGAAAAAAAAGAGGGGCTCGAACATACTAAGGGCAACCACCAACTATGCAACATTGATCACAACATGCAATACATGTTCTTGAAAAAGAAAAAGAACACCGATCACAAGGCCAAAACAAGGAGTCCCATCGCAAAGTCCGCCTTGTTCCGGTGAGACAGAGGTAAACCGGTTGCCCGTCTCCGGCGTCTCCAAAGCCCCACAACCCCCAAACCCCCTCGTGGGCCCCACGACCCCACCCTTCCATACATACAGGCGGACACGGGCTCCTCCTCGCTCGCAGTCGCAGCACACCAGCTCTGAACCCCTTCTTCTCCCCCCTTCGCCTCGTTTCCATCGCCGCCACCCGCTCCTCCTCCTCCCATCCTCGCCGCCGCCGCCGCCGCCATGCAGAGCCTCCTCCTCCCCACCGCCGCCGCGGCCCCGGTGGCGGCGCCGAGGAGCCGGCGGCAACCACCCGGGCGCGTCTCGGTCCGCGCCTCCGCGACGGCGGCGGCGCCCCCGCGGCGGGAGACGGATCCCAAGAAGCGGGTGGTGATCACGGGGATGGGGCTGGTATCCGTGTTCGGGAACGACGTCGACGCCTACTACGACCGCCTTCTCGCCGGGGAGAGCGGCATCGGCCCCATCGATCGCTTCGACGCCTCCAAGTTCCCCACCCGCTTCGCCGGCCAGATCCGGGGATTCTCGTCCGAGGGCTACATCGATGGCAAGAACGACCGCCGCCTCGATGACTGCCTCCGGTACTGCATCGTTAGCGGCAAGAAGGCGCTCGAGGCCGCCGGGATCGCCAACGGCTCCAAGGCCATGGAAAAGGTAGCTAGCACTCGAAACACATCTGAGGTTGTTTAACATGCTGCATTTTTTCTGGCAAGTAAAGTTGTCAATTGGCAAGTAAAGCTTGGAGCTTTTGGTCAGATACAGTTTCCTGGGGTCTTGCTTTTTGATAGATCAGGGAACATTTGGTTGGTTGATTGTGCGATGGTGACCACATGTTCCTTCTTTTCAGATTGAGATGTGATCACTGGGTATAGTGAGAGTCATTACCTTGATGGGATACAGAGACGTGAGTAGTGGTAGGATATGCCATCTTAGTGTGGCCAAGGGAAGAGTACTAGTGCTCAGTCTAATTCTAGAGATTAATGATCTCAGCGATGGGTGGATCTTTTTTTTTTTTTTTGAGACGAGGCATGCCCCATTTCCATTTCATTCAACCGAATTACCAGAAATTTGGAACAAGAACGAGAGTATGATCGGGAGTAGAATAACTACGACCACCAGCAAAACTAAACCTGCTTGAGGCTAAATACTGCTGATACAGAAAACCAGAGCCTAGGATTCCTAGAAAACAGAGTAGCAGAGACTAGAGAATCTCTAGAAGAAAGATAACAGCGAAACAAGTTTCTTGAGTGCAAGAAAGTGAATTGTGCCATTCTTGATCATTCGTTGTAGTTGGAAATCAATTTGTTTTTTTTCTAGCTGTGCTCTTCGATGCAGAACAAAGCATGAAGCTTCTCTTAGGGATTGCAGGGGAGTGCAGTATTAGTATTTGTTTGCATATGTTAGTTGCTGTAATCAGGTCTTCTGGCCTTGCATGAGTGAAGGAGAATAATTTTGTTTAGGTTGTAAAAGGTAGTTCAATCAAATCTTGCTTGCAACATTGGAACTCCTGAACTAGGAAGCATTGCTTAATCTAGTAAGTGCGATTGCTAAATTTTAGCAGAGGTACTCATGTCAGGATTTGTGCAATAGTACAAATGTATAATATATTATATATTGTTTTTGGTAAATTGTGTGCGCCATGGTATAGTTTGTCTGTACTGGCTAAATTATACATAAATTTGCATTGCAACTGCTGTGGATTAGAGGCCAAAAGAAGTATGGCCTTTTGTGGATGAGCTTTGCAAAAACTCTGTTGTTTCATTAGATGATTCCCTCGCATTATTGTGACTTCTGTAGCAAAGTAGCACTTTCCGCATAAATAAGGGCTGCGTAGTTGGAAAAAGTTTTCAAAACTTTACTTTAATGAAAGTTTGCAAAGTTGCCGGAACTAAACGGGGCCTAAATTGCCTTCTGGAACATCAAACTTCTTGAGTTTGTACGTTGTTGATTGTTTGCTTCATCAGCTAGTTTTAGTATTTTTATTAATCTAAAAGATTTGCTTTTGCATTGGTACTATCTTTGGCGAAAAGGATATCTGGTGCTAATTTGTAAAACATTCTATCTGGCAGGTTGACAAGGCCCGGGCTGGCGTGCTTGTGGGCACTGGTATGGGTGGTCTCCAAGTGTTTTCTGATGGTGTTCAGAATCTTATTGAGAAGGGACACAGGAAAATAACTCCTTTCTTCATCCCGTATGCTATAACAAACATGGCATCCGCCCTACTTGGAATGGACATTGGCTTCATGGGTCCAAACTATTCGATCTCAACTGCTTGCGCTACTTCAAACTACTGTTTCTATGCTGCAGCAAACCATATTCGCAGAGGCGAAGCTGATATAATGATTGCCGGTGGCACTGAAGCTGCAATTATTCCAATTGGTGTTGGTGGCTTTGTTGCATGTAGAGCTCTGTCACAGAGGAATGATGACCCTAAAACAGCATCCAGGCCTTGGGACAAGGCCCGTGATGGTTTTGTCATGGGTGAAGGAGCTGGAGTGCTGGTATGGTCTATTAACATTATCTAATCTTTTTGTGCAGCCTATAAACTGTAAAATAGTTTATTCCTTCTCAACTCTGTTAGAATGATATTTAGCCAATTGCCATATGCTCAGGAATCAGGATCAATCTCTAGCTAATGTAATTTCTTTTTGCGATAAGTATCTTCTGGAATTCATTTTATCACATTTTAATCTGCCATGCCCTGAGTAAGACATGTTGATGAGATTATCAGTTAATTTTTTCGTTGAGTTATGAATTTGTAATTATGTGATATTCTAATTCTTACTTCTGTCAACTTGAAAAAGGTCATGGAGAGCCTAGAGCATGCAATGAAACGTGATGCACCGATAATTGCAGAGTATTTAGGAGGTGCTGTGAATTGTGATGCTTACCATATGACTGACCCAAGATCTGATGGCCTTGGTGTTTCATCATGTATCAAGCAAAGTCTCGAAGATGCTGGTGTGGCGCCAGAGGAGGTAATACAACATTTAGCCCTTAAAATGCACTCCTATTCATATTTGTTCTGTTTATGCAGAAACTTTCATGTATTTCTAGTGTAGCAGTTTGCGATCTTTAAGTAACTATCCATACTTGATTTTCACTATTTTTGTATTAGGACTGTCACCTTTTTAGTTAAATTATAATTATTTACTTATTGGGCTGGTGCGTACTGTACACTATAAATTGTAATTCCTGATTCATAGTTTACAATTTTAAGGTTGATAGTTTTGAAGGTTTACCTTTTAACAATGTTTGTGTTTTTAGATTTGATGAACAATGTTTGTCTTGTAACTATTGGTTTTCAGTTTTGGTTATGCAAGTGCTCTTAAGAAATCTTAATTATTGCAGGTCAACTATATCAATGCTCATGCCACATCCACCCTTGCTGGTGATCTGGCAGAGGTGAATGCTATCAAGCAAGTATTTAAGGACCCCTCTGGGATAAAAATAAATGCAACCAAGGTACTTTATGCTCCTATCAATTTTACCTCAGAGATTGATTCATCGTCCCGTCCTGATTTGATGTTCCATTTGCAGTCCATGATAGGGCACTGCCTTGGTGCAGCAGGTGGTTTGGAAGCCATTGCTACCATTAAAGCGATAACTACTGGATGGGTGCATCCTAGCATAAACCAATTTGTAAGTGTTGGTTTACCATGCCACATCTGCCTGGAAAATAATCACTAGAAAAAACTGATCTCATTCTCTGTTCCTTGCAGAACCGAGAGGAAGCCGTTGAATTCGATACTGTACCTAATGTAAAAAAGCAGCATGAAGTGAACGTTGGTGAGTTCAATTTCCACATACATTAAACCCCACGAAGGGACCACTCCCCCCCCCCCCCCTCTCATATTTGTTGGTATTGCTATGCAGGTATCTCAAATTCCTTTGGTTTTGGCGGTCACAATTCAGTGGTAGTATTTGCACCATTTAAGCCATAAGGTGTTACTTGCTTCACAAATCTTGTCCAGAACAGCGAAGGTCGTTCTAGGAGTTTCGGTGTTAAATTTTCATGCATTTTCTTCGGGGGAAGATTTGTTTAGTAAGCAACGTTACAAATGAACTGAGTACCGGGATACATTGCATTTTAGATAACTCTATGTTCATTTAGATGAGAGCGGCTGTATAACGTTGTTTGAATCATTTGTAATTGGTTGTACTTTTTTTCATGTAAGGGAAGAGGTGTCCTGTAGAAGCACATTTGGACCACCTAGTTCAATACCACACAGCTGTATTGAAGGGCATGAATTGTGTTTGTACTACAGAATCTTGACAGCTCTACCATAATTTGTACAACCAAATCAGCATCCAAAAATAATTTGATGTGTTAGATGCTACTCAGGTTCTCTAACAGAGTCCCAAATTGTAAGTTGTTTGACTTTTTTACCCTAACTTTGACCACTCGTCTTATTCAAAAAATTTGTGCAAATGTAGTTAAATTTAAGTCATTCTTGAAATTCTTTCATTACTAAAAAATATGATATTTTGCAAAATAATTTGAATAAAACGAGTAGTCAAAGTTGTGGTAAAAAAAATTAAACGACTTACAGTTTGGGACGGAGTGGGACGGAGGGAGTACTAGATTTACAATTTGGGACGGAGGGAGTACTAGATTAGATACCCCTTCAATTGCTAAATGCTACTCTATCCGTTTCACCGTTTCTTGGACACAAAGTTTGACCACTTGTCTTATTAAAAATTTTGTGCAAACATAAAGAAATTTAAGTTATTTTTGGAGAACATTTATTAGTAAAGCAAGTCATAACAAAAATTTGATATCTGGACTCAATGTTTGACCGCTCGTCTTATTCAAAACATTTGTGCAAATATAGTGAAATTTAAGTTATTTTTTTTAAAAAAAAACGTTTGTTAGTAAAGCAGGTCATAACAAAAAATTGATATTTTACATATTTTTTTAAAAAAATAAGATAATAGGTCAAAGTTTGGGTTAAAAAAATCAAATGACTTATAATTTAAAACGGAAGGAGTAATCAGGTAGAGATCTAGGCCATTATTTTTGGTCAGTGATCTTGGCCATTGTTTTAGAAGGCTTACGTACGAAAAGGACAGCTAACTGTCTAATTCAGTGGTCAGATCTAACTTCATACTAAAAATGTCTCATGCGTATCGTTTTAGAAGGTTGGTTAGTTGCATGCAACCAACAAATAAAGGTATCGAATCTATACAGTGCTACCATCAACTAATTATCTCATGTTTGACCATTCATCTTCTTCAAAAAATTTATACAAATATAGTCAAATTTAAGTCATTCTTAAAAATATTTCATAAAGCAAACCATAACAAAAAAGTATGATATTTTGCATAATTTTTTTTTAATAAGACGAGTGGTTAAACTTAAGGTAAAAAAAATCAAACGAACTACAATTTGAAATAGAGGTAGTAATAATTATTATCACTATTTATTTTCTGGTCTAAAAATCTGTCTAAAAAGCAGAGAGTATGTTTCATACGGTTTAATGCTACCCTCAAATAATGAACGTATAGTTGTTATCTCTGCTTATTTTGCAGTCTGAAGATAGCAAGAACTATCTCATCCGGGAAACCCATATCCACGATTCTGAACCAAAGAGACTGATGACCTAAATTAAATTCCAATTATATGTATTTGTTATTTAAAACAAACAGAATGTTACGTGACTACTTCTAATAAACTTCAATAATATGTGTATCTGTGTATTTAAAAAATCAGAGAAAGTTATGGAACTTAATTCTCAATAGAATTTAATATGTATATTTTTTGAAAGAACATTGTTTGTTATGCCATTTAATTTCCAATGAGACTTAGTAGATGTATAATGATGGTTTTCAATAATGTATCCATCAGTCGACGTTACTATGATTTATCCCGTCAAATCACCATTGATGAATACTCCATCCGTTATGAAAAGAATCGTGTACTAGCATTTAAAATTTGTTGTATAATTGCATTTACGGACAGCCCTCGGGTTCTCACCAGCCAGAAACACGCGAAACGAACTACGTACACTTTTCCCGTAATCTTGGGATATGTGTCTCTTCCTCGAACACGCGAAACGAACTACGTACAAGTGCCAAGCCCTAAGATATGAGGAACCACAACTTGATCGCGACTTTGACGCATTGAGCGCTGTGGATGTGGTTGGCCAAATGCAACAGATCGAGCATGTGTTGCTTGGGACGCGGCCGTCGGCGTGCGTTCGAACGGAACAGGGAGCAGTCACCGTAGGGATGAAAAAAAACGGACGGGAAACTCCCTTACCTATTTCCGTTCCCGTGTATCTTTACCGGGAACGAAAACGGGAGCGGGATAGCCAGGAGCGGGACAGGAATCGGGATAAATGGGTATACAGAAACGAAAAAATATGGGCGAGAATACAACGAAAACGGGCGGAAACCGGGCCTTACATCGGGATGCCACACTTCAATGCATGAGTATAACACAGTACGCATAAAAATATGCTAATGCCACTAAACATTATGTTAGCATTATGCCTATAGTGTAGTAGATAGTTGATTGCAGTCCTGCATGGTTGCTCTCATGCTTGCTATAAGTCAATCACCATTCACCACGAACAACACAAGAAATTAGCAAAAAAGAGACCCAGCGACCCAGATGCTTCACTACATTGCTAATCTGACGTTTATTTTTTTTACTATACTAATCATGCTCCTCTTGACATTACTTCAATCCTGTATCTCCATGCGCATCATGTTGTTGCTGAGCACATCGAGGCAGAGCGGCTCAGCTCCCTGAAGATTTATCGAGGCCGCAGGAGCAGTAGCCATGGGGCTAGGCGTGTTGGGCCGACTGGTGAGGCCTGAGAAAGATTTGGGGACTTGGTGTATTTGGCCATCCCATATAAGGGTGTGTTTAGATCGTAGGAAAAAACACTGTAGCATTCGCTGGAAAACGTGTTTTGTGAGGAAGGAATAGTGAAAAGTTGGAATGAATAGTGAATAGTTGGGAATCTGAACATGGCCTAAATGAAAAACGGGATAAATACAGGGTCATCGCGGCTGAAAACGGGATCCCGCAAATACAGGCGGGAAATACCCTCACCCGCATCCCGTCCCGTTCCCGGTAATCTTTCTTCCGTTTCCCTTCCTGTTTCCCGCTTTTCCCGTCCCCGTTTCCGTATAGTCTCAAATATAGGACAACGTAAAAAAACGGACGAACGGAAACGGGATTTTTCTCGTCCGTTTTCATCCATAAGTCACCGGCCCGCAGGTCGAGCCTGATGTATGGTCGGAGCCCGACTAATCCGGCGTGGGCTCTGCGTTTGGAGCAAGCTTGTGTTGTGGCTAACACACAAATGAGAAGCAACGGAACAGACGACAACACAAACTAAACCGGGTCATTATGGGGCTGTTTGGTTGCCTGCGTTAGACCCTAGCCAGGCTCCAGCAGTGTAGCTTTGATTTGTTTAGATGTCTGCGTAGCCAGGTAGCCTGGCTCTGCCAATGCAAAAAGGGCCTCCGCGCTGGCTTAGCTAGCACGGGAAATTTAGGTGTACTAACTTGGCCTGGCTTCCCATCCCGCGTCTCACAGCCGTTGCCTCGCCGCCGTCGTGGCCCCTCACGCGGTTGCCTCGCCGTCGTGGCCCCGTGCATCGCTGCCCCGCCGCCGCCGTAGCCCCTTGTGTCGTTGCCTCGCTGCCGCGGCCCCTCGCGCCCCTGTCTCGCCGCCGCAGCAGCCCCTCGCTTCGCTGCCCCGCCGCCGCCGCAGCCCCTCACGTCGACGGCGAGTGCCCCTTCGTGCAGTCGTCTCACTTCCGCGGTCGTGGGCTTGGTCGACGGCAACAGCACGAGTGGCTGTGGCCTTGGTTTTCCTTTTTGCTATCAAATCGAGATCCCACGATTCAATCCTGGGTCAAGATTGTTGGGAATCGAATAGGAAACTAGATTGACAGGGGCAAACAAATGGAATCAATCCTCTATTCTTTGGAATCAGATTTAGGGAAAAGCAACTTGTGAGCAGATGGTGCTTCGCTTGGTCAAAATACAGAGGAAGAGGGAGCCCAGGAGCATCTTCCTGCCGGTGAGCAAGAAGAACGGAGAACGGAAGAACAGAGATGGTGCTGGTGAGCAGCAGATGTAAAGCGCGACCTTTTGGCCATGGAGCTCAATTTTCTTCTCTGAAGAACGGGCCTCATCGACAGGGCAGTGACGCGCACAAGGACCATCAAGGAGAGAAAGAACGGGCTGAAGAAGCAGGCTTCCGAGCTCGCGACGCTCTGCGCCGTCGACATCGCGCTCGTCGTCAGCGCCGGCTTCGGCCCCGGCGGAGGCGGCGGCCGGACGTCTGGGAGTTCTAGGAGTTCGGTAAACGGTTCTTAGTGCAAGGAACCAAACACACACCTTCTTAGCCAGTCTAAGCTTTGTCCATCCAACCAAACACGATGCGTTTGCATTGTCCAAACCTAGCTTAAGCTGGCCATGCATATCTCCAAACCAGGCTTGAGCTACGCCAAGAAACGAAACACACCCGTATTTTAGGGAAGAAAACCTCACCATACTACGATACTCCGAACTGAACCTTACAAGCTTTATGATACACACACTACGGATAGATAGTAAGCATGGCATCGAGGGCACTACCGCACTATACAGACTGAAGCTTATTGGCTTAACAAAGGGTTGCAGCACAACTAATCAGAACATTTCATCGGCTAATAAAACCAATAGATTCAAGCAAACCAACACATATATAGTAAATCCTAGTACTAGTATAGCTCAATCTAGCATCAATCCAAACACGCACCGAGCACACATTCACAATCCAAAATACAACCATATAATACCATAAAAGAAATTTATTTCTCGCATATTACCCACTGAAGGACGGCTTAACTTAGATACCCACATTGCTACGGTGAAATTGAACGCGACGATCTGCGAAACGAAGAGTGAGGCCAAAGGCGCACTTGCTATGGAGCATAGCATTACCCTCTTTTGCTTTCTTTTTAATTTTGTCTTCTCGTTTCGATCACATTTTTTTTCTTATCGTCTCATATGTTTTTTATTTATTTCTTTCTTCCATGGCAGTGGCACGAGGATGCAACTCATAGTATGCAGCTTGTAGCACGAAATTTACCAACATTTCAAATCAAGTGCCAATAGTCGATGCAGGACATCACGACACCTTTGGAAATCGTCCAGATTTTAAGCACAAAAGTCTAACAACATTCAGAGCAACAAGACTTTATATTCATATACAAGAGCAGCCAAAGGCAGATGTATGCCCTCGAAAATACACAGTTTGTTCAGGTCAAAATGTGAAATTCTGCAGTCTGCACTGAAGCCTGAACCATATGCTGCTAAAATTTCCACAGATGCCATACATAAAACCTGACATTTTCATCGGGCACAAATAACTCTGGCAGATGAGATGTAAGAGGGTTATCTGCTTATGTTATGCGATACTAATCAGATTCTTCAGCAAGTTCATCAGGGAATAAGTTTGATGCTTCAGGTTTCCTGTAATCAAGCATTTCCGGGGAGTACCGCTTCGCGAGCACTTCCACTTGCTCGATGAAAGGCTTCTCTCTGTAGCCACCGAGCATGCGAACCATCTGGTTCCATCTTCGACGGCAAAGCTCCCCAGATCTGAGCAAGTGAAAAAACCCATTATTGTAAATGAAGTGGACAAACAGAAATTGTTTAAATGTATATGGACCATTTACCAAAACTACAAGACACTACCAACAAACTTTTGAAACAAAACCAGCAATCAGAATTCACCTGTGATCAAGAAGTCTCTCCCAGTCAACATCTTCAACACAAACGGCATCAACCTTTTGTAGCCTAATTTGTTGTTAAGAAAATTCAGTGCAGTCATGACAACAAAAATCAAAATGGAAAGATAATTCTACCAGTATTATAGTTGTTTGGAATTTGCATAGAAGTAGAGAACTATTTGCCCAGTTCAAGAATGTACTGACAAGTTGGTCTAACTCGAAAGCAGAGACCAAACCTTTCCTTACTAAATAATATACTTATATTTCATAGGCCCTTACAGGTTAGATCATAATCATAGCCCAAATTTCTTGCAGATGATATGTACCATTTAATCATGACATAGTATTCAATATAGAATCTGTGGAAACTTACGCTTCCATCAACAGATAATCATCAGTATCTGCCCAGGTCCCTTCTTTAACCAGTGGCGATGCTAATTGTTGGTACCTGTTATGCACAAGTTTCATTTAGTGACTGTCTGATGATTATATATTCATATATATAAGCTGAAAAAAATAAAAGAGAAAAAAAAACTAGGAGTACAAAGGATTGTGTTCTATTAGTCAAGCAGGCACGCTATCATAAAAGTATAAAACCCAAATAGTTCAAGCTAATATGCATTTTACAAAAAGTGTTAATACAAGCATTTTTTGCTAAGCAAGTGTGAACTATAATTCATATGTACCTCTAATAATTCAATTCCTAGAAGAATCTATACCACTGCCAGGTGCCAACCCCAGTCCCACGGCAAAATATCTAATAACCAAATACACCGTAAACATTGCGCTGAATAGTATTTCAACCCCGACGATGCCCTATTCACTTCAAGGAAGACAAGGGCATACCGATATAGGAAAACAATGCAGAAAGGCTTGAAATATACTCCCACTGGTTTTAAACATATGACTAGGAGAACTTAAACAGTTTATTATATATTGTAAACCAGAAAGACTACAACATTAGGCACAGATTCAAAGAGGAAAGTGTGTTATGCTTAATGGTTAGCAACAGACTAACCACTTCAAGCAGCAGTCCTTGTTACTACGGGTGGTTAATTTTTCGCTGATGGCCTCCCAGGAAATGTTATCTCTTAGCTGTCACAAAAAGCACATGAAATAACTCAATTATACAGAATGAAGGAATGCAGCAATACAAAAGAACAAGGATGGCAAATTTTAAACATGAAATCTGGGGTGTAATCTATATTATGCAGAGGCATAAGAATCACACACCTGGCGATGACTAGGAGCAATCTTTTGATGGGCTTTCACACGCAAGTCCAAATTTACCAAATCAAACAAGTTTTGGTATTCATCCTGAGTCCAAGTCCCTGAACAGCCAATAAAAGAGGGCACCGTGATGAACAGGATAGTAAACCAATCCTAACTCCTATATATTCTATAATGATGAAACTTTTGTAATGGTAGAAAAACATAGAGCGCAAATTTTGCATTTTAAAGCACTGTTTACTTTGAAACATAGAACACAGCCTTTGAAACTTATGATCTATCTTTCCATTTAATTGAAAAAACAAAACGCCTTCACCTTGTACCTTAAGCAGTTAAGCTACAAATCCACATGCAGTCTAACAATGTCATACAAAAGTGCCTATGGATTGATATTTTCTCCAAATTGATAGAAGAAAGATGGTGCCCATGTTAAAGCACCCTTTTCTATTATTAAGTATTGTGTCATGACTGTAGCATTACTCACTTGAGTATGTTTGTATCAGGTTTAGTTTAGAGTCCTAAGAGTCTATTAGCTGTCCTGGGATATTCTCTAGAATATACCCTGGTTGGAATCTATATATATGTAAGACTGCCCTTTGGGCCTCTTTGAGGGAAATAAAAAATCCATTTGGGGCAACACAAATAGATTCCTGCAGTTTCAAGTTGTATAACCCCGATAAATCAAGTCTGTAATTATCGCATTGGCAATGCCTCTACTTTTTAACAGTATATACACCAATCAAACCATCTCCACTGAAAACAAGGAATATCAACTCCAATGATGCAGGTGCAACTATTGAAACTTAACCTGCATGGTTCATACCAAGTTTCAAATGATACACTATGAACTATAACCACAATATGTTAAATTATTTCTTCAAATGAAATCAGAAATGCAACATAAGTTATGAAACAAACTAAAATAAACTACAGTAAAAAACTGCTCTACAGCTAATTCAGAGTCTTGTTCCTTTACTAAACCAATTTTCATTAGTAGCACAGAAATAATGCAATTTCCAGCAAAGCAGCAAATAGAGTACTCGAGATCTATAAATGCAAAACGAAAACAAACATTTGTACATTCAAGAATCAAGTATGTGGTAAAATCAATTGCATATTTCCTGATGAATCAGCTAAATTTGGTAAGCTTATAAGTCATAGCGTGACAGGCACCTCTTTTCAAATTTTTGGGTTTCATTCGTCTCCAAGCATCTTTTACATGGATTTCGCTCTTTCCAAGTTCTGTTGCCAATTCCTTCCAACTCGTGCCATTCTTTTCAACAAACCTGTGTCATGCACAGCAATCTTAATCAAATGACGACAGTCAGAAAACAGGATCCTAAGTTCACTCCCATGTTCCAACACAAGAACGAAACTACAAGTTGTTTCAAAGGGTCCCACTGCAATTAATTGTTGAATGATGTTTTGTCTACAACAATGAACCTAAAAGCCATTCCAATGCTACTGCGCAGTTTCCAATAGTCGGATTCCGTGCCTAAGCTGTATCTCCACAAAGATACAACTTTCCTCCCTCTCATCAATTTACTACCAGGTCAGCAAAAATCCTAATGACAGATCATTTAATGTGTATTATACTACACATTAGGAGTTGCCTAACATTTCTTCTCAAGATAGATGCAAAGAGATGTGTGATGCAGTAAGGGTTACACAATTGGGCAAGCACAAGTACATGGTATACAGTGGTACTGAAGATAGAATATCGTATCAAGTAAAAGCATCAGTTACAAAAGAAACTGAACTTCTTTAAAAAAATTACTAATCTTATACACATTGGGGAATAGTATAAATCTTTCTCAACAGAAAATACAGCAACACTAGCATGATAATGGACAAAATCTATCTATAAAAGAACGAGTAAAATTGAAAACGTTTCTCACCCAAATTGGGTCCACCTTACCTCTCACGCCAGACCCACATGTAAGGGTCAACGGAGGTGGGAAGGTGGTCAAACCCACCAAAACAAAGAGTTAGATAATGTTTCTGCCAAAATCGAACTTTTTTTTTCACCCATGTTTTCTTACCCATCGAAATTATTTTTCTGTTTTAATTGGACGCGGCACCCGGCAGGCTCGGCGTATCCTAAATCGGCTCGGCGTAGGCTTGGCGTGAGGCGCAGGGGCAGCAGGCCCACGCGGCCCATGTGAGAACACCACATGCGCTCGTCGGCCCATTAGCGTGAGCAGTAGCAGGCAGGCTTGACCAGCAGCAGGCCGACAACAGCAACTGTCCGTAGCTGTCGCTGAGTTGATGACTTCTATTTTTTGTTTTAAAAAAAAACAGAAACGTAGATGCAAGTGCGTGCTGTTCTTGACAGTTGAGTATATCAACTAAAAGAGATCCTTGCCTATTCATTTTAAAAGGGCCCAAACCAAACATGAAATTAAGTAAAGAGTATAATAATAATAATAATAATAATAATAATAATAATAATAATAGTAATAGTGGTAAAACTTGTTTACTTAAACACTAGGGTTCTACCCTAGACTCATCGTACCCTTTACATTGGACCTGCCTATCAAGCCAGGGGAGGTGGGAAGGGTTGCATGCCATCAAAATTACGAATTGGAGAATGTTTCTTTCAAATACTAAATATTTTACTCACCGTTCTGGTTCCTTACCCGCTGGATAGATCTTTGTATCACGTGCGTGTCGCACGTGCGTTTTTGAGAAACATCAAGAAAAGGTAACTGCTTCTCTTCTTTTACTAGATCTAGGAAGATATTTTCATATTTTTCTTAATTATAAATTTATATAAAAAATTAATGTATTACCTCCTAAGAGGTAATATATCATCCTAACCACCTTGATCTATTCTAAATGGACGGTCCACACTTCCTCTGGAGTACTGTAGCAAACCTCTTGGCATAAACTCAATTGGAACAGGCATTAATGGATGGAGATTTGACACCAATCAATTCGCACAAAATAAAATAACACATGATCTCAGTAGGAGAAATTTTTTATACCGTCGAATTATGTCGTACTCCTCTTGAGTCCATTTACGTTCAACGCTCCTATAAAGTAAAATCCGTGCTCGTTTGTATACAGCCATCACAGGTCTATGAGGTAACGATTTTGCTGCAACAAAAAATTGTCAAGAATACATCTGCTATCCAGATCAGGAAAACATACACTTTGTCTAATGAGATTCAAGCAATTTTACATTATTCACTAGCTATTTCCCAAAGTATATGCAGAGCACATATTCTGTGAGACTGAGAACAAAGTTTCAAATCAACTACTGTTTTCAGTATGAGTCTAATTTCAATCTGTTTTTATCAACTTACATGGGCAACTGATATTATGAAAAAGGGCAAGACAACATAAGAGAGGAAATCTAAAAGAGATAGTGAAGATGTTTTTGGCTTACCTATTTCAGCCCAACAACCCTTGACCTCTGGATGTTTAATGCTAGACCGGATCATCTCTAGCCCTTTCTCTCCCAATTGTTTCATCTATACCGAGAAACACATCAATATGATTGAAGTTTAGACCAGGCTGAGAATGTAATTTACAGACACTCATTTATTTGATAAATAGAATAAAGTAGGAGAATGAAAATCGAAGCTCCAAAATAACTAATATACGTAACAGAGGTTACCATCCAAAAATGAAACCCAAAAATAACTAAAGGTATAGGTTAAGACTGTAAATAAAATCCTGAGCTCCCACGTTAAAGTTGGTGCAAAGAAAAAAAAGAGAAGGTAAATAAGATAATAAAAGCTGGATTTCATTAATGTTAGATGATAAAAGCTGGATTACATTAATGTAAGATAATAAAAGCTGGATTACATCAATGTTGAATGCTCGGTTAAAGCATATACGTGGAACATGACAAGCTCATTTCATCAATATGTTTAACATTTCAACAAATAACTGACAGCAGTCTCGTAGTAAATAAGCTGAACTTGAACAAAAAAAAAATGCCACGGTCCCTTTATACAAGTTAAAGAACCACATCGGTGAGTAACGAATAGTAGTAAGCAATGTCTCATACTTCCATGTCTAGATCAGTTTCCAATCAATTAAGTATGTTAATACATGATCCTATACTTGTTAGCAAGCAAAGGCACTATATACAATTTATGAAAATGAACAATACAAACTATAAAGAAAGAGAAGACACCTCGGCATATTGCACAATGGCTTCCATCAGTTTCGCATCTTCCTCACAAGAAAACCGTCTTCCATGCACCAGTCCATCATCACTACTCCCATCACCCTTTCCATCATCACCACCATCTATATTAAACACCTCCACATCATCAGTGAAGCTCACTTGTTTACCTTTGCCCTTTCGATGTGGCGAGTTTACTTTTTTCCTTTTGCCACCATCATTCTCATCCTTACTCGGTTTTTTGTCTTTGTTGGAATTCTTACCATCTACAGCTGCTGTATTCTGACTTAAGTCTACACCAACATTATCTCTCTCCTTTCTCTTCTTCTTCTTCTTTCCCTTTGTTTTCTGCCCCAACTGTGAAATGTCCACTTCATTGCCCTCTTCCATGGTAACTGAGAGATCCTTCCTTTTCCTCTTCTTATCACCCCCTGAAACAATTTGATCACCAGAAGAAGCATTTGAGGAAGTCTCACCATCCTGGTGTTTCTGTTTGCTCTTCTTTGACTTAATATCCTGTTCTCCTTCTCCCTTGTTTCTTTCTACAGATTCTGACCCAATACTATCATCATTAGCATCATGTATCTGCTTCTGGATGATTGTGTCAGCCTCTTTATCTTTCCTCTTTTTCTTCCTATCTTTCTTCACATCACTTTTTGTAATAATGCCCTCTGCGTGCTCCAAACATGGTTTTTCAGCCATCTCAGCCGACACTTCTGCTTTCTCCATATCAAAGATATGATTTCTTTCACCAGATTGAATTGATCTATCGCCATCGCCTCCATGACCCTTGGACTTGTCTTTCTTCCTCTTTTTCTGGGCCTTATCTGTTTTGCTCATCTGTCCTTTGTCCTCCTCATTGCTGCCCTCAGCATGCTCCAAACATGAGTTTTCAGCCATCTCAGCCGGCACTTCAGCTTTCTCCATATCAAGTGTATGATTCCTTTCATCAGATTGAATTGATCTATTGCCATCGCCACCATGATCCTTGGACTTGTCTTTCTTCCTCTTTTTCTGAGCCTTATCTTTTCTGCTCATCTGCCCTTTGTCCTCCTCATTGCCGCCTATCACAGCTTTCTCCATAGCGCATTTTGCAGAAGGAGCCGCCTCCATTGCCTACTTGATGCTGGCCAAAAAATGCCAAGACATGAATCAATGTTAGTATTCAGTGCGTTCATGCAAGTCCAATATCTGGCTAGTATTAAATAGATCACTCAAGGACTTTACTAACGCCTGCAAATGCTAGATTTGGAGGCGACAGCATGCACAACACAACCCAGGTTCAATGAACCGGAATACCCCTGCCACCGCCGGCAATGGCGCCGCGCTGCACGCCTGCACCTGCACCCCGCCATAGGCTAACCAAGGAAGCCGCTCGCCCCCGCCGTCGGCCCTTCCCGCCGGTTGTCGTTGGGCTGAAATAGGTAAGCCAAAAACCACGCCGCCGTGCCTACTGCCGCCACTAGACCGTCCTCTAAGCCCGCCGACCCCCGAACCGGAAACCCTAACCCAGTCACCACCAGGCATCAAGTCCGAGAGAAGAACAAGGACCAGGAGAACCCACCTTGTCGCCGCGGTTTGCGAGTTACCACCACCCAGGAAGAGGACGAATCGCCGGAGAGAAGAGAGTCGTCGGAGAGAAGAGAGAATGCAGGTGGAGTGGCGAGGAGAGCGAGGAGGGGTCAGAGGCGGCGCGCGCGGCGGCGGCGGCTGGCTGGCTGGCGGGGGTTTTATTCGTTTGGGCCTTGGGCCGGACGCTCTATCCAAATTGGCAGCACGTCCGTCCTCCGCCCTGACCCCGAGATGAAATTCGGGGCAAAAACTACCCCGGCCCACAAGGATAAACGACTTCCCGACGTGAAAAATAAAATAAAATCTGACAGTAGCACGGGGAATGAATCTAAGCAATTCAAACAAATTTGCAAGGTTCAATCAACTGATTTGCATGCATAAATCACGTACAAAGGACAACTAAACAAAAAAAAATTTCGATGAATCCCCACAAATCGAAAAAAAAAACCTTGGCCCTGACGACGTTGGCCATCGACGTGTTACTATACCTCATCATCCTCACGCTAGAGCATCTAACCTCTTGTCACTGCTCCCCGTGGTACAGCAGTAAAGCCAATAGGGGTGGATAACGAGCGATCGGCTCGCCTCGTTGAGGCTCCTTCAGATAACGAGCCAGCTCGGCTCGTTAACGTATCGAGCACAAAAGATAGCTCGGCTCGGCTCGGTGCGGCTCGCGAGCCAGCTCGTTTTGTTTTGGGCTTTGTTGGGCCATCGGCCGTAGTATATTGTCTGCTGGGCCAGCTCGATCGGCTCGCGAGCTGCTCGAACTCGCTCGTTATAATAGCGAGATGAAACGTTAGCTCGGCTCGTTAGGAAAATGGAACAAGCCGAGCCGAACGAGCTAACGAGCTTCGAGCTTTTCGTCCAGTCCTAAAAGCTAATAATGCTCATTGTGATAATATTTGTGAGATGCCAAGTTTGTTTGAGAGGGGTATATACGCAACCGGACAAATAAAACAGGCAGTCGACGGCCACTTTGCCGTATACTAGTAATAACTGGAATAACTCAAGGTATGGCATCAATCCTAACACGGAGCACACATTCACAATCCAAAGTACAAAGTGTGTCCGCTACTACATATGATCCTGCATTTGGATACTTGGAAATTAGGTGCATGAGGATATTAGTACTTTTTTTATGCTCAAGTCAACTGTACGGCTAATTGATCTACGTCTGCACCTGTGAGGCACTGCTGCAACATCTTTCCGTCCCAATCTGCAGCTTCGATTAAGTTGATCTTCTTTATCTTTAAATATAGGTCATTTAGGACAAACTAGTTATACTAACTACTTTTTTTAAAAAAATAGTTAGTCTAATTAGCTGGTTGCAAAACAAATCGACCAAAAAAACAAAACCTGTACCCGTGATTCCCATGCTAATGCGACCATTTTTCCACAGAAGCCCATAGCTGGCCTGGCCAGAAAACGGCCCATCAAACAGAGGAAACAGGCCGACCCCACTGCCCCCACATGCCACGCGGCGCCCCAAGCCGCGCTCGTCATGTTCCGCCCGGCCTCGGCCGGCCTGCAGCACGCGCCGCGCCACGCCACGCCACGCCGCGCCGTGCCGTGCGAGTGCGACCACGACCGCGTCAAAACTGCAAGCCCACTCCTCCAAATGCCCCCGCCACGTCGCACGTAGCGTAGCCCCCCGCGAGCGCTGCCTCGACGAGTGACCATGTCGTCGTCGCGGCCGGCAACCGCCGCTCGGCGCGGCGGCGAGACGACGGACCACCTGTGGGCGAAGGCGGCCGAGCTGGAGCGCCACTTCGCCGGGTACAAGCGCCGGCTCGCCGAGAGGAGGGCGCTCGCCGCCGCCGAGGTCGTCGCCGGCGGGGAGGAGGCGGAGGAGGAGAGCCATGGCGGGGACGCGGCGGACGGCGGCGGGAGGGGGAGGAGGTACGAGGAGTACGTGAGGAAGAGGGACGAGCGGCTGCGCCACGAGTGGCGCGTGCGCATGGAGCGCAAGGAGGCCGAGATGCAGGCGCTCTGGACGCGCCTCGACCGCACCGGCTCGCGCGGCCGGCTCACCGGCGACGACGGCGGCGGCGGCGGCGAGCTCGCGGCTGCCGGACACGCGCGAGAGGTGATCTCTAGTTTGCATGTTTGCTTTCCCGACGCTAGCTTTCGCTTCCTTCCTTGCAGTTGCAGCTGACATAGAATTGGTTTTTTACAATAGTTTTCTTTGCATTTCCTTTCTTGTAGTATTTTTTTGCTGAATGATAGATTTTTTTTCTTTTCATGTTCCGGTACAAAAAAAAAAGGCTAAACGTCGTGCGCTTTAGGCAAGTTTTTGCTCGACACTAACTGTTTTTGTACACCTTTTGGAAGATGCAATCAACTACTGTCATGTTTCCAGCTTCCTCTCAAGTCTTAATCCTTGCGCTGTAGGCATACTTTTGTGCCGTTCTTGTGATCCGTTATGCTTAGTTGAGCAATCGTAGTCGTATTACACAAGGCTTTTAGGTGAGAGCCATAACATGTTACACGCCATATACTTCTTTTCGTTGATCTATCTATGTCTATCCACTAAAACCTTGGCGAACAACAACTTTTTCTTGCTTTATTAGTCTTGTATATACTAATTTTATCTTTGAAAAAATTAAAGTCGCGACGGAAACTCGGAAAGCTTTTAGCGAAATTTTCTAGAATTTGTCCAAAAATGTTTCCACTAAATCACGTCTACTAGTAACCTCCGATTTTTTTAAAACTGATGATGAGTAAACCTGTAACAAAGCAATTCCATGCAGATGTCACACGAGTTCTTGAAATGAAAAATACTATAGTATTGATTAAATTGTTGTATTTTCGCTTATATTCAGGATCATGGTGATCTGAGGAAAAAACCGGGGAAACTAGCCGAGGTGAAAGTGAAGCCACCAGCAGCCCCCGCCACGCCAAGATGCGGCGCCCCGGCGACGACGAAGCTCTCGCGCCCACGGACCAGCGTGTCATCGTCGTCACCGGCGACGGCCAGCCCGAGCCCGAGGCTGTCCACCCCTGACACCAGGCGGCGTCCGCCACCTGCGGAGCCACCCGCCACGCCACGGAAGGAGAACAGGCTGCCACCTTCGTCTTCGACCGCGGCGATGGCAGCATCGCCTGGACCTGGCACGCCGAGGCCGAGGACGACGATGCTTTCACGGAGCAGGAGCTTGTTCAAGGACCGTGGCTGCTCGTCCACCGCCGCCGGTAGAGAGAGCCCTAGGCCGCCACGGCTCCAGCCTCCACGGTCGAGCTTCGACAGTGTCAGCAACATCAGAGAATTACCACCGGCTCCGCCAATGCACGCCGACGCAACTGCCGTGATGACGAAGAGCAGGTCTTGTTCCAGTGGGAAGGCTGTTGTGGCTGATGTCAAGAAAGCTTCTGCCATTGCTCCTGAGCCGTTTCAACCTAGGAGATCAGGGAATGTCGTTGAGCTTGAGCCGGCGTTGAGGTCTCCGGTGGCTCCGAGGGACGAACATGACAGCAGCAGCGAGATTGCTCCGGCCGGTGATGGAAAAAATGCAGACAGCAAAAGGAACCACGAACGTGTCGAACAATCTTCGGTTAAGTTTGGGAGTGCGGTGATCACCGGTGACTCTGACACCGAGCCGAGCTACGTGTACATCAAGAAGGATAGTGATGAGCAATCTCCAAGGCCCTGTCAGGCACCGGCTGGTCTTGGGACATGTCCAGGGGGTGAACCACGGTCGTCTGAGAACGAGGATATCGACAATGTCGACGACACCATGGAATCAACTGGCAGCAACGACGTGCCTGGAGAAACCCCGGTGACTGACACAGAACAAGCTTCCCGGAGGGAGAGCTCTGACTCTCTCTACTCAAATGTTCAGTCTTCGTTCTCCCCAAGATCAGAGGTGAACACATCGGCCACCGATTCTCCGCTCCCCAGCGCCACCGAGGAATCGCCGGAATCCATCGCTTCACCACGGCCAAGGAAGAAGCTGGAAGCGGAGGATGCCGAGGATAGCATACCAATCCCGACGAGGAGCAGCATTACCGTGCAGTCACCAATGGACGCGGTGGCCGGGCTCAAGCGGCTCCTGACGTTCGGCAAGAAGAACGGCAAGGGAAGTGAGGCTGCTGCCTACATTGTCGAACGCACTCCACATTTTATGGCCCCTGTAACTCCGGCTGGTGATGGTTGTATGAGTGAAGATTGGCCGGCAGGTGATTCCGTCAAGGCCCGATTGGACTCCTCTGATGTTGCTTCTGCAGATGATCTGGATAACAGCTTTGTCATCTCTCCACATGGTAATTCTTCTGGCCTCTCTGCGAACCATAGAAGCATTCTGCATAACAGATTCAGATGCTGTTTGTTTGAACACGTGAATAATTTCCATGGTTAAACAAAACAGAGTAACTGAAAATTTTACCACCACCACATTTAAGAATCACTACATGTTTTGAAAATCTTCTACTCTGTCTGTTAATAGGCATGATCATTACAGTTGCACATAACACCAGTCACCTATTTGATCTTCAGTTCTAAGAAACAAGGAATACGTGTGTTTTTTAATTAGAAACATAGGACATTGTGGTGCTTTTGTTTGTTAATATTTTTTACTAGCAACAAGCTTATGGGTCTGATGTATGCAGTTGGGTCTTTGCAAAGCTTTGTGCCATCTGAACTGAAGGGACCGGTTCTGCACGCCAAATCTCCAAGAGGTTTATTAGAACTAATTTGGCATGCATCTATCTTACTGTACTATGCTAGTGAAAGAGCATACACCTTGGTTCAATTCACCAGCTCGTTTTTCGTGTTTTTGTGATTGCAGTGCATCGCTCGTTTTTCTCCTTTCCATCGTTCAAGTCCAGAGCAAATTGATTTAAGATTCGAGGATGTGTTGCCGTACACTTCACGTTCCCAACTTCCTGGATCACCACTAGCATGGTTTATAGCATTGGGGACAACAGAACAATTAGCGCTATATATGAAGCCTGAATACTGAGCCATTAGCATGGTACTTGTCTAGTCTCTAGTAAAATAAGCTGGCAGTGTTTAGATGGGTGGAGAAAAAGAACTTTTTTTTTCTGGGATGCGTGTTATGTGAGGGGGGTGAATAGAAAAGGTGGAAAAAAAAATTTTAGGATGCGTGTTCTATAAAGGGGATGAATAGGAAGTAAAAAGAACTTTTAGGAACTAAACAGCCCTTTCGGTAAATCAAGAACATGACGTTTCAACGTTGTCTCTGTCGAACTTCTGAAATCTGACATGACATGATCTGTTTGACCGAAGGTAAGGCCTTGGCCGATGGTTTGTCCAGCATTCAATGCGACCCATAAGCAAAAGTAATTTTCTAAAAAGCAGCAGGGATACATGGCAAGCTAAGAAAGTGCAGCAGGTGGTGTGGGTCACATGAATAGTGTGTTTTGCTGCTATGAGCCGGTCGGCGTGCAGGCGCGGAGCAATATTCTCTTTTCTCTCACATCCACGACAGCTAAAATCCATCGTGGCCATGCATCTAGCTGACGTGTGTCTCACTGGAGGAGGCCTAACGACATGAGGAAAGGCACAGCTTTTAGCTTACGCGTGGATCTCATGGACACGATCAATGCCGACGGATGACGGGCATCTGCATCTCGGCCCCGAGCTCGAGGGAGAGGACGGGGTCGCATCCGCATGAGTGCATGACCCCCGCGCCGGCCACCGCTGCGCGCCCTCGGCACCGGGGGCGGTCCTGAAGACGACCACCGAAGCGTCCATGTGCTCGCAGACCGCGATGGCCTCATCTGAGCACAGACCGCGATGGCCTCATCTGTGCCATAGGTTGTGTTTAGATGCAAAAGATCTTTTGCACTTCCTATTCAATCCCCTCACAGAACACGCATCCCTAAAAATTCCTTTTTCACCTTTCCTATTCATCCCCCTCACATAACACGCATCCCAGAAACAAAAGATCTTTTCCCTTCATCAACTAAACACAGCCATAGCCGCGCTCATTCTGTTCTAGTGATGATCTACTGTTCTACTGATGTCTTTGTTGACTGGGTTTTGTCTTTTGTGCGCCTACGAGTCTTCAAAACCCGGACTGGGTTCAGGATCGCCTTCAATGGCAACGAAGGCGACACATTTTAGCAAACCAATACCAGAGTGCATATACAGTTAAAGCTAGTAGCAGTGAAGTGGATACCGCTGCGTTAAAGATGCCAGGAATGCAGGGATGCACGATTACCTCATTGCAACATCCAAAAACCCACAATTGCGATTTTGTAACGACAATTAAACCAGTCTAGAATATCTGGCAAGCACTTTCGGAAGAAACAACTTCGAACCACTCAACAAAGTTAACGACATACAGCTAATAGCGACAGTAACCAGACCAAATCACTGATACAAGTATGAGCTAGCAAAACTATGTCTCAAGAGTACCGCGAGACAGCAAAGAATAGATAGCAGTAGTTCATCGGTGCCGGTTGGACACCTTGAGTATAAGCTCCGTTTGCCCAATTGCCTGCACCATAATTCCACCAGTCCTGTATTTCCTGCAGAACTGGGGACAGAGCAAACTCAATATCAGTACACTACAGCAGTGGCATAGAAAAACAACAAAAACATTTAGGTGCAAGAAAGACCCACCAGACGTACCATGATGCGCTTATCGCCTGCTTGTCTTGCCAAGAGTGCGCTTGCCAGAGAACAGATGCTTTGGTTTCAGGGTAGGAATGACACGGTCAGCCTCTCCACGGCGAGCTTCCTTGTTCCTATTCTTTGTAGAATCCTTTGCTTTCTTAATTGCCTTCTTCTTCTGCTCGGAGTCCTTGAATCCTTCACCCGGAATGACCTCCTCAGGAGCCCGTGACTTCGACCTAGATCTTGACCTCAGTCGCAGTTTCTTGTTGGATTGCTGTCCGTCAATCTCCATGCCGTCTTCGTCGGCAGCAGCTCTGCTCAGTGACCTCTCACGCTTGCGGCCTCTTGACCGGCTGCGAGCTATGGCTGCACTAGGATCCACACCCATAGAGTAAAGTTGCCTTCCCATCCTGGCAGTTGTGAACTTCCTGTCTTTGTCAAACTTCCTGGGAACAATAGGACGGCTTTCTGCCGTTCTCTTCTTCATCCTATGCTCTTGGATGAGAAGAGCCTTCTTCTTCCTAATCTGAGACAAAATCTCCTTCTGTTCCTCAGTTAATTCATTGCCATCAATCTCAAAAGCATCTTGTGCAGCTTGCTCTTCCAGACGAAGACCCTCCTCACGCTCCAACTCTTCACACCTTTCCAGGATATCTGGATCCAGAAAATCAGCAACATTATGCCCATCCAGTATCTCAGGGAGGATATCCTCCTTCCATTCATCATTGGCCAATATATAGTGCTTCTTGAGGCTGGCAGAATAGACCCCAGCACCTCCATTCTCCTGCTCAATGTCCTTCTCAAGCTTCTTCTTTTCCTTCGCAGCAGCAGCATTTGCCCTAGCTTCCAGAACAGCCGGAGGAATGCAAACAGGCCTCTCCTTGTTGTCACGAGGCTTTGGAAGAGCAACATGAAACCTGTTCAGGCAGTCAACCATCTTCTTTGATTTCATCTTCACATCCACCCTTTGCTCAAGAAGCCTCTCACATGCAGCATTTTTAACAGCCATTACACCATCATCTGTTAATGTGCTCATAGTCAACAAGACACCCTCTTCATTAGGATCACCAGCTTGTGTTATAGTCTTCATAGCCTCTGCCTTCATCTCCATTACTAGCTTCATGTCTTCCTCAGAAAGCCCTTCAAGAGGCTGCAAATCAGTCTTGTTGCACACAATGACCAGAGGCTTGTTCATGAACAGAGACTTAATACTGTGGAAGAGTGCAGCTTGCTGAGCGATACTGTACCCACAAGATCCAGAAATGTCCAGAAAGAACAGCACCGCCGCCCTCAAGTGTGCCAGAGCAGTGATACTACACATTTCTATGATGTTTCTATCCTCAAAAGGACGATCAAGGATACCTGGTGTGTCAATCACTTGGTAGCGCAGGTACTTGTAATCTGTATGACCAACAAACAGGGATTTTGTTGTAAAGGCATAAGGCTGGACGTCCACATCTGCCCTTGTAACCTTGTTCATGAAAGAACTCTTGCCCACATTTGGATAGCCACAAATCAGCACAGTACGGGTGTTTGGGTCGATGGACGGAAGCCTGGCCATGTGCTGCCTGATCTGCTCCAAGTATGCCAAACTGGGACTGATCCTCTTGACAACAGTGCACATGCGACCTAGTGCAGCCACCTTCAGACACTTGCACCGGTACAGCGAATCTCCATACTTCAGCAGCCTCAGGTAGTCCTTGGATATCTTGGCAATGATGTTCCTAGCTGTGTTGATCTGACCCAAGGCAAGTTTGTAGTGATCCTTGTTGTAGAGCACATGGAGGAGATCGCCATAGAAAGGATGGATGTCATCCAGCCGAGGGAACTCGTCGATGATGGTGGAGAGCTTCTCATAGAAGTTCTGCTGGGAATACCTAACCTTGCGCATGTAAAATTGGCGGATGCGATTGATAGCATAACCCTTGTGGACAACAGTCGGTGTCTGCCTCTGAGTGCGGGACAGGATTATGTCAATGAAGTCCTTCCCAGGAGGGACAACTGTGATCTTCTTAAAATTGTACTGCACCATCTTGTTGATACAAAGATAGGCTACCTATTCCTGTAAAACAAGAACGTGTGTGAATGCTTTACAGCATCATAACAAAAGGAATAAGAAAAACTCTACTATTACATAACAGAGAAACAATCTAGCAACCATATATTGAAATCAAAATCACAACGAATCAATAAGCATATTCATAGTCAAAAGCCTGAAATCAGACCACAAAGCCAATCAATCTTTCATAATAAAAACTAGAAGTGAGTAACTATGGCTTTAGACCACTTCAAGGCAACAAAATTGATATAAACCACTTCAGATGCTGCAGCGACAATACAATCAGAAAGCAAGAGAAAATGCTGATAAGCACCAGCATCACCTTTCACAGTTAATCACAAAACCTAACCCTATGCAATGCATTCGAGAAAACCTTCCACAGGCAAGCTTGAATTCCCGTTAGAAACTAAAATAAGACCTGAGAAAATAGGCATCCTTGCACCCTAAGAACAGTTGCAATGGTCGTGTTCGAACCACTTAAGCATCAGTTCACATCTAAACTAAACAGTAGCTAATCAGCAACTAAAACATCCATCGATCAAACAACTCTTGCACAAAAACCAAGACTGCCTACCTAGCCGGTCGCTACATGTCACAGGGAACAGTACAGAACGATAGCAGAGCCGGAACAAACAAAATCCCTCACTAACAAAATTCTGGCCAGCTCCGGTCGATAAACCATGGAGGCATGGACAAGCAGAGAGAAGAGGTGTACGGGCGCCGGGAGCTACTCACCTTGCGAGGAGGCCGGAGGAGAGGCCCCGATTGCGGCGGCGGGAGAGGTCGCGCCCTCTCCGGTAGCGGTTGGTGCTGGCGGTGGCGGCGCAGGCGTCCCCCTCTGGCGGCGGACGGGGAGAAAGGGAGAGAGAGGGTTAGGGCGGGTTTCTCCGAGGCTCTTATAGCCAGACCTATGATGGGCTGGGCTTTCGCTGTTCCCGTTTAGATATTTCTCTTAGTGGGCTGCGCGGCCCACTTGTTGAGGCGGCGGCGGTGTCTCCCCATTCTCCCAGACTTCTCCACGGCCACGGCGGCTCACGGGCTCACCCTACTCGTCGTCTTCCTCCTTCCTCCCGCCGTCGTGGAGAGGAGGTCCCCGCGGCTGGCGCCTGCCGCTTCCGGACGGTTCGGCCCCTCAGTTTCCCCGTGAGTTCACTTCGGTCAGTTACGACGCCCAAACCCGGCTGAGTCCTTGCTGTTCTGCTCGCGCAGCGCGAGGTGGTTGTTGTGCTGATTCGTTGTGCCGTGAGCTGTTTTAGGGTTCGGAGGGAGCACGGCCGGCTGCCGCGATGTTCTCAAGGGTATCCCGGCTAGGCGCGCGGTTTCTGCGCGAGGCTAGGGCCGAGACGAGAGCTGGTTCGTGCATCCGCTTTTCCTCTTGCTCCATTCCCCCCTCTGTGACTGACTATTGCTGATCAATGGGTGTGGAAATTTCGCAAATTTTGCCCAGCCCTATGGTTTAGAAAAATGCTGATCTTCGAACTGGGACTTGTGTTTTATTGAATTTTGGCTTTGGAACACTCCCGAGTTGGTGAATGTAGCAAAGCTGAAGACTCCGTGCCTCCTCGTTTTGCTGATTGTTGGTACTCATGTATGGCAGGAAACTTGCTCACCAGTCAAGGCAGCTTGTATCAAGGTCATGTCAACCGGCATTCAACTCCAGTTGTGACTCCTAGTGTATTGCCGTTGGTAAGAACTAATGATTGAAAGTGGATTTTTTTTTTTATTTACATGAACATGACCTGATGTTACCCTCTGCCTCTGCTGCTACTGAATTTATACTTATGGATTTATGTAATCTAACGATTCTGTTTTGGATCATCTCTGTTGATGATTTGGTTTGTATTCTATTAAATTAATCAATATATGCATTTGCCATTCTGAAATGGTGTTTAGCTGATGGGTAATAAAGATTGGCACATTCCTTTTACTTAGCCAGATAGCTTTTTGTACCTGCAGAAGTGATGATTTACCTCCCGACTTAATTTTTATTCACTAACTATTTTTTTTTTAGAGAAACATCCTATTTTCAACCGCAACAAGTGGTGATGAGGATGAAAGCAGTCAGCAAAAAGAAAAGTAAGTGCATTTCTTTTCATTCGTAAAATTTCCACTCCTTGTAATCTTCTTATCTTGGAACCGGGTAGTAGCTTAGTCCAGATCCTTCTAGCATAAATTAAACTAATGACGTCTCAGCTGCTCCCTTCACTTCTTGAGGATTCGTAGCTGTGAAACAATAGTTTGATCTGTTTTAACAAATGTTGGTATTCAGCTTTCAGCATCTATTCTGGGTCCAGCTATTCATCTGATGACTGTTGACAACATTCTTTCCTATACTGTACAGAATCTCCGTAACATTTGTCAACAAGGATGGCTCAGAACAGACGATCAGTGTTCCTGTTGGAATGTCCATGTTAGAAGCTGCCCATGAAAATGATATAGAGCTTGAAGGTACAAGTTCAGATTTTTAAATGTGAAATTTTCCTTCCATTTTGATTTCTTTTACTGCCTGCATAATTTTCTAGTCAGCTCATGTTTGCTGTGAGAAAATTGATTCTTTTATATATGAAAATAAATATAATTAGTTAGTTCCAACTTTTAATCACCCGGCTCCATCATTTTACTGTTGCTCATCTATACAGTAGGTATTTTGATCAGTCTTTTATATGCTATACTATCAACTGATTTTCAGCATTAGTCTATAGTAACCTTTCCTTACTAATGTGGCTGCTTCAGGAGCATGTGAAGGCTCACTTGCATGTTCTACTTGTCATGTAATAGTTATGGTACGTTCTCGATATTCTTATTCAAAATTATATTGATATCACTTTTATTAATGCATCCTTACATTCTATATTTATCTCTAGCCTTTCTTAACTTGCTTTGGGCTAAAAGGCTTTGTTGTTATGGATATTAAAGTACCACATCTGATCAAAAGGTGCAATCTTATCCAGGATGTAAATTATTATAACAAGTTAGAAGACCCAACAGATGAAGAAAATGATATGCTTGACCTTGCATTTGGGCTCACAGAAACGTAAGTGACGATCCCCTGATGAATGTTCTTTTTCCTCTTGTTATCTCTGTATTGTGCAAACAAAAAGTTAAATATTTGGCTTGTCCCTTTGAGTTGTGCCCTGAGAGGCATTGTCAGAATCTCTCCTATTTTTGTCAACCTTGGGCGTTGAATTGAGATTAAGAAAACGACATAATTAGCGAGCTACAAGTAGATTGGGGAGAACTGATATGGGATTTAGATTCCATAATAATCTTGAAGATTCTATGTAGTCTTTATGAAATAGCTGCTGTTGCAGTGGTAGCTAATGTTAGAAAATTAGCTGATTGGGATGTTCTCATTCAAGTAATCCATAAATGTTCAAATACAATAAAACAAAATGTCCATTGCAGGTTTAATACATGAATCACAAAAATGAAGATATCCAAACACGATTCCTATTATCATCAATGAACTGTACTAGTTTCACCATTCTAATCCTACTTCCAATATTGGACCTCTTTTCAGATCACGTCTTGGCTGCCAAGTGATTGCAAAGCCCGAACTCGATGGCATGCGGTTGGCATTGCCGGCAGCCACAAGGAACTTTGCGGTAGATGGCTATGTACCAAAACCACACTGAAGAGACTGTCTTCTATGGACCATGGGGACACGATTCTTACAACATAGTCAATTTTGTAGCCTACAATCTGTAACTTAACTATAGCTTTGTTACTATAATCCGTTTGGCTTTGGAGTTCCTTGTTGAGCGAGGATTTGTTCGTTGACGAGCTCCTCGATTACTTGCAGAGACCAGTGTTTATTCTGGTCGAATAAACATCTCTCGATCTGTCGATCTGTATGAGTGTACTCAGAAACGCTTGCATCGTATTACTTCCCAATATTTGTTTCTCGGCAGCGTCTGCTGCTGTCCAGAATAGATATGCCGTGTTTGTAAGGGGGCAGCTTTTTACTTATGTGGCGTTTGGGAGGTGGGGATTAGGAATTGGGATAGGAATAGAAAATTAACTAGAAACATAGGCGCGGCTTTGCCGCGCCCACCGTGGAGCCAGCCAGCTTATGATCAATGCCTTGCTATCTAAATAAATTATTTGTCTTTAATAAACAGATTCACTACTTTTAGTATAATAATATTAGACCGAGAAAAGTGGGTATAGTACTTCTTGATTTATTGTATTGAGCATGACAGCATTATTGCATATTACAACTTTTGCATACTTTGTGATGTTACATCTTTTGGGTTTTACAGCAGTTCCGCTTCAATTTATAGTAATATAAAATAAAATAAAACAAAACTTTATAGTTGGGACCTTGCATGGCAGTACTATTTTACTTAGGACTTGTTTAGTGGTTGAAAGTTGACTTTAGCAAATTTTATTACAAAGCATGTTTGTGACGGGAGACATAGTTTTTAACAGAACGAAAGTTTGAGAAGCTTTAGGGTGAACTGAGCTCTAGCTCAGCTGGCAAGGTTTCTTGTGGTGGAACCAGTCCACCACTCGAGTTCTCGACTCGGCACTGGTGCTCGCATTTCCAGGATTTATTCTAGGATTTAACCGGCGCTATTCTTTCAGTGGTAAGCGATGTGCCCGTCGATAGCGAGGCGTCTGTGGTGACTTCGTCAATTTTGAGGATTTGTCGGTCCAGTCTTTCGGAGTCGCTCATAGGGGTAGGCTTGCGTGTGTATGTTTGTAGGGGCAAGTGTGTGTATGTGAGCGTCTGCGTTTATACTGTGTGATTCCCGAAATAAAAAGGTTTGAGAAGTTTGCAAAGTTAAAAAAAACTAACATTACCTTACGAGGCTTGCATGTGCAGACTTTTCGGCAATTGGGCTGCAGTCTTTAGTTTGGGCCAGCATAATCATAAATTGGGCTTGTTTATTTTGGCATAATCATAAACACGGGAAGGGGGTATGGGAACAGGGACGCCCCCTTCGCAGCACAGGCGCAGCCATGGCTGGAGCTCTCTGAGCTTCGCCGGAATGGTGATTCCGGCAACCGTTTCCAAATCCGAGGGCACAGTTAGAGAGAGAAGGAAGAGGGGATTGGATTTTGATGGATCTCGTTGGGGGTTGCTGTTGAAAAGGGAGGGGGCCACGGGCAGCCATGGACGGCGGCCGGCGAACTCGTGGGGAGCTCGGCTCGAGCAAGGAAAGAGAGGGGCGAGGCTTGGGGAAGGGAGAGTATGGTATGGAGCTTCTTACTCTCAAGCCAATCGAATTGAATTGGTCTGATGGAGGAGATTGATGGCGGCGGCCTGCTTCTGTAGTCGAACAGAGGAACTGGAAATGGAAGTGAGGAAGAAGATGAGCGGCGGAGCTGGGCGGCTCGGCGTGCTTCGGCAGCGTTGGAGATCGACTGGTGGTGTCTTTTATAGGCGGCGGAGGGTGTTTGGCCGGCGCTGAAGCGGCGCCTGGACCTGGCCGCGCGCGTCCTCTGCCTCCTCAACCCGTTCTTCGTCTACCCATCCGCCATCCTTGGCCATAGTTGAGGCGCGGGACCTCCGTGAAGAGAGCCAGCCGGCCATAGTCGGCGCGTGCGCCAGCGGAGCTCGGCGGCGGCGCAACGTGGCGGCGCCTGGGCAGTGGCCGTTTTGGCGGCGAGATAGGTCGGGAAGCAACAGGGTATTACCTCGAGTCCATTTTGGGGGTTGGTTGGGGCGGGGATGGTCAGAGATGGCTTCGCGACGCGGAGGCGGCCATGGCGGCCGGCGGCTAGGGAATCGTCGATTCCCGGCGGGACGGCAGGCCGAGCTTGTGTTTGAGGTGTTGGGGAGGGAGGTAGGGAGGCGAGTGACCTTCGGGTACGATGGATTTGAAATCCATGGAGGGGAGAGGGTGGATTTGGCCGGCGGCTGTGGGTGCTCGAGCTCGGTTGGGGACGGCTGGAGGAAGAAGAAGAAGAGTGAGCGAGCGTGCGAGCTAGAGAGATGGAGAAGCAGGGGATTGGCGGTGGAGGTAGGCGGAGGAGAGGAGAAGGGGAGGGGCAGCGGCGGTGGCAGCGCCGGAGAGCAGGCAAGGGCGGAGCTCCGGCAAGGGCGGCGGAGAGCAGGGAAGGGCGGCAGCGGGGAGAGAGCAGGAGAAGGAGGGACGGCGGGCTGTATTTCAAATAAGTTCGAGGGCGTTTTTGCAAAATAGCCAACGAACACACGATCTCATCTGCCGACTGGCCGATCGGACGACCGAGGTTTGCCCATGACGTGGCTCAACGTGGGAGGTTTTAACCGTGCGTGGTTCGTTCGTTATTGGATGGTTGAGGCTCAATCATCAAGGGAGATGAATGCTAACATTTTCCCGTCACTAACTATTTCTCATTCTCGCTCCTTTATCCAAAGTTCCAAACGGCACATATAATGAAGTTCTGCATGTGGTACATTGAAACCTCGTCGAGGCAAACAGTTTTTCTTTTTGTTTGGTGATGAAACGATCGAGGCAAACAGTTTGGGATGTACCTGAACACATGCCGGTATCACGGTTCCGTTAGCTAGTGAGTACGGTTGCAATTCGCTTTTCTATAACCTGACTCAAAACTTATCGAATTGAGCTAATCTGGATTATGGGATGCAAGCATCCACCGCCCAACCGGCCACCATTTGTACTGTACCATGCGCCGCGCCCTGGCCGTACGCGAGACTTGTATGTATATGCTGGAGCTCACTCGAAACACGAGCAGCGCCGTGCGTCCGTTCCATCTAGAGCCTGCTAGCTGACGGCCTCTCTGTCTGGTGGCCTCACGGGCCCTGCCGCTGGCCGGACCGGACAAGGCGAGCCGTGCCAAGGGACACGAACAGTAGTGCAGGCAATGCCGGTGCGCACCGTGCCACCCACACAAGATTAAAAATGATCAACAGCTTCTGGGAACCTCGGGCTTTTGGACGAAATATCAGCACAGCACGCAGGAACCAGGAGCTGCATGGAATGCCGTCGCCTGGTCGCCGGCCTGCGCCACGGCGCACGGCCATCACACACCGGCTTGAGCGGCGAGCGTGCGTGCCCACTGGCCACTGCCCAGAGCCTAGCGACGTGCCACTCGTGCCACGGGCGCATGCTCATGCTGCTGCCTGCCGAGATGCATGGGCTCCGACATCACCACCATCCTGAGTTCCTGGCAGGTTGTATACGCTACGTATTTGAGGCCAAGTATTTTTCTTCTCTCCCCGTCTCGATCGCTACAACTAAAAATTGTGTAGGTGCGTCCCGACACGACCGACAGCGACGTCGCCTTTCAACCACCGCAATTCCACTACAGTGAAGCTCGGACGGCAACATACCTGCCCCACCACGAGGCACGTACTATGGTCATACTCCTACGAGAGCCGAGAGCCACAAAGTTTAGAGACCAGAGTGAATGCGTGCTGGAGCGTGCACGTACGGCCCGGCGGCAGGCCGGCACACGCCGCCCTGCCACCACCACCACATGTATCCTGCTTCTGGCACGTAATTTGTGCGCCCGCAGGAGCCAAACAATCCCATCGAAATGCACCGGGGCGACGTCTTGTCAGATCGCGTCCGGAGCCGAGCACGTCTTGGCCCCCTGCACCGCGCCACCGCCCATGGCGCTTGAGACCCAAACCTAGCAAGTAGAGGAGTGAGGTAGGCTTCAGCGTGAGGGAGGCTTCAGCAGCAATGCCAACCGTCGAGTGTCCAGAGTCAAGCGTACCTACCTACCACGATGTGGCAAAACAAAACTGGCAATGCCACGACCAGGCCACATACTCGAGCACACAAAGAAGAGAAAAAGAAAAAGTTACCAGACGAACCGCTGCGCCACCTGTCGGCGACACATCGCGGTCAAGCCAGTCAGTCACAGGTGTGCCGAGCTCAGAGATCGCCGGACAATCGTCGGAGATCCTGACGGGACACATGGCGCCCCCACCGCGTACACGAGCTGACACGCCGCCGGGAGACGGGAGAACTACTAGTAGTTTAACCCCATCGGTTGAAGCGAGAGGAAAGCCTTCAGGAAGCCTGCAAAGGTAGGTGAGGTGAGCGCGAGGCGGCGACAGCCGCGAGGCACGTTGAGGCGCGTGAAAGCGAGTCCTCCATCCTCCTACCGGGGCTTGTCCGTCTCTCTCTGGCTTGTGGCCATCATAGGAAACGTCATGCTCACGATGCTCTGCCCCTCTGATCGAGCCGAGCCAAGCAGAAAACACTGGCATTTTGCGCGAGACGTCATTCGATTTCAAGCTGCCGGTGAGATAATTGGATTATTCGATCAGATGTGAATGTGATCATGAGCTCACTGCACCTCAGGCGAATGCGGGATCGTATTTACATGTTGGTAACAGACTAACAGTACAGGTTTAGCTAGAAAAATGAGGAATTTATTGCTACTCCAATTTGGATGACATCAGAAGCCCGGGACGGCGGTGGCGAGTCCTCGGCCTCTCCGCCGAGGGCTCGCCGTCGGCGTCGACCCGCCGCCGGCGACGTGATCCCACAGCTGCACCACGCTGCCGCCGAGTGGCGTCAGGCACCTATACTGCCTCGACCCCAGGCCGAGCTCCGCCGCCGTCGGGCTGAGCGGAAGCGACCGAACCACCTCCCCTTCCCATCCGAAAGGGTCCGTCCCCGTCGCCTTCGTCGTCTCCGGTGGAGCCCCGTACACGACGCCGGCGTCCTCGCCATCGCCGTCGCGTTCCTCCGCGTCGTCCTCTCGGTAACGGTACACGTCGTCGTCTCCGTCGTCGCCGCAGCACCCGATCCGGCAAGCCTCGCTGTAGTACGCCGTGTACCTCTCCTTGGGCGACGGCGCAGCCGAAGACGCCGCCGTGGCCGTCTCCGGTGAACTCGACGCCGCCGTGAGTACCTCCTCTGCGGGGCGTCGATCTATCTCCAGAGGCTTCATGGCGGCGGCGGTGTCGGCGGTCGTGACGGAGGTGGGCGCGGAGTAACGGAGGCGCCAGATGCCGGCGGCCGCGGCGGCGGCGAGGACCGCGGCGAGGCAGGTCCAAGCGGCGGCGGCGCCGGTGGCCGCGGAGGCCTCCGGGAGGGAGTAGAGGCGGAACGCGATGGCCTCGAGTGGGTGCTCTAGGAGGTCCATCGATCTCGCTCGCCGGCGAGGTCTGGTCGGGGGTGCTCGAGGACAGGCGGTTGCTCTGCTTTCTCTGGCTTGGGTTTGGCAAGTGGAGTGGGAGTAGGACGACAAGTGACGAAAGGGTATTTAATGGCGGAGAGGAGGAGGAAGGGTCGATGATTGATTATGGACCGTTGGATGCTGAGGTCGTCAAAGGATCAAAACGGGAAGATGCTGGGGATCAAAGGTAAAGCTGTAGGAGATGCTGAGATGGATACCGGATTTTGCAAAAAAAAATTCTCATTTTTTTGGCTTTTCTTATTTCGGTCTTGGTTCAATGACCTCCCATGGGAAATATGCTGCGTGCACCTGGAATACATGTAGATACATGGAGGGGAAACAAACAATCTAACTGAATCTTTGAGTTGGATTTTATAGATTTTGTGTACGATTCTTTTTTTCACATATCTTTTTTCTATGTGCAAATGTTGAAACCCCAATCAAATGCCATTTTTTTGAACAAACGACAAAATATTATGCTTTCTCGAATTTGTATTAGAAGAAAATAAAAATGACCCAATTTATGAGGGAAAACCAGTCTAAAAAACAAACAACTTCGGTCCATCGACCATATAGCTAGAAGTAAAAAGCCCCATACAACTCTGGTTCGTAGACCACAAACAAGGATGAAAAGTGATAGGTTGGATTGGAACATCAACACGCACCGCTCAACTCAACTCAACTCAAGCAACTATGGTTGACTGGTGACATCGACGCAAGCCTCCATCAACAATCAATGTCAATAGAAATGTGAAAAACAACAACGTTTCAAACCTCGAATTGAGAAATGTGAAGAGAGTTTTCACACTAGCTATGTCTCGGTTGGTATGGGTAGCCGGCGGTGCTCCCCCTTGAATGCTTAGCTCTTCTGATTAGGTCAGATTTATAATAAAAAAACAACAAGGTTAGAAATATGAGGCTTGTTACAATGCTTGAGAGGAACCTAAGGTTCCTTCCTCCATAATTATTCTCAGCCGTTGATTTTTAAAGAGAGAGTTTATTATAACTAAGGGCAGTTTAGGGACTTTTCTTTCCATGGTAATTAACCTAGCAGCCAACCGTTATTATTCCTCGCCGCCGCCGGATCAAGGAATCTCTCCTCCGCTGTGCATGTGCAGGTTCTTGCAGCGGGCGGCATGGATGGGTCTCACCGCTGAAATTAAAAGAAACTAGCAGCCGGGCCTAGCCAGGTCATATTGATCTGCCTGTTGTCATGAGTAGTAGATTGGATCAAGAAGAGCTTAGTTCATGGCGTTCACGATGAACATGGGTAACAGACCGTGGTGCCCCGTCGTCTTCTTTGGCGGCATGGATCACGGTAGAACATCCGCCTCACCGCCCAGTACTGCTCCCACACGACGACGGTGACGCTAGCCCCGGGCTCCGTCATCTCCAACGACGACGACGACGAGCCGGTGGAGCCACCGACGGCGGTGGACGCGATGGGGAATGGGTTGCTTTCCATGACGATGCTCTGCAAGTATTCGTCGACCCCGAACGATAAGGCGCACGACGATTTCGTTGTAATGGTGCACATCAAGGCGCCCACGCTGGTGGGCGGCGGCGCGCGCTGCTCTCGATCTCGTCATGATGCTCGAGGTCAGCGCGAGCAGCGCGAGCATTGCGACGGGGGCAACAACAAGCTCGACAAAGAAAGAGGCTAGAAGAAAGAAGCGTTATCTGATTTTTTTTTTACAACAATGAAATGATACCAGATGATTAAGAAAGTACTAATATATCCTTGTAATTAATGTCGAAAATAGTTCCTGGCCCACTAAATTTAGTTCCTGGCCCACGACTTTGGTTCCTTATAACAGGTTCCTTTTTACTTTTAACCATTAGATCTGGAAGAATGGAGGACTCTTATTATTTCCAAGCACTGTAAAAATACTCTAGAAATATATATTGCTTAGTACTATTTTTTACATTAGCTCTATGGGCCCCTTCAACAAAAGTTCCTGGCTTTGTCCTTGTAGGGGGTGTGTGCACTTGTGCTGTTGCCGCTACGGCTAGCAAGAAAAACTGCTGCAGCGGCAAGAGTGATGGCCGTTGTTGGCTGGAGCACAGCCAAACACGAATTCGATCTTAGAAACGGGGTGGACAGGAAATTCAGCCTTGAAAGTTGAAACCCTTGGATTCACAATTCACAAGCACTGCAATTGACAAGTCCATGCAGTTCACAAACACTGCAAGTGACAAGTCCCTGCAGTTCACAAGCAACTACAAGTGACAAGTCCCAGCAGTTCACAAGCACTGCAAGTGACAAGTCCCTGCAGTTCACAAGCACGTTGGTCAGTTGGTGTCCCTAACAATTTTAGAAGCCACCTTCGGTCCGGTCCCGATCGGGACTGGTGATGGCTTTCGGCAAATCCGGCGTGTCCGCTTGTGGCGAGGCTAGCGAGAATGCGAGATGACACCCAAAAGACGTTGCCAGCGCCGGCGGCTACGGCAAAGTTACGGGGCAACTGGAACACGCGCACGCACGGTTGCAAGCGGCAGGCCGTGCACGGTTCTACCGACTCGACGGCTTTGGTCTTGTTTTTGCTAGCGTCGTGCTCGTGCCAGTTCGGTCATTTTTCCAAGTGGCCTCTAAAGGTAAAAAATGCAGGTGCTGAGGTGCGTGTCCGTCAGGATTTTGCTGAACCCAGATTGTGGTGCCGGAATCAGAAATCTGCAGGTTCTGTCGAAGTTACACACGTTTCAGAACAACCATCCTTTCTTTTCTTTTCCTTTTTTTTTTGCAAGGGAAAATTGCATTGCACATACGGTTCCTGAATAAGTGCATATACAGAACTGTTTGGATTCACTGATGAACAACTACAACATCGGAGACTGCACCAGGGTTCACGTAACCGTTGGGAACCGGTCCGGTTTGACCGGTTCCCGACCAAACCGCTCCGGTCCGGTTGCAAAACCGCTCGGTTACCGTCCCCGAACCGACACTATCAAACCGCTCCCACCGGTTAGCCGGCCGGTTTCACCGGTTAGCTGGATCGGTTTTTTTTTTCAGGAACCGGTCTTACCGCGGTAGAAAAAACCCTGGACTGCACAAGGCAAACACGAACGAACAGGCTGGCCGATCAAGCGAGTCTGATGACACACCGTAGCACTAAACTTTAGCCCTCACTTTTGATACCAATTAGGTAGATCAAATATGGGCTGATTCCAAAACTATTTGCATAAATTGTGGCTAATTGACGAGTAGAATCTATTGAGCCTAATTAGCCCATAGTTACAGCAGCACTGCATGGGCCAATTATGAGCTAATTAGAACCAAATTGTTCTACTGATCAATTAGCTATGACTTATGCAATTAGTCCACATCTAGCCCTTCTAATCAGGATCAAAAGAGAAAGCTAAAGTTTAGCCCATTTATGTCTCTAAACATACCCATAGTTTCGGTATGTTTACAGCATCGAGCGGGTAGGGGGGTTGGTTCAGAGGCCCTGGAGGATTTTGAGCGTCTCGCCGATGTGCTTCTCGGGCTGGAACTGGTTGTTGTAGATGTACTGCACGACGCCGTTCTTGTCGAGCACGTAGGTCTGTCTTCCCGGCAGCGTCCCGAACAGGTCCCCCGGGACGCCCCACTCCTTGCGCACCTTGTTCCCTTCGTCGCTCAGCAGCGTGAACGGCAGCTTGTACTTCTGCGCGAACGACTTGTGCGACGCCGTGTCGTCGCCGCTGATCCCGATCACCTCCGCTCCAGCCTTCTTGAACTTCTCGTACGAGTCACGGAACGCGCACGCCTGCAGTTATTAGCAACGTCGGTGCGTAATAAGTGGTTACATCGTTCCAGGTTCACTCACTCGAACAATTGCTACTATTTGCTAATGATGACGATGTTGATGGATATAATCATATAAGTAAATCATAGTGCTATTTCAGTTTCAGTTTTCCATCTGTGACTGACTATTGCCGGTGCTGGTGCACCTACAGCCTATGAGAAGCTCTAATCTTTGCAAGAAGAGATGTGTATATGTGTATCCTTCCATAACACAGTACTACATAACTTTCTGTTTCTGAACAAGGCCGTAGTGCATATACCTTGCCAGAGTGGAATGATTTCAGAGTTTCAGAACTTCTTTCTTCTTTTTGTTTGAGATAAAACAGGTAGTTTCAGAGTTTCAGTGAAGCGTCTGCTGGCAATGGAAGAAGCTGACCTGTTTGGTGCATCCGGGCGTCTCGTCTGCAGGGTAGAAGTAGACGACGACGGGCTTGCCCTTGAACTTGTTCAGCGACACGGGCTTGCCGTTCTGGTCCTTGAGAGTGAAATTGGGTGGCACGCTGCCCTTGCTCACCTGCACGCAAAGCCACGTCTCGCAATCACATTCACCACCACCGACACCTGCAGCATCCACGGGCACGCCATTTTCCAGGGCACCGGAGCTACGAAGACACACGCACGCACCTTGCCGCAGACGATGGCCGTGGACGTGGCCGGGCGGCGCCACCGCGGGGCCGTCACCGGCGGCGCCCGGAGGCCGCGGAACGTGGAGGTGGAGGGCGTGCAGAGGAGCGGCTGTGCTCGGGCGCGCGACGACGACGACGACGCCCGGGGCGCCAGGAGGAGGGAGGGCTTGCAGCAGGCCGTGGCCGGCGTGAATGCCATGGCGAGATGGGGGCGGCGGCGTCAGGTCAGGTGAGGCTCTCTGCTGCCGCTCCCTCGAGCAGTCTGGCTTAGCGAGTAGCGTTGCGTTGGCCTTCGCTTCTCCTCTCGTCTCGTGATCTCGTCTCCTCTCGCGTCCCGTGCTGCTCGTGATGGTTGGCTGGTAGGAGGGGTTCTAGGGGATAATCAGGATGAGATGGGAGGGGGATTTTGTACTTTTGTGCCGACGTGGCTCACCTCGTTGCCCTTTGCTGCTGCTGGTGAACTCCTGAGTTTTCTTCTCCCTTCGTATGCCATGCCATTGCTTGCCCTGGCCCATGGCAGGCACCTCCTTTTTTTTAACTCCAAAATAATTCACTAAAAAATCGTAAAAGCGCGCGGCATTGAAATCAGAATTTCAAATAAACGAAACTCAATTAGTCATTTTCTAAAAAAAATTGCTAACTCAAGACATGAATCAGTTTGAAGTCTTTTGTTTTCCTAAATCACCGAAGGCCCATAAACCCAGGCGGCCCATCTCTGTGTGTGTGTGTGTGTGTGTGTGTGTGTGTGTTTTGGAGTACACGATATACTGATGCAAATACGATGGCATGGCACCCCTGGCTCAGGCTCGGAGTGAAAGGCACGGGGCACCATGACCCTCTTAAAAACCCAAAGATTTGAGCGAACACACACGCGACGCAAGTTCCGAACGACCGAAGGAGGAGCACGGAAAGAGGAGATCGAACATCTGCAGCCATGAGCGCGTTCGTGGTGCACATGCGGCGAGTCCTCGGCGAGGAGGCCGCCAACGCAACATCCTAGCCACCGTCACGAGCAGGCTCTCCGGCGGCGGCGGCGGCGACGAGGTCGACCTCCACCGCCGGTGCGTGCTGTTCGACTGCGCGCCGTCGCGGGTGCGCATCGACGCCGTGCGCGCCGCTCGCGCGCCGTCGTCCGGCCGTCGCGCTCTGCGGGTACTTCGTCGCGGCGGTGGTCGTCTTTCGGACCGTTGCCGCCGCCGAGAGCGCGCTGCGGGGGCCGGCCCAGCGGTCATGCCACGTGGTGCCGCCACTCGACACCGGAATCGAGATCCCCGGCATTGGTGTAGTCGGTAGTGTATCATGTCCTCGGTCCGGTTTTATACGTTTGTGTTCACCATCAACAGGATATGAGTCAGTTCAATTTTTCACATTATATAGAGCAAAACCCGGTTTTATCCAACTGTTACAACCAAAACAACTCAGAGCTCAACAATATCAGACGTCGATGTTCTTGATGGGGAGAACGGAGAAGCCATGTCACCACTCTACCATCAGTGTTCTCACTTGCTCCAGCTTGTCTTGGTCGCTTTTCTTAAGTGGATCGGAATCCTCCATTTGTGCAGAAATAACACCCCATATAGCAACAAGTCAGTTGGAGCCCTAGGGAACTTTTCTCTACCGCCATCTTGTTCTTGGTCCTCCACACAACCCACATCAAACCTGCAAGTTAGTCCAAGAGTTTTGTGAGAGTTGAGTTTTGGGAACCCTTTCGACTGCGCGCCGTCGCGCGTGCGCATCGACGCCGTGTGCGCCGCGCTCGCGCCGTCGCCCGGCGACGTCGAGGCCGTCGCGCTCTGCGGGTACTTCTTCGCGGCGGTGGTCGTCTTCCGCACCGCCGCCGCCGCCGAGAGCGCGCTGCGCGGACCGGCGCGAAGGTCATGCCACGCCGTGCCGCCGCTCGACGTCGGCATCGAGATCCCCGGCATTGGCCCGACGGATGTCAAGGTGCGATTTTTCTCTTTTCTCCCGACGCGTCAACTAATCGTGTTCACGATCGAGTTCGAGACGAATTCCTAAAATCTACTACGCTTTTTATTCATCTTGTTGCTTGATGCATGGTCAACGGTAGTTCTAACTTTTGCCGACTTGTATCTTATTATTAATCAGATCATACCGGACTTGCCGGTTCCGGAGCCGTGCGCGCCGCCGACATCGCCGGAGGAGGAGGACGACGAGCCGACGGCGAAGCCGTTGCAGTGGTTCACGTTCCGAGACCCCTGGGCCGAGGCCAACGGGCCTGTGCTTCCGCCAGGCACCAGGCGATTCCATCCGTCGTTCGAGTCCTTGGCTCATGGCCCTACGCGAGGAGCCGACGGCAGCCTGTGGATGCACGGCGAGATCGCCATCCTCGACGAGCGTGGCAGGGAAGTAGGGGTTGAGCACGACGCGTCGTTACGAGTCAGGCGGACGGATCCTCCTCCCAAAGACAAGCGGCGGCCCCTGATACCTGACACCGCCATTTGGTTCGAGCCCTTCTAGCTAGTTGGGTTGTGGTGTAGTAGAGTGTAGTGCCCTTCATGTACTCGATCGACCTGGTTACATCTGTTCACCATCGACAATTCGACATCAGTAAGTTCAATCTTCCACATTATGTAGAACAAAATCTGCGAGTCAAGTTTTGATGCCTATAAATAGGCATCCATCTTTATACTAACCTCCTTCTCCTCGAAGGAGGAAAGAGCATCTCCTTGATTTCAACCACTTTGTCTGCCATGCTAAATAGGTCATAATAACAAGAGGAAAAATTACGGCAAATCTTTTGCCGTTCCGTTAAACAAAAAACAAGAGGAAAGAGCATGGTGAACTTAAAAATTACAATAAAAATGTTAGCTACACGCGCTATTAGCGTGGGCCAACTTACTAGTTAGTTTAATTCTAAAGTTTACCATGCAAAAAGAGCTTCTAGACCATTGGTGTTATTCATGCAAAAACAAAATCTGTCAAGGTCAGTTAAGAGTGAGTACCAATGTTTATGGACCAAAGTTTTGGATTTCAACCAATCAAATGCTAAAGTTTTATATGCTCTACACTGATCTTGGTTTGGCATACTTTGAAACTCAACCAAACAGGCTTTGAAAATTAATGAACAATACGTAAAATGACGTGGCCCTCCAGATTCACCGCTGCTACACGCTGGTCCTTGAGCGCTATCGCCATGCCGTCATGGAGGTGCTGGAAGTGGCTTGATACATTGATCGTGTGCTAGCTGCGTGCAGCAATTGCAGAGGGACCGAGGGCTTCGTGCTACTAAAATTGCAAGTAAAGCTCTTAATGGAAGCAGGCGGCTGGCCATGGTGCTGCTGGAGGCTGGAGCGATCTGGGGTATTAGGGTTGTTGGGGGGCTGAGCGAGAGCGAATTGAGGGAAACTGGGATATTCTTAAACCGTAGGTGTGGCAAATACATATTATGCCTGAGGAACAAAGGGTTGAGTTCCCATAAGCTAGATTGTTTACTCTCCTCATCATTAAATCTGGTTTACCCCAACATCTCAGCTGAGTAACAAGATGCGAAAACTGCTGTGTGGGCTGGACATAGTGTTGGTTGCTCTCGGCCACTGCATAAATCGACATGTGTCTACATCAGTAGATGATGCTATATATATCCCCATGGAAGAAGAAAATAGAATGCACATGAATGCATCATGCTACTTCCATTTCCATTCATTTGGTTAGTGTGAGATTTAATTCTGCTAGCTCTTACCATGGACACATTGTGCATGCATGGAGTGCTCTGAATACACGCATCTGGATTGTCAAAGTTGTCATGCACAAGGAATTTTGAATACACGCAGCTGGATTGTCAAAGTTGCAGCGTGGTGGGGTGCTATCAGTGCGCATGGATCTATCCCTCCGTGTAAGTTTACAAGGCACGCACGTAATTTCAAAATTCAAACTTTGAAAACTTTAACCTATAATTAATATTCTACAATAAAAACTTTGTCTTATAACAGTCATATCATTGTATTCATATTTAAAAGTAGTTTCATATGACTATAATTTGTTGATACAAACATTACATTATGGGAGATATTCAGAATCCAATGCTATTATTGAACATTATATCAGGGGCAGAGGGATATGTTTCCTTGCCTCTCTTGGTGGGGGTGAAAGGAAATCTGACAAGCCATTGAAGCTCTTTCTCTATCATCCGTCGTGTCCCTCACCTGCAGCCTACAGTTGCCAAGGGAGAAAAAGAGATGAAAAGATTTTCCCGTGGCGGTTCCGCCGGTCCCTTCCTTCTCCAGTAGTCAGACGCAGAGGGAGGAGGGCTGGGGAATCGGCGTGCGGATATATATAGGATAGGTACCTCAACCTTCTTGTTCCTAGGTTGTGCTCACCATGACACCATCGGTTATCGCCGGTGGAGCTATGGTTTGTCGGGGGGAGGGGTGTTCCTCCAACTTGTTTTCCTGGCGGCATTCGCGAGGCTAAGTGGCGTAGGGGAAATCGACATAGGGGAAATAACTTCTCCCAACCTCTTCCTCGGCCCAGTGGCGTACAACGTACTCTGATGTCAGCAGCGAGGTCGGTATGTCTTCGTCTCTGGCAGAGCTGCCTGTGGGTGTCATGGATGCTTGGCGGCTGGATTTGGCTTGTGACAACAATGAGCGTTGATGGCGAGTTCATGTCCATGAGCTGGAGGGGTTGGGGTGTGGCCACAAATGATAGGAGCGGCTTCATCTATTTCGACTCCTACCAAAACTAGTGTGCGGTGGACCTACTCAAGTTCACGGTAGCAGTAGACTTCTTCCCCGATGGTGATGGCCGAGGACGAGGCGGTTGACTATTGGTGATTTACGAAGAATCCAGGGGTTTCTTTGTAGTTTCTTTTTTAGGGTCCTTTTGTGAAGTTTGACTAAATCAGTTGTCTCTCTAATACACACCCTTTTTATATGTTTTTGTATTTGTACATTTACATGTACGTTTTCCTTATCTAAAAAATAGATCCATATTATTAGAAAAAAGGAAATCTGCCAAGCTACTTGTGTTAGAAGAATTATCGTAGTGCGTAGGTACTGGATTACAAGTTAAATAATATATCAAAGCTATACAAGGTTTTTTTCGAATCACACAGTACAGACACAAACGCTCACATATACGCACGCACACTTACCCCTACAAACATACGCACGCAACCCTACCCCTATGAGCACCTCCGAAAGATTGGACCGACAAATCCTCGAAATTAACGAAGTCACCACAGGCACCTCGCTATCGACGGGCACGTCGCCTATGAAAAGGGCTTAGAGCATCTCCAGCAGAGTAGCCAAATATGACTCTCCATATCTTCATTTGGCTACCCCACTCTAAAAGATTCTCTGTCCATATCGCTCAGCACTCCAGTAGACTACCTAAATCCCACCCTCCAAATCTCATTAGCCAACAATTTATTATTATTCGATTTAACATGAATTAAAATATTTTTGCCATATTTTTTACATTAAATTGGTGCCCTAATGTTCAAACAACAAGCAAAAAGAGTTCACTTTGGGGGATTTTAATTTAAAATCTGTAAAAGATTTCGAGTTGAACCTAGTTAAAATGGGTTCTCTATTGCTTGTTCTATCTCCACAAAAATGGGTATGATTTTTGGAGCTCGATATAGTGACTTTTTGAATTTATGAAAGAGAGGAAAAAGAACGATCTCTTGAAGCAAAGATTCACGCATGGATGATGGAACCTGTTTGTCAGAGTTTGTCGAGCGCAGAAGCCATATTTGGCTGCTCCGTGCCGCACTATAGCCAGTCAACAATGTCAACAGTGATAGCTACGCTTGTGGCGAGTCTGTTGGAGGGCCTGATTTTGTACTGGATGATGTAGCGATGCTGGGCTCGATGGTCTGCTGGAGATGCTCTTATGAAACGAGCAGGGTCTTCGCCAGCCCGCTGGAAGCGGGGGAAACGGTGGAAAAGGCCGTCAACAACTGGCCCAAACACCCATGGATGTCGTCGTTTCGTTGGCGTCACGCAGCATCGCGTCAAAAGCAGGCGTCGTGAGCTGTGGGACAAGCGAGTTAACATTTTACATTTCTGTCGGCCACTAGCCGAGTTCATCGAAACAATGACGCAGAGAATTTGCCTTTTGTTTTTCCCTCGAGTGTACTGTCTCAGTCTCAGAGCTCCAACGACTGACGCGAGCGAGAGAAAAAATGAAGGAGACGGAAGAATCAGCGCTGAGCTGAGCGCTCTATAACTGAGGCTATGGGGGCCATCCATTCATTGCCACCACGGCCAACTACTACCGCTCTGGCTCTGCCGTGAGCGCGGCGCGCCGTCGCCGGCGACGTCGCGGCTCGTCGACAGCCTCTGTTTCCTGCCGCTCCTCCTGTCGCCGCCGTTCACTTCACACGTTTTCCACGGCGCCTCCATCTGCTTCGACTCGCTGCTCACCTGCACGTCGAACGCAGAGCCACTCAACAGTCAGGCGCAAGATATCACTTGCTACTCTACTGTAATTGCGACATTATCGAAAAATATATAAGGAAACAAAAAGTCTACAGGTTGTTGCTGTCGAGCTTAACAGGCAACAAGATCCGCAGGACAACAAAATCTCAGGGGAGATGCTGCCTGATCTCGAAGGATCCCAACGGGACGGCACCACACACGAACAGGACTAGTACTACACAACAGAAGCATGCTCGACCAAGAAACCTTCCCTCTGTGGTCTCCACCGTAGAGAGACGACGACCTATCCACAACCTCTCCCCAGTCCCCACAACTACACTTCCGTGCCTGAAAAGGCCATGCCCTCACGCCAAGAACACGGCCAATTTCAGGCGATGCCGTGTAAAGCGTAGCAGAGGTTCCTTCCATACCAGGGAATTTATTTGCTACAAGCAAAACCAAAATACTGCTAATACTACTTTATTTTGTGTGGTCGACGTGGACGGCCGAAAAGGCGCATCTTGGTCGTTTCTTTGCTATAGCTGCAAGGGAATTCGGTTGCAGGTTTGCTACCAGCTTTTGCTAGTAAGAAAGCACTACGTGTCAACTGTCGTCAACAATGGCGATACCATATGGTACTCGATGCCCATGCCATGGTGTTACTGTTATTACTGTTAATACCTGACAGCAGGTTGGGGCATGCGGCTTGAGCTTACCATGAAGCAGAACCCAGTAAGGCCAAAATCCGGCTCCAGGTCCGCCCATCCAGGCCTCGGCCGCTTCGCCGCCGAGGGCATCGCCGGCGAACCCCTCTTCTCCGCGCCGCTACGTGTCGGCGGCGCTTGCGCGTTGTTCCTTCCATGAGGAGGTGGCCGCAACGTCGTCGACGGCGAGGACGTGCTTGGCGGGCTCTGGGACTGGGCCTTACGGCCCGTGGGGAGCCCAGTGAACAGCCCGGTGTCCAGGTCGTCCTGGAACATGTCCACGAACAGCTGCTGCAGCTCCTCGAAGCTCTCCTGCAGCACGTACGGAAAAACAAACACGACGGACTGGCTGAGCGCACGGATCTCGAGACGCGATGGACAGTCCGGATGGATCTGCGGCGGCGGCGATGGCACGAGAATATTCTAGATTTCAGGGTGCGTGCTCGATCGCTTGCTTACCGTTGGCGTTGCCTGGCTCATCATGTCGGCCATCTCTCCGAGGAAGTCGCCCATCCCCGACAGCTGCGTGCGGATCACAATTTCCATAATCCGTTAGCAAAAACAAATTAATTCCTACTAAAGCCTCTCAAAAAAAATTAATCCACCCAGAGGCCGGAGTACGTATAAGTTGTGCTAGTAATTACGTCGGCCCCGTCGTCCTCGCTGTCGTAGACGCCGACGTCGTAGAGGAAGCGCTTGTTGGAGTCGGAGAGCACTGCTCGGAACGGCATGGGAGGCAATTAAGGTAACAAACAATGGAGGAGCAGGGAGAGAGGGGTGTGGGAAGGAATTTGCAACGGGTGATCACCCACCGGAGTATGCGCCCTGGATCTCCTGGAACCGCTCCTTGGCCTCCTCGACGCGCGCCGAGCTGCCGGACGCCGAGCACCGGTCCGGGTGCCATATCTGCGGCACGCGCGTGCAGCCAGGAGCAAATCAAATCCAACAGAACATCCTCGATAGAGAATCGCCGAACACGAACAACATTGCTTTGCAACGATGATGAATCAATGGACGACTAACTCGGAGCTAGAGGGAAGAATTGAGAACGTACCATGGCGAGCTTCCGGTAGGCGCCCCTGAGCTCGGCGTCGGTGCACTCCCTGTTGAGCCCGAGGACGGCGTAGAGGTCGGCGCCGGGGGCCGAGGCCTCCTCGTCGAGGTTGCCTCGACCGGCGGCGGCGGCGGCCATGTCGGTCGGCGTCGGGCGAGTGCTCTGTTCTCGTGTGGCGCGGGGGAGCGGGGCGAGGAGTGGCGTGTGGGGAGATGGAGGCAGAGGAGGGGCCCCGGCAAGATGGAAACAAGCGAGCTCGGGGTGGGGGCGAGGCGACTCGCGCAAGTTGCTTGGCTGGCCTGCGGTTCCACACGACGCGCGAAGGCTCCAGAACCGGGACCTGACGCCGACGGCTCCTTTGATGTTTTAAAGGCCAAAGGTGTGTGGTCGCATCGCCTGCTAACAGAGATATTTACCGGGTAAGAATGGTCAAAAGCAGTAGTATTTCTGTTGTACATGCTAGTTATATCCGTTTGTTTAGAGTATAGTGCGGTAAAAATTGAGCCTTTTTAATGTTTGGTCTAGAAATTTGATGATTGAATACACAGCCATGTTTGATCTAGTATGTAGGGTAAATATTAAAGGTATGTATGGGACATAGTTTTATAGAAACGAATTACTATGAGAAAAGATTTTATGTCTCTCTAAGTTAAATATTAGATACACGAACTGATAAAAAAAAGCAAACAGTGAGTTAAGCAAATCCATTGTTTCAAAGAAGTCACTTAGCAGAATGAATCTTGATCATTCTTTAAAAAAACAATTTCAAACCAGCTACTCCGTACATTCAGTTTGGAAGTTGCTCGGCTGTACTCCCTCCGTCCCAAAATAGATGTTATTCTCGTTTCCCAAGAAAAACAGTATCTTTCAACGTTAACCAATTATATAAAATAATATTAATATTTATAATACATCATTAGTATCATTAGATAGATATTTGAATCTAGTTAGATGTTATTCTCGTTTAAAAAAAAAACAGTATCTTTCAACGTTAACCAATTATATAAAATAATATTAATATTTATAATACATCATTAGTATCATTAGATAGATATTTGAATCTAGTTTTTTAACAAATTTATTAGAGATGTAAATATTATATATATTTTTCTACAAATCGAGTCAAAGTTGAGAAAGTAACACGCGCATGTATCCCATAACGTCATCTATTATGGGACGGAGAGAATAGCTGCCTGACGTGTTCAGCTGCTAGGACGACTAGCACAAACCAGTACTCCTGCCTAGGCTTGTTCGGTTCCATCGGATTCAATCCGGGCCTAGAATGATAAATATAACAAGAAATTATAATAGGTACATCTAGAGACCGGGATTTATTCCGGATCTTGTCGGGTACCTACAAAAGGGGTACCCCAATCTAGGCCCAAAAACTACTCGGCATCAAGGCCCACAACGACATTAACCCGGCTCCACGGCCCAGCAAAAGCCCGCCATCGCTACGAGTCCTCGGGACCCATCCAGCTCGAGGTAAACGACCACCCTCGAGCGGATGGTTTCCGTCTCGATCGAGGTTCAGCGGCCTCGAGGGCGACCCCTACCCTCGAGCGGGGGTTTCCGTCTCGTTCGAGGCTCAGCGGCCTCGAGGGCGACCCCTACCCTCGAGTAGGTGGTTTCCGTCTCGATCGAGGCTCGGCGGCCTCGACCCTCACCCTCGAGCGGGCGGTTTCCGTCTCGATCGAGGCTCGGCGGCCTCGACCCTCACCCTCGAGCGGGCGGTTTCCGTCTCGTTCGGGGCTCGGCGGCCTCGAGGACGACCCCTACCCTCGAGGGGGTATCTTCCGTCTCGTTCGAGGGTCGGCGAGCTCGAGCTTGCGATCCAAGCTCGAGTCGGCCTCGCCGGGAACAGCGCCCGGGACTCTGCAACCCATCAGAGTCGTCACGACGCGGTCAAAAAGCAGGGCTCACTGCCCCACGCCATCACCTACTCTTCGGAGAGGACATCGGTCAAATCCACTCGCGACAGTGAACTCTGAGCGCCATACTGCGCGCCAGACCTAACCCTGCTAGCAGCACTGTGCCAACCACTCCTTTGACTTTACCCCCCGCCGGACACGCTGCCACCCTCGATGGCAACCCCGAAGGAGGCCACGGAGGCTCGAATTGGACCCCGTACGCAAGTTACCTACCCTCGACGCCGTGAACTTGGAATTTGCTACCAGTACGAAAGTGCTACAAGTTAGCTATATAGTAACTTGTGGCTAAATTAAAAGTAACTTGTAGCTTTAGTTATATAAACTAAAGGCACTTTCATTTTCTTTTAATAGCTATATATCATCTTCAAAAAAAGGTGTGATCGATCGAGAATTCGAGATACATTGAACAGGCCGCGCACGCCGGCAGGACAGTAGGACACACACGCGCATCTGCATGCATGCACATCACATTGCTACATTGCCTAACCGGATCATTAGGGAGCGATTGTTATCAATCAAGTCAAATCAAATCAAACTATTGCCATGTGGACCTGGCTTTTTCTGGAAGGATCTCTCCCTAACCCGTGCCGGAACTGGTACGCGATGGGTGGCCGCCGGGCAACGCCACGGCCGGAGTCCGCGAACCACCCCGACCACCTTAGCCTTGTCCCTCGCCGGCCCCGCCGCGCACGGCGGCATCTGCCGACGCATAGCAGCGTGCGACGCCATGACCCACGAGCTGGTTCTGGACCTTCGTTGACGAGGTGGAAGAACGGGTCGCGCGGCACGGCGCCGTGCACGGGACCCGCGCGGGGGAAGAAGATATTTCCGGGGGCCCACCGGGGCTCTCTGGAGAGTTCGCCGCCACTTGAGGTCTTTTATTGATTTGACCGACGCCGGCCGGCCGTGCCGGGCCGCGCTTTGCGGCACGAGGCGTCTCTAGAGAAAAAGGCATGGTGGCATCCGCGACGTGGACGTCAGGGCCCTCACGCTCCCGGTGGCGGCGCTGACGACGAGCCCAAAAAGCGCAGGGGCCTTCTTGGGTGGGCCCATCCCCATTCTCTCCAGTTCAGCTGGGGTAAGGAAGCTCGAGGCTTTTCCGTATCGGGCAAAAAAAGCGCGCGCGCAGGCGATGACTCGGCGTCTTTGGGGGTCGTCGTGGCAACGGGAGCGCTGCGCCACGGAAGAAACGACCCAGACCAGACCAAGAAGACTCCAGAGGCGCTTCCGTTTCTGGTAAACGTAGGATCTCCGTCTGACTGCCATTTGTGGAGATGCGCGGCGGGAGCAGTAGTTGTTGATCCTTTTTGATCGAGTGATCCACGATGGGCACGCCGTACACGTTACGACGTGGCGCCGGTCGGGCCACCACGGGCACACTGGTGGGGGCTTTGTTTACTGGAAGCCGTCCCAGAACATTCCGCGTTCGGTTTTTTTTGTAAAGCAAACAACGACGGAACCAGGGCAGACAGCTGGTGTAAAAAAGACGAAAGCGTTCCAGAGGGATCCTTGAGCTCCATTGTTTTCTCTACCCAAAGCTTGCCGGTAAGATTCGTACGTGCCCATGCATCATCCCGTTTGATTTTTCTTTTCGCGCGCGTAACTTCGTTCACTGGCGTGCGTTCGTGAGTGGCGACGGACGGCGTGCGTTCACTGAAATGCACACACGACGGCACGAGCCGATCTCGATCGGATGAACCAACCGACCGACGAGAATGCCAGGGAAAACGGGGTGCGCGCGCGGCGCGCGCCATACCGTACGTGGTTGGCGCTTCCTTGCAGCGCGGGTCGAGGAGAGGAAGCTGCCTTCAAACGCGGCCGGCCGGCTCGTCATCACCTCGCCCCGCCATGTTTGCATCGTGCGTTCGTGCGTGCATTCTACTGCGTTGTCTGCGCCGAACGTAATCGTCGACGACCTGTGGAACTAACCACCGTCGTCGATGGGGGACGGGAGTATCATTAGCCAAGCCGCCGCCGCCGCCGCCGCCGACGACGACAAGGCTTCCTCCTCCGGCATCCCGCGGATCGTCTGGTTCCGCCAGATGATCCACCGCTGGCAATCCTCCTCCAGCACCGCCACCGCAAAGAGATCATCCATCGCCGGCGGCGATGGAGACCCATCAGGCGGCGCCTCCACGCACGTCGAGCCGGCCGAGGACGCCACGCTGGCAGCCGCCGACGACGACGACAGGGACCCGCTGCTACCGCGTGTGGTGGTGGTGGAGGAGCTCGGGCCCACGCACGGGCACGGGCCACACGGCGAGTGCCTTCCGGCGGAGGAGGACGTCGCAGCGGAGGCGGAGGGCGGCGTCGGAAGCGACTCGCCAATGACGCCGGCGACCCCTGGGGGCTTACCGGCGGACGTGCCGCGCGGGTGCTGCCCGGTGTACGTGGGGGCCGAGCGGCGGCGGTTCGTGGTGCCGACGGCGTACCTCGGCATGCCGGTGTTCCGGCGGCTGCTGGAGAAGGCGGAGGAGGAGTTCGAGTTCCACTACCATGGCGGCGCACTCACCATCCCCTGCGACACCGAGGCGTTCAAGTACATCCTCCTCGTCATGGACCGCCACCGCCAGGGCCTCGTCGACGACGGTAAGTACGCGCGGGAGCAAGCCGCAAAGCATCTGCTCTTATGGGCCGGGCCGATACTGCCCTCAGCCCGTTTAGTTAACTTGGGACTAGTTTTGATTTGGCGTGGCCCATGGATTTGATTCCATTCTCTTTTTTTTAATAAAAAAAATTGGTTGCAGATGGCAACGAGGCAACGCCAAAGCATGATGACGGAGAGCAAGGCGGGTCACCATCGCAGCCGAAGGCTCGATGACGACAAGCTCACATTGTCCACGGCGTTCTCTCGCAGCTGTAAACTTGTCAACTCGAAAGGCTCCCTGTTTTTAAACTGGTACTACGTCGTATATCTGCTTGAAGCCTCGCTCGCGTCGTCGTGCGCCCACGCAGCCAGAGCGACAGGTTGGTTGATTCTGTTCTATCCGCCGCGGACTCCGGCGGGCCCGCCGGACGACGACGCCGGTGCAGCCGCCTTGCGTGGCCATCGGCGCGCGTCGCCAGCCGGCAGGTGACAGGTGGGCGTGCCACGTAGGGCATGACCTTTGGAGACGTCAGCGTCAGTGACCGGACCCGCCCACGCCTGCCGCGTGGCGGGTGACGGGCGTACGTGGCATGCCGGCCGGCTAACCACCGGCGACGACAGCGACGGCGTCCGACGATCGACGGAAGCAGTAGTAGGCGAATGCTCGATTATCGCCACCAGCCTACCGACCCCTCTCGTTTTTAATTTGGAAAGGGTTTGCCGCCGCCGCTAGCTGATTCCTTTGAGGAGTACGTGACGGAGCTCGGGAGCTGGTGATGATGCCGTCCTGTTCTTGCGTGGAGTACCTTGGAGGGCCAACGTACCTGCAGCGAGGTCGGGTCGGAGTCGGAGGAATCCCATTCCGTGCTGGTAGTACACGGCGCTTTCATCAGCTCCACGTACGCTGCGTGTGAATTGAAACATGTCCGACCGTCCTTCCTTTTAATTTTATCCGAATCAGTGCACCTGACCACCTTTGTTTCATTTGCGGGGGTGTCGTGCCCTTTTGCTAGTACCATTTCCATATCCAAATCTTCAAAACTTGCAATTGCAAACAGGCGGTGTGGATAACGATGGATCAACGCAACGCATGGTTCGTTGCGTATGAATCCTCGTTGCCGTCGTCTCGAACTGACGTGTGTGGTCGAGAAATTTTACAGCTCGGCGTATCTTATTTCAAAAAAAAAAAACCCGGTCATCTCTTCGAGGCATTGATTTACATCTGTTGGATCGAGATTGAACAGGTAGATCGCCATACTCTACTTCAGCACAACCCCCGATTTATATGTTGTTTCTCGTCGTTTATCTACCCCCGATCCTCTGCTTCTTTGGATCTTGGTGTTCGACCACTATTAACACTAGCAGAGAAGCACGTGTGCCACGCACGTATTTAAAAATAAACATTATAAAAAATTATATTTATGTATAGGGCGAAGATTTTCACTTAAACACATATCTACTGTTTGGTTGACGTAAAACCTAACTATATGTGAAAGTTGCTTAACGTCATGCGAAGTCAAACTCTCTCGATTATTAGATTATAGAATATAGCAAATTAGACAAATTAATCGTGCATGACACATATAAGAGGCTTGATAGGTTCAATTATGGTGATTTACTCGGCCAACGGTTCCTCTTATATTTAAAGGGCCGGCATGTATTCTTATAAGATCAGTCACACACACAAAATGTTTCAACATCTATAAACAAGTCGACCATCCTAATCGTCACGTAATTGGCCTTTCATAAACCACATGTCCATCCTATACGGTTTAGCATAGATTAAGAAATATTACATTATTCTATCTATAAATTTTTGGGCTAGCACTTGCATATCATTGGTTTGCATATAATTAAACAGTGTTTTGGCACATGTCTATGCTATTAAAAGGAAATAAAATAAAAATCACTAATATAGAACAATTAAATTCAATTCAATCATGTAAAGCTAGAATTTCATATTTCTAAGTTAAAAAGCCATATAAAGTCCTTAGATTATAATTTTTTGGAACAGTCCTCGGCTTATAACAAAAAAGTCATGACGATTTCAGGAAAAAGAGTACTCACACATATTTTTTTCCACTTTAACATTTTGTATCATGACCATTTGGCTATGGACATTGGCTCGATAAGTTGTTGTGTAAAGAATCTGGTGTCTCGGGGTTTTTGGTAATCCTGATTATTTTTTCTCAATTGTTTGTTATGAGTTTTAAAATGACCTAAATGCCCCTGAGCTAATGATACCTTACTTTTCTTCTGAAAACAAGACGAAACCAATATTCTAATATCTTTTGAGTACACTAAATAGAAATTATTTATTACAATAATGGCTTGCATATATAAAGGTAATGAATTAACCAAATTATAGAACGGTCTAATGTCTGGAACCATAGCCAAAGACGTTGAGCATCATCTTCTCGATATCTAAATCAAAGACGATGGATGATCTTGGCCGACAGGAGGAAGTGAAGCGCCAATTTTGCCGGGCTTCTAAGTGGGTACACAGTAAAACCATTATATACGAGTGTAACAAAATATATACGAGTAGGTGGACTGCCAGAAAGAATATGTATACATATTTTTACCTGATTGCTTGCAAGACTTCTTGCGGGTTATGAGTAAATTCATCCTTACCCTAATGCCAGATAGCTTAGCTGGTTTCTGCAAGCAAGTTTCGGCCGACCGGTGTTCAGTTTATATATACTCTTTTTTTCATTCTCAAATTTGAAACCTGGTCCTCGTGATGAAGTTGTTGATTGGCTGCATAGACGAACTCAAGCCTCCAGGGAACCTCAACCTGCAAGGCGTGGATGGAGGCAGGAGATGACCGTGGATGGTGGCCAAGTAAGCGATGTGGTCGACGCTGGTGAATCCGATCATGCAGACGCCAACGTTAGAGGTGTGGACAAGCGCACACGACAGGCGTGATCCTCCTAACGCCGCGACGGGCGCAATGGAGGTGTGACGACAGTGGGGCAGGGAGGAGAGTGCTGGTCCTGGCGCTTGACAATGGGAGGCCTCCAGCTTGGTCACCGCCTCCTTGTTAACGACATGTAGTCCTGAAAGCCTGGGCCTGGGCCCCGGCACCGCCGCCTGGGCCTGGGCCTGCTATGAATGCGACTGCGGTGACTCCTTGGAGCAACGGCCGAGGCGAAATATGGAAGGCACAGGCATCCTCATCCACTTTGTCCGTCCACAAATAGCGTGTAGAGAGTTTTCTTTTATTTTGGCTATGGAGAGATTTATTTCTTGCGTTAGAGAGAAGATCAGGGGGCTTTCCATTTTTCTTATCATTGGAATGCATGGAGTGGTGCATTTTATTTCTTTTTAGTAGCACACGTTTTATTTCCTTTTAACACCACACCTTTTATTTCCTTTTAACACCACACCTTTTATTTCCTTTATTTCTCGCCTTGATATAAGGGGCTTTCTATATTTCTTGCCATTGGGATGGGATGTAGTGAGAGTATGGGGGAATGTTTCCTATTTTACTTCTGCTATTGGGTTTATTTTTTGGTGAAAAAAATTTGGGGATGAGGTGGGAGGGGAGTTTTTTAACTGGGTGAGGACGACCAAATCAATCCCCCCTCCTTTGGTCGTCCTAGGCCCACCGTTCAGCTCTGGTAGGTGGGTCCGTTGTGAGGGGTAAAGGGGTGTGTTTGTGGGTGAGAAGTGTTCTCAATTTGATCAATCCTTTGTAGTATAGATAGATTATTGTTTGTAGAGGGGAGGGCTAAAAGAAGAAAAGAGAGATGGTTTTTTTTCTACTTTTGTATCAGGCTGGTATCAGTCCACAATTTCATCACATAATTACTAAGAGTGTCATGTCATCTTATGGATGAAATAAAAAATGCATAGTTTCATAGACAAGCTGAGTATTTAATTTTTCTATAGTAGTGTAATTAAATGTGTCTAGGGATGAAACAAAATAGCTCTCAATACAAGTTTCGTACCTTGGTAAGTGCACATGGTGAGTGTCATGGTGATGAAACTCTCTTTTTCGCTCCCCTCATAATTACCTTACAAGATAAATAATTTTACTGATGTGTCATAAAATTTACTACACCTAAAACCCACTGAGACTGGCCTTCGGCATCCACACACACGATGGAGATGGACTGCATTAATCCTCCCAGAGCTAAACAAATGCTAACAAATTGTCAAGGGGATACCTAGTTTCACAGGTAGCAGCGGTAGCCTAGCCAAATTCTATGTAGATAAATGTAAAACTTTTAAAAACCTCGCTCGCAACAAACGATGGTGCATCGATCGTACTATTCCATTTGTTCACGAAAATAATATTTTTTTGTAGGTTTTGAGTTGCCCACTTATACTTGGTCCTCTAAATCATTTACCCCTTCTTTCTCATTTATTTACTAAAATAATAGATTTGGGACTAGAGAACTTAGTCAAACACTAGTTACTACGGCAAACGACTGGACAATTCAGAACCGAGCTTACAATCCACATGAGCTTTTTTTTTTTCCGAATCACATAGTATAGACGCAGATGCTCACATATACGTACGCACACTTGCCTCTACAAACATACGCACGCAACCCTATCCCTAAGACTGGATCAGCAAATCCTCCAAATTGACGAAGTCACCACAGGCACCTCGCTATCGAGGGGCACGTCGCCTACCACTGAAAGAATAGCACCAGTTAAATCCTGGAATAAATCCAGAAAAATGCGAGCACCAGTGCCGAGTCGAGGACTCGAACCCTGGTGGGCTGGTTCCACCACAAGAAACCTTACCAGCTGAGCTAGAGCTCAGTTCGCTACAAATCCATAGGAGCTTACAAATAACGACAATTAATGGATCAATGGCCAATGGTCCATAACCTTCGACAGGGACATTAGAGTATTCTCTTCGTGTTTAAAGTTATCTATCTATAAAAGAACGAGTAGAATTGAAAACGTTTCTCACCTAATTTGGGTCCGCCTTACCCATCACGTTGGACCCATCTGTAAGAGCGAAGGGAGGTGGGATTAGGTGTAGACCCCTCAAAACCACGAGTTAGAGAATGTTTCTACCCAAAACAAATTGTTTTTTTCCAAATTAACTTGTTCTACCCGCAATGCACCCAACTGTCCCCACCTGGCAGACACCAGCGACGCACGGAAGTTTATTTCTCTCGCCTCCATACTCGTTAGGCAAGGACAGATTCATCCGCGGGTCTTTCACGCCGTTCGTCGCCTCGCCGCCTCGGGGCACACGAAGCCTACTCCAGAGCAGGGTTAACAAAACCGTGGTTTTACGGTTTTCGTTAGGGAAAAAACTGGCCCGGCTAACCGGTCGAACCGATCGGTTAGCCGAGTGGTCTGGTTTTATAGTATCGGTTTGGGAGCGGGCTAGGATTTTTTGCAACCGGGCCGGACCGGTTTGGTCAGGAACTGATCAGTTCGGATTCCCACCGGTTTTGTTAACTCTGCTCCAGAGTCTCCCCGTCGATGGGCTCTCTCCCGCCGACCCCAGCGTGGCCGCGTGGAGCAGAACCGCACCCTCGATCTCCATTGTTAGGGACACCACGCGGACACGCGGCAGTTCGGAGACGGCAAGCAGGTCGGCCCTCGTGGCCAGGAAGTTGTGGAAGGCCGGCCCTCATACACCGGGGATGCAGCAGACTAGCTAGCCGAGTGACGAAGCCGCCATCGTGGAAGTAGGATGAGCACGGGAAGGTTATTGTTGTCTGATCGGGAGGGAAGTGCAGCCAGTGTTGTATGATTTTCGGAGCTCAGATGCATGGCGAGAGTGGGTGGGGACTGGGAGTCATGGACTCATGGTAAATTGGTTATGCTAACTAACGAGTCACTGGTAGAGAATCGAGTATTCGTCCCTCACACATTAGTACCGGTTGTCTTAAAACCCGGTACTAACGTATACCTCGAGCTCGAGGCTTCCGAGGGCCTTCGGACCATTTAGTACCGGCTGGTAACACCAACGAGCCGGTACTAAATGCACGGGGGCCTCGGGAACCCCCCGGCACCATTTAGTACCGGCTGGTGTTACAAGCCGGTACTAAATGGGTTAGCGGGGTATAGTTGAAAAGAAAAGCATATCCCACTCAATCACAATTGATGCATAGGTGGGATTGTAGAGGGGGTTACGCGCGAGGCCAGAGGTTGTGAGTTCGTATCCCATGAACCACGCACGCACATTACGCGTGAAAAAATCGCGTGACTTGTGACTTTGCGCGTGTGCGAGCCTCTTGGTAAGCTTACAAACTTTTTTCTTTATTTTTTGGCTCGAAACTCGTGAGTACCGGCTGGTAACACCAGCTGGTACTAACTTGTCCGCCCCGTCGACCCTGTGGCCCCGTTAGTACCGGTTGCTGCAGCCGGTACTAACGGGGCTGCCCATTTAGTACCAGAAGCTCGATACCGATTGCATAACCGGTACTAACGTGACTTTTGGCCCGGTACTACAGGTCCGTTCTCCAGTAGTGAGTGTGATTGTCCGACATTTCTTCTGGTTCCAATATACAAAGCTTTAAGGACACTACCACCACAAGGCCAGTTGGAAACATTCAAAGGTGCACGAACCAAAGGCGGTCCCATCTCATCTGCTCCCTCCATTATAAATTATGTAAGTCATTCAAACCTTTTAAAGAGTTAAAGCATCCTAAATTTGGTCAAATTTACACAACAAATACTAACGTTAATACCATTAGTTTTCTTATTACATATATTTTATAGTGTATCTATCTACTCAATGTCGTCTTTCCATAATATATATTCCAGTTTCATAAAGTCAGCAAATACTCATTGACTTAATTCAATCTTGATCACCAATTGCACGATTCTTTAGATTGAAATAATTGGGGTAGGGGGAGGGGCTTGGTTGTAATGTTTTTATATGTTGAGTAAAGTAAATAACATTTACATGATAAAATTTGCTACATACATGTATAAATATCTTACAACACGAAACCGTGACAGAAGCGTCTCTTATTCAAAAAGACAAGTAATTTTATACCACGTGCGTGTCGCACGTGCGCCTTTGCTAGTCCTATATAAAAGTTCTAAAAAAAAAAGAAACCGGATCGTTGTTCAACTGGTTTTATTTGTCACTCGAGACTACAACCGGGCGTTCCCTTTCTCGAATGGAAGCACGTCGCTTTTTCTAGGATCACGCGCATGATGCCCCCGCGTCAGGAGCTCCCGGATGACGATCACGATCCAATCCAGTGAACGCTAGCTGCAGCCTGCAGCCGATCGACCGCATGCTCAGACGCCTTCGCTCTCGCGGCCGGGTCGCGAAAAAATTGAAGTCACATGAATAATTGCGCGCGCCCCCATTTATTACGATGTGCTCGTGTGCGCTCGCCCCGTCCATCCACGGCAAGATCCAGCGTTCCCCCGGTGAATGGACGGCCGCGGTTGCCTCCGTGCGAGGGAGGGCCTCCGTGCGGTTGCCTCAAGGCGGCGTGGCGCGGCAGCATCTGGCCCATTAACCGCCTCGCTGGCGCCCGCGGCCAGCGTGGCGGCCTTGTCGTGCCACATGCAATGGCGCGGCAGGGCGATTTGGCCGTGCCAGTCAAGATGGCGTGGCCAAATCGGCTACCCAATGTAAATATTGGTCTGCACCGGCTATTATTATAATATTATTAAAAAAAATAAAATTAAAAAAAAATTCGCCAGTCGCCACCGCGCTCCGACCGGCCGGGGTGCCCTCCTGCCGCGGTCTCCGCGCGCATGCGCGGCACGAGCCTATCCGCTGTTCACGGCCGGCAGTGTGCACGTCGTAATAGCCTATCCGCTATCCACGTATGCTGGCAACGCTACGGTATGGCTCCCATGTCCCCGCTGCTGGTAGTGTGCACGTCGTAGTAGGCGAGTGCTACCACACAGATCACGGGATATCCGAGAGGATTTTGTGCGTTCATGCATACGTACGTCTTTTTTTCCTTCTTCTTTTCCTTTTTTTTTTGTCATGAATGCTTGTATAGCTCTTGTGTATTTTTCTAGAGAGGGTAGAGAAATGTGAGAGCGACATTCGGGGAGACTAGCAAGCTGTTGGATCTTGGTCGCTATGCTGCTCGTCTGGTTTCAAATACTGGTAGTTTTAGCTTCGTCTTCACAAGATACTTCTTGTTGTTGAACTTCTAGGCAACTTTTTTTTTACGCCTTTCTACTATTCTCTTACCCCTCACTAACATTTTAGAGAATATTTTACAATATTTAATTGAGGTTAAGCTGGTCATTCCATCTACTCTATCTTTTTAATTAATTCCTGTGCTCAACACACAACTATCATGAATTAGAGGTTGTACTTGTACGTGTGTTTCTTATGACGTCCAGTAGCTACTCGGTGACTGAAAGGGGGTGACGTTATAGCCTCATCCAAGATGTAACTCGGTAAACCACAAATCCTCTGAAATTCTGATGGGTTGCTTGTCGATTGGACCCTTTTTAGTCCAGAGTTAGGCTTCGAAGGCATATGGTTTTGCATCGCGTTTTCATTTTAAAAAAAACCGATAAATTGCCGGCTAATGTGAACAATGTGAAAGCATTTTACAAATTACATGCTTGAGAAAGTGGATGCTGGTGGATCAGTTGCTCCAAACTCTCCATTCTGCAACAAGTAAAATAAAACAAAAAATGGTTTACTCAAGTCTGATTATAGTAATTAAGGTAGTCCAATGCACTGAAAAACAACTTCATCCTTGATGAGGCGAGAGATGGTCTTCTCCCATTCATTAAAATTTAAAAATGTGTGCATTTCTCTCCCTCCATATGCTTCAAGTGATTGAGACGACCCTATCGTGCTCATTAATTCAGTCCGCATGTTCCCGTCTCATCTCGTGCTCTATATATATTGAGGTTTGTAGCAAAACACAAATGCAAACTCACCTGCGAATTAATAAAGGGTCACCGCCGCCTCATAAACAATACCGGAACATGAACCATGCCGAAGAAAAGAATCAAGCTTGAAAGATTCAAGAGCAAGTCCCAAGTCTCATATATAATCCCCTAGAACGCGTCCCACGCTAGCTAACAAACCCATCACCCATATCGATAATGCTTTGCTGAACGAGTCCTGTTGAGAGCTGAATGGAACGATGCAAATATCCTATTGCTGATTACCGCTTCTGCTAACCGCCCCATGCCGTCACCGTTGACAAGTTAACAGTATCTGAACCGCCGTCTCTCGTGCGCCTGGCTAGTACTTGGATGACACCTGCATGATCCCCTAAAAATGCAGCCGTTGGTGTTTCCTTGGGAGGCCAGCAGGCGTCAGGAACGTGGCTCCATGGACACACCCGTCGTTGTTAACAGTGCGTCGTCACACTGGCACAGCTGTTGGTACGCTCGGCAGGCAACTCCACGACGCGCGTACTCCGTATATGTGGTGGACGAACGCCGAGTTGCCGCCGGTATCAATGCACATGCGGCGACACCGAGCATTTTGACTCCGCGCTGGGATAGACACAGCGAAAAGAGAACCGAAAAAGAGGCGTTCGTTCATGTTACTGTACAGATGCTAGTACTAGTATAGCGGCTGTGGACCATCGCTGACAAAAAGAAGGCAGAATCTGAAAAGCGTACTAGACGCAGACCAAATGGAATTACGAGTACTAATCGCTGACAAAGCAAGGTGCTCAAGCTGGCGAGGGCATTTTCCTCCGAGAAGAAAAAAATCCCGTGCCCTACTGCTGCCGTCACCGTCAGTTCTTGGCGCGGAACGTGGCCGCGACTTCGGCCAGCAGCGGCGGGAAACCTCCAAAAACCCCACGTCGCGTGAAGGCCTAGCTGGCTGTGAAATCACCCGCCCGCCCAATCATTTTCGCCGCGCCGTTCGAGGCTGCGCACGGCACGGCTCGTCCACGGAGACCGGTCGCCGGCGGCCGATCCCTCCCGCAAGCTCGTCTCCCGGGCGCCGAGGTCACTAGTGACTAGTCTAGTCTACTCTACGCACGCCTCCGTGGCGTGCAAACAAGCGCTGCTACCGTCGGGGGCCGCCATACATTCGCATCTTCGGTCAGGTCTCGGGACAGGACGCATACTACGCGTTGTGCTTGTGCTGCCCCGTACGTCGCCTCTTGCGCGTGGCTTCACGCCTCGGCGAGAAAGAAACCTCGCCACCGTGTGGTCGCCGGAGAGCCACGACCGGCGGCGGCCGACGGGTTCCGCCGTGTCGCGTTACGCGTCGCGGAGGACGGAAGGACTTGGAGCACGCAGGCGCAGCGGTAGGCCGATAGTGGGCACGTTTTCGGGCACCGAGCGCTGATCTGGGATTCTAGAATATGCTAAGAACCACCGGGATCGGAGCTAATAATGCAGGAGGGCAACGGCTCGATATCTATATTTTTTTTTTCTGTTTCTTAAGAAAGCTGCGGAATGTGTGACAACTAATTCCGGTACTTGTTTATGGAACCATCGCTGTTTCGCCAAAAGGAATAATTAGTTTATAACCTGAATAATGTGCTTGACAATACACAGCATGCTTTCAAAAAATATACGTTGAAATGCTGTTGCCTCGTCATCATCTCTAGAAAATCTCAAATGTAGGATTACTGTACTTATATCCTGTCATTTTTAGACGATACTTGCTATAATGATCAGTTGTCGCGCCACTCCCATCACCCATTTGCCATCATTTTTGAAGCTCTTCATCAATCATCACACACAACTACAAGAGAAAAAAACAGAATAATTTCCCAGAAGAAAAATGCGACGCGACAGTATTGGCGGCGCAGGAGAGGACTGTACAAGTGGAAATTCAAACAGAAAACGAACATAAATACCTCCAAGAACACAAAAAACGCAAACTAAAACCACAAAGAAAAGCATTAAAGAATAAACAAAACAGATCCCAATATATTCCCTCTCACTGAGGCCAGCTCGCCCTCTCCTCCCTCCTGACCACCTCCTCCCCTCCAGGGCATCCATCCTCCACGCCTCACGGATTTCGCAGGGGCAAAAAAAAGGAAAGCGAAATCAACCAATCTCCTCATCATTCACGGCCTCGGCCTCCGCCTCCCTCCCCCCCAGAAATTTCCCCATTTCCGCCGCTCGCGATCGGCGCCGAGCTCTCCGAATCCCGGGCCCCGGATTCGAGACCGCTCCGCCGCGAGACTCGGGGGAGACCGCCGGCCTGTAGCTCGGATTCGCGGGCGCGGCGGGTGTGGTTCCCGCGCGGGGAATGCTCTACCTCAAGCAGCCGGGCGGCGCGGATTTAGGGTTCCGGCGTGGGGGCTACGGCAGCTGCGGTGCTCTGATCTGCCGCGCCGGCGGATGCTAAGAGATTGAGCCGGCCCGCGCCGGGGGATTCGGCCGGCCATGGCGGCGGCAGCGGAGGTGGACGGCTGCCTCCAGAGCTTCGAGCTCTACGAGGCCGAGTCGGTGAGCTCCTTGACCCCGGATCACAATGCGCCGCTGCGTCGTGCTGGTGCTGCTGTTGCTCTCGTGGCTGGGTGGTGGAATTGTGTCGTTCGTCGTGCAGCTCGTCCTGCTGCTTTGTGTTTTAGGCAAAGGTTACTGTGGAGGTGGTCGAGCTTCTGACGTCGCTTAGTTAGGGTCAAGACCTGGGGTCTGCGCGCCTGGATCATGTCATGCAGCACTGGGATTAAGAATTATGATCCTTGTTCATTTATGACGTCTGGTGTGATTCGGGTGTGCTGGCCTGGGAAGCTATTGCTTCACTTTATTTTCAGGAGCTTGTAGCTGCTTATGTCGTTCCGTTCTATGTGGAAGATACGGGAATTCTGCCTCCTTTTGTGTTAGTTGTGATGCATATCTCTGGTTTGTTTTTTTGTTAGGAGAAAGAGCAACGCGTGTCGCAGTGCTATTAATGTTCATTTATTGGAATTTTGGTTAAAAAAAGATACCTTTGTATGCTCCTTGCAGTTTTCTGTTATTATTACGATGCATAAGGGTCTGGTTTCCTTTTTGTTTTCTGAATCCAATTTCTAGCCCGCGTTTCATGCCCCCTAGTGTTTGAATGTTTGGTTGCAAAGTGTTTGGTTAATTTTTCTTTTTTGTGGCATATTTATTTTCAGTTCCGATACATTCTGTTACAGAGGTCTTGTAGAAAATGTGTTTGCAATGTCATGCGCAAAGGGATTGTAGAAAATGTGTTTGCAATGTCATGCGCAAAGGGAACCTTAACGTTTCTCACGCCTTGCCCAGTGTTTACGGACTAGAATACAGGAATCGGGCATATGTGCCTTTTGGATGTGAGATTCTTGTAAGGTTTTAAAACTGAAAACTAGAATCACCTTCTTTGAAGTTTGACCATTCTATGTGTGACAATGTAGAGTTATGGTTAGTTACTTTCTGTTGTCCCTGACAATTCAAGAATTTTGTATTATTTGCAACAATCTGTTGTTTGGGATATTGCAAATACGAACAGAAATTGTTGCGAATTTCTTTTTTCAGTTGAAGAGGATCTGGCAGGATATCACTAATATCACATACTACTGAATATATTAGAGTGTTTTTTTTTAAAAAAAAAACTAAGAGTAGGTACAATGTACATGGGTGGGCCATGACTGAAATTATAGTTTTGAGGAAGATGGAAAACTGAAATTTAGAACAAAGAAAGGCAGTGGATTTGAATTTGGTGTGTATTTTGGCTAGTATAGGTAACAAATAGTGGATCTCGTCCATGTAACCTGCCTATTAAAGTATCTCCAGTTGAGCTTTAATTCTGAATTATGATCCAATGCACATTTCACCAAACGTGAAGGGATCTTTGGATAATTTGTGACTATCGGGTGCCACCTGAATCTTTATCTTCACTTGTAGCAGTTTGTATTTACTGAAAGTTGAAAGTGCGTCATTGAATACCTGTTACCATATAGCGGTTCAATATTTTCTTTGCAATTAAATAATGTATTTTTTACTTTTGCAGAAATTTTATATTCTTGGAACTAACACTGACAAGACATTATGGAGATTACTCAAGATTGATAGAATGGAACCATCAGAGCTCAATGTAGATGAGGATTCCACTGTGCACTCACAGAGTGACTATATTGATCGGCTAAAAATTCTAGATGAAGACCATAGGTCAACTGGTGGTGTTAAATTTGTCACCAACTGTTTTGGAATCATCGGTACACTATCCCATCTTTCACTGATCATAATTTGTTCCAAAGTTGGCAACATTTTCCTTCATCGACAATACATTTTCTTTGCAGGTTTCATTAAGTTCCTCGGGCCCTATTACATGTTAATTATTACTGAGCAGAGAAAGATCGGGGACATATTTGGCCATCCGGTATACCAAGTTACCAAGACTGCAATGATTGAGTTATCAAATTCAAAGACCAGACCAAAGTTAACTAATTCCAAGGACGAGAACAGGTGTGTTGCATGACTGCACCCACATTCCCATTATACTCATCATATCCTTCACATTATCATACGCTGATAGTTAGATTGAACATTTTCTAACTATTTATTAAAATGCCGTATCTTTTTTCTTAAAAATGAAAGACTCAGCCATATCATAGTTGCATGGTATGCCGAGGTAGTTGCACAGTATGAGTGTATGTTCATAACAAGCCAACCTTAAATCATGCAGGTACAAGAAGCTCTTGCAGACAATTGATCTTAGAAAAGACTTCTTTTTTAGCCACTCATATCATATAATGCGAAGTCTCCAGAAGAATTTTAGTGATCCACAAGAAGGGTGGGGACTATATGACACGATGTTTGTGTGGAATGAGTTCCTAACTCGAGGGATACGTAGCATTCTGAAAAGTACACTCTGGACTGTTGCTTTAGTCTACGGTTTTTTTAAGCAGGTACCTATGAAGTTTATATCCTTTATCCTGTTATATGTCATTTAATAGGAGTAGTGAAATATGATAGATTGCATCCAAAGATATTTTCAGTATACTAGACTCTTACTCCTTTCCTTCCTCCCCTCCTCCATGTTCATTATCTTCGCCTGCTCTGTCTACCAAGCTAAATTTATGTTTTATATTTGCTTGTGCTAGGCAAGTAAAGATCCTATTTTTTTTGTTTCTTTGTGTTTTTCAGTCTATAATTTGTATAACCATGATGGAAAAATTGTAAAAATGCTAGAATACTAAGTATTAATGTATTAACAATTTATGCATAGGCTCATGATTTTATTTGGCACTATGTGATGGAGAATACTTATGCCCTTGGTTTTTTTTTTGGGAAAAATGATTTCATTGTATAAAGTTGTCACATTTTCTTTTCTGTAGTATACATAGACCATCCTTAAGCTTACTTACCATCGATTCTCTGTTGCTCTTGTATATTTACTAGAGCTTATTTATATGACCGTTTATAATAATAATATTCTTATTTCATTTATACAAGGATAAACTTGCAATATGTGGGAAAGATATTATGTTGACGCTCATTGCTAGACGCTCGAGGCATTATGCTGGCACCAGGTTCACACTTGCCATACTATTAGTAATATATACTCTTTTATATCAGTCATTGGTGCGGTTGGGATTCATATGCTGCATTTCCTTTTTTTTTATTTATAATATCATATAGGTATCTAAAGAGGGGAGTGAATGATGAGGGCAGAGTAGCGAATGATGTTGAGACTGAGCAAATTGTTTATGAAGACGTGCTTGGAGCTCGGCAAATAAGCTCTGTTGTGCAGAACAGGGGTTCAATTCCACTATTCTGGTCCCAGGAGACATCAAAGCTGAACCTTAAACCTGATATCATATGTAAGCATTGAAATCATTATTTTGATTCATAGGTGTTCAATCATCTGACGTTCCCCCCCTGCAGTGCATGAGAAGGACAAGAACTATGAGGCTACCAGACTTCATTTTGAAAATCTTAGGAAGAGATATGGAAATCCTATCATCATCTTAAATTTGATTAAGGTGAGCACACTGTTATCATGCTGTCACTGCTTCTGATGGATCTTTTGCATAAAAGCCCGACATTAATAATCACATACTTGCATTTTACTTTCTTTTGTTATATTTGGAAGACACGTGAGAAGAGACCACGTGAAATTATACTCCGTCATGAATTTGACCGAGCAATAAAGATTATAAATAGTGGTCTACCAGGGGAAGATCATCTGAGATTTTTACATTGGGATCTTCATAAGAATTCTCAAAGGTATTAAGCTACACACCTCTTTTTGATGCATTTGGTGTGCATAACTGAAGAAAGTTTGTATTGCAGGAAAAGTACAAATGCCCTCCAAGTGCTTCTCAAAGTGGCATTTGAAGCTCTGAACTTGACAGAATACTTCTATTATCAGGCCTCCCCAGCTCAAATAACAGAGAATTTCCTTAATTTAACCGCTACATTGTAAGTTTTTTTTGTGTGTGTTTATTATACTTGTTTTCATTGCTAGTTAATTTGAATTCCTACTATGTGGTACCTCGTGTATGTCTTAACACTTAATTGTTGTTTCATCTTTATAGGAAGAATGGTTTTGGTCCTCACGTTTGTGACGACAACAACAATTGTGGCAATGCAGACTATGTCGATGATTTTGATGATATCTCCCAAGATGATACCTGTGGCAGTTCTGATCCTGGCAATGGAATTGCAGGAGATAATTCTGAGGTCAATGGATCTACCCAAATAAAGCCTCCAAAATTTCAAAAGGGTGTCTTACGAACGAACTGCATAGATTGTTTGGACCGTACAAATGTCGCTCAATACGCCTATGGGTTAGCTGCTCTAGGGCACCAGTTACATGCACTTGGCTCTTTAGACTCTCCAGAAGTTCATTTAGACTCCCCTTTGTCTCGACATTTAATGCACTTTTATGAACGGATGGGTGACACACTTGCTTTACAGTATGGTGGTTCAGCTGCTCACAATAAGGTACTACATTGAATGTTGTTATTTCAATTCTTCTACCCATTCCTTGATTCAATCTGTCAGAAAAAAAACTTTAGGTTCTTTCTTTATTCGTTCTACAGTATTCTTTTGTGTTGAAATAAGGAGTAATTGTACTGGCATATACATCATTTCAGAATCCATCCAATTTTGCTCTATGAGCTTTGCATCTGCTGTATGTTAAGTATGTACATGTCAGATTGAACTGATCATGTCAGGATGAGTGGCATACAGACCTGTACTTATTCTGAAAAGTAAGATAAAACAATGAAGCTAGTTGGAGTTATGAGAGTTAAATTTGAGAATTACAATTACTCCCTCTGATCCCAAATATAATCAGATCGATATGGTCTCTAACATTACACTTTGACCAATAGAAAGAGTTACATAGTAAAAAAACAGGAATATGCTATATTACATAAAAAGAGTTATATCATATGAAACTATGTACCATGAATGAACCTAGGAACATCAACCTTACGCCATCAGTGATATTTTAGTTACTGATGATCAAAGCTATTTTTTTTAACTTAATTCAAATATAAAAAAAATGAGTTACATCAAAGTTGGATGGACTTATTTTTGGGATTGGAGTAAGTACTTGACACTTGAAAAAATGTTGCTTAAATTGGGCATGGGTCTGCAGTCAATGATACGAGAACCAAAAAAATGATTAGCATCAATCAAGTTATGCTGATTAATGACCCTATAAGGTCCACTATGTGTTTCATATAGGCTCACTAGTATGCAGTCAATGATATGAGAACTGAAAAATGGTTATCATCTATTAAGTTATGCTGATTAATGACCCTATGAACGTCCATTATGTAATTCATATAGGCTCATCTGTATATATTTCTAAGTCCACTTACTTTAGTAGTTAGTGACCTATTGTAACAGCTAACTGTTGTATCAGGTATGATTGCATTACTTTTCTTCATCTGTATTTGATCAGAACATATCAATTATTATTTATGGCTGCATTACTACTGATATAGTGAACTATGACACAAATAAGAAGTTAAAGATAACTGTAACCAACATTAAGATGATCAATCATACTAAAAGTTTATTTTCAATTGTCGAGTTGACCATTCAATTATACTGATAAGGTGACTGGTGGCTAGTAACTCCAATAATAAATTCATTGGCATTTTGGCAGGTCAAATATTCTTCTATGGCATTCTTTTCATGTCGAATTGTTCTTGTATGTTTCCCTGATGAGCTTATCATGTGGTTTTGTGTGTAGATATTCTCTGCAAAGAGGGGCCACTTGAAGTTTGCTATTCAATCTCAAGAGTTCTTTAGGACACTTCAGCGGTACTATAGCAATGCCTATATGGATGCTTACAAACAGGCAGCGATAAACTTGTATGTTTGATTAAGATAATTGTTCAGCAGTGATATCTTGTATCTTTTGAAGTTTCAGTATGGAAATACTATGAATATATGAACTAAGTTACTGTCACTTGTTTCTTCCCCTCAATAAAATTCCAGATTTTTAGGATACTTCGAACCCCAGGTGGGAAAACCTGCACTATGGGAGCCAGAATCTGGTGATGAGCATGTACTTGATGATGAAACGAGGTAAGCTAGCAATGTATGTCTATATTTGAACGGACATGGTTAAGTATGGACATATGACAACGGGCTTTTAAAAATAATTTACCCTTCTCTATGAATTGGATCGATAACAGAATAATTACAAGAGTTGGCCTGACTATGACGTGTTTATAATTGATAACACATTGAATTCACACAAAATAAGTGATAGTGGAACCAACAATTTGGCTACTGATTTTTACACTGGAGCCTTAACAAATTGTGCAAACAATATCTGATCCACTTGTTCTGGTTTAGTCAGTGCACTGCAAGTTCAGGTGGAGAAAGATTTGAATTCACCTCTTTACCTTCATACGGTAGCAATGACCATTGAATTATTTGTATGGTTTACTTGCTTCTTATGGGTAGGAAGGTTTTATTGTGTTTCCTGACCATCTGACCTCGTTTTAAGAATTAGATTTCCAGATTTTATTCTTACATGTTTACAGAAATCGACACCAATCCATGTTATCAGTTATCTAATATATACATATTTTTCAGTAAATTGATGAAGAGGGCAAGGTCGGATGGCAGCATTCTTAACAAAAGCAAACCGATGTCCAGTAAAGGACCAAATGGAATGTTGAGCTCAGCATTTACTGCTTCAAAAAAGGAAGGGCAGTATCCAAACTGGAGTTCTGATTCCATGCACGGAATGTCTTCAACATCAGACAATTCTGTGTCTAAGTTTAGGTTAGTTTGTGCTTTCTGTATTCTGGAACTTCACCATTTTTTGTTCTTCTGTTAGAAGCAGAGAGGTTATCCTTAAGTATAGATTTGAGAAACTAGTAAAACTAGTATAGTATCTGACGTAAATGGTGACTGGGTGCTACACTCTACTTTCTTAATACAGAAGTCTCCTGCGTGTTCGAGGGGGCAAAAGAAACTAATATCTGACGCTGACTTAAGTTATTGATTCCCCGTTTCTCTTGAAAATACTGCAGGTATACTCCAACAACGTCTCATGTTAAGCATGTAAGCTGCGAGCTAGACTATTGCAACGGTTCTGGTGATTCAAATTTCCTGGATCTTGACTGGCTTTCAGCTTCAGAAAATGAAAGGTTCGTACCGTGCTCGTCCCTCTTTGGACTATCTTGTATCTTTGATGCATCAGTTTGCCTCTTTGTTGCACATGGTATACACATTGGCAACCAGAAATAGTTAGTTTGTCATTTTTTTATTAATTCCTTGACATCTTTTTTCAGAACAGAAGGAAAACTCTGCACATAACTTGTATTTGTGGTTTAATTGATTTTTTTTCTCAAATACTCAGGAGATCTGAGCATCATTTACAGCAAGTAGGAAAGAGTTTAAACTCACTCCGTACATCCACAGTAAATAGTTGCACAGCTGCACACGAGACACAGTGGATTCACTGGTTGTCCGTTGTGTCACAAGCAGGATTGAAATGACCAGAAAAGTCCATGCTGTGAAAGTCTAGTAGCCCCAATGCCGCACCAGAGTTGAGCCTCTTCCCTGCTCTGTTACACATCCTGTTGAACGCTTGGTGTTGCACCATTGGCCATGCAATCATTGTGATGTTTCCAATTCAGTTGAGCTAAGGAATCACGAGATAGTTGAACCCTGAAACCTCCCCTTAACTGTTTGAGGATGAACCTGGTATTTCTGTGACAGACTTGCACAATTATCCACATGGGAGGGAGGGTTGTTTGTGTTAGATGTATTTTTCTAATCCTCCACTCTAGTGATGTGTCCATGGAACTTCAGACTGACATCAGATATTTATAATCAAGATGATGGTGAATGCTTCTAACTTCATTATTTTGTTGTTATTGTTGTGCATTATGCTTAAACAGATCAAAAGCCATAAGCACTCCTGACGTTAATATTTCAACTGTTAATGCTCTCAGTGACGGTGACGTAAGCTCTGGGACAATGGTGAGTGCAATAAACTATCCTACATTTTTCTGCTGCTTCACTTTGTGCCCATTTTCTTGTGTGCTTTAGCCTTTAATAATTTTCAACCCAAGTCTATGGACCCAAGCCGAAAATATACTGTATTTGGGTTCTTTTCTGACCTGCCATTTTGTCTGTTATATTTCGTGACAACCACGCCCTTTCGTTTTTATACTACAATTATGGTTTAGAAATCTCTTTTGGGCGTAATTTCCTGAATAAGCTCGAAGTATCAACTATCAGTTTCTGGTTACCTCCAGTATGCCATTTGCCCATTTTGTTATATATGAATTCCATGAACTTGTTCTACATAGTACTTCCAAAATCAGCATGACTCTTCATTCTGGGTCTTACTAGCATGTAATTGAGAACACTTGGTACTTCCCCCCCTGAAATAGACACTTCTTGTTTTGAAGAGTATGGCTATCACTGGTATATTGCAATTGGTGACATATGTGATTCACCCAACAAATAAAACCATCAATTTCATTTGAATCTTTCAGGATAATCAAACTATTGAGTTCCAGGCTCAGGGGTTTTCTAAGGATTTTGTGCAGTGGGTTAAACAAGGAGAGGCATTTTGGTACTGATATGGCAGGGCAGCTTATCATGTAAAATCAAGGCTACGTTATGATAGCAGCTGCAAAAAGGAAAGGAAAACTGATGGTGGCCCAAACTTAGTTCCAAAGCATTAACTCTTAAATACCATGGCGAGGACCAAGGCGACATATCATCTTGCTTTGAGATTGATTATCAACCATCAGCATCCTCGTGGTATATGAGTTTGATGGGTTGAGAACCTCACACAAAGAAGAGTTGTCTAGGAAAGTGTACCATTCTGTTCATTTGTTGAAAGCTTGCTTACCAGGCGGGTAGATAGGGCATTGTTGTTATTTTTCTCAAAAGGAAAGAAAGAAGGTGGTTAGTAGTATATTATTCTTTCGAAGCTGTACCATTGTCCAGGCATCACCCCCATCTCCATCGTGTAAATATATATGCCCCAAGTGTCCACCCCCTTTCCCTTCCCCGTACCATAGTTGAGGTGGGCATGAAAGCATCATTTTTCCCTCAACCTTTTTGGATGGGACTTTTGCACACATCGTGTACATGTATTTTTCGTTGTAACAGGAGAGACAACCATTGTGTAATCCCCTTTGTGCCAAACCCCCTCTGTCCCAACGTGTACCCATCTATTACACTGTTTGTTGAATTGCAGATTACTGTAACACCTGCAAATGCTCCACCTTGTGTCGCGAAAATGTACTTGCACTACTAGCCTTTTGTTCCTCAGTGTGAAGGCTGTAGCAGTTCTAGCATGGCTTGATATGAGGATTGTGATGCTGGCCAGCCACTACCTGAAGAGACAAGGGACACGTCCGCACTGGTCGGCGCACAAGCGAATTGAGACACGCTGCCCGAGAGACCACGGCCATGTGCCTGTCGGCTGTAGTCAGTCTTGCTGGAGGCTGGAGTCATGGTCCACGTCGATGGCTGCCGGCTTTTCCAAACCTCGTAGGCCATGTGGTCGATCAGGTCGCAAGTGATTGCTGCCTCCACCTGGTTTGGACCATCCATTACTGCCTAATCTCTGCGGTTTCAGAAAGGCAGGCGTAAGCGGTAAGCTGACCCCAGCTCAGCTCCGGCGATGGCCAACTTGTGCAAACAGGCAAAGCCGCCCCCCACACTTTCCAACTAGCTGATGCAAGCTGAATCCATCCATTGGAGAATTAGCATGACCTCGCCCATTTGATTTCCTTGTTCTTTCTTTTATCTCGAACGAGTAACAAGCTGACCACACTTTCGCGAAGCGAAATGATCCACCATTCCACCTCATTTACGAGTGTTTTTTTTTATATATATACAACGAGATCCGTACTATGAAACCAGTGGTATCAGCCAGAGGCTGCATCATGAAGAGTGATCCGGCTTTTAAGAACGGAATGAGCGAGAGATCCCCTTGGTTTATGGTTGCCATTCACTCTAGGCTCTAGCGCTAGCAAGCGACATGTCAAAGAATTAAAGAAATACTATCAGTGTTATCAGTCGAGTGATTGGGTAGGCCACTCGCATAATTGGGGCGACGTCACACTAACCCGGCAGTTCATTGAGTGATAGGATCACGGGAGAAGAGGATAAGGATTAGGATCAGGGTTGAGTGCTGCTTATAATCAACTGTACTAGATGTCGACTGGTTGGATTGGATAGCTTGTCGCCTAGATCACTCGTCACCGCTTGCCAAATAGGAGGGCCAGTTTTGATCACGCCAGCATACTGATTGCTGTTGGCGACTTGGCGCGTTTAACATTGAGATACCATTATGGGAGTAGTACTACATTCCTTAATCGTTTTCAGATAGTCTGAAAATTCTAAAAGCAGCAGCTTTAAATTGTTACTACAGGTTGCTCAGACTCCCTTATATTTTGTTTTGAATGTCACCTTTTTATTTGACTTCTTTTATAAGCCAGGCGCGTTGATGCTTACAACTTATTCAAACTGAGAACGTACCCTATACGAATGTCAACCTCTGGTTGTAAAATGAATATAACAGAAGCAAAGGACAAAACGAACACAAATTCCTTCCCGATGTTCCCTCAAGGCCTCATGTGTCCCCGCTATTTTCCGCGTAAGAACCTATTTCCACACAAAGTACACACATCTAGATGCCATCCCTGCTGAATTCGTCGTCGCTTCAAATTCGTGACTCTTTGTTAGGCTAATTCCAACAATGGAGGGTTTTATGTTGATGTTTCCTAGCTAGCCACCAAGCAAAAAGGCTATGAAACAATGTTTGAAACCACACTCCAATACATTTCTTTATCAACATAGTGTTTCTTTTACACATTCAATTCATAACATCCATTTTCAATCCATAATAAAAAAATAATTAGGATTTCTAAAAAGATTAAAGGGTCCACTCATAGGAAAACCTAACCTTTCCCCGCATCAGGCACTAATGTATTTTTAACGTCTAATTAGATCGGGGAATCCTTCCAATTATGAAGTTAACCTCGTTGCTTTTTATTTTACTAGAATTAGAGACAGGCTCTATCCATTCATTCACTAGAACCGAAAAATCAGAAATTTTTTATTCAACAAAAAAATAAATTGATTTTATTATGACATGCTATTTTCTCCATTCATTACCTTTGAGGATCAGTCGCGGTCTTCTAGACTCTACCAAGAGTTTGGACGAATTTGTTGCTTCATCCAAATGTGTAAAATCTCGTAGAAACTTTTGTTGTCGCCTACATTGGTAGCTCCATTTTTTCTAAGGCCTGGTAGATCGTAAATTGATAAAATAAATACACACGTTTTGTTGTCAATGGGTACATTGTTAGCAATTGAAAAAAAATAAACAATCAATGCAAGCACCCGACATATTTCACTGCAGGGAACACATAGTTGATTCCCGTTCGATTGTGGCGGCGGACAAGCCATGATAAAATCATCTGAGAAGCACAAACATGAATCGATAAATTTTGGGATCTTGAGGTTATTGAACCGGATTTTCATTTTGCTTCTATGCTGGTTGGTTTCTAATGTTGTTTTCTACAATATAATAAAAAAATGCTTTCGGTGTTGATGTGAATTCCAGTTACTTAATTGACACATTCCACCCTGGGGTATTCTGGCTTCTAGATTTCTAGATTCCTTTTGGCATAGGAAAATTGACTACTAAACCTGTCACTATCATTTAGTCTTGTTTCATATTTCCCAACTATGACTTTGACATTTTTTCTTCAGAGACTTTGAAATGGATGACATTTTCGAATAAAGGATAAAATCATTCTGGCCATTACATCATTTATACGACTTATGCACACAGCACAGAAGAAGAATTTCATTCACCATTTAATTTTCATTTTCAGTTGGCACATGAACCTTGGACACACCAGTCACGAGGCCTATTTTTGTTAACTTCAGATTGTGGATTCTAGTTCTAAAAGCTGAATTAAAACAAGCAATCTGTTTTTTTTTAAAAGCAGTCTGTTAGAGTCCACCAATTTACATCACATTCGACAAGCTGTACCCCACACTATGTTACAATATTTAATGGACTGTTGTTTGAGCTACAACTTTTGAGCTTTTCTGAAAGCCGCAGCCGGGTCTTTTGGTTCTGAAAAGCCAACGCTAACTTTTTACTTTTAGATGATGTGTTTAGTTTTCTGAGCTCAGAAAACTAAAAAGCTCACAAACTAAACTCAGCTTTCCTGGGCTTCTAGCTTTATAAAAGCTATACTTTAAGTTTGTTGTTTGTTTAAGCTTTTGGCTTTTCACTCGGAAAAGCTACTAGGATGCTCAAACAAACAAGCCAGAATACAACTTCACAAGCCAGAATCTTCTGCTAGCTTTTATTGATCCAAAGCTAAAACAAACATGACAACATCAAAGGTAAAACAAATAGGACAACATAGACTGAGGTCCCATACTAAAACCCAGCTGAACTTGTGTGTAGGATGGATTTTGTTATTCTGACGTGTACATCTTTCTAATGTACTTCTCTCCCAAAAAGAAAAAAAAGAACGTACACCATGATTTCCCATTTCGTACGCTAAAACGAACTACCCTTTATGTTGCAATCCAGCTCGAGCTCGCTTAACCACAAAAACAAACCTAGAAAGAAGAATCCCCTTTCAGGAACGTGCAGTCATTCACAGCACAAGGAGCCTCCCGTTCTTTTCCCCGGCGACTCATGATGGACCTCACCCAACCTAACCTCTACCGTGTCGTGATCCAAATAAACCAAACCCATTTGCACAAAAAAAAAAAGGCAATATGACAACGTGATCGTGCAAAACCAGTAGCAGACTGCCTGATACTGACGACGGATTTGGAACTCGTCATGGCGGCCAGAGCAGCAAATGGAAGAACATGCCGCCGAGATGCCATCTCAATCACCTTCCTTTCTTTTTCTTGCCGTGGGTCACAGCACATTGGATTGAATCGAATCAAAAAGGAAGCCAGAAGCGACCATGGCTTGTTTCACAAGCACACGAAAGACTTATCCGCGATCCCTGACGCTATAAATTGCAGAGGTCATGAGCCCCAAACATCTGCATCCGTTCTCTGCATCTGAACCATTCCTCTGTTCTGTAGACGCCATTATTTGGCAGCTGCCTCAGTTCCTGCAAAGGTATGCATTGTCTCTCATTCGAGTTAGCCTATACGTTAGTACGTTACAATGCTGGTGAGGCGGTGGATGTGTTTATAAGGTTCTGCATGGGTTGGTGTCCTGTTGGTGAAACCCAAGAAATTAGGTTAGGTGATGTTTGTGGTTTAACAGTTGTAGTGTGCACTAGTTTAGATAGACGGGGAATATACTTGGTTCCTAGTTCTAAGGGTCACGCTCAATCCGAAACCTACCCGAATACCACCTCTAATTCAAGATACGTGTTGTTTCAGCCTACTATATTTTGTACAACTTGTAGCCAACGGTAGCTTATTTTGTCAAGTCTTACCTTAATTTTATCAAGGACTAACCGACTTCAGAGAAAAATTACTGTGAGTAAAATACTTTTATCTACTACCTCTTTAGTTCTTTTCTGGAAAACAATTATTGTGAACCGGAGGGAGTAGTCTCGGAGAGTTGTGCTATGGCAAATTTTAGTAATCTCTATTGTCCTTTGCATCCTATAACTGCTGAAAAATTGAAACGTTTTTGCAAGAGATAACTGATATGTTTACATCTGTACCTCGGTGATTTAGATGGGTGATGCAGTGACCACAGTTGGTTGCGATGTGACCCTACTTTCTTGGATCTTTAATTTTCTGAGCGTGAGATCAAAGCATTCTAATCTACTGTGACACGAGTGCGCCTTTTCCTGTTCTTTTTGGTTCCTCAAAAATGTTTCTTTTAGCTTGCAGTTTTTGGCACTGTCTCCCTTGATTTTCCATGTCAGCACTGCATAGGCTGCTCTGTTCTTGTTTGGAACCTAGCCTCCTCTCGGCGTTCCCGATGCAAGTGTTTTTTGGCTGCTCTTCAAGCGCCTAGCTGCATTTTCGCAAGAACCGAAGCTTCCTGTTCTTGAAACAAGATCAACTCAACTTTCTTGTTGTCCTTTGTCCCTTGTGCTGATGACTGGATGCAGATCTGGAGTAATTTGGATTCATTTTCAGAGATGGTTATGCTTGATTTCGTAATGAATTTGCCACTTGGGGGGAAGGGATTCTTGGTGTTTCCCCCGTTGTTTCTGCACACGAGCTTTCTGCTTTCTGAGAGACCCATGCTTTAGAGGTCAAGCTTCTAGAAAGGATTAGGAAAAAAAATAAATCGCCCACTGATCCAGTAGGCATTAGGAAGGGGAAAAATATCTCGTTGCTTTCTTTATTTTTTCCTGGACAATCTCATTGCGTCTGTAGATGATTGCAATGTTGAGCTGATCTTGGGTGTCGAATCACCAGCTTTTTCGCCTCACCAAATCAGCTGCGAGATCTCCGTGGTGAAATTGAGAAAAATATTTTTAAAAATGAGAAAATAAATTTTAAAATATTTTTTTTTAGGTTCCTTTCGTTGTTTGCTCTCCTTTTTCTCTCAACCAGTCCTTGCGTTCACTGCACCTGCTCTACACTGTAGTCTAGTATTCTGCTGCAACAAAATGGTCTAACCTTTTTCGAAACCAGCCATTGGTCTGGTAGGCCAGCATATGCTAATTGGATGCTTTTTGCTGCACCATGACCCAATTAGTGACACCATCAGGATTAGTAAAACATTTTGCTATAGTAATTTGACATTATCCATTGCTTAATTCGCTGCTTTGTCAGCTCGAGGGTGGCCCTACCATTAGCAGCCCAGCTAGCAAACTGGGTTTATGCAGCAGCTGCCCTCTATTTATTGGCCCTTCCCAGAGAAACCCTCCTTCATTGGACTGCTCCTGTTGACCATTGGGTATGTTTTTGCTATCTGTTCTTCCCCGTGCTGCTCATCCTGGTCTAATCTTTGTGCTAATCCTGGGAGGGGTTTCGCTTGTGCTTTGAGCTAATCTAGCTGCCGTAGGAAGATCTTGGCTTTTAGGCACCCGTGAGTGCCGCCTTGTTCGTTGCCACCCTCCGCCATTTCGTCAGGTTTTCTGCGTTCTCTTGATTCTTAGGATGCGTCATGGGATGAATCTTGGTGGGGTTTTGCTGACATACTCTTGGGTTTACGGATTCATCTGATGTAAATTGTTCCAATCTGCGTACAGAGCTTTCCGCGGTCCTTTTCTGAGTTTATTATAAGCGGTAAATTTTCCCCCCAAACAGTTTAACTTGAGAGGCTATAGTGAACTTCGAATCACATGTCTACAGTAAAGCCTTGGCTCTGTGATTTGCTTGGGATCTTGCTTTGATTGCGTGCTCTGCTCACCTCTTTTGCTTTCCGAGGAATGTATTGGGCCCTTTTGGTCGATATCAGCGCGAAAAAAAGTTTTTTTTACTACGAAAGTCATCTATTGGTCCATTAAGTTACGATCTTGCCTGATTTGCAATTAGGTATTCCTGATATTGATGTTTACGGTGGGGGGCGTATATTTGGAAACCAAATCCTCTTATTTTCTTAGGATTTTGACTGCCTATTAGTGGGTTTTAGAATCTGAATTGTCTGGATGTTCTAAGTCACCAAATTTATTTAATAAAGGTGGTTCCTTTTGTCCTTTCAAAACATTATCAGATAACTAAATGCTTGTGCAGAATCAGTACTTGCTTTTGTTTGGTGGAGTGGAGGATCTATACTTGCTTTTGTTTGGTGCTGGATAAGTGCTTGCTATATCATTCATTTATTTTGCTACTGTATACTAAGATTCTGTATTTGGTTAAATTTCAGTTGAGATAAACCAAATAACACAGCGCCTCCTACTTTTCTTTTAAAATTCAGTACTTGTTTGTGGTGCGTTGCTTTCACATGATTAACTAGTTCACACAGACGTAATGCTTAGTGGCACCTATTTGATTTCTGCTATTAATTAGTCCCGCTAACATTTGACTATACACCTCACATTGCACTATTGCAGTATTAGGTACCATTGAGCAATGGCTGCCAAGCTGACTCGCCTCCACAGTCTCCGTGAACGACTTGGTGCCACCTTCTCCTCTCATCCCAATGAGCTGATTGCACTCTTTTCTAGGTGAGGATGTCAAAATATGTTAACTTGCATTTACATTCTTGTAAGTGCTAATTTGGTATTTTGTTCAGCCCTGTCTCTAGGTCAGTACATCCGGCTGTAAATGCAAGCATGTCGCATACTTGCATTTTGCTTCTTTTTTTTGACAGCCATGCATGTTAAGAGTGTTACATGTTCGCTTTCAGACTCAATATATTATATATGATTATTATGATCTGCGTATGAAGTACAATTGAGTTGTTTTTCCTAAGTTTGGTTAGTCTCCCTTTCTATTTACACTAAAGTAGAATTAGTGCAATCTAGTTCATAAGACGATATCCTTTAAGTTACATCATTTGACAATTGTTTGTCTTACTAAAATCAATGCAATCTGGAGACAAGACACTATGATTTTCCATCTACATCCTTATTATTATATTTATGTTATAGCTGTCAATAAAAAAAAGGAACATGAGATGAGATGTTATGTTGGTTTTGTTTGTGACATACCATTCTTTACAGGTATGTTAACCAGGGCAAGGGAATGCTTCAGCGCCATCAACTGCTTGCTGAGTTTGATGCGCTGTTTGATAGGGACAAGGAGAAGTATGCACCCTTTGAAGACATTCTTCGTGCTGCTCAGGTAACACTGCAGATATGCCTGCTTGGATGCCTGCCAGTTGCCATTTGATAATCAACAAGTCTAATTTCCCTTGTCTGTATGTAGGAAGCGATTGTGCTTCCCCCCTGGGTTGCACTTGCTATCAGGCCAAGGCCTGGTGTCTGGGACTACATTCGGGTGAATGTAAGTGAGTTGGCTGTGGAGGAGCTGAGCGTTTCTGAGTACTTGGCATTCAAAGAACAGCTGGTGGATGGACAGTAAGTAATTAAGATGAATTCTTAGTAATTTGTGTTAAACTTCTAATTTGTAGTTTCTACATTCTGATTGTAAAACCTTGTCATATACTTAATCCAGTACCTTCTTTTTTTTCATACCAGTGCCGACAGCAACTTTGTGCTCGAGCTTGATTTTGAACCCTTCAACGCCTCATTCCCTCGTCCTTCCATGTCGAAGTCCATTGGAAATGGAGTCCAGTTCCTTAACAGGCACCTATCTTCCAAGTTGTTTCAGGACAAGGAGAGCCTTTACCCCCTGTTGAACTTCCTCAAAGCCCATAACTACAAGGGCACGGTAAGCTTCCAAAATCTAGAACCTGCCGTGCACATACTTCAGAATGGATGATGCCATTAATTCTTTTGATTATCTAGAAATTTGATATAGCCTGTAAATGTCATTATCTGATGTGATCCAGCTCTCTAATTTCTAAGCGCTGTTTCCTGTTGCAGACAATGATGTTGAATGACAGAATTCAGAGTCTACGCGGGCTACAGTCATCCCTCAGAAAGGCAGAGGAGTACCTACTGAGCATTCCTCAAGACACTCCCTACTCAGCGTTCAACCACAGGTTATTTCTTGATAAATTGTCTACCGTTTAACTCTGGTTGAAATATGGCAAATGGATTGACTGCTTATAATATCATCATGATCTGCATTAGGTTCCAAGAGCTCGGCTTGGAGAAGGGCTGGGGTGACACTGCAAAGCGTGTACTTGACACACTCCACTTGCTTCTTGACCTTCTTGAGGCCCCTGATCCTGCCAACTTGGAGAAGTTCCTTGGAACTATACCAATGATGTTTAATGTTGTTATCCTGTCTCCGCATGGCTACTTTGCTCAATCCAATGTGCTTGGATACCCTGATACTGGTGGCCAGGTACAGAGGCTAAATGCGTATTTTCCTTTTAACTAGTGTACGTTTTCTTATTTCTCATTTTCAATGGCATTACTTGTCAGGTTGTGTACATTTTGGACCAAGTTCGTGCTTTGGAGAATGAGATGCTTCTGAGGATTAAGCAGCAAGGCCTTGACATCACCCCTAAGATCCTCATTGTACGGATCATGTTCCATTTTCTGAGCACTTCCATTGTGTTGTCCGTTAGAAGGTTACTGAGTAAATGTGCCTACATGTTTTTATTTGTTGCAGGTTACTAGGCTGTTGCCTGATGCTGTTGGTACTACTTGTGGCCAGCGGCTAGAGAAGGTCATTGGAACTGAGCACACAGACATTATTCGTGTTCCTTTCAGAAATGAGAATGGTATTCTCCGCAAGTGGATCTCTCGTTTTGATGTCTGGCCGTACTTGGAGACATACACTGAGGTATACCAGCTTATTATCTGATTGGATGTCCTACACAGCCTAGCTTGTTCGATTAATACTGAAGTCGTGCATTCTGTGCCACAGGATGTTTCCAGTGAAATCATGAAAGAAATGCAGGCCAAGCCTGACCTTATCATTGGAAACTACAGTGATGGCAACCTAGTTGCCACCCTGCTTGCGCACAAGTTGGGCGTTACTCAGGTTTGTTTGATTGTACATGAAGTATATCTTGAAAGTTCTTAAGTTTCCCAACTGCTTATGGTTTACATTCTTACAGTGTACCATTGCCCACGCCTTGGAGAAAACCAAATACCCCAACTCAGACATATACTTGGACAAATTCGACAGTCAGTATCACTTCTCATGCCAGTTCACAGCTGACCTTATTGCCATGAATCACACTGATTTCATCATCACCAGTACATTCCAAGAAATCGCTGGGAGGTAAATTGTGTATTTTAAGAACAGTAGACCATCAATGTGTAACAGTAACTAAATGAGTATCTGATGCTTGCTGTGTTGTTTTTGCAGCAAGGATACTGTTGGGCAATATGAGTCCCACATCGCATTTACCCTTCCTGGGCTTTACCGTGTTGTACATGGCATTGATGTTTTTGATCCCAAGTTCAACATCGTCTCACCTGGAGCAGACATGAGTGTTTACTATCCGTACACAGAAACTGACAAGAGACTCACTGCCTTCCACCCTGAGATTGAGGAGCTTCTTTTCAGTGATGTTGAGAACTCCGAGCACAAGTGAGTACTGAAATAAACTTGGAAATATTTCAACACTCATCTTCTTGCCTGCCCTGGGTCTTTCTATCTATTAAGATACGCAAGAAATTCCCATTCACAATAATTAGCACCTGACATGTTGATGCACCTTTTATTACTTTGCAGGTATGTATTGAAGGACAAGAACAAGCCAATCATTTTCTCAATGGCTCGTCTTGACCGTGTCAAGAACATGACAGGCTTGGTTGAGATGTATGGTAAGAATGCACGCCTGAGGGGATTGGCAAACCTTGTGATTGTTGCTGGTGACCATGGCAAGGAGTCCAAGGACAGAGAGGAGCAGGCAGAGTTCAAGAAGATGTACAGTCTAATTGATCAGTACAACTTGAAGGGCCACATCCGTTGGATCTCGGCTCAGATGAACCGTGTCCGCAATGCGGAGTTGTACCGCTACATTTGTGACACAAAGGGAGCATTTGTGCAGGTATGCATACATACTTGATCTAATAAGTGACTTCTGAGTTCCAGCAACAGTGCAATCTACTTTCAGACAACACAGTATCTGGCTATCTGCAGGACTGAATTCCTTGTGTCACTTTGATTTTGTAGCCTGCACTCTATGAAGCATTTGGCCTGACGGTTATTGAGTCCATGACATGCGGTTTGCCAACAATTGCGACCTGCCATGGTGGCCCTGCTGAAATCATTGTGGATGGGGTTTCTGGTTTGCATATTGACCCTTACCATAGTGACAAGGCTGCAGATATCTTGGTCAACTTCTTTGATAAGTGCAAGGCGGATCCAAGCTACTGGGACAAGATTTCACAGGGAGGCCTGCAGAGAATTTATGAGAAGTATGCAATTTTCTCTCCTGCTATCTACAGTGCATATATAAATGGACACACGCTGATGAATTCTTGTTTTTGATGGAAATCCACATAATGTGCTTGTCTACTTGTCTAGTGCTGTTATTGATATATTAGAGATGTGCTTGATCATTGATGTGACCTATCAAAGATTTCACGATGGCAACACCTAAGATAGCTGTGTTCTTCTGTATCTACTAGTCTGTGTAAATCAATCCTGATGCTATATGCTTTGAATTGCTCAGGTACACCTGGAAGCTGTACTCTGAGAGGCTGATGACCCTGACTGGTGTCTATGGATTCTGGAAGTATGTGAGCAACCTGGAGAGGCGTGAGACTCGTCGCTACCTTGAGATGTTCTACGCTCTGAAATACCGTAGCCTGGTAAGTTAGCTGACAACTGTAGAGAACATATGCATATCAATGTGGATTCATTGCAGCAGTCTTAGACAAGCAGATCGACTAATACATCTCTTTCTTGAATCCAGGCAAATGCAGTTCCATTGTCCTTCGACTAGTGCGTGAAGAAGAACAATTAAGCGGGAGAACCATCAGCTACATTATGATTGTTCACCGTCGTTCGTCGTTGTTAGTCATGTGTTTTCAGTTAAGTGTAGCTTGGTTTTCAAGCACTTGGTACTATTCATGTTTTGGGCGGCGCTGGCTGGTTCCTGCTCTGGGCTACTAGCTGCACCTTTTGCTTCAAATAAACGCCTGCTCATGTCAAATGTCTTCCAGAATTCAATGCAATGTTTTGTTGCCAAAGTATTTTCTCTGAATGGCCCTGATGTTATGTTGTGTTAATCATCTATCCATAGCCCGGTGCTTGTTTCAAATTGTGGAAGTCTGCTGTGCAGTCTTGATTGCTTAAACAGAAGGGGAAAATGCATGATAAAGAAGTGCAAACTTTGCACTGTCCAGAGGATCATGTGGTCATGTTATTGTAGTTGCCGACCTGTCCACTGCTGTACGTCAGTAACATGGCTGGACGTGTTCATTTGGCAGTAACTTGCACACAATATTAGCAGCAAATTGATCGAAGCAGGTATTGCTATGCTCCCTTTTGTATAAGGAGTATAAAGAGGTGAAGGTAGTGGAGATGCTTGTAGATTTCAAAGAAAGCAGCTTACTTGAGTTGAGCCAAGGCATGAGTGTGCGACCAGCTATTCACCCAAGCATCGCACATCTGATAGGGCAAGTGGAAGCACTGTGACACTATAGTGAGAGACACTTTGGGAGTAGGGTTGGGAGGTGTTGGGAAATGACGCTGGGGTCATTCCAAAGCATGAGGCGCGGCTTTCTCTCACCATGCTATGTTGGCGAGTTAGCTCGGATCTGTAGAGTCTAGTTCCTCTCATTTTGTTGAGCGCCAGGCTCGTTCCTTTCCAGAGCCGACCCACAGTGCCATACACTTCAAGCCAACACGGGGTGAGCGCCATCAGCCACAACAGAAAAAAGAGCACAGGAACACAAAGGCTGCACTTGGATTCTGCTAATCCGCATGTTTTTCTTGCTGAAAATCTAAAAGAAAAAAAGATCACACAGGCTGCAGTCGGATCCAGTTGCAGCGACAGAATTGGCAATGATCAACTGAATACGTCAGTAGCATCTAGTTCTTGATGGGGCAGACAGAGGAGGGGCGCAGGGTGAACCGTCCGAGGAATGTGAATAGGCCAAGCGGAGGAGAGTTGGGAAACACGGCAGGGTGAATTGGTCAAGGAAGCAAAATAGACTCTTTTTTTTCCTACCTTCTTAATAAGGGGAGGGTTATAATCATGTATGCCCTAGGGATGATCCGACTTTGCCCCCACACACTTTTCTTATGTGCACTGTGCTTTGTCGACATACTACTTATTTTTATGTTTTTTTCTATCGGTGCCATGTGATAATCTGGTAGGAATCAGTTTGTTTAGTTCTAACTGGGCAATGTATAACTGTGGCAATGAAGTATGTGGTCCATTTTCTGCATCTCCATAGAATATCTGAGGCGGTACAAGTTTTGATATGTGCACACTGCCATCAACATTTGTTGCAGCCTTTGCTTGATTTTAGCATCAGCTCAAATCAATGAGACATTACTCTCCTTAAATGTTGGATGGGTAAGGAGAAATCCTGCAACATCTCAAATACACAAGCTCACTTGAGACAAATATATATCAGGTGGCATATCATCTGTGAAACGTAAGTTTCATTGCCCCTGTCCACTAGAAACATGGGCATCGATGCACAATATTGTATTAGCACACATGGCAGGACTAGGAATAGGGGGCACTCGGGAATGCGGCAATGCATCCGGGAGATATGGTACCTATTGCACTATTGTGTGTACCTGGAGAGAGCTTGCTCTTCAGCTAAGCATGCTGAGTGCTGTTTCATGGTAGTGTTTTTGAACTTCGGAGATCTTATGTGCTTTGCGAGGATTTATAGCAGAGTCGTACTACATTTCCTCAGTAGGCTAGAGAGCAAAGAGACGTCCGATCGGCATAGCAACATTTACTTGCTTGAAGTGTCAATATTACGGCCACAAGTTAATAAGTTTGATACAGTTAGTAGTAAGCTACAACATTAGAGTGCTAAAGTTATTTATTGAATCGAAAGCTCATGTTACTCTCCGTTGATCATTCATAAAAGCAACATCTTTTTCTTTTTTTTAAAAAAAAATCCATAAAAGAAGGCTACAAGTCTCTGCACTGGCTGTAGTCTTGCGAGCCATTAGGCAAGTTTGGAAAATTTTCCAGCAGCACGTGGGTGAGGCTGCCAAACCTCGGGCACACGGAAAAGATGCTCACTGCCGTGTGCGAAACAGAAGGCCCACGGCGAAATCTCGGCACACGGCAAAGAAGACTTTGCCGTGTGTCAGGACCTAGCACATGAGAAAGAAGACCTTTGTCGCATGCCAGCGGACTGACGCACGGTAAAGATGTCACGTGCGTGCCACGCGCTCACCAATCACGGCCGCGAGACGGACGTTAACTTTTGCCGTGTGTCTAACACCGGCACACGGCAAATCGACCTGTTTTCCGTGTGCTCGTTAACCGGCACACGGCAAACTACTGACATGTAGGGCCAAGTAGCGGACCACTGCACCGGCCATTAGGCTGTCCGTGGGAGGAAGCTACTTTTCCATGTGCCGGATGGTGCGCACACGGTAAACGACTGACATATGGGACCGGGTAGCGCGCGACCGTTAGCTACCCGACACGCGGCAAACATAGCTTGCTGACACACGGTAAAAAAATTGTTATTTGCCATGTGCCAGATAGCCGACACACGGCAACGCATAAAAAAAAAATTATTTTTTCCATCCAATTTTTTTCTTCACTTCACCTACATTGCTTTGGATTCTACGTTTGAGCTTGGTGAATTTCTCGCTTTGTTTGCTATATTTCACAAATTTATTTCATTCAAAGGATTTTTTGATCTTTTCTCAAACTTGAACTGAAAGTGTCTGAAATGATAGAATAAAGTGAGTGGAAAAAGATATTCATGATATTGAGGCTATTCTAAGGAATCCTTCATTTGGTTGTAATAAAATTTCAAAACTTGTATTCACGAAACATTGCCGCGAACATGGGCCAAATAGTGTTTAAATTCTATAAAATCCAAACGAAGACTGAAATTCATGAGATTTGTACATATCTCATGGTATCATGTGGGAAGTTCATGATAAAAAGTTGAGTAGGTTTCAGACATTTTGGCATGTGCGATGCTTGTAAACCGAAGCTTTGTAGTAAAAGATTCATGCATTTTTGTGCGCCGAATGTCAAGGCACACGGCAAACACGGACATGTGTGTCCATGCCGGGCCCGGCTGAGCACTGGATTGTGGCCCCCCTGCTGTTTGCCGTGTGTTTTGGATCCGGACACACGACAAACGACCTTACTAGCAGGCCCGGCTGGCACTAGCATGTGGGCCCGTCCTCGGTTTGCCGTGTGCCACGGATCTGGGCACATGGCCAAGGTTCCCACATGGGACTTATCCGCGGCACCCTAGCCACACACACTCACACACTACACACACTCCCGACCACCGCAGCCGCTTCCGCCGCCTGCCACCGCTGCTCCCGACCACTGCATCGTCGCACCGCACTGCACCGCTCCCTCCCGACCACCGATATCAAAGGAGATATCTGTCAGTTAAATCCTAAAATTTTTCAATTTTCAAAAACATCTGGGTATAAGCATAGTCAAATTGAAACCAGAATGCGAACTGAGCTCTAGCTCAGCTGGCAAGGTTTCTTGTGGTGGAACCAGCCCACCAGGGTTCAAGTCCTTGACTCGGCACTGGTGCTCGCATTTACCTGGATTTATTACGGGATTTAACCGGCACTATTCTTTCAGTGGTAGGTGACGTGCCCGTCGATAGCGAGGCGCCTGTGGTGACTTCGTCAATTTGGAGGATTTGCCAGCCCAGTCTTTCGGAGGTGCTCATAGGGGTAGGGTTGCGTGCGTAAGTTTGTAGGAGCAAGTGTGCGTACGTGTATGTGAGTGTCTGCGTTTGTACTGTGTGATTCGAAAAAAAAAATTGAAACCAGAATGGCTGTGTTTGAGTGTATAGTCAATGCACTACGAGGTATAAGTTGTCATATATGTGAACACTGGCATGCGCATTTGTTGCAGCCTTTGATTGATTTTCGCATCAGCTCAAATCAATGAAATATTACTCTCCTTTACTTAATGTTGGAGCAGTAAGGACTAAGGACTAAGAAGAATTCCTGCAACAACAACTCAAATACACAAGCTCACTTGAAACAAGTATATATCAGGTGCCATAAGCCATATCACCTGTGAAGGGTAAGTTTCATTGTCCTGGTCCCCTGAAACATGGACATCGATGCGCGAGTAGGAACACATGGCAGGAGTAGGAATGAGGGGCATTGGGGAATGCAGCAATGCATCCGTGAGGTACTACAAAACCAAGTGCGGCTTTGCCGCGCGTTGCTACGACTTGGTCAGTTCTAATGCATCCGTGAGGTACTACAAAACCAAGTGCGGCTTTGCCGCGCGTTGCTACGACTTGGTCAGTTCTAGCTTTGTCTGTTGTACCGAGCCTGAGCGTGGGTTTTAGAGAAACGATAGTCCTTGTGGCTCTGCTTGCACGGTTGCACCTCGCTGTAAAAAAGGAACACCAAGAAGCAGAATCAGATTATTATTCTAGGTACATTCTGAAGTTTAGAGGTGCGTGATGCTTGAATATTTGGAGGGGAGATCTGTTCTCATCTTTGAATTTGCTAAGCACGCTCATGGTGATGTATCATTACAGAGGCTTAAAGCCAAAGGAAATGTTGGAAACTGATAGCTAGCTTGTTTACAGAAAAACTGATAGCTATGACATTGGTGTCCACAATTAAATTGAACTTGGTTCTGAAATAATCGATCATGAAAGTACTGATCACTGAACTCGAAATCTCAATTCTTTTGGTATAAATAGTGTCCAACATACACATTTACTTCTGCACCTCAACATTGTGCCTATTAAGTATGTCTTTATCTTGATCATGAGATTAACACATAGCTGCACACTTTCGACCCATCCACACACATCGCTTTTGTGCTCACCGAACGAAATCCTAGCCTAGTGTCATCGAGCGGATGCGGCACAAAGGGTGCATGGGAAGGCGGCCGCTGCCATTACTGCACCGTGCCACCGCGGAGGGCGTAGCTGCCAACAATGTCGCTTCTTGCTGGAGAAGCAGCGGAAGCCATTGCTCATCTCCACTCTCAAGTAGTCGCTAGGAACTCGGCCGTCTGGGGCACGGTGACCAATTGACCATGGTAGCGGAGGCGGAGGTTTCGTCGTTGTCACAGGCGACGCCACGGCCCACAGAGCACCAGCACCCACTCAATATCTTACTCTCTATTGATCATTCATAAATGCAGTTTTTTTAAAAAAACAATTGCATAAAAGAAGGCTACAACCTGCAATTATGTGCCTCTTTTTCGCGGGTAATTATGTGCCTCTTGGCTGAACCTGTTTTTTTTGTTCTCTGATACAAGTTGTCAGGTAACCTAAAAGTTGCAGAGACATCAAGCAACCTGAATGCTGAAAAATGTTCCAACTTACCAAATGTCCCACAAGACTAGCTTCGTACAAGCTTACAGTTAGGGATGAAAACGGATCGGATACGAACGGATATACCTGGATACGAATATAAATATTAATTTTTTTTGCCGGATATGTCGGATATATATCGGATATTGATACACATTACACTAGAAACTTGGCGCGGACGTTGCCGCGCCTAGCCTGAGTTAGCCAGCATGTGTTTCTCTTGTCGATTTAGCACATATTGACCAGTTTGGAATTACTTAGTAGATACGTGAACAATGGTTCTAAATATGTTATATAAAATGAGGAGGAGGTATGAAAAATAGCTATGAACATTTTACATATAGGAAACTACTTATCATTCATTTATTAGAAGTAACTAATGCAAATGAATTATATTGATTGGTTGTATACTTTAGTTAAAAAGAAGTTGTATATTGGCATGTTTCTTAGGATAATCTATAGAAACATTATAGATTTTCAAATTTTGGACAACTTCCATGTTGAACATCATTTGGCTTAAACCCGATTCTGTGTTTGAATTATAGGTGGAATTAATAAATATTTCTACATATATTATACATTTATTGATAGTAGTTCTGCATATGTTATACAACACAAGGAGGATGTATTCAAAGTAGTGGTGGGCGTTCCACATATAGAAACTGCTTATCATTCGTTGGATATTGGCACCTTTTGTATATTTTATTTTATTAGAAGTAAATAATGAAAAATAAATTATATTGATTGGTTGTATATTAAAAATAAGTTGCAATTGTATGTTTCTTAGGATAATCTAAGTGTTTATAATTTAAAATTTTGATTTATATATCAAAACATTGTATATTTTTATATTTTTAAGAACTTCCATGTTGAACTTCATTTGATTTGAACATGTTTAGGTGTTCGAATTATAGGTAGAATGAATAAATAACATGTGTAAATGTTGCGTGGCTACGGTTTGATTGTATCGAAATCCAAGGGTTGTTTTAAAAGTTGCCCTGAAAGGTGGATGAACGGCGGGTTATATTTCGAGAAAGCTCGAGGGTGGTTTTGAAAACCTAAGTCTAGAGGGATGAGAGGGACGACGGGTTCTATTCTCACTATATTCGAGGACCTATATGCAAAACAACCAAAAGATGCTGATCCTGGCCGTCCACGAAACTGATCCGACGGGTGAGTGTTGTTGATAACGTGGCCCAACGTGGTGAGAGATGAGGTCGCGTGGTTCGTTCTTTTATAAGATATCTGCAATAGACATTCAACTTTTGTTATGCGGATACGGATATTGATTTTCCGGTTTCGGATACAGATTGTACCATTTAAGGCCTGAGGGCCTTTGGTCGGTTGGTCGGACGGGAAATATCCATACCACTTTCATCCCTCCTTACAATGCTTGTTTGAAACATATAAAATACAATTACCAGTCCCTCACCACGTGTCTTTTAGACCATACCGTTACCAGAGGGAAAACTCTGTTCTTGTGGTGAACTGGGTTGAGTTATGGCTACCTTGGTTGAACTATGGCTCAATAAAGACATACACCCAGGTTATTTGAGACAATTTCTGAGGACATGTCGAAACTAGAAAGCCTCCTCAAAACTTGAGCCGGACAAGAGAGATGTCAAATATATACCAACTTGGTTGTATAAAAGGGAGGGAGGCAAAGGTTCTCAAGAATGTGCTTATATACAAGTAGTCAGGCCCTGGTAGCTCTACCATACCATCGCTGGACCTGGACAGGCTGATCAAAAGCTTTCAACTAGAGCCTAATGGCTATTGCAAGAATCTAGGACTGAGAGACATCAAGAAAAACACAGGCATCAAGATCTCCAAGGCCACCTGACGCAACGAGCCCGGCCGTTCGGCGATGTTGGGCGCTGCTGCCTACCTCACGGCGGCTGTTCCACGCATCGGCGAGATAAAAAATCCCCAGTTCCCAAACTCTGGCAACGTTTGAGAGAGAGGCAACAGGAGTCAGACAGGGCTCGCGGCGATCCACCTGCAGGTTTTGCACCAGGGCCCGTTCGGAAAGCAGGATGCCGTGCAAGCGCAGCAGGTTCGCAAGAGGCCACGAGGGGCCATCAACGAAACATGACGACATCGAACGCAATTGGTGAGCCGGCACTGGCTCCATGGTGAGAGTGAATGTAATTAGCGAGTTCTCCTCCTGCACATCGCAAATGTTGAGAGGTTGCTGGTTACCTCTCTTCTTGCCTTGATTGATTCTAGGTATCTTAATATGTTTTTTTGGAACGAACAAGTATCTTCATCTTACTTTTGTTTCTCACATATTTGAGATGTGTAGGCTAGTACTAATCCGTGTTTCCTTTGCTTATATGACACATTTTGCTTCAAATAAATGTAATCTGTCTTCCAGAATTCAATGCAATGTTTTGTTGCCTATTCATCCAACTTTTTTCCAATGTTTTGTTTTCTTTGCTTATATGATACCTTGAGTCTTTGCTCAGAATGACTGTGATGTTCTGTTCTCTTAATTATTATCTGTTTCATAGCCTGGTGCTTGTTTCATATTTCAAAAGTTTGTTGTGCCAAGCCTGACTGCTTTAACAGAAGTGAAAAATCCATGATAAAAGAACTCGTGCAAACTTTGCACTGTCAGGATGACCATATGGTCATGTTACTGTAGTTGCAGGCCTGTCCTTCACCGCTGTATGCCAGTAACATGACTGGACATGTTCACTTGGCAGTAAAATGTGCAAGATACATTAGCAGCAAGTTAAATTGAAGCTGGTATTGTTACGCCCCATTTTGTATTGTATAAAGAGGGCAAGGGACTGGAGGTGCGGAGATGCTTGGAGATTTCAAAGAAAGCAGCTAGGGTTGAAACACTGGCACTGTAACACTGTAGTGAGGCACATTTTGGGAGTAGGTTTGGAAGGCATCGAGAAATGATGCTGGATTTTTTTTTCTTTGCGAGCGAGGCACACCGAACTATTCGCCGTGTGTTTTCTTGGCTTCGCCGTGTGCGACACATGGCGAAAGCCCGACGGCGAACAGGTATGACGGCGAAGCAATCTTCGCTGTGTGCCAAGCCACGAGAATATGACGAACTTCTTTGCCGTGTATTTTCCCACCACACGGCAAAATAAAGGCGCCGTCAACGGAGGACGGCGTGACGGCAGCTTCGCCGTGTGTCCGACGGTTGACACACGGCGAACCTCTGAAGTTTGCCGTGTGTGTGGACCCGCGGCACACGGCAAATGCCATGTTCGCTGTGTGCCCGACATTTGGCACACGGCGAAGGTTTTGGCACACGACAAACTTCCAGTTTCCGGTAGTGCGTCCCATGCATCGATCGTTCAGGCAAAGAACAAATGAGTGTCAAAGTCTTAGACATGTAGATCAACTACTCCACTAAATCTCTTTCTTGAATCCAGGCGAGTACAGTTCCATTGTCCTTCGACTAGCTAGTGCGTGAAAGAAGAACAATCAAGCGGGATAATCATTGGCTACATCACGATTGTGTTTTTCACTGTTGTTCATGGTTTTTAGTCACGTGTTTTGAGTTATGTGTAGCTTGATTTTTCAAGCATCACTTGATACTTTCTTGGGATGTTTTGGGCGGCGCTGGGTGGTTCCTGCTATGGGCTACCACCTGCACCTTTTGCTTCAAATAAACGCTTGTCATCTGTCTTCCAGAATTCAATGCAATGTTTTGTTTGCCTATCTACTCGTAAGTCCTTTCCCCAGGCTAGGCAAGCCGCTATATTGACTGCTTACGAGTAGATAGGCAAAACGTTGTGCCAGTCTTGACTGCTTAAACAATTGAATTGAAGCCGCTATATTGCTACGTCCCCTTTTGTATAAGGAGTATAAAGAGGGGAAGGAGTGGAGATGCTTGGAGATTTCAAAGAAAGCAGGTTACTTGAGTCTTGAGTAGAGGAACCATGACCACGAGTGCACTCGAGGAGACAATCGCTGCACATCCGATAGCGCTAGTGGAAGCAGCTTGGCCTGCTTGGGAGTGGCACTGTGACACTGTAGTGAGGCACACTTTGGGAGTAGGTTGGAAGGCATCGGGAAACGATGCTGGATTCTTTCCAAAGCATGAGGCGCAACAATTGATGGTATGTATAAGCGAGTTACTACTCCGTTCAGGATTGATCAGCGTAGACGCAAAAACAATTAAGAAGGATCAACTTTAAAGTATTTACACACTTGTCTTGGAAATTAAGAAAGATCAACTTTAAAGTATTTACACACTTGTCTTGGAAATTAAGAAGGATCAACTTTAAAGTATTTACACACTTGTCTTGGATATAGCGCTTGTATCTCTTTCAGAGCGTGATATGTTAAATGCATTGAAAATACAAGCATTTAGTAGAGCGACTGATCTCACGGGAAACAATGTGATGTCTGCCGCATGTAGCATGCGGGTTAAAATGTAGTAATATAGAGACTGTTTTTCTTCTCTCGATCAATTCTGAACAGAGAGGGAGTACATTTAATTTGTCATTTGTGAACTCATAGTACCTCATTTTGTTGAGCGCCAGGCTCATTTCTTCACATCCCCTTTGTTAATAATAAAAGGTCTAATATTCATTCCATATTAAATTAACCCCTGAGCATGGTTTTGACTGAGCCAATTCGTGGTTAGATCCACTTCGTGGTTAGATCCACAGCGTGGTTTAGTTTTTATCTTAAAGTATACCATTATGATTATCTTGTAGTGGATCTTTCAGCTATAAATAAGAGGCCAAAGTCCTCAATAAGAGCACCTACTGCAACTCAAAAGTAGTCCGTCTCCTCAAAGTGATAAAGACATGCACCAGGTTAAGTTTGAGACTGTTTCTGAAGAGGTGTAGAAACTAGAAAGCCTCCTCAAAACATGAGCCAGACAGGGGAGATGTCAAATACAAATACAAGTACCAACTTGGTTGTATAAGAGGAAGGCAAACGTTCTCAAGAAATGTGCTTATATGCAAGTAGTAAGGCTTTGGCAGCCCTGCCATACCATCGCTGGACAGGTTGATCGATCAAAAGCTTCAAACCAGAGCCTAATGGATATTGTAGTAATCTAGGACTGAGAGACATCGAGAAAGACATCGGCATAACGATCTTTAATGCCACCCCACAGAGGATGACGCTTCGCCGCTGCAGGGCGAATGACGGCCGTTCCCCACATCGGCGAGACGAAAAATCCCAAGATGACCATCTCTAGCGGCGGCTAAGAGAAGTCAGACAGGGGTCGCGGCGAGCCACTTGCAGCACTACAGCAACTTCTTCGCCGAGGGCCGGGAGCCTGGAGGCAAGCAGGCGTCCAGGCGGGGGCGCATGCCGGCAGGGCAGGCAGCGGGCCATGCATCGATCGTTGAATCGCAGCAGCTTTGGAGGAGGTCACGACGGGCGGCTGGGGGCGAAGCACGACCAAGTTGCTGGTGGCTCGCCAGGTTCTCAAAAGAAAGTGCTAGCTAGTAGTCAGTCAATAAGTAGAACGAAAATTTTCAGAGAATTGTTTGCAATGAACAAAGGATTTCGTGAATTTGTTGTTTGTTTACTTCCATTGAGGTATTATTTGTATTTGTTACTTCCATTGAGGTATTATTTTTTTTAGAAACAGGAATATATTTTAATATTCCAGCCTTTGTATCGACTAATGCATGTAGTCATTCATTATTACAAAGTCATCTCAAAAAAATACGGAAAATAAATCATATGTAACTTGTTTCTATCCATCCAAGTCTATTACCGAAAAACCATCAATGTCTAGCAATGACTTCCATAGTAGTGGTCTCAAGCGCACGACATCCCAATGATATTTGGGGTTGGTCATCGTTCCTCCTCTGTGTACCCCTGCACTGGAGTAACAACTCGCATGGTGTTAAAGACCACATCTTTTCTAGAAAGCCAAATAGCCCAACAAACTGCACTAGTTCCAACCAAAATTTTGTCTCTAATTTTGTTATCGATCCCGGTTAGCCAACCATTAAACATATGATTGAGGTATTATTTGATGGTCGTATCATTTGAGCCCAGTTTGTATGAAACATTTGAGTTCAGAGGGTGACACATTAATTATCGTTTCATCATTGTACACAAAACAGGTTACAAGAATACAGTTAAATTGAAAAGTTGAACATAAGTTTGCAGTTCATAGTAGCACTCAATCATCGAAGGGCTTATGGTGTCCATGTTCATGTGGGCTTTCCCATTAACCTTTGATTAGTGCGGGAATTGTCACACCCAATTCTGATAGCAGAACCAGATGCCTTGCATATGTGCGCCAGGATCATTTACACACATATGTTGACAATAAGTGAATAACAGAAACAGTACTTTATTCGATAAAAGGGGAAAATATCGTCTTTATTACACTCACGGTATAGGCTCGAGGGCCTAACCAAGTTTACAACGATATAAAAGAACAAGTCTTCAGCAACGGAACGCCCACAGGCATCTGACTGGTGAACACTCGTCTAGAAATCATCGAGCTCTTCAGTGTATTCTCCATCATTGTTTTCTTCTGAATCCAAATTTGAGTAAGGGTGAGTACACTTATGGTTGGTACTCAGCCAGTGGGTGAAGATGCGGGGCATCAAGGTGAGGCTGAACTATGTGCGGTTAGCATTTTAGTTGGTCAAGTTTTATTAGCAAGCGTCTAATTACTAAGGTAAAAGTGTATACCAACCGCAATTAAGCATGATGAGAGAGAGCATCATAGCTATAAACATCCATAGCCAAAGAACCACGATTTAACTTTATGTTCAATAACCTTATCATGTGAGGGTCCGGACCGTTCATGACCGTGAACACGGCTATTGCAATAGATTTTTAACACTCTGCAGAGGTTGTACAGCTTTACCCACAATTCGTGTCTCCCCTTTCGTCCGGGTTTGCAAAGCCCTTAAACACTTCCGAGGTGAGTGGCGTGGGATTCACTACTAGGCCTTTCTAAAGAATTCCTATACGTGGATGCTTGATCCCAAAACATGCGGTCCCTCAGAAGCCGAAGCTTCCCTTCACCGCTCCCTCCATACTCATACTCGAAACCACCCTCAAGCAGTTCAAACACCACGCATAGTTCATCTAATTACTTGGCCTAGGTCAAAGCCATGTGACATTGTGGTTGTACGGGAAATCCCGGGTGGTTCTTCATGTTCCAATTAAATCAAGTGTTCTTGCTTAACAAGACCAACATATTCCATATCCATCAAGTTATCATAAACCTCCATGAACTAGTAGTAAGCAGCTAGCCTTTATTCTAGCATGAGTGTGAACCAAGGTAGTTCAAGGGTGTGGGTAAAAAGTCTAGTTGTCCTTATTGGTTCCCATCATAATTAATGCAATATCGACATAAAGTAAAGGTATATATGACATGATGTTTCATGGGATCAAAATAGAATATGCTAAGGGGGAAGCCGCTTGCCTTCCTCAGCGAAAAACTCATGTTCTTCCTCAACAAATTGCTCCTGGTTTTCCTCTTCAAATTGCTCCTGGTCTTCCTCTTCTCCAACCGGTATGTTCTCTACACGATAATCACGGCATACAACAAATGAACGACTAAACAATACACCAATCATTATGAAATGTCTTCAACGTGTTTCTACATCTATTGTTGACGTAGAGAGGAACGCGTGAGCGCAAGAATCACTCAAAATGGGTTTAAAACGGTGAAAATATGTTTAAAACAAGGTTCAGGGGCTTCTCTGCTATAAAACTAGACTCTCAAGGGCTAAAACTGAAGCAACCAAGGGCTTTTACATAATTTTGTATATAAATAGAGGGTTCTATGCGCAACACCGGCAGCTCGGACTGTGGGTTCTAAATTTCAAAAGCTCAGGGGCTTAAACGTAAAGAAAAGGATTGATATGGAAATATTTTTGAACGGGGATGGACCGCGGGTTGATTTCCTAGAAAGTCAGGGGCTCTTTAGCAAAACTAGCTCGGCTGACTGTCCTCTCCCCCTTTGACTTGATTCGCGGTCGACGTGGACCGTTGGATCCCGATCTGACGGCTGCAGTTGAAAGAGGCAACTGGGGTCGCCGACGACGAGGCTGGCGGCGGCGCTGCGGCAGCGCTTCGCCGGTGTTGAGCAGATCCGGTGCTAGGCTGCACCATTTCGCTCGATTCAAGGTCCTACAGCGAGCTAAGGTCACAGAGAACTCAAAGGTGAGGTCGGCTCGGCATTTTGGGCGATGGGGATGGCCGGCGACGAGCAGCGGCGGGTGGCGAACCACGGCGAGGTTGCGCGCTAGGCTAAGTGCACGGCTTTGTGTGGTTTTTGGCTCGGGACCAAGCTGGTGGCATAGGTGATCCACTGGTGGGGTTATTGGGGCCAAACACGCGGCAGCGGCTACCGGCGACGAACGGCGGCGGCTGGCTCTGTCACGACGAGGTGGAAACTAGGGCTACCGACCATGATTCACCTTGGGACTAGGTTCTTGAGAAAGCTGGGAACATGGCGAAGCTAGCGCACTAGTTCTCGTTGGAGCTCCGGCCACTAGACGCGCCGGCGACGAGCGGCGGCGGACGACTGCCCACGGTTCACGGAGAACCGGGACTAGGGGCCGTCAAATACCCAAATTGAAGGCTAAAGGAGCATCCTGGGGTTCACTAGATCGCTACCAGGGGTTCTATTTGGAGTTTTGGGTTCTGGTGAGGTCTAGCGGCGTGCGCCGATGGCTCGGGGCGCCATGGCGAGCTCGGACTAAGCGCAAAGAAAAAGACAGGTAGACAGAGTTCTCACCACCCTACTCCGGACGATGATGCGGTGACAAGGAGGCGGCCGTAGAGGAAGTAGGGGTTCAAGCGAAGAAGATGGTCGAGCTTTGTCCAGCGGCGGCAATGGCAACGGCGAGCTCCAAAAGCTGCAGCGTGGGCACGAGCGAGTGGGAAAAGAGGTAGGGCTGAGCTCTGGGTTGAGGTTGGGCTTTATAGGCCGGCCGAGGCGGTTGCTCGTGGCGCGCAGGGGCTATTACGGCTTTAATGGCTTTGAAGGAGAAGAAATAGGGATTAAGGCGGCCGTTGTGGCGGTTTAGGGCGGTTGCGGCCGTGAGAGTGAAGGAGGTTGATGATGTCGCTTGATTAGCATTGATTGGGGTTAAGGCGGAGTGGAGAGGGAGCGCGACGTGGCGCGGAAGACCCGCGAGGCTCGGCTCGGTCGCGAGCTGGAGGAAGAAGAAAGACCTGACCGGTGGGGTCACGCAGTCAGCGAGTGCGGCGAGGGAGAGCGGCCGCGTGCGAGAGAGAAAGGCGGCTGACAGGCGGGCCCGGCTTGTCAGCGAGAGAAGGAGCGAGCGCGGGGTGCGGAGAGAGGCTGGCGTGAGCTGGGCCGGCTGGGCCGCGTGCGCGGGTAGGAGAAGAAGAGAGGGGGACTAGGCCGGCTCGGAAAAAGGAAAAAAGAAAAGAAGAAACGGGCTGGGCCGGCTAGAAAAGAGGGGAGGGAAAAAGAAAGGTTTAAACATTTTGCAAATTTTTCTCAACATTTCTCAGGTTTAAAACTTCACTCAAAACACAATGCACCAACATGTATGCACAAAATTCAATATGTTCACTATAAAAGCTACACTAACATGTTGCTTACTTTATTTTTAATGTGCTGGCCTTTTTAGGGTGTTACAAATTCTACCCCCTCACTCGGGTTAGTGTGCGAACATATGGCACGTGTGGGCCGGGTAGGACACACGGCATATGGGTCGGCACTAGACGGGTGAGTTGGACCGACGAGGACGTCGGGTTCTTTGAGGGGGGTGTATTGTGGCACCCGGCCCAAGTTGATATGGCTCATAGTGGACCATGAGCGTGGTGTGCGCATGTTTAGTACCACCTTGCTAGTTTAGAGAGGGTGGAGCCAACTTATAAGCCTTTGTCTCCAGCCATAGCACCTTCGGGTTGACCCTTTTACACGAAGCGAGGACGAAAATGTAAGCAAGGTGCTATGTGTACGCGTGCCCGCCCCCACGGAAGGGCTGGGCGGTGCGGCCTTGGGAGACGGGGTGTTACAGGAATGGACCACAAGATGATAGAATTATGGTCTGCACTACTGTCGTTCACCACCATACGCCAGTTGCCAGCACAGATTTGGTTACTGGCTTAGCAAAATGGCAGGCAATGAGCTTCTGTATAAAGTCAGTCTGAAGTTTACTGCAGCTCTTGGCTCAGCAGACGGGTAAACATGTATATGGTGTGTGTGTATATATGTATGTATATATATATATATATATGTATATATATATATGTATATATATATATGTATATATATATATATATATATATATATATATATATATATATATATATATATATATATATATATATATATATATATATATATATATATATATATATATATATATATATATATATGTCCTCAAGCTTGGTTATCAATTTTCAGCATTTAAAACCGATTGCAACCATATAAAATCAGAGGGCTTAATTTTTGAGCAGGCTCCACTGAACATCTAGTGGCACAAATGGAAGTAGTGAGGCACACTGCAGGAGCAGGGCTGGAAGGTATCGGGACATATTGTTAGGGGGATAGTAAAACATAGGATGCTATATGTGATGACATTCCTATGTTCGCATACACTGTTCTCCCTCATGTTTTAGGACTCGTGAGTTGGATGTGCAGTGGTAGATGTTGATGATCCAATCCAACCGGCCGGTGTTGTTGTATTGCCCATTTACAGACTTTTTTTTTAAAAAAATATAATATAATCAGCAGCTCTTCTACTTGATTCAGAAAAAGACTCGTGTTTCGTGTCATTTTGCATATATATAGCTCCCGGTTCCATCTCTTAACATCTAGTTTTAATAACAAGGGAGGAATCTGGTAATCCATACACATTTCTTATGTATGATGTGCTTTGTTGACATTTAGTTGGCGTACTCATTTGACATTTTTTTAATCAGGAACAGCGGATATAATATGATAAGAGGCATCTGATTGTAAGTATGGACTCCGTTTTAATAATAGGCTCCAGCTGTATCCTAAACACTTCAATTCTCAACGCATATTGTGTAAGTTGTCTGATTGAAATAAATCAGAATGATTATAGCGATACGTGCATACAGCCATTTTGCACGAGGTACAAGTTGTAACATGTACGTCAACACTGCCATTCGCATTGGTTCCAGCTTCCAGCCTTTGCTTAATTTTTAGCTTATGCTCAAATAAGTGAGACATCACTCTCCTTATTTACATGTTGGAGGAGTGAAGGGAAATCCTGCAATACCTCAAATACATATTTCACCAAACTGTCTTTAGTAAAAAAAAAATTCACCAAACTGTGTAGCTGGCACAAGTACAGTGCTCGTCAGCCAAGTGGCTTACAAAGCTAGCTGAAGTTTAGTACAGCTCTTTATAAAGGGCAGCGTATCTGGTGCAGATACGCTGCCCTTTATAAAAGGAGGGCGAGGGCAGAGGCGCTTGGTTTCAGAGAAACAAGCTTAATACAGAGAAGAGGGTCCAGAGAGCACAAAGAACAAACAGGCAGTGATCGAGTGAATTCTCAGTAACCTCAAGTCCTCAAGTCTGTTTATGCAGTGCCAATGAAGCATAATATGACCACTATATTACAGAGCACGGTCCGGTGTAGGATTGCGTGGCATCAGGAAATGAATGCACATTGCATGGCAGCGTGAAACCCTCTTGTCCATCTTCTCATTCCCTGGGTCCGACGAACATGCAGCGAGAGGAGATCCTGACCCCTGACGGGTGAAGAAACCCTGAGCCCTGACCAGCGCAGGCTGTGGGGCACGGAGTGGCGTTCCTAGCTAAGTCCAGCGAAGACATCCTGAACCCTGATCGGCGTTGAACCTGGCACATATGACGTTGGGTGTCATGGTTCCGGGGAAGAAGAGAAAGGAGGATGCACAAGACTGCATGGAGATGGAGCAAAGGCCCAGCGAACAACATGCATGCTACACATTCACAGATGGAAGGAAGGAACCGCGCGTGGTAGCGCTGCGCGTCAGGACTTCGCAACTACCACTATGCATTAGGTTCTGCTGGTTTAGCTTCTGTCTGGGTTCAGCAACCCCCTAGTTTCTTGCAGCTATGCTTGCATAACGATTGTAATGGTGCTACTTAATCAATGAAGAAGCTAAGTTCCCCCAAAAAAAGGGAGCTGTGAGTCAAGTTTCATAGTGGTACAATGGATGTGAACGGTCATTGCATTTTTTAATATATGGAAGCTTTGCAAAATTTTGCATCAAATGTTAATTACTCGACTAAGGTGAAAATATCGTAGCCACTTCGAACTAGTAGATGCACAAGATTGTAATTTGCCTTAGATAATATTAAATATGATATCATTCTTTCAAAAGAAACTATATGCTATATATTTAGTATTTGAGACCATCTCTGAGCCATTTATTAAAAAAATAGGAAAAATATCATATTTACACCCTTCAACTATCATAAAAACCTGATTTTCAACCCCTCAACTATAGAACGAGTAAATTTGGCCCTTTAATTTGAGGGGTTCGAAAAAAACAATATTACATTGTCTAGAAATTTGAAATATCTATTTTAATAAATGGCTAGGTTTCTAGAGATTTCAAATTTCATTTTTAGAAATTTGAAATGTGTGGTCGTGATTATTAAGTCCAGCTTAATTATGGAGGCACCCTATTCATAAGCCCCACATATCAGGCGCAGCAATTTGGCAGGACCAAATTCAAAATATATTTGAGCTGGCTCAGGGCAGAGTACTAACCATAATACCAACCATGTGGCTCTGTCTTTACTTTGCTGCAAACCCGAAGAACTAGTCACTAGATAGAACTAAAGATGCCCCACCCACTTGATATGTCCTCGTAACGTCCTTATAAGTGGAAAGAGAGACGAGGAAAACTTGTACTCCCTCCGGGTTGGTAAAAGAAGACGTTTAGGACATTGACACGGTCTCCAAAACATAACTTTGACTAAAACTTTTTAATATAAAATATTTGTAAAATATATTCTAAAAGTACTTTTCTAAAACTATATTTCAATACAAATCTACTCATATTATTTTTATATTTCTAAACTTAATACTTAAAAAATTATTTAGAGTCAAAGTTTACAAAGTTTGACTTAGGACAATTTCAAAACGTCATCCTTTACCAATATGGAGGGAGTACATTTCGAAGCAGATGAAAGAAATAGGAGCACCATGGGGGGTTGGATGGAGGAATAGCAACACGTGTTTAGCTGCCAGTTTTTTTTTCAATAAAGCTAATGAAACTGGATGACCTATTGGACGCTCTATGTAGAGCGGTACATTATAGGTTAGGAATGAGAGGTACCGGGCAATGCAACGTTTCCATTTGTGAACCCAATTCTTGACATCAGACTATTCCATGGTACGGTGGCTTCTCCAGTAGTCAGATAGTTTGGAAGGTAATTTCTTACTCTCACTCTAATACTTCTATGTTTATACGTAACTGGCAAGACATAGATGATTCTTTTTAACAGAAAAATTATAATTATGGTGCTTGAAGATTATAATTGCCGTTTACTAGTCATATATATCCAATGGTTTAGAATTGAAAGGGCCCTCTTAAAAAAAAACTTGGTACATAAAGTTTATTTGCTAAGAATTAAGGGTGTGTTTAGATTGCATGAAAAAACACTGTAGCATAAGAAAAACACTGTAGCATTCGCTGGGAAACGTGTTTTGTGAGGGGGAAATAGTGAAAAGTTGGAATGAATAGTGAAAAGTTGGAATGAATAGTGAATAGTTGGGAATCTGAACATGGCCTAATCCCAAATTAAAGTTAGGTGAGGTCTAAGGGTAATTTAGTACTAGCACATATCCAATCACTGAATCCCGTCCATCTTATCTTCTTGAATCATATCACCAACACAGGTCGTCAGCTCGCGCACGCCCCTGACGCCGGCAGGTAACACCAGCTGCGCAGGACGCCTTGATGGCATCTCTAGTGCATCCGTGCCGCGCGCTGGAGAGTCGCCTCGAGGAACCAGAAGTTTGTAGCCATGTCGCAGAGATGTACATGAAGGCGCTCGTTACCTCAGCTAACCTGGCCGGGACCAAGGTGAATGTCTGCGCGACCACTTCTTCGTATGGCGCCGGCGGTGGTCGTGACGCCACACGGCGTCACACTAATGGTGAAGGATGGCTGGCTTCTGTGTGTGCTGCGCAATCGACCATATGGAGCAACAGCCTGTGCAGGTGTGCAGCAGTGCAGGAAGGCCACGGGCGAGCTCGAGGATGGCGACATGCCAAGAGCGTCGAAGATGTGCTTTGAGGCGGAACACCAAGACGAGAAAAAGAGGATCCACACTGTTACCAATCTATCCACAGTTAAGAGTTGAATGGGCTCAGTTTCTAACCTGTCGTCGTTAAACTTTCTTTTGTGCGAAGGTACATGATAACCGAGGAACATCAGAAGCACGGTAGTAAGTAAACTTGCTCCCCTCATGGGGATTACGGAAGAAGCATGGACAACAGAGATGTTATGAAATGGCTGCCATTCAACACGATCTTGCTTCTTGCATTCGACTGAATAACTGACTGCAAACTATTTTAGGGCCCCTATCCTAAGCTAATAAATGTTCCTGAACAAGCCTAAATTTTTCTTGTTGTGCATGGTTAATTATTATGTGCAAACGATTTAGCTTTCTTTTGCGTACCAGGGAGGCAATGAGGCAGCTCACGCGTGTGCGTGCTTGGCTTCAGTGTCGAACCCGGATAGGCTTTGGTTACATTCTTTTCCGTCTTGTTTAATGAGTGTAGCAGATGCTGAGTGTAATCCTGCTAGTACTGATTAACAAAGCTCTCGTGATTGGCTAAAAAAAAATGGAACAGAGCATCGTAGTGCCCATCAGTGTGACACTCATCAGTGTTCACCATTGCTATGCTTTAGTAGTCATGTACTAGTTTCTAACAATTCAACAAGTAATGAAGTAATCACATTCTTCGATCTATATACACACTAACACACAGCCAGAGAGCCATCATGCTCACACCGCCGTACTCCCAGCAGGCATGCTACAAATGTACTAATGTACTATTATATGGGCACGTTAAAATCTCCATAACTGTTCAGACCTAATGGCAGCTCATGTTGAGTAAACTAAACCATGTGGCTGCGTTGCAGCCTTTCCCACAGTTGATTGCATTGGGCAGCATATGAAACTAAGGGTGTGTTCGCTGGGCTGCAACTGCAGCTGCGCTGCAGCAGCAAGCCAAACAGCAACTGGAATAACCTACAGCTGCAGCCAAAGAAGCAAGGAAAATAGCCAGCCGAACACCCCCTAAAGTCTTTGGTCCTTTCTGTTGGTTTGCATTGAGAGAAACTGCTCACTTAATGCATCAGATCATATATAGACAGCGACTGAGACAAAGAGAGGCGCAAGTTTTAGCTTGGAAATTTTTTGGGCCAACCAAGTGAATTGCGACACCATGTGTCTCGTCGAATTCTGGCACGTATGGCACTTTGCAATGTTAGGGAATGGTAGGTATCAGGATATGCAATAAAAGCCCGAGATGGAGTTGTGGATGAGCAAAACTTTGTTCAAGTAACCATGATCGGTAGAATGTCGTTAGGTCTGTACCGAGTCCTCTGGCTCGTTATCTGTAATCCTGGTCACGGAAACGTCCCTAGCATTTGCTGAACAGTTAGTTGCTCACGTTTGGCCACTGGCCTTGTACATGTATTCGTTGGTACTATACAGATCAATACAGTTTTGGGCATTCTGCCACATTTCCTCTAACAGAGCCAGTAGCCCGCGGCACATTGTCTTCTCACTTTGTTAGAAAACTACATCATTTCTGCTAGATGAAGTAAGTTTAAATCTTAATGTGAGTTATGTTAAAGCTGTCCTTTTTATGCTAAATCTGCCCTCCATATATGAGCTCACCACACAGCACATGTTAGTTTGCAGCCTACATGAACCCTCTTTGTCAAAACTATGCCAAAAGTTTGTACAACACTTTACGTTTCATCGTGTACATCTGAGTCAATAATGGCGATCAGATCATTCGATAACATTTTTTTTCCATCGCTCCTTTAAATAGCAGAAGGTATGCACGAACACATCAGGCTAACATGAGATTTTAGGAAGAGATGACTGAATTTGAGGGGAGCTTGGGAAGGAGGGGAGACACATGCTGATGATAAATTATGTGAAAACATAATCACTCATGCAAATCAATTAGAAGTGCCAATAAAACCCTTCAATCATTATGTTCTGCCTTTTAATTTGTTGTGACACAGGATTGAGAGACATCCAAGAGTCCAACAGAAGCTGGTTAAAGCCATTAGGTCTACATTTCATTAGAAGTCTACCGTCGCTGAATTGACCGGAAGCTATTATGCATCTAGAAACTAGAAAAACCTGACAGGCCTGTACATCTACCCATTCTAAATAACATCAGTGTTTCCCTTGACTACATGACCTGCACGACATCATAATTGTACAGTGGTCTTATGGAAGTCACATGTGTGTTGAAGCACGCAGCTCACTCAATAATCCACTCTAGAACAGAAGAAAGATAATTGAAGACTATATTGCACAAAGCAGAACTGACTGAGCTAGCTAGTTCACTAAACTCAACAAGCCTGCACAATATTTGAAGTGGCCCATAGTCAGCAAAGTATAAACCTCATGTTTAGATAAGTGGTAGCATAGCTCACGTTCAGTACATTGTCAACCAAAGATTAATGATTTTCATTTGTATGATGGATTCTGAAGTACAAGTGTTCATCATGAGCTGTGACAACATATAAATAGCAAAGATTACAGACTGAACGGCTTTTACTAAGATTTCTCAACTGACTTAACCTGAAATCTAATCCAATGCTGATCTGAAACAAACTAAGACTTGCCTCTGACACCACCAGAGTATCTGACTGAACCCCGGTGCTCGTTCACGCCCGGCGCTTCCTCCTCTGGTAGGTGATGGAGATCATAACAAGTAGCTTCTGGGACCGGCCACATACCAACGACGATGCAGCAAAGCTTCAGACGAAAGGGACATGAGATCAGAATTTAGACTGCCGAAGGCGCATCGATCCAGGTTGCAGTGTGTTGGACAGCTGGATCAGCTTGCTGGAAGCCACTTGATCCAAAGACTGGCATAGATACATTAGAGATCCGTGGGAGACATTAGAGAGCCGTGGGAATGTTATTTTTGGTTTACATGCATGTCATTATTTATCTTCCAGAGAGGATGTTCATCGTGCTTCATCATATCATTATATCTGAATTTTACGCTGCCATCCTTTACCGGCCTATCCACAACTCCTAGTCATTGCATTCGTGATTTTCAGATTGCAGGTTACGTATTTGTCAGACAGAAAAACGTTTGGTCTCAATATGTGTTCTACGCCAAAACAAGTGCAGTGCGCCGAGTCTTGTTATAAAAAGAGAACAGGGATGGCTCATGCTTTCCTCCTACCTACCTCCGATTCATGGTTGTTGCTGATCCATTATTGCAGCGTGCGATTCAATGTATATACGTACCCAATCATACAAAATCAGCTTCAAGTTGCTTCGGCCAGGCCATTGATCCCGGGTGTTATATGATGATCTCAGGATCCATTATCCAGATTGCTCATATGCCTCATTTCTGTGCTAGGATTGGGAGGTAACATAGAATGCAGCCACGCAGCTTCACCGGTCTTGTTTGTTTCCACGCCGGCATCTCTGTGGGTGGAGAAACACAGATGAATCCCTCCAAACGCCCTGCGTCCAACCTTTGTAGGCCAGCCGTGCAGCATAGAAGATGTTAGGTTTCACTGGGCGCAGAAGAACACATGAGACGAAGCGGGCTCGGAGCCACATTTGGTTTCCCCGCAGGGCCGTATAGTAGCAATGTTCGTTCCGAGGCTGCTGCGTGACAGAATTCAGCCAAGAAGAGAAGCTTTCGGTCCGTAGTTTCATCCTTGCTGTATTCTTACACCATGTGGAATCAACCAATCAGGTTGGTGGGTGGTCGCCGCATCAGTGGAGGCTGCGTAGCGAGTTTAATTTGGGCCATGTGTCTGTGAGATCTATACATGTAGGAGGCAGACATCAACCCATGTGCGGCTTTATATATAGGGGAGAAAATCAGCTAGAGTGCAGGCGCAGGAAGCGCAGCTGCTATCATTGAGTTGAAGTAGACGTTATGATAAAGTAGAAACCTTCAATTCATAAGTGAATGCTCTATGGAATATAATTTTTTTAATAAAACAGGAAGGTTACCCTACCGGTTATGTATTATATTGTTAAAATTCATAAAGTATTACATCAGAAGAGCTCAAACAACAAAAATGAAAACAAATTAAATCATGAAAGTTACTTCATAGTGTCTATCCATGTGGTCGTCAAGTCTGGGAGGTCTCGCTTTGCTCTGAGCGTGCAAGCTTGGCTAAATTCCTCTGAAAATTAAATCATTTCAAACCATCTAGTAGGCCTTCTAACGGGGTATCACCCGCCCCTTACCCACCCCGCCCCAAAATCTATAGTATCAGCTCAAAACCCACCCCGCCCCAAAATCCCGGCTGAACAACCCGCCCCACCCCCACCCCGTTTGGCGTGGGTGGTGCTTGCACAACAGCAAACTGCTTTGCTGTGGCCTGCGTGGATGCAGGAGCGAACGCCCATCCTGTCGCGTTCCCATCGAAGCCACGAGTCTTTGCTGCCCTGCGTGGATGCAGGAGCGAACGCACGACTCCTCACGCTTGCCGAGCGCTGGCACTGCATACTGGGAAGACGAGGCCGACATTGTCGCCAACATCCTCCGACGCATCGAGCACACCGACGAGGGTGCTCCGAAGAGGAGGAGACGCGCGACGCAAGAGTGGCCATGGAGCTCGCCGATGGCCTTGGGGAAGATGGGTGTCGTGGCCGGAGTTGGTGCAGGTGGTGGCGGAGCAGTGAATCTCGACACCAACCTAGCTGGATTTGAAAAGAGGTGATACGGGGAGAAGAAGATTGGGGATGGACGGATGGGAGCTGGAGGAGGAGACGAGTCGAAAAGTACTGCCAGGATTCGCTTCCGTTGAAGGAGATCGTGTGGGAGCAGCAGCTACCGGCGGCGGTGGTTGAGCGGCGGCGGCGCCCGAGCGGAGGCAACCCGCGGCGGCGACCGGTGATGGCGGCGGCGGCAACCCACGGCGGCAATCGAGGCTTCATGCGACGGTCGGGCACTCGAGCTCGGGTGGCGGTGACGATTTCCCGAGAAGAAGACCGTGGAAACCCGCTTGACCTGACCCGCCTCGACCCGCAATCACCTAAAACCCACTACTACCCATCCAAACAATCCCCACTTGAAGACCCGCCCCGAAATACCCATTTAGACCCGCCCCACTAGCATGCCTACCATCTAGGATAAACTTTAATACAAACAACGTTCAGTTCAGGGTAAATGATATTGGATTCTTTCCTCAGTGTGGATAATGTGCCGCTTTTAGCAGTAGCAGTATGATAAATGGTGTCAATGTGATTAATAGTGGAACTTGATAATAACTAAAAAATAGTTTCGGTTCAAAATAATGCTATAAGAAGAAATCCTTAGTTTCAATAGACAAATAGTGATTTTTAGGCATAAGTACCATGTACCAACTATTTACTGTTAGGTGAACTGAGCGTGGCTAGATTTGGGCTTATTTTTCTGGCTTATTTATCTTTAGAGGTAAGTGCCATACCAGCGATAATTAAATGCATGTGGTGAGTTTACTAGTCTTAAGATACGTTCGTTAAGCTTTTTTTGGGTGATCATGCCGCATAAGTGTGAGGCCTATAAAAGTATAGAAGTATGTGTGTATGAGTATGAGTCATGCGTCGAGTTGTATGTGTGTATAAAACTATGAAAGTAATCAAATGACTGTACATATATAAGTGTGTGCGTATGGTTAAAAAAATATAAGTGACGAACGAGATACAATACTCCATCTATTTGAAACTATAAGTTATTTTAGCTTTATTTATTCTAAATACAATTCGAGTGGTTTTACTAATTTTTCATAAAATTCAATAAAAATGTATAAATATATTACATCAGATTACTTTCATTAGAAATACTATGACATAAACCTCGTTTGGCCTTCATAAGATAAGACCAGCACTGAGTTACTCAGTGTGAGGTGTTTGACTTTTCAACTACTAAGTCTTTTTTCAAAGAACTCCTCTACCATTTTCCTATCAGAATTTAGCAGTTTCCTATAGTGAATCGAGATCCTAAAATATCTTATTCGAAAATTTCCATGATTACAAGAAAAAAATATATGTTTACTCAGCTAAAAATAATAGTAAAAGAATTTCAATCATGCGGCAATAGACTTTGAGATATGCTACTGAGAAGAAAGAATAGACAAGTACAGAAGGGAGACAAGAGCAAAGATCAATATGAGTGACAAAGAGGTTGCAAATATCGAAGGCTATTTTATAGTAGATAGAGGAGCGTTGAGCAAAATTTTTTTTGTTAGATTGGCTAACCTGATCTATTTTTAATGTGAAATTGTAGGTGGCTCTAGTGGGTTATCGAGGAGAACTTTATCAAATCTTGATTCTAATAATACCAAAGTACTATATTGTGTCTTTATCTGGATCTGCATATATCCCTAATGGATATGTCAAGTAAGTAGAGCCATATGTGGACGATTTCTTTCGAACTTAGTCTTAATTGCATGACAAATGAAAATACACCCAAAAATTCATTGATGGTATAATAACATGTTGCAACAACTTTGTGGCAAAGTCATTCAAGAGACTGAGATAAAAGTTGAAATTAACGGCATGCCAGTTGAACATCTTAAAAGTTGGATTTCATTTGTTGTGTCATCATTTGTGAAGAGTCTAGCATTGGATTTAGCACCAGCCGAATTTATTTATGTCAAGGATAGATATTTGTTCCCCCATTGAACATTTTTTATAGTGCAAGCATATGAAGAATACAACATATCAGCTTGGTTGTGTATCCCATCCGTGGGTTTCCCAAACCTTGTCATGCTTCATGCCAAGTATGGAAGATTCTAGAACTAGATATTTTTAGTAAGATAGAAATCTCAAGAAAGTATATAAGTATGAGGAATGTTCTAGAGTTGTAAACAATAGTGTGAAAGGTGGACATATGGTTCTTCACCTTAGCCATATATATATATATATATATATATATATATATATGACGAGGTTTTCCTACTCTCAGGTGTAGCTACTCCCATATGTGTATCTCACAAATCAGAAGGTATTATTTCATACTTGAGGTTTCTAAAAAAAGTATATACACATACTTGATTTTTAAAAGTGCTATGTGAAAATAATTTTTTTATATATGAAGTATATGGACATACTTATTTTTCTATACAGGAAATATAACATATCACAAGGTGCAAAAAAAATATGAGTTCCACTCAGAAATTTTCAAGGTTATCATTTTGAAAAATCAAGTATGTATACATACTTTTTTTTAGAAACCTTAAGTATGAAAAGATACTCTCTAATGTGTGAGATATAGACATGGGAGTAGCTACACTTGGGAGTAGAAAGGATTTTCCCTATATATATATATATATACACTTGCCATACCATGGCATAAGAGGTATCAAGTAGGATATTGCAGGGTTGTCATGTAATGTAGTAGTGCTATGGTAGGGTAGCCACATAAAGAGTAAGAATCACCTCCCGTGTTATATCAAGAAGAGTTGTGAATCATCTCCCATATTAGTGTCTAAGTCGGTCTCCACTCTCCACAAAAAAAGTACAATCCAGAGCTCATTCCGAAGCTCTCAAGAGTCAAGAGTATGGGTCATCAGTCTATGAATCCCAACCATAGCCTGGTGGGCAATGTACAATCATGCACTAGTGCATTGTATTAGGCGTGTGGCTTTTCTCCAAAATCTCTCTGGAAATGGCCTGCTCTTCCTAAAATAATTTTGTTGTTGTGTCGTACCTCAGTTTCGTTCGGAGATCTCCTTAAAAACTTAACCTTAGACTGAACCACTTGGGCTCGAGTCAAAAGTGGAGTCCATCTAGAATAGAGCAACACAAGGAGGAGGAGGAGAGGCTTAGGTGGAAGGGAGAGGAGAAGAAGGAAAGGAGGATAGCACTTCTCCTCTATATGCCAAGACAGCTAACATCTCAAGTATTATTGATGGGATGGGTGAGATCCTTGGTGGTAGTAAAAGTGTAGCTATATCAATGGGTGTCATGATTGGTGGAATCCCTTCTCTTATTAGTGGTATAACTTCTCTCGTGAGGCAAATCCGAGGTAGTGGTGGAGATGGTATAATCAAGGGTTCAACTAAGTATAGTATTAGAGGTCTAGGAGTCTGACTTGTCTTGGATAGACAAGTTATCACTAGGGCTGTTGACAGAAAAATGTCAGTTATAGATGCTTTTGGGTCAAAAAAGGAGATCGCGTCTATGGCACTTGGTGGTGCTCTGATTATCAATAATCAACAAGAGGTGAACAAAGCAATCACAAATTTTAAGCTTGGTCAACTTTTTCAGCTTATAGACCTCGATGAAAATATGGTGTCTTTCCTTATGGCTCATCATTTGTGGATGTCTCTTTGTGTTGAACAATTGACTGGGTTGTTGTGGCCAAGCTCTCCATTTCCTGCGATGACACTACATGCCAGTTCTCTTTTGGATAAGGATGATGCAATTGAAGTTAAATTATACGATGCTAAAAATATAGTTAAAGAACTTTAGTCTGCTGCAGTGGGCTTTGAGACATGCTGCGAATATCCAAAGATGAGGCTTTTGTACAAAAGAGAGGCAGGGACAAAGAGAAATATGAGCGATAAAGATTGTCGTGATCGTATGCAACATATAGTAAACAGAGAAGCACTGGGTGAATTTTTGTTGTTTAGACTAACTGATTGTATCCGTTTCTAATGTGAAATTGTAGGTCTCTTTAGTGGGTTATCGAGGAGAAATTTATCAAACCTTGGAGAAGCACCGAAAAGTTTTGTTGTTTAGATTGACTGAAATTAAGGGCAACATGGGTACTTCTCACAACTACTAATGTGTCTGAATTTTGTTTAGAATTTTGTTTAGAAACCTTATTTTGGATGAGAGAATATACATGAGTTCAGAACTATTATATGCATAGCTACATGAAAGGGAGTTCAGGAGACAACCAGGATCTTATTTAACTTACTTTGCTTCTAATTAATCAAAGTATTACATTGTACATGAAGAAATAACTTCTTTTCATTTAATATTGTAGGGTAGCTCTATGCCTCTATCTGCACCTACGATAACTAAAAGTTTTATATGCAATTTTGATTGAAAGCCTTATTCCAGTTAAATCTCATCATATTGGCTTCCTTTGAGAGGTATTTACGTTGCCTTGTACTACTAAGTATAGTGAAAATCTAACCATTCATAATAAAGGTGATTTAGTAATTAGTGTCCCCTCAATTACGCATCTCCTATCTTTTTCCGATCTCCCTCCTGGTGCCAGCCACAACTTGGGCAGGGATGGGCATTCGGTTACCCGAGACCGATCGCGTCGGTCTCTCGGTCTTTAACAAACTTCGGTCATCAGAAAATGGGGACCGATTGGTTACCAACCGAGTGATTCGGTCTCGGTCAGTTCGGTCTCGGTCGTGACCGAACCAACCGAGTTAACAGGTAAAACATTCTCAATCGACATCAATGAATAAGAGAAAGAGCACAAATGAAGACAAAAATTGGCCATACATCAAGAAATTTAAACAAATAACAAATCATGGAACAAAGTCTTCGCTGCTGGTCTGCTCCCACGTTCCAGACTTGTAGCAACCAAGGCAGGAGAGCAGAGCTGCAGAGGGCAGAGGCTGCTGGCCGGTTTGCTTGTGCCTGCTGCACCTGGCTTGTTGCTAGCGGCCCCGGCTGTGTGCCTCGCACAGCCCGCCGCCGTCGATGCACGCAGAAAGACGCCAATTCGTAAAGCAGGAGGGAGGGTGCGTGAGCACTGAGTAGGACAAGGAGAGGGAGGGAGGAGACGGAGCACTGAGCACTTGAGTAGTGGGAGCCTACGAGGGAGAAAAGGAGGTGGCGGCGGGGAGCTGGTGGCGTGAGCCGTGAGGAAAGGGAAGGACAGAACGGAAGTATATATACCTAGGGTTGGATGGATATGTTATTGGGCCAGCTAGGCTAAATGTATGCATGGGCTTAAATGGATATTTCGGCCTTCCCGGTTACCCGATAGCTAAAACCAAACTAACCGTAGTTATTTCGATTACTTATAACTCAAGACCGAATTAGTGACAAAAATTTCGGTCTCGGGTAGTTCGGTTCGGTCTTTGGTCATCGGTTAATTATGCCCACCTCTACCGGCTGCCACTATAGGTTGGCTCATCCCCATGCCTGACCCAGGGTTAAAAAAACCGTTCGAAAACGGGCGGCTTACCACGGTAACCGGTCAAACCGGTCCGGCCCGGTAGCAAAAAAGCCCGGCTACCGTCCCCTGACCAAACCTAGCAAACAGACCCTTTCGGCATACCGGTCGGTAAGACCAGTATACCAGTCTATTTTTTTAATTAGTACTGTAGCGGGAATTTTAACCCTGGCCTGACCCCGCTTCTGATCGAGCAGACGAGCAGTCAAGCACCGCTCAGAATTGCTCATTCCCATGTCCGGTCGCTACCCTAATCGCTGCGCCCGCCGGCCACGCGCTTCGTTCGCCTCCGTGAGCCTTCTCGTGGCCTGTGACGATGGAGCTGCACTGGCGAATCGAAGGACGTCCCGATGACGCGCCCTTGAGAGAACTGTTGTATGCATGGGATGCGATCCTCCCCAAGACCTCAATACTAGAGTGCATCCTTGCATGTCTGATTAAGCTCATCTTCACATTTCAACTAATCACTGTTCATTCTAACTTTTCACTATTCAATTATTCCTCGCTCTCATAAAACACGCTTCCTAGGACAGTGTTTTTCTCTACAGTCTGAATACAGAAACAGCTATCGTTCGTGTCGTGTTTAGAATGTTTTATGGCTGCATTTGGGAAATTAAGTAATGGAACCTGAACGGAGTGCAAACAAATTGTGTCTTAATTTGTTGTGTCAGTGAACATGCATCCTGTGAAGTGTGCCTGTGCGGCCACGTGGCCAGTGCTGGCCTCAGCTTGGGCGCCGCCCCGTCCATCGCCTGCAGCCTTGTCAGGAGGGAGACACGTATGCGGAGGAAGACGCAGATGCAGAGGGAGATGTTGTAGCCTTGTAGGGCGCTTGCACTGCCGCCATTCGCTGACCTCAGCGACGCTACCGCAGCCCGCTGCACGCCGCCGTCGCCGGTTAAAGAGATGGACATGAAAAAAAATGAAATATAATGTTCCAAACCAAATAAAATGCGCATCGTACACCAAACTACGGGGGCACGTTCGTTTGCCGTGTGCCCAGGACACACGGCAAAGCTGTGGCCAACACGTGGCCACAGCCGTCGTCAGCTGTCGCACCTGATGGCCGCCGTGGTGGTCCGTTGTAGGTCGGCCCACCTGTCATTACTTTGCCGGGTGCCAGGTAAGGGACATACGACGTTGTTGACGTCCATCTATTGCTGGCGGAGGGGTGCGCACGTGGGTTATATTTGCCGTGAGTCGCACCGTGGGCACACGGCAAAGAAAGAGATTGCCATGTGCCATGTTGTTGTCGTGTTTTTCTTTCATCTCGCACGGCAATAACTAGGTTTGCCGTGTGCCTTTGTATCCGCACACGGCAAAAAATGGGGCACACGGCAATCTATCGTTTTCCCGTAGTGAAATTCATTTGTAGTTTTTTTTATAATACCCTTATACTATCAATATAGTACCTATGCTACTTGCACATACAACCTACTCCCTCCGTCCCATAATAGATGACGTTATGGGATGCGTGCATGTGTTACTTTCTCAACTTTGACTCGATTTGTGGAAAAATATGAGCAATGTTTATATCTCTAATAAATTTGTTAAAAAACTAGATTCAAATATCTATCTAATGATACTAATGATGTATTATAAATATTAATATTATTTTATATATAATCGGTTAATGTTGAAAGATGCTGTTTTTCTTGGGAAGCGAGAATGACATCTATTTTGGGACGGAGGGAGTATATCATTGATGCAATTTCTAGTAGTATATACTAGTTCTTTTTAAACAGTAGTATAGCTTAGTATAAGTCACGTAAAAGACCTCTTCTTTCAAGGTCATGTTAACAATCGTTCTTGATAAGTATAGCAGAGGTGGACCCCTAAAGTCTTTCCGAGAAACCACTTGAACATAGATGAGACAGATGCATGCAATGTGCATGTCAGCAGGATACCATTTCTGAAAATTAATCTGAACTTTCATCAGTGGTTAAGACAGAGGCCGTCTCCTAATCATCTGATTGTGCATTCCAGTGGTAGGATTGGCAACGGGAGTATCCAGGAACAAAGCATCGTAGTGCCCATTAGTGTGACACTCTGCAGTGTTCACCATGGCTATGCTTTAGTAGTCAAGTACTAGTTCCTAACAATTTAAAGTGTAATCACATTTTTCGATCCATATACTGATATACACACTAACACAGCCAAAGAGGTCATCATGCTCACACCGACATACTCCCAGTAGGCATGCTACAAATGTACTATTATATGGGCACGTAAAAATCTCCATAACTGTTCAGACCAAATGGCAGCTCATGTTGAGTAAACTAAACCATGTGGCTGCGTTGCAGCCTTTCCCATGCACAGCTGGTTGCAGGAGTACGTTCGCTTGTCTCAAAGGGTCATTGTTTTGCCATCCGGGAGTTTTTTGGAGCTGATTTTGATCACCGATGTTTTTTCGAGGACGATGATGAACACCTTGCCAATGCGAAGGAGCTGTGTTTACAGAGGAGCCGGTTGTTGGGCACGGTTGCCGTCGATGTGACCTCCACCAAGTTCCAGGTCGTTTGGTTGTCTCTATTTGGTTTTCCAATAAATGAAAACTTGGTAGTTTGGAATGTGCGCATGTTGAACCTCCAGTGGAAGTTTCATGTAAGATACATCAGCAAAATTGATGACATGACAGAGTTTTAATGAGGGGAGAGAAGAAGCTCATGCACAGCATGAACTATGAAACTTCCACTGAGAGCCTTTTGTTTCATCATCCAACACATTTAACCAATCACTATGTAGGAATTAAGTGCTACATCATGTCTATGAAACTGTGCCATGAAACTGTGCATTGAGAGTGACAATTTCATACCCTTTAAAAGTTGACGTGGCACTTTAGGTAACTGTGCAATGAAACTCTCCACTGAGACTGACCTAAGGAGCTTGTAACCTTAGAGAAATCTCTTTTTATGCTTCCAAGAGACTAAGCTAGATGATGTAAATGGGCCCTTTTATTTTGGATGGGCTAGGCATTGATTTTGATTATGTTTCTCTCCCGGCCACACATACACGTAGAGAAATCTTTGTTGCTTGGGATACTAACATTTGGTTGGTCACTAATAACCCCATCTGAAGAAACCATGCATTCTCTTTCAGCTAGGCCCGCCTTGCGATGTGCACATTCACAATCTTGGGCTCACCATGGTTTACGGGGCCAGGAGGACGAGGAGAAGGTAGCCTTCATACAAGAGCTACGCCCAATCAGGGAATGCTTGTTTGCCCCTTGGATGCTTTGTAGAGACTTCAACCTTATATATCAAGCTGAGATAAATACAGTGGCTCACCATGGTTTACGGGCCCCAGGAGTCCATGACGTGGCTGCGTTGCAGCCTTTCCCATAGTTGGTCTGCATTGAGCAACATGAAACTAAAGCCTTTGGTCCTTTCTGTTGGTTTGCATTGAGACAGCCGCTCACTTAATTCATCATATATATATATAAGATAGCCACTAAGAGATGTAGAGAGATGCAAGTTTTAGCCTGAAATGTTTTAGGCCAACCAAGCGAATTGCGAGATCATGTGTCTCGTCAAAATCCGGCACGTGCGGCACTTTGCAATGTTAGGGAATGGGAGGTACCAGGATATGCAATAAAAGCCCAAAATGGAGTTGTGGATGAGCAAAACTTTGTTCAAGTAACCATGATCGGTAGAATGTCGTTAGGCCTGTACCGAGTCCTCTGGTTCGTTATCTGTAATCCTAGTGACGGCAACGTTTCTAGCATCTGCTGAACAGTTAGTTGCTCACGTTTGGACACTGGCCTTGTACATGCATTCGTTGGTACTATACAGATCAATACAATTTCATCCTTGTTGTATTCGTACACAATGTGGAATCAGGTTGGTGGGTGGTCGCCGCATCAGTGGAGGCTGCGTAGCGAGTTTAATTTGGGCTGTGTGTATGTGACAATTTTTTTTTCAAATCACACATTACAGACGTGACGCTCACAAACACGCATGCACACTTGCCCCTACAAACATATGCACACAACCTTACCCCTATGAGCACGTCCGAAAGAGGGGGCTGGCAAATTCTCGTAATTGACGAAGTCACCACAAGCGTCTCATTGTCGACGGGCACGGTGCCTACCACTGAAAGAATAACGTAGAAAAATGTGAGCACCAGTGCCGAGTTAAAGACCCGAACCCTGGTGGGTTAGTTCCACCACAACTAACTTTAGCAGCTGAGCTATGCTGTGAGATCTATAAATGCTACTAATACGAAAAGGACATATTGAGCTTGCCACTAAGATAGCCATATGTATGTGGCAGTGACATCAACCCAAGTGCGGCTTTATATATATGGGAGAAAATCAGCCAGAGTGCAAGCGCACGACCGTAGCATTATCATTGAGGTGAAGTAGATGTTATGATAAAGTAGAAATCTTCAATTCGTGAGTGCTCTATGGAAAATAATGTAAAATTTACTACAAACAACATTTAGTCTAGGATAAATGATCTTGGATTCTTTCCTCGGATAGTGTGCCGCTTCTCGCCGTAACAGTATGATAAACTAGGCAGTGTGGGTAGCTAGTTTTCTTTGCTAAAATATGTATTATTGATTTTATATCATTATATTATATATTATTTAAAACTAATTATATAAGTCTTTTCTTAGTTACCTCTTTATTAATAGAAAGGAGTCTTTTTTTACCATCCAACTATTACCCAAGTTTTATTTTGGCCATCTAACTCCAAAACTAGGTATTCTTGACCATAGAATAATCAAAACCGTTTATATTTGGCCAGCTAGTTGTCTCGAAGAATGGTTTTGCTAACATGCACGACACTTGGCAATGTGGCGCACATTTTAGCTATTTTTCTCTCTCCTCTTTCATCTTTCTCTCTTCTCCCTTTCTCTGCTCCGGCGCTCTCGGACGTCGACAACTCTTCTCCCACGCCAGGCTGCGCCCACATCTGCTCTGTGCTCCCCTCTCTTATGCCTGGGGTTAGAGCCAACATCTCCACATTCCCAAGATGCGTTGGGTGTAGTCCTCTCATGCGGACGTGCTCTTGGCAGAGTTATCGTCAGAGCTCATGAAGGAGGGGTGGGAAGGGACTTAAGGAGGCGATTGAGCTTCGGGTGCGAGGAATCGAGTGGATTTGGTCGGCAAAGAGGGGCGGCTCGAGCTCGAGTAATGGTGACCATAGAAAGAAGAGAATTTGCAGTACATCTATCATGATCGCGCTTGCGCTCTGCATGGGTGGCACGAACATTGACCTTGCTGCCGCAGGCTCGCCTGCACGCTGCTCCACACGAGCGACACGATTGGACCTCGGCGGGCGATGATGGCATGTCGACGCGGAGCGGCTTCGGGCCACAGTGGAGAAGCATGTTGTGCTGGGGGCTTGGCTCACAACAACGCGGGAGACGCTCAAAGGCAACGAGACAGGGGCAGCACTCGAGGCGCAACCGCAGGCCGCGATACCACCACCGCTCGTCGCCTCCTCCACTTACGAGTAAGAAAGAGAGGAGATAGAAAAAAACATAGAGATTATAGAGAATAGAGGAAACTAGAAAAGCCCACGGCGTTGCCGCGTATGGCCAATAGATGTAACCCATGATACGTTTTTTTCTTTAATATTTTGTTTTGAAGTATAGTTTTTGTTGGATTGTAAATTTGCGGAAGAAAATTGGATATAAGCATTGAATTTTATTTGTTATGTATGAATTTTGTAGATTTTGATATTTGTGTACCTTTTATGTTGAAAAATTATTAGTTTAAATATGTTTTGGGGTAATTTTAAAGTGAGTCCAATTTATTTTAAGTTTGTTGTAGAATACATTTGTTGATTTTTAAATTTATTTTAATGGTCGGATGTAAGCTATAATGGGAGAATTGGAAAGTGAGTCCAGTTTCTTTAAGTTTGATTTATAGTATGTTCATTGATTTTTAATTTTGAGGTGCGTCTATATTTAATATTTTAAAATTTAAAGATGTTTTGGTGTCCAAATCGTACGCAACTGATGTCATGTAATCATTTGCGCACGTATATAAATTTAATAGAAGCTGAGGGGTTAGTGGGAATGCTTAGAATTAAAATTTGTGTTGCATACCAAAGACATGTTTTATTTTTCAATTGTTTTTTATTAAAACCTTATTGGTTTGAGGACATTTCGATATCAAATCGTAGGTACGACGGATAGTACGTAAACATTTGCATGAATGTGTATGTAGTAAAGTTGTAGGTTTTGAAATTATAAGCAAAGTTTATGTTGGATATATTTTGGTTCGAACGTGTTTTGGTAGTCGAATTGTACATATAATGTCCTTGTGTGAAAGTAACTAATAGAATAAGCTATTGTGTAATTTAAGTTGAATCCGATGGCTTTTCCAAAAAAATTCCTGAGAGAAAAAAAGGACGGTGGGTTGATTTTATAAAAGTTTGGGTTTTTTTTTAAAATGTTCTCTAGCCGGCTGGGGGTGGAGTGCGGGTTGATTTGGCGGAAAGTCGAGGGCTTTCCTATAAAATTGCATGTGAGAGGAGGTGAACGGCGGGTTCTATTTCCGTAGAACCCGAGGTCTTTTTTGTAAAATGCAGACGAATGGCTCAATCTCAGTCCTCCGTCCGGCCGATCCGACAGCCGAGGGAAGCCGGCAACGCGGCCAGCTTCCCTGGCATCGGAATTGGCCACGGATCGTAAGGGGAGATTGGGCCGACATGTGGGCCTCACTGTCACGTGTTAGGCACTTCACAGTTTTGAACGGCCACCTAGCAAAACCACCGGATGGAAAATTTGAATGGGGTTGACATTTGGATGGTCAAGAATACCCAGCTTTACAGTTTCATGGCCAAAATCGAACTCGAATGATAGTTGGATGGACTTTTTTCCTTTATTATTTATATACAGACTCTATCTATTTTGCTTCATAAATAATTTAAATTATACTTTGTATAGACTCCTAACTTGTTTCTCAAATTATTTAAATTATATTTGCTATGGATTGTATATACATAAATATAAAGTCATCGGTCACACCATCTCAAATAATATATTATAACATATTATCCTACTAAAAAAATCTTATACTCCTCTTATTCTAGAAGACATGTTATATAAATATTTTAAATCATATATTGAGAAAAAAACATTTTGATAGATATTTTAATCCTAGTTATGCCAATAGTGACTTAGGCTATAAATAGAAGATGGTCACAAATAATCCGTTGGAGACTTACGATTAAATCAGAGAAATTATAATGTTCAAAGACCATAAACGTAAGTTAAGTTTGATTATATTTAGTACTATCTTAATTATATTCCAATTTCATCTAAGCAAACAACATCTATAAAACTATACATAAAAATTATGAGAAAACAAATTTAGAGTATAATTATTTATAAAAATATTTGTATTAGTCATTTACACCCAATCTTGAAAATCGAGATCCGCCACTGACCTTAAGCCCTAATGTTTCTAGAATCCTGTAAATTTTACATTCTTTTTTATTGTTTGAAACAATGTTCGGAATGCTACTAAGATCGCAGAAGAATCATATGACACTTCAACACAGTCGGCACCTATCAAGCCTAATACTACCACTCCCACACAGCTTGCCTGCTATATTCTAGGTGATGACAGCTCCGTCGAGGGTTGCCCCTACACAAGTACACAGTATGTGGACTTGTCCCCCTTTCAAATAGGCGAATTTTGCACACAATTTGTTGTAGTGTTCTGTAGAAAAATTGCTTCCTCTTTCTTATTTCATTTTCATTTTTTATCACGAAGGAGTGGGGTCAACTACTCTGAGTAGCCTGAGAAATTGAATATTTGCTGTTTTTGGGTTGAATGTCACATCCCATGATGAGAAGGAAGAAACAGCCACAGAAGAAAAGGTGGAGCAAGAGACGATATCTTAGGACCATTTGGTCGTCATTCTTCGATATGTCCCATAGCGTTTCATCAATGCTTGTCAGTGAGGTTGCACATGGTAGTAAATGCACAACATTGGCAGTAGGTCATCTCATCCGAGGTTTTTACATCCTATCCATATTGTGCTACGCCTACGTATGAGAAATTTAGTTATCACACATGTTAAAGAAAATCAGCATGACCAACCCTAGTATGTCGGGTCTTAGTGTTTGTTTCTCTCAACCTTTCGTTTCTTAAGAACACATTTGTTTTTTTAAAAAAAAATTAGATGGATTGAGAGAGATTTGTTCCAAAACAACTCACTTTTAGAATAAATCCTTCTCATTCCACCATATTCCACTAGTTTTGGAGGAAAACGAAGCCTAAGTGGGATATATGTTACAGTGCTTCTACAATAACTTAGGCCCCAGATATTTCGCCAAATCTTGCATATTAATATAGTTATTGTTACCTAATGTTGGTGAGGAAGTTTTGAGAAGCTACAGGATGGCTAGGTCTTAGTGTGTTTCTCTCAGACCCTTCATTTCTTAAGGTGGATATATGTTACAACACATCTACAGTAACTTAGGTCCCTGACGTTTCGCCAAATCCTAGCACATTAGTCGTCCGTATAGAAAATTGATAGATCGAAGTAACATTTGTTTTATTGTTCTCAAAAGAGGATCGTACCATGTATCAAATCATATAAGAAAATAGTCTACCATGAAATACGAAATTAAATTAAATGCATAAAAATGTTAGGTAGTATTGTAGTATGTAATGTTAGGTAGTATCGTAGTACATAAAAATCATATAAGAGGAATGCCTTAATTTCAGGCATTGACACACTTGATTTAATACAGTCACTTAGTTAGATGATAAATATTTTTAATGATCCAAAATTCTCAGTTGATGTAAAAGTAACACATAGGCTAGGCTACCCTTTTATATGCTGGAACCTTTATACAAATCAATGTGGTTGGAACTTGAGTCTCGTGAGCGACCCATATTTAAGATAACTGGCTAAAGGTAACCATAAATGTATATTAGACAATCGGTACTCCATATATTAGAAACCAAATATTGGGAAGATTTTCTTTTTTAAAAAAAAAAGACTTAGACCCGAAGGGGGGAATAATATGAAAACAGTGTCGTGTGGGAACCACTTGTAAACAGTACCGTGTAAGTAGAGACTGAAAAAGAAAGATAGGTTGTTCCAAACACACAAACGTTGCCCTCTTACATAGTCCAACATATACTAGTTTCACTACTGAACGCCTACAATTGCCAGTCACCTGACATGAGTGCTTCATTATCTCTGAAATATTATTCCTGAAACACAATGGAAAGCAAAGAATCAAAGGAATAAAACATTTCAGGTATTAAATAGAGAAGATCTTTGTGACTGCGGATGCTTACCGTAGCCCTATGTACAAGCACCAGTCCCTGGGCCTTGATCTCAGAAGAACCCACCGGTCATGGGCATGTCATCAAAGCTCCAAAGATCCATGTTGCTAACCACATCTTGGGATCCATCATTGCCCAAAAGGGAGCTGATTGACTCATCTGAATTGTCCATCAGGAAATTCATATATGGCTCCAACTCAGCTAGATCAACACTAGAATTCCCTGTCACAGGAGGTAGTACAGAATCAGCGGTGCCCTGGAGGAAAGCAGACTCATCAACCTCTATCGAGGTGGGAACAGGTGCAAGAACTGATGTTATGGCACTGGTCCTGGTGTCATTCTCCAGACTGAAGTCCGAGCAACTGAAGGAGTTGCTACCTTGGTCAGAGGACATGTTCACAACAGGTTCTTGAATGGAGGCAGCAGAATTCACCAAAGGAGCAAATGACATGTTCTGAGTCTGCATGAATGGATCAGGTATGGTGTTGGTCATGTTGTTGATAACTGGCTTCTCTTCAGCGTCTATGTTGGCCACTGGAGCCTCATCAGGGAAGTTAACCTTGGCCTTCTTGCCACGAATCCTGCGTGCCTCCGCATCATAAGCTCTGGCAGCTTCTTCAGGAGAGTTATAAGTACCAAGCCAGACACGAACACCCTTGCGAGGGTCTCTGATTTCAGCAGCCCATTTACCCCATGGGCGCTGGCGGATACCCCTGAATTGGTTCTTTCTCTTCCTCTGTGAAGTCACAGCAGAGCCATGAAGGCCAGCAGCAGTTATGTTTAATCCATCTGAAGCAAGGAAGAACATAAGGCAACGGCCGTACCAGGAAAAATTGGAAGCATGTTAATATAGCATAGCGTAGACTTAGAAGTTAGAACTGAAGCATTAATGATGAGCTAGAGCACGTGAACTCTACCATACTACCACCAAACAGACATTCAATGATTCAAATTGTATTTATAAGAGAAATCTTCAGAACGAAATCCCTCACATCTTCATTCAGAAATATCAAAGCTTCTCTATAGCAAACTGTAATACAGGATTGCCCTTTGCCCGCTCAGTCGACAGGTAAATCTAAACATGTACTGGTAATTTAATTTTGACATGAAGAGCGATAATAGATCTAATAAAATCTGGAGAAATCCTAGAAGAACCCTCAATACCCATGCGTAGCTGAGGGAGGAAAAACTATGACAAAGCTAAAATTCACATGATTCTGATGAGTAACAGGAAAAGGAGCTAAATCAAATAGGTGATAAAATTTTCATGCCAAGATAAGGATCTACATCTACTGCATAGCAGTACAGCAGATAGCACCAATCATTCATCAGAACAAAAGTTAACGACGATTGGATGCTGAAACTTAATAATAAGTTCTACAAAGAAATGGAAAAGAAGTACTAGTACAACTCCTCGAAGCAACCGGAAGAAACTATTGTAAGCTGTATGATTTTATTAGCTTCTCACATCTCAGGTTCTCCCCGAATCAAGCAACAGCCCCACCTAACGAGGACAAACAATCGTTCGAATCCTCAAACCAGAAACACAAACATCACATCAATCTACCGATCGATTGAGTAGCTAGCTAGCTACGAAGGCAAATCAACGCCGAGCCGAGCCATGTACCTTTGGCGGCGATGCCGCTCCTGGGTGCAGCGAAGGGCTTGACCTCATCCTCGGACTCGAGCTCTGACTCCCCGGGCTCGACATCGAACTCCGCGAAGTCGGCCTCGAAGTCCTCCTCCTCGAGGGTCCTCTTCCTCCCCCCAGCTCCGGCGCTCCTCGGCTTCTTGCTCTCCGGCCAGAGGTGGCGCGCCTTGACCCGCCGCTGCGGCGGGATGAAGTCGGCGAGGATGGCGCCGCCGCACATGGCTGGTTGCTGGTACTCGCTGACCTGTGGGGCCGCGTGCTGGAGCGGACGGGACGGTGCACGATGGGGAATCTGAACTCTGGTGACGCGGGCTTGTTCGCCGTGCTTGTTTGTGGGAAGACGACGAGTGATGCGAGAGTGCGCTCGTGGGCACGGGGGCCGATTATATAGCAGAGACTGAGGGAGGACTGAGGAGACGGGGCGCAAGATGTAGGCTGTGTTTTGTTGGGAGCGAAGAAAAGAACTTTTTATGTGAAGCGTGTTACGTGAGGTGAAGCGTGTTACGTGAGGTGGATGAATACGAAAGTTAAAGGGAATTGAAGGAGAACATTTTTGGAAAACGTGTTTTGTGAGAGGGATGAATAGGAAAGTTGAAAAGATCTTTCTCTCCCCCTCAAACTAAACACGCCCATAATTCCCAGATAACTAGACCTAGTATGAAAAAAAACAAGGTGAGTCTTTTGACTTTTGAGTGTCCAAAACACATTCCCGCGACTCAATTTTAGTAAGTGCTGGAACATATTTACTTCTCACCTATTCACAACTTGCATATCTATTAATCACCGAAATTCCTACTAAGATTGAATGAGAATGAAGATGTGAAGCTAGGGTCTATGGATTTAGGGGTTGGAGGTTACCGGTTTCCTCTAAGCCTGGAGGAAGCTTTGAGAGCTTCATCGGCCAGCGGCGAACGCGGAAGAAATGACCGAGGAAGAGAAGCGACTAGTGTGCCTCTAGAGCCGAGGAGTGGAGGAGCCCCAATGGGCAATGGAGGCATCGGAGCTTCAAATGAGTTAGCGTCGAGTGGTGATGGAGGACGGCGGCGCGATGGGGGTGTCAGGCTCGACGGGCATAGGTTGCGCGAGGAAGAAATGAAGAAAGAAACAACTACAAAGTAGGAAAATATTAAAACAGTGATATCAAAGACCTAATGGCTAGAAATGAATTGTGATTTATGGAAAATTTATTTTGATGTAGAGACATTAGTCCAAAGCTACAGTAGTCCAATTTTGAGAGACGAAAAATATCGTTCCTTTTTCCAGAAAAAAAAATCAAAAGATGGGCAAGCCTCACAGGAAGCCCCGTTAGTTTTCTTTTCCAAGAGAAAATCAAATCGGTAGTTGTGTCTACGGAACTGATTATGTGGCTGAACTTAGTTGGATGTCAAAATATGGGCGTGCTAATGTTTTTACCAATGGGCTCAAGCGCTTTAGTTCCCCTTTTAGTCCCTCTTTTTGGAGTTTAGGGACAAAAAAGTGACTAAAAAAAGGGGACTATAGTTTAGTCCAGGGATCCAAACATGCCTTTAGACAAGATTCAGCAAAGAGTAAATTTTGTTGTAGGTCCTTCAACTATTGCCGACATCTCATCTAGGTCCATGAATAAAAAAAAGTGGTCATCTAGGTCCTTAAACTATTATCGAGGTCTCAACTGGGTCCATAAAGTAAAAAGGTGGTCATCTAGGTCTATGATATATTAAAGAGTAGTCATATAGGTCCAAAAGCTTATGTGGAGATATTTTTTATCTATATGGTAATTCCAGCGTGGGAAAAGTTGCAAAAAAACTCTCCATGAAAGAGCAGATGACCATCGAAGAATGCCACCATGGAAGTGGAGAGTTTTTTTTCTTCCATATTTTTGCCCTGGTAGTGTTGCCACAGAGGCGAAAAGTGCCTCGATGGATGGTTTATGGACCTAGATGATTACTCTTCAATAGATCACGGACCTAGATGATCAACTTTTTAATTCATGGATTCAGATAAGGCCTTGGTAAAAGTTGAAGGACCTAAATGACCACTTTTTTAGTTCATGGATCTAGATGAGACCTCGGTAATAGTCTAAGGACCTCCGGTGAAATTTACTCTTCAGCAAAATATAACTGCTAGGGACATAATTAAGGTGATATCTACATATATTTGGTCAATAATATTTGGTGGATCATCAACTAATGTTTCTGAATCCACCAAGGTGGATCTAAGGCGATAAACAATCCTTGGACATATCGTGTGAAGGGTTAGACTGTTGGATTTGTTAGATTTTTATATTGCATTTTTACCGCTATTTGGCATAGTCTTACAAAAGATAGGCCAGAGATATAATTGAGATGCTTTTAGAAAAGATTGGTCACCGTACAGAGGAGAGGGTATGCATTTCTTCAGCTTTTGGAAAAGCCTTTGGTGACCATGGAGAAAGAAGAATAATCGCTTAGCGGCACGTGCTGAACACGAGCAATATGCCTCTTTACTACGTTGCAAAATTCTAGGTAGTCTTCCAAAAATCTTTTTCCTGATTTTTTAAGCAAAAAAATCTTCTTCTCCCTTCTAATCAACCATGCCCTTTACAAACTCCTCAACTAACCTGGCATCTTCCAAAATATGTCAAATGGGCCACGTGTGTCGCTGTCGCAGCCACATTAAGCATCAGGCAAACTTTGGTGCAACTTGGATGTTTTCTCCTGCGTTAGGCGAGGGTTGTTTGGGGGTTGGTTCCTGGTTGTGCGACCAGTAGGAGTAGGACCCAAAATTTCTCAGCTGTGCCTCAGCCCTCTCAAGTCCTCAACTCTCTGCACTCTAGTGAGGTAGGCTCTGAAAATTGTTTGACGGCTCCTCACTACATCACGGAATCACCAGGTGAATCTGAAGGTTCGCCGGATCTGATCATGGGCCATTGATCCATCAGTTGAAAAGTTGAGCTACCCAATTGACAAATTTAGATGCATGAATCCAGTGGAGCCATTTTGGTGCTGTGGCGACATAGAACGAGGATCCAATGTTTAGAGTCTGTCACGCATTATTAGCTGCAACAGTGGGTTGATTAGTAATTTAATTTGAGTCTTTAATTTGAGGAGGTTTGATTTTGGTCAACATTTTTTTTCGAATCACACAATACAGACGCAGACACTCACATACACGCACGCATACTTGCCCCTATAAACATACGCACGCAACCCTATCTCTATGAGCACCTCCGAAAGACTGGGCCAGCAAATCCTCCAAATTGCAAATCCTCCAAATTGACGAAGTCACCACAGGCGCCTCGCAATCGACGGGCACGTCGCCTACCACTGAAAGAATAGCGCCGGTTAAATCCTGGAATAAATCCAGAAAATGCGAGCACCAGTGCCGAATCGAGGACTCGAACCCTGGTGGACTGGTTCCACCACAAGGAACCTTGCCAGCTGAGCTAGAGCTCAGTTAGCAATTTTGGTCAACATTGTTGTACCAGAAGAAAAGGTTGCAATGAATTTTTTTTTGAAATAAAAAAGGTTGCAATGAATTTCAATCACCCAAAAGGAAGAGAGTGTCAGGCCGGCCATGCCATCAACCCATCAAGTTGCCCACCTAGCTTATAATTTCCGACCTGAAATTTCTGCCAGTAAACAATTCGAACACAGAAGCCAACTACCCTTGATGCAACAAACAAGGTATTTCCAAGAAACGAAGTTGTACCATACATTCCCTCACTTTGAAATTACCAAAGGGCGGCATTTTGTTCCGTTTAGATAAACTTCATCCAACAATCGTCGTGTCAACGCAATACTTCGTTTCTGTGACACCATGATTTTGGTGTCGTCAGTAGCAGTTCTTTCCAATAAGAGCCTCCTAAATATATGTACGGCCGTGTTTCTCTTATCCGCCGGAGGACAGGGCGAGTCATCACGTCGTCGGGTGAGGATGAACTTTGATTGTCTCGGGCGGCGACAAAACGTGTGGTTACACAATGCGACACGGCTCGTTCACTTTCTCAGCTTTTCTCCGGGGGTGACAAACTCGAGCTGATAGATCGTGGATTCGTGGCAGTGGAGCTATGGACTTGGATCTGTAACAAAGGAAAGGGAACAGACAGCAGGTTCCCAGGCACGCGCGCGTGGGCTTTCGTTCGTAACAGAGAAAACGAGAGCGACTCTCTCCTTCCCGGACGGAGCTGCAGCAAAGCCGGCCGCAAATCTGTTCAAAAAAAAAAACCGGCCGCAAAGGTGCATGCACCGGGGGGACCGGGGGCGGCGCTGTGCCTCCCGCGGCGCCACCGGATCGGACGGATAGGAAAGCTGCGCGCTCGGCTCGGGCCCAATCATCCCATGCCCATGCCCATGCCCAGCCATCACGGGCGCGCGCACGCGCATGGTGATGTCGGCAGCCGGCAAGGTGACGTACGGATTCGCGTGGCCGCCACGTGCGCGCCGCCGTGTCTCTGCCTGGAGACCAGACCAGGGCCACAGCGCACGGCGCCCAGGCACGGCGCGCGGTCACGCCTCCCTGGCGCACCGCCGGTGGAGGAAGCGAAATCGATCGGCCGTGAAGCCCTCGCCCGCTGCACATCATGGTCAGTACGTGCAAGTGGCGTGTCGAGATTGAGATAGGAAGAAAGATCGTAGTAGGAGATCATCCCAGGAGGATCGTTTGATCTCCTACTAGGATCTATGATACGCCGGTGAGCAGTGCAAGTAACAGTGCGGGAGACGACGACCTTTAATTTTTAGATCCCTATCGTAAGCACCCGCGACGCGTCCAAAGGCAGCTCGTCCGTGGCGTGAAGACGACGGACCACGACCTGCCTTGAGGTGTCTCAAGGATATGGTCCCCCAGTCGGCCGGCCCCCGGCCCGATCAGCCTTAGGTCGCCATGCCTTCGTCCATGCCAAGGGAAATCAACCGTATACATCCGACCACGCACCGTCCATCGATCCGCCCCCGTGTCGAGCACCGTGGTTTATGCACTGCAGACTGCAGTGCAGGCGACAACGACCATTGTATGCGGCTGCGGCTCCGCCTGCCTGCGATGCGAGCCGCAGGACCCGGGGTCGCACGGGCCGGAGGAAGACCGCGCGGAACGTGTCCGCCGCGCACATGTCCTGCCATATTGCCCCCCTTGGCGGCCGGGGCGCTCGTGCGCGCATGTGTCGCGGCAGGACTCATCACGGTGGCAGGTCGCGGCGTCGCAACGTACGTGGCGGCACGAAGGCTCAAGCGGAGGGCTTTGTCGTCACGCGGCACGGAGCTGGCGCAGAATGCAGATTGCTCGTCTGAATTTCTCGGAAGCCTCGGGTGCATTGGTACGGTGATCCAATGAACGAGCGCCGTCGCTAGATGCCCGGAACTTGATTCCCTTGATGTACGAAAGGGAGCGCGGAGATTAGTGCATGCACCGAGGGGACACGAGCCGTGTCATGCGTCCACCACGTGCAGCGGCCTGCCTGATCGATGTCGTGCCTCCACAGCGGCGGGCGGCGGCGCATGTGTGGCAATGGTGGTTGGAACATCGTCGAAAGCCGCGCCGTCCCTGGCCAAGGACACCGCCCGCGAGCGCCGAGGTTTTCGGAGGGTGACACCAGAACCGCCAAAGTACCCGGGCTTCCCACCAACTTGTAGTAGCGTGATTGCGCGCGTACGAGTATGTGAACAACCGCGAGAGTACGAGGGAGACGGTGTCGCACGATCCGCCGCACGACGCCTCCAGTACGAACGAAACGAATAGTTCAGCGCCAAAACCAAACTGGCAAAGCAAACTCGCCCAGCGTGGAGCGAGAACACCATCGTTCCCAAGGACGACTATGCTATGGCCTATGGCTACTACTCGTCCGTGCCGTGAAGACGACGGACCACGGCATGGCTTGATGTGTGTCGCAAGGCGATGGTGGTCCCCCGGCCGGTCGCCCAGTCCGCCGCGCCGTCGTCCATGCCAAGCTAATAAGAAGAGGAAAAAACGATCCGGGCTTGCACCGTCGCGGACACTCGGACGGCCACGGCGATCCGGCCTCCTGTCGACCACGGTGGTGTCGTCTGCACTAGGACCATCGTATGCCGCCGCGTGCTTCGCCTGGTGCCTGCCTGCCTTGGATATGCGAGCCGCACGTGTCGCGGACAGGCTCATCACGCCGACAGCCCGCCGCGGGCTCGGGTGATTGGCAAAGGTCGCGGCGTCGCAATGTGGCAGCTGGAAAGTTCTCGAATTGTAGTAACTCTGTGTAGTATAGGCCAGGGCCGGAGAGGATCTCGTCACGAGGATCATCCGATCGCCCCGTCCTACGTACGACACGGCGCAACGAGTACGAAACCGATTCCTTGCTGACTTGCTGTGCCGGATAGGTACTGTAGTAGGAAAGCGAGAGGGGCGGGGGAGGTGGTGCAGACGTGCAGTGCATCTGCGCATGCACCGGAGGGGATCGGGACTCGGGATCGGCCGGCCGGCACCAGGGGTTTGGAGCCGCGGCGACGCGCGTCGTGCGGCCACCATGTGCAGGCCTGAGATCTCGCCTCACAGCGGCGCATGTGGCGGCGGTGGGTGGAACGTCGCCGAAGCCGCGCGCGAGGCCGTCCTTGCACAGGACACTTGACACCGCCCCGCGCCGAGGTTGTCGGAGGATGCATGACACCGCAACCGCCAACGTACCCTTCCCACCAGCTACGTACATAGCACTGTAGTAGCGCGCTCGTGAACAAAGCCAGAGTACGTGCGAGGGATACGGTGTCACTGTCGCACGATCCACCCGATGGCCTCTAGCTAGTTCGCTCGCCCGCCCGCCGGCCGGCGGCCACGGCCACGTACGAACGAGGCAGGTAGAGAGTGGCGGGCACACGCCGGACACGCGTTGGCGACGCATGTGTCCGTGTGAGTCCGTCTCCGTCCGAGGCCGAGGCGCGGCCTCGACCGCGCTCCAGAGTCCAGACCGGCCGGCTCGCCGCGCGTTCTAGATCGCGGCCCGACTCTTTGGTCGCTTTCGCTTTTCTTCCGGGGAACACCAGGGGAGACAGCGACTGGCGATTGGACTACCGGTACATCCCGTTCGCGTCCTTTTACTAGGGAACAGTGTGGTACCGTGACGGGGTCCTCACGCGTAGGCGACGCCGCAGCCCGTGCCCGGCACGGGTACCACCAGTCGTCATTAGTTTAACACTAGCTTTATCAGGATTTCCTTTTGCGAAAAAAACAAAACTTTATCTCAGGATCCATGACGTACGGGCCGGGGGCTCGTCACCTGGATCATCGGCTCCCGTCCCATGAGATCGGGGCCAAATGATACGACCTTGCCGAAAGCATCTCGAACATTATCATCACTGATTGATGGGGGCGATGATCACTGATTGATTGATTGCCAGGTGCGCGAGTGTGTCGATGGCTCCATGTCCACATCGCGCGCGGTAGCTACAAGCGTCAAACGGCATCAGCACCCACTAGCTAGATCTCCTGTCTGGATCCACTAATCAGCAAGCGAGCTGAATGATTAGTTCTACCAGGGGAAGGAGGAGTTAGCAAGCAAGTCCAGGTAATTAACCCAATAATTCGCCCAAATGATTGTTAGGATTTTTGTTACGCAACTATGTCCTGTGCAATATGGATCCCTCGATGCATGGAAAGGAAATTGGCCTGTTCGGATGGCCAAAACTGACTGGGGCTGGAAAGTACCTGAACGGGATGAGAGAGTGAGACTCATGTGTGGGACCTCCAGATGCCTCCAGCCAGTAGGCTACCAGCCCAGCCACCAGCCCAGCGAAACGAACAGGGGGAATATTGATCGATCGTGTCCATCATTCGGCAGATATTTTGGTACACCCAATGAAATTATAAGAACTGATGAAGATAGGCACATGTATAGAATAGTGTAGTTGAGTATTCTCGCCAAACATCGACAGGTATTGATCGATACGACCCCAAAGACCCAAACTCCCAAAGTACTCTATCAGCGTCTCCCACCAACTGTACGGAGCTCGTTGTCGTCGTCGCTGGTAGCTTCAGCGTCATGTCCGGTTTGGCATCCTCCCACCAGTTTGCTTCCAGGGTTAACAAAACCGGTGGGAACCGGTCCGAACCGACTGGTTCCCGACCAAACCGGTCCGGCCTGGTTGCAAAAAACCTCGGTTACCGTTCCCAAACCGACACTATAAAACCGGCCTACTCGGCTAACGGTCGGTTTCACCGGTTAGCCGGATCGGTTTTTTCCTAACGAAACCGGTCAAACCACGGTTTTGTTAACCCTGTTTGCTTCTCGTTCTATTTTTCACAAGCGCGTTGCTCGTAGCCACATGGGGGGCGGGCCGGGGCCTGGCCCCTCCTAAAGTTGATATAGTACCACTATTACTCTCCTAATCAAATGAAATAATCACCAACATTAGCTTATATTAGCCCCTCAAACCCATCCTAACTAGCACTTACCAGGCCATAAGGTCAATGATTTAATGATCTAATTGTTTATGTATATCTAGATTAGGAGCTTCCATGCAATTGTTAGTTTATTACATCTAATTTATGTATTTTTTTCTATTACTAAGCTGTGATTCGATCAATTTTTTTTTAAAAAAAATTCACCTTAGGATTAGCACATGATTAAGGGTAGTCAACATAGACAGATTACTGTAGCACGACGACGAAAACACCAACTATGTTTTCGGCTGGGCAGCCGTGGAAGCATTCTTTGCGAGGGCACGATCTTGGCCCCCTATATCAAAATTCTGGCTACGCCCCTGGCTCTAGTCGTTGTCGAACTAGCATGCAAGGCGGTTCAGCAAAAAGAAAACGCCTCAGAATCAAGCAGTTTGATCACATTAGGAAGCTTTGCCTGTTACATCCATTCAGACTTCAAAGACACCACAAGTCTGCGCACTGGAAGGTGTGAAGCTTCGGCCCCATGCATGCCGTCACGTAATGTTGGGCGATAAATCAAACATGTGCTCCTCATACGGAGTAAAACCATTCGTGTAGCTGAAATGATATGCCCTCACGAGAGGAGGCCTCACACGATGAGCTTCACGATTCTTTTTCGTTTCCTTGTTGTTGTCGCATACTCGCACACATTAATGGGTCGGCCCGGCCCGCTCACGTAATGTTGGATGGGCTGACCACGGTTTCTGCCAACACACTACTATGCTGGGCTGATTTATCGTCAGTATGTTGGGCTGAGACCGTTGACCTTTGCAGCCCATATAAAATAGCCCTTCAAAAAAAACCGGAACATGGAGCCCAAATCCGAAACTCCTTCACTCTCTGATGGGACACCTTTTGAACGTGGCCGCCCCAGGCGGACAAAAAAACGAAAGAAAAGAAAAAAAAATGAAAATCGTCGCGCTTCCGTCCACGCCATCGCCAAGACGCCAACCGAGCGCGAGCTCAGAGCCAAGCGTAAACTGCTCCATACAGAGTACCAGACGACCAAACCGAACCCCCACCGAGTTGATTTCGGTGGTCAAACAACGACGCAATGGCGGCAATGCCCTACCAAGATAGCTTAGCGTAGGCCGCCCATCATGCAAATCATACACCGCTACCAGCTTCCGAATGATCGTCCGTGGATCAGTTAACCAAACACACTCGATAGTCATCGCCGATGCAGCTCGGTATGCCCTCGATGTGGGCAAGAAGAAAAACAGGGAAAAAAAAAAAAAGAAGGTCTAGCTAGGAATGCTTTGCTTGTACGCGTTGCGATCGCAATTCCCGCGTGATTAGCTGACCCAAACCACCCGACATCATCCAACCCAAATCCACCTGCTGACCCCAGCCGCCGCCACTTGCCGCACAACCCGCCCTCCACGCCAACTAATCCCCAACCGCGCCGAGTCAAAAGCCAGGCGGTTAGTTAGCTAGCCCGGCCCCACCCGAGCTCCTCCCCCCAGACCATCCATTCCCAATCCCATTCCACAATTCCCGGCCTGCGCGGCGGCGGACTCGGGCAGCCCCGCAGGCCGCAGCCGCATGCACCCGATCCGATCCGAGCGCCGCCACGACTCGCTCTCCACCGCTACGCGCAGGCAGCGGCAGCAATTACCGGTTCAAAGCCGCGTGGATTAACCCACCGTCAAAATTCCCAAAGTCAAACCAGCGCCGGTTTCTTTCAGCCAGGTCCCGCTAGTTTTATTTTTATTTTACCCACCGCCTGTCGCTCGTCATCTCGTGCCGGTTCTTCCCGGGGTCCGGTGGATCATTACATTTTAGGGGGTGGATTGCCGATCAAGGGAAGGGGATTACCAGGGTTTGATGACCATGATGATGGGACATCTGGCGACTTTGGGTGTTGTTTTCCGGTAGGGGAGCTGGGGAGTGATTAGCAAGTCAGTCCTGCTGCTGCTGGCTGCTGCAACCGAACCATGATTAGCATTTGCAATTCTGTCCTCCTGTCCTAGGTAGCGAACGGAACGGAACGGAACAGGCGTAGGAATCGGCCCCACGTAGTAGGCGCTGCCAAACGCTGTGGGGCCGGACGGGATGCTCACGCGGGGCCCACCCGCACAGCGACGGCGCGGCGGAAGCCTGGTCACTTGGTCAGCAGTGAGCTCGTCCTCGCCTCCTCGGCTCGCGCCGTGACAGGGGAAAGAGGATTAGCACGGGCTTTTCTGTGACGTCCCGTGGTGTCGCATTCCGGCCCCCTCGGCTTCCTCCATAATTCCAGCCCTCTCTCGGTTTGGCAATTTGTTTCCCCCACATAAATGGTAATACCATCTGGCTTTTTCCGAGCTGCGAGAAACTTTGGACAATTGGCCTTTTTTACTTTCTTCCAAAATGGAGATGGCGAAATTGAAAAGCACGGGGGCATTGTTCGTGCTATTATTTCTAAGAGTAGCCAGAATTTGTAACTTGTAATACTAGTATCGGTAGCTTTTTGACCGTGTGCCAAAGATCTTTCACTCTAACGGTAAAAGCAAATGGGTTTCACATCTGTTGTGCTTTATCCTTAATATGTCATGACGTTTTATAGGTGTATGCGTTGTCAGCTTTAGACAAATAAGGCACATATGCGTTTTTATTCTACAAATTGTACACGTCTTATATTTGGCTTTATATGGCTATATGTGTGAAGCAATATTGTCATCTACCCCTTTCATATGAGTTGGCATCCATAACAAATATCATGGTGGAAGTTGAAAACCATGTGCTTTTTTTTTTATTTGGTATTGTTTCTAGAGGAGCGAGAACATGTATGCACAAGCCACACCGGATATTTTTACCATAATGGCAAAGCAAACCCCTCTAGTGTGTGTAACCTATACCTACATATCAGGCTATGTCATGGTCTTATCTCATATATTAAAACACTAACAGCTTCGTTTGGTGGTACGCAACCTAGCTCGAGTCTGAAAAATTATCCATTTGACATATCGTGATATTTCATGTCTATATATTGTCACTTTTAGGCACTGCCAGACTCATGAGTCGACAAGTGTTATTGTACAAACGTACACGTCTTATGTCACACTACGCGTGTGAAGTAAATTATCAGCTACCACTTTTACATGAGCTGGCATCCACAACAAGTATGTCTATTTCAGCCAAACTCATTCCTGTATATCTAATTATGGATAAAGGAAAATGCCACTTCATCTTACAAATACATCAACACATAGCTATCCCAACATATTAAACAATAGCTTACTACAACAACATATAATTGTTACAAAATTTGTGTTGTACTTACATCACAACAAAGTGATTTCACGCGAGACAATAACACATGACCAAAACCACGTAAATTAAAGGAAGAGAGGATATTTTTCGAAAAAAAAGAGAGAGAAAGGATGCGTGCTGAAATAAAAGAAAAGAGGGGCACTGATAAAAGAAAAGTCACCAACTGCCGTGGCTTTCCTGCTAGCGCTGCGCTGCACTGCACCCGCTGGCTGAGCGTTAGAAATTCAGCAGTCCAGCGCGTCTTCCAGTCTTCGCCCCCGGCAAGCAAGGCCGCAAAAGCCACTCCTTTTTCTCCTCCGCCCAAACCGCCCGTCTCCTCTCCTCCTCCCCCTCCTCTCCTCACCCGGGTCATCTCTGCTCCCTTCTCCAGCAGTCCCCGCAACAGCAGCTTCGCTGCGACGGTCATCGCAATTCCAATCCCCTTGTCCCTGGTAAGTTTTCAGTCTCGTTCTCCCCCCCTCTAACGCTTCAACTTTCAGTACCGCCGTGATCTTTCGATTGCGCTTCACTGCATGTGTACGGATACGACTCTGCTACATGCTTTCCATCTGTGCTATGTCTTGCCACTGTTCTTGATGGGGTTTTGGTCGCCCGTGGGGCGTGCGCTGTGGCGGCTTGATGATTAGCGTTTCTTGACGGGGTTTATTAGTTGTGTCGCAAAGGGGCGAGAACAATGTCAGAAATTGTCCAGGTGGAGATGGATGGTCGGGTGAGACTGATTCATGCGTGTGTAATGTTCTGATCGTGTTTCGTTTTCTTTAATCCGAGAACTTGGTAGATGGATATGGATGATTATATTCCGTACTGAAAAGTTTTATGGGAGTGTCTATCCCTCACCTGGGATAAAAAATTCTGCCTAAATTTCTATCTGGTAAATCCTAGAGGGAGTAAAGGGAGGGGGAAAACAAGAAGCGCTTTTGTGGTCTCTGATTCTGAATAAGGGTGTTGTTGGATGAATTTCTAATATACAGATGTGAGTGGAATTACAGTTTAGTAGTAGTAGTAGTAGTAGAATACCAGCCGCTCTTTTTTGTATGTCTCTGTTTATTGGCTGACAATGTTTCTGTTCGGCCCTAGCGAGTAAATGCAGTCGGTTCTTGTTACCTAGCCTAGTTATGAGTTTTATGATGGATATTCATGGGCTTTTAAGTGTTAGTGTAGTGTCAGACATAAATGATTATTGTACCAGGATATTTTTTTTTCTCTGACTACTGATAGACGAGAAAATTTAGCAATTGATGGGACCATAAGTTGGCTACTTGGCCTAGACATTCAGTGGATTCTATTATAGGCTTGTATATATATTCAACCGAGCCAGTGAGACAGCAAACAAAATGGATGATAATAATGCTAATTATCGTTTTATTATAATGACTGAATGTCTAAGTCACTTGTTGCTTTCTTCCAAGAGAATCAATGTTGACTGCTGAAACTGCAATTATGCTTTTATTTGTCGTAGATAGGTTGTATGATACAGAGTGGCTCAGGGTGGAAGCTTGTGTTGTGTGTAAAGCTTTTACATTGTGCTGTCATCAGTATTTTGTTCCTCTGTTCTAATAGTTCTGCCACCAGCAATTAATGAAGTACCATGTGCTTGATTTGACTGTCCATCTCAAATTTTCATGTTCCAACAGACAAAATCCAAAGTTTCAAACTACTGAAAAATTCAATACCCCATCTGTAGAAAATTTCTATGCTTGACCATGACAGTGACATGCGCTGAGGACCTGAGGGGCACCTGTCAACTGTATGCAATAAACAAGAGATAATTCAAATTACTCAGGCATATTTTAGTATTTGCTTCCTTGAGTGGTTAACGTGTACATTATATGCTTCTTCAAAATCTTAAAGTTTCCAAGGAACAATTGATATGTTTGCATTATTGGCCCATGTATTCAATCTGTGAATAGCCGACAGCTGTTCTTTTAGCATCATTATGTGCTGTCTTTGTATAAAAGGAAACATTCTAGCCATCTAAGATTATCTTTCATAATGAACTGATTTTCTTCTTTTTGAATGTAGGCATTGCCAACTTATCAACTGTGGATACATTAAGTATCTAGTAGCAATTTTCTTAAGAATTTTTTGGGCGAAGGTTCCGGCTAGATTTTCTGTTGATGAACATGGACTACTCTGCTGGTTCCTACTTCTCACCATGGTCTGTCAATTGCGCCTCTGAGAGCTACAGTATAGCTGATGGTTCAGTGGAATCATTTGGAGGAGAAGGAAGCATGCCACCTTCTAGCTACTTCATGACAGCTAGATCTGATGACAATTTAAAAGTCAGTGGGCATGAACAGGAGTCCACTTTGCTTACAAACCAGAGACTGGCTTTTATGGGTACTGGACATGCTGATCTGTTACCTGGTGAGATTCTATCTAGGGATACACTTTCTGAAAATCTTCTGGGACTTCAACGGCTTCAGAACGGTAATCTGCTGAGTAATTTAGTGAACCCAGGGGTGCTTCAGCGCACTTCAACACCGGGAGGATTTCACCAACAACTGAATACATCTTGCCTGTCAGAAATGCCTCATGCCTTATCCAGTTCAATTGATAGTAACAGCAGTGAAGTTTCCGCTTTTCTCGCTGATGTCAATGTTGTTTCTTCAGCTTCGCCCTTATGTCCCACATTCCAAAATCATCCTTCTTTCATGGAACCAGTGAACCTAGAAACTTTCAGTTTTCAAGGGACACAGAGTGATGCTATTTTGAACAAAACAAGCCACCCAAATGGGAATCTCTCAGTATTTGGCAACGCTGCCTTGGAATCACTACATGTAATGCTCAGTTGCTCACTACAGAAATGTGTATTTCTTCAAAAAAATAAAAACATACATATGTAGCTGATAAATTATCTATATCATTCAGTTAATTTTGTGTTCTTTTCATCATACAGGATAGCAAGGAGTTCATCAGCAGCAGGCTTCCTTCGTTTGCTAGTGTCCAGGAAACAAACCTAGCTGCCAGTGGTTTCAAGACTCAAAAGCAGGTTTAATTTTCAAACACGGCCTCTAAAGAACTAGATCTGCAAGTGCATCTTACTATTCCTTTGAACTGTACTATTAACTTAACTTCCATACTGCAGGAGCAAAATCCTATGTGTAATGTGCCTATCCCTACCTTCAGTGCTGGTAACCAGATGGCAGTCACCGCAACACAAGGAGCCCAGATTCCTCAAAAGGTTTCTACCTTTCTATCTGAAAAAATATATTCCTTTTGTTCTGCCTTTCATCAGATTGTACCTGACGTGGGGTTCCTATTTCCCAATGTTTAGATGCCTTCATGGGTCAATGAAAATAAAAGTGAGTGTCCTGTTAGCCGTCCTTCTGATGCGCAGACCCAAACAAATTCAGCTGCAAATGGTGTCGGTGTGAAGCCAAGAGTAAGGGCTCGTCGTGGACAGGCAACTGATCCTCATAGTATAGCTGAACGGGTGAGTTCATTAATAATACCACTCCACCTCAGGGCAAACTAAAAATATATGTAATGGTTTGAATTGTTCTTTTCTGCTTGCTATATGTATCTCAAATTTTTAACTGCAATTTCTTATTTTGCTGCAGCTTCGCAGAGAAAAAATTTCAGATAGGATGAAAAATCTGCAAGACCTTGTTCCTAATTCCAATAAGGTATTTTTTTTTGTTTTTTGTTTAACTTTTTACTGTGTATTTTCAGATATCAACTAGAATTTTAGTCATTAGAATTTGCATTGAGCTAATACTATCTTTGTAATACAATAACACACAACTCTCCTGCATGTTTGAAAAAGTTACCTAGTAAGACAATAGAAGCGAGCAATTATTGAATTTCAGGTTCTTTTTAGAGTACATAATTTAAGTCTTGAACTCTACAATATATTGGATCCAGCATTTGATATGTTTGGCCCAACGATAGTCATTTCCTGTTTTGTCGTTGGTTCAATCCAGTGTGGTGTGGCTTTATAGAAATAGATGTTTAGGGCATGTTTAAATAGGATTTATTTCACTCGAAAGTCTTGTAACTAGTTCAAAATTGAATTAAATGCGACTACATTCCAACAAATTACAACTCATTCAAAATCCCTGTGCTGTTTATGCATAACTTATTTAATATGGGTCGAATATCATACCAAATAGTGACAGTTTACCTTGCTTTGAAAACAACTATTTGAATAAAATAACGTGACAAATCTTTTTTGATGCAAGCAGGCAGACAAGGCATCCATGCTGGACGAAATAATTGATTATGTGAAATTTCTTCAGCTTCAGGTCAAGGTATGGTTGTGAACAGTTTTTCAAACGAGCACTGGTAGCTTTGTGATTTCCAGAAGATGAACATTCTTCCCTATCGCTTTGTTTCAGGTCTTGAGCATGAGTAGGCTTGGAGCTCCTGGAGCAGTTCTTCCCCTTCTCACAGAATCCCAAAGTGAGGTACCGAACCTTCTTATTTCCTCCAACTTCCATGAATCCTAATGTTGTTGTTCCATAGTTGCCACTGCGGACACATGTTTTCATTTTTGTGCGCAATGCGATGCCTCAAATAACTTTGGCTACGAAGTAGTTCCACTTGCTCTTAGCTGCACTTGATATAGATTTGCCTCCTGATTTTACATTGAGATACCAGCAGCTCACTTTAATGCACTCTTCCATGCACTGTCATGATATAGGGCTGTCACGGTCAACCTCTGTCAGCTCCAACCAATGCACAAGGACTGCTGGACGTACAAGACTCGGAAGAGGCCCTAGCATTTGAGAAAGAGGTGGTCAAGCTGATGGAAACAAGCATCACTAGCGCAATGCAGTACCTTCAGAACAAGGGGCTCTGCCTGATGCCAGTCGCTCTCGCCTCTGCCATAACCACGCAGAAAGGAGCATCGGCTGCTGCAATCGCTCCTGAACAGTGAAGGGAAGGCACATGCTCCTCCCATCAGCATGAGGGAACAACTGCATGAGACACGACTCTATGGCTAAAGATGCGGTATACCCCATGGAGTACAAAGATAGGAAGTTAGTCTGACCAAATTCCAGTTCATCGCCTAATGTGCTAATCTGCTTCTCAGAACCTGTTGCACTTGCACATCAGTTGATGTGTATTCCTTTTCCCTTTCTGCTTTGTTTTCCTGGATTGCATCAGGGACTCCTGGTGGTCAGGGCAGGGAAATAGGGAATAGTTGCGGTTTGGAAAGTTTGTACCAGGATCTATCAGGTTTCTCTTTTGTGCATACAAAATGTGAAATCTTCCAGTTCAGTTTTGCTACACATCCGTGACTAATGACGACATATGCAAGTGCATGCATGTGCGTATTGGTGGTTGCTGCAGGTGATCATGTTCTAGCTTGAATTTTGGAGCCATCACACGGTAGTGAGCTACAGAACAGAACAAGCAGACCAAACTGATTCCTCGCTGGTCGTCTGGTAGGCCTTGCTACATCGTACTTGTGAGCTCCTCACCGGTTCGCCCTCTCGGTTTGTCGGGTGTGGCCCTTCTGCCGTCAGTTTCCAAATTATGTGAGTGAAGTTTTGATAGCGAAAGCTTGTTTTCCAGGAATCTTTTCCTGAATAATGATGGCGTCTGGCTGGGTGCACCTGCCGAAGGACTTGCAATGACGAACCCATGTGATGTTCAGAATCGACGCCTGCAGACTGCAGTGTAGTGAATGGTGATTAGCGCAAAGGCTCTTATGACAGATGACCTACTGAAACAATGAACCGGCTGTCCGGCTTCCTACTCGTTCATGTGTTTGCTCGGCATGGCCTTCTCCAATGGTGAGTCAAGAGCTAACTTTTAAATTGTTTAATCTATCAAAAGTACAAAAACAGTACCAAAATGGGTTGGCTAAGAGCCAGCTCTTGGCTCTTTGCTAGCTCTTAGCCAGCTCTTGGCTCTTTGAACAGTGCAAAGTTGATGTGACCGGCTCTTATCTTGGCTTCATGAAGAGCCGGTCACATCAACTTTGCACTGTTCAAAGAGCCAAGAGCTGGCTAAGAGCTAGCAAAAAGCCAAGAGCTGTCTCTTAGCCAACCCATTCTGGTACTGTTTTTTTATTTTTCATCGATTAAATAATTTAAGAGCTAGCTCTTGGCTCACCATTGGAGAAGGCCACGGCGTCAGAGCCTGACATGACACGGCAACCAACATCTCCCGCAAGACCTAAAAGATTGAGACAATTTCCTGTGAATGTGTCACGGCTACTAGTCTTGTAGCATCTAGGCCCTGTTTGGATTTTGAGGGCTAAAGTGTAGCATTGTTGTTTTGATACCGATTAGTGGACTAAATATAAGATAATCGTAAAACTAATTGCAGGACCTCTAGACTGATTCACATTAAGGTTAATTAATCCATCATTAGTAATTGTTTATTGTAGCACTACATTTTCAAATCATGGACTAATTAGGCTCAATAGATTCGTCTCACGAATTAGCCTAGGGGTTGTGCAATGGGTTTGACTATTAAACTATGTTTAATACTGCTAATTAGCATGTTTGGATCCGATGTGACAGAGCTAATTCGGATCCAAACATGCCCTAGTAGCATCCAATAGCATCCACTGGATGCTACTAGATGCTACAAGACACAACATACCTCAAGTCATCAGGAGTGAATCCATTTCTTTTTCTCAAAATAAACTACCAAATTCCTTGCTGGACAATGTTAAACGGTTCTGCAAAACTGGCCACCACACATCTAGTCAGTTTGAGGACATGACACCACTTGGCTCAGATGCTTAGCTGATGATCCGGAGTGTCTCGGTCACTCTAGAGTAGACGATGAAGGTTACCCGCCATTTCTCATGGTTATAAATTCTGTTGGAGAAGCAGTTTGTTGTGAACCACATTGAGGACGAAGAGTCCGAGAAGGGCATCAGAGGTCACTTTCAAAATTCAAATCACATGTCTCTCCTAATCAGTCGAGACACTATTGTCACTGAGTGGAGCGCTTCCCAACCGGCTAGAACTCTAGAAGCTACAGCATTAAAACACTAAACATTTTTTTTCTGTATAGGTGAATCGGCAAAAACCCACAGAATTTTGGGGCCAAACCAATTATGTCGAATAACCTATACAAAATTGGTTGGGCCCCAACACTTGTTTGTGACTAGAAAAATGCAGAGAAAAAGGATTGCCAGTTTACCACATCCTTTGCTTAGATAATTGCTCGTTGAATATTAGATGACCAAGCAATTGTTTGCCGAGTCCACGTCGGCAGATAGGATATCCAAGTGGTCATTGGTGTCTGGTCGATTAAGGAAAAAAAAGATCAACATACTATGATGATAATGTTTGGGAGATAATGGTCAGGCCCCACCAAACGCAACGAGCCAAGATGTGGCATGCTGCGAAAAAAAAAATAGCTGCTTGATTACTCTTCCGAGCGCATAAGGTTGAGGCCTAAACGAAAAATACACTTTTATTGCGCTTACAACTAACACCTTCCTTATTGAGCCATGCAATAAATTAATGGACCTTCAACTACCATGTCCATTTCCTATAAACTCCCTCTTTTCAGCACAGTGGAGGTACCAACACCTTTCTTCACACCAGAGCCCAAATCGAGCAGTCAAGAGCATTTGGTATCATCACGCTTCTTCCACCATGGCCATGATCGGCCCAAGGCTTGGCACAAGGAGGCCAGCCTTAAGAATTAGAACCTCTGCTCATGGCAATAATTCATCACATCTCTCCTTTGCTGCTGCAAGAGACAAAAAGAAGGTAGCCACATACGCATGGAGTAGCAATGAGGTGTGCGACTAGGGGCTCTCTTCAGTTGTTCTGAATTATTTCCTATAAAAATTGATAGGTGTTTGAAGACCAATTGAGAGGGATAGTTTGCTACATAGATGAGAAGGGGGAGATGATCTGCGAAGGGTACGATGAAGGCCCCAGGCTTGGTATGCAATTGCCCGAGAAGGCCTGCTTCCCGTGGTAACCATCTGAATTCTGAATAGTCTGCATCTTCATACTTGTATGCTGTCATGGTTGAAACAAGAGTGTTGTTGTCTGAATTAGAAACTCTGCTGTCCTTAAGTTGTGAAATTGTAGGCCTGTAGGAATTCAGGTCACTGATTTCATCCAGCTTGCGACCCTCCGGGTTTTCGAGGACCCCGAAGCTCTGCAGCTCAAGATTCAAGAATGATCGCAAGAGTCAGCTCTGAACAAGGAGTTGATCATGCAAGCATAGCTGTCTAGAGATTAATGATGTGTAAGAATAACTGCAAAGGTGTGGCACCTGGTTGCTTTTATAGCTCCTCCCACTCCCAGTCCGATTCTCCTCTAGTTTTTTTTTTTTTTTTTTTTTTTTTTTGCGGGTAGATTCTCCTCTAGTTCGAAAGGGGATCAAATTGGGGAACTGAAGCTAGGGGTGGGGAAAAAAACCCGAAAACCGAACCCAACCCCGAACAGACCGAACCCGAACCCGAACAGACCGAAAATTCGGTCCTCGGTCTCCAGTTCGGTTCCTGATCGCAGGAGACCGAACTTTCTATCGGTCTTCGGGTAATTAGCTTGGGTACCCGAGAAACCCGAACAGCCCAGCAACAGCCCACAAAGTGGCCCAATAACCATACGTGAGTTCAGCCCTCGGTCCATCACTCATATCTGTCTCCCTTCGCCTCTCCCCGTCTGGCAGTCTCCACTCGACTACTCTCCACTACCTGGCTAACCCTAGCCGCCGCGCCGCCGCCGCCCCGCCATGACACGCCTCCGCTGTGCCGGCCGCCCGGCCATCGGCACCTGCATCAGCAAGCCCCTGAAGGCTGACGCTCCTACCACCAGTACCAGGCATCGGCTACACTTAGAACTCACAGGACTAGAGGAGGAGGGGTCGACGAACAGCACCACTGCTTCTGCACAACGGAGTCCTTGGAATCTTACAACGTAAGTCCTCATTACTCGTATTGCCGATTTGCCGTAGTGGTTCACTGGATTGCGGTTTATTCTCTGTGCATCTGTAGTCTTTAGACTGAGAGTATGTCGATTATATTTTATAGATGGGCTCCGAACCTGAAGATGAAGTTGAAATGGGTACAGAAAATGAGAATTTAGAGTTGGAAGAGTCTGTAGAAAAACATGGTGATGACGAGGTGGTTCAAATTGATGCAGCAGAGAAGGGTGAAGGTGGAGAAGATGGCAATGGCAAGGAAAAAAAAATACTAGGAAACAAATGGAAGCAAGATCTGAAATTTGGCTGCACTTCATCAAGATAAAGGATGCAGCAGGCGTGGTGAAGCAGGGAAAATGCAAGTATTGTAGTCGATGCATCAAGGCTGATTCATATATCAATGGTACTACTGCTTTGAAGAGACACTTCAATATTTGCAAGCGTAATCCCCATGTCCACTGCAAGGATAAGAGGCAGTCCCTTCTGGCAGCAACAAAAGGAGAAGGCATTAGCACATGGAGGTACGATCCTGAAGCAATCAGGAAAGCTTTCACTGAAATGGTCATAGAAGATGAAATGCCTTTTGTTACTGGTGAGAAGACAGGATTTAAGAACTTTATGGCTGTAGTTTGCCCCCGTTGGAGTACACCATCACGAAGGACATGCACCAGGGATGCTGTCAAGATATATTTTCAAGAGAAAGCAAAGCTAAAGCTATTTTTCAAAGAGAATTGTGAAAGGGTTTGCCTTACCACCGATTGTTGGACTTCTCAACAGCAAGATAGCTATATGACAGTTACTGCACATTTCATTGATAAGAATTGGCTGCTTCACAAGAAGGTAATTAGCTTCTTTAAGGTAAAGGGGCACAAGGGTGATGACATCGGGAAGACCTTGCATAGATGCCTGCTTGAATGGGGGTTAGAGAAGGTTATGTGTGTCACTGTTGATAATGCAAGTTCTAATGACGGTGGTGTTAGTTATTTAAGGAGGCAACTGAATAGTGCAAAGACAAGTATAGCTGAAGGCAAGTATCTGCACATGAGATGTGCTGCACACATTGTGAATCTGATAGTACAGGATGGCCTTAAAGAAGTGGATACATCGGTGAAGCGTGTCCGTGCTGCAGTTAGGTACATTAAGAATGGCACTTCCAGGTTGGTTAAATTCAAGGAGTTTGCTGAGGAAGAGAAGATTGACAGCAAGGCATTTCTGAACCTAGACATCTGCACTAGGTGGAACTCAACATATCTAATGTTGAGAGCAGCTATCATTTTCGAGAAGGCCTTCAACAGATACTATGAGGATGATCCATGCTATGCAATTGACTTGTCAGAAGAGAGAAAAGGCCCAGGTTATCCAGATGAAACAGACTGGGAGAATGCAAAGAAGATGTCTGAATTCCTTGGTCATTTCTTTGATCTCACTGAACGCCTTTCTTCTACCCTCCATGTTACTGCTCATAACTCGTTTTTGAAATTGGTGAAGTCCATTTCTTGATTAACAGCTGGATGGGTAGTGAAGACCAACTGCGAATAGAAATGGGAAGGAGAATGAAAGACAAGTATGATAAGTACTGGGGAAATTGGCATGAACCAGTACCCCAAGAAATGGTCAGACCTGTGAATGAGAGAGGGAGGGGAAAAGGGAAGGAGAAGGAGAAAGAGAAAGAGAACATGAACCTTCTAATTTTTGTTGCTGCAGTACTTGATCCAAGGTATAAGCTATCAGACTACACTAAGCTAACAATTGCAGAGATGTTCTGTGAGGAAACTGGACGAAAGGTCTGGGCTGCTATTAAAGAATGTGTTCATCAATTGTTTGAAGAATATGCAAGCCTGTATGCTCCACCTAGTGCAACAACACAACCTGATCAAGCCGTAGACTCAAGGCCAACCCAAGGAGGCAGGCTGAAATCTGTAATTGCAAGGAAACTGAAACTTAATGGTTCTGGAAGTGGCAGCAACAAATCTGAACTTGAAAAGTACCTTTCAGAAGATCCTGAACCAGAAGATAATAAATTTGACATTCTAGCATGGTGGAAGGTCAACTCCTCTAGATTCCCAGTGCTGTCCCGATTGGCTCGTGATGTTCTTGCAATTCCAGTTTCGACTGTGGCTTCTGAAGCAGTTTTTAGCACAACTGGACGAATTTTTGATGATTTTAGGACCTCACTGACTCCATTCATGGTGCAAGCACTTGTTTGTACTCAGGATTGGCTGCGGAGGGCAACTCCCATTAATATCCAGGAGGATATGGAACAACTGGCTGAGCTGGAAAAAGGTATCATTTTTTTACTTTATATGTTCTACACTTGGGCGTACCCAGTGCCGTAGGCTCCCGCACTGCGCGGGGTCTGGGGAAGGGATGTATGCGCACAGCCTTACCTGCACAAAGTGCAGAGGCTGGGGCTCGAACCCTGGACCTTCCGGTTACAGACGGTAAGGCACTACCGCTGCACCAGGGCCGCCCTTCTTATATGTTCTACACTTCATATTAAAAAAATTCCTTTATGCTTTGTATTGGACTTAAAATTACTTCTCTTTTTCAGAGTTGATTGAAGAGTTTGCGGACATTGAAAAGGGTAAGCGCAACGGCGATACCTCTATTACACAATCGCAAGCAGCAAGCAAGTCTAGCAAGGCAACTCCCACTACTACCACTACCTAAGCATCTGGTACGTTGATGTCGATGAGGTGAAGACGTGAAGCCGTGCTTCATGCTGCTCAGCTGCTAGCCTGCTACATCCATGCATCTTTTATCTTAGTCTGAACTTTGTGTAATTGTAATTTGTGAACAGAGTCTGAACTTATGTCGTGTTGGCCTGTCAACACTTTATCTATGTCATTCATGTATTGTTGTGTTATCTACTTAACTTAGACTCTTAGTTATCTATTATGTGTGGATTTGGACGTGTGGTAATTTATTTTATCTATGTGAATCACGTGATGCAAACTAGATCACGTCAGGCCATATCGGGGTGTTCGGTCTTGATCGGGTAAACCTGAAGACCGAACCGAGAATTCGGTTAACCGAATTTTTGGTTTTTCGGTCTTCGGGTTATACTTCGGTTCTTGATTCTGAAAGACCGAATTTTAAAAAAACCAAAAAAACCAACCCGAAAAAACCGAATGCCCAACCCTAACTGAAGCTGTAGCATTGTAGACTCTGAACACATATAAGTTTGGTTAATTTACCAGCAATAGCACTGTTTTCATCAGAACTACTCCTGTTCTTGCCAGTTTAACAGTTACGGAATGGAAGCACTTTTTCTGCAAGGATGAGATTGTTTATACTTTAAACTGCTACTTTCTTGGTACAAAGAGAGCAAAAGAGATCTGAATAATCAGGTCATGGCGTGCTACTTTCTTGCCAACATGATACAGTTGCAGATCATCTAATAAGAGGAGTGGTGGAAACTTCAGTTCAAAAAAAAAAAAGGAGTGGTGGAAACAGGGCATGATGACGTTGCAATTTCAAACAGAGGTCATGTAATCCCATTATAGTTTTACTTTACAAAAAAAAACATTATAGTTCAAGTTCGAGCAGGAAGAAGAGCAGAACCTGATGTGGCACGGGCGCGCGGCAGCCAGTCACCGACAGCTCTTTGCCTCTTTCATGACATCTGCCTGAACACACATGATCTGAAGCCCAACAGGATTATATTGGAGATCTTGGAATCCTTGCCACTTAACATGCCAACTCCGCCGTGCCTAACTTGGCCATGCCACACATTCCGAAGCAGCAGCTCACGCGTTCCAACAGTCATTATGGATCCACCGATAGAAAAGATTCGGCAAAAGAAACCGGCTGGAAGCCTGGAACTGAAAGAGTGCTGAGCGAGAAACATACACACCCATGACGAAATGGCATGGCTGAAGATTTGGCGAATCTCAAACACAAGAACTCAAAACAAAGAGGGATGGACAATTGAAAACACGAAGGAGAAGCTTAGTAGGGGAGACAAATAAGGTGAATGCATAAAAAGGGTGAAAGTTTGACATGCAGTGAATAGAGAATACTATACCACCAATTTTTTAGGCTATGGAGTAATGGAGCAGCAGCACATTCATGCCAAAATGTTCTCAGCAGTCCGGTTGGCCACCAACGGCTTGCAGACAGTAACTCACGCACGATATGATCGACCTTGCAAACCACCTACTCCTACGTGGCTGTGGAAAATGGAAATGCACGAACACATTACTCATGTGAAGTCTTATCCCTTACTACTTGCCATCTATTCTCAGCAGTCATCCTCCCATCCTTCAAGACCAAATAGAACCACCTTGAGTACATGGGCAGAGAGTTTTTCTCAGTAGTAATTTTGGCCACTACTTGAAAGTACTAGTTCAGCTACATCAGTAGAAACACCAATAATCCATTCCAGAACGAATTAGGCAAGACCCAAACAGACGGTATAATTTACTAGTCTGAGCTAAGTAATGTCAGCAGAACATACTGAGCAAGCACGGAGAAAAGGAAAAGCCAGTGCTGTAAAATTCCAACAAGATTAAGAGCAACAAGGGCCTATCTGCAGAAGAACAAACTAAGCTAAGGATAATCTTCAGCCATGTACTAGACAGAAGAAGCAACTAACAAACACGTGCAGTAAGGCTTACAAATAAGGAGCCAGCTCCGCCACATAAAAATAGATAACCATAACTTAAACTTGGACTATGAGAAGTCAGAGACCATTAGCACTTCTACTACAGAAAGAAGAATTGATAATGCCTACACCATCCACAGCTGCTAAAGAGCCTGAGTTGCAGTTACACAATCTGCCCAGAGTATGAAATGGATCGAACATTCAAGATGTTCAAATTAGATTCTAGGGTAAAGCACCAGCAAGAACTATGGCATAAGCATCCGCTAGCCAGGAACAGAGTCCTTGTGGCAGTCGATGTACCTCAATTTGAAAGTCTGCTCTCCATGTTTAAGAAATGCGTAAAAGCTTATATTGCTATTCAGCAATCCCTTTGCCTGCAGGGCCTTCATGACACGATGCCGGGGCACTACACGATTCTCTAGGCTGAATTCTAATAGGTTAGGCCTGTCAACAATGAACTGAGGCTCCAATCCAACCTCTTTTAAGAATTGAATCTTGTTCAGAAGGCACTCCTCTGATATTCCTAGAATGGTTGGCATCTTGGACACAGCAGTGGAAACTTTACTCTCGCAGACACCAAGAGTACTCTTCAAAAATTCAAGCCTGGCAGCAACCGTCTCTTTGGTGTTACTTGCGGCAACAAGCATATCCTGACTGAACATTAGGGAGCTGCGAGGCACCCCAAGCTCTTCTGCATGCAGCACAACATCCTTGAGAGGCCCTGGTTCGAAATGAAGTATCCACAGGCTGCGTAAACACAGCTGGGCAATAGCTCGAACACTTAGACCCCACTGACGAAGCAGTGCGATTTTAAGTTTAATATTTCAGGATCCGACGGACGTTGTTCTTCATGAACATGAGGACTTGTTCAAATGAGCTGAAAAAGGGGGGGTGAAGAACTCGAGCGTTCGACCGATGTCGCAGCTGCGGAGAACGCGTGAGCCGACCAGGAGGAAGCGAACGATCTGGGGAGCAGACAGACCGTGGCGGTCGCGGAGAGCAAGAAGGCGCGGGTCGATATTCTTGGGCGAAGAGCGGAGGAGCAGCGGGTCCACAGTGACGACGGCGGCGATGTCGGCGCGGGAGAGGCCGACCCCAGAGAGCAGGGCGAGGACGGCGTCCGGGTTAGAGGCGGAGTGAAGGCGGCTGCGCGACGAAGGAAGGTCCTCGAATGCCTTCTTGGAATCTTTGGATGATTCATCGAACGCCCTCTTAGCTGTCTTGCGGGCTTGAGCTGGGGCGAGGCCGCAAGCGGCGACGAGGTAGTCCTCGAGGGAGAATGGGGCGGCGGCGGAGGTTGATTTGGAGTTGAAGAGGAGGCAGGCGCGGTGGTAGACAGGGGAGGGGAACGAGGAGGAGGCGCGGAGGAAAGGAAGGACGTGCCTTCGGAGGAGCAGCATGGTGGGTGGCAGCGGTGGCGGCGGCGACCGGTCGGCGAGGGATTCGGCGGCGGCGCGGCGATTCCAGGTCTTCCCTGGTAGGAGAGTAGGTGGTCGGTGGATGAGAAATTTTTGGAGTATACTCCCTCCGTCGTCAAAAGCTTCTCGTTTTCCTTTCCCTATAAACGACTTTGACTAAATATATATTAAAAAATATTAATATTTACAGTGTATAATATATTAATCTTTACAGTGCATTATTAGTACCATTAGAAAGATATTTCAATCTAGTTTTTAATAAATTTATTTGGAGATATAAATGTTACACGTTTTTTTTACAAACTAGCAAAAACACACGTGCAACACGCACGTGATATTGTTCGAGAAAAATAGACACGCACATACAAAATCATTTGCCTTTTTCTCATAGAGACGGCTTTGTCACGGTTTCGTGTTGTAAGATGTGTACCTATCTATGTAGCTATATTATCATATAATAAATATTATTCACTTTATTCAACGTATAAAAACATTAGAACCAAGCCCCCTCCCCCTATATGTCACAAACACAATCTAAACAATCGTGCGTGCAATTATTGATCAAGATTCGATTGGGTCCATCTAAAAAATATTTGATTAGGTCAATGAGTGCCGGTATCCTTTAGAGGTTGAAGAAGAACTATTTTAGTATAAGGATGATATTAGCTGACTTAATAAAATTGTAATTATACTATGAAAAGCCTAAAGATTATTTATGGTACCAAATAGATAAGCGAGATTTGTTAGCTGTGGGTCGTGGCCGGTGGCAAAGTGCTGTCTGCAATGATGCAGCGGGGCTAGAACGGATGTGCGTGTAGAGCGGTAAGCGACGCCGGAGCTGCCGCCCATGGGGACGGATATACACGCGCTTGTGTCTGTTGCTAGCTGCGTCCCAACTTCACAGTGCACAATGCCACGGCGCACCTCTCCACTCCAGCAGGCATATTCATAATGGATTTGAGTTCGATCATAGGTGGTGCGTGCGTGGAAGGTCAAGGTTCAATCCAGCACTATTGCACTACTAAGCCTTCTGTAAACTGTAAGCAGCTCGTGCCCCTGAGCACGGCCCATCCAACGTTGAACAACGAAGAAGAAAGGCCCCCATCTCTTCTTATCAGTTAAATGCAGCCCCTTTTTTACACGCACCGCACCATGTCTCAGCCCAGCTCACGATCGCTCCCGCGTAGTCCGATTTAGAGAAAAAGAGAATGATTTTGTCGGAAGACAAAAATTAATCTCGGTGGGTAGAAAAAAAACATGGTAAGAAAATAAAATCGTGCAGCACGCATGTGATATAAAAAGGTATAGCTGGTGGGTAAAAAATATTTTCCAACTGGCAAATTTGACGGGTTTACACCCCTTCCGCTTCCATTGACCCTTACAACTTAAAAACGGAGTGTAATGTGAGGGATTCCGTGAGCTCGATTTATGACAAATGTTTTTAATTTTTCATGCAACCCGCTAGAACAAAAGTTATCACATAAGTCATAAGTGCCAATGTGCCATTATATTTGAATGTGTTGGCTGTTAGCAGTGATAAACTTAATGACGCATTTGTCACCTACAAATAGACATTCTCGTGGTTACACATACATAGAAATATAATTAGGATATCTCAAAATAAAAGTAATTCTACTTATTAAGTATCCTGGCAAAGACTTGGTTCTCCAGAAAATTTCCTTGATCACGTACGTCTGTACCACTCGTTAGCATGATACTCGTTTTTTTTTTGTCAGTGATGACAGTAGAGTTTGATTCAAAACATATCAGAACTTCAGAAGCATCCAACAAAGATCCATGGCGTCCGGCGAGGCCTACTACCTTGCATGCTCGTGGCCTCGTGGGTGGCGTCTGGGACTCTGGGGTACGAAGTAGTAGGGGCACCTCTCCGATGCTGATTTTGTGTGCGCGTGGCCGCGTGGGAGTTGGAGGCGGTCAGGCGGAGCTGGCGCAGGATTTTAGGTGCGGCGGGTACGGATACGACTGCGGGTAGAATAGTCGGTGGTGAGAAAAACAATTTGATTTTGGTAGAAATATTTTCTAAATATCAGTTTTAGTGGGTTTGACTCTCTCTATCTTAGTTGACCCTTACACGTGGGTCCGGCGTGAGCGGTACCGCGGGTCCAATTTGGGTGAGAATTGTTTACAATTGTACTCGTTCTTTTATATATATATATAACAATAATAATAATAATAATAATAATAATAATAATAATAATAATAATAATAATAGAGTCAAACGTGTGACACACACTAGAAACGATTTGATGAGGTCAGTACGTGAGGAGTGGCCCACTTGGCCACTTACAACCTTTTTCTTTTTCTTTTCCTATCATTTATTTTTTTTCCAACGTGGAGTTCCCAAACGGCAGTTTGAACTTTGAAACACATAATTTGAACAAAATTGTCTCCATTGATGTGGAAAAAATAATTAGTCCTTGGTATCAAAGAATTTCAGAAAAAGCATAAGCACAATCTAAGGTTTTAGCGAGTGTGGATCCTAGGGTCTAACGTTTAGCCCTGTCACATCGAATGTTTCAATGCCGATTACAAGAACTAAACATGAATCAATTATAAAACTGATTTGACAACCTCTAAGCTAATATGCGAGATGAATCTAGTGAGCTTAATTAAATTATAGTTAGCACATGTTTATTGTAGCAGTGTGTTGTCTAATAATTATGCTCATCCGAATCGTCATTCTATTTTCAACGACCTGCCGAAAATAGTACAACATGTACACGCATAATAATTTTGCATGCATAATTTTTATATCCTGCATAAATACCTACAACAGGAGATTTAGTTCACCTCAAAACATTGTAGATAAAAAAACATTGTAGCTCGTGTTGAAAAACGTATTTTATGTAAGGGATAAATAGTAAAAAGTTGATGTAGTGGAAAGTTGGTGATACATAATATTTTTTTGGGTAAACTAAACAGGAGTCGTCGCTAACTTTTCAACCCTTAACTATCAAAATTATTCACTTTTGAACTTTGGCTCAAAAATTTTTTTAAAAAATATTACAAACTTATCTGATGTATTTTAGATTTGTTTAAAATAATGCCACTAATTTTCTTAATTATCGCTAGTTCTATAGTTTGGAATTTATTTAGGCGATTCATCCATTTATAGATGACTTTAATTATTTACAAAAAAAGTTCAGTTTCACATATATTATTATTCAGTACCTATATCAATCTGGGGTGGAGTTTAGTTGTATCAGTACAAGGTAAACGGTTCATTTTTGTTTTATACAATGGAGTATCTGTTTTTTACTTATATTATACTTTATTTCACAGAATTTCTTTTTTTATAGGTGAATCGGCAAAAACCCACAGAATTTTGGGGCCAAACCAATTATGTCAAAAAAAACTATACAAAATTGATTTGGCCCCATCACTTGTTTGTGACTAGAAAAATGCAGAGAAAAAGGATTGCCAGTTTGTCACATCCTTTGCTTAGATCATTGCCCGTTGAATACTGGATGACCAAGCAATTGTTTGCCGAGTCCACATCGGCAGATAGGATATCCAAGTGGTCATTGGTGTCTGGTCGATTAAGGAAAAAAAGATCAACATACTATGATGATAATGTTTGTGAGATAATGGTCAGGTCCCACCAAACGCAACGAGCCGAGAAGGCCTGCTTCCCGTGGTAACCATCTGAATTCTGAATAGTCTGCACCTTCATACTTGGTATGCTGTAATGGTTGAAACAAGAGTGTTGTCTGATCAGAAATCCTGTTGTCCTTATGTTGTGAAATTGTAGGCATGTAGGAATTCAGGTCACTGATTTCATCCAGCCTGCGACGCTCCGAGTTTTCGAGGGCCCCGAAGCTCTATCAGCTGAAGAATGATCGTAAGAGTCAGCTCTGAACTTGGAGCTGATCATGTAAGCATAGCTGTGTAGAGTAATGATGTGTAAGAATAACTGAAAGGTGTAGCACCTGGTTGCTTTTATTGCTCTTCCCAGTTCCATTCTCTTCTAGTTTGAAAGGGGATCTAGCTGGGGAATTGAAGCTATCTATGAACAGATGGCCATATGGCATTGCGGTAGCACTATAGACTCTGAACACATACAATTTGTTTAATTTACCTGCATTAGCACAGCGATTCATCAGAACTACTATTCTTCCCAGTTTATCACTTACGAAATGGAAGCACTTTCTGCAAGGATGAGTGTGTTTATACCGCTAAGTTCTTGGTACAAAGAGACCAAACTAGATCTGAATAATCAGGGCTTGGCCAATTGGCCACGAGACAGTTGTAGATCATCATGTTGCCTCATTTGACAGTGAGGAAGGCTCGTTTGCTAAACCATGGAAAATACACGCACAAAAAGAGACAATTTGAAATGGTTGACATACTGCTGTCCAACAGTCAGTTGTTAAAGCAACTCGTTCATGTCTCATGTAGATGTAGTTGTCGCCATGTGTTGTCCTGAAGCCGGAGGGCCTTTATGCATGTCGTAAACATCCCCAGAGGCACTCGCGGTCCTTGTCATTATCCTTTGATACCTTGTAAGCATCAATTATCACCTTAATGAGGAAAGCTATTTGGTCTTGAGCAAATATTGAGACTTTCTTGAATGTGCAGAAACTTAGTCTTTGAGTCACTCAAATTCTTCGTTTGGAGAAGAATTTCGTAAGCAATCTTCATGCGAAATGCCTAATAAGAGGAGTGGTACGCATGATGACGTTGCAACTCCAAACAGAGAGTAATGTAATTCCATTATAGTTATACTTTTTGGGAACGGCCTTCTAAAAAATAGTACGGATCCTAAAGCACATTTAATTGAATGATTTGTTTTTATTTTGGGAATTATCTTGGCCCATCCTCCAACCCATCCTAGTCCATCTCAGCCCAAATCGATCTGTTTCTGTTTCATTTTTGATGTGGCAACGTCTTCTTCGGCTCGGTTGTTGCCTGCCGCTCTCTGCCATGGCGGAGGCGACGCTGCCGGCCTGCCGCCCAACCAGTGCACAATTCTTTCGACTCATTCTTCTGAGCCAAGTGCACGATTCTAATCTCGCTAATATCACATCACCCATCAGAACAGGCATCACTTCTAGGAGTACTAGTAGGAACCTGTATTCCCTGCCACGGAGACGCCCCCAGGCCATCGTCTACTCCTCGTACAGAACAACGACTCACCTTTTTGTTGGCGGCATGGCCACAACATCCTGATCTATTCATGGTAAATTGGACTTAGATGGATAGGGCTGGGCTGGGCTGATCTAGGCCTGAAAGTATCATCAAATACAATAAAAGTAATTTAGTAAAGTTGCTTTGGGATTCGTGCTAATTTTTAAGAAGGGACTACCGGAGCATTTTTCTTACTTTTTTCTTAGAAAAAACACTATAGTTCAAGTTCGAGCACGAAGAAGAACCTGATGTGGCGCGGCGACCTGTCACCAACAGCTCTTTGCCTCTTCCTTGGATATCTGCCTTAAGACACACCAGCCGAAGCCAAGCAGGATTAGATTGAAAATCTTGGAATCCTTGCTGTTTGACATGGCTACTCTGCCATGCCTGACGTCCCCATGCCGCGCATTCCAAAGCAGCAGCTCATTCGTCCGAACAATCATTTCACGATGTGGATCCACCAATAGGAAAGATTCAGCAAAAGAAGTCAGTTGGAACTAAAAGAGCGCTGAGCTAAAAACATACACTCCCATGAAGAAATGGCATGGCTGAACATTTTGGCGAATCTCAAAAACAAGAACTCAAAAACAAGGAGGAATGAACAAGTGAACATGTACACGAAGGAGAAACTTAGTCGGGAGGACAAACTAAATAAGGAGGCGCATCGCGCATGCGTAAATAGGATGGAAGAGTGACATTCAGTGAATACTGAATATGTGGCCCCATCTCACCAGCCTCCCTTGCAGACACGTGAGCCGATTAATAACTAACACAAACCGTGAAAGGTGCTCCATTACTCCATCAGCTTCCAGGTGAAGTTATTTCGTCAGACTTGCACATTGCTTTGCTCGGCTTTGCATACGAAAGAGAGAAGAGAGATCACAGGTTAGTAGTCACTCTACTAGTTGCTTGGCTGAGCTGAGTAGCAATTGAGAAGGTGATAAAACTGTTTTCATGTTTGTTCTAGAGAGTCTAGCTAGTGACACCGGCCAGCATGGGAATGGACAGCATTCTTCACAAAGCACCCTTTGGATGAAGCAATTCGAATTTCAAACATTTTGGAGAAGAAACACCAATCTTCTATGTGAACACATGAATATCATTGGTATCCTGTTCATCTTTGCGACAAAAAACTTTGCACATTCGAACCAAGACCTAGCAAAGCTCCATGAGTCATTCTCTTGCACACATTCCTTAGTAGCTTGCTAATCCTAGTCTAATTCCTCTCTAGTGTCATACCCGGTTTTAGAAAGAAAACCGAGTACATCTCATATGTGCGTCAGGATCAAATTACACACATATGATAGACAGTGAGTGAATAACAGAAGGCACGAAAATTCGATAAGTAAAGTATTTATTACACTCACGACTAAGGCACGAAGGCCAAATTAAACTGGTTCACACGATAACTAAAGACGATAACTCCAAAAGCACTCCACAGGCAACTGACTGGTGGAACACACGCCTAGAACTCATCAAGATCGCTGAGGTACTCCGCTCCATTATTACATTCTGATCCAATATAAGAAAGGATGAGTACACTTATGGTTGGTACTCAACAAGTGGGGGAAATATGCAAGCTATCAAGGAGAGGCTTGGTTTATAGCGGTGAGTATTTTAGTTGATCAAGTTTTATTAACAAGCAACTACTTACTAGGATATAAGTATATACCAACTCATATATTAGCATAAAGTAAGCATGAAAATAAACCATAAGCATAACCAATAATCATATGCATGCAATAATTTGATTTCATATTCCGATAGATTAATCACGTGAGGATCCAGGCCATTCATGACCGCGAACACGACCGTTATAACAGTTTTACACTCTGCAGAGGTTGTACACTTTCACCACCATTTGCGTAAAAGCTCCGAAGAACTTTGGACCCAATCATGCTGTGCAAAAGTAGGCACAATACCACACTTCCAAGGTGTGATTACATAGGGACGCTACGAAGCCTTTACAAAGAATTCCTACATGTGTGTTTGTTCCCAGCACTTACGGTTTTAACAGAAAACAGTCTTCTGATCCCGCACCAACACATCCACAAACAATTATCAACCCAACAGGCAGCACAAACACAACATGTAGTTCATCTAATTATTCAGCTAAGACCAGAGCCATATGGTATTGGGGTTGTACGGTAAATCCCGAGTGGTTCTCCATGTTCCGATTAGCATGGTATCTTGTATTAACATGACAAGATATAATAATAAGGATATTCATCAATGTTGGATAGAACCCATCATAAACCAAGGTTAAGCATCTAGCATAGCTACCCAACATAAAAGTAAATCCGGTGTATCAAGGTTTAGGTGTAAAAGACTAGTCATCCTTACATAGGACCCATCAAATTAATGCAATGCAAACATAAAGATAAATTTAGTTGTCATGCAATGTGTATAGGTTCAAAGGAGTATGCTGAGGGAGAAAATCCACTTGCCTTCCTCAAAGTACTGTGGTGGCTCCTCCTCGTAGACTTGATCTTGATCTCCCTCGAACGGACCGTTCTCTACACGATCGCACAAGCATTCAATCAATAAAAAGCAAAACAATACACCATACAACTTTTAAAGACGCAAAGACGTATCTAGAACTATTCTTAATGAAGAGACGATCACGTGAGCGCAAAGATCACTCAAAATGGATTTAAAACGGTCAAGATATGGCTAAAACAAGGTTCAGGGGCTTCTCTGTACTAAATCTAATCTTCCAGGGGCTTAGATAGAAGAAACAGAGGACCTAAAACGTAATTTTATATGAAAACAGAAGGACCTAACAGAAAAACGACCATAGAGGACGGCAGGTTTGAAATCTAAAGAACACAGGGGCTAAAACAAAAAAGAAAGGATCTAAATCTAATTATTTTTGAACTGGCTTGGACTGTGGGTTGATTTCTAAGAAACAGAGGGTCTTTTCTGCAAAGTTGGCACTCAAATTGACTTGGGTCAGATCGATTTTTAGCCGTTGGATCTAGATCTACTGGCCAGGGTTGAAAGGGGGCGACGCCGGCGACTGGGACGACGGCGCGCGGCGGCGCTCGACCGGAAGCTCGCCGGAGTTGAGCAAAACTCGTGCTAGGAAGCTCTGTTTTCTACGATTCAAGGCTTGGGAGATAGTTGGGGGTGTGGGGAACCTATTTTGGAGGTTCTCGACGAGAGTTGCGCAACGGGGGAAGCTTGCGACGACGAGCGACGGCTCGGCTGCGACGGTGAGCTCGCGCAAGCGCGAGGAGACGCGAGAGAGGGGAAACGAGCTCGGTGACTTCCAAACCTTCACGCGAACCTTGGCGACGAGTTTGAAGCGGCGAGAAGGCGAGGAGAGCTCGAATTGCGGCGGTGGCTTCAACCTAGGGTTTGAGCGTCGACACGACTTTGGTGGCGGCGGAAGCTAGGAGCTTGGGCCCGAAGAACCTCCAGCTTGCACGCCAAGGAAGCAACGCGGCGTCGGGCGGCGCTCGGACTCGACGGAGTCCTGCTCGCATACGGCGCGAGCTTGAAGATGGCGCCGACAGCCTGGGCCAACACGTCAGCGAGAGAAAAGAAAGGAAAGGAAACAGACGGGCCGCTAGCGGGTTGGGCTGGGAATTGGGCCGGCTGTTGCTGAGCGATGGGCCGGGAGAAGTAGCTGGGCTGGGCTAGAAGAGAGAGGGAGAGAAGAGAAGGTTTGAAATTTAAATTTAAACTTTTTCAAACTCTTTTAAACCAACACTCAAAAATATATGCAAGAACATGAATGCAACAACAACTTTATTTGACTCTAATTTAAATGTTATTTAAATATTTAAGAGCCAAGATTTAAATTTGCAATTTAATATTTCCTAAAACAATAAAAACTAAGAAAATTGGTTGCCTATATAAATTTTAGTGTGATGATAAAATTTGGGTGTTACAAATCCTACCCCCTTAAGAAGAATCTCGTCCTCGAGATTCGGAAAGATCCGAGAACAACTGAGGAAATTCTGCACTAAGCTCATCTTCTCTTTCCCATGTAGCCTCATCCTCTGTATGGTTGCTCCACTGTACTTTGCACATCTTAATCACTTTATTCCGGGTAACCCTTTCTGCCATCTCCAATATCTTAACTGGATACTCTGAATAGGTCAAATCATCCTTCACACTGAGTTCTTCTAACTGCAATTGTTGCTCTGGTACCCGTAAACACTTCTTCAATTGTGACACATGAAACACGTCATGAACATCCGACAACTGAGCTGGCAACTCTAACTGATAAGCTACCTCACCCTTCCTTTCTAATACCTTGAAAGAGCCAATGAAACGAGGTGATAATTTTCCTTTGTCTTTGAATCTGCGAAGACCCCTGATAGGTGATACCTTGAGATACACAAAATCTCCAACCTCAAAGACCAATTCTCTCCTTCGTGTGTCAGCATAACTTTTCTGCCTAGACTGGGCAGTCTTGAGATTCTCCCTGATTAACTGCACCTGCTTCTCTACATCCTGAAGAACTTCGGGTCCAAACACTTTGCTTGCCCCAGTCTGGCTCCAGTACAATGGTGTTCTGCACTTCCTTCCGTACAACGCTTCAAAAGGTGACATCTTAAGGCTAGCTTGATAGCTATTATTGTAGGAGAATTCTGCATATGGCAAACTCTTATCCCAACTACGACCGTGTTTCAAAGCACACGCTCGAAGCATATCCTCCAGAATTTGGTTAGTCCTCTCAGTCTGTCCATCCGTCTGTGGGTGATAAGCAGAACTGAAGTTAAGTTGTGTACCCATTATCTCATGTACCTTCTGCCAGAATCGTGATGTGAACTGAGTACCTCGGTCAGACACTATTTTCTTTGGAACTCCATGTAGACACACAATCCTGGACATATACAGCTCTGCTAGCTTAGCACTTGTATAAGTTGTGTTGACTGGTATGAAATGAGCAGACTTCGTCAATCTATCCGCAATAACCCATATGGAGTCATGACCATCACGAGTACGAGGTAACCCGACAATGAAGTCCATACCAATTTCTTCCCACTTCCACTCTGGTACTCTCAATGGTTGGAGCAAACATGCTGGACGCTGGTGTTCTGCTTTAACCTTCTGGCAAACATCACACAAAGCCACATAAGTAGCAACATCCTTCTTCAAACCATACCACCAATATTTCTCTTTCAAATCTTGATACATCTTAGTACTCCATGGGTGAATGGAATAAGGTAAATCATGCGCTTCCTTTAATATGAGTTCTCGAAGCCTATCGTTCTCCGGAACACATATTCTATTTCTGAACCACACCGTTCCTTGTTCATCCTCAGTAAAATCCTTGGTTTTTCCCAAATGGATAAAAGCTCTGAATTCCTCGATCTTCGGATCTTCTAACTGTCCCTTTCTGATTTCTTGCTCTAATGTTGACTCTACTTCCATAGTCACAGCTTCTGAATGAGCACAGATACCCAAATTAAGTCGTTCCATCTCCCAACATAATTCTTGTGATATCAATCTCCCAATGACCGAGTTGACTTGATTCTTGCGACTTAGAGCATCTGCAACCACGTTGGCCTTCCCAGGATGATACTGAATATCTACATCAAAATCATTGATTAATTCTAGCCATCTGTGTTGTCTCAAGTTGAGATCCTTCTGGATGAAGATATACTTTAAACTCTTATGATCAGTGAGAATTCGACACCGTTTTCCAACCATGTAGTGCCTCCAAATCTTCAATGCATGAACAACTGCTGCTAACTCCAGATCATGAGTGGGATAATTCTTCTCATGTTTTCTCAACTGTCTAGAAGCATAAGCCACGACTCTGCCTTCTTGCATCAACACACATCCGAGTCCTACGTGTGAAGCATCACAGTACACGTCGAATCCCTTTTGAATACCAGGCATCACTAACACCGGAGCAGTGGTCAATTTCTTCCTTAACTCCTCAAAACTCTGTTGACAAGCAGCATCCCACTTGAATTTTCATCCCTTCTCTAACAACAAAGTCATGGGTTTAGCAATTTTGGAGAAGCCTTCAATAAATCTACGATAATAACCTGCCAATCCCAGAAAACTTCTGATTTCTGCAACACTCTGTGGTGGCTTCCAATTCAACACATCCTGCACTTTACTTGGATCTACCATGATTCCACCATCTGTTATAACATGTCCCAGAAAAGAAACTTCTTTCAACCAGAACTCACATTTACTGAACTTGGCATACAACTGGTGCTCTCGTAATTTCTGTAACACTAGTCTCAAATGCTCCTCATGCTCTTCCTCATTTTTGGAGAACACCATGATATCATCAATGAATACCACCATAAACTTGTCAAGATACTCAATAAATACCTTGTTCATCAGATACATAAAGTTGCAGGTGCATTTGGGCCGGCTGTTGCTGAGGGATGGGCCGGGAGAAGTAGCTGGGCTGGGCTAGAAGAGAGAGGGAGAGAAGAGAAGGTTTGAAATTTAAATTTAAACTTTTGCAAACTCTTTTAAACCAACACTCAAAAATATATGCAAGAGCATGAATGCAACAACAACTTTATTCGACTCTAATTTAAATGTTATTTAAATATTTAAGAGCCAAGATTTAAATTTGCAATTTAATATTTCCTAAAACAATAAAAACTAAGAAAATTGGTTGCCTATATAAATTTTAGTGTGATGATAAAATTTGGGTGTTACACCTAGCTCCTCCCCATTTCTACCACAAAGCAGGTATGGGGTACAAGGATGATTACACATCGACTCGCGATACATCTGGCTGCTGTAGATCAAGTACCAGAAAGAACCATGTCACCTCGTTGTAGCCAATGTTTTACACAGAGCTAGCCCACACACCTACATGAGGCCGAGCCGCCGAGCCCGGGCCACCGATCACGCGCTAGCACCTAGTTTTCTGCTGTTGCATGAGCTAGGTTTTGGTGTCGCCGTGTCTGATTCCCGGGTGCCACACATTCCAAGCAGCATGTGCGTTCATCACACAGAGGTAGCACCATATGCTCCGTTTCATGTGGATCCATTGTTTGAAATCCTTGGCGACGGTAAAGAAGCCAACAGCTGGGATCTGATGGATGGTATTGCCTAAGCCATAGCAAAATCTTGGTGTGATAATGACATTTTGACACGGGGAGAAGCTCGTGGAAGCAAAGATAAATAGTGTGGAAATGTGGAGAAAACATTGATAAAGATATCATGTCAGGCTACCGAGTACGGAGTCATATATAGTGTAGCACATGGAAAAAAAGTTTAGGAGCAGTTTTGTGGTGCGTTTATGATCATCATGTCGGTAGATCAGTATTGCTACAGCACGCTTATTTTAATTTCTACCAATTGCTCGCATCAATTATAAGCTTAAATTTGTCCTTCGAAAAAATTATCAGTTTAAATAGGATAAGCCATTTGGACAGTAGTAAAGTCAAGTTTCTAGGCTCTTTAATAAGTCAGCAACTCCATCTCCGAATCATTTGAATTCTTTATTAAAGTATTAAAGGGAGAAGAAGCATATGTGTATTCTCATACATAAACACGGGATTGGTTGAGTATAATTACTTAGGAAGGTCACTGGTTCATCTCAAGCACCATAACAAACCTCGAATTCTCTGACCGGCTTTGGTCGGTACACTATGCCTCGCTAATTATAGCCTGATTCCTCCCATATTGCACTCACTAAGGCGAATCAAGTACCAGCTACCCCCACTGCGCAGACGAATTTCACAAGGAGAGAACCATATCACCTCCCACATGTGGCCACCTGACGCCACGAACAGCCCACCGTCCCTGAGATACTTGTGCCCCAACAGCAGCATTCCACATGAGACGCTCCACTGCCGCTTGAGCAAGCTGCCCAAGACGCCATGTCTGATTCCCAGGTGCCACGCATTCCAAGCAGTTCGAGCATGGATCACGCTGAGCTATATCACTATGATGCTTCATCGTTTGGATTTGGATCCGCTCATTGAAAGCTTCGGCGTTGGGATGCTAGGCCCTCCGTGGACGGGAGGAGAGATATGCTAAATGTGTGCTACAATGGATGGCAAGACCAAAGCAAAGCCTTCACAATGAAAAACCTTGACATTTGTGGGTGAGAAGCATAGGGGAGGGGATGCAAGATGCGTAAATAAGGTCGAAATGCTGCATGCATTGAACACAAACATTATGTTTGGCTATACGGAGTTATGGTGCAGTGCAAGGAAAAAGGATCAGAAGCAGGATTGTCTGGCTCACGAGTAATTGAGAACAGGCTTGGGCACACCTAACTGTACTCATCCTTGCTCATCAATATTCACATGAAAATGCAAAGGAAATAGTTGAAATGGTCAAGACACTGCAATCCATTGCAAATGCAACTCACTCATGTGGCCAGTTATTGTGATTCTAACGCTGTAGGACCTTGTGGATGTCAGCGTCGCTGGAGATACTCGCAGAACACCCCATTATCCTTTTTGATACCTTGTGAGAGTCGATTGTAAGCTTAATGAAGGAAGTGTTTTTGGACTTCAGCAAGGGGTAACCTTCCTAGACTTAGTGGAGGTGAAATTGCACACAAAAAGATGCAGAGGAACATAAGCTGCAAACGGGGCACGATCTTACAGTCTCAAGTGACAAATCGTGCTTGAAAAGGTGACCATGATGGATTTATTACAATCCTAGACAGCGCCGCCCCGTAGAATTCAGGGGCCTTATGCAAAATCCTAACTAAGGCCCTAAAAATCTAAGTGTGAAAGAAAATAATAAACATCATCCTATGAGTCTATGACTATGACGTAAGATTAAGATATAACGAGATTTACCTAATGCTTGAACAAATACATAATTTTTACTTGAACATCATTTTTCGTTTTTCCGTTTCGTAATAAAAAAACATTCATGCCTTCCTTTTCTTTTACTCTTTATATGGACACAATATTATCGCATTTTCTAATCCATGTTGTACAAGACATGACTTCGAATTGAAACACTATATATGTTCACAAAATTTAATGATGCAGTCAATATTCACTACTAAATGATTAAGGTATGTGATGGACAATTTGTCATGGTTGGGGTCGGATCTGCTTGCGAGACAGCGGCGAGAACTGCACGAGCCTACAAGGATCAACAGGCAGCGAGAATTGCATGAGCCAACGGGGATGAACATTGAGAGTATAGATGCAGTGCCCGTGCCGTGCATTTCCTGGTGTTGCCGCTGACTTGTTTATTTGCTGGCACGCCGCCTAACCGCAATAGCAAAAATGCATGACGATGGCTTGCTGGCCGCCTCGCCGATTGCCGATCGGAACGCGAAACGTGGACTACAAAGGTTGCAAATCCTTAGTGAACAATAAAATTTTGTTAGGCTACTGAACGTTGCAAGCATATGGTGCGGTGCAGTGCTTGTCAAACCATTCAGGAGCAGGTCCGTTTGCCACTGGATCGGATAGTACAATAACCCACAATAGTCATTGTGCTAGACTCATCACAATAGTCACTGTGTCTAGCCACAGTAGTAATTGATAGCATGTCTGATTTCCCCATGCCACGCATTCCTAAGAAATGCATCCTCATCATGGGACAAGCAAACGCTTCTACGATCAAAGCCTTTGGAAAATCTCAAGAACAGGAAGGGATGAACAATTGGGCATGAAGAGAGAAGCATGTGGCAGGGAGACAAGGGTGCATGTATAAATAGAGTAGAAATTGATATTCAATAATAAACACTAGCATATTGTTAGGAAATGGAGCCGGATGGGTCCCCCACTCCAGCTACATGTATGACTTGCCACCTTGCATTGTAGTAGTAACTCACAAAAGTAGTTGCGCCTAGCTATAGGTATGCGACTTTTTAAGAATGTGAGCTCACTAATGCTAATCAGGCATGTAAGTTTTTTTTCTTTTTATTGGGACTGGGAAGTAGAAATATTGGTAATTACATTAAAATTTATGTTTTTTCAAGGCTCAGTCTATGTTTTTTCAGTGAAGGGGTTCGCAGGAAGACATGTTGTATAGTATCGGCCTTTATTTGTGAGCTTATGGCAGGGAGATTCTTGCGTGGGCTCAGGTTGTGTGTGTCCAACTAGGCCAGTCCGACGCGTTGAACTGTCTGGACTCACGATCAATATTCAAGAGCGCGATTTGAGCATACTCTGTAAAAAAAAAAAAAGAATCATCAGAGCAATTTGCAACTGTTGCTTCCGTCATATTCCGTGTATTTACAGCAGAAGAGACCCCCGAAAGTTGGTTAAGACCATCCCATAAAAAATGATGAAGACTAATCCGATTAGTAGTTCTCGAGTTGGGGACTAGTCAGACAATCAGTCAGGACTTGGGCCTCGATGTGGCATTCTCTGGAGGAATTGTTTTCAGAAAGCAGGAAAGCAAATACTATGATTTTTACAGCCTAGTTAGGCGGAAAAATAGAATTAGCGCCTGGTTGAGATTGAGCGTACTCTGGGGAAAAAAAATATCAGGGCAATTTAGCAACTGGTTGCTTCCATCATACTCCGTGTATTTTTTACAGCAGAGGGCCTGAAAGACCATGACATCAAAAATGGTTAAGCTAAGGCTGATCGGTTTGGTGCCAATTATGCATGCAGACGATGCCGTTCTACGACTGAACCTCTTGAAGTGGCGCTTTTGGGGGGATTGTTTATGGAACCGGGAAAGCAGCTAGTATGATTTTTGCAGTTAATAGTTGGATGAAAAAAAGAGAACGGTTAATAGTTGGGCGAAAAAAAGACAATTAGCTTTCTTGAACTTTTCTCAATATAAATTATTAGGATCACTTTTCAGTTGTACCAATTAACAACAATAACATCGGTTTGAATCATAATCTACTCTTTGATCACTAGAGGTAGTAATAAAATTAAAAAGAAAAAAATCAAAGCCCTCACAGACAAGAAGATTTGCCCCCATAGTTTTTTACCGCTGCCCCGTTGTTATTTGTCAACTGGGTGCCCATGTAATTTTTTAACGAGTGTTCCACGTCACCAGATAAGCCTAGTCACATACCCATTGGCCTTCGATTAAGGAATATTATCAAGCGACAACTGTGATGATAATGTTTGTGAGGTAATCGCAGGGCCCACCGAGCTCAACGAGGCAGAAGATGGCGTGCGGCGACAAAAAACCATTAGCTGTATGTTGTCATGGTGCCCCCATTCTTAAGATTAGACTTCTACTCTATTTTAATTAATGTGCTATGCTAAGTGAACTCTTCTGTATTCTCCAAAAATAGTAAACTCCTTTGAGACCACAAGTTAAAATTTAGCATGCGACAGAGAGATATACAAGATAAAAAAAAAGAGAGAGAGAGAGAGAGAACCTTTCAGTTACACCATCTAATCCCAAACATAACAAGTCACTCAAGGCATATTCTCTACATCACCACACTTTTTAGTTACTTTCTCTCCAGTGACAAATATAAGTAGTTTACGACATCAATATGGTCTACAAGGTGAGGCTTGAACTGCCTATTTCAATAAAAATGTATTATTTTAAACAGAAAAGTGTTTTGTTATGAAATAAATGTTTATGATTATTTTAATTGCATCAACCTTATGTTGCTAAAATGCAACTAATGGTCAAGTTAAAAAGTAGAACATAGCAGAAACCTAAAACTATTTGTATTTGTGATTGGATGGTCAAATATAAAATTTAGCTTAGAACAAACCACGATAGACATACAGGATTGGAGGTAGTATTCTTGAGAAGAAATAAACAGAGGTAAAAAAAATATCTATGTAGTGATGACGAATGGTAACAGTAAATAGTGGGTGCATTCAGATCTTGCACTTAATGTCCCTTTTCTCTATGTATATATTTTTACTTGTAAAAAAAAAGATGATATTTCCTTTCCCTGAACAAGCCAGCAACAACAAGAGCAGATCCACATGTATAATGGCAGTCCTTGGGGTGCACCAAGCCTAACCTGCAACCCAAATAATTGACAGCTTTGGCCTTTTCCAACGTATGATTGACGTCTCACCCTGCTCCTCTTCCATCAACAATGATGTGGTGCCAAGTACCAACATCTTCCTTGTTCGAGTCTTACAATAAAATGGAAGCAGTAGGTGTCCATCTCCTGCATATATGTATTCTTCTCAGCCTAGTGGAGGCCCCCCATTTGTAGTTTGGTGAGCACCTTGCTTTTTTCACCAGAAACCAAAATGGCAGCCAAGATGCCTTGCCATCACCAACCTTCTTCCACCTCCTCTTCCTCCATGGCCATGATCAGCCCAAGGTCTGGCACAAGGAAGCCAGCCTTCAGGTTCAGGACCTCTGCTCATGGCAGCAGTTCTTCATCCAACCTCTCCTTAACTGCTGTGACAGACAAAAAGGTATGTGTGCCACAACGGTTTCATTCACATCAAGGAAATCACAATCAAAGAGGTATGTGTAGTGGCTTGATCTTGTTCTAATCTGTTCCTGTAATTGATAGGTGTTTGAGGATCAATTGAGAGGGATTCTCTGCTACAGAGATGAGAACGGGGAGTTGATCTGCGAAGGGTATGACGAAGGCCCCAGGCTCGGGATACGGTTGCCAGAGAAGGCCTGCTTCCCATGGTGAGCATCTGAATTCCTGAATACTCTCCATCTCGGGTTCTTGGTGTGCTGGCAAGGTTGAGAACAGTTGAATCTTTGTTCTGATACGATGATTCTCGTGCTGGAATTTCTGAAACTGTAGGCCTGTGGAAGTTCAGGTCACCGATTTCATCCAGCTGGCAAGACTTCAGGTTTTCGAAGATGTCGATGTTCTTCAGCTCAAGGATGACCAGAAGAGGAAGCTTGGGCATGACAACTAATCATATAAGCACAATTGTGTAAGATAATGTTATTGAAGAATAACTGCATGTATGCAAGATGTTGCACTTAGTTACTGATGGTAGCTCGTCGGATTCTATCCAGAGTTTTGTTCTCAGTGTACTGCTGAAGCAGACTTACTTGTTTGTACAGAATCACTTTCTGCAAGGATGAGAATGTTTATACCATAACTTCAAATGCATATAGAGTAAGAAAAGGAGATCTGATCAGGGAATGCCATAGGCAACAAGTTTATTAGATTGCAGGAATAGCACCTTGTACCAATGCGTTTCAGGTTTCGGCAGGCGACAGCATTCGCTGATCCATTGGAAGTTGGAAACACATAAACCAGAAATAAATTACTAGAAGGAAAGGTGTTCAGTGTTGGTTGATGACCAGAATATATCTTCTGTCCTTTGTTAATGCCAGGCCCTCATGTGGCCATGTGAATCTGAACTCTGAAGCTGGATGGTTGAATTGTGGATGTCGACATCGGTGGGCCATCTCATTATCCTTTCATACCTTGTCAGCATCAATTATCAGGCTCAAAATGAAAGCCTTTTTTACTTTACCAAAAATTAGACTTTGCATGATTCCACCGTTTAGTCATTTAAATTAGGGAAAGTATTATGTAGGAACACTTTTTCCTAGAAAAAAAAAGAAGTATGTAGGAACATATATATAACTAAATCCTGTCTGGAAGATAGAACTTCAAGAGTGCACAGTTTAGCACCTCCACGGTTCAGAAAGTTTTCACGTATTCCAGTTCCAACCAGGGCCTTCGTTATTCCTGAACGCGTAGTTCCATGAAACATTCATTCATCATACTATCCTACTAAGGGAAGCATAAGCTGCACGCAGATAAGGGCATGAAAAACTTCACAATTCCGAATGAGATTGAGAGTGAAGCTTTCCAAACAGAACGAAACAGTTCATTCATGAACAGGAAGCCATTCCAATTCCACATGACTACTAAAACACAAGCAAAACTTACAGAAGACTGATGGCCATGCATAGAGCACACACAGTAACACTTGCGATTAAACTTCTGCAATCTTGAGATTTACATACATTTTACATAGCCAGGTGAATGAATCAGACGTCGTCGTCGTAGGGGAAGGAGGTGACGCCGAGCCACTCATCACCTGAGATGAAATTCTCAACAGCAAACTGGGCCGCCTCGTCATAGCCCATCTGTCGCACTCCAGCCCAGCCCACGCGCCCCTCCGTGCTCGCGCCCGGCCCACTATTCCCATACTCGCCGAAGTAGACCGTGTCCCCACGTCCGGGCTCGGCGCCGGGCCACTCGGCCCACCCTTCCCGGTCCACGACCGGGCCCAGGTGCGAGTCCATCACCACCGCGCGCGCGTACGCGCCCCACGGCCGGCCCAGAAACGTCCGCGTCGCGGCGGGCAACGGCGCCGCGGCGGCGCCGGCGCCGGAGGAGACGGTGCAGCTGTGGAGGGCGATGCCGGTGTCCTCGTTGGGGTCGGATCGGCCGCTGGCGGTGAGGACGACGGACTGGCCGGGGAGGGGAGCCATGGCGAGAAGGTCGCAGCCCTGGAGCACGGCGGCGGCGTCGCCGAAGACGACGTCGACGGTGCCGGAGACGACGCACTCGCGGTAGAAGTGGCGGAACGAGTACGCGTACAGAGAGTCTTGGTAGCCCTCGACGCCGCACCGGTAGAACGCGGCGAGGTCCGCGCTCACGCGCAGCGCCACCGCCTGGCCCCTCGCCGCGCCCGCCGTGTTCCGGAACGTCACGTCGCGCGCCAGGAAGCCCTCGCCGGAGACGCCTGCATGTTCGTGGGAACACAATTTGGTGTTAGTAGTTAATTAGCTTCACAGTGGTCTCTCGGCACGTACGGTGAGACTTTGGACACAAGTCCATTGGCAACTGGATCGGTCCTGCGGGCCCTCGATGCCCCTCATGGACATGGCTAAGACTAAGAGAAAAGCTGTATTACGTTTTTAGCAGCAGCTCGTTGTCGAACTGGGATGATGGCTGTGGTCAGATTCAGAAAAAATTACTTCTCCAACAAGTTTTTCCTATTCACTCCACTCACAGAACATGTTTTCCAGTGCATTATTCATCTAAAACTTCCACCCACTTCTTTGAATCTGAACACAGCCCGAGATCACTGTGTGTACGTGCTCATCAGCTAGGCATGCAGAGCAGCCAAACACATTCTGATGGGTGACAGCCATGAGCCATGTCCTGTCAACAAAGCTCTGAGCATGCATGTCCATGGATGTCTCGGATGTTAGTGCCAACCAACCGATCGACGGAGACTGCTAGATCGCAGCGCCATCTAGCTAAAAAGATCAGAAAAGCACATGCACGTGATCAGTAGGCCGCCAAATATCTGAGCCAAACCCCCGGAGACTGGACCCGGCCAAATCATGAACCCACATCCACTAGATCTCATGTTCCTAATCTGTTCATTATGCAACAACTATGTCCTGTAACTTGCTCGTGTTAGCTAGTAGTACTCCAGCTCTGAACTCTGAAGACCACACGGTCACCCTGACACGTACACCGCGCGCGGATGTATCGAGACATGCAAATGCACCGCGCCACAGAGGCCCCATGCGTGCATGGCAACAAAGCTCACGAGGCGTCTGCAATGTAGCCGCCGTCCGTGTCTGTCTGACAAGCCACGACAACGGAGCAGCGAGATGCCTTCACATCTTGCATTGCGAAGTGGATGTGGATTCATGTGTCAAAATAATGCGTTAACAACGTTGTGGTCAATAAGCAAGCAGGTGTTGGTTCGATTCGCTTACCGAAGGTGGCCGTGCGGAAGGTGGTCCAGCCATCGGCGGCGCTACGGCTGCCGGTGATCACCGTCACGTCGCGGCCGTCGCCGACCAGCGCGATGTTCGTCTTGTACGGCGGCACCTCCACGTTCTCCTCGTACGTCCCGGCCTTCACGCGGATCACCGTCCTCGCCCTGCTGTTGTTCGGCGCCGCCGCCACCGCCTCCCCCACCGTCCCAAACCTCCCCGTCCCGTCCTTCGCCACCGTCATCACCATCGCCGGCGAGCCGGCGTTCCCGCTGTTATCGTCACCATTGTTGTTGTCGTCGTCGTTATCGTCACCATTGTTGTCGTTGTCGTTGTCGTCGTCGTCGTCGTCTTGGAGAAGGCGCCGGTTGTGATGATGGATTACCTTACTGGCCACGGCGTTCGCGAAGCCAGCAGCAGCCGACACGCCGCCGGCGGCGCCATGGGCGACGAGGGCGAGCGAGTTGGAGACGTGCTCGTAGGCGTCGTCGAGGGACGCGAGGAGGCTATCGATCTCCGTGCCGGACGCGCCGGCGAGCCCATCGAGGCAGGTTGCCTTGTTGGCGAGCGCGGCGGCGAGGTGGGCGCGCACGGCGGGGAGGCGGCGGCCCTCGTCGTCTTCGAGCGCGGCGAGCAGCGAGGAGGAGCGCGAGAGCGAGGACAGCGAGGCGGCGTGGAGCTCCTGGCAGTCCAGCGCGGCGCCGCGGCGGAGGGAGGCGGCGGCGCCGCGGCGGAGGGAGGCGGCGGCGCCGGCGGGGGAGGAGAGAGTGGAGATGGAGGGGGAGAGCGAGGTCAGGGCGGAGGCGGCGCCGCGGAGGGAGGCGAGCAGGACGGAGAGCACGTTTGGGGGGGAGGAGATGGATAGAGACGGCGGACGACGACGACGACTCGGCCATCTTCGCCATGGAGGTGAGGTGCGAGGCCATGGCGGCAAGGCAGGAGCTCGGGTGAGGGGTCTTGTGGCAGATGGCGTGGTGGGAAGTGTCGTCGGCCGGTGGGATGGTGACCACGGCGGCGGCGGCAGTCTTGTTGAGCCTTCTGGTAGCGTTGGTGTGGTGGTGGTGGTGGTGGCGCTTGTGAGCGTGGCATTGGGTTGTGATGGCGGTGGTGAGGAGGAGAACTGTGAGGAGGAGGAGCGGCGGCGAGAGCGAGTTCGCCGCCATGGCCGGCCGTGTACACGACTACAGTGCGAGGTAGTGTGTCTGTGTGTAGTGTGGTGTGGGACTTGGGAGTGAGCAAACGTCAAAGACAAGGGGATGTATATAAGCCAAGGTGGCAAGGTCCCATTTGGTAAGGAGATTCTAAATTTCTAATTGTTTTTTTTTCAAAATTTTTTTCAAAAAATTACGAGAATGTACACCAAACGAAGAACTGAGTATGAAACAAAACGAGAAAAATCCTTAATGATTCATAATTCAGAACTAGAAAGTTCATCTGAATCTATCAGGAGACTTATTAGGAATAACTAAATTTCTCTCTACCAAAACGAGTAACATTTTGTGACTTACGTCACGTTTGTTCTGATTCTTATTATGATGGAGAGAAAGGACAAAAGTCTGTGCCTTATAAACCTCAAGTATTGGGTTGTTGATTGTTAGATCAAGACCCTACAACATTCTGCCTTTTTTTATGGCCCTTGCATTTATCGTAATGCAACTCTCATGGAAAACATTTTGCTTTAACCTAAGTCAAACATATTCTTGATCAACTTTATAAAAAAAATAACAATAACTATACTACCATACATATGCACTGCCGAAAATATATTACACAGTGGATCCAACGAGTAAACGTGGTATTATAGATGGTGTTATTTTTTTTCTATAAACTTAGTCAAAGTTGCGTAGAATTGACTTAGAGAAAAACCAAAGACGACATGTAAAAGATCGAGGGAGTATAGTCTAGCGTGAAAATAAAAGTAAACAACAACAAATTTGTGGGGTTGATTCTTGATGTTTCTAAGGCACCCAATTTTTTTGTTAGAGGAGGAAGAATAATAAAAATCTAATTAATTATTTATGTTTATATTTATCATAGAAATCGTGTAGAGCTCGTGTTGATATGTATATTTCTTAATATCTTTCTTTTGGATGTCATCTATCGACACCATGGACCATGTTGCTTATTAGCAGTAAGAAGAAATAGTTGATGCTAGACTAAAGGTTTAGTATTTCCTTAACATGTATTTTTGCCATGTATATAGTAATTTACAAAGACTTGGTAATTATAATATGAAATCATGTACTATAGAGACATCTGTATATGTAAAAATCATTAATTATGCTCAGCTTGTTTATTATTTGTCTCTTGCCTTGATTTTTTTTCGCTCATGTAGTTACTTGCACTATAAACTTTAGTACACTGCGTCACATACAATTTTTTATACCGTTCGACAAAGATCCTCTGAGTTGGGAAGATGATACATCAGTTTAATCCCTATGAAATTGTACCTAGTTGAATATTATATGGCAATAATAAAAACATTACAAACAAAGTTGCCACATAACATTTTAGAAAGAAGTAAGAAATTTTATTTAACTATTTATGTCCACATTTAGTTTCCATTTTCTTTGATAAGAAATATTTTTAATGGCTTTTCATAATATTAATTGATGAAAGGTTACGTCTAGCTATAATAAAAACAGTTTGGCCTTTTTGTCGGTTGCTATGTTCTTATTCATTGTCGCTTATTAAGATCTCTAACTAAATTGAAATGTATTCATTCTACTTGTACGTATCCGCTCTGTACCGTTCATCTCCCGCCAAATTTACTTTCACTCGCCACTACATTATCTGTTTTGTTTTGACCATCTAGCCACTTAGGTCCAGCCCAACGCGGGCTACAAGAAGTAGTAGCCTCAAGTAAAAGTAACAAACCACGTAGATGAGGCTATCTATTAGTACAACGCGGGCCATTGTTCTGAGCTCTATTGGGTCTGTCACAACAGAAAAATAGGATCCATGCTTAAGAGAGGTGGGTGGATGTGGTCTCTATATATGATAGGGTCACACTTGCTGCCACGCCGGACTATGCTAGCTTTAACCTTTTGTTAGATGGAGCACTCGGCGCCCCTGCAAGCATCTCTGACATGCTGTTAGGTGCTGATGTGGAGGTTGAGGCTACCAACCAAGCTGTCGCGTTGAGCATGGCCTAGTAACGTTATTCTCTAGCCTCTGCCACACTACACATCTCATCATTCTAACATTGTGAAGCAGAATCGTTTTAATTTTCTTCTCCAAAACAGGCTCGTCGTTAGTGTCGTCGCAAATTCGAGCGGAGGTGCAGAGAGAAAAAAAAAATGACAAGAAACCTACGCATAAACCGCGTGGCCCTAGCGTCCGCTCCATCGGCGCTTCGGCGTGAAACGGGACTCGACAATCTACGTCGACTAGGCCGCGCCCGCACGAATCTCCAAGCACATCACGCGCCATTAAGAGCCACCCGGAATAAAAAATTCCCCACCCCATAGACCATCACCATCTCTTGGCTTGGTTTGGCTTTGCTTTCTCCCCTCGCACCGGGGAACGCGGCCGCCGATCCGCTCCCGATCCCCCCCTCCGCTCCTCCTCCCCGCGGACCGATCCCCCCAAATCCGCGCCCGCGCAGCTCCTAATTCGATTACCGAGCTCGATTGCCCCCTCCCAATCAGCCGCGGTACATGCTGTATGTGGTTTGATCGGATTGGATTGGATAGGGTTGGGTTGGAGATCCCCCTGCGGACCTGTGGATCCCCAATTGAGCTGCGGGTGGGAGGATTGCGCTAGGGTTTCGGTGGGTGTGGTCGTCGTGTGGGCAGGGGCGGTAGGGTTTTGCCATGGCGGAGAAGGGCTGCCTCAAGCGGCTCCAGAAGGAGTACCACGCGCTCTGCAAGGTGAGCTACTACGGTTTGATTTTGATTCGTGGGGTCGATTGGCGCGGATGGGTCCCGTTAGGTTGTGCAGCAGCTCGGTTTCTGACGGTTGATTTTTGTTTGGCTTGGTTGCAGGAGCCTCCACCGCAGATCGTGGCTCGCCCGCTGCCCAACGACATATTGGAGTGGCGTAAGTAGCCGCAGCTGACCCAACCTGTAGATTCTTCAGATTTTCAGTTGTTAATGTTTGGCATGAACTGGCTGTGATTGCACTTTATTTTGTCGGAAGCGATGTCATATTTGAAACGCATGCCGCTTGCCGTTCATGGTGTATGTGAAACGCTTGCCGTTCATGGTGTGGCAGCGATCAGTTTTTGAGTTTTGGATGTTTCTATATAGATGCGATAGCGCTGTGGCTATATGCGGTTACATGACACGTTCAACCTATCTGCTTATGTTTGCTTAGTAGTGTATAGCAATTTATTGTTTGAAGTCTAAATTGCGGAAGGTGAGCCTTAATTCTGTGTAATGAGCTGATAGGTTGTTTGAGTACATATGAGAATTGGTAGTTCCTGTCAGAATTGAATTCTTTTGCTGATTTCCTGGAAACTAGTGGATAAGCTCAGGATCCTTTTTTTTTTTTTGGCTCATAACCTCATAGTAGGAAGTGCAGACTAGGTCGCCAGAAATAGTAGACTCGTGGGATCTTCAGTTATTAATGTTTGGCATGAACTGGCTGTGATTGTACTTTATTTTGTCGGAAGCGATGGTATATGTAACGCATGCCGATCTTTGTGTATGTGAAACACACGGCACATATTGTTCATGTTGTGACAGTGATCAGTTTTTGAGTTTTGGATGTTTCTATATAGATGCGATAGCTTTGCGGCTCTGTGCGTTACATTACGTGCTCAACCTATCTGCTCTCTGCCACACCACCACCACCCTCCCACACACGCACAGCCCTCAAAATAGGAAATGCACAGGTTAAGGTCACCAAGAAGGTGCTAGCCGACTGGTCGCCATCTATTTAAGCTCCAGAATTCTGAACATTGATTTTCACTTACTGTTTGCTTACATGGACTAGCTCCTGACTGCGCTACACATTAGCAATATTCAAATATTCCTGCTGATTTTGAGGCTTGATCATGAATTCATTAGCTGTATAGAAAATTCAGTGACGAATTCTCAAATATGTAACAGTTATGTAACTGATCGTATTTTTTCGCTCAAGGCATGGGTCCAATACATATTTGATGTGTTTGCTAGATATTTGTTCAACAATCATTAGTGGATCATTTAGATACCATATTGGTACCTCCTTGTGCCAAACATTGCCTGCTCTGCTTATAGTATAGAGCTGTGGACCCCATTTGTTTGTTTATATTTATATTTTGGTCACCACAAAGATTTGCATTGGCAATTTGGCATAACTGTATTATGAAGTTGAACAGTAATAGCCAGAGATATGCATGCTGGCTTTCTACCGGCTAGCTGATTAACTGTATTACGATTGACAACTCCGTAGGATGCAAATTACCTCTTGGATAGCTGATACTGATGTAGTTTTTAGTTAATCGTTCTACCTTTTATGCATTAAGGAGAAGAATCATAGTAAACTATATGTTTGCTATAGGTGTACATGTGAAGGTTAAAGCTCTAAATAGTTTTGTTATTTTGGCAAGTGGTAACAGAACATCCCTGCTATTGTAGTGTTTTCATGTTTATGCCATGATTCAGTCACTAGTTTGAAGCTTTGCTGTGTTGTACAAAACCATTTGGTGCCGCAAATTGTATCTCTTATGTATTATTGTAGTTTTGTAATGCAATATAATCTTTTTGAATGCTATATATGGTACTTATGTGCTTCTTTTACGTGTATATGCCAGATTATGTACTTGAAGGAAGTAAAGGCACACCATTTGAAGGTAAAGATCACTATACGCCATTCTTTTACATTATCTACTTCGTCCAATATTTGTTTCATTATTTAATCTCTAATGATGTTTTCACTTTTCGATTTTTAACTTACAGGTGGATATTATTATGGGAAACTCAAATTTCCACCAGATTATCCTTTTAAACCTCCAAGTATCAGGTGAGGAAAAATCATTGTCGTTAATATATGAGAAAGAATTGCATTTTAATTGCATGGACTTCTTATTAGGTTATATAAGGCAAAAAAAAGTAGCTAGAAGATTTTATAGATATAGTATTAATGAAAACATGTTTTGTTTCTATTTCTAACTGACTCTATTGTTCAGCATGACAACCCCTAGCGGAAGGTTTGCGCCACACAAAAGAATATGCCTGTCAATGAGTGATTGTAAGTTCTGAGCTGTTTATAGATCATAGCTGCTTTTCTATCACATTTGGTACAAAGTAATTCTCATTATTACTATGCTTTGCAGTTCATCCTGAATCCTGGAATCCTATGTGGTCTGTAGCAAGGTAGGCGCATACAATAACAGAGGTTTCTATATATTATGTTTTTAGAACCATACCATGTGTATTCTTTTCTCCAGTTACTGTACAGTGTACGAACTCTTTAACTGCTGCTAGTCAAATCGATGCTCAGTGGTAGTTTGTAACCATTTGAACTTTAATTTCCATGAGATGGGAGAACTTGTAATGTTAGTTCTGTGGTTCCAGTGATCATGCACTATTTAGTCATCAGTGTTTGTTGTGTAATCATTTGCATTTTCTTTTTTTTGTTGGTCTGACTTTGTAAAATTTTGTGCTGCAGCATTCTTACTGGACTCCTGTCATTCATGGTAAGTTGTTCCCTGCATGTCACATTAAGAGTTAGCCTTATCAAAATGAGTATCTAGTTCCATTCATAATTTCTAGCTCACGTGTAGATGCTAGAATATTACCTGTTGATCAGGGCAAGCAATTTAATTGTAGTTGCCCATCGTTATTGTAGGCCATGCTTGGCAAATTGCTTAGAAAACCTCTGTTTAAGGTGCTATTTCTAATTTAGATAATCCTTATAATTTCAGATGGATGATGCTTTGACAACTGGAAGCATCAAGACTTCAGATGCAGAAAAGAGGCGCTTAGCAAAAGCTTCTCTTGCATACAATTGTGAGAGGTAGATGCATTTCTCTGGATGCTAATTCCTCATCATGCTCTTTCTGTAGAACTGAATTATTGTTTATAAACTACACCTTCAGAAACAGAATGAGCATTAGCTTCTGAACGAAGTGTAGGAATTGTTACCTTTACACGAAAGAAACAATTTAATTTGGTCAGGCTACAGTATTTTCCAAGTGCAAGGAACTCAGGTTAACTGTTAACCTACATAAAAATGTTAATCTTCTAAAAAAATTTAAAACAATCACATTCAGTATAACTTTAGATAGTGGCATATGATCACTAATATTTGATGTAAATACTGTTCAGTGTGAAAAGTCATCTCACTAATATAGGCGCTTCTATTTGCAGCAAAAACTGCCCACACTTCAAGAAACTGTTCCCAGAGTATGTTGAGAAGTACAACCAACAGCAACAATTGGAGAACACTGCCACAGAACCAGAGCCCCGGGAGAATCCTGCTGCCCCTACTCCATCTGCAGTTCAACAAGCTCCAGTTGTGGCCAATAAAGCACAGCCAGTTGCCGAGGCGCGCCGTGAGAAGAACCAGAAGAAGGCAGTGCCCTTCTGGATGGTGCTGATCATGTTTTCGGTTTTTGGTGCCGTGATGGCGTTGCCCCTAATGCAACTTTGACAATAATAAAAACCATGAGAAAGTGTGATACCGGGGTCGTAATTTTGTATAGTTTTCCATTGGTTTGACTCAGTTGTCCTCAAGACTACCAGCCACCTTGAAGTCATGTTGGTGAACATGTGATGGTAAAGCTGTAGTACCGTGTCTCACTCTCTTGACAAGCGTCATCACAGGTCGCAAATTTTCTGTCTAATGCCCTGATTACCAGTCAGTCGTGTCCTACTCCGTACTTTGATTTGCTTTCCAGAGTTTTTCTTTTTTTTTTTTGCTGCATTCTGCAGTTTGTAATTTGTACTTGATTTGTTTTCTGGGCTTTTTTTTTGCTGGATTCTGCAGTTTGTAAGTTCTGTTTTTTATCTTTTTCCTTGTTTTTGCTGGATTCTGGCGTTTGTAATTTCTGTGCACCGTCATGCGTTGCTGGGACGTCGCACGAGTTTCGGGTGAGCGATGCTTGTCGCTATGACCCGACAACCTCTATTACCTATAGTCTCACTATCGTGAATTCGTGATACATCGCAACCATCGTCATTGCTGGACCAGCACTGCAAAGCGACTTAAATCACGATTTTTTTTTCTCCAACCAGAACACGGATTTGGTTTAATACAACTGAATTGAAGCAATGATTCATCATTCAAAGCTATCACCTTCAGCGTAAGGGAACGAGACTTCAGTGACAGACATACAACTACAGTCTAAACAAGGGTAATGGGATGATACTTCAAGCGCAATGGAATGAGGTTTCATTGACGGACGTACAACTACAATCTAAAGAAGCGTAATGGTTGATCCCAACAACAATCTAAACAGCTTATAGATGTTATCCATTTTTTCTAGGCAAAATGGATCTTATCCAAATGGCAATGTCAATATTTACATACCACACCCCGCTAAGGGATAAAGGATAACGGATGAAAGAAGAATATGTTCTCTCCTCTGCCAATTGAAGCGTTTATGCCTTGATTGACCTAGTACAATGCTACATTGGTTTGCCTCAACAAGCATGTGGCAATGAAACAATGTTCACCCACCAGTCCCTTACTAAAGACATGAAATGTCCTCGATGACATCTTTGTGTATCCAAAATAAAGTTCTATTAACCCCTAACAACTTTGTTATCTCAAACAAAGCTTCTTGCGCCAGAGAGGAATGTCAACTCTCCGGTGCTACCCAAGAAAGAAGTTTCTCCTCCACTTCTTCCCAGTTGTGGACCTTGGTCACCAATGGATGTGATTCGTCAACCCCAGTCTTGCACCACGGGTATGAGTTATCATAATCAAAGAGAAGCACCCTCATGCCATCATTAGCACACTCCATAGCATACCTTGGGTTGTCGTCTATTAAAACCTGAGCACCAAAAGATCTGCAAGAAAGAATTGCCGTAGCAAACGACTTATGAGCAGAAACAGCTAAAGTACCACTTGTAACAGCTCTGATCAGACAAGATACACAAAATAATGTTTAAGCATCTTGCCTCAAAGGAACAGTCTAAAAATAGAAATGCGAAAACAGACAAGCTTGACATAGTTCTAACCACTGTTGTGCCTTTAGTGTATATGTGGAGCCAGGTTACAATGCTACTACAATCTATTAAGATGATTGAGAAAACTATCATCCCTCAGTGAGCCAGTGTTTTACCTGCAAATCTCTGATTTTGGTCTTGACTGGCCCTCCAAAGCGAAATGATTACCGAAATGGATCTGCTCAAATAAGCCTGGATAGTACTTCTCGATCCATTCTAATGTGTGACTCTTGATTGCATCCTGCCGAGATCTTTTCAGAGAAGGATACCATCAGGCAAACTCATATAAGACAAGGCAAATTGATTGTGTCTTTTGAATCTTACTATGAAGGACTTACGTTACTATAGACAGGCTACAGAACGAAGAAAGATTTTGGAGAGCATCTCGGGCACCGGGGATAGGTTGTATACCATCTTGGAAATAATGTGTTGTGAAGAATTCGTGGACAAGATAATTAGCTGCAGAGTTAAAAGCAGCGCTCAATTTCAGTATGGTGAATTGCATGTTTAAAATGCCAAAAAATGTAATTCGAATGAAATAAAGATGGACATGTAGCATCAGAAGCTCAGGATGCACCTCTTTCTCGAGAGCAGTTCCATATCTGGATAGAGAAGGGAAAGAAAAGGTTAGATTGTGTAGAAAACTGAAATGAAGATGTTACTAACTGAAGAAAAAAAACTGCAGGATCCGAGTATATTTTAAGGTTGGAGTGTATGCTCACCCTAAAGAACTCGTACACATGATATTCAGATACTGTGTGATTCCAAGAATAACGATCAGCAATAAATTTGTTCAGTGCTGCAAGAAAGCTTCCAAGAACTGCAACAAGATACAACAAACAAGGTAGTAAGGAAGAATCAATACAAGAAAAACACAATTGACATTACTCCCTTGACGTGTGCAAGACAAGTCGAATAATGTTATCTTGAGTTCATGACTACAGGTATATTTTGGGGCAGTTTACGTTGTTCAGTTCATAATCTAGTTCTAGACTAAGCAGCACATGGGTCACAACTCAAACGGGAACCAGTAATGCAACCAGCAAGAATAATCAGCTAAAATACTATTTTTTAACTGTCGACTAAAAACTGAGCTTTCAGAGATTAGTAGACTGCACTTGAGATTTCACAGTACCTTCATCCACATCAACAGCAACCACCATCTTAGATGCCACAGCCTGCTCCGGAAACCCCAGTGGTTTTCCTCGCCGGCAAGCGCCATTCGCGTTCACGGACTTCGCGCTGGCGGCCACCTCCTCCAGCGGCAGAACCTCCGGATCGCGCGTCAGCTGCCGCTGCCTGGTCAGCACTTGCGCCTTGATCCCCGCCGCCTCCCCATCGACCCTCCTCCTGAATCCGCCGCCGCCACCATCGTCCTGCCATCCCAAACACCCCTTCAAGCTGAGCGCGCCGCTCGGCGCAAACCTCCGCCCGCCAGCCAGATCAAGAAACCCCATCTTCCCCGGCAGCATCGGACCGGGGCGACCCTCGCTGTGCGCAACGGAATGACTGAACCTACAGAGCCAGGCGCCGCGGTTGACGGCCGCGGACGGCGGAGGCGGCATGGCTGGGCTAGGGTTCTTCTTCCACCCCCGAGGCGGCGGCCGGAGACGATCCAACAACGACCGCACGGCTCCGCGGCTTAGCATGTCGACACCAGCATTCCTTCCCCCGGCCAGCCCAACAAACCTGCACGCATCCCATTCGGCGAAATCAGATTCCGTTACAACCCAATCGAGAAAAAGAAGAAAGGCAGATCGCAATCGGCGGAGGAATCGCTTGCCTGAACACGCGAAATCAGAGATGAGGGCGAATCGAATCCCCCGGTGAGGTCGGCGGCTCAGTCCTCTCTCCACATTCGTCACACCGTTCCTGCAATCTGGGGCATCTATTTCAAGCGAGATCGCGAGTCGCGGCGAGAGAAAAGACTGGGAAAATTCGTGGGTGGAAAATCTTGGGGTATATGCGAAACGGAGAAGGCAAAGCGGATTTCTTGGTTGCCTCTAATATTTTTTCTTTCCCTTTTTTTCGTTCTTGCTTTTCTGTAATTCACTAGGGTTTGTGAATTGTAGGAGAATTTTTGTGTACGTGGAGTGACGGTGGTGGTGGGCTCGGTTCGTTCTCGGGAAAGGGAGCGGCGCTCATCATAGGGTTCTGGCTTTTTGCGCACAAGTCCATACTGTTGCAAGTATTAATGATATGCTAAACATTTGTTTTCATTAGTTGTGCTACATGGTGGAAAGCCGCTTTCGTGGTACTGAAACAAAACAGTCAAACATCATCCCTAATGCAGAATGAAAGCAACCGCAAACATGTCATTGCAAATGCAGAATAGAAACATCAAATTCGTGATCCTGAATGGAAGCGAACAAAATAGATTTCTCAATATTCCTACGTTGTACAATTTGTCTCTTTTCCATTTGAAAGTAAAAGAGATGGTAAATGAACGTTAGTTTGACCATTACCTACAAGGACTTAGTACCACATCTGCTATCAAAATCGTAGCATGCCTTTTACTTATTGCTTAGATATCAATGATCAAAATTATAAGTTGGAATACCATATATAAAGTTGTTCGGTAGTGCTGCCGCTACAGAGCCAAAGCTCACAAGTAGCAAAATAAGCTCAAATTTAGGCTTTGCAGGAAGCCACCGATAGCTCAAATAAGCTATTATGTGCATGAGCGAACATTCTACTAACACTGGTACTGAAAATTATGTCTTGTTTGTAATGATGCGCGATAGCTACTACTTCCTCCATCCCGAAAAGCATGTAATTTATGTAATTCTAGCTATTCACTAGATTCATAACATCTTCAATGCATCTAGACAAAAGATTGTCCAGATTTATTGGAGATGCTATGAATCTTGACATCCAATAACATAGCTAGAATTGCATGCTTTTTAGGACAGAGGAAGTACTTTATATGACTTGTTCTTTTTCTTAAAAAAAATGACCCCCTCTTATTTTTAGTTATATGTATCATATTGTTCGCTATTATTTTCATGACAAGAGTTCTAGCTAGCCCAGATGACAAGGACTCATAGTGTTCGAAGCTAGCCATTGTGGTTTAACTCCCTGATCTTGTGGGTTTAAGCATTTCTTGCTTTGTTGGTTTTGCTTCATGGTAGAGTTGAGGGTCAGTCATCTCAAGCTCGAATTTTGGTTTCCATGCGACCTGTGCGGGGCTACACTAGAGGGTGTCGTACCCAGATCTACTTCTTCCTCCGTGGCTCCAAGCAAATTGTTTGCATGAACATTTACTAAACAACTCATGGTTATTTTGGACTACTTTTGACAACCATATTTTAGAGGGGCTAATGTGAAAAGGCTTTTGCTTTCTTTCTTTTTGTCTGAACAGGGATCATGTTGCACGCTTTCAGCGCTATGTTTACGGAGTAGTATTTGTGTATTTTGTCTCGGAATGCGGACTTCCTGTCGCGACCTCAAATTCGCGTGGCCTCACATGCTCACAGCATAGTGAGTCAGCATTGTCGTGGCACGAGTGCACTTTCTTTCTTTCTTTCTTTTTAGCCGAGGACAAAGACAAACAACATTTTGTTTATGCTGGATACCTTGTCCCAGATTCGGTTCCGCAAGAAGGTCCACGAAAGCAGTCTCCTGATGGATAGGAAAAGACGGGGTTAGGAGTCCAAAGTGACTGCGTTTTGGGCAGCAAATCTGCAATTACAAAAGTGCAAGCGCCTAGTGGTAGAACAAAAAATCCTCGGAGTAGTTCCCTCCAAGAAATATTCGCATAAAAACGCAGCCATCCTTTCTTCTTATAAAAACAATACGAAAGTCGTAAGTTAACGGCTTAACGCTGCCATCCTTGGGCCCTCATAGCCCATTCGGAGGCCCATCTTCGGGCGGCTCGTCAGTGGTGTGGTGGGCTGGGCCGCGCTGCCGCCCCCTCCTCCCGAAATCCCACCGTCCACGTCGCCTGGCCAGCCCCACTCTCGTGGGCCTCTCGTTTCTACTCACCGGCTGCACGCACAACTCCACTGCTCTGCCTAAAAAAAAAAAAAACCCTCCACGTTTCTGCTCTGCACTCAGCAGTGAGCAGCCACCACGCCCAGGGCAGCAATCGCCCGGACCCCGGGACGAACCGAACCACGGCGCGCCGTCACGTTTGTCAACAGCCACCAAACCCTACTTGTTCAGCAAGAAGAGAATTTGAGCGCCGGATTTACACTCGGCTCAGAACGTGGGTAGGTGAGGTGATGGCTGACGCAGCATCACAGCACGCGCCCTAGGGAGCGAGCTCGCCTGACGTGAGGCCATGACCGGTAGCTCCATACTCCCGTTCCCCGCTTTCGTGTAGGCAACTCCCAACTGTCCCCTAAGATTCCTACGCCTTGATCATGCATGCATTCTCAAATCTCAAACGCATAAACAAGCCGACCTAATCACACCGGACCAACCTTCCTCAAGGTATTAAACAAATGCGCCTCGATCGATCTTGTCTAATAAGTAGCTTCCACTGATGCCCATCATGCCGGCACGCCTCCCTTCCTCGGCTCGCTAGATACAGTGTGTGCCATCCTACGTATCCAACTGCTGTCCATTTGCATCGCGGACAGACAACCACGGAGACGAACACAGAGCCAGGACAGCGACGCCTCACCAAACGCCGGCCGTTTCCTCCGCCTGTGCTTGCTGTGCTTCCCCCGTTCGACGACCTGTTCCCGTGGACGAGAGCCCAAACTCGGCGACTCGACTGACTTGGCCCCAAGAAACTTCGCATCACCGGTCGCGACGACGCGATGTGCCGTCCGTCCAGGTCGTGCTAGCAATTGGGCGGCACGAGCGGTATATATGCACCCCACACGTATAGGGGGAAAAAAAAATCGTTTCCTGGTGCGCGGCACACGTGGTTGACTGGGCTGGCCGGCGGCGACCGCTGGCTCTGTGTGGCTGCTGCCGCGAAGGCGTGCGTGACTGCGTGCGGTTTCAAGTCAAGCGCGGAGACGATCGAATCGACTGCGGGGAGAAGGGTCAAAGTGCGCGCGCGTCCTGCATCTGCATGTCCGTTTCCGGCGTCCGGAACTTCAACGTGGCGGCGAACGCTCCGCGGCGGCGTGTTCGATCGGCGACGGAGAGGAGAGGAGCGGGACGGGACAGTGCGAGCAGGAGGAAGGGAATGGCTTCACGGAAACGACAACCATCATGGCCTGCCTCATAAAAGCCATTATGAGATCTGCAGCAGGGCGATGCTCGAAGCAACTGGAACCTCTGAATCTCCGACGACGTGAGCGCTGTGGCGGCGAGCACTGGAGGCAGTGTTCGGTCCCAGACGGCAACGGGGCACGCCGGCACGGCACTGCCGGTGTTGTGTTGAGGAGGGGGACAAGGCCCCGTCGGCACGAACCAACAACTCCTTTTGCCCAAAACGCGCAGACCGTGTCCCCTGCGTACCTGGCACTCCGATCAGCCTACTACTCCACACACACTTGTGAATTGCCACAGGACAGTATACTAGTACTTTGTTAGGCACAATCGCACTCTCGTCCTGCTGCTGCCTTTCCGTCCGTCAGGGAACCAAAACCACCTTTCGAGCTCCTGCCGAACACTCTGCAGTATCCTAATGATCCTGACGAGGATGGTTAGTGAGTGACAGCAGGCACTGACCGACCTAGTATTTTACTCGCACATAAGCACATTGTAATTGTAATGTAGGAGGAGTAAACTACGACTTGCTCCAGAGTCGAGAGGAAGTGTTCAGCTGGAACACGTGATCCTCGGTAGAGTAATAGCAAGGAAGTATCCTGACGAGCAAGGCAAAAGCAAACAAGTCAAAAAAGTTGAGGGACGATCTGGTCAACATGTATGAACAAATTGGTCAATTATCCACCAACACCAGTACACCACGATCCACACCCGATGTCTACTTCTTCTGTTTACATCAGAATTCTGGCCCAAAATTCCTCTCTCTCTCTCTTTTGAATCATCAGGAAGAAAAAAAGAAAAGAAAAAAAAAATGAATGAACACATGGTCTTTCTTCTCTGCTCCGGTGATCGGCGAGGCGAGCCAAATGCGACCCGGAGCTCGGTGATCTCTCTGAATCAGTTGGACGAAGGGGGAGTCTTGGGCGTCTTGGGCGGGCGAGCAGCCTCGGCCCCAGCGAGCCCCTGCTCGATGTCGCCGGAGGCGGCGGCGCCGCGCGGGCTGTAGGACGACGTGCCCACTACGGCCTGCTTGCCCCTGCTCAGAAGGCGGCGGAGCGAGCGGAGGCGGGCGGAGACCGGCGACCGCATGTCATCGGCGCTCCCGGGCATCCGGCTCGCCGGCAGCGGGGAGCTCATCACCGGCGGCGTGCTGATGGCGACGCCACGGGAAGGGATGTCTATCACCAGGTTCTCCTTGCGGCGGCCGGAGGCAGAGGAGGTCGTGGATGAGGTGCCGGCGATGTGGGGAGGCGGAGGAGGTGGTGCGGTGAGGCCGCCGGCGTTGGTGACGTCGTCGTGGGTGCCCCAGAAGAGGACGTTGGTGGGGAAGACGACGGGGAACTCGACCTCGGCGGTGGGGTCCTCCCGCGGCAGCGCGGCGAGGTCGCCGCCGGAGACTGCGGCGCGACAGAGCGGGCAGGTGTCGTGGGAGTGGAACCACATGTCGATGCACTCGACATGGAAGCCATGGGCGCACTTGGGGAGCGTCCGGACCTTCTCGCCGTCGGCCACCTCCGACAAGCACACCGCGCACTCGAGCCTGTCCTTGGGGGAGGATGCCGCCGGCGAGGAGTCGTCGCCTCCGGCGGCGGAGCCGTAGACGGTGACGGGGAGGGAGCGGAGGACGGCGGCGGGGAGGCCGCGCTGCGGGAGCGGGGAGGCGGAGACGAAGAGGAATCTGGAGGACCGGGTGGACGGCGCTAGGAGAGGGTTGGCGCCCAGGTAGCGCTTGGCGTAGAGGTAGAGGAGGAAGACGAAGACGACGACCATGAAGAGGAAGATCACCGCCGCTAGGAGCACCCCGTTGCTGATTGCCAGCTGGTTCTGCGCCGGCGCGCTGACGCCCGACATCGCTGCCTCGCTCTGCGCCTGCTGCGCCGCCGCGGCTACCGGCGGCAGCGACGCCGTCGAGGAAGAAGACGCCGTCGGCAACATGGCTTGCTCCCTCCCGGAACGCGTTGGTGGTGGCCGGCGCCGACGGGAGGAGACGAGGAGGAGGTGGAGATGAGCAGAGGAGGAGAGGAGTGGCGAGCTGGAGAGGGAGGGAGCGAAACGCCTCCGTATTTGAAGGTGGGCACGAGGCGAGGCGGCGGCTTTGGGCATGGGTGGCGAGGGTGGGATCCTCTGCGAAGCGGGTCGTGCGGCGAGGGGTTAGCTGGGGGGCGCAGAGGATCCCGGCGGTGGAGGTGGATGCGTGGCGGACTTTGTCAACTAGTGGTTGGGGGTCCGCGCGGCGGGACCGGTCGCGGCCTCGCCCAGATTGTTTGACTCGTCAGCCGGCCGCTTCCGCTTCGGCTGCTGCTGCTGCCTCAACGTGCACGAACTGCGGCGGCGGGCGGGCGCGCGGAAGCATCCAACTGGCAGGCCAGGTTGGGTCCGGGCGGTCGCCATGGCGTCGTCACGTACGTATCGGACGGCGGCGAGTCGATTGGATTAATGGGGATACGGGTACAGCCGTATGGTACAGGAGATATACTGGTATGATGATACGAGATCGGGTTGGGATTTCTGTGGTGCAGGGCGTGAGGCTAGCTGGGCAGGGCAGGGAGCGTGGCGTGCCCGACTTTTTTTTTTAAGCACTTTCGTAAAACTTATTTCACGAATATACCCTGACAGAACGATTTGCACAAATGGATCCTGGGTGTCGACGCCATGTAACACGGCGCCGAGGTAACATGTCTCGGCGCCGTATCTCATGACGCCGAACCTTTTGGCGAGTCCAGCGAGGCAAGGTGACGTGGACGACCACGTGGCCTAGCTCGGCGCCGCATATCTCGGCGCCGAGCTCGGAACGCGGCGCTGAGCTCGGCGCCACTGATCTCGGCGCCGAGCTGGCTAGTAAAGGCCACACACTGTCCGCCCAAAACCGCTTGTTCGTATTTGGTTCTTCTTGCTCCTGTTTTTCTCTCCTCCCCAATCTACGAAACACCTCGATTAGTCATGCATGTATTGGATTTGTCGTTCAGATGTCATGAAGTTGATTAAATGTTGTCTAGTATTTATCATGCTTTGTTATTATCTAGTATTTTAGGAAGTAATTAAATGTTGCCATGCAACGAAATTAAATATTTCAAATTTGATTGGGTGACGATTACACAGAGGTGGGTGACGATTACATAAATTACTAGACATAACAATTGCAGTGGCATGTATAGATCTTTACCTAAGTACAGTAAAGATCCTATACTGAAACTAACATGCCTTAAGTAATTTAAAATCTACGGCAAAAATAGGGATAATAATGCTACTAGTGATGATAACTAATAGGTAGGTTAATACTAGTAATGATAACTAGTAGTGCTCCCACATAGAGAACTGTGTTGCACCTTCTCCATAGTATGTTGATGGTGGTGCTGGAGTTCCCTTGTTGTGGCAAGAGCAACAACAATATGGAATAGTGCATATTGACGTCTTTGATCCCCTGGCATCATCTTGTTCTTCACTATCGGGCTTGCCATTTTCGATCTCAAACTCTAGATCTTGAATACGATGCTCTAGCTAGTTAATGTACTCCTGATGAGGTCAAATAGGAACCGGGTCCACCCAACGAGTGAAGCCACAGTTATCGGGAGCTTCGGAAGACGAACCTCCGGACATGGTGAGATGTGTGGCGAGAAGCATGCAGATAGACTCTTGTATTTAAAGACCAGCCGATCCACCGAACCTCGCATCCGCACCCACCAGTATTAAATAAGGTGAAGCGCTACAGATGAAAAGACTGGACGCTGAAAAGCCTATAGGTAGGTCGCCATGTTTGAAATCAATGCTGCGCTGAAAAGGCTATTCTGACAAGACCTGTCGCTGTAAACCTATTATGCATATGTGATTGGATCGCGCCCTGAAAAGCCTATTCGGCATTTAGTTGTTGGCCAGTGAATTGGTAAAAATGTGATACGAGTTTTATTTTGAGGTAAAAATTTAGAGTCATACACTATTTTCCATTCATGCCTTAAATGCCATGGTGTTGGCGTGTAGAAATGAAAAAAGGGAGTTATTGGTTTGCTTAAGGCAATAGCGTGCATTCTATTTCGTTAAGGCAAAACGATTTCTATGTTTGTTTTGATATAAGGGAAAAATTAGAATACAACATACAAAAAATTTGCCAGAGCCTTCCCTACTACTTTGAGGTAAAAAATTCGCCAGAGCCTCCCCTATTTTTTGTGGTTTTCTCACACATATTCACATAACATAACATATAACATATAGACAACACATATCAAAGTACATAGTCCACAGTAATGTGAATAGTCCACATATAAATATCAAAGTTCATAGTCCATAGTACAGTCTATAGTGCACATAGATATCAAAGTCCATAATACATAGCACAGTTCATAGTCCTAAGATACACAATAACTAGGAAACAATGAAGTCACAAACTCTCTCACTTCTTCCTGCTCTTGGCCTTACCTTTACCTAGAGCGTCGGTCCCTGGAGTGAAGCGTTTTGCAGGGCGGCGCTTCCTAGGCCCTGGAGTTTGAGAAGGCTGAGTGAGAGGAGCATCCTGTAGCTGAGAAGGTCCAATCTCCTCCTGATCGTTGTCCTCACCAACAAAAGTGTCGTGCGTGCTCTGGGAAGAGCTCTGACCTCCGGACATGGTACTGGAAGCTTGTGTTGGCTCCTGGACGTCCATTGCCACACCCGTGCTGCAACCACAACGAGCAGCAGCACGACGAAGGCGACGTGCAAGTCTCTGCAATTAAACATGTCATGGTTTCGAATCATGATTCATCGTGCAAGTATGAATTAAATTGAACTTCACAATAACTTACTCCAAGGAAAGTCACAGTCCTATCATCCAAACCATCCCTCGGAAAACGGTCAATGTCAACCACAGATTGCTTCAATGTGTTTCCCTACATTTATCGTGTATAGTTAACACTAGAAACATGTTTCACATTGATGGTACTTTAGGGACAAGTTGCAAAATAGCGTACCACACGATCTAGGATTGGCGCAGCTTCCACAACCGTGCCTGCACAGGTTCCTCTGTCATACTCTGTATCTTCGTCTTCCGAGGACTGAATGTCGGCATAGTCCGATTGGGTCCATTGCCCCTTCAACTTTGTCCGTGTAGTACCTAACAATTAAAATACATGTTAGCGAGGGGCAAAGCATTGTAAAGAAATAACACATGGAATAAGCAACCCATCTTTACTCACCTAAGTACCAAGACAAGTAGGCTCGAAAGTTTTCGTTCGTGTGAGCCTCATCGTTTTCATTCACGTTCTCTTGGAAGTGATCCCAAGTGTCAATATGTGCGAGGTGGAGCATCTCAAAATCTGTTGTCTTCTTCTGCTTTTGTCAATCAATTCTACAATCAACAACATATGAAGGACACAATAATTGTACGAGCAAACTAAGATTGGTGAACAAGAATTCCTTACTTGTGCAACTCAACTAACGTGTCAAAAGGAGGTACATGCCATTGCTGCCTCAACCCAAACTGCCGAGAAACTCTGTCAGGAAGGTGGAACTCCACAGCATAGAAGCAAATTAGCGGGCACGTCATTCTGTAAATATCATCGTCCATGGAGCACATGCTACTCAACTGAAGCTGAAGCACACTTGCCTCGTTGTATGGTTCCCAAGTTACCTGCAAATACATTAAAAAAGAATAATTAGTCAACGACATACAAATAAAACAGTGCACAATAGAAACTAGGCTACGCATGGACTTACCATAGACGGCGTGAGTGCATCTAACTCGTTAGTGTACTCTAGGTATGCTCGTTTCGCCCTAACATAAGGAATGGCGACTTGGTCCCACAAGAAGGCCACTGTAGGTCGAAGACGAATACCATCTACCTCGAACCAGGGGCGTGGAGGAAGAACTGTTGGCCGACCCACCGGTAATCGAGACCACATCCGAAGCTGCAAAAGGTACACACATCCACCTATTGAAGAGTGCTGGGAACTGCGTCGACATGCCTCGCATAGGTGGCGGTAAAGGAACGCAAGCACAGCTGAAGCCCAACTGTAGAGCCCTGCCGTGTCCCAGTCGGTCAGGCAAGGGATGTACATCCATGAGGCAACGTCACCTGTGCCGTCGGGGAAGAGAACACATCCAAACAAGTGAAGAATCCAAGCTCTGCAGTGGTAGTTAACCATCTGAGCATCTGCATCTTCTGGGCAGTGGCCAAAGTTCTGCCTGAGCCACTATAGAGGTACTCCGGAGGTCCTGGTACCCGGTCCCCCAGCCGGAAGCTCCCTCCCAAGGAAGGCCTCAACGCGAGCCTTCCACCCGTCAGGCTGACAGTGTCCGGAGACTGGACGGCCTCTAACACTTAGTCCAAGCATCTTCTGAGTATCTTGAAGTGTAATTGTCATCTCGCCACACGGCAGGTGGAAGGTATGAGTTTCCGGCCTCCACCTGTCTACCAAAGCTGTGATCGTCGCGGGGTTGATTGGAGGCAACCCCCGACGAACCTGATATGATAACGACGTCTAGGCCAGCCCTCTGTAGCAGAGGAATGTATCTGTCGTCGTATCGCATCTCCTTGAACTTGTCATGGGTTCGAGGGCGCAGATGGGGCAGTTGCTGCAAAAAAAATATATGTTACTTCCTGTGAGAGAAACAAGAAGGGCAACAAAAACAATTATTGACAAATTATTTTCTTTACCTGCCCCTCTGCGGTCAATCGGCCCCGGTGGTTCTCCTCGTAGAACGGCTGCAGGAGGTGGTGCGCCTCCATCCTAACACAAATAAAATTAAATTAGTGAACAATTTATACTTGAATACTTACATATATGGGCAAAATAGTACAAGGAAGAAAATAAGCAATGGTTCAACAAAGAAACAAAATTATTATACAACATACAAGGTAATAATTAGTACCTGACTAGGCTGCCAATGGCATCTACGTGAGCTGTGCCCAACTCGGCCACATTTGCCACATTGGCTACGATCAGGGCCCTCGCAGGTACGTGAATTATGTCCAAGGCCTCCACACTTGCCACATTGGCTTTTCTCTGGTTCTTGAACAAATGGTCTTCCTCTCCCACGCTTAGTCCAGCCCGAAACTTGGTCCATTACCATTTTGTGTCTTGTCCTCTTTCTGCTTCCACGCCTGTTCCAACGCGCGGCAGGATCTGCGACGTATGTAGGACCCTTATATGGTGGCCATTGGTGCTCGGATAAGTATGGCTCGAATCTAGGGGCCCAAGTCCTAATCATGCTGTCAACACTGAAGAAATGGGGTATCCTGCTCAAAAAACAATAATTTGCATGGCGAGCTGCGGCAATGTAATGTGAGCATGGAAAGTGGAACTGCCTTGGTTTGCCACATGCATAAGAGAAATCGTTTAGATGGACAACAAAACACCTGGATGGCCGAACCTCACCATCGGAGGTTGTCCAAGCACTCTCTGTGACCTGATATCTTCCTTCGTCCTGGTCAAAACAATGAAGTGCATGTGTGTGAGCCCTTGTCTTTGCATTATTAAGATGTTTTGCTTGCTTAGGTGCCCAATCATGTCCCTTCTTCCGTAGATCCACTGCATGTGCGTGCCTTTCGTTGAACCATGCAACCAGTCTATAGAAGGTGAATTCTACAATCGCGGTTACAGGCATGCCACGTATACCCTTAAGCACACTGTTGAAGGACTCGGCCATGTTGCTAGTCTGATGCTCATATCTCCAGCCACCATGATCATACGCCCTTGTCCATTTGTCTGTTCGCTCATCAAATCCCTTAACCACTGTCGACCAGCATGATTTATTGCTACTTTAAGTTCCTCCAACTTCTTCTCAAACATCTCTACGTCAAGCATGCGACAAACCTCCTCAAAGAGAGGGAAGTTCTCCTTAGTATTATCCTTACGTAGTAGATTCTCTGCCATGTGTCGAGTGCACCAACGGTGGTGCAATGGTGCATACCCCGGAATGACTTCATTAACCGCACTGAGAATACCTTGATGTTTATCAGAGATGACACCAACCTCTCTGCCAGGGCCTACCACATGGATCCGAACAAGCCGCAAGAACCATCCCCAGCTATCTTTGTTCTCCTTCTCCACCAAAGCAAACACCAAAGGAACCAATGCGTTGTCCGCATCACAAGCAATGGCTATCAACAAAGTTCCCATGTACTTGCCAAGCAAAAAGGTACCATGAATGGAAAACACTGGACAACAATGCCTGAATGCTTGGACGCATTGAGGAAAACACCAAAATGCACAAAAGAAGATTTCCCTGCCGTCCTGACGCACCTCATTTGGTTTCGGCATTAACTCATAATGCATTCCTGGATTTGCTGCTTTCATAGCATTTAACATTGCTGGCACCTTCTCATACGCCTCCTCCCAATCACCATAAATCATCTTGCAGGCCCGTTGCTTCGTACGCCATACTTTTCCATGCTTTATTCTGTAGTTGAATATCTCCTGAGTCATAGTAATAACACCCGACACCTTTATGTTGGGATCCACCTTCAACATATCAACAAGTCTTTTGGCAATCAGAGTAGATGTCAGTTGTCGATGCTTAAGTTGAATCTCAAGGTTCGCACAAGTGTGTACAGGATTCACTTTGGTGATCTTGAACTTTCCAGTGACCTTCTGCTTCCTAGCACATACCTTCCAATTGCAATCTGGCTTCTCGCACACGACAGTGTAGCGACGCTGCACATACGAATGGGTTACCTTGAAAGGCCTTCTACGTCTCACAGCATACTCCTGTAACACCCTTCTCAATGTAGGAATGTCCTTGAACACTAGGCCGGACTTAATTTCAAACTCGTCTTCATCACCCCTATGTGGAGCCTCAAGTAACTCATCATGTCTTCCTTCTGCATAAGCTCTGTGGGAACCACTGATATCACTGAATTCATGAACTAGTGGATCACAACCACATACACGTCTGAACAGATCCATATCCTCTTCACTCATTGCCACAGGGCGGTCGTCATCGGAATCAACGGCCCTAGCAACCCCATAAGGCTCCTCATCATCCTCAATCTGAACTGACACACTATTAGAACCGTAACCGGTATTGGATGGTGGTTTCAAAGGAGGGACAACGCATTCGGGAACCACTCCTGCATTCAAACAATAAAGCAAGACGGAATTGATACGCATGAGTGGATGGTTACGAGTCAATGGAATTGTGAACAACTGGAATTGGTACAACACTTACTTGGATGGTTCTAAGTCAATGGAATTTCCTGAGGAGCAATTAAGTCCTTCGGTCCGGACTGAGCGTCAGGGGGTGCAACCACATCTTCCACATTCACCTCCACGCTTCAAAGGGGAGGGTTATAATGAGATGGTCCAGCATGGTCTTGGATCGGTGCATGCAAACTTGGGTGTGGTTGATGACGACTAATTCGATGGCTTGACAAATTACGCACGTACACCTCCACCGATTGACATTCACTATTCATGACAATATTCACAAACTTCTCCCAAGATGACTTAGATGTAATACCAACCAATCGGCTACAAATTCGCCCAAATTTATTATAGTGCATGACTCCTTCAACTGAGATGCTGTCAGTGTTTTCATTTACGTGTAGCACCTCATGAGCCCTATCAACCAAATCACTCAACAATGGACGGTCAACAAATAACAAAGTCTCCGTGTCCATCCCAACAAAAGTGACATTCCCAAAATCTCCTTTCTCCACAACTCCTCCATGATGCAAGGTGACTATATTCTCCATCTAGTTCATGTCGACCTCATATAAGAAAGATTATTTTCTAAAATTCATAATCCTTATCTATATTAAGCACTAACCTAAAGGTATAGTAAACAAAATTTCTAATTCATATAAATATAAATACTAACCTATTATGCCTACATACCGTATAATATCAAATAAGTATTGATTATTTTAAAAAATATAACTAAATTAGTTTGTTAGATCAAAGAACATCATAAATAGGTCAAATCCATAACTAAATTACCTTGTAAATTGTTATATATAACTATTGGCTATACAAATAATTAAATTTACTATATATTACCACTACATTTTTTTTGAAAAAAAATACCAGACGTGGGAGGGGGAGGCCGCCTGCCGTGGAGGCGGGCGCAACTGCTGCCGGGGAGGCAGGCGCAGCTGCCTGCCGGCAGAGGGGCCGCTTGCCCCCTCGCCGGCCGCCTAAGCCACCCCGCCGTCTGCCCTCACGCGCACGCGCGGGCGCCAACGGCGGGCGACGGGGGCGACGACAGAAGGCGACGGCGGGCGACGACGGCAGCCGACGACGAGGGCGACGGCGGGCGCGGCGTTCTACAGCGGGATGAGGAAGAGAGAGAAAAGAAAGAAAAGGAGAAGAAAACGAATCCAAAAGCTCGGCGCCAAGATCTGCGGCGCCGAGCTTAGCGCCGCATTCCGAGCTCGGCGCCGAGATGTGCGGCGCCGAGCTAGGCCACGTGGCAGTCCACGTCGTCTTGCCTCGTTGGACTCGCCAAAAGGGTCAGTGCCATGAGATACGGCGCCGAGACGTGTTACCTCGGCGCCGTGTTACGTGGCGCCGATACCCAGGGTCCATTTGTGCAAATCGTTCTACCAGATGTCTATTCGTGAAATAAGTTTTACGAAAAGGCTAAAAAAAAAGTCGGGTGGCGTGACCGACCGGAGCGCGTCGCGGCTCGCGAGCAACCCCCCATGTGGTGTGGAGGGGAACAGCGCGCGGCCGTGCGTGCGTGCTCCGATCGATCCGCACGGCTGATCGTGCGTTCGTGGAGCACGGGCCACGGGGGCACCAGTAACACCACTGCACACCGGTGACGTCATGGTGGGCATGTCTGGCACGTTCCGGCCATAGCAGGAGCGAGCAGCATTCCCTGTGATTGGAACGCACGGTAAAGGCTAGAGCGGTTGGTGATGCCTTGCTAAGCATGGTTTTTGTCGATCACTTCTTGTAACGCTTTTGACCGGGCATTGGTGTTTCTCTGAGAAGGGTACGTAGTAGCTGCTGCCAACACGGCAGAAATCTGGTGGTGCATCATTCAGCACATCGACAGATTGTAAGCTAATGATGAAGATTAAATGAGGTCAATAAATTCATGGCGTAGCAAAATTTGACCCTTTTTCCTGTAAAGAAAGAGCTCTGAGCATATTGTAACATGGTTTATGTTGACTTCTTTGAGACACTTTACCGAGCAAGCCATCGTAAATACTTGATCTATGATCCATTTCTACACCCTCAAGTCATCATGAATGAATGTATGCCTTTTCGGTTTTGCTCGGTTAACACGGGTCGACTTTAACTGTCGGAGCCTCTTTAGTACATCCAAATGGACTTTTGCCTTGCGAATAGTATAGCCCGATTTGTATTAAGAAGTAGTTTCAAAGACGTTCATATTGTTAATCAATGATGTTCGAACTCGTACCTAAATGATGGTGTTCCCTCGCAATAATTGTTTGAGACACGTTACACTAACGTACCCATCGTAAATACTTGATCCATGCTCCATTTTTACACTCTCAAGCCATCATGAATGTACGTCGTTTTCGGTTTTGTTCGGTTACCATGGCTGCACTCTAACCGTCAATACCTCTTTATTACTTCAAATGGATAATTTTCGATTTTGAACGGTTACCATGGGTCCGTGCCGCGCACCGCGGACCGTGCATTCGTGGAGCACGGGGACACCAGTAACACCACATGGTGGCCTCATGGTGGGCATGCCTGGCACGTCCGGCCGTAGCAGGAGCAATGTTGTTTTATATCCTTGCGGAGGTACTCGAAATTTCTAACGAACGGTAAAGTCTAGAGAGGTGGGTGATGTCTTGCTAAGATTTGGTTGTCACTTCTCGTGGTGCTTTTGACCGGGCATGTGGTGTTTCTCTGTGAAGGCAAGGTGCCACTGCCAGCACGGCAAAAATCTGGTGCTGCCATATCATCGACGGATTGAAGGCTAATGATGGAGGTTAAATGAGGTCATTAAATTCACGGCACAGCAAAATTTGACCTTTTCCTGTAAAGAAAGAGCTCGGAGGACTATATGGTAACATGGTGTGTTTGACTTCTTTGAGACAATCGATTCATGCTCCATGTTTAATTTATACCCTCTATGAATCAAGTATTTATGACCGCCAATGTCTCTTTAGTACATCCAAATGGATTTTTGCATTGGGAATAATATAGTCAATGATGATCGAACTCATACCTTAATGATGGTGTTCCCTCAAGCGATAATTGTTTTAGTGAGACATGTTACACTAACACATCTGTCATAAATACTTGATCCATGCTCCATTTTTACCAGGGGCGGACCCACGTTAGGGTCAGTGAGGGCACAGGCCCTCACTCAAGTTCTTGTAATCTTGTTGATTGGCAAAATTTCACCATATAAACGCTCATTAATTTAGTTAATCTAGAGGTTCTTTTGAGGTGTGCCCTCACTCAAATTTTGCTCAAGGTCCGGCCCTGATTTTTACAGCGTCAAGCCATCATGAATGTATGTCGTTTTTTGTTTTGCTCTGTTAACACGGATGCACTCTAACCGCCAATACCTCTTTATTACCTCAAATGGATATTTTTCGATTTTGAACGGTTACCATGGCTGAGCTCTAATCGTCAATGCCTCTTAATACTTCAAATGGGGACATCTTTCGATTTTGAACGGTTACCATGGCTGAGCTCTAATCTCAATGTCTCTTTAATACTGCAAATGGGGACATCTTTCGGTTTTGAACGGTTACCACATCTGCACTCTAACCGTCAATGCCTCTGTAATACTTCAAATGAACTTTTGAACTATTATGGCCCGATTCGTCTTTAAAACGAGTTTCAAGACCGCATGAACTAATCAATGATGATCGAACTCAATACTTAATGACAATGTTGCTCTCAATGACAATTGTTTCTGTGACACCCCGTTCCTATACTGATATCGTTTTTTCTTCCTAGGGCATCTATCCATGGCCTAATGTCTCACATGTAATATGTACATGTTTTCAAATTGCTCGAGAACTACTCCTACAATATATCTGGTAGTGAAACTCTCTACCTCTACACATAACCCGTTCAAAAAATTATAATTTGATCGAGTACTATTCTTAACTATCTTTACAGTACCTCTTTAGCGACATTATATCCAGTATTTTTCATGATTGCTGGTAATGTCAATCATGAAAAAAATACGCTACCACAGGAAAAAAACACATGGAATTGTTTTGTATTTATTAAAAAAAAAATACTTCGTTCACTATACAAGCGGCTGGTAGAATTGGTGCAGACTCCTTCAGCGACACGCACAAATCCTTAGACCGGAACCCTTAGCTTACCGTTGACCACCTTACATCATCGTCGCAGAATGAATTTCGCCGTCGCTCACGTACACTGTGGTGTGTCATTCCCGCTGTTCACTGCAGCTTAGCTAGCTTTTTCGTCAAGGCAGTTGGTGCTGTCAGCCGTGACCAAAGGGAACGGGCCGGGGGGAAACTAGCTGGTCCGTGCGCGCGCGTCCAAATGTTCGGCGGAGTGGAAGGAAACGCGTGCCATCCCGTGGCGAGACCATTGAAAAGTTGAGAGCGGAGTGGCCACGGAAGTCCTCAGCGGCGCGGGTTCAGCTGCTGCTGCTGGTCGTCGCACAAGTCCCGGCCCGTAAGGCGCACGGCCAATCACGGCTTCCCCGCGTCGTCGTGGACTCGTGGCGCTCGTGCCTGCCTGCCGGGAAACTCCACGAGCCTCCACTAAACCAGATCATCATCCAGAGATTCCAGCTCGCTGCCCTGTCACTCTGTCTAAACTAGGAGACCACTAACTCCAGATGGGTTTGCTGCAAAGCTCGTGTGCTCGGGCTCGTGTGTGGACTGGATATCTCTCATCAGAAAAAAGAAAAAACTTCGTCGAACGTGAGAGGTTGGGGAAAATTGAAAAAAAAAAAATAGTGTTTTGGACCGTGCACTACTACACTCACCACTGTGCCATCTGGCATGTATTGTCTCCGTAGCTAGCTGCAGTACACTTGGCTGTTGCTTCCGCCCTGACAGGCGAGACGGAGACGACACGTCGACACGCCTGGTAGTCAGTCATGGCGGCACCGCGGGTGTTCACGACAAGGCGAATTTACGCGCCGCACGCAAATGTTTTGCTGCCACAGAGCTCACGGAAAGCCATGCGCACTGACAGCGGAACCGTCGCAAGTATATAGACAAGACGGCCTAGGACTGTGATGACCATACCACCCATGCTATACAGTCTACTACAGTTCCCAGAAGTACTTTTTACTTCCTATTCATCCCCTCACAGAACACGCATCCCTAAAAATTCCTTTTTCCCTTTTCCTATTCATCCCCCTCACATAACACGCATCCCAGAAAAAAAAGTACTTCTCCCCACCACAACTAAACACGGCCCAAACTCTCAATTCTCCATGCTGCAACTGTGGCTGAGGCCGGGTGATGGCGTCATCTTCCGATCCGAAGGACCCGGTCTGCCGCTACGGCGATCCCCACGTCATGCGCAGGGAAAAGACCTCACTTTATCGCCGTATAAAGAAGCTTTCCGGAGGCGGACAGGTCCTCGCCTTGCCGGGATCGTGGGCTTGGCGCCTTGCCGGGCAGACGGGACACAAAAGCGCATGGGCGAAAGGCGCCGAGGCGTGGGGGATGCGCGGGGGCGGGCCGGACCGGGCGCGGGAGACGCGGAGCCGGGGGCCATCGGGGTCGCACGGGCACCGCGGGATGCCGGGGCCTACACTCTCTACAATCCTGTGATCAATACAAGTGTAATCCTGTGATCAATACAAGTGTGCAGTTTGATCTCTCTCGAGTCTACACTCTCTACAGTAATTTACATATACTTCCATGTGGTATCACACTGTGTAGGGCTCAGTAGAAAAAGCAGGACTCTGAATCTCGCCTAAACTACGAGTGCCTTCAAGTAGAACAGAAACTCGACCGGTCCAGATGCGCGTGCAACTCATCTATCACCCAGCAGAAAAAAGGAAGGGATGGTTTCGTTTACTTCCTACACAGGAACACAGCAATCACGCGGCGAGGCGACGTACGGTGACGACGACGCTCAGTTACTAGTAGTAGGCAGCAGTGTCACCTCTCACCTGCCGGCTGCCGGGTCAGCCGGGGGATGGGGCGACGGCGACGAGACGCGCGGCCGTTTTGACGACTGGGCGATGCCGCGGTTTCGTTCGGTCGGCGATCTCGCGCGTCCCGCCACTGCTGCTCGCGTCGGGGGCGTTGCCTACGCAGGTCTGCTTCTTGCTGATCTCGCGTACTGAATGCGGAAGATACCTCATCGATACCACACCACAAGGTCTGCTTCTGCTTCCGAGTTTGCAGCGAGCCCAAGCTCTGGCCACAACTGGTGCGGGTGCGCAAACTCTAGCCGAAATATGCTGGCATGCGTGGCAAGGGGGCCAGCAAACAAAATTCTCTGCGGCTCAGTCATGCTCTGCTGTCGAAACAAAATGGCACCACAAAACGGGCAATGTGAAAGGGGAAACAAATCCTCCTATTTTGATCTTTCAACGTTCCAAATACAGATACATACAATCTTGAATACATATCCGTGCAAATGTTATCAGTGGCGCAGAAAAGGTAACAAAGACGAAGAATTCTCGGGCAGAAGCCCGGGGAAGCAAAGGGGACAAAGGCCAGCGAGTGGGACCGCCTAGTTGTACACCATGTACTTGGGCGTGGCACTGAACTTTTGGTACCCCTTGATGACCTTGTTTACGGCATCCAAGAAATCCTTCTCGGTAACCGTCTTCCTCCGCGCGCGGATGGCGTACATGCCAGCCTCCGTGCACACACTCCTGATGTCGGCACCTGTTGCAGGGCACGTTGATAGGTATATCAGGAACAGTTTCATCACACGAACAGGCATGTCACATCTAAAGGATAAGAAATCAAGGAAAAAAAAAAGGCCCTTACCAGTGGAGTTGGGGCAGAGGCGAGCAAGCAGCTCAAAGCGGATGTCCCGCTCACAGTTCATGGTGCGGGTGTGGATTTTGAAGATCTGAGTACGGCCCTCAAGATCTGGCAAGCCGAACTCAACCTTCCTATCCAGTCTTCCCGGACGCAGAAGAGCAGGGTCCAATGTATCTGGCCTGTTGGTAGCCATGAGCACCTTGATGTTTCCCCTAGCATCGAAGCCATCTAGCTGGTTCACGATCTCAAGCATAGTGCGCTGAACCTCATTGTCACCGCCGACACCGTCATCAAAGCGAGCGCCACCGATGGCGTCAACCTCGTCGAAGAAGACGATGCATGCCTTCTTTGACCGGGCCATCTGGAAAAGCTCACGGACCATGCGAGCACCTTCACCAACATACTTCTGAACCAGCTCACTGCCTATCACACGGATGAAGCAAGCATCTGTGCGGTTGGCGACTGCTCTAGCAAGAAGGGTTTTCCCAGTTCCGGGAGGACCATAGCAGAGGACTCCCTTGGGAGGATCGATACCGAGCTTGACAAACTTTTCAGGGTGGAGCATAGGAAGCTCAACAACCTCCCGCATCTTCTCAATCTGTTCCTTGCAACCACCAACATCATTGTATGTGACATCGGGTTTTTCTTCAACTGTCATCATCGTCACACTTGGATCAATTTTCGGTGGCAAAGGAATTTGAATCTGGTACTTGTTCCGATCAACTCTGTAACAATAAACAGGATCCGAATTAGCACAGTGTAATTGATTGTAAATGCTTTGATTGAATCAGGAACAACATACTGTGTTGTGGTGCACATATGCAACTAATTGCTGATATTATGTGTACGGTTTCAGTCCTGGACCAAATTTGCTAGGCAGTTAAGTTTTGATGTCCGAGTACGCTGTGCAGCTAACTTGATCTTGAAAACATAAATGCTCTGCCCATATATACCTAACTTCTTCAATCACAAAATGTTATGAATTCAAACTAGCCTTATGGATGGAATACAACCAGATTATATACCCCTGGCTGCATAACATAAACATTTTTATGGAATTTGCTGGGAGGACTACGTGATAATAATAACTATGGAAAAGGTTCCAACATCATGGCATATCCCGATCACTAAAGTTCCGCATGGCAACATTCATTGTGTATATCATCGTCACTTTACATGTAGCAGTATAACTAAATACAAGAAAAAATTTAAATGCAAATGCAACCAAATATGGTGAACCAGGGACCTACCCGACTCGCATGCCTTCCTCAATATCAGTTGGTGAAACTTTGTCTCCCAATCCAACCACAAACTACATACCAAAAGAGAACATCATAAATAATCAGGATGGAACCTCCAGAAGATATGATCAATTTGGTACAGTAAGATCATGCTATACCTTTGCGATTTGTTTCACGTTTATGACATATTTGGCATCATCAGTATTAGGACTGATGATTTTCGTGCATCTGGCAACCTTCATACAAAAACAAAATTTTGTGAGAACAGGACCAAGAAAGCATAAGAGCATGTCACTTAGCAGTAAATCACCATGCATTACAGTACCAAGAATATAATGATTAAGTAAAGATGATGGCAATTACCTGCAATGGTTGTTCCTCCTGCATCATCTGCTTGTCTGATACAAGATCCCATTGGCTTGGTGGAGCCAATCCAGTGTCGGACTCCTTGATGCCTGGAGAGTTACATTTCAGATCAATTAGGTGCACCAAAGTACAGTTCAGATCAATTAGGTGCACCAATGTATGCAATTGCACTAGCTCTTAAATCATAATTGACAATAGTTTCTCATATTTTTGCAATGAACTGTATACAAGCAGCACATACATCCCTACATACATATAGAAAACATCTACTTACCACAAAGATCATTAATGTTCTTTGCTTTCTCCTTTATCTCCTTCTCGACCTTCTTGATGCTGGTTGAGTATGGCCCGAGTCCCTATTGAACAACATGGCATCGAAAACATTAGACCGAGGTAGTTCCAGCCAAATCGAGCATTGATGAGATTTAACAAACAGTGCATCCCTAAACATAGCCAACCAAACTTCTCACAGCGAAACAAGCGGGGAACATGCTTAGTCGACAGATAGCTTGCGAATAGCCCAAATTTCCTAGTGCATAAACTTGTGAATAACCCTAATTTCCCAGTGCATACTCATAAAAAGCCATTCCTTTCCGCAGCGAGTGACAGATAGCCCGACACTTTCCCCAAAGCGGTCGAAGGGAACGAGCAACCGGAAACCCTAGATCTACTCCCAGCACGAGCCTACCACCGAAAATTCCGAACCCTAGCCGCGAACTAACTCAGATCGTCGAGAACAACGACAGAGGGGAAGAGACGGCGGAGATCGATCGGGTCTGGGGACACTCACGTAGGTCTTGAGGAGGGCGATGTCGTCCTCGTCGAGCGGCCTCGGGTTCTTCTCGTTGAGGATGTCATCTTCGGGCTCCGGCGCCATGGCGTCGGGGCTGGCTCTCCTCCCGCGACGGTGACGGCGACGGCTGGAGTGCCTTGGAGGTTCTGTCGAGTTCGTGCGCTGCGGCCTCGATTTGACTAGCCCTTGTTTACCTCTCCCATTTTCTTTCCTCCTCGGCAAGCAAGCCGGGAATCATCCGACTGGCCTAGGCGGGTCCAAGCCCAGCACTGCCACGAGTGAATACGGCCCAATTACCTTGTTTGACTCAGCCAGCCCAGGCTAGAGTGCATGTACCTTATTTGTTTCCTTATTATTGGGTCCGGTAATCATTCTTTCTTTTTTTTTTGAACGAATCTCGTAATCATTCTTTCACTTTAGTCATGGCTTATGAAACATATTCACGTTTATCATTTAGTTTCCAACATTTTCTTTCCTTTTTACTGGCAATGTCTTATCTATTCTCATGAAGTCAGTCGAACACCACAAATAATCCATTGGAACACGAACGTCTGGAACATAGCCAGGAGGAAGGAGGAACACCGCGAGCCAAAACAATGGCTCAATGAGCAACAACAGTAATACATTGGAATGTTGATTCTCTGTGTTTTCCAGACCATTGGAAAGTTCATTCTATACTAGCGTGGAACACCATGGCGTAACAAATTGCATCAAAATATAAGTAAACGGAACAAAATATCCTGATTTAGTAGAACAGTTGTATTTGATTTCTGTAAGACATAGAACAATCCAGAAAATTAGTATGATTACAAAGAGGAAATGTTGACTTGATTTGCACGTGCAGTGTGGCACGAGCCTTGAGCGTCAGCCGTTTTCCCAATCGCACTCCCAAAATCGCCCGTTCGATGCTCCCTTTCCTACTCGGCAAGCTGTTGGACTTGGGGAAAGAAAATCTGCCTATGTCAAAAGATCAAGATCAATCCTCGGTGGCGTAGTACTGTGGAGCGAGCTCAGCTAACCACAATGGGTCAATCCGGGTCAGGTTCTTGACATAATTCTGCGTTGTCCGCACCAGCTCGTTGAAGATAACACAGTCTGGCTTGGTCCGGAATAGCACGGATGAAGGATGAATCTGGACGCTCTGGCTTGTTGCAAGAGCCCTGCCAAGTGCCAGAAGATAGACGAGAACATGAGACTGGGGACGAAACATGTACTAGTGTTCTTCACGCTTTGCTCGGTATGATCAAGGGAAGACTAGCTAGTACGTATAAGTTTAGGACCATGATGCAAGGAAACATGGTAGCAATGACTCGTATGGACTCTTGAGAGAATGGGGACCCCACCTGTATGATCCATCTGGCTGTCGCATTGCTGCATTCAAGAAGAAGGATGCTGTGAGGCATCTCCGAAATAGAGCCATGTCATCTCCACATGATGACAGGTTGAGCCCCATTTGCTGGACATGGCCCTGAATTTGACTGCAAAACAGAAATTTGATAGTGTCAATTTACCGCATGGTCATGAAATCCTCAAGAGGACGGGCTTCCATTTCTTTCTTTCTTTTTTACATAATTCAGTGCACCAGGGTTTTAATTCAAATTGATATAATCTGTACAACTATTGTGAAACAGATAGAGGAGGAATATGAACCTATGAACATCCCGAGCATGTTTTAGAGAGCGGTGATTGATAAAGTTTTCCCTGCACCATCTGTTCAAAGCCTTTTTCCATTGTTTTCTCTTTGGCATTTGCATTTTTGCTCTTCTCCAAGCATTCTGCAGCTGCTCGATAGACATTCACCAAGGTGATATGGTCTCCCTCCGAGCTTTCAAAACCCTTCCTAGCAGCTCTTGCCTAAACAACAGTACCATGATTTTCAATGTAGTATGCTAAAAATTAACCTTGAATTCACTTATAGCTTCCTAGATCCTTTTGAAATAAATTTAATCAGCAGTCAGTAATTAAAATAGATACCTCTTCTAACTTCTCACGTGGGGAGAAAAAAATTGATTCCACTGAAAGCATAGAGACGACAATCAGCATTTCTTCCAAGCATTTGAATTCACTTGACACTATTAATGCCTTAGAGTACATTGGATCCAAAGGCAGCCTAGCCATCTGATGTCCAACTGGATCTGACAGTTTATAATCATCAGTCAGAGCCCCTAGTAAGATTAACTGCTCCAATGATTTCAAAATAGCAGTCCCGTAGTAGGTTGGCATCAGTAAGCAAAAACTCAGCATTGATATAAAGCAACAAGCTTATTACTGAGAAGCTTCTAGAAAACTTCAGTTTTTTTTTTTTTAAATTAAGCTGCTAGCATGTACTAGATCATAATGTTCATAAAGTCCAGGTCAGGGGGTTTTCTTTACCTATAATGCCAAAGCTGGGGTACATGTGGCAAGCAATAAAATAAATCAAATACAGTAACATAAATTGCATTGTCTCATGACTGGTACCCATATGTCCCAATTATAGCACAAGGGCACAAATTGAACATATAATGATTTTGAGAAAATTCCTCAACATGGAAGCAGAGTAAAAAGATCACCTTGATGGTTTCTCCATAAAATCAAAACCTATGATGTCATCAATTCCAAGAGCCTTGAGTTGCAGAACAACATTTGAGAGGTTACATCGCTTAATCTCAGGTATAGTAGAGTCCACCAGTTTATCAAACTCACTTTCTTGGAACAATCGGAAGCACTTCCCGGGCCCCTCACGTCCAGCACGGCCACTGAGTGTAGAATGGTGGCATCAGAAAAAAAAGCATACTTAAGAACATGTCCATAAGCCTTATTATTCAACGGAACCATGTGCAACAGATGTAAGAAATATGATACGATACAAGACAGTCAATCATCACCTGGAGATTCATTCTACCACACCTTGTAATAACTTGAATTGTACGGACAACAAAGAACACAACCAGGAAAACAGGAAGGGAGAAATATACCACAAACTCTTGGATCCCAAACATTACGCATGAAAAATCAAACAAGAATGATAGAATCTACCTCCTTTGAAGAGCCTGAGCTTTGATACCGGGATGATGATTAATGATTCCATTCCAGTTACAGGATTGTAAGCACGAGCTTTTACCATCCCAGGATCAATAACATACTTGATGCCAGGTATTGTTACTGAAGTCTCAGCAATATTGGTTGCTAGAACTACCTATCATACGCAAATGAGCAAACAGTCAAACTTTTCTTAATAGACTCTGGTGCGGGACTTTCAAGGGTATAAGTGAAACACTGAAAACGACTACAAAAGGTAAGCAAATTACCGAGTGAACCTTGAAAAAGGTTGAATCTAAATGGGCAAAACAATAGAACATGCAGTGATGCAACCAGAAGGTTTGCCTTTATTAAAAGTAGTTCTTGTCAGAAACACCATAGCCTAAGACTCTGGTAAGAATTTCCATTCGCACCTGATGATGACATTTGGTTCGTAATGACTTTAAGGTGTGTTCTTTTCTCTTTTAGGGACAAACAAAGTGATAAAGTGACAGTCAATACATTTCCCCTTTAGTTGACCTCGATTACGACAATATTTATCCAGAGAACCAACGGTAGCAAGAGGAATTTTGTATTCCAGTTTACTATGGTATTATTTAACAAAAGGTCACATAACTAATATAGCAGTATCACATTAGCATCAAAGGAAGCTTGCATGCATTTTTTTAACATATTTAAAAGTTAAAACACATAAAAAGCTTTGTTCAACTTCTAAAGAGAATTTTCAGACAGACTATCTCTCGGTGCTACCAATTCATTTTTTCGATATCTAGATGAAAACTAATTAACTTTAGAGATGCCGCAAGAGTCACCATAAGATCCATGTAACGAGAAATTTTCATCGACTAGGGAAAAAACATTCTAAATATTTGCAAACAAATAAATTATGCTACATTATTCATAAAGAACTGACTGAAATCCTCATTATATGCAAAAAGGGAAATGAATGTATGTGACAGATGTCTTGAGAAGGATCCTACTGAAACATGATAAATTCAGAATAATCAGTATCCATTGTTGTTTACCTTACGGTTTCCAGCTGGTGCTGACTTAAAAGCATTCATTTGCTGCTCCGATGGTAGAGATGAATAGATAGGTGTAGTCCATATCTTACTACTTTCTGGTGGAAGTAAACGAGCACGCTCAGAAATAAGTCTCTCTAGTGATTCAATCTCTTCCTGGCCAGTTAGAAATGCGAGAATGTCTCCAGGCCCTTCCTCCAAATGAATCTAAAAAGAAATCAAACATCTAAAGTGAAGTTTATACAGAAAGAGCAGGACGCATTGAGCCACAGCTGAATAACAGGTTATGAGAACAAGGAGGTAAATAGATTATTCATCATGTTTTCACAGTTCTCTTGAGTGTTCAAGAATAAAATTTCTAAAACAAATTTTTGTTTCTTTGTCCATAAACCAACTACAGGCTGCATGCAAACAAAAGTCTTGCTCACCTGAAAGATAGTAACTAAAGTGGCATCAAGATAATCTGATTCAGGCTGATAAGTATATAATATGTCAACAGGATACTGCCGACCTTGAATATGTACAGCTTTAGCACCACCAAAATAATCAGAAAAACACTTGGCATCCAGACTAGCAGACATAATTGTCAGCTTCAGAGGAACACATCTTGTTCCCTGACATGCCTTCTGAGTTAAATTTTGAGAATGGCCCCGTACATCAGGCAAAGTCTTCCCATTTTTACTGCCATTGGCTCGGGAATGCTGCACTTTTTTCAACAAACCCAGTAATACATCAGTATGGACAGTTCTTTCATGAGCCTCATCAACCACAATAACACTATATTTAGACAAAAGTGGATCCAAAAGTGCTTCCCTGGAAATCCAAATAAATGTTTAAATCAGAAACAGAATGTTGCACATCAAATATAAGTGAAATTTACTGAACATATATGATAGTAGCAATACAGCATAGTCGAATGGAAATTTCACCATAGAAGATTCAAACTAAAAGTTCTCACACAAAAATATTCTAAACTAGTAACATTATGTAGGTGAAAAAGTCAAGCCTGAATGCTTGATTGGTTGTGAAAGGTGCTATTTAGTTACAGAACAGCAAAACAAAAGGTAAGCAATTGATGAATTTGACCCTTCTGCTAAACAGGGACGGCTGCCATCACAAAAGCTAAATATAGAAGGCATGCTTTTATGTATATAAAAGGAGACATGCAACATCAACAAAAAGTAAAAAAAAAATGTAAAAGTGTGTATGCACTCTGTTCTGCAGTACATTAACTCATATGATTTGAACTGCTTTCAGAGACATGACCATAATGCTGCAATGAGAAATTAAACGATCCAATCAGAGAGGATCAAAAGACCAATGTTCATCCCAACCACATGGTTATCAATGAACAGTGCAGTAAATTAAGAATTACCTCAAAAGCAAACCATCAGTCATGTATTTAATCCTTGTTGCACTGGATGTGGAATCATCAAATCTGATAGAGTATCCGACCTTTTTGCCCAGCTGATCGTTACATTCCTCAGCTACACGCCTCGCTACGGTGATAGCTGCAACTCTTCGAGGCTGAGTGATACCAATTACTTTACCATCCTGACAAAATCGACCATCCTGACAAAATCCACCATCGTACAAAAATTGTGGTAGCTCTGCATGACAAAATAAAGAAAAAATGTTTCTTCAAACAACCAAAGTAGAATAAAAGAGATACCAGAAAAAAGAAGTACTAGTGTGGTATGTTGCTGCAGTTACAGATGAAAGATACATTTATATAAGCAAACCGATATCATAACATGCTAGTTTTTTTTTAAACAATCCATACAAGGCTTTTTTTTAAAAAAAATAAAAAAACAATCCGTACAAGGCTAAGACAACAATCCCAGTTGCCACTAAATTAGTTATGTAGATTTCACTAATTTATTATGCCCAACGCAGTTACATTTGGATCAGAGCTTATCCACACTGACAATCAGAGGGGGTGTGTTACAAACAACTTACGGGTAGTTTTGCCACTCCCCGTCTCGCCGACTATGATCAGTGTGTCGTTCTTCCTCACCTCATCAACTAGCCTCTTCTCCACTGAACCAATAACAAACAACAAATTTCAGTTGCTCAAGCTAACACTCCCAAAAAAATAATCACAGTGCTAAAGCTCAACAATCGAACCTGACGCAATGGGGAGCGACTTCCGTTCTTGCCGAATCTGCTGCCTTCGCCTGCACAAGCCAACCAAGGGCAAAGGCTCAATCCCCAGGCCAACGAATGAAACAATTTCGGAACAAAAAAAAATATGGTCGAGGAGGCAAAGAGTTAGCACCTCTGGTAGTGCTGCTGCTTCTGCGGGGAAGCGCCCGCATAGAAGGACGGCATCTCGGACGCCGCCTTCGACCCCCGGGCCCTATAACCTGCCACGGCGCCGAATGGGGGAGCGATAGTTCTCCGGAACCTGCGCGCCCGCGGCGTAGGGCGAGGAGGCGGGAGGGTTTAGATTGGAGTGTAGGGTTTTGGGTGCCGCGGGGCTGCGGGCGTCGGGTTCCACTGCTGCGCCAACGAGCTCTGGTTCGATGAGCAGCTGCTTACAAGCAGCGAGGGAAACGGAAGAGGGCTTGCGGCGGCGGGAGACGAAGCGGGGTCGATGTCCGTCCACTCCACTCCGACGAGAGGCCGCTGCCTCCGGCAGATGGTTGCTGTCACTTAATTACCGCCGCCGCCGGCACACGCTCGCCTCTACGGTTGGGGATTCGAGCGGCAGGCCGCCGCCGCCGGTGTGGAAGAAGAACGCAGCTCAGTCTCGCAATTACCGGGCGGAAGCGCATAAAGCTGAAACACGGGCCGAACGGTCCGACTCAGCACATTTGTCTTTGAGATTTAGAAACGGCCCATTTTTTTTTTGAGAAAAGGGGTTTTCCTCACTTCCTTTAAAACTCCCAAATCCCAAGATGAAAAACAATAAAATATCATTTGCAAATTTTCAAATAAATTAAAATATATGTGATAACTGAGAATGGTAAATCATAAAATTTTGATTTCAAATAGGACACTATCTATTTAGTTTTTTTAGAGCCGAGGTGATCATCAAAAGTGCCCAACCTTAAGTGGTGGATAGTATGGGAACCGAATTCATAATAATTTTTGCATGAAACTGGCAATACAAGCTTATGTTGGAAACAAATTAAGTTCTAATTAGAAAACGATAACTTTTCTGGTAAGAAGTGGACACACAATGATTTGACAATATCCTTGAAGAAATTATTTCATTTCTGTAAAACACATACATAATCCTCCATGTTATAGTCTCCATATGGGTCGCAATTAAAAACGTGGAATTTTTCCCACTTATACTTATTTAGGAAGTGCGATGTAATAAGAAATAGCAAACTTTCAAAAACAAAATCTCATTGTCGAGCCCGATTATATGTCTATCTTTGAGCATATGCTAAAACTAGTTTATTTATTGTTCTTTCGGCACACGAGTATGACTTTGAATTTTATAAGCCTACTATCCAAAACCCTAGCTAGGTGGATATGGCAAACAACTTTAATGAGAGGTGAGCCCAACTTGCATAAATAAATGATTGCTTAACCTATCATAAGTTTATTAAAAGTATATATATAATGATTTAAGACCTCTCATGTTAAAACAACTACGGTCTCAATCGAGTCACAAGAAATTTTTAGATTTGAGAAGAAGTATTTGACAAGATTCCTAGTGGAATATGTTCTTGTCTGAAAACAATGCTCCAATACATCTGAAATTTTTTAGATTTGAGGTAATAAGAACAAATATAATTTTGTCAATACAAGAAGCAATACTTACCTCCAAGCACTATAATATCACTCATTTATGAAATTCTTATACATTTTCAACAGTACCTGAAAGCTTCCCTTGCATTATGTCCAAGCATATGTCGTTAATCAAATTATTAAATGGTTCGGTTAAACCCCCACATTTTTATCCACCCGCAAATTTGATGTATAAGAGAAACTAAGTGAGTAATAAAATTCTCTCTAGGTGGACCATGGACTTTAGGTCCATTATAAACTTATTTTGGGTATTTCTGTGATCAATGTTCAATTCCTTCAACGTGTATAGAGATGTTGTTTATATGTTTCTGATACTTTTACAACTCCGTTCAAATCCCTCTAAACAAACAAACAGAGTGTGCAATACACACATCTTCTTTTTTATTTATCAACGAATAATATTTGGATTTCAATAGGGAATACTCTCAAGTTGAACAAGTTTATTGGTTGACCGAAGAACCGCATGAGTGACGTCCCACCTACCTGATCAAGTTGATACATGTAATTGTTGCATTGGTTGCAAGTATATAACCCTGTGTGGTTGTGCCGCCCTTTAGTATATCATTTTTGTCAGCAACACTAAAAGGCCCGTTTCTTGTCTTGTGACCTTAAGAACCCTTGCACGTGTATCCAATTTCAGTCCGGTTCAAAAGAGCTGAGATTCGCGCGTCAGCTGAGCTGTAAACATCTCCAACTGACATAATCCGAAACTTTTTGAGCTTGCAGCACGGGATGGCCTCCTATCTCCTATCAATGATCGAGTGGTAAAGCTGAGAGTAAGTTTGTAAACAGATGACGCAGCTGTTTTTGTCAAGCCGGCCACATCTGAAGTCCAATGTTGTCAGGTACCTGTAAAAGGGGTACCCTAACTTAGGCCCAGAACTACTCGGTAACAAGGCCCACCAACGAAGTTGGCCTGGCTCTGCATCCCAGCAAAGGCCCACCACAACGATTCCTCCTCAGCATCCGTCCCACTCGAGGTGGACGACCACCCTCGAGCGGGAATGTCCGTGACGTTCGAGGCTCGGCAGCCAGGCCCGAGGTAGACGTTCATCCTCGAGCCAGCGTTTCCGTCACGTTCAAGGCTCGGCAAGCTCGAGCGGGCGAAGCTCGAGCCTGCCACGCCGGGAACGACGCCCAAGGCTCTGCGACCCATCACTCCAAGTCATGATGACGCTCCTCTGCAGTCAAAAAGCAGGGGAATCACTGCGCCACGCCACCGCCCACGCCCCGGAGAAGACACCGGTCAAATCCACTCGCAACAGTGGACTTCTGAGCGCCATGCTGCACAGCCAGACCTAACTGGGCAGCAGCACTGTGCCAACCACTCCTTTGACTTTGCTCGCCTCGGATGCGCTACCATCCTCGAAGGCGAACCTCGAAGGAAACTACGGAGCTTCGATCCGGGCGCCGTACGCAAGCTGCCATCCTCGAAGCCGTGAACCGTCACAAGAGGAACGTCACGTCAACTATTGCCATGCCGTCAGCCGGAGTTGGAAGGCGCGATTCCCGCTCGCATAGTGTGCGGCATGGGCAGTGCACTTAGCAACGTCAGCACCACGAACACATGTACTCGCACCCTCCCCCTTTGGTCTATAAAAAGGGGAAGGGAAGCCCATGCAAAGGGGCAAGTGACAGCAGGTTCACACACAACCGAACACCCACAAACGCACTTAGCCACCGAAAGACCCAGGGACTTAGGAGCTCACCTCCTTCTCCCACCTTGCTTGTAACCCCCTACTACGAGCAACACGAAACTGGTTCTCAGCACTACTGCTGGACGTACGGCCCCGTGGCCGGAACCAGGATAAAAACCCCTGTCTCTTCACCCGCCATCGGGGCAACGAGTGGATTAGCACCGCAATCACTTGTTTGTGCCGGTGTGACCAAATCAGGCACCGACAGTTGGCGCGCCAGGTAGGGGACCAGCGTTGCGCAATTCTCGTTCTCGATGGCGAACTTCAACCAAGGACGACCCCCGCTGGGCGAAAGCAATCTGCTCCCAGCGGGGCAGGAGATCTGGTTCGGGAGCTTACGGTTCCAGGCATGTGACGATGGTTACCACATGCGCATCCTCCGGGAGCAACCGAGCAACCAGCTGGAGCCACCTCAACTGCCACTGGCAGCACCGCGACGAAGGAGTCGTCCCGGACCTCGCGTACGACGAGCGCACGCTGCAAGGCGTGCCGCGGATGTCAGCATCCCTCCTCCCACGAGGGAAGGAGAGATCCCGCGATCAGGGTCACAGGACAGGGCTGCTCCCTTCCTCCCGGGATCCATTTCTGCACCACGTGCTACAACGGCACGTCCTTATCCCTATGGGCTACGCGGCCCTATGGCCACGTACGCCTCGCTCGTCCGCACCGCCATGAGTGCGTATGATGGCCAGCCAGGCCGTCATCCGGCCTCGGGACGCGACCTCGCCGCTCTGACGCCCGACGATTCCTGCACGGAATCAGAAGATCGATATGCCTTTGAGCATGAGCACCCTGGGTGGAACTACTTGGGTCTCCGCGACCCAGAGGCCTTTCTGGCCTTCCAAACAGCGGCGGACTATTGCTTCGGCTATTCCGATGACGAGTATGATCCAACCAGGGAGTGTTTCGTCATCAGCGACGGGCGGGTCAGCGAAGGATCAACGTCAGACGACGATGGCGAGGATGACGTTCAGGGAGGCAACGGTGGCGCGGATCCAGTAGGCGCACAGCCACCGGATCCATCAGACCACTTGCCTTCCGAGGACGAGCGGCATCCACGCCGCCGGCCACGAGTTGTTCGCCCCCACGACTTGGGAAGTGGTGACGTCTCACCACCGGCACGCTCCGACCACGAGCCGCCCAAACAAGGCCACGAACACAGCACGGACGCACGGCGCGCAGGGCGAGTAGCTCAGGCCCGCATCCTCGCCGAAGGCAAGGATGACGACCTCGCTCCTAGAACGAGCCAAAAGCTCATCGCGGCGGCCGCGCTACTCCGAGCCATGCCGGAAGCAGCTACCCCCGAGGGGCGGAAGTTGCATCTCGAGGCCCAAAAGTTGGTTGAGAACGCCGCCCGACAGCAGGCCGAGAGCTCAGCCTCCCGCCTTCGACGCTCATCAACCTCGAAGGGCGAACGAGGAGGGGAGTCATCGGTGCGCTCACCCCGGCCTAACGGCAGGGCACGAGCACAGTCCCGGGGCAACTCCCACCGGGACATGGCGCGACGCCACGTCGGCAAACCACGTGCACCCGAAGCAGGAACACTTCCCGCAAGGGTGCCCGCGAGATCACGCCTCCGGGACACCCGAGGCGCGATCAACGATGGCGACGCCCGCAACACACTGAACCAAATAAGGCAGCGAGAGGGAGCCTGGACCCACCAACCCGGGCGCACCGACGTTGGGTGGAACCGGGATGCGGCCCCGGAGCCAGCGGGAACGCGGGTGTTTAGTCGCAACATCCACACCGCCCCAATTCCCCCCCGCTTCCGACAGCCTACTACCATCACCAAATACTCTGGGGAAACGGACCCCAGGGTATGGTTGAACGACTACCGCCTAGCATGCCAGCTCGGCGGCGCTACAGATGACAACATGATCATCCGCAATTTGCCACTCCACCTAGCAGATTCCGCGCGGACATGGCTCGAGCATCTGCCCCCCAATCGGATCCGCGACTGGAACGACCTGGTCGAGACCTTTGTGGGGAATTTCCAGGGCATCTACGTGCGCCCCGGGAACACGTGGGATCTTCGAGGGTGCAACCAAAAGCCCGGTGAATCCTTGAGGGACTTCATCCAGCGCTTCTCCAAGCGTTGCACCAAGCTGCCCAACATCATCGACACTCAGATCATCCACTTCTTCCTCGAGAGCACCACTAACTACAACCTGATATGCAAGTTGGGGAGGGACCCTCCCCCTGACGCGAACCGGCTATTCGAGGTAGCCTCCAAATACGCTTCGGGGGAGGAGGCGGTGAACGCCATCTTCAACGGCGAGAAGGGAAAGCGCCCCGAAGAGACGCCCACGGAGGGCAGCAAGCCAAGGAAGCCCTCGAGGAAGTAAAATCAAGGCAATAAGGGGAAGAAGTATCGAACCCCTCACGAGAAAGGCAACAACGGCGAACGAAGTCCCCGCAGTGGACCCCAGCCACATAGGGCCTTGAGGCCTTTCATGTGGAGGAGAGTCTTTGATGCCGACGACGTGTTCTTCAACATGGGACGACCCACCGCCGACGGAAATCCTCGCGAACGCCTGCGACATCCAACAGCTAAGTCGCTTCTACCCCTAGAGCGGCTTCAGCCCCTCGAACCCTTTTGTACATACTTTCGATTGTACAAACTCTTGATTAAGTATTTGGCTTAGCTCTCGCAAGTTGTGAACGAATCAAGTGGACTCGAGTCCACTCATACTTGAGTGAGGGTTGGTCCTACCCTCGCTAGGACCATCCCTCCCTCGGGGGCTACAATGGGGACGAACCCCCAAAAAAGTCAATACTTTTTTGAAATTCTTGTGATATCTCTAGCGTATCGCCAAGTGCTCTTTTGCAGCCCTCGAAGGGAAGACACTAGGCGTGAAACGGACAAGGACAGGGTCGCCTGAGCCGAGTGTTTGCCTACGCCTCGAGGCTACGGCAACACCTCACTTCCCTCCGCCTAAGTCATTCACGTACGATCGATCCTAGTGGCGACTTCCTTCCGAGGCGCATGCATTGGACACAACGTGCATCGCAGAGATACCGCTTGAAAATAAAACTCGTTTAACGATACAAATTATGTTTAATGAAAATAAGTAGGATGTATGAAAACAAACGAACTGTTCTTACATCAGGAAACGCAAGTCTCTAAACTACTTTTTACACTCGGCTCGATGGCCCGAGACTTTCAGGGATTGCCCCCGCCGCCAAGGTCGTCCCAGCCGTCGTCACCCTCGCCAGGAAAGAGGACGCCCTCGAAGTGGCCAGCAAGCACCCGCGCCGTCTCGTCAGCAGCAGCGTCGGCTTCCTCGATCGCTGCCACTGCCTCCTCGTCGTTAAGGTTGTCGGCGACGACGTACCCGGCGGCGAGCTTCGAGAGGTCCGCTTGGTAGTGGGTCGTGACCACTCCAAGCGCCTTCCGAATCCCGAGCAGGAGGGCTTCCTTCACACGTGAGGTGAAGTGCCCCCAAGCGCTCGAAGGCGACTGGCGAGGGAGCTGCCGGACTGCACGTCGGCGCCAGCAATTTCGTTGCAGGCCGCCGAAGCAGCCTGCACCAGTTCATCAAGCTCGCGCTGGGTCGCCGAGTGTGCCACCAGCACGGCCTCCTTCGACTCCGTCTCGGCCTGGCGCGCCTGCTTCAACGCTGCACCAACAAGGCTGTCAGAAGCGAAAAAGCAACAAAGCAAAAGGATCGAGACTCAAGCAAGATCGGCTTACCCTCGACTTGACCATGGGCGGTCTCGTGGGCTTTCTCCGCCGTGGCCCGAGCCGCTTGCTCTAGCTCGAGCTGGTCTCGAGCCTCCACCACGAGACGTCGTTCCTCCCCAAGCGCCGACTCCGCCGCACGGCGCGCGACTCGCTCGTTGTCCAGCCAAGTGCTGCTGTTCGCGAGCTGCTCGCGCAGGGCGCCGACCGTGTCATCTAGGCGAGTGATGACTTCGCCCTTCTCCCGACACTCGGCGGCAACCCGGTCCCGAGCGTCTTGGAGGTCGGCCAGTTGGCGGTCTCGAGCCTCTACCACCCCCGACAATCGGTGGAGCTCCGACAACAGCGCCGCAATTTGGTCGTTCTTCGCGAACGCCTCCTTGCGGAGTTCCTGCGAAAAACGAGTTAAGCATCTCTTGAAAAGCTATTACGACAGAACACCGGCTGCAACGAAACGCACCTGGTGGACCTTGCCGGCCTCATCATGAAGATGAAGAGCGTCTCGCAGCGCCCGGATGACACCCTGACCGTGCGCCAACTGAACGTCCCACAGACGCTCCTTCGCTGTAGCTTCACGAACGAAATGCTCGGGAAGCTCGCTGCAGGACTGCCACATCACGGGGGACCCACGTTCGTTGACGCGGGCAGGAATCACGCTGGGCTCGGCCGACACTGGCCCCGGTGGAAACACGACGAGGGTCGACGGCGCGGCCCCACCGCTCTCATGCCCCCGCGGCACAGGGTCTCGCACCTCCAGAGCCTCGGCCAGCTCCGACAGATGGGGAAACCTGCCGCCAAGGGGCCGTCCCTCTCCCCCCTCATACGGGGGGACCATCACGACGTCCGTCTCCACGGGCGCCACAGATGGCTCCTCAACACGAGAAATCCCCTCAGGCGCGGGGGTGGCTTCCTCGGTCCGAGCAACCTCGGCGCGGGGCTCGACGACGCCCTCAAGAAATTGAGGCGGCCTTGGCTCCTCAAGGACCCGAGGTGCCTCCCCGCACGGCTGCCGCTCGACCTGCAGCCCCGCCTGAGCGTCGAAAAAGGTGACGAAGTCCTGCACGACCTCATTCGCCGGGCCCAGGAGTTGCGAGGACGGGTGAGGCGACGAGCTTGGCCCGACCTTGAGGGCCTTGGTCGGCGCAAGGGAAAGCACGGTCCGCCCACCAGACCGACTGCGCCACGAAAAAAGCTCAGTCAGAAACAAAAATGAAGTATCAATGACAAGTGAGCAACGAAGAAAACTTACCGAACGATGGGGAGCTTCCGCTTCAGCCTCGAGGCCGAGACGGGAGCCACCCTCGAGACCTCGCCACCCGTGGAGGCGTCGGCCTCCCCTTGAGGAGTCACCCTCGAAGCCTCCTCGCCCCCCGTAGAGACGACGGACTCTATTTGGGGGGCCTCTATTCCTGGCCCACGGGCTGGGGCCTCCTCGATAGCGCCCAGCCGCTCGGGTGCCTCGCCCCGATCTTGGGGTACCTCGAGGGTAGCCGCCGCTACCCCCGACGGGCTCCCGAGAGCAGGCACCGTGATCGACGGTGGAGCTTCGAGGTTGATGGGCTCTCCGCTGCCGTCCTCAGACGCTGCAGCAAGAGCGTCCCCACCGGGGGAGGCCCGAGAAGAGATGGGAAGCTCGAGAGGAGATGGACTCCTCGCCCCACCGTCTTCCTCGGATCCCTCACCAGCGGGATCAGGGGAAGTCTCCGGCGTTGGGAGCGGTGAGAGCCCCTGCCTCTCCCGCTCGCGATTCTCCGCCAAGTGCTTCCTCGTCTTCCGATCCTTTTGCTTCCGCCGCGCCTCCTTCCGATCCTTGTCCTCTTTCGCCTTCTTGGCGAGGGTGCGGTTGGCGACCCTGTCTTTGGGGACAGGGGGCTTGGAAGTGTGGCCGCGGGACAGACTCTGCGAAACACCAGTCGCGAGGTCAAAGACACGAAACCGAAACGAGAAATAAATACGAGAATCGAAAGGCACTTACAAAACTGATGTAGCCGTCCTCGGGCCGCATGGGCACTACCCACAGGTCATCCAACCGGTCGACGGCACGCCGCGCCCGCTGGACGGCGGTGGCGACGGGCAATGGCTCCGCCGCCATCGCTGTGCCGGTGACGTCGGCGCCTGGCGTCATCCCAAACAGCGGGAGCCTCCTCTGCATAAGGGGAAGCACCCGCCGCCGGTGGAAGTTCGCGATGACGCCACCAGCAGTAAGCCCGTGCCTCGACAGGCTTTGGAGTGCCTCGATCAGGGGGGTGAGCTTGTCCTTCTGCTCCGGCGGCGACACCCCGTAGACCCAGCGGTCCTGCTTCTCCGTCAGCAATCTGCCGGTGTAGGGCGGCAGACGCCCCCCGTCGTTGCGCAGGTAGAACCACCCCTTGTCCCAATCTTGGTTGTTGGAAACCATGGAACAAGGGATGTAGATCTCCCTGCGGCTCCTCCGGACTTGGAGCACGAAGCCACCAGCGCGAGCAGGGCGACAGACCCCCTTGGTGACGCCCTCTAAATAGAGCTCGCCGAAGAAGAGGTGCCGCCACAGGTCCCAGTGGGCTTCGATGCCCAAGTACCCCTCGCAGACGGCGACGAATACCGCCGCCTGTGAGATGGCGTTGGGTGAGAAGTTGTGCAGCCCCACCTTGTAGTGGAAGCACAACGCTCGCAAGAATCGTCCCGTCGGGACGCCGAAGCCCCGCTCATGGAGGCGAACGAGGCTGACGACGTAGCCCACCGGCGGGGCGGGCTTTGCAGCGACCCCCGGCGAGATCCAGACCGGCGGTTCGCCGTCGACGTTTGGCGGCAACACTCCGACCTCCACGAGCCCCTCTAGGAAAGTCTTGGTGGCCGTCGATGGCTTCCACGGCGCGGGGTCGACGAGTTGGACCATGGCAACAGGTGGAAGCTTAGGCGAAGGAGGAAGACGACGCAAGGGCTTGAAGGCAAAGGCTAGAAGGAAAGGGAGGCGTACCCTTGGCAGGAGCCCTGCCGCGCCATTTATACTCCCCCGCGGAGCAAGGCGCGGCAGGACGCCGGCCGTGACACGCCAGCCCCATAGGCTGCCAGTCAGGCCCGCCCCAGGAGACGTAACGGCGCTGGCCGCGTCAACCGCGCTAACCGCCTTAATCGCGCCGTAATACTCGAGGAGTCTGGCGCAGTAAACGTGCGGTCGTGTCGAACCGCGCCCGCACGCCTCGCCTGAAAAGCCGCGCCCACTTCTCCCACGAAACCACGAAATCTTCCTTGGTGGTCATCATGACCCGCGCAAAACGAGGAAGGGCGCATTCAAGGCGCCCACCCTCGAAGGGAAAGCCTCGAAGTTCGTAGGCTCGAGGAAGACCCGTCAAGGGACGGAGGCCTCGAAAGCCTCGACAGGCACCAGCCCCCGCAGGGTTGCACCCCACCCCTGCGGGGGCTCGGGGGCTACTGTCGGGTACCTGTAAAAGGGGTACCCTAACTTAGGCCCAGAACTACTCGGTAACAAGGCCCACCAACGAAGTTGGCCTGGCTCTGCATCCCAGCAAAGGCCCACCACAACGATTCCTCCTCAGCGTCCGTCCCACTCGAGGTGGACAACCACCCTCGAGCGGGATTGTCCGTGACGTTCGAAGCTCGGCAGCCAGGCCCGAGGGAGACGTTTACCCTCGAGCCAGCGTTTCCGTCACGTTCGAGGCTCGGCAAGCTCGAGCGGGCGAAGCTCGAGCCTGCCACGCCGGGAACGACGCCCAAGGCTCTGCGACCCATCACTCCAAGTCATGATGACGTTCCTCTGCAGTCAAAAAGCAGGGGAATCACTGCGCCACGCCACCGCCCACGCCCCGGAGAAGACACCGGTCAAATCCACTCGCAACAATGGACTTCTGAGCGCCATGCTGCACGACCAAGCCTAACTGGGCAGCAGCACTGTGCCAACCACTCCTTTGACTTTGCTCGCCTCGGATGCGCTACCATCCTCGAAGGCGAACCTCGAAGGAAACTACGGAGCTTCGATCCGGGCGCCGTACGCAAGCTGCCATCCTCGAAGCCGTGAACCGTCACAAGAGGAACGTCACGTCAACTATTGCCATGCCGTCAGCCGGAGTTGGAAGGCGCGATTCCCGCTCGCATAGTGTGCGGCATGGGCAGTGCACTTAGCAACGTCAGCACCACGAACACATGTACTCGCACCCTCCCCCTTTGGTCTATAAAAAGGGGAAGGGAAGCCCATGCAAAGGGGCAAGTGACAGCAGGTTCACACACAACCGAACACCCACAAACGCACTTAGCCACCGAAAGACCCAGGGACTTAGGAGCTCACCTCCTTCTCCCACCTTGCTTAGGAGCTCACCTCCTTCTCCCACCTTGCTTGTAACCCCCTACTACGAGCAACACGAAACTGGTGCTCAGCACTACTGCTGGACGTACGGCCCCGTGGCCGGAACCAGGATAAAAACCCCTGTCTCTTCACCCGCCATCGGGGCAACGAGTGGATTAGCACCGCAATCACTTGTTTGTGACGGTGTGACCAAATCAGGCACCGACAAATATGTATCTGATACTTTGAATATGTTTGGACGAGCATCGGGTTTGATCACCAACAGAGGCAAGAGTGCGGTGTACCCAGTTAGATGTGAATCAATCGATGTGCAAGCAGTTATGGAGGATTTTGCTTGCCCAATTAAAAGCTTCCCTTGTACATATTTGGGTCTACGTCTGCATTTTAGGCAACTACCGCGCCTCCAAGTTCAACCGGTTATCGACAAGCTGACACACAGATTGCCCACATGGAAAGGGAGACTGCTGGACAAAGCGGCGAGATTAAAATTGCTAAACTCAGTCCTGTCATCCCTGCCCACATACTTCCTGACGGCATTTCAACCAAAAAAATGGATGATAAAAAAACTGGACAAACTAAGAAGAGGTTTCTTCTGGAAAGGCTGTGACAGTGTCAATGGTGGCCATTGCTTAGTTGCATGGCCCAAAATTAAAAGGCCAAAGAAGTTAGGAGGGTTGGGCGTCCTTGACTTGGAGCTGTTTAGTAGGGCTCTGCGCCTAAGATAGCTCTGGTATCAATGGGTTGATAGTGGTAGACCATGGGTGGGCATGGAGGTGCCTTGCAATGAAGTGGATAAAACACTCTTCAGGCTGAGCACAACCGTCAAAGTTGGTAATGGTAAAAAAGCTATTTTCTGGGAATCTTCATGGCTGAATGGAAGGGCACCGAAAGATCTTGTGCCTAATCTGTACAGGTTAGCATGTCGAAAAAAATTGACGGTCAGCGATCAGCTAAGAAACAACAGCTGGACAAGAGGTTTGTGGCGAATGTCCACGGTTGACGAAATGGCAGAGATGGTTGGACTTTGGGGGCTACTACACGAAGTTCACCTTACTGATCAAGAGGACGAAATCACTTGGAAATGGACCTCAAATGGGGTTTACTCTGCCAAGTCAGCATACATGGTGCAGTTCAGGGGCGCCTACTGCACTTTTGATACTAATGCAATTTGGGGAGCCATGGCTGAGGGGAAGCATCGTCTATTCGCCTGGCTGTTGGTGCAGCGGAAAATCCTGACTACGGACCTCTTGCTGCAGCGTAACTGGCCGTGTAATCCTGTCTGTCCCCTGTGTGAACAAGAGCAGGAAACGGCTACACACTTGGCATTACAATGCGTCTTCACAAGGGAAGTATGGTGGCATGTTACTGCTAGGTCAGGAGGACTGGTAACGGAACCAACGCAGGGAGTCGAAATTGAAGAATGGTGGAATGCATCAATGTTAGGCCTTCCTAAAGAACTGAAGCGTGCTAAGGCATCGATAATGATCCACACAATTTGGAATGTATGGAAGGAAAGAAATAGAAGGGTGTTCCAAGGGGTGGCGACTTCACCAATGCGGGTGCTGGCATTGATAAAGGATGATCTGAACTACACTTCGCTTGCATTGAGACGTGAGGAGTTTTCTTTGTTTTCTTAATGATTGCTAGTATTAGCATCCAAGCTTCGAGTCTGAGGGTTTTATTTTTTTTATGTAATCACAACTCTGTAACACTACGCATGCTTCCTCCACTTAAATGACAAGGCAGTGCTCCTGCCGTTTTACCTTCAAAAAATTAATGAGAGGAAGTAGCAATGAACAAGAAACCACGATTAAATATATATTTTTCTTCTAGGTTTAATTAGATCGTCACTGTCGATGGTGATAAAACAAGTGGCGTGAACTGTGAAGCATCCAGCTTAAGACAAGTGTGCCATGCTAGAGTATCTTCGTTCTTCACTGGTTCCAACCTCTTAAACCACCGGTTCCACAGTTGCCCGTTGCACGATGAATATAAGGCGACTTCTGGAGAAATCTGCATTCCAACCTCACCCTTACATATAATGATATGAAGACTAGCATTATAACTTTTATTAAGTTCACCAGGCCAATTATGCAATGAGAAGGTGAGAAACCTTCTCTCCCCAATATTTTTCTGTGACACATGATTCGATCTGTTGCATTATATTGACCCAGCATATATAAAAACTCATTTCGACATTGATGCGTGCATATAAAACCAATGCAATCATAGGTAGTATGCTGACCTACAAGAATATATCCTCCAGCTTGATACACATGATAATATGATATACTGCTAATATATTTATATTTGTAAATTCACCTAGAACATCCCATCCCTAGTGACAGATCACAAGCAGCCGACACATGCATCCACAAAACAAGAAGCCAGAAGGTGATGACGTCCCAAACCGCTCTGCCAACACATCAATATACTTCCGTTCCATTCAGATATTCACCACTTGATTCTATATAGACACACACGCCTATTCATCAACTGCACGCAAAGAACAAGAACGAGGAGGAGGAGGAAGAAGAAGAGCATCCGGGAGAGCTCGACAACAGCGGCAACAATGTCGACGGCGTACATCAAGAACCCGTCTCCCTCCTCCCGCACCATCTCCCTCATCGTCCTCCTCCCTCTCGCCCTCCTATGCTTCACCTTCCTCCTCCTCCCGCTCTCCGCCTACCTCCGCAACCCACTCTCCACGGCCACGTTTACCAGCGGCAGCGCCTGCGCCGGCGTTGGAACCGCCGCCGGCGTCGCCGTTGATACCCAGCGCCGCCGCGCGGAGCTGAGCGTCCTCGTCGGCGTGCACACGATGCCCGGGAAGCACTCCCGGCGCCACCTCATCCGCATGGCGTACGCCCTGCAGCAGCAGACGGCGGCGCTCCGCCCCTCCGCCGCCGCCGCCGCCGCCGCCGTGCGCGTCGACGTCCGGTTCGTGCTCTGCGCGCGGCCGATGCCGCCGGAGCACCGCGCGTTCGTGGCGCTCGAGGCCCGCGCCTACGGCGACGTGCTCGTCCTCGACTGCGCCGAGAGCGCCGAGCAAGGGAAGACCTACACCTACTTCTCCAGCCTGCCGGCGATGCTCCGCTCCGGCTCCAACTCCGGCGGCGGCGCACGGCCGTACGACTACGTGATGAAGGTGGACGACGACACGTTCCTCCAGCTGGACGCGATGGTGGAGACGCTCCGCGCGGCGCCGTGGGAGGACATGTACTGGGGTGTGGGGCTCCCGTTCCAGAACAGGGAGTCACCGCCGTTCATGCTCGGCATGGGCTACCTCATGTCATGGGACCTCGTCGAGTGGATCGCCACCTCAGACATGGTCAGAAGGGAGGCCATGGGTACGCGTTTGCACTGCATGCATCCCTTCTTTTTCTTTCACCATGAGCGCTACTGAAATTCTCAAGGAAATATTTTTATTTCAACATTGTTATTTCATTTATACTTATATATACACGTAGAACATATATTATAATTATAATTATATAATAACGTTTAGCAACTCGTGCGTATGCAGGTGTAGAAGATCTGACCACAGGGAAGTGGCTGAACATGGGCAACAAGGCCAAGAACAGGGTGAACATTTTCCCAAGGATGTATGACTACAAGAGTGCCAAAGCTGAGGACTTCTTGGAGAACACCATTGGGGTGCATCAGTTGAAGCAGGACCTGAGGTGGGCACACACGTTGGACCACTTCAATCTTACTAGGTTGGAGCCCTCTAGCAAGCTACACAACTTCTAGAGAGGGGAGTACTCAAATGGTTTTATGAAGAACATGTAAACTTCTGGTATTGTTGATAAGTCGCGTGAGGAATTAAATATTGAGGGCTGCTAATATGCTGCTTCTGATATATACAATAGATGAAGTCATTATCGGCGCCTTGCTATCGATTTTTCAGATGGGTCATCTGCTACTGAAAGAAAAAGGCACGTTAACTAGATGCACGGTAGTCAAACCTAGCATTTGATCCATGATGTGGTTCGGGGTTATAACCACGCATGTGCTAACCATCCAAGGTACTGCTTGGTTTTCAAAATGTGTCACTCGTATAGGAATTCCTAGAGTTACAAATTAACTGAATCTATCAGAGAAATCATTTTTGCATATTAGGTTCTTTCTGTCGTCACATAAGTTAAAATGGCAATACTAAGAGAAATATACGTTTCATCTTTCCGAAAAGAAAACAAGAAATATATGTTTCTTTTGGTTATTAACTGCTCATCATTCTAAGCTACCAAGCTCAAACAGCTTGTGAAAGCAACTATTTACTTATAGAAGCCCAATATTTTAAATGATAAGTGTGACAGCAGAGTATCATAAAACTACTTTTGTTTAGTTACTGACATGGCATCCTGCCGTGATTATTTATCTTCGCTGTGAACACTACCGGAAAATCCTAATATGCCGAGAGCTTAAATCTTTGCCGTGAGCCAAATGTCGGGCTCTCGGCAAACAAGACGTTCGCCGTGAGCCAAGCCTCTAGACTCTCGGCAAAGGAACAACCGTCGGCAACAACAATGTTTGCCGTGAGCCTACAAGGTCGGGCTCTCGGCAAAGTTTGAACTCTCGACGAACGCGAACTTCGCCGAGAGCCTGAGCAAAGAGACTCTCGGCAAACTTGGACCTCTCGGCATACGTGATCACGTGCCACGTTCGTGCTCTCGCCGCCAGAGACGGCGTGTGGGGCGGCTAACGGCCGTCAACCTCTTTGCCGTGAGCCTACAAGGAGCTCACGGCAAAGGGTTCTTTGCCGAGAGCAGCGGACGTCCTCTCGGCAAAAGTTGACACGTGGCACGGCGTCCGTCAGGTCGGCATGGCCACATGGCAGCCTCTTTGCCGAGAGCTTTGGCTAAGCTCACGGCAAAGGCAAGGTTTGCCGAGAGCTTTCCAAAGCCTCACGGCGAAGGCAATCTTTGCCGAGAGCTTCCTTGCGGCTCTCGGCAAACGTGTCCCACATTTTTCACATTCCAACACCCAAACAAATTTTCTTAGTTCACACATCCTACAAAGTACAACATGTGAGCATTTGACTATTTTACCAATTTGTTTGCTATTTTTAATTTCTTTGTATCAATTTGTTGGGTTTAACGATTTGAAAAATGGTAAAAATTCTAAGTTGAATAGAGAAACGATTTGAAAAATGGTAAAAAATGAATTAACTAATGAGATTCATGTAAGTAAATGTGATGTGAAGCCTTACCAACAACATAAGAGTATATTTCGATGAAAACATTGAAAAGACCACGTGGATTAATAGTTTTGCAATTATTAAAAATAGCAAATAGAGTCCGAAAATCATGATTTTTGTAGACATCCAATGATTTGGTGTACTAAGAGTGTGGGAAAAGTTAGACGAGGTTTCGGGCAATTTTGTGTCAAACCATGCACAAATCCGAACATCTCCGTAGAAGTTTCGTAAACATCACATGTGATCTCTAGAATTTGAACTCAAAGGGAACTTTAAATTTGAGTTTGCATGCAAAACTTTGTGCACCTGTTATAGACACTATAATATGGTCTATGTTAAAATTTGGTATTTTTTCAGAATAATTTGATATATATTTCTACTTCATATATACATGAAATAATGAAAATTTACTAAAATACACATGAAATAATGAAATGTAAACAAATAGGACTTCATGATTTTACTCATCATATGAAATAAGATCAGTATCACCAACACTTTAGAAAAAAGAAATGGAGAGCATAATAAAATAAAAACTAATGGGGGAACAACTCTTTGCCGAGAGCCTCAAGGCGAGCTCACGGCAAACAGGGTGTTTGCCGTGAGCTCGGCCTTTGGCTCTCGGCAAAGAGTTGTTTGCCGAGAGTTTGCGACGGGGCTCACGGCAAACTGGTTTGAAATTTTTCGAACTGAAAATTGAATCTTTGCCGTGAGCCTCTATCTGGCTCTCGGCAAAGGCTGTCTTTGCCGAGAGCCAGATCTAGGCTCTCGGCAAAGTCTAGCCTTTGCCGAGAGCCAGATCAAGGCTCTCGGCAAAGTTGAGTACCCGCTATCCAAAACCACGGTACCCTTCTCTTCCCCACCCTATCCACGCACTGCACGCACGCACGTCTCCCACCCAGTGCCGCCGCCCCTCCTCCTCTCGCCATCCCCTAGCGCCGCCGCCCTTCCTCTCCTCTCCATCTCCCAGCGCCGCCGCCCCTCCTCTCCTCCACCCCCAGCGCCGCCGACCCTCCTCCCCTCAACCCCAGCGCCGCCGCCCCTCCCAGCCCCTGCATCCCCAGCGCCGCCACCCCTTCTCCCCTCCATCCCCAGCGCCGCCTCCCCCCGCCGCCGATCCCCTCCGCCTCTCCGCGCCGCCTCCCCGTGCCGGTCACACCCTGGCGGACCCCACCGCGCCGTGCGCGCTCCATTACCGCCTCGTCCGCCTGTTCCCGACCGTCGGCTGCGAGGCCGACGCCGCCACCGTGCACACCTCCCACCGTGTCCGTCGGTGCCCCACTCTCCGAGGTAAGGCTCTGTCCCCGTCCATGGCTGGGTCCCCTGTCCGTGTCCCCCCGCCTAGGGTTTGTTTGTGTTGGACGCCGCGGGTCGCTGGTCGGGGTTCCGTCTGCTGCTCGCGCTTTGCTCTGCGTCGGGGTGTTTGCGCTGCTTGATTTCTCTCGGGGGGTTTTGGGGCGAGCTCGTGTAGGAATGAGTTAATTTAAATGTATAAACTTCATTTAAAGATGCTGAGAATGAATATAGATTGCCACATCACTCAATTTTTTTGCAAGAAAGCTTGTGACATGAGAAATAAACAGTGAAGCTTGTCCTTGAACAAGCATGATTCAAGATTATAACAATGGCACGTCACTTAGTTTTTCTTAAGAAAGCTCAACAGTGAGCTGTCCTTGAACTAGCATGATTCAAGATTATAACAATGTTTACAAAGAAATCACTTTTGCTTCTATGGTCAAACTAACTAATTCTTAGGTGTTTAGTTGGCGCCCATTTGTTGAAATAAAACAGTGCCCCCTGCCTTTTTTTCTCAGAGTGTAACTCCTTTTATTGTAGAAATTTAGAGTTTTCATTGAGCACGGGGGATAGAAGTTGGGGGAATTCGTGGCATCAATACTTACAGATATGAAAAGGATTTTCTTTAGTATACTTGAGTCACACTTTGATTATGTTTGAGTTGAAGACTATGCGGCTAGAAAAATCCAGAGGTGATATTACCTTGTACTGAAATACAATGAGAAGAATATGATCTGGTAGTCATGTATGAGTTTATTTTATCTGTCAAAACATTCAACCTGGATTATCTTGAATATGCTGCATATGTGGTTTATGCAGGTTGAGACAGACACAGACATCTTATTGACACTGTTTTGTTTTATGCAGATCTGAATATTCAATCATCCCCATCCATTTACCACCAAAGAGATACTGTGACGTAACAGGTTTTGAGGTAAGTTTACTTCAACTTCAATATTAGTTCCATCTTTTGGGCTTACGTATCTGAGTTCATTAAATAGTTATGTCGAGCATTTAAAAGTTAAATTGGAGGGGAAAAAAAGGTCACACTGTTTTTCCTTACTACTACCATACTGGTCCTGTTTCCTTAGTGTATATTGTCACAGTGCTTTTTGTGACTTGATATGATGGTGGGCTTTAGAAACCTCACCGTGCAGGGGAATTGCTGCCGAAATTTTTCATTGAAATTGTTATGTTATTTTTCCAGGAGAGGAGTCGACGCTCGTCTTCCTCGACGCTAGCTGACGCTCACCGTCATCGACGCTAGCCGGATAGCAAGGTGAGACATAGAATACTTGTCTTTTCGTTTCATGTTTTAGGTCACGTAACCTAGTTAGGCGTCTCCCGTTCGAAAGAGATACAGTTTGAGATATGCAGATCTCTGCATATCATATGTAAAACTGTATCTGTTTCGAATTGTCCACGTTTATTGGACAGCCCGAGGATGCGCTGATGTCGTTAGTTTCCATGTTCTACTTCTATCCAGGACAGAGTTTCGGCTGCATCTCTCTGTTGTTCTTCGGATGCACACTCTCCTTTCAAGGACGTGTATCTGGAGAACAGCGGGGAGATGCTGCCGAAATTCTGTCTTGGATAGGAGTAGAGCATGGAAACTAACGTCATCGCCGCATCCTCGGGTGGGATTAGGACCTATCTTTGCCTATTAGAAAGTATAAGGAGCGTGTAGATACTTAAGATATTTATATCCCTCGTTGAAATGTGAAAGGATGGCTGACCGTGAGTGGATGTACACGGGCCGCCCGAGTCCGCGTCAGTTTACAAAAGAATGGATGGACAAGACCCAGAGATTCATTAGACTAGCATTTGCTAAGGCTAAAGGAGCCAATGCGACTTGGTGTCCATGCAGTCGTTGTCAAAACAAGAAACGACAAACAAAGAAAGATATGAGTACTCATCTCTGCAAGAATGGGTTTGTTGCCGGCTATACTCGGTGGGTCTACCATGGCGAAACCGATCGGAGAAGGGAGGAGGTGGTGAGGCAACGTGTCATGGAGTTTGATGATGAAGCCGGGGTAGGGGACATGTTAAATGACTATGACCAAGCCCACTTCAATGAAGGACCTAGTGAGGAGGAGCCGGAGGTAACCGCAAAAGCGTACTACGACATGTTGTCCGCGGCTCAACAACCCTTACACGGGCATACCCAGGTTTCTCAGCTGGATGGCATTGCACGTCTAATGGCGCTAAAGTCCCAGTATAACCTTGGGCGGGAGGCCTTCAATAATATCTTGAGTGTTGTCGGTAGTCTGCTTCCTAAGGGTCACATTCTTCCAAAGAGCATGTACGAGGCAACAAAACTCCTCAACGAACTCAAGATGCCCTATGAGCAGATCCATGCCTGTCCAAATGGATGCTTGTTGTTTAGGAAAGAACACGAGAATGCGAGGTACTGTCCAAAGTGTAACTCGTCTAGGTACGTGGAGGAAGATGCTGGTGATGGACAGAAGAAGCAGAGCAAGCTCCCCGTGAAAATCCTACGGTACTTGCCGTGCATCCCACGGATCAAACGGCTATACATGACCGAGGAATCTGCGGAACAGATGACATGGCATAAAAATGGACATCGATACAATCCTGACAAGATGGTACATCCGTCCGATGGTGAATCATGGCAACACATTGATCATATTCATCGTGGCAAAGCCGCAGAGGCCCGTAACGTTCGCGTTGCTCTGGCCACAGATGGGTTCCAGCCTTATGGTATGGGGGCTGCCTCATACACTTGCTGGCCCGTGTTTGTTATCCCTCTCAATCTCCCCCCCGGCGTCCTCTTTTCTCGGCAGAACATTTTCCTATCTTTGATAATTCCTGATCACCCGGGGGCTAATATGAATGTCTATATGGAACCTCTTATTGATGAATTGGAGCATGCTTGGGAGCGAGGGGTATTGACGTACGACCGAGCCACAAAGAGAAATTTCATAATGCATGTTTGGTATCAGTACTCCTTGCATGACTTCTTAGCATATGGGGTATTTTGCGGCTGGTGTGTTCATGGGGGGATTCCATGCCCAATTTGCAAGGCAGGTGTGAAGTTCATTTGGCTGAGTAAGGGTGGAAAGTATTCCGCGTTCGACAAACACCGGCAATTCCTCCCTTTGAACCATCCATTCAGGCGAGACATCCGGAATTTCACGAAAGGTGTTGCAGTTACAGACCCTGCACCGCACATTATGACCGGTGCTGAGGTTTGTGCTCAGGTAGCCGCTCTCCAGGTCAACGAACAAGGTGGTTTTGTAGGATATGGTCATGATCATAACTGGACTCATAAGTCTGGACTGTGGAGGCTCGCCTATATGCCAGACATTCTTCTTCCTCATAACATTGATCTGATGCACACCGAGAAGAATAATGCCGAGGCTCTTTTTTCAACACTCATGGACATTGCTGATAAGACCAAAGACAATGTTAAGGCCCGAGTGGATCAAGCAACGTTGTGTGATAGACTAAAGATGAACATGGTGCCTCCCACAACCAGCAAGAACTGGAAGAAGCCCAAGGCTGATTATGTTCTGACGAGGGCCCAAAGGAGGGAAGTACTCCAATGGTTCCAGACATTAATGTTCCCTGATAGATATGTGGCCAATTGGAGGAGAGGAGTTAACTTTGCCACCATGCGAGTCAATGGGCTCAAGAGTCATGACTACCACATATGGCTTGAGCGCCTTCTACCGGTCATGGTCCGAGGCTATGTCCCCGACCGTGTATGGGTTGTGCTGGCAGAGTTGAGCTTTTTCTTCCGCCAGCTCTGTGCCAAGGAGATATCTCGAACAGTGATAACTGAGATGGAAAGGCTGGCGCCTGTCTTGATCTATAAGATGGAGAAGATTTTTCCACCCGGTTTCATGAATCCGATGCAGCATATGATTTTGCACCTCCCGTACGAGGCACGAATGGGTGGGCCTGCGCAAGAACGTTGGTGCTACGCAATCGAGAGATGTCAAAAGACTCTACGTAGCAAATGTAAAAACATATGCAAAATTGAAGCTTCCATTGCAGAGGCTTTCATTCTGGAGGAGGTGTCAAATTTCACAACAAAGTACTATTCTGAAAACCTTCCTAGCGTGCATAACCCCCCTCCTCGTTACAATGTTGGCTGCAATGAATCGAATCTGAGCATATTCCGATGGCAACTAGGCAGTGCTAGTGGCGCGACCAACAAGACTCTAGACATTTCAGAGTGGCGCAAGATCATGCTGTATATCTTGACCAACCTCTCCGAAGTAGAGGTGTACATGTCGTAAGTTCTCAACCTTGTTTTCCACACTTCAACTATTCTGTATCCAACACCCTTGTCTGTTGTTGCTACAGAAAATTTCATCATCAATATTGGCATCGATCAAGGGAAGCAACCCCACAGGAATACGATAAGCTTCTCAGGGAAGGTGCGGGACCTGGAATGCCTGATTTCATTTCTTGGTTCAAAAACAAGGTACCGTCATATTCCTTTGTTGTACATGCCTCATGCGTAACGGATATGACAACGATGTACCTTTCCTACTTGATCCTATACAGGGACAATCCGATGGTTCTATGAGTGCCGAGTTGAGACAGGTTGCCAATGGCTTTGACTACAGGGTCAGGTCATTTTCCGGTTATGATGTTAATGGATATCGATTTCACACAACAAGACACGAGCGTAGTCGGCCCAATCGAAGAACAACTAATAGCGGAGTGTTTACGCCGGGCTCTAACGGCGTCGACTATTATGGCAGAATCGAGGAAATTTACGAATTGGGGTTTCGTGGTAGCACTCCTTTCAATCCTGTCATATTCAAGTGCCAATGGTTTGATCCCGAACAAGTGAGACGAACACCGAATCTTGGCCTAGTCGAGGTCCGACAGTCTTCCGTCTATGCAGGAGATGATGTCTATATTGTTGCTCAACAGGCCACACAAGTTTATTTTCTCCAGTATCCTTGTCAGACGGACGAGCGTCTTCAGGGATGGGATGTTGTGTACAAGGTATCACCACATGGCAAACTACCAGTCCCAAACAATGATGATTACAATATTGACCCAAGCACATACGAGGGAGAATTTTTCCAAGAAGATGGGCTTGAAGGGAGTTTTGTCATAGACTTAGCCGAAGCGATCGGAATGGAAGTAGACAATGAAGATCTAAGTGAGGAAGACGATGGAGATGAGGTTGAAAATGTGATGGACTTACGATTACTTGAGCGATGGCAATTAAATGATGACAGTGATGACATTGCCCCTTTGGAGCACGGGCATGATGAAATTGATGCACGGGATAGTGATGATGAGTATTATGAGGAACAAAATCTTGATGATGATGATTATTTCTAAAAAATATGTACGCTACTTTCTAGTTATGTTATATTTTAGCCTGTTTCTATGTATATCTTGCTTATTTGTTCTAATTTATTCATTCTTTTTTATTTTCAGGTGACTGAACAAATATGGCGGGCGGCAAAGTGAGGAAGGTGTCGTCCGTGTACCAGAGGACGAGTGAGGAGGGGGAGGGGTCGGGTTCGGGGTCGGGGTCGGGCAGGAGGAGCTGGTGGAGTTTTAGGCGTCGAGAGCCGCGTCGAGAGCCTCCTCGAGAGTCGATGCCACAAATTCAGCTCTTCGACGAGGACGAGTACGTGGAGGAAGAAGACACGGACTTTCGGCCTTATAGGCAGCCGGACTCGGAGGACGAGTCGGTGGAGGCAGAGGAGGAGGAGGAGGAGGACGACGACGACGAGGAGGAGGAGGAGGATGCTAGGGAGGTGGAGGGTGAGGAGGTGGAGGGGGAGTACGAGCCGGAGGAGGAGGAGGACGAGGAGGACGACGAAGGTGCAGAGGACGTGCCGAAGGTTTGGTTGCGAGGCCCGTCGACCCTCCCTCCCCGGCCGCCTCCACACCTACGCCCAGTGATTAGACCCGCTGGACAAAGGTCAGTGCTTTTGACGTGACCCTTAATTTCCCTATGATTAGTTGCGATCTCAATAGAAACTAATATTGTATTGTAATTATTTTCAGGGGTTGGGACCTGGTGGGCGGTGGAAACCACTCACGCCTTGTCAATGGCATACTCGGCCTCTTGTGCAAGGAGCACTTCCCCGGCATGGTCCAGCATGCCGGAAAGTACGAGCCGGCTTTTCACTTTGAGCACTACTACTCCGCGCCGGACCAGCGGGACACCCTGGGCCGAGCGTACAACAACAAGGCGGAGCGGGTGAAGGCCGAGTTGTGGGTAAGTCTTTCTGGCACTATATTACTGAATTCATCGCATTTTAAATACTGACATAATAATTGATGTGTGTATATGCAGGATTTCTACAGGTGCGAGGAGGGAACTGAGGTGAAGGCGGAGCGTAACGCCCACCGAGCCTGCCAGAAGCTCCTGCACGACATTCACTACGAGGCGCGCCTCCAGGCTATCGTGCACTACCATGCCCACTACGAACATCGAAAGGTCACCAAGAGGCAAGCCGTAACAATGACGTTGGAGAGGGAGGATTTCCTCAAGGTAACTAACTAACATCAAAACTTTTATTTTCTGAGAATAAACATGCTTCATTGGATCTTCTACCTTAATTGCATTGAATTGCAGGTGCCTCCTAGTTGGTGTAATAATCACACAGAGGCCTGGGAGAAGATGGTGGACAAGTGGTGCTCTCCCGAGTGGCAGGAGAGGCACAATATTCACCGGGACAGGCGTTTGAAGATGGTAGGACCATCGCACCACCAGGGCAGCCGAGACCTCACGGGATACGCGAAGGCATGGGTAAGCGGCTTTAATTGTTTATTCTGATGCAAGATATTATGAAAACATTCTAACCGCTTTGTTCTCTTTTTCTACAGTCGGCAGCACATGGCAACCGGGACTGCCCTCAGTTCAAGGCGTGGTGCTTAGCTCATATGGGCAAGGCAACGAACGACATCGACTACAGCGAGGACACTCCCGACTCGGCGTTCACCAACCCCACCATCCCTCCGAGGGTCAGTTCGTACACGTCTAGGTCAAGGGAGGTCCATGGGCCAGACTACGCTCCAAGCACCCAGAACTTTGATGGGCGAGTCATCATGGAGGTGGGCGGAGGGAAGAAGCATGGGCGGTACTGGATGGGTGACAGCGTCATGGACTCGACCACGACGCCAAGACTCCCCGAGATTCGGCAAAGGGCGCCGAGCGGAAGCGACACAATCCGCCCACGCATGACACAGGAGCAGCTGCAGATATCGTCTCTACAGGTTATTTCTTTTTTACTTTGTTTTCCATTGCTTTTGATGTACGATTGCTTCGCATTCTAACATATATATTTTGAATGTATTGCAGTCCCAGCTCGCCCAAGAGAGGACCGAACGGGAGAGCCTACAGGCCAACTTGACCCAGATGTACGCCTGGATGCAGAGCGTGGGCACTCAAGTGTCCGTCCCTCCCCCACAGCTTCAGTTTCAGCCACCGCCTCGGCAACCGACCCCTGTGAGTATAAAAACTTTTGGTTTGTAAGTTCATTGGTTAAATCTTGTCTCACGTGAAAACATTTCTCCTTTCTGCAGGGTCTCTCGGCGGTATCAAATGATCCCGCTGGAATGGTCAACATGTCGCCTGCGCCTCGTGTGTTGGACTGGTCGCCTTGGGGAACTCAGCAGGACGGACAGAGCTCACAGGATCGCGACCTCTCCAACCCCTCCCAAGCACACAACCCGTGGGAATGGCGGCACCACCATTAGGTAGTTGACGGACGTTGTGGTTAAACTTGTGGTCGAACTTGAATGTTATGTGCATGGACTTGTGGTATAACTTGTTGTTGAACTTCTGGTTAAACTTGTGGTTGAAACAGTATGTTATGTGCATGAAGTGTTTGTGTATTGGTTATATTAATTGCCTGTGATGTATTTGAGATGTATGTGTGATATATTTCAGTTGTTGGGCACCATATATGAGCATATAAAAAATAAAAAAGGCCTCAGCCAGGGGTTTGCTGAGAGCATGGGGTCAGGCTCTCGGCAAAAGTGCCATTTTTTGCCGTGAGCAAGCGGCCAGGCTCTCGGCAAAGATGCCATTTTTTGCCGTGAGCCCTGGCCAAGGCTCTCGGCAAAGCCCCTGTGCAGAGGCCCCACGCCTGCCCCCCCAGTGTGGGCCCATGGGTTCTTTGCCGAGAGCCTAGAACGTGGCTCTTGGCAAACCTTGAATTCTTTGCCGAGAGCCTGGCACGTGACTCTCGGCAAACCTTGAGTTCTTTGCCGAGAGCCTGGCACGTGGCTCTCGGCAAACCCAGCTGCGGGCCCCACAGAGACGGCGCAACGCCGTCTCGCCGGCGTTAGGGCCAGGTCTTTGCCGAGAGGCTACATGCTCTCGGCAAATACCTCCGGTGCACACGGCAAAGGCTTTGCCGTGATCCCGACAGGAAGCTCTCGGCAAAGGGAGCTTCGCCGAGAAAATCTTTGCCGAGTCAGCTTTGCCGAGAGCCGGCTTTCGACAAAGCCTTTGCCGAGAGGATGATCCTCTTTGCCGAGAGTGCCGGGCTCACGGCAAAGAGCCTGGATCCGGTAGTGGAAGTACTATTTCATATCAGCCCTGAACTTCTTCATATTAAATTCTGGTTTGATTTCCTGTCTTCTTCAACTAATTTTGACTGCCACCTCATATGTCCCCGTATCATACTCTAGTCCTGCTCTCCGTCTTACCCATACTCGTTTTATTCGATAGCATCTTAGAGCATCTCCAAGAGCTCTGTTATACTATCTTCGTTGGCTAAAAAAAGAAAAGAGGTAGGAAAAAATTGTTTCCAACAGATGAGGCAAACAGTTAGCTATCCATCCACGCTAGCTATCTTCCACCCACGCCTAGGCATATTTGCCTAGCACCCCACGCTAGCCATTGCTGCATGATATTTGGATAAGCTGTTGGATTCTACTATTCTTTTGCTAGCTATTTTATTTTACATGGTAGCTAAATCAAAACTTTAGCTAGTCCTTTTTAGATAATCTGTTGGAGATGCTCTTAGCCTCCTTGTTTGTCCTTGCCCTTGTTGCTTTCAAAGTAATTGGTGCTATTGATATTTTCTTAAGGAAAGAGAATATATTTATCTAATATTTCAGCCTCTATATGGACTGATACATGTACCTGTTCCTTGTTACAACATCACCCAAATGATGGATGCAGCTTTATTGCTTGTACGTCAAGCTGATGAATGCTCTCTCCAGAAACCTTATTTCTTCACATGTCACTGTATGTAAGCTAGTGTGCTTGATTTCAGGTTCTAGGATGTACGATCAGGAATAGACTTCACTTTTAGGATAGGAGACTAGTGGCAATTAGTGAAGCATAAGGAAATTGCAAAAGCTCCTCAAATGACATGTTACTATCACTGACCGATCCATATATTTTGTTGAACATTAGTTCAGTAATGGTACGGTGCTTTATATGTAAACCCATCTAATTCGTATAGAAGTTTTGAAATACCATACAAAAAAAGAGGGAGAAAACGTGCATATGTGCAGGAAGTGGTGAGGAGTGAGGACAAAAATTGACTTCATTTGTGAGTGATTTTGACAAATAGCGAATAGAAAAACGACAGTTAGAAAATCAAGCACAAGACATATATGAGTTCGTATTATTGTCCTTTTCAGCCATACATGCATGCACCAAAACAGTCTACGTGCGCTATAGAAACCATCACAATTGATGTTTGGTGCCCAGCCCATGTCATACCCTAGTCCCTAGCTAGTCATGCTCTTCCATCTTATCGTACCCATTTTGTTTGATTTTCTTCTTGCGGTTCTTGAATTCTTCTTGCTTGTTAGGTTCAAATCGGTGCCCTCAAGATCGCAAGCAATCGGTCCTCTTCTGGTCCTAACAGATAGGTGGATGCAGCTTTAATTTGTTGCTTGTCAAGCTGATGAATCCACTCTTACAGAAACCTGATGTCTTGACCTGCCATTGTTATCTAGGGTGTACGATCAGATGGAATGGGTCTTTACTTTCAGGACAGGAGATCAGTACTGAAACACAAGACAATAGCAACAATAGCTTTTCAAATGTCATGCTGTTTTTTTGCAAGGAAAATGCCATGTTCTTATTATACGAAGTGATTCATATATATATGGCATTTTGGCAGTGTTTGGTGGGAGAGACATGGCGGATTGGGAACTTGAGATTCGCAATAGTAGCAATTTCTCATCTGGTTGACCTGCAATTTGTTGTTCATCATCAGCCTATAACACAAAGCATATACCATAAATTTGATTACTTACACTGTGCCTTATCAGCCCATAACACAAAAAGAATATACAATAAATTTGAGTACTCACATTGCCATAAATTTCTTGTCCACCATCATCCTATCATCAGCCACTAACATTATGTATTAAGATGTTTCTTGGTCTTTGTATCTGGAGTAGTTGTGCCTTATATTTTGGGACAGATGGAATATCTTTTTTTTGCACGTATGTTTGCAGTCACCAGAAATTGTTGTGTTTCGTGCATGTAAAGCATATTGATCAGTGACAGAATGTCGATGGAGAATAAACAATTACGGATAAAAAAAGAAATCAGATGAATGATTCATCAATCAAACTACCCCTACCAATTCCGATAAAAATTAAACGAGTTGTTGTACAAGCATTAAACGAGCTTAGAATGCTTTGTATTTACAGACAAATTTGCAGACTTATATTCCTTGTATTTTAGGATAGATGAATTAAGTCTAATTCCACTCTCAACTTGGATCGCTTACACATCTATTTCGTAACAAACTGGCCACCCCAGAAAAGCCATATGAAAGGCATGAAAAAACACATTCATACTGCCAGGAGTTGCTACATGCCTTGTATTGAACAACAGTTCAGACTTGAATCAATGTTGTCTCACAAGATATTACTCCTACATTTCTATTAACCCCTATTTGAAAGAGAACCCTAGATAATGCACAAAGAGTCAGAGACCATCTTGAATGTTAGATGCAAAACTTGCTGGAGTCCTAGTATGTAGAATGGAATATTCATGTGTGGTTTTCCTTGAGCAGTGTCAAGTTGCTACTGTCCACTGGGCTCTATTTGTCAATAGCCGACACAAAAATTTCCAGGTAGCAGGGCTAGATGCATTCCTCTATTCACATTTACACAGAATGAACGCACATACAACAACCAACCTGTATGGTTGAAATTACAAGGCAATATTATTGGCTAACGTTACAATTAACCTTTGATGAAGTCGTGGTACAGAAATCCCAAGTAGATCTGAGGAATCAGCTCATCATCCCATTGTGCCCATCATGGTTGTTTCCTTATTCCATTGGAATGCTGTCTCAACCATCTGATTTGCAAACATAGGTTGACTTCAAAATGGTGGGCAAAAATCACCTTCCCCTCTTGTTGCTCTATTCAGACAACAGTTCGATCGAAGTGACAGCTGGGGTTTGATAGATTCCTTTTTCCAGCATCCATTGTATAGTTGTTGATCATAATCAACTCAACAGCTCAGGCAACAGATTTAATGAAGAAATTCCATCTTTGAACTTTAGGCAAGCGCAGCACCAGAAAAAAATGCTGAGTAGGCCTTCATCTTGGGGCTGGAGTTTTTCTAGCTCTTCTTGTATCATTGGGCTTGCATTCAGCACTTGACTGTCCTTGTGTCTGTTTAGAACTTTTGGTTTTGCTCCGGCTAGTTTCAGTTGTGCGAGAAGAGGATGGCCGTTGGTTCGCCCTAGATCCTGTGCGCTTTGCAGTTTCCGGCTTGAGCTTAGGCCTTGGTGGCCGAGAAGAGATTTGTAATTTCTGCATTGAACTTGACTCCTGCTTATTCATTTGAACAGATGCATGCTGCATTTGACTCTGATCATTGCTAACATGGAATTCCCCAGAAATAACTGATGCTGATATGCCCTGAACAAAGAAATATATTATATATAAACACATTAGCAAGAAAAACAGAACATTGAAATAAAAGAGTAACAGCCAGACAAGAAAGCTTCAAACAAAATCATCTAAAACCAGGAACAGAATTGTGATTTCAGCAGTGATCATCTTTATCTCACATTGCAAGGAATGTGAGTTTAAGTTCCTCAAGTGCTAAAGCAGAACAAAGCACTAACAAAAAGTAGAACATCATTTAACAATGCCATGGAATGTTTAAGAAAAAAAACATAATACAATGTTGTACTGGGATCATGAACTATAATGCTAACATATGCATTTGCAAACATCACCTTATTTTGAACTGGACAGGCTTCTGGACCCTGAACTTGCTCCTCTTCAGAATCATCCATTTCCTCACATTCAAACTCAACATGCTGGCTGTCTTCCTCAGAATCACTTAATTCTTCTTGTTCCATTACGATCCCTTGCATTGATTCTTCATTGGACTCTTGGATGCAATGATGAGGACAGGAATTTACAACCTCTAGCTCTGGAACACCAGCTTTGTCCTTCTTAGAAACTTCATCTTGATCATTTGATTTGCCAAAAGCACCTCTGAAATCATTTGAATCTTTTATCTCCGCTGGAGAAAATAAATGAATGTTCAAGTCAATACTGGTCTCCCTCCCAGAAGGGCTTGTGGATGCTTGCCCAGGTATTGACTGGTCATCTACTGGGGCCTGCCTCATATTACACTCAGACTGATTAACTGAGTGATGATAGTCATCTTCTGATACTTCACCATGTACCTCAACTTCAGTTCTTTGCAAGAGAGGATGAAAGTCAATAGTGTTAGCATTTATGGTACCATTTTCAGTGGGACCTGTATTCTGGTTGTTACTTCCCTCAACCTGAATTTTCTCAAAGGGGAAAAGATCATATTTTCTTGACTGATTAATAAGATTTTGGACTGGATGACTGTATGATGAAACCACATCTCGAGGATACTGAAACAGCAAAGGATGCATCTGCAAATCTTGCTCAGCACCATCTTCTGTAGTATTTTCATTAGGGATCCCATTCTGCTGCAATCTAGAATTAGCTCTGTGATCAGGAAACAGATTTAGCTGTCTATAAGCACTTTCTGTAAAGGTTAGAGGTGGCACAGGATACATATCCTTTGCAGTATTATCCGAGGTGCCATGATAGTGCGTTGAATTTGGATGAAATGCCACCTGAGATAGGACACGGACAGAAGGAGGAAGGTTCACGGGAGGCAAGTCTGGAGCCAACTTGACAACACGACTACCTTTCTCTTTACTCATTTGGGAAGCTTGCAGTTGATCCAGAGAACCACATGATACCACTGGAGCTGTAGCAGAAGGAGCTCTCACAAATGAAGGGCCATCAGATGGGCAGTACATAAAAGGTATATACGAGGTGGTTACATCAAGTTTTGTACCACTTCCTTTCTGTGCTTCAACGTAATCACCTGTAGCACCACATTCTTCATCGAGGCCTGTGCCTGACTGCATTGTCATGCTTTTTCCAGCATTTCTTGGTAATGGCTGTTGACAAGGCATCATGTTGATGCTTCTACTATCTGTGTCTTCCAAAAATGCTTCGTTGACATATGAATCATCATCATTTTCAACATCCTCAGAAGTATTGTTATCAGCCTGTGATAAAAGCATTAACAAGTATGCTCAACAACATCATCACAGATGGAGATTAATTTCGAATATCTTAAAAGTTAAAAAAGCATCCTAACCTCTTGCCCATGGACTACTCGTGAATTTGGCATCAATGCTTTCAGCTTTCTCCTCTTTGCTTCATATGTTCGCCTTTTTTCTTTTTCGGCGTCACTTTTAGTGTAAGATTTCTGAACTCCACTTGCAACTCTCCATTGACGTTGGAGCAGTGAAGGATCCCTATGTGGCACTACAAACCTCCAAACTGATGTCCAATCATTTTTGAATACCCTCAGTCCCTGATATCAACATCAGAAGCAGAAGAATATAAGCAATAGAAACCAAACATGAAAAGCAGAATATAGGCTTACAAATTATCACCTCCTGGATGCATTCCTTCTCCTCAACTGTCAAAGGAGATGTCTTCATACGGCGAACCTCCTGCATCAGTTCAGATTACAATGTAATTAATTTGGAAGGCAACATTGATTTTTGCTGATGGCTTCTATTCAAAGATTAGTCAATAAACTCAAAATTTTTCCCTCCTGATGGTTGACCATAAAAAAACGCTACATGTCCAATCAAGTCAGCCAACCCAAATCAATATCAGAATGATGGAACATGCAGGCAGACTCTTTACAACATATATACATACTCTTTTGAAAATTTAGTGCCTTAATCACCCATGCAGTAGAACAAGCAGGTAAAATGCGTCCCTACTAGAACTTGTTAAGAAATCATCTTTCCAGTTTTCCACTGACTGACATTAAATTCATGCACTATGGCCATAACGTTGAAGTTTGCATTTTCCTAATCTTGACAAGGAATTTAAATAACATACTACTATTTTTGTTGTCACATAAGTAAAACAACAACAACAACATAGCCTTTATTCCCAAGCAAGTTGGGGTAGGCTAGAGATGAAACCCAAGAAACAAAGATAAAGGTTCAGGCACATTGATAGCTAGTCTCCAAGCGCGGGGCTAGAGATGAAACCCAAGAAACAAAGATAAAGGTTCAGGCACGTTGATAGCTAGTCTCCAAGCGCTCCTATAAAAAAAACTACTTCTTTGGAAATATTCCACTCCTTAAGGTCTCTTTTTACCGCCTCGTCCCAAGTCAGTCTAGGTCTACCTCTACCTTCTTTACATTATTGACCTGCTTTAGAACCCCACTACACAATATTAAAACGAAAATAAATCAAAATTATCAACAGGGTAAGTGCTGCTGCAGGAACTTCAGTACCTACACAACACAGGATTCCATAAAGGACTATTTTTTACAGACCAGTTCAGAACCAGAACTTCAATATTACACAAAACAGAATGAGAATAACATACTACCATTTTGTTTGCGTCAACTATTATGATATGCTATGCAATTCGATAGATGCCTTGTGCATAATGTCGAATCAAACTAGTGAATGGAAAAGGTCAAAATACATACTTTAACTGGATTATCAGGAGCTTTGGAAGAGCTACGATTCTTTTGTCTCACAAATATCTGCACCAAAGAAGTTATTTCACTTGGCATGCATAAAACACAGTCCGCTACAAGGAATTATAAAAGATTATGAGCAACTAACAACGTATAGGACCATAAATGAAGTAATAGGCGTTATAGAACTGAACAAACGTTCTCGGGTTAAAATTGTATGGAGATTAGATGCAGAATCTGATCCAAGCTTACTTTTTTGTACAACCAAAAGAAAAGCAAAGTAAATTGGTAACAAGACCTTCGACAATAAAATATTCAGACTTCGGAATCTTTATTAAACGAGAAAACAAAATCTGTTTTGGCAGTAATGAGTACAGAAATCAAAGTTTAGGCCACGAGTAATGCAAGGTAGAAAATGTCATTGCCATGTCAATCCAGTCTAAACAGCAGTTTGTGGAATACTGATTCCTTAAAGACATTCATGCTCCACATTATTCTAAACAATTTAAGTAATAACTACATTGAGCAATGCAAAGCACATTCACCAAAATTGATAAAAAAATTTAACGTGTACCAAGTACCAACTATTGATTATGTCTAACAAAGCATAAAAGGAACTATTTTTTCTTTTGAATCTTGAGGAAAATTTTGCAACGCAAAAATGAGTAACAAAAGAAAAATACCTGATGCTTCGTCTTACAAGGGAGAAAGCGCTTTTGTATTGCTCCCCAGTCATTATTATATTCCTGAATTCCTAGAGCTAACAATCTGCAGGCAGATAATATCTATTGAAACAAATGTGACAGACATCATATCAATTACACACTTTAAAAGGGGGATGCATGATGTCCTTTAGGCTAGCGGACAGCCTAAAGAACATCATATCAACCTTAATATACCATTAACCATAAAAAAGAAGGTGACCTCAAGGAAATCTGAGTATAAGGATGAAAGGAATAGCAAATGCTTTTGCATAAACCAGTGCCACTAATATAGAAACAAAAAAAGTACGCAACTCAACAAAAACTACAAATCTCTGCATTCAACACTCTTGATTTTTTATGTTCTGAAGTCAAGGTGGAAAGTAAGTATTCAAATCCACAGATATGATAAAATTAAGGACACGATGCATGACTTTCAAAAGAAATGACGGAGAATATGTAAACCACACCTGTCCTCTGCATCAGTGAAAAGCACTCTATTGGCCATAGCTGCAGGAGGTGGCTTATGAGGAAACAGTCCAAAATTGAAAAGCGAGAAGAATCGCTGTGCTAATCTTGCAATGTCAGCTGGAACAAGAGCAACTGTTTCCTTTTTAGTACTCTCAAGCAGGGTAGCAGCTAACGTTTTCTTCTGCTGTAACTGCCCAGATGAAACAGATGGTGCTGTTGGTGCACTACTTGATCTATCTTGAGCAATGTTGCTAGCTTCTTTGCAACTATTAATCACTGGTGAAGGAAACAGAGGCTCTTTCCTGCGGTTTCTGTCAGCAGTGCCATCCACATGACTTTTTCTATGCTTTATGACAGCTGTATATTCAATGTGAAAGCAAAGTTAAATTGGTGGCAAACAGAAAACACAAAATTTATACCCATACAGCGATCTTGAACTCACCAGTTGCGACGTCACTTAAATAGTCGAGGGTGAACTGAAGTGGTGCGACATCAAGGATGGATATAACAGGACTCTTGATTAATGGCATCCATTGGCATTCTGAATTCTCAGAGGAAACATGACTTGATGAGAGATGCTGGGGTTCAAAAAAGATATGCCGGTGCGGAGCAATCCTAGCCAATGCTTGATCGCGAGAGCCAACCAACTCAACTATCAACTTTTTGACATTATTAGCCACATCTTGTTTAGATGGATCAAGAACACATAGGGAAAAGGTTTGGATCAGGAGCTGGACATGCTCATATATCAACACATGCAGTTGGCCAAGTTGTTGATCAGTAAATCCACATGTTATAGGTGCACACGTTACTGATACCAATGATGAAGGGAAAACGACATTCTGGGTAGGATATTGCCATCCGAAAGCATGGGCAGGAGTCACCCCTGCCGTCGGAACATATGGCAGAATCGGTTTTAAATGAGTTTTATTGGAGTCATGACTATAGCTACCTGCCCCAGGCAACTCCGTGAATGGCTGCCTCTTCCTAGTCTGAGGCCTACGGCCATCTTTCTCCTTTCTACCATTTCTGTCATCATAGTTCTCAGCATGTTCATCGCCATCACTTTCTAAGGCCTCCTCAATCTCAAGCTCAAAGTCTGCATCATTATCATCTTCATCCAGGTTTTCATCCCCCTGGCATCCCTGTGTGTCATCACCTACACCAGACAGGACGGATGCAAGAAACTTGCGGTACTCCCCTTCCTCATCAACATTCTGAATATCACCATCGTCATCTGATTCCTGAAGGAAAGTCTCCAATTCCTCAAGTGAATAGTTTGCTAGTGAGTATCTCGCCCTTGTCCGTCTGCAAATTGCATCTTCCTCACTAGCTTCGAGAAATAGTTGATGAGGGTTTTGAACTGTTGGAGAACAAGTGGCCTCGCTTGGTAAAACTTCTTTTTCTGATCCATTCAAGCGACCTTCATCGTTCCCAGGATTAATCTGGGTTGGTGTTTTCTCTGGAAATAGTTCTTTGACAGCATCTTTAGATGTCAATATGTTTTGAGGAAGTGTACCGTCACTTGTGTTTTTATTAATTACATTATCCTGCAGATATGTCTCGCTGCTTGGTCGATTAACAGAACTATGTTCCTCGCATTCTGCTTCTGAAGTAAGGCTTGATGAGGTCTCAGATGGAGATCCTTCCCTGAGGAAAGGGTTAAAATCCATGTCCTCCTCCTCCACGTCATCATCAACTTCCATATTTAATTTCCTACAGTAGGAATTCCTACAACCTGACATCCATAATGTGTAAATAATTGCCTTAGTGATCTATACAATGTGTTCTACTTGCAAGAAAAAGGGGACAAGAGCATACATCGATAAAACTACAGCTTAACACGAAGATATGAACAAGCACCCCTGTAAGATGGTACTGCTCGACACTTGGGTTACACTCAGCACCCACATAACCAATATTTTATTGGCACGTAGCAACAACATAGTTTTAAGGCGTTTAAACCGCTCCTTCATAGCAGAATGCCAGGCATAGCACACTCATCTATATTTGAGAAAATATTAAGTTTTCAAATAAGCCAACTCTTAGCCAAACATGCAAATATAAGCTACAAAAAGATTACATCATAGATGATATAATCTAAAACCATAAGCAGGCTCATTGGTTAAAGGTCAGAACACATTTGTATGAATGCAAGTGAAGGGGTGACCTAGCTCAGCGGCAGAGTCTTTCTGTACTCATATCCTGGAGGTTCGGTGTTCGAATCAGCCCCCCTGCAAAATAAGCGAGGGACTACCTATTTATTTCCTTCCCCAGACCTCAACTTGTGTCATTGTGTGGGAGCCTTGGTACGCCCCTTATTTGTATGATTGACATTACATCCTACATCATATGGCTGATGTAGCGGGTTCATTGGTTACAAAGATGTATTAAAAGCAGCTACTGACAACATAAACAGAGTTCGTTTTAACACACTTAAATGTAAATCTTAATCCAGGTAAAGCCTTTAGAACATATTGGAAGATAAGCATGTGTGTCTATCGTTTATAGGTACAAGTTCTGTTCCGAAATGACCGACTTATATGCCAAAATCACAGGACGACCTATTGGTGTGTCCCCAATTCCACATTTTGGTAATCTTGGTGCCCTTCCAAATGCCGCAACACTTGACACAATAACATGCTGTATCACTTGCGACGACCTAACTCCCCAGAAACCAACAACTAAAACCCAACGCAAAAACAGGGGGCAGACGGGAGCAATATTATTACGACAATGGCCAAGGTGCAGACTCGTGCTAGATGAGTAGATTGCAGCCAGGCGTGGACTCAGGGTGAAAGCCCCATAATTTTTTTTTGGAGAACAAACTCACCCCGCACGGTGTGGCATTAACAGACTTACTGACATCGATCGACCTTGCACGCTGAAGAGCAGGAAAATGAACCTAATCGAGCACCGGATGGACGGATTGGGCTCTAGGGCACAACGCCGAGCATAATTCCACAACCAACCGAATGGAGATCGAGAGCTTCGAACTAGATTGGGAACACAAGAGACATCCGCCCCAAGCGAGCTAGGGTTACTTACCCTCGGAAGAATAACATGATCCACGCCCAGATGGTCTCAACTCCACACCACCACTTGACCACGGGCGGAGCGACTCTGCTCCCGCGGCCGCTGCGGTCTCAGGAGCGGCGCCGGAGGAAGGCCTCGCCGGCGTCGAGCTCGGCCGGTGCCGGAGCGAGAGGTTGGGTGCGCGCGTGCCGAAGTAGGAGAAAGGACCCCTTGGTCTGATTGCAATTCTGACAAGACTAATCGTGTGCGTGGGACCACTTGTCAGAGAGATTTTTTTTTTAGGGGTAGAGATATCCTATTTGCAATCGGGCCCATTATTTTGCCGGGTCGGCCCAGTTGGGCCCAGATGGAGGGGAGACGAGAAAACGAAGCCCAGTAACCAACCGGCCCACCCGCATCCTTAAACCCTAGCTTCCCCAGCAACTCGCTCTTGAGAGATCTTAACCGTCCGTTTGGATCGATAGGCTGATCTGAACCGTTGGTCTCTCCGCCCCCTTGCTACATATAAGCCGCCTTCGGCGCCGCGCCGTCTCAGCGCGTCATCCCCAACCTGCACGAGCCCTCTCGTCTCCGGCGGCGGAAGCGGAAGGAAGCAGGCGGCAACCATGGTGAAGGGACGCACGGGGCAGCGCGTCAGGCTCTACGTCCGGGGCACCATCCTCGGATACAAGAGGTGAGCTCCGCGTCGCCGCCTTTTCTCCTTTTGCAGTGCCCGGATCTGGTCATTTCTCGGCGCGATTAAGCTAACGGCGGCGGTGTTCGTGCAGGTCCAAGTCGAACCAGTATGAGACCACGTCGCTGGTGCAGATCGAGGGGGTGAACACCAAGGAGGACGTCGCGTGGTACGCTGGCAAGCGCATGGCGTACATCTACAAGGCCAAGACCAAGAGCAGCGAGACCCGCTACAGGTGCATCTGGGGCAAGGTCACCCGCCCGCACGGCAACTCTGGCGTCGTCCGCGCCAAGTTCAAGTCCAACCTCCCACCGGAGTCCATGGTCAGTGGCCTGCTAGCTACAACGTGGTGATGTGTTTCTTACCGATTAATTTTCTGTTCTGACACTAGTGTTTTGTTTTGGGTGCAGGGGCGCAAGGTCAGAGTGTTCATGTACCCAAGCAGCATCTAAGGTTAGCATCGACCAATGACCACCCTGCTATTGCATTTGATTTACTGGTAGATAATTATTCCGTTCTGTATTCGAATGATGTTAGAATGTCAGGATTGTTATTTATATTGCATTTACCATTTTGCTCTTAGATCCTATGCATAGGACTGTAGGTTAAACATGTGTAGGATTTAATGCTTTCATTTGGTTGTTTAGGAAGTTCCAAATAGTCCTAGAGCCCTTTGTGTTGTAATAACTGTCGTGTATTTAGCTGTGCACATGGTAATTGCGCTTTTGTGGGTTAGTGTGCTCATGTCGATGATGTCTTTGTTTCTCAGTTGAAAGTTTTCTGATTGTCTTTCCTAAAATAGAACATTTAATGCTGGTTGCTGATTTATGGTTTCTTAAGTTCTCACTGTTCTTGAGATGTCTCGATACTAGTATATGATGGGGGAATATAGGTTGGTTGATACCTAAATTATTAGAAGCAATAGGTGTTTTCGAGTTGTTTTCTATCATTGTTTTTGCTGGGTGTTCATTTTGCCATTTGATAATGTCCTTTTCTTGACATTGGACATCGCCACAATTTTGGTTCTTTTGTGGTTTTACCCTGTATAGGGTGTAGTGATGATTTGTTCAACTGGTCATGTTTGTTAAATATCAGTTCTATTATGTTGTCATCTCCATATTTCAAAACATTTGAGTTTATCAGTTCTCTTTTCTTTTATAGTTTTCTCTTTGAAACGGCAGATTTGTTAACATACAATATCATGTGGGGATTAATTAACATAGATTTACCAATTTGGCAGATTATATTTTCTTTGATGGGTCTTCGTTGCCCTTGTGAAGTTTTAACGTGTAGTACTTTTCCCATACAATGTTTCATCAACATAATGTTTGGCCTTGCTAATGTTGTTTCTTCTGTTGTCAAATGCAGGTTTTGTTGGAGTAGGCCATGCTTATTTCTTACCTTCTTGAGCTGAATGTGTGTTTTGGTGATCCTGTGCTGTGTTGGCAACTTAGATTGTTCATGTATTGAACCTGTGGAAGTCTTGCCGAAATTTGTTATCAAACAAATGAACCGTTGTCGTAATGTTATGCCATCACCAGAGCTTAATTTGCCCGTCTGTTGCTTATTTGATTGTGTTATTCAGTCCTTTCCCCGTATGATCGGTCTGCTGTGCTCATGTGCCAAATATCGAACGCCATGTGCAGTATGGTTGTCATATTTTTCTGGTTGAATGGTTCTGGTTGTTGTAACGGCATTTTGTATCGAATACCCATTTTGCTGACAAATCTTCTTTGACTCGAAATATGCTTGATAGTATTATTAATATCGTATTAAGCTAGTTTCTTACATTTACGTTATGTTTTTTCAATTACAGCCCTCGGGTAACTAAAAAAGCTATAAGCATGGTCTGGTTAGAGCTAATGTTTTCAAATGGTTTTTCGACAGACCATAATTGGTCCCTGTATAGAAAACTTACGAAAGGTTTGTCTGTTTATTCTGAAGATTTGAGACACCATCTTTTTGCATCTCGACTGCGGACGCACAGCACTACACATCCTCAACAAGAAATCGCCAATTCTACTAGTTCGCCAGTCTAACAATCTTTTTGCATCTCGACTGCGGACGCAAAGCGCTACACATCCTCAACAAGAAATCGCCAATCCCTACTAGTTCGCCAGTCTACCATAGCTCACCCAGCAAAGCTAGCTTAAGCAACAACACCAACGGAGCCAGAAAAAATCTGTCTTACCAGACAGGAAACCTGCAAACTCTCATCAGACACCATGTTGAACACTACACTTTTCTTATAAGTCTTCTGAAAAAAGGGTAACATTTCCTTTTCTTCAATTGCATAGCAGAATGGCTTCTTTTATTCATGAAAAGATCTTTACCCCTGGGAAATTTTTTGCACTTCCAATCAGCAAGCCAGCAACGGGCGATCAACCGTTAGCACGACCTAGGTGCTAAATTATACTCCATCCGTTCCAAATTATTAGTCATCCTAGGTGCCATTTTGAGTATCTAAGTTCATGGCATCATCTATAAACCTAGGCATATACTTGTCTAAATTAATAGCACTTGTACGGTCGGGCGCGCAATGCGCGCCCTATAATTATCTCAACAAAGAAAAGGTAGTAAAAAAACATAACATGAAGAGGGACAAACATGCAGAACATCACAATGCAGTAGCAAATTCTTGCATGAAATGGACACCGTAAGGTGTTTGTCTGACATTTACATAGCCATATTAAAGCACATCCAACCAAGGCGGCATCCAAGAGCATTAGAGTTAAGGTGTTCATCCGGCAAATGGAGACTTAAGTTTACAGCACATCCGATCACCAATCATAACTACTAAGCATAGAGTATCCCTAGCTACCAGGCATTCGATCAACAAAAACATCGGTGTTTGTCCGGCATAAACATGATCGCATTACATCACATCCTATCACCACAAATAGCACAAGTTCCCACAGGTTCCAATCATCATAGCCGGTAGCTTTTGATACTAATTACGAAAGCCACTGCATGTACCAACGCAAATGCTCTACGTGTTGAAAGCAGTAGACCAAGACGACATGTCGATGAAGACCGGCACTTGAAATGCTGGTTCAACACGGAGCAACCAAAATGGGCATGAGCTCACTGCTCATGCCGTAGTGCTGGGGCTGTAAAAAAGAAATGATGTTTAGTCACAGAACAAACAAATTCCTTACACAACCAGACTACGTTGCAACTTAGCCATATTGTCACCGGTTATACTAAGAAACGCTAATGCCCTAGCTATATTGTCATACTAAGAAACAAGTATGCCTCAGGAACAACATGAAACAACAGGAGCACTTAGCCAACAAATAACTTCATAACAGCTGACTTCGAATTACTGAAAAGACCAATATAGTTAACAGATATACTATCCAGGAGCACCTAGCCAGCACCAGCAACTATGAGGATAAACAGGGAAAAGGAAAAAGGAATAGGTACATGTATTTGAATACCTTACTGTATGTTTTTTTAACGAATTATTACAACTGTAGGTGGTCATTTGGATCAGCATACAATCTGAAATCTAAGACCAAGGTGTCCTGAATGCAGGAGAATCTTACGACTTTAACTTTGAAATTTCATGAGTAAATTGAACTTTTTTATTTTATAACCGAACTGAAATCTAAGACCTCTGTAGGTGGATCCTGAACGCAATAAAACCTTTAGTTATGAGACAAATAAACTCCTGTGTTTATTAAACCTTTAGTGTGCAACCTTAAACTGTTCAAACCAATGCGACTTGACCCTCTATGCCTGATAAGGTATTTTTAGCAATGTTGCAGCTCTGCAAGTTATTTTTAACCATTCATTCACAAGACAAACTTTTAATCTAGCATACATCTCTGCAAGTTATTTTTAACCATACCTTGCTTCAGCACATGGTAAAATATTTCCACACATGGTAAGTCATAACATACATTAGCTTCAGCACTAGGCACTAACCTGTCCTCAGCAGCAGCAGCCGCACTTCCACCGCTATCACCAACAGATTCTCCAGCTTGCTCTTCGGCAGACAGTCCCTTAGCAACCCTTTTGTTAGGGGATGGACGAGGCCTGCAGATATCAGCACAGACAAAGGGGTATTAGCTATTGGCAATGCAAGACCAGACATGAAACCAATTCGCACAATGCAAGCAGAAAGTGGAGGGCACAAACATCAACAAGAATAAATTCTTAGGAAAGCATATCTGAATTATTTCTTGCTCTCACTGATTAAAAGACCAGACATGTTTAGATTGTATGTGGCAAAAAATCATTTCTTACTCTTACTGATTAACAAAGTACTGGATCCACAATAGATCATCTAATGTATTTGAGCCTTTAGATTTTATGTGGCAAAAAATCATTTCTTACTCTCACTGATTAACAAAGTACTGGAAACAAAGGGAGTGTCACCAGCAGAGTCCATTACCTGGTTTTAGCAGCAGCTAGCACAGCAACACCGTCTTCGGCAGCGTGATCTGCAGCCTGTTCCCCAGCAAACAACTCCTTAGCAATCTTTTTGTTAGGGGACTGGCGGGTCCTGCAGGCGTACACATGTGGTCAGTGTGCAGCAGCAAGGCAGTAGGTCGGCACCATAGGAGGTCAGCAGAACTAACCTTTTTTTTTGTGGTAGACACCTGCTTTTTCGTCGACGACTTATCAGATAAGACAATAGCAAAAGTCAAGGTATCAGTCTGTGATAGAACACACAATAACAAGAAGTCAGTCATACTAAATCAATTAATTTCAGATGCTGGACTACTGCAATCAGCACATGGAGCAGCAGTAATGATTGTCTTACCTCATCGCCGGCAGCGTTCTTCCCTCCCTGCGGCGTGTCCGTCAGATCAGCTGCAGGCAGGCCCATTTTGCTTGGTGCAGCGCTTGAGGTAAGGCTATTCTCAAAAGTCATTGGCATCTGTGACAAAGGCAAATGGTTGCTACTCTGAGGAGTGTCCACGCCTGGAGTAGCACCTCTTGAGAGTATGAGAGATGATGTCTGAGATCCTGCCGGTGTTGGTGGTATAACAGTAGCTCCACCATTTATCTCTGCCACCACTGCATTAACCTGGAAGGTAATGTTTCCTGACTCGATTGTGCTATCAGTGAAGCTGACATTCCACATGTAGGTCCTTTCAAGAAGCTTTGTAATCTCATCAGGGATGAACCCTACTGGGTTATCAGCAACAAGGGTGTCAGCTGCTTTCTTGGTCAGTCATTGGGCTATCCGTCCAAAAACAATGAAATTGGTGTCACCAGTCTCATCTCCAGCAAGGATAGCAAGCTTGTACCTACACAAAGTGAAGAATCAGCTAAGCGCAACAGGTCAGCATGCACTACATGGCCTACTGTTCAGAGAAAAAACTAAGAAAGAGGGCTTACCTCTGAGTGGGTATCCCAACTGCAGCACAGCTAGGATTGGTGCATTTGTAGGAATCTCCATGACGCTTAGCTGTCTTGATGCATTTTTTGCATGCATTGTACCACCAGGACTTGTCAATCTTCCTTATAGTCACCATAACCAAGAATTCATCTTTCTGCAGAAACACAAAGCAGGCAGCAATTAGGATACGGACGAGTCAGATAAAAGCGCAGCAATAAAATCGAATGATATTAGCAGTATTGGTATTGTAGTACCTTGCACTGAAAAGGGTTGAGGTTGTTGATATCAGAGATCTTTTTCTCCTGAGCAGCATTCTTCATTTGAGATGGGACTGCATCCTCAGCCCAGCTAATTGGCTGATGTGTGGCTTTTGCGCTGTCCAGCAAAGCAAACTGAAGTTAAACTCTCAAAGATACATCCACACGACAAAGACGCAGATCATGAAAATACTTGAAGTGGCAGAACAGATCATACCTAGCCATGAGCTGCTTCACCTCTTTGACCTGAGGGTTTATGTACCATTTGCATGATGAGCTTGCTTCACCTCTTTGACCTGAGGGTTTATGTACCATTTGCATGATGAGCAAATGATGAGCTACCAGTAAGGGATAGGACACCATAACTCTTGACAAGCATACCAACAAAGATGACAATTTGGGGCGAGGACTGACTATTCTTGTGCGTCTCTTCAGCTGGGAACGAAGTGGCCCGCTCTCCCCAGAGCACCACTTTCAGCAATGTACCACTACAGTAGCAGCAAAAGCAAGTGTTGGTAACTTGAAACTATGGCAAAAACATAAACAACACATAAACAAAGCTTATGAGCAGACCCATCTATACCTTGGTTCACGGATCATGACTGTCCTCCTCTGAGTTTCACCCTGCTTCATCCTTGTTTGTATGGCATCCACATTTGAGATAGATGTGATCACTCCAATGACAACTATTTTGAGAGAGAATACTATAAATAATCTAAAAAAAGACAATCCATAGCACAGATACAAGAAGCAGGCACACTACACACTCTACCTGTGAACATAGCTACGCTGTCCACGCGTGACTGAATCTGCTCCATGGAAACAATTGTGTATGCATATTCTGGGAAAGCAGGAGGGATTTAAGCCACCTCTTCTATCTTGGTCCACTTTGAAAAGGTAGCCATCAGATCATTCGGAACCGGTCTGTAGACACCAGACTTTTTGACCCGGAAGTAGCAGAAGTTGTAGACCCTTCCTTCTTTTACCATCTGCTTGATCATATCACTATGAGCAGGATAGACCTGAGCATGCATGGCATTGCCCTGCCCAACAAAAAATGCAAGCACAAACAGTTATATATGCAAGGCAGGTTAGCTAAGCAACATGCTAAAGGACGTTGTGTACCTCCTCATCAACAAGAACCATGTCTGTATGCAGCAGTTGTGACTCATCATGAGGATTGTACAGCTCCCAAAACCTAGCAACACACACGCATATGTGCTGAGAGCAGTCTCCTTCTATAAGGTGTGGAATCAGCATGTCTCCTATCTGTAGATAGTCAGAGGCCATCAGCACACATATATAGTTAATAACAAAGTCATACACAGGTACGCACGAAAGCTTATAGACCAACAGATGTTCACCTTGGACCAAAATGCACACACCAAAACTTACAACAAAACAGTTAGCTAACAGCGAGTAGTAGCCAACAAAAGCACACATCATGATACGATGTAAAAAGCACTTGTAATGACAAAATTATGTACAACAAAAGATAGAGGTGCAGCAGAAACATTAGGCTGATGCCGCATCAGCAGCATCAAGAACCTCCTGGTACACCACATTTCGCGTTTTTGACCCACACGAACCATCTTCGTTTTCAATCAGAATCCTCAGACCACTCCTAGATGTAGCTCTTGAAATAGCAATGTAAAGTTGTCCATGGGTAAACACAGGTCTTTTAAGGTAAATGCCTACCCTTGATAGGGTCTAACCTTGACTTTTATTGATCGTCATTGCATAACACACACGCACAGGAAACTGTCTCCATTGCAATGTAAAGGGCCATTTTACATCTGTTGTGGTAAGGGCAGTCCTAGGTATATAGACAGTTTCACCGACGTTCGTTCCCATTAGAATTATGCACTGCAACACACGTTGTCCAAGTTCACAAATGAGCAGCCTTGTTCCATTATAGAGGCCTATATTTTGATTCAGGTTTCTTAAAAGCATGACCACAGCACCTTTCTTGAGCACAAGTTTATGGCAAGGGAAATTGCTTGTTTCTATAGAGTTAAGGAACTCAGTAGGGTAAAGTATATCAAAATCAGGAATGGGCTCAGATGTTTTCGATATTGTGTCACAACTTATGTACTGCACACTCTCACCAAGACGCAAGGAAACAATATATGTGTTGATCTCATCAACCGTGGAATTATTCGGGCAGACAATGGCTCGTGATGCTAAATAGGTTGGATCTCGATACCTAGTTAACAAATCTGGGTACACCTCAGACACAACAGCACTGATTTTGTCACCTTCGGTACGAACAAGCAAATCATCAGGAATCGTGACCCATGACGCCTCGGTCTCATCTCCTATTTTTTCAGCAGCGAGAGTACCATCACCAACAGCTAGGACCCATTTACTGAATTTATCAAGTTCATTGTGTTGATCTCCTCTTAAGTCAGGGTTCTGGAGACGCATGTTAATGTGCAATTTCAGAAGCACCACATGCTGCCATAACCTAGAATTCGTAATAGATGCACCGACCACAGCTGAACGTGATCCTTTTCGCACTACTGACAAGATTTGCCTAAAATCACCACCAAGAACAACAGGTTTTCCTCCGAACGGAAGCATCGCGTTGCTAGGCGTATGTTCTGAAAGGATATCTCGCATCGTCCTATCCAACGCCTCAAAACAACGCCGATTGGTCATTAGAGCCTCGTCCCATATAATAAGCGCGGCGACTTGTATTAATTCAGCAAGCATAGTACCTCGTTTAACCTTACACGTAGCAGCATCATTTATATCGAAAGGGATTTTAAATCTGGAGTGTGCAGTACGCCCCCTAGGCAGCAGCAGGGACGCCACACCAGATGATGCGACTGCAAGCACTATTTTTTTCTCGGATCGTAACTTAGCAATTATAGCATTCCATAAGAAAGTTTTCCCTGTGCCTCCATGACCACACACAAAGAAAAAACCACCAGAACCACCTAGAACACGGCCAGTTACTGTGTCGAACACTTGTTTTTTATCAGCATTCAGTTGGGAAATCAAAGAAGAGGCGTACATGGATAAAATCAATGGTTCGGGATCAAGTTCATCATTAATCAACCTATTTTCAGTCAGGCCACAGCCCTGTGTCGTCAGCCTTGGCAAGTCATACATATTTATGTTGCCACCATTATTAGCAAAGAGGTCTGTTAATTTATGTATAAGAAGGTTCATCAGTTGTTCTTGAGGGACAATATAATTTGGGTTACCAAGTGCATTTCTCAACCCTTTCTGTATGTCATCAGTGAAATAAAGCCAATATTTATCAAACAAGGCATGCACATTACGAACAGAGCAGAAGAGCACTACGGTGACAAACAAATGTCTAAGCTGATTTGCTGACGCACTCACTATAGCCTCATCAAACAATAGAATCCACTCATTATCACTTTCAAGCAAACCTCTCGCCTCACAGGCACCTTGAAACGTTGTGTACACCACATTGTTGAAGGTTCTTACATCAGCATAGTTTTTCGCGCCCTTAACTATCATCAACAACATGCGTAGGTAATAAAGCTCACCAGCAGTAGGGTGCACATAATACATACGACCTATCTTAGCACATGACGCTCTCTTTCGCCAATGGCGGTCAGAAGCAACCTAGGTCCATTCCTTTGGAAAATCACAGTATGTTAGGTGCCTAGCGTCCTCATATTTCGCATTCGCTTCAAACCATTCAGTCAGCATGGTACTCTTTGCCTCTGGGCTATCAGCCAACGCTCTTAGATCAGCGTCTGGTTCATATCGCACGTGATTCATTCCTGGAAGATGAACCCACAGTCGCTCTACCGGAGGCATTCTATAGTGAATGTCAAACTCAAAGGCACGCCACAAAGCCTCGCAGGCAGTTAGAAACCTAGCATCCATGTACTCTTGGATCTCATTTTGTGGAGGCAATTGAGGACCAAGAGATGCATTCGATGTTTTAGCAGTGACCTCAAAATATATTCTCGCCCTATCACTTCCTTTCGTGACGTATTTAAATAGGTACTTAATCATGTTTGATTTATTACACCACTCCACATTGATGTGTGCATTGTATTTCTTCAGAAGACTCATGTTGTAAGGCACTACATTCCTGTTATCTAGTTTAATACCATTTTTCAAGACATATCCGCCATCATTTCTACGTTTGTATATAGTAAAACCAAACTCATCGACAATTGTTTCGTCCTGGAATGATTTTGGAAAGTTTTTCGAACACTTGTCATATTTCATGCAAGGGCATCTTTTGTTGGCATCACCACATGGACCGTGTATCATGAACTCCTCAACTAAAGCATAGCCTAGAGGGTCTGCATCCTTGTCTGGTATTTCTGCGGAGATGAAGGCATCAATGGCTGAAGCATTGAACTCAGGGTTTGAATCAGCCAACCAAACAAGGCAGTGTATGTGTGGCAGGCCACGTTTCTGGAACTCTACAGCGTATAAAACTGCACAAATAATGGTGCGTGTTAAACAAGTTAATGATGAAGGTTGCAGAGTAACACTAAAAGCTAGGCTGCAGAAAAGCTCACCTGCACGGATCGCGCCAAATGTTCTTCCCTCCTTAATGTCCTCTATGAATTCATCGACTTTCATATGGTAAACTCTCACAACCAGATCAGAACGGTCGCTAGGCTGCTGGCCAGGCTCGAATCTCAACGCATCGGCTATTTCTCTGCACTTAGAGTTGCATGTGAACGTCACAAAAAGGTCAGGAGGGCCATATACCCTACATATGGCCATAGCATCCTGGTAATTCATCACAAGATATCGCCTCCCACCGGTAAAAGAGGCAGGCATAATAACTATCTCACCAACAGAACTCGCGCTAGTAATACCTTTACCAATCGCATCAGTTATTCCCTGTACAGACTCGCACCGCAATTCTTTTTGGTGGTCAGCTAACCACTTAAGCCTAGAGCCTTCGACTGTGGAATAAAAGTCAACAACCAGTTGGTCACTCAACCTGCCATAACACGTGAATGGATTCGCCTCGTTTAGTCTGTAGTGCATGTGAAACCTACCAAATTCAAGCATGGTAATGCATTTACGGGTCAAGCCAGACTCATCAGCATCTGAATATTCCATGCCAAGATGGAAGCCATGTTCTCCGTAGGGAAACAGTAGAGGGTACTGCAGGGCTAGGTAAGATGGATGCAAACACGAAACTCGCTTAAGTCCATGGTTTCTATCTTGCACAAGGACATCATAAGTATACTCCTCTGCAGAGTAATCACCCACTATTATCGCTGCAATCTCACCACTTGTAGGTAGGTTGTATTGGACATCATGACGCGAGTTGCATCCTAACAAACGCAACGTCACTTTCTCGTCGCCAGCCTGCTCCAAGCGTTCCCTAGCAAGCCTGAACGCTTTGACAAGACTATTATGCTCATTCAGCATGTCTAAGAGGGCCTGCACAATATCTGGGTCTGGCTGGTTGGAAGCAAGATCATCAGCCTGAAACAGGCCTAGACGGTTGCTTGATTCGTGCTCGGTATCATATATGTAAAGCTGCGCAAATTTCGGTCGTGAATTATTTTTGGGCACCAAGGAACCAATACGATGGTGAACAACCCCATTTATTCTGAAAACATAAGGAGCAGTTCCATTATTTATCGTCTTGTCAACAGATGCACCTAAAGAGGTGAATGCGAACATGGAGTTGTAGGATCGTAGCTGCCTAAGAAATTTCCTGGACCGTGAATCGCCATCGAATCTCAATAACTCAGCAAGAGGCGCAGGTGGTTTCGCATAAGGTTTCAAACTGATTTTGGCTCCTCTACAACACAAGTTGTACACAATTTTTCTTTTTGAAACAACAGACATGGTTTTTACTCGTTCCTGGAACCAAAAAACCGCACCACAATAGGGACACTCATGTGTCGGGCCACCATAGTAAGACCGTTCCTTGTAGGAATCTACAGATGCACACAGGGAAATCAGGGCAAACATAGCAGCAGGGATAACAATCATACTCTCCTAAAAAGTAATACCCACAAACCTTTCCGATCTTCTACGCATGTCTTACCAAGAGGAGACACTACAGGCACGGAAAGGCCTGCAGGGGAGGACCTCTGGCAGTGCATCCTACTAAGGCATCGACGCCGATTAGTCCTTGCTACCTCTATAGGAAAATCCATGAGGCTCCTTTTTCCTGTTTAGTTTAGGTGAAGCAGAAGTTAACTACCTACCAGAACACGCCACGAAATAACAATTAGCGGACTACTCACTCGCTGCCATTTGCTGACCCGGAGCCTGGGCGTGCACAGGCACATGACCAGCCTGAGGTACGCTAGAGGATGCACCAGTGCCACTAAATATTGGCCGTCTAAGGAAACCTTGTGAAACTGCAAACCTTCGCCTCTGACTCTTTTCGCGGCAGCGCACAACCCTCTCACACGAAGGACCAGGCATCACTAATAGGCTGGGCAACAACATAGGATCAAAAGCACAACACCTCAGATTCACCCCACGGTAGAAACTCATGCAAACCCAAATCAATCAACAGAATTAACAGGCTTAGCAAGGAACTCAATGTACTGTCACCTATATCACAAAACATATGTACTGCTTTAACAAGGAAAGCACTGTGGCACTAAAAAAACCATAAAGGCATATATCACCTATATAAAAGACAGTTTAGGACCAACAACTCCTTCCCTACTATCTCTTCACTAAGCCTGCTAAGGCAGAAGGCCCCATGTCAGTTCAGGAAATAAGACACAACTATAGATAGGAAAGAAGAAGCAACTATAGATAGGCAAGAAGAAGGATTCATATATTATGAAGAAGAAAGTCACATTCTTCATGAGACAGTAAGCAGCTAGATAGAAGAGAAAGAAAAGCATTTATCTTCTTACCAACAATGTATATATATTTTTTTTTACCAACATGTATAGATAAGAAAGAAAAGCATTTATAGTCAGGAAAGAATTGACAGAGGAGAAGAGGGCAGCACAGAAGAGACCAGCAGCTCCTTACACTACCACTTTATATGTCATACTTTTTAGCTCTTCTCACTGATTTTTTTTTTCCACCAACCCATTAAGGCAGAGGATATTGGATGAGACCAGAACAAAGATATCCATCAAGGTAAATTCTCTCCTATCACTCAAGTTATTCATCCACTAACCCTGCTAACTCAGGGCGCACTAGATTAGATCACGACAAAGTTCATCAAGACAAAAGCAGCGATTCAAAGATATCAGGCCACAGCACAGGTTGAAGGAAGGCCACATACCTTTCCAAAGCTAGGAGGACACCTCAAGAGACAACAACCTTCCAACCCAGCACAGACCAAGCGAAGAACACCTTTAACCTTGCCAAAGAAAACACAAAAGCACATCATTGCACCTACAAAATTCAGAGGCGGCATGGCAAAGCTCAGAATGCCAGAATCTAAGCAGTCAGCTTTATACAGAAGCAATCCAAGCATGGCAAACCTGCTTCTCCAAACAAAAGACCTTGCTACAGAAAACATATAAGCACACCAGTGCAACTACAAAGGCAGAGGCAGGCATGGCAAAGATCAGAATGGCAGATCCCGAGCAGCCAGATCTATTTCAAAGCCAAGTAGCAGAGCATAACACATGTGATTAATCAAAGCACACTACTGCACATCATACCACCATACACCACACTATTGTACACTACTCTGCTCTAAGCATGGCAAACATTAAGAATAGACACTACATCTCCACATACACACAATGCAGGAAGCACCCTAAGCATAGCAAACATGATTATCCAAACAAAAGGCTCGATGACAGGAGGAACTCACGTGAAATCTCGTCTACCAGAGTCATGAACCTCACTGCAACAACAAGAAAAAGAAGACGTCATCATTCATCATACAGAAAAGGTACAACAAAAAATCGCTGCCACAAATCCCCGGCTCACCTTCCTGCAACCGCGAGCACTGAACCCCACTGCAATCTCAAGAAAAAAAAAGGAGATGTCGTCAGCCATCACACAAAGAAATTGCAGAACAGACAAACCGCCGCCAAGAACCTCCGTCTCACCTTCCTGCAACGGCAAGCACCTCTCTGAACTCAGGTCACCGACGCCATGGAGTGCGCCCACCAGCACAGGGACGCGAAAGATCTACAGATTAGGCAAACAGTAAGCAGCCGAGGCAACGGGAGGAAAGGAGCAGGGGGCACAGGAAAAAGCCAGGGTCCATGGATCTAGACCTAGCTGTTTGAGGAGAGGAGATCAGCCGAGCGGGTTAGAGAGGGGATGAGGAAAGCTCGCAGCTTTGGGAGCCGAAGCGAAAGAGAAGCAAACGGAGGGAGAGGCGGCAAAGGGGGTGGAGGCGAACTTGTCTGGGCGGCGGGAGAAGTGTTGGTGGAGCCTGGCGAGGGGCGCCTCCCTCCCCCCGATGCTCCGACGTGACGGGTATGCCCTGGTGTCGCCGCGAGAGAGAAGGTGAGGGGGGCCTCCTGTACGACGTCGCGCAACTCGACGCTCGGGAATTGTTCCGGCGGGGAACAGTGAGGGGGCGGGCCACTGCACGCCGCACGGACGGGACGGGAGCCTCTCCTCCCAGTCTCCCACGCGCCCACCGGATGACATGTGGGGACGGGACTCCCAGGGGCCATCGCAGGAGGCGAGGCGCTGATATTTTGCGCACATCGTTGCCTCCGCCAGGCCGCGCGACCGATCCGCTGCCCTCATTCCCTGTCAGTGGGCCGATCTCTATGTGGGACCCAGCGGTCAGTCAAGGTGGCGGAGTAGAGTAGCGGGCCATGCACATGGTGCTACGGGAGCACCACGCGGGCTCTGCCGTGCCGAGCGAGCAGCGCGCGGGAGGAGCGTTCGAGGGTACGTGTCGATCTGCGGAGCGCTCAACACGCCCGGGAAACGTGGAGGGAGCTCCAAACAGGAGTGGCTTTTAAGAACTTTGATATTCAATTAATCTAGTAAAAAGTTAGGATGACTAATAATTTGGAACGAAGGGAGTAATCGGAAAAAGGTAGAACAGTAATGAAAACGAAGAACTCAGATTTGCATACCTCCTGGAATCTCGTTGTCACACACAAGGCCATGAAAGCCGTAAACCATGACCGGCCTTCACCATGTACACAACCAGGGCTAGACGAAAAGCTCGTAACTCGCTAGCTCGTTCGACTCGCTCGTTAATGGCACAGCTCGAGCTCGACTTGTTCTATAACAAGCCAGCGTTTTATAACGAGCCAGCTAATTATCAAGTCAGTAAATTTAAATTGGCTCAATCCATTTGATCTAGTGGAACAAACAATTGATTATATGGTTTTGGATATTTTATTTTTAAGTTGTTTTGTTTCCTATGCTAAACAATACATGTTAGCGTTTGAACGGGCATGTGGTGGATACTAATTATTTTGGGCTATGATGATTGGGCAAAACGAGCCGAAACGAGCCATAATTAGTGATTATGTGTTAGTATATCTTCCCTCTACATTGGCTCGCGAGCCAAACCAGCCGAGCCAGGCTGATAGCTCGTTAGTATAACGAGTCGAGCTGGCTCAACATCCAGCCCTATACACAACGTATGACATTGCTTCCCAGCGCACGAAAAGAAATGAGCAATAGATCTCACCATAGCCCATGAGATCTGTTCCATTCCATTCTATTTCGGGAAATTTGTCTGCAGCACATTCCTCTCAGCAGTCAGCACATTCTCAGCTGGAAATGGGGAGGACCAACCCATTTTGGGAATGTGTTGCCCACAAAACAGCACTTTGAAGATGTGCTGCACACAAATTTCCCTTCTATTTTCAGGTACATTCAACAGTAAGAACTGAAGCAGCATTAGATGGAGACCTCCTAATACGTGTAAATAAAATCACAGTTCGGTCGTACGGCGATGACAAGAAGCTAGCAGCAACACGAATACAACACACGATCGACTTTCACACGCGACAGACTATGCCGACGAACTCATCGAAGTTCCTCCTGCACGCGCCGCCTGGCGCGAACGCCGCGGCCACCATGGCCTGCAGCTCCTCCGCCCTGTCTCTCATCCTCCTCCCTTCCTCCCCACGCAGCATCCCCTCCACGGCCTCGGCCACCGCGTCACGCGTCATGGCCCCCTCGAACGCCTTGCCGAACCCCCACACCCTCTCCACGGACCTCGCGTTCATCCGCTGGTCCCCGAAGAAAGGCCGGCACGCCATGGGCACGCCACAGGACACTCCCTCCATCACCGACGCCCACCCGGCGTGCGTCACGAACGCTCCCACCGAGCGGTGGCGCAGCACGGCCACCTGCGGCGCCCACGGCACCACCAGCCCGGTCGTCCCGGCGACGCGGTCGAGGAACCCGGTGGGGAGGAGAGGCCATGAGTCCTCGCGTAGGGACCAGATGAACGGCGCTCCGGTGGCCTCCAGCCCGGCGGCGAGCTCGCGGAGCTCGTCGGCGCGCGGGGACGCCACCGTGCCGAAGCTCACGTACGCCACGGCGCGCGATGGGTGGCGGTCCAGCCATTCGAGGCAGCCGTGCGGGTCGGCTGCTGCTGGGGAGGTGGCCTTAATGTCGTCGTCGGGGAGGAGGAGGTGGTAGGGGCCGAACGGGAGGGCGTTGGGGAGGAGATCGGCGAGGGCAGCGGTGACTTCGGGTGGGTCCAGGCCTGGGAAGGCGTTGAGCGCAACGGCGGCGGCGGCGCCGGATTGTGATAGGCGTTGCGCCATGCGGTGGAGGAGGAGGTTGATCACGTAGTTGAAGTCGCCGGTGACCACGCCGTCGGGAAGGTCGCCGACGCGGTAGCTGCCGAGTCCCGGGTGTGTAACCAGCAGTTCGTTTGCCCTGCTCGCCGCTGCAAGCGCAAAAAGGCATGCATCAAGATGACATTTTTTTTGTGAAATGGCTACTGTACAACTTAAAAGAGTAGCGATGAGAGAATGATCAAGATAGAGCACCTTGGTCGCCGACGTCGGCCCGGAGCTCGTCGGTGCGGAGGTGAGCGAGGAGCGCGCACGACGCGGCCGTCCAGACTGGCACCCACGGAGCTCCCACCGCGGCGGCGGCCTCCGCCGCGTGCCAGACGAACGCGTCCGCGACGATGCAGCTGACCCTCACGCCGCCCGCCGCGGCGCGGGCCGCCTCGAGCCCGGCCTTGACGCCGCCGTGCTCCGCCGCGGCCATGAACATCTCCATCTGCCGGGGCACCGGCACGGCGCCCTTCTCCGCCGCGGCTGACGCGCCGTCCGGGACCTCGACGAAGCGCAGGTTATTCGACGGTGGCAACCCGGCGCCGGCGGCCTTGCGGAGGTGCGCGATGGAGGCCGCGGTGGAGAGGAACGAGAGCGTGGCGCCCGATGGCGCCGCGGCGGCGGCCAGCGCGCGCGCGAAGGCGAGCAGCACGGCCGCGTGGGAGCTGAAGGGGAACGCGACCACGGCCACGTGCGGCGGCGCCGTCGGGGAGGACGCGGCGGGCGCCATCGATGGAGGTGGCGTTTCGAGCTAGAGGTTGTTGTTGGCTTCGGCGGTGGTGGATGATGAATTGATGGCTGATGCCTTGATGTGCGGCTTCTGTTGCGGCGGCGTTTTTATACTCGGGGTGCGGTCACGCGCGGCGCACCTGCCGGTCGCCGTGAAACAGGGGAGCTGGAGGTTGAGGGGTTAGGTGAGGTGAGGGCACGCGCGGTAGGGTGGCGGAGCAGTGGCGTGGCGTTCCGTGGAGTTTGGGATCAGCCGTTGGCCGGTGGGAGGGTTTGGGTTGGCTAGTTGGCTTGCACCGTTGCACGTCGTGCTCGCGTCCATTTCAGCCACAGGGGCGCCATCTGACGAGTCAACGTATCTGGCACGGGACGGGAGTAGTAGGACTGTAGGAGGGCGTCGTCACCGAGCCAGGTGGGCGCGGTTTAATTTCATCATCAGATCACATACAACGAATGCAGGAGCTGGACACTAGGCAAAAAGGCCCAGGATGCTGTGTATGCTGAAGGAGAATAAATGGGATTTAGGTACAATTCGGAGTTGGTGCTTGGCATGGGAAACATCATTCATTTCATTCAGTAGTTGCTTAAATAATAAGCTGTAAATTACTCTGAAATAATAGGAGAGGGACTTGTCCCACTGCCCGCGTGTCGGCGGGCGAGTCCCTCTGCACTTCGTATGGCCCTTACGATTACCATATGACACCACACCTTACCTTTCATCTTCAACAACAGAGAATTATCGACCATTGTTGTACCCTCCCATGGCATGTCGCATCTCTGCGATCCAGTCTCTGTTGTTATAGTGACTCAACAGGATGAGTTTGATGTTTATCTGCTTCACCATATATAGGGGTTGTTTAGATGGTGGAGAAGTGGGGAAAAGTATTGTAGCAACTGTGTTGGGAAGTGTGTTTTGTGAGATGGAGGAATAGTGAATATCCAATGAATAGTGAATATCTGGAGAAGTTATCTGCGAACTAAACTGGTCCATAGATCACTTCAGTAGTTTATGGTTATATAAATTGAATTTTTTTCAATTACATCAAATTATGTTTACCAAAATTTTAAATATAATGTCTAGATCTTGCAATTTCCCGTCGTTCCTCTTGTGATGGGAATGAGAAACCGAAATAAGAATCCTTGCATCAACCTGGTTTCTTGAAAACATTTATCTTTGGATTAGGATACCTTTGTCAAATCATTTTGGCTAGTAACTAGTATGATGCTTCCATACCCTTTGAAGCTTTATGAGAGGAGGGAGCTGATTCTCACGAGAAAGAACACCATTTTTTTATGATTCTCGTTCTACTAAAAAATAATAATACACACGTTCCAAAAGGGCAATGTATCCGTTGTCCAGAGGCCACCCATCTATTTTGGGCTGGCAAACGGCCACCACATCCCTGAAATGGCATGCTTAATAACCGAGGTCTCAATCTTTAAGCAGGAGCCCAAGACGGCGACGCCCCCCCTTTGATCGATCAGGCCATGGCGCAACACTGAGGTCCCCGTCGTCGTGTTGTGGCTGGTGAGCCAGCTGACGGTTAATCCGGCGGGCGGCCATCGCGCCGGAGGCCAGGACGAGCACACATTTATAGGCCGCCGTGCGTCGTCGCCGGCGTCAGTTATATATATACATATATAGATGGGGCGGTCGTACCATGACTTGAAAGATGCGGCGGCGGGGGACCTGGGCTACCCGCTGGTGGCCGTGTGCATCGACAAGGACAAGAACAGCCAGAACGCGCTCAAGTGGGCCATCGACTCGCTGGCCCAGAAGGGCCAGACCATCGTCCTCGTCCATGTCAACACCAAGGGCACCTCCGGCGGCATGGAGGACGCCGCCGGGTTCAAGCAGCCGACCGACCCTCACATGAAGGAACTCTTCCTCCCGTTCCGATGCTTCTGCACCCGCAAGGACGTGCGTGCATGATCATATATCTCTCTGTGCGTACGTGTTGATCCATGTGGTGTACTTGCCTGAAAAAAATCTATGTCTCTGTGTACGTGCGTGCGTGCGTGCAGATCCAGTGCAAGGACGTGGTGCTGGACGAGCACGACGTGGCGAAGGCGATCATCGAGTTCACGGCGCACGCGGCGGTGGAGAAGCTGGTCCTGGGCGCCACGGCGAGGGGCGGCTTCGTGCGTTTCAAGGCGGACATCCCCACCACCATCTCCAAGGGCGCACCGGACTTCTGCACGGTGTACATCGTCAACAAGGGCGGCAAGGTGTCGTCCCAGCGCAACTCCATCCGCGCCGCGCCGCGGGTGTCGCCACTCCGGTCCCAGATCCAGGCCCAGGCCCAGACCCTGTCGGCCCCCAAGCCCGAGCCCCCGTCGACCCACCGGTGGTCCTCCTCGTCCAGGGGCTCCGACACATCCGAGACGCCACGTGTCGACAACTTCCGCTCCCCGTTCGCCCGCGGCGGCGCTGGCAACACGCGCAGGTCCTACGCCGACCTCAGCCACATGCCCATGCCGGACTCCGCCGACATCTCCTTCGTCAGTAGCACCGGTCGCCGGAGCATCGACCACCACCCGGCGATCCCTCCCCGGATGTCCAACAGCTCAGCCGACAGCTACGACCATAGCTTCGAGATGTCACGGACTCCGAGCAAGTGGGGTGGTGACTCCTTTGGTGGCGGCATGGATCACACCTCCTTCTCCCAGACCAGCAGCTCCTCCTTCTGCTCCTCCCTCGGCACGGTGACTTTGTTAATTAGCTTCATTTATTGCTATTCCAGTGGTTCAACTCGATCACATGCATCTTCAACGGTGGATGTGCATATATATATATATATATATATAGATATAAATGTATATATATAATATATATATGCAGGACGATGTGGAGGCGGAGATGAAGAGGCTGAGGCTGGAGCTGAAGCAGACGATGGACATGTACAGCACGGCGTGCAAGGAGGCGCTGACGGCGAAGCAGAAGGCGATGGAGCTGCAGAGGTGGAAGATGGAGGAGGAGCAGAAGACGCAGGTCACGGAGGACTCGGCCATGGCGATGATCGAGCGGGAAAAGGCGAGGGCCAAGGCCGCCATGGAGGCCGCCGAGGCGTCGCAGCGGATCGCGGAGATGGAGGTCCAGAAGCGCATCACCGCGGAGAAGAAGCTCATCAAAGAAGCCGAGGATCGCAAGAGCCGCGGCGGCGTGTCGCACGAGGTCGTCCGGTACAGACGCTACCGCATCGAGGAGATCGAGCAAGGAACCGACCGTTTCAACGACGCGCGCAAGGTAGGGGAAGGAGGGTACGGCCCCGTGTACAAAGGCTTCCTCGACCACACACAGGTCGCCATCAAGGTGCTCCGCCCCGACGCCGCGCAGGGGAGGTCACAGTTCCAGCAAGAGGTCGAGGTGCTCAGCTGCATACGCCACCCAAACATGGTGCTCCTCCTCGGCGCCTGCCCCGAGTACGGCTGCCTCGTGTACGAGTACATGGCCAGCGGCAGCCTCGACGACTGCCTCTTCCGACGCGGCGGCGGCAGCGGCGGTCCGGTGATCCCGTGGCAGCATCGGTTCCGCATCTGCGCCGAGATCGCCACGGGCTTGCTCTTCCTCCACCAGACCAAACCGGAGCCGCTGGTGCACCGTGACCTCAAGCCAGGCAACATCTTGCTGGACCGAAACTACGTGAGCAAGATCAGCGACGTCGGGCTGGCGAGGCTCGTGCCACCGTCGGTCGCCGACACGGTGACGCAGTACAGGATGACGTCGACGGCCGGCACGTTCTGCTACATCGACCCGGAGTACCAGCAGACGGGGATGCTGGGTGTCAAGTCGGACATCTACTCGTTTGGGGTGATGCTGCTGCAGATCATTACGGCCAAGCCGCCCATGGGGCTGACGCACCACGTCGGGCATGCGCTCGAGCGTGGCGCGCTGCAGGACATGCTCGACCCGGCCGTGACGGACTGGCCCGTCGAGGAGGCTCAGTGCCTTGCTGAGATGGCGCTCCGGTGCTGCGAGCTGAGGCGGAAGGATCGGCCGGACCTCGGCACCGTCGTGCTCCCGGAGCTTAACCGGCTGCGAGCTCTCGGAGAGGACAACATGCAGTATTGTGGTGCCATCAGGGGTGGCGGCGGCGGCGGTGGCATGAACAGCTCCCCGTTCTACAGCAACATCTCGCGATCATCACACGCCAATGTAATTGATGTCTCCTCAGTCTGAAACCATCAACACGTCAACAATATTGCAGGCACCTGATCTGACTCCATTTGGTGTGAAATTTGCAGGAGATGATGAGCGATTCGTCGCAGTACCCAAGGTCGGTGTTCAGCTCGAGAGCTAGCGAGTCGCCGATTCCGCCGAGAAGATCGAACGTCTGACGTCATGGATCTACTACTTCCCCTAAGATTTCATAGCAAAGATCGTCTTGCAAGGGTGATCGAGGGTCTGCAGTTGCGTCTGTGCTTTGTGACTTTGCAGGTTCATAAGGTGCCTAGCATGAGGCCAGGGAGCCATAGGGTACAGGTGCCGCGCGTCTAGCAATGAGTTTGGAGCAGAGTATCTTTTGCACAAGCTATGTACTACGGTAGCACAGACAGAACCGTATGCCTCTTGTACATTCTCTTGTGACTTGTGAGCTTCCTTGTTGTGTAAAGGCTTGTTTGGATCCAATGGTTAACGGTAAATGGCTGGCAATTTGCTCTTTCTTTACCAAATGAATTCAAAACGGGTTAAAAAAACAAATGGCTAATTAAAGGGCTAAAACTTTAGCCACCAAAAAGTGACAAAATGGGCAAAAGAGGCCTTGAGGTGCGTGCCGGACTCCCCTACCCTATCCCTTGTGGCGGGAAGGGAGAGGCTTTAGGGGCTGATTGGTTCTTTGCCAAAATATAGGTATACCATGGTTCTGGTAAGGCAAAAGTTGCCAATTTATTGGCCATAATTTGGTTTGCTACCAAAATGATGCAAGTTTTTTTTCCCATGTTTTGGCTTGCCAACAGTTTGGCATGCCAAAATTTGGGTACCTAACCAATCAGCCCCTTAATGCTCCCTTTGGTCCTGGATCCAAACTTTTAGACTGGTTGATGAAACTAGTTTGTAAAATTTACTATAGCAATTCTAAACTAAAGATTAGGTGGACCCAACACCCCTAAACAAGCACACGATTGCCAAATTGCCATGTGTTCGTCTTGATTACAGGACAATGCTTATGGGATATGAAGTTTTGACTTCTGAGCAAGGGAGCAGACTGTAGCACGCGTTTCAGAATAATGGCGGAAAAAGATGTGTCGGTTTCGGAATAAGACAATCGTATACAGTACTGGACTACAGAGTGCAGTAGTGCTGACCTCGTTTACGCTGAAAATAGGCGTCACGGCTACGGCGGAGAATTTGTTTTCTTTGTGTGGCGCGTCAAGATCTCGTGTAAACCAAGCAGCATCTTGTTTTTCTCTCGTCGCCGTCGCAACTTCGGCGTGCGGACAGGGGTGGAGAACCAAACGCGCTCACGCAAGTGAACCTGTGACTGTGAGTCATGAACGTTCCTTCATACGAGTAGGAGTAGTTCCCATCTAGGGATGAAAACAGGATGGAAAAATCCCGTCCCGACAGACACTATATCCCGTATGAACCGACCGCATCCCGTTTCAGCAAAAAAAAACAGCAACAGGAAAAAAACCGGAAAGAAACGGCGGTAACGGGAACGGAAACAGGAGAGGGCTTTTCCTGACCGGTTTAACGGATCCTGTATTTCATACAGGAATTCCCTTCAGGAAGTTCCCGTATTATATGGACCTCTACCTCGTATTCAGCCCAGCGTTCAATTCAGCCCATGTAAATCCCACGCTTCCCACTCATCTCGGCCCGGCTTACAGCCTCCTGCCTCCCGACGCAGCACTACAAAATCGAAAACCCTAAACCCTAGCAAATCTCCAGTTCTCCTCCTCCACACTCCAGTATCCACTTCACTGGCGCCACCACCCTCCCAGGCCGCACTCCGCAGTCCGGCACCGGCACGCCGGCACACCGCACCCGCACGCCAGCACCGCAGGCCCCCTCCGTCCCGAGTCCCCGACCCACCTGGCCACCTTCTGCCGCCGCTGTACGCCTGTCCGCGACGGCCCGAGACCCACCTCTCCGACGCGTCGTCCGCCCGTGAGTCCGTGACGGACTGATGGGAGGAGGAAACATGGAGGATGCGGCGGCGCCTCAGGGCTCGAAGATGCCACCAAAGCCGACCGGAGGTGGCCCTGCTTCTGCTGCTGGCTCGTCGGCGACGACATCCCAGCGCCGCCTCATCCTAGAGCCGCCATTGCCACTGGCGGTGCATACCACCACTTTTGCTCGTTCTCCAACATCAGGTATTAGATGTATTCATGTAGATCAATAGAACGTGTGAATCTATGAACTGTGATGCTATGAAAAAAATTAGATTTGATTGCTTGAAAGATATTATATCTGACGTGTGGCAGTATTTTACCAAGAAGAAGCTGGTCATTGAGGACAATGGGAGGACATATGTTCAGTGGTGGGCTTATTGCGATCAGCCAAAATGCAAGCACAAGGGCAGATGTGAGAGCAATTATGGAACAACGGGATTTTGGACCCATCTTAGGGTGGCTCACATGATAGTGAAGGGCCAGCAGCAGCTCAAAGCTGAACCAGTCAATGAAAAGGGTGTCAAAAATGTTGTACCATACAGGTATGATGAAGAGGCCAGCTTGAAGAAATTTTACTTGGCAATAGTGATGCATGAGTACCCATTTAATATATCTGAGCATGAGTATTTTGTTGAGTTTATCAAATCCCTGCGTCCTAGCTTTCCAATTAAATCTCGGGTTACCATTAGGAAAAAAATAATGAGCATGTACTCAAAAGAAAAGGAAAACTTGTATGCATACTTCAAATCTGTCTCTTGCCGGTTTAGTGCCACCATGGACATGTGGACCTCCAATCAAAACAAGTCTTACTTGTGTGTCACACTTCATTGGATAGATGACAATTGGTGCATGCAGAAAAGGATTGTCAACCTTGTTCATGTATGTTTAGTTGCAAAAGATCTTTTCAACTTTCCTATTCATCCCTCTCAGAAAACACGCTTCCCGAAAAATTTCCCTTCAACTCCCTTCAACTTTCCTATTCATCCCTCTCACAAAACACGCTTACCAAAAAAATTCTTTTCTCCTCCAATCAACTAAACACTACCCAAGTTGTCTGAGACATTTACTGAACTCCTGGTTAAGTGGTATGTTGACAAGAGATTGTTTGCTTTGACCCTAGACAATGCATCTGCAAATGAAGTAGCAGTCAAAGATATCATATCTGATTTAAGGGCCAATGCTAGTGCTTCATCTTTGGTGTGTGATGGGCTGTTTTTTCATGTGAGGTGTGCTTGTCATATACTCAACCTAGTTGCTCGAGATGGTCTGAGTGTAATCACACCCACAATTGAGTAACGCCCAATGGCGCCCTGGCCGTTAGTTCATGTGGCAATAGCGATCGGAGAGGATTTCGTGTCTACCAACAAGTTGAGATACATTTTTATGGTCCCATGACACAGAGACATAACGAGTAACGCCCTGCCTGGTTGCCGGCCTGCCGCCACCTGCGTGCCGTCGAGACTCGAGAGCCTACCAGGGTACCACAGTGCCACGGCCAACTGTCCCGACTCCCAACCGCGACCTGCCACCGGCGCACTGGCGCAGGGCTTCCGGTGGCGACGCGGCGAGGCCGAGGAAGTGAGCCGTGGCACAGTCGATACGCGGGAGGTCCTGCAACGCTCGCGAGATGACCAGTGAGAGCGACGGATGAAAGATCCTGGTACTCCGTACGCAACAAAGTTGCCAAGTCTGGTAGCTCGAGAAACGTTACGCATACGCTCACGACTTTGCACTTTTGCAGTCGTCCGTCAGCGATGAAGCCGTGGCTTCTTTCCGGATCGGACAAAGCTCCGGCCCTCGTAGTCATCGGCCCGTCGCCGTCGTTCGCCGGAAGCATCGTAGCAGACAGCTCCACCTCGGCCTGCCCAATGGCGCCCCAGGCGGAGTGGCTGTTCACACCGTGTTTCACCGACAACCCGACGGGAAATTAAACGTTTATATATATATATATATATATATATATATATATATATATATATATATATATATATATATATATATATATATATATATATATATATATATATATATATACTTACTTACTTACTTACTTACTTGTATGAATGATATCGAGACACGGCCAGTCTGTCGCTCACATACAGTGGACCATCGATCGACATCACATCAGCAAAATATCTCCGTTCGTTCGTGTCCTGATTGATGCTCGGCATGGGCGGCAGCGGAGACAGCGGCGGCGGCGCGGTGCTTCTGGTGGCCGTCGCCCTCGCCGCGGTGGCGGCGACGTGGCTGTGGGCGGCGCTGGCTCGCCTGGTGTGGCGTCCGTACGCCGTCGCCAGGGCCTTCGCGCGGCAGGGCGTCCGAGGCCCGCCGTACCGGCTCTACTTCGGCAACTCGAGGGAGTCCAACTCCATGCGCGCGGCGACGAGCGGCCTCACCCTCGACCGGAGCTCCCACGACTTCATCCCCCGCGTCATGCCTCAGCACCGCGCCTGGACGTCGCTCTACGGTGAGTGTCCAATTCCTTCGTCTCAGACACAGATAGAATCGAATTGGAAGCTTTGGATTCTGAGAGCTTCGATCCCCTCTTTTTTCCGTGTGTTGGACTTGGACGTCACTCAGGCAAGGTGTTCCTGTTGTGGAACGGCACGTCGCCGGCGCTGTGCGTGGGGAGCTACGACATGGTGAAGCGGATCCTCTCCGACAAGGCGGGTCTGTACGGCAAGCCGGACCCACCGCCGTCCATCCTGGCGCTCATGGGCATGGGCCTCGTCTTCACCGAGGGCGACGACTGGGCGCGCCACCGCCGCGTCGTGAACCCGGCGTTCGCCATGGACAAGCTCAAGCTCATGACGGGCGCCATGGCGGCGTGTGCCGGGGAGGTGATCCGTTCGTGGGAGTCCCGCGCCGCCGCGGCGACCACCGGCGAGGTGACGGTCGAGGTCGGGCACCAGTTCACGGAGCTCACCGCCGACGTGATCTCGCACACGGCGTTCGGGAGCAGCTACAAGCAAGGGAAGGAGGTGTTCTTAGCACAACGTGAGCTCCAGTTCATCGCCTTCACCTCCCTGAACACCAACCGCTTCGTCCCGGGCGCCCAGTACGCCCCGACCAAGTCCAACCTGCGCCGGTGGAGGCTCGAGAGGAAGGTCCGGGACACGCTCGTGTCCATCATCGACGAGCGCATGGCCGCCGCCAAGGAGGAGGGTAGTGGTGGATACGGCCGTGACCTGCTCGGCCTCATGCTCGAGGCCAACGCCGGCGAGGATGGCAACAGGGCCATGAGCATGGACGAGATCATCGACGAGTGCAAGACCTTCTTCTTCGCCGGGCACGACACCACCTCGCATCTCCTCACCTGGGCCATGTTCCTCCTCGGCACCCACCCCGAGTGGCAGCAACGGCTCAGAGAGGAGGTCCTCCGCGAGTGCGGCGGTGCTGATACCCCCATCACCCCCGACGCCCTCACCAAGCTCAAGCTCGTAAGCTCCCCCCACCTTGTCCTTGTTTCTTTCTTGTGTGGTTACAGTGACCGCCGCTGACGAGCTCGTCACAGTTGGTGGAGAAAATACACTGTAGTAACTTTTCTGCGAACTTTTTGGGATTTGCAGGTGACGATGGTGTTGTACGAGACGCTGAGGTTGTACGGTGCGGTGACGCTGGTGGCGAGGATGACGAAGAAGGCGGACGCGGAGCTGTGCGGGGTGAAGGTGCCAAAGGGGACGCTGCTGCTGATCCCGATCGCGATGCTCCACAGGGACGAGGAGATGTGGGGACCCGACGCCGGCGAGTTCAACCCGCTCCGGTTCAGGGACGGCGTGGGCCGTGCGGCGGCGCAACCGAGCGCGCTGCTGGCCTTCTCGGTGGGGCCACGGTCGTGCATCGGGCAGGACTTCGCGATGCTGGAGGCGAAGGCGACCATGGCGCTCATCCTGCGCCGGTTCGCGTTCGAGGTCGCGCCGGAGTACGTGCACGCGCCGGCTGACTTCCTGACGCTGCAGCCAATGCAGGGGCTCCCCATCGTGCTCAAGCTCTTGGATCCGTAGGCCTAGCACCTTTCGCATGTGACGTTCAGAACAAGCTAAACTAATCAGAGTCTACTCCCTCCGTCCATAAATATCTGTCTTTCTCACTTCCCGAGAAAATAATACGGTTAATTATATAAAAAAATATATTAAGATTTTGGATATAATATAAATATCATTAGATAGATATTTAGATCTAGTTTTTTATGAAAAATATTTGGACATTTAAATGTTGTACGTATTTTTTACAAATCTAGTCAAACTCGTGGCACGTACAACAACGGCGACAGATAAAAAGGGACAGAGAGAGTAGTAGACATCATATATTTAAGGATACATAGAGATGGTACGGTTTCCTATATGTTTAAATCGTCGCCCATTTTCTCTTTGAATGGGTATTCCAAATGGCATTTTGGAACCTTATTACGTGGGACTAGATTTGTCTCCAAAGTTAAAGTATTAGTATAAATTTAATTTGATGTAATTTTGTATAGATGCTAAGATTGGTGAAAGCTGGGTCTCGTTGACTTCGTCGTTCCAGAAGCCCATATTATACGAGTGTATGACACATCTGGTATCCCTGCCCAATAGTCAGCCGAAGAAGATAGACCTGACCTCACACTACAGTCAAGCCTAGACTATCTTATTTTTCCTATTTTTCTTTTTTTTTCAAAAAAAAAGGCAACCAAAGACTATAGGCAGCAACAAACTTATCACAACAAAACCATCTACTTCTGGTAATGGTAACATATACTAACCGGAACCAGTAGTAGGCTGTGTTTAGTTGTTGGGGAGAAAAAGAACTTTTTCTAGTAAGCGTGTTTTGTGAGGGGGGATGAATAAGAAAGTTAAAGAAAAGAAAAAAAAACTTTTTCTGAGAAGCGTGTTTTACGAGGAGGATAAATAGGAAGGGTGAAAAGATCTTTTGAAACTAAACACGCCCGTAGTAGCATCACCGCAGAAGAAAACTACAAAAGGGCTCCGATCGTGACCCAACGCACCAACTCGTGGCATAGCGGATGACCACGGGTCCACGCCACGGCAATAGTCTACGGAAAGTCCATCAGCAAAGGCACGAGCGACCCGTTGCCAGGACCGAACGGAACTATATTCCACATCCCACCCGGAGGCAGAATTCGCAGATATATCTTCGTATCGTATCGGTTCTTTTGTTGCTTCGTTCCAGAATCCTTCAGAATTCCTGGTAAGCTCCAAGGGCAAGCCCAACACAGTTATATGATACTAGTGGCTTCACACTTCATCTAAACAAAAAGTATTAAAGACATCATCTAAACCTCTAACCTCACAATGCAATAATCCATTTGTTACCTTTAGGATCACATGATTTATCATTATAGTACTATGAACAAAAGTGCAACCATTTTTTCCCTCTCACATGAACACCCTCTCTTCCCTAGAGCCACCAGTGCTTCTGCAGCTACCACTGCCACCCTTGAGGCTACCACTTTTTACCCTCTCACCTCCATGTCTTTTTCTATCTGATGTGGTATGGTGAAGCCACCATATACGGTGGAGCGATGGGCATAGCCTAAGCAACTCCCTCTTTAAAATCTCCTCTCTCTCTCACCAACGTAAATAAAGCAAGTAAATATGAGGAAAACACTTGTGTAGCTCGATCAAACTCTGACAAAGCCTATGACGCAGGCACCAACCGCCGTTCACATGGTGGACACTGGACATCCGGAGGCGAGCTCCGAGTGATGCTCATGAGACACAGGCAGACGGGACGGCAACAGTTCCGGACGCTGGGGCACTGTTCACCTACCTGCCGCCGCCGACTCCTCCTCCCTTGTCGGCTCTCTACCTCCACACCTTTTTTTAGCACTCTCGCTTTTGCTCGCGGCAACTCGCTCGGTGCTCTACGTCGCTGGGCTTCTGGATCGCCTCCTTCCTATCTGGCCCATATGCCGTGTGCAGTTTCGTCTCAAGTTCCGGCCACGCCTTTTTCCGCCCTTTCGCCTCGTGCCTGCGAGGGAGATAGAACCGGTAGTAGTTCACATCGCTCACGACTAGTACTGGACCATCGCTAGGATCAGAAAGCATAGTCAATAGTCATATGACTGCGACTCCTCCCGGGCTCGTTCCTTCCCCACTGGACTGAAACTCTGTGCCACTTCACTTCATCAGCCACAAACGCACAAGAAAGCATACAGCACCCACTTGATGATCTGTACTGCCAAGCAAAGAGGCACTCAAAGAACACAAAGAAATGGCTCGAGAGCAAAGAGAACATCCTGCCCTGTCCCTCAGCATGCCAATCGCCAGAACCCACCTTTGGTAAGGCAATGAAAAGGGGGATCGGATTTGGGAACAGGAAAAGGGGGGCACGGATCAGATTTCAGGAGCAACATCAAGAGAGAGACACGGGGGCTAAAGCTGGGTTTTATTCGCATTTCAAGCAATCATATATCCTGATAAAGGAATCCAAGAACCTATCGAGCAGGCCGCAGCAAAGGCACGCACAGGCACTGTTACCGTCATCATGTGTTCAATCATCATCCACTTATGCACACACCAAAAATATCACAAGGAGATGCTCACACAATTTGCCAGTTCATGTGACAGCTCTGCTTCATGCAGAGAAGGGAAAAGAGAAGTTGAAGTTTCTACAACCAAAAAAACCTTTTGAGAAGAATGGAAATTGGCTAGGAAGTGGACCTGTCTGTACTCGACATATGATCTTTTACAAAATCATTTCTACACACATTTCTTTTCTCCTTATGCTATAATCGCTTAAAGTAAAGAACATCAAAGAACAGGAAGGTGAAAGAACCTTAATTGAAGTGAGGAGCTGGTTGAGGTCCATGGCGAACGGACAGAACACTCAAAAATGGCTTGAAGAACATCAGCGCAAGGGATCTTAATTGCATCGGCAGTGGCGGTGGCGGCAATGGATGAGGACGATGATGATGGACAGAACACCCGAATTGGCTCCCAAGATACAGAATGAATTGCCTTCACGCCTCTGTTCGGTCCATCAAAAGGATACACCTGACATGATGCCGAATTGGAGTCAACACTGCCTGCAGCCAAGGCCGAATTGAGATCCATAGCAGCTCTGATCCGGAATGGTGGGTCATGACGGGGGAGGAGCTGCGAGAGGCTGCGGCTGCGGCCCGGCGACAAACGGGTGCTGCAGAAGCTGCGCGGCCGTGAGCCGCTTAGCCGGGTTCTTCTGCAGGCAGCAGCTGATGAATCCCCTGAACTCTGGTGAGGCAGTCGGCGGCGGCTCCGGCGGATCGGAGTAGCAGATGGCGACCATGAGCGCGGCCCAGTCCCCCTGCTTGCCGAGGTTCTCCCCAAAGGGGAACCTGCCGAGGTAGAACTCGAGAATGCTGAGGCCGAAGCTCCAGATGTCGCCGGCGTACCCGTCGTAGTTGCCGTCGTTGAGGTCGGTGTTGATCCGCTCGGGGCTCATGTAGGCGATGGTGCCGACGGAGGAGTTGCAGGGGTCCATGGTCTGGTTGAGGATCCGCCCGACGCCGAAGTCGGCGATCTTGACGCGTCGCGCGGCGTCGATGAGGAGGTTGGACGGCTTGATGTCGCGGTGCACGATGTGGCGGCGGTGGAGGTAGGCGATCCCGGAGAGCACCTGGCGCGCGACGTCGGCGAGGAACGGCTCGGCGGCGATGCGGCGGCCGTCGAGGGACCCGCCGTCCATGTACTCGAGCAGGATCTGGAGCTCCCCGCCCCGCTCGTACATGCCGTGGCACCGCACCACCGCCGGGTGGTCCGCGGCGCGGAGGATCGCGATCTCGCGCGCGATCTGGCGACGCACCGCGTCGTCGTGGTTCCCGTACAGCACCTTGAGCGCGTAGGACCGCCCCGTCCCGCGGTGGCGCACCAGCCACACCGTCCCCCCGGCCCCGCTGCCCACGCGGCGTACGCGCTCCAGCTCCGCCAGCGGCGGCGGCTGCTGCTGCTGCTGCGCTCCGGCCCCCGCCCCCGCGGAGGGAGGCGTGGGGCCGCCGGGGGCGGAGGAGGAAGGGGGTGGGAGCGGGAGCGGGACGGCGAGGGAGGTGGCGACCTCGCGCTGGGGCATCGGGAGGGTGAGATCCGGGCGGCGGCGGGCGCGGCCCGGCGTGCCGGGCTGCTGCGGCTGGGTCGGGAAGCCGCCCGGGCGCATGGCGGGGAAGAGGAGGAGGAGGTGGTGGTGGTGATGATGGCGTCTCGCCGCTGTCGCTCAGGGGGGTTTGTCGTGGCTCGGCGCGGTGCCGCCGGTTTATTGGAGCACAGCCTGGTTGGGCTGGGGGAACGGGACGGGACGGGAGGGGAAGGGAAGGGAGGGGGAGCACGAGGCGACGACCTCGGCTGGCGCGGCAGGACAACAGCTGGAGGGGCACGAGCCACTGAGCCAGAGGACGACGACGAATCGGGGCAGGACGGCGGCGATGCGGATGCGATGCCTTCCTTGGAGATGAACGGCGCGCGCGCACCCGTGGCGTGCTCATCTTCACTAGTAGTTGTTGCGGGGCCTTTGCGGCCGCGTCGTGACAGATTTTGGAATTTGGATGCAATTGACCTACCCTCTCGGTGGATGTGAATGTGATGCTTGATCTGCTTGAGCTGTAGCTGCATGCTGATTGTACGAGGTAAACGTACAGCCCTACTGGCATCTTCTGCTTCAAAGACTTGCATGGGACGCGAATGAACAGGATTGAACAAACTGGTGATACTTTTCACCTACAAACACACCCTTCTACCCCTCACAGTAGACCTACCTATCAGGGCTGAATGGTGGGCCTAAAATGACCAAAGGGAGGGGGGAGATTGATTTGGTCGTTCTCACCCAGTTAAAAAACTCCCCTCCGACCTTATCACCCCCAAATTTTTTTCACCAACAAATACACCCAACAACGGAAGTAAAATAGGAAACATTCCGCCCGCTCTCACTAGATTCCATCCCAACGGCAAAAAAATGGAAAGCCCCTTATATCAATAAGAGAAATAAAGGAAATAAAAGGAGGTGCTACTGAAAGGAAATAAAAGGTGTGCTATTGAAAGGAAATAAAAGGTGTGCTATTAAAAAAAATAAAAGGTACGCTATTAAAAGGAAATAAAAGATGTATTATTAAAGGAAAATAAAATTCACCTTTCCATGCGAACTGAGTTGTAGCTCAGCTGGCAAGGTTCCTTGTGGTGGAACCAGCCCACCAGGGTTCGAGTCCTCGACTCGGCACTGGTGCTCACATTTTCCTGGATTTATTACAGGATTTAACCGGCGCTATTCTTTCAGTGGTAGGCGACGTGCCCGTCGATAGCGAGGCGCCTGTGGTGACTTCGTCAATTTGGAGGATTTGCCGGCCCAGTCTTTCGGAGGTGCTCATAGGGGTAGGGTTGCGTGCGTATGTTTGTAGGGGCAAGTGTGCGTGCGTATATGTGAGCGTCTGCGTATGTACTGTGTGATTCGCAAAAAAAAATCACCTTTCCATGACCACCGTTTGCTTTCTTTGCATTCCATCTATAAAGGAATGAACAAATTTGGAAAGTAAAGACCCTCTTTGATTTCTCTGATCCCTCAATGAATGGAAATAAAAGGCACCCACATAAATGCAATTGAAAGCAACCCACGTAAATAGAAACAGAGGATCCCATAATCTCTCTCCAATCGCAAGTTAAAGGAAAGCCCCTGGTCTTTCCCCCTAAAATAAATCCTTCCCTAAAATCGTTGAAGGAAACATAAACAGATCATGACAATCGTCGAAAAGTGCGTTCAAAACTTCAAATCATGATTTCTTCTCTCTCGCTTCCTTCTATCCACCTCACCTCTCATCTTGGCACGCGCCCCTCCCCTGTGCCTCGCACTCAAGCTCTGATCCGCGGAGTGGAGGAAGTGGCAGCCGGTGAGGGAGCATCCGGCGGCGGTGCGCGGAGGTGGGGCGGCGAGGGAAGGAGGTGGCGGCACTATGGTACCCGTTGGTGCCCAACAGATATACCGAGGCGGGCGCATCAGCGCGGGCATGCCTCCTCTCTCGGATCCAGCAGTGCACGAGACCCACACGAGCGCATCGGCTCTCGCCTGCGCACTCACGAGGCTAGCGGCCTTGGCTCCGGTGGGCGGCGCGATCTCCCGATGGTCGGCGCGGCTTCGTGAGGACTCGGCACCCGAGCGCGCTGCGGTTTCTCCACCAAGAACCCAGACCCCCCTCCCAACGATGAGCTCCTCCTCTCCTTTCCCAGAAGGTACCGCAACCTGTTTCTCAATCCGTCCGATTCGTTGGTAGGCCTGTGGTTTTTCCTTCTCGATTGAACTGTAATTTGATAGTCCATTTCCATGAGTGCAGGCGTAGAGCAAGATCGCTTGCAATAGGTTGTAGATGGAGCTCGCCCAGTGGCAGCCCAACCCTCCCACCGGGTTCAAGCACAAGGTCTCTGATAACCTCCAAAGGCGTCGTCTTTCTCGCCGCGACCCTCCCTGCACAATTCCTCACTCATCATGTCTTCCTTTTCTGCATGTTTATCATGAGCTTTTTTTCTTTGTCCTTATTAATTCTCCTATATGGATGGGCTCCACCGTTCAAGGTCCCTTTCTTTTGTTGATCTCTATTCTTGATTTCTAAGGGTTGTTTTTTATCTCAGTCATTGTGTGTGGGGGTGGATTTGGACTACTTGCCTGATAGGATATTTATCTCTCGATAACTGAACAGGTGGGTAATTAAGGTCACTGGAGCAGCAGATACCCTCTATCCCGGCAAAACCTACCAGTTGCTGGTTGACTTCGCGCGAGCTTCCCATGGAGACACCTCAAGTTAGGTTTTCACAACAAAGATGCCACCTTCAGTTAATTATATCTACTCTTTTCATATTGTCCTTCCATTACATCTGATTGGATGGTAACCTCGTTTTGCTTCCAGGTTGTTTTTCTCAATGTTGTGCTGATGCATCCACATTTGTTGTAGCGGCTGCATCTGCTTAGGTAAAAAAGTTGTTTCTTTTGCATCTTCTCTCATGGTCAAGAATTGGTGTATGACACACTCCATTTCTGATGCCTTTCATTAACTGCTAAAATTTAGATTTTCTTGGTGGTGAGTGTTGGTCAAATCTAATGATAGCTGTCAAAATAACAAACATGTACATCTTTAGTCTGGTACCTGCAATATGCAATTGCAATTGTTGATCTTTACTTTAAATTTCATTGTTGTTTCATGTTTCTTGTTTCTGCATACATAACAATCTATAGCGTTATTGTTTCATGTTTTTTTTAATATTCAAGACTTTTACCTTTTTTGTCTATGGATTTGTATGATTCATAGAACATTTGTTTAATGGAGCTAGGATTCCATTGGAGAATATCCTATATATTGGTTCTCTGAATATCGCTTCTAAAATTTTCAGAGCTAGAAAGCCGCTTGCCAAGTTTTTGAGGCAGCCTCATTTTATTGTGTGGGATAATAGTGACCTTATCACTCATGAAGTCATTAGAGGCTTATAGAATGTATATGCTATTTGTGCAGGTAATTTCCATAGAGCGCACTTTAGCTAGCAATGCCAGATTTTCTTATTTTAGGAATTAATTATTTTTTATTGATACTATATAGGGCATTGCTAGCTAAAGTGCGCTCTATGGATCTTATTGCAGTCACATCTGCAACATCGGGTATAGCTACATCCATCATGCATGGTGGTCGAACAACACACTCAAGGTTCAAGATTCCAATCAAAGTTGGGTGACAACAGTCTGTGCAATTTTACTAAGCAGAATGATACAGCTGAGCTGCTAAGGACGGTGTCGCTCATAGTTCCGGATGAAGTAGCAATGACTAAGAGGCAGGCGGTTGAGTTTCTTGATAGAATACTGCAGGATGTAATGGATTGTACACAGCCATTCTGTGGCAATGTTTTTATTTCAACTAGACCAATAAATTGTGTGTTACCTCCTTCTTCCCTTATTTGAAATGGTTTTGATGAAGTTATTTGTCTCAACAAAATAGTCACTCGTATTGAAGTTGATCCTATGACCTAGGAATAAAAATAAAATAATCAAGTAAATTATGGAAGTTTAAAATAATCTATATTATTCTATCTACTTCCCTCTTACATCTCACAGGTTGCAAAGTGTGAAAAAGTCAATAAAACAAAACTTTAGAGAAAATAAGTCTGCGGCCCACTGCATGTTTCAAGATTAGCCTAACAAATCATAATTATTTCCATTAATTGCCTTAGAGTGATCTGACGCATCTTTAATTCAGTCCGGCAAATCAACCTTTTATTTCTTTTCTTAAATACCAATCATTTGTTTTCTATATATTTTGATTGACGGAATATTTTCCATTATGATTTTATTTCTATATTTTTTTTAGACCAGCCAAAATAACATTTGTGGCCATCCAATCATTTAGATTTTGTTTCCTTTGTTTTTTCAGTCTGGCCACCTTTTGCCATAACCCTTCCGTTAGCCTTCCCATAAATGATCATTTTATTTTTCATGCATCTTCTCTTTTATGAAAGATCAATTCCAAACTATCCTCCCCATCATAAAACACACAACCTTGTAATAGGAGCACTCGCCCATGGATCAAGGCTCTCACAGTTACATGACCTTGAAGGATGCCATGGCACAGTGTCATGGCACGCATGTTGATGTGTCGGCTTTGTTGGAGCAACCGATCCTATTCCTGGACTGATGAAACTCTATTTGTGTGACAAAATGTTACTTCAACTCACCATTTCTTCATTCATTAAACAATCATATTGTTGTCTTACGACGCTAACTCTTAATCGTTCAGTTCCTTAGCTTTCCTCCGCATGGTCAATGACAATGAAGACGAAACACATCGACTATTAGTTGACCCTAAAGTGGGCAACCACTTTGTCATGCTACAAAACATTATGGTGGACAAAAATATGAGGGAGTACTCTTTTCTTATTGTGTAATTGTCATGTTCTTACATTCTATCTCGTGAACACTTCGAAGAAGGACGGATATAATACTATCGAGTTTTACTTTTAACAGCATGTTTGGTGGCTAATAATCTCATTATTAAAGATGAAATTAACTCATCTCTGTCAGCACTCGAATGTGGTTAATTAATATTTGAATAGCAATTTATTATAAAATGTTTTTTTTATTTGAAGCTAAATTTTTACTGTGTCTCACATTTTTCAGCAATTAGAAACGATATTCACAATGACTATGGACTTCACGAAAGCATCAAAGTTGATGTCACCACACGAATGGAAGATCTTCAACATATCTCCGATACATCGCTGCCCGAGTTCAAGGACAACCGGTTGGCCAAGTAAAGAACTCCACATAGTTTTGTTATTTGAAATAGTATTTGACAAGCTCTCAAAAAAATATTTAGAAACTTTTTTCTGGCGTACTTGTTTCAGTGAGTATAGATTTTTGGTTTTAGAAAACTGGTTGGCCAGGGAAAAATAAAAATAAAGAATAAGCAGATATGCTCCGGCTATTATGGAATCATACTTGTTGTTCCCTATGGGAGGTGATCTGGATGCTCAAGGACAAAATAAATAAACAATTGGTTAGGCTAAAAAGAAAGAAAAAATGCCGCACTATGAAAAAATATATATGTATATGTATATGTATATGTATATGTATATGTATATGTATATGTATATGTATATGTATATGTATATGTATATGTATATGTATATGTATATGTATATGTATATGTATATGTATATGTATATGTATATGTATATGTATATGTATGGTAGGGAAGCAATTGACATGTAACTCTTCCTAAATTAATAATTATGATTAATAAAATCGTGGAGGAAATCTCTTTCATCTCGGATCGTTTATTGCTATCCAGTTCAAATTTATGTATCTATCTTTTGTAGGGTTATCTTGGAGTATTGCAATATGTTGTATTTAAAATTTATTATGTTCATTATAATTCACATTTCAGTGTGCATATGCTTTATTCCTGTATGAAATGGAATTAGATCTCGTCACTAGTTATAGTTATGTTCTAATCTAATTTTATTTAATAGCACGTGCGTGTCGCACGTGCCAAAAGACTAGTCTACTTCAAAGACTTGCATGGGATCGCCACGACGGCACCGCACAAAATGTGGCGAACCACACAAATTAGATCAGATTTACCTACACAGTGGGCAGTTTACAACTTAATTGAATCTTTTCTTAAGAAAAAAAAGATGAACATGCATATACTCAATTACTCACCTAGTCACCTCTATGAACAAATATATGGACATAGAGTACACCTCAGAGACACGGTCAAATGATATTTAGATTCAGTGAGTTCAGATAAAATGCTAGCTAGGCAAGTTGAAATTTCGTACAATTGGCTTTCAAAAATGCTGCAAGAAGTTAAATACCCAGTCATAATAGCCACCTCAGTCATAAGGCTACAACCTGAATCACGGAGATCGTTTTTTTTTTCGAACCATCACGGAGCTCGTTTTACTTTACTAATAAAGTTGAAAATGTTGCGCGCGTGGCCAGAGGCGATGGATCAAATCATTGCCATATGCGATCAAACTCGTCGTGACATTTCGCTTGTCACAACAGTGTAGCCACAGCCTACAGAGCAACACGCCTCCTTGATACACGGGGCACGTGTGTTAAATCAACTCTTGCCCAACATCAACATGTGACTATGTGAGCGCTCAGTGGGTTTAGATCGAATGGTGCGTAGAGAATCAGGTATCGATACCAGGAACCTGGACATGAGCTTCACGTGTCAGATACACACCATGTCCATTGACACCACGTGCTCGAAGCACGAATCACCATTCACCAGCTAGTGCCGAACAAAGGAAAAAGCGGCAGAAGACGCGCGCGCGACGTGGCGATGAACAGTCTTTGGTGGCCTTCTTCCTGTGATCAATGATTATAAAGCACATAGCCCTACCAAAAGAAGCTATAGGCATCATCGCTGAGCTCTCGTACCATGTGCGGCAAAGAATTGTGCGGCCTGTGCGCGCATTTGTTCAGCAAAATGGCAAGGATCAATGGACTAAAGAAGCACTCGACCTCGCTTTTCAGTTTCTAACACGGGGATAATGGGAATGTCTTCACACTTCAGGGTGATCATCTGCTTCAAAAGTGCTATAGGACCACGACCCAAACCGTGCAGTGGCGCTCACTAGCGACCCCGCGACGCTTTCGTCACTGATCAAATGAGGAGGCACCTTTTTCTTTAGACAATTGGGGATAACTTGCGTTATCCCTTACATTAATAATTTACTAAGTTCCTCGCGCGCTCAGTCCACACAGCAAGATGAGTAGATGACATAAAACAGAAAGCAGGAGCAACTCATCACACGCGTCCACGGGGCTCAGTCGTTACCTGCCAATGAGACATGGATGGCAGGATAGTCATGCAGGCTCGGGGCTAACGGTAACAGCCAGTGAGCCATGAAGATTTTCTCTTCTTTTTGCAGGGTGATCATCTGCTTCAAAAGTGCTACAAGCAACGGCAACAAAAGAGGATGGCTTACGTAGTACCAGTTTTGCAGGTATCAAATTTCAACGGCAACTTGAAACCTTATATGAGTAAGTGCTAATGGAGCGTTCTGTTGCTGAAAAGACAACTTAAACCGGCAACGCAATAGATGCCTGCTCTCAAGTGTCATCCTGTAGGAACCGCATGAAACACATTGTTAGACTTGAGGTGTGAGATTACTTTAAATTGAGGATAACACTTCAAATGTTATTGCAGCGAAGATGAATGCAGGAATTTGAATATTCAAATGATGACCAAGTAAAGCCATATGCTGAATCAGACTAAAACGAGCAGCAGCTTTGCACATGCTGACATACACTTCAGGTACACACCTTTATGACTATTGTCTGCATGCTAGTTAGTAGCTTCTATTTCATTTCAGATGAGCAGCGCATATACAATTTAAAAGGCACTATCAAATCAATAAATCACTTTGTGAAGGTGCATGTATGAGTTCATGATAGAACTCAGTAGCATAGATAATAAGTGTACTAGTAGTTAGAGTTGCAGATAGTAATTCTACAAGTAGTGCAAAAATATTAGATGAAGTTATGTGCTATGTAGACACGTAACTTTTGCCCTGGGCGCACCAAAACCAAATCTCGCATAATGAGTGATTTGGGCATCCAAGTGCCTATTGCTAATTGAAAGTTTTAGATGAAATATTGAGTGGGGAAAACACTATCATCTGTTAGAAAACTGACAGATAAATATATAAAAATGAAATGAAAGTTCCAATACAACAGAATATAAAAGGTATAGTACACACAAAGAAAACTGAAGATTGCTAAAGGACAGGCATGGTATGCTGTACTTACTGTGCAATTTTAGTCTTCAATGTCATCTCAATCATAGATTGGGCCATAGGTGCTTACGGTGCCCCATACGAGTATCTCCATTGATCGCACACTGGGCATTTGTCAAGCTTAGTGCTGTTCTCTAGAGTACAAAATTTACAAGACCAAGTCATGTACTTCGCTTTTGCAATTTTAGGTTTTGCCGTACCACAAACTTCACAGATTGGTGCCAAGGGCTGCAGAAGTTCATATTTCAGTAATGGGTTAGAGGAAAAAACATATTAATTACTACAGTCACAATGCCTACTAAAAAGTATGTGGAAGAAGTGAAGACTAGATGTAAGAGCATACCAGGAAACTTTCAACACTTCGGAAAAAAGAAACTCTTTGGTGCTTGTAATTGTAGATTGAATTTATATTTGGTTTGCATACAGCCGAATTACATCTAGGTGATGACTACACTAGGCCACTGCCTTTTTTAAATTATGAAACCTTATACAAACTGTCTCCTGGTATCAAAAGCAGTAGATATCTCAAGATTACAGAGGCATATAGTTACCACTTACCATAAGGTTCAAAACTTAGGCATGCATACTTCTCAAGTTAATATGTTATGAGAGAAGAAAATACATTACAGGAATTGAACCATTTTGATAGTTCGATCTACCCATTAAGTTTGATTACTATGATGTGATTAGCAAATTATTATAAGCTTAAGAAAAACGCAGAGAATACTCAGGTGGAACTCTGTATCTTTACAGTAATAATGAGCCCCAAACCATATGTTGGGCTGTGCATCCATGCCTACTGAGCTTGGCTCAGTTCTTATTAATACGAGCTCCAAATTAAATATGCATCTGAGGTTGGATATGCCTACTGTAATCTAAACTGAGCAATTAAGTAAGATCCTAAAGGTTAAGGTGTTCAGTTGGTTCGGTTGTACTAATATGGGTGATATAAACTTATAGAATGAAAAAAAAATCCAGTGCTGTTGGAGTGTACAGAGGGCCATAAGGTCTGGCCCATATAGTGGCCCATATAGGGTTGTATATATCTCACCCTTCTAGGGTTTGAGTGGCACTATTGTGAATACTTCCTCTAACATGGTATCACCCTAACTCCAGCCGCCACCACCCCTTCCTCTCTCCCAGCCGTCGCCGTCGGCCGTCGCTGCAGCCATCGACGGCGGCCGCGGCCGCACCCCTCCCTCCCCTTCCTCCTTCCCTCCTCTCTCCTCCTCCTATGCGGCCGCCCTCATGGCTGCCGCCCGACCCCCTGCGCCCCCTCTCCAGCCGCCAGCCGCCGACGGCCACGCCGCCGCCGCCGCCGTGGCCGCAGCAGCCGCCGGCGCGGCCGGCGCTGAGGCAGGCGCGGCCGCCACCGCCAGGGCAGGCGCGGGCCCAGCTGCCAGTGCCGACTCGAGTCGCCTTCAGGCGCCGCCACCACCACCGCCCCCTTCTCTGGTGGCCCAGATCCGGGTCCAGCCGCCCCACACAGCTGTGGGCCCCCTTGGGACCGCCGCCGACCCCGCTGCGTCCACCGTTGTGCCTCCACCGCCGCCGCCCCTCCTTCCCGTGGACAGCACCCATGTGGACAGCACCGGACCGCCACAGCCGTTAACCCCGGCCGTCGCTGCCGCCTACCATGCGGAGCTTGCGGCTCTCACGAACGCCGTGGGTCGGGTCTTTGATTCGGCACCCTCCGTGGGCCGTCATCCTCTCCGCGACACGGGTAAGCAGGTCTTCGACGGGGCCGTGTCGGCCGACGCGGCTCTCGCCGCCGCCCTCCGTGTGGCCAAGGCTGAGGCCGCGGCAGCCGAGGAGCGGGTTCGCGCGGCCTCTGCCACCTGGGCGCGTGAGCGTGCCACCGCAGACGCTCTCGCTCGCCGGGTTGCCGAGGCTGAGCGTTACCTTCAGCCCGCCTCCAGCTCCCAGCCCGTCGTCCCCTACAACGCTTTCGGCGCCTCTTCGTCATGCCCGCCTCCGCTCGAGGGCTCTCACGGCCACCTCCCCGACCCGATGGTTACCCAGCTCCATCTCCAGGCCATAGGTGTCCAGCACATCCGGGGGATGGTCAGCATTGCCCTCGATTCTTCGTCCACCTCCTACAACCGTTGGCGGGACCAGGTGCTCATGGCTCTCCGGCGCTACCACCTCACCGACCACGTACTCGCCGACACCCCTGAGGCCGCTCGGGACACGACCTGGCACCTCCTCGACACCGTCGTCTTGTCCTGGATCTCGGGGACCGTCGCCCAGGATCTCCAGGACTCCGTCAACCCTCTCGGCGGCACCGTTCGTACTGCTTGGCTGACCCTTGAGAACCAGTTTCTCGGGCACGCCGAGACTCGCGCCCTTCAGCTCAGTGCAGCCTTCGCCAACTTCGAGCAGGGTGACCTCTCCATCGGGGAGTACTGTCGCAAGATGAAGAGCATGGCCGACTCTCTTGCGGATCTTGGCTGCCCCGTTGAGGACCGGCTCCTGGTGCTTCATATCCTCCGTGGTCTCAACGACACCTTCGACCACATACGGGACTGGATCACCAGGCAGCGGCCTTTCACGCAGGTTCGGGACGACCTTGTCCTGAAGGAGCTCACATGACGTCCCCAGGCACCCATGACTCCTTCGTCCTCCTCCACCGCGCTCGTGGCCTCTCCGTCGACCCCTGCGACTCCGCCAGCCACCTCTCTCCTCGGTGCTCCTCCCCCCGGGTCGAGCGGGGGTGGGGGGAACCGGGGTGGCCGTCGTCGCCGGGGCGGGTGTCGCGGTGGTGGTTCTGGTGGAGGACGTAGGGGCCCACAGGCTCCGCCTACTCCTGGTGGCTCCTCTCCCGCTCCTGGGGGTGCGCCCTGGCCATCCTTCTCCAACCCATGGTCAGGGCGTATCTCGATGTGGCCGTTTCTGGCTCCGGGCAGCGGACCTCGCCCTCAGCACCAGCCTGTGGCTCTGGTTGCGGGACCTGCTCCGTCGGGCCCGACGACTTGGTTTCCACCCACCCAGCCCAGCCTGCCTCCTTTCTGGCCTAGGGGATGGGACCAGGCAGCGTTGGCTCAGTCGTTCAGCACCATGGGCCTGACTCCGCCGAGCAACCCCGAGTGGATCGCCGACTCGGGGGCCTCGTACCATACGACCCCTGATCCTCGTATACTTTCTTCCGTCCACTCCCCACCTGTCTCTTGTCCTTCTTCAATCATGGTGGGGAATGGTTCATGTCTTCCTGTCACTTCTGTGAGCACTGCTCCTGGTCCTTTTCGTCTTTCCAATGTTCTTGTTGCCCCTCAGATTGTTCACAATCTTCTTTCTATTCGTCAGTTTACTGCCGACAACTCTTGTTCTGTTGAATTTGACTCTTCTGGTCTTACTGTGAAGGATCTGGCTTCTCGGCGCCCACTTCTCCGATGTGACAGCCCGGGACCCCTTTACACCTTCCGCCTCCCGTCTTCCGCTGCTCCGACTTCGACTTCTTCTGCTTCATCCGCTGCTTTCGCCACCACATCTACTTCCACGACTTGGCACCGTCGGCTCGGTCATCCCGGCCGCGACGCTTTGGCCCGTCTTAGTCGTAGTACAGGTCTCCCATGTACTAGGGCTCCTGATGAGCATCTTTGTCATGCGTGCCAGTTGGGTCGTCATGTTCGACTTCCTTTTTCTTCTTCTTCACATGCGAGTCATGCTTTTGATCTTGTTCATTATGACTTATGGACATCTCCTGTACTCAGCATTTCTGGTTATAAATATTACTTGGTGGTGGTGGATGATTTTTCTCGTTACTCGTGGACTTTTCCCTTGCGAGCAAAGTCTGATGTTTTTCTTACCCTTCTCCAGTTCTTTGCTTGGGTTTCTACTCAGTTTGGTCGCACTGTGAAGGCTGCTCAGTGTGACAATGGTCGTGAGTTTGATAACCACACCTCTCGTGACTTCTTTCTCTCTCAGGGGATTCAGCTGTGTCTGTCCTGCCCGTACACCTCTTCCCAGAACGGCAGGGCTGAGCGGATGATTCGCACCACAAACGATGTCATTCGCACCCTTCTCATTCAGGCCTCTCTTCCAGCCCGATTCTGGGCTGAGGCTCTCCATACAGCTACTTATTTGCTCAACCGCCTCCCCTCCACTGCCATTTCTGCCCCCACTCCACACCATGCTCTCTTCGGTACTCCTCCCAGCTACGATCACCTTCGTGTCTTCGGGTGCGCGTGCTACCCTAACACCTCTGCTACTACTCCTCACAAGCTCGCGCCCCGCTCGACTCGTTGTGTGTTTCTTGGTTACTCCCCTGATCACAAGGGGTACCGCTGCTTTGATCTTACCTCCCGTCGTATCCTCATCTCCCGGCACGTCGTCTTTGACGAGTCAGATTTTCCTTACTCCACCTCTACGACCCCGTCTCCCGACCCTGAGCTGGAGTCCCTCTTTTCGACTGACCCGGTGGTTCCACCACCAGTTTCTATTTATCCTCCCTCTACAGGTGTTCCTGGTCCGGTGTCACCGCTCCCGGTGGCTCCTACCGGCCCGTGGGTGGCCCCGGAGCCCCCCATCGTGCCACGCGCGGCCCCGGAGCCGCCCACCGTGCCACGCGCGGCCTCGGAGCCCCCCACCGCGCCACGCGCGGCCCCGACGTCCCCCACCGCGACACGCGCGGCCCCGACGTCCCCCGCCGCGCCACGCGTCCCCGGAGCCCCCCGCCGCGCCACGCGTGGCCCTCGTGCCCCCGGGCTTCGAGAGGCGGGGGTCTCTCTGGTACCCTCCTCCGTCCGCGAGGCTCTGGCTGACCCTCACTGGCGTCGCGCGATGGAGGAGTACGCAGCCCTTCTTGCCAACCAGACGTGGGACCTCGTACCGAGTCCGTCTGGTGGCAACGTCGTCACCGGCAAGTGGATCTGGACCCACAAGCGCCGGGCTGACGGGTCCCTGGAGCGCTACAAGGCTCGCTGGGTCCTTCGCGGCTTCACCCAGCGGCCTGGTGTGGACTACGACGAGACCTTCAGTCCACTGGTGAAGCCGGCCACCGTGCGCACGGTTGTCTCGCTAGCTCTCCAGCGCTCGTGGCCGGTTCACCAGCTGGATGTGAAGAACGCCTTTCTTCACGGCACTCTCACCGAGACCGTCTACTGCAGCCAGCCGACAGGGTTCGTCGACACCAGTCGTCCTGATCTGGTGTGCCGCCTCAACAAGTCACTCTATGGCTTGAAGCAGGCTCCCCGGGCGTGGTACTCTCGGTTCGCCACGTTCTTGACCTCGCTGGGCTTCACCGAGTGCAAGTCGGACACTTCGCTGTTCGTCTTCCACCGAGGCACCGAGGCTGCCTATCTGCTGTTGTACGTCGACGACATCATTCTCACGGCGTCCAGTCAGCCCCTGCTCCAGAGTATCATCCACTCTCTACAACAGGAGTTCGCCATGAAGGACCTGGGCGTGCTCCACCACTTTCTGGGAGTCACCATGGAGCCCCGTCCTTCCGGCCTCTTCCTCCACCAGCGCCAGTACGCTCTCGACATCCTAGAGCAGGCAGGGATGGCTGACTGTAAGCCCTGCGCCACTCCAGTCGACACCCAGGGCAAGCTCTCGGCTGAGGAGAGTCCTCTTGTTGCTGACCCGACGGCCTACCGGAGTCTGGCCGGGGCTCTGTAGTACCTCACCTTCACCAGGCCGGACATCGCCTACGCAGTCCAGCAGATCTGCCTCCATATGCACGACCCTCGCGAGGCACACCTTGCTGCCCTAAAGCGCCTGCTGAGGTACGTTCGGGGCACGGTGGACTGCGGCCTCACCCTTCACCGGTCCCCCTCCACCGAGCTCGTCGTCTACACCGACACTGACTAGGCCGGCTGCCCCGACACCCGTCGGTCTACCTCGGGCTACGCCGTCTTCCTTGGCGGCAACCTCATCTCCTGGTTGTCCAAGCGGCAGCCGGTGGTCTCCCGCTCTAGTGCCGAGGCGGAGTACCGCGCGGTTGCCAACGGTGTGGCTGAGGCGTCCTGGCTACGACAGCTCTTGGCGGAGCTCCACAGCCCGCTCACCAAGAGCACGCTCGTCTACTGCGACAACGTCAGCGCCGTCTACCTCTCCACCAACCCGGTTCAGCACCAGCGAACGAAGCATGTGGAGATCGACTTGCACTTCGTTCGCGACCGGGTCGCCATCGGGCAGGTCCGGGTCCTCCACGTCCCGACCACCTCCCAGTTCGCCGATATCTTCACCAAGGGCCTACCCTCCTCGACGTTCTCTGAGTTCCGGTCCAGTCTCAATGTAACCAGTGGCTAGTTGAGACTGCGGGGGGGTTGTGTTGTGTCTGTGTCCTCTTTCTTGTCCAGTCTTCAGCACCGCTGCGTCGGTAGCTCAGACTGCGGGGGGGTGTTGGAGTGTATAGAGGCCCATAAGGCCTGGCCCATATAGTGGCCCATATAGGGTTGTATATATCTCACCCTTCTAGGGTTAGAGTGGCACTATTGTGAATACTTCCTCTAACAAGTGCGAATTTCCAACGCTAACATATAAGAAGCTTCTGCTTGAAATATGTGTATGGTGAAAGATGTCGCCGCAATACATTCAGAGACCCAAACTTATAGGTGAAATGGATGTTTTAATTAAGCTCTAATATGTACAGTATTTGAAAAACAAGGTGGAGTAGAAACCTTGCCTGATTTAGAAGAGTGCAAGCACCACATTCCCACTTTGAGTCATCACATGTATCACTTGTCCAAAATGATGAGGAACCATCTCGTGCTGCTGTGTGAATTCCAGATGAAGCACTGGACTCCGCAAAAGTGTTGGAAGAGCTACCCTTTGTCATTTTGCCATCCTTTGTTGTCATGTTAGGTGGTTCATTAAGAATAATAACATCGTCTGAATCATCGATACCAGATTGATCATGCGATCCACACCACAAATCATCGTGCATTCTCCTTTCAGCTGCCATTGCAGCAGCTTGTACTGGACTAAGCGCACTCATAATATCATTGTTTCCACCCAACTTTCTTGGTCCAGACGGCAATAAAGCTCCATTCCTTGCCCTCTTCTGAGCAGCAGATAATGTAGCTTGTCGAAGAGATGGTGGTGGCGGATATACTGTAAATCCACCCACTCGCCTTCCTGTGCCATCAAACCCTTGTCCTGTTCCAGTGATACCCTTTGAAACAAGTTCTTCGCATTCCTGAACATTTTTTCGTAACAGAAGAAAGAGTCATTATAATAATAAACAACCATATAAGCAAAACTAAAATTGCCAACACCACAAAACTGTGTAAAAGAAAAAATTACAAATGGCTAATTAGGCATGCTTGTCAAATATGAAGTACAAAGATATGCGAACTTCCATCAAATACAATAAAAAACACTACCCAGAATCCTACATCCCACCAAATATAAGCTCAGTTTAAGATCAGTTTAGTGAAAAAAAACTGCAGTTCTGAAACATAATGGGATTTGGTTTACTTTTTTCGTAGGGATTTTTCACAAGTAAAATTCAATCCTGAAGACCCTGCCATGACTTTGTTCCAAATAATGTTCTGCCATGACTTTCTCCAGTGGAGTTTATTAAACAATGCAAAGTAAATAAAAGAGTTGTCATCTATGATGCATGTGAAGATTGTCCAATTCTGTTACAAAGACAAAGATGTTCTCATTAAACTATGCTTGTATATTGTACAGAGTAAAACAAGTTCCATCTATTTGGTTATCATAGTAGGACATCTAAGCAAACACCAATCTAGGTTGGATGCAGTAAAGCTCAAATCACTTTAAATTGCCTTACTACGACACCATTACAAAGTATGCCATTGAGAAAGGGATCTTTTACATATGCAACTTCAGATCATTTGGTTAAGAGCGACATTGTTGTGGAGTTGAATAAGCAAAGCAATCCACTCCTGCATCGCACTATCTCATTGGAAGCATCACATTGCTAGAGCACAACACATTGAGCCACGCACCTTGCGAAGTTCGTCCCAGAGCTTGTAGAACTGGGCGTCGTGGGGCCCGCGGTCGTTGTGGCTGAGCTCGTGGAGCATGGTGTCGAGCACCTCCTCGTAGGGGATGAAGTCGTGGTCGCGGCCGGCGCGCCGCAGCCGCAGCTTGACCTCGACGCCAGCGCCGACGTTGAGCCCCAGTAGCCTGGGGTTCCGTGGCCTGACCAAACATTAATCGATCGATCAATCCAGGGAGAGGGATCGACACAGAGACCGGGCGGGAAGGAGGATAGGGTTAGGGTTCGTGGCGAGGGGGGCGCTTACGAGAACTCCGATAGGACCTTGACCCGCCACTTGTGGCGGCGCATGATGGGCTGCACCTGCTTGGCGATGCGGTCGAGGAGCGCGCGGGCGGTGGCCGCGTCGGGCTTCGTCTTGAGTGCCCGGACCTCCCACACCTTGTGCAGGTCGCCCACCTCCATCGCCGCGGCCGATGAGTCACGAGCAGTTTCAAATGGATTGGGGGCGAGCGGGCGGGAGGTTGAGCCTCTGGTGTGTCGTTTATGCAGCGGCGGCAACCGGGAAAGAGGCCGTGGCGGGGGAGACGGTAGAGATTCAACTGCTCCGGGGGCTCGAGAGAATTGGGGAGGATTTTGTGGCGAGTTTTGAATGTTTGAATCTGTGGAGGAAAGAGAGCATGCTTAAAAATGCTTTCGACTTCGGTTTAGTTTGGTGATTGATTTTTTTTAAAAAAAAACTGTTTTGGAATTGGTGATACAAATTGTGGATTTTGGCTGATAATTTATTTGACGCGCACGCTCTGCTACATAAATATCAAAGGTTTAATGGTTATTGTATGTTACTAGTCCTCGTGTGATTCTCTTGTTTGATTTGAGAAATAGAATTGGTTGATCTAATTCTTCAAGTACACCAATTGGTATAACCATAGAAAATAAAGTATCTCCACGAAATTTTATATGATGAATGCATGATACACCACCTCAATACCTCATTACTCAAGTTAGACAATAGGCACCACTCATGACTCATTTGTTTGTTCGACAAAGCTTTAGCTATGTGGATGAGAAATTATGTTGTTTGAAAAATAGATCTTCACGGCAAATGTTAGTCAAAATATCACATCATCCATCTCCTAAATGACTTAGTATTTCTTCGACAGGCAAAGTGGTTCTTATTTTCATAAACAATAATGTGAAAAGACTTTTATATTTATGGAGTATCATGAAACAAAGTTAACCAATAAACAGAAGAAGTCAGCGCTCACTTTGATTGTCTGATGTCTTTCTTTGTTCAGATGGTAACAGTTTGTGCTGTCACTTTTTGCCATTGGTATGTTCACCAAACGTAAAGATTTAACATGCAGTAGGAGGTTTGTTTAAGTTCAGAATGGACGCCGGGGAAAATCGGATAAGTTAAGGTCTTGTATCGCCAACTTATTTTGCCAACTTGTCATATTGAATGTTTGATACTAATTAGGAGTATTAAACATAGGTGTAAAAAAACTAATTACATAGATGGACTCCACATCGTGAGACGAATCTATTAAGTCTAATTAATTCGTCATTAGACACTGTCATGCTACAGTAACCCATCAAAAAATACGCTAATGAAGACACATATTAAGCTTAATAGATTCGTCTTGCGATGTAGAGTCCATCTGTGTAATTAGTTTTATAATTAGTCTATATTTAGTACTCCTAATTAATGTCAAAAGGATGGACGTGACATTTCACCAACTTTATACCCCTATCATCACCGCTAATTAGTCTATATTTAGTACTTAGTAGGCAATCGACACTGACGTATAACCACCAACATTGTACAATATCGCCATGGGTATGGGTGATGGGGTGAGTGAAAACTCCAGCCGTTTGAGATTCTGACACCAGAAGATATGGCATACAAATACTGACAAGATGTGCCGTCCTAGCTCAGTCGGTAGAGCGCACGGCTTTTAACCGTGTGGTCGTGGGTTCGAATCCCACGGACGGCGCTTTTTCTGTTTTGATTTTGTTTACTGCTAGCTCACCAGGCCAGTTTCGAGTGTTTTTTCTCTTTTGAATTTTGCAAATCCACGTGATGTTCTTTTTTTTCCTATACTTCTGCACACAGAACCACCAACACGTGAGGTCCGAGTGTTTTTGCTCTTACGATTTTGCAAATCCACCCAGCTCGAATCTCTCCCTCTCTCTGTCTGTTTCTGAAAGCATCCACTAATGCAGATCGGATGGTGATTGGGTGAATCTAGGTCGCTTATGGTGGAATCTCCTATAGGAATTGACGGCAAACTATAAGAACCTTTCCAGTTGCCAGGACCAGGAAGTTCAAAAACAGTGCCCAAAGGTTGGGACTTACCACTGTGCCTATAAGACATGAGTTTAAACTTTTTTTTAGTGTCGTTAAAATTCCTGGCACCAATACTTCACAATGCCACACTGAGTCTGGCGTCTGAATGAGTCCTAGCCAAGAACAGTGATATACTATGCATGTGAATATTCTTACAATCACTAAGAAAAAGAGGGCGAAGATAAAGTCGTTTAATTTAGCACGCCCGGGGAATATGCAAAGGGATTGAGACTGTTTGGTGACATTTGGCTTTAACAACTGGTCAACTGCAGAATGGCTTGGCCTTCTTCGACTCTGCCTGCTGATGAATCACTGCAGATGGAGTCGAGGACCAGCTTCAATGTAAGAAACATAAATACCGTGGGTCCACTATATACACTACATTGGTGATGCTGCTTTGGTGTCTGGTCCTCTGGTTAGGTAGTGGTGCTTAGTACGCTTTGCTTAAGTTACTTCAGTTCATTGTCATCTGTAACACAGGCACGTTGAATTGTTTAAAGAAAAAGTCTATATCGCCTCTAACCTATGAAGAGTGGACTACATAACTCCAACCTATGAAACAGTCTATATCACCTCCTGAATTTCTCAAACCGATCAAATTACCCCTAAAGCAGTTTTGAAAAATCATAGTAAATCATAGAAAAATCATAAAATGAAAAATCCAGTTGTGTTGGACTCCAAATAAGTAGATATACACACTGAACATATAATATGGTATGCTTTAGTATATTTTTTTCACTATAGCTTTAGATCTACGTTTTTCTCTATAGTAGGAAAAAATATATTAAAATATATCATATTATATGTTCAGTGTGTATATCTACTTATTTGGAGTTCAACATAACTGGATTTTCCATTTTATGATTTTTCTATGATTTACTATGATTTTTCAAATTTGCTTTAGGGGCAATTTGATCGGTTTTGAGAAGTTCAGGAGGTGATATAGACCTTTTCATAGGTTGAGAGGTCATGTAGTCCAACCTCTGTAGGTCTGGGGGTTATATAGACTTTTTCCAATTGTTTAACTGCCCAGAACAAAAAATAAAAATAAAAAAATCCGAGCATAGAAAAGGGGATTTTGGGCCCAACATGGACTCATCAATTAAGCTTGGCCCGGCCCAGGTCGACAGCGCTCCAGGGGAAACCCTAATCCTGGGCGTGGGTGGTATATAAGGTTCCGCGTGCCGCCGCCGCATTTCTCTAGCACGCTGCACCACACAAATCCCCCGGCAGGGAAGGAGCCTCTCGGCGGCGGAGAAGATGGTGTCCCTCAAGCTCCAGAAGCGCCTCGCCTCGAGCGTGCTCAAGTGCGGCAAGGGCAAGGTCTGGCTCGACCCAAATGAAGTCAGCGAGATCTCCATGGCCAACTCCCGTAAGACCTCCACCGCCTCTCCCTCCCGCACCTTCTTCCTCTCCGCTCAACCTTTGTTGGCTGCGCGGCCGCCCTCCCGGCGGTCCCGTGTTGGCCCCGTCGATAGAATTAACGCAGGGAGAAATCACATGCCCGCATCGGCCGCAGCCCCTTGCGCCGTTCATTCGTTGATTGCTCAAGGGTTGGGTTGCTGCCGTTAGTAGATAGATCCGCTGTCGAGGCTTTGATAATTTCTTTGTGTGCAGCGGTATGGGGGTGATTCAGCTTGTAAATCAACTGTCCCACTCCGTTTGATAGTCTATAATAGGCCTTGTGGTTCTCTGTTGTGGTTTATAGCCACCTAGATATACATGCCAGTTTAGTCCGTGGATGCAGGTGTTCTAGATCACTAACTACATCACTGTGCGCCATCATTACGTTGCGGTGTTGCTCCTGTGAACTTGATCTAGGTTGTAGTTGCTCCTATAATTTTATTTGCTGATATCTGCGTACAGTCTGCTTTGCCTGTGATACTAGTATAGCTTTGTTGAGTGATACGGTTTTGTATGAAGTTAATAATTATGATATATGGTTAGGACTGCTGTTGCTTGCATTACAAATGATTTTTTGCAAGTAATGAATTGTTTCTTAGCATACCACACTGCTCTTTGTTGCACTGTTTGGCTATTACTTAGATCGCTGTCTATCTGCAGTTATATGCGGGTTGATAAAGGTAGAACAGTAATGCTACTCAGATTTGTCGTGTGTATGTCATACCGACAGCAGTTCATTTTCTGGTTGGTTTCCTGCTCTGATCTTTTTCGTCCATGCAGTGTATTGATGATGCTTGGACTTGTGGTTTATATGCAGTGTTTTTATTTAAATACTGAAGTCCTAATATCTTGTTTTACTACTAATAGTAATAACTACTCGGAAGAATATAAGTATGACCTTATGTTGTACCATCCATACAGGCCAGAACATCCGTAAGTTGGTTAAGGATGGTTTCATCATCAGGAAGCCTCAGAAGATCCATTCCAGGTCCCGTGCGAGGAGGGCACATGAGGCCAAGCAGAAGGGACGCCACTCTGGATATGGTATGCTGCTGCTTCTACACTAATTTTCTGTGTACAGTAAATATGTGTTCGTTATTTAAAAATAACGCAAGTGTTAATCCAATATTTCTACAGGTAAGCGCAGGGGTACCAGGGAGGCTAGGCTCCCAACAAAGATTCTTTGGATGAGGAGGATGCGCGTTCTGAGGCGCCTGTTGCGCAAGTACCGTGAAGCCAAGAAGATTGACAAGCACATGTACCATGACATGTACATGAAGGTCAAGGGTAACATGTTCAAGAACAAGAGGGTGCTCATGGAAAGTATCCACAAGTCCAAGGCTGAGAAGGCCAGGGAGAAGACGCTCAGTGATCAGTTTGAGGCCAAGCGTGCCAAGAGCAAGGCAAGCCGTGAGAGGAAGATTGCCAGGAGGGAGGAGAGGTTGGCCCAGGTAAGATAATTTCCTTTTGGTTCGAGCCTGCATTTATTTTTGAGTGCTTCTGCTGCTGCTTCTGATTGGTGATAGCAAATTTGGACTGCCATTTAATTGTTGCTCGTTATCCACTGAAATCAAATTATGTTCTGAAACTCATTACCCTGTGGCATGTGGTGTGCCATGGGTTTGAATGTATTATGTTGTCTGTCAATCATGGTTTAGCTTGTCCAAGACTGTTTGCTCTTTTTTTCCGAAAGTTATATAAATTGTTTGCCCAGTTTATTTTTCTCTTGTTTTGATTTCTTGCTGATTGTATGATTCATCTATGTGTAGGGTCCGAGGGAACCTGCAGCACCAGTAGCTGCTGCCCCAGCTCCCGCTGCAGCGTAAGTGCCTTGAAACTCCTTAACCGTTCTAGTTTCCTTGGATTGGGTAATTATCATGTTTTATTGATGTGTTTTTTCCTCATTTCTTTAATTTGACAGGGCACCAAAGAAGGCGAAGAAGTGAAGGACTGATCCCAAGCTTTAGCTTTCTGGAAACAGGAGTAGCCTAATTTTGGATCGCCACTGAAGTGTTTTGCTGTTATTATAATCCAAGTTGTGTCTCAGATGTACCGGATATCTTATCTTGTTTATGTTGGGTTGGATAATGTAGTAAACTTCATCAGAGTTCTTTGTAACAGATCTCAGAAAATCTGTTATGTTTTTATGGAACGTTCATCTGCGTGCTGTCCAGAGCCATCCTATCTCCGTCTATTAGCATGAGCTGTCGGTAAGGCAATTCTCGGTGATTGTTGTTTTCAGGGGAAACAGTTAGTGGATTCGCAGCTGGTGCAGTCTCATCTGTACAGGCCGAATATCGATCTGGCTAGCGAAGTGATTTCTTGTAATGCTAAAGGAGTGGAGGAGAACCAAAATACTAGCTATTTTGCAAATGTGCAGCACGATAATTTTTTTTTTATCAAATTCAAAGAGTGAAGAACGTTCTGTCACGCTGATGTTTATCAGAAGCCGCATTGCTAGCAGCTCAAATACTTGAAATAACAATCACATTAGTTCCCAGATACTTCGTTTTTTGGGTTCTCCAAAAACCGCATTGCCAGCAGCTCAAATACTTGAAATGACAATCAGATTGGTTGCGAGTCTTTAGACGTGACCGAACAAGTAGCCATCTCACAGTGTTTCCTGTATTCAAGTCTACAGACGATATTATTAGTTCTGAAGCTACTACTTGAACCTCTTAAACTCTGGAAGTGAAGAATTGTCGTACCAGTACATCACACGGGGTTTACTGTGCAATTTCGAATATAGCTTGTATGTACCACATTCCACAGAGATAATGGACATCAGAATATGGCTGAGTCGGCCCACAACCAAGCGACAGAGGGGACGCCAACGACTCCTGCAGCACACGTGGTTTTGCCAAGCCCCGTGGCCACCACAAGCCCCTCCACGGCTGCTGCGATGGCGGCGACGACGACGTTCCTGACAAGCATCTGGTTGGCCTCACGGTCACCACTGATCAGCAGCATCCCCACCAACGCCATGACGGGCCTTCCCCCCGCGTCCACCGCGAACAACCCGGCAATTCGGCGGAGTAGTAGGTTGGCGAAAGACGCGCTAAACCTAACTGGCAGACCATCCAAGAAAGGTGAGATCTTAGCCATGAAACGGCTAGGTTTTCTGGGCGCCGGAACCAACAACAACAACAACAACGTCATCAAGGACGCTCGCCGAGAGTTCGACCGGTTCTTCACTGACATTGTGGACGTCAAGAATTTACCGGCTTTGAGGGATCTCCTCCCGGCGGCTAGGGGACTATCCGATGACGAGTTGTTGTCAGCAGCAAGGCAGGTCAGCATGATGACCGGCGTTGGAGAGCCATAGGCACCTAGCCTGTTCCTCTCCCTGGTCGGCTCATTTGACATCCCAGTTTCTAGTCTGATTTTTGTTGTTTTAGCTTAATCTTTGGTTGTTTCTTGTTAAAAGAAAGTCTGTTGCTCTAGGTCACTTGTAAACCGTGTGCGTGTGCCCGGTGATAGACCCGCGTGTAACATCTTTGTGTTACCTTCTTTTTTTTAATATAAAGATACGCAGCTCTCCTGCGTCTTCTCGGAAAAAAATGGACATCAGTTATGAGTTATGACTGATGACATATTTTATCTGTGCCCTTGTTCGAGTATATAGTTCTGCTTCTGTAAATATAACGGGGGATGCAGAGAGCAGATACATTTCTCTGCAATTTCAGAGCTGAGTCATGTAGACATGTAGTACTTCCAGATCTCATGCAGGCACCACTGAAGACCGGCGTCACCTCACTCATCCTGGAAAAATGGGTCATTTACGCTCCATTTTGTCAATCCTGAGATGTGCTTAGAAGCTATGGTGGTCCTCATTATACATGCTTATCAAATTGTTGACTGGTGGACAGTTAATGTTATTATTGGGCAGTTCGACAACTGTTATTGAGAAGAAATTCGAACAGATTACAGATGAGATACCCATTGTTGCATCGGAATGTTATCCAACTAAACAACATTTCTCGCTTTGCCATGCTATTGAATGCAAAACTTGTCTATTTCCTTCGTTCTCGTTCCGACAACTACATTTCCTAGATACTTCTCCTTTCTCCTTTTGTCTCTAGAAGTCGAGTGCTACCACTTCAAACACTTGTAAAATGCAAATGACGATTACCAGACTAACTGCAAACCTGCAGATCTGAATAGTGAACAAGTAGCCACGTCGTAGCAGCTTTGATTTCAGGTCTACTGATAGCCTGAATCACTCAATGGAAGCCACAAGACCGCTGAATTCTGATAGTGAACGAACTGTCAGCACCCCGCATCTTCTGCACAATTGAGGCTATTGGCATCAATTGTTTACTTCTGTGGTGACATACTGACATGTTGGTTGTGCCTTGTGCGGGTGCGGTTCTGCATATATTGGCGATTAGAGGCATTTCTCTGCAATTTCAGAGCTATAGTCATGCTGAAAAAATCAGGTCACTGAAGAAGACCTGCAGCACAAGACTGACTGACCACTCTCGCGTACGAACCGTACCGGCAAATCTTCAAAGTCAAGTGATCGAGAGCATGCTTCTGAAACCCTTGCTTTCTCACGCGTGAGCGTGGCGTCTTCCTCCTGACTCTTACACACAGCTGTAACTTTCTCCTGTGAAACAATTCATGCAAAAATAAATCATCGTGTTCATCAATAGAATGGGGAGTGATATCGCCGCCGTGGAAATTGGAATGCTACCCTTGAGGTCGTGAATGAAAGCGATGACACGAGCACGAAGAATGCATATAGGCTAACGAGTGGTGGCTGGCTTTGCCGTGCTCTCTTCGCCGGCGTGTCGCGATCACTAGCCAGGCCGGCGCCTCACGAAACTTTGCCGAAACGAGGCCCTCTGACTCTCGCTGCTCCATCCGCCGCACTCTTGGATTTCCATGGAGCCGAGCTGGCAGCGTCTACTGTGCGCCATGTGCGCAAATCTAGGAGCTCGGGCGTGCTCGTCAGGCCCGGCTGTGTATATATTGGACTATTGGAGTAGCAGGGTGCAAATGGTGTAGTTGTAAGTGTAAGGAGCGAGAAATGGAGTGGCTGCGGCGCTGCCGGCTCGCCGTGGCTCTGCTAGTCGTGGTCGTGGTCGCGCAGCGTCGGGACACGTTGGCGGCGATGGTGCCGCCGGGAGATGGCGTCGTCGTGGACGCGGCGGCGAGGGAGAGCCATGGGAGTAGCACTGCACATGCCGGTAACAATACAAAGAACTTGCCTATCCCTCGTCCTAGGGGGGTTATTATCAGTAGGGGTCTGTTTGGATTTTGGAAAAAGAATGGATTAGGAGGGGATTTCGTTCATTTTGGCAAGTAATGTGTATTTATTTAAATTTTCTAGGACACACAGTTTGATATCCTAGATGATCAAAAGCGCTATCAATGAACAGGCTATTTCGCCTCCCCCCACCTATGAAAGTGTCTTCTGTACAGGCGTACAGCCATAAAACGCATGGACCTCGGTACCCAGAAACATTGTCATGTTAAGATATCTGAAAAGTCAACAACTCTTACAAAACTTTCTAAAAAACAAATCTTAGAAAAATCTATAGCACACTATATTTCCTAATTAAAACTCATCGATCTATTTACTATAATCTAAAAAAGGGTACGATGTTAGAAAGATTTAACATTCACAGTAAGTGCAATTCCCATGGTCTTTACTTGGGGGTAGTGTTGAATTTAAATCACATGGTCTTGTGCCCATTGTGCTAATAAGTGCAATTACATTGTGAAGAAATATTGCAAATATGGTCACATTTTGATCGTTAGTGGAAGTTTTCTTGATGCACCATCTCTCTCTCTCTCTCTCTCTCTCTCTCTCTCTCTCTCTCTAGGCCATGAGGAGATTGTACTGTTGTTTAGTATGATCTAAACCTTTTCAAAATCCAGATATCAAGGGAATAGATGGAAGAGAGTTAGCTACAACAAACTCAAGGGCGGTGTCCAGAGGCCGTGAGAAGAAACTTAGAATTGCCGTACCACATAAACATGGTTTCAAAGCTTTTGTGAATATTACTCATCCTAACACCGAGAGACAAAAGGTTACTGGGTATAGCATTGATATCTTCAGCACGGCTATGGAGATGTTAAAGGATCCTCCACAATATGAGTTCTATGTATTCAATGGTTCTTATGACGCGCTAGTACGCAGCGTGTCTTTAAAGGTGAGCTTTACTTCAATGTGTTTACCAGCCTTGATTTACAATGTTTTGATCTATTAGTTCATTTGTATTTGTTTCTTCTGTTTATTTCCATAACAGGTGTTTGATGCAGCAGTTGGTGATGTGACCATAACCCCCGAACGAATTATGGAAGCAGATTTTACAATGCCATATGCACAATCTGGATTGTCTTTGCTTATGCTCTCCGAGAATGACTCCAAACCGATCCAATGGATTTTTTTAGAGCCACTAACGAAGGAACTTTGGTTTGCTACTGTGGGTGGCTTCTTGTTCACAGGCTTTGTTGTATGGATGATTGAACGGCCTAGGAATCCTGAGTACCAAGGATCCAGATTGAGACAGTTCAGTAATGCTTCCTACTTTGCTTTCTCCACTTTGACGTTCTCTCATGGTAAGCTCTTTGAGCTCAAACTTCTTCGCAGTATGCCGATACATGATGCTTTATAGTCCATTTAATAGCTTCATATCATAGTTGCATAACTCAAATAATGCCTTTTCTATGTATACAGATCAAATAATTAGAAGCCCTCTGTCAAAAATTGTTGTTGTGGTATGGTGCTTTGCAGTGCTGGTTGTAGTTCAGAGCTACACCGCAAACTTGTCATCCATGCTAACTACAAATAGGCTCCGGCCATTGGTGACAGATCTTGATCAGCTATTACGCAATGGTGACCATGTTGGCTACCAGGGAGGTGGGTTTACTCGCTCCTTTTTGATAAACCAAGGTTTCCCATTGAATAGGATAAAGTCTTACAACAACCAATCAGAATATGCCGATGCTTTGAGGAAGGGGTCCAAGAATGGAGGTGTATCGGCTATCCTCGATGAGGTTCCCTATTTAACTTATTTTCTCTCCAACCCTCAGTATAAGATGGAATTCCAGATGGTTAATCGCATGTACAAAACCCTTGGATTTGGTTTCGTAAGTTGTTTTCGTTACTTCTCCAAAAATAGATTTGCCATTCTAAGAGTCATGTTGTTAGTGCTAGGCTGCTAGCAGTAACAAAACTAACACCAATGTTTTGTCTTCAGGTGTTTCCCTTGCATTCTCCACTAGTGCATGATCTCTCCATTGCCATTTTGAACCTAACAGGAGAGCATGAGGGCCCACAAATTGAAGAGAGATGGCTTAGCTCAGCTGCAACATCAGTTGGTGACAGTCCAATTAGTGGTTTCACTGCGCTCACCTTGCGAAGTTTCTCTGGTCTATTCATTGTCACTGGATGTATCTCAGCTCTCATGCTACTGATAAGCATTTCCAGGCTGCTCTGTGCGAAGTACACGAGAGTGAAGGGCCCTGAACTGCAAAATGATGACAGGGATGGTGGAGATGTATATCTTACTGAGTCCATTGCGCTACAGAACGACAGGGGAGATGGCTGTATGCCTGATCAACATCTCCATGAGATCAGGGGTGATGATTCCCGTAATACCTATGCGGGCGATGAAATTGGCACTGATGTCAGACAAGTCTAATGCACGATGGCTATGTACCCGCAGATTGTGTACAAATCGAGATTAGTACTGGCCAAGGTGTTGTTGAGACCCTTTACGCATGAAATTGAAACTATGGATGCAAATACCAGTTCAGTTGGGTTTTTTCTTTTCTGTGCAGATAGCCACCAATGTGGGTGCAGAATTTTAAATCTTTTAACAGCTGATGTATAGAGTGATCATTTGAAATTATTGTCAATTGATGACCATTTAAGAAGAAATAGAGTTGGTCACAGCTGAAGTTCTGATGATTGAATACTTCGAAAAGACCAAAATTCTTCCTCGTGCATACTGTAGGAGAATCCAAAATGATCGATGGCTGCTTCTTATTTTGTTTCTATGACCAAAATTTTTACAGAACCATGGCTTATCACAGAGAACACTAGTTTCTAGGTTAGGGCGAGGCCTGAGGCCGTATCATCACATATACGTCTTAAACTTGTCCAACTCATTTAGGTCCATATACTTACAAAATACAGTTTTTTTATAAGAACCATTGTAAATTGTTTCAATCTTTTAGGACTTCAAATCAAATTCAAATTTTACTCCAAATTGATATAAAATTCGTAGAGAATCATCACAAATTGAGGGTAAAATAATAACATTTTAAAATAACCTAGATTCAATTTTTCGTAATAAATACATTAAAATAAAAACTCTAAAAACACCAAATCTTCACCCATATATTTGTAATGTTTTTCGTGGGATTTGAACTTGGTTTAAAATTCTAAAAGTTTGAAATAATATAATAAAGTTTTTTTAAAAAATAAATGAATGCCTTGGTATATTGATTTTGATGATTTTGTGCAATAGGATTAAAGATTGCTATATGTATTTTGAGAGTATCGGGGTTGAGATAATAACTCAGGATAAGTTTAATGATATGGATATAAGAGCGGGATAGAGTACCGAGATCACGATGAGAACGCGTGACAAGTTTAAGTACATGGTGAAATTAACTACTCCCTCCGCTCTAAAATATAGCTACGTTAAGCGTTCAATTTTTTTTCCAAAATATAGCTACATATAAATCTCCAACAGCTTTGGTAAAAATCTTAGCTAAATGAAAAAGTAAAATACTAAGTAAAAAAAATAAAAAGCTATCCAAAGGGTGGGAAAACCAACAACCTCTTTAGAATTTGACTCTGCATACTCAAATCATTTTTTTTTCTTACTCACACCCTTCTAACTCTCTCACAAGTGTGGACCCGGGCCCATACCACAAGCCAATATATCATATGTCTACCGCCGTCGGTGGGTACAGCGCCAACCCAAGATGTAGCGCCGCAATATCAACCTGAGGCCATCCCCAACTCATCTACTAGGATAGTGTCCATAGCATTAAATAGGATGCCACATAAGCAATTTGGTGATGTGGCAAAGGAATTAAAGAGGGGAGAGAAGGACATAGTGTCATGCATGAGAAATCATGCTTACACAAGAACCAAGAAATGAAACTTGATGATAGGGAGAGGAAAGGAGAGAACATACGTGATTGGATAGTAATTTATTTTTTTAAGAAACTATGTATTGGAGAGGTAGTTTATATAGACAGTGTCTATATGACATAGATGTATAGAAAATACTTGATGATGTCTTGGGTTGGGGATAGCGCATGCGCAGCTCGTTCAGCAGCAACAGCGGCGGGCTGGGAAGCTCCCGACGCAACAGCATGGACGCCAGCGGCAACGTCGTTTGGCGGCGGGAGGAGACACATGGGCAGGCACCGTCGCCGGTGGAGACACAACTCGTGCAGCTCCGCATGTACTAGCGTCTACGGTGCTCACGCGTGCACGGAGGGAGAGACATGCGTGGGTGGTGGGTCCCACCATGGATGCCAATCGATTTGCTTAGGCAAAAAAAAGCTACCGGAAAATCAGGTATACCTACGCGGATACATTATCTAGCCGGATACAGATTCTGTTGGATGGAGTTTTTTGCTACCTTTTGTTACTTTTACCTAACTAAATAGATTTAACTAGGCTGTTGGAGTTGCTCTAAGTTATGAAGCCCAGATTGAATGGCTGAATGGACAAAACATCCCTCCATAAATTAATTGTCATGTGGTTCTAGCTAGTTGCAGTATGCATAATTTGTTTTAGTAAAATGGAGATATATAAGGAAGGTATAGCTACCATATATGCATGCATGGAGCCATGGACATGTTTAATGAGGGGTATATGAGACATTTTATCACACGTCTTAATCTGTCTTAAAAAGGTTAAATGTAGCTATATTTTGGAATGGAGGTAGTATTTGCTAAAGAAGCAACCATAGCTCCTTAAGCAAGCTGGGGGACACACAACTAGGTTCCCCATCTCTATGTATGCTGATTATGCATCAATCTTCATTAAGTCGATGGTGAGGGACACATGCAAACTTAGAAGCCTACTGCAACAATTCGGAGAAGTGACTGGCCTATGCACAAACCTTTAGAAGACAAGCTTCACCGCTTCACACACATAAACTGCATTAGTATCAACATCGATAACATCTTACTGAGTTTACCGGTCAAGCGGGCGAGCTTTCCTATCAAGTACTTGGGCCTACCACTATGCGTAAGCACCTAAAGAGGTTTGACTTCCAATACCACTCGTAGACAAAGCTGCAACAAAAATGTCCTTCTGGCATGGCTAGAACCTAAGTCTGGTTCACAAAAATAACCCTCTCCTCATAACTGCTATACCTTATCGCAGTCTTCAATCCTACCCAGGAAGTAATTGAGGAGATAGACAAGATCCGCAAACGTTTCGATCCTTTGGGTGGGCGATGTTGCCCTTATATGAGGAAAAATGCAAGATCAACTGGACACGAATGTGCCTACCAATAGAAATGACGGACTAGGAATGCTTAATTTGGATTAGTTTGCTTACATCCTTCGACTTCGGTGGTTGTGGCATGAATGGGCTTCCCCCAACAAATCATGGGCCAGAACCAAAACTTCATGCGAGGATCTAGATCAACATCTTTTCGCGGCTTGCACCTCGATACACAAAGGAAACGATCAAAGATCTAGCTTCTGGTATGCGGGGATAAATAGCCAAAGACCCAGAGACATCACCCCCATGGTATATACCATTTCCTACTAGAAAAATATGAAGGTAGTCGAGACCCTTGATGACCATATCCTTGATGACCATATCCGGGTCAGAGACCTTAACTTGTAAAACGTCCTTACTATATCCACGACCAAGAGTGCACAATCCTATTGACCCTAATCCGTCAAGTTGGTCTTGACCCACAAAATGAATATACCATAACATGCAAGTTCACAAAACATGGGCAGTATACGGCGATGCTTGCTTACAAAGTGCAATTTATAGGATGCACAAAGGAGCCTAATTTGTGATCGATTTGGGAAGCATGGGTATTGTCAAAATGCAAGCTCTTCACATGATTCATCTTACAAAATAGGGTTTTGACCTCCGATCATCTCGTCACCCAACATGCCCCCTACGCTGCGCCATGGAGACAACACGTCACTTACTCACGGGCTGTCTATTCACAAGATGGACCTGGAGCTTACTGAGCACATGGCTCCGCCAGACCTAGCTATAACCACAAGAATGGTGACCCCCCACCAACACGATATAGGAATGGTCGAAGACAATCACCACAACGCCAAGATTTCCGAGGAGAGCTGCACGCACGTTGACAATGCTTGCCATCTGGAAAATCTGAAGGAGAGAAATAGAGGAATATTCTAAAGGAAGGAGCAGTTGACAATAGTTCTAATAGCCAAAATTAAGAACAAGGATTCCGCCTGAGTGGGGGTAGGGGCCAAATCTTTAGCGTCCGATAGTTTGGGAGAGTAAAACGATATGTTGTTTTCAACCTAGCTAGACGGCCAAGACGGGCCTGTACTCTTTCTACTTTATCAAAGTAATAGACACAATCTCGTGTTCTTTCATTTTTTTAAAAGCAACCATAGCTCTTAGAGTCTAAAAACTGCTAGTCACTAAATAAGCAACCTAGGATGTTTACCCGTACCTAGGTCCAACTATCCAACCTATGGGCTACTCACTTGTCTTAGTTCCATTAATGTTTTGGATACTTTGGCTTCAGTTCCATTAATCTCACGTCATTGTATTCATTTCAATGTTACATCATTTTGTGTTCCCTACTAAGGCTTTAAAATTTTGGTACAGCCATGTTAGGAAAGTAATGCTACTGTAGACTAAGCATGAGGACCCCAATAAAAACGTGTGTGTTTAATTGTTTCCACAAAATGTACCGTAATCCAATTCCAAGTGCTAATCATTTATGTTACATCGTATTTGTTTCGAGCTGGCTGGAATTGATTACCGCAGAATTGGATATGGGCCAACGGATGTGCTAAATAGCTCTCACCCGAGAATTATCTGTTATCACCATCGCTTATATATGGTCATCTTTCCCTCTTCCTCATAATCAGAATGAACTAAACAAAAGACACTATCATTTATTATGTAATAATTAATGATGCATTGTGATTACATTTATGGCATGGTTCAAATTTCTGAACCACACGTCGTCTAAGTTAATTCATACGCTATTTGTTACTCGTCTTATATGGTAGATTGGCTACTATGTGTGACTTTATAATGCGTGGCAGTCTAGCAAATTCATGCTCGCCAGTTTGATAAATTATTTTTGATATAAACAATTTAATTTAACTTAAGATAATTCTAAAAATAAGACGGGTGGAGCATTTGATTTTTCCCCTAAACGATGAAGCATTTGATTTCGAGCCATGAGGTGTGTAAGGCCAGTCTCAGTGGTAGTTTCATGGGCACCATTACCAACACAGCCACGTCAGCTTTTCAATGGGATGAAAATGTCACTCTCAATGCACAGTTTCATGGCACAATTTCATATACAAGTTCTAGCATTTAATTCTCGCATGGTGAATGGTCAAATGTGTGATGGATGAAACTATAACATTCTCAATGAGAGTTTCATTGTGTTTCATGGACTTGGTAACTGTGCCAGATGAGTTTCATGGTGATGACACTCTTCTCTCCTCTCTCTTCATAATTATCATGCCATGTTACCAAAATTACTGATGCGTCACTTGATTTAATACTCACGAAACTCCAGTGACACTGGCCTAAACATAAAAGTGTGGGAATAAGGGAAGCGTAAATCACGAAGTGCGTTTTCATAATTACAACGCGAAGGCAGCGTGTAGGCGCCTTCAGCTTCATTCGGCGCAACAGTTGTAACCCGAGCGAAGGGAGGAAAAGGGCAAAAGCGATAGGAGCAAATCCATCCCCAGATCCCATCGACCCCCAATTCATCCTTGTGCTCCTTCAATCCCAGGCCAATTCGTAGATCGGTGTCCTCCCACTTGCTTCGTCGCAGGATCGAGCGGGAGGCGGGGGGACAGCGAGCGAGGGGGCGGCAGCAGGCGCGCAGACGCAGGGTTGAGGGCACGGGTGCGGCAGCGTCTGCCGGACGCCGTGGATCTCCACCGCGACGTTGTGGGGTGGTGGGGTGAAGCTTCGGCGAGCGGCGATGGATGCGGTGCTCTGCAGGCTTGCGTGAAGGGCGTGGGTGACGAACTTCGGCGTCCGATTGCGCGCGCCTGAGCCTGACCTCGGTTGCCTGAGTCAGAGCAACAACGGAACGCCACTCAGGTAAATCTCTGAGAGGACTCCGGTCAGGCGAATTCGGCTCTGGGTGACATTCAATCAAGCCCTAGGTTCAGCTTAGACGCGGGTAGCTAAGGTCGTTGGCGCGGTGTCGAGATGAGCTCCGAGCCCCCAGAGCCCAAGTGAGTACGCCTTCTGTTTCACTGTAGCTAGCTGCCAGGCCCTCTAGATGGTGATGTGCTAACATGTGTGTGTTTATATGACAGTATGAAGACGAGGATAGTGTACTCCAGGGATTTTCTGCTGTCGTTTGGCGAGTTGGAGCATTGCAAGAAGCTGCCCTCTGGCTTTGATGCCACGCTTCTTAGGTCAGTTCGCTTCCGTTTCAATCGGTTAGGCCTTTTGCGGAGCGGTTAGTGGGATATCTGTCTGATGATCTTTGCTGTGGCTTTTCCAACAGTGAGCTGCAGGAGTCGTCAGCTGGCGTGCTTGAGAGAAACAAGGGCTATTACAATACACCCCTGGTTTACAATATACCCCTGGGAAGGTCAGATGGGTCGGGGGGCTATACTTACTCTTCTCGTGGGGGGAACTCTGGAGGGAGGTGGGACACGCGCTCCACTGGATCAAGCGACAAGGATGGGGAGGTACCTGATCGCGAGCCTCTAGCACAGGGTAATTACTTTCCTTTTCAGTAGGGCTTTATGTTAGTAATTAATTTTTTGTCTTGTTATTGTTGGCAGTCTATGATTTATGAATGAAGAATTGGTTCTCTTCAGTCCTTTTGCCTGTGATATGGTATTCATTGTCTTGTGAATTTTCCATTCAGATGCTTTATAGTCTACAAATTTATGTGTGCATCAACACCAATAGCACTAAACCGAGGGAAGCGATATATTGTTAAGAATTCATGCATTGTCCATCCTATTTATGGAAGATCATTACAGTCTGCCGCATTGCCTGGTTTATGCTGTTGGTTACTTGGTTTAATAAATAATAATGTTGCCTTGCAGCAGGGCGTGGCGGAAACCAGTACAGACGCAACTGGCAGAACACAGAGCATGATGGCCTGCTGGGAAGTGGTGGTTTCCCTCGGCCATCAGGATATGCTGGGCAGTTGGCATCAAAGGACCATGGTAATGCACATCAGCCAAACAGGACATTGGAGCGCTACCAGCCACCACGTCCTTACAAGGTTAGAGTTTGCACAGATGTGCCCTTCCTTCCTCATATTGATTGACAACCTTTGCAATTATCATGAATACCTTACACATCAATGACAGGCTGCTCCTTTTTCACGGAAAGACATTGATTCAATGAATGATGAGACATTTGGGTCTTCTGAATGCTCAAATGAGGATAGAGCAGAAGAAGAAAGGAAGAGGAGGGGTCAGTTTCTCTTACTGCAACATAAAACATCCATTTGTTTTCCCACCACAATCATCTATGCTGTCTCACATTGCCCTATATGCAGCGTCTTTTGAATTGATGAGAAAGGAGCAACACAAAGCCATGCAAGGAAAGAAGAATGGTCCTGATATCCTAAAAGAAAATCCTAGTGATGATATCATTTCACAGTTACAGACGTCTACTGAAAAAGCAAATGTCAAAACTAAAAATGAGAAGCTAGATGGATCTGCAGCATCCTCTTGTCAGGAAGATACCACTAAACCATCTTCAGCTCTACTAGCTCCTGCTGCCAGGCCACTTTTCCCGCCTGGTTTTGCAAATGCATTTGTGGACAAGAAGCTTCAGTCACAGTCATCCAACATCTCACTTGAGCCAAAGGTTTGTATCCAGATGTTGTTTGAATAGATATAAGAAAATGCTGAATGCCAGCAATACATGCAATTATCTCCTAACATGCATGTCACCGACACCATTTTATGAAAAATTTGTTTTCCTTGAAGATTGAACCTTCAGTTCATCTTTTTTCCCCTGATGGAATCATTTCCTTTCCAGTAGAGGGATAGCAAAGTTGTCCACTGCTGTTGTAGTGTTACCTAATATGTTTGTACTATGTAGGGTCGTAGCGCTACTGCTGAGGCTAACATGTCGACTGTTGCACGACTTGGTGGTCTAGAGGTTAACCAGTCAGCAACAGAGTTCACTGCAGTTGAAAGCAAAGAGAAGCGAATTTCTGATGACATTGCTACTATGGGTCAAAAGCACATGCTTCCTTCTGGTGGCATTATCTCTTCAACTGAATTTTCTTCTGGCATTCTGAAAGGAAGTGAGGATTGGGAAGCTGATGTAATGGATAAGTATTCTATTGGGAAAGAGGGCAAGTCAAAAAATATTGATCCAGTTAGAAAGGATGATTCAATCTCAATACTAGAACAGTTCTTTGGCGATGCGTTATCAAAAAGTGGTGACAATTTACCTACTTTTGTCGAGGTACGATTTGGTTCTGCTTACTCTTAGTTTCCTATGTTCCTATTCCTATCTGTGCAAAAATCTTAAATAGATATTTATGATTCCATGTTATAAATATAACCCTCAATATCAACCAGCCAATCTAGTGAGCGCCAATGTGATGTAAACTCACACCTTAACGATTTTATCTGATTTTGTTATGCACTTCATGTTAACTGAAACACATTTAGGTCCTAATTATTATTTGTTTTACTGTTCCAGTTCATTGAATTGTTTAGAACAAATGCTGGCAATTGAAAGTTGATGGTCTTACTAAAACATTCTTCTTTGTATTGGCTTGTGCCCTGCATTAATGTGACAGATACATTATTTATTCACTAGCTCAGATGTGCATTTACCCACATCACAATCTGTTAGGCTTAAGTATAACATGTGTTGGGTTACAGTTTAGAAATGTCAATTTATATTGTTCTTGCCATGTAGTGGGCACTGGCAGGTCCCCTGAAAAGTAGAAAGCCTTTTTGTTTGACATTGAAATATCTGAAAAAGAAGAAAGCTCCAAAGCTGCCATTGAAATATCTGTTACATGGTCATACGCTTATTTGTGTTCTACGTGTTCTGCAGAGCCAGTCATTGAAAACTGATGAAGACATGATTGCTTCTTCCGTGCCAGAATCATCCAAATTTGCTCGCTGGTTTCTTAATGAAGGTAATCCTGTTTCATGAGTTAAGATACTAGCCGCTCTCATTATGTTAGACACCTAATCATGCCACAAAGACTTGCAAACAAAAATAAAAGCTTAAGAGATGTCCCTTATTTGCACCAACATTATTCATTTGGTTGTCTGTTCCTCTGCTTATTTCATACTTTGTATTTCCTGCAGATTTGAAACCTGCAGAAGACTTATCTTCAAAGAGCCTACTCTCCATGATTGTCAAAAATGAAAATCCAGGGCCAGAAAGTGTAATAAATGCTCCTACTTTATCAGATGCCGCTGTTCAGAATTTATCACCAAGAGCACCTATTGATAAATTTGATCCTGCGTCAAAGCATCTCTCATTTACATCCTCTACACCTGCTGATGGAATTCTGGAACAATACAACCGTTGTGATATTCCAGAGGCAGTTCCAGTTATGATGACGTGTGAGGATCTTGAGCAGACAATGTTGGCACAGGTTAAGAGCAATACCAACTCAACTCAGAGAAATGCTATAAAGCAGCATCAGACAGTTGTCGATGAGCCAGTTGCCATGCAGAAAGTTGCTGTAGATAATCATGCATCACAACATCTTCTTTCATTGTTGCAAAAAGGAACAGACAATAAGGGAGTATCTTCTCTGGGTTTCCAGATAGGATCAGCTGACGAACCACAGAATGTTGATGCAAATTTAATGGCCAATGGTGTAATATCTGGAAGTGATCCAATTACCAAAGTCGACAATACTCCTACTTCAGGGAATAGCCTCACATTGGAAGCATTATTTGGGGCTGCGTTTATGAATGAGCTCCATTCCAAAGATGCACCGGTTTCTATTCGGGGACCCACAACTGGTGGTCCTAATGAGTTCGCAGAGGCAGGCAAAACTCTATCGTCATCTAGTCATGAAGGATACTACCCTGTTGAACAGACCCTACCCTTCAACAGTGCTAAAGATGCTGCTGTCCCTAAAGAACCAGGGGTTGAGTATTCAGCTGTACCTGGTGGTCTAAATCTGGGGAATGCTAACTTTGATAAGAAGAAAGGCTTGGAAATTCATCTGCCTGAAGAAGACAATTTGTTTACGGCGAACGACTCTCTGCCTGGTCAAAATTCTGATATTTTGCCACCAGCAAGATCCAGCAGGGTTGAAGGGCTATTTCCTGAAAAGGCAGTTGATGATCTCAGTTATAGGCTTCAAAGTCTTGTGCCTAATGATTCAGAACACATTCAAGTACTTGGTCCTGATGCACTTGGATCTCATCATCGCGACCAGCGTTTACAGGTTGAGTCTCAGAATCTTTACCATCTTCTACAGGGTAGGCCACCTATGATGGCACATCGTCCTATGATGGATCACATTGTTAATAGGAACCAGCAAGCCCCATTCGACATGCCGCAGTCGATACGCCATGATCCCCATCGTTCTTTCCCATCTAACGTGAATCCTATGCAACATAATCTTCATGGTGCAGGGGTCCCTCACTTGGACCCGGCTGCACATCATCTTATGCTACAATGTATGTCCATGCCTGGAAGTTTTCCTCCAGAAGGCTTGCCAAGAGGTGTTCTGCCATCTCAGCCTGTGCAGCACATGGCTGGTTATAGACCTGAGATGGGCAATGTAAATAATTTCCACATGCACCCTCGTCAGCCCAACTATGGAGAACTTGGATTGATGATGCCAGGTGCGACTCTCAGACATACTAATTTTGTATGTTATCTTCACTAGACATTACTTATCACAATTTGCAAGATATGCCATATTGCCTTAATTGGTATCAATGGGAATGCTAATTTTGCTTACTATATCTGATATCCTTGATCAGAGAACACAAAATTTACTATTTCACATTGACTCACAATTTTCCTAGTTGAATTTGGATGGCACAGTTTGGTTTCCATGAGTCGGATACTATTATCTTTTTTGGGAGGTTAAGATTTTTGTTTGAACTTGTTTGATGTTTCGGTATGAAACAACCATCATGAGATTAAGATTTCCACTTTGACCTGTCCTTGTTCTGGTTTACTTTCAACTCTTTATCTAGGTATCGACTCTCTTTATTTCTGCAAGCTTACAGTATTCTAGCCAAATTTGCGGGTCCCTTATTTTTTTTTTCCTGTCACTTTCTAGGTCCATCAGCCCCAGAGGTGAGAGGCAATCATCCAGAGGCCTTTGAAAGGTTGATCCAGATGGAGATGTCAGCCAGATCAAAGCAACAGCAGGTGCACCAGCAAGCAATGGCCGCTGGCCCTGTACCTGGTGGGATGTACGGGCATGAGCTTGACATGAAGTTAAGATACAGATGATGGATGCCTTGTGCAATCCAAAGGATCCAGAAGTGTGGTTTGCTTACGTGTGTGGTCACTCTTTACCCAAACCGCTACTGTGTCATCCATTAACTTGGTTTAGCATCTGCAATCGAGACCGATTGGGGCTGTCTCTCTCACTTCACTGGTAGTATTGTAGCATGTATGTACTTCTGGAAGGGTGAAGGAATGGAACGAATTTATGGTCTGGAGTGGTGGTTCCACTGTCTACTGGGAACAAGGAGATGATGTGCTGACTGGCAGGCACGCTGTCGTTGTCTTAGCAGCCTCCTGTGTAATGATGTGTTTGTGTCCTGTGTCTGACGACTACACATTTTCCGTTCTGTATAAACACTATTCTGCAAAAGGAAAAAAAAAAAGAAACCAGATTAACATATTTGCATCAGTGTTCGAAGATGTGGTATTGTCGATTGGAAAGGCCTTGTTGCAAATCTATGCTCAAATCTTGAAGAAATTGAGCTGTTTCTTGCCTTTGCACATTCAGTAGAGGATTTGGATGCAACAAAGCCTTCTATTGGTTTAGGATGCGCTAAGATTGTTCCACCTTTTTACCATTCATCAATAATTTTTTTTTACTATTCAACACCATCACAAAGTACGCCTCTCAACAAAGTTTGTTACAGTGGGCCGTCTGAAGCACTGAAGCGTGGAGACCCATTATCCCTTTCGCACACCACCAAGCCCGTGGAGACTGGAGAGGCCGGCGCCAGTCTCCGTGGAAAGCTTGGGCGCGCAAAAGCGAGCGCATCGCTTGTTTCTCACGCCCCTGGCGCGTGCCCGCCTCCGCGCCGCTCGCTAACAGGAGGATTAATTAGTAGTAGACCAATTGGCGAGGCCCTGCCTTTAATGAGCTCGCAAGCAGAGAGACCCCCCCCGCTGTTAATTACTACCCGGCTCCGGATCTCTTTCCCCCCGCACGCGTCGGCCGTTCCATGTAGCCCGCGCCCGGACACGGAGGGTCAGGGAGGAGCAACCGCGCGCCGGCTTGTCGGGAGATGGGGGCGGAGGCCGGCGAGCCCAGCTCCATCCTCAGGTGAGCTCCCTCCCCCCACCTTTCTCCACCTGTTCCGCCCGCGCCTCTCCGTCGCCTTCGCCCTGCTCTGCACTGCTTTGCCTCCCGCCCGCCCTCCCCGCTCCTCGCCGTGGAGAAATTGGGGACGGAATGGAGGGATGGATGGATGGGGGGGGGGGGTGCTTGTGCTTCGTGTGGCGTGGGGGGCAACCGTTCGCTGGTTTCGATGGTTGTACGAGCTGAATGGCTGCTTGATTCGTGGGCGGAGACGGGGGCTCGATTCGATTGTGTTGGATAGAGGTGGGATCAATCATCGTCGTGCGGGGGGAGGGCGTTCCATGCACGAGCAATTTCCATTTCTGCCGCCATTTGGTTCGTCAGGTTGGCACGCATTTGGTTTTGTTCAACCCTGTCCTCAGGCAAAGCCATCTTCATCGGCGACTCAGCGGCCTAATGCTCGCAGCCAAAATGTGGTCCTTTGGCAGATTACTATGTGTCTAGCTCGCAGAGTACTTGGACTTAGAGTCCTTTGTTACGCAGGAAAATTGGTCGGTTCATTAAACTGTTGAAATTACCCGCAAAAAAAAAAAAAACTTCGTGGCAACTTGGAACAGAATAGTGCGTAAAGTCCTACTCGTCTAATGGTACTGTATGCAATCAACTGCTTGATGCCGCGTCCTCATTAAACTACACTCTTTTCTGCATCATTGATCTAATGAAGATGTCACTTTGCTGATAGCCTAAGAGTTTGTATTAACTTTGGTTAAATGTCGAAGGCTATCCTCTTTTTTACTAGTACTGTCTGTTTAGGAAATAATAATGGTTCACCACATCGGTAATTTAATCCCGTAATTTAGGAACTGATGCTGAAGTAGACTTATTTTCAAGAGCATTTTTTTTTATATAGCTACTTGTTGGAACCAGATTGAATATTAGAATGCATTGAATTTCTGAGCATCTCCCTGTATATATATGTTCATGCAGCTTAGCCGCAGCCTTTTCATATGGAGTTGCATCTATGGCTATGGTTTTCGTGAACAAAGCAGTTCTGATGCAGTATGTTCACTCCATGACCCTGCTCACTTTACAGGTATTGCTAAACATCATGGCCTAGAAAACGTTATCTGTTTCTATGTTTGACTAAACCTGATTGTTTGTTCAATTTCTTTGTTGCTTCTGCAGCAAATAGCCACAGCACTTCTGATACATTTTGGTCAAGTTCTTGGGATGTCCAAACGAAAAGACTTCAGCTGGATAACCGCAAAGAAACTTCTTCCCGTGTCAATTTTCTACAATGCAAATGTTGGATTCGCTCTAGCAAGCTTAAAAGGAGTTAACATTCCTATGTATATTGCAATCAAGAGGATCACCCCCCTTGCCGTGTTGGTGAGTGGGTGCATTCGGGGAAAAGGAAAACCACCAACACAGGTAAGAACGCATTTTGGGATACTTTTTTGTGCTTCTGTTTTACATACAGAACAATTGTTACTCCAGCTGTAGACCCCTCACTTTTGTCGTCTTTTTTTTTTCTTTTCTTTTTTTTTGAAATGATAGAGCTCCTCAGCTCAATTGTTGTCAATTTAGATGACTGTCAATATAGCCCAAAAGTTTAAGGGAATTCTAGCCCTACTGGGTAGCATAAATCACACATTTTAATCTTTCCTGCCAATAAATCTTAATTCTTTGTTAGCTTCAGTGCTTGGCTTCTGGCATCCATGTCTTTGTAGTAAAATTGTGCGGGCACTTCAGATAAATATTGTGAAAGGCATTAGCTTTGTGACTGAAATTCTTTATCTGCCTTAGTTTTTTTTTATTTTGAAATTTCATCATATGCAAATTGAAAATCAAAATTTAGGGAAATGCATTGTTTTTTTTCCGTGGGATAAAGTCTTTGCAGTTTTTTGCCACATCCTGATCAATTCGAAATTATTTTAGGTCACTCTTTCAGTCGTCTGCACCGCCGCAGGCGTCCTTATTGCAGCACTTGGAGATTTTTCCTTTGATCTATATGGATACTGCATGGCTCTGACATCAGTTTTCTTCCAGGTTATGTTATTTCTACTCTGGTTTGCTCTCAGATATTTGTCTATATCTTTATTTCTTTTACTCTTTTGAGGTAAGGTTCAGCTGACATCTGAATGTGCTTATGTGCATGCCCAATGCAGACAATGTATTTGGTTCTGGTGGAGAAATCAGGTGCTGAGGATGGTCTTTCTTCAGTGGATTTGATGTTTTACAACAGTATATTGTCTCTTCCATTTCTGTTTTTCCTCATTATAGCAACAGGAGAATTCCCCCATTCTCTTGCAGTGTTATCTGCAAAGGTCAGTATTCTTCATCCAGCTTGTTCAAAATGTGACTAGCACATCTAAGATAGCAATATCTTTACGTCCCTTGATATTCACCCTTTTAACTCACAATGATGACTCTTGGATGTAGTCCTCCTGAGTTTGTAGGGCAAATTGCCAAATTCTCTCACACTTCACTGGTTGTTCATTAGCAGAATAGTGTACTATGAAGTTTTCTGTCAAATTACTTGCTGTATGCCTCAGTCCTAACTTACATTATCTGGTGAACTGCAGACAGCATCTCTATCATTCACTGTTATTCTTGTTGTCTCGCTTGTTATGGGAATCGTCCTAAATTTCACCATGTTTTGGTGCACAATTGTGAATTCTGCCCTGACTACAACAATAGTAGGAGTACTCAAGGGTGTAGGGTCTACGGTAAGTTTGCATACTCCTGTATTTCTCTACGAGCAGTTTGAACTTTAATTAATTACATCTTCTACCATTTATTTTCACCTTTTGTCAAAATGTAGCTACCAAAATTATAGAATTGACTGTCTTATACCATTTATTTTTCTCCATGAATTCCAGACCCTTGGTTTTGTTATGTTGGGAGGTGTGGAAGTACACGCCCTAAATGTAACTGGATTGGTGATCAACACATTTGGTGGTGTCTGGTACTCGTACGCAAAGTACAAGCAGAAGAAGAGAACAACACGGAAGACTGAACCTGATGTTGAGTCACATGCGCACAAGTAGCACCAGATTCAATAGATTTTAGTTGTACTTCATTTCTTTAGCAGATAATTACTGAAAGCCAGTTGAAATCCATTTTTCTGGACTCAGTTCATCACCGAATAGTTAGTATACAAGGGACGCGGCTAGCTTGCTAGTTTTACTAGACGCACATGGCCTGTTTTCACCTGGCAACTTCATGAGTCAGTAACCATTACCACAGGAGAGTCAGAGAAGTCAATAGAGGAACCGCAGTACAGTAATTTCGCCAGAATTATTGATGAGCTGAACCCCGGTGTTCTTGTAGAAATAGCAGGCACCATGATCATCATGTGAGACTCCGCATCCGCCCCGTTTATAGTCCAACCAGGACTAAAGTGTTAAAAATAAAAAAGTGACCCCACTATATCGTACTTACTCTTTGCCATCTCACCTCAACCATCAACTCGAGCTCCAATTCCACCACAAATACAATCAAATCATGAGAAACAATTGACACTAAATAAAATTGAAACAAGAAATATGCTTGTCTCACCACCTGGCCTACCTCTGCGGCCGTGGGGCAAATTCATATCAAATGAAGTTAAGCAATCCACGTAACATGGTTGCAATTGTTAACAACACTACAACCATCTCAAGCTATTGTGACAAGGACCAGTGGCGAATCCAGCCTTCAATTCAGGCTGGGGGGGGGGGGGGGGGAGCAACTTTTGTGGCAACTGCTTCAGCCTCCTTCCATATTGAACAATATTGTGGGCTCTTAAATGTTTGCCTAGCTATGGTTACTACTGACTTGAATAGAGGTGGATAAGAAAAACCTTCATAAATATATCGAGACGAAGGCAACTAATTTGCATATATTTGTAACTGAGTCTTATAAAGAATATGTTTCTCTATAATAAACAAAAACAATGAATGAGATAGATAAAGTGCCTCATCAACAACAGTCACAACAAAGCAAGTGCAAGAATTTAAGTTGGCATTTCTGATGATGACGACACTTTATCTATCTGATTCACTATTTTTGTTTACTTTAGAGAAACAGATTTCTTACAAGACTCAATTACAAATATATACACAAATATTGATACATTCAGGAAGATTTTTCTCATGCACCTCTATTTAAGTCAATAGTAACCACATGGTCAAACATTTGAGAGCCCACAATATTGTTCTGGATTGAAAGGAGGCTAAAGCTGCCGACACAAAAGTTGTTGTGATGTCCTCACCTCTAGATGAAAACCCATGACAAAAGTCGCAAGTTAGTCCATTTCCCTTCTTTCATTTTTTTCACTTATGGATCCATATACAATTTGGAACTAACACCCACTTCAAACTTTTTTTCTTATTTTCAATTAAGATTAAGTAAACCAATGTTTAAATGATCCGTACATATTGCATCAATGACAATTTAGTCCATAGTCATAAAGGAATTTAATTGAAAATCACTTATATGAAAGGACATTTCTTAGTATCAAATGTTCTAGTAGTTCATCTAAATTTGCAAATACCTTTTTTTGAAAAAAATATGAAAGTAACAGTAAGCCAATAAGCTCAGAAAAACTAGTAAACAGTATGTAAACAAATTTGGTCATATGTGTCGTAGTCCAGGACGCCCTTCAGATCCAGCAGGACCATCAGATCCGCCGTCGTGGCCGGACCACCGGTGGCCATCACAACATTGAACTCATCGTCTCAACTCAGATAGTTGACACTAACAAGACGTTGAGTTCAGTGTTGTGATGGCGTCACGGATGTTGGTGTCGTGGACAACGGCGAGCTCGGGGTGGTCATGTGAGCGAGCACCGTCAGTGAGCTCCGGGGTGGTCAGTGAGCAGCAGACAAGCTCCCACGGCGAGCTCCGGGGTGGCCAGAAGATGAGCTTCGACGGCTGGAAGCTGTGGGACACATTGGAATGGACCAGTGAGTGCAAAGACTGAGCCAGACAAGTGTACTTCCAAATAGGTAGACATGCTCTGCTGCATCAGGCGTGATTTTTACGGGTCAATGAAACCTCAGCTGGTCAATTCTTTTTCACGGGGTCAATCCATGCATCTCCTCGTCCATTAGCTTTCTACATGTCAATGGTCACTGGGTACATCCAGGCTTCCCCGGGTCAAACATTATGTATATGGGGCAATAATATCAACATAATTCAGTTATTATTGAAAGACCCTCGTCAATTAGCTGTCTATGGGTCAATGGTACTCACTGGGTCAATCCAGGCTTCCCCAGGTAAAACATTATGTATATGGTTAATAGTATCACCAAGATTTAGTTATTATTGAAAGAGCCTCTCAATATTCCCCGGGTAAAATTCATCGGGGAATAAGGGGTTAACAATCATCCAAGCAACATGTTCATCATTTAGGCAACATGGAGTTCATCAAGGGCTTATCATCTGCAACAAATTGACGACATCAACACTCATCATCTACAAGGAGCTCATCATCTACAAGAAATTCATCAAGGAGCTCGTCATCTACTGGAAATTGGTAACATCAAAAGGTAACTGAAGTCTATTCACTTCGCTTGATAGTATGTAATGCAGAGTCTTTGCACTTAACTCAGTTGTTTCCAGTATTTTCAAAGACATGAAACACAAGTGTTACATATATATTTTGCATCAATCAATTAGTCATTTGAATAAAACAGAGTTAAGAAATGATTGGGAACTCATAACACGTCTGTCGGCATCATAATGCTTCAAATAAACCATAACAAACAACAGTCATTACTGCGTGTGGGCTGATAAGAAACATAGATGAATGTACGGTACTTAAAAAATCTAGCATTTGGTCACCAACAAAGCTATGCAACTGAGAATAAATATTTTGGATAAAGCGCTTGGCAAGCATGCGATAAGCTAATCGCTTACGATCGATTATTTTCCTTTGGAATCGTACTCCTATTCTAGGAATCTAATATATCAACTTTTTGATGACAGAAGTTATGACAGATAATGCCCAATGGTTGTTATTATAGATTGGTACAAATATCTGTGAAAGTCAAATGTACAGCAATAAACAATTAAAAAATAAGAAAATATACAACAAAAGAAAAAAGGAACATGGTGTGAGGAATCAAAGTTGTTGTCCGTGTAACGTCTTCTAATCATTTCTGACACTTTTTTAGAGTCAATTTTTGCTAAACTCAGTTCCACCTATACCCATACATAAAAATGTTGAGTGTATGCATAACAAAAAAATGATTTATTGGTGTAGAAATAATTAGATGACGTTACACGGTCGATAACTTTGTACATGTCCATCATGTAAGTACATGTTCTTCCCATTTTGATCACACCATATTTCTTTTTTTCTTTTGTTGTAATTTTTCTTCTTCTTTTTTACTGCTGAACATTTGACTTTCAGAGATATTTGTACCAATGTATAACATCAACCATTTGACATTATACGTCATAAACTTTCAGCATCAACAGATTGATATATTAGATTCCTGGAAAAGGAGTACGATTCCAAAGGAAAATAATTGTAAGCGATTATCTTACCACACGTTTGCCAAGCAGTTTATCAAAGACATGTATTCTAAGTTGCATAGCTTTGTTGGTGACCAAATGCCAGATTTTTCGTACATTCATCTAAGTTCCTTATCAGCCCACACGCAATAACGACTCTTGTTTCCATGTTATGGTCTATTTGGAGTGTTATGAGGCCAACAGACGTGTTATGAACTATCAGTTCCTGGTAATTTATCAATTTCGTTTTATTCAAACGACTAATTGAATCAAGCAAAATATATATCTAACACTTGTGTTTCATGTCTCTGAAAATATAGGGAACAATTGAGTTAAGGGCAAAAACTCTGCATTACATACTATCAAGCGAAGTGAATACGACATGGTTACCTGTTGATGTTACCAAATTGTTGTAGATGATGAGCTCCTTATAGATGATGAGTGTTGATGTTGCCAATTTGTTGTAGATGAACTCCTTGTAGATGAACATGTTGCCTAAATGATTGTTAACCCGTTGTGTCTAGATGAATTTTGTTAAGTTATTATTGAGAGGGTCTTTCAATAATAACTAAATCCTGGTGATACTATTGACCTGTATACATAATGTTTGACCCGAGGAAGCCAGGATTGACCCAATGAGTACTATTGAGCCGTCGACAGCTAATGGACAAGGAGATGCATGGATTGACCGCATGAAAAAGAATAAAAGAAGAAGAAGAAGAAACAATTGAATTAATTGCTTTGTCCAAGTATGCCTGCTGTCAAATTATAAAACACACGTCAACGACATAGGAATTATGTTGAACAATGGATGTCCATTCAGCGAAATTAGGCCATAATTTTCTAAAATATGTCATCTAAACAGTTGTATATATACAACAATGCATGTCCATTCAGAGAAATTATGTAGAACTGAAACGATCGATATGCTTACATGAGAATCCAATAGTCTAACATTATGCAGTTACCAAATGGCCAAACCATCAATATGCAGTCACAATCAGAACCCTACTTATTGTCCAAATATGGTGTACATAGCAACTGAATGATGTATCCTTTCCTTGGATCAATCAGGAAAACCATGAACAATGTCTCCTGTTGCTGAGGCAATGGAAAAATAGGAAGAACCATTTCTGGAAAAGATTCGGATTCTGGCCTAAAATGATAGCCACCATCATGTTCATGCCCGTTTCGAGTTGCCAAAAGGATTCATGCCCATTTCTCAATATACAAATATAAAAAATCTGACAGTTGCTCCATTCTTTTAATCTGACCACAAACTTCACAATCAATAACCAAGCCAGGTATGGTGTTACAGGTAGGTGCAAAATAAACAAATATCGGCACATCCTGCTGCGATTTACACGCTTTGAGGAAAAAAGAATAGTTGAGCCCTGGCTGGGGGAAGTAAAATCTGCTCTGCCAGCCAACAAATCTTCTACTCTAAGGTGAGGTCCCTAAAATACAAAGCCACAAGCAATAACTACATGTAACATATGTATGTACAGTATGAACAATCAGTCAAACCGTAAAAATGCACTAACAATAGGTTAGCCCACATTCCCAAAACAACAAAGTCATGTCATGTCTTCTCTTCCGCTCTCAGACTGAAACCAGTGCGTTTTTGCAGAAGACCAACGACGAGTAGGGTTTGTTTGCAATAGAAACAGCAATCTTGCGTTGCCAACTATTTAGCTTAATTACCCCTCAGTCAGTCATCATGCTCTGCTGAGAAATCTGGCTCTGATGGTTTCCTGAACTTAGGCAATTCTTTGATGATGCTTACTCCTCTCAGCCCGAGATTCTGTTCAGGGGAGGCATAGCCTTCGTATGATCTCATGGAGGAGAACGATTCCCTCATTCTCAGGTCCTTGGCCATCTTCCTCCTCTTGTGGCGGCGCCAAGCATGCTGGATAAAGCATGCAGCCCATGTCCTCCAGTGGTGAGAATAGTACCGGAACGTGTGCTGCAGCTTCCTGCTGTGGAGACGCCTGAATTGGCTAGCGACGAACCTGAGGTCCTCAGCTCGGAGAGCAAATGCCTCAACTTCAAGGATCGCCTTCACCGTCCGAGTGGATGATGGTAGGTTGACAGTAGATTTGGGAACTAGAGCCCATTCGAGGAGCTCTTCACCACAGAAATCACCAGGTTTGAGGGTGATTGAATTGAAGAAACCCGTTCGACCACCATCAGTGGTGGAACTTTCCAGCTTACCACGAATGATAAAGAGCATCTCAGTCACTGGGTCGCCTTCACGAACAATATATGTACCCTCTGTGCTCAAGGAAGACACAAGACGCTCACAGATGGCATCTAGAAGTTGATCATCCATCTGGGAGAAGAGTGGAACCTGTAGAATTGCAATATTAATAGTAAAACACTCAGTCATCAGGTTATCTGTAACGCCATGAAGTTTCCATAACAGTGTTACATGTGAGACATTTAGACATTCATCACATCCCAAGAACATTCAACTAACACTATAAACTGTTACTGCCCCCCCCCCCAAAAAAAACAGAGTGCAAGGTAGTAAAATTTTACCCGACGAACAAGATCCAGGCAAAGGTGACGCTTGATATCACGGCGAAGATCTGCAGGCAGGGCAATCAATATAGATTCTTCATCCACGCCTCGAGTTGCAAGCCACTTGTAATGAATAAATCTTCTCACTCTTTCCTGCAATTGGTGGGGTAGTCGTCGATGTCTCATCCACTCCTCAGTATCTCTCTGCTTTATTCTCCATTCCTCAACCCTTGCAGTGATTGATTGCAAGTAGGTCTAGCAGATAATATAATTTATAAACATTGTATATCTTATCAAAGAACAGTTGACATTACCCAGCGAAATGAAAATCTATCTAATGCATGGGCATGGTGAGATTGGGGAGCTTGTTCAGTAAAGTTAACTAGTTAAGATTTCGACGTAATAATCAATATGAGCCAAGTTTGCAGATTCAAAATCACTACTTACTATCACACATTCGTGCACATACACTACCTAAGTGGGATATGAACAAGAAAGTATGAACAAATCAATGAATCGAGACCAAAATCTCAGGTTTCTATTTGTCATTGCATGCAGCACAGATGAAAGTACCTGAACTTTTCCAATCAGATGTGCAAACAAGACAAGACCGACCATCGCCAAGAATATAGCATACAGTGTCTCGCCAAGAAAGGTACTCACAGTCAATGTCTGGCCATAGCAACTGTTAAAACAAATGGGGCACCAAAATAACATGTTAGAAACAACATGATCATCATATCTATTATTAGATTAATCGTTCTTATATCTCCGTGTTGTTTTCCCAGACTAATTGTTCTTGTTATGTCTTCATGTGCTTTTTTCCCAATGCATAACAAAAGCTAGGATTGCATATTAGCACATGATTTTTTTCTTTAACAGAGAATACTAATATAGTTACTATTTGAACTTCCAAAAGTAATAGATATGATGATCATGTTGTTTCTAACATGTTATTTGAACTTCCAAAAGTAATATAGTTTCTTTAACAGCCATGCCTTGTTTTTTCTTTGAGACACAATTAACCACATTGATAAAAACATGTGATCAGCTAAACTAGTACCTTAGATTCTGCAAGCCCCACCAAAGGCAATAGATATACTTCTTCAGGAAGCTCTGATTAGGAGTTTGGTTGAATAACAATGGCTGGAACATACCAAAGTCAAAATTGGGACTGCCACTAGCATTACAGTTAGAAAAGACTAAGGTCCCGTTCCAACTCGGGTCTGGTATTACGCCACAATACAGATACTGAACACAATCAGTTCCATTGCAATATTTTTTCCAACATGCGATCTGGCGGTCAACAGATAGAAGGTACCATAGTGCTCCTAAAACCTGAAAGAAAACACTGCATAATAAGATGTTCCATTGGACGATAGCAAGACAGGAAAAATTGGTAGCACAGTCTTGAGAGTAGTACGGCAAACTACAAGATATGACATAGCAAAACACTTCAAGTATTACTCATATAAAGATCATACATGGCTTGCAATCATGTATAATAGAAGATTGTATGCAGCTCCTTGCCAAGCAGTCTTTGCAAAAACTCCAGTAATTTTGACTATTTTATTGTTCAAGGAAATCATGAGGTATAATCTTAGGATATACTGGAAAAGAGCAATCAGAAGCAGCATGTCATTGCCATGCTCAGATGATGAATATTTGATAGCTGGTATCACAGACCAAATAATGATCTGCAAGAAAGGAAAAAAAAGGTATATCAGATACTTAGATTAGAGCCAAAGCTCAGAACATCAGATATTAGATGATTTTAACATCTTCACACTCTCAACTATAGCATATAATCTTTAACCGGTTAGGAATTGAGAAGCCACGTTTCATTTTTTTTTTAAATAACTTTTCCCACAGGAGAACAGGTGTACCAGCCCACCAGGGGGACACAACGATTGAGATAGTGGGTGAAATCTTAAAAAGAAAGTTCACACAGATAATTCAGGAGAGGCTATTTGAATGAAGAACAATAAGAGATCAAGAACAAAGTGTAGTTGTGATCAACTGATTGTAGCATTCAGTTCCAAAAATGAGCTGAAATACCTGTGGTAAAGGCAATGATGCCACTAAATCAACTGCAAAGTCAGAACTTAAATACTGCTTTGCGATTTCCTTATGATCTGTAATGAGATCTCCTCGACCAAAAACCCCTAATTTTGAGCTTGGGTTAATATAAGCAGTCCTGAACTTTATCATCATCTGGGTGACATAAAAGAGATCGACAACTGATCGGAAGACAGTAACAATGATGGCTAGGCGTCTATCCTTCCCGGCACAAGGTGTGGTGACAGTAGCGGTTGACCTGTAACCGATTTCAGGCACATAGAAATACAGAGGGTCCATGAACAGAGCAATGAAGCATGACACACGGAAGACATAGGTCCATGTCAAGATGAAGTCGCTTGATGGGTCAATAATCTTGTTGTACCACAAGTCATCTCCTGCCACAAAAATCTTGTTTTTCCCTGAACTTCCCAAGCCAAGCCTGCTAGCAGCCAGCCCATGCTGCTTCTGGTGAATGGGTATAGTTGCCTTTGCCCTCTCATCAATGAATCTGGGAATCAAAATAGCATGAGTCCTCTAAAAAAAGAAGATATCATGAGGATTTCCCCAAAAGGTAACACTAAAAATAGCATACTGAAAGTTTGAGTGATTATTTGTCCATATCAGGCCATTCCCAACCCAAGACACTAGTTATAGTGTCCATAAGATCCACTCAACAAGAAACTAGCACTAGACACTACCCTTCTAATGCAAACACCACTAATCAATACTTCAATTTAATGTTGCTCACCTCTCATTATGTCTTAGATGGTGTGTAGAAACCGTGTCTCATGCAAGACCCGGTTTCATTTTCTGTCTTCATTTATTTTTTTGCCACATCATCTTTTATCTTATGTGGCAGCTCATTTAATTCTATGGACATCATCCTAGTCATTGGGTTGGGAATGGCCTCAGTCATCAGTTCAGCACCATCAGCATACCCTGAAATGGTATGCGCTGCCTGCTATTCCATTCATCCTTATATGGTAATCCGCTAGCTAACTCTACTCACCAGAAACTAAACTACTTCGACTAAGTAACAAATCACGGAACTTCCTACATGGATAGTCTCAGTGCGGAACTAATTAGGTGACTTCTCAAGTCAAGTAGGTTATCGAGTTCAAGGAACTAAAACCAAAAGCTTAATTCCAAGTTTCACACAGGAAATACGAGTCACGAACTACAAACGAGTCCAGGAACACAGGACCAACCAGCTTATACCAACCCAAACCAAGAGCCTTTTTCCTCACCAATCGCATCCGGAAACAAGGCAAAATCGCTAGAAAATCGCGGCCTTTCCCATTCGTTCGATCACCTCCAGCTCCAGACCACCAACCACTCCCTAAGCCCCCAAAAATATCTCCAAGTCGGCAAGTCCATGAGCAAAAATACCTCAAACAGCAAATAGATTCTTGCGTTATGCTCACCTGACGGTCCTCTGCCTCGTGAGTGCCATCTCGTCCTCCACCCTCCTCGAACCGAACATCATGGAGTCAGCACGCTACACTGACCGGCAGCTCGCCCAAGAAACCGCCTTCCTCGCTCATCCGGCGCCGGAGCAGCCGGAAGCCGGTCCTTTCGCCGGGGAGGAGACCGGGGAACGGTGCTCGGACGCTGGGATTCGCAGCCGCCCACGCGGCGTTCGAGGAAGGGAGGGGAGAGAGGGAGGGAAGCGACAGGGAATGGGAGTTGGAAAGCGAGAACTGCCGGGGAGAGGACGGGAGACCGTGCACTCGGTTGGACATTGGACTTGACCGAGAGAAAGAACTGAACAAGTCTACCCACCGTTGCCAGGGGTAAATATGAAATTTCACCGTTGCCAATCCGCTATAAAAATTACATGGACAACCACGGTTGGACATTAAACTTTGGAGTTTTTTTAAGCTACTAAAGTTGAGCTAGCAGGGGTTATTTAAATCCCTAGGCTAAACCTTTCTAAATGACTATTGTACCCTCCATCTAATACTGTCAGCTCTCACTTTTGGATACAGTAAATATAAGGGTATTTCGAACTTTGCTCACTTTTAGCAACTCTTGTTTGGCTAATTGTAAAGATATGGTTGAGTTTGTGAATAATTTTAATATTCAAAGAGCGTCTTACTAGCCCCAATATTTCGATTGAACTTTTAGAATGGTTAAACACATTTATTTTGTCGTATACAGCACATAATAGAAGATGTGCATCCACATTTTAAAACAGCTTTTTATTTCGTTTGTTTTCTTTCCTATGCGTTTCATTTGCTCGGTGGTTTATTATTCGTCGTGGCACTTCAATTTGCTGCACGTGCCGCTGTTCGTTTGAGTGGTTCTGTGCGGATTATTAAGGCTCTCTATCAACTGACGTACTCGGTACTCCTACATGATAATACGTCGTGTATAGTTTGTAAAAAAAAGAAATGCATTGTGTATCGACACAGATATCCGGCGTAGAGCATATGATCTGTGTTTGGCTCTACGTGTCGATTGGATAGCAACATATAGACAACCAACGTAATGACGTATGTTTTCCTAAAAAAACGTAATGACGTATGTATTCAATTGGCTCACGCAGCATGAGGAATAGATGACGGGAAAAAAACGCACACATTCGTTAAAAAAACAATGCGCGAGGACCTCTCGGATGTGACGTCATGAGTTGGCATGGTCGGGGACGGGTTGGCCTCGTCTGCTTGCTGCCCTCAGCCGCCGGGCCACCGGGGCATCACCTAACCCACCACACAACACCACAACAGCCACTAGTAGACTTTGGTTCTGGGTCGTCACCTGTGCCGCTTCATGTGCTAAAAAAAACACCCTGTGCCGCTTCATACGCCACGTAGCCCATTGGCATTGGCTGTCACGAATCGTTCTTTATGAAATACGTAGTATAACAAAAAAATTGTCACATCGTAGAGAGCTCGATCAAAAGATACGGAGTATAACAAAATATTATCACATCGTTGAGAGCTCAATCAAAAGGGGTACGCAAGTAAACATACGCATACATAAGGCACAACAACCTTCCAAGATCCAGGAGATTGTACCGCAGTCACCGTATCAAATTCATAATCGAACATCACAATAAACTGGATCAGATTCAGAAACATAGAAGCGCAGATGGCAAGCAATGTGATTCAACATATTGCGCGTGAACAGATAGCAAACCATCAATCCGATGGTTATCGTATGTATCTATACCATTTGCATATCCAATAGCATATGACACACAGGTGATCTTTAGTCCCAACATTTAACCTATCCAACAGGACCTGAAGCTAAAGGGAACATACCATCTGCTAAATAACTACAGAGGATGGCAGCATATGATGCATGGAGGATTCGGCTTCATCGCTCCCTCTATGATTAACATCAATCAAGATGGCACTCCAAGACAGCATCTATGTAGAAACATCAATCAGGAAGGCGATCGAAGAAGGCATCTATGTAGAAATTCAGTGGGGGCGCAGTGAAGGACACGGAAGGTGAGGAAGACGTCCTCTTCTGAATGCAATGGCCACCTGTTGAAGGCAGGCAACGTGTGGTGGCAAGCGGCAGGCGTGGAGCAAGGCCAACGTCTTCTCTGAATGCAATGGTCTTCCTCTGTTGAAGGCAGGCAACGGGTGGTGGTGGTGGCAAGCAGCAGACGTGGAGCAAAGCCAAGGTCGACATAGCACTCGCTTGGTAAGTTAACTTTCTGGCCCACTTACCTGGGTTCTCTGGAGCAAAGGCATTATACGCGACGTGCAGGTCGACGATCTAAGTACTGCAGTTCCTGAACCAGGTGCAGTTCAGGCTGACCCAGTCTACGGAGAAACTTACCAGATGCTGCATTTGTCAGCATAATCATACCTTACCAAATGGTATGAGAAGGAAGATCATTACTGCTTTGCGACGCGCAGCATCTTCAGCGAAGCATATGGATTGCGAAGAGGCACTGTAGGCAGACTAAATGGGGCATTCTCATTTCTCTGAATGAAGCATGCGAGGGCGTGCGAAGAATGAAGAGCGCAGAACAAAACCACGAAGACACAACTGAAAGCCGTAGTCGGCCGAGTCGTTTAAGCAGTGCAGACGATGCCTTTTTACCACACAAGAAAAGACAGCTGGTCTTAGTTCAATAAATACAACCACCAATAAGTTTCACTACTGATTATAAAGTAGACAAGCATAATAAGACAGATAATAAGTTATGAGAACCTTAACCGAAAGTCAAGCAGTCGGCGACCGATCTTTCAAGTAGGTTTTCGATCATAGCTGACAGCTGAAGAGCAATATCTGCGACAGAACACTCATCATACACAATGCCTGGCTCTAGCTCCTGCTGCGGCGATATCTGGCAATATCAATAGTAAAAATGCATCAATATAAGTACCTCAGAATAAAAAAAGAAGGTAACTAAAATCTGCATTACCCGTTATTATAGGGAGACGCATCCCGTGCACGGTTGTTCTGTGGTGATCTGCTATAGCTTCGTCCACGAGCCGGAGCTGGTGACACGCTGCGACGCCTTGGGGAGCGTGCTGCAGGACTGTAGCTTCTGTTTGGAAATATAGCGTCTCTATCAGATTCATTGTTTCACTATACAACTTAGATAATTATCATGTACAGGGGCATTTGACAAATACATCTTTTATAGTAATGTAAATAAAATATGACAACAGTCCTAATGTACTAAACCCTGCAGGTGCCTGGAGGACGTGGATGAATGTGAAATGAAGGGCAGAAGTAAACGTTAAATCATCCCCTGGAGTGCATGTTACATAGCCATTTCCACAAAAAAGGAACAAGCTAGATAATGCATTATTATATCTAGGGAGTTCATCTCTTGATATAAAGATTACTCTTACTAAAGTAAAAATGTATGATCACATGTAATGATAAGTAATACCGAGTCAGTGATCAGGCGCAAAACAATTACGAAAACCAGTTACCTTCTACCATAACTTGGACTCCGTCGGTATCTGGGACTGCGGCTGCGGCTCCTGCTTCGGCGCCTTCCACTGCCTAGACCTCCAGAACCAATCCTCACACGACACTCACGAGCAAAGTGCCCAGTCTCACCACACTCATAGCACTTAGACTCAGACCCACCACGATCACGACCGCCACGCCCACCTCCAGTACTACGTGATAGCTCAACTCTCCATCCATTCTTGCCTATAAAAACATAGATCAAAATCTAATTGTTAGATTTACATTTTATACAAGCCCTAACTATAAAATAAGGATGGCAGGAAGTAGTTCCAGAAACTAAAAGGAGTGCTTCCACAGATGATCAAATAACTCAATTACATATTACCTCGTTTGATCACATATACAAGACCACCAGTAAGGTCTCCAATATGACACTTTAGTTAGCAAAATACATAAACATGTATTAACTTAAATAGGAATAGTGCAAGTCAGTGAAATTTTTTCATAATGAATCTAGTAGAAACTATAGCTGTTTATCAATTTAGTTTTTTAAATATTGACGGCCAATCGCATAAAAAGTTTGACTTAGATCAAACCTAATAAATGAACTTATATTGTAATGAAAGTTAGTACTTTAATGTTTCCTACTTCCCTGCACCTACGAAACAGTCATCTGATACAAAAGATAGGCAACTATGGCCTGAACCCAAAATCAAAATTCCATAAATCTATATCAGAAAACCAAGATGCAACTCATGTCTCACATAACATAACATGCTTGCAAAATTTAACATGTTCACAACATTACCATCTAGATCGCGGATTGCATCATCAGCATCCCTCTTGTCATCAAAATCAATAAAGGCAAAGCCAGGTGGCTTACGAGCAACCCAAACACTGCATGCACAAAATAAAATAAAATAAAATGAGATAACCATATAGAATCATCAGCATCAAGCAGCATATAAGGACACAAAAGGTAAATACGGGCAGTCAATGTTGGTCCAGAACATCACAAAAAGATCTAAGGGCAAAACAGGCCCAGAAAATCATATCCTTTAGTGTTGAGAAAACAGTTCATATCTTATATAAGGCAATACAGGCCCAGAAAATCATATCCTTCAGTATCCAGAAAATCATATCTTTCAGACTATAAATAAGCTAAAATAAGATCTAGCCCTAGTGAATTTGAAAAGATTATGCCATGTAAAGGCCTATCAAACAAATAACCATCATGCAACCTGAAGGTAAAAGCATTTGGGAATCTCAGAACAATGCATAGGACATGTCCTCATAAAAAAATGATGCAAAGGCCAAGGTAGATATTCACACTAAGGATATTAGTTGAGCACTGGAGAAATAATGCAATAGACGTAGATATACTGATACAAAAGAGAGGATTTGCAACATGCGACTAAGATGCTAAAAAAGATCCCAATTGTCCTTGAATCACATGACTGGCTGGCCCTGATGTAATCCATGAAACTAACACATCTGCCTTAAAAAGGAAGTTCCTTGTTTACTTCGCCCCAATGATTACATCACCCAAACGGAAAAATTCTGTTTAGGTTTTGTCGTCATGATTTGCCCAAACGAAGGCACATGAAGTTGTCACAGGAGCCAAAACAAATCACACAGAGGCATGAGGCGAGAGGCTAACCTCCGAAGGACTCCGAACGTGCGGAACTCATCCTCGAGCTCCCCAGCAGTCACCCGGGGATCCAGGTTGCCGACGTACAAGCGGGCCATCGCAACCGACCACCTGCAAACCATCCGCCGCGACCAGCGAGGGAATTTAGATCAAGGAGTGATACAAGCAAAATCGAGCAGCGAATCGCTCGAATCCAGCCGAAAAACAGCAGATCGGGGAATTCGAAGGGTAAACAACGAATCCACTGGATGTAGGGTTTAGAGGGGCCAAAAGAAAAGGAACGGGGGAACCCAGATGGTCAGATTGAAGCCGGTAGCTCACCTTCTCCGATCTGCTTCCTCGCGGCGGCGGGCAGCGGCGGCGTCGCGGATCGAGGGTGAGGAGGCTGCAGCAGCAGCGGCGGCGAGAAAAGGCGAGATGAGATCACGCGACTACGCGAGGAGGATTGATATATCGCCGTTGCCAGGCTGGGATTGGACGAGAGAGAGACTCCAACGAGAAGCTTTTTTGGGCTGGGCTTCCTTTTGTTGATCGCTTCCGCTGGGCCTTCGCCGCGGACCGCGCGCATGGACGAACGCAATCACACAGGCCGCCAAGCCCAAGTACGGTTTTTCGAGGAGCCTAGCAATTTTTTTTTTTGGAAGTTTTACAAACAACAATTGTCCAGACTCTTCTTTCCCCCCAGCTACAGTAGATCGCGAGCTACAGCCCGGCGATTTCCATTTTCCGGCGTCGATTCCGTCGATTCCTCCTCGTTTCTGGTGGCCATTTTGGCGCCGGAGATGGGGAGGGGTCGCGGATTCGATGGCCGTTGTATATACCCTTGCTTTTTACCTTATGCTGCCGTAGTTTAGGGTTAGGGTTGAAGTTCATACCGAGCTTCTCTGATGGTCGTTATGGCGATGGTTGGCGGGTTCCGGTGGTGGTCAAGCAGCAAGTGGAGCTCAGCAATGATATCTTTTGCAGGAGGTTTGGCATCGACGATTTTTCCTTTGCTCTATTCATCTGCGTCGATGCTTCATTTTCCTGTGTGCTTCGTTGGGTTGTTTGTGCTCTTCATGCCAATGGCGATGCTGAATCAGTGACCTTCAAAATGGCTACTGTTTGGAGGAGGTTCGGTGCTCCCACCGGCTGCTTAGGATTTGTGCTGCTGGTTCTTTTGTCCCCCCAGAGTATCTTTGACACCAAAGTTGGTGGCGTGGGTGTCGGAGTTTCCTCTGTGAGGTATATATCTTCCTCCTACCTGGAGAAATCGGGTTGGAGTTTTTCTTCCACCTCTGGTGGTTCCTGTACCCTTCTGGGTTCTTCATCGTTGGGTGGATTGGATCTTTTGGCGTTCTTGGGGCGTCAGGTTCTTCATGCCCCGACGATGCGATGGTCGTTGGCCATCTTCAATAGCCAAATCGTTCAGCGACTACAAAGCATGTTGGATGATGTGCTGCTCAAGACGGCATCTTCAAACTTTGTTTCTTCGCCGGAGAGGAGGCCGGTCTCAGGATGCAAGTTCCGGTAGTCGATGGCGTGGAACACTGGGAGTTGTTTTCAAGGACTAGGTTGTAATTTATTTTTCTGCCAAGAGTGTCTTTGTAACTCGGACTGTAATCACCAGAATTATAAATGAAACTTTAGCCCGGTTTCTAAAAAAAAAAACAATTTTGGAATAGTTCTAAAAACAAACAATTTTGGAATTTTTGAGGGGCAAATGGGCCACAGAGAAACTGTCTGAATTTTTTAACTGATAACCCATTAAAGGTACAAAGACAGATCTTTTGTGTTATGGAGCATTTTAAGGATTTGAAATGAAGCACTTCAACATTTTATGTGATTTTTTCACTAGTACATTCAAGACGTTCAGGATGGATCTTGGTTTATTGCATTTATTGTTGACCATTAGGGGGTTTTTTCCCTTTAATTTAATGGTTGATAAAAAAAAAGGAAGGGGGGAGATGGCTTACTGGGCCACGTCAAGGTCCAACTGGACCGAGCGGCCCAGCAGCCATCGTGCAAGCCACCGCATGGCTAATCAGCCAGCAGCACGCACGGAAGGGATAAGCGTTATCCCTTCCGCTCCGCTCGTCAACGCTCGCACGAGCGCGTCGCTCGCGAACGAGATGCGCGGCGACGGCGCTGGCGGCGCCCAACGAAGCTCCGAAGTTCGCGGGCGCGTGGGGGAGGTCGACCCTCCGCGAGTGGCTGCTGCTCCTCCTCCTCGCCTATTTATCTGGGGAAGCTCCCTTTCCTCAGAACTGCAGTTCACTTCCTCTCCTCTCCGATCCACTCTCTGTTCCTCCTCGATTTCGATTCTGTCGAGCTCAAGTCTTTGAGTAAGGGTGCTGTGCGGAGTGGTGTTACTGCTGCAGTGTCACGCCTGTGTGGTGCCGCGCTGCTGCCCGTGTCCCTGTTCGCCGTCCTCCTCGGCCAGGAGCTGTGACCTCTGCTGTGCGGCGTTCATCTCTTCCTCGCGTTGCTGCCGACGACGATCCCGCCGGCATCGACAGCGGCTCAGTATCTCCGTCAACCTCCCGCTTCGACGACTCGGACGTGAGCGGCGGAATTGGTTTTCTGGGAAAGAACTTTCGTTCGCTGAGCTTCCCACGTAGACTATCTACGTGCAGTGAGTTTTTACTTTGCCTCTCTCTGTTCTTTCGATTTTGATATCGTGCAATCTGCTAGTTCAATCTTGGGTGTGATTGCATGGTTAGACGGATTGAGAAATACTCTATGATGATTAGTGGTGAATTGTGAGACTAGTGTGGCTTATCCTTTGAATTCTATACTCAATTAGTCTCTGTGAGTCACTCCTGTTATATTCTGAGTTTGGGAACTTTGAGCAGTAAATGTTGGTGAATCACTGATTTTGAATTGTGTTCCTGGTAGATCATTGCTGCTATTGTTGGCCGTGTCACCATACACGTGCATGTTTATTCAGTTTCCTGCATAGCTCTGGTCTTTACCACTGTTGAGGGTTATTTGTCTCTGAATGCTGTTTTGATCTAAATTGAAGTATAGAATTAAGTTCAATTTGAATAGGAGTGCCACACTAGTCGAGGATTTGACAACACCTAGTGTTGGAAGGCTTGTAAAAGCAACCCACTATCTGAGAGTAATTTATGAACATAATTCTTATGTTTTGGTCTTTGATCTGTTTTCTTCATCTACTTGAAGTGTTTATGGATTCGTGGAAAATCATGGATAAAGTAGGCTCATGTTTCTATTATTTAGAAATGTACTTATTCATGTATGTAATCTATAAACATGTATGTCATCTGAGAAATGTATTTGTTATTTATGGAATTGTTACTTATTTCATTGTATTTAATTATGAAAGCATGTCTCTTATTCTCGAAATATTACAACAGTCCAGAAAACCAATTTGTGCAATGGCTTCCAGTTCTGATGTCATTAAGCCTGAAGTGTTCGATGGCGCATGCTTTAAGCGCTGGCAGATCAAGACTCGCATGTGGCTCACTGATCTTAAGCTGTTCTGGGTAGTGGCGGGGGTTGTTCCCGAGGCTGCAGCACCAGATGCTGATGATGCAGCCAAGGCCACTGCCAAAGAGGCTAAAGAGAAGTGGGATGAGGCCAATCAGGCTTGCTTGTCCAGGCTGCTGAACGTCATCTCGAACCGCTTGTTTGACCTGTACTCCAAGTTTGAGTCTGCTAAAGCCCTCTGGACTGAGCTAGAGTCTGAATTCTCTGAGGTGGACAAGGGCAATGAGTCGTTTGCCACTGAGAGCTACCTCAATTACAAGATGGTTGAGGGAAGGTCTGTCATGGAGCAGTTGCAGGAGTTACAACTCCTTGTGCGGGATTTAGTCCAATATAACTGCCTCCTGCCAGACAGCTTTCAGATGAACGCGATACTGGCCAAGCTTCCGCCTTCATGGCGGGACTTTGTGACCACGCGCCGCCACATGAAGACGCAGCTGACTCTCCCCGAGTTGACTGCAGCTATCAATGTGGAGGAGCGCGCAAGGGCCAGTAACAAGCCAGTCCAGCAGGTTCAGGCTCACATGGTGGAAAGGGGTGCAGGAGGGAAAAGCCAGAAGAAGAAGAAGGGCAACTTCTCAGCACAGAACCAAAGCAAGATGCAGCCCAAGAAAATGAAGAAGAAAGCAGAGGACTTCATTTGCTATGTGTGTGGCCAATCTGGACACATTGCACGGCGCTGCCGTGACAGAAAGGGCAAAGGTCCTCATCCTCAGCGCAAAGAAGGAAATGTGGTGGTTAATCCCACCCCTGTAGGGTATGTACCTCAGGCCTTTATGGCAAGTTCATCAGATGACTGGTGGATTGATTCAGGTGCTACTGTCCATATTTGTGCTGATCGATCTATGTTTTCTTCTATACAGGGATGCACCAGCGGGCCAGTCTTGATGGGGAATGGTGTTCCGGCTGCTGTTCGAGGCATAGGACAAGTGTGTCTGAAGATGACTTCAGGCAAGACACTTGTCATGAAAGATGTGCTTTACGTGCCCTCGATGAACCGGAACCTCATTTCAGTGTCGCTGCTGCTACGACAGGGTCTTAAATTAGTGTTTGAGTCTAATAAAGTGATCCTGTCTAAATTTGGTGTCTTTGTTGGGAAGTCGTATGAGTCAGGCGGTTTGTTCCGTCTTTCGGTCTTGAACAATTATTCTTCTTTTGGATTTAATGTGGTTTGTAATAATTACAGTTACATTAATGATGTTTGGCATTCCCGTTTATGTCATGTTAACTTTGATGCCATTAAGAGATTAAGTGACATGCTTTTAATTCCTGAATACAAACACGTGAAAGGTTCAAAGTGTGGTATTTGTGTGCAAGCAAAGCAGCCCAGAAAGCCGTTCCATACGGTTGAGGGTAGAAATACTACTACTTTAGAACTAGTACACTCGGATGTATGTGAGATGAATGGTATAATTACTAAAGGTGGTAAACGCTACTTTCTTACTTTGATTGATGATGCATCTAGATATTGCTATATTTATTTGCTTAAAACCAAAGATGAAGCACTAGATTACTTTAAGATTTTTAAAGCTGAAGTTGAGAACCAGTTAGATAAGAAAATTAAAAGGTTACGGTCTGACAGGGGTGGAGAATATCTTTCTAAGATATTTGATGAGTACTGTGAAGAGTGTGGGATCATTCATGAAACCACAGCCCCGTATGCGCCTCAGTCTAATGGGGTTGCTGAAAGGAAGAACCGAACGGTGTGTGACTTAGCTAACGCCTTGTTGCAAAGTTCGGGGATGCCTGATGTCTGGTGGGGTGAGGCAGTACTCACTGTGTGCTATGTCTTGAATAGGGTGGCGCCCCGTAATCGCGAGGTGACTCCCTATGAAGGATTTAAAGGAAGAAGACCTGATTTATCTCATCTTCGGACTTGGGGCTGCCTTGCAAAGGTAAATGTGCCGTTGCCGAAGAAAAGAAAATTAGGACCAAAGACCGTTGACTGTGTCTTTCTGGGTTATGCACATAACAGTGCAGCTTACAGATTTCTAGTGGTCCATTCCGAGACGAGCGAAGTCGCTGTAAATGTCATTATGGAGTCTCGGGATGCGACATTCTTTGAGAACATCTATCCTTTGAAAGATAAGGAAGTAGTGGCCCCAGATGGTCCATACAGGACATACTCTCTGCCCTCGTCGGTCAATGACCCAACTCCTGATATAGAGTTGAGGAGGAGTAAGAGACAAAGGGCTGAAAAGTCTCTGGGAGATGATTATATCACTTATCTAGTGGATGAAGAACCACGCTCTATCGCAGAAGCCTATGCATCACCTGATGCAGATTACTGGCGAGAGGCTGTCCGTAGCGAGATGGATTCCATCACCGCTAACGGAACTTGGGAGCTGTCTGAACTCCCAGCTGGTTGCAAGCCCGTGGGCTGCAAATGGATCTTTAAGAGAAAGAGAAGACCTGATGGTACTATAGAAAAGTACAAGGCCCGTCTAGTGGCTAAGGGTTTTTCTCAGAAAAAGGATGAGGACTACTTTGACACGTATTCCCCGGTGGCTCGACTGCCCACCATTCGAGTGCTTTTAGCACTGGCTGCTGCATATAAATTCCATGTTCATCAAATGGACGTGAAGACAGCATTCCTAAATGGAGAGCTGGAAGAGGAAATTTATATGGAGCAACCTGAGGGATTTGTGATAGACGGTCAAGAGGACAAGGTCTGTCACCTGATTAAGTCTTTATATGGTCTCAAACAGGCTCCCAAACAATGGCATGAAAAGTTCGATAATACTTTGACCTCTGCCGGATTTTGTGTAAACGAAGCCGACAAGTGTGTGTATTATCGATATGTTGGGGGCAAAGGTGTCATTCTATGTTTATACGTGGACGACATACTGATATTTGGGGCTGATCTAGACATGATCATGGAGACAAAGACATTCCTTTCTAAGAACTTCGATATGAAGGACTTAGGTGAAGCTGATGTAATTTTAAACATCAAGCTATTAAAAGGTGAAGATGGGATTACTCTGACGCAATCTCATTATGTGGAAAAGCTCTTAACTCGTTTTGAGCATATGGACTGCAAGCCAGTATCCACACCTTATGATCCATCGTATAAGCTGTCCAAAAATAAGGGCGAGCCTATTGACCAGCTAAAATATTCTCAGATCATCGGATCACTTATGTATCTTGCTGGAGCAACAAGACCAGACATCTCGTATGCAGTATGCAGGCTGGCACGTTATACGTCCAGACCAGGAGAGAGGCACTGGGTTGCTCTAGTAAGAATACTTCGGTATTTGAAGGGTACGATGAACTTTGGTATTAAATATACTGGATATCCGTCTGTGTTGGAAGGATTCAGTGATGCAAACTGGATCTCAGACTCAGACGAGATGAAGGCTACAAGTGGCTATGTGTACACTTTAGCTGGTGGGGCTGTGTCATGGAGATCGTCTAAACAGACGATAATCACACGGTCCACCATGGAGGCTGAATTAGTTGCACTTGATTCAGCAGCATTGGAGGCTGAATGGTTGAGAGACCTGTTGTCAGACCTTCCAATGATAGCAAAGCCGATACCTGCTGTCTTAGTATACTGTGATAATACAGCTGTGATACTTAAAGTGCACAGTAGAAAAGACAACAACAAATCCTCGAGGCATATTAAAAGACGACTTAAGTCGTGTCGGCGTGCTAGAGAGACTGGTGTAATGACGATAGATTACATCAAGTCTGAGAGGAATCTTGCAGATCCTTTCACCAAGGGACTGGCTCAAAAGCCAATCCAAGCAGCATGTACAGGAATGGGACTCATACCCTGTTAAAGGTTTCAACTGCGGATAACTATCCTGTCTGACCGGAGATCCCGAGACGCAGGCTCTAGGAAACGAAGCATTGTGAAACCAAGAGCATAATTTATATTTGAGTCCTATTTGCTGCAGTGCTCTTTCTGTATGGCAGGTTAAGCAATATGCTTTTAATAAACTCTGAACTTTAAGCGGAAATTGTCCTACAGAATCTCCTGAAAGAGTTTACCTATGCGAGCTGACTGTGGGGTCGCAGTCCGTGAGAATACAGGGTTTTTCTCTAGTGAGCTTGTTAATGGATACAAAGGGCATGACCGTAAAGCCCTGCCCCGTTAGAGGAAAAGATTTGCTGCCTAGTACTATGTGCCTTTTGTTCAAAAATTTCTCACACTAAGGTTTATGGATCAAGGCGTAGTCCTCCGTTTACCTGTGGGTTTTTGGAGATCATCAGGATAGGCTTTGGTTCAAACCTAACAAGTACCTCTGCCGAATAATAGTATATAAAACAGTATGAGGGCTCAATGACATAGAACAGAAAATTAAAAGTGAAAAAGGTGGGGATTGTTGACCATTAGGGGGTTTTTTCCCTTTAATTTAATGGTTGATAAAAAAAAAGGAAGGGGGGAGATGGCTTACTGGGCCACGTCAAGGTCCAACTGGACCGAGCGGCCCAGCAGCCATCGTGCAAGCCACCGCATGGCTAATCAGCCAGCAGCACGCACGGAAGGGATAAGCGTTATCCCTTCCGCTCCGCTCGTCAACGCTCGCACGAGCGCGTCGCTCGCGAACGAGATGCGCGGCGACGGCGCTGGCGGCGCCCAACGAAGCTCCGAAGTTCGCGGGCGCGTGGGGGAGGTCGACCCTCCGCGAGTGGCTGCTGCTCCTCCTCCTCGCCTATTTATCTGGGGAAGCTCCCTTTCCTCAGAACTGCAGTTCACTTCCTCTCCTCTCCGATCCACTCTCTGTTCCTCCTCGATTTCGATTCTGTCGAGCTCAAGTCTTTGAGTAAGGGTGCTGTGCGGAGTGGTGTTACTGCTGCAGTGTCACGCCTGTGTGGTGCCGCGCTGCTGCCCGTGTCCCTGTTCGCCGTCCTCCTCGGCCAGGAGCTGTGACCTCTGCTGTGCGGCGTTCATCTCTTCCTCGCGTTGCTGCCGACGACGATCCCGCCGGCATCGACAGCGGCTCAGTATCTCCGTCAACCTCCCGCTTCGACGACTCGGACGTGAGCGGCGGAATTGGTTTTCTGGGAAAGAACTTTCGTTCGCTGAGCTTCCCACGTAGACTATCTACGTGCAGTGAGTTTTTACTTTGCCTCTCTCTGTTCTTTCGATTTTGATATCGTGCAATCTGCTAGTTCAATCTTGGGTGTGATTGCATGGTTAGACGGATTGAGAAATACTCTATGATGATTAGTGGTGAATTGTGAGACTAGTGTGGCTTATCCTTTGAATTCTATACTCAATTAGTCTCTGTGAGTCACTCCTGTTATATTCTGAGTTTGGGAACTTTGAGCAGTAAATGTTGGTGAATCACTGATTTTGAATTGTGTTCCTGGTAGATCATTGCTGCTATTGTTGGCCGTGTCACCATACACGTGCATGTTTATTCAGTTTCCTGCATAGCTCTGGTCTTTACCACTGTTGAGGGTTATTTGTCTCTGAATGCTGTTTTGATCTAAATTGAAGTATAGAATTAAGTTCAATTTGAATAGGAGTGCCACACTAGTCGAGGATTTGACAACACCTAGTGTTGGAAGGCTTGTAAAAGCAACCCACTATCTGAGAGTAATTTATGAACATAATTCTTATGTTTTGGTCTTTGATCTGTTTTCTTCATCTACTTGAAGTGTTTATGGATTCGTGGAAAATCATGGATAAAGTAGGCTCATGTTTCTATTATTTAGAAATGTACTTATTCATGTATGTAATCTATAAACATGTATGTCATCTGAGAAATGTATTTGTTATTTATGGAATTGTTACTTATTTCATTGTATTTAATTATGAAAGCATGTCTCTTATTCTCGAAATATTACAACAGTCCAGAAAACCAATTTGTGCAATGGCTTCCAGTTCTGATGTCATTAAGCCTGAAGTGTTCGATGGCGCATGCTTTAAGCGCTGGCAGATCAAGACTCGCATGTGGCTCACTGATCTTAAGCTGTTCTGGGTAGTGGCGGGGGTTGTTCCCGAGGCTGCAGCACCAGATGCTGATGATGCAGCCAAGGCCACTGCCAAAGAGGCTAAAGAGAAGTGGGATGAGGCCAATCAGGCTTGCTTGTCCAGGCTGCTGAACGTCATCTCGAACCGCTTGTTTGACCTGTACTCCAAGTTTGAGTCTGCTAAAGCCCTCTGGACTGAGCTAGAGTCTGAATTCTCTGAGGTGGACAAGGGCAATGAGTCGTTTGCCACTGAGAGCTACCTCAATTACAAGATGGTTGAGGGAAGGTCTGTCATGGAGCAGTTGCAGGAGTTACAACTCCTTGTGCGGGATTTAGTCCAATATAACTGCCTCCTGCCAGACAGCTTTCAGATGAACGCGATACTGGCCAAGCTTCCGCCTTCATGGCGGGACTTTGTGACCACGCGCCGCCACATGAAGACGCAGCTGACTCTCCCCGAGTTGACTGCAGCTATCAATGTGGAGGAGCGCGCAAGGGCCAGTAACAAGCCAGTCCAGCAGGTTCAGGCTCACATGGTGGAAAGGGGTGCAGGAGGGAAAAGCCAGAAGAAGAAGAAGGGCAACTTCTCAGCACAGAACCAAAGCAAGATGCAGCCCAAGAAAATGAAGAAGAAAGCAGAGGACTTCATTTGCTATGTGTGTGGCCAATCTGGACACATTGCACGGCGCTGCCGTGACAGAAAGGGCAAAGGTCCTCATCCTCAGCGCAAAGAAGGAAATGTGGTGGTTAATCCCACCCCTGTAGGGTATGTACCTCAGGCCTTTATGGCAAGTTCATCAGATGACTGGTGGATTGATTCAGGTGCTACTGTCCATATTTGTGCTGATCGATCTATGTTTTCTTCTATACAGGGATGCACCAGCGGGCCAGTCTTGATGGGGAATGGTGTTCCGGCTGCTGTTCGAGGCATAGGACAAGTGTGTCTGAAGATGACTTCAGGCAAGACACTTGTCATGAAAGATGTGCTTTACGTGCCCTCGATGAACCGGAACCTCATTTCAGTGTCGCTGCTGCTACGACAGGGTCTTAAATTAGTGTTTGAGTCTAATAAAGTGATCCTGTCTAAATTTGGTGTCTTTGTTGGGAAGTCGTATGAGTCAGGCGGTTTGTTCCGTCTTTCGGTCTTGAACAATTATTCTTCTTTTGGATTTAATGTGGTTTGTAATAATTACAGTTACATTAATGATGTTTGGCATTCCCGTTTATGTCATGTTAACTTTGATGCCATTAAGAGATTAAGTGACATGCTTTTAATTCCTGAATACAAACACGTGAAAGGTTCAAAGTGTGGTATTTGTGTGCAAGCAAAGCAGCCCAGAAAGCCGTTCCATACGGTTGAGGGTAGAAATACTACTACTTTAGAACTAGTACACTCGGATGTATGTGAGATGAATGGTATAATTACTAAAGGTGGTAAACGCTACTTTCTTACTTTGATTGATGATGCATCTAGATATTGCTATATTTATTTGCTTAAAACCAAAGATGAAGCACTAGATTACTTTAAGATTTTTAAAGCTGAAGTTGAGAACCAGTTAGATAAGAAAATTAAAAGGTTACGGTCTGACAGGGGTGGAGAATATCTTTCTAAGATATTTGATGAGTACTGTGAAGAGTGTGGGATCATTCATGAAACCACAGCCCCGTATGCGCCTCAGTCTAATGGGGTTGCTGAAAGGAAGAACCGAACGGTGTGTGACTTAGCTAACGCCTTGTTGCAAAGTTCGGGGATGCCTGATGTCTGGTGGGGTGAGGCAGTACTCACTGTGTGCTATGTCTTGAATAGGGTGGCGCCCCGTAATCGCGAGGTGACTCCCTATGAAGGATTTAAAGGAAGAAGACCTGATTTATCTCATCTTCGGACTTGGGGCTGCCTTGCAAAGGTAAATGTGCCGTTGCCGAAGAAAAGAAAATTAGGACCAAAGACCGTTGACTGTGTCTTTCTGGGTTATGCACATAACAGTGCAGCTTACAGATTTCTAGTGGTCCATTCCGAGACGAGCGAAGTCGCTGTAAATGTCATTATGGAGTCTCGGGATGCGACATTCTTTGAGAACATCTATCCTTTGAAAGATAAGGAAGTAGTGGCCCCAGATGGTCCATACAGGACATACTCTCTGCCCTCGTCGGTCAATGACCCAACTCCTGATATAGAGTTGAGGAGGAGTAAGAGACAAAGGGCTGAAAAGTCTCTGGGAGATGATTATATCACTTATCTAGTGGATGAAGAACCACGCTCTATCGCAGAAGCCTATGCATCACCTGATGCAGATTACTGGCGAGAGGCTGTCCGTAGCGAGATGGATTCCATCACCGCTAACGGAACTTGGGAGCTGTCTGAACTCCCAGCTGGTTGCAAGCCCGTGGGCTGCAAATGGATCTTTAAGAGAAAGAGAAGACCTGATGGTACTATAGAAAAGTACAAGGCCCGTCTAGTGGCTAAGGGTTTTTCTCAGAAAAAGGATGAGGACTACTTTGACACGTATTCCCCGGTGGCTCGACTGCCCACCATTCGAGTGCTTTTAGCACTGGCTGCTGCATATAAATTCCATGTTCATCAAATGGACGTGAAGACAGCATTCCTAAATGGAGAGCTGGAAGAGGAAATTTATATGGAGCAACCTGAGGGATTTGTGATAGACGGTCAAGAGGACAAGGTCTGTCACCTGATTAAGTCTTTATATGGTCTCAAACAGGCTCCCAAACAATGGCATGAAAAGTTCGATAATACTTTGACCTCTGCCGGATTTTGTGTAAACGAAGCCGACAAGTGTGTGTATTATCGATATGTTGGGGGCAAAGGTGTCATTCTATGTTTATACGTGGACGACATACTGATATTTGGGGCTGATCTAGACATGATCATGGAGACAAAGACATTCCTTTCTAAGAACTTCGATATGAAGGACTTAGGTGAAGCTGATGTAATTTTAAACATCAAGCTATTAAAAGGTGAAGATGGGATTACTCTGACGCAATCTCATTATGTGGAAAAGCTCTTAACTCGTTTTGAGCATATGGACTGCAAGCCAGTATCCACACCTTATGATCCATCGTATAAGCTGTCCAAAAATAAGGGCGAGCCTATTGACCAGCTAAAATATTCTCAGATCATCGGATCACTTATGTATCTTGCTGGAGCAACAAGACCAGACATCTCGTATGCAGTATGCAGGCTGGCACGTTATACGTCCAGACCAGGAGAGAGGCACTGGGTTGCTCTAGTAAGAATACTTCGGTATTTGAAGGGTACGATGAACTTTGGTATTAAATATACTGGATATCCGTCTGTGTTGGAAGGATTCAGTGATGCAAACTGGATCTCAGACTCAGACGAGATGAAGGCTACAAGTGGCTATGTGTACACTTTAGCTGGTGGGGCTGTGTCATGGAGATCGTCTAAACAGACGATAATCACACGGTCCACCATGGAGGCTGAATTAGTTGCACTTGATTCAGCAGCATTGGAGGCTGAATGGTTGAGAGACCTGTTGTCAGACCTTCCAATGATAGCAAAGCCGATACCTGCTGTCTTAGTATACTGTGATAATACAGCTGTGATACTTAAAGTGCACAGTAGAAAAGACAACAACAAATCCTCGAGGCATATTAAAAGACGACTTAAGTCGTGTCGGCGTGCTAGAGAGACTGGTGTAATGACGATAGATTACATCAAGTCTGAGAGGAATCTTGCAGATCCTTTCACCAAGGGACTGGCTCAAAAGCCAATCCAAGCAGGATGTACAGGAATGGGACTCATACCCTGTTAAAGGTTTCAACTGCGGATAACTATCCTGTCTGACCGGAGATCCCGAGACGCAGGCTCTAGGAAACGAAGCATTGTGAAACCAAGAGCATAATTTATATTTGAGTCCTATTTGCTGCAGTGCTCTTTCTGTATGGCAGGTTAAGCAATATGCTTTTAATAAACTCTGAACTTTAAGCGGAAATTGTCCTACAGAATCTCCTGAAAGAGTTTACCTATGCGAGCTGACTGTGGGGTCGCAGTCCGTGAGAATACAGGGTTTTTCTCTAGTGAGCTTGTTAATGGATACAAAGGGCATGACCGTAAAGCCCTGCCCCGTTAGAGGAAAAGATTTGCTGCCTAGTACTATGTGCCTTTTGTTCAAAAATTTCTCACACTAAGGTTTATGGATCAAGGCGTAGTCCTCCGTTTACCTGTGGGTTTTTGGAGATCATCAGGATAGGCTTTGGTTCAAACCTAACAAGTACCTCTGCCGAATAATAGTATATAAAACAGTATGAGGGCTCAATGACATAGAACAGAAAATTAAAAGTGAAAAAGGTGGGGATTGTTGACCATTAGGGGGTTTTTTCCCTTTAATTTAATGGTTGATAAAAAAAAAGGAAGGGGGGAGATGGCTTACTGGGCCACGTCAAGGTCCAACTGGACCGAGCGGCCCAGCAGCCATCGTGCAAGCCACCGCATGGCTAATCAGCCAGCAGCACGCACGGAAGGGATAAGCGTTATCCCTTCCGCTCCGCTCGTCAACGCTCGCACGAGCGCGTCGCTCGCGAACGAGATGCGCGGCGACGGCGCTGGCGGCGCCCAACGAAGCTCCGAAGTTCGCGGGCGCGTGGGGGAGGTCGACCCTCCGCGAGTGGCTGCTGCTCCTCCTCCTCGCCTATTTATCTGGGGAAGCTCCCTTTCCTCAGAACTGCAGTTCACTTCCTCTCCTCTCCGATCCACTCTCTGTTCCTCCTCGATTTCGATTCTGTCGAGCTCAAGTCTTTGAGTAAGGGTGCTGTGCGGAGTGGTGTTACTGCTGCAGTGTCACGCCTGTGTGGTGCCGCGCTGCTGCCCGTGTCCCTGTTCGCCGTCCTCCTCGGCCAGGAGCTGTGACCTCTGCTGTGCGGCGTTCATCTCTTCCTCGCGTTGCTGCCGACGACGATCCCGCCGGCATCGACAGCGGCTCAGTATCTCCGTCAACCTCCCGCTTCGACGACTCGGACGTGAGCGGCGGAATTGGTTTTCTGGGAAAGAACTTTCGTTCGCTGAGCTTCCCACGTAGACTATCTACGTGCAGTGAGTTTTTACTTTGCCTCTCTCTGTTCTTTCGATTTTGATATCGTGCAATCTGCTAGTTCAATCTTGGGTGTGATTGCATGGTTAGACGGATTGAGAAATACTCTATGATGATTAGTGGTGAATTGTGAGACTAGTGTGGCTTATCCTTTGAATTCTATACTCAATTAGTCTCTGTGAGTCACTCCTGTTATATTCTGAGTTTGGGAACTTTGAGCAGTAAATGTTGGTGAATCACTGATTTTGAATTGTGTTCCTGGTAGATCATTGCTGCTATTGTTGGCCGTGTCACCATACACGTGCATGTTTATTCAGTTTCCTGCATAGCTCTGGTCTTTACCACTGTTGAGGGTTATTTGTCTCTGAATGCTGTTTTGATCTAAATTGAAGTATAGAATTAAGTTCAATTTGAATAGGAGTGCCACACTAGTCGAGGATTTGACAACACCTAGTGTTGGAAGGCTTGTAAAAGCAACCCACTATCTGAGAGTAATTTATGAACATAATTCTTATGTTTTGGTCTTTGATCTGTTTTCTTCATCTACTTGAAGTGTTTATGGATTCGTGGAAAATCATGGATAAAGTAGGCTCATGTTTCTATTATTTAGAAATGTACTTATTCATGTATGTAATCTATAAACATGTATGTCATCTGAGAAATGTATTTGTTATTTATGGAATTGTTACTTATTTCATTGTATTTAATTATGAAAGCATGTCTCTTATTCTCGAAATATTACAACAGTCCAGAAAACCAATTTGTGCAATGGCTTCCAGTTCTGATGTCATTAAGCCTGAAGTATTCGATGGCGCATGCTTTAAGCGCTGGCAGATCAAGACTCGCATGTGGCTCACTGATCTTAAGCTGTTCTGGGTAGTGGCGGGGGTTGTTCCCGAGGCTGCAGCACCAGATGCTGATGATGCAGCCAAGGCCACTGCCAAAGAGGCTAAAGAGAAGTGGGATGAGGCCAATCAGGCTTGCTTGTCCAGGCTGCTGAACGTCATCTCGAACCGCTTGTTTGACCTGTACTCCAAGTTTGAGTCTGCTAAAGCCCTCTGGACTGAGCTAGAGTCTGAATTCTCTGAGGTGGACAAGGGCAATGAGTCGTTTGCCACTGAGAGCTACCTCAATTACAAGATGGTTGAGGGAAGGTCTGTCATGGAGCAGTTGCAGGAGTTACAACTCCTTGTGCGGGATTTAGTCCAATATAACTGCCTCCTGCCAGACAGCTTTCAGATGAACGCGATACTGGCCAAGCTTCCGCCTTCATGGCGGGACTTTGTGACCACGCGCCGCCACATGAAGACGCAGCTGACTCTCCCCGAGTTGACTGCAGCTATCAATGTGGAGGAGCGCGCAAGGGCCAGTAACAAGCCAGTCCAGCAGGTTCAGGCTCACATGGTGGAAAGGGGTGCAGGAGGGAAAAGCCAGAAGAAGAAGAAGGGCAACTTCTCAGCACAGAACCAAAGCAAGATGCAGCCCAAGAAAATGAAGAAGAAAGCAGAGGACTTCATTTGCTATGTGTGTGGCCAATCTGGACACATTGCACGGCGCTGCCGTGACAGAAAGGGCAAAGGTCCTCATCCTCAGCGCAAAGAAGGAAATGTGGTGGTTAATCCCACCCCTGTAGGGTATGTACCTCAGGCCTTTATGGCAAGTTCATCAGATGACTGGTGGATTGATTCAGGTGCTACTGTCCATATTTGTGCTGATCGATCTATGTTTTCTTCTATACAGGGATGCACCAGCGGGCCAGTCTTGATGGGGAATGGTGTTCCGGCTGCTGTTCGAGGCATAGGACAAGTGTGTCTGAAGATGACTTCAGGCAAGACACTTGTCATGAAAGATGTGCTTTACGTGCCCTCGATGAACCGGAACCTCATTTCAGTGTCGCTGCTGCTACGACAGGGTCTTAAATTAGTGTTTGAGTCTAATAAAGTGATCCTGTCTAAATTTGGTGTCTTTGTTGGGAAGTCGTATGAGTCAGGCGGTTTGTTCCGTCTTTCGGTCTTGAACAATTATTCTTCTTTTGGATTTAATGTGGTTTGTAATAATTACAGTTACATTAATGATGTTTGGCATTCCCGTTTATGTCATGTTAACTTTGATGCCATTAAGAGATTAAGTGACATGCTTTTAATTCCTGAATACAAACACGTGAAAGGTTCAAAGTGTGGTATTTGTGTGCAAGCAAAGCAGCCCAGAAAGCCGTTCCATACGGTTGAGGGTAGAAATACTACTACTTTAGAACTAGTACACTCGGATGTATGTGAGATGAATGGTATAATTACTAAAGGTGGTAAACGCTACTTTCTTACTTTGATTGATGATGCATCTAGATATTGCTATATTTATTTGCTTAAAACCAAAGATGAAGCACTAGATTACTTTAAGATTTTTAAAGCTGAAGTTGAGAACCAGTTAGATAAGAAAATTAAAAGGTTACGGTCTGACAGGGGTGGAGAATATCTTTCTAAGATATTTGATGAGTACTGTGAAGAGTGTGGGATCATTCATGAAACCACAGCCCCGTATGCGCCTCAGTCTAATGGGGTTGCTGAAAGGAAGAACCGAACGGTGTGTGACTTAGCTAACGCCTTGTTGCAAAGTTCGGGGATGCCTGATGTCTGGTGGGGTGAGGCAGTACTCACTGTGTGCTATGTCTTGAATAGGGTGGCGCCCCGTAATCGCGAGGTGACTCCCTATGAAGGATTTAAAGGAAGAAGACCTGATTTATCTCATCTTCGGACTTGGGGCTGCCTTGCAAAGGTAAATGTGCCGTTGCCGAAGAAAAGAAAATTAGGACCAAAGACCGTTGACTGTGTCTTTCTGGGTTATGCACATAACAGTGCAGCTTACAGATTTCTAGTGGTCCATTCCGAGACGAGCGAAGTCGCTGTAAATGTCATTATGGAGTCTCGGGATGCGACATTCTTTGAGAACATCTATCCTTTGAAAGATAAGGAAGTAGTGGCCCCAGATGGTCCATACAGGACATACTCTCTGCCCTCGTCGGTCAATGACCCAACTCCTGATATAGAGTTGAGGAGGAGTAAGAGACAAAGGGCTGAAAAGTCTCTGGGAGATGATTATATCACTTATCTAGTGGATGAAGAACCACGCTCTATCGCAGAAGCCTATGCATCACCTGATGCAGATTACTGGCGAGAGGCTGTCCGTAGCGAGATGGATTCCATCACCGCTAACGGAACTTGGGAGCTGTCTGAACTCCCAGCTGGTTGCAAGCCCGTGGGCTGCAAATGGATCTTTAAGAGAAAGAGAAGACCTGATGGTACTATAGAAAAGTACAAGGCCCGTCTAGTGGCTAAGGGTTTTTCTCAGAAAAAGGATGAGGACTACTTTGACACGTATTCCCCGGTGGCTCGACTGCCCACCATTCGAGTGCTTTTAGCACTGGCTGCTGCATATAAATTCCATGTTCATCAAATGGACGTGAAGACAGCATTCCTAAATGGAGAGCTGGAAGAGGAAATTTATATGGAGCAACCTGAGGGATTTGTGATAGACGGTCAAGAGGACAAGGTCTGTCACCTGATTAAGTCTTTATATGGTCTCAAACAGGCTCCCAAACAATGGCATGAAAAGTTCGATAATACTTTGACCTCTGCCGGATTTTGTGTAAACGAAGCCGACAAGTGTGTGTATTATCGATATGTTGGGGGCAAAGGTGTCATTCTATGTTTATACGTGGACGACATACTGATATTTGGGGCTGATCTAGACATGATCATGGAGACAAAGACATTCCTTTCTAAGAACTTCGATATGAAGGACTTAGGTGAAGCTGATGTAATTTTAAACATCAAGCTATTAAAAGGTGAAGATGGGATTACTCTGACGCAATCTCATTATGTGGAAAAGCTCTTAACTCGTTTTGAGCATATGGACTGCAAGCCAGTATCCACACCTTATGATCCATCGTATAAGCTGTCCAAAAATAAGGGCGAGCCTATTGACCAGCTAAAATATTCTCAGATCATCGGATCACTTATGTATCTTGCTGGAGCAACAAGACCAGACATCTCGTATGCAGTATGCAGGCTGGCACGTTATACGTCCAGACCAGGAGAGAGGCACTGGGTTGCTCTAGTAAGAATACTTCGGTATTTGAAGGGTACGATGAACTTTGGTATTAAATATACTGGATATCCGTCTGTGTTGGAAGGATTCAGTGATGCAAACTGGATCTCAGACTCAGACGAGATGAAGGCTACAAGTGGCTATGTGTACACTTTAGCTGGTGGGGCTGTGTCATGGAGATCGTCTAAACAGACGATAATCACACGGTCCACCATGGAGGCTGAATTAGTTGCACTTGATTCAGCAGCATTGGAGGCTGAATGGTTGAGAGACCTGTTGTCAGACCTTCCAATGATAGCAAAGCCGATACCTGCTGTCTTAGTATACTGTGATAATACAGCTGTGATACTTAAAGTGCACAGTAGAAAAGACAACAACAAATCCTCGAGGCATATTAAAAGACGACTTAAGTCGTGTCGGCGTGCTAGAGAGACTGGTGTAATGACGATAGATTACATCAAGTCTGAGAGGAATCTTGCAGATCCTTTCACCAAGGGACTGGCTCAAAAGCCAATCCAAGCAGCATGTACAGGAATGGGACTCATACCCTGTTAAAGGTTTCAACTGCGGATAACTATCCTGTCTGACCGGAGATCCCGAGACGCAGGCTCTAGGAAACGAAGCATTGTGAAACCAAGAGCATAATTTATATTTGAGTCCTATTTGCTGCAGTGCTCTTTCTGTATGGCAGGTTAAGCAATATGCTTTTAATAAACTCTGAACTTTAAGCGGAAATTGTCCTACAGAATCTCCTGAAAGAGTTTACCTATGCGAGCTGACTGTGGGGTCGCAGTCCGTGAGAATACAGGGTTTTTCTCTAGTGAGCTTGTTAATGGATACAAAGGGCATGACCGTAAAGCCCTGCCCCGTTAGAGGAAAAGATTTGCTGCCTAGTACTATGTGCCTTTTGTTCAAAAATTTCTCACACTAAGGTTTATGGATCAAGGCGTAGTCCTCCGTTTACCTGTGGGTTTTTGGAGATCATCAGGATAGGCTTTGGTTCAAACCTAACAAGTACCTCTGCCGAATAATAGTATATAAAACAGTATGAGGGCTCAATGACATAGAACAGAAAATTAAAAGTGAAAAAGGTGGGGATTGTTGACCATTAGGGGGTTTTTTCCCTTTAATTTAATGGTTGATAAAAAAAAAGGAAGGGGGGAGATGGCTTACTGGGCCACGTCAAGGTCCAACTGGACCGAGCGGCCCAGCAGCCATCGTGCAAGCCACCGCATGGCTAATCAGCCAGCAGCACGCACGGAAGGGATAAGCGTTATCCCTTCCGCTCCGCTCGTCAACGCTCGCACGAGCGCGTCGCTCGCGAACGAGATGCGCGGCGACGGCGCTGGCGGCGCCCAACGGAGCTCCGAAGTTCGCGGGCGCGTGGGGGAGGTCGACCCTCCGCGAGTGGCTGCTGCTCCTCCTCCTCGCCTATTTATCTGGGGAAGCTCCCTTTCCTCAGAACTGCAGTTCACTTCCTCTCCTCTCCGATCCACTCTCTGTTCCTCCTCGATTTCGATTCTGTCGAGCTCAAGTCTTTGAGTAAGGGTGCTGTGCGGAGTGGTGTTACTGCTGCAGTGTCACGCCTGTGTGGTGCCGCGCTGCTGCCCGTGTCCCTGTTCGCCGTCCTCCTCGGCCAGGAGCTGTGACCTCTGCTGTGCGGCGTTCATCTCTTCCTCGCGTTGCTGCCGACGACGATCCCGCCGGCATCGACAGCGGCTCAGTATCTCCGTCAACCTCCCGCTTCGACGACTCGGACGTGAGCGGCGGAATTGGTTTTCTGGGAAAGAACTTTCGTTCGCTGAGCTTCCCACGTAGACTATCTACGTGCAGTGAGTTTTTACTTTGCCTCTCTCTGTTCTTTCGATTTTGATATCGTGCAATCTGCTAGTTCAATCTTGGGTGTGATTGCATGGTTAGACGGATTGAGAAATACTCTATGATGATTAGTGGTGAATTGTGAGACTAGTGTGGCTTATCCTTTGAATTCTATACTCAATTAGTCTCTGTGAGTCACTCCTGTTATATTCTGAGTTTGGGAACTTTGAGCAGTAAATGTTGGTGAATCACTGATTTTGAATTGTGTTCCTGGTAGATCATTGCTGCTATTGTTGGCCGTGTCACCATACACGTGCATGTTTATTCAGTTTCCTGCATAGCTCTGGTCTTTACCACTGTTGAGGGTTATTTGTCTCTGAATGCTGTTTTGATCTAAATTGAAGTATAGAATTAAGTTCAATTTGAATAGGAGTGCCACACTAGTCGAGGATTTGACAACACCTAGTGTTGGAAGGCTTGTAAAAGCAACCCACTATCTGAGAGTAATTTATGAACATAATTCTTATGTTTTGGTCTTTGATCTGTTTTCTTCATCTACTTGAAGTGTTTATGGATTCGTGGAAAATCATGGATAAAGTAGGCTCATGTTTCTATTATTTAGAAATGTACTTATCCATGTATGTAATCTATAAACATGTATGTCATCTGAGAAATGTATTTGTTATTTATGGAATTGTTACTTATTTCATTGTATTTAATTATGAAAGCATGTCTCTTATTCTCGAAATATTACAACATTTATTCCATACAAACTTGCAATGTCAACTCATGTCCGTTTCCGATTATGTCAGTAATCACATGAAGCCCATGTTATGTGGTTCACAAAAAAATAAAAACAAGATGTTATCTAGTGCTGCTCAGTTCAGAGTTTGAGACTTGAGATGGAGTCGGCAGCCATGGCGGTTTCTGCACCACCCGCGCAGCGGCGGCGTCGCCACCAGACGCAGCAGCAGCAAGAGCAGCTTCGTATTGAGCAACAGATTCGCGGCGCCATCTCCGCAGTCCCTCGCGGACGTTCTCGGTGTTGTCGTCGCGGTCGCGGAAGGTCTCTCGGTCCTCCATCGTGTTCACGAACCCAATCATGAACAGCTCCATCTTCCATCCCTCCATCCGGGGGAGGTCCGAGTTCCTGTACACGAACTCGCAGATCTCCTGCCCAAACAGAGACAGCCACGCGGCTTTTCGATCAGCTCCAGATTACACTAAGGAAGGAACACTCCTAGTAGCAATAGCAAGCCATAGCATCGTAAATTATATATATATATATATATATATATATATATATATATATATATATATATATATATATATATATATATATATATGGCGTGCGTGTGCCTGACGGGCACGCCGGCGGCCTCCCTGGCGCGGTAATCCTCGTGCACCGCCCTCATCATCTCCTCCTCCGGCGGCAGCGCCTTCCTCCCCGACAGCACGAGCGCGATCCACCTCGCCTGCGCCTCGAAGAACCACGGCGCGAAGACCCTCGTCGGCACGCCGACGAACGACAGCGACGGCGCCATCGCCGGCGGGAAGGTGTGCTCGTACAGCGGGCCCACACGGTTGCCGTCGACGGTGACCACCCCTCCCGTGTCGAGGAACGGGAACGAGTAGGTGTAGCCGGTGCAGTAGATGACGGAGTCAGCAACGACGCTGGACCCGTCGGCGAACACCACCGTCCCGTCATCGTCGCCGCCGCCGCAGAGGCGGTCCACCGGCGGCCGCAGCTGGATATCGCCGGCGTGGTTGGCCAGCATCTTGGTCGCCATCGCCGGCGGCGAGGTGGCTTCCTCGACGGAATTCGCCGTGAGGTGCACCTCCTTGGCGACGCCGCAGAGCTCCGTGGCGATGTCGAGGCCGCTCTCACCGCAGCAAACCACCACCACCACCTCGTCGCGGAAGGGCTCCGGCACGCGGTACGAGTGGCTGTGCAGATGCCGCCGCCTCCACGTGTCCATTCCTTTGATGCTTGGTAGCCTTGGCTGCGAGTAATGGCCGTTGGCAACCACCACGGCGTCGAACACCTCCTCCGCCGCGTCCACGCCTTCCTCACCGTCCGGCTCCACGTGTCTGGTTCTCACCAGCCATTTGTAACCGCCGCCGCCGCAAGCTTGTGGTGGTGGCGCCGTGGCGACACGCACGACCTTCAGTGGCGGAGCTAGCATGAAATGCTAGGATGGTCCGTGGCCTACATACAAGCGTGAATCAGTGAAGATCTAAACTAATTATGAGAGACATGAAAAATTACTAAGAGTAGATTAAGCTATGTGCAAGATTCTAGGGTGGGCTATGGCCCACATAGAACACCCTATAGCTCCGCCATTGACGACCTTGGTGTTGAGCTTGACGGCGTCGGCGAGGCCGAACGCGGCGACGAAGTCGTTGAGGTAGTGGTACACCTCGCGGTGGCCGGGGAAGCGGCGGGCGTCGCGGCCGGGCCTGGGGACGAACTGAAAGTCGGAGAAGCCCATGCACTCGCGTGGGCTGACAAGGCGCACGGACGCGTACATGCTGCTGTGCACCTTCACCGGCGCCGTGGCACCGAGCGGGTCGTCGGCGTCGGTCCGGGGGTCGTACAGCCACTGCCCGCCGACGTCGCTGCACTGCTCCATGACCGTGACGGCGAGGCCCACGCGGCGTAGCTCGCGCGCCGCCGCTAGCCCCGACATGCCGGCGCCGACGACGCACACCTTCTTGGGAGCCATATCGATCCACAAGACGGTGACTAACCATGCAAATGCGATCAATGTGCCCAGGCGCCAGGGCCGGCTCTATAATAATTTTAAGGCACTCGAGCAGACCAGATATATTATGAGGTTTTTAGATCTTTTTTGCATTTGTGATGGTATAAAAAAAGATAATAATGCTAATGATACATATTCAATTCTTTAGGACATATATTTATTCTTAAATAATATTGTTGATAATACAATATAAAGGAGCAGTCAAATAAAACTAATATGATTACCTCCAATAATAACTAAGACACGACAATGATACTTCAGTTAAAACTAAAACTCCCGGGCATTTTTTATGCAAAATTATTGAGAACAATATCAAGATCGATCTTGTTCAGGACATCCAGATGCTGTACGATTATACTACTATGCATACATGTGAGATGTTGTGCTCCCTTGTCTCATGGCCCCCCAGGCTGTCGCCTCTCTCCCATGGTCCTAATGCCAGCCCTGTCAGGCGCTTAATCACTCACGGTACGTACAGGTAAACATGAGGCTACAGGGCAATAGTTGGCACGCACAAAGAGCGTACATACGTTGCACATTATGCACTGAGTCACTGACTTCACTTGCAAAGAAAGCTGTGTGTGAACAAAAAAGAAATCTCTGGACCCCCACGTGGGCCACGTCCCTATTATCCAGGTGTAAAGCTGAACAACAGTCGTAAGGCACAGTACAAAAATGATGGGTCTGTTCGGCTGCCATTTTTCATGGCTGCAGCTGCCGGTATGCAGCCTAGCTGCTCGGCTGTGGGCCAAGCCTACTGCGCAGCTGCTTGCTTTTGCTTGCACCGGCTACACATACTATAGTTCCTATAGGGGGTGTTTAGAGTGTGTTTAGATTGAGAAAGATTCCTCGAAAAACACTGTAGAACCAAAAGTACACTGTAGATGAATAGTGCTCTATGAGTGGGAGGGATGTGATGAATAGGAAAAAGTTGGATGAATAGTATATTTTTGGGAGAAATAGTTTGAAACTAAACAGGGCCTTAGTTGGTGGAGATAGTTGGAGATTTACTGTAGCAGATATGTACTGTAGCAATGAATAGTGAGGAAAGGATGTGAAAGAATAGGATGGATGTGATTGGAGGAATAGTAAATATCTACCTTCTAACCAACTCCATAGTACTGTTGTGGCTGCAGCCAGCTCAACCGAGCAGGCCTGATTTCTGCATGTGCACGGACAAGTAGGGTGTGTTTAGATTGTAGAAAAAAACACTGTAGCATTAGAAAAACACTGTAGCATTCGCTGGGAAAAGTGTTTTGTGAGAGAGGAACAGTGAAAAGTTGAAATAAATAATGAATAGTTGAGAATCTGAATATGGCCTTAGACAAAAAGGCGGGTGGTCTTGTGAGTTGTGAACTTCTGACCGACCGCGACGCCACAAGTTATGCACTTTATGCCATTGGTCGCCCACTCGTCGCTTTTCGTATGAATCAGTGAATCACGTGGAGTTTAAAGCTACTAGCTGATGCCTGATGATGGTGCATTAGAGCAGCCCAATGCTACAAACCATCATAGTTTCTATGGTCTAGGACATCACGTCAAGAAACTATCATCTACAATGCAAGACGTGGTTTCTATACTCTAGGGTCCACTTGTCTCTCTCACAGATAGTCTCAGTTTACGTGAAGACTTGGTTTCTTAATTAGACTTGGTTTCTTCATTTTCTTCCTTCTCTCTTCAATAAATGGTAGGCCACATCAGCATTTTGCCTATATGGCAGCCTAATTAATGACTTTAGACTCTACAATAAAGTCTGCATTGGGACTGCCCTTATTCGTATTAATTAATTCACAGTGATTATTGATATAATAGCAGAGATACTGGACGTTTTTGTTAAACGTACACAACCCTAGATTTTAGACGTGCACAACCCATCCGGATTTACAACATCACTTGATGCATGCAAGTATTGGTAAGTAAAGATGTGTGCAAACCTCGCTAAACTCTAGGTTAAACACCTATGAGATGCGCTCAAAAGTCTAAACAAACACTAATCACTCTTGCTAATTGCCATCACCTTTTAATTAGTTTTTTTTGGTAGATCGAGGCACTTTACTGTATGTGAAACACTTAGCAATACCTTCACTGAGTTCAAACACATTTGAAATGGCTGGAGATGATATATATATATATGTAACTAAAAAAACTAGCTATTGCAAGCAATTGTAACATTTCTACGTAAAACCGACAGATTGGTGGTCACAGAGGCACCGCTTTGCGCACTGCGGGTTGGGATGCTGCAAACAAAAAAAAAAACCAGCACTTGTGCATTTACTTTTCCCGATGATTATAATATAGTTTTGATCAGCTGGATAGCATTTGTTTGCCTGTGTTCCTGACATGCGAGGGAGAAGGAAAAAAAAAAGGCCATCTAGCTATTTAAATATTGCTTGCGATGCTTGCTAAACGGATGACGAACAATGCGGCCAAAAGCTGTGGCTGACAAAGGAGTGGTTTTGTGAGTTGTCTGCCACCACAAGCCGAAAGCCAAGCCCGGCGGGTGGTCGTCCTACTGACCGTGGCCATTGGTCGCTGGATCACTCGTCGCTTTCCGTATGAGAATCACTTAATCACGTTGAGTTTTAATTTTTAAACGAAGTCTCAACTCGATCTCAAGCACTAGCTGATGCCTGATGATGGTGCATATTATTCCAATCAATCCGCAGTGACTATTAATAACACAAGTGTTAGCTTTTTTAAACGTGCATACATAACCCCTCTCCTGCTTGATATGCCTTCTGGCTAGCTCCTTGCCGCCGACTAGCCGGAAAACCAAACGAACAAGTCTAGCTCCCATAAAGAAGACCGTCGTCCTCTACCCCGTCTTGGCCGTCAGCCACTTCGTCCCAATGACGCAGCTCGCCGACGCCCTAGTGGATGAGGGCTACGCCGTGGTGGTCGCCCTCATCGACGCCACCATGGAGGACGACGCCTCCTTCGCCGCCGCCGTCTGCCGCCGCGCCGCGTCCTCCACGCCGGGGATCACCTTCCACACGCTGCCTCGGATCCACGACCCTCCCGCCATCATCCCCAGCGACGCGCGGTTCCTCCGTTCCATGCCTCCACGAAGCATCCACGCGGTGGTCGTGGACGCGCTGTCCAACGAAGCTCTCGACGTCGCAAGGAGATCGGTGTCCCGGCGTACACGTTCTTCGCCTGGAGCGCCTCTGCCCTCGCCGTGTTCCTCCAGCTCTCTGCTGCTTCGGTCTGCGATGAGGGCCAGCCAACAACAAGCTTCAAGGAGCTCGGAGACTCTCCTCTCGACCTCTTGGGTGTCCCACCCATGCCAGCCTCTCATCTCAACCGTGAGATGCTCGAGGACCCCAATGGCGAGATATACCAAGCGTGGATGAGCTCCCTAGGCAAGAATCTGGAGGCCAACGGCATGCTGGTGAACACGTTCGTGTCACTAGAGGCTAGGGCACTGGGAGCACTCAATGACCCACAGTTTCTTCCTGGGTGTGAGTTCACGATGCCTCCGGTGTACGCCGTCGGGCCACTGCTTGTAGAGGGACCTCCTAGTGGTGATACGAAAGAAAAGCACGGTCACAAGTGCCTCGCGTGGCTCGACAGGCAACCAGAGGACAGCGTCGTGTTCCTCTGTTTCGGAAGCGTTGGGTGCCATTCGGAGGAGCAGCTCAAGGAGATCGCCGTTGGGCTCGAGAGATCTGGCCACCGGTTCCTCTGGGTGGTGCGAGCCCCTGTCTGTGACAGCACGCTCGTGCTCCATGCTGACCCAGACCTCGACGCACTACTACCGGAGGGGTTCTTGGAGAGGATCAATGGCTGTGGCCTTGTTGTCAAGGAATGGGCACCACAGGTGGAAGTGCTCCGTCACAAGGCGATAGGCGCATTCGTGACGCACTGCGGGTGGAACTCGGTGCAAGAGGCGATCATGGCCGGCGTTCCGATGCTCTGCTGGCCCCTGTATGCGGAGCAGAAGATGAACAAGGTGTTTATGGTGGAGGAGTTTCGGGTTGGTGTGGAGGTGGTCGGGTGGCAGCAGGGGTTTGTCAAGGCCGAGGAGGTGGAAGCTAAGGTAACGTTAGTGTTGGAGAGCCAAGGGGAGCGACTCCGAGTGCGTGTGAGGGCGCTCAAAGAGGCTGCGGCCATGGCCTGGAATCAAGCTGGCTCGTCGCGCACAACATTTGGTCAGTTTTTGTTGGACTTGGCAGAGTAGGGCAAGGCTGCCCCCTCTCTCTCTACGAATCATTGTTACTACGAACATGTACGTTTAATGCTCAATATGCTCGATTATCACATCTGCTAAGTAGTTTAGTTCCAGATAACTTCTCCAGATATTCACTATTCCTCCATCTCACAAAATACGTTTCCCAAAACAGTTGCTACAGTACTTTTCCCCACTTCTCCACCATCTAAACAACCCTAAAATTGGGAAGTACTTTTGCCTTACCAGTTTTTACAGTTAACTTTACGTTCATTGCAAATGGGGACTTGGGGAGAACTTCAACTCATTTCTAGAGGGTGAACATTGCAGCAATCCAGTTCACATCCCTCCTGTTGGATCGACCATTCGACCGAACAAAAGTCCGACCGCATAGCAGCTTCTGAAAATTCGAGCCTTACTCTATCCATTGTTATGAAATAAAGCTTGTGCCATTGTTACCGGATCTTGAATGGGGCTGCCATCGAGTCAGCTGTCAGCCCAAAAGCGGTCTGCCTTCCCACAATTTTCTTCTCAACATAAACTATCTTTGTTGGCTAGCTTTCCCTTTCAAAGAATCCTCCCACTCAACATAAATTGTCAACACCTTATCTTCTAATCTGATGGCTCTCAGTCTCGACACATGCACAACTGCACAAGGAATCACATGATCATGGCCCCACCACAATGCAGCTTTCCCGTATGCACTTTGAGCAGACTCCCGAAAGTGCTCAGCTGTTCATGACAAAGGATCGAGCGCATGCAACTCCCCCGATGAGTGCAAGTCACGTCGTGCTATACATTGTGCTATGTTGAAGTTTGAAAAAACGAACTTCTGATTAGACTAGTCTCAATTGAGGTTTCATAGTGATCAGTTTTCATACACAAAATGCCTTGTTTTTATAGTGATCAGTTTCCCTTTTGCTTATTCCTAAAAAAAATAGCGCCTCAATGGCTTGTGTTGTTGTTTGCTTAAACATTGGCATCTTTTGCTGCCTATTTTCTATTATCAGCCTAGCTCAGCTACTCCCTCTGTCCCAAAATAGTGCATTTTTAGGATTTTTAGTGTGTTCTTGAGAAATGATAATATGCCTTTAATTTAATGTTGTTTGGAAAGGTAAAAGTTAAGAAAATCATTGTGCATGCAGATTGGAAAGGAGAAAAGGTACAGCAATCAAAGGAGCATTCACCTGGGAAAAGCAAAAAAACAAGGCAATTAATGTGCGTGCAATTAACTTTAGTTTGTCCAAAAACTAAAAATGCATTTTTGTGAGACAAGTTTTGAATGCTAAAAACATAATCCCTCTGTTTCAAATTATAGTTTGTTTGACTTTTTACCCTAAGTTTGACCACTCTTCTGATTCAAAAAATTATACAAAATATCATTTTTTTTTTGCTATGGTCTGCTTTATCAATAAAAGTTATTTATGAGTAACTTAAATTTGACTATATTTGTATATATTTTTTTAATAAGATGAATGGTCAAACTTGAAGAAAAAAGTCAAATAAACTGTAATTTAAAATGGGTTAGTAATATTTTATTTTGGGATAAAGGAAATACTTAACATAGCAACGTGGTGGAGTATTATTGAGGGCTGAGACCCTTTTCACGCACCATGCATGTAGATAGATGTGTGGTGCCTGTGCGATCATATCTACCTACCAAACATTTGGGTTTTTGGACAGTCTGCTCATGGAGCATGGGATGATAGGGTTGGTTGATGTAGATAACATTTTGGCCTTTTAGGGATTTTGGGTGCCCTTGGTGCAGTGCGATCGATGCCTTGTTTAGTTCCTCAACTTTCTACCAATTTGACACACTGACAACCGTACCTCGCTCACAGAAAACGCCAACTTGCCATCAACTTCCACCAACTTGACACCAACTTTTTAAACTAAATAAGCCCTTAATCATTTGTGGACAACTTTTCGATAATAACTTTCCAGGAGTTGGTGCTTTTAATGGTTTAAAAAAAATTGTTATGTTTGCTGGAACTTTTGAAAAGAACTTGTAGCCCTCGTACAGTCGTGCTGCTAATAATTGCCTAAGCTGAGCCTAGGGACCGTGAACACGCACCACGACAACAGAATGTTGGTGTGCGATGCTTGCGAGAATATGATGATGATGTCTAGTGATGGAGTGTATGGGACCGTGAACTCATGTTTCATATTCTGATATTCGAAATTTAATAGATAGTGCATTGCCTAATCTTGCAATAGACAAAGACGTTGGTGCCTCAGATCGAGCTAGCTTGCTAGGCAAGTCTGTGGTCATGTGACATTCTCATCGCCGGCCCTTGACACGAGGTATTTTGAGATGGAGGAAGTAGTTATTATAGGAAAACAAAATATCCCCGAGTAGTCAGCTACACTGATGATTTTTATTGAGTCGTGTTGCACACACTAGTATAAAATTATTTTTACCACTAGTCCCCCCCCTAAAGGCGGAAAAGTCGACACTAAAATATTTTCACCGGGCGGTTTGAGGCACGAATTTTGCCGCCGGTGCAAATAGACAGTGACTAGGTTCGTGCCCGTGCGTTGCAGCGGGACATAAAAAATCATAGAAGGAACAATATAGAACATCACAAAAAAGCCAAATACAGTGAGTGATGATAATAGTATGTTACGTTATAAATCCCATGATTCACGACATATCAGTGAGAAAACCAATTGATCGTACCGTAAAAAACATAATGTTAATAGGCAATTTTTACTTGAATTGGAAATATACATAATGGTAATCATGATACGTGTTGTCCTATCTATTTTGACATGGAGGGCAGCTAGAGTGTGGAATTAAGGAGATGCTTTCCGATATTCCCATAAGTGTCGCAAGTGGTGTGTACATCACATGGACAACGATCAAATTTCCCTTACATGTTATATATATATAGTATATGATCTGCAAGTGATATAGATTATACTATACATTACCCGCAAAAAAAATATTATACTATACATCAATCAATTTAGAGTATCTCCAATAGTGCCTAATAAAACACCCCAATACTTAGTTTTGAGAATAAGGATAAAACAATGTGTGCTCTGACAGCTATCTAATCTAGTTTCTAAATTTTCAACATGCCCAATAGTAACTCCATCTGTAGCTATATTTGCTCCCACCCCTTGTGCTCCCAATACTACAAACCATTTTTTTTCTTGGAACGGTTGGGTGGAGGGGTGTTTTTTTTTTCTCCCAATAATTTGATACAAAGTCCTCAAATAAATCAGTTTTTTAGCACTCTTGGAGATGCTCTTACCTCTCGTTCATTATCACCACATGCGACGGTCACCTCTGACGACCATCCCTATTTTCGATCTTAGTGTCATAGACAGCCAGATCTATAACGTCTTCAGACGACGTTGTACATAAAAACATATTCACTCAATATCTTTTTTTATTTATCATGAACTAATATAGAGGTACAAAGTATTCAGAATTATGTCCGAACATATTTTATGGTTGTCGGTACATATCGTCAAATTTTCGGAAGGTTCGAAGACACTTTGGAATCAAAGAGCTCTTTGGTTAATTGATTATAGTGTTTGTAGAAAGGATAACAAAATAATCCTACTATAGACAAAAAAAATATTGCGCCTGGGATGATGATATGTTGGGGAGTAGCCCCGCCTCATGAAGTCGTAGGTTTCTCCTTGAACAATGGTACTGTTGATCGCCATGAGCCGCGAACCATATGCAGCGGCTTCCATTTTTGTTCTCTGCAAACATGCATATTAATAGTAGATATAAGACAATGTTTTGACTTAGTATATAAGACTTGAATAAAAATACACGTAACCTGAACACACCTGCTCATCAATCAAAATAGGAGCATGTACCTATGACCCCCTGTACTCTCTTATGTTTCCTTTCCACAACACCAACGCACTCACATCCCATTTTTGAAAAGTGTGCTCCGTCTCCACCTCATGGAACTCAACCCATCTACAATTTTGTTTTTATGAAAACACGCCAGTGGCAATAGGTTAAGCACCCAACATAGAAAATTTTCCTTTTAATAATTACTTTATTATCCAAAACAAAAATCTTTTCTAATTTACCTGTAGACCGATGGATCAATTCGTGCTGGCAACTGCGGTATGGCATACACCCTCTTTGTAGTAAGTGATCGGCCGGCAAAATCCATACCAACAACTGTCAAGTCAAAATAGATAACAACAAAGCTAAGTTTACTAATTAAAAATGGAGCACAGTCATGCTAACTCATGTATTATCAATCATTTAGTAGATTGAAAACATGAAAACGTTGTATGTTTATTTACCTTGAAAACTACCCTCAGTTTTATATGATATCTAAACTCTGGCTAAATATGTAAGTACGTAACAGCAGTCCAAAACCATTTAGTTTAAGGCCATGCATCAATACACTGCACTCTCAGTAAGTAAGAACTACATAAACAAAGATTGATATGCCGAATTCAGACGTGCTGACCGCTAAATCCTATTGACATAAACCCATGCAAAATCATTTCTCCATGTCAAGCCCTAGCTACAAGCCAAGGGTATACAAAGCATCGTCTTCTAGTCATTGTAGACTTTACAAGAATTCCTGGCAGGAAGTATTTTTCTCAGAAATTAACAGTAAGGGCTATCACCAGAACCGTGCTGCTCTTTGTGGTCTGAACATGAGCAGCACCGCTACGGGCAGCCCGCTACGGTTCTTTGTGTACCGTACTACTATCACACCACCATTGTTGGTAAAAAAAAACATTAAATTCTTAGGATGAAATTTGAGTAGAAAAAAAACTAAGAGCCCTTGCTAGGTCTGAACACGAACAGCACCGCAGATTGGGCAGGTGCAGGTATATAGCCGTAAAGGCATCCATTACCTTGCAAGAATGCAAGCCTGCTGTTCGACGCCAGGTCCCAACAACAGCTCGTCGGTTATCTAAGAGGATAATTAGGACGTAAATGAGTCAGCAATGTTAATTATACACACCTGAAGTAAGCCTGCAAATGCACCTGAAGACAGGCAGCGAAGAGCTCGAAGGAAGGATCAGACACGGGGTGCACCCTTCTCGACGGCGATGCAGAGAAGAGGTCGAAGGAAGGGATCAGACGCGGGTGTGGACTGTGGAGACTGAGACCGGGTGGGAGGTGCCGGGAAGAAGGATCGGGTGGGAAGAAAGGCGACGGTGGTCAGGCAACTACGGCCACGACGTTGAGCGATGCCACTGTGTCAAACGGACGTCGAAGGATCGGAGGCTTGGTGTGTGACCGATTGACCATGGCGGCAACGTTGGCGTGCAGCGGACGACGGGTGGCGTCGGCGCGTCGATCAGGGCCGGCGGCGTCAGCCTCGGACACGCGGACGGAAGGAGGCCGGACGGCGGCGACATTGGCGTGCAGCTCGGCGGGGAAGAAGAAGGTGGCACCGGTCGATCCATTGGGCAGGGCCGGCGGCGTCGAGGACATGTGCATTCGTCTGATCATCCTTGTTTCCAGTGATGGTTCACGAGCGGACGACTCGCCCCTCCGTTCTTTTTTAAGTAGAGATAATATTAAAAAATGAAAAAATATATAGAAATAATATTTAATAGTGCAAAAAAATTAATCCAAACACACATCCTCAAACCTAATTTTAGGATCATAACGGATGGTAAAAATATTTCACCTGCGGTTCGAAATGAACTTATGGTGTAAGGGATAATCCGTTGGCAAAAATACATTTGTATAGTGACGGCCATGAAGAACAGACACTCAGACAGCAGCAAACACACACTCACACAATACACAGGGGCAGCCCTGGCCGTCCTTATTTTCCACGTCGGCTCATCTTGACGACAACCGGACGGGATGGGCCGTCGTCGTCGCCAGCGTTACGTTAGACGATTGCTACTGTCGCTGCTCACCGCTGCGCTGCCCGTCGCCGCCGTCGTAGCTTCGCTGCAGCTCGTCGACCAGACGCCGCAGCACAAGCCGCGACGAGCCACCGTCGCCGACGGCCGCCCGCGCCGCCTGCTTCACGTGATCCGCCCTGGCGCGCATCCTACGCCCGGCCTCGCCGCCGGCGTCCATCAGCTCCCGAACCTTCTCCGCCACGTGCTCCCTGCCAACCACCTCGCCGGAGCCAGCCTTCACCCCGACACGAACCCCGGCGCCGACGATCTCCGCCACCTGCTTCGCGTTCGCGTCCTGTTCCGCGATCCCTGGCCACGCCAGCATCGGCTTCCCGGCGCCGGCGAGACTCTCGAGGATGGAGTCCCACCCACAGTGGCTCACGTACCCTCCCACCGCCGGGTGAGCCAGCACGCGCCGCTGCGGGACCCACCCCCTGACGATCTTGCCCTTGGGACACGTGCCCACCGCCGGCGGTGGCGACCACGACGCGGCGTCGGCGGCGGTGGAGGGGACGTTCCACAGGAAGGCGTTGCCGGAGTCGACGAGCCCGTGCCCGAGCTCGTCGAGCTGCGCGGCGGTGACGTGGTATTCCGTCCCGACCGTCACGTACACCACCGACCCGGGTGCCTGCTCGTCCAGCCATGGCAGGCACCCTTCCGTGTCCTCCTCGTCCTCCGACGACTCGCCGGCGCCGGCGGCGAGGAAGAACAGCGGGCCGACGAGCCAGGCGCGTGTGCCGGGGACGTACAGGGACTCGAGCACCGCCGCGTACTCCCCGTCGAGCTCGTCGAAGCTGTTGACGAGGATGCCCCAGCTCTTGTACTCCCACTCGAATATCTCGTCGACCATGAACCTCGTCACCGGGTCATCATCGGCCTCCTGCGCCAATCCGTCGGGGACATCGTCCTCGGTGATCGTGACGCCCTCCGGGAACCCCGGCACTCGGAACACGCCCTCAGCCGGCGGTGGCGTCCTCGCGAGGGAGAAGCAGAGGGCCAACGCGAAGGTGGACATGCCATGGAACGTGACGCGGCGGACGCCGGCGTCGGCGGCGACGCGCTGCGTGAAGGCGAGGAAGAAGTCGGAGACGACGGCGAGCGGCGGGGACGGGAGGGAGGAGAGGTACGCGGCGAAGGGATCGGCGAGGAGGGCCGCGGCGCGGAGGAACGCCGGGAAGAGGGCGAGCGAAGGGAGCGCGTCCTTGGACTCGATGCCCGGAGGGAGCTCCGGGTGGGAAGGGAACGGGAGCGCGGCGAGGCTCACGGAATCCGAGGGGAGATGGCGACGCGCGAAGGCGAGGTTGCCTGGGGTGGTGACCACCGTGACGCGGAGGCCGTGGTGGCCGACGAGCGCGGTGGCGAAGTGGAAGAGTGGGAGCATGTGGCCTTTGGCCATTAGCGGGAAGACCACGACGTGGTCGCGGCCGGAACCGGCGGCGGCAGTAGGCGCAGCGTCGGTGGCGGTGGCCATGGTGGAGGTGGTTTCGGACAGCGCGTGGGTGCGCGAGAGTCAGGCGACAAGGCAAAATGGTTTGGGCTCAAAGGGCATCATGGTTCCTTTTACTTATGTTCTTGCATCATAGCTGCGGCATTTTCCTATGGCGTCGCATGATGACGTCTATATTTCGAATGAACGGAGTAACAATTTTTGTGAAACGAAGGAGTACTATTTTCCCGGGTATTGCTGAGAAAAACATTATGTGTTTCTATATGTTTCTTTTACTTAACCTGATTTGATTTGTTGTTCGATTCATTCTCCATTACTTCTTCAGGAAATTGCAAACAGCGGTTCTGAAATTACGATTCCAGCTTGATAACCGCAAGGAACGCTTCTTGTCTTCTTGCAGTGTCAACTTTTACCATGCAACTCGTGAACCGCTCGTGAGCTGTCCGATCAACTACAGGAGTGATCGGTAGAAATGGCTCGGCTTTAGGGTGTGTTTAGATTTGGGAAAGATTCCACGAAAATATACTGTTCACCAAAAACACTATAGATGAATAGTGATATGTGAGTAGAAGAGGTAGGATGAATAGGGAAAAGTTAGATGAATAGTGGATTTTTGGGGAATATTTGGCAAACTAAACGGGGCCTTAAGCTGCATTATGATGATTCAGTGGTTGGGTTATGGGCTAGACAATGCAGTGGCAGTCAGCCAGCCACAACCAATTCAACATTATGATCCAGTAGCTGGGTTATGGGCCGGACAATGCAGTGGCAGCCACAACCAATTCAACAATCAGGACTCAGAAAAAAAAAACCGGGTATCCAACATCCCTTATATATCTAATCCGTTCACTTTTGGTCCTTCACCGGTTTTAGGAGTGGAAGGAATAGTTGAATAGCAAAAAAATGGAATGAATAGTATTTTGTTTGTAATCCGAACAGAGTTTGTGCCCCGTCACATTCAACATAGGACGTTTGTAATGCTGGGCTTAGAGCAAGTACTACCTCCGTTCCAAATTATAGCTACGTCTAGCCTTTTTATGACAGATTAAGAAGTATGATAAAATGTCTCATATACCTTTGATTAAACATGTTCATGCATGTATATATGGTAGTTATACCTGTCTTATATATCTCCATGCTTATAAAAGGAATTATGCGTGCAATAATTAGAACCACGAGACCATTAATGTCTATATGATATTTTTGTCCATCCACCCATTCAATCAGGCTTTACAACTCATATGTAGCTATATTTTAGAACAAATTTTAAATGCTTAGCATAGCTATATTAGTACTCCCTCCGTCCCAAATTGTAAGTCATTCCAAGATTCTTAGAGAGTCAAACTCTTTTTATGTTTGACTAAAATTATAGAGTAAATCACAAAAATTTATGGAACCAAATATATATAATCTAAAAATATACTCAACGAAGAAGCTAATGGTACTTATTTGGTATAGTAAATAGTCGTACTTTGTTATATAAATTTAGTCAAACTTGAGATAGTTTGACTCTTAAACGATCTTGGAATGACTTATAATTTGGAACGGAGGGAGTATTATAAAGGAGGAAGAGCCAGCTAAATTTGACGTGGAAGGGAGAGAAATCAGAGAGAGAAGAGAGCGGGCGAGATAGAGAGGGCTGCTCGAGCCGGCAAAATGCGCTGCATCAAAGGAGCCCTACCGCTCGCACGCGTTTTACGGGCTGCTGCATGAGGAGAGCATTAAAGTAAAGTGGTCCCACTACCACTGCCTCCGGTTTGCATGAGGTGGCAAATTCTTTCTCGGCGGCTGTCTGCGCAGCTATTAATCCTTAGATCAAACATGGCCAACAAAGGGATTCATCAACGCCAAAAATATCTCGAAATGTACAAAATGTATACTGTGACGTCAACGTCATCAACTGCACAAATAGTCATCCCGCACCACATGATACACGAGCGTCTTTAAAAAAGGCGTCACTCGCAGCCTCCGGGATCGACATGGCCACCGCCGACGCCGCGCGTCCTGCCACCCGGCCGGCCGGCTCCATCCGCGACCACGTCGTGGTGTTCCCGTTCATGGCCAAGGGCCACACCCTCCCTCTCCTCCACCTTGCCTCAGCTCTCGCCGGTCGCGCCGGCCTCCGCGTCACGGTGCTCACGACGCCGGGCAACCTCGCCTTCGCGCGGCGCCGCGTCCCGGCGCACGTCGGCCTCGTCGCGCTCCCGTTCCCCTTCCACCCTGACCTCCCTCCCGGCGTCGAGTCCACCGACGCGCTCCCGTCCCACGCCCTCTTCCCGGCGTTCCTCCGCGCCACGGCTCTCCTCGCCGAGCCCTTCGCTGCGTACCTCTCCTCCCTCCCATCGCCGCCGCTCGCCGTCGTCTCCGACTTCTTCCTCGGCTTCACCCAGCGCGCCGCCACCGACGCCGGCGTCCGCCGCCTCACGTTCCACGGCATGTCCGCCTTCTCCCTCGCGCTCTGCTTCTCCCTCGCCACGACGCCGCCGCCGCCGCCGGCCGGGAGCGCCGCCGCGTTCCGCGTGCCGGGGTTCCCGGAGACGGTCACGATCACCATGGACGAGGTCCCGCACGCCGTCGCGCAGGCGTCCGACGTCGACGACCCGGTGACACGGTTCCTGCTCGACGAGGTCCGTGACTGGGATTACCGGAGCTGGGGCGTTTTGGTGAACAGCTTCGACGCGCTGGACGGGGACTACGCCGGGCTCCTCGAGTCTTTCTACCTCCCCGGAGCTCGCGCCTGGCTCGTCGGGCCTCTGTTCCTCGCCGCCGGCGAGTCACAGGAACAAGACGACGAGGACCCGGAAGGGTGCCTCCCGTGGCTGGACGAACAGGCGGCGAAGCGAGCCGGGTCGGTGGTGTACGTGTCGTTCGGAACGCAGGTCCACGTGAGCGCGGCGCAGCTCGACGAGCTGGCGCATGGGCTGGTGGACTCCGGCCACGCCTTCCTGTGGGCCGTCCGGTGCTCCGACGAGCGATGGTCGCCGCCGGTGGACGTGGGGCCCGAGGGGAAGATCGTCAGGGGTGGGTCCCGCAGCGGCGGGTGCTGGCCCACACGGCGGTGGGAGGGTTCGTGAGCCACTGCGGCTGGAACTCCGTGCTGGAGAGCTTGGTCGCCGGGCGGCCGATGCTGGCGTGGCCGGTGATGGCGGAGCAGGCGGCAAACGCGAAGCACGTGGCGGACGTCCTCGGCGCCGGCGTGCGCGTCGGCGTGAAGGCCGGGGCCAACGCGGCGGCGCCGGAGGTGGTTGATAGGGCGCGGGTGGCGGGGAAGGTCAGGGAGGTGATGGACGGCGGCGAGGCCGGGCGGAGGATGCGGGGCAAGGCAGAGCAAGTCGCGGAGGCGGCGCGGGAGGCCGTTGGCGAGGGAGGCACGTCGAGGGTGGCGCTGCGGCGGATGGTCGACGAGCTGCGGCGGAGCTATGACGACGACGGCGAGGCAAAGGTGTGAGATAGTGATAACGACGGTCGCCGGCGCCGGCGCCGGCAGGCACCAGGCAGGCTCCGCCGCGGGTTGTCATTGATGGCCCCACGGAGACAGGTGTAATGTGGGCTTGTTGAAGTGGTTCAAACGTCGTCTTTGCCTTGATGTCTTCTCCATCAATGTTGACGCATCTCTCCTTGGTCGGAGCTAGTCGATCAGTTTAGACATGTGTGTTGTTTACTTGTTATTAGTGCACGAGCATCTTCGTTCGGGGGTGATGTGAGAGTTTTTAAACGAACGGCGATCCTATCACATTCACACCCATGTTGATGTGTCGTCCTGGCATCCACAGTCTGAGGCTCTGAGCCAAACCCGTTTTCAAGAAGTCAGTATCATTTAACTTCAACCAAATACATAAGAAAAATAATATTATTATTTATGTATCATAAAAATACGAGAAAGTCCAAATTACTCCTAGCCAAAGTTTGGATAACCCCCTAAACTATACTTCAGTTCATTTTACCCCCTAAACTATGTTATTTGGTTTAATTTACACCTTAATACATTTTGTCCTTTCTATTTCTTTATGCATAAATGCATAAGTAGAGTCTTGAGTTAAAATTTTGCAAGATGACACTAGACATCATAACAAATGCTAGAAAAATATATCATACTACCTCCGTTCCAAAATATAGCTACATTTAGCATTTTTAAGACAGATTAAGAAGTATGATAAAATGTCTCATAGACCCTTCATTAAACATGTCCATGCAAGTATATATGGTAGCTATGCTTGCGTGCCTTATATATCTCCATGCTTACTAAAATGAATTATGCATGCTACAACTAGGACCACAGGATAATTATTTCTAGAGGGATATTTTTGTCCATTCACCCATTCAATCAGGCTTCACAACTCATATGTAGCTATATTTTGAAACAAATTTTGAACGCATAACGTAGCTATATTTTGGAATGGAGGGAGTATTTTTTATCATTATTTTGACAGGATAGGATATTTAATAATAAATTAATACTTTAATATGCAAATATTCTAAAAAAACATGAAGTAAACAGTTATAATATATTTTCTTGACCTGCATTATGATGGCCCCAACCAGCATCATGCAAAATTTTGAATTAAAACCGTATGGAGATATAAAAAAGACAAATTGCTTTAGGAAGTAAAATGAACCAAATCGCATAGTTTAGGGGGTTAATTAAACTAAAAAATAGTTTAGTAGGGTATCCAAACTTTTGCTATATTTGAGGGGAGTAATTTGGACTTTTTTCTAAAAATTATTTAGATTTGTCATATATTTTCATATTACATATTTGTAGTTATAAAAGTTACTAATGGTTTTTTAATTAAAATCATTAAATCTAAAAAAGTTTGGCTTATTTTTAATACATAATTGCATGTTTTCTTGAGACAGAGGAAGCAACTCTTGTGGCCAGCGGGAGTATTAGTGGGGGCACTACTTCGTTTTCCTTGAACCGAGCTTGTTGGATGTTTGTCACCTTTCAGGTCTCAATATTGTATCCTGCACATTGGATTCTCTGACTTGCCTCATTGCCTCAGGCTTGGAGAATCACTCTAGCGTCCATTTCCCCGATAGTGGACGCTATATATGCTAGAGAGATTAAAGTTCTTTTTTATAATAAATAGATTAAAGTTAGTAGCATTTTTCACATAGATGTAAAATTGGTCGCTTGTCTTCATTAAGTCAGAGAAGCCGTAGCGTGTATCTTAATCATTCTAAAAACTAAATGAGAGGGAAGGGAGTTGAGGAGCTCTGGGTATAGACTTTCCAAAAGAAAAGAAACTGATGTTAGCTGACGTCCTCGGCGGCGTGACGGTGCCCAGGCCGGAGCCAGGCCCTTTTGGTGGTGTCCTAGGACACCAATGCATTTTGTTAAACTATGAAAAAAATGAATGCTTATGTGTGCTAAATATGTGGGAGGTACGCATAATTATATGAAAAGGAGACCAGTGGAGTTTTTGGCTAGATCACCCCTGGCGGCGCCAAGGCTGGTGGCAACCAGCAGGGGTGACGAACGGCCGCGAGGCCGGGCGGAGCATGGCAAGGCAACTTCTTTCCTTCAAGGTTCTTTCATTTATTTTTTTTGTTTGGAATTTTCTACTCTCGTAAGAAAATATATGGCAACACCATACATGGATACACCGGCAATGCCCATCCACAAGAAATGAGTTCTTAAGAGTTCTCCACTGCGCAACTAAGAGTACTTCCCAAATTGGTAGCAGATGTGATAATTGAGCATTAGAAGGCAGGACAACGTGCATATTTGTAGATGCACCCATGTGGCCATATATCAAGCCGATCACTGCCCTATCCCTACGCCTTCCAAGTCCAACAAAAACTGACCAAATGCTGTGCGCGACGAGCCACCTTCTTGGTTCCAAGACATGGCTGCAGCCTCTTTGAGCGCCCTCATCCGCGCCCGGAGTCGCTCCCCTTCCTGGCTCTCCAACACCAACGTTACCTTAGCCTCCACCTCCTCGGCCTTGACAAGCCCCTGCTGCCTACACTCGACCACCACCTCCACGCCAACCCCAAACTCCTCCACCATAACCACCTTGTTCATCTTCTGCTCCGCATACAGGGGCCAGCACAGCATCGGAACGCCGGCCACGCCTATCGCCTTGTGATGGAGCACGTCCACCTGCGGTGCCCATTCCTTGACGACGAGACCATGGCCATTGGTCCTCTCCAAGAACCCCTCTGGTAGTAGTGCGTCGAGGTCTGGGTCAGCATGGAGCGCGAGCGTGCTGTCACGGACAGGGGCTCGCACCACCCAGAGGAACCGGTGGCCAGATCTCTCGAGCCCAACGGCGATCTCCTTGAGCTGCTCCTCCGAATGGCACCCAACGCTTCCGAAACAGAGGAACACGACGCTGTCCTCTGGTTACCTGTCGAGCCACGCGAGGCACTCGTGACCGTGCTTTTCTTTCGTATCACCACTAGGAGGTCCCTCTACAAGCAGTGGCCCGACGGCGTACACCGGAGGCATCGTGAACTCACACCCAGGAAGAAACTGTGGGTCATTGAGTGCTCCCAGTGCCCTAGCCTCTAGTGACACGAACGTGTTCACCAGCATGCCGTTGGCCTCCAGATTCTTGCCTATCGAGCTCATCCACGCTTGGTATATCTCGCCATTGGGGTCCTCGAGCATCTCACGGCTGAGATGAGAGGCTGGCATGGGTGGGACACCCAATAGGTCGAGATGAGAGTCTCCGAGCTCCTTGAAGCTTACTGGCCGGCCCTCATCGCAGACCGAAGCAGCAACAGAGAGCTGGAGGAACACGGCGAGGGCGGAGGCGCTCCAGGCGAAGAAGGTGTAGGCCGGGACGCCCATCTCCTTGGCGACGTCGAGAGCTTCGTTGGACAGAGCGTCCATGACCACCGCGTGGATGCTTCGTGGAGGCATGGACCGGAGGAGCTCGAGGAGGCCATTCTTGTATCGCCTCACGAGCTCGAAGTACCCGAGGAGGAACCGCTCGTCGATGGGCATTTCTGGAGGGTCGTCGATCCGAGGCAGGGTGTGGAAGGTGATGAGCGACGGGTCGGAGGACGCGGCGCGGCGGCGAACGGCGGCGGCGAAGGAGGCGTCGTCATCCATGGTGACGTCGATGAGGGCGACCACGACGGCGTAGCCTTCGTCCACGAGGGCGTCGGCGAGCTGCATCATTGGGACGAAGTGGCTGACGGCGAGGCAGGGGTAGAGGACGACGGTCTTCTTCATTGGATTGGCTAGTTTGGTTTTCAGGCTCGTCGGTGAAAAGGAGCTAGAAGGCATCAAGGATGTAATTTAAGTGGTTGAGTGATGGCCTAAAACTAGGAGAGGGGTGTGCCACGTTAAAAGGCTATCATTTCGGTTATAATATTAACCGTTGAAGATTGATTGGAATAATGAACCATCATTAACTAGCGTTGAGTCAAATCGTCACGCGAGGGGCTCGGAAAAAGCGGATCTTGCCGCTGCAACACGTGAGTTGCTGATGGAGTTTGTCAACAGTTGCAATCATAAACAGGGAGTTCATTTTCCATGCGTACCAGTTCCTGATCCTGACAGCTTAGTTCTTCTACCTAGCTCAGTTTCATTAAAAAAAGATCATGTACCTAAGCTAAACTATCCATGTGCATGGATGAAGAATTGAATTGCTATTTTTCTATATCCTTTTTGTTTTGAAAAGCATAGATTTTTTTATGTGTTAGAAACCCGTTTGAATTGCGCCAATTGATCTTTTCTAAAGAGAGAGGTGTTTTGGTGACTGATAGAGCTGTAATATGTTGAACACCATCCCTTAAATCGTACGAGGAGTGCTAGAATGAGTGAAAAAAAAATAAGAACAATTGCTTTCTAAAGACCTACGAGTGGTAAGGTCAGCGGTACCGGGCGATACTAGGAGGTACCTAAAGAAAGGCACCGGAAAGTACTAATTAAATATATCCATTTTATCAAAAATAAAGGAAGAAGTCCATTTTTAGCCATCCAATTATGGTCACAGTTTGATTTTGACCATCAAACTACAAAACCAAAAATCTTTAGCCACTCAACTCTTAAAATCGTTTATATTTAACCATCCGGTGGTTACGATGGATGGTTTTGCTGACTTAGATGCCACATGGCGGTAGGCCCACTTGTCAGACCTTCTCTCCCCTCTTTCTCTCTCTTTCTTCTCGGCTTCCCCTCTCTTTCTTCTGGCCTTTCTCCTCCGCTGACCGCAGCCAAGCCTCGAGGCCCACCTGAGGCCGAGCTCTCCCACGTCATCTGCTCCGACCGGGGGTGGAGCTCTGCCGCCGCAAAGCTCGACGGCTCCAGCTAGGGGGCGAGCTCGCCCGCGCCGCCCCGCGGAAGCTCGACGGCTCCGGGTGGGGGCCCCTGAAGGCCAAACTCCTCGCCCCGCGCTGCTGCCGCAGAGCTCGACGGCTTCGACCAGGGCCTGTCAGGGGCTGAGCTCGCCTGCTCCTGCCGCCAGTGGAATAGGCTCCGTCGATACTTGCAACCAAGCATGACGAACTCGAGGCCGCTGCAACAGCACGAACTCATCAGTCTCGCCGTCGCCGTGGTGCCCTCTCGATTTTGATTCACGTGAGAAGGCCCTCAATCCATCCAGGAGAAGTCGGTTTGTGCATCAATGAGCTCGATCTGAGTGTCTGTCATCTGACGCAGGTATAGAAGAGCAGCGCAGTGGACATAGGAAAGCCGATTTTGTCTGGGAGAAAGACGAGCAGATCCAGAAATCGATTTTAGGGTGGAGGCATGGAGGAGCTGACTCCTAATCAAGCTTACCACTCCACGGCAAGAGATGGCAGGGCCCCGCGCTGCTCTCGCCGTTTGCCGCGCCCGGCATCGGAGTTCCCGCAGGGGCAGGCCCAGCCACCGGCGCCGTGGAAGACGAGCAGAAGAAGAAAGAGAGAGAAGGGAGAGAGAGAGAGGGGAAGAGAAAAGATAGGGTTATGACAAGCGGGCCCATCACCACATGGCGTCTACGTCAGCGAAACTACTCTCCAATACCACTGGATGGTCAAACGTGAACGGTTTTGATAGTTCAATGGCTAAAGATTTCTGGTTTTGAAGTTCGATGGCCAAAACCAAACTGAGGCAATAGTTTGATGGTCAAAAATAGATTTTTTTCAAAAATAAATACTTAGCTAAAAGTAACAGATACCGTTCCATCAAAAAGAAATAACGGGTACCATTAATCAGCCAAGAAAGTACCGTGTACTCCAACCATTGTAAAACTCCTCAAATCATATTAATTTAGAGAATGTATGTAATAAGTATTTCCGAGCACCGTTTGAGGAGAGTCAGAAAGGACATCCTATAAATATGTGATTTGGTGACGTCGTCCTTTCCAACTCCATGATCTTTTTGGAGTTTTCATATCTCGAGTTTCAGGAGCCGGATGTGTTTGGCAGCGAGTTCGTGAGCAGAGTTAGAAATGTTGGAGCAGAGCTCTTCCAAATACGCCCTTAGTATTGGTGATGAAAATAAACAATATATCGTAGAAGCTCTGCTAATAGGTAGAGCCAAAACTAAGAATTTTTCTTTTTCTTTGCATGACCAGTTCCTTCCTTCCATCTTTCTCATGCGTGTCGCGCATGAGTAGGCGAGTATCCAAGGACTACGCTCAAATGCAGTGGCTAGCGCCACTGCAACTCTGCAAGTTAACACTGCACGCATTCTTGGCCATCGATATGAGCAGTGAATGGACCATATGTGATGCTACAGTGATAGACAGTGGTGTACAGGGACTTCGGGACAGTTGCGGTACTGTGCTCTATGTGCTGCAGCCTGCATAGTAGAAGTAACTCACCTCACTGTCCATTGCTTAAGTTGCAGTGGTAGTGGAGCACGGTCCTCGGTATGCAAACTACACCTGGCGAGCCGGCAAGGGCGACGTCATCGGTTGAGCCAGAGTTGTTGTATGGGACCTGATTGGTTGCCCGGACACGCCAGAACCAGGCTCACCGCATACAACTATCTCTAGTTTAGATGTCTAAATCAATCGCCCGGCCAGGCCCATGAGATGCAAAAGCATCTCCTTGGCCAGGCTCAGATACGCAGAAGCCGGTCGTTTTGGCCGAGCCTGGCTCGTGTGGGCGCAGCGGAGCCCGGATACGTGTAAAGTCTTCATTTGTGTGCGCAAATACAGGTATCCAATCACCGTTTTGCTCCAGCCTGGCTATGTGCATCCAACCAACCAAACTTGTCTCCTATGTGTGAGCCAGGCTCCGCTGAGATGACAACCGATCAAACCCGTGAGCTCTACGTACATTTAAGGCACTACTCCTAGCGAATGGATCCATGCGCTTGCATCTAGGTGGACGGGAGCTCCTTGAGCCGGGGCCGGATGAGACGAACAAGGCGGGACAGCTGCACGCTGTGAATTTTTCACTATTTACGATTTCATATTCTTGTTACTAGACATTCTATAGGAATAAGAATAAATCACAACTCTTTTCCGTTACACAGAAAAAGAGTTTCAAAAGTCAATTTTTCTTTTCAATATCTTTATTTTTTTTCAGAATCCTAATTTTTCCTTTTGTTCTTCCACCCATGCAATAGAGAACGAATGAGAAAAGAGGGATTATTTTTTCCTTAAAAGATAGGCTTTGAAATAGGAATCCTGGAATAATGCTGAATTCAAATGTTTATTTCTTTATTTCTTAAGAAAAATTAATGGAATGAAATTCGTACGACCTTGGTTGTGACCCCATAGATAAAAATACAAAATTTCTATCTTCGAGACCATTGAAAAAGGGCATTGAACGAGAAAGAAATCGTCTACAGATAATCAAACTATCGTATGCCCTGGAAGTAATATGAGGTGCTCGGAAATGGTTGAAGTAATTGAATAGGAGGATCACTATGACTATAGCCCTTGGTAGAGTTACTAAAGAAGAAAATGATCTATTTGATATTATGGACGACTGGTTACGAAGGGACCGTTTCGTTTTTGTAGGATGGTCCGGCCTATTGCTCTTTCCTTGTGCTTATTTCGCTTTAGGGGGGTGGTTTACAGGTGGTGTGGAAAGATAGGAGTGACACAAAGAAAGAGTGAGTGATTTAAGGTTGTCTCCGACAGCATGTACCCAAATAGAAGACCTATTATCCGTTTTGGGTCACAGACAGGGAAATCGACGAGAGGCAAATTTTTCCTCGTCTCCAACAGCCAGGACCCAAATATGACGAGCAGGAGGCCGCATGCCTGCATCGCCGCTGGAGGCTGCCGACGAGCGGGGAGTCCGCGAGTAGCAGGTCCCTCGAGGAGCCGCCAGAGCTGCCTCGACTCGTGCAACTGCTGCACCTCGTCCGCACCACAAAGAAAGAGTGAATGATTTAAGGCTGTCTCCAAGAGCAGGTAGGCAAATAGGAGACCTATTATCCGGTTTGGGTCACGGACAGGGAAAACGACGAGACACAAATTCTCCTCGTCTCCAACAGCCAGGACCCAAACATGACGAGCAGGAGGCTGCATGCCTCCGGAGGTCGCCGACGCGCAGGGAGTCCGCGAGCAACAGGTCTTTCGGGGAACCGCTAGAGCTGCCTCGACTCGTGCAGCTGCTGCACTTCGTCCGCACAGTCGACGAGGCAACCCCTGATGACCCCCAATGAGCATGCTCGCATGGGCCGCGGCTCGAACCGAGCATCACTGGCGTCGAATTGGCCTCCGTTAGCACCAAATCGAGCATCGCTGGCGTTGAATCGACCTCCCCTGGCACCAAATCGAGCACCGCTGGTGTCAAATCGGTCTCCTCTGCCATTGCCGGTTGAGTCCCCCACCCACCCATGCTGTCGAATCAAGGCAAGGGGAGCAGCGGCACCTTTGTTATTGCTCGGCTTCACGTGCTAGCTCTCCACCAGAGTCTCACGGCCCACGGTGCTGTAGGTCAAGGGGCTACCCATACACGCCAGCACCGTCCTCACCGGCGACAGCGTCTGCGTCAGCGGAGGAACTCACAACAAGACCTCCTCATCCTCCTCCTCATCGACGGCATCTTCTTCTCCGTCGCCCAAGAGCACCAAGCGATCGAAGCGAGCGGGCCAAGGGAGGCGGAGGCGAGCGGCAAGGTGGAGAGGGAGCAGCTCCAGCGCCTGGGCGGAGACGCAAAAGGACAGAGGGAGGACGCATGTTTACGTCATTTGTTACGCAACCCAAAATGCGTCGCTGGTTTGCCTGCTCTATTGGAGAGCATTTTGCTACCCAAAACTACTGTTGACGACCTAAATTTACGATTGGGTCACGTTGTTGGAGATATTCTAAGGCACTACTAATTGTAAAAATAAGTCCCACAAAGAACTTCATACAACAGATAACAAATAATCTTACCCGCTACTGGCCGCTACCATTGGACAAGGCCTAAAGTACCTAGCTGAAAGTTAACTATGAACAACACGAACACGTGCGCAAGAGGCAAGAGCATCACTGTTGCACTTGCAGCCCATTGCTGGGGCCTTGGTGGGACAAAAAAAAAGTCCGGTTGCCAATGTGTTTTCGCTTTTTTATTCTTTTTCCTGTCCACACAGCCCCCCTCCGCCCATCGACCCTCACTGATAGGCGATAGCGGCGCCGGCGAGCGGCGCACCGACGCGCTGTTGGTGCTCCATCGTCTTTAGCCTCCGCCCCGAGTCTCCCCCACTGCCACCATCGCGGCCTGCCTGACGTCCCTCTGCACACAGACACACACCGGAGAGGTAAAAAAAAACAATCAAACCTCCAAACATGTTCCCTGACCGCTGACCGTAATCCAAATTCTTTCTGGATTTTTAGGGGGTTACGGATTCATTAGGTACTCAGATGTTTTGTATGGATTGGAGATTTAATTCGGAGGGAACTAACAGTTTCAGACTATCTTCCGAATCAATGTCAGGTCATACGATGTTTCTTAGTTACACTTACACCTGCACTGAACCTGCAGGATCGGAGTGAGCTAGGCAATGGCACACGCGGAAGCTGGAGGATCTCTACCAGTGCCGAATGTGCAGGAACTCGCACAAACTTACAACAACAGATCAGATGAGCAGATCCCTGAAAATTACATCAGGGTGGAAGAGGCCGCTGAGGAGGTTATCCTTGATGGTGGTATCTCTTCTGCAATTCCAATCATCGATGTCCACAAGTTGCTGGAGCCGCAGTCATCCAAAGAGGAGTGTGCGAAGCTTGGATCTGCCTGTAGACAGTGGGGTTTCTTTCAGGTAAATCGAAGCTCTTGCTGTTTTACGGAGTAAGATAAGTAGATGCAAATTCAAACTAGGAAGCCTGTACCTGCACACTGAAGATCAGAGCTACTATATGTTTAGGCTGTTGATTTTGAGTCGGCCTAGTGGTGCATAGAATTTTCGTCTCAATATTTTTTTTTCAGACACGCAAAAGCAGGTACCTGGAAAAGAAGATAAAAAAAAAGAACTTTTGGTCCGCAGGTCATTAATCACGGTGTACGAAATGAAGTGATCAGCAATTTCAGTAACGACATGACTAAATTCCTCAAACAGCCAATGGAAGCAAAGAAGGTATACTCAATGATACCAGGCAATCTTCAAGGATATGGCCAGCACTTTGTTGTTTCTGAGGACCAAAAACTGGACTGGGCAGACTTGTTCTCTCTCGTGCTTCGTCCAATAGATTCAAGGGACATGAGGTTCTGGCCAAGTCACCCTCCGTCTTTCAGGTCTGCATGAACTCGCAAATTAAAGCCATTAGTATTTTTCATCATGAATCCTCTGTAAATACAACTTAATTGTTGTCTCTTTAACTACATCCTTGCATGATAACTTTTTACAGGAGCTCCGTAGAAAGGTACTCTTCTGAGGCAGCAAAGCTAGTATCTTGCTTGTTGAAGTTCCTGGCCATGGACATGGGTGTTGAACCAGAGTCTTTCTTGGAGATATTCAGAGGACAGCCTCAAAGCATGCGAATGACCTACTACCCTCCATGTAGGCAGGCTCACAAGGTGGTTGGCCTGTCACCACACACTGATAGAATGGGGCTGACGCTACTACTCCAAGCAAATGATGTTCAAGGACTGCAGATCCGAAAGGATGGCAAATGGGTCGCCATAAACGCCCTTGACGGTGCGCTCATCGTCAACATCGGAGACACACTTGAGGTAATCATTGAAGTTGTTTAGAGTGTTTCATTGATGCTAGTCAACAAGGTAAGGATGCTGAATGTTAAGTTTATTTAATTTGCTTACTCATGATTGTAAGTTAATCACGCTTGCAGATTCTAAGCAATGGTAGATACAAAAGCATAGAGCACAGGGCCATGGTGCACCCAACCAGGGAGCGCATGTCGGTGGCACTGTTCCACGCGGTGTGCCGGGAAGCGACGGTCGGCCCTCTGCCAGAGCTTGTGAAGAACGACGGTGAGGCGCGGTATGGCTCAATGAGCTACATGGAGTTCGTGAAGCGCTTCTTCGCTGCAAAGCTCGGTGGGAGGGGCCACGTTGAGAGCATCAAGACTTCATAGCTGGACATATATGAAGCAGCGGAGATGGGTAATGCTTGACCAGTCGATATATGTCTAGCCTGAGTGAGGTCTTTTCTGGTGTTTGTATTTCCCCCAAAATTCCTTCGGTACTAAGGGTCTAGATTTTAGTATATTGCATATGAAAAAGTTCAAATTACTCCGGTCAAGTATATCCAAAGTCTCACGTAACCTCCTAAATTATTTGTTGCTTCAATTTACTCCATAAACTAGGCTATTTGTCGAGTTACAAGATGATTTGTAGTCATCTCCACCAACATGTCATCCGAATCAAAGAATGCGCCTTTCGCGTGACATATCTCATGTTGGATGAATCTTGTCATGTCTCCACAAATTTGTGAGAGTAAAATGCGCCGCCGGTCCTCGAACTTGGCACAGGGTGTCATCCCGGTCCTCAAACTCTCAAAATGCACATCAAGGTCTCTAAACTTTCTATTTGATACAGTTAAGGTCCAAATCTTCATAACCCACATATCTCCTCTCTCTCTCCCGTCGTCTTCTTCCACGCCCTCTCCCCGAGATCCCATCCATGGCCGCTTCCCGCCCCTAGATCTGGCGCTGAGCTCGCCATTGCTGGATCCCTGCCAGGCCCGCCCCGCCGTCTATTGCTGGGCCCAGATTTTATTGGCGCGGCGTGTGGCCGTCCACTCTTGTTTCGGGCGTGTTCGATGAAATCCAGCTTTGGCGGTGATTGCGATGAGATTCTGACCACGAGAAAGCAGAACGTGTGGCTGCGTCCAGTGAGTTCATCGGTGTTGCTGAAAACCATGGCATGTGCAGCGCAGCAACGACCGTGAGCCTGTCCTTGGGGTCATATTGCTGCAGCCCCGCAGCATATCGAAGCCCGCCGGCGACAGCCGCTCCTACAGAACCTTTTCCCGCAGTTTGTTTGGCGCTGCCGCAGTGATGCCCAGCGGCATCAACGATATTTCATCGGGGATCCCCAAGAGGTCGACGATGCTTGCTAGCTGCTGGTACCTGTCATCTTCCGGGAACAGCGACCACCCGTTGACGATCTCCACCATGATGTTGGATCCCTCTACGAGGCAATCAAGCAAACAATATGTCCGGTCCCTGAACCTTGGCCGTGCGTGAGTGCTTAACCATCAACAAACTTTGCATCTAGGACTTCTGTAGCTGTCCAGAAGGTGTGGCCGGCGGGCCCGTGTGCGGGGCAGAGCCTCCATGGGGCACGGCGTGGATGAGGCAGAGCGGCAGGTGGGCGACGCAAGGGCGGGAGCGACCGATGGGCGCGGTGACCACGTGCTGCAGTAGCGACCTGTGCGGCCGACCTCCAGCAGCCGCTGGCAAAGCTCGGGCTCGGCTCAGACAAGCACGATGGAGAGGAGCGGCGGTCAGCAAATGGGAAGAAGACGGGGGGAGGAGAGAGGCGGGCCTGGTACATGTCAGGTCCACGTCAGCGTGCAATCAGCAGCTTCGTCATCAATTTAACGTGTTTCATTGTGATTTGGATCTCAACTACACCGATTAGCAAGTTTAGGGACCTTGATGTGCATTTTGAGAGTTTGAAGACCGGGATGACACCTTGTGCCAAGTTCGAGGACCGGGGGTGCATTTTACTCAATTTGTGAGTTATCTTTGTCGTTAAACTTTCTTTCCTTTGTCGGGATGACCGGTAATTGCATCAATTACTAGACCAATAAAGAATATAATAATAATAATAATTAATTGCACATGCAATGGATAGTTATACGTGCCATCAAATTAGGCACGTCGCCATGCTGCAGCGGTGCATAGAAGACTTCATCTGTAAAAAGAAAAATACTCCCTCCATAAAAAATATATGTCATTCTAGCTTTTAACGAGATTCATTGAAGATTCTATGAGCGTAGACAAACACATGTCCAAAGTTCATAGAAGATGTTATGAATCTACACATCTAAAAGAACATCTAGAATGACATGTATTTAGGGACGGAGAGAGTACTAGTGACTACTTCCTCCGTAAAAAAAATACAATCCTTTCATCTCAAAAGGTAATCTATCTAAATTTTGATCAAATATATGTAAAACTTTAATAAAATTCATTATACCAAATCATTTAAATAGATTTGTCATAAAATTTATTTAATATTATATATCTAGAGTTATGTAAGTTAATGATATTTTCTATAAATTTATTTGAAGTTAAGAAAATTTGACTTAGAATTTTATTTTTTCTGGGACGAAGAAAATAGTTAAGATGGTCGGTTTTGGTGTGATAATTCGGCCATAGCGTTTCCCGACGCATCAAGTCGCTGTCGGAAATGCTTAAAACAGAACAAAACTAAAGCAAAAGGCTTTGAATAGTCGCCTAAAAGTACAACCTTAATTGGCGATTCAGTTGAGCATGAGCCAGAAGAGGGAAAGGGGTGAATCCTCACGAGTACCGTCCAGACTCGAGACCAGTCAGATGGGTGCTACTGCCTACTAGTAGTTACGATCACAAACCTGCCAGAAGTGAAGTGACCCCACCACCACCAGTGCCCGCACGCTTGGATACGCTAGTGTCTAATGCTGCTGCTAATCATCTTTTTTAACTTAAGCTGCTGCTAATCATGTGATGTTGCAGAGCTGCTGCTACCCTGCCGCATTAAAGAAAGCCACGCTGGAGTCTAGTATTTCGGAAGCGAGCGGGCTACATCATTGCCCTTGCTCTTAAGCAGGATGAAAATCTACAGGTTTGAGAAGACGAGCTGCTTAAACAAAACAAAAGCTGAAAACTTGTGTTGCCAAACCGAATCCAAAGCGCAGGAGGCGAGAGCATCGCTGTTGCAGCCCACCGGTGGAAGAAAAATAAAAAAAAAAGTCCGATTGCCAATATATGCTGTCGCTTTTTTTTTTTAATCATTTTTCCTGTCCATAGTCGATAGAAGTGTGCGATAGGAAAACAAAAGTCCGGTTGCCAATATATGCTGTCGCTTGTTGCCAATATATCCCTCACCGATAATCGATAGCGGCGCCGGTGACCGGCGTACCGACGCGCTGCTGGTGCTCCATCGTCTTTAGCCTCCGCTCGACCTCTGCACACACCGGAGAGGTAAAAGAAAACGAGCACACATCCAAACATGTTCCCTGACCACTGACCATAATCCAAATGCTTTCTGGAATGTTAGGGGGGGGGGGGTATGGGGTGTCTAGATATTTTGCATGGATTTGAGATTTTATTTGGAGTGAACTAACAGTTTCATACTATCTTCCGAGTCAATGTCAGGTCATACGGTCAGTTTCTTGGTTACACCTGCTGACCTGCACCTGCAGGATTTGGGGTGAGATTTATAGCAATGGCGCACGCGGAAGCTGGAGGATCTCTGCCAGTGCCGAATGTGCAGGAACTTGCACAAACTTACAACAGATCAGACGAGCAGATCCCTGAAAATTACATCAGGGTGAAAGAGGCCGCTGAGGAGGTTATCATTGATCATGTTAACTCGACTGCAATTCCAATCATCGATGTCAACAAGTTGCTGAACCCGCAGTCATCCAGAGAGGAGTGTGCGAAGCTGGGATCTGCCTGTAGGAAGTGGGGCATCTTTCAGGTAAATCGAAGCTCTTGCTGTTTTACAGAGTAATATTAAGTAGATGCAAATCCATACTAGGAAGCCTGCACCTGCACACTGAAGATCGGAGCTATGTTTAAGTTGTTGAGTTGCAACTGTTCTTTGGGATCGGTCTAGTTCCACAAAATATCAGTATCGGACCGAAATTGCGACCAAACGACAGTGAATGAGAGCCGATAAGAATTTCTTCTAAAAACCAATTTGGCATATGTCCCAAGAGTTCAACCCGAGAACCTCTCTTTTAGGGCTTGTTCGGTTAGACATGGATTGGTTGGGTTCCATGTGGAATGGGCGGGATTGAGTGACATAACCGAACAAAGCCTTAATGAGACCAAGGGCACGTAGCAAAGACAAGTTACTAACACTTGCACATCAAACCCAAGAGGTACATCATACACAATGGTTGTCGATCACTCATACCAAGGGCGACCACCATTAGTCCTCACAAATTAGTAGTGCATATATAGCTACTTTTCAATTTTCGTCTCAACAATTTTTTGCAGACACACAAAAGCCTGTACATGGGAAGAAGATTAAAAAAACGTTTGGTCTGCAGGTCATTAACCACGGTGTACCAAATGAAGTGATCAGCAACTTCAGGTACGACGTGACTGAATTCTTCAAACAACCGCCGGAAGCAAAGAAGGTGTACTCGATGATACCAGGCAATCTTCAAGGATATGGCCAGCACTTTGTTGTTTCAGAGGACCAAAAACTGGACTGGGCAGACTTGTTCCATCTCGTGCTTCGTCCAATAGATTCAAGGGACATGAGGTTCTGGCCAAGTCACCCTCCCTCTTTTAGGTTTGCATGAACTCACAAAGCCACTACTTTTCATCATGAATTCCCCACGTCTCACTCCAGAGGGAGCCTCTGGCACTCTGACTCCGCCCTTTTAAAAGTTTTGTAAATACTACTAAATTATTTTTCTTGAACTACATCTGCTCTTTACAGGAATTCCATAGAAGGGTACTCTTCTGGGGCAGCAAAGCTAGTATCTTGCTTGTTGAAGTTCCTGGCCATGGACATGGGTGTTGAACCAGAGTCTTTCCTGGAGATATTCAGAGGACAACCTCAAAGCATGCGGATGACCTACTACCCTCCATGCAGGCATGCTGACAAGGTGGTGGGTCTGTCACCACACACTGATAAAATGGCACTGACGCTACTACTCCAAGCAAAAGATGTTCAGGGCCTGCAGATCAGAAAGGATGGCAAATGGGTCGCCATAAACGCACTTGACGGCCCGTTCATCGTCAACATCGGAGACACACTTGAGGTAACCATGTATCTCTCTCTACACTGTATGGTGTGACTGTGTGAGCGTAGAAGTTGTTTAGAGTGTTCCATTGATGCTAGTCAATTGGTTAAGGATACTGAATGTTAGGTTTTAATTTGTTCACTCATGATTGCCAGTTAATCACTTGCAGATTCTAAGCAATGGTAGATACAAAAGTATTGAGCACAGGGCCATGGTGCACCCAACCAGGGAGCGCATGTCAGTGGCACTGTTCCATGCGGTATGCTGGGATGGGACGGTTGGCCCTCTGCCAGAGCTTGTGAAGAACGACGGCGAGGCGCGGTATGGCTCAATGAGCTACAGGGAGTTCGTGAAGCGCTACGTCGCTGCAAAGCTCAGTGGGAGGGATCACGTTGAGAGCATCAAGAGTTCGTAGTCGGCTATGAAGCAATGGAGATGGGTAATGCTTGTTGCTTGGTCAAGCTGTATCCTGTATGTGTCTAACCTGCGTGAGGTATTTTCTGCTGTTTGATTTCCCCAAAATTTCTTTGGTATTCCCTTTTTAGAGGAAAAAAGGTTAAAAATAGAGATCGTGACATTGTCATACTTTTCTGAAATAAGATGCATATGTTGCTTAGAGCCTATTTCTTGCATCTTGCTTGATGCAGTTGACTTTGATGGTGTTTTTTTTTCTTCGATAAGGGAAACTTTATTACTTTCCAGGGTTTTAACATCAAGATGATACCTTGGAAAAAATTTTCCCGACCTCTGCACAGCCAGGATGCACACAGCCTATAGAAGATAAAAGAGTACAGCCACACTAATGACTATCAATCCGAAGACTAGATCGCCACCCATGTGCCTGGGTAAAAAAAATCTTGGCCACCCGGGCTAATTGTTGAGATGCCGCTGCAACCAAATCCTGCAAAGCAAGCTTCTGTAGGATAGCCCAAGAACGAAGCCAATGGATAACCGAGTAGATAACCTGCAAAGGAGAAGAGTTATGTTTTTTTTTGTCAAAGACTATATCATTCCTGCATAGCCATAGCGACCAACAAGTAGCGGCCGCCCCTAGACCAACGATTTCAATTCTTTCTCAATACCCCAAAGCCAAGTACCAACCAAATGTGACACACTACGAGGTTGAGAAAGACCTGAGGCCGCATATATGATAAACCAAACGAGACGAGCAAAACGACATTCAAAAAATAAGTGTTTAATCGTTTCGTCCTTGTGACAGAAACAACATTTTTTGCTACCTTGCCAGTTACGCTTTGCAAGATTATCTTTTGTTAAAATTACCCCTCTACGAAGAAACCATAAGAAAATTTTTATCTTCAAAGGGGCTTTTAACTTCCAGATCTGCTTATTCATATTAGTGACGTCAACATGGATCATAGCCAAGTATTGTGATTTCACTGAGAATTGTCCATTCAGATGTAGGTTCCAGCAAAATTCATCATGTTCCTGATTCAACACAATATTTGCAATGCGTGGAAGTAAATTATTCCATGCTACTAACTTGTGTCCAATGAGATCTCTACACCATGAGAGATTGGGGGGTGAGGTACCTAGGACTTCTGCTACAGTAACCTGTTTGTGTCGTGCTATGTTATACAAACAAGGATACTGATCTCGCAGAGTTGTATTTCCCAACCATCTATCTTCCTAGAATCTAATCTGTGATCCATCTTTAATTATGAAGGTTCCAAAGCGGAGAAAATCTTCCTTCACCTTCATAAGATTAGCCCAAGAATGGGAGTCCCCATTTTTCCACTGTGCTTGTGATAGCGGTTTGGCGTGAAGGTATTTGTTTTGTAAAATTTGTTGCCATGTCCCCTCTGTTGTCAGTAACTTAAAAAGCCATATACTAAGCAAAGCCTTATTTTTAATATCCAAATCATGAATTCCTAGACCTCCTTGGTCTTTAGGTTGGCACAAATGCTCCATTTAGTGAGGCGATATTTTCTTTTCTGGTTATCACTTTGCCAAAAAAAAGAGGGAGCAAAAATAATCCAGTTTTTTTAGCACCCTTCTTGGAATCGCGAAAAAAGACATCATATACATGGGTAGACTACTGAGTACAGAGTTGATCAATGTTAATCTCCCACCTGTCGAAAGATGTTTTTCTTTCCAACTAGCGAGTCGTTTCTCGAAACGTTCTTCAACATGTTTCCAGCTAGTATTTGATAGTCTCCTATAATGTATAGGAATCCCTAAATACTTTAACGGAAATTCTCCTTGTTTGCATCCAAACAGATCAGTATATTGGTCTATCGCTTCTTGTGCCTCACCAAAGCAGAATAATTCACTCTTATGGAAATTGATTTTTAAACCCGACAATTTCTCAAAAGCACAAAGTAATAACTTCATGTTGCAAGCTTTCTCTAGGTCATGTTCCATAAAAAGAATTGTCGTCTGCATACTGTAGAATGGACAAGCCATCATCTACTAGATGTGGCACCACTCCACTAACTTGACCATCTGCTTTAGCTCTTTTGGTCAAGATGGCGAGCATGTCAGCAACCATATTGAATAAAAGTGGAGCTAGGGGATCTCCCTGCCGAAGACCTTTTTTCGTTTGGAAGTAAGACCCGACATCATTGTTTACATTCACTGCAACACTACCACCAGAGATGAACGATTTAACCCAAGAAATCCACTTGGGTGAAAACCCTTTCATCCGTAGAGTTTGCATTAGAAATGGCCATCGCATTTTATCGTATGCTTTTTCAAAATCAATCTTAAAAATAACTCCATTTTGTTCTTTTCGATGTAGCTCATGTATGGTCTCATGTAAGATAACGACACCCTCTAAGATGTTGCGTCCTTGCATGAAAGCTGTTTGAGTTGGGCTGATTATGTGGTCTACGATTGAATTTATTCTACTAGTAGCTACTTTGGTAAAAATTTTAAAGCTCACATTTAGCAGACATATTGGTCTATATTGCTGGATTCTATTTGCATCTTGAACTTTTGGGATTAATGTGATAACGCCAAAGTTCAAGCTAAAAAGTGGGAGGTCTTCGGCATGAAGATCCTGGAACATTTGAATCAAGTCTTTCTTAATGACTTCCTAGAATTTTTGGTAAAACTCTATAGGAAAACCATCCGGACCTGGTGCTTTATTATGTTCCATCGCAAAAACAGCATCTCGAATCTCACTTTCTATGAATGGGGCTGTTAGGAATTCATTTTCTGCTTCCGTGACCTGAGAAATATCATCCTTTCTAGACTCGTCCAAAGTAAAGGAATTCTCTTTAGGTTCACCAAACAATTCTTTATAAAATTGGGTAATATACTTTTTGAGATTGGCCTGCCCTTCAATCTTTTGGCTCTCATGATCTAGAAAGAATATTATTTTTATTCTATGTTTCCCATTTGCAATCATCTGGAAATAACTAGTATTGTTATCCCCTAATAGAATATCGGTTGTTTTTGCTCTTTGATAATATTTTATTTCCTCCTCCCGAAGAAGCTTAGACAAATGATCTCTTGCATTTGCAAGTTGATCTCTCTCAGCCCCCGTTAGTTCTCTAACTTCACCAGCAATATCTAAATCATTAATAATAGATTGAAGGGATGACTTCTCTTCCTTGTACACCCCAGTATAGTGTGATGCCCAACCACGGAGATGTTTGCGAAGTCCACTCATCTTTTTATTCCAGCGTTGTACTGAATTATTTCCTTGTACCGGCTTGTTCCAAATTTCTACGACTCGGTCTAGAAATCCTCATGGGAAAACCAGCTAAGCTCTATTTTAAATTGCCGAGTTGTCCCTGTGTAAGCTGATACTCCAGTATCCAGCAATAAAGGTGTATGATCCGATACGCCCCTATCTAGAGCCCGTACGGTTACTAACGGATATTTGAACTCCCATTCTGTTGACATTAATATCCTATCCAATTTCTCATAGGTAGGATTTGGCAGGGAATTTGCCCAGGTAAATTGACGTCCCGTTAAGTCAATTTCCCTAAGATCAAAGCTATCGATGACAGCATTGAACAGGAAAGGCCAACGGTTGTTAAAATTATCCTTGTTTTTCTCTTTACTATATCTCATGATATTAAAGTCACCACCTATGAGAGTAGGTAGAGGATTTTTTTGACAAGCACGAACCAATTCAGATAAAAAACTTGATTTAAATCATCTTGAGCTGGACCATAAACCGCCATTAGTATCCATTTGAAATTATCACTTTTATTGCAGAGATGAAATTTAATGTAAAATTCCCCTTCCACAATCAATGATAAATCTAGCACAGCCGCGTTAACTCCTAATAGAATACCTCCAGAACGTCCACGTGGAGGTAGAAGTGCCAAACGAAATCTGTCCCACCCGAAAGTCTAGTAAGATTCGTTTTTGGCATGTCTTTTTTACCTGTTTCCATGACAGCAACAAAGTCTAAATTGTTATCTTTAATTGCGTCAGCTATGTATCTGTATTTAGCCAAGTCTGAGAGACCTCTACTATTCCAATAAAAACCTTTCATGTAGACACTATTTTTTTTATTTAGACCTCTTGCGGGCTTTACTCCTTTTTTTTATCAGACTTGGATTTACGATCTACAACCATAAGATCACATATGTTTGTGTCTAGGTCCGTATCATCGTATCCTATATCTGAGATATCTTTCACTAAGTGATCTAGAAGGTCACTAACTGTTTCAGTGTCCTCAATATCAATTGTGTCGAATGGATCATCAGTGTTGTTTTGGTTAAAATTATTTTTCCCTTTTGGAATAGGAGTCACAGTCATTCGATCTATCTCAACCCTTTTTTAAAGCATTAATAGATAAATTTACTGTTTCACTAGTACTGCCTAAACAGAACCCCAAATTATTCAAATTTGTAACACATTTACCACTAGGTATAGCAGTAACTGAAACTACAGGGGAGTATTTGGGTGTACCCGTCATTGTATGATACGGAGTGGAAGTCGATTTTGGTGACTTAATATGGTCCACCATCGTCTTGTACTCCGATGATCCATCCATTACGCACTGCTGTTCGCTTCATTGCTTTGAGCAGCATATCTTCATCTGCAGGAACAATTCCATCAACAGAGAAAGAAGTGTTAGCTCGTAAGCTTTTTCTCTTGCCCTCAAGGTAAACGGATCCACCCATTGGTTCACTAGATGCACTACCTGATGGCAATGGCAACAATGGAACTGTCATGGTCGAGTTTGGGGTCAAGGTTGATGGCAATATGCAGTCCACCTCCATCGTTTCATTTGAAGTAGGTGATCTTGACCCTGGCATGCCATAATTTTTCACCTCTTCAATCGGCTTCCCCAAATTACTTGCTAGCTTTTCAGTGTGCACCACTGTTTCAGTGACTAACTCAAGTCTACTGGCATCAGATTGGTACACTTCCTTCACCCCAGTTGGAACAGAGGGCGACATCAGATCTGCACTCTTGCATCTTGTTGATGGATCTCCTGATGGTCCTGCCCAAAGTACAGAATGATAGTTAACTTCTGTACATATTCCATCTCTTTTAATATTTAATATTCCATCTCTTTTAAATATTTAATATTTAATATTTAATATTTACTCCCGGTGCCGTCGCCAACATTATTGTTAATGTTTGGAGACGATGCTCTCGGTGGTGTGACCGCTAGAAGAGATTAAATTGGCTTGCCATCAATAAAAATGGGACGTGCCGGTGGTACAGGCCGATTCTTTCCAAATGGTGTTACAGCTACTTGCATTGGCATGGGACCTGATGCATTTTGTGTAGACGTAATGCCACTTGATGACTCAACATTTTTCTGCTTTTTTGCCATAGTCCATGGATCATGAGTCCTATCAGGACCTTCTTTGTCTGCTCCCTCTCCATCTTGATCCATGGGATCTTGATCAGTGGGTGGAGGCGTAGCTGGTACAAAATCATTTTGTTCCAGTGCAAAGGTGATGTTGTAACCCACCGTTCCAAACACAAGCTGTGTTGTGTAGGGCAAGAGCTCTCTATTCAGCACGCCGACCAAAACTCGGATAATCCCTTTCTTCCGGTAAGTTAGCGTATCAACCTCTACTATAGCTCCAACTACAGTTCCCAGTGCCCAGAATGCAAGATAGTGTCTCCAAGCATGGGGCACCCCTGTTATGTGAATCCACACCTCATCCAACTGATAAGCAGGAGTGACATCTGCTGTGTTTTGCCACTCAGAAATTGTTAGTGTGACACCATGATTTTTCAAACAAAAATCAATATCTGACATTCGCTTGAGTTCCTCATATGAGGGATAGGCAACCAGGAATGAGTCCTCTCCATGTGGTAGGGCCTCCCAGTTCCAGTCTGCTCTCGTGAATTTAGCAAGCTCAATCTGAATTATCTCAGCTGAAAGTTTACCACCAATCACCTTTACCAAAGCTATAGGCGCTGGATCAGGGACCTCCAATTTATAATCGAAGTCAGGCATTCTCAGAAAGCACATGTCATTCGTTCCATACCCAAACAAGCTAGCATTCGGCTTTGGCATCTTGAGTATAGGACATTTGGCTGAAAGATGTGCGTTCTTCTTGTTGCAAATGATGCAGTCCAGGTCTGCTTTACAATCTTCCACTGTGTGTCCGCTACACTTGCACCTCCAACAGTAAGGGGGCCTAGGTTTTTTGGCCTTGACAGCCCCTTGATCCAGCGTTGATGCTTGTTGTAGTGCCTCAGATCCAGGTGGATTCATGCCCTGTTGAGATATTGTTGCAGCAGCCGGAGCGCCGTCTCGGCCATACTGTGTCGCTTGCCTTTCCTGGTACCGCTGTTGTGGCATGCCCCGGCCACGACCAGGTCCACCACGTTCAGCACCAGGACCATCGCGACCTTGCCCATGGCCCCCTCGTCCAGGGCCGTTTCCACGACCAACAGGGGCCGATTTGGACGGCTTTGCCAATGATCCTGTCGATACCTGCCATGCTGCGTACTGCGCTGGATCGGTGGAGCGTCGCGATGAGACGGTGGGTTGTGCGGCGGCGGCGGCTGTCGAGCAGCCATCTTGGCGTACGTGGGTCGGGCAATGGCGGCGTCGGTGGCGGCTGCAGCGTTCTGATGGAAAAGATGGACCCCAGGTGTTAGGGTAGAAGTTTTGGGCGATGTGGACCTGATGGAGATGGACCCTTTGCGTTGCAAGAGTTCTGATATCGATCGTCCATATCCTTTTGCCCTTGTAATTAGCCTCTGCCGATCCTGTGCAACGATGGATTTCGAATTTCGAACCTCCCGTTGATTGCGGATCAGATTGTTTTGCAAACTGACAAACCGTTCCGGCGGCACGAATGCTGCCAACGTCAGCGTCGCTGGTCGTCGCTGGGGTAGAGGGCCTTTCCAAGGACGAATGATGCATCCACGACGTGGATGATCACGTCCTTTAGGTCTGGAACAATCTTGCAGAGTGACGATTGTTGAAGACTTGTCTCGGTTCGTCTCAGGCTCCAGTTGAATACCAGATGCATCGTCGGTTGTGTTTGGTACGGTTGTGGGTGTTGCGGTTTCGCTCTCCCACCATCTGCTCCCTTTGGGGAATCCCATCTCATCCCAGAATTCTTCGCATAACTCCTCATCTGATCTCTCATGTTTCTGTGTTGCTTTATTGATCAAAGGAGTCTCGATCCTACCTGTACGTCTTTTACATGCATATGCAGTGGCTTCCCCGGTAGAAAGACCTGCAAGAGTTGCTGCATATATATCTTCATCATATGATGTGCATACCTCATATCTCTCGCCGGCGATGGAGTTCGCCGCATGCAGATCGACACCATCGGGGAGTGCCGCATGAGCCGACGGCAGCGCCAGCTCGCCGTCTTCCTTGCAGTCTTCTTTGATCCCGATGGACTCATCCCCCGCTTCTACATCATCATGATCTCCCAGTGGAGACAAGCATGGTGCCAGTGTGAGGCGGCGGCGGCGGCGGCGATCATCCTCACGACGCCCCTCGTCGCCTTCCGTGTTGCCACCCTCAACGGTCATGGGCTCATCAGCCACTGACGAACTACCTCATGACTTCGTGGTGGGAGGAAAAGTTGAGTGGACTGGAAGGCTTGGAGAAACATCTAAAACCATGAGTGATCAAATGGTGGGCTAGCAAATCCTTCGACTTTGATGGTGTTACAGTAATTTTCGCCCGTAGCCATTGATTCCTGCTGCAATCGGGCATACTTTGAAGAAGATGCCACTCAGCACTGCCCCTCACAATGATTGCCCTGAACAATTTTGGCGCGCCTCTGTTCAATCTGACTAGCATTTTCTGAATCAATTTTTTGACTGCTGAACATCCGAATTAGCAGCTGTAGACGCCACGTCCTGTTTATGTTGCATTACTTGAATGGCTGACAGCCTCTCTTGAATGGAATTCTTCTTGGCGTAGTAAATTTTGGTGAACGCAATGCCCTCTTTTTGATAAAAAAAAAAATCAAAGTGTCTTCCTCCAAAAATACCAAAAAACTGGTGATAACTGGGTTGGTCTGCATTCCATTCCTGGACTCCTCTGAATCGCCACTGCCAATGCAGAACCCAACAGGCCAACACTTTACACTAAGCTAGCTGGCAAGAAGTGCCCAAGGCCCCACGATGCCAATCATTGCCCAAGACCGGCGGCGAGCCTGCCGGACTCACTCAGAGCAAGTATAACGATGGGCGAAGAAGCTGGCGCAATCCGACATGGGTGAGAGAGAAAGGAAGAGAGAGAAAACTCGCCCACGTGAAGCCGGCGAAATGCATTTCAAATGTGCTGCCGCGGTTGCGATTGGCTGAACACAACGTTGTGCAGTAAATGGTGGCGAGACCCACCACCACCATGAGCCACATAAGCGGACGAGACGCCCGCGGGCGGGCGTTCTCATTAGCCCTGCTCTCATGGCCCAGCACGTGGTCGATCGCCAAACACGGCGACGTAGAGTATTCGAGAGGCCGGCTGTGTTCAGATGGAGGGGAGAAAAAGTATTTTTTCTTCTAGGAAGCGTGTTATGTGAGGGGGATGAATAGGAATGGTGAAAAAGAAATATTTTAGGAAACGTGTTATGTGAGTAGGATTAATAGGAAGTAAAAAATATTTTTTCTTACCTGAACACAGGCCACGGCAGGTTGTCATGGAGCGAGATGACATCGGAAACCATCTTCTGCGCATGTGGCTGCGCTTTGCCTTTTTGCTGCTTGCCTTCTTCCCGGACGCGATCGGTTCTCAAAAGCAAGCAACAGAAGAATGAATGTTCATGTGCGACACCATTCGCCATGCCTGCGATCTGCCCCTTGGCTTTTAGGGATCCTGGTCAGAGCTCCAAGGATGGCTACCATGGATGCACTGTGATACTGAACTGAGGTTGCATGGGTTGGGCTACCTGAAATAAAAAGGAACCGGACTGAGCTAACATTTTCCTTTCCAAAAAATAATTGAAGAGTAAAATACGCGGACGGTCCTCAAACTTGTCACATAGTGTCATCTAGGTCATCAAACTCTCAAAATATATTTTATATCCCAAACTTGTCCCAATATATCATCTCGGTCCCTGAAGTATCATAGTTACTCCAGTTTCCTCCCAATCAAGCATCAAACAACATATACACGCTCGCCGTTAAAAGGTGGTTGCAAAGACGCTAAGCAAGGAGAAGTATCAACATCAGCGGCATGTGAGTTTTGAAAATGTATTTTGAGAGTTTATGGACTCAGATGACACTCGAAGACAAGTTCAATAACCTAATCATGTATTTTGAGAGTTCGGACCCAGATGACATCTGTGATAAGTTAGAGATATAGTTTGAGAATTTAGGGACCTACATGACATATCAAAATAAGTTCGAGGACCGTCCATGTATTTTACTCAAAAGGAAATTTCCACGGTTACTAACAATTTATTGTTCAATGAGAGCAATGTCCATGGGTAAATTTCTTGCCCCTGTTTCTTTCGAGTCTTCCAGGGGTGCTAGATATAGCAAAGCTCATAGAGCAGCTTTCTTGTTCAGAAAAAATCAATTAGCGCAACTCATGATTTTTTTCCCAATGAAATTGAGGTAGCAGAACTAGGCTGTCAGGAACTGGTACGCATGGAAAATGAACTCCCGGTTTATGATTGCGACTGTTGACTATTTCCGTCAGCAATTCATGTGTTACGACTGGTACAACCAGTTTCCAATCTTTTAAGCTACTACTGTATGACAAATTTCCAACCCTCCACCCCCCCTCCCCTCTAAACCTCAACCTCCTTGTGCTTTCTCTTATATACAAGTCATATTCTGAAGCACCCATGCATGCTTGCCTTCTTTTCTCAAACCTTGCCATCTACTCAAGATGATAGCATGCTGCTTGCTCGCATGCTTGAAACACGGTCAATTCTTAACTAGCTTTTGTGCCGCTTGACCGGTCGCATTCACCTTTTTAGTCTACGCGTATGCGAAGCTAATGATGCTTGCAGCATGGTCACTCCTGAACCCAGGTTAAAAGAAGAACAAACTAGGGCAAAGAATTGAACAGTGGGCTTTACTGTAGATGTGTGGTCCGGCCCTGCCAACATTTGACTCACCAGCCGTGGTGTGTGAGTGTGTCCTCTCAGAAAAAAGAAATGTTGTAGGTGTTTGTGTGTGGCCAAGGCATAGATTCCAATGTGCAGTTTTTCTCTTCACTGCTTAAGAATATAATACAGTCCATGATCAAATGCTTTATCTGATGTTCTTTTTTTACAAAATTTCATGGTTCAATTCTGCTCACAAACTGCTATTTGGTTAAGTTTACCCCCCACCCCCCAACATAATTTATATTTTTTAATTTCTCTACTCACAAGTGGAATATTGATTTAAAATTTGCAGGTGGTAACGGACCAAACAATATATGTAAAAAGAATATATTATAAAATTTTCATCATTATTTTTATATAATTTTATATCCTAAAAAATTAATTTATTAACTAAATGCTCTACCTATCAAAATAATCATGAAAAAAGTATGATGTATTTTTCTAACATATGCTATGATGTCTGCTACCATCACGCAAAATGTTAACTTAAATACTTAATTCTGCACTTAACGTAGAGAACAAATCTTTATTAAGGGGTCAATTTGACTAACAAACATAATTATGGTGGCAAAATGGACCAAAAACGAGTTATAAATTATCCAAACATTGACCATATTTGATTGGAGTAATAAAGACTTTTTATAAAGAAATAACTGGGATATCTTTTAAAATAAATTCATGAAATCGTATATCCATGTGTATGGTAGTACTATAGACAAGTGCAAGGGTATACCAAAGATGAGTGAAGGGACATATGCCTCTTACTCATCATTGGAAAAAGAGTGGTTGTATAGAATTTTTTACCGTGTTTATCCTAACTCAAGCAACACACAAGGCCTACTTCATTACCCCCTATTTGGTAGTAGTTTATAGAACAACTTTTGCTTATAGATTATAGCTGAAGCCAAAAGTTAGCCAAACACTTTAAAAGAGAAATAGCTTATGTCCATAAGCTGTTTTTCATTTTGTACTAGGAGAAGCTGTATTGAAGCTGAAAATAGAAGCTTTTTGCAGCTTGCGCTCCTGAGAAGTTGGTGGTTAAGTTGTTTTGTCAAACGATTCTAAGAACAAGCTAGATAATCCATAATAAGTTGATAAGCTATTTTACCAGACAATCTAGCGATAAGCTATTTTCTGCATAAGCTATAAGCCTTGCCAAATAGACCCTTTTTCCAATACTTGTGGTGCATCCTAAGTCCAGTAATTTTTATTTACCTAGGATTTTGCTAGTGCCGCCAAGAGAACAGCTCACGTATGAAACAAGAAACATGAGAAGAAGCATGATTTGAAATGCTGGTCCAGCTTCCACTAACCTTCTCATCACATGCATATCATACAATGTTCAGCTCGACAACACCTGAGGTTGGCAGTTGCAAGTCAACTGTGCCAGCACCACTTGATGCCAATGGTGCCAGTGATCCATGATCCAGACGTCCATTAGGCCACTGATTTCACTTTCTTATTAGGGGTTAGGGACATGACGTGTCGTTCATCATATGACTATGAGACAGGCTTGCACTGTTTTTGTCTGCATTCACCGGTTTCTGAAAGAGTTTATGAGAGTTAGAACTCAGCTGAGACGGAACAGGATGATCAGACAAATTCTCTCAAGTAATTATGTGTCCTAAATGATGAGTAAGACAAGCTTTCTTAATCTGCTTTCAAATCCATCACTATCTTCATTCCTGACAAATCGAAATAACCAATGCTTCTTTTCCTCATGAGTGGCTTCCAAGTTTCTCAAACTCAGAACTTCTAAAGCAAATCAGCAAAGAAATCCTAAACCAAAACTCAAAAGAAGTGTGTCGAACGTCCAAAGCGAACCCACCTATATCTGACAAAAATCAACAAACGAATGCAATCCCTGCAACACATTTCCCTCTTTACAGTTTCTTGCTTGGTTTCCAATCACTATTCACTATAATAAAATCTAAAAAAACAAAACAAAATGAAAGAAGAAATCAAACGAGAGAGAGAGAAAAAAAAAAGACAACTTGTGTGTGTTCAGACGACGTGCGAACCAAACTCAGATCACGAAAGACTTCCCTGTCTCCCACCAGCAACCCAGATCATGGCCGCCCTCGCCAACGACGGCCGCTCCTCCGCCGTCGCCGGCGCGCCATTGCCGCCGCGACCTCCCACCTCCACGTCCCAGGTCGCGTCGGCCTCAGCCTCGCCGCCGCGGTGCTTGTTGCACCCCATCGACATCGCCGGCCACCGGAACGACGCCGCGCGCCTCTCCGTCCCGGCCGATCCATCTGTCCGGCGATCGTCTTCCTCTCTCTTAACGCCGGCCGCCGCCACCATCCAGATCTTGGACGTCGAGAAGCTGTCCTTGTTCAGCCTCGCGGCGGCGCCATCGCCCCCGCCGCAGCACCCGGCGGCGGCCTCCGTCACCGCCGTCTCCCACGCGCCCTTCTTGGAGTTGGAGCTCCCGAAGTCGAACGCCGACAGAGCATGGCGCCGGCGCGACCACGAGCCCGCCGCCGCGTCTCTCCTCTTGGGCGTCGCCGCCTTGACGGCGACGCGGAGCGCTGCCTGCTCGTCCATGACGTACTCATACGACCCCATCGACAAGCACCTCCTCTTCCCAAGACTTCCCCTGCCATTGCCATCAATCACAAGGTCCCGAGCACTGACATTACCGTCCACGCACCTGAGCTTGCCAAGCTTCACCTCAAGTATCTCCTCGACCTCGACATCCTTTGGTGCCTCTCCCATGTCTCGATCTCCCGGATCGTCACCGTCTCCGGCGACCGTCTCTCGAAGTCTCTCTGACGACTCGAGCTGCACGAGCAAGGCCGGGTTGGACTCCGGCGAGTAGCACTCGACGTCGGCGAGGAGGATGCTGCCACGGCAGAGCGGGCAGGTGGAGTGGGAGAGGAGCCAAGCATCGATGCAGGGGACATGGAACGCGTGCCCACACGTCGGGAGGAGGCGGAGCTTGTCGTCGCCGGCGAACTCGCAGAGGCAGACGGCGCAGTCGAACGGCGTGTCCTCCTCCTCCTCCTTGCCGTGGCGGCCGGCGATGGCGTGGTAGGGGAAGACGGGGAGCGCGTCGATGAAGGCCTGGTCGACGCCGGCGTCGTGGAGGTTGAACAGTTGCTGGAGCTGGCCCTGGAACGCCGTCGGGCTCCCGTCGCCGGACGCGTCGCCGACACGGCCACGTCGCCGCCGCGCACGCCGTAGACGGAGGAGGTTCTGGATTAGCAGGTTGAGTAGGCCGATGATGAAGAAGACCATCGCCAGGATCGCGATTAGGAGCACCACCCCTGGGCTCATCTTCCGCTCGATGCCGCCCGCCATGGACGGCACCGCGTCCGCTGCCGGCGGCGGCGGAGGCGCCGGAGCAGCGTGCATTTCCCGCGCCGGTGACAATTGGAAACACCGTGGCGGCGACGACGAAGACGACGACAAAGTTGGAGGAGGAGAACGTGGAGTGTGAGTGGGTGATGGGTGGCTTTTGTCTGAGAGAGGGAAGGTTGGGTTGGTGACACCGACGGCGAAGCAAGAGGGGAGAACAGAGTGGCAGCTCGGTGGTGGACCTGATGGTCAAAGCCTCAACAAAGAGATTAAGAATTGGGATCCGAGGAGAGGCTGCCACGGCGAGGACCGAGGAGGGCGTGAAGACTGAAGAGGTCCCTGCATCCAGAATGCAGAAAGGAGAAAGGCACCTGCTGCATCTGCTTGCCTGCTTGTGGCGATGATTGTGCGTGGGAAAGTGCCTGCAGTCAGGACTCAGGTTCAGGTTGCTGGACAGTCAGTCAGTGCTTGTAAAGATGTTCTGGACAGGCCACTGATAGTATGAAGAAGCAGTGATCGGCCAGCAGCCCAGCACAGACAGCCGTCATGGTCGTGCACGTACAAGGAGATGAACTGTTGGTGCGTTATCGTCGGCTGATAACATGGGAACAGGGAACGGACGCTGGCCTTGTTAAAGGCTACTCAGCTGGAGTGCTGGTGCTAGCACAAGGGCAGAACTGGCTGGCTGACAGTGACTCGTCCCCTGGCCGTGTCTCCTTCTAGTGTCCTAGATCTGGTGCTGTTTCAGGCGATGGTCAATTGCCGCCGGCGACGAGTTCTTGGCTCGCGTGGCTCTGGCTGACTCCCCGGTCAGTGGGCCGCACGTTTCATATCATCGCGAAGGCCTGTCTCTGCATGTCGACGTGCCTGGCCTGGCATCGCGAGTATGCTGTAACAGCCCGTCAAGCCCATAGCACCAAGTCTGTAGAAAACTGGCTGGTTCTGTTTTGTTTTTTTAAAGAAAGTTCATTCTCCTTTCCTTTTTCACAGGAGGGAAGGAATAGGGATTTGTTGCCACAATGCCACTGAACCCCTCGGCTGAGTGACCATCCAAACCAGCAGAACCTATCGTCACCTTAAATTCGTGAAACTTCCGGACCTGCTCCATGCCGAGACCATGTGCAGATTCCGCCCTGATTGGCAATGTCAGTTGGCAAGAGCTCAGAACATGGATACAGGGAGGACCCTGGTCCACCACGCTACCACAGAAACTACCAGCACATTTTCGTCAGCTGACTGTCACGAAACTACAAACAGAATAGCAACATCAGAATAGCAACATTAAAAGACCCCCATTGGATAAAAACCAGATCCAATAACCAAGTGAAACAACAGCTTGAGGGCCTGGCCAACTGGCCAAGGTGTCTGCTCATCAACAAAAGAGGCGCCTAGTGGTAGGTAGCGGCCTCTTTTGTTTCGCATGGTGTTGCATATGCAATGATAAGCATGTCTTGCTTGCCTCGTGACCAATGGTACATTGGCACACGAAAAATTCTCTAGGCCCGCTCCAGAAAGCAGAGGAAAAACAGACGGGGGCACGCAGCAGCAAACAGGCGAAAAGGAATGCAAGAATCCTGCGCGCTTTCCTTTCTGTTGCGTTGCTACTGGCCTTGCAGAGGGGAACTGGCGTCATGATCGTGACAAATATTTGCAGATATTTGCGTTGTTTTACGAAGATGTTACAGTTTTTTATAAGTGTATCAATGTACTTGAGACACCCCCCATTTGTTCGCGAGACGACGGCAAAGCTCTAGCTGCATTGCATGCCATGGTCGCGCCAATTTCAAGCTTAGCCTGCCCGTCAGCCGCCATTACCGGAGTGGAGAAAGGAAGGACGGACGACGCCTCTACTCTACGGCGACCAAGCCTAGAAGAAGAAGACGACAACATTCGCTCGTGTCTTCAACCTCCAGCGTCTAAAAATAAACGAGGCTAAATTACAGGGACCTCCATCAACATCGCCGAGCCCTGCCTTGAAGCACGACACGACTCCCCATGGCTATTTATGACACCTCCCCTTCTCTCTCGTCCCCTCCTTAGCTCCCGCCGGCACCGCCATTTCCGAGCAACTCCCTCCCACAACGAGAGCCCGCGATCGACAACGAACTTGCTCATTACATAGAGGACGTCGGATCGAAGGTCTCGTCTCTTTGTTTGCGAGGAAAAGCAAGAGAGATCAGCGGCGGCCGGTGGCGGTGGTGGAGGAGCCGGCGCTGCTCGATCGCCGCATGCGAGGAGGAGGATGCGTGTGCTGGAGGATGAGCTGTTCCCATCGACGCCGGGGAAGGTGAAGGTGGAGCGAGCTGGAGCGATGAGCCGTCACCTCCACCGCTGCTTCGCGTCGACGGGGACCATGTTCCTGTGGGCCCTCTTCCTCGTCGCCATGACGGCCACCTACCTCAGCGTCCACTCCTTCGTCGACACCTCATCGCGCTACTTCGCGGCCTCATGGGGTGGGCTCCACTGGGAGCGCCAGATCCGCGCCTCGGCGTCGCCGCGTCGGCCACCTGGCTCCGCCGAGGGCGCGGGCCTCTCCGTCCTCGTCACCGGCGCCGCCGGGTTCGTCGGAACGCACTGCGCGCTCGCCCTCCGCCGCCGCGGCGACGGCGTCGTCGGCATCGACAACTTCAACAGCTACTACGACCCGTCCCTCAAGAAGGCCCGCCGCGCGCTCCTCGGCTCCCATGGCGTGTTCGTCGTCGAGGGCGACATCAACGACGGGCGACTCCTCGCCAAGCTCTTCGACGTCGTGCCGTTCACGCACGTGCTCCACCTCGCCGCGCAGGCCGGGGTGCGATACGCCATGGAGAATCCGGCGTCGTACGTGCACTCCAACATCGCCGGGCTCGTCTCCCTCCTCGAGGCCTGCAAGGACGCCGACCCACAGCCGGCCATCGTCTGGGCGTCGTCTTCCTCCGTCTACGGCCTCAACGAACGCGTCCCGTTCTCCGAGGCGCACCGCACCGACCAGCCGGCGTCGCTCTACGCCGCGACGAAGAAGGCCGGCGAGGAGATCACCCACACGTACAACCACATCTATGGCCTCTCCGTCACGGGGCTACGGTTCTTCACCGTGTACGGGCCATGGGGACGACCAGACATGGCGTATTTCTCTTTCACACGCAACATACTCCAGGGGAAGCCGATCACCGTGTACCGGGGCAGGGACCATGTCGACCTCGCCAGAGACTTCACCTACGTCGACGACATCGTGAGGGGATGCCTGGCGTCGCTGGACACGGCTGGCCGGAGCACCGGCACCGGCGGCAAGAAGCGAGGCCCGGCGCCGTACAGGATCTTCAACCTCGGGAACACGTCGCCGGTGACGGTGCCGACGCTGGTGTCCATCCTTGAGAGGTACCTGAGGGTGAAGGCGAGGAAGAACGTGGTGGAGATGCCCGGCAATGGCGACGTGCCGTACACGCACGCCAACATTAGCCTGGCACGGGAGCAGCTCGGGTACAAGCCGACGACGAGCCTGGAGATGGGGTTGAAGAAGTTCGTCAGGTGGTATCTCAGCTACTACGGCTACAACCGGGGAACACATACCTTCAGGAACTCATGATCATGATTTTGGGTCTTCCCTCCACTCTGGCTCTGATCAAAGATTGACATGACATTGTTTTTTGGTTCTGGGGATAAGCGTTCTGTAGTTGGTCAGGGCAGGAGGGAATGGCGATAGAGCGATGAAATGGAGGGGTCAACCTCTTCATTCTGTATTTTCTTCTGTAAATTGTACCACTTATAGATCATTTATAGATTTATCTTTTTCTTAAAACTGAAGCTGGGTGTCTGGTTGATATATAATAGTGCAGTTTCACTAGTGCAGGAAAGGTTCAGGTGTGGGGTCCAGTGCTTGCACATAAATTCTGCTGAAATCTTCCCCCAGATATTTTGATTTCAGAAAGAATCAGGAAAACACCCAGTTTAAGCATGACTTAAAAGTCTGCATAGCCCCTTTTCTTCTGCACAAAGAGATTATGCATAGCCCATTTTCGTTTGCACAAAGAGGTTCTACAGAACTAATCAGTAGGTTGTTCGTCATCTAATTTCGACAGTGAACTTGGAGGTCCTGCAGTTTTCCCGAAGTAGGCAGTGAATCCTTTTAGTCTGTGGTGAACGTAGTTCTCTTCACACTGCAATGATCAAAGTTCGTAGGATGCTGGATTAAAATACATGAATCCCCTAAAAAAATTGGAGAAAATCCCTAACATATCATACCTCAAAATCTAATGGAGGGCAAGACAACCAGGAAAGCTCCTCTACTTGGCTCTGGTCGACCGTCCGTGGCAGGAACATGACAACATGAGGAGCTATTTTCTGAGCAGCTTGGAATGCTGCGTACCTACATGCAAAGATAATGATCAGATGGAAGTGTCGATGAGCTCTTGAATGTATCGTCCTAAATGTACTAGTAAAAAATATGTCAGCAGTTACAGTGTACCCTTGAAAATTTCAGTATCAAAGGAAACTTTGATAGCTAGAGAATTGCTGAACTACAGTTTCCATTATGTTGCTTAATATCACTTATTAGGAATTCAGGATGCCATCAGATGCTTTGACTGACTGAAACCTGAAACGTGGATTCTTATTTTCCATGTTTCAGTAAGGGCAAACGAAGTCAAGGAACAACATACCCGTCTTTAGGCTTCAGCATATCAAGGGTATAGACTGGAGCTTGGATGTATGATGGCCCTCCCCAAGGTGGTGAAAGGAACACCAAATCAGCCTGATGTCATAGAAGCAACCAATCAGTAAACAATTCGAAAGCTGAAATTACTGTGGACTCTTCTTTACAGTGAAAGTGTGTTCAGGGTGCAGATATGACAATGAATTAATGGCACGAGGTTCAGGGATTAGTGCTCAAAGCTACTTTGAGGAAAGGTGCGAGGAGGAAGAAGTCGCCGACGACGAACTCGATCCTGTCCTCGACGCCGTACACCCTCGCATTGTGCGCCGCCAGCTCCACCTTGCGGGAGTCGATCTCCACGGCGACCACGTAGCAACCCCTGCAACACGAGACCCCCCGGGCCCCGGCGGTGGCGGCCTAGTTAGTCGTCGCGGCACGAAGAGAAACGGACTCCGGCGTGCAGGGATATGAGACATGCGGAGGCGCTTGCCTGGCGGCGAACTGGATGGAGTTGCCGCCGCACCCGGCGAAGGCGTCGACGACGAGGTCGCCGGGCGCGGCGCGGGCGGCCTGCGACGCCGCGACGGCCTCCGGGGTGGCCGAGTACCAGCCCTCGGCGTCCATGCGCACGCCGCGGTCGTACAGGGAGAAGAGGCTGTGGCGGTGCGCCCAGTACTTCCCCGCCACCACGGCCGCATCGGCGTCTTCGACGGCGGCGGCGGCCTGCTCCTGCGGCTCCTCCGGGCGCTTCGGCTCCCCCGGCCTCGCTACCCTGCGGTCGCGGGTAGACCTGGCCGTGAAGCAGGGACGTCGGGCGGTTTTTGTGGCGGCGACGCCGAGTAGGCGGAAGAAGCGGTGGAGGAATGGGAGCGCGTGGATGCCGCGGCGGCGGACTGGTGGCGCGGCGATTGCTATCGCCATGGTTATTTGGCTGGTCTGTTCCCGCCGATGAGTTGGTTCAGTACTTCGGCGTGGGAATCAGACGACTGACGCTGCGACTCCGGCGGAAGGCGACGAGTCTCTTGTAAACCCACGAGGCATCAGTTTCAGCAGTTTGCAGGAGTGGTACTTAATTACTGAGTGGCGAAAATCACATTTGAACAGGCAGGTGTTATTTTCTTTAACAAATGAATGATGAATCACAGAACGTTTTTACAAGCAAAGAATTCCATAGTTACAAATAGCCGGGACTACAAATCAGTTGGATCAGCTCTCACATAACAACATACCAAGGAAACAACAGCATGGTTCGAATGGGGCGATAATCCAGACGCTTTCTGCAGTTTTGTGCATCCTTCGCCGTTTACATTACATGGCAGCCCAGAGGATTCTCCATGGATCTGTGTATAGCTTCACGGTTCTGCAGAAAATGTGACGCATCTTAGACCAAGCGCGCAAAATATGCTTGTGATAACAAAACATGAAAGGGGAAAAAAGGACATCCATCAAACAGAACTTACTGAAGATGAATCGGCAATTCTCAAACAGAATGCAATGTGCTAAGAATAAGACAGCAGCAGTATGAGCTTCACAAGTACTTGGACAGCCAAGGAAGATCAGTAGATTCTTTGAGGGCAAAGGTTACGTCGTCACTGCCAACCGAGAAAACAAAGTATTAAACCATGACAGACAATAGGGCGATAGGCGTGCCTCAAACCGATATTCGCTTTTGCTTTTGAGTTGAAAGTTCTAAATGCAGTTGCCGGAGCTGACCTTGGGTAGTTAAGCTGCAGCTTCTGCAACTTGTGCTTGCTGCCTTCTTCACAGAGGATGACCTTGCTTTCACCAAGCTTGCAGCTGCGAGTTTGAAATATGTAACAAATTACTGATAATCTGATATAGATGTAGATCATCAGTTCAAACCAAGTGAAGCATAAATGAAATTAGAAGAATTCAGAAGTGAGTGGAAGCATAGGTGTTTATAGCAAACTGGAAGAACAAAAATGCCCAAAAATGCAATGGCACACAGAAGTAACAGCAACATCACTAAATACATTATATAGACGATATGTGTACATGAACTCATGTAATCAACTGTGCGTAAAAGTGATTTTAGAACAGTGTCATGTACCGCAAACTAAAAATTACATAGGATTACCATACCAGAGTTTCATGAGTGTGTCGTATCCAGGCAAGAGTTCTCTATTGACTTGGCACCAGGAGAGAACTGTCCTTGCCAACTACAGAAAAAGGGGAAAAAAAACCATTAGATTCTCTTCTCTTTTTGAAAAGAAGATTTATCTTCTTCAGAAGCACACATACTAAAACTAAGTCGCTGCGTGCATGGCCCCAGACAGGAATGACATAAAAGGAGCAGCATTGTTAACATCCTGCCACTATGGAACTTTCAAAGTAAGCAGATCACATGGAAACTTAATTGGATATAATTATGTTGTGGGAAAAGGTAGCATTCAGTATTTCAGTGTATGGAATTATAACTAAGACTGGATGACTAACCATACACACTAATCTTCCATGCAGGGTACAACACTGATCCAAGGAAATAAGTTATACATGTTAGATTAGTTGTGATCTACAAATGCTAATTAGTGGTCCTTGATCACTAGGGTAAACAACGCCAGGGTGATAGTCGAACCGCATCAGACACAGGGATGAAAGAGACAACAGATGAGGGAGAAGACTTTGAGGCGCAGAGCATGTTATAACTCTTCTTGCTTAAGGCCATGTTCAGATTCCCAACTATTCACTATTCATTCCAACTTTTCACTATTCATTCCAACTTTTCACTATTCCCCCCTCACAAAACACGTTTCCCAGCGAATGCTACAGTGTTTTTCTTATGCTACAGTATTTTTTCCTACAATCTAAACACACCCTAACAAGTGATGCTATGTCAGCTGCCTTTTAAGGCTACACAACTCACAAGGACAATGACAGGTCCAATCTAATCTTACCTCAGACTGGTAACTTAATCTTATCTCTAGTTAAACATGCCAAAAAAACAAATGGATAAGGGGGCTTATCTCTCTAAGCTACGATGTGTTAAGGCCTGCGATACTCATTGCACTCTGCAGACTTATCTCTCTAAGCCACCACGTACTACAATAACGGTGGCGTGTCTCTGTCTCACATGAACTGTACACTGAAAAAGAATACTACATTGTGCTTTTAAGGTTTGTGGTCAACTGCATTCTTGTGACAAATAGGAGTGGACAATAGGGAAGACAAATTCAGAAAAATCATACAGGAGACTACAACCTACAAGGGCAAATAATGAAGACTGCATTTAGAATATCTCAGTATGGTATCTGAATTTGGGTATTGGAGGAATACAGGTATGGTGACATGAGGAAACAAGGATACAACAATGCGAGAAGGGGCCATGCAAGACACAACTGACCTGACAAATTAAAGTACAAGGTAAGAAACTTCATCCTAAGTGAGACAAGACCATGGCACATAGGCACCAAGGCTCTAAAGAACAAGCACATACAGCCTTTGACACCTGGGCTTGACCATATAATTTCTTGTTTGCACCCATATTCATAATCAACATAGGAGATAAAAAGGATAAAAAAAGAAAATATGCTCACCTTATCAAAAGTTACTTCACCTAGTCCACTTTTGTACAATTCATGAACCATGGCAACCAATATAACTTTTCCAAACTTCGGGCAGTTCTTCATCACCTACAAAGATATGAAAATGTTGCAAAGTTACAAATAATGCCAGTTTGACTGCAGTAATTTATCTGGCTCGTGTAAGAGGCAACCACTGTCCACTTACTTGAATATGCGGTGCCTGAAAGACTTCCTGAATAGCAGCTTCTATATCACTCATGCAAACAACACCTACAGTATTGGGATCCATGATTATTGGGCTGTATACAACATGGGAATGAGTCTAAACGATAATGATGAAATCACAAAACAGTAGCAAAGAGTGGATTTGCATTGTTGACCAAGGTTTATGTATGCATAAAGAAAGAATAATCCGGTGCAAACACTTTTAGTGACTAGCTAGCCTCCATACATATGTCCACAGTACCTTTGTTTGCAGAAAAGGAAGTCTGTCCAGACTGTTTGATTCGGTAGTCTGTGAACTCTGCTGCCCGTCTACAAATTTCTAAAGCTCGCCTAGCATCACCTGACATAGCAGCTACCTGCATGCAAAGGAAATATAATCAAATGAATGGAAGCCCGTGCAAGCGTTACATTACAAGATAGCTTAACATTCACAGAAGAGAAGTTAACTATTGGGTATAAGAGCTCCTAGCCAGTTTAAATTATTTGTTTGCACTAGACTTCAACTTTTTTTCCTAGACTTCGCAATAAAATCTTTTATTTTGTATAATATTTGACTTTTATGCCTCATATACCTCTAATTGCTTCAATTCTAATCTACCACAGCATGGCACACTTGCTGGGCCTTACCAAACCTCCAATTTGGTGGAATGATGGACGCACTAACAGAGATGGATGAAAGCAAGATAACAACCATATATAAGCATAGGATGGTGGGGCAAACCTTTCTGGAAGCAAATTCAATAGCCTGTTCTTCAAAGGCATCAATACCCTTTAGACGACTTGTAATAATTTCCTGCAATTGCCGAAAATTGTATGGACCAAAACACAGTCGTTGGATACCCATCCGACTTGATATGCGAGGCAATAACTTTTCTGGAAGATCCATTGTGTTTGCTATGCCTGCATTCATTATAAACAATCAAGGGGTAACTAAGAGGTGAGGCAAAAATCACAGGTTTAAATAAAGAATAAATTACCTATAACAACTAGGTTGGAATTTGGTTTGGTGGGCCAATCAAGAATATTATATAGCACCTGGTAAAAGATAGTCGAGGATCAAGTTAAAACAAATTAAAATACTATTAATAAAACATACAAAACAAAGTAAACTAATAGGTTCAGTTTGAAATTATTACCGATTGGTTTCTTGTCAAAAGAAGATCAAGTTCATCAATGAGCAAAATAATTGGCTGGTTTGCTTGCTTTCCAATTTTAGAAGCACCTGAAAAATGCTCTGTTAAATAGTGAAGAGCCTTTTTCCACCCAACCCTATGCCCACTCAACTGTTCATATATGACCTGCATATTTTAAACAATATATCCATTACGATTCTTTCCTGAGGGCTTGTGCCAGCTACAGTTGAGCAGGGCAGATTTAACATTAGATAATCAAGCAGAAGTACCTTGTAGATATTCTCTGGAGAAGCTAATTTAAGACCATTAATTTCTATAAAACAATATGGCTTCAGAGTTCCAGAATCAAATTCAGATCTCAGCCTCCTCATAACAGCAAGCACACTCATAGTCTGTAGGCCGACAAAATAGACAGTGAATATATGGTTTAATGTTTGACAAAAATAGATGCCAAATATATGGTTTAATGTTTGACAAAATAGATGCAGAATATATCGTTTAATGTTTAGCCGCAGCAGATGAGATGAAACCATAGAAGCAGCCAGAAAAGAGATGGCTTCTTACCTTACCAGTACCAGGTACACCATGGATATAAAGACAGCGTCCAAGACACTGGTCATTGCAAATTGCATCCTTTACAAATGTAGATATTTCCTCCATTTCTCTGAAATAAGACTTCAGCTGAGTAGCAGTTTTGTAAGCATAAGAGACATCCAACAAGATGAATGAACATACTTATCCCTGCAAGGCAATGACTTGGGAAGAGTTGCCAGTAATAGGGTTGCTTTTGCCTTCTCCAGTTCAGTCTTTTGGTGGCATCGAACACGCTCAGGAATTTGCCGTATTCCAATTTTTTGTAGGCCATATGTCCTACCTTTCCTCGAATTCTATGAGTAAATATTCCATTTCAGTAAAACAATATAAAACTGAAGTTGAAGGAAGAAAATAAGGGCTATTACCGCCGCCAATTCATGTGATTGATTCCTTCTGGCAGAGAAACATGATTTAGGTTCTTCCTCCTCGTCATATTCTGAATCTTCATCAGTGTCACTGACATATTCATTGCCGGCATTGTAAGGCTCATCACTGGGATCTTCTTTTGTCTACAAGAAATGAGTAAGAACAGTCAATGACTAAACTGCAATGGTATCCAAGCCTCTACGAAGAAGAGAGTTTTCTATCTCAAAAGGTTAGTGCATCTACCTCAGGCTCATCATCAATATCTGCCAAACGCTTAAAATTATGCCAGTGTATATCATACTCGTATTCACAATAAAATACATCATCCCCTCCATCGCTGGCGTCCCTGAAGTCTTTGGGGCACATTACAGAACAATGTCTTAGGATCGTTTCCATCTGCACAAGCCATAAGAACAGAGAACTTAAACCATAAATGTATAAGCAAATGAAGATTTTGAAAGAGCCAACTATACACACAGAAGAGGATGACCACCTCAATGTCACCAAGATCATTGGTACGGTACAGCTCTCTCCGCAAATTATGTGGCTGCCTTCCTGCAGCAGTCTCTTCAGGGATAATATACCACCTTACCTTTGCCCAGAACATGCCATCTGGCTCCCTCCATAAACTGTTACAAGCAGAAGCATCATTATGTAAACCCATGGACAATGCAGAATTGCAGAGGACAAGAAGTGAGCTATCAACACAACAAGAGGTATATCTGGAGATTTAGTCTGATACTTCTATCATAACAATTTTTATGTGTAACCCTTTTTCATTACAAAAAAGCAGTGGACAAGGCAGGCAGCAGTATAGAACAATTACACCTCTAAAAAGAATATTATCATAATAAGAACATTATAATACTACAAAGTAACTGTTTCATATGCATCACTCAGTCTAAAAAACATGAATCATTAATAGGGCAGTTGCACAATTTATCCAAATGCATCATTAATTTTCCATCTCATTTCCAACTCAGAATGTAACCAACCAAAGTGAATGCAAACGTCTCGAGGAAAACAAAATACATAGCTGCTTGGCACACCAATGAACTTAAATTTCACAAAGTAACAGTGCCAAAATCTCACTGACCTCTCGATGCGTGCAGCCCACAAATCACTGGAGAGGAGCTTCTCCTTGGCAGTCCTCACGATGCGCTTCCCCTCAGGGGGGCAGGGCCGCTGGACTGCCTTGCCAGCGCGCTCAGCCTCGCAGTACGGGCACGCCCAATCTCCTTCGGGCACCCGGCGCAGCGGAGGGCGCACGCACCGCAGGTGGAACCCGCCGAGGCACGCGTCGCATTCCACCATCACCCCGCCGCCAGCGCGGAAGCACACGCGGCACTCCTCATCCTCGGGGTCCTCCGCGTCCGACTCCGCATTCTCCCGACGTTTCACGTACACGTCGTCCCCGACCTCGAACTCCCCACCGTCGTACACCACCTTCCGGTAGTACGCTCTCTTCCTCGGCTGCCGCCTCTGCCGCTTGGGCTCGCGCTGGGCAGGGGTTTTGGGCGACGGCGCGGCGCGCTTGCCCCTGGACGTGGGGGTCGGCGTAGCCTTCAGGGGCACCTCCGGGTTGTCCTTAGTGGGAGTGTCGAGGAGGCGGCGGGAGCGTCGGACGGTGGATGGGGTTGCCGGAGACATCGGCGCCGGCGAGGTCGCCGATTTGGATTTCCGCCTGGGCGTGGCCTTGGACGGAGTGCAGAGGTCCATCTGGGGCACGGGGGAGGCGGCGATGGGCTTCGCCGGCGAGGATTTGGTCTTGGATTTGGGTCTGGAGGGGGTAGCGGAGAGATCCATTTCCAGGGTCTCGCCGGAGACGGCGAGGGAAAGGAGTTGGAGAAAGGGGGAAGTGTGGATTTGAAATGGAGGGGAGTAGGGGACTGACGGCCGACGGGAGCGGACGGCGTTAGGGTTTGGGCAGTTTGGCGCCCATTCGCACTGCATTTTTCGTGCTTTTGCAGTTTAATCCTTTGGTTATAGAAATTTGATTCTCTGTCCAGAAATGCTGCAAACTTTGATTCTCTCCAAGACATTTCGTCGAAAATAACCATCTCGCCAAAATTTTGTTGAAAAATCCCACCGCACATGATGCGTACCCCCTCCGTCAAAAAAACAAAAAGAGTAGTTCTCGCTTCCGAAAAAACAACTTTTTACAACATTGACCAATTATATATAAAATAATATTAATATTTACAATACATCATTAGTATTATTAGAAAGGTCTTGGATTCTAGTTTTTTAGCAAATTTATTTAAAGATATAAATGGTACAAGTTTTTTTTCTATAAATTGAGTCAAAGTTGAGAAAATAGCATCTGCACGCATCCCATAACTACCTTCTTTTTGGACGGAGGGAGTATGCGCCAAGCCAACTCCACTGATTTTTGCCAACATAGAACCACTAATGCAATCTTTATCTATTGACCGAGCTTTAGAAAATAAATAAATGGCATATTTATATCTTTTTTCTATCCAAGGTTCACAAACTATCACAATCCACTTCTAGCACCCCACATGCCGGATGCAATCCACACCCCTCTGTTCGTCCCTCCTCGTCAACGCGATATTACTAGCATAGTGATAATTTTGTTTACGCAAGAGTTTGGTATCATATCAAGAGTGTAATTTTGCACTAAAACCCTAGCACACCTAAAGTGTGAACAAATCAGCAAGAGCAAAGGGGGAAAGAATGGGATTGCGAGACAAATTCATGGTTTATGAGAAGGGTGTGGACTTTCGTTCAATCAACACCATAGAAAAGACATGTGGGTAGAGTGCATCGACAACAATTAGAACGCTAGAAACGTGTTGGGTATAGAAACCCTAGGTTCCCTAATCAAGCTAGACTCCTACTAGGACACCCTGTCCTACTAGGACTTTTCAATTGTAACTGACTAGGAGACTTACCATGTAAACCTCGCCCCATGGGATATATAAAGGAGGGCAGGGGTCCCCTAGATTAGATCATCGAGCAACGCCGTCAGGCATCGCTTTACACCAGATCAATACAAGATACACCATACAGGACGCAGGGTATTACGCACATTGCGGCCCGAACCTGTCTAAATCGTCTCTTGTCACCTTCGGCTCTAGATTCTCGACTACTTCTCCCTAAACCCTTCTCTCGGGGCACCCCCTCGAGAACGTTGTCAGCATAATTCGCCGACACTTTGGCACCGTCCGTGGGATACTACTCGTCGAGAACTCGCTAAAGAGTCGATGGCCTCGTTCAGCGCCTCCATCGTCACCAAGTTCGAGGCAGGCGCCACCTTCGTCTTCGGCTCCTGGCTTTGCATCGCAAACCAGGAAGGCGAGCTTCAACACCAACTGCGCGACGTGGTGGCTGCACCAGCTTCGCCACCCGCGCAAACCACTCCGCGAGGATCCCGGAAAACCTTAAATTCCGACATGATCTCTGGATCGTATCCTACTCGGAGGAGTACATGGCGCCCGAAGCAGATTCAAGCTCGGGCCGGCCACGTCAACTCGACCTGTCAGGTGGCAGGATCAGGCCACGCGTCCACGACTCCCTGGCGGACTCGAGATCACCTCCGACTTCCGACAGGGTTCAACGATCAGGACCGTGACAACAACCCCACGGGCACCCAGGAACTCTGGTTCCGATTCCCGTGGGACGAAGACTTCACCACGTGGATCGCGCGCGCCTCAGTTTCCCTTCGGGCTAACGAACTCAGCCGCGATCTACCAGAATCACCTGAAGAGGAAGTTTCGGCAACCTCGCCGGACCACCTCGGATCTTGTCACGACCACAACTCCCTTGGGGGTTATCGTTCATTGGCCTGACATGGACCCCGAGGTGGCCCTCCATGAAGCAAACGTACCCTCCACGGTTACGGGACATCCTACTTCTGCTTCCCTTCCAGGCAGGCAGAGAACTCCCTGTTACCACAAGTAACAGAAAAACCGGGCCCAACAACCCCGGACGCCAGTCCTGTGTCATCCTCAATGATCACAGCGACGATGAAGTTGTCTCCGACGACGCTCCAACCGTTGATGGAGAGACCGATGCAGACCGAGAACTCCGTATCGAGCGCAACCGCAACCGTGCCCTCTGACGTCGCTTCATTCAGAGGAAAAACCTTAATGCTGAGTTCGACAAGGAAGGCATCTTCAACTCCCCTATGGCCAACATCATGTTCGCGGTCAGCGTCTTCGAGGGGTTCCAAGCTACCCCCGATATCGACCTCGCCAAAGCCCGTCTAGAAGCCGCAGCGGTCATGGTTGATCGCTTGGACGGAGGCCGCTCCGCCTCCAAAAGCAAGAGTTCTTCGCGCCACCAAGCACCGTCAGCTAGGCGTCAGAGCAGCCATTATGGCATCTCCGCCGCAAGATCAAAGGACACGGCCAGGCCCCGCGAGGAGCCCCGCAGGCCTCGCGAGGAACCACCCAGGTCCAGACGTCGCGAAGAACCCCGGCCGGCTCGTTTTCACATCACCCAGAACGATGCCCGCAATGAAATCATTCGGATTCGGGAAGGAAGAGCTGCCATCCAGACCGTTCGCGCTGTTCAGTCTCCGCAGCAAAGAACGGAAGAATTCAACAAACTTCTCAAGAAGCGTTGTCCCTACCATCCGGACAGCAAGCACACCATGGGCGAATGCTCGCTCCTATGGGAAACTTTCGGCAAGCCCACCAAGAAACAGAAAACGGGTAGAGACGCAAGCCATCAAGCCCGTGGATACAGCCGCCACGAAGATAGTTGATCTCCAGACAGGAGATCCAACGAAGACGGTGGTGCTTGGCTCCATCCTTACTCCAGCGCAAAGCACGCTCGTCAACTTCCTGCGGGCCCAAGCCGGGTTCTTTTTTCAATAAAGAACTCGGACCATTGCGCCAGCTGAGTTCTTATTTCAATAAAGAACTCGGACCGTGACGCTAGCCGAGTACTTTTTTCAGCAAAGTACTCGGACATCTTTGCTACACAGCTTCCTGACATGCCTGGAGTCCCCAGAGAGTTGATCAAAAACAAGCTGGGTTGTTTCGGCAACATATGTATTGATTGCTTCGGCACCACACGAACCAATTGCTCCGGCATCTAGAGTTCTTCTGAAACATTGCTCCGGCGATACATGAACTGGTTGCTTCAGCATCCTGAGTTCTTCTGCAACATTGCTCCGGCAATACATGAACTGGTTGCTTCGGCATCATAAGTTCTTCTCTACCGTTGTTTCGGCAACGAGATATACTTCAATAAATTTCCCTTTACTGGGTTGTTTATTTTGTCTTTGTGACATCATCCAAAACTTCCGTGTTCTTTCTAGACTCGGAAAGTTTCCTCTTCACGCATTCGGAGCCCATAAATGAGGTCTATCCGGGTTCCTTCGGGCCCGAGAACGGATCTGTTCCTCCAATTTCGCCACTTCGTGATGATTTCCAGCTTAAAGCTGCCGCTCCGTGGGTCTTACTGAGTTCTTGCTTTGGCAAAACACATGCAGTTTGTTCCTAAGTATCCTCCTGGGATAGATTTTGAAAAAATATAGCTTAGGCTATAAGAAATCTCTCTGGGTTCCTTCGGGTCCTTAACAGGGCTGTTTTTCAACAAGTTAAAATTTACATCATGTATATTTTGACTAAGTCGTCATTGACACAGAGACGGCCAAGGGTTCTTAGAAATCCTTGGATTTTTTCTTCAAAACTTCCGTACTCTTTCTAGACTCGGACAGTTTTCTTTTCATGCACTCGGAGCGCATAACCGAGGTCTGTCCAGGTTCCTTCGGGACCGATAACGGATCTGTTCCTCCAATTTTCTACTTCGCGATAATTTTCAGCTTAAAGCTACCGCTCCGTGGGTCTTACTGGGTTTTTGCTTAGGCAAACCACATACAGTTTGTTCCCAAGTATCCTCCTGGGGTACACTTTAAAAGATAGCTTATGCTATATGGGATCTTTCTGGGTTCTTTCGAGGCCTTAACAGAATTGTTTCCCATGACTGAAGTCTCAAAAACGACTTTTTGTCACTGCCACACTGTGATGGCACACCAGGGTTCTTTCCTGAGAACTCTGGGTTTTCTTCATACGGATAAAAATAGCTATGGCTATAGGGAGTCTTTCCGGGTTCTTTCGAGGCCTCAACGGATCGTTCTCCATGACAACTCTCAGCTGAAGTTTTGACAAAGTGCAATGCACTACTTTGTTGATTCGTCGACTACTTTGTTTTCTCTTAACGAGAGCTCTACTTTGTCGATTCGTCGACTATTTTGATTCCTCTCAAAGCGAGCTTGACGCCATTTTGCGCACTTTCGTCAATTTTTTCTCGTGTCATTCGCGCTCTCATTGATTTCTTTGGTGTTTTCTATTTTGTACAGACACCAACTTGCTTCCATAATCTGAGAAGTTTTATGCAACTTGCGCCTTTATTTTGTCGATTTGTCGACTACACTGAATAATTTCAGTTCTCGAATATTCTTCGATATGTGCTACATAATATTTTTGCAGATCAAGCTTTGGCGATAATTTTTCAGGCTCATTAGCACGCCGTCACAGTTTTGCGAGCCTTCGAGCTCGGGGGCTGATGGCCGCAAGGTTCTTTTTTCAACAAAGAACTCCTGCTCCTTCTCAGTCGTATCTAAAGTCCGCTCCAACGGCACAAAGACGACTTCGGTTTTCAAGTCGTATCTAAAAGTCCGCCCCAGCGGCAAGCTTGGTATTATGGATTTCATACAAGCTTCGTATTATTCGGATGATGATTTCCACAAATATTGAAGAACCTCGGATCAATTGCAAAGGATCAGGGGCTGCCCAATCGTGGGCCTAGTTTTGCATCAGCAATTCCGCTATTGGATCTGATGGGGTCAGATATTGATTTGGAGTCCTGGTCAAGATTCGACCGATGCATGCATGCAGAGGTATCCAGCGACCAGCACTGCTGTTTTTACCAGAATGCTACAGCCTACAGGATTCATTGTCTCTTGCACACATTGATAAAAGCAAGACCAAGCTTCGGTACACCATCGCAGTTCCGCGCACTTTCGTGCTCGGGGGCTGATGCAAGCCGAGTCCTTTCTCAACAAAGAACTCGGACCATGATGCTCGCCGAGTACTTTTTCAGCAAAGTACTTGGACATCTTCGTTCCATCGGAGTTACATCAGATCTTCTACAAATCCTGGAGTCCAGATCCTTAATCCGATTTATTAAATCGGATCAAGGCTCGGGGGCTGCGGGTACGTCATCAAAGATTCTTTGGAATTTTTCGGTTAATACCAAATCTCGGAGGCAACGTTAGGGTTCAAAAGAACTCGGATTCTTCGGAAATTGAAGCTCTTCGGGAATTATTCATTGAAGACCCTCGAATTCCTTCTTCAAAGCAAAATGAGGCTCGGGGTCTGCCCAATTGGGCGCACCTTTATGGTGCGCACCAATGAGATTCTTCAAGAAGTTTTTGAGCACCTCAAAGTCTTCATACAACCAAGCTGAGAGAACTCGGATGACTTCAAAACAACTCGGCAATACTCCAAGACTCACAGCAGGGTTGTACTTCAGGCAATGAAGCGCTCGGGGGCTTGTTGGGTATAGAAACCCCAGGTTCCCTAATCAAGCTAGACTCCTACTAGGACACCTTGTCCTACTAGGACTTTTCAATTGTAACCGACTAGGAGACTTACCATGTAAACCTCGCCCCCTGGGATATATAAAGGAGGGCAGGGGTCCCCTAGATTAGATCATCGAGCAACGCCGTCAGGCATCGCTTTACACCAGATCAATACAAGATACACCATACAGGACGTAGGGTATTACGCACATTGCGGCCCGAACCTGTCTAAATCGTCTCTTGTCACCTTCGGCTCTAGATTCTCGACTACTTCTCCCTAAACCCTTCTCTCGGGGCACCCCCTCGAGAACGTTGTCAGCATAATTCGCCGACAAAACGTGTTTTGAGAGTTTGCCGACCTAAGTGACATAGTGATTGGTGGGATAAGTTGTGGACCATTATATATATCTTATGGACAAGATAAGTTTCTCCACAGCAAAAGCGACTCACGAGTTCACAACGGATAAGAACAGTCCAAACTCTAAAGCAAACTTGACTAGACTAATATGGCTTGTATTCGCTCCATCTCTACTGAAAGCGGAACCAACTAAGCAACTAGGTAGTGGGGTGTTTTTTCAAAGTCAATTATGGAGGGTTGCAACAAAATTATCTCAATCCATTACCCCCCTCCCCCGCCTTATGGGTTGGAGAAGATTGCTCCACTCCCAATAGATAAAAATTTAGTTCCCCTTCAATTTCTCTCCAATGATAGAGGATTGAGTCAACGGATAAACCCTATAGCAACGACGGATTATATTGTTCGCACTCTCACGCTCGCCTTGTGCACTAAGAAAATGGCAAGCCAACTCCTAAGGTCACTTCTTCATCTTTTATATGTCCCTGCTATGCCTTAGCCATAGGCTTCGAGTCGCTTCAACATGTTTTGGGTCTCAAAATCATCCAGTTTTAAGTTCCATTAACTTCAAGTTTAAAAGGGCATACCAAATATGTTTATTATTTCGAACATATTATTCAGTATTTTTTTATGATCCAAATCAAAGAGGTTGGAAGATTCTTTAGAACATGTAAAGTTAAAAAATTGTATCTGAGATTGGACAAAAATCCGTGTACATTTTTATCCTTTGTGAAATTTCCAAAATAAACTTACAATATTTTAAATAGTACTATTAATTATTATATTTATTCATGTACACATAATTTATTGTAACCCACCATGGTTGTATCTAATAAATATTTTATTATCAATATAAGGCAACAACAATCAAATCACATGTCATGATTAGACTTCTGTCCTTGACATTGACATTGTATTAGCTAGAGCCAACCTCTATTTGTCTTCTTGTTGACCATACCACAAAGCTGAAATCATGGTTTGCATCAATGAGCATGTATATGTGAGAGAGCATATCACATCATGACTAAGTCCAAAAACATGGCAAAAATATACAACTAAAGATGGCAACTAAGTACGCTAAATTACACCACGAAAGATGGCAACTAAGTCCAAAAGCACGGTAAAGAGAAGTGAAAGCCGAGTCATAGCTCCATTTTGTGTACGAAACATGTGTGTGAACTCAGCAGCAAAATTAGTGAGGCAACCTTATTCTATTCTCAAGTGAAAAGAGTCAAAACCACAACTCAGCATTGATAGTACCTTAGAGTAAATCTTGAAGTCACAATTGAGAATTCATAGTATCTCTAATAAATCTCAATGCAATATCCGTATCTTACATCGATAATAATAACAATAATTTATTTTCTAGATCACTATATTAATCCTTTAAGTAATCACTTTGCAACCTTACATGCGTAGGCCTTTTTGTTGTTAGCCACGCTTTGCCACAAGATAACCTTAAACCAGAATGTCGCTACCTGTGGTAAAAGTTGGCATATAAATAAGTGTATCACAAGTAACACTAGGGCCTTAGAATGTTTAGCATGTCACAACTATGGTTCTAACCGAACAGATTCCTAAACTTTGTGACAGGGGCAGAGCTCAGGCTAGTCGTCGGGGTTTGTTGACCCGACGAATTTTAGAAAACCAGTGCAAAGTTACTGTATCTAGCCATTAAGACCCCGTTCTACTATGCATAAGACCCCTATGCTCGTTTTTTTCGCTTCACCCCTATTTTGTGGCACGACAAGTTGTTACTAAGACCATGGATTTACCTCATAAATTATAATCTCTAGATTATTATATAATATTAGTACAATAAAATACCACCATATAAACCATCACAAATTCTAAAATATTGCAGATTATTATTATGGTCTATGATAATCTTTTATCATATCCACTTTACCCTACAAACCACACTATATACTTTAGTAGGAAACGAATATACACTAACACTAAAGTAGTCTCCCTCAGCACAAACTTACATCTAACTTGATCGTTCAATGTGATGATTAAAACACAGACCCTTTACTTCTCCTTTAATTATTTTTTGAACTTTGATCTTTGCTTAAACTTCTGAAGCAACGCTGTGAATGCAGCCGTTGACGAGTGCAGAGCAATCCTACCATCATACCATCACTCCATCAGTCCATCAGGGCCCAGGACAGTGTCCCGCCATTTCTCTTCTTCGTGCGAAGCTAGTGCGTGCCCCGAGCGCTTTTTCCCGCGTCCCTGGAGAGTGGAGAGGAACCTCTCACCAGAGTACCGTACCCATTCGAAGCGTCGACCATTTTGTCCACTGTCCAGTGGGCCCCATTGCCGTCCAATGACGAGGGCTAGAAGCCTAGCGGGTGACGAGTCCATTACTCTCTATCTTATCGAATGGGATTAGCTTAACTACTCCCGCCATACCACCCTCACGTCACGCCGTAGCCTACCCACGCATGTACAAGGGACCGCACGCGGTGGGCCCGGCATAGCAAGCCCCACATGACAGCGACTGTTGTCCAATATGCTGTCAGGTAACCATGCCAGCTCATGATTTTTAAAAGCAATTAAAAAAGGTCAAACGGCTAATCCCCCGAGGGAATCTCCCAATTTCTTAGGACTGCGATCTCTTGCTGCTCTTTTTTTTTTTTACCTCGCGCTGTTCTTGTTTATAGCCCACTTGGACCTGATGTCTGCAGCTAAACTCCATTCATATCTTGATGCCGAGCAGGTTGTTTTTTTTGGAAGCAATTGGGCAGTTCGTCTGCCATTTTTTTCCTCGGCATTTTTGTCCATTTTTTTTCCGTTCAGATTGTACCAAAAGCTTCAAACAAATCTTTGATCTCATACCCTTGCAAATAGCCTGACACTCTCTTGATTTTTTAAGACTTTTTGGATCGATTTAGACGCGCCTACCTCTCAGTTCCGATCTTGTGGTTGCTTTCCATAGTGCTTAGGATCCAAGGAACCCCGAATCTGTGCTTGGAGCATCCATCATCCAGATTCAGCATGGAGAGATTGGCCAAAAACCGGTGAGAAATCCAAGCTTTGCCGCGCAATCTCCGTATCGGTCATTGGAGATCTCGCGTGGGAGCACAAGCGACCAAGGAGATGTCGCCGCAGCCGGCCCCGGACCTCGCCGAGGACAAGGAGAGGGAGACCAATGTCCTTATCGAGGCGGCCCCGGGTTCGCCGGTGAAGGCGGCGGAGGACGACGGCGGCTCCGGCAGGCAGCAGCTGTCGCCGGTCGCGTGGCTCCGGATGCTGACCAGGGAGCTGCACTGGAGCTTCGTGCTCGGCGTGGTGGCCACGTATGGCGTCAGCCAGGGGCTCGGTGGCGGCATCAACCGCGTCGCCTCCGACTACTACTGGAAGGACGTGCAGCGGGTGCAGCCGTCGGTGGCGCAGGTGTACCAGGGCGTCACGTCCATCCCCTGGATGGTCAAACCGCTCTGGGGCCTGTTCACCGACGTGCTCCCCGTCGCCGGATACCGGCGCCGGCCGTACTTTATTCTTGCAGGTGAGGAGCATTGTGCTTGGCCTTGTTGGGTTTTGGTTAGAGTTGTGCTTGATTTCTGGAACAACAAGTGCTATTGTTCAATTAAGAACTTCAGAACTGAAAAATAGATACCTGGCTGAAATGTAGGAGTACAATACAAGTGAAAAGTTTGATGACCTGGGGTTAAAAAGGTAGGTAGTAGTGACAAAGTGTGTCAATTGTGATGAGCACCAATCATGCCTGCCTACAAGCTAAGGGCTCATATAGGACTGCTAGTTCTCTGTGTCTATGGACTGGTTGACTTTCACTTAGTAGGTGTAATTAGTCTGAGATCCAAGCTAAATGAGAAGACAAACTTATTTACCATATGGAGATGGGTTTCACCATACTTGAAGTTGTAACTGTTTGTCACTAAACTGCATATATAGGACCTCAAATTTTTACCAGTAGCTACTCCGAAGGAATCAATGTGGTTATGCAGATGCATTTATTTTAATCAAGCTTTGCAGCACAAGGCAGACATGTATGGCCTAGTCCAGAAGCAATGGCATCTGCACTACAATTCCTCATAGGAGATAAAACATCATTTAGCAAAAGTATAAACCAAAAATGAGTATTTGTTTGTTTTTTCCTCTCCCTGTTTCTGAGGAGTATGCAGGCTTCGTCGGGTTTATTGCAATGCTTATAATATCTCTCCACAGCAAGCTTCATGCACTATTCGCCTTGTTGGCATTGATGACTGGAAGTGCTAGTGTGGCGATAGCTGATGTTACTATAGATGCTTGCGTGGCGGAAAACAGTATATTGCACCCTCATCTTGCTGCAGACATGATAAGCTTAAATGGATTCTGTTCATCTGTTGGAGGTCTTATTGGATTCTCAATAAGCGGTTTTCTTGTTCATGCTATAGGGGCTCAAGTGAGTATAACTAGTTCGTCTAATATAATAATTTGTTTAAGCTTCATATATCTTTCAATTCTCATCGTTCTCCATTGATGTTGACATGAGCTTTCAACTCATATATTCATTATGTTCATAAAACAATCAGTTAACTGGACTTGTGTTGCTTTTCTCTTCTCTAATGTGTTGGATATAAGTTAGACAGCAGTTATCATTCTTTTGGATGGTGGTGATACATGTTTGAAAACTAGATGAGTAGATGGTACTGGTATGTGATTGTTCTTAAATTTTGTGCTTCTCAAGGGTGCCCTTGGTGTGTTAGCTATACCCTCTGCCTTGGTCATTTTATCTGGAATGCTGCTAAAGGAGGTCCAGATTCCCAACTTTCCATACGGGCAGGTTAGAAAAAAATGTTGTTTCCCCCCTGTTTTACACCACATTTAAGCACCCTATTTGTTACACTATAGTTTTTGGTTTTCATATTACAAAATCAGGCTCATAAGAAGTTTGTTGAAGCAAGTGGGAAAATGTTAACCACCTTAAAATGTCCTGAAGTATGGCGGCCATGTGTTTACATGTACGTATCACTTGCTTTGAGTGTGGACATCCAAGAAGGAATGTTCTACTGGTATACAGACCGGAAGACAGGACTATCGTTTCATGAGGTACATTCAGAAATCACTTAGCAATGATGCACATTTGATAGCTTGTTATGAATGCGCGCCTTTTATTTTCACATGGGATCTCTCTCTTGTCTTGCGATGCACCTACCATGTTTGAAACAACACTCATCTATTCTGTTAGACTGAAATAACGTTCATCTTATGAACATTTTGCACAAGTACTTCTGAAAATATTTTGTTGTAGCACATAATCAAAGTATCAAACTAACTGTCTGTTACTTTACCAGGGATTTATTGGCTTTATGTTCGCAGTCGGGTCAATTGGTTCTCTTGTCGGGGTTATACTTTATCAAAATATTCTCAAGGACCACTCGTTTCACAGCTTGCTTTTCTCGAGCCAGTTGTTGTTAAGCTTGTCAGGAATGCTAGATTTGATTTTGGTGCTTCGTCTAAATCTGAAAATGGGGATACCTGATTACTACTTTGCTGTGATCGATGAGGGGGTCTCCAAAATGATCAACCGTGTCAAATGGATGCCTCTTCTGGTGCTTTGCTCAAAGCTTTGCCCCCCTGGCATTGAGGGCACATTCTATGCGTTGCTGATGTCCATTGACAATATTGGCGGATTAACCGGATCATGGGTTGGTGGACTGCTCCTTCATTTGTTGAGAATCACAAGAACAGAATTCACAAACCTTTGGGCTGCCATCATGATTCGGAATGTGATGAGGCTGCTACCATTGGCTATATTGTTCTTGGTCCCAAGTAGCGATCCAAACTCCACTATTCTTCCATCTGATTTGCTGAATGAGGATGATGATGGCGAAGGTCACCAAATAGAGACTATTGAGTTAACCTCGCTTGCGGTGGACAGGGGATCTTTCCCTGACAAATCTCCCCAAGAACGCGGGGACCTTGATGTAGAGCAGGATGATGATGAAGTTTTTCTGCTTGCCAATAGGGGCTGATACTTGATGCATACGGATATTTTTCTTTGTACACGTGCAAATAGTTGAAATTTAGAAAGAAGAAAAAACAGGACATTCATTAGAGGTCCATGTTGTTAAATTCATTCATTTTACAATAGGGTAGCGAAGTGTTGAGAGACATACCAGGGGCCCTTCGGAGTTTTGTTCCCCATTTCTCTGAACTTCCAGGTCCTCCACTTGTTATTTTTAGCTCTGAACTTCTACATGTTACAAAATCTGAATCAAGTTTTACTGTAAAGTTTTGTCTTCCTGTCAAGTTTACCTTTGCTGTGAGCCTGTTAAGGGTTTAGCTTCCTGTGTGACTGTGTCGTTGACTAAGCTGTTTGTGCACCATTGTCCATTGGTTTCTATCATGAACAGTGGAGGAAATTTTGAACCTACTGCAGCACACAATATATAGAAAAACCCTACTGCTACCGCAGCACATCAATTTTTTTTTATTTTCCATGACAATTTGCATGTATGATACTATATATCAATGTTATTTAAACGAAAAAAGATCTCGTTGATTTGGTAAATCCCTCGAACCCATAAAAAACACATTGAAACCATGTACTTTTGACTTTCTCACGCTACTTCTTCATTCTGCTACTGTGCTGCAGTCCACCAGTACTACTAGCCTCACGCCGTCACCGTCAGCTAGTGTGACTTGCGGGAGAGGAGCGTTTTCCACGTGATGACGTGAAGTGAAGGCGGCAAAACGTGTCACGCCTCACGCGGCGCGCTCGTGCGAGTACAGTGCACCCAACCGGCATACCGGGCCCACCGCGTGGGCCCGGCCGGCCTGTCACCCGCCGCGCGCCGCTGACAGCCGCGCGCCTGGCGCCCAACGACCCCGCCACTTTATCCACTTCGGGCCACCACCACACCCGTCACCGACGCGTGGGTCCAAGAGCGGGGACCGACCCCACTGGTCATTGACCGGGCGCCGCCACGCCCCGCGCGTGAGCGTGTATTTTCTGGACCCTTCTCCTCGCCAAAGGCCAAGCACTTGCAGGCTCTCCATCCCCATTTCGCCTTCGCGCTCGCTTCCTCCTCCATCGAATCATTCGATTCGCCTCGTCTCGCCCCCGCCCCCCCATCCCCATCCCCCCACCCCGATTCGATTCGGCCGCTGCGGTGATCGGCGGCGTTGCTAGGGTTAGGGTTCCGGCGATTCCAGACCACATGGTGCAGCTCCCGAGCTCGGGGAAGCGGCACGCGGAGCCGTCGGCCGAGGCGGCCATGGCCCCGGCGCGGCGCCCGGCGCCCGTGAAGCTGGAGGTAGAGGAGTTCGGGGCCGACGAGCGCGGACCGCTCAGCAAGCGCGCCAAGGGCGTTCAGCTGACTCCCCCGACGCCTCCGCAGCAGCAGCAGGTAGATCCGGAGTTGTCGTGCCTTTGCTCCAAACTTTGCGTGCTCGATTGGGACTGGGACTGAGCTGGATAGCTGCGGGTTCGTCTCGTTTGATTCCCACAGGGACTAGTTTGGTGTGATATTTGTGGGGAGTAGAGCTTGTAGGTGTTAAATTCAGTCGTTCGGTCCAAATTACCCTCATGATTGAGAACTCGAGGTGGAGACTGCAACGGAGGGTGATTCTTGTGGACTAGTAACTGTGTTCACGGGGACACATATTATGGTTTTCAGATAAATTATATCCGTGTGGTCGGTATGCAGCTTTCACAAAGAATGTCCTCTGTGCTGCTGTAAGTGCCTCAGCAAAACTGTTTGACAGCTACCTGCCTTATAGCTGCAGCTCGTTGCAAACACCTGTTCATCTATTTCAACTGATTTTTAACGGGAATTCTGTGTGTCCTATAGAGCTCAATATGTCATGTTTACTTTCCCCATATGCATTCTAACACTCTGAAATAACCAAGGGAAAGAAAAACAGTAGAAAAATGCTCATGATGTCATATCCTACACGCCTTTCAATTTTTTTTTAGGTCCTGTCACGACATCAACCAATGATTGGAATTTGTTACTACCATCTCGCCGCGTTATGTGGGCTTGGATTTTGGCGCCTTCACAGAGAGAACCAGTAGTGTACTAGCCTACACATACTCTGTGCACTAAGTTAGGTTTCGTTTAAAGGTTTCAGTCCATTATTTGGCCAATATACCTGGCTTTTATACTTTATCCGGGCAACGACACTTGCATACAGTTCAAAGTAAATTATGGCATCTGGTATGAAAAGAAAAATATAAATGACCATGTGAAAAAAATGGATGAACTTTTTGTTCCTAGGCAATGTTCGAGAAATCGTTATTAAACGTACGTTTAATCACGATTACACGCAAACCAGACCCCCAGCGTTGCGTTTAGGCCATAAACGCCCAATTAAACGCTCGGTGAACAGTCAAACCCATGAATGGTGAAGAAAACTAGAGGAGAGACGAGATTTGGACTGCAGAATGGATCATTGGGACTGAATCCATCTAATATTACCTAATGGTGTTCATGCTGCTCGATTTTGCCGGCCCTCAGCTTGATTTGCGCCTCCAGGTCATCCCCGCAGGTGGGGTGCCATGAAGGCAGAGCAGAAGAGAGCAGAAGGGAGCGGAAGGGGCCACAAAAGGAAGTGTGCCGTGAAGGGGAAGACAGGGAGAGGATGAAGCTGGTGGATCAGTGAAACATGGCAGGGGGAGGCATGAGATGGGAAGGCGAGGCGGCGGCCGGTGGCTACTCGAGGAGGACGACGGGTCGACGAGAACTGGTTGCAGGCTGCCTGTTAGATTGTTAGCTGTTAGGGTATCGATAGGGGGATGTAGTGGGCTGACTGGGCCGGGAAGCAGCAGGCCAGTGGCCCATCTGTTCCTCGTGTCCTTTCTTTTCTTTTCCTTAATTCCTTTTACCTTCTCTAGGAAACCAGTGATGAATTTGTTAAGGATCTGGTTAGGGTCAGGCACATATATATTGATATGCCCCCTAAAGAAAAACATATATATTGATATGGATAGTTAGAGAATAATAAATGATTCCACAACATAATATGTTATATGATTATCTATTTTTCCACTTATAAATCCAAAAATTAATATATATATATATATATTGAAAAATAATATTAAATTCAAAAGCGCTTAATCACGTTTAATCTACGTTTACTCAGTCTGGGCGCTAAAATCTAGCCCAGCGCCCGCCTAGCGCCTAGCGTTTTCTTGAACCTTGTTCCTAGGTATTTTCACGGTGCGCATGCTTGTTTGCTTTTTTTTTAAGGTATTTTGTAATGTTTTTCTTCTGTGTGTGAATGGCTAATGAACCATTAAACAATAAAGTATGATGTTCCAGATATAAGTGTAGAAGGGTAGCTTTGAGATTCGTTGTTCTTATGTTGATCTGAACACTTTCAGGATATGTACCACAATGTACTTGATGAACCTAGCCCGTTGGGCCTGCGGCTGAAAAAAAGCCCATCTCTGTTGGATTTGATTCAGATGAGGCTTTCTCAAGCATCCAATGCAGGGGAGTCTTCTATGGACAACAGTGGTTTAGAACCTTCCAAGAAGAAAGACAACAAACCTGGCACGTCTGCAGCGGGCGAAAGGCTCAAAGCTTCAAATTTCCCTGCCAATATATTGAAAATTGGTACATGGGAGGTGAGGCCCCCCCCCCCCCTCTGTTTGTTGACTTCTATGTTCTATCAGAACCTCAATACGGATGGGAGGGTTTATGCTCCCTTCTTTTGCTGTTTTCTTTATTTGTTTTAATAAGAAGACAAGTACTACGCTCACAGAGAAGTATTATGCTGACAAAAGATATCATGCTGGTGAATAATGTTGTTTTGTTAAATACTCCTGGTGTAGCAAATCATTATTGTAGTTATTTTGTTTGTAGTCTATACAACTCGAAGGTAATATTCATGCAATTAATGCTGATGTTGTGTTGTAGTATTAAGCGTCAGTGCAGCCTCAATGCTTTGTCAGTCTGAGCTTATTGCAGCAGCAATTACATGTAACTAAAATTATCTCTGTTCTCTGAGCAGTACATATCAAGGTATGAAGGTGATTTGGTGGCCAAGTGTTACTTTGCAAAGCATAAGCTTGTGTGGGAAGTTCTGGAAGGTGGACTTAAGAGTAAGATAGAAATTCAGTGGTCTGATATTACTGCTTTGAAGTCAACTTGCCCCGAAAACGGACAAGGAACCTTGGACGTGGTGGTACGTTTATCATAAACATATTTGTTTCATGTTCTCTTAGTTCAATACCTCTGTTTATGTCCTGAGAGGTTTTCCGTTTTCTGAAGTTGGCCAGACCACCTTTATTCTTTAAAGAGACAGATCCTCAGCCAAGAAAACACACACTGTGGCAGGCTACCTCAGATTTCACTGGTGGTCAAGCAAGTATGCACAGGCGAGTTACTTTTCTTACTCAGTGTTGACAGTTATAATGCATTTCTCATGCTCGTTCCACTATGGGCAATGGAACCTGTACATCATGGTGGTATATCATAGTATGTTAGATTCTGTTGAAATATAGGCATATTAACTGATTTTGCTCTATGTTTTAAAGGCTTCAATTCCCTTTCAAAGACCCATAATGTTTACATGGGGTTGTTTTTTTTTTTTTTAAAAAAAAATACCCGGGATGTACCTATGATTTAAAACTGTACTTTTGTAGTTTTACTTCCATTGTTAGAGGAACACAAATTACTGCTTTGTGCAGCATTTTGGTAGCAGTTAGGTGTTGTAGTATGCACTTCTAAATTGTTTGCATTAGCGCTGTTACTAAGGGATAAATTGTTTATTTCGATATCACTTCGACTCGAATTATATTGTATCTAGATTCAATCTGTAGCTACTTATAAATAATAACATAAGGACACATCGACACCATTCAGTCAATCAGGAAAAATGAATTGGTCTTTCTACGCTGTGCTCTATCACCCAGGATATGGTTTCATACTATCTGCATTTGCTGTTGCTGTAAATCTGTGCATCACAGGGGCTCATCCAGCCTCTTCTTGGACTCTAAAGACTCATAGAAATGGTTTCACACTGCATATCAGGAAGAGAAAACCGGGAAGCTTGCATGCATTGTAAAGATGGCTTTCAGAGGCAGCTAACTATTTAGCAAGCCAGTTAGCAAGCTATGGCCCTTGGAATCAGTAACTAACTTTAATTGAAACAGAGTTGTATCATCTATAAAGTGGGATATCGATTTATCAGAGATTGCCATTTATACTGCTACTTGCTGACCCCTACTCTGCTCTGTTGTTCAGTAATCTGATTGTTCAAAAATATGCAGGCAGCATTATCTGCAGTGCCCTTCAACCTTGTTGAGCAAGAATTTTGAGAAGCTTATTCAGTGTGATCAACGGTTATATCAATTGAGCCACCAACCAGCGATCGTACTGGACTCCCCATTGTTTGAACCTAGGTGTTCAATATTTGAGGACCCGGTAGAATCAAAATGTGCTGGTTTTACTAATTTGAAAGATGAGCATGAAGCTCTACCTGGGTATTCAGGTTCCTTGTCACCATGTGCTGGCTCATCCATGTCCGCTAAGAATGAAACCAATGATTCCATTGGAATGCCTCCAGAATATTTTCCTCAGACATTAGGCACTGGTAATTCAAAAACTCTGACGGCATCTTCCCTACCCCTTCCTGCTCTTCCAGTCTATAGTGTTGTCTTGCTCTAGAATTACATTACCTACTGCACAGCTATCAGTACCTTGGAGTATGAATACCTTTTTTCCCTGTTGAGGGCTTGAAGTACGAATATCTTGCAACCTGTATGTGGGGCAGCCTTGTACATCATGATGTGCTCTTTTGATGTACTAACCAGGCCTTAACACGCTCAAGTTCTATCCTATTGATAAAATCATGTTTACAAAGTCGTTCACATGATACATGGGTATATATTTTGATTAATCTTTCTAATCCCTGATGCATTTTTTTACAGGAGCTGTTGCTATAGGTGTACAAGGTGTCAGCAGAAATGTGAATGGTGGAGCTCCAGAATTCAATATCCCCCACTGGTGGAGTCAGTTGAAGGTGCCTGGGCTTAGGCCATCAATGTCAGTGGATGATTTGGTAAACCACCTAGGTAACTGCATCTCAGAGCAGATTACTTCAGGCAATCCAGCACTGGCCAACAATGAGGTGCCAACCAAAGAAACACTGGAGGAGATTGCTCAGTACCTTCTTGGTGACACACAAGGCCCACCTGTGTCTGCCTCGGACGAGCGATCACTGATGGCCAGGGTGGACTCACTCTGCTGTTTAATTCAGAAAGATGCAGTGCCGATTGCCAAGCCAAAGCCTGAGCCAAATGACAGTGACGGTATCGGCATGGGGGCCTCAGATGGTTCTGACGAAGAATTCAGTTCAGCACCAACAGGGAAAGCTACAGATGCCACCGAACCACCAGCCATGTCGAGGAAGGACTCATTCGGGGAGCTGCTGACGAACCTGCCCCGCATCGCCTCGCTACCACAGTTCCTCTTCAAGATACCAGAGGATACTGAGAACTGAATGGAAGTTACGGCTCGGCTCATCATCCCCTGAAGAAGGGGGATCACTGTAAAGATTGTACCCAAGCAATAAGAAAGCCCGTTCTCACCCGCCTTCATAGGAGGCGAGTTACCCGCCCTGTAAATGTGACACCCAGTAGGTTGCTCCGAATGTGTGTATGCTCCGTGACTCAAATGGGTAGTTGAAAAATCGAAATGTTCATTGGTTCTTTTAGCTAAATCATGTCTCGTGCAAAATGAAGTGCCAAACTGTTTGAAATTAATTATCAGAAAGCGTATATCCACTGATACTGGTTGAAAAATCGAAATGTACATTGATTCTTTTAGCTAAATCATGTCTCCTCAAAATGAACTGCCAAACTGTTTGAAATTAATTAACAGAAAGCGTATCCACTGATACTGAAGTAAACCGCACACTATACCACAGTATACTACTGATCAAGCTTTATTACCTGGAACGGGCAGCGAGTACACACGGGCTGTGTTAAGTGAAAAAAAATACTTTTTAACTTTACTATTCACCCCTCTCACAGAATACGTTTTCTAGAAATTTTTTTTTCCAACTCTCTTATTCATCCCCCTCACAGAACACACTTTCCAAAGATGAAGTGAAAACATGGATATCACTCTTGGCTCTTCCACAGCCTGTTGTTCACTGAACCCCACTACAGAAAGAGGTGGAATGCTAACAAAAAAAAAGAAAATAATAGGGTCGCATGTTATATAACAGTGATGAAGCATAAAGTTGGAGATAAATATACTCTAATGGAAACAACAGCACACAAAAGCATAAATTATAATGAGGCATCCCATTAAAAAGGTACATCTGCACATGTGGAAGTTGGGATCAGATCTAGAGTAACCAGACAAGTTTTAAAATGCTTTTCAAGGAACGTATGACATGAGAACTGAGTTCTCACGAGAACTATGAGAACTCAAATCTAGACCGCGTGATCTTCATCCAAGGGGAAGGTGTGAGGGGGATTACAAAAGTATAATTAAGGGGTGGTGATTTTACAAATCCCCTTCCCATCTCTCCCTACGCGCTCCCCTTGGATGAAGATCATACAACCCAGATTTGAGTTCTCATGAGAATTGAGTTCTCATAAAATACGTTGCCTTTCAACACACCTTATTTGAATAATTTCTCATTAATGTCTTATATTTTCACCCGTGTGGACTCAAAGAAGAAAGGAAAAGATTTTAAAACAAATTGACGTAATAAGACTAACTAACCATTATCCTTAAAAGTTGTAACAAAACTATATAAAAAACCACAAGACTGTGACATAAGTTGTCACAAAAGTTGTAGCAAACATATAGAGTGGCACAGACAAGAATCAAAACTGCAGATAGATTACTGAAAATTGTAAAGTCACAAACGCTGAGTAGAGATTGTTCAATTGCACATGCAAACCTTGAAATTTTTGGTAAGGTGGAGAGACGTCGTACTTACAGATTTATATTATATTATATAAATGCTTGCACCATGGGGTGGTGGCGCAGTTGGCTAGCGCGTAGGTCTCATAGCTAATTTGAGTGATCCTGAGGTCGAGAGTTCGAGCCTCTCTCACCCCACAATTTTTTATCCACTCTTTTTTTTTCCCCTTAGAGTTCTTGCAGCAAGCTCGTCTCCCGCGCCAGCAAGCTCTCGTCTCCCAGTCACCCACACTTGGTGATAAACTTCGCCCCTACACTAGATCAGTACCAACTCTCTAAGCTGGATTGCCGCCACACAAATGGTTGGGTGCTTGCCATTGACACTAATGGCAAAAAAACTAGAAAAGGTTGTGCCATTCACTAATGATGGATATACCCCACGAGTGTTTCTGCAATGGTCCTTCTCCAAGTACTTCAGCACCCTGTTCCAGTTGCTCATACTGTGCAAAATTAGTTGCAGGAAAACCCTTTTTTTCTTCGAACACGTAGGAGAGTTGTGTATTTTTGTATTAAAAGGAACAAAGATCTTGTTTTCGTTGCTTATGGTAATAACATTGAAGTATGTGACAATAGAAAATCTTTTCTTTACAAATAGTTTTATTGTTAATTGAATCTATGTTATGACCAAGAGATTGAATTGCTGACGTCTCACGTAAGCTGATACAAACCTCACCATCTTGACCTTCATCGGTGTAGAACTCGCCCAGCTCCAGCTCCTTCCAACCATCAGCTCGTTCTCGAGGGAGTAGTACGTTTCCGGGGATTTCAAGGCCGCCCTCGTCATCACTGTCACTGTCGTCCAAGCGAACAAGGCGAACGGAGTTGTTTCCTCCAAGTATCACAGATGCCTTCTGCTCTGGATGCTTATGCCCATAGGCAGTGTCAGCTTGTACTTTGAACACAATGTAAGCACAGTAGGTCGACTTTGGGGAAAGCATCTTGCTGTCGATCTTGCCATGCATTTCCAACCACCAAACAAGCATGAGTTGGGCGGCTTCTGAGAAACTGTCACGAATTATGAAAGGTTAAATTACCTAAAAACCCAACCCAAGGAATCCACTCAAACACGAGGCAAAAAAACTGGAATAATTTGGTACATGTGGTCAGAATGCAAATTCACGCATGCTGATTGCTGACTTGTTCACACATATTTAAGTCATCAAAAAAGCGCAATACGACTTCCGCGATGAGATTAGGAGAAAGCAGAGGCAACAAAGTTAATCCTAATTCAAGTCTGATACGATGTGAAATTACACAGTTGATGATCAACTGATCCAAGGCATCACCCCCAGTACTATTTCTGTCCTACTGAGATTATCAAGTTGCTTTCTGTCCCAAGGTAGTTCTGCTTGACTGTTTGCACATACAAACTCGTCAGCCTTGTTTCTTAGGTCTGATCTCAACGCCTTGCACAATAAGGCCGATCTTCAAGGTGCTCGACGTCTCAGCTAAGCTGATGCAAACCTCTCCATCTTCACCTTCATCGTTATGGAACATGCCCAGCTCCAACTCCTTCCATCCATCAGCTCTTTCTTTAGGGAGCAGTACATTTTGGGGAATTTCGAGGCGATTTCTCCTTTTCGGCCTTAGGAGGGAACCGGAAGGCAACGAATGATAGAACTCCGACGCACGATCCTCGCCATCACTGTCATACCCATCTAAGCAGACACGGCGAGCTGATTTGATTCCTCCCAGGACGACAGACGTATTCTGCTCCGGATGCTCAAGCCCGTAGGCCTCACGAGCTACTTTGAAGACAAGGTAAACAGAATAGGTTGAGTTTTTGGAGAGCATCTTGCTATCTATCTTCCCTCGTATTTCCAACCAGCAAACAGTGCGGAGTTCAGCAGCCTCTGAGAAGCTGTCGTAGAGGAACCAGAGGTTAAAATGTGCCAAAAAAAAAAGAGAGAGTCTTTGAGGGTTTACAATTCCGGTATAATAAAAATTTCGGGGGTTACCGTAAAATACGAAATTTCGTAAAATAAAAATAAAATGGCATATCGATATAATTTATTCGTTTCGCTACCCACCGAAAAATGTGAAATTCCAGAAATTTTGAACCCTTGAGCAGTTCTCAAAACAAATGACAGATATCAATCAGTGGCACAATACCAGCGCCTCTGCCAAGTTTTTTCTCATCTATCTTTGTGTACCAAAACAGTTGCTGGAACATTTTTTTTAAAACAGAAACAGTTCCTATAATAAAGGCATGAAAACTATGGCTAGCTACAGTTAACAAGTACTTCACTCGATCGTGTGCAAGTGTTGTGTCTATGCAAAGATGCAACAAGCAAAGAACTTTCCTCTCAATCTCGAAGCCGAGGAACGGGTACTTCATTCGTCTCAATGCCATAGAAAATAACCGAATATAATTACTAAGGACGTGTTTGGCATGGCTCTGCTCCAAAACTCCAGGGCGGAGCGGTATGTAGCCAGCCAAACACCCTAAATCCAAAAATTGGTGGAGCAACCCAACTCCCTGGAGTTGGTGGAGCTCTAGTTCATTTTTGTGGAGTACCTCTTCCCCGAATGGCCAAAGTGAACTCCCTCATGGAGTTGGGGACAAATTACCCTCAATTGCCACTGGTTAAAAAAAAACGGTTCGATTCTATTCCTCCGACTCCCCCAGTCCCCGCTCGCGCCCCTTCTCTCTCGCGCGTGCGCACGGCGTAGGACATAGCAACCCTAGCCACCGCCGATGAGTCCACGCCGGCCTTCTCCCACCGCCGCCGGCGAGTCCCCGACCTTCTCCCACCGCCGTCGGCGAGTCCCCGGCCTTCTCCCACCGTCGCCGGCCAGCGTATGCCATCTCCCACCGTCGCCGCCTAGTCGACGCCCTCCGCCCGCTGTTCTTCTCTCGTCGCCGCCGCCCATGAGTGACGAGCAGATCCGCCGCCCAAGCCTTGTCCTTCTCTCGCCATCGCCTAGGACCACTGGAAGGCCGGCGACCCCAAGCAGAGAGCCCACAGAAAGGCCGGCGGCCCCAGGCAGAGAGACATCCAGGGAGTCGGCAGAGACCTCACCAAGGTATTTTTTTTTTTGTTCGATTTGTCAATAGAGATTCTTTGATCTGGTAATTGAGATTCTTTGTACATGCAAGCCAACCAAGGGCAAGGGCAAGAATGGCAATCCACCCTCAAAACTCTCTGTTTTGGAGCTGCAGACAAACTTCCAGCCAAACACACATTGACAGACAACTCCAACTCCTCAGCGGAGCAACTCCGGAGCAGAATTTTGGAGTGGAGCTGCTCTACCATGGAGCGGAGCCACGCCAAACACGTCCAAAATCATAACTGGCAAACGAAGCAAGAGTGAAATAGATAACCTGGAGCCAGTGATGGGGATCCAACGCCAGTAGGCCGGCGTATCGCCCCAAGCAATGTTCAGCTTCCTCGCTGACAGCATGAAGCACTTGACGCCAGTCTCCCTGTCCAACCACATGCTCTGCGCAACAACAAATTAACCTGCGTGTTATCAAGGGGTAGTAACAGATCGATTCGTTTTTACTGCGACGGGGAGAGAGCCTTACAGTACGGCCGTCGGCGAGGACGACGGGGCGGCCGGCGAGGCGGAGGAAACGGGCCTTGTTGGACGGTGGGGCACGCGAAAGTTGCCCATCGTCGTCGCCGGCGAGCGGCGGGAGGTCGCCGGGAAGGAAGCGGGACCAGACGACGTCGCAGTCGGCCGCCGCGCGGAAGGCTCGGGAGACCGCAGCGGCACGGCGGGCGTCACCCGGCGTGGTGAGGCAGATCGCCGCCGAGAGGAGCTCCTCCGGAAGTCGTTCGATCTCGCAGGCGTCCGCTGCCTCCATCGGATTCTCCGCTAGATATGCGAAACTCGTTCGCGTCTGGAGTGGATTGCGGGACAATTTGGGAGCAGAAATTTGACGGGAGTTTTGCACAGATCCCCAGGTACTTCTTTTTTTTTTTTTTTGGCTTACGCCCACCTTATATCGCAACGAAATAACAGTTTTTTTTAGGGACAACGAAATAATAGTTGTTACAAAAAGAACAGCCGTAAGCCGTTGTACAGAGGGCAGAAGTCTAGTCTGGCCAAGCCTCTAGTTACCGTGAACATTTCTGGGTGACACCGTGAAGTTTCGTGCTTTAGTTGAGGGAAAAAAGTCCATTTTACTCCCTTTACTTATTTACTTTGTTTATCCCACCTCCTAACCAAAAAATTATTTTAATTTAGTCCCTTCTACTATTTGAAATGGCTTAAATTACCCCCTAAGCAGGATTTACACACAAATTAGCCTATGCGGATGCTGTTGGACGGGTCAAACTGAGTTTGACACCAACTAATCCGCATACGTGGACACCTAGGGCCGAGCCAACTTGAGGCAATCCACAAAGCGCATACAGAATCAGCCGACGAGTCGCCGCCGGGTGCCCAAGCCGAGCACACCAAGTCACACAGTTACATCACCCCCAAATCCGCCTCTTGTAGTTCTTCGGTCTCAGACTCTTCGCCGTCGCTCGCTCCGTTCTCCGCTGCCTGCACGATTGGATGATCATGACAACGCAGGGACAATGAATGGATTAAGGTCAGTTAATTATCCAGCCATTTGTTTTGCTATTTTATAAATCATAAGATGTTGCGGACATGACCACCGTCACGGTAAAGTGAACTGAGTTATACTAGATCTTCCAATTGACAAAACAACGAGCAAGCGGTCTCAAATTAACTACGCTGCATATTGCCTCGACTTAGCTCGGCGCTAGCGTTGCAGGCCAGCTCGGCTCTAGAAATTGTGCAAGAGCAAGTCTAAAAAAAGTTGTGCAAGAGCATGGCAAATCGATCTGCTCGTCAGGCAGGCGACGAGATCGAGTTTGGCTTGGCATGCAATATTCCACGTCAGATATATGTACATGGCGTCAAACTGTATTGAATATGTCAAAACCGGGTCCATGTAAGCTAATCCGTGTGTAAATCCTTCTTAGGGGGTAATTTAAGCCGTTTCAAATAGTAGAAGGGAGTAAATGAAGCCAACTTTTTGGTTAGAGGGTGGGATGGACAAAGTGAATAGATGAAGAGTAAAATGGACTTTTTTCTTAGTTGAGAATCATGCTGCCGCCAGCCCAGAGTTTTGTTCCTGGTTAGAGAATTATGTTGTGGGCCTGTGGCAGCTGATCAAGTTCATTCATGGCATTGTGTTACAAACAAAATTTTGAACGAACGTTGCACATTGCACAGACTAAGGATTATATTTCATATATACCGCCACGTTGTGTTGCAGACAAATAACTAACCTCTTGATTTGATTGTAAGTACTTCTTTCGTTCTTAAAATGTTGTCGTTGTTGACCTTTTTCGTTAACTTTGATTATTCACCTTATTCAAAATATTTATTAAATATGTAAAATTATAGGTTAGAATTCAATTTTATCTAGAAATAAAACATGGCTATAAGAATATGATAAAATTTGAATCTTTTTAACATGACAAATAATCAAAATTAACGAAAAAAAGTCGGTGACGACAACAATTTAAGAACGGAGAGAGTATATGCTTGCTAGATCTAGATTAAGCTAGGTCATGGTGGGCAAGAGAACCAAGCTTCTTCTCCAGCGACTTGAGGTCTAATCTCAATACCCTGCACAATAAGACCTTCTATCCGCTTGAGTCTTCGCTGCCGGAGTTCGAACCGAACGTCACCAACGTCCCCCTCCTCGACGCGGAACCCAGCTATCTCCAACTCCATCCAACCGTCGGCCCTTCTCTTAGGGAGGAATCGATGAGGAGGCCTCTTAATCAGTTCTGCCGCCATAGATGCAGATACTTGGAGGTACACTTCGCGTTGCAGCAAGAATGGTCTTTCTCCAACTTCGAGGTTCGCGTCCAGTGGTGCAAACATTGGATAGTTCAGCTCGTAGGATTTGTCAGTCGTCTTGAACATGATGTAGGCGCCGTAGTTCGTGTTCATGGGGAACATGTTGCAGCTTATCCTGCCTTGTATTAACAAGAGGCGAACATGGACAAGTTTGGCGCATTCTGAGAACCTGCTAATACGTAAATTAAGATCGTCTATATACTTGGTGATGATGAAAAATCAATTTTTCATTTGTGTGCACAACCGGCAATAGGCGAACCTTGAGCTGCAGTCGGTGTGAGGGATCCAGCGCCAGAACTCGGGCCTGTCTCCCTGGAATATGCTTAGCGCCCTCGCCGAAAGCATGTAGCATTTGGCGCCGGTCTTCTTGTCCAACCACAAGCTCTGAGGAGGACCAACACCGCATGAGTAGTATAATACATGTTTAGTTGGGTGTAGATAGTTGGCGTTTTTACTATAGCAATTTTAAACAAAAAATATAAGGACTAAACATGATCTAATTATAAAATGAATTAGTTGGGTGGACATGCCTAATTAGGTTTAAAAGATAAGATTCGTCTCGCAAATACACCAGAGGTTATGGGATAAGTTTTGTCATTTAGCCACGTTTAATGCTCCTAATTTGTATCAAAACATTCAAATTTATTATAGCAATGCATCAAGTTGGCTATCCAAATCCCCCAACAAGTCCTAAGAGATATAAATGCGCAAAAAAATATGAAGGGAAGGGATCTCCTACGGTTAGGCCGTCAGCGAGGAGGACGGGGTGATCGGAGAGGCGGAGGAACATCTCCTTCTTGGACAAGGACGACGGCGCAGGGTCATCAAGCTCCCCGGAGGCCAGGATGGGAGGTCGCCGCCGGGTAGGAAGCTGGACCAGGCGTGGTCCGAGTCCGCGGCGGCGCGGAAGGCACGAGAAACGATGGCGGCACGGGCAGCTTCCTGTGGCGTTGCCAAGGATCGGGACAGCGCCGCCGAGAGGAGCTCCTCCGGCAGGCGCGAGATCTCGCAGCTGCCCTTTCTATTTCTTCTCTTCATTGATCAGTTACGGAGGATGACAGCGATTACTGTATTTGCTAGGGGCTTGGCTGGAGATGGCAAAGTTAATTTATAGGGAGCGCGTGGGCATTGCATTTTTGCGTTGTGCGACTCGGCGAGCTCGATCAAGACGTTGTCACGTCTGTCAAAAGTTTCGTATCGACGCAGCGTAGCAATAATGGACACAAACAAAGAATCTAGTGGCAGAAAACCATCTCGTTGCGATAAGAAAATAAGCATTGGATTGCAGGAAAACAGTGCATCGTTTCGTTGCAATAAAAACAAATATGTACAAACGGCCTATGGCACAACCGAAATGCTGCATCGCGCGATCCACAGATAAGATCAATCACCGCACGAAACAGAACTGTACAAACGACATGAATAGTAAAGATAAAAAAAACCGGTCAGTAAAAAAAAAATTAGCGACTCAGCATGGTTTTCATTAAGAAGGAAGAGAATAGTTACAAGGCACAATATTGGCCATAGGGAATGACCCATACAGAGCAACCGGGTTTTTTTTTTCAGTACATGCTTATTACACAGCTACATTTTCACGACCAAATCGACAAAAGAAACATGCATAATTGTCAAATGTTAATGATTCTATAGAAGCAAACAAAAGTATTGTTGAAAACTGCAAGGATTGAACCTATGAAATAGGTAGCTGCTGGAGCGCAGTTCACCTTTCGCCTTCGAATCGCCTCCAGTTAACAAGCAAGATGGTTTTGCTTGCAAATGGCATGCATCGTGTAGTCACAGCCTCGCTGATCTCATTCAATCTGCTCTAAGCTGCTACCTTCACTACTCCTTTATCTTTCATGGCCTCCATGATCTCAGCAGCATTATCCCAGCGACCATCACCAGCAAATGCCTTTAACAAGTGAACATGAGCAGATGAATCATCATGGGGGATAAGCTCAGTCAGACACCTAGACAGGCGATCTCAAGGTTGCCATGAATCTGGCAGGAGCTGAGTAGAGCTCTGTATGACAGACCAGGTTTCATAGGCACAACACAATGATCAAAGATTCAGCTTCCGAGAGATATCCAGCTCGATCAAGAAGATCAACCATAATTGCATAGTGCATCAACATTACTGTACCTTAATTGATACTATGATAGTATCCTACCAGATTCGACAATCGCACCTGCTCTTAGATGAACACCATCACAGATTAACGAGTGACTAACTTTGCATCCATCTTCAATTACGACATTGCCCCATATATGCGAGTCATTAATCACAACGTTTTTCCCAATCTTGCAGCCCTCACCGATAATTGAATTTGATATCTTACACTGGTCTCCAATGCTTGTGGCACTGCCAACAACAACCTGTTCAGCCTTCTGAAATCCCACCCCTCGTCCCACTGCACTCGCTGGTCTTGGGGTGATTCCGGTAGTAGATGAGCTCTTGAATGTCCTATCCTGTCTGGCCGAGGCTCCAACTTCGATGGAATGGATTTTTGACACCATAATCTCCACCTGCTTCTGGGTGGTGGCTAGGCGTGATGTTCGTGGAACGACGACGCCCTCAACGTCGATGGGGGTCTCTTGCGGCTGGGTGACAGCAAAGCGCACCATCCGCGTGGTGACCCCCTCCTGGCCGGAGCTGGTGGCGTCGATCACGCAAGGCACCGTGCTGCAGAAGTCTTGGAGCACCAGAACGACCCTCGTGTTGCTCTGCGTCCGGATGCGTAGCATCGCGCCAAAGAGTTGCACGCGCTTCCCCACCATGGACTCGTCGAGCTCGTGGACGGCGGTCCACTTTCGCCCCCCGAACTTGCTGGAGGGGATGACGCCGTAGGCGGACTCGTAGGGGTCGACTGGTTTTTCGGCCCTGCCCCTGCTCCTCGTAAGCTTCTTGCTCACGCCGGCGGCGGCTGAGGCCGGCGTGGTTTCTTGCAACCCCATCGACATCCTGTTGTTAGGGTTTGGGAACTGAAATCGACCGCCGCCGGCAGATCCGGGTTTATAGAAGATTTTGAGCTACGATTCCTTGTCGGAATCGTCGTTTCACCGCAGGAATCCAAATCGGCCTCCTAGCAGCAGCAAGGACGTGCCTTTCGAGAATTTTTTTTTTTTTTTTTTTTTGAGCTTGGCCTTTCGAGAGGGCCTAACTTGCTTGGGCCAAGTGGATGGCCGTGGGCTGAAGGAGTATGCTGATGGGCCAACTAGGACTTAGGAGGTCCGTAGGAGGCGTTAAGTGGTGAGCAAGCGCACACAGGGCATTTAGTCCCAAACGGAAACTTGTGAGACCGTACCAGCCGTGGTTTTAGTATATAGTCAAGGGTTAGGCTACCTTTGAAACATATACTTACCTGGACGGGGTCAATGGGTGATCATGAAGACTCATGGCCTAGATCAATGGTCCACATTGCACATGGTGGATGCGTTGGTCTACCATCTCCTCACGTAGGAGAGTGGACGTCAAAATTTGTTGTAGAGGGGGTACGCGTTCGCGCGGCCCCTACCAATTCGAAATTAAAATTTATTTTGTACTACCTCCGTTTTTAAATATGACACCATTGACTTTTTTCTTCAACTTTGACCAATGATATTTTATTAGTTACTTTGTTAAATAGCATAAAATGGGTACCACTACATCTATTATTGATAATACTTTGGATTTAACTAGTAGACTTATCTAATTGCATAAATATTTGTAGAAAAGACGAAAAGTCAAACGAAGAAAAAAAGTCAATGGTGTCATATATTCAAAAACGGAGGTAGTATAATTGAATGAATTTGGAGTTTGCATTATCAAATTTATATGAAGAGCCAAATTTGTAATGAAAATGAATTTGGAGTTAGCATCATCAAATTATATGAAGGGCAAAGTTTGTAATTAAAAAAGTCATCAAAGGAGAAGCATTTTTTAAATAAAAAAGTTAATGGGCAGTACGAAGAACAAAGACCCGACACACGCAGCCATATATAGGAAAGAAGTCTGATTTGCCTCATTCAACTATCGCAAAAGTTTGTTTCCGTCAATTACAAAAATGGGTAGGATGGCTGCCTCAACTTTCAATACCGTTTGTTTTCCCTCCCCAGGCGGTTTGAACAGAGGTACTGACAAAGTTAACGAAAAAAGTCAATAACGACAACAATTTAAGAATGGAGGGAATATGCCAAAAGCAGAACAGAATCGTCCAAAGCCAAAACTGGTAAACAAATTCCTAATGTGCATAACTATGCCATAATATTTTTTAGATAATAGACCAAAACTAAGCATAGATTAGCCCCTTTTTGAAAAATAAAAAGATAAGTGGTAAATTTTGTACCTCAAGTAACTGAATTGGCAAGGGAAAAAAAAGGAAACTGAAATAAATAAAATCCAGAATACGCTGTTGCTTTTGCGCAAAAAAAAAAAAAAGAATACGCTGTTGCTCTAACAATTTCAACTATAATCGTGAATAGTTTGGTAACAACCTTACTTTAAGAATATTGTAAACTAATGTGTACTCAGAAAATGCATAACTATGAAATACAGGCCACAAAGAAAAAAAAAAAGGTGTTACGGCTATAGCGAAGTGATCATAAGGATTACCGGCATTGCAATCATATCACTGGATCCAAAAGGGAAGCAGAGTAGCTAACAAAGTTAACGTTATAGCTGAGAATATCAAAGATTATCTCACACGATATCAAGAGTATTAAAGCAGAGTAGCTTACCATACCATGTACTACCTTCGTTTTTTAATATATGACACCATTGACTTTTTTTCTTCGTTTGACTATTCGTCTTTTCTACAAATATTTATGCAAATAGATAAGTCTACTAGTTAAATCCAAAGTATTATCAATAATAGATGTAGTGGTACCCATTTTATGCTATTTAACAAAGTAACTAATAAAATATCATTGGTCAAAGTAACTAATAAAATATCAATAATAGATGTAGTATCTCTTCCAGATCAGCATGAATAGAAAGTTGTTTAGATCTCTGAAGTTTTTTTTTTTTTGCACCCCTTGAGATTGGTATAAAATCGGCATGCAGGAAATAAGTCTATTTATTTGATTTGTTTTTCCTTTTGTAATCTCGGAGATGATGAAGCGTATGGAAAGCACTAAACAGATTGCCAGGTCAGGTTGAGAGCCCGTGGAGTGGGATGAGTCTGACTCCGAGGCAGCTTGTTGGCACCGTGGCAGATGCCCTGCTCCTAGCAACTGCTGTCCTCAGCTGCAATCTGCAGATGCTCGAAGTCAACAGCCACGGCACATGTTGCCATAGCTGTTCATTCGGCATCAACATTGTGACAATCTATCAATGCAGCTGCACCTGAAGATCGATTCCATTTAGCCAAAGCTACAACAACCCGTTGTTCTTCGGACACAACTGTAACACCACCACCACAGCCTACTCAAAATCAACCACGCACGAAATAAAGGGCTCGTGATTTCTGGCATATTTTACAACATACAGATGGCTGATCTAAATAATTTCACAACAGCGCCATCCTCTCCGGGTGGCACGAGGACCTAGAACCTGAATACCCAAACTATCTGGTGGCTCTATATTCTTCCACACCGTCCTGCACAACAGTACCAACTTTATGGACCAAAGCCAAACTTTACACAGAACATATCACAGCATGTGAGACCTGGCACACGCATAAGGCATTTGTCAATGGATAGGCTCACGGGTTTTAAAAGCTTGTGACGCTATAGTTAAATAAGCGAAAGGAACGAAAGGTAAGGGAATTGCATGTCGTGACTTACCAGCCTAGAAAACAAAGTTTAGTCCTGGAGAGCTTTCACGCGGGAGGTTAGCTCTCTGACTTGATTCTTGAGACGCTCTGGGTTGCAGAAGAAATCAACAAATATTTGCCTCTCCCTCCCCACCTCATGGGCACGGTTTTCGAAGATCTGCAAATCATTTTGCGGCTATTTGATCTTTTGAATTACATGGAAAATTGAAAAAAAAATACGACTATTCTTCAAATATTTCTTGTTAAGTTCTTTGCTCAACGATGGTGACCAACAATCAAACTCAAGATGCCAGTCATTCTGTGCAGTATGTGTTGGGCAAAACAAAACTTAGTCCGCAGAGCACTTGTCTAGTATGTGGATATTACTAGATACATGCAGAAATAATAGAAGCTTTCAGCGCAGCATTCCATCAGGCAACAGCTTTAAAGGATGATAACATATCAACAAAAGAAATACCTTTATCTTCTGGGTGCGAGCCTTGGTTACTTCTTCCACAGAAACTTCAACTTGAGCGTTAGCATTTTCCATATCATCAAGCGCCCGCATCAGTGGCTATAAGATGAACACAGGTTTAGTTCAAGGTTCATGCTGAAAAAAGATACAGGAAACATCACAATATGAGGGTCCGAAGACTATACCCAAGGTGTCAATATTGGTTCTGCAGTTGTTGACGATGCAAACAGAAGCTGTTCCACAGTTTGAATCAGTGTGCATCTGCAGGCAGGAAGAGAGTGAAATGACTGAACTTGGGTCCTACTTGGCATACACTAGCAGACTAAAGAGTATATTTACATGTTAAAACATAAGATTGATTGCCGAATAGCGAATAACCTATTTAATAGAGCTTTTAGTAAAGAGCTTGCAGAGAAGACCAGAAATTCAGCATGCTATGATGTTTACATATAAAATCTTATTCATGATTATGAAAAGTAGATGAGGTAGCAATTTCATACATATATAAAAATTAAGCCAACACAAAAAGAGTCATGAGCTCTGGAACTACATCCAGAGTTGGGCTACATGCTAGAAAACTAACTACTATGTTGAATAATCAATTGGATACCTGGCATCGATTGCTTATACATGGGTAGGTTGGTACATAGCATAAAAGGCATTAAATGAAGTATCTGAAATGTTGATACATTTTGACAGGAAATAAGGTAAAGGAAATCAATTATTAGATAGTGCCTCATTAACTTACAGCTCATTGATACATCTTTTCCGGTCAGCTGGGAGGGTATTCTCCAGTTCAGACTGAAGAGAAAGCAAGTCAGATTGAAGTGCTGATATCTGCTGAACCAATGCATGTGCAGACATGTATGTTGGCACGGTTGCTTGGACATCTACAGAAAGGATAAGTAACATTAGGAATATGAGGATTAAATGTTCATGCATCCAAATAGAGTAGCCTGCTTACTTGAGTGAATACATAGGAGATCTCGCACTGCATGGAGGAAAGTGTCGCGATCATCAATTGCTCCTTGTTCTCGTACTTCAGATGCAGCTTGAATTAATGAATTATAGTGGCCCTGAAGATCAGAGTAATACAAAGAAAACTAAGAATACACCAAGATAACAAAAATAACAGGTGACAGAAATAGATGCCACAGAAAACTGCACGTAAAAGACACCAACGAAACAAAGGCAAGTAAGGTAATAACAATGAAGATTTCTTACCAAACGGGTGTTGACTGCTGTGAGGTAGCTCTGTAGTTCGGACTCTATCACTCTAAGCAACGAGTAAGCACTAGCTATATTTTTTCTTTCAAGTTGGCAAGCGATCTTCAGAAACTGGTGTCTGGCAAGCTGATTAACCAAGTGATTGATGAACTGTAAAATATATGAGATGCCAGTAAGATCACCAGAAAAACCAAAGGAGATATATCAAGACTACAAGTGCAGCCTACTTAATCTTATGAGAAAAACAGCTTCCTGTGGAAACAAGCCCGTGACACTAGTAGCAACACACTGAGGTTTTATTAAGCACAAAATTTAACTACCTTCTGCAAGTATAGACCCATTGGGGCAACAATTTTTGACATGCATACTACCAATTAAATCCACTGTCAATTGCTGCTCCAGTTTCTTTGCTGCAAATGTGCAGTTGTCTTAGAAATACTATGATGCTTTGAAGACAGACAAAATAAGGAACATAATGCTTACACAACTTCATAACACCTCATTAAGTATCTAAATGATGTCTTATTTTTATAATATTACTGAAAAACATAAAGGCGTCAACGTGACATATATAGTGTGAGAATGAGCTCACCGTTTTTTGCCTATTGATGTAGTACTCCTGGCGCATGACCTTTAAATCATAATCCCCTAAATATTTGAGGGATCAGAAGAATGTTAAGGAAACCACACAAAAAAAATTGTAGAACACTGAAAAATGAAATGCTTTGGACAAACCTTGCAAGATATATGTTCCTTGAAGTTGAGCAAGTTCTGAGCAGAGGCATGGTATCGTCTGGAGGGAGAACAAGAGAATAGATGGAGGAAGTAAGACGCAATATTGTACCGTGAAAAAAAATAATCAAATAAGAACAACTGGCGCACTTCAGTAAGAACTATTATAGCTAACTTATCCTCTAAAACCTATTTTTTTTTTGCAAATGGAGAGATGATGTTTCTGAAATAATTACAGTATCTAGCAAATCCCAGCATAAAACTTCCCATGTCCAAAAAGCACATAAAGCACTCCAAGTTTTATTTATAACCTAAGGTACAAAATTATATTTATAAGGATAAGACCGTGTGTGTACATACCTCAGATACAAAAGCTTTCACCTTTTGAGAAAGTGTTGAGAGCTCTCCAGCAAGCTCAGAACCTTTTCTCCTGAAAACAAATAACACAGACATAAGGGGACTCATAAGATAAATCTTAGTTTCTGCTGTAGGTATTTAGCACAGTTATGTCTACAGTTAACGTAGATGGTACAAAGCTAGAAAACTGATAGTCATGACCAGTAAATGTACCTAAGAGAATGGATGTCCCTATGTATGTGAGCCTCGTCGGATGACACTTGTGCTTTCAATATAGAGAGTATTGCCTGCTGTTTAGCATTCTCAACTTGTGCTTCAATCCACTGTCTTTCACTTGTAGCAAATCTGTTACCAAAATAGAGTAATCCAAAGCACATTCAGGAATGTTAAAAAAGGTTACAAAGCTGGGAAACAGGTACTTTTAACCAAGGCACCTAAGAGTTTAACACAACGAGCAGACTATGCTCCAAATTTTACATAACAAAAAAACTCAAACAATCAATAGCAAATGAAGATCACAACATAATCGAATATTAGAAAAGATAGTTCTATGCGGATCATCGGACAATGGATAGATGATTCCGTGGATCATGAACCATGAAATTGCCCACCCTCATGACACTAAATTTGTATGGATGTTATCGGTCCATCTTTTATATAAGATATTCACATTATGAGTTAGCAATTTAGCACATCTGGACCTTTACATGAGTTGTACTCAAATGATTAAATGAATCATGCAACAAGACTGCATGAAATGATAGATATTATGGATCTGATAAGTGAAAGGCTAAGATAAGGTATGAAACCAAAGCTAATTACATGGAACGAAGCCGTTGCAACTCAACTACACGCTGATGATGATGAGATTTTTCAGAATCTCCTGCACAACAAGAACATAATAATCAGTATCAGATCATCTGCTATGTCACCCTGGTATGTGAATCATGCTGTTTTTATTGGTTTAGATGTGCCTGCACGACAGCACGAGAAGAAACTAAATGTGCAGTGTCATTTTACCTCTTATTAAGCAATTAGTGATGTCATCGAGACTAACCCAGGAACATTTGGATTTCCCCTCCTCAGCAACAAGTCGAAATGGCCCCTGAGCAGATACCAAATGTTAGTGCTACATAAATAAGGAGATAAATTGCAGAGTTGTCCTATGCTACTTCAAAGGGTACAAGGTAAAACTGTGCCAGAGATATATAACTGTACAGAACAGTGTTTTGGAAATGCAGAGAAGGTGATAAAACCCCCCGAAATCTGCCAATTTCCATGGTACTGACTTTGACATAGTTTGCCAAATTAGCCAGTCAGCTAATTGAGAATAATGTAACAGTCACATGACTTACCTTCTCAAATTGCTTTGAGAACCACCTATTTAGCTCTTTTGCACAAGCCAAGTCACCAACAACATAGGGGTGGAAGTCTGAATATGCCAAGTATATACTTTCCTCTGCATACCATCAATAAAGAAAGGACTTATATTCTATAGAATTTTTAGAAGTATTCAGTGATAAAAAAAAGTGAAAAGATATGCCCAATTGTCTCTAGGTAAAGAGCATACCATCCCCTGAATGATAATGGGCCAGTTCCTGAGTAGTAGCAGCAATTTTTCCAAGAACTGCATTCATCTGAAAGTTAGAAGATACATCAAATCAAAGTTCACCAAAAATTTACCTTTTGGAAAATGTTAGTATCTTTATGTGAAACCTACATCTATCCTCAAACATCAACAATGTATAGATATGTGATTATTGGATTTGGTGTGCTGTTGCAACTTGCAACGCACAGGCCATTTACCTAGTACATGAATAACTGCAGAGACTCAGGACTGCCATATCTCATTATTTGCATACATCATGTCGCGCTAGGATACTAAGAAAAATTCGTTGCAGAGGGAATAAAATGTATGCTGTTATTTTTAGTTGAAACTTCAACATGGAAAGTACACTATAACAAGAAGCAAAGCCTTTTTTTTTTTGTCTAGCTATTTGTAGAGGCAAATACAACCAGTAACTGCATGAAATAGAATCTATTTCAAACTGTAACAGATTGAGTTATACCTCCAAGTTTCTGGAAGAGAGTATCTCATCTAACGATATTAGTTCTCCACTAACTGCAGACATAGCAGATACACGTGCCCTTCGACCTTGAATAAGAGTAGAAGCTTGGCCTGCAAGCAAATCAAACTGTGCTTGCTGCCGTGAAAGCTGCTTCTGTAACTCAAAAACTTCAGCTCTATATGCTAGTTTTGCTTCCCTGCAAGTAGAATTTCAAAAGGATTGTCGGTAAAACCACTTATAAGAAGATGAAAAGGAATATTTCAATCATGCTCATGCAATTTGCAGCTTGGCCTAATTAGCATTCGACTACACTTTTTTATGGAGGAATGTTAATTCAAAGTGAGATATCAAGTAGATACCAGCAGCTTTCATTATTTTGCACAATGTCTCTGTCGAAATTCAAAACCATTCTGAGTAAATGGTTGAAGTAGAATACAAACACCGACTCCTGATTAGTTCATAAACATCATAGCATCGACTTTCAGGAACTGGTTCCCGCTAAAATTTGAGTCCATGCTATAACTACATCAATGCGAATGTAGCCATATTCCAAGAACAATATGTCATCTCATACAATTTACAACGAATGGAAGTTCCAAGAATACCGGATATCAAGAATGGTTTCTTCTGATCCAAACACAGCCTCTTGGTTGTCTTTCTTGCTCGAAAAGGCTGAAATACTATCGAAAGCAGAGTCCAAATCTTCACCCTGAGAAAATGACAAAGGTATACCATGAGTTTTGAGGTCTGACAGAAATAGATGTCCACAGCCAATAAATAAATAAAATCAGTTCGCTGGAGGTTTCAGATCTTGTTGGGAAGGATCTGTACCCTGACAAAGATCATCCACCAAGAACGAACCAAATTTCAGTTCTTTCCCAGAGAATTTAGTGTGATTAATCAATATGCTATTTGACCATAAAATAAAATTCGAAGCAGATTTCCTATATTGGAAACTCCACTTGTCACATTAGTTAAAAGAAGCACTTAGCATATGCTATATTCTTAAAGTGTGTAGAGTATACCTCTAACAGTCTCCCCTCTTCCACGAGTTGTTCATACCTGACAGATACATGTACAAATTAATTGAAGTAAAAAAAAAAAAAGCAGCAGGCTACAGGCTCACCTCTTTAAATTAGTTTGAAAATTAAAATATAACAACAAAAGTTTTTGATAAGTGATCCAAATGCCTATCAGATGCAAGACTCGCTAACGACAACACTACAGCAGCCTTGCAATTCATAAGCATTACCTAACCAAACAGTAGGACACAATATTTGGCATATTCTCCCTATATAATAGGCATCCCTGAAATCTTTCATCCCCAAATGTATAAAATTCAACTGCACACCACCAAAACGGATGTGCTTTGAAAAAAATGCTGCTGCAACCACCTAAATTCCAAAACTTATGCACGGAAATTCACAGCTTTACCAAACTGGGACCCAAATCTATACTAAGTCCTCAACGCAGCACATGCATTTGCTACTAATTCCCAACATTTGGCCCCCACAGAGACACAGGCACTCCCCTTGAACCCTAGAGCACCTAGTCTCCCCGAGAAATCGCAGTAACTCCACTACAGATCGGCCTTTCAGCTCCCTGAATCGATCCCAACAGCTAGCCTTCTCATGAACCCTCTAAGCCTCAAACTCGACACTATTTCGTGCAAGCATAACTAAAATCAAGCTCATGTCACAGCGACGACGCGGCGAAATCAGCCTCAGCAGCAATCAGCACCACCAAAAATGGAGGAACTGGAAAGAGAGAGAAAGGCGCGAGACGGCGGGATCGAATTAATTCGCTTACTGCGCGAGATGGGAGGGGGAGAGGACGTTGGAGGGGCGGAGGCAGGAGCAGATCCAGGCGAGCAGCGGGCGCGCCTCCTCGTACTGGAACGGCCACTCTAGCGCGTCCGCGTCCAGCGGGTCCTCCCCGTCGAACCCCAGCTCCGTCAGCGCCGCGCACAGCGCCGCCCCGCTCATCCTCGCCGTCGTCAGCGGCTGCGGCGGGTGGGAGGCTGTAGTGGGTGGGCGAGGGGGACGGCCGTGCGCGGCCGGCAGTGGGTGCAGTGCTGTCGTTGCGTGAATTCGAAACAACGGGAGCGAAGGAAATGGAATCTGTTGGGGAATTGGGGGTTTCGGGAGGCTCGAATCCGGCCGGATTCGGACCGCTCGGTGCCGTGGTGTGGGTAATTGGGTTTCAATTTCTTACATGGGCTGAATAGGCTCAAAGGAGGCCCATTACAGCAAGCAGCAGCAGCAGCATCTCTCTCAAGGGCCTTATATGGACCGTACAAACGATTTGTAAACTGATGCCCCTAGGAAAAAACAGAAATTCTTAAAAAAGGAAGAAGAAAAATAAAAAACCATTTTGATGTGCACACGCAACAGCAACATCCTCTGTTATCTTTTGGCTTTTGTTGCAGCTAGCACAGGTTCGGTACTTCGGTTAAGTTTGTCAAAGGCTTAAAGCATAGCCATATCGATCATGGTCTCATTGGGCTATTACCGCTTGTTGGATCAAGAACCAAGAGGAGAGAGACGTGGTGAAAGGAATAGAGAGCATGGGGGATTGGGGGAGGGCTGGAGAAGAGGCCGAGCGAGAGAGGGGAAGAACAGCAAGCACCACATGTGCAATGTCCCTCGTAGCTTGTGTGGAGCTTGCGGTTGGCAGTTTGGCACAAAAGGTCTCTTTTTGCATGAGTTCAGCCCAGGCAAGGAGAAGCATTCAGTCATCCCAATAAGACAGGTAAATAACACATTCGTGTAAACTATGCAAACTTTTAACCTAGATCACATAAGTATCTTTTATCATATTTTTTACCTTTTACAAATCATCCCTCGCTCTCCTCACATATTAGGAATTTGCATGAAGAGATTGATTTGCTCATGATAGCTTCCCTCCAAATAAAGGCCTCATGAAATGATTACGCACGAAAAGAATCTAGCTAAGGGTTAATCAAGAATTGCTATTAATATTTTGTTAATGTGATGCGAACCTCCATATACCTGACCTGAGCATTTGTGGCCCGGCCCGGCTCGAGCCCAATGGGTTTTGGCCCGTCCATGCTGTGACATTCCACCTTTAGCAAGATGTCAAGTGCTATGGTTGGTTGGTCAAGTGAGAAATTAAGAGAAAAAGGAAAAGAGCTAATTAAAAAGAATCGTTTGACCAAAGTCAACAAAGTTGCTAAATTTGAAATTTTTGGGAGTCAAGAATTTCTAAATATAGTTCACAAGATAAGCAACTTAGTGGTCCATCAGTGGTGAGAAATTTTGGGGAAATGATGCTTCAATTAAATGGAAGAAAGAAATGGAGAAAGTGCACTATTCATCGTCCGACAACAGCACTTAGCTGTTTTCAGTTTTCGCTGGAAAAACATAATGAGCAGCTATCTTTGAGGTGAGCTAGTGATCGATCTGTGGGATGTATGACTTAGATGTCTTAAACAAAGTTGTAAAGGAAAGGATTTGGAACAACTTTTGTTTTTGGGTCACACTCAGAAGATGGCTGTATTAAGGAGAAAAACGTGAAAGAAAATGGTTCAGAAACGGTTTTCAGCTAAACTCAGTAGTTTGACAGTTAAACTGAATTTGTGCAAATTGAGATCGAATTTGAAGTTTTCTGCAAAAACTTCCAACTAGGAAGTTGTACTCCTGGATGTGAATTTCAAATTCTTTTTTGACACCAGAGGCATGTTCTATTCAAATTTCGAGAGTAATTGAAGAAATTCAGTGAGCAGCCCTGAATTTGAGATGTGTTGCAGCAGCAACTTTGAGGCTCAAATTCGACTTCAAATCGTGCTCAAATGGGGTAAGTGCCAATGTAAGAAATGTAATTCGATGATCCAGCTACAAGTTTTATTTTGGGAGATTTGGATGTTACCATACAGTTTTTGGAGAAATACGAAGCTCAATATCGGGTTTTTGATGTTCAAATGGGGAAAAGTGACGTCGGCCAGCTGCTAGGCAGCTTGCCGCCGGCGGCGCCTGGACCAGTTCACCGGCCACGTGTCGATTCCGTTGGGAGCCAGCTCGGGCGGTGTCGCAGCAGGAGGTGTCGCGCGCCCGCCACGTCGATCCGTCGTTATAGCCGTCGTCGTCGGTCTCTCTCTCCCTCTTTTGCTTCGTCGCTCCCCTGCTTCTCGCCATGGCCGCCGGCGAGCCGTAAGCCTTCCGCCGTCGTCCGACCATCTCTGGCCCGCTCTCTTCCACCAAAAGCTTCGCCGTCATCTCCTCGATCGTTTTCACCCGCTCTTGCTCCTCCTCCACCGCTCCACAGCCCGGCGCAGCTCGGTTTGTCAGCTCGTCGTCGCCATCTCGCCGGGGTAAGAACCGCTCACCGTGTTGATGCCGATGCAGTGAGTTTGGCCGGGGTTTGAGAGTGTAGCGAGGGGGTTCTGAAGTCGAGAAGCGTGCTTAGAGGCTTAGTTGGTTGGGCGCGACGTTTTCCGGGCCGGGAACGCGGTTCGCCGCCGTGGCGTTCGTCCGCCATGGCCGTCGCGCGTGAGCAGCCCCGCTCGGGCTTCCTCCGGCCGAGTTGGTGCGCGCGCTAGGTGCGGTAGGGTCTGTTGTTGCTCGTAGAGGGGTCGGTTGCCGTGTTGGTGCCGTGTCGGCTCCGCTAGGAGTTCGCCGCCGCGTGCGCCAAGCGCGCTCCCGCCATGGCCGGCGTGAGGTGCTAGCGCGCGTAGTGCCGGGCGGGCTGGCCTGGGTGTGCGCACTAGGCGTCGTCGGTCCTAGGGTTGCTCGCGAGCCTGTTGCGAGACCGGCTGGTGTTGTGGGTTCGCCGGAGCGCGGAGCGCCGTCGAGCCTCGCCGCCGAGCCACCATGGGGGCTAGGGTTAGAGTTTACCGCGGGAGTTTAGGGCTAGAATGGATGCGCCGTCGTGAAGGGAAGCCGGTAGGCTAGTCGTCGTCGTCGGGGGACCCCGCCGCCGGCGAGCGTGCGCGGGTCAACGCCGGCGAGGGCTCGGTCCGCGCGGGAGCTCTGCTCCGCGTGGGCAGGGACGTCGGGGGAGAAGAAATAGAAAGCTGAGGGGGGTTTTGCAAGAAAGCCAAATAGGTTTTAGAATTAGATTTAATTTATGTTTTTCTACTGTTTTAATTATAGAAAATCATAGAAAAATCAGAAAAATGTGAAATAAATTTTGATAATTCCCTTAGATTTTCCTTTATGTTATAAAAATGCTAAACCTTTAAATTTGTGTTGTTTAGAATTTAATAGTAATATCATTCTTAAAAATTTAATTGCTAAAAATAGTTAGTATAATTTTAAAAGCATTTAAAAATAGGATTCATGTTTTACAAGCACATTTAAAAAGAAATGAAGTGTTAGGGATTTTTAGAGAATGATTTTAGTACCCTTAATAATTATTCTTTAATAAATATAAAAGAAATAAGGATTATTTCACCCACACAATAAAACAACTTTTTCTTTGGGAAATGGTTGGGTAGTTTTGTTGGCTTGCAACTGTATCGAGAAATAAAGTTTTGTGTGCTATGTTTTAAACTGTTGCATCTCTAATCACTGACTTGCATCGCATGTTAGAATCTGAAGCCTCGGAGGTGGAGTACGTGGAACTTCCCGATGACCAAGTTCATTGCGAGGAAGTTCTGGTGATTGCTCCGGAGTCCCAGGAAGTCGCTGAGACCACTAACCTTTTTGAGACTCAAGGCAAGCCCCGGATGCATCTCTACCTATTTCATTTCAGAAGTTCACGCGTCCAAATATTATTCCTTTGTGTGCATTAGGTTAGGAGTTAAATGAAAACCTTTGATGCATGAAATACTCTTGGTAGAACTACCTTTGCTTGCTAGGAAATAAATTGGTTAGAAATATCCACTTAGCTATGCTTAGCAAGGGTATATAAAAGATGATGATCTAGGCTCTCACTAATCATAGATGAATCATGTAAGAGTTAATAAGACAAGAGAGTGGGCAGAGGTTGCTAGAATGGATTGAGGTAGGCTTGATCCTTAGTTCTGCCCACTAGCTAAAGTGACTAAGGACCGATCCGTTGTTTAATTGATTGATCAAGTGATTCTACCTGGTTTCTTACTGGGTTATGGGACCAGTAAAGCCAATTAGATTAGCTGGCTCGTTGATTGGAAATATCGCTTACCCGTGCTTGCTGAGTCGGAGAAAGGCGGGATCGTAATATGAAACTCACGGGGTGGTCGCCAGACGTGGGGCCCACGTGGGGATGCGTTCCCGGGTTCGAGTAAGGATATTTCCGGTCTTTGGTCCAACTGATTGAAAGGTTGTTGCGGACAGCTGACGCAGCTGTACGTGACTGGGTGCTAGGTATCTCCTGCAGGATGTAAATTGATCCGGATCGCCACAACTCTTGGTTATGAGTGCACTTGATCAGGTGTTAAACATCGCAGAGGAAACAAGTTGAACTATTATATGTGAGTGATTCAAAATATTGTTTGATCCTAGTATCACTTGTATGAAAAAGTATTTAAAACCTAGTCGAATAGTTAATACCTAAATTGAGTTAAAACTGCCCGATAAGGACCCATTATTAGTAAGCTTTTCCGCAAAAGTTGAGTCAGCCAAATAACCACTAAAAAGCCTAATCATCCATCCTTGAGAGTCTTTTCTTTGGTAAGATGGTTAAGTCTTGCTGAGTAACTTCGTACTCAGGGTTCTCCGCTTTTCTGTTTTTCAGAGGATGCTCCACAACATGAAGGCGAAGAAGAGAGCCAGAAGCTCTAGAGCATCGGTGGTCCCGGATGTCTCTAGATGAATAAAATATTCTCGGGTTGTTATATCCCTTCAGTTGTATAAAACTAGTTTGTATTAAGATCTTAGTACTATGACTTGCAGTTAAGGTTGCTTCAAAACTCGGTTTGTAATAATTCGTATCTTTCCGTATTTATGTAGAAAGGTAATGCCTGTTGTGTTTTTCCAACTTGGTGTTGATCCTGAGCTATGGTTAAGAGAATGTTGTCAGTGGATGATTCGGGATGTCCCGGGGACACTCGACAGACTACCGGGTTTAAACTGTTTGAAGTGCGTGCAAGTATTATCCTGAGTTAGGGTGACTAGACGCACTTGAGCCAGTTTAAATTGGACGGTTCTGCCACACATGCCTTCTAATGAGATGGGACTAGGCAGCGAAAAAGCCCGAAAAAATTTCGGGCCTGCCCGAGCCCGCCCAGACGATTAATTTCATTTATTTTTCAACTAAAAAAGGACGGGAAGCCTGAGCCCGCCCACGGCCCGGCTTGAGCCCGGCCCAAAAACTTGGCCGAATTTGACCATGGGATGGGCGTGGGCACAAATTTTTGGCCCGAAATAAATCGGGCTTTTTCTCGATCCTGCCTGAATTAGGCCCGGCCCAGGTCTACATATACCTAGTACTTTTCACTATAAATCTAGTGATGCTTCGTGTTACCAGAGAAAAAAAAAGATACTTTCTCCATAAAAAAATAGTTTGGGAATCATATTTGTCTCACAAACACGGTTCCTAACTACTTTTTTCAGACAAAGGAAGTATATGTTAACAAATATTCTAGCAGAACTCTTTCTGATTAAATAAGATAAGCTTAAATAACATCAAACAAGGATAGCGTGACCTGCAACACCACACCACTACTCCCTCCGTCCCAAAATAGATGTCATTCTCGCTTCCCAATAAAAACAGTATATTTGAGCATTAACCAATTATATATAAAAGAATATTAATATTTATAGTACATCATTAGTACGATTAGATAGATATTTGAATCTAGCTTTTTAACAAATTTATTAGAGATATAAATATTACATATATTTTTCTACAAATTGAGTCAAAGTTGAGAAAGTAACACGTGCACGCATTCCATAACGTCATCCTTTTAGGGACGGAGGGAGTACTCGTTAGCTCCCGAATGCCGGTAGGTGGATAGGGAATCTTGCGTGCGCAGTGGGTAGAGGAGGAGGTGGGCTCATGGAGTGGGAAAAAATAATTTTTTCTAGTATGCGTGTTATGTGAGGGAGATGAATAGGAAAGATGAAAATAGATTTTTAGAGATACGTGTTTTACAAGGAGATAAATAGAAAATAAAAGGTAATTTTAAATCGAACATGGCCGACACGAGCACGATGTGCCATGTGAAAAGATCGAAATCAAGTGTCGATGTGCCATAGCCGGCGGCACTACATCAGTCATCAGCACCGCACGCCCGCACGTGCCGCGCGTGGATGTGTAAGAAAAAAGATTGACACGAGAAAAAGAAAAAGTCTCTTGGCTTTAGGGATGAAAGTGGGATGAGAAAATCCTGTTCCGACCGACACCGTTTTCGTATTATGACACCGTTTCCTTACCGTTCCTGTTTTTAGAAAAGCATAAAAATAGTTATTTTTGAATAATTTTATAGCCGTATTTTACCGTTTTTATTTCTATTAGTTTTATAAATATGGGAAAATCCCATTCCTAACCGACATGAATTCCGTATTTTAATACCATTTCTCGATCATTCCCGATCGTTTTCGTCCCTACTTAGCCTTTGCGCCTTTTGCGGTTTCGCCACTGATGTCTGGACGTCTCGCAACACAATTGTACTGTACGGGTTTCGCCACTGATGTCTGACGTCTCGCTCCACGCAACAACACAATTGTACTGTAAGCAACGGCGCAGCCGGCTCTGGTTTTAGACGAACAGTGCAGTGAGTGGGGTGAATAGAAAAAATTTGTCGGAGACTTTTTATATTCCTCTTTCTCTCCGTCTCTCGCTTGCCCCAACCGCAACAGCTTTTCCCGAGCCGCAACGAGTGCACGGCCCGCTGCCGCTGCCGCAACTAGTCCACCGCCGCGATGGCCTCCCGATCCGCCGGGGCCGTCGGGCTCCTCGTCCTCCTGGCCACCGCCGCCGCTGTCGCCGCCGTGGAGGGGGAGTGGCGGGAGGAGCAGGTGCGGGACCGGGTGCCGCGGGTGCCGGGGCAGGGCTTCAACACCAGCTTCGCGCACTACGCCGGGTACGTCACCGTCAGCGAGCCGCGCGGCGCCGCGCTCTTCTACTGGTTCTTCGAGGCCGAGACGGACCCGGGGTCCAAGCCCCTCGTGCTCTGGCTCAACGGAGGTACGCACGGCACCACCAGTCCACCACCGACCCACCCGGCCGCGCGCGTGCTTTCATTCCGTATTTCCGTTTGGTATTACTGTATGTGAACTCTGATGACGCGTACGATTCGTGCTTGCGGCTAGCGATTTGGGTCATGGATGGCCCCGTTTTTTTGGTTTGGGGAACCGAGGACTGGTGATCTGACGTCTTCAGCTTGTTTGGGAACGGGGGACTGTGCCTTGCGTGCGAGTGCGACTGCACGAGTACATATATTTTGTGGCGTCTCATTCCAACTAGGATGCCACGTCTGGGGATTGACTTGGGTGTTTGCACATCCTGATTCCTGAAGGGGTGTAGCGATGTAATTTAGAAGATAATCTCGTAAACTTATCGGCCGAAAACTCCTTTTTAACTACAAATAGCAGCAGTGTACTTTTCTCCACCCACCCTTTTAACTATAAGTAGCAGTAGCTATGATATTTCTGTATCAATTGTCTCTATATTGATACAAAGGCTGGCTGTGAATTAGCAGAAAGGTTACCCTTGTACTATTGATAAATTTATCCAGGCTATGTTCCTCTTTACTCGAGTTTATCTGTCGTAAAAAAGTCAGTTAAGTTACTGAGTGTAATCTTCCAGGGCCTGGATGCTCGTCGATTGCCTATGGACTTGGAGAAGAAGTGGGACCTTTCCATGTTAATGCAGATGGAAAGGGGGTACATATGAATCCTTATTCTTGGAACAAAGGTACCAGCCAATTAAATTAACTTTGTCCATGTACAGTACTGCCATTTTTTGTTTCCAATTTCTCGATGTGCTGTTATGTAACCCTCCCCGCATTTGAAATTTGGCTAGGTAGCTTTGGTGACATTGGCATTTTTAAATGCTGAGGTCATGTTTCCTTTAAAAGAATAAGTAAAAGAATGGAAAATCAAATGCTGAATCGTCCATGTTTCACTTGTAAATTGATAGGTTGTGCATCCTTAAATTATAAGCTCAACCTTCTTGGCATAAATTATTTGCTTTGGATGAACAATTGATTCCAGCTCTGTTAGATGGAAAGTGCAACTTCACCTTAAATTGAGAAATATTTTCATATTGCTCATAATCATATTGAATAAAACATTAGTTTCAGTCTTATAATACTTTCTTATTTTACGAAAAGTGCAAGCGTTACTTTTCTGTAGCTAAGATTACCAGTTCTTTTATTTCCCCCCTTGAATGATAGCTGTGTACCATTCATCAATATTTAATGGAAGAAAATAATAGCTCATCGATTCTTATACACTGTTGAACTCCAGATTTATCTCTGAATGACAGATTTGTTAATAGTCTCGTTTATTTTGCAGTTGCGAATTTATTGTTTCTTGATTCACCTGTTGGTGTTGGTTATTCATATTCAAACACCACTGATGATATTACAAGTAATGGGGATGCGAGGACAGGTACTGTAATCCTTGCCCTATATTATCTAGTTTACATGAGATTCCTTATCCTGAATGCAGTGTCATTAGATTTTGCTCGCTGATTCTCTCAAAGTTTTACAGCCAAGGATTCTTTGGCGTTTTTACTGAAGTGGCTTGAACGTTTTCCTCAGTACAAGGGGCGTGAATTTTATTTGACAGGAGAGAGTTATGCTGGTGAATAGCTTTTTTCTATGACCTTCCATTTCATGTGTATCAGCAACTTTGTTTTTGCTAAAAAAATCACAAAACTTTGATGGAACTCCAATTTGGTTAGGTCACTATGTTCCTCAATTGGCTCAAGCCATAAAAAGGTACCATGAGGCCACCGGTGACAAATCAATCAATTTAAAGGGCTACATGGTATGGTTTTAATAATGCTGCCTTTACTTCTCCAATGCCACCATGCAATTTGATAATTCAATCTCAGGAAGAACACTTTTTTGTTGGCCAAGTTGGATATTTCTAGTCATATCTGTAATTTATTCTGCAGTTTTTTGTTGTCCCTTATGTCCAGTGTCTTTATTTTTTATTTTTATTGATAAAATAACCTTGAAATTTTGATTTGTAAATTGGGTACATACCTGCTGTGGTCAATGAAAATTGGATGCTTACCTTATGCAGTGGTGGATTGACCTTTAGCTGTTGCCTATTTAGATGATGTTATGCTAATTATTATGTTTCCTCTTTGTCTTTGTTTTCTTGGCACATATCAAAGGAGACCATTTGATAGCTTTCCTTCAACTTCTTTTTTCCCCCATTTATGACTATATTTTCATCAGTGGAGCTATAAACTATACGACTGTAAATAATTAAGTGGCCATAAGTATATTATCTGTATGGAGATGTACTTTGAACTGTATCATGGTGCATTAAACTAGAAACCAGAATTTAGTCTTGTTTCATTGTATCCAAGGCATTTCATGCAGGTAGGAAATGCTCTCACTGATGATTTCCATGACCACTATGGGATATTTCAATTCATGTGGACTACTGGTTTGATCTCCGATCAAACATACAAGCTGCTGAACATTTTCTGTGACTTCGAGTCCTTTGTGCATACGTCTCCACAGTGTGACAAGATTCTAGATATTGCTAACACTGAAGCTGGAAACATCGATTCGTATAGCATCTTCACACCTACATGCCATTCAACTTTTGCCTCCTCAAAGAACAAAGTGATGAAAAGGCTACATGTAAGTTTTTGAGATGCAAAACTCAAGCGATGTTACGTAATTTCAATCTATACCTTATACGAGCAAGGAGCACTTGCATTGCAATGAATCTCATATAAAGTTAGTGTAAGTCCTAAACACTTGTGTTGACCTTTTCATCATACATAGGTAGACATATCTGATTTTATAATTTTATAATTTTATATTATAAGCAGTATTTATTAATATCATAGATTATATGAATTATCTATTGAAGATCTGATTATCTGAATGCCACACCAATACATGATGAAAATTCTCCAAGGCACCATGGCCACCACCAACTCTATTTCTTATACTAGTAAAGATCTATCATATCAATGCATTTTGACTCAGCTGCATATTCATATGTAAGTTGCATGGCTACTGTTTTCTTTCCAGAAAATGAAAAGGGATATTGCAACTCAGTGTTTTCATTTACTCTTTTTTTTACAAAAAAAATCTTAAAGGAGTTCCCCATTTAGGTTCCACGGTTCACAATTTGGAGCACATGTATATTGTTCTAAATGGATTGAGACATGAGGCTTTTAAAGCAAGATAGAAAATTTAAAAGGAAAAATTAGAAGTCCACTACAATGTGGTGACTGTTGAGAAGTACTGGATTCAGTTTGGCATCTAGTTCTGGCATGGATCCACAGATTTAATTTTGTGAATGCTGATGTACGTTGTCGATTCTGTGTTCAGTAGTGCAAATGGGTACTTGTGATATTTAAACTGTTACCGTTCATGAACCGACAGTTCCACTTATCTTCTGTATATCTGATTCATGGGCATGATTTCTTTTGTATAGTCTGTTGGAAAAATGGGGGAGCAGTACGATCCATGCACGGAAAAGCATTCAACTGTGTACTTCAATCTTGCTGAGGTCCAAAAGGCGCTTCATGTTAATCCAGTGGTTGGAAAATCAAAATGGGAGACATGCAGGTAACTGTTATTATCGCATTTTAGGCATCTGATGCTGTCATTACCCTGACACGTTGGATCATGAATTCTTCTTCATGAATTGACAAGCACTTCAGCTTACACATTTTTATCCTCGATTACTTGGTTCTTATACTTTTTTAATTGTAGTAATACTGTTTATTTTGGCAAGATAAAAGATTATTGATTTTATTTTCCACCACATGCTGTATGGTTAATTGGTTGTTGATCTTACTATGGCTACAAGGTTTTTTTTTTAAAAAAAATGTACTAGCAACTCTACTGTTACATGTTTATGCTTTTCAATATGAATATGCATTACTTGGACTAGATTTTCATTCCTCAAGGTTACTTCATAATTTGTACTAACTGAACTGGACAGATGAATGCCAATGACACAATATACCGATAAGCATATTAAGAAACATGTTTCTTTTCTCATCTATCTTTTAACATTATATTTTGGGACTGATATTTTCCACAGTGAAGTTGTTAATACTCATTGGAGGGACTGTGAAAGATCTGTGCTGCATATCTATCATGAGCTTATACAGTATGGCCTTCGTATATGGGTGTTCAGGTGATTCCTAACTCTGTTGACATTTAAAAGACAGGATGCAATCCCATCCAAACGACTCTTATGTGTTCTTTAGCAGAGTTTTAAGAATCAATTTGGTTTGCCCTAAAAAATGATGAACTGGTTTGGTTTCGTGGCTCATCTAAAAAAATGGCTAGAAATTTGTTGTGTAATACGTGCACAGCTGAATTCTACCTTCAGTACTATTCCAATTAACATGGTTGCATGCTGTCACCATGATGTAACACTTTTCAAGGAACTAGTTTATTTGTTTGTCTGAAGATTAAGTGTATTACATAAATTAAAGATAGAGATGCTTTTTCTAATTTTTTTGTATCAAATTTTCTTCAGTGGAGATACGGATGCAGTGATTCCAGTGACATCAACTAGATACAGCATTGATGCTCTCAAGCTTCCAACAGTAACTCCATGGCATGCTTGGTATGATGATGACGGAGAGGTAGGGCCTTTCTCACCTCAACCTATCCGTATTGGTAGTAGTGGCTGGAACCTATACATGTTCAAATTTGTGGTTTGTTAGTGCATACTTTTTCATTGTTGTAAGTGCCCGTTAGGCATTAGCACATCTCTCTTACCTTTAAAGCAGAACAAATTCATGCCACCAGAGTCATCCATGCCATCAGAGCTATATTGTCCATTTTTACTAAAAGAAAAGAAGTAAATAATTATGTAATTCGTAAAATAGACCTTCAGATGTCCTTTTCTGTTTCCTATCCATTACCTCTGCCTTAGACATTTATACATGATATGGCACCTCTTCCCAATGCAATTCACTGTATAATATTTTATTTGAGAACCCATCTTAGTTTTGATTGCAAAAGTTTAATCTCAACTCATTGATATTACAAGTTTTAATTTATAGATAAATATATCGGTAGCGATGTACAGTAGTTCACAATCCATTCTAGATAGTTCCATAGTTGGTTTTTTACATGCTACTCATATTTTGAGATTTTATGGAAATTAATGGTAGGGAAGTGAAGCACTGGATCTAGGACTCTAGCTTCTTGCAGAGAGAAGTCTCACAATCTGCATTGATACTCCTAAGGCGTTTTAATTCACAAGATACCCATCTACTTTGTTTCAGACATAACATGGGGCATTGCTAACCTATCATTGAGTCTGTTAAGCATAAGCACATGGTCTTGGACCTGTGGAAGTATGTACATATACCCTACTTGACCACCTAAGTCAGATAGGATTTTTTTTCTCGAACACGCAGGAGAACTGTGTATCATTATTTTAAGAAGAGTACAGATAGGGAATTCCCAAATCTTCTTAGTCGCATCCTACTTGTAATATTGTTCTTTTCGAATAGAACCGACTGTATTTTATTGTCGCTTGCATTGTAAAGTCCCTTTGTCATTTGTGAGTTTCTTGCTCCAAAATATGTTCTTCCCTGGAGTATACATTATCCATTCTCAATTTCTGATTTCTTGTATGTTTGAACAGGTTGGTGGCTGGAGTCAAGGGTACAAGGGACTTACCTTTGTGACCGTGAGGGGTGCAGGCCATGAAGTTCCTCTTCATCGGCCCAAACAGGCTCTCACACTGATCAAATCATTCTTGACTGGGAGTCCGATGCCCGTGCAATCCAGTGCACACAGTGACATGTAACCTGTACTGCCACAACTGATTCAAGAGATGGTCATCATCAAAGTTCCTCTCAATCCAGTCATTTGTTTGAACCCTACTTGTTCTGCAACTAGCTATATCTGTTTATGTATGAGAACTACTGTTGTCACGGCACCAGTTACCATAGCTGTTTATTTATCGGCTCTGCTGGTGCTTGATGCCAATTATCCCCTCAAGAAAATTGGGGCAAAACTGGAGAATAGTTTTTGTTGACATGGAACTGATACAGCGTGATGTACTGTTAATGTTACTGTGAGCGTAAGAATAAACTTGCATCAGTGTCACAGTACTGTATTAGGAAACACTGTATCCGTCCTAGGTGTGTTTTCTGATGTTTGCAACAATGGCCCAGACTTGGATAACTGTAAGACCCATGTGTGCTGTAATATTTCCACTTCAGAGGTCTTCAATCTTCATGGTTCACATACACATGCCTCTCTGATGAACTGCGGTGAATGATTCGTTGCTGTCCAGAACTGCAAAGTTATTGCAGCAACCTCCACAAGACCATGATGACAAACCACCACCATACCACTAGACCAAGTTGTTCGATAGGTGGCTGCAGTGCTACACAGACAGTGGACATGTATTAGCAGGTGATAAACCTCATGTTCTGAAGCTGGAATGGTAACAATAACATCATCATTCATGTTTGATCACAACAAGATACCCAGCATTGGTCATCAGCATTCTGACCATGGGAATGGAAGGCAGATATTGATTTTTTGGATAATGGATCTGAAACTCTTGATATGATATTGTGGCGCATAATTAATAGTTGATACAAGTATCTTGGTAAGAATATTCATCCCCGTATCGTGTCCGTGATCTTATACCCTAGTTTCATACTCGTCATTGAATCATTCTTCAGATGATTCCACTTATGGTTCAGCCCAAATTGATCAGACCTTTTCGAATTTGGCTTCAAAAGCATAAAACAGTTAACGTATTGTTAAGATCACACCCTCAACTCTTTCAACTTTTCTGTTCCGCAGGATTTATGAATTGTTCCTGTAGGCTGCAGACAAATAACTACTGTTGTTCATTCCTGTCATGCGCGACGTGTTTCCAGATTCACGGAGCACACTAGCTGTCACCATCAGCTGTAAAATTTGCACTATACTTTGCTAACCCTTTCTCAGATGTGTAACCAATCCTTTATAGAAAGCAGCAACTATAGCCCTCGATACATACAGAGGTATGCAGAGCTTATTCTTCTCTACATGCTTGTGCATATCGTTTTTCAGGTTTTAGTGTCACCACTTATTGAAAGTTTGAAACATCATCCTCCACTGGAGAAAAGCCAAGGCACATTCTTGCCCTTTTATCTTTAGGCACCTTACTTTTTTGTTCCTTTTCTTTTCCTGCTAGTCGTGCATTTTGATGTGTGTATGTTTTGATTGTCAATTTCTCTCCGACCAAGATTAGCACTAAAGACGTAAGGAAAGTCATTGTGCAGAGGGAGCACTAAGCATTGATATTGTGCACTTAGCTTTTAACAGCTTCATTACTTGTATGATACATTTTAATTGGTTTCTTGTTTTCTGTTAACGTCTAGTTGCAATTTGATAGTTTCGTTACATATATGTTTAATTCCAGTTAGGAAGTGGCAACAAAACACACAAGTCCTTGATCCTCCTTTCTTCCATTAAAAAGTTATATTGGATAGACTTTCTGATCAAGTCCTCCTTACTACCTTGGCTGTCATTTTCCTCCAAAGAGATTAAAAAAAACAAGGGCTTTGGCAATTCAAACTGACAGGAGTAAGAATTACACATTACTTTCAGCAAGGACTATTTATTAGAAAATACTCATTGAGAATTTGTGTTTTTCAGCACCATGAGATCTATAACGGTAGTTATTGTATGCTGGCTGTCTATTTTCTGGCTGCATTTTGCTACTAGCCAAGATATTTGCCTATGCTTGTTGCTCTCATCATTCTTGCAAGTTTGACCTCCACATCTCCATGACCCATTTTCACCTTCCAGTCAAGTAACTTTTTCCTCAGTCGCTTTCTGTCCATTGTAAATATTGTTCAGCTTGTCGACTCAACACCACTACCTCTAATAAACTCAGCATCGAAGGCGGCACTGTGGGCACACCTAGTCTAAGAGCATGATGTGTTGACTCGCAGATGTTACTTCAATTGAGAAGTAACAAGCTACGACTCAAGAGACGATGCATTTTTCCAGCATAAAGTTGCTTCTTGTTGTTCCAGTCGTGACCTCGTGGTCCTCCTTGTTATATGCTTTCTCACCAAATATGATATACCCATTTTGTCTCTTGTACAGGATAATGCATTGGAATCAAAAGAAGTCGAACCAGGTAAGTAAGCTAACAATTAGTTAAATTATATGCACGATGAACATATAGAAACCGTATCAACATCTCTGTATGCCATAAATTTTTAATATTCAATGGCTATGAGAAGTCTATTTTTCTGCCTAGACAATGCACATTGTATGAGAACTACATGACTACATATTTCTGGGAGGAAGGTATGTCAAAATTTTCTTCAAAGCTTAAGTAGACAAAGTGGACTGTATTCTGTGAAAAGAAACAGAATGGCAGTACATTTACCAAAGCATCCAATGTTTTCCAGCAATTTGTGTAGAGAACTGAAACTTTCAACTAAAGATTTGGGAATTCATCTCTCTTTTACTTTCAGTTGGCACTGTAAATCTTCTGTCCAACAACCTATCATGTTGCTGTGAGCAGTGTGAGGCCATAAAGATCGAGCGGCCGTCTGGACGGCGTTAGACGCTGGTAATCAGTCGATAAGTGGTGTGATTGTACTTCGACCTTCACCACTTACCCCACCAGGCCTCTTTTCAGTTTTCACCACCCTTGGCGTTGTTGGCCATTTCCTCGACAGCCCGACACGTGCCAATAAGCCTCCCTTGCCACTTCTGCTGTGGCTCAGCTTCGGTGCTTCCACTGGACGGGGTCGCGTCATGTCTGCATGCGACCCTTTTCGCTGCAGAGTTCGAAGTGACTCGTAGCTTTCGGTGTCCGATTCTGAGATGGTCAGCTGCAGTAGCTTCGTTGCTTTGCATGGTCCCGTCCAGGGTCACCATCCGAGCAGACAGGCCTCCCCAACCGCACCATAGCCACCACACCAAGCTCAAAAAAAAAAAAAACCGTATCAACGGGACGCCGCGTCACACCGCAACACAAGCACGCATCGTTTGCCGCTTGGACATGTACATGACGTACGAAAGCATGCTAGTAGCTGATAGGAGAGGGAAACGTACCGTATGCATATGCTACCAGAGTGTGACCTGGCCGGCCGGCTTTCATTTTCTCCTGGGTGCAAATCATAGTTTAGACGCCGCTAATGGCACGCGTGTTAGGGCTTAATCCCACCCAGGATCCGACTCGTCACCCACAGATGGTGATCATGCGCACGCTTTAGGCTTTACCTCTCGTGCAGGACTCCTTGGAGCCGCCGGGGTCGGGGCCGACTTGTTAGTTTATGTGAGATTGCGTGTGCGGTTCAATGGGTTGGGTTGGTTTCATATCGGAAAATGACAAACCCCGCGTGTCAACTTGTTAGAGTTTGTTTAAAGGGGAGGTTTCATGAGGCAAAATCAAGAAATGGTGCAAACACTTTTGTTTTGGGTGATCATATCGCTCGTTTTTCGGCTTCAATTCAATAACCTAAACCGGAGTGCTCGCCAATATAAATGGGTTAATCTGATTTGTCCTTACGGTTCATTCATCAACACGTGGCACGAACAAGATCTTTAGTTCGGAGGTATATCGTATATGTACCGAGGCGTGAAGAAACTAAACTCGTGTTAGTTTGACACGTGGCTTTAATGATAAGCAAACCTATTATACGTTTGACATTGACGAGGATAACTATGAAACTCTCCCCAGGTGAGCTTATCAAATGATCAATCACCAAACCGTGCGCGTGCCCACACCCTCTTATCCCAAGTCAACTATTTGGCGCCAAAGCTGCAGTCCCCCTTTCAAGTTTCAACTGCAGTTAGGCAGCCACCTTCCCGCCTTTTTTTCCCTTCCTCGTATCTTCTCCAGCTACTGCTCCTTCGGCCCCTTCCTCTCCCTCCTCCTGTTCACCATAAAACCACGGCATTGTAGCAGACGACGTTGCTATCAATGATCACTGAATCCACCTCGTCTTTCGGCCACCATGGCCAAATTGCTCATCCCAATCATCATCATCTTCCATGTCGGCCTCGTGCCGATCGCTGTCGCTGCTGCCGCCGCCGCACCACCAGCAGTGCCCGGCGACGACCGGTCCGCGCTCCTCGCGTTCATGTCGAACATCTCGTCTGACCCCGGCGGCGCCCTCGCCGGCTGGGGCCGCTCGCCGGAGTTCTGCAACTGGACGGGCGTCGTCTGCGGCGGCCATGGCCGGCGTCGTGTCGTCACGCAGCTGGTGCTCAGCGGCAAAGGGCTGAGCGGCGTGATCTCGCCGGCGCTTGAACACCTGTCTTTCCTCACGGTTCTAGATCTGTCCAGCAATGGTTTCTCCGGCGAGATCCCGCCGGAGCTCGCCGCGCTGTCGAGGCTGACGCAGCTGAGCTTGACCAACAACCTCCTCGAAGGGACGATCCCCGCCGGGGTCGGCTTCCTCAAAAGGCTCTACTACCTCGACCTCAGCGGCAACCAGCTCACCGGCGGCATACCGGAGACGCTCTTCTGCAACTGCTCCTCGCTGCAGTACCTTGACCTCGCCAACAACTCCCTCGCCGGCGACATCACCTACTCCGACGAGTGCCGTCTCCCGAGCCTCCGGTACCTCCTCCTCTGGTCAAACGACCTCTCCGGCGCCATCCCGGCGGCGCTGGCCAACTCCTCCATGCTCGAGTGGATCGACTTCGAGTCCAACTACCTCTCCGGCGAGCTCCCCTCTCAGGTGTTCGACAGATTGCCTCGGCTCCAATACCTCTACCTCTCGTACAACAACCTCTCCAGCCACGACGGGAACACCGACCTCGACCCTTTCTTCCACTCCCTGAGCAACTGCACTCACCTACAAGAGCTCGAGATCGCCGGAAACGACCTCGGCGGCGAGCTGTCCCCTTTCGCCGGCGAGCTCCCACGAGCTCTCCGGCAACTCCACCTCGAGGACAACGCCATCTCAGGCTCCATCCCACCCAACATCTCCGTCCTCGTCAACCTCACGTACCTCAACCTCTCCAACAACCTGCTCAACGGCTCCATCCCGCCGGAAATGTCCCACATGCGGCGGCTCGAGCGGCTGTACCTGTCGAACAACCTCCTCTCCGGCGAGATCCCCGAATCCATCGGCGAGGTACCCCACCTCGGCCTCGTCGATTTCTCCGGCAACCGTCTCGCCGGAGCGATCCCGGACACGTTCTCCAATCTCACCCAGCTCAGGCGTTTAATGCTCCACCACAACCGTCTCTCCGGCGCCATCCCTCCCAGCCTCGGCGACTGCCTCAACCTTGAAATCTTGGACCTCTCCTACAATGGCTTGCAAGGCCCCATCCCTCCGTACGTCGCCGCTCTGAGCAGCCTCAAACTGTACCTGAACCTGTCCAACAATCACCTGGAGGGGTCTCTGCCACTCGAGCTGAGCAAGATGGACATGATCATGGCGCTCGACCTGTCGGCGAACGAGCTCGCCGGCACGATCCCGTCGCAGCTCGGCAGCTGCGTCGCGCTCGAGTTCCTCAACCTCTCCGGCAACGCGCTCCGTGGCGCGCTCCCGTCGTCCGTGGCGGCGCTGCCGTTCCTCCAGGTGCTCGACGTGTCGTGCAACGTGCTCTCGGGCCCACTCCCCGTGTCCTCCCTCCAGCTGTCCACGTCGCTCCGGGAGGCCAACTTCTCGTACAACAACTTCTCCGGCGTCGTGCCGCACGCCGGCGTGCTCGCCAACCTCTCGCCGTCGGCGTTCTTCGGCAACCCCGGCCTCTGCGCCGGCATTGCCGCCGCGTGCGAGCTGAAGCATGCTCGCCGCCGGCGACCGTTGGTCCCCGCCGTCGTTGGCATCGTCGCCGCCGTGTCACTCATGCTCACCGCCGTTGGTTGCCGGTCCATGGTGACCGCGGCGAGGGCGAAGCAGAGGTCAGGGCGCCACTCGTCGTCGTCGATGCGGCTCGTCGGAGTTGAGGACGAAGTGGAGAGGGAGCACCCGAGGATATCATACCGAGAGCTCTTCGAGGCGACGGGTGGCTTCGTGCAGGAAGGTCTGATCGGCGCGGGCCGGTTCGGGCGGGTCTACGAGGGGACGCTACGTGGCGGCGCGCGTGTGGCTGTGAAGGTGCTCGACCCGAAGGGAGGCGGCGAGGTCTCCGGCAGCTTCAAGAGGGAGTGCGAGGTGCTGAGACGGACACGGCACAAGAACCTCGTACGTGTGATCACCACGTGCAGCACGGACAGCTTTTACGCGCTCGTGCTCCCCTTGATGCCCAAAGGTAGCCTCGACGGCGTCCTCTACCCTCACGGCGACGACGGCGGCGACAATGGCGGTGGCGGTGGACTCGACTTTTCCCAGATCATGGGCATTGTGAGCGACGTCGCGGAGGGGATGGCATACCTGCACCACTACGCGCCGGTGAGGGTCGTGCACTGCGACCTCAAGCCCAGCAACGTCCTCCTCGACGAGGAGATGCGTGCCGTGATCTCCGACTTCGGCATCGCACGGCTCGTCAACGGTGAAGCCAGCAGCACCAGCGACGAGTCCGCCCCGTGCAACTCCATCACCGGACTCCTGCAAGGCTCTGTTGGGTACATCGCGCCTGGTACGTTCTCTTCTCCATGCACACGTGTATATGCATGCATGCATAAGATGAGTCGATGACAATGACACTGATAGCATATATACATATATGTGCATGCAAATATAATTATATATATGTATATAGTTATATATATGTATAATTATATAGTTATGCACTAATACTGTGACTAATTGCCGTTGTTTTCATCTTGATTAGAGTATGGATTAGGAGGGCATCCATCGACGCAGGGAGACGTGTACAGCTTCGGGGTGATGCTGCTCGAGCTGGTGACGGGCAAGCGGCCAACGGACGTGATCTTCCACGAGGGTCTGACGCTGCACGACTGGGTGAGGCGGCACTACCCGCACGACGTCGCGTCCGTCCTCGCGCCCGCGCCGTGGCGAGAGCGCGCGCTGCAGTCGCCGGAGGCGGCGGCCGAGGTGGCCGCCGTCGTCGAGCTCATCGAGCTCGGGCTCGTGTGCACGCAGCACTCGCCGGCGCTGCGACCCACCATGGCCGACGTCTGCCACGAGATCACCTTGCTCAAGGAGGACCTCGCTCGCCACGGCGGCCGCCGCTCGTTCTCGACCAAGGACTCGCTGTTCTCCAACTAATTAAAGTTTTGTTACATGGAATTATATTGTTTAGAGATGAATCCATCAGTGTGCACGCACGCGGCACGCCACAGGCCACCAGGAAACATCGATGCGATGCCTGCTAGCTAGCTGTTTTCGTGGTGGTGGATTGGATGGGTCGTCGTCTCCCTCACCTCCGGCCGCCACCACCATGGCTTTGTTTATTCCATGGTTGGGAGTCGCCTACTACTAAACTAGTGCTGATTCTTTGAGTTGTTAATTCTGCAATGGAGGGGGCAGGGCACTCGATTGAATCTCTCTGCTGTGTTGCAAACATGTCGGACTCCATTAGCAGTTTAGGAAGCGAAAAGGCTCTTGAGTTAGGTCATAATTCAGGTGCTAACGATCAAAGCATAAACAAAACCAAGTAGTACCCGACAGATCATGGTCGATCGGCGATGTCGTTCGATGCATCTGATGAATGAGCATGTGTATGGTTGTACGAATATAATGCCCTCTTCACCACCAACATATTGTATAATGTTGTTGGAGATTTGACAGGAACTTCCGTGTTCTAATCGTGGAGATCAATTAGGCTTTTTAATCAGCACGCCTGCTAGCTTTAATGCAGTCAACTTGCTGATGTGCTATAGAATTCAGAAAGTGATAGACACATTGGTTAATTACACAGTTATACATGATCAAGAAAGTCGTACATTATTGGATCACATTTTGTTATTGTTGTGGGGTTTTGACCTGGGTATATATAAACCCTAACTACGACTAGCGAAGATACGATCTGCGTGTGCATAAGCGCCCTGGATTACTTTGCTCTAAGTCAGAAACTAAAGCAAAAAGGCTTTCAGGATATGAATTAGTATATGGTGTATCAATCTTTCAGGTGTGGATGGTATGATACAATGTGTATACTTTCACACTTAATTAGTTTGTGACATTGCATGTATCAACAGCTTGATTGAACTGACGTATTATGCTAAAGTATCCATAAACAAATAAAGCTGTTGCTGGCATAATCACAGCAGCAAGCAAATTAAAGATTGATGTGATTGTAACTAGCTAAGTGATTTCTAATTCATAGTGCACTTGGCTTGTCTTTTTGTTCTTTTTCGTACAAAAGATGGTACAACCCCTTTTGCAAGAGTAAATATAAATTAAAATGTAGATATCAACACCAGAAACTTACGACCATGCATGCATTTCCCAGTGCATCCATCTAAGGCTATGATCATCTTATCTTCTGCAAAATCGATAGCGTAATGCAGCCATGCATGTGGCATCACAGCAGCAGAAGCAAAGCTGTGATGGTTGAGGTCATCATGGGCTCATCAGGCGGCATTACCCATCTTCCATCAGATACATCTGGTAAAAATACTCTCGCGCCTCATAATCTGGTGCTCACACAAAAACACAATTTTACCGTGCATGCTAGTACATTTTCTTTTGTTGCCCTGACTCTGACTGTCAGACATCAAGAATGTGTGAATGCACAATGGCCTATGCAAGCCTAATCCTCTAGAGGAGGTTTGACCTAACTCCATTTAAATTGTATTTTCTAGATTGCAACAATCTAGAGTTGAACCACACAAGTTGATCTCTTTGTGTGGAAGAATCTGTGCCACCCTTTCCTATTCGAAAACCAGGCTAAAAAGACCCCTATATCCCCTAAAGATTAGCCTAATAGACCCAGCTTTCGGAGCAATGGCGGTCCACACCACAAACACGCATCTTAACCACCACCTAGCTTACACGGGTCTTGTCTAACAAGGCAACGGGACAAATGTAGAACAGTTTCACCATGGACGCGTGCAAATCTTCGGTGGCCCCATGCGTTCGCACGCACGGTACTTTTTTTTGTACGCGCGCTCACGGCACAGAGAGACATGCATGATTGCGCGCCCACTAATCACCCTGTCTAATCCACCCGGCTAATCACAAATGGTAATGGTGAATTGGTGATGTTCCAATATAGCCATATATATAATCAAATCAAGGAGAGTGTAAAATGATGTTTGAAACTATATCTCCCAATGTATAATTTTATATAATGATTTTATAGGCAAAAATAGCATTTAATTTCATGACTTATAAAGCGTTGATATTCGTGTACAAATAGTTTCATCTAGAGAAAACTGGTTTCTCTTATCTTTTCTTAAATTTCATGTCATGTTATCTGAAATCCTACTTGGCATTGGCAATTGATGAGAATATGAAACTCTCCACTAGGATTTCCTCGTTCGTGTGCTAATCTGCTTCGGTTAGATTCCACCTGGGGGTGTATCCATACAGAAGGGCCCCACGTTTCAGTGAAACATTGTAGGTATGGAGCCAGTCATGTTGGGACACGTGTCCCAGGATGCAAAGTCAAAAACTTGGCGCCAATGTGTAACGGCTGCAGCCAGACGGCAGTTAGGCAGGGATGTCCCCCTTTTCCCTCCCTTTAAAATTCCCTGCGGTGTAGCAAACGTTGCTATCACCAAGCATTTGCTCTCCAGTGTCCTGAGCTCCATCTCCAGCACCTCATGCTTCCATGGAGGCTACACCGATCTCCGCCGCCATCTTCGCCTTCCTTCTCGTCTTCCTCCTCCATGGCCCAAGCCCAACTCTTTCCGCAGGCGGTTCGGATGATCGCTCTGTGCTTCTGTCCTTCAAGTCTGGTGTCTCTAGTGATCCCAATGGAGCACTAGCTAACTGGGGTTCACCCAATGTGTGCAATTGGACCGGCGTCGCTTGCGACATGGCGTCGAGGCGTGTGGTGAAGCTGATCCTTACAAATCGGAATCTCGCAGGTGAGGTCTCTCCTGCACTCGGCAACCTCTCCCACCTCAACATACTCAACCTCTCAAGAAACCTCTTCACCGGGAGGGTTCCGCCGGAGTTGGGGAACCTCTTTCACCTCACTTTACTAGACATGTCGCTGAATTCATTTGTTGGGAGAGTCCTTCCAGAGCTTGGAAACCTCTCTAGCCTCAACTACTTTGACCTCTCTGGAAACTATTTTGTTGGAGGTGTGCCACCGGAGCTTGGGAACCTCTCCAAACTGAAGCAATTGAGCATTGGTGGCAACAGTTTGGAGGGGCCAATTCCGGTTGAGCTCACACGCATTCCGAACCTGTTTTACCTCAACCTTGGTGAAAACAACTTGTCAGGGCATATCCCAGAGGCCATCTTCTGCAACTTCTCCAAATTGCAGTACATTGATCTCTCCTCCAATTTCCTTGTTGGCAGGATCCCCATCCGAGGGGATTGCCCACTTCCTGACCTGATGTTCTTGGTCTTGTGGTCGAACTACCTCGTCGGCAGCATCCCGCCATCGATATCCAACTCGACAAAGCTCAAATGGCTGATGCTAGAGAACAACTACCTCACCGGTGAGCTACCGTCCAATGACATGTTCGGCAACATGAACAACTTGGAGCTTCTGAACCTCTCATTCAACAACCTAGAGAGTCCAGAGAACAACACCAACCTTGAGCCTTTCTTTGCCTCCCTGACAAACTGCACCAGCTTGAAAGAGCTTGGCATCTCCTGGAACAGTATCGCCGGCACGATACCGCCGCTTGTCGGTCGCCTCTCCCCCAAACTCGAGCAGCTCCACTTTGAGTACAACAAGATCTTCGGCCCGATCCCAGTCAACCTCACCGACCTCTCAAACCTCACCACCCTCAACCTTTCCCACAATCTCCTCAATGGCTCTATTCCACCGGGCATCGCTGCCTTGAACCGGCTAGAGCGGCTGACCCTCTCCAACAACCAGCTCTCCGGCGAGATCCCACCGTCGCTCGGCACGATCCCACGGCTAGGGCTGATCGACCTCTCACACAACAGGCTCACCGGAACCATCCCGGCCACGTTCTCCAACCTCACACAGCTGCGCGTGCTCGTGCTCGGCCACAACCTTCTCTCAGGCACTATACCTCCAAGCCTTGCCCAATGCGTGAACCTCCAAAACTTTGATCTCTCTCACAACGTGTTGCAGGGCAAGATCCCAGCAGATTTATCCGGTCTCAGTGCCTTGCTCTACCTGAATTTATCTAGCAACCAACTGGAAGGGCCAATCCCTGCAACCATTAGTAAGATGGTGATGCTTCAGGTGCTCAACATTTCGTCGAACAGGTTGTCCGGCACCATCCCGCCGCAGCTCGGCAGCTGCGTCGCGCTCGAATACTTCAACGTCTCCGGAAACGAGCTTGAGGGCGACCTCCCGGACACCATCGCCGCCCTCCCGTTCCTCCAGGTCCTCGACGTGTCCTACAATGGCCTCACGGGTGCGCTGCCGCTGTCGCTGGAGACGTCGGCGTCGCTCCGGCGTGTCAACTTCTCCTACAACGGCTTCTCCGGCGAGGTTCCGGCCACCGGCGCCTTCGCCAACCTCTCTGCCGACGCGTTCCTCGGCGACTCCGGCCTCTGCGGGCCCGTCGCCGGTTTGTCTCCTTGCGGCGGCGCACGGCACCGCGTGGTCCATGTCCATGACCGGCGCGTGGTGTTGCCCGTGGTGATCACGGTCGTCGTGTTCGCGCTCGCCATCGCCGGCGTCGTCGCGTTCCGCGCGGCGGCGAGATCGGAGGTGGTGAGGAGAGAGCGAGACTCGCGGCGATCGATGCTTCTCACCGACGCCGATGAGCCGATGGACAGGGACCACCCGAGGGTGACGCACCGTGAGCTCGCCGAGGCGACACGTGGCTTCGAGCCGTCGAGCCTCATCGGAGCGGGGAGGTTCGGGCGCGTCTACGAGGGCACCCTCCGCGACGGCACACGCGTCGCCGTCAAGGTGCTCGACCCAAAGACCGGCGGCGAGGTGTCCCGGAGCTTCAAGAGGGAGTGCCAGGTGCTCCGGCGAACGCGCCACCGGAACCTCGTGCGTGTGGTCACCACGTGTAGCCAACCTGACTTCCATGCGCTCGTGCTCCCGTTGATGCCCAATGGCAGCCTCGAGAGCCGGTTGTACCCTCCTGACGGTGGGCCCGGCCGTGGACTCGACCTTGCGCAGCTCGTCGCCATCGCCGGCGACGTCGCCGAGGGGCTCGCTTACCTCCACCACTACGCGCCGGTCCGTGTCGTGCACTGTGACCTCAAGCCTAGCAATGTCCTCCTTGATGACGACATGACGGCCGTCGTCGCAGATTTCGGCATCGCGCAGCTCGTCAAGGACGTCGGCGACAAAGACTTCGACGGCAACTCCGGTGATCCCTGCAACTCCATCACCGGGTTGTTACAAGGTTCTGTCGGTTACATCGCACCAGGTACTGCATTTACTTACCAGATTTACAAAAAAAAGGAAGCCTTTTTACACTAATGAAAGTAGATCAGCACGAGACATTCTCTTGACATTTTGTTGTGTTCTGTTTCTTGTTCAGAGTACGGATTGGGAGGACACCCATCGACGCAGGGCGACGTCTACAGCTTCGGCGTGATGCTTCTCGAGCTCATCACGGGGAAGAGGCCAACCGATGTGATCTTCCAGGAAGGGCTGACGCTGCACGATTGGGTGAAGAGGCATTACCCTCACGACGTCGGCGAGGTCATCGCGCAATCGTGGCTGACGGACGCGGCGTCGGCGGTGGCGGACGAGAGGCTCTGGAACGACGTCATGGTCGAGCTGATCGACCTCGGGCTCGAGTGCACGCAGCACTCGCCGTCGGCGAGGCCGACCATGGTGGAGGTCTGCCATGGGATCGCCCTCCTCAAGGAAGACCTCGCCAAGCACCTCGGCGCGGCGGTCACGACGGCGAGGGGACCGGCGTCGATGACGATGACGGCTAGCGAGCGATCGTTCTCCACCACGGATTCGTCTTTCTAACATTTTAAAAAATAAGCTCAGGATAGAGGATACTATGACTGCATAATTTTGTTTCTCATTTCTAATGACGTTTTGTAATTTTTTAGAAGATATGCAAAATATATGTTTTATAGGTTTGATTATATATAATCAGATTTTTCAACCTGTGATATCACACGAGTCTGATTTTCAAACTTAGTCTCTATAACGCAAGACACAATGGTTATGTTTAGTTGCAAAAGATCTTTTCAACTTTCCTATTCATCCCTCTCAGAAAACACGCTTCCCAGAAAACACACCATTTTGAAACTAGCAAGCAGCCTTGTGGGATGAAAAGTAAAGCAAAATTGTTGTGCCAATGTTTTTTTTATGTCTGTTGAATACGCTTGCGTAGTGTCTAGTTTTGGAGTAAAAGATTAAAAATCATACTTTTGTGATAATTGAAGGTTCAAATTAGAATTTAGCTTATAAAAATAAAAGAAAAATAGCTATTAAATTGCAGGTAATAAACTCTAAAATTAAAGTATCATTCATACATTGATGGATTGAAAGGATCAAGATGCCTAAGAGGGGGAGGGGTGAATTAGGTTTCTACAAAATTTAAGCAATAAAAACAATCCTATGCAATAAGCCAATTCACCCTATGTGCCTACAAGTGTGGTTTGTGCCTAGCTAGTGTTGAAAAGAGTTTAGCAACCTAGTTCTAATCCTACCCTAACATGGCAATTCTAGGAATAGAAATGCAGAAAGTAAACTTGCTCAAAGTAAAGAGAAGAGTAGGAAGCCGATTTTTCCCGAGGTATCGAGGAGTCGGCAACTCTCCCCTAGTACTCGTTGGAGCACCCGCGCAAGGGTGTAGCTCCCCCTTGATCCGCGCAAGGATCAAGTGCTCTCGTAGTGGATATCCATTTCCTACTCCGGGACGGCGGATTCCAAACCGTGTACACTTTCTTGGGGCTTCACACAATCTCCACCGTGAGCTCCCAAGATCAACACCACCAAGCCGTCTAGGTGATACCGAATCACGAAGAGTAACAAGCCAAAGATCTTTACTTGACCTAGACTGCCAAGAGCTAGATGGATGCACACTTGCTACTCCCAAGCACTAAAGAGAGTCCTTAATCTTCTCAAGATCAAGAACACCAATTAATCCAAGTGCCTCTCTTGCCCTCAACACTCCCCAACAGCAGCTGGATGAACAGTGAAACTCGTGTGGCAAGAGAGACTCCAAGTAGGAGAAGAGTGGCTATAAATAGCCCACTCAAAAGCTCCTAGCCGTTAGTGCTGACGCAGAGGGACCGACTGATTCGGTGCCCTCCAAAGATGGCCACCGAAACAGTCAGTGCCTTCTTTGAAAAGAACTTCCAACGGCTAGCCAGTGACCACCGACTGATTCGGTGGCCACCGCCAGTGCAGCACCGAAACAGTCGGTGCGCACCAGAATCGAACAGGCATTTCCAGCCACAATGACCGACTGATTCGGTGCTGCTCACCGAATTAGTCGGTCCCCCTTGGGGAGATGTGCAAGAGCTGGATCTCGAGGGCCACCGACTCATACGGTGGGTCTTCATGGGGTCCACCGAACCAATCGGTCCCCCTGGGACATAGGCTACCAAGAGGCTGAGGGCACCGACTGATTCGGTGAGCCCTGCAGACATGGACCGAATAAGTCGGTGCCTCTGTTTGCTTCGCAAAGCAAACAGAGCACCGACTAATTCGGTCACTGCCCCAGTGAGCACCGAAATAGTCGGTCCCTACAGAGCAAACTGTTCCAAACTTCTTAAGGCTGAAACTCGTCCAATTCAATTTCTTTGAGTTACCAACCTTCTCAAAGGCTTTGACATAGCTACCTAGCACTAGGTTTCACAAGTGTGCACCACACCTAAACTCTAGTTTTATCTAGGTCAAGCTACCAATCCTTAACCCCCCTTTATAGTACGGCCAAAGGAAAACAAAGACCTAAACTGCTCTAAGTGCCTCTCATCATCCAAACGGCACTTAGGACTAGCTTATCCTTAATCTTCGATCATATCCTTTGCACCAATACAATCATTCGCGAATGATGGGGGCCAAGAATACCATGAAAGCCCATCATTGCACTAACTTAACTTAGTTTCTGCAAAACACTTGTTAGTCGCAATGATAATGTTGCCATTAATCGCTAAAACCGAATTAGGGGCCTAGATGCTCTTTCAATGCATGAACTACATGCATATCATTTGCCTTTACCTACCTTTGATAATTTCGTCACATGTGAGACAACATATCAATGTATACGCATAGCTCCAATATATTTTATTTCCAATATATTATTCACGGAACAAATATATAACAAGGAAAAAAAAGAAGGTACATGGACGAACTAATTTGCATACCAATATCATACTAGCCGATCATAAGGTCGGCAATACGAGTGTTAATAGTGTACCGGTGTCTTGTATAATGCATACCTTCTAATCACACCTTAAAATATTTTGCTTAGAAATCGGAGTACTGACTTACACCAGTCTGCTAATACTACTCCCTGAACTTTTTCTGGCCAATGGCGTTGAGATCCGTTGCCCTGTACTTTCTCCATGTACCGTCCCTAACACAAGCAATCTCGTGGGCCACATCGTCCATGTCAGGCCTCATCGACGGTGCAAGCTGCGAGCACGCAACTCCGAGCTCGAGCAGCTCCATGACGACGGCGACGGCCTCCATCTCGCACCCCGGCAGACCAAACGGCTGCACCGACGGCGAATCATGAAGCAGCAAGCACTTGACTATGGCGTCCAAGTCGTGCTCCAGGCAGCGTTTCTTGGCCCAGTCGTGCAGGCCATGCCCCTCCTCGGAGATCACGTCCGTCGGCCTCTTCCCGGAGATCATCTCCAGGAGCATCACCCCGAAGCTGTACACGTCGCCTGCGTCGAAGGCCGGCCGCACAAGCCATACTCTGCATCAAACATTTCAAGCCAGATCGATGTTCAGGGAGAGCTAGAGAGTGACAGTGGTGACCAATTAATTTGTTGCTCAAACACGTACCAGGCGCGATGTAGCCGACAGAGCCTTGTAACAGCCGAGTTATGGAGCTGGACACGGAGGTCGACGCCTCGCCCATCTCTGGATCTCTCGCGCCATTGATCACCAGCTTGGAGATGCCGAAATCGGAGACGATGGCGGTCATGTCTCCATCGAGGAGGACGTTGCTTGGCTTGAGGTCGCAGTGCACGACCTTGACGGGGGCATGGTGGTGCAGGTACGCCATGCCCTCGGCAATGTTGCTGGCGATGCTGAGTACCATGTCCAGGTCCAGCTTGTGTTGTGGTCCCTCCGGCTTGCCGCCACCGGGAGGCCCATGGATGAGGCTGTCGAGGTTGCCATTCGGCATGAAAGGGAGCACGATGGCCTTGAACTCCGGCGTGCTGCACGCGGTGATCACACGGATGAGGTTTCGGTGACGGATGCTCCTGATCACTCGGCATTCCCTCTCGAAGCTGCCAGCGATCACCTCTCCGACGTAGTCATTGTGTAGGGCTTTGACGGCGATCACCGTCCCGCCATGGAGGACACCCCTATAGACATGCCCATAACCTCCTTTCCCAATCAAATTTGCCTCTGAAAAGCCATCGGTCGCATCGACAAGCTCACGATATGAGATCCTTGGATGGTCGCCTTCTTTTTCGCCAATGGTGTTGACCAATCCTGTCGGGATACTTGATAGTTGAAAAGATGGGGGCGTCAACCTCAAGCAAATTTTCATTAGGTCGTGATAAAAAATGCACACCATGGCCAATAAAATTGCAGCAATGGCGATGATGACAGTGATGGCTATGTACAGGAAGTGGCCATGTTTTCCTCTGCATGGGGCCATGCCGAGAATAGACCCACACAGGCCAGGATTGTCAAGAAATGAGTCAGCAGTGAGGTTTGCAAATGAGCCTTCACTAGACACCTCACCGATGAAGTTGTTGTATGAGAAGTTGGCAAACCAGAGCTCTGGTGATGTTTGCAAAGACAGAGGAATTGTACCGGTAAGCCTATTCAAAGAAACATCAAGGACATGGAGGCTGGTTGGGAAAGAGCCAATGGAAGAAGGAAGGGCGCCTTGCAGAAAGTTTCTGGAGAGATTGACATACTCAAGCGCGGTACAACCCTTTATCTGTGCTGGTATTGCTGCAGAGAGCTTGTTCGACGACAAGTCAAGAGCCTTGATCTTGTCCATATTGCCAAATTCCAATGGTAGGGGGCCCTCTAGGAGATTGTTAGAGAGGTTAACATAGATTTGCAGGGTACTAGGCCCAGCTAAGTCAATAGGAATTCGACCTGTAAGTTTGTTGTAACAAAGGTCCAAGATCATGCTGCAGCTAACACCAGGTGGTATGGCACCCGATAGCTGGTTATGATGAAGAACAAGGTATTCCAACTCAGTGAGGTTGGACAAGGTATCCGGTAGTGTGCCTTGAAGACCATTATAAGACATGTGGATTATATTTAAGCGTTGAGCTAAGCCGATGGATTTGGGTATTTCACCATTGATTTGGTTATTTGCCAACACTAGCCTTGTAAGCTGACGTGGCTGGAATATCTCTGAGGGGATTGTGCCCTCCAACATGTTCTTTTCTATGCATAAATCTGTCAGCGAGGAAATGTTTCCGATGGTGTGAGGAATTGTACCAGTGATTTTGTTGTCATACAAGTAGAGCTTGGAGAGATTGGTTGATGACAAATTGCCAATGGTAGGTGGAATCTTGTCTCTCATGCCGTTTGAGTCCAGCCCAAGCTCTTCTAAGCAGGTGCAGTTCACTAGAGAGGCAAGGAAAGGTTCAAGGTTAGCGCCCCCGCCATCACCTGAGAAATTGTTGTTGGACAGATAGAGGAACTTGAGGGATGACATCCCGTTGAACATTTTGGATGGCAGCACACTACCAAGGAAATTACTCTGCAAAAGCAGCCACTCGAGGCTTGTAAAGTTGGACATCGATGAAGGGATGATGCCGGTGAGGCCGTTATTATAGAGGATGAGCTTATTTAGGCTCAGGGGCTGACATTGTGTAGACAAAATGATCTCTCCGGTGAGGGAGTTATTGCTCAGGTCAATGGAGCTCAAGGAGGAGCAGTTGCAGACAATAGCCTCTGGGATGCTACCGTTGAGATTGTTGTCACTGAGGGAGAGGTAGGTTATGTTTTTCAAAAGACCAAGTGTTTCTGGGATTGGCCCATTGAGCGTGTTGTTGTCAAGACTCAGATTCACAAGCTGCGATAGCATGCCGAGCTGAGGTGGGATGTTGCCTGAGAGCTGGTTGGAATGGAGCTCAAGCGTCTCGAGCGCAGAGAGGTTGCCGATTGCTGGAGAGACAACCCCGGTTAGGTTAGAGTTTGAGAGAAGTAGGCGAATCACAAGCCCTCTCGGGTCACATGTAACACCAGTCCAGTTGCACATTTGAGGGGAGCCCCAGTCTGAGAGGTTGCCCCAGACGCCGGATTTGAATGAGAGTAGTGCAGCACGATCGGTGGCACGCATATCTATTGCAGAAGCATGGATGGAGCTGAGGACGGAGATGGTGATGGCAACTAGGGCAAGGAATCTAGGCATCATGGGGACTTCAAGGAGGTTTGGGGAGCTACTGCCAGTCAGTGACATCTTTGCTATGGATTGTAGAAAGGCAGCTCTAGATGTGGTGATCCCTACCTTGGCTTGTAGGGCTGATGGCTGATGAAAGGCTATGCTATGGGTAAATGTTGGTTTAAATAGGGAGTGAAAGGGAGGGATAAGCAGGGAGTGGGTCCAGCCAGTCGTTGACTGAAGGGTCAATGCTTTTTTTGCCGCCATTTTTTTTTTTTGACTATGGTAGAAATTGTAGTGTGATGTTGCACTGTCATGGTGATTGGTGACTGCAAAAGCCTGATATCATGGCCTACTACTGGTTAGATCCCGTTGATATTATCCAGACTTATTTTCTACCCTGACCACTAACTGGAGACAGGCACATTGCACGTGTTACGGACTTGAAACAGTTCTACCATTCGAAACAAGGCCTTAACTATGCAGATATCTCCACTAGGTATTACCCCTAGGAAGTGTTTGGATACAAACTGGTATTTTATTTTACAGGGAATATACATTTCTTTGTTCTGATAGTAAACACTCAACTTTCCGATGAAATATACTCAAATCTAAACAGACCTTAGCGGTTACTTGTTCACTAAGGACCATGATGTTCCAAAGTGCAAAACCCCCACTGAAGCGTCAGCCCAGTGTGGGAAGATCATGATGGAGGGCCCTGTCGGATCCCGTAGAGATTAAGTGGTGGATTAGGCCAGATAATGTCAAACCTCCATAAATTAACAGATGGAGATCACACTGGATGTTGCTAGCTGGCTAAACTCAGCGTGCAGCATGGAGAAACTAGCAATGCAGCACGCAGACAGCGCCAGACGACTCCATCAGGACCAAAGCACATGAATCACGAAGCTACAGCCTACGAGTGAATCGAAGGATTCAGGGTACACCCAGCCAAAGGCACAGTAAACTACTGCTCCTAGTCCATTAGGTACGGACAGATGATCTACAGGTCTGAATAGTTTAAAGACTAATATAGTCTCATATGTTACATCTATACATGCATGTGCAGATAATGACTGAGTTATATTACAAGAAAGAATTACATTACAAAAAAATATAAATAATCACATGAAACTCAAGCTTTAAGACAAGGCCTATATACAGATACTCAACTGAAAGACTTGGAAGTGCTTATGCCGCAATGAGTTTCTGGATATCCTTCTGCAAGAAAATTCATAGCAAGGAGGCTGTGAGCAAACATGGAATGGCAGAGTAATGTAAACAGAAAACTGCTGGGAGGCCGGCAGAAATGGTTGGGGTTCTTTTCTTAAGCAAGTGGCCTAACAAAGCATAACCACATGAGGACTAGCGAACGTGCAACCCGATGAAATACAAAGTGGGCATTTTTAAATTAAAACCGACGGAAAGATTTCAAAGGCAATGAGTGTGCGTGCAGCAAAGCTGTCTTAATGCACCGATATTGTGATAAAAAGAACATGTTGAAAGCAAAATGGTGACTCAAATCTATGGTAAGATAAATGGAACTAGAACGATGGGATATGGCTTTCCACTTCAAAATGAGAGCATAAAACACGATTGAAGTTGGAAACTGATCCACTGCTGCAACTTGAGAATATTATATACCAAAGCCTGTATGGTTGTTTTGACAGAGTGGACTCCAGACCATCAGTTTAAGCGCCTCCACTCCAGTGAACCTAAAGTTCTTGGCTAAAGAAATCATAAGGCCAGCACCAGCAGTGGAAAAAATCACCATTGGCAAGCTCAGGGCTGCTTGCGAATGACTGACTCATGTGTTGTCATGAGCAACTGCCATTGACAAATTCTTTTCCTAGGCCCATGCTCTCTGTCAGCACTGCCTGACGCTATTATGTGATATTGGAAGCTCTATATAGAGCCTCTGTCATAGGGTCAAGGATTTAAAACAATTGAAGCCCAATATGACAAGGTTAGTTTTAGGTGGGTGTGCCAAGCACCACAGTGCCTATATATATCTATCAATTAGTTTATGTGCTAAAGGTGTAACTTCCACAAAAGATTTGCATAAAGCAGAGGTCAAAACGTTTTGTTAATAATATGAAAAAAGTCACTCCACAAGATGATCATTAAGGTAATCATACGACCAAAACATGTTAAATAACCCTCCCCCCCCCCTTCGACGCACGCAGAGCAAAAACGGTTGCCTAGGTCACCACCCCTTAACAAGTAATACACAAACTATTATTGGGGTCCACAGGTATGTCATTATTAGTTTTATTGATCGTTACAAATGTTTAGTACATTATTGACACTGATGCATCCTCTTGCTCCCATGTATTTCAGTATGTTCTAGAGGCAACTATCTTTTCTTTTTTACTCATCATGTGGTGATCATATGGCAAGCGGAAAACCCACAACGACATGGCATTCTCTTGTGTCTAAAGTACACAGTTCATGCTTGTGCTTCCTAAAGTGTCCACACGTGACATGCTCAAATTCAGTACATAATAGTGACAGAAACGACTGATAGCACTGCATAAGCATATTCAATTAAGTGTGCATAAACCTTTATAGCCATATGAAAAGAAAATGTTAATTTTGGGTAATAACACAAGTCTTTCATCTGAACATAAAGGTATATGCTGGAGTAAATTACAGATGCAAATCACACACCTCAATCTGGAACGGTGAAGTTGTAGGGGGATATCTCTCCACAACTTTGCCATTTTTGTCCACTAAGAACTTCTCAAAATTCCACTTGACTAGATCACCCAAAAATCCTCCAGCACTGGACTTCAGAAATTTATAGATGGGAGCTGTATTAGGTCCATTGACATCAACCTGACATTATAGACAGAAGAGCAAAAGATCCATCATGCATTGATCTTTCATTGTAAAGTCTGCCAGTATTAAGTAGGATAAATTGCAATTACCATACCTTGTCAAAAATAGGAAATTCAGCTTTAAATCTTGTACATGCAAACTTCTTTATCTGAGAATTTGATCCAGGTTCTTGCGCACCAAATTGATTGCAAGGAAATGCTAGAATCTCAAACCCTACGTGTCAAATAAAATATTAAAAAACAATGTAGACTGTCAACTCTACTATTTGACCCAAGAGGTCATGGTTCAGGCTTAACATCAACAGTTCCTTTTCATGTATTTGTAAGGGCTCAGGAGAATGGACATCATAAGTTGACTTTATGAAATGACACAGTTCTCTTGCATTTTCTGAGAAAAAAAGTTGACTTTATGAACTAAATGTTGAGTAAGGGAGCATCTTCTTCAGTCTTCACAGTTACAACATTTGGAATCGCTGTGGGCAGATGTTAAGCAAGAACTACTTATGACAACTCAAGAATTATCGTGAAAAGCTAAAGAAACCGTAACTTCCTAGTTATGTGCCCATTCCACAAGAAACCAGGGCAATCAGAAAATGCATTAAGACAATCCATTAGAAGAAGAATACTGAATATATGTGATAAACTAAGGTCACATAAATTGGCATAAATAAAGAAACATCAAAATATGTTGTTTTTATGTTTTAAGCTGCTGTCCTTGATTTGGTTTACAATATAATTAGGATAAAAATACTAAAGGGTAAAATGACTTGACATAATTTATAGTGTCTCTTTCAATCATAAAAAAAATCTACATTTCCTGACCTAAAAAATATTCAAGGCAATGTAGAATATATTACCTTGAGTCTTGTACTTCTCATATATATGAGATAGTTCAGAGTAGTTTGCTGTTGTCAAGCCACTGAGATTCACAGATAAATGCCAAGTTAAATGCAAAAAGTATTAAATATACTATCAAATTATGTGATTGGTGAAAGGTTTTTCAATGAAATTACCATTGAGAAGCAACGTTAACAATCAGCAAGACCTTATTCTTGAACTTTTTAAGAGGTACATCTTTTCCATCAATGTCCTGAACAATGAAGAATTCATTCAGTTATGAGAGCTCAAAACGTGCATGCATATTTCATCTTCTTATGGCACTGTTATTCCTTCATGTATCCATATGTAAGATGGAGACAGACTAAAACATGTGGAAGGCAAGCACCAGGGAAACATAAAATTCACATACTTCAGATTTCACCACTAAACACATGATAGCCCCAAACAATTTCTCATAATACACTCTTCACTTTACTTGTTTTCACTGTAATTCACTAGCATATATTTAGCCACCCTGTTATATTTACCCATTTACTAGCATATAGCAGGTTAACTGATCCAACAAGTGTAGGACTATAAGAATTTTCTACACTGAGTGCACCTTAGAACTATGCCAGCAAAAATGAGAATTTTCAACTAAGTTCAAAGAACAAATTGAAATATACACCAGTTCATAAAAGTAAAAAAATACGTACATGGTTGAACACATGGATTTATCGAAACCTTTGATGAGTTCACTTAAAACATAATTCATATGCAATTATTTCTATCATAATCATATATCTGTAAGAAGGGGTTTTTTTTCCCGCAAATCATCTATTTGGTTACCTTACATATGTGGAATAGTAGTTGCCTAGTTGCAGAACAAGCATAATGTACTTTACATCTTCCAAAATTCAGGAAGCTTAACACGTCCTACAATTTCCAACACATTGTAACCCTGAAAGTTAAATGTTGCTGTACCCATTTGATTCGAAAATAAAGTTTCAATAGCATTCATGACGGTTGATTCAATCAATTTCAGACATAACGGAACCGACAGCACCCCAAACCTATACACCAATGAATCTATGGATGGCTGGTTGCAACTTCCCCACCTACCCCAACAGGCAACAACGACAACAACACCGCAGTACCCAATAGGCCAATACCGTAGTACCGCAGTGAGGAACAAAAAAAAAAAAGTCCAAATTTCTGACGGATTCCACGCGTCCTTCCATTGCCCCCGCTCAAACTGTTACGCTCGTCACACGCAACGCATCCACATCCACTACATCAAAGCTATCGCTATAATCGCGGGGAGCCATGGCGAGCGAAAAATCTCAACGGACGAAACTGCCCGGGTCACCTTAACGGTGTAGTCGTAGATGCTCTTCTCGGTGGCGGCGGTGGCGTAGGCGACGCCTGGCGCCCGCCTGCGCGCCGCCCGCGGCGCCGCGGCGAGGGAGGCCCCAGCCCAGCCCGTCGGGTGATGCGGGAGCCGCACGAAGGAGGCTGCCGCTCCGGCGGCCGAGGGGAGCCGCGAGGCCGCGGCTGAGGCGGAGGCGGCGGCGGGGACGAGGCTAGTGAAGGCGGCGGTGGCGGGAGCCATGTGGCGCGCGCGGCGTTGGTGCGGCGCGTGGCGAGCGCAGGGAGAGATGGGGAGTGGAAAGGCTGGTGACCAATAAAGGCTGCCGGGAGAGGCTGGTGGTGGGTGTTGGTGCTGCTGGCCGGGGCGGATTGGGTCGCGGCGATTCTGGTTAAACGCCTACGCGGCAAATTTTTTGTGCATACACCCTTCAACTTTTTTTATTTTTCTTTCTGTGGTAGAACCGCTAAAATTGTATACCAAAACTTTTTTTTTTCGTAGGAGAAAAAAATACATTGTAAGGGTTAGCTTTAGCAATTTTTTAAACTTAAGTTTTCTCAAAAAAAAATAGTTTAAACTTAAAACACACCACAAAAGGCACAAATAAGATATTTTATCTCACTTGTCTTCACTATGCCCCTCATTCTACCTTTGATAGAAGGTTGCTGACTTGCTGCCAGCCACTTTGCCAATCCATCAACTGGACTTGTTTACATGCTATCCTTACACCATAACCACTGTACCGATGTCAACTTTTTACGGCTCCCATCTACTAATTTTCTTCCGAGACAAAAATGCAATTCTAAGTTTAGCGTGAGTTAAACTTTTTTGGGTTTGAATAAACTTATAGAAAGAATTGTTAATTTGATATAAAAATATATTTCATAATAAATCTAATTATAATTAACTGATATCATAAATAAATTTATTTTTGTATATATTTGGTTAAAGATAAGATAGTTTGACTTATCGAAATGTGAGAATTACATTATTTTTAAAACGGAATAAGTGGATGCTATTTCGATTTCAACCACTATCTTTTCCTTAGTTTTTGCCACTATGAGACTTTGAGTAATGCAGGGGTAATAGAGTATAAATTCAAACTTTCAAGCTGTACTATTTTATGTATCGAGGAGAAGTCGAGCACGCCTCTCTTTTTTCAAGGCTCAAAAGTGTCCACTTTTGTCCGCATTTTCATTTCTCATGTAATATATGACAAACCAAGGGGCTGCACGGAGATAAGCATCTCCGGCCAGTGAAGTTGGTGATAAGCCTCGTGGACACGTGAAATCTTTTCACGCCGAACGGGTGTGTTGGTCTTTTTCAATTCTGGACCAGGCAATCGTCAGACCCGCTTCGTTGCAGCGTACGGTATCGCACGTTCTCTGCGTTTCTAGCCGATTTCTTCAGTCGCCATCGCATTATCTTTTTTTTTTCCTTTTTTTTTTTATTTTCTCAGATGCTCTATGCTCTTGGCGGAGCTAGGATTTTTGCATGGGGTATGCCAAGCCAAAAATATCTTAATGTAAGGTTGGAAAATTTATTTAGCAATTTAGTTAAGTTTTATGAAAATAAAATCCAACAATTTGGTATACAACTACTATATGGCATACTAATTTTGAAATTAAAATCTAAATAGTTAAAAAAACATCACACTAATAGTCCCACTTTCTACGATTACAAACCCGCTTATTAGTCCCAATTTCTACAACTGGGACTAAAGATCTATGCAAAATAAAAAATTACTTCGCGCTTCCGCAGTCCGCACTAGGGATTAAACATGAAAGATCTATGCAAAACAAAAAAAATTATTCCACACTTTGGAATTGAACCTGAGACTCTATGCAAAATTAAAAAAAATACTCTACGCTAGGGAATTATACCTGAAAGATGTATGCAAAAGCAAAAATTACTCCACACTTGAGAATTGAACCTGAGATTTCTTACCTCACAAAATTCTTCTTTGCCACCCCACCTACAAACCACATGTGATTTTAATTGAGATGCTATCTATTTAAACTAAACTTAGAGTGCTATCATCCTTTTTTTCTACAAATTAGATGTATGTTTGATTGGGCTGATTCTAGCGTATGCCACACCATACCGGTGCCGCCCAATGGATCCGCCCATGGCTCTATCGTCCAGAGAAAATGGCCAGTGGTGCGCACTCCACAGTAGCTGGGCTTAGCGGGCTGGAGCGATAAAGACCACACCACCATCATCGATCGTGTGTGACCTGGGCCTGTTAGCAGTGGTATCCAGGCCCAGAAGAAACTTAGCCCACAGTTCGGGCCTGTTCGCAGAGAGCGCTACGCCGACGCAGTGTCTATCTTGGCCGTCCGTATCCAATTGGACGGCTGTGCTGTGTCTCGCCCGTTCAAACCACTCAACACCCTACGCTACGGCCAACCGCGCCTCGCCGCCGCACGGCTCGCCACGGCAGCGAGCCAGCGCCCAGCGACATGGCTCCTCCTGCCCGCCTCGTCCTGCCCACGCTCGCCGGCGACCCCGGCGGTGCCCTCCGGCGCTCGTACCTCCGCCTCATCGCGCTCTCCTCCACGCTCCGCCACCTCGACGAGGTCCTCGCCGTCTCGCTCGCCTCCGGCCACTACGCGCTCGACCCGGCCCCGGCCACCGCGCTGCTCCTCCGCTACGCCTCGCTCCGCGCGCCCCACGCCCACCTCCTCCGCCTCTTCCGCGCCTTCCCCCGCCCTGACCGCTTCCTCCGCAACGCGCTCCTCCGCTCCCTCCCGTCCCTCCGCCCGCACCTCCTCTTCCCGTGCCCGGACTCCTTCTCCTTCGCCTTCGCCGCCACTTCGCTCGCCTCCTCTTCTTGCTCCTCCCATGGAAACGGCGCCGCGGCCGCGCGCTCGCTTCACGCGCTCGCCGTGGCCGCCGGGTATGCGGCGGACGCGTTCGTGGCCTCTGCTTTGGCCAAGCTCTACTTCAAGCTGTCGAGAGTGGACGACGCACGCAAGGTGTTCGACGCGGTGCCGTCGCCGGACACCGTCTTGTGGAACACGTTGCTGGCTGGGATGTCTGGTGCGGAGGCCCTGGAGGCGTTCGTGCGGATGGTGGAGGCGGGGAGGGTGCAGACTGACTCCACCACCCTTGCATCCATCCTACGGGCAGCTGCGGAGGTGGCGAATATGGCAATGGGGAGGTGCGTCCATGGATACGGGGTGAAGTGTGGGTTGGCAGAGCACGAGCATGTTGTGACCGGACTGATGTCGCTGTATGCCAAGTGTGGGGATATGGGCTGCTCACGCTATCTCTTTGAACGGATGGAAGACCCGGATTTGGTTGCCTATAATGCTTTGATTTCAGGCTACTCGGTGAATGGCATGGTTGAAGCATCGGCAGAACTGTTCAAAGAGCTGGCAGCCTCTGGCTGGAGGCCAAATTCAAGCACATTGGTGGCTGTGATTCCGGTGTACAGTCCATTTGGGCATGAACTGCTTGCTCGGTGTTTGCATGGGTTTGTTGTCAAGGCCAGGTTGGATGCAGATGCTCTGGTGTCGACAGCATTGACCACTTTGTACTGTAGGTTGAATGATATGGAATCTGCAAGGAGCATGTTTGATGCAATGCCAGAGAAGACCATGGAGTCATGGAATGCAATGATATCTGGGTATGCCCAGAATGGCTTGACGGAGATGGCAGTTGCACTTTTCCAGGAAATGCAGGCGCTTAACGTGCAGCCTAATCCCATTACCATTTCAAGCACTCTGTCAGCCTGTGCACAGCTTGGAGCTATGTCTATGGGAAAGTGGGTTCACAAGATCATTGCCAAGGAGAAACTTGAACTCAATGTCTATGTCATGACGGCGCTCATTGACATGTATGCAAAATGTGGAAGCATTGCTGAAGCTCGGAGCATCTTTGACAGAATGGATAACAAGAACGTGGTCTCCTGGAATGCGATGATATCTGGATATGGTCTCCATGGCCAAGGCGCTGAAGCTTTGAAGCTCTACAACACCATGCTAGATGCACACATCCTTCCGACAAGCTCTACCTTCCTGTCGGTCCTCTATGCATGCAGCCATGGAGGATTGGTTGACGAAGGGCGCACAGTCTTCCGTTTAATGACTAATGAGTACAGGATCACTCCAGGTATCGAGCATTGCACATGTATGGTGGATCTCCTTGGCCGGGCAGGAAAGTTGAAGGAAGCTTTTGAACTCATCTCTGAATTCCCCAAGAGCGCCATTGGATCTGGCGTATGGGGGGCACTGCTTGGTGCTTGTATGGTACATAAGGACAGCGACCTCGCAAAATTGGCATCCCAGAAGTTGTTTGAACTAGAATCAGAGAACGCAGGCTACTATGTGCTCCTCTCTAATTTGTACACATCCAAGAAGCGTTACTCAGAAGCAGCTGTAGTGAGGCAAGAGGCTAAGAACAGGAAGCTGGTGAAAACACCAGGGTGTACTCTCATTGAAATAGGCGACAAACCACATGTCTTCATGGCTGGTGACCGTGTGCATCCACAGTCAGAGGCTATCTACTCATACTTGGAGAAGCTAACTGCAAAGATGATTGAAGCCGGGTATCAGCCTGTGACAGAGGCAGCATTGTATGACGTTGAGGAGGAAGAGAAGGAGCACATGGTGAAGGTGCATAGTGAGAAGTTGGCCATCGCATTTGGGCTCCTCAGTACAGAGCCAGGGACAGAGATCAGGATAATCAAGAACCTTAGGGTGTGCCTAGATTGCCATAATGCTACAAAGTTCATATCCAAGGTGACACAAAGGCTGATTGTGGTTAGGGATGCCTCGAGGTTTCACCATTTCAGAGACGGTGTTTGCTCATGTGGTGATTACTGGTGATTTGCTTGGAATGAATGAGTCTATACAAATAATTGATATTCTTTGATAATAACTGCCCGTGGAGCATCATATTGTGCTCAAGGGTCAATACTTTTAGAACAGGCCCGTGGAGCATCATAGTGAAAGTTTCTGTTCTGATCAATAACTATGGCAATTGAATTCTGCCCCAGCAAGGCTGATATTTGCCAACCCAGGGAACAATAATTCGTACAAGGTTATACTCAATTACTTTCAAAATATCAGTGCTGCATGTTGTTAAAAAAAAGTAGTGCTGAAACAAGAACGTGCAGTATATTGTGAATTGGCCAAAGATGTGTACTATGGGCCAATATGTAGCTTTTTGCCTAGAAGGTAAACGAGTATCCTGAATTGACAGAAGCCAAAGACAAACTTCAACACTTGTCTTTCTGGTACCAATGTATTGTTGCCTCTAACATAAGTTCAATGGGGTTGGTTTTTATGCCTTAAATATTGAAAGGTGTACAATATCTCAGCAATGATTGTGTAATTTGTTTCCAATCTCACTCTGGTTCTTCCACATCTCGGCTTTATCTGATCGATGCCATCGTCTAGAACAAAATATGTATACTCCATGCTGCAATCAGCCAGAGAGTTGCATAAATTATTCAGACAAAGTCAGCTCATGCTGCACAGTAGCAATCTTGAAGCACCATCACCTGATAGCAATATGAAAAATACTAGGAAAAAGTCCATATTACTCCCCTGAACTATAAGCAAAGTCTCTATAACCCCCCTAAACTATCTTTTAGTTCATTTTACCCCCAAAATTATGCAGCTTGGTCTATTCTACCCCCTAATACAATTTGTTTCTCCATACACAAGTTGAATTTTAATTTCAAATTTTGTATGATGGTAGTGAACATCATAGTGTATATGAAAAAATATATTATGATTTTTTTGTTATTAGTGTTTGTACAATTTTGCATCTTAAGGATTAATTAATTATTAAATATATTACCCCATAAAAATAATGACAAAAAATTATTTTATATTTTTCTACCATGTGTTATGACGTCTACTATCATCTCACATAATTTGAACGTAAGATGACACTTGTACGTGGAAAAATAAAAAGATAAATTGTGTTAGGGGGTAAAATAGGCTAAATGACATAGTTTAGGGGGCAAAATAAATCAAAAGATAGTTTAGGGGGTTATATAGACTTTGCTTATAGTTCAGGGTAGTAATTTGGACTTTTTCCATTATTATTCGCTTACTGTTCAAAAGAAACATTTTAAGTGCTTTGTCAGGTCGACCGTCGACAGGAGAGATTACTTTGAACAACATGGTTAGCTCGTGTTCCTACATAATTACAGTGTACCCTTTTTTTTTTTTAAGAAAAGGGCAGAATTACAGTGTGCCTGACTGTTAGCTCCTAGAACTTAGATGCCACACAGTATTCTAATCCACCACCCTTTCCATATATGTATCGTCTCAAGATTCATGCTACAAATGATCCCTGGAACTTGAAAAAACCTCAGAGGCTGTCACAAATTGATGTCATAATCTTACTCTGCTCCATCGATCGCTTTCACTTTTAACTGGAGTAATATAACATATCAGCACGTTTGCCACTTCCACATGATGCTAAGAGCAATCATTATAGGTCATAGGTGTCAACAAGCATAACAAGATATCAACCAGTGGCATTTCCTGTTCCGAGTTCTGAAAGCATCTTTCAGTCATCCATTTTCAGGACCTATGGAGCTGCACCCAGGTAGTTTGACTAGCCCTTTTTCCTGCATCCATCTACGGATAGCTAGAGATTTTTCCCACATCCCATATGAGGTATACAAGTTTGATATCAGCACATATAAATCTGGCTTTTCAGGATGAAGCACCAATGTTCTCTTGATAGCCTCTTCTCCAAACTGTAACCTTGAATGGAGCCCGCATCCATGAAGAAAAGTTCCCCAAACACTAACATCCGCTTGCACTGGCATCTTATCTATGAATTCCAATGCTTGCTCGAGATTTCCTGCACGTGCCAGCACATCAACCATACAAGCATAATGTTTCATGGAAGGTGTGATGTTGAAATGTTGTGCCATACTATCAAAATACTTCTTTCCTTCAGTAACCATCCCAGTATGGCTGCAAGTGGATAGGATGCTTGTGAATGCTACATCATTTGGATGCACACCATCTTTCAGCATTTTATTGAAAAGATCAATAGAACCAGCAGAATCACCTTGCATTCCATAACCACCGATCATAGCACACCAAGCGACACAATTACGGTCATTCATCTCATCAAATACCCTACGAGCAGATGGGAGATCAGCACACTTGCTGTATAGGTTCAGTAGGGCAGTGTTGACATAAATGTTTGCGAGAAATGCATGTTTAACAGCATAACTGTGGAATGCTTTACCAATACTTAGGTCACCCAGACAAACAGAAGCTGACAGAGCATTCACCACAGAGATGGCATCAGGTGAAGCGCCCTGCAGCCTCATCTTTTTAAATAGCATCAAAGCATCGTTGCTCATGTTATTCTCAGCATAGCCTGCAATCATTGAATTCCATGTGACAACATCCTTGTTCAAAATTCTTGCAAATATGCTATTGGCCTCTGACACTGCTTGACACTTTGCATACATATCAACTAACGCATTCACCACCACATCATAATCAGCCACACCTAACTTAACAGATATTCCATGAATCGACCTTCCCAAAGACAAATCACGTATCTGAGCAGAAGCTGAAAGAACAGTTGCCATGGTAATTGAATTTGGAACAATGGTTGCAAACTTCTTGTCAAGAAACAGCTGTAGTGCATCAAGAGGGTTCCCATTCTGTGTGTACCCCACAATCATTGTGGTCCAAAGAACAACGTCAACATAGTTGAGTCCATCAAATATGCGCCGAGCATCCTCTACCTCCCCACACTTAGCATACATATCCAACAAGGCTGCACTGATGAAAGAGTTATAAATTAAACCATGTTTGGTCACTGATCCATGGATCCACCTCCCTTGGTGCAAACTGCTGAGTGCGGCGCAAACAACAAGAACGCTAGCCATCGTGTGCTCACTCGGCTGCACACTTTCTCGCCTCATGTCATTGAACAGCGACAATCCATCTGCTGCAAAACCATTCTGGACGCACCCGCTTAGCATCGAGGTCCACGACACCACATTCCGGTTGGGAATTCTCTCGAACATTTTGCGGGCGCACTCCAAGTCCCCTGCTTTTGCGTACATGTCAACCAAGCTGTTCATCACGAAGTCATCCGCGCCGCCTGCCTTGACGGCATCGCAGTGCAGTCGTCTGCCGTACCCGTACTCTGCGGACCTGACGCAGGCCTTAATCGCGAGCGACATCGCGAAGTCGTCATGCGCCTCGGGGCAGGGGCACCGCCGCCGCATGTCCTGGTGCAGCGCTACGGCGTCCACGTGGCGCCCCGCGTCAACGAGGCATCGCATCATGACCCCGTAGGAGTACGCGTCCGGGCTGGGGGTCCCGTCGAACACCATCCGCGCAGAGGCGAGGTCGCCGAGCGCGGCGTAGCAGCTGAGCAGCTTGGTGCTTGCGCGGAGGCTGCCAAGGAGGAGGCCCTGGGTGTGGGTGAGGAGGCGCGCGTGGAGGGCGCGCAGGGAGGGGAGGGTGCTGCATGATGGGAGGAGGCGGAGGAGGTCGCCGGGGGAGAGTGCACGCGCCAGGTTTTCGACTGAGGGCGTGCGCCGGCGAGTGGCGGCGGTGGGACCGTGGGAGACAAAAGAGGAGACACACAAAAGAGATTCTGCGTTTTGCCATTTTGGGCCTTTGGCCCATACGTTTAGCATATCGCCATGCATTGTTATCTCAGGCCCATCCGCCCACAGTAGGGTTTTTTTTCTTAAAAAACAAAATTATAAAATAGGGTCCTGTTTGCAAATTTGACAACAATAGACCTCTGCTGCCCTGCCCCCACAATGGGATATTTGTGTAAAATAATGTTTCATCATCTTGCAAATTTTCCAAAAAGACTTACAATATTTTCTTAAAGATGATGGAGATGGAAATATACTTTTACCTTTGAAAAATTACCAAGTGGTGGGGCGATAAAGGTTTATTTGTCACCCATTTTTGGAGATATAGTGGCCTATTTATGTTCAAATTTGAAAAGAGGACCCTAATTTTGTAATTTTGTGGAAAATAAATATGTTTTCAAAAAATCCCTGGATAACATTATTTCTTTCCCTATAATTCATTGGCGTTAATTCTCTTTCTGAAAATGCCACAAGCGAAGTTTTTTTTGTTACCACATACTTTTAAGTAATGTAGAAATAGAATTATAAATCAATGAATCTGATTTGTAAGAATTGCAAATAAAACTGAAAGCAGTGCAATTTATAGTATATATATATAACTGACTTGTCGGTGCATATACAATTCACTTGTAAACACATACAATTTCCATTTATATATTACTTATGAGTGAGTAAAAGTGTACTTACAGTTGTAAGATAAATTATCTTCACAGACAAACTAAACATTAGATCAGCTAGTTAGATTCCGTATGGTGAAACATACAAACCCGAGGTTCAAGGTTGTTCACTCTCAACTTGACATGGGTGCTCATATATCTTTCTAGATTTGTTGTATAATTGTAGGACATAACAATGTTTTTTTAGTGGTAAATGATGTGTCCATCGTGTCTGTGATGACTTTATTAATTTTAACATATTTCAGTTTAGTCTCTATAATGTGTGTATGTCACTGTTTACATGTATACCATGATTCAAAAAATGAAAGTGTTATCATGGGGAACTGTGTGTGTTTCATTTATATGGAGGATGCCTGCATTGTCAGGGCCGGCCCTTCAACCGGGTGGCCGATTAGTGTCCCAGTATCGTGCCCCTCCTCTCCGGGTTACGTAATTTGATATAAACTCTACTCTATACTACTAAATTAAAATAAAGTCTCATTGTAATTAGACTAGTACAAATATTTGACACATTATCTAACATATATCATTTAAATAATTTAAATAATATAAATAAATTGGATCATCATAAATTTATTGGTCATATTCTTAAAAAATGTTTTTTTTCTCATAAGAGATAAAAAAATATTGCTTTATAGGCCTTCCTTTTTTTGTCTTTGCCCTATGTCCCTGAAATCTCAAAGCTGGCCCTGTAATTAAATCATTTCTATTTGGAAAACTTGGGTATGCTGGGATAGTTTTACAGCTTGCAGAGGGCCACAACAGATGAAAGGGAAAAAACTGTTTTTCACCTTTCAACTGTTACAAAAGTCCGATTTTCAACCTTAAACTACAAAACCGGATACTAAAGGTCATCCAACTATCCAAACCATACAAAATTAGCCCTTTGGGTGGTTTTGAGTGTGGTTTTGGATTTTATAGAAATAGTAGAAATATTATTTAAACTTTAAAAAACCATTAATAACTTATTTTGGACCCAAAAAATATAAAATTAGTGCCAAAAAGTTCTCTTAAAATGTAACCAACCTATTGGCACACTATTTAATGTTATTTGAATATTATATGTTTATATTACTAGTTTCTTTTTCTTTTTCTAAAAATAATTTGAATAAAAGTAAATAATACGCAAATAACTTCTTATGGTGCAACAACATGTAGGTCACATTTTTAGGAAAAAATTGGCTCCGGATTCATATTTTTATAATTAAAATAAATTAGTTATAAATTTTTTAATATAAAATTATTTTTTATTTTTTGAAAAATACAAAACCACCCAAAGGGCCAATTTTGCACGGTTTGGATAGTTGGAGGGTCTTTAGTGTCCGGTTTTGTAGTTGTGGGTTAAAAATCAGACTTTTCCCCATATGAAATGCTCTTATTGATTAGGTACGTTGAGCATAGTGGCTTAGGTGGGTTGACGCCCTTTACCTACGTGGCTATATTTAGCTTCAACTGTCCCTATGACAGTGAATAAGCTATACGCCAATCAACACAACTGTTACTGTCCGTTACCCTTGTCTAAACCTGAAATTGACATTTGATTTACCTTTTTAATAAAGTGGCACGAATGTACTTGTGCTCCGTTCCCGTTCCTATCCACCACCAGCGTCACAACAAGTACAGTAATGTTAGATATGAGATGCTGTGATCAGAGCATGAACTAGATGTGGTCATGTGGATCGCACTGGGAATTTCGTGACTTGCTCCTTCCGTCTTTGTCTGCTCGTCTCTTTTGTAATCGTTGCAAAGAAGCAGTAGCATTATCTTCTGCACGAAAAAAGGATGAGCCGACAAACAAGATGCAACATGAAGAGCAGTTCACTTGCTTATTAGCCCGTTAGGATCAGATCATTATCTTTACCTGCAACTGTCAAAAGAGGTGGCTATAGCCGCTCAATGTCTAGCTGGTAGGATTGTCTACCGGTAGGATTGTCTAGAACGTTAGCTGAGATAAGGTTGTGTCCGAGTCTCTCGCCTGTCACTAGTAGAGAATCGAGCATTCATCCTTCTAACGTTAGTACCGGTTGTATTACAACCCGGTACTAACGTGTCTCTGGGGTTTCCGAGGGCTCTCGGACTATTTAGTACCGGCTCGTAACATCAACCAGTACTAAATGGTGCAATTTAGTACTGGTTGGTGTTAAAATCCGGTACTAAATGGTCCCTGGTCCCGACCATTTAGTACCGGTTGGTGTTAAAATCCGGTACTAAATCCATACATCCTCCCAGAAGCTAGTCTTGCGCCCATTGTCGACAGTAATGGTGGTACAAGCGGTGAAGGGGAGTCGGTCGGAGTCGTCATAGGGCGGCTTAGATCCAGCCTAGGTCTTCTCAGGAGATGCAGCGCTCGCGCGAAGCGGTGAAAGTCAAGAATTTCAAGCCCTCCATTTTTTTTCTTTTGGCAGACACGATCATGTCAACTCTGCGCACTTCCCACCTGTCAATTTCTACTTTTTCATGAGTAAAAACCTTTTGTACTCGATTTTCTTTCTGGAAAGGACCTATGCGGCTATGCCCATCATCCATGGATTAGTTCATTATTAGATGTGTGGTAGGATAGTGGCATCTTTTCTTTCGGTGCAACTATTATTTTGCACATTTTTGTGTTAATCGGTAATCCTAGCTAACTTGTACGGCCACCATTCTTCCTTGCCAGATGGCAGACCACCAAGTGCTTGCATGTGGCCTGTGGGGGCTTCAGCCCATGATCCTATGGTCTATAGGACCGAAAGGCGAAAGCTACATACCTTCATCATGAAAATTCCATCAAATCGATCAATATCCTCATAGCGCTAACTTTACGCGTGCCACCATGCCAGCGGAAGCACCTGATCGTTGTTTAGCTTATATGAATTGTTCTTGTTAGACAATTGATCCTCCGACTATTCTAGAAACATAATATGGTATAACATAATCTTTGTTTTTTTAATAAAGTAAATATGACAGATAGGAGAGCTGCCGATTGTATTTAAAAGGAGCAATGTGATCTTTTAGATTGTTTGTCTAGTGGCTCTAGACGGATGATCGGTTGAGTATTATTTCTTTGCTATGTACTGTTATTCTCCATTGGAATCCGATCGAATAGCAGGAGACACATCATGCATGAGCAGCGTGGAAAGCCCTGGACAAGGCCTTACAACGTGCATCATGCCAAGCACTACATGCAGTTCGTACAAAAAGTTGTAGCTGGGCCCGGTCGGTCGTCGCTCTGGACTCGATCTATAGATGTGCTCGTAATGCCATCGCCAACTTTCTCCGGCTGTCGGAACGACAACAGCTACTGTATCTATCTGTTTGCTTCGCCGTCCAGGAAGACGTAGTGATGGCGCGTCATGAAATTGCCAGATAGTTCAATACTAATACTAATAGAAACATATATATGTGAAGCGAAATGAGCAAAAACTTTGTAGCGCATGAGCTCGTACAACTTCAGAAGTGTACAACGCACGGTGCGGTGTGGACAGCGCGGAATTGTTAGGGTTTCATTGCAATGGATGGTCCTTAATTATTTATATCTCATGTTGATGATAACACTCTTTTTTTCCCCTAGCCAAACCGATATTTTTGCATCAAATCACTGTACCTTTCAATCCATTGCAAGTGGTTTAGAACTTGGAAAATTGAATTCAAAGTTGTCTACTAGAATAGCTCAAAGTTGATAGGCTGAAACCGAAGTTTGCCCATTTTGCATGCATATATATGAGCACAGAGCACGCCAACTAGTAGGTCAGATCCAGCAGCCAGTGAGGTGTGAAGTGGCAGTCAGTACGTTCTAGTTAAATGCAAGACCACTTGATTCTATTTGCTCTGTTGTGCACGAGCTAGTGCAAAAATATAGGGTGAGAAGGTCGTGCAAGTGACATTGTTTATTTGGAATTACACGAGAGATCAGAGCATTAGGGCGACCTAGCTTCCAGTTCCCAGGGCAATTAGCCTTTCTTTGTCAGACAAGTACCCTCACCAACTCCTCCTCCTGCGCCTAAAAACGATATGCAGAGATCAGGTCCCTTTCCATCATTGAATCTTTCTCCTCGTCTTGAATAAAATAGAACACAGCTTCCCTTCTGGCGCCGATCTTTGGAGGCTTTAGAATTTCTGTCCCTTCATTTGAGAAGGATTGTGAGCAGCTAAGACTTGAGTATGGCCGGTAGCTCAGTGAAAGCCGAGAAAATTTGTCCCTGCTTTTTGACTGCAAATTCCGGCGGCTTTGGCGTCTGTCTCATGGGCACTGAGCACTTGGCAGTCAATAGATGGACGCAAGCAGATTTAGCAGCTCCACCAAAAGTATCGGTTTCTGCATGCAGTGGCCTGAAATCCGGATCACTATGTGAGTTTCCTTGCGTTTTTGTAGGGAACTATACATAGACTAAAAGTATTCAGAGCAGACTTGATCAACAAACAAAAGAAGAAATAAGTGAGAGCATTGTGCACAAGCGCAGGACATGTTTGAAATGCACGATTGTCACGGAAAATTATCCGATTCCCGCGTAGCTAGTTATGAACATTTTTTGCTTTTCGAATGAATTTCTTTAATTTATTTTGTTTTGTAAAAATGAATATTTGTGTTATATAATGTCTGGAAAGTAGTTGTAACACGTCAGTATCATTAGTAGTCATGAGTGTGCATAAATAAGTGTAATCATCCATCACATACAGTTCCTCCCACCAAACACAAGACATCATTGGATCACTACGCAACAACATTGCATGCATTACTTTAAAAGAAAAGAGTGGATTTCCAAGTGATATACTCTGATCGTAAGCTATGACATCCTACTCCTACCATGAAAGAGGAATACATTTTTACTGGAAACTATAAGCTTACACACACTTAGCTCATAGCAGGTAGCCATAGGTGCAGCAAAGGTCAGATTAGGGGCAGAACTTCAGGTACCTTGGCACCCAACAGTTTGGTAGTGATTCTGACTGCTATGATTTTCAAGACACAACAGAGGTGGCAGTGTCGGTTCTTCGGTGTCTTGGCACCCAGCAGATCAGTCTGAACTTACAGTGGCGATTTTTCTACCTTTCAGGAAAAATTGGACCTGGTGTTTCTACATTGCAGAGAAGAACGGTAGGTGTTAACTTTACTTGACGAGGACGATATAAGTTCAAGAAAGAAAGACAAAGACTTGAGTGAAAGGCTCACATTACAGATATTTTTTTTAAATGGCTGGTCGATCCTATTGATTTACCAAGCTCATTGAATTCAATGGCGTCCCCCTCTTTCGTCTTACTCTAGTTAAACACGGTTTCTCCACCATAGCAAAGGAGCACCAAGCTCCCCGCTATGTCCGCTCTTAATATCCCCCCTTCCCCCACATTGTTCTTCAATGTCGAATCAGTCCACACTACAAACACTCTTTTAGTGAGGACTTTTATGATACACAATACTAGTTTACACTAGTGTTAAAAAAATGACTAGTATACTATTAAAAATTATCCTGGTGATATAAGTAGTATATAATCATAGCATTTGTGTATAGGGGTGATATAGAAAATAAATTTGTAATATACAAAATTATAAATAATATTTTTGTAATATATTATTAATTGATATTTACATTATAGATGAAGTCAAGGGAGCGCAAAGTACTAATTTACCCCAATCAATGGACAACTTGATCTGATTTATACCATACACTACTAGATAGTAGTCTTGTGTACTGTGAATTTATGAGGCGTAAGAATGCTAGGAAGAAATTGGACCGCAAGAATATTAATTGGTTCTGGATGTCCAGGCTAGCTAGCCCATGGCCGGTACTCATGTTTCCATTTTGTACCAGCACCCACTACTGTCAAGATGGGCAATGTAAACAAAGCAACCTTCTGGCACACTAACTGGCGGAATGGAACATCCCTAGAAAACATAGCACCTACCCTTTTCCAAAAGTCTAGAAGAAGAAAAATTTCACGATTAAAAGGGCACTGCAGGATGACTACTTGATTGATCAGGTGTGTATCCATTGACCCCCGGACAAGAAGTTAGGGAATACACTGAGTTGTGGGAAAAAAAATTCACACACAGGAGAGAGATTTAGCAACTGAGGACAATTTGCTGGAGATGAACCGCAGATGGATAATATTCAACTAAAAGTGCTTGCCAAATTCAATTCCAAGGAAGATTAAAAGGGTCTTAGGGCCAATTTGGAAAGCCAAAACCGAACCAAAGTGCAGATTCTTTGCGTGGATTCTCCTCCATGGGAAAATCCTGATGGCTGGTAATTTAGAAAGGAGGGGATGGCATAATAACCACACATGTAGCCTATGCAACAATGAGCCGGAAACACCAAAACATCTTTGCAAGACTGCATATTTTTTACCCTGGTCTGGAAAAAGTTCGCTAACTAGTTCGGCCCTCAACGATTGCCGCCAAGCAACACAATAACAATGGTCTATGGATGGTCGAAAAAATGCAGATTACTAATTAAAAAAAGAAACAGATACATCTTTGACGGCCTCAACATTTCCTTCTAGCGGAACATTTGGAAGGAGAAAATAGGAGAATTTTCAATCAGGAGATTAAACCTTTGAAGAAGTGGCCTTCCTCATAGGGGTTTTGTTTGTTTTTTCTTTCTTTGTTCATTAAATTTTTTTATCCGAGGGTGAGGAGTTTTGTCCAGTTATGCAACCCGAAGGGCAGGTCTAGTCGACCTTTGTACCTCGTTATTTCGTTCTTTCTAATTAAAAATTAGCAAAACCCTTATCATCCTTTAGAAAAAAATAATATTAATGGTTCACTGTCTTTGCATACCAAGCCCTCATGATCAAAACCCCAAGTTTGATGCCCTAAGCATATAGGGTTTCACGCCTCTATTTTCTTGTTAGTATGTACACTAATTGTTTCAGACATCGGTTATGTTCATGAAGAGATGCATTCGGACCTTATCAGTTTGACTTTGAAGGCCTATTGGTTCTATCACAAAACAACAACAAATTCTCACAAGGATGCAAATGCTCTGCAAGTTTCCGCAAGAAGCCTTGATAATATAGATATAGAACTGGATAGGCATAGTAACTTGCCACATTACATTTTTCCTTAGCCTCCAGTGAAGTTGCGCAGATGCATGTGCATGTGTTGCATTTTGTGTTTATAAAGGAAAAAAACGTCACCATAAGCTTTTCAAATATTTTTTTTTTCTATTCTTGGATCCCACCTAAACCTGGTACTGTTTCTTGCCTAATGCATGAAGGTTTTACTCTTTAGAACTCCCTTAACTAGTTAAGGCTTTCTAACAAAATATTCAGGCGTTAGATGTGTGCTAATGCATTTCATCACAATAATAGGAGGAAACACTGTCATATGTCTCGTTCATAGCCTGAGTGTTGCTCTCTCTTTTTTTTTTCTCGATTTCTGTTTTTTCTATGTTGCGATTAGGAGCATGTTGTACAGTGGCCGCTGAGTGCCCTTGTTTATTTACATCGGACAACCATAACAAGGGAAATTTTGCGCCCGATCTTTTTTTCTGACTAATCAAAATTATTGACAAGAACGAACCTGTATTGTTCCCGTTTGTCGCGTGCAATTCTTAACTGAGTTTACAGCTGTTCTAGACTATAATCAGTCAGCCATCCTGCAAGTCATCGTCGTCAACACTCAACCGCGGAGGCCTTCCATCACCAACCGCGCTCACTCCCTTCACAATACCACCGTCACACGTACACGCCTCTATTTAAACCAACGAGAGTTTCGCAAGAAACCATCGCCAACTGCTACGCTCCAGCTTAACAACACCTTGTGAGGATCCGAGCCTCAGAGGCAACAATGAAGACGGTGGAGGTGCTGACGTCGGAGGTAGTCGTGCCCGCCGAGGAGGAGACGCCGGCCGGCGGCCTCTGGCTGTCCAACCTGGACCTCGCCGCGCGCCGCGGGTACACGCCCACGGTCTACTTCTTCCGTTCCAACGGCGAGCCAGGGTTCTTCGCCGCGGACGTCATCAAAGGCAGCCTCGCCAAAGCACTAGTCCCCTTCTACCCGCTCGCCGGCCGCCTCGGCGTCGACGCCACCGGCCGCGTCCAGGTCGACTGCACCGGCGAGGGCGCCGTGTTCGTGACCGCCCGGTCGTCGGAGTACGCCCTCGACGACCTTCTCAGCGAGTTCGTCCCGTGCCGCGAGATGCGCGACCTGTTCGTGCCGCCGACACCCTCGCCGAACCCGCCGTGCGCGCTCCTGTTCGTGCAGGTCACCTACCTCCGCTGCGGCGGCGTCGTGCTCGGCCAGGCCATGCACCACTCCGTCTGCGACGCCCGTGGCGCCGCCCACTTCTTCGAGACGTGGGCGAGCATCTCCCGCGGCGAAGACGACGCGCCCGTGACCCCGCCGTGCTTCGACCACGCGCTCCTCGCGGCGCGCCCCACGCCGCGACGCGCGGTGGCTTACGACCACCCGGAGTACAAGCCCGATCCAAAGCCTCCGGTGGACACCTCCGCGGCGTCCGAGTACACGAGCGCCATCATCACCATGACCAAGTCGCAGGTCTCGGCGCTCAAGGCGAGGTGCCCTGGCGCGTCCACGTTCCGGGCCGTGGTGGCGTTGGTGTGGCAGTGCGTGTGCCGGGCACGGTCGCTGCCTTCGGACGCCGAGACGCGGCTCTACTCGATGATCGACATGCGTTCGCGGCTTGACCCACCGCTCCCGGCGGGGTACTTCGGCAACGCGGTGGTGCGCACGTCGGCGACGGCCACGGTGAGGGAGGTGGTGTCGGACCCCGTCGGGAACGTGGCGCGCCGGGCGCTCGCGGTGACGAGCCAGGGAGACGACTACGCGAGGTCGCTGGTGGACTACCTGGAGGGGGTGGACGCCATGAATTTGCCCAGGAGTGGCATCTCGAGGGCGCACCTCAGAGCTATCAGCTGGGTGGGCATGTCGCTGTACAAGGCTGATTTTGGGTGGGGCGCACCGGCGTTCATGGGGCCGGCGCTCATGTACTATAGTGGGTTCGTGTATGTGATGAACGCGGCGGGGAAGGATGGTGACCTCGCGCTCGTGCTGTCGCTGGAGCCGGAGAGCATGCCGGAGTTCCGGAAGGTGTTCGCCGAGGAGCTCGCGCGCCTAGATGTGGTGTAGCACATACAGATAGCTAGCAGCTGGCCGCTGGTGCACAGTTGCAAGCGTGCAAACATGGACGTGCCAGCAGATCAGTTGTCGAGCTAATACGTATACGCCCATCGCATGTATTACTTATACTGTGAAGTCTTTGGATGCTAAGCGATGCATGACTATTGTTCCCAAAAAAAACTATGCATAACTATTGAATGTCCATAATAACCAATAAATACAACACGTATGTAGATATTTTAGTACCTGATTTTTTTTTTCTATCATGCATCTCCATTCAGGAGTGAAACAAATAACCTACACATGAATGATAAAAATCTAGGACTGAAATATCTAATATGTGTGAATTTGCGAGTCCATGACTTACATTATATTAGTTGTGGGCCTGATTTATTTGCACATGTCGCTTAGGATTATTTGAGGGGATTACCAGCTCCAAGCCTCCAATACAATACAATTTTTAACAATATTAACATTATTTGAGACTTCCATTAGTTACCCTAATAAAAATTTAGCAAAACTCTTGCCATCCTTTCAAAAAAATATTACTATGTTCATTTTCTTTCTTTGCAAACGAAGCCATCATGATCAAAACCCAAGTCTGATGCGCTAAGCATATAGCCTTTGACGCCTTCTATTTTCTTGGTCATCGGTGATGTGTCCATTCATGATGAGATGCATGCAGACTTTATCAAAACTTTGAAGGCCAAATGGTTCTATCACAAAACAACAATAAATTCTTCAAAAGGATGAAAATGCTCTGAAAGTTTCCGCAAGAAGCCTTAGAATAGATGTAGAGCTGGCTAGTAACTTGCCACATCACATTTTCCTTGGCCTCCAGTGAAGTTGTGAAGATGCATAGATCACAATCACTACTCTCACATACCATAGATCACAATTACGCACCCTAAATAAAAATTGCAAAACCCTATATACAGGTTATATCGATTTTTCAACCCAAATTTCACCAACTATTTTATAAATGTTCCTTCAAAATAAGCAATCTGAATGCACGAGGAGCAGAAGTTTGCCAAGAACTCACAATAGTCAGGAGGTGGGTCACCTTGTTGACGACGAACGAGGGCCATCAAGCTCCTGCGCAAGAATACATGCAGTGCACACCAGCCCCACCATGCGCCTGCAGCACCACAACGATTCACTGCTCATCTACCTCCCTCTCGTCCCGTGCAACGGCGGACCTCGTCGTCGTCGCCCTTCCGCCTTCTCACCCACCCTCATCCTTTCCCACGTGTCCATCGTCTCGTACCAAAAAGATCCGATTCAACTTAATTACGAGAGTGCCGAGTATGCCCACATCAACCAACTTCATTATGTAACCAGGCCGAGTGCAAACGGCTACAAGCTTAAGAGCTTGCTAATGCGAGTTTCAAGACCCAAGTGCCACAACCTGTTAAGTTGCAAGACTCCTTGTGAAATTTTCTCATAACCTTATATGAGAAACCTTCAAGTAAAAAACTGACAAATGTACACAAACATAAAAATAAACCTTCTTGGTTACATAATTATACTCCCTTTGTTTCAAATTATAAGTTATTTGACTTTTTTGACCTCAAATTTGACCGCTCGTCTTATTAAAAAAAATTATGCAAACATAGTCAAATTAATATTTTGTGCATGAAATACTTTTATTATTAAGCAAGCCATAAAAATAATATTTTACACAATATTTTGAATAAAAACGTTGGGGGTAAAAAAGTAAAACGACATATTTGAAACGGAGGGTTACTATTCTTCATGACTAGTGATCGATATTCGTGATTATGCATGCACGTCACAGGTTTTGCAACAATGGTCTAGCAAATCTTAAACAATCAAGTGGTATAATCATTGTGGTAAATATAATAATTAATCATTAATATGACTCGTTCTAGGTAACTTAACTTAAGATGGTCCTACTAATTTCCTACTAATTTCCCAAGCTCATTGAATTCAATGGAGTCTGCCTCCTTCTTCGTCCTCATCAAGCTCTCTGCTATATTCGCTCTTAATTACACCCCCCCACACACACTCTTTCACCCCAGTCGTTGTTCTTCATTGTCAAATCACATCCACACTATAAATGTGGTCTTAGTCGTCTGGAATTATTAGACGTAAGAATGCTACGAAGAAATTAGACTGCAAGAATATTAATTGGTTCATTGTGCTAGATGTTCCTCCTACCTTTTTTTTTCATACTAAGCCATCATGATCAAAACCCAAGTTTGATGTCCTAAGCGTTCTCTTTTCTTAAGTATTTTTGTCGTGCACTCAGGAAAGATTTGTCGTGTGCTAAAATGACAGTCGGCAAAAAAAAAACACACACACACACCCGAAAAAAACAGAAAAAAAATACCGGGTTTTTTATGGGCAAGGACCCCACCGGCCAGCGCCCGCCCCCGTCGCATAACCTCCTCTACCACTACATCACACTCTAACTTGTGCCTATATTTCATTTTGGTTCATCACATATTATACTAAAACGAATGTAGGTTGCTTGTTTGAGACACTAACCGAATTCAAATTTGAAAGTTATTAATTACAAAGTTTCGTACCTTTTCAAAATCTACAACTTTCATTTTGGCACTTTCTCCATCTGGGGTCATTTACAAAATTTGAAATTTAAATTTGAGAAATTCAAACTTAGTTTTCATTGAGAAGATGATTTTAAGTAAAAAAAGTTTCTAACTACAGAGTTTCATAACTTATCGTGATCTACAACTCTCATATTGGTCGTTCTCCTTCTGTGGTCGTTTGAAAAAACATAAATTCAAATTTGAGAAATTCAAACATAGTTTATTTTTGTTGACAAAAATAATTTAAATTAAAAAGAGTTCGACTGCAAAGATGTATAACTTCTGAAGATCTATAAATTTTATTTTAGTCATTTGTTCATCTGACATAGCGATAGTAATATTGTTCACGAATCTTATATACCTCTTTTCTAGTTACATGAAACTATATGAGAACGTAGATTTTATAAACAACGTTACTATCGTTTTGTCGAATGTTTTTAGCACTCAGCAAAGACCTTGTTTGCCGAGTGCAAAAAAAAACACTCGGCAAATAAGCAAGTTTTTCAAGAACATGCAAGTTTGCCGAGTGTTTTGTCGTTGCCGTGTGCCAAAGGACTTTTTGCCGAGTGTTTTTTCTTGTTGGCACTCGACAGACACAATTTTTACCAAGCGCATTTTTCTCTTTTGCCGAGGGATCTTCCAAAGAGTCACGTACAGATTCTTCATTTTGGAATTTTCACATGAACATGTGGTCCAACTTTGAGATTCCTGAAGGAGAGTTAAGTACAGTACTGCTTATGTTATGTTATTCCATGCAACTTACAGTAAAACACCACGAGGGCTGTTCATTTCCTCGGCGAGCTTTCCGAACAATGGGAACGAAAACGCTGACCACAGCACCATGAGCCTTCAACAGTTGCTCCTTGTTACTGGCCTTTTAAAAGCTGGCTAGCGATCATTCCTGGAAACCTACTGTGAGGAACCTCTAACCTAGACCCCGTTAATTAGATCATCTTCCATTGATCAATCTAATTAAAAGGACTTAACCCCGGTCGTCCTTGAGATGTGTCCCAAACAATGCTCAGGACGACACACCTCACTAGCACAAGATAAACATCTTCATCACACATAGCATTGCATACATAGAGTTCACCATACATAAAAGCATTCAAGTCTTACAAACCAAGTTCAAGTTTCAAGCCTAAACATAAGGTTTTGCAGCGGAAGGTTTAAACATCGCTCTCATAGATATTACAACAAAATAAATGAGTTCACTCTCATGCCACAAGTGACTCATTAAACATAGATAAACATTGGGCAGCTACTCCATGCCCGCACCTCCGTCAGCGGGGTAGAAGTACCCAAAGACGGGCTCCGAAGGCACCTCACCTGGAATCAACTTAACGGCAGCACCGTTAGTACATTGCGTACTAGCAGGACTTATCCCCAAAATATACATTTGGTGGATGCAAGGGATTATCAAGTTTTATTATCCAACTATGAAATAGCAAGCGGGTTTTGACAAGTGAGTAAGCAAAAGACATGGCTTCTATCCCTATATCATACACCAAAACATTTGCATAAGTAAAGTGATCATGTATCATCAACCATGAGCTCAATCTTCCATAATCCCTTTCCGAAACTCTACGTAAAGTCGAAGTCAAATGAGTGTGCCATAACCAAGAGCGTGGCTATTGCAATAGATCAAAAACCCTGCAGAGGTGTACAACTTTTCCCACACGAGGCGCAAGATCAACGACCATACCCTCGGCCTAGGATAAGTGTTAATTCATGCCCTCAACCGTTCACATACCCACACCCGGCGATGAGAGGGTGGCCGGAGATGTATAGGGCTAACGGACTCCGCCATCTACCCCTCATCACAACCCGTGTAAAACCGTCCCATAGCAAGGTCCAGCTTATGATACTTGGCTTGCCCATCCCATCCTAAGCATGTGGTTTGGACGAGGAGTGCTCAAGTTCCAAAGCGATACGCATCGGTCCTTAACCAATTCAAGCAAGCCTAACCAATTGAGCTCCATCTCAATGGTCCTACATTACTTGCTCAAATCACGACTCATATTCATGGTTGTTCATCTTTAAAGCATTCCGACTATGTGAGCATGGTTAAGATAAAATCCTATATCTCGCGAGAGGTGATGCCCTTGTCATCTCCCGACTTCTACCGGCTAAGCATGGATAAGCAATTAAATTCGTCAAGTCTAACAATCATTCTTGGCTAAAGAGTTGGTCTAGTTCCAAAGTACATGACTAGTAGGTTCTATTCTACTCAAATCACATGAACTCGAAGAGGATGGCTTATGCACAAATAAGAAGCATTTTTCATTCATAAATAGATTAGAAAAAGAGTGTCTGCCTTGTTCCTCAAAGGTAGCCTCAACCATAGGGTCGTGCTCGGTCTCAACCTCGGTGTCCTCCGACGTCTCGATCTCTACACGAATGCAATGATACTTGATAAATAAATATGACATGAAGGAATTTGCAAAATAAGATGCAAGAGATGTGACTAAATATGCGTTTAGAATGTCTTAGAATTATATATAAACATACTTTAAGTTGAAAATATAGGTATATAAGTCAACTGGGTGATTTTCGGGTCTTCCGAATCGAATTACCGGATCTTCCGAGCACAAAATCGGAACTTCCGGGCAGGAACTGGAACTCAAAATCGGATCTTCCGGCTCTTTCCCGGATCTTCCTAACAGCCCGACGACCGGGAAAGAAAAGTTCGCCACCGGCGGCTCCGACCTCCGTTTTGGGTGCCGTTTGTTTCTATTGGTTCGTGAGAGTGTCAAGTTCTATTCCAAGTGATGGATTTGACATGCATTGAGGTTTACAAGATCGAACTCATCAATGGTGGTTTTCTTCCAAGAAACTCCAAAACTCTAAACCTAGAGCAATGGGGAGTGGATCAAGAGGGGGAATGGCTCACCAGTGATGTGCACAACTCCAACAAGGGTCGCAGGTTCGTGTAGGTCGAGGAGGAGTGAGGTTTGCTTGTTCTTGACCTTGAGCTTGAAGAGGGGAGCAATGTGGAAGAAGGAGGAGCTTGGGGAAGATGACAATGTGGAGGAGCAGCTCGTCGGCGGGGTGCTCCGGTGAAGCTCCGGCGACGTCTCTGGCGAGCTCTTGGGTGCCTTCAATGGGGGGACTGTAACACCCTAATTTTTCTCATCACATTAAAAGTAATATAGGCAACTAATTTTCTTAGTTTTTATTGTTTTAGGAAATATTAAGTTGCAAACTTCAATTTTGGCTCTTAAATATTTAAACAACATTTAAATTAGAGCGAAATAAAGTTGTTGTCGCATTCATGTTGTTGTATATATTTTGAGTGTTGATTTGAATTTTGAAAAGGTTTACAAAAGTTCAAACTCCCTCTTCTCTCCCTCTCTTTTCTAGCTCAACCCAGCTTTCTTCCGTCGGCCCAAAGTTCCAGCCGCGGCCCAGTTCTTTCCCGGCCCAGTTCGGTCGCGCAGCCATTGTCCCAGCCCGTTTTTCCCCTTCCCTTTTCTTGTCTCGCTGACGTGTGGGCCCAGAATGTCAGAGTCGTCTTCCAGCTCATGCTCAAGCAGGACTCGACGCCGAGTCCGTGCGCCGCCCGACTCCGCGTCGCCTTCCCCTTGCGCAAGCCTTGTTCCCGGCCTTTATAAGCGCGCCGCCAGAGCTTCTTGCCTCTCAACCCAAAACCCAAGCTTCCGCCGCCGCCGCAAACCCTAGGCTTAGGTCGCCGCTTCGATTCGAGCTCCCAAGCGTCTTCTAGCCGCTTTGAGTTCGCCGTCAAGGTTCGCGTGAAGGTGAGGATGCCGCCAAGCCGGTCCTTTTGTTGTTTTGCTTCTTGTCGTCCTCGCGCCATGTCGCCGGTCCCAGTCGAGCCGCCATAGCCGCCGTGAGCTTCTAGCGTTGTTCAATCCTCGCTTAGAACCCCCAAAATAGGTTCCCCACATCCCCAGCTAGCTCCCAAGCCTCGAATCATAGGAAACCAAGCTCTCTAGCCCTAGTTTCGTCCAACTCCGGCGAACTCCCGGCCGAGCGCCGCTGCGCGCCGCCGCTTGAACGCCGGCTTCGCCCCCTTCTAATCCAGAGCCGTCCGATCTAGATCCAATGGCTCAGATCGAGTCCGTTTCGAGTCAAACCGAGCACACCGGTCAGCCGAGGTGTTTTTGCAGAAAAGCCCCTAGGTTTTCTAGAAATCAACCCGCAGTCCAAGCCAGTTAAAAAATAATTAGATCTAGGTCCTGTTTCTTTCAGTTTAGCCCCTGATCTTTCTAAAAATCTAACTCGCCGTCCTGTTTGGTCGTTTTACTCAAAAGTCCTTCTATTTTTATACAAAATTATGTTTTAGGTCTCTGGTTTCTTCTGTTTAAGCCCCTGGAGAGTTAGATTTAGTTGAAAGAAGCCCCTAAATCTTGTTTTAGCCATATCTTGACCGTTTTAAATCTGTTTTGAGTGATCTTTGCGCTCACGCGATCGTCTCTTCATCAAGAATAGTTTTAGACACGTCTTTGCGTCTTTAAAAGTTGTATGGTGTATTGTTTTGCTTTTATTGATTGAATGCTTGTGCGAATCGTATAGAGAACGGTCCGTTCGAGGGAGATCAAGATCAAGCCTACGAGGAGGAGCCACCGTAGTACTTTGAGGAAGGCAAGTGGATTTCCCCCTCTGCATACTCTTTTGAACCCATACACATTGCATGACAACAAAGTTTATCTTTATGTTCGCGATGCATTAATTTGATGGGTCCTATGTAAGGATGACTAGTCTTTTACACCCAAGCCTTGATACACCAGGTTTACTTTTATGTTGGGTAGCTATGCTAGATGCTTAACCTTGGTTCATGATGGGTTCTATCCAACATCGATGAATATCCTTATTGTTATATCTTGTTATGTTATAAACAAGATCACCATGCTAATCGGAACTTGAAGAACCACCCAGGATTAACCGTACAACCAAAATACTACATGGCTCTGGTATTGGCTAATTAATTAGAAACCTTGGTTAGCAATGATCTTACCGAAAGGGCATGGGGGGTGGCGGTTGACAGTGTATAGCTCGGTTCTCTCGGGAAGTGGGCTTAGCTAAGACACTATACCCGTTAGGGAGGGTTATGCCTGGTTCCGATCCGGAAACCTTAGCGGATTGTTTCTAACTAGGGAATCTTTGTAAAGGCCTCGTAGCGTCCCTATGCAGTCACACCTTGGTAGTGTGGTATGTGCCTGATCAGCATAGCGTGGTTGGGTCTAAAGTTCTTCGGAGCTTTTACGCGAATTGTGGTGAAAGTGTACAACCTCTGCAGAGTGTAAAACTGTTATAACAGCCGTGTTCGCGGTCATGAACGGCCTGGACCCTCACGTGATTAATCTATCGGAATATGAAATCAAATCATTGCATGCATATGTTATTGGTTATGTTTATGGTTTATTTTATGCTAATATATGGGTTGGTATATACTTATATTTTAGTAAATAGTTGCTTGTTAATAAAACTTAACCAACTAAAATGCTGACCGCTATAAACCAAGCCTCTCCTTGATAGCTTGCATATTTCCCCCACTTGCTGAGTACCAACCATAAGTGTACTCATCCTTGCTTATATTGGATCAGAAGGTAATAATAGAGCAGAGTACCTCAGCGATCTTGATGGGTTCTAGGCGTGTGTTCCACCAGTCAGATGCCTGTGGAGTGCTTTTGGAGTTATCGTCTTTAGTTATCGTGTGAACCAGTTTAATTTGGCCCTCGTGCCTTAGTCGTGAGTGTGATAAATACTTTACTTATCAAATATTCGTTTGAGTATTGTTTCTGTTATTCACTCACTGTCTATCATATGTGTGTAATTTGATCATGGCGCACATATGAGATGTACTCGGTTTTCTTTCTAAAACCAGGTATGACAGGGACCTTGGAAGCTCCTCCATGGTGGAGAGAGGAAGAAGGAAGAGGGAGTGGGAGTGGAGAGTGAGGTGGGGGAAGGGGAGAGCTGCAGCTCAGCTCCCTTGGGACAGCTGGGATGACGGGTGGGTCCCATAGGGACACATGGCAGCTGTGCAAAAATCGACATGTCAAAGTGGACTACCGGATCTTCCGACTAGGAGTTGGATGATCCGAAAAATCCACATTTTATTGGTAAAAATTATTTTTAAACCAAGTAGAGGCCTTTTTAAAAAATAGAAAACAATTTTATAGATGCTAAAGATGATGCTTATAAATGCTTCATGTTATGCTCAGAATTTTTGGGTCGTTACACCTACGCACGACTTGTCCATCAGTCTATGAAACTGACATTGCATCTGCCATGTTTGAACGAAGTTGAGCTTCTTCGTCCACAAGTGTCGCCTAAAGAACTTCGAAGCGAGGTTGGCCATGCCCACACCGTATGCTGAAACTTCAAGCAGAATTAGACGTTGGAGGCAAGCAAAGCAAGCAATTAACCAGCCATGATTTGTCACGGTCGAAATGTCAACAACAGAGCAGGAATCAGGATCGGAGACTTGGTTGTACAGGGACACAGAGTTGAGGCTTCGTAGACGGTTCGAATTGGTCAAGGTTACTTAACGCTCCAGCTGCATGTCCTGCATCGACCGATCGCAGCGTGACTCCGTCAGAGCGAGTAGGCAGCAACTTCACAAGACGTCGTCATGAGTCAACTGTGGACTTGTTAGCTTGGGGTTGGTAGTTTACAGTGATCACTGTGGAAGAGAAAAGGATCGCTTGCCCTTTTCAGGTAATGGGGACTGGTTCAGATTTGCATCCCCAACAACCTTTTGACGTTTGCTGTGGTGTAGGAAATATTCTATGTTTTCGGCATTGACGATGAAAAGTTGCATTGCATGCAATCTTCTCATGATTGGGCTCACTGTTTGCCGAAAGGAGTGGTCAGTAGTCTTACAAAGTTTACCAAACAAAGTTTAATTTTTGCTACTAAAACTTCACGTGGTACATTACATAGTTTGGTTCATTCACGCACGCACGCCAAATGTAATGACGTGACATGCTGACATGATCGAGCTTATGTTAACGACTCTCCAAATCAAAGTAAGATGACTCGATCTGGTGTATACCTGCCTCCCACCAATCTCCAAATTAAATCAAAGTAAAGATGACTCGATCTGGTGTATACACTATACCTGCCACGGTGCCACCCACCAACCTTCCACCAGCTACGTACAGACTTACAGTAGACGTATATTCATACACGGTAACGACTTGTCTACACTACATCTCGAGCCGTGCCAGCTCCTCAGCGAACACCTTCCTGAACTCCGGCATGCTCTCAGGCTCCAACGACAACGCAAGCGCAACAGCCCCATCCTTTCCCGGCGCCTGCATCACATACACGAACCCACTGTAGTACATAAGCGCCGGCCCCATGAACACCGGTGCGCCCCATCCAAAATCAGAGTCATGCAGCGACATGCCCATCCAGCTAATAGCACGGAGGTGCGCCCTCGAGATGCCACTCCTGGGCAAATTCATGGCGTCCACTCCCTCAAGGTAGTCCACCAGCGACCTCGCGTAGTCGTCTCCCTGGCTCGTCGCCGCGAGCGCCCGCCTCGCCGCGTACCCGACCGGGTTCGCCACCACCTCCCCCACCGTCGCCAACGCCGACGTCCGGATCACCGCGTTCCCAAAGTAACCCGGCGGCAGCGGCGGCGCGAGACGCGCCCTCATGTCGATCATCGAGTAGAGCCTCGTCTCGGCGTCGTCCGGTAGCGACCGTGCACGGCACGCGCACTGCCACACCAGCGCCACCACGGCACGGAACGTGGACGCACCGGCACACCGTGACTTTAGTGACGTCACCTGCGACTTGCTCAGCGTGATGATGGCGCTCTCGTAGGTTTTCCCGGTGACGGCGTGTGCCGCCGGTGTCGGCTCGGCCTTGTACTCCGGGTGGTCGTACAAAACCATGGGCGTCTGTCGCGCAGCGAGCAGCTTGTGGTCGAAGCATGGCGGTAAGGGCGTGTCACGCCCGGTGGATTTGGTGGGGCAACGGGCGATGCTAGCCCATGTCTCGACGAAATGAGCGGCGCTACGGGCATCGACGACGGAGTGGTGTAGCGCGAGGCCGAGGACGACGCCGCCGCAGCGGAGGCGGGTGACCTGGGCGAACAGGAGCGGGCACGACGGCGGGTTGGGTGGTGGGGTGGGTGGCACGAGGAGGTCGCGCATGGCGTCGCACGGGACGAACTCGTTGAGGAGCTCGTCGAGGGTGTAGTGGTCGGAGCGCGCCGTGACGAACACCGCGCCCTCGCCGGTGCAGTCGATCTGGACGCGGCCGGTGGCGTCGTCGACGCCGAGGCGGCCGGCGAGAGGGTAGAATGCGACGAGCGCCTTGGCGAGGCTGTCGCGGACGGCGTCGGCGTCGAAGAAGGTGCCCGGGTTGGCGTTGTCCGTGCGGTAGAAGTAGACGGTCGGCGTGTACCCGCGGCGTGCGGCGAGGTCGAGGTTGGACAGCCAGATGGATTCTGTTGGCGTCTCCTCGGCAGGGACGACCAGCTCTGTCGTCAGACGCTCGACCGTGGCTGCCATGGCGTGGGGTGTAGCTTGCTTGCTAGCTCGCTCGTGCTGAGCACTGTGGGTTTGTTCTAGCTGTGTTGATGGTGTGGAGAGTGCACACGTGGCGGCTATGTGTCTTTTTGTTGCTTGCTGCTGTGTGCTGTGGAGACTAGTTGAGGTGGTTTCGGCGATGGTTTGGTGCTGGCCTGGTGGGGGTTTTTATAGGAGGGGTAGGGGGGGAAGCGTGCATGGCTAGAGAAGGGGTCGGGGGTTGGTGGTGGTCGCATGGAAGAATGGTAGACGGTATGATGTAGATGCTGCGGTTGCAAGGTGTGCGCGTGTGAAAGTTCCTGAGTCTGTTGACTGCACCGAATAAAGCCAGTAGAGAAAGAGGACTTGAAAGCGCTATGCAGTGGCACGAATTTTCTTCAGTGGGGATGATGAGATGCTTTAATTTGATTCCTACGATGCGGACAGAACACTAACGAGGATCGATCTCTTTCTTCTCGAGAGAGTGATGACTGTGATGAGAGGACCTTTGTATCGTGCTGTATTCATATGTGTGTACGGATAAATGGTGCTTCAACAGGACAAGATGTTGGAGATTTTTGGCAAGGTCGAGCCGTGGCTGCTGGCAAGATATTATATTTAGTCGCAGGATGTTAATGTTGCAGGAGTTCATTTTTGTGCGTTCACAACTCCATCCCACCCGGAATCCAGGATTGATGTATATCGGTGCAAACATTCTTTTTTTAAAAAAAAGCAACTAGATAAATGGATGCTGTGTGGATCCCTGATTAATTGGTGCGTGCAGAGATAGGATATCACCAAAAAGCAGATATCATTATTTCTCATCAAATTGGGTTAGAACTGCTTAGATTGACTGCCCCGCCCTGAGTTACGAATTACTGTTTTTGGCTGCATATTGGATTCTGCAACGTTACTCCGTAGCTGATTTCAGGTAATCGATCTAGTCGAGTCAACAAAAATAGTCCCCCCCCCCCCCAGGTAATAAGCATTCAAAAAAGGAAACCAAAAGAGGCATCGTGCAACAGGTGGTGATGATGACCAGTCAATATTGATCGAAGATGCGTTGTGGAGAAGACTAGAGAGAATGGGTGGAAGCGAGCTCCGGGAAGCAGCCCAGCCAAAAGATGACTAGTCCTCCTCTGATCCAGATCCAACTTATACAATTTGCGGTCTCCCTTATAGAACTCCAACTCTACGAGTTATTGCCTCCGTCTCTAAAAGAGTGTTTTTCTCGCTTCCCAAGAAAAACCTACAGCCAATTATATTAAAAATAATTAACATTTATATTATAATATAAACACTATTAGATAGATATTTAGATCTAGTTTTTTATAAAAAAATATTTGGAGACTTAAATGTTGCACATATTTTCTATAAATCGAGTCAAACTTGTGGCACGCACACCAACGGCGACACTCTTTGGGACGGAGGGAGTAAAGATGCATCCCAACAAACTGCTCAACTACTAAATAGGCATTATTAATATTAAGAAACAACAATACGACATGTGTATTGTACTTGTCAAGGTACTTGTAAAGATGTAATTCAGAAGGACCCTCCATCCATGTATACATACAGTATAATACCTTTGATGGAACATGTGGTATTGCGGTACATACTGTTGAGGCGCCTGACATTTATGACTTGGTCATGGTCAATGCAAATAGATCAGAAGTTCAGAACCTTACCTAACCAACCTGACAAGTGGTTTTGTTGCTTAACTAGTTCTTGCTAAGAGTTTTACATAAATTTTATGTAGGTTGCTTGGTTGCCGAGCTAAGAATTGAAGGTATATATACCGCTCACTCCGTTCCAAAATATATATCGTTTGACTTTTTTGAGGCCAACTTTAACCGCTCGTCTTATTCAAAAAATTTATAAAATATCATATTTTTTTGTTATGGTTAGCTTTAAAAAAATCAAGAATGACCTAAATTTGAAGAGATTTACACAAATTTTTTAAATAAGACGAACAGTCAAACTTGAGGTTAAAAAGTCAAACGACCTATATTTTTGGAACGGAGGGAGTATATAGGAACAAAAATCTAGCTAATTATGGTAGCTTCCACACTCTAATTAAGCAACAGCCAAGAGGGTCGACAACTAGACATATTCAAAAATATATACTCCTTCGGGCTTCGTGGTACGTATCTCTCTGGACGTGTGTTGTAGACTATTCAAAGGCATGATAACAAAATTAAACATATAGGTCACATGCTTTATGTGCGAGAATCATCACATACTGTATATTGTAGCGTTAAGTGAAGCGAATATCTGCGCCCTAGCAACTTTTTTAAAATAATTTTATACTGATCTTGGAAATCTAACGATGCCTGCATAGTATACGTACTTGGTGTGCATGCACGTTTGGTGTCGATCGAGGGTTTACCTCAGCACACGCGCTTTTGGCGTAAAAAATTAAAAATGTGGCGTGGCTTCTGAGAATAGGTGAGAATTGGTGGGATCACTAATCGATCCCGCATGGGCTGCTAGGGTGATCTGCCCCTGCTCTAAAAGCAGGCTAACGTATCCTATGAAAACTAACCTCTTCGTGGAAACTATGAAAACTAAAATTTGGACCACATTATATTGATCCAAGGACGCGACCAGATCAGGTGGGAGGGGTGATTTGCAAAAACGTCTTACAAATCACCCCTCCCACCTCCCCTAAGCTTTGCAAATCACCCTTCCACCTAATCTAGGCGAGCCCTTGGATCAACATCGTGTGGTCCATATTGAAGTTTCCATAGTTTCCATGAAAAGTTGGTTTCCACCAGATATGTCCACCTAAAAGTATTTCATTTTTCCATACAAAGCATCCCCCACGCCTTTTGGAATAATTTTCTGTGTTAACTTAATTCACCAAAGCAAAGTGAACGTCTCTGACCATAGTTTGGTGCATGCCTACTGCATTTGCAGTGGTGAAACAAAAAGAGAACCACACGACAAAAAAAAATTAAAAGCTAGGAATAATCGCTGCGTTAACCACACATATCTGGAATCTGATCTTGCAATAAAGCACTTGCACTAGCGCTACATACTGCCTTTTGCAGTAGTGATGAACAAAGTTGTGCTGAAACTCATGGACCACACGATCTATACAAAAAAAAAAAAAGAATCGGAACGTGCGCTTAATTAAAAGGAGATTAAAGTTTGACTATGCACTACTGTTTCATGGCCTTTTTTCCTTTTTTTTTTCTCTCTTACTTCAGTATATCATGGTTGTTGGTTAGTCCCGTGGTGACTCGGTCAGTCAAGTGATGGAACACGGTTAATTTTGATTCGCTTTTGTTTCTGCCACTCCATTCGATCGCCTCCGACCCCGTCGATGCCGTTTGAGCCGGTCATGTGGAGGTTAATTAGGGCCGGATCACGCCCGCACCACTACTAACCGACCTAACCCTGCTGCGAGGACCTGCGCCTCACCAACCCCCCATGGCGGACTTGGAATTTCAGCACGCGTAGTGTAGCTTTCGTCAAGCAGGTACTATAGTGTTACAGGACTGACGCCGTCATCCTCATCACGTTCGTCGACGTCTACCACATGAAGGGCAGGTTATTTTTGCTCCACCAATGCAAGTTACTACAGTAGCTACTTGTACCGCCAGAACTGTGCGGTGAAACCAACACAATATATATATGCATGCCGCCAATAATAATAGAGGGGTTGAAACGTGTAACGTGCCGTGCTACTTATTGTTTTGTGTTTGTGTTAATTACATCCGTCACAAATCGTACTTACTATCTTTATATATGACGCTAATTAGTTTATTTTATTGGTTTTATTATATGCTCATGTTAGAAATATATCATGTCTAGATACACGATAAAATCTATGTATATCAAAACGACCCATAATTTAAGAGTATCGTAAAACACTTTTCATCACACAGCAAAATCTAACATTAATGATAGCTATTTCTACATGAGCAATCTAGAGCTTTTCTTGATCCTATATATGGTCTAATTAAAATTAGATAATTAATACTAGATCGTTATTACTGCGTTATGTTCCCCACTAGGATTTTTTTAGTAAACACTATGATTGTTATTGGCTATATATTGCCGGAAAAAGTATCACCCCAACCTATGGAGATCGGACTATATAACCCCTCAACCTATGAAACAGTCTATCACTCCCTCGACTTCTCAAAACCGATCAAATTACCCCATAAAGTAGTTTTAAAAATCATAGTAAATCATAGAAAAAACATAAAATAGAAAATCCAATTGTGTTGGACTCCAAATGACCAGATATACACAGTGAACATGTAATATGGTATGCTTTAGTATATTTTTTTCACTATAGCTTTAGATCTATGCTTTTCTCCATAGTTGTAAAAAATGTATTAAAGCATACCATATTATATATTCATTGTATATATCTACTCATTTCGAGTCCAACACAATTTGATTTTCTATTTTATGATTTTTTTATTTACTATATTTTTTTAAAATTGGTTTAGGGGGTAATTTGATTGGTTTTGAGAAGTTCAGAGGGCCATTTCATAGGTTAGAGGATTATGTAGTCCACCCTCAATAAGTTGTGGGTGATATAGACTTTTTCCTATATTGCCGTGTATATGTATCTGTATATGTATGTATAACTGTTGCTTTGCTTGTACACGCACACGACACAAAGCCATTGTTACAAACATTCTTGGTTCTGAATTTTCACGAAGCCTTACAAATTGTACTGTACAATTAAAACTCGAGGCATAGCGGAGTCGAGCACATTTTAGTTATGTCGTTGGTGAGCATACGCATCACACAATGAAGTCACAAATGTTGTAAAGTCAAACAAATATAGCTGGGAGTAGGTGTTGAAAAAGAAGAACCAATCTACAACACTGGAGACCAGTGGCTCTCAGCGCTCAGATAGATTCATGGAATCCATGAACAAACCTGCGTGGACCAATTTAAGGAGCCACCGATGCAGATCGCGCGTCTTGCTTACGTTTCTCTGACGTCGACGCCGGGAAACCGCCGCTCGCCTGCGTACGTCGCGTCGACGCCGTTGTCCCCACTCGGCCAGCAGCCATCACGCACAGCTCCGGCGATTCGGCCACTGCCCCGCCGGTGATGTGGCTGACCTTTTGGCGTCAGATCCTTCGCTATCAAGAAATCGATGACGCCGCCGCAGTGGAACCAAACACGGATAGCCACTTTCCCCTTCCAGTCTTCCACTAATAGAATCCCGTCGCGTCTCCGTCCCGCCGTCAACCAAACGACGAGAACTACTCGGCGCCTGAGCGGGTCCGTTACGCGGCGGAGAAGACGGCGAGAGACGGACGCCGCCGGGAAGTTCCCAACCGAAACGGCGGCCGCCGGCGACGGCGGCTCGGAGTAATGGAGTGGGGCGACGCGTGGATGGCTCCAGACAAGCTGCAGCACGCCCTGGCCTGCCTCCTCATCTCCCTGCTCGCCGCCGCGCTGGCGGGTCGCAGCGCTCGCCCCGAGATCCGCCGCCGAGCAGCGGCCGTCGGGTCCGCAGCCTCGCTCGCCGCCGGTGCCGCCAAGGAGGCCATGGACGAAGCCGGCTTCTTCGGGTCCGCCGGAGCTTCCCCCAAGGACGCAGCCGCGGACCTCGTCGGCGTCGCGGCCGCCGCTCTTGCCCTCGCACTGGTCCGCCGCCGGCGCCGTGACCGGGAGAGGAAGGCGCGCGAGGAGAGCAACGCCCCCGACGGCGGCGTCTCCATGGTGTGACGGCTGAGATCTATTTGCCTTGTGGCAAGCTTGTTGAGTTGTGCTTGTATGTTGTACTCCGTAGTACACTGTACACCAACTGACTCGTAGCGATCTCTTTTTTTTTTCCTTGTTTTTGTCATGTTTCTCTTGAAACCTTGATACGCCTAATTTTGTGTGTACTTCTACAAATTTTGGAAACTCAATCAATTTTCTTCTGTCTTTTCATGTTTCTAGAAATCAAACATTGCGCATGCAATAAACAAGGAAGAATAAAATAATTACCAATTTGATTGGATAATACATTTTTTTGTCTTTTTTCATAATAAACTATTGCAACAAGTCTATTGTCACCCTCCAATTGCTACAAAGTCTATTTTCAACCCATAACTATAAAACCAGACATATCATCCAACTATTGAAACACATGCAAATTTGCCTTTCGGTGGTTTAGAAGGTGCTTTTCCATTTTCCAAAAAATATATAAAAAATCTATAACTAATTTATATTAGATTAAAATTATGAATATGGTGCAAATGTTTTTCTAAAAATGTGTGGTGCACATTCGAAGTTATTTGCATATTGTTTATTTGTATTCAAAGTATTTTAAGAAAATAAAACATAGCAATATAAATAGATAATACCCAAATAACACTTCATAGTGTTCCAATAGGTAGGGTTTTTTTACCAAAGTCAGCATGGGAATATACAGAATTTAAGAGTATATACAGAATTTACAAATGTATAAGGCTGCAAGCCCCAAGAAAAAGGAAAATTACAGTAGATGACTACTCAGCCAAAAAGAAATTTGATTCTTCAAACTTGGTTTAGCTCTAAGAGAACCAATCTAAGCTCATTCCTAAAGAAAGATCTCTAAGAGCTGATTGAGTGAGCTTTGTTATAAAAAAAAATTGACTCCATTGCGTTGGTCCCAAATAGACCAACTAGCAATAATCAAGACTTCTCTGAAAATGCACGATCCGGAAGCCAGCCTTCCATGTGCAAACATCTGTATAATGTTCAGTGTTCTGTCCCAAAAATGCCAAGCCGAGCCCAACAATCCCTGCTGAAAGGACAGCCAAATAACAAGTATTTGACTGTTTCTTCCGTTTGGAGTCCACATAGAGCACAACTATAATTGTCTAGGTGCATGTTTTTTCTTCTCAAAATATTATGCGTGTTAAGCCGGTCATGAATTAAGGGGGGCACTAGCCCCCCTATCGGCGTGAATTCCATGATCCTCTTACGCCAAAGAAGGAAGAAAATAAAGAGGAGGAGAAATAATGAGTTGCACAAGCCCTTTATATTTCTGGCTCAAAAAGAGCCCTTTATATTGCCAGTGTGCATCCACCACTATGTTGGCCATCATTGAGGAAAACAATAACAAAAGACATATGGATATTGTAATGGCAGAGAACAGAACATTAGCGGCAGAGAGCATAACATTAATGGAAGTGACCACATCATAGACAGAAAGGATTCGAGACCTAGAGTAAAAGATGAATTAGGATCAACATTAAATGCCAATCAAGAATTTCCATGTGCTTTCCAAGATATTGATTGGTCTAGATTTCAGGCTTAGAGAGATTTTTGATAGGCTAAGGTCTGATTTTTTTTTGTTTCTGCTAAACAAGTTAACGAGGTGAAGGTAGATAGCGGACATAAGTACAATAATATGTCATTGTGTAACATATGATAATATATTGTCCTATACACTTGATGTGAAGCCTACATTATTATTCGCTTACCATTAACTTTCTAATCCTTTGTCTATGCCGTGCATCTAGAGGCGGAACTACATTGGAGCTAGGGGGTAAGAGCCCCTATCGGTGTGAACTCCATTGATCCCTCTAAATCCTCTCTATAATTTTTGGACAGAAATAAAAGGGCGAGAAAGACAAAAGAGGAAGGAGGAAAGAGAAAGAAGGAAAAAAGAGGAAGACGAATGAGTCACACAAAGCCCTAGATTACCAGCTGCCTACTTGATAGTTGGATGATGTTTAGTGTCTAGTTTTATAGTTGTGGGTTAAAAATCGTACTTCTATTCGGAGGATGAAAAATAAACTTTTCCATAAAAGGACTTCTACAATAGTTTTTTTAAATCACATAGTACAGAAGCAAACTCTTACATATACGCACGCACACTTCTCCTACAAACATATGCATGCAACTCTACCCCTATGAGCACCTCCGAAAGAGTGGGTAGGCAAATCCTCGAAATTGACGAAGTCACCACAAGCGCCTCGCTATCGACGGGCACGTCGCCTACCAATGAAAGAACAATGTCAGTTAAATCCTGGAATAAATCCAGGAAAATGCGAGCATCAGTGCCGAGTCGAGGACTCGAACCCTGGTGGGTTGGTTCCACCACAAGGAACCTTAGCAGCTGAGCTACAGCTCAGTTCGCGACTTCTACAATAGTTGATAAAGACCGAGTCTATTTGTGCAACCATAACATACAATAATGATGTCTGAAATTGTCAAATTGCCAACTATACTTCATTTTCCTGTCCAATGAAATTTACTATTCATTCACCTCACAAAACACGTATCCCAACAAAATTTGCTACTGTGTATTTCACCCATCTAAACACCTCCTAAACCATAGCAAGTGAGAAGATGCACACCTTTATTGATAGAAATAATATTCTACACTGTAAGCATATAAAAAGAACTACAATACCGATGATGGCCTTTTTTTAAAGAAGTGTTGCATCATGAATGCAAACCGGTGCTTGAAGAGGGAAGAAAAAAACATGGCATTGGTTTGATAGCACACCCTAGGTGCTTTAAGGACATATTCAGTGATCAATAGGAACCCAAAACAGCAAGCTGCAGAAACCAACGACACCATTGGTCGTGTTAACAGAGAACGAGCCGTAGGGATGGCAATGTGTCGGGTTGGGATTGGGTGGAGCGGCTGGGCGCCCAAACCCAAAACCCGAACCTAGAATCCAAATCCGACCCAAACTCCTATTCGGGTGAAATTATAAACCCAAACCCACGGATTAAGTAAAACTCACGGATTAACCGAAACCAAAGAATATCATAATAAAATTAGCATTCAGAAAGGCCAACAACAGCAAAATAACAATTCAGTATACAACAATACATTAAGAAAAGTATCAAAATTTCATAACATTCATACAAAACAAGGAGCATGATACATTTAGACACGACACATAACTAATTGATAGTTTTTTTTTATCAAATCTAGGTAGCTAAGTTGGGAAATTAGTGGGCTTAGAGGGCTGAATTTTTCGGGGCTCCGATAGAGCTCCACGGGTCAAACTTAGAATCCACCCCAAACCATAGTATTTCGGTTATCCGAACCCGCAAATCCGTGAGTACAAAATATAAACCAAAACCAAAACCCAAAAACCCCAAATCCACAGATATCCGCTCCGAACCCAACCCATTGCCATCGCTAACGAACCGGGTCCAGTCCAGAACCAGCGCAAGACCAGGAGGCGGCGCCGAGTCCCTCACCTCCGCTCACTTTGGCTAGTAGAAACGAAATAATTAATTATTTGACATCCTTATAAAGTGAATTATAGTTCAATGGCCACTCTGGCCCACATTCAGTAACTTCCTGCGAGATTAAATTGACCTGATGGAGTCTAGCTTTTTTTAGCAACATGATGAGGTCTAGCTAAGAGGGGCGAATAAGTAACGCCCTGTTTTGGCTGTTCAGATTATCTTTTTTTTTTTTTTTTTTTTTTGCAAACTTTGCAGTCTGAGCAGGCCCTAAATATCCCAGCAGAAACTGGGCCGCAATGCAGATGGGCCCCGTTTCTTGACAACCCACCTTTGCGAGCCCGGCCCCTCCATCGAAGTCCAGCAAAATTGTGCCACAGACGAAGCCCAGCGCACCATGGCGCTGCTCGCCGCCGCCGCCCGCCGCCTCCAGCTCCACCTCCGTCTCCTCCACCCCCGCTGCCTCACCACCACCTCCCCATCCCCATCCCCTCCGAGTCCGGACCCCGACCCCCACATCCCAGAGCCATCCCCCGTGCGCGCCCCGCCGGACGAGCAATTCGCGGCGTGGGTCACGCGCCTCCGCCCGGGCTTCACCGCGCCGGACCTCGCCGCGGCGATCTCCGCCGAGCCGGACCCGGACCTCGCTCTCGCGCTCTTCCGCTGGGCGGCGCTGCGCCCGGGGTTCCGCCACGCGCCTGAGTCCTACCTCGCCGCGCTCAGGGCGGCCTCGACCGGCCGCCGCCGAGGCACTCGTCCACGACGTCTTCGCGGGGGCCTGCACGCCCGACCTCTGCCTGTTCAACGCCTGCCTCCGCTTCTGCTGCGACCGCCGCAGCCTGTTCCCGCTCGCCTTCGACATGTTCAACAAGATGCGCGCCATGCCCGCCGCCGCCGGATGCCGCCCCGACGTCGAGACATACACGCTCCTCCTCTCCGCTGTCGTGCGCCGCGTGCGAAGACCTCCGGCGTCGATGGTCTACCTCCACGCCGTCCGGTCCCTCTCCCGCCAGATGAAGGCCTCGGGCGTTGTCCCGGATACCTTCCTGCTCAACCTCATCATCAAGGCGTACGCACGATGCGTGGAGGTAGACGACGCGCTCAAGGTGTTCCGTGAAATGCCGCTGTATGGCTGTGAACCGAACGAGTTCACATATGGCTTCATTGTCAAGGCCATGTTTCAGAAGGGCTGGACAGACAAGGGAATGGTGTATTTTGCAGAGATGAGGGAGAAGGGATTTGTGCCATCTGGAGGGGTGTACATGATCGCTGTGTCAGCATTGGCATTGGAATGGAGGTTTGAGGAATCAAGGAAGGTGCTGCTGGATATGTTGGATTGCAAGAGGAAGCCGGATATGATAACATACCGGACACTTCTGGAGGAGATGTGCCGGGCTGGGCAGACTGAGCAGGCGTTTGAAGTGCTGGAGGAGCTGAAAGGGAGAAAGCAAGGGTCACTGGACCAGAGGATGTACTCAGAATTGCTCGATGGGCTGCATTGGATTTCCCAACCTCATAAGGACAGTCGAACTGTCCATGACAGGGGCTCTGATGATTGCAAATGATCAACATATTGTGTTGTGGTATTGTGGTGATCATGGATCCATGGTCGTTGAAAATCAAATGCATGGCTGATTCAGGTTGAGAAGACGGGCTACATCTGATTGAAGCAATCACCATGAATCGGCGCATATTCACCCTAACTCAGGAAATTGCAGGGCTAAAGGAGTAGAGAAGTTCAGCAGAACACCTCATGGGGACATACGATCAGAACTCTCGCACTTTTGGGGTGCTACTACTGCAGGGATGATTACTGTAAGTTCTAGTGCCTACTGTCAGGATACTGGCTGATAAATTTGCCTGTCAATGACAACATCTGAAAACATTCAGAAATGTTGTTACAGGCACGTATATGACACCAACAGCTACATAATGGTTGCAGCTATTACATCTAGATTGATTAAAAGTGTACTATTGGAATAAATCATATTTATACATGAGAGGTCTACTGATCTACTTACTGGTGTTTAAGTACAGATCTTGTATCTGTATGATTGATTAAGTTGGTAAATCTGCCTGTGGGTTGTTTCAAAATCACCTGCAATTAGGAAACTACCTAGGACATGAACTGGTGTTAGTCCATACTATCTATGTTCAACTGTTTTCATGGGATTTATAAGCTGGAAAGTACTCCCTTCTCCAGTTATTGTCCAGCCAACCTGTGCCTCTGTTTCAACAGTAATGACAATTAGCAGGATCATTTTCTTTATTTTCGATCTGCCTTTTCTTTTCTCAAAAAACACGCATATGGGTGATACACGAATTATAAATACATATAGCAGCATATGTTTGAATGTTATGAAGTACATGATCGTTTTAGTATTTATATAGCATGAATGTCCTCACTTTTCGTTGTATTTGGGAGGAAACATAGGGTCAGCAGAAATATTGGCCCTTGTAGGAGCGGCACAATTCCATCACAACTATTTCAATCTGTGTAATAGCTTATCCATCTTGGAGGCTCGTCGGAGGGGATGCTGGGATGGTAGCAGCCTAGCAGGCTGAGAAGAACGCAGCAATATTACACCCAAGAAGGGAGCTGATGACAACAGGCAGTCGAATGCTGGACCAATTCTATCGTTGCAGGGGCTTGGTCTTGGCTGTTGGAGGTTCCGGAGGTGCATCGCGTCCCTGGCAACTCCAGCAATTCCTTCACAGTTTTGAACATCTGTCTCCATGAACAGGTGGATCGACCTGTGTTTGTTATGCAAGCGGATGGGAGAAAAAAACAAACATAGATAACCACGTTTCCAAACAACTTTCCTGTGTCTCCACAGTCCACACCACGCAGGAGGTACTCGAGTACAGCCAATGATTTTATTGAAGTGGAATGGAGAGCATTGAGTCTAAATTTTACTAATTTTCCGGCCTCCAATCCCTCCCATTACACTTTGAATCCACTCATTTCTAAACAAGCTAGCTCTAGGAGGGCGAATTGAATCTAGCCAGGGATTACTAAAAAATTGCTGAATCTAAAATACTTGCTGTGGTAGCAAGTTAAGTAAAAGACATTATTTTGCTTCTATTTCTGAATGCCGCGTTCCTGCATTAACTGGCACTGCTGATTTGACTTTTGACGGAACCACAGTAAGACTGGGGGCCAAGCAACGGCAGGCGGCAGCATCCTTACTTGAAGCCATTGGCATCCTCCATGGGTGCTTTCATCGCCATCTTATCTGAGGAATCATCCATGCTGGATATACGAATGAGACCATTCAGTTAGCAGCGAATACTTATCCATGCTGCTAAAAAAAAAAAGCGAATACTTATCCATTTAATAAAGAGTTTCAAAACAAGTTTCCAGTTTATTAGGTGCTCCATACAACTAGTCAACAACTCCGCGCATGGCGCCATGCATATATACACGCGGATGGCAACAAAGTAGTAAGGTCAAGCTGAAGTAAACGTACTCCCCATCAGAAATGGCCACGAAAAATTAGGGCAATTTGAATTTTTGTTGTGCCAACTTATTTACTCTTCTAAAATTCAGTGGTTAACAACGTAGCTCATAAAAGACTAATTCAAAGTAAATTCATGATCTATGAGACAATAACGAGACTAATGCTATAGTAAGCGACGGATTCAATTTAATTTAACAACACTTTACCTAGTCGATTCAGGAGCCATCTCGCTGTCATCGTCCATGCCGTCGTCGGCGAAGTAGTTCATGTCGTCGTCGTCGTCCAACCCCCCCCCCCCCCCCCCCGGCTGGATGGGGATGAGCTGTTGCAGCTGCAGATGCTCAGATCGTGTTGCCATCGTCGTTGCGTCGACCAAGAACCGATCATCTTGCTGCGGTAGCTGTGGTGTTGCGAGCTTCCCGGCCATGTCGGCGACAGCAGCAGCAGTAGCGCTTGCCATGCCGCCGTCCTGCGACGGTGGCTGCATCATCGCCGTCCATGGCTGCGTCTGCAGTGGAATGTTACTGCCGTCGTCGTCGGAAGCAGCAGCGGCGGCGCTCATCGTCGTCTGTTGCTGATAACCATCGCCGCAGAACATGAACGGTGGTAATAAGCCACCGCCGCCGCCGTATGCTTCTGCGGTGATCTCCTCCTCGTCGCCGTCGTTGTTGTTGCCCGTCGTCACAGGCTGTAACAACTGGAACGGAGGCGACGGCGGTGTGGAGGACGACGAGGGCACCGAGGGGTCGCCGGCGTCGGATTCGGGAGCGGCGGCGGCGGTGGAGGAGGAGCGGTAGGCGTGGATGGCGTCGTAGACGCGGCGGAGGTCGAGGTCGGCCTGGCGAATCTGGAGCTGGAGGTCGCGGATGAGGGGGACGCAGCCAGCGGAAGGGTTGATCTCCCACGCCTGGGACTCGTAGATGATGCAGTGCATGGCCTCGCGGCGCCTCTCGGGGTCGGGGCCGGCGCGGGCGAGCGTCCTGAGGATGTTGGCGACGCCGAAGAGGCGGTGCGCGTTGCGGAACACGCGTGGGCGGTCGTGCGGGAAGAACTCGGCCAGCGGGCAGTCACGCGTGCACCGCCGCCGCTGGTACTTGCACGCCGCGCACGCCGCGGAGGAGGACCCGGCGCCGCCGCCGCCCGCCGCCGCCATGGATCGTATCGTTCGTGTCCCGCTCGATCGGCGCTCGATACGAACGCGCTGCGAGTGCGAGACGAATGATGGAGTGTGGCGACTCGTGTGGGGCTCTGTGGTGGACTAGACGACTCCGACTGACGACGACCATATGGCAGAGAGAAGCAGAGCAACTAACCTTCCGCCATTTTCTCTCGGCCGCTCGCTTCAAGCCGATTGTTTTTTTTTTTTTTAAAGAATGCCTGATGACGACTTTCATTTTTTTTGAAAGAACCCTTCGTGCCGATTATTGCACGGGTTATTTATGATAGGACAAAATATTATCATACTATTTCTTTGTCACGGCAAACTGATTTTGTCACGTGTCAATTATCCCACGTAGAAGTATGTTCTATTTTCTCAAAAGCATTGTCTACACCAACTATCTCATGTGACACTGTGACAGTAGGTTAGGGTTGAATATTCTATCTCAGTACTCAAAATCACAAACTTTCCTCATTGAGTAAAGTGGACAATGTATTTTTCTCGTGTAAGAATATATTTGTACACAATATTGGCCTACACCTTCTCCTGGACTTCTACATCAGTCAGCTCAACCTAGGTCAAACTAGTGTTAAAAAGTGCCCCTCTCCCCTCCCTCCCCCCCCTACCCTCCCCGGGTGGCCCTCCCACCATCCACCGCTGCCACTCCTTCCCGACCTATTCTTCACCTCGTCGACGCTGGAATGCAGCTTCTCCTGTGGGCTGTGGCACCCCCGCCCTAGTCTACATTGGGGTGGCCCCAACTACGATAGCGGTGCCTTAGGAGGATAGATCCGGTGCCCCCAGAGGCAGATCTACAGTGTCAGCAACTGCACGGCCGCGACACCCATGAGGGCGACGTCGACGTGCGGGGCGGTGACAACCAGCGTTCTTGCGAGGCTGAGATAGTGGAGGCGCGACAAGACTGCATCTTAGGCCGAGGAGGTTCTTGGTGTGGTGAGCTGGTGTGCAGAGTGTAAAGAGTGGCACGAGTGGTTTGATGCAATGGGCATGACAAATGGAGGGTGCCAGGATGAAGCGGGTAGGGATGTGCAACAACGAAACGTTGGCTTGCTGGGCTGCCGATGGAGACGAGATCGAGGGTGGTCTGATGTGGCGACGATGAAGGTAGGAGGTCACAGTGGCACGGCCCTCCGGTAGGTGAGGACGCATGGATCCGCATCGCGTCGTTTCACCATAGCACACTACGAAAGGATGGGTGCCACTGTAGAGTGATAGGTGGGTGGTGGCCACCGCGGAGCTATCGGCTCGTGGCTCCTGAGAGCATGGGTTTGCGGAGGATGCCGGGCTGTCGGACGGTTGCATAGGTTGTGAAATCAGAGGTGTGGAGCGTGGAGGCATGGCAACAGTGTTGCCCCTAGTGGGCTCGCATGTCAATGTTATTGAACTGGTAGTTATGTGCGTGCAACGTATTGAGATGGGATGCTCTGAGCGAAAGCTTTTTTCTGGCAATTCTACTTGTGGCCATGGCGGCAGCATTCTTCGCATCGGTTTCCCAACCCCCAAGTGAGGTTTCATGTTAGGGGCCCATTTTGGTGCATGAGATTCTTTGCGTGAAAACACTGTCCAGCTCTTGCACAAGCAAAGGTGGCGCCATTGATGTCCTGTCCTCTTTAGAGGTAATGTCGGGCTTGAAAACATTGCACATGCTATTTATTATAGGATAAAATGATTATCATTATTTATTTGTCACAGATTATCCCACGTACTCTCTCTGTCCCTAATTAAGAGTCGTTCGCACCAGTATTGTGTCCCAAAATAAAAGTCGTCCGTATACTGCATCTGTCTTAGCTCACGCAACCACATAGGCCTACAGGGGAGTGTCTAGCTTATCCTAGCTACCGTGTCTAGCTGCCCAGCTCTTTATCCTAGCTATCATGTCTAGCTCAGGGCTTTTTACCATTAAAACCTTGGTTTGTCCAAAAAAAACGATAAAACCGACTGATAAACCGGAAGTAGCGGTTTACTAGGTTCAGTTAGGGAGCAATAACCGGGGTTTTTGTTTTGCTACCGCACCGGTCCGGTTTGAAACGGCAAAAAAAACTCTGGTCTAGCTTACTAGCATTTTCCTAGGGCAGTACAGGGTAGCAACGTCTTCTCTCCATTGCATTGGATGGGGAATTTGTTGTCCAGAGGCTCTAAATTTGGGACGGAGGAAGTAGCAATCGGATTGATGAGACTATTCCCTATTATCCCAAACAGCAATAGATTCAGGTGACTATGTCCTCTCAATCAAGTAGTGTGATGGCGCGCGATCGTGTCAAAAATACTTTTTTTTTAACCTGGATCGTGTTATTCCGTTATTCCACCTGGACCTCTATATCAGCCAACTCAGATTGGATCAGATCTAAAGGTTAACTCCGGACCTAACGACGTGCTGACACGTAAATACTTGTCTTGGTTGACCCCAGCTTACAGGCGTGAGCCTACCACGTCGTGTGCCGTGGTGAAGTTCGCGTGCGCTGCTCTCGAAGGGAAGAAAGAAATCGCCAGCCGTTCCCCTTCCCCAGTTCCCCGAATTCCCAAAGCAAGCGGAAGCAGAGCAAGCAACGCGCAAGGATCCAAGGCAGGGGGGCGACGAGATGGGCCTGTGCTCGTGCTGCTGCCGGTGCCTGGAGCTCCTGTGCTCCGTCCTACTGCCGCCCCTCGGCGTCTGCCTCCGCCATGGCTGCTGCTCCGTCGGTCCCGCCCATCTCTCTCCCTTTCCGCCATGGCTGCATGCTCGATCCGCTCTCTCACCGTTGCCTTCTCTCCCTTTTGTGTGCAGATGGAGTTCTGGATCAGCGTCCTGCTCACCATCCTCGGCTACCTCCCCGGCGTCCTCTACGCCATCTACGTCATCTGCTCCGTCGATCCCGACCGCCGCGGCCGCGACCCCGACGACTACGTCTACGTCGCCTGACCCAAGAATGCACCGCCGATTCGCCATCGGCCCATCGTGTTCTGCTCTGGTGTGCTCCCTCCATCCCTACCTACCTACGCCTGTGTATCTCTGTGTTGGGTTGGGTTATTAGACTAAATCCATCCCGTGCCCGTGTATAAACTGTAAATTGGTGTATCCAATCTGACATTCTGTACGAATTCATCTGGTGGAGATCTGGACTTGTGGGGTTTGTGCAGTCAGTTAATTTAATTTTGGTTCCTGATTCCTGAATTGGTTCTTGAATTATGGGGTAGTAGTTTGTCCCATTGTAAACTGAGATCGATTCCAGACAGCCCAATGTTTTGTATAGGCAAATCCATCCTGGTGGCGCCTTCACTTGAGAAGCAGTGAGTAACATTGCCTGATCTTAAATGCCACTTCTTTCAGAAACAAGTGCTGATGCATTTCAGAAGACCTTAGTTTAGGTACTGCCGATTCAGTGATTCCGATTGCCTGATCGAAGCTTCTATTAGTGCAAGAGCATGCGATTCGAATGTCTAGAAGATTCAGAACATCCTGACTTCTGTTTGGTACAATGTCGTATCTGGAAGACCAGAGCTTCTGTTATCAATCGGTTAGTGGTGTTATGTTTTGAAGCTGTTTGTACAAAGCTAAATCAGAGCTAACACTTATAAGATAGTAGCATAGCATGTTCCCCGGAATCACATCTGAGATGCCTTGGCAAATCGAGCAAATCTTGAGGATTTGTGATTCATAAGAATTTCTGGGTTCCCTTCTTCGACCTGAAATGGAGAAATGAACGAGTTAGGTACTGTCTCACATTAATTGGATTAAAAGCATCTAAAAAGAAGGCATACTCATGGCTTGGAGTCCCTAACCTGTCATTTACCACTGGACTTAAAATGTTGATCAGATATGTCCATCTTCATCACTGATTTAACCCTTTTTTTCATTAGGTGTTTTAATAACTCTTCATCACTCATTTTAACCCTTTTTTTCATTAGGTGTTTTAATAACTCTTTCTAACAAATATGGAGTTCCTCATTTGTATTGTTGTATCATATCATCCTTGTAAAATGTTACTATGGTGCAGATATTCTAAGTTCATTCCCTTATCCTCTTTGTATGTTGTCCATTGGTAGTCCAAAGTAGTAAGCATAGTATAACTACATACCAGTTCGCCTCGATCAAGAACTAGAATATTGTCCATCTTCATCACTGTTGAAATTCGGTGTGCTATGGTGAGTACTGTGATGCCTTTGCATTCAGCAGAAATAGTATCTTGCAATAGGGAAGCTGTTTGGTTGTCAACATTGGCGGTGCATTCATCGAGGCAAAGCACCTGTAGAATCATTGACAATTAAAACTTATTCTACCAGCTCTCAGATATACGGTATAAAAGCTATTGTTGGTTATTGCTGATTATCTGCTAGAAGCAATACTACAATGATATTGCTCAACTCATACCTTGGATGATTTTAGGATAGCACGGGCAAGGCAGAGGAGCTGCCTCTGGCCTACTGAAAAGGATGCACCGCTTTCTTTCACGTGGATGTCAAGTCCGCCAATTGATTCTATCTCTGCCTTCATATGGCATTTTTCAAGAACTTCCCATACCCTGAGGTCTGTAGTTTTATGGAATGGATCCAGGTTTTCCCTATAATGGATATTCAGAATTAAAATATTCAATGTCAAGCATTGGATTTCTATTTCTTCTCCAGTCATGAAAATGGTCAGTCTGGATACACTGAAATATGAGCAACCAAGACATGTACCTCAAAGACCCATCAAACAAAAACGGGCTCTGTGGAACTACTGCGAAGTGTGCACGAAGTTCTCGGACAGCAACTTTAGCCACATCAATGCCATCTACTAAGATGCGTCCGTTGCAAATTGGAACTAAGCGGAATAGTGCATTCAGTACACTTGATTTACCTGCTCCAGTCCTCCCTATTATCCCAACCTAATAAGCCATAACAATTTTCATTATAACTTCAGAAATCATAAATACTTTGGTGAAAGCATTGATAGTATGGTACCTGCATGCCGGATTCAACAAGGAATGAAACATCATTCAAAGCCGGTGGTAGCTCTGGCTTGTACCTAAGAGTTACATTAACAAACTCAATCTTTCCTTCTGTCGGCCAGTTTCTAGGTGCAGATTCTGATTCCTTAAGTTCTTCTTTAGGTATGCCAACATACTGCAAGCATCATCAGATTGTTATAGCTAAAGACGCATGATAAATAAGGAGCAAAATGAACACTATTGATTTTACCTCAGCAACCCTCTCAACTGAGATCATTTCCTTTTCTGTCTCCGTAAATGTGGTTAAGAAGCCATTCAGCAGCGATACTACAGGTGCTGCATATGACAGAGCCAGGCCCACCTGCAGTAGGTTTTTTTATATGATTAATGCATGGGTACTAGGAACAGAACTATACTTTCATTTTCCATCAGGATGGAAAGGCCTAAGCAGAAGATCAGTGACTGTTCACTCAAACCTACCAGTCCAGGTGTTCCAAGGTTAACAAGAGAACTGCTATGGAAGGTGACAGTGGCCATCATGGCGATGAACAGAATGATAAAACCTGCCAACAACTGGACAGTTTATTGGTCACTGCAGTGCATGTGCTATAGGCCTTAATGATGGATAAATATTCTTAATTTCTAGTACATGATGATGCTATTATAGTGCGACAAACAGGTAAAGAATTATATACCTGGAGTCTCAACGAGAGCCACAGACTAGCAGTCAGCTCAGAGTAGGATGTTTTCTGATATAGTGTCACATGTTGGATGAACTTTGCTAAGAAGAACCCCTGTGTAGTGTACTGAACTATCAGTATTTATCAATATTTTTAACAAAACACACAAGCACTAGGCGGCTTTGAGGTGGGACACTTCAAGTTCAAATGGAAAATTATGGCTTTTTAGCATCCTTCTCTGACTAGTCTAGATGAAATAACTATAATGCTCCCTTCTGTTCCATGAAGAAAAAAGAAACATACTTCTTTCTGGAAAGCTCTTATTGTTGATGAACCATCGAGCGTCTCTGTAAAAGATGAATAGATTGGTGAACGAGCAACGCTATCAAGTCGCCGTACTTCACGTGACGTAGATCTGTAATAGAACTGCACAGAACATTAGTTTGTTTCTCCACAAGGCACGAAACAGAAATATGGGACGGCACAGGATCAACTGTCACACATTGCCTCAATTAAACAGTAGAGCTAAACTATCCATATAACTTGTTATCAAATGACAAGTCCATTATGCCTAAATATCGTGCTTGAACATTGGAAGAGAACCGACAGATAAAGAAACAGATTAAACTAACAAAGACAAAGAAGAAGAAAAAAATGGATATTGTATTGTTTTCATTAAAGTACGGGTATTAATCTCTAAAAGCACAGATAAACAACCAAGCTGCGTACATGAAAAAAAGGGGGGTGAATATGTACCTGCAGCTTCCTATAGATAAGCCAGAGTGGAAGTAAGACGAGTAAGAAGGAAACCTGCAAATCAAACATTCATGAAACCCAAGAAATGTGATTTAGTCTCTTTTCTTAAATACAAGGCTAGTCAGAACAATTGTTCCTAATTTACCTGTGAATAAGACAAAATAACCAGAGTGCCAAGTAAGCTAAAGAAGTTGGCCACAAATATATTGAGGATGAATGGAAGAGAATCATCAACAGCGTAGAGGTCTGATGATAGTCTGAGATGGTATAAAGCATCATCAAGGCCAAGGAGTATTTCAACCTTTCGCGGCTTTACTAGAAAGTATTGACAATCAGATAGCAATCATACGGACCTGTTCAGAATCCGACCACTGGGATTTTGGTCAAAGAAACAAACTGGTGCACTGATGATATTTTCGAGAAGAGATGCATGGATATGGATTGCTGCACGGAGGCCACCGAATGCAAAAGAAAACGCCCTTCCCAGCGTGAACAGAGAATTGATTATACCAAACATAGCAAGGATAATCTGCACAGGTGAGTTTTGTATGAGAAAAAAAATCCACCGAGGATATTTAACAAACTGATATTTTGGTTCATATTTCACTTAAATAGAAAGCACTCTTACCAGATAAAAACTTGTGTTGTTGGTTCCTGTGCTGGTATCAACCCAGTAAGTTAACCAAAGATCATTGCCATTACGGGATGCTTGCATTAAGAATGCACTTAGGAATATTAAGGTGACAATTGACCACCCCGCAAACGTTGCATATTTTCTGTTAAACAATGTCATTATCAATAATAGAGCACAAAAGCCTGAAATACTTTTATCATTCTATTGTGTAGCGTGCTCCAGTCTACATTCTACAAAATAACTCACTTGTAGACACTAAGCTCAACCACGCCTTCTTTCCTTGCCTCTGCTTCAACTTGATCTTTTTGTTCCTCATAAGCAACAACTGAATCATCTTCAACTATAACATCAGTCCGCAGCTCACATGATACTATTTGTGCTTTCTCTTTCACAGAAACTGCAAATAAGGTAGGACTTGAACTATCTGACTTAGAGATTCTTGAATATGGAGTTGCCAAGAAAGATTCCAATGTCCCAAACCACTTAACGAGCCCGTTGGCCATGACTACAATCATATCTGCAGCAGAAATAGCCTGGGAAAAAGAAAAAAAATGAAAAGAAAATTCCATTGTTCTTTTAGCAGTTTTCCTTTTCATGCTATTAAATGAAATGCTTATTTAGTGCTTACAGCCTAGTAGTATAGGTATAACCTTACATACAATACATGCATTTCATACAAACATGGTGTGCAGCTTGTTTGGATAAGATTTAATTAATATTACCTGAAGATTGTGTGTGCTTAGCAATCTTGTTTTCTGCATCAACTGGGGACCCATAATAGCGTTTTCCAGGATCCATGAAGCAACTTGGGAGTCAACCGCGCTAAGGATGTCATCAAACAAGTATACATCAGAATTCTGGTACAAAGCCCTGCAAGTGTAAGATCGTAATGTTAGCTACTGAACTTAAGGATGATGTTTTTTTTTAGCAATAACTTAAGGAGGATGTAAGGTGCACAAAGTTGTTACAAACATGACCTTGCCAATGCTACACGAGCTCTCTGTCCACCAGATAAGTTGGTACCTTTCTCTCCAATATGCGACATATCTCCTCTGGCCATTGCTGATATGTCAACATCAAGCGCACATGCATGTATTACTTCTTTGTATCTGCATAGACGTTGTAGCGCAGAATGCTAGTTAAAAAGGGAACAGAAAGTTATATGGTGTCTGAGCATCTCCGATACTTCATGTCAGCTGCTCTATGTCATGACTCATCCCATGTCAGAAGAGATGAACTTGTGATAACATCATTTAAGACATAACCTACCTCCTTGGATCAAATTCTTTCCCAAGCAAAATATTATCTTGCAGAGAGCCAGATAAAATCCATGGTACCTATAGAACATCAGTTCCAATCAAGTCTCAAGACATTTCAACCACAAATCTTAAGCAATTTCCAAATCATAAAGTACTACCTGTGGTACATAGGCAATCGAACCACATGAGCTAATAGAACCACTGACGACATGAGTCTCTCCAATGACAGAATTCAGCAAAGATGATTTACCAGAACCAACCTGATATAGACATATTTTTTTCTCAATTAACAGGACAAATAATAGCAGCAGCATCAGATTAGACAGTTACAAAACGAACTGGTTACTGGTGACATTTCTTTGCAAGTACATGCAAATTGAGATACAATATGACAGTAATAAAGTATGCGACAGGCTATTTAGTTTCTTTTTTTCCCTTGAAAGCTATTCAGTTTCTCCAACAAAAATTTGTTGTATCCATCACAGAAATAAGACACCAACCACCCAGGGAAACAAAAAAGTGCTACCTCGCCTACAATTGCAATAAAGAGCCCTTTCTGTAGCTGCAAAGATATATCTCTGAGAACCATGCTCGGATCAGATACAGAGCTGCTAGACCAAGAACAGCATACATTCTGAAGGACAAAAGCCATTGGATTGTGCATTGCTTCGGTATATCTCTTAAACTGGTACTTTAAAATGACATCAGAGGCAGTTAACTCTGGAGAGTGATGTTCTGGAGTAGACAAATAATTACTCAGCCGTCTGCTAGAGATAACAGCCTGCAGGACCAAAGCATACAAGTTAGCACAGCTGCAAATGTATCAAGATGTATTATATAAAAAAAAAAGGATCATCCACTTACATCAATCATCCCATTAATAACCCATGGAAATGAGTTTAATGGTGATATTAACGTGTTAAAGAGTGCAACACAAGTAAATACCTGAAATAAGATACCATATTAGTAGGAATTTTTTTGGTGAAAGGCATATCTTAAACATATCTCATGAAAATTATTTTACCGTAGCAGCGTCCAATGTGTGTCCCATTATTGCAAAAATGGAAAAGGTGAAAAGGGAGAACAATGTCGGTGTGGTTGCCCAGAAATAAACGCACCAAGCATCCAGATATTTTCTAGTCTAAACAAGAAGCAATTGTTAGTTCCTCTATGCAAGGTGCAATTTGTTATAAAATGTAGAGTAATCATGGGCAGTTGCAAACCGCGAGATGCTTCACTTCTGATTCTCTTCTTTCCATCAAGCGCTCAGTGAATAGTTTTTCCCAGCTGTACATCTTCACTGTTCTAATATGTGCTAAGAGCTCCCCTGCACAGCTTATCCTGTTGATGGAAAAATACCCATGGATAAATTTGGAGTAGTCTTATACTTATCGTGTTTACTAGCAAACTTTTGAATAATTACTCCTCCTTCATTATCCAGGAAAAAAGTCAACAGTACATACCAATGAAACCAACGTATGTAATGGTGTTTTGGAAAGTACTGCAGCAATATGGAAATATGGTAAAACGAAACAGATGATGTGAAAACCAAAGGCAATGGAGTAACAATTTTCGTACCTCTGATCTTTTTGCTTCATCATTTTTTCTGTTGCGCAAGCAATCCTTGTAGAAATCCATTTGTTCACTGTGCATGTGTACACGGTTACAGGCAAAAGAACAATACTGTAGTAAACAGTAAGCTATAAACATTTGAGGAAGTTACGATTAGATTAGAAAAGAGACGATATGGTTAAAAGTAAATAACACGAGCATAAAAAACAGAGGAAGTTATTATTAGATTATAAAAAATGAGTCGGCATTACAGACTATAATCTCAGTCCCTAGTACCATCAAGGTTCGTATATTATACATCTATTTGTACTTGGACTAGTATAGAAGCATGCCTTGGTCCATCGTTGAATATTCACAAGACAATAAAGGATTACAGCGAGCCAAGAGATTAAAGAATGATAACAGACCTGGTATTAGTAAGATTGTTATTGCAAGGCCCGATAGAAAAGCATAATTGACTTGTGTATACAATAGATAAAGAGCAACTCCAATCTGCAGTGGCAAGCTGGACAAACACCAAATCCAAATCATGCATAGAGTTACACCATGAGGTGTGTATAATAGTCTAGGTCTTTCATAGACAAATATGAGAAAGATGAGAAATACCTCCAAGCATCATGAAGGCTGTTACATAGGTTTATTGTGCGGTCAGCATCAACAGACATGAAGGTCTGGATCTCACCTTCAGAAAACCTAGAGCGCTCAGCTAGACTGAGACATAGGCACTGTTTTTAAAGGTCCAACCAAATTTAAAGGAAACAAATAAAAGTCAATGAAAGTTATAACATGTTTTCAGTCTCGAATAGAGTATGTTACATAGTACAATGTTGAATGTAGATCCAAATGACCTGTCACAGAAGCTATGTAGAATATTGAGTAGTAGTTCTATGCTATATCAAAATTCATCTAAACAAGTACTCATCTAGTTCAAATACATATCATTCTTCAATAGAGGTCAAACTTAAAAGACATTGTTAGCTACCATATGCGAAATCAGTTCAATGAACTAGTATACAACTACTCAGTAAATATTTACTGGTTCAATGTTCATTTGAAAATGGTTTCAAATGAACATTGAACCAGTAAATATTTTATTAAAACTATTTTCATATGATTGCATTTTATAAACTATATGTTAGCAATTGTTGAATTCGAGTCAAGGAGACCATGTGACATTTATTTGGGAATAGAAGGCATATGAACTAGTATACAACTACTCAGTTACATATCCAATTTTTTAGTGTATCATTCATAATGGACGGTCTGAGTTGTCCTTGTGAATATGTTGTTATGCAGAATAACCAAAGAACTAATCAGTGTTTCATTACAAATTACTATTCACAGAATGATAATAACAGAATGGTCATACCTTCCGATAAACTATCCCCATGATGCTTGATCGTAACATCAACTTGAGCTTTGCTAGGCGAAAGGAGTATTGGCTATCTAAAAATGATCTACATGAAGAAACAAAAATTTAGAGAAACAAATACTAGCTAATACTAAGAAGGTAGACGTCCAAGGAACTACCAAGATGATTCTCTTTCAATAGGCAAAGGTTCACTAATATTGTAATCTGTTTCAATTTTTAGAATGTCAATATTTATAACAAGAAAATATTAATACAACAACCTGCTCGAAGATGTGACTGTTAAATTCATCTTTATTATCATCAAATCAACCATCCTTATGACTAAGTGCCTTATCTGCTCCACATAAGGACACTAATCTAGATATGCTGAAGCTTGAAACCACATGAACATGTAACACCAGTATGAGTATGGAACATGATACAACCACAGTGATTTAGCATAAAAACACCAGTTTTGCACCCATCACCTAACTTGTACTTCCCAGTATATAAGTCGAGTATAGTCTGTTAAAGTTAAGAAAAATAAATGGTACAAAAAGGAGATGCATATTCATTATCTAAATTTTGAGTAATACAAAATCATAAACGCATCATTGAATGTGCAAAAGCACAAATCATATACTGAGGATGGTTTACTTTTCTTTTTTTTTAAAAAAAAAAGGATGGTTTACTTGATAATAGAAGTCAATCCTAGGGAAATAGCGAGAATATATCCATTCATGCCACCAGAACCTGAAAAGTAATGCATAAATCAACAGAAGATGTAGATTAGTTTATTACATTACAGAAAATTTCAGATCAAGATGCACGAGTAGGAAAGATTTGACCAGATAATTAGCATTATTTGCATGCACTTTTGTTATAAGAGAGCCATATATTTTTAGACCAAATTGTCTGCATATCACAAGAATTTCTAAATGAACTACACAATAATCCTAGAAACTACTGAAAAGAGTCATGTTAGAATGTTTGCTGTTGGTTCTTTGCTCCCAAATAGAGCTTCAAGTGCCACTATTGAAAAGAATATAATTCTGTCTAGGAGAACTTATAGTCTTCATCTCTTCGAGCAAATAATACCTTTGTTCCACAGGAAAAAAAATACCTTGCTGAAGAAATCTTATAAACTTGTTGAGTAGAAGAGGGCTAATGAAATTGATGCTGTCATTTAATACCTACATGAATAGAATGTTATAAACTTAAAGGTAACCAGTGTGAACTTCAATTTTGTGAATGCTTCACTTTTAAATGTAATAATATGGTAATAATGTAGGTGTTATAAGTAATTCCATTCTATCGTTCATATAATTTAAGGTTACCGCAGGAAATGTTAACTGTTGACTAGTCATAAAGAGTAGGCAGAAGAGGACACCATGAATCAGAGTTCGCATCTAGCAACATCCTTTTACTCAATTCAGCCACCTCAATTAGAAAGAAGAGGATACCTTAAGGAGTCCCAAACGCAAGTATGCCCATCCATAAGAGCAAGACATGGCTCTAAGGAGAGATGAGTTTTCATGGTAGTTTTGATATTCAGCAGTCCAGGAAGACAGTAGTCTGTCATAACAAGAGGTAGCTCTAAGCTCAATGGGTAACTCAGGTAGATCTGTGAAGTCAAGTTGTCTTGTGATACCAATGTCCATCATTGGATTAACAAATTTGAAAGTCAATAGTTCCCACAAATTATGGTCTTTTGCCTGAGAAAAGATAATAGTAAGAGCTTTAAAAACCACTTCTCGGTGATATAAAAATAAACAAAATGGACTGGATCCAGATGTCTTTCGATGTCCAAGTTCCAAATAGCCAACAATGATAAAGTTAATCCATGAGGCACAGATCGTGTAAATTTGCAGATAATAATTGATCATACGCAGAAATGTGGAAGATGTTTTTTTTTCTTTTTGGGAAACATGCATGCAAAATTGCAGATTCATTATTGAAGACATTTCAACACAATCCAACCAAGACAAAGCAAGCCTTGCCAACATTTATATTTGGAGGTTTCAGCTGCCTAGTTGGCAACACTATGGATGCCATCGTATCAAACAAATCACATGCAACAGAATGTATTACAATGGCAAAGCAACAGCAAGTTTGTAGCATGCATGAGATGAGATTGTCACGACAATATCATAACCAATATAAAAACTATGACTGAGGTCATAGACTGAAATTGCGCCATCCAGAATGCACAACCAAAAAATCAAAAGGCTTATTACCGTAATCACATACCATGTTTGTAATTTCATATTCAGCTTTTTCATCATTTAGAATGAGTGGTGCTTCAATAGAGTTCGCTTTTCTGAAACAGCATGAAGTCACACATTGCTTTAGAGAACTTGTGTAGATAAATTCGCACTAAAAAATTACTGCACATTACTTTTTTTTTCTTCTCAAACGTGCAAAAGAGTTACATGTCATTTCATCAAATTGTCCATACATTTTATGAAAATGAAGAGAAAATATAATGAAATGTGTACTAGTTGCTAAATAAAAAATGGTAACGTTACTAGTTCACAAAGGAAATTGAGTGGAAAATACAGATATTCAGAAAAGAGAAAAATCAGCAAAGCAGATACCTTCTGTTGCCTGACTGACCCATTATTACAGTAGCCACAATAACAAAGAGTCCAAATGTGATTGCAGTACAAAATGAGATAATCTCCATAAAAGATGACGTTGCCTGTTTATTACAAAATAAAAGCTTTGAATAGATGTTTATTAATGTTTATTTTAAATAATAAAGTGATGTTCCTTTTTAAATCCAGGTTGATATTTATGCACTTTAAAGTAATGGTCACATTAAAAGACTGAATGAAATAGGGAATTTATTACAGTCATAATAAAAACAGCCGACGTTTGTAGAAGTTTCCACAGCTCTAATAAGAACCAAAAAGCATATAAATGTCAGAGATAGGACTCATTTTGTAAACTAACAGAATACCTTTTGAACTGTAAGCTTGTATTGCAAATGAGGTATCTCTAGAAGAGTCTTCAGGATCCAGCAGAAGCACATGATTGGGTTGTAGAGAATTTCAAACCAAGCCCCACTGACACAGACAATACTTACTGATATCTAGAAAAAGGCACATTTAAAACCAACCGTAAGGACATTTTGTTCAAACATATATATGACACAAAAGGAAGGCAAGGTCATTATGGTAAGATAGCTTTTACCCATGCAATAAATTGTGAGCACATGAAGAAAAGTTCATAGTCCTCAACATCCTCCCCATCATATCTCTTCTTAACTAGCATAGTTAGTCCAACCACTGAAAGGCAGGCTGCAAAACCAGGCACACCGGGTACAAACAACTTCTCCGATAAACCTCTTGTGATGTTCTACAGCAGTAGGATAATTATTATAAATGACATGTTAAAAATAATGAAGAACATAAGTTAAATAAGACAAATTTTAACCTCTCTATCCTCAGAACACAATTACCTACGTCAGAATTACCAGACAACTAGTACTATTACAGCAAAAGGGAACCACAGCCATTATTAATGTGAGTAACATCAGGTTAAACCGTTAAAGGATCCTAATAGAAACAGGAAACGGTATCTATTCTAACACCTTTTTGAGTGTCATGCGCCCTGTACCCATATAATGCTCCGTTTGGATGAACTGACGGCTTACATCAAACTTTCTGATTCATTTCAAACACTATGGTGGTCTGCAGGTCATAACCAAACTAGTCATGTGACTTTGAAAAGCACACTAGACACTTGCTGCACCTATTGTTATCAACTTTGTGCCATGCATCCGCATAGCGTAAATTTGAATTAAACACAGCCTGGACACTTAGAGAGTGAAATGCTCCTCGAAATGAAGAAGCAGAGTAAATTCAAGTACCTGAGCTCTCGGTGCGCTCCTGGCGAGGAAGAGGCAGACGACGGCAACCGCGGCGATCGCATTCCCAGATAATCCCAGCACCGTGCAACGACGAGAAGAGGATTAAGGAGTGCATTGAAGAATAGAACCGGAAACCACAAAACGCGGTGCGGCAGCCGCGCACGCCGCCACGGAAGACGAAACTGCAAACGACCGGAGATCAAGACGAAAAAGCAAGGCAAGGATATAAATCCGCGAAGCAGGGCCCGAAACGCCTTCCATCCCACACCTGCAGCAAGAGATCACCCCAAGAATAAAAAAACTCGCGGGTTAGCATCACATCGCGAATTCGCGATCAAAACTCAAAACCCCGGGGTAGTAGGGGGGGCTTTATTTGGCGTGGGGTTTATGGATCGCACCGTGGGATCGCCGGGGCAGACGAAATCCATGGAGAAACAGGCGGCCCCGCGGAGGATCCGCGAGCGCCGCCGCCGCCGCCGCTCCCTCCGGTTTCCGGCCTGGAAGCAGAGTACTCTGGCGAGCGAGCGGGTGCGGTGCCCGGCCTTGCCGTTGCTGGGTGGAGTGGTGCACGCCTCGGCGTCATTTAACACGGGCGCGCAGCGGCGCACCCATTCCTCGCCTCCGCTCCGCTGCGATTGTCTGAAGAGTGGGACCAATATCCTCACGGCCCTACATGTCAGTTGGGGGACAGAATCTCAAGGCGGTGAGCTTGCTCTCGTTTTCTGACTGGGACCCAGGACCAGGAGGAAGGGCGTGCGTGGGCGCGTGGCCCGTGCGCGGGCGCAACGACGGCGGCGCGCGTGCGTGAGGGCTCTGTGTGTGCGATCGCGTGATCCACCGTCCGTTTGCTCTCGTACGGGACCGGGAGATAAAAAGAAGATCTGATCGGCAACGGCAACGGCAACGGCAAAGCACGTCTTCACTTTTCCATTCGTTCACGTCCCAGATTGAAAGGCGACTGCCAGTTTAAGTTTACCACTAAAGTATGGTTACATTTTACATGATAATAATAATATAAAGTTGTAAAGAGGAAGGGCGTAGTTGGTGAATGGTGATGGCGCCAGCGTCGCAGCGTGCCGGGACGGCGAGTGCGGCGACACGACAGGAGGGTCCAAAGCGGAGCGGCAGCGATGGACGAGTGTCAGCAAGAACCGTCTCGTCCGGCGTCTGGCTTCAGCCGAACAGATCAAGCAAAGTGCGCACCACTTTGCGCGCGAGTGGGCTTGCTTTAGCTTTTGGGCTTTGGGTCTTTTGTCGTTTTCCTCAGGGTCACGTGGCGCGCACACATGACCCTTTTTGGTGGGGATGGGCCTGCGGGGGTGGTGGGGACTGTTTGGAAACGGAAAAGAGAGACTCGCTCGATAAAGAAGAAGCTAGCCCAGTTTCACAGGAGCCCAAGCATTTGTCAGCCTGCTTGAGGCCCGGAAGATTCGGCCCACACGACTAACCAATGCTTCGCGGCCCATCGGAAGCGGGCCGAAAAGCCTTCCTCTTCTTTCCTCCTCCCTGCCAAAGCTCTCACCAAGCCACACATACTGACACAAATGCTCAAAAAGACCCCCTCAAAAGAAACATGCTAAAAAAAAAGGGAAAAAAAAACAAGTCACACACACTGTTCTCAGAAAAAAAAACTAGTCACACACACGACGCACCTATACAATAGTAGTACGGTGCTCGTGAGATGCGTTTCCTACGAGACAATCGAGACAGTGGAGGATGACGTGGACGTAAGATCACCACAGTTCAAAACAATTTGTAGGACTACTACTACTATAGCTGTGTGTTGCAACCAGAGTTTACAAAACCGGTGGGCCGACCGGTTCTCGACCAAATCGGTTTGGCCCGGTTTAAAAAACCCTAGTTACCGCTCCCAAACCGACACTATAAAACCGCTATCATCGGCTAACCAGTCGGTTTCACCGATTCGTCGGACTGGTTTTTTTATTTAAAAAAACGATACTGTAGCGGCTTTGTAAAGCCTAGTTGCAACTAGCTAAAGAGTGATCGGTGTAATGATCGCCAAGCTTTACCCATGCTTGTAGCCCGGTAGCTGGCCTACTTCGGCAGGCCCGCCCAAACCTACGCGTGCGCCTTCGATTGACCTACCCTATCCATCCTAGTATTATTATCACAGTCAGCATTATCTTTGAGCATCTATTCAAAGTTTAACGTAAATGTACGAAAAGATAAGTCACGCTCAACATAAATACACTAGCAATATATGACCAAATATATAGGAGGGGAAATATAATATAATGGAAATGGAAAAATTCTGAAATGCGTAAGCATGTAATGGAAATTAAGAAAAAAAATTTATTAGCTGTCTGCTGCCTGCTGTAATAATCACATCGCATGCTAGCTGAACAGAACCGTTTATCCCACAATTAATTATCCGGGCAGACCATCTCGGCCTCAAAGACCTAGAGCTTTAGTCAGTGAACTCACGCATTACCGGAAGCAACGCTGCTATTTTTATAAAAATGGAGCAATCAATGGTTTAATTTAGTTGAGTGGATGTAATAAATAACAGTATTCAAGGGTTTGAATTTTGCAAATGCGCATGAAGAGTTGTTGTCGAATTCAACTGCTACACTAATACAGCTTTCCAGCAATGATCCAGATTAGTTTGTTATCTACATAGTCTTAATGTTTCGTGTAGTATACTGAGTTTTAATATTAATTATATTTTTCTGCATGTTTGTGTAGGCAGCGGCCGATTAGTGATTTGATTGGCGAGACATCGATGATCGATCTATTTAGGCAACTGAATTGTTAGAAGTAAATAGAAATGGAAAGTAGGATTGGATCAATGATTCTCTGATTTATTGATTGAAGAATGAGATTACATATTTATACCCACTAAAGGGTACGATTCATGCCTGTTCGGAAGGGACGCAACCCCTCCGACATGGCTGTTTAGTTTGTACAGGTGTCTGCTCGTGAGCAGGTGTCCACTCGGGAGGACATGCCCCTTCCGAATGGGTGCTACAGTAACCCTTCATTAGACAATACTAATAATGGGATTAACTACCTAATACATTTAACTAATCTATGATTGATGACTAATTGATCACACCACTAATTGTAATCTTAACAATCCCCCTTGAGAAATTAGTAGTGTATTCTTCATGTAATCCTATAATGTCCTCTTGATATTCATCCAAGAAATATAGGAAAAACTCCTCGAAAACCTTGTAGGAAAAATTGAGGAGAAACCATCGTGTAGTATGTTGTGAAAATCTCCTCCAAAAACCCTGTGGGAAAATTTGAGGAGAAAACAACATTGTATAGTCATATGCTGTTAAAACTCCTTGAAAACCTAGTGGGAAAAATATAAGGAGAAAACGTAGCATATGTGTTATTGTCTTATCGCAAACTTATGAGAAAACCTTGAAAGGAAAGCTCATAAACAAGTTTGGAGATCAATAGTATGATTTGTGGATCATATTTGAATAATCTACCCCAAAACCCAATGGGCAAAATATGAGGAGATAAAATGTCTTGGATACCTTCTTAAAAACCCTTGTGGGGAAAACAGAAAATATGACATATGATATGTCTCGATTACCTCTAAAAAACCCCGGTGGGGAAAATTAGAGATATGACATATATTCTTGTATTGATATTGCCTCATTAAAACCTTTTGTGAGAAACCTTGTGAGGAAAAACTCATTAAGGAAAAAGAGTACAATATGATGATAGGATAGGTTCACAATTCAGAGAAAGAGTCTCCCCCTGAACCTTGCAAAATTTGAGTTGTCACATACCTCTATCATAGTAGGTAAGAACTTTTGTAAGAATGCTTGCAAGATATTTATATTCTCATTTTAGTTTTAACGGTTACCTGCTGGTGTGTCTAAGGTCAGTCTCAGTGGGAGTTTCGTAGACATTAAATTATAAGACACATCAGCAAAAATACTTATGAAGCAGGGTCGATATGAACAAAGAGAAGAATAGAGTTTCATCACCATAACATCCATCATGTATGGTTACCAAGACATGAAACTTGCACTGAGAGCTATCTTCTTTCATCCTAGACACATTTGTACATAGTACCATAAAGAATTAAGCACTCACCTTGCCTATGGAACAATGCAATGAAACTATACATTGAGATAGCCTGTTTGATTTCACCCAAAAGATAACATTGCACTCTTGGTAACTGCGTTTTGAAACCATAGACCGAGAGTGTCTAAAAAAGACAATTCCCTTACTAATGTTAACTAAGTAGCTTCATGGAATTTGATTAATTTATTCGTTGAACATGGTATATCTATAATTGACGCAGAGGAACACAGTTCACTCGAATAGGAACAAATTATAGAAGAAAAGAAAGAAATGCTCTGCTTAGCGCAGAAAGGAAAGATATATTCGGTGCACATTGACGACGCACATGGTTGAAAAAAAAAAGGTTGGCCACACAGACGTAGCACAGGTGCTTTGGTTTTGTGAGATAGATGTGTGCCCATCTTTTGTTCTGCATTAAAATGACCAGAGCACTCATGACCACGTCACGTGGTGTATTCGTATTCGTTAAAATATGGTAACAGTAATTCGACGCACGAGAGGCAAGGAAATGTTCCGCGATAAGAGGTAGCTGATATACTCACGTCTTCTTAAACAATGAATAGTCTAATGTTGTAAGAAAAAGAATCAAGGGTGACGGATATTTTGATATGGATGTAATACAACATACTCATCCTACAAATATAGTCACGGACATTTTTATTAACAAATTTAGACATATCTTTATTAAGGACATGTCATCTATCACCAAAATAATAGACCCAGTTAAATCATGTAATATTTTTAGAAAAATATGACCACAACTGCCAACTTAAGAACTTAGATGGAATTTTTAAAGTGAAAATACAATCATTGGCAATGTCAATGCTATGTCGCTTAAATTGCCCATGTTTAGCATTAGGATTTTAGATTCTAGTTATAGATTAACCATAGGCTTTTAGACTCTAATTAATCCATGGTTAGCCCATGGGATGCTACAGTAACCATGCGCTGATTATAGATCAACTAGGCTTAATAGATTTATCTCACTAGGTAGCCTGAGGTTATGTAATTAGTTTTATAATTAACTCGTGTTTACTTCTCTTAATTGCTATTGAAATATGCGATATAAACGGGTTAAACTTTAGTGATCCATACACGCTCCTGGTTTGTCAAATTTTTTTCTAGGACGGGTAAAAGTTTCCTCCATTATTGGCCCACCAATGCGGTTATTCCCATGGTGTCGATTGCATTCACCAGCTTTCGGAACGATTTTTGTACCATCATCACGCACTCAAATACTTGGATTGATTTCAAAGTTTCCCCTTTTCAAAGCATGATTTCGTTTTTTCTCAAACAGTGAGCTCGCACGGCACGATGGGCCTAATGGCCACACCCTGCACCAGATCATGGAAATTCGAGCAAAAACAACCATACAATCCATGCCCACCACACCACCTTTTCTTTACGGAAAGATCGATGTGAATCAAGCAAAGATTGTTCAACCTTTTGCTCTGAGGGAAAAAAAAAACTTTGTAAGCTAAATAATTATGCACATTTAGCTCAGAACAAAATGCCATCTTTTGCTCGTTTGGGCAGATGACACGTCAAAATAAGCTCAAATCTACAAAAGAGTTTGCATGATGTTGACACGAAATGACAAGGGGAAAGCTAGCACGCACGCCAATACACAACATTCACAAAAAAAAAATGAAGAAGCAGCAGGATGGGGAATACTATGTTGTGAATTGCATGAGCTGACTAGCAACAAAGCGAGACACCCAAGAACAAAGCTTTCAGCGAAAGCTGTTTGGCAGTTTTCGGTGAATTCCTTGCGAGTGACAAAAGTTTGCGACTTCTGCATCAGCATAGCCGGTGATGCTTTGGAGAACAGGAGCCGGCGGGCCTGCCCTGTCCGCTACGTTGCCAAGGTAGGGCGCTCTTTTTGTCTCTTGCAGGAGTGGCAGCCCCTGCATTATGCACCCAAAAAGGGAGAAAACAAAAGCAGGCCTAGTACGTAGCAGTACGTACCAATAGCAGCGATTGACACGCACTCAACAATTACCGTTGTTAGCTGAAATACTCTTTTGCATTAAATGCTTGTGGACCCGTCACCGGTGCAGGATGCCAGATCACCGCTCGAGACGCTGGCAGCGGGCGTGCTTATTAGCCCTGCTGTAAGATGTCATAGTATCTCTTTTACTATTGAGTATTGCACTACTAGGAGAAGTCCATTAGAATTATACCGGGGCTGTTTTATTCGTGCCCCAGCTCGCCAATCCAAGAATTGCTCCACAACCAAACGTACTCGAGGTCGAGGGTCATGAAAAACAATTGTAGTTGGTTCAATTGCAAACCTGTCTCAAATGTTGGATGTTTTATGATCTCGGCAAAACACCCGAGTGAACAAAGTTTCGCCAGTGTTTCATGCATCAATCCAATAACAGCAAAATCAAAACTCTTGCCTTGTTTAGTTTATCAATTTGCTACCAAGTTGATATATTGAGAAGCGTGCCTCCTCTCATGACACACTTCTCGGTGTACCAAGTGATCAGTTAACGCATTGAAAATTTTGCAATTTTGGTTTACATAACCTACACAGGGTTCATCATATGCAATTGACGTACAAGAGGATGCAATTCGTCATTGCCATCGAGAGATTTTAATCAGCCAGGACATTGGTAAAATTTATCCCGGTTTGATAAAATAGACAACTCAATATGAGACTGACTTTTAAGCCATGGCCAAATTTTGACTTTGCATGACATAGCGCCTCGAACAAAACATACAGTAGTTAGTAGTGCTTGCCCAAAGATTTTTTTTTTCCATTTTTATTATTGTCCTTGTGACGACAACATCGTGGTGGTTCGTAAGGCTATTCCCAACCCAAGACACTAGTCATAGTGTCCATAAGATCCACATCAGCAAGAAACTAACACTAGACACTACCATTCCAATGCAAACACCACTAATCAATACTTAAATTTAATGCTACCCATCTCTCATTATGTCTTGGATGTTGTGTAGAAACCATATCTCATGCAAGACCCAATTTCCTCCTCTTTCCTCATTTATTTCTTTGCCACATCATCTTTTATCCTAGGTGGCAGCTCATTTAATTTTATGGACACCATTCTAGTCATTGGGTTGGGAATGGCCTAAGGGGAAAAAAAAGGAAGTACAACGGGGGCATGCAACTTGTGCAAGGTCAAACCAAATGGCTCTATTTTGAAGGTTTCCTCTGTACTCCACCCCAAAGAGGCAAAGATCACATTCGCCAATCTCGTAGCCATTACCGTACTACTACATATCACAAGACAATGGCCATGTTTAGTTGCAAAAGATCTTTTCAACTTTTCTATTCATCCCTCTCAGAAAACACGCTTCCTAGAAAAATTCCCCTTCAACTTTCTTCAACTTTCCTATTCATCTCTCACAAAACACGCTTCCCAGAAAAAATTCTTTTCTCCTCCAATCAACTAAACACCACAAATGAGACATGACATGAAACGAAGAAAGATTGAACATTGTCATGGACAGAGTTAAGTGGCAATAGGTTGGTAATGAAAAGGAGGCGACGCAAAGGAAAGGACGCTGAATACTAGGCAGAGGCGGTGGCGCAAGCACAAGACAACAACAAAGACGACAGAGATTCTGTCCCGTACAAAATACACACACACATGCCTAAACACAGGCGCAGCAGCGCACGCCCCTTCTTGCTTTTATCCCTGCCAGTGCACGCGTCGCCCAGGATTAAAAAAAAATACTTCTTCAACAAGTTTTTTCTATTCATCCTAGTACACTATTTATTTAGAAAAAATACATTTTACTTTCAATCTGAATACAGCAATATATATGCACACACTTTGTACAGTATCCCGAGCCGATACGTACGTGTGTGTCGTCGCATGCGTCCTCTCATTCCATCTCTTCACTGCTTACTTTTAGCGGTGGCCAGAGTGCACCACCACGGCACCAAGCAGAAATCGACAGAGCGCCCCGGCCCAGGCGAGTGACACGATCACACGAACCGTCACGCACGGCCCGGCGAAAGCCGCTTTCCGCTCGCTGTCCCAGTGTCAGCAGCTCAACCGATCGCTGTACCATGGTGGGCGCCTGCCCTGCGCTGCCGCTAAAGATTCGCGTTACGTACGCGCGCGCGTGCCGGTCAGCCGGTGGACGCTCGCTCGCTGGCGCAGGTGGAGTCGAGTCGAGTCGAGTAGGCTACGGAATAGTTTGGGGGAGGGCAGAGCGGGGTGCATGCATGCACGGCGCGCAGCCGCAGGCTTTGTTATCTCTGTGGAGTCGCGAGGCCACGCCACGCCGCGCCGCGCTGCGGCCACCGGCTGGCCGAAGCGAGCATCTGTATGAGGAGACGCTGAAGCTTGCGCATGGCCGGCCGGCCGGCTGGGTGGCTGGCTGGCGGCCTCAAAAGAGGAGCGGCCAGGGCGCTGGCGGCCGGGTGCGCGAGCATGTGATTCCGTCAGAGGCTTCAGCCAGGGGGGGAAGGAATATTTACCTGGCGCCGGGGAAGCGGCGAGAGAAGCGAGGTCGCGTCGTATGCGTGGTGTTACGTTGTACCGTGGCAGCAGAGGAGGAATTTCTTGGTCCTGTTGAGATTGATATGCCGCTGCTGCGCAAAGAGAGAGATAAAAAAAAAAGTATTGTAGTTTTGTGGAGTGCCTTGTCGACGACGGGTAAATACCATGCATGGGAGCTGACAAACGAGTCTGAAGATATTCCAAATGCAGGATTTGATGCTTATTTTCCCTGCCATTGGTTCATGCATGGGGCCTGAACGAAAACTATAGTACAAAAACCCCCTGGTGGGTTGGTAGAATGTAGGATTGTAGATTTGTAGTGCATGATCTTCTCCGAGGTTGCAATGTTCCCTGAAGACACAGCTCCATAATTTCAAATCTATGCATTTATATTTTTTTCCCAGCTTTACTACTCCTAGATAGTATATATAATAACTAGATGAATAAAAACAAGATAAAGTTATTTCGGCTACCACACTAACCGACATGGTACGCCTAGGTAGGCCACTCCCGGCACCCCCCGAGGGACAGCTCAGCTCTGATCTCCACCACATGCCACATTGCCATTGCCATTCTCCTTTCTGCGAAAGAGAAACAACCAGACGACCTTTCAAAAAACAAAAACAACAACAAGACGGGGAGACAGAAAAGAAAAACTCTGCACTTGTTGGACAAACCTTCTCCCCTCCGTGGTCCAGGCTCTAAATAACATGTTTGACGGTTTAACGGCCGAGGCCAGGGACCATGTCGCCACTCGCCACACACACACAAGCACAACCCTATCTACCTCTGGTTAATGGCGAATTAGTGATGGTCCCCTCCCTCTGCTCAGCGGCGGCAATCATTGGTCAGGCGCTAATCATGGATCATTGGGAAGAACGAGGGAGGAGGAAGGATGCGATTGATCAGATGGCCATGGTCATCACGAGCTGACACACACCGTACCTCCCCTCCCATTGGAGCTGTGGTCCAGGGGATTCTTCCAACTGGTTGATTAGTCTAGAGATTACCCGGCACTAATCTATGCTTAGCTCGTTAATCTACTGTTATCTGGCGATTAGGCACTAGCACTAGTAGCACGAGTAGTTGTTAAAGGCTAGGGACACATGCCGGGGTGGGTGCGCTGCCATCGACGTCGACACGGCGTGCTTGCTGGATGCTAGTTAATCATGTTCATGGAGGAACCAGGGGCTATGTTTAGTGAATAGAATTTGTAGAATTTGTTTAGTGCTAGTAATCTATCTTTGGTATGGAAAGGATTCTAAGTAGTTTGAGAGAGGAGGAATCGTACGTACATGCGTGGTGGTATTCTAGATGCTAGCCAAGCTAAGCTGCTGCTCGTCGGTATTGTGGCAGCGGAAGATCCGAAGATCTATAGGTGATGACCGCTGCCTTGTACGTGCGTGGAACAGCGTGTTTGACGCGATTTGTTTTGCTTCCCAAATCGAATGTTTTTTTTGGGGGGGGGTTATTCGATCGTTAATCATGAGCGAGCTGAGCCTCATCGCCACACGGCCCCATGGATTAGTTGCTCTAGCTACACCACTAGCCCCGGACCCCCGGTGAATGCTTAGCATTGTGATGGTTGTTCCCAACACAAGCTTTTTCCTTTCCCCCCATAATTCTACTTGTTTTTAGGAAAGCCATAATTCTATTTAGGATAAGGTCACAAGGACACGAACTACGAGCTGGAATTTTAATTAAAAAATTAAATGTATTATCCTAAACACAAATAATTGTGCACATATTATGAATTTATGATGTAGCATTTTTTCATAATGAATCTACTAGTGCCAATCTTATGTTATCACTCCATATAGCATTTTAGGTATTTAGAGCCAAAGGGATTTTTTTTTGCTTGGTTGACTATATATGCTTTTATATATATAATTGTGGAACGGTAGAATGCTATTTGGTTTAAATGTTGATACTCATGTCACTCTATATGGACTTATATCCTTTTGATATAATTGCATACGATTAAGCTTGTAAAGTCGTCATTATTATGAGAAATTTAGTTTAATAATACCTTTATACCAAAATAAATCAACTTGTTGAAAATCTTAGATAATTTAGTAGGAGCAAGCTCATGCCCGGTTGAGTGATAGAGGATTTCTCATTTCTCAACAGAGAGTGCAAGCAAATGATTTTTGGAAATGCATTTGGGGATCTCAGTTTTCACCAGCAACAAGGCATACTCTTGCTTGAGAGGAAACATGCCTGCCTCCCCTTTATTTAAATGGATATGGAAATCCCATTCACAGGGCATGCACATGGTTCTTTTTCTGATTGCTTCTTGTATAACTATAGTTGTGTTCATTGTGTGGAAAACCAGGAGGAAACAGTCATTTATCTTTTCTTCACCTGTCCATTCAGTGAGGCATGTTGGATTTGTCTTGGAAAAAACATACAATGGGACTTGAGTCTTCAGCCTCTCCAAATGATCATCCAATCGAGGCAACAATTTGGATCCTGCATCTTTAGAGAGATCGTAATTGTAGCATGCCGGTCCCTTTGGTGCCACCGCAACAGTATTGTCTTTGATGGGCAATCTCTGTCCTTCGCTCGTTGGAAAGCCCTTTTTGTGGAGGACACGAAAAAAGATTTCTCTTAGTGCTAAACCTTCGGTGATTGCGAAAATGGGTAATTGGTTGAGTAGTCTTACATGAACTTCTTTTATCTTGGGCTCAGGCCTTGTAAAATGTACATAACCATTCTTTCATATATCAAAAATGGTATAGGCCTCCCCTTTAGGTTGACTTAAAAATGTATTTACCATCTCAGATATGTCTTTAATTGTTGAAAAGTACAATTGCTTGTGAGGACGGCAAACATATGCTTAGGACAATGTCACCCATGAGGTTCCTATGGTATTTTCCCAACGTGAATTCCTTTTTATCGACTCCGTGGAACAAATCCGTAGAACACAAGCGGCGTTAATTGTCAACTACTATGCTCGAGAAAAAAAAATAGCTCATTTTGAAATGTTAGGGTGTGTTTGGTAGGTTGTACCATTTGATTCATGTATGGAATGGTACAAAATAATTATGATTTTTTTGTTTGGTTGGATGAATTGTACCAACTCATCTAGGATGGAACCATCCCACTTGATACAATGTTGTACTAGTTGTAGTGAACCAAGTGGTACAAGCAATTTGGTTGAACCATCCCATCCAGGATCATCCATTCATGCATCATGTGGTGCATGCAACCAAACACACCCTTATAAACTTATGTGGTACAAGTATTTTTTTTGTGATTTGGAGAGGTGGCATCCTCGCATATACATGACATAAGACCTAAGCATAGTAGTATAGTATGACTATGGACTACTCTATGGAGGAGCACCGTACCATGCATGGATGAAATATATGGATCACGCGAGCCCGGCGGCTGTGTACAGGCTCCATGATTACTGGTGTCGACTGCGTGATCCGAAAAAAGTACTTCTCCAACAATTTTTTTCTATTCGTCCCACTCAGTACGCACTTCCCAGTACACTATTTATCTAAAAAAATACTTTTTACTTCCAATCTGAACACAGATATTCAGCGAGTTCCCCACTGCGGAGGACACCCCGCTTTCTACTTCGTTTTCGTTAGTGCCGTCCGGCCGGCCGGCCTGCTGGTGGATCAACGCCCTGCCGGCACTGCCCAGCATCACCCAAAGCACCTTCGCTCCAACACCCGTCTCAGGCAACGCAAACGCTACTCTTCCTTGCTCTCAACTTTGTTGCCTGAAGTGACCGGTAATCTGCTCACGGCAGTGACCCGTTGTCGTCATGGTGATCATGATCGATAAAACGCCATTAGCCATGGTTACTTTGAGTTCCCTCCTGAAGTAGTGTAGCTCTCTTGCTAACCATTCAACGACATACTCCCAGAGTCCCAGTGCTGCTACAGAGAAGGGAAAGGAGACGGACACGAGGGCCCCCGTCCAAAAATGCTTTCGTGTGCTCGGGATGTGGAAGGCAAGGGACGAGACAGTCCCTGCATGCATGCAAAGCATGCAAATATGCAATGCGTCGTGCTCTAGTGAGCTGTGACTGAGCACTCACTGAGTCAGCAGCCAGCCGGCCACTGAGCACGGCCGTTGCGGCCTCCATGTCCATGGCCAGCCAGAGCCAGCCCCGGCCGGCCGGCCGGCCCCGAGGCCTCTCCCCACTGGCTTCCATTTCCACCCACTCACCCAGTGCAGGAGGGCCAGCCCGGTTCCCAATTCCCAAGCAAACCCTGCAGCTTTTTCCCAACCAAGCCAGCCAACGTTTGCATCAACCGCAGCCACTGTGCTAGCGACAGCGGCCGCAGCCTTGCACAGGGGCTGAAATGGGAGGCTACTGCCCAGCTACAGTCGCAGGCTCTGGGCTACTACTCTCCACCGGCCAGTGCCCGGCCACATGGATGGCGACAGCTACGTGCCCCCGCATTAGATCCTAGGGCCTAGTGTGCGCTGGACGACGACCGGTGGTGCCCGCGGCGGCGTGGGGCCGGGTGTCAGTGTGTGACTCGGGCGTTGACCCTGGTCAACTGACAGTCCTTGAACTGGATCCATGGTTGATGGTTCCTTTCCTACCACTGTCCCCCTTGCAAAGAGCAATCGTACACGTGGTGCAGTTTGAGATCTGACGGTTAACATTTTAGGGTCAGTTTAGTTTCAAAAATTCCTTAAAAAAATACTATTCGTCAAACTTTTCACTATTTATTCCATCCCTCCCACTCACATAACACTATTCATCTACAGTGTATTTTCGGTGAACAGTATATTTTCGGGGAATCTTTCCCCAAACTGAACACACCCTAATTGACCTGCGTTTCTCAAAAATTCACGATTCATCCCAACTTTTCCATATTCATCACAACATTATTCATCTATAGTATTTTTTTTATTACCAGTATATTTTGGGGAACCTTTTCCAATCTAAACACACCCTTAGTCTTCGATAGAATGCTCAGAATTGCAAGGCCATCTAGTCATGTACTCTGTATATGCATGGTTGTATACTTGCATGTATAGCTTTTTTTATAGAAAAAAGAAACATTTTCAACTGTGATGCTGAGTTAACGGTGACAACTGACATGGCGTGCAAAACATGAGCTTTGGGCACCATTGTCAACACATCACATGTTTTTTTCACCCCTTTTCACCAGTCGGCTTTCTGGACGGATAAGATCTTAGCAGCTCAAAAAAGGTATAAAAATACCCATCCAATAGGAATTCATATGAATGAAAAGCTGACTTCTACTTCAAAGTACCATGAATTGTTTTCCCCATCCGACAGAGAAACAAAGCTCAAGAAGAATTATGGAGGGTGTGTTTAGTTTAGGAAAAGATTCCCCGAAAATACACTGTTCACCGAAAAACACTGTAGATGAATAGTGTTCTGTGAGTGGGAGGGTGGAATAAATAGTAAAAAGTTAAATGAATAGTGTTTTTTTAGGAATTTTTGAAACTAAATGGACCCTAAAAAGAAGATGAGCCGATGAAAAATTCAGGCCGGCCACCGTAGATTAGCTAGACTAGCCCCCAGGCCGAGAGAGAGCCGAGCACGCGTAGCAGTAGTAAAGAGGCAAGTAAATGCCACCCTCCTCTTCTCACCAAACCAAGCCATTTCACGCTTCGCCTCTCTCCTCTCTGCTTGGCTGCTGCTCCCGTGCGTGTTTCTTGGGACTACGACCTGCTGGCCCCTGGGCTGCTCCCCGAGCAGAGCAGCGAGAGGCAACCCGGGCAGGGAGGCGTGAAATGTAAGCAAGCGACACGCTGAGCTGAAGCCGCAGAGAAGCTGTCGTCTCGTCCAAGGACTAGAGGGAGAGAGAGGTAGCGAGCGAGAAGAGGCCAGGCTGCGCAGCCGTTTCCGCCATGAAGTTCATGAAGCTTGGCTCCAAGCCGGACGCCTTCCAGACCGACGACGGCAGCGACGCCAGGTGAGCCGTGTCCCTCCTCCCCCCTCTGCTCCTCCTCCTCCACCACCACCCTGAGCCATTGCCAAAGCCCTTCTCTGCCGGCGTGATCGAATGGAGACGCGTGTTCTTGGCCAAGCTCCTGGCATCCATCTTTCAGAGATGGTCTTGCAATGACAGGAAACTTAGAAACTTGTAGCCTCAGTTTTCTCGTTTCTCTGTTTCATTAGGAACAGAGGAACTCAATGTCGGTTTGTCGCGGTTAGCAGGCTTTGTTCTTGATTTTTCTACGCCTCGGATATGTTCTTGGTCGATCCTTGGGTATTTTCTCTCGTATGTATCTCTGCAGGACAATGCTGCGTTGTGCGTTCTCTGAAGAAAAAAAGGCTTGCTCTGCAAGTATGAATCTTTCGGCGCGTGTCTGTGAGTTCTTGATTGGTCGTATAGAAACTGTTGTTCCGCGGTGATTATCTGGCGATGTGGGGGTGGGGGGCTATTGCTCGAGTGCTCGAGTACTCGTGACCTACGTGGTTTCCCAGCACGGCAGTTGATTTGACCACCCTTTTGCTACCAAAAAGTCCCTTTTGGCTGCACAAACAAAGCACAGCAGTTGTAGTTGGTGTGATCAGGATCATGAGGTTACAATTTTTTACTGGTTGTGATGAGGACCACGAGATTCCAGTGTATGTTTGATTCATGTTCTTCCCCTTTGTCTTCCACAAAAGAAAAAGAATGCCATTCCCCTTTGTCTCAAACCACATGGCCATAGCCAAGAGATCTTGGACTTATTCCTCACCTGCAAAGACTTGCCTTAATCTTTTTCCTCCTTTTTTCCTGATGAAATGTATCTCTATGTAACTATATCTTGACTTCAACACGAATATGCTGCATGTGGAAGATATATATTTTCTTTTTTAAAAAAACGGATGTCCACACTTCAACAGAAAGCTTTACGTGTTGTGTTGTACTTGCTTTGCACGTTCTGATGAATACCTGCCAATTGTGTTGTATAACCATCATGGTCAACGAATGACTACTGACCAAGCAACAAGAACACCATTTTTTTTTACCCTTATTAGACTTGCAGAAAATCCTAACTCTTCTTACTGTCCAAGCATTTCCGACATTTTTCTATCTTTTGTTTTCTATATACTCTTATGAGCGCAGAAAGCTCCTTAGCAATTATGTTACAACTGACCAAGTTAATCTCATATTCTCATGCAGATTTGTGCTGTCGGACCTTCCGTCAGATATCGTCATCCATGTCGATGATGCAAGGTTCTATCTGCACAAGGTAATTCCACCACTTTACTAAGTTATGAAAAGTAGTACGCCACATTGTTCATTGTTATGCCCTTAAAGCACTTACTGTACTTGAGAAGTTGAGAGTTAAACCAATAGATCCGCCAATGTACAGCTATCAGCACACTAGAAGATGCTGCAATAGTAACATCTTTTGTCAGAATGCCAGTTGTATTTTGGATCTTTGTTGCTTTCGGAATCTTTCCCACGGTTTCATTAGATCATGTTTCAATTCCCATGGGCACCTTCTATTCTGCTAGGTGACAGCAATGCATGTACCATGCAAATTTAAAAACTCCACTTGACGAATCTGTGTATCTACCGTCAATTATATGGTCATTTTACTGCAACAATTTTGATGGATTAGCCTCTGACATTTTGGCCCCTTTGCTATCTTTTTGCAGTTCCCTCTTCTCTCCAAGAGTAGTTTGTTACAAAGGCTGATAATTGAGGCCAGTCAGAATGGCACTGATGAAGTTGTCATACAAGACATTCCCGGCGGGGTGAAAATCTTTGAAATCTGCGCAAAGTTCTGCTATGGCATGGTGGTGACCCTCAATGCATACAACGTCATTGCCGTAAGATGTGCAGCAGAGTACCTTGGGATGACCGAGGATGTTGAGAAGAGCAATCTGATATTTAAGATGGAGGTGTTCCTGAATTCCGGCATCTTCAGAAGCTGGAAGGACTCAATCATAGCGCTTCAGACCACCGATGCATTGTTGCCATGGTCAGAGGAGCTAAAGTTGGTTGGAAGATGCATAGATTCTATTGCTACCAAAGCTACTGTCAACCCATCAAATGTAATGTGGTCATACACCTACAACAGGAAATCTGCATCCTCCGATGAGATAGTTGAAGCTCGCAAAAGCTCGCAGGCGGTTCCCAAGGACTGGTGGGTTGAAGATCTGTGTGAACTGGATGTAGACCTTTACAGGCGTATCATGGTTGCAGTGAAGTCAAGGGGGAGGATCCCCTCTGATGTTATTGGAGAAGCACTCAATGCATATGCTGCTAGATGGCTTCCTGAGTGTTGTGACACACTAGTGGACGATGTGTACTCTGAATCATACAAGCATCTTCTTGAAACCATCGTTTGGCTGTTACCCTCGGACAAGGGATCTTCAGGAATTTCATGCCGTTTCTTCCTGAAGCTGCTGAAAGTCACTGTCCTAATTGGAGCTGGGGAGCTTCTGAAGGAAGAACTCATGGACAGAATAGTCTTGCAGCTCCACAAAGCTTCAGTCCATGACCTTCTGATTCCTTCCAAGCCGCCGGCGCAGACCATCTACGATATCCAGCTGGTTCAGACACTCATCGGTAGGTACATGAGGCACGCCGGAGTAGCCGAAGACGGGATTTTCCTCAACAACCTTGACCAGGAGATGTTTGAGACCAATGTGGACAATGAGTCTCTGGTCGCACTATGCAAGCTTGTCGATAGGTACTTAGCTGAAGTTGCGTCTGATCCAAATCTCTCAGTTTCAAGCTTTGTGGATTTGGCGACCTCCATGCCTGAATCTGCCCGAACAACACACGATGGATTATACACTGCAATTGACGTCTTTCTGAAGGTACGTTTTACAGCAAGATCAGCTTATTTGGAAGTTACCATATTTCATCATATGACGTTCATTTTTATTTTTGCCGCTTCATATGAAAACTGACACACTGGAAATCTTTTGCTTGTTATGCTCAGCTGCATCCTGGCCTACCCAAGGCAGAAAAGAGGAAGATCAGCAGCCTAATGGACGTGAAGAAGCTCTCCAAGGGGGCCTGCATCCACGCGGCGCAGAACGACCGTCTCCCGCTTCGGGTGGTGGTCCAGGTGCTCTTCTTCGAGCAGCTCCGCGCCGCGTCGGCCGCGGCGGGGCCGAACGGCAGCGTGGCGAGGTGCATGGCGCGCCTGGAGGAGGAAGACGACGAGGACGACTGGAGAGGGGAAGGCCGCGCGGTGGCAGCGGCAGAGGCCACTACACCCGGCGGCGCGCTGAAGAAGCAGCTGGGGAGCCTGAAGCTCGTGGCGCCCCCCGACCACCAGGCCGGCGCCGGAGACGATGGCCGGAGACTGGTGGCGCGGAGCAGCAGCGTGGCGAACCAGAGCAGCAGGCTGTCTCTGTCGTCGCGGTCCCGGAGGATCTTCGACAAGCTCTGGGTCGGTGGCGGTGGCGGCGGGAAGATCGCCGGGGAGGCCACCGGGAAGGGATCGTCGGACACGTCCGGGAGCTCGCAGAGCCCGCGGTCGTCGGCTAAGCCGCTCGAGTCCAAGTCGTCCAGCTCGTCGTCGAGGAACCGGAGGTACTCGGTGTCGTAGGCCGGGTGGCAGCGGAGGCTGTACAGAGGAAGGAGGAGAGCCTCTGGTCCAAAGCCCAACGCCAAGGATTTTCGATCATGGATGAACTGCCGCTAACTTTCGGAAAATCATGTTGATCCGTGCCGTAGTGTGGCATGCAGCTAGAAACTACTACCTTTGTTCAGTCTTCACTCCTAGCTCCCAAGTGCCATCCATGCTGCTCTGAATCCTCTCTGATCCTGGGATGAAGATCCCTGCTTCCTGTAACAGACTTTGGAGACGAGGGCTGTCGTTATGGTGGCTCTCTCCGACGGCTATCACTGATGAGTCATGCCATGGACATTGAGCTATAGCGATCGTCAGATGTAATGTACTAGAGGCCATGTTGAACTGAATTTCGAGATAGCTGATTCTGAGAACCTTCATGGTTATCGTATATTCGTATGGTATGGTATCATCAGTCCACCGTCATCCAAACGGCATTCTTCTGCACCGGCGCACCGCGTCCTGGTGGGATGGAAATGGAATGGTTCGTCTCTTGCCGTCGTGAGCTGCGGCGGCGGAGACGTGCGTGCGAACGGCGAAGCACCGGGATCGCGCTCGCGGATGCTGCTCCGATGATGGATCGGCGCCGGGCGCAGCGTCATGCATGGGCCAATGTCCTCATGGACGACGACGGCCCATCTATGAAAGAATGAAGGGCTGGGCTGGGCTACCAGACGGACTGGGACTACGGCCCAAGGAAACGCGGTCGGCTATCGTCTGCTACTCCCTCCCTTTTTCTCACAAAAAAAAAAATGCTACTATCTCCCTGATCAACTCCATGCACAAGCGATATATAAAAAAAAAAACCCTCCATGCACAAGCATCAGGCGATCAAAAACAAAAAAAACTCCAAGCAGAAGGCAAATAAAGGGGGTAAAATGGCAAAAGCATAAGAAATCCAAAGTTCAGTAACATATTTTCTACATGAATTTGACATACTGAATTCAATAAGCCAGTAAATACAGAGGACCTTAACAGACTCATGGAAGCCACCACTAGAAGATATTTATAAAATAATTATTGATGGTGGTTTCTTCCCACGTGAAAGAACGGGTGGTTGTAGATTTATGGCGCGAGATAGAGATGGGGAGGTGTTAGCAGCTGAAATGGGGCACATCAAGTATGCAGGTTCAACATTACACACGAAAGCAATAGCGGCACTTAAAAGGCCTCCAACAAATGGCAAACCTTGAAATGTCACATTATCATCTTAGAATCAGACGCTACGATCTTGACCTCTGCACTTATTTCATCAGAATTGGATCGGAGCATCATTGGCTGCATAATACATCATAAACCTTATGCGATAAGCGATATGAGTTTGTAACTTGTAAGTCTCCACATGTCCAAGAAGGTGTAATAAGATGGCGGATAGGTTAGCCTCATACGGAGCGTGTGATTCGATCGGCCTCTTACCTCAGAGGTTCAGACGTGTTGTTGAGTTATGCGTCTATCTAGGTAACAGGCTTTGTTTATGGAATTATGGCGATTCACCGAAACGTGCAACTTAATGCAATAGCTCTTTCCCATCAAAAGAAGAAGAAGAAGAAAAAACTAGTAGCGGGCGGGCGGGAAGGAGGTGCCATGTCGTCCCGGTGATGATCCAACGACGACGGGACGGGCTCGGAGGGTGTCCGTTGGTCTGACGGTGCCGATCGAGCTGAGAGAGACGCCTTGCTTTGCTCGGCAAAGAAAAGCGTCCTTGCACCGGCCGGCGCGCCGACGGCGACCCGGGGGTTGGTGCACGGTGGCGCGGTGGGTAGCTGCCCTTTCTGTCCCCGTGCTTCCCATCCATCCCATTCACAGCCTGTGACGTTCCGATGGGTGCTCGCTGACGACGACGGCACCAGGGCGGACGGGCGGGCCGTGCCGGTGAAGGCACTGGTACCTGATTTCCTGGAGCCGAAACTAGCAACGATCACTTCGTTTCAACAAAGAAAGGAAAACTGCCATGATCACCGCGTAACTGATCGATAATAAGCTGTGGCATTTTGATTTTAATTTAATTTAGCCGTGAAGGAATGCACGAGCTGTGCAGTGGTGCTCCTGCACGCGGGGAACTGAAGGGCGTTACAAACTGAAAGCTGCTTGCTGCCTTAAGCCAAAAACCCAAGAAATAATGAGGAATCGAGGAGCATCTTCTTCCACACAAAAGGCCGCCACGCCAAGCAACCACATATAGCAGCGCGAAATCGCCCGGGCATTGCTTCTTTAGCAAATCCGAAACACATGGATCATGTGCCTCTGTACCACATCTCCGGTGTGCCCGGCCGTGTGCTGGGCACCGACATCGCCGGGTCACGGAGAATCATGTTTCATATGCAATACTACAAGAAATTAACAAATCGTTCCTTCGAAGATGCGGCGACCTTGCTAGCAGTACGTACACCGGCGCTGCCGGCCGGCTCGAAAGTGCACACGTGCAGATGACGCGTTATGTCTGACATGAAACTTTAATTTACTACTGTACGAAGTTTTTCGGGGAAAAAAAAAGGCAGAGGCTCTGAGTGTACCTACCAAAAACAAAGGAGCTGCTGCTGCACCAGCTAGGCACACAACATGTGCGACGTCGATTTTGACGAGTGCCCGTCGTCGCCGCTGCGGCCGTGTGCGGCGAGTGAGTGTGTGACAGTGTGAGATAGTAGACCACTACTATACCTCCTGACCGGGTCAACAATGCCGTGACGAACGGCACCGGAAACGGGCGAGCCCAATTGCAAGGACAAGAGATCTCGGACGACCCTATCACGCTGGATATACACCACTGCTCGTCTGCTATACCACGCCACGCCACGCCACCAACTCCAGGCAATCTCTCAGTGGAAACAACAAACAAGTGCCTGTCACCTATAAATACTCACCAAACACACACCCAAAGAGCGAGAAGGGGCGAGAGAGATAGAGGTATAGCAGCCAAGCTAACCCCTTGGAGGTTTCTTTTTCACCTGCAAGTAACAGCCAACACGGTAACCGGCGCCGCGCGGCTCGCCGGCGGCGAGCTCGAGATCGACATGACGGTGGTCGACGGCGGCGGCGACGCGGCGGCGCCGGGGCTCGGGAAGACGGTGTGCGTCACCGGCGCCGGCGGGTACATCGGCTCGTGGATCGTCAAGCTCCTCCTCGAGAGGGGCTACGCCGTCAGGGGCACCGTGCGAAACCCTGGTGCGTGGCGTGATTTGTTTTAATTTGTTGCCATTGACGGATAGATCTATATCTCTAATTTTTGTTCGTTCAAAAAAAGATATCTCTGATTTTTTTTTTCTTCTTTCTTCCTCCACGATGAGGTAGATGACGCGAAGAACGCGCACCTGAGGGCGCTCCCCGGCGCGGCGGAGAGGCTGGCGCTGTGCCGGGCCGACCTGCTCGACTTCGACGCCATACGGGCGGCCATCGCCGGCTGCCATGGCGTCTTCCCACACCGCCTCGCCGGTGACAGACGATCCGGTACGCGTAAACGTAACGTAACCTCCGGGCCCACATGACCTGGCGACGGTTTTTTTTTTGCCCAGTAGTAATTGGTATTAAACACGTTTACGGTAACAAAATCCTTAAAATTTGAAGATCTGTGCTGGCGCCTTTCCCGTGCCTATAGTAGTCCTTAGTAGTGTGACCTTTGCAAAGATAGCTGTTCCATGCACATGTGCCATCCAAAACCCATGCTGCCGTACATGTCGCGTGGCATGCATGAACCATGAACGCATGCAGCTAGCTCATCATATGGTGGTGCCCATATGCACGTGCAGGAGCAAATGGTGGAGCCGGCGGTGCGTGGCACGCGCCACGTCATCGACGCGGCGGCCGAGTCCGGCACGGTCCGCCGCGTCGTCCTCACGTCCTCCATCGGCGCCATCGCCATGGACCCCAACCGCGCCCCAGACGCCGTCGTCGACGAGTCCTGCTGGAGCGACCTCGACTTCTGCAAAAACACCAAGGTATATATAGTACACAGTACTACAACACATCACTCTCATCTCGTTCATAGAGCGATCAATATGATAACCACCTATGCGTATAAACTTTGAGCTTTTTTACGGTGTCTTATCTTAACTTTTCACTACTCTCTGCTACAAGAATTGGTACTGCTACGGGAAGGCGGTGGCGGAGAAGGCGGCATGGGAGGCAGCGGCGGAGCGCGGTGTGGACCTAGTGGTGGTGAACCCGGTGCTGGTGCAAGGCCCGGCGCTGCAGCCGGTGGTGAACGCCAGCCTCATGCACGTTCTCAAGTACCTCAATGGCTCGGCCAAGACCTACGCCAACGCCGTGCAGGCCTACGTCCATGTCCGCGACACCGCCGAAGCGCACGTCCGTGTCTTCGAGAACCCCAACGCCGCCGGACGCTACCTCTGCGCCGACGCCGTGCTCCACCGTGAGGACGTCGTCAGGACACTCCGCAAGTTCTTCCCTGAGTACCCCATCCCTGAAAGGTACAGTCCCATATCATGCTGCGTGCGTGCGTGCATGCATGTCGCTGTCTTTCGTTTTATGATTGAAAATTTCAAGGTGCTACTTTAATTTACTGAGTGGAAAGATACATATATATAAACGTGTGGAGTTGTCAATTGGTAGTGCTCACGTGCTAGTTTTGTTTGAAATTTTTGTGATGGAGCCCGCGCCGGTGGGTAAGTTTGTCAAGGGTGAAAGTGGTGGCAGTGGAGTGGAGTTACGTAGGAGATACTGCAAAAAGGAGATAGTGAAACATTCCTGCCGAGTCCTTCGTTTGGTGTGTGCAAGTCCAACGATGGGCACCCACTATATGGGAAAGCTAGTCTTCTTGTTGTCTACATATTCGAGACTTTGTAGACTTTTACCGCTATTATTCTGCTGCGAGCAACGACGTGATGATCAATCAATAATCAGGGATTGTAAATTCCTTTTGCGGTTAAACATCTGACGTTTTCTTTACACAAACAAACTTTATGCAGGTTCACGATACTTTTAAGACTAGGGAAACTCTTTTCATACAATCCGTTAGTACAACTACACTAGAACAAAGTGATTAAACGCGTTCGAATGATTAGTGAACAACAAACTAAGTGATTTGAGCTGTTCGATCAATCTCCGATGGTAACATGCATGGTTGTACCACATAGGAAAAAGCTAGCCAACATCCAGGTGTTTCTAAGGAGACTAGCATCCAGATTTTGAACGTTTGGATCTAAGCTACTCTTGAAATAGTACAAGTACGATCTCCTGAAATTTGTTTTTCCTTGTAAGGAATGTGTAGGATCTATAATTTGGGAAAGAAGAGTAAATATATTTTCAGAAATTGAGATTTCAATACCTTTAATTACGATCTAGTTAAAATATATACAGTCCATTTTTTTCTGAACCATTCTTCAGAAGAATGCTCAGCTTATCACCCGCAGTTGCTTAACAGATACTCCCTCTGTCCCAAAATAGATGTCATTCTCGCTTCCCAAGAAAAACAGCATCTTTCAACATTAACTAATTATATATAAAATAATATTAATATTTATAATACATCATTAGTATCATTAAAAAGATATTTGAATCTAGTTTTTTAACAAATTTATTAGAGATATAAATATTGCACATATTTTTCTACAAATCGAGTCAAAGTTGAGAAAGTAACACGTGCACGCATCCCATAACGTCATCTATTATGGGACGGAGGGAGTATGTATATTGCAAGCTTTTCACCTACCAACTGAAGCTAAACTGGTACAGGAAGTGCATTACTTACTTTCTGCTCTTCGGTTGCATTTGCATTGCAGGTGCTCTGATGAGGTGAACCCCAGGAAGGAGCCTTACAAGATATCCAACCAACGCCTCAGGGATCTGGGCCTGGAGTTCACACCGGCGGCACAGGCCCTGTACGAGACCGTCATATGCTTCCAGGAGAAGGGCATCCTCCCAGTCCCTGCCCCATCGCCGTCGCCGCAGCCCTGATTTAAATATCCCAGCAAGGCAGCCCCTGCAGGAACAAACCATATATACAGCATATGCAAACTATTTCAGTTATGCTGGTTTGATCGGTTTGGGCTTAAGCATATGCAAACTATTAGCATGCATACAACATATTTATTTACCATTGTGGACCGGGCTTGAGCAGTCAGAGCATTAGGACTCAGCAGTGATTAGTAATGTGAGTTTCTATGTCCGTAGCTTGTTGTGATTTCTAAATAACCAAATGAAACGAGATGGCATGTCGTATGATTCTGTAGTTGTCTGAATACAACAGTTTGACAACTTTGCCCAAAAAAGAAGAAGAAAGAAGTGACAACTGCTTTCGTGCAACAGTTTTACCGTGCCGCCATTTTTTAAGCTCTATTCTGTGTGTCAAATAATCAGGGAACATTTGCTTAATATCCGATATTGAAAATGTTACAAGACATGGTATCACCTGGTACGACGAAATGATATGGATTGTCATGTACTAATCGCAGAAGCTTTGTATAGCTGTTTGCCGATAGACCCAGCAAACAATGCATGGTCCTTGATTAGCTCTAGCAATGACTTCAAATTCTCTCAAATGGTCATAGATGCCGGCCGCCACATCATTAGCAGCTTCTTCCTATAGTACTTTCACACTACTACATAATACATGCCGTTCCAATTACTTCGTCGCAAGACTGGCGTCACCTGCGTTGATCGGTAAACTACAATACTTGTTGCCGTAAAACAAGTCCTCATGAGGCCATGGTACATGTCTTTCGAAAAAAAAATGAGGTCATGGTACATTGCTTGCAAGAAATGGATGATGAGTAACAAAGAAACTACGATGCGTAGTTTGCGTACATCTGTACATAACATAGGTGCCTTGTAAATTTGTAATGCTAGATGAGTTCAGAAAAAGAAGTGCATGAACTTGAGGACAAATTGAACTAGTTACTAGTAACAGGGACTTGTCAACGTTAAGAGCTGGTTTTCGTTCGTCACGGAAATAAATATGGAAACGATGACGTCGTGATTGAGAGACGGTCAGACTCACAGTAGGTACATCGGCTCACGGATCGTCAAGCTCCTCCTGGAGAGGTGCTACAACTACGTACCGTTAGAGGCGCCGTGCGAAACCCTGGCAAATTTGCAATGCTAGCTAAGCTCTCTGGTGAATGGAGCCAGCAGTGAGAGGCAGGCGTTACGTGATCGACCCCGTGGCGGTGTCCGGCACGGTCCGCCGCGTCGTGCTGACGTCGTCGATCGGCGCCGACACCATGGACCCCAACCGCTCACCGGACGCCGTCGTGGACGAGTCCTGCTGGAGCGACCTCGACTTCTGCAAGAACACCAATGCAAGGTACGAAACAATCCTAGTCACCTCATCATCGGCGGCGCAATGAATTCACATGCTTGTGCTCACCGTCGCTGATGTCATCGTCGTCAGAACTGGTACTGCTACGCGAAGGCGGTGGCGGAGAAGGCGGCATGGGAGGCGGCGCGCGGCGTTGGGGTCGGACATGGTGGTAGTCGTCCGGTCGGTGGTGGTGGTGGTGGGCCCGGCGTTGCAGCCGACGGTGAACGTGAGCCAGAGGCACGTGCTCAAGTACCTCGAGTCATCGACGGGTCAGTCTCGACGTTCGCCAACGCCGTGCAGGGGTACGTCCACGTCCGCGACGCCGCCGACGCGCACGTCCGCCGGCCGCTACATCTGCTGCGACGCCGTGCTCCACAGGGAGGACGTCGTCGGCACCCTCCGCCGCTTCTTCCCGGAGTAACGCGTCCCTGATAGGTCAGTGCTCAGTAATCAGTATATTCAGTCAGTACTGTGACGGCCATTCCTTTTTTTTTTGTTCTGAAAGCATGTTAATTTCTTTTTCTAATTTAAAGATTTATTTGACTTTATGCTTAGAGTTTGAGGGTGGCATAAGAGAATGGGAATTCTTAAGTATTTACAGCAGTACACACGTGCACTTTAAAATTATGGATAAGAAAGTATGTAAGCGATTGTTTCGACAGGGATGTCCTGTGTGAATAGTTCATGGATGAAACCATTAACAGATCATCCTTCTGCCCAAGGCACAGCTCAGCAAGTTTCGTGTTGTGTTCAATTCTATCTGAACAATTCTTCAGAAGATTCTGAATTTCGATCACTCCTGCTGCCGTCATCTCGACAGATGCTGCACGCATCTTAGCTAAGCTTGATCAGTAGTTCATACTGTTCTTGCGTTACAGGTGCTCTGACGAGGTGAACCCCAGGAAGCGGGTGTACAAGATATTCAACCAGCGGCTGAGGGATATTGGCCTGCAGTTCAGACCGGCGTGTACGAGACTGTCATATGCTTCCAGGAGAAGGCCCTCTGACCGGGGATGACCATCGGAAACAAAAACTACTTCTCTCTCAGTAGTAAATTTAGAGTGAACCTTATGTTTGTTCTAAGAGAACTGCTCCGGTACTCCTCTTTTATTTTTTAGCACGAATCTTAAAGCAGCCCATCAATTAATTATTATTTTTCTTAATTACTTTTTCTTGAGCCCCAAATAGGCCTAGTCCTATCCATGCCCAGCCCATGCCCGTGGTCCAAACCGTTCAAATCATTCGATCTCTTAAGTTCGGACGGCAGTTCCTTCTCTCGTTGTCTTCCTCCGGCCTTTTCACTCGATGCATGACTGTCGCCCGCCACCTCGCCGGCCGTCGATGCCCTAGATCCCTACGCGCATGCAGGCATGCAGTGAGCTCTGATTAAGAAGCATGAGACGCTAGTTCCTTCCTTCTTTGTCTTAACCCATAGACAAGACGGAAGCTTCATAGTAATTAAGAAATCCTTCGGGTGGGAGGATAACTCGAGTACTCGACACTCAATATTGAATAACCCTCCTCGTTCATGATCAGAGATATTCGATGGTGAACATGACCCCTGATGTAAGCCGTCGTCTTAGAAGATTCCTTTCTTTCGTATAATCGTATTTGGGCAGCCCATCGTGCCGGACGACAACGACAGAGCAACCACGTTGATGGCAACCTCCTATAGCATCGAGTCGGCGGCGGCAGCGAGATCGGAGAACCAGACGTACCCTCGGCGCGGTCTCCTGTGGCGACAACGAACACGTCGGCGAATCCCCGCACCTTGCCGGAGGTGAACGCCGCGCTGCTGCAGGACAGCAGGAGCGATCCAAGCGCCGTCGCATCGTCGCCGTTGTGTGCGGTGTGCCGTCCGAACTTCACGGATCGGAGATTTGAAGGGGATGGGCCATGGGCATGGGCTATGCAGGGATAAAGCTGAACCCATTCGGAGCCCAAGAAAGAGTAATTACGAAAATAATTAGTTAACTGATGGGCTGCTTTAAGATCCGTGCTAGAAAATAAACGGGGAGTACCGGAGCAGTTCTCTTGTTCTAAATCAAACTTTTATCAAGTTTATATAGAAAAAAAAAGTTTGATTTCCACACCATCAAATTTGGTATTGTGGAAATTAATGTATTTTCTATAAACTCGATTAAAGCAAGAGGTTTGACTTAGCATAAAGTTAGGATGAGCAAAGTTAGAGTGAACATACTATTTCAGTGTCTGGTGTTGTTAAACCGTAGCCTGTAGCCGTGTGGACCGTGGGAGGGCTCTCGAGCCTCGACCGATCATGATCGAGATCCCTCTCCGTCGAGTCGCCTCCAATATCTAACCCAACTTTGCTGCATGCATGTATGAAACGGCTATAGCTCATATCTATAGCATCTATAATGCCTGCTGCAGAAAATCGCACGCGTATTACCAGAAATGTGCAAAAGGATATATATCTTTCCGGGGTAGCTAATCTTGCACTCCTAAAAAGGATAATTACTTTGCTAAGTCTTATTCTTGTGTTAATATTTTCTTTAAAAAAGCATATATAAATATCCATGGCCTCGCTAGTTACACGTTCGGTGGTGTGATTGGAACTCATCAAACCAAACTGTAACTGATGAACATGCGTAAGGACTGCCAAAAAGAATTCAATTAGAGGTAAACAAATTAAAACTGGTTTCATGAATTCTTTTTTGGGTACTCTGAATTAGTCAGCTACTACGCGCTTTATTTGTGGATCGATAAAGCCTAACTTGATATGAAATCACTTCTATTGAAACCAGAAAAAAATATTCTTCATCAGACTATTCTGAATTTGAACAAAGGTCGCTAGAAAAGCACAATATATAGCCTGAAACGAATTAAGGAGACATGCTGATCGATCGGTGCATGCTTATACCAAACATTCACGGGCCTTGCTACGGTACTCCTCTTACCTCTAAATGCATCTGAACCGTTCAATTTTAGAAGAAAGAAACAAATTAAAAATAAAAAAAATAAACTACCCACAATGGGTTAAACTTGCATGTGGCCAGGTGGAACGTGGGTGGTACCAGTTGGGTGGAATCTTCTTTCTCCAACCGTTTTATATGTGCATGGTACATTTATTTGTCACGTTAAAAGAAAAATATAAACATTATATGGTGTCAGGTTAGAAGATTTTTTCCACTTTAATCGACATTTTTTCATTCCTGGCATGGAGTATGAAACAAGGCCTTGGAATTGTTTGTACCTAGTAAATTATTTTTGTTTTACCATGTATGGTAGTACATTTAGAGAGTACAGATGTGAAACAAAATAGTTGTTCCTAATGAACACACAGCATTTAATTGCCACAATAACCATATCACCTTATCTCAGGGAAAAATAGGTCTCACATGCAGAAAAATGTAACTGTCACGTTACATCTAATTGTCATGGTTAGATCTAACAGAAATATAGTTATCGATTTTTAAAATAAAAAAATATATCAATGTATATTTGTTCTATTACCTCCTAGGAGGTAATATAAGATATTAATAATCTAGATCTACAGAAATGAATGGTTCACACTGACTTCGGAGTATCGTAGCAAAACCTAACATTCACGCATGTGATGCATGAACCATATATACATCTAAATTTGCAGGTTTCCGCAGGGAGGCGAGACAGGGTGATGCACGAGAGGCATGGTTCATTGCCTCTTTCACCGGCCGGCGATTGAGCTGCTACTGGATTTAGGTCATACTCCCTCCATATTGGTAAAGGATGACGTTTTAAGATTGTCCTAAGTCAAACTTTGTAAATTTTGACTGCAAATAATTTTTTAAGTATTAAGTTTAGCAATATAAAAATAATATGAGTAGATTTGTATTGAAATATAGTTTCAGAAAAGTAATTTTAAAATGTATTTTACAAATATTTTATACTAAAAAGTATTAATCAATGTTGTATTTTGGAGACCATGTCAATGTCCTAAACGTCTTCTTTTACCAACCCGGAGGGAGTATACGTGGTCCGAGCGAGCTCAATCGTACTTTTAGGGGTTTATAATTGGATTGGATGTATCCCCACACCTCATACTTGAGATAGATATAGCAGTGTGATGCACATGCACATGCTTGTGTGGGCGGGCTTGCATCGATCGTATGGTGCTTGCATTGCAGAGGTAACATGCATGCCCCTAGTTTAGTATCCGATCCTGAGCAAAAACAAACGAGCCAAGAGTGGGAAAAAAAGGGGGGAGAAAGAAACACAAAGAAGAAAAACAAAATTACAAGAAGTATATATATATGCAGATCCATATATATTGCTGGATTGCCAAATGCAAAGCAAGTAGTTTGTGCCATCTACTCCACTAAATTGTACAAACTCGCATCGAGTGCCGTGTCGTACCTAACAGCCTGACGCGACGCGAGTCACCGCGTGGAGACTCAGCAGCTAGGAGATCGACGAGCGATGTAGGGGCAGGCCGGGGCATGCACAATGCTTGAAGGTGGCTGGCCGTGGGCTGTAGGGTCCACACGCACGCGTCGACTCTTCGCTATTTATACCGCCGCTCAGCTCCCACTCTTCTTCGAAAACCACAAGCAAAAGCAAAGGATCCAAGACGTAGGGCAATCAAGCTAGCTCGATCGCGCGCCCCTCCGCCGGTGAGTCCACTCTCCAACCTTCCTCTTCTTCAGTTTTCCTACCTGGCATGGCCTCAGTGTGTTGGAACATCCATGGATCATTCGTAGCACATGAAGTTACTATATTACTAGTTCTTACTTGGAGTTGAAAGCTTCTTTGGTTAAATTATTTGGATCCATGCTTTCGTGTGCTTCTAGCTATAGTAGCTACTCATTCGTACAGATGGTCTGAACTGATGAACTGCCTGTGCCGAAATGTAACTGAAGCTGAAGTGATCTTTAATTTGTAGCCCTAAAAACTTGAAATGGATGTATATATGTTTTCTTTGTTTTGGTGCGGAACCAAAGTAAAGGACTCACCATACGTGTGCGATGTTTCTCTCTCTATGTGTACAGCTTGGAAAGCGCCCATGGCCGACAAGGTGAACCAGCCTGCAGCTCCGTTGGCGCCCTCCACGGACAAGAAGCAGACTCCTGAGGTGACCGTGGCCGTGTCGCCCGTGTCCATGGAGGTCACGTCGGTGACGACGGTGTCGTCCGTGGACACCGACTTGACCTCCATGGATAAGAAGCCCCTTTCGGCTATCCTGTTCGTCTGCCTCTACGCCCTCTTCAACGCGTGTCTCTTCGGCATGGACGCCATTCGCACGATCATCAAGAACCGAACCCCCTGCACCCCCAATCAGGTAACTAAAAACTACCACCAGCAGTAACAGCTCCGATCCATTGGATATATATATATACATACATACATATATATATATATATACATATATATATATACATATATATATATATACATATATATATATATACACACATGTATATATATATATATATGCAGTAACATTTTTGCATAAGCTCGACGATTATTGCCGCAGTCCACGTGGTTTTGGAAGTGCGTGGAGCTGACGGACGCGGCTGAGGCGGAGGCGACAACCCTGGTGCGTTGGCAGCTGCGGTGCAGCGTGGTCCAGGCGGCCTACGCGGCGGTGGCGCTGCTGCTCATGGTCACGGGCCGCCGCCGCCGCAGCAGCAGCTGGGCCTGGGCCCTCGCCTTCGTGGCGCTCGTCGCCACCGCCGCCACCCACTGCATGTCAGCCATGGTCGACCGCATCCTCCTCGCCGCCGCCCCGGGGGACGCCGGCGGCAACGTCGTCAACGTCGTGGTGGACTTCGCTGTTGCCGTTCTGGACATGGGTTTCCTGTGCCTCCTTCTCCTCCTCGCCGACGGAGAGGAGTAGTAGCTCCGATCCGGCTGGAGGCAAGCATGGTGAATGCAAGCATGCGTACTTGTAGCTAGATCGATCAGAGCTAGCTAATACAAGGTACTTAGTATATATCGATCGATTTCTGGAAGCTCCATGGATGAGCTGAATAATTACGGAGCTTGCTAGTGCTTGCATCATTGCTTGCTCAGCTCGTGAGGTACTGATCCTGAGTAGTACTGTAGTAGTATATGGGTCGTGTATGGGATCTATGTGTGTCCAGGTTGTGGTCAGTCCAGTGTCATGGTATATTGGTATGTCGTCTAAATGTGGACTATATTAATTGTGTACTGGTTTGATGAGATTATTTTGTATGAACCAGTAACAAGTAATAAGCAGCTGTTAACCTGCGTGAGCAATTGAGATGTGAGTCAGACTTATGATATGAACAATTTCGTTGAGATATGTGAGTCATGGGCTGATTGGCCTTTACAACTGGCAAGGCAAGCAAACTGTTTAAGAAAAAAAATGAATTTCTCTAGTTTCTTAAAAAGATGAATTTCTCTAGCAAGGCAAGCAGCTAGTAGCATGCAGCGGATGCAGTGGTGGAAGTGGAATGGTAGGTGAAGCGTGGAGGGTTTTGCCCCCACCTCCAATTTTGGCAAAGAGCAGTGCAGTGCACATGGAATGTAGGGAGGAAAATGGTACGGCCGTTAGCAATCACCCTCCCATGACTGCGACGCTGCAATGCAGTGTCCATTTTAATGCAAGCTAAGCTGCTGAAATGGTGGAATGCCATTAATTGTAACATGAGTCTATCAAAGCACAGGCAAGCAATTGTGTGTGTGTGCGCGCGCGCACGCGTATTCGGTGCCACTACCACTAGAACGATGATGAGCCATTAGGCCAGTCTCAGTGCCAGTTTCATGAGCAGCGTTAGTGCGTTACCAAGACAGCTACGTCAGTTTTTCAGTGGGATGAAACTTTCACTCTCAGTGCACAATTTCATGGCACAGTTTCATAGATAAGGTTCAGCATTTACTTCTTATATTGTGTTGTGATCTAGTGTGCCATGGGAACTCTATAATGTTTTTGCAATTATAAATTTAGTATAAGTATAATTGAACATGGTAAATAAACATTGTTCTATAAAACATATTGGTTAATACCATGTATTCGTACAACATAATATAGTCGAGCATATAAAAATGCATTGTTTACGAGAGCAAAGGGATCGCTAGTTCGCTACAACATGACATATGTGTGGATGACGAAAGCATCTGATGTTCTAGCAGCGGCGTTTAACAATTGATTGAGACTGAGGCTATGTTCAGATTCAGATGATTGAGACTGAGGCTATGTTCAGATTCAGAAAAAAGTACTTCTCCAACAAGTTTTTTCTATTCATCCCACTCACAGAACACGCTTTCCAGTGCACTAAGTACTTTTTACTTTTAATCTGAACACACAGCCTGGAGATCACCATTCACCATCCACTATCGCACGCATGTGCGCACCAAAGAGCGCACGAAGTCTCGTAGACTCGATTGTGTTGGCGCCGGACTACAATCTAACGGGATTGAGTTGGCAGATGCAGAGGATCCCCCGATGAAACCAAAAGGAGTCTCAGTGCAGGTGTATTGCGGTTACCCATGTCTTGGTAACTGGGGAGGAGGTATTTCATCACCGTAAAACTGTTTTCTTCTCTTTCTTCATAAATACAGTGTCAAGTCACCAAAACTGACTACGTAACATCCTATTTATTGCCTATAAAACTCCCACGAAGACTGGCCTTAGCAGTTCATCTAAGCTCTACGTACGAAATTAGAGATCGTTGAACAAATAATGGGCAATCAACACAAATAATTTTTTGGGGGGGCAAATAATAAGCTTGTGCTGCTAATGGGCCGGATTACAATGGGCCGGCTGCTGGTGGCCCATCGTGGTTTCATTGTTGGGCCTTTTTGGGCCCATCGCACCGTTTGGGTGGCATGACGTACTTGAGTGCGTCGTGGTAGTTGGGGAACAAGACGAAGACGACGCGTCGGTGGAGTGGTGGACGGATCCAAGCCGGCGCGACCGAGTGAACGGAGAAAAGCGTTGCGTCTGTCCGTCCGACCTCACCGCTCACCGGCAAGCACGCCGCACCGCCGCCTCCACGCTGCTGGCGGTGTTGGCCAAGCTCGCCGGCGTTCTCGCCGGAGTCCGATAAGACAAGCGGCAATCTTTCTTCGGATTTAGTGCGCGTCGTCAACGGCCACAAGATCAACAGTGCCATAAAAGACTGAAATAATTCGAGGTTCGACACCGATAGGCACATTTTCAACAAAATTTGGGGGCGTCTTAAATCTTTTATACATGTCTGAGAAAATATACTGTACATGCTTTACGGTCTGACCAACCATCTTTTTTTCGCATATTGTTGTGTAGCGGTATTGTGTGTAGGTACATTGTCGGCAGCTCCATCATCCTTGGATCATGCCAGGTGAGCCCCAATTTACAGTAGAAGCAATTCGCGTACTCGTTATATCTTCAGTTCAGTCAGTTGTGATCGAGTTTCAACCATTCCAGCTTCCAGGATATCTTCGTCGAATTTTGGCGGGCTAGATGGAGCACTGCTATGTGTATCTGACAGGAACACATCTGAGTTGTTGTCAGACCATTCGGCATCTGCAGCGCCTCCAGCTTCTGCATCTCGGAGTAGCTCTGAATTGGGTTCATTCTCAGTGCCATCCACTTCTGGCTCATCCTGTGCTGATGCATCCTCGAAGAGCTGATCTCCTTGAGGGTTTGGTCCGGGAGCTTCTGGTTCTGATAAGGAATGTGCATCGGCATCATAGTCCTCACTATCTTTAAACTTTGTCGTAGAAGACCCTGCTGGTTCTATATGAACTGATCTGCTATCCAGAAAGCTATGTTCAGGTGCAGAGTTGCTGGTTCCTGTTTCCTCTAGAGGTATCACATCAAAGCCTTCATGTTCATTGGGCAATCTCTTCTGGTCTGATTCATGATTTGTGCCTTGCTCATTTTTGCTTGACCAATCCAGATGGCTGAAGGCATCATCAACCTTGGAAAGGCTATCTTTCTCCTTGCTTGATAACTCAGATATGCGAATTGTTGTGCTCATGTCCATATCAGAAAATATAGCCTACAATTACCAGCAAAAATATGTGTACTGTTATACAAATGTGAAATGGCACAGGCAATTGATGCTGTAAGATGCAAGAATATCCAATTACCTCAACTCTGAAGTCTTCAGGAAACCTGTGTTTTGTGTCCCACAGAATATCGATCTGGTCCCTATCAAGTACCAACAGATTGTCTTCTATAAAAGCTGTGCTAAACATGGCTCTGAACACCATAACTTCATGTTCAAAGTCCTCGTCCAGGCTGGTGCACTCAATTACAATGTCTCCTTGAACAGGACAATTAACATTAACCTTGATTATCTCACATTCTTCCTGAATTGCAAACAAGAACAGTTTAGTAAGCTTGAATTCAGAACTTCAAGCTTGAAGATGTCTTAAGATACCAAATATGTACTTTTAAGTCAAATATACATCTATTCTAGAAATTGGAAAAGAAATGGAAGCCAGATAAAATAAATAACCAAAGAAAAAGATTAAGTGTTTTGAGACTTTAGGCTAATTCATAGTCTATTGGAAAATAATTTAAGTTAAACTTGAAGGATTGTAGGTAGATAAAAATACATTGGTACAATTTAAACATTAAACTAATTGAACAAAAGCATTATAGACAAGAGATTAAAAAAAACGCATTACAGACAAACATCACAGACCAAACAAAATTATACCTGTGTATAAAGTTGAACAACACCACTTGTCTTTGGGATTGAAAAGAGAACTTTAGTAGCCCTGTCATCAGGCACGAGGGGATCTAGGCCATAAATCCGGAATATTGGCCTACAACCCCCTTGCCCATCGAAATTTGGTACCGTCCTGATTATTATACAATTTAAATTCAGCAATTTGTCAACTGGAGGCCACAGTTCTGGTGATATGTGCCGTTTTGACACATACTTTAAGTATCTCAGCTGGGAAGGCACTGGGTCAATTGGTGAGAATAGTTCAGCTAGTCCATCTGGTGCATGTCTGCTGACCATCTCCAAAGCCTTCCTCTCGTCACTATACCTTTTGAGGTAAACCAGTAGAGCTGCCAATGCAAAAGCAAGGACTGGCCACCCCCCGTGTTCTGAATGGATAAGAAGGAGATTGTCCTGGCTTAATGAGAGCCAGCTCTCACTAGACCTCAGGAAATGGTGAATCATCTCCATGGCGAGCAAAGGGCAGCCTTCATAGTTACGTGGATAACCCATCACGCTCATGTCATAGTAAGAGAAAATGCTGGCAATTTGGTTGTCCTTCTTGCCACCCTCAAAGTTGAATACCATGAATGAGTCAATGGAGTAGCGGCCAAGTAGTTGTTTTAAGATTCCGCCTATGTGTGGCATCAGCTCGTCTTCTTCCAATAAATCCATGGAGAAGCAGTGGTCAAATACTGGCAAGTAAAGAAGCGATCAATAGTCAGCACTAGAAATTGAGAACAAATGTTATTTGTTATAAAACAGCATATTATAAACAATGCACAATGATCAGTTGAAGTGATTTTGTGAATGTTTGCATAAGCACAGTGGGAACAAAGCTCACTTCAATATGAAATCTCCACAACTTAGACAATGAAACACGAATGTGTACTTGAGAAAGGAAATGTAGTAGGTACTACCTAAGCTGCACAGGTGGATGACAAATGGGGGGAATTAACCTAGTTTTGGGCAATTAATTTTGTCAGAATCACTAGAAGTTATGAAAAAAATTCAAATCAAATGAAATCTGAACAACGGGTTCATCCTGATGACATTTGATCAGCAACAGCAATTCGACAAAATCACTTCCCGACAAGTGCAATAAGTCTAATAATGACATGATCTCATCTTTAGGTACAGATTTGGCACGAATATGAGAATTTAAGCTTCAAAATCTGTCGTTTTCACATAAATGTGCAAACGGCATATATCTGATCCCATCCATTCTCCATTCCGATAATTGGAAATGCATCCCATACTCCAAGCATAGAAAACTTAATTTGGTATCGTAAATGCTAAATCCCCTTAGCTACTCTGGTACGGAAAACAATCACACCCAAACGAAACAGTTTCACTTCAAAACGAAGACGTCAATACTTCATTAAAAAAGAGAGAGACACAATGGCAACGTGGTAGCCAACTACTCTGGTTATTTCCGTGTCCCTATTTTGGTCAAGCGCATAGTTTAGCAACAGCTAATCAATCCATCGTCCAAGTCAAACACGAACCGAACCCACCGGCACAAAGCCACAAAGTCTGGGCAAAGCTATCTCCACTCCCAAAGCAAATCCGTGCCTCGAGATCGAAATGAGCGCACCCCTTTTTAAACAAAAAGAAAATAATTTGCCCCCCCCCCCCCTCGAGAAATGGGGAATAAAGCAAGAACAAGCCACAAGCCCACAAGCGCGTACGACGAGTGGCTTGTATGGGCAAGATTCTCGGCGCCGCGGGACGCGTTACTTCCAAGAAACCCCCGACGAACAGGTCCAACACCCAGGCAGGTTCGCACAAACGCCCCCAGCTAAAATAGCAAGATCACCGAGTGGACACCCAGCCGAGAGAGAGAAAGCGCACGCACGCACCTAGGATGTTGCCGGAGATCTCGACGACCCCTTCGGGCGGCCGCCGGTAGAACAGCCGCCGGAACAGCGCCATCCGCCCGCGCCGCCGCCGCCGGGAAGCCGAACCGTGCGAGGATGCGGAGGTGGGGTGGGGGGCGCTCTGGGAGGAGACGTGACGAGCAGTAGCGGAGCCCGGAGGAGGAGGGTGGCAGGCAGCCGAGCCGGTGGTGGCGAGATATATTGGCAGCGAGGTGGGGGAGCTCCGCGCCGGTGGATTTGTTTTCTCGGAGGTTTTTGGACGTTTGGTTTGTTTTAACGGGTCGTTGCGAGCGCGTGGCTGCGACCGCTGTAGCACAAGACCGCCGCAGATGAGAACGGTTCCAAACTTCCAATCCAGATGGAACCGAGGGGCCCGCTTGCGTCCTTCACTTTATTTTTTATTGGAAAGGGAGGAAAAGTTGCAATGGGTTCAAAATTTGAATCTGTAATGGCTTTTTGTAAATTCCTTTCTTATCCTTTTTCTTTGGAATTATTCCTTTTGTTTCTTGTTTCTTTATCTAGTTTGTTCCTTTTTCTTTAGAATCTTATTGTAGATCTTTTTTTATTCTCGATGGTTCGTCATTTGGTAGAGGTCGAATGTCGAAAGACCACACCTTATAATTTCTCTATGGAGAGAAAGTAAGAATATTAAAAAATTACTTGATATTCCCAAGTTCCTTACGTTTTGAAACTATTATGCCTAGCTGTTTATGTAAAAAAATCGCTACTAAGTTCATATGTTTATGGCTTTATTGTATGTGTTGTGGTGTGTGTGACCTGTCTATATTGTTACGATTTTTTTATAGTTCCACAAAAAATTATTTTGACAGTATGCAAGGTTTAAAGAGAGCACTGCACGCTTCATCTGTTGTTGGCTTGTTCTGTAGAGTCACATGGTTATCCATAACTGCATTGCATCCGTGCATATTGTTCAATTATTTTATACCTTTTTAAAAATTTGTATTTTTATGAACTCGACATTGATGTAATGTTTTTTTTATGAAATGTAATCACAACATAACTTTGCTATGCATGGATGAAATTATTTCAAGATGTTTATGAAAACTTATAGTTATAGCTATTATTTCTAATAAAAAACTCAAGAGTCAAACACATGGCTAGTTTTTACAGCACATACTCTGGACATCAGACATTGCATAAGGAAACCACCATGTTTGTTTGGAATAAAAGTTATTGTCAAATATGTTGTTACGCATGAAACAAAACACATCTTGTAACAATAATTATCTGCCAAGTGGTTGAACCAGCACCCTCTTATTTAGATGGTTTAACATGAATTACCGTAAGGAGATTGCATGTCATAAGAAATGGTCAAATCCAACCACAGATTGGTTGATTTTTCACTCCGACTCATTTAAGCTACGCCATAGTTTGGCAGAACCTTTATAGAAAAAAAAAGATGATAGCACGAGCCCATCAGGTTATCAAGACCTTAGCTATAGTCATTCTCATGCATATACTCCTCTTCGCTGAAGCTAAAGATGTAGAGCATCTCTAAGAGCCTCTCCTTTTTCTACTCTTTATCTGTCTCTATTTGCATCTTCATAAAATTGCACTTCATACTGAGCATCTCACTCAATCAGACTTTCAATTTCTCACATTCTAGTTTGGCTAACCAGACTGTCTAGCCAAATTTAGTTACCAATGGGACCAAATTTAGAGAGTCGGATGACTCGGAGAGTTGGATAGCTAGTGATCTCTTGGAGATTTGGAGAGCTATTTTGGTGTTTAGTTATTTGGCTATTTTCTTGGAGATGCTCCCAGCTCACCACCAAAAGAGTGTGCACCCGGTGGCGGCAATTATGGCGAGAACGACGACGGCGGTGATGCCTGTGCGCTCCAACTGGTGGGGACAACGTTGCCATCACTTATGCAACTTACAACAGGGAGGCTAGGAGTGTGGGGTCTTCGTGAGTGATCATCTTGGTAGAAGACGTGTTATGTGAGGGAGATGAATAGGAAAGGTGAAAAGAGAATTTTTGGAGATGCGTGTTCTGTGCGGGGATAAATAGGAAGTAAAAGGTACTTTTGGGAACTGAACACATGGCGTTGTCGACGGCCACGCAAGCCAGAACGTGCGGCAGAGGTGTGTCGGATGGGAATTGTCCATGCAACGCTCTAGTGGAGCTCCAGCGGGCGATGATGTAGAGCTAAGGGAAGAGAAGGTAAGGGAAGAAAGGAATCTGCGACCGCGGCAACGGGAGGCAACGGAAGGCAGCGGTGGCCCCTTCCCTGTCTTGTTGCTTGATTCGTCGCATCCATCGCTCGCTCGAGCAAGACGATCGACGGCTTCAATTTATCCAAGCCAAGCCACACCTGGACTACCTTCCTCTATCTTTGATTTGTCGCCGGAGGGATGCCACCCGCGGAAGACCGACAAGCCATTACCGCCAAGCAGAGCAACACCACATGCCACATCCCTAGTCCGCCGTACAAATCTATCGCTATAGCAAGCTCCACAGGGAGCTCGCCTCTCTGCAGCCAGAACCTCCGCCATTGGAGCTCGCCTCTTTGTCGCCGCGAGCTCGTCTGTCACCCTCGAGGTTGTCGCCGGAGATGGGAGCCGATGGAGAGTAGAGGCGATGGGCACGAAACAGTACCGCACTGAGCGAGGAGCGGAGGTGGGGACCACACGGGAGGAGAGGATGCCGAGCATGGGGACGCTCTGTATAGATGCCTCGCATGAGGTCTAGGATGTCAAAGGAGATAGCTATCGAAGCCATATACATAAATTATTGGATGATTATTTTAAGAGATCTTATCTATTTTTACCCATTCAACTTTTTCTACCGAGTCTCTTGAAAATGCTCTTATTGTTTAGATCACCACTAGCATTATGAAAACCTTCTCCATCATTACCATGGAGGGATAAATTTGGCACTTTGTTTTTTATTTGGAAAAAAAGTCGCATTGTAATTGACCTGAGAAAAAAGAGCCCGGCTTGAGCTGTTTTTCGTAAACCTCTGGTTTCCTTTTAATAAATAAAATATAATTTTTTTAATTTTTTGTCGCGAAATATACTTTCAGAAAACTAAAATTTGTTCCTATAGCACGCAGAAGGTTTTTTTTTTTCGCGGGCCCACTTTGAGGCTTGAGCAGCAAACGGCGCAACGCGTTCCTCCAGGCCCACTTCACAGTGTGATCAAAGCAAGCAAACGTGCTCCAGGGCCCAACCTCTCCCATCCCAGCCGTCCATTCGCTAGGGGTATAGGGTTTTTAGCTCAGCCTCCCAGCTCTAGCTCCCCCTCTCTTCCGCCATCGCGTCGCGAACGGCGGCCAGAAAAAAAGAAAAAAAAAATACAACAGCTCGCCGCACCAATCTCCCCTCATCCTATCGATCGAGCCCACGAGCTTTGATCCGACAATTTTCTCCAGAAATTCAGGCTAAGTGCTAATCCTTTCTGTGCCCGATTTTGAGGCTCTGTCCTGCTGCCCCTGTGGTGAGAAACCCTAGTAATGGCGGAGGTTTCGACGGCGGCGGCGCCGGAGGGGGTGCTGCACCGGAAGATAGAGTTCCACCTTGCGAGGAGGCCGCACTCCGTGGTGGCTCTGGGCGGAGGCGGATTCCGTATGGAGACGCTGAACCCGGACGCCGCAGGTAAGGCCGGGGCGGCGGCGGCGGCGGCGGGGAGCAACGAGGGGGACGCGCGGAGGCCTGAGAAGGGGGACACGCGGAGGCCTGAGAAGGGGGACGCCGGCGGGATCGACCCGGAGCTCAGCGTCGCCAGGATCTACCTCGGGAGAATCGTGAGTTCCCAAAGTTGCAGTCTTTTTGAGGATTTGTGCTATTGATGTTCATTTCTAATAGGGGTTTTGGGTGGTAGAGTAGCAGTATCGAGTGTGTCTGTCAAAACATCTGTCAATTTGGGTAATCGAAGTAAAAGTAGTTGTGATTGTAGGTATTTGGTTGCTTGTTTTGTTCACATCATCTCCAATTGGACAGTGGTTTGTTAAACTGCAGTTCCTTGACGTCTTGCAGGGTGCTGGTTTGCAAAATCTTGGGAACACCTGCTACCTCAACTCGGTGCTGCAATGCTTGACGTACACAGAGCCATTTGCAGCCTATTTGCAGAGCGGGAAGCACAAGTCCTCATGTAAGTGCTGTTGATTCTGTCAACCGGTTGGTTCAAGTTCAACACATTGCATGAGATGACTGTTGCATATGAGCTTGTGGATTCGGAAGTAGCAGTATCTGAACCGACTATTATACACACTGATACTTGAGCTATTACAAATTACACACTACTCTGTTCTTTAATAGCGGTGTGACACCAAAGACAACAATGCCGCAAATCATTACATTTTTGGACTCAAGAGTCAAGGCTTTTCTATTTCACACCCCTGGCCAATTCACCATTTATTTAGATTGAATTTCATCAATCAAGGAACCCTATCCCATCTTCTGCTGAGGCGTCTGATCTACTGGAAATTCGTGTAAAGGCCGCTTGATCTACTTTCAAGTTTAGAGCCATCATTTATGCAACTTGGATTGAAAAGGCTTTATTTAACGAAGATGATGGATAAGAAATCCACTCTTCAAAAAGCAACTACCATGGTGTTGTTCACTAGTCCGAACATTTTACGGACTTCAGCCGGTAGTTGATACATTTCTGCACCTTCCAATATTGCATAAATGTGTTATTTCTGGCTATCTGCGAGCCATATACAATGGACCAAGTAAGTTCATACTGTAATCGTACATTCGTACTTTTCTGGTGTTCCCTTTCCTCTGGTAGGATTTGGCGAACATCCCACAGTATTTAATGTTCTTGATTTAAAGCTGCCCTGGTCTCATATATGATGAATTAATTGTTCTTCATGTGTTTCCAAATTATACCCATGCTTCTAGTACAGTGTATGCTGTTTACAGTAATGTGGGGTATATAGATCAAGTTAAGGATGTGCTGTACATGTGTCTTGACTAGTGGCATAAGGTATTTTTTTTATTGACATTATGCAATCGTGTTATTGGATGTAAACCTTGTTCTTGATTTGGTTATGATATAGTGAGGCAGCGATACAATGCGTTGCCCTTGTACCTGTACTGTGCAAATGGACAGGAAATATGCTGCATATGCTTAATCATGCTATGTCCATATATCCCACAGGATGCCAAACCATATTGTTTCTTGTATATTTATTGTTTCTTGTATATTGAAAAATGCCACTATATGGCAATATTTACTAATATGTAAAATCACTGCTGTCATTAAGCTTTTGATCCTTCGATGCATGCCTGTATGGACTACAGAGTATGAATGATGGTGCTGTGTGTATTTGTTTGTTTGCTGTTTAGGAAACTAAAACATCTTTATACTATTAGGCTTGTTAAACACGCAAAGATCTACTCTGATTTTGGCATGGTATTTACTCTGTTGCTGTTGCTAATTTCTTTTCTCCTGCCTTGAAGGTCGTACCTCTGGATTTTGTGCGTTATGTGCTCTGCAAAATCATGTCAAGGCTGCTCTACAATCAACAGGAAGAATAGTGACACCATCGTTTATTGTCAAGAACTTACGATGTATCCTTTTTATCTTCTCTTGATGAACTAAACTACATATAGCCATTTTTATGAATTTGGCAATTTTGCAATCTAGCTCTTATTCTATATTTCTCTGTCACAACGTGATCTTTGACTGAAAAATAGGCATTTCTCGGAGTTTCCGTAATTCAAGGCAAGAAGATGCACATGAGTTAATGGTTAATTTGCTAGAGTCAATGCATAAATGCTGTTTACCTTCTGGGGTACCCAGTGAGTCGCAAAGTGCTTATGAAAAAAGCCTAGTTCACAAAATATTTGGTGGCCGCCTTAGAAGTCAGGTATGCTCTGTGCATTGGTATGCTACACCTTTACTGGCATAAGAGACCTCATTCTCTTATTCTGTACTTGGCCATTTACAGGTGAAATGCACACGGTGCTCACATTGTTCCAATAAATTTGATCCTTTCTTGGACCTTAGTCTTGATATTGCCAAGGCCACAACTTTAGTGCGGGCGCTCCAAAATTTTACTGAGGAAGAGCTACTAGACGGGGGTCAAAAGCAATACCAGTGTGAACGCTGCAGGCAGAAAGTTGTAGCAAAGAAGAGATTTACAATTGATAAGGCTCCAAATGTCTTGACAGTTCATCTGAAACGCTTCAGCCCTTTCAACCCCCGTGAAAAGATTGACAAAAAAGTGGAATTCCAACCAGTTCTCGACTTGAAACCATTTGTTAGTGATTCTAAAGTGAGTAACTTGTTCTGTAATTATTGTTTTACCTTGTACAATTTCAATTAGTACCTCTTCGTATTCTTATTCTTTAGCATTTTCAGTTGGTTCCTCATATTATTCATCATCATTCATTATGACTATTGGCGCAGGGTACAGATTTTAAATACAGCCTTTACGGTGTCTTAGTTCATGCTGGTTGGAACACTCAATCAGGTCACTACTATTGCTTCGTTCGTACGTCCAGCGGGATGTGGCACAATCTTGATGATAACCAGGTCTAGTATGGCATTTTTTTTTGAGGAAATATTATAGCATTTGTCTTACGATTAAGATTTACTCATTCGTTTGTAGTTCACATTGCTACTGGTAACACTATCCTGTGGCTTCATTTATCATCCATGTAGTTTATATTTCTCAAACCACTCAAGCAACCTTCCTAGCTTCGTAGTCTTTTTTTTTTCCTTTTCAACAACTTCATTCTGTATCTTTAAAAGCTTCATTTATGTCACACAATCGATACACCAACCTAATTTTTCATTGAATCCTCACAATTCTCTTCACTGCAGTGAGCCAGTGAGGATTCTTCCCATTCGTGTTCTCATACACTATGATGAGAAGAACCCTTGGGCTAGATGAGCAGCAAAATAAAGTTATTAGCAAAAAGGGGAAAAAATGAATAGTATCATGTTTTGAGCTATATGTTTCATGTGTGCTACTTTCACTTTGTGCCCTTTAGGTACTTTGGCAGACTAGTCTTTCCTCAATACTGATTCGTATGGACATCAACTGCAGGTGCGACAAGTTCGTGAGGCAGACGTATTGAAGCAGAAGGCTTATATGCTATTTTACGTTCGTGACAGTATTGGTAATTCTGTGGCGCGCAAAAATAATAGCACTGCTAATTTGCCGACCAAGAAAACACCTGAAAAGATCTCAACTCTTAATTGTGTTACCCAAAACAGTGTAAAAACACAACATTTGAATGGTTCATCCCCGCTTGGTGATAAGATGCACAGCTCAAGCAATGTCTACTCTACCATTTTCGGCAAGGCTTCAGCAGAACATTTTTCAAAGAATGAAGTCAAATCTGAAGATGCAGCATCCTCTCAAAGCAACGGTCTGCCTTCCTCTCAAGCTCTTGAACCTCGAAATGATGGTGTGACCTTGTCCACTAAATCAGTGCAGTGTTCTGCAAATGGCAAGGAGTCATCTGCCTCTGCCTCCCATCAACCTGAATCATTTACCAAAACTTGTGGTAAACAGACAGTTGTTGGGAAGTCTTTGGAGGAAGTGGAATCTAAGGCTGAGGTGGGGAAAAATACTTCTGTTGCCTCACCCATGTCCAATGCTGCTGGTACAGTGGCCAAGTCAGACAAGCTAACTTCTCAACCTCAAGCAACTCCATTTTCCAAGCCAACTGGCCATATGAATGACAGATCTGCAGGGTTTGCTGCACAGACATCATCAAAGAAGGTTTGTTCTTATGATGGTCACTGCCTTTTTTATTTTATTTTATTTGAATATTTCATAGCTTATTTGTTTCATGAAAAATTCCAGGATACTGTTTCAAATAGTGTTGAGAAACCCAGGGAGTTGACAGGATCGGTGGAGCATGCTGATAATGACACTGCAAAGGCACTTCCTATGATCCAGGTATAGCACAGCACCCCACCTTTTCTTCCTCTGTTGCTCTTTTGCAGATGGACCAAATCATATAGTACCATCATTTTGTTAAACATGAGAATGGACCCTAACCATATATATTTATTATATTTGCAGGAAAACACCGCACCCGGACTTGTGCAGGTCGATTGTGGAAAACAGATCAGCTCTGGTGGTTCTATGCAGGCTGTCGTGGCTGCTTCATGCAATGGCACTGCGGCTAAAAAGGTGAATTTGAAGTCAAAGAAATTTGTTAGGTATCCTGTTGTGAACATGTGGTTAGGGTCCAAAAAACTGTTGGTGGCTTCACTGAAGCCAGGGAAGAAAACGAAACACAAGAGAACTAGAAGACGCGCTATGGTTTGCACGGGCGTGGCAAGTATATCTTGCATAGGTGACAGTATGAATGAGCAGCTGGCATCAACATCGGCAACTGCACAATCTGAAACAGTAGAATTTACCTCTGGTCATCAGAAACGTTCACACGCTAGTGCAATGCCCAAAGATGACCCCCAGTCCTCCCAAAACAAGCAGAAAGTTGATGGAGCTTTTGTTGGTACTGATACAAGCGCACCTACTGCTAATGCTGACATTCTAAAATCTGGTCCAAACGCCTCCGGAAATCAGGCTCAATCAAGGGAAAATGAAGATGCTAAGTTGGGAGCGCCCCGACCCGTCAGTATTTGTGCATCTGACCTGATGGATGCTACTGGTTAGCGCATTCTCTCTTTGTGATGCACATTCTGTTCTAGAGATGAAATGCACTGTTGCCCCATCAATTTTAACCAATGTTTTGCTTATTTGTTTGATTTTCAGTTCCACGCTGGGATGACACAGACATGCCAAATACCAAGGTTGCAGAGCGGCAACATTCGAAACGCAAAAGCATTGGTTACGTCTTAGATGAGTGGTGAGTTTCTATTTGGTATTTGTCAGTGTCAGTATACCACTAGCTTTATGTTTCCTATGTTACAAGTTTTTGGCTTCCCAGTCCTGTAGCACTTTGACTCAAGGGAATAAGAAGCTAACTGAGCCTATCATTAACCTACCTACCTCCCTCTTTCCAGGGACGAGGAGTATGACCGAGGGAAGACGAAGAAAGTCCGGAATTCAAAGCAAGATTTTGGCGGGCCAAACCCCTTCCAGGAGGAGGCAGACTATGTATCTCAACGGAGATCGAAACAAAAATCTTACCAGGGCAAATCTTGGGACAAGCCTAGCATGATAGAGGAGTTGAGAATATGAGAACCCAAGGCGTACGTACAGACTGCTGTTGTTGTGTTGTGCTAGCACCCATTGGTGAAGGGGGATTGAGTTGGGATCATTCTTTGTTTGTCGTCGTGGCTATCATGTTGTTTTAGCAGTTTTGACAGTCATTTGAACCCGTGTCCCGGTTGTAACGTAGTCAGGTCGGTAGCGAAATAGGCAACGTCAGACAGACAGACAGAATCTTCATGGACATAAGCTGTTTGTTGTTTTAGTACTCCTATTGAATAATATGATGATTATCAGTTATAGTAGTAATGTAGTACTCCCTCCGTCTCAGGATAGAAGGCGCAACTCCAAAAATGCAAAGACCAAGGAAAACATTAACTACCGCGCGTTCCTATAAAACCTGCTTTGGTTCCGCCTCCTAATTAACTGCAGGCCCTGCATTCTCCGTCATGCGCCGTTAATCTAGCAGCCCCGTGCGGCGCCCATATTCCAATCGTTCCGGCTTCCATGCATGCATGCGCGCGTATTTTTCTCCTGGCCTGCATGCATGCACATGCAAATTATTCCTTGTCTATAAATAGGCAATGCTGGGTCTGTTCACAGCACACTCCTCTATAATCTTCTTTCTTTAGTTGAACACAATGCCTAGTTTAGATTTGAATGAGCCTATCAACTGGGATGAGATTGATGATTTTGAGGGAAATGTACATGATTTGGATTATGATTATGTTTGGGAGTCTGGCAACGAAGGTAATCACTGAGACTTCTTTTTCTACATGTTTTCATTTTTACAGCTCACGGCAACACAACTGATAATGGGAAGGATGTAGGTGACGGCAACACAACTGATGAGGAGGATGAAATAGTCCCTGAAGATGTCCTGGTTGAACCTGAAGCTGGCGGTGATGCACACACCGTGCAGCAAGTCGAAGAGGCGTCCATGCATCATGTCGAAGAAGCAGATGCTGTGCCTCAAGCAGACGCCGGTGATGAAGCTGTTTTTGTGGCATTCGACTCAGGTACTCCATGCATGCATGCACGCACTATTTTATTTTTCAAATGAGACGAGGCTTTCTCTGCATGCAAACCTGAATGAACAGTCACATGCAAACCAATGTCTTTGTGTAGGCACTCCTGCCAATATCAAGAGGAGGCGGTACTACCCTCCTGATATAAAAAGAATCTTGTATGCGATGTGCTTAGAGAGATCAGCTCCAGGCATGATGAAGGAGGGAGTAACGAAATCTGTTGCTCGTGATATGGGGGTGCCATTGAGAGTTGTCCAGCGTGTATGGCGAGATGGACAAACCGGTGGTGGTATTTCAGCTTTCGATTCCAATAAGAAAAAAAATTGTGGTGCTAAAAAACTTCCATTTAACCCTGATGTCATCAAAGATGTGCCACTTAGAAAGCGCCATACTATTCGTGACCTAGCCAATGCCTTGCATATGTCAAGGAGCACATTGCATAGGCGTCTAAAAGAAGGAAAATTTAGGCGCCATACAAATGCCATAAAGTTCACCTTAACTGAACAAAACATGAAGGAACGTGTGCGATTTTGCACACAAATGCTTGACAGCCTTAGCTTACCAGATGACCCAACATTCAAATCTTTGTACAATGTCATTTACATAGATGAGAAATGGTTTTATAGGACAAAGAAAAACCAGATTTATTACTTGGCACCGGGCGAACAGATCCCTCGAAGAGCAGTGAAGAGCAAAAATTTCATTGAGAAGGTGATGTTTCTAGGTGTGACAGCCCGTCCAAGGTTTGAGAATGGTGTATGCACATTTGATGGTAAAATATGAATTTTTCCTTTCACTAAACTGGAGCCGGCCAAAAGAAGAAGTAGCAATAGGGAGAGAGGTATGGAATTTTTTACAGTATTTTGTTTACTTAGAAACACTACCAGTAAAGCAAATTTACTTATCTTGGTTACTCTACTTGCATGGTTGATTATAGGAACCTTGGAGCTCAAGGCCATGACATCGGTCACGAGGGAAACTATCCGTAAGTTTCTGATCGAAAAGGTCTTGCCTGCCATCAAAGAAAAATGGCCTGCTGAAGAACGAGGGCGCCCAATATTCATTCAACAAGACAACGCAAGAACACACATTGCAGTTGATGACCCGGAATTTTGCCGTGCTGCACAGGAAGATGGGTGGGATATAAGGTTAATGTGTCAGCCACCTAATTCTCCAGATCTCAATGTTTTGGATCTGGGCTTTTTTGCAGCTTTGCAGGCATTGTTTGAAAAATCAGCTCCGTCAAACATCCAACAAATTGAGAGTAATGTGATTAAAGTCTATCTAGAATACCCGGTGGACAGGGCAAATCGTGTGTTCCTTACACTACAAGCATGCATGAGGGAGATAATGCTTGCAAAAGGAGGGCAGCATTATGCAATTCCGCATATGAAGAAAGGAACACTGGAGAGAATTGGTCGACTTCCAGTAAGGCTGCACGTAGAGAAGGAAATTTATGAAGATGCACTGCATTTCATCACTGCATAATGTTTCTTTTTGTTCTTCAATCAACGGAACTGCATGTAACCCATTACATCATGTGACCATTTAGATCATTCATGCAATTCAGGAAAATTAGGAAAGCAAATTTTGTACATCATGGGGCAGACGATTGCAAGGGCCTTTTCAATTTTTTCCCTTTCTTTTTCTCTTTCGGAAGCAGCAGCTGCAGCGACACTAGCTTCTTCCTCCACGTCCTCAAGTGAGTCCGGAACATAGGTGTCGCCGGCCAGTGAGTCAGGGACGTACCGAATGCTGTTGAAGTCGGCGCCGTCGGCATCAGCCTTAATCGCTAGCGGACGACCTACAGATTCACCATTGTCTTCCTGCTGCATGGAGACGGCATCTTCGTAAGCTTGCTTTGTGAGCTGCCGCACGCGGATGGCACGCACACGAAAAGCTCGAGCGCGGCGGAGCTCTAGCTGGGCTTGACGCTGCATGCATCGAGCACGCATGCATCGAGCGCGCATGACCTGTCGCTTCTCCGCCAGGCCTTCAGTTTTCTCCTGCATCATGCATGGGAAGTGGGAGAGAGAGGAGGCGAGAGATGCATGCAAGGGAAGTGTGAGAGAGTGGAGGCGAGAGATGCATGCAAGAGTCCAGCGCGGAGAGTTATACGCTGAGAGTAACGCCGATTCTAACGGGAGGGGTGCCGTACGAGGAGTCCAGCGCTCCAGCAATAAATCCGGTCATGAATCAGCGACGTATACAGAGCCGGCGCCTTGTTTCCTGAGACAAATAAAAAAAGTGGTTACGCCTTCTATCCTGAGACGGAGGGAGTATGATACAAGTGGTTGGTTGTCAGTGCGATTCTAATCACTGTGCTGTGACGCCGTAATTCTCTTAGTTCATAGTACGACCGGCCGTGATGCCGTTGATCACTGTGCGATCTTCCGCTGAGGTTCGTTAATGGCGAGCCGGGGGAGTACGAGGCAGTTGGCAAGGTGGACGACGGTCGGACGCTCCGTGTGTGTGTATGGTTCTCGACCTGGGGGTATTAATGGCGGCAACGGATAGTGATACGGTGGTCGCGTGACGGACGGACGGAGGGATCGGTTGGTCCCTGCTGATTCAGCTCGGGTACGGTGGCACGCGGGAGTTGAATGCGCGATCTCGCCTGGCCCTCCGTGTCGCTCGCTCGATCTCCGCCGCCGGCGGCGCGCTCGCGAACGCCTCTACTCTTTTGATTTTTTGAAGAAATTTCTACTTGGGTCGAACGTCTCTATCTACTCTTTGAATTATTGCGTTTCCAAGGATTTTCGATTTGTTTCGAGGGATGTACGATGAGACGCATGTGGATAAATTGGATTCCGGGTCTTGTTATGAACACAACTAAGTTTAATATCCTAGTTTAGGATCATCGCAGTTGTAATTGCCTGCGCTAGCACACGATTAGTTCCAAACTGAAGATTCGGCATCGTTACGTTTTCATATTTCCCTCCACGTCGACTACCCCCGTCCTACTATAGTCTGCACGTATCAATGCTATAGCTAACGCTGCCTCAAGCACGTACGTACTCGAGTATGTATGCATGTACACTGAACAACGCGTGTACACGGGGTACCGTACGACGTACGTACACGTACTCATCTACGACTGTTCCGCTAGCTAGTTTTCACGGAAACAGGCGCCCCCCGTCCGACGGTTTAATTTGAAACCGTGGCGCGATCCCCACCAGCTCCTGCATGCCCGTATCTTCGTTCGAATTCGACGAAGAGGCGCTTGATCGCGACATGACGATGACTATATACTCTGTGAGTTCATGTATGCGCCCTTGTCTTCTGGCCAATCAAACCACACGTAGTACCGGATGTATACGCGCGTATAGCTAGGGTGCTCGCTCATGCATGTACGTGGTGGGTCATCAGCGCGCATGCAGCTACCCGGTCGGGGGCGGCCGGCGTATTAAACCGCCCCCGTGCACGGCCAGTAAATGTGCCACCCCGGCGGCCGCCCCTCACGCGTTCCCTATGACCCACGCACGCACGGCGGGCTCGCTCGCCTCGACCGCGACGGCCTCTCCGTCGGCCCAACACTCGTAGAGTATATCTACTATAGCCATGACGGTAGGTAGATTTCTCAGCTCCGTTAGTTCGTCGCGGTACACGGGAATTCTACAGCTACCGTGCGAGCCGGTTGTGTAATACGCGGGACGTGCTCATCACGCGCGCATTGATGGATGTGATGATCAGGATGGGAGCCAGAGACTCATGCAATCCATGCATCCACCCATCCGCCGGCGAATCGGCCAAGCTGCCGTATGATTGCCGGCCGGCTTTGCTTGTTTGCTCTACGACTACTATACAACAATATGATGATGAGTGTGTGCATCAATGCAAGGTCGAGATGCCGTCAGATGGCACAGGCTTGCAGCTAAAGGGTCGTTTCGAAACTCTTTCAAGTCAGTGCTCTGTGCTCCGCGATTGAATCGCGGTGCACGTGATGCGTGCGGTGTCGCCATGCATGCTGAGCCCAAGCACACACGGCACGTTGGGAAACGGGTGCATGAGTGGAGCCAATCATCGCCGGCGAGTAGGGCGTCGCCAGCGGCGCGACGGCCGGCCGGCAGGAGTACCAAGTGAAATGATCGAGCATTCATCAACCAGCAGCTAGCAGGGGTCCGGCGACATCTCATCTCATCTGGGGAAAATTTGAACGGCGCGCCATACGGACGGATCGGAGCTCTATCTCCCCCGCGTACGCGTACGCGTACGTAACGGCCGGATTGATTGATTAGGCATCGTTAATTGGGGGCCGCCCGGTACACCGCTACTGCACTGTACCGTCAGCGAGGCATGAATGGCACGGCCCTCGCGCTATGCTTGCATGCAAACCACCATATCCCCATCTATTCGCGCTGTAAAAACATTTTTTTTTTCAAAGAAGAGAAAAGAAACCTGGAATATCATGTACAGTTTGTACATCTCTGCTAGATGCATGGTTTGGTGTGCAGTCTAGTACGCAACGGCTGCATCCAAATTTTTCAAAAAAAAAACTTACTTTTCGCGCGCGTCCAGAAATGACTCACTCTGTGCTTGGTTCGTTGTGGCTAGGTAACGATGATCGATTATGAGTACACGCTAATAGCTTTAATTAGGCGAACTGGGAACTTAAGACTTACGGTGAGTTTAGATTGGGAGAAAAAACACTGTAGATCTAGAAAAACACTGTAGATCATGCTGAGAAGCGTCTTCTGTGAGTGGAAGGAATGTGATGAATAAGAAAAAGTTAGATAAATAGTATTATTTTGGAAGAAGTTGGGTGAACTAAACTCACCCTAAAGTACTTGCAGTGGCTGCCCACCAACACCATGCCGTAATGTGCTTGGAAAAAAGCTGTAACGAAATGCAGTCGTTACGTACTTGCTTGTTGACTGGTCTCCCGATCGACCACTTTCCCCTGTTCGTGATATAGCCAGGACTTTGCGTGATGATATGTTACGGCGGACTGCAAGTACGTAACGTGCTACAATGCTATAGCTACTCCTGTGTTTGCCGTTTACAGGCAAATCTTTGCCGTAACATTTGGAGCCGGCCTTCGGCTGCGTACTGTCATTGACGATGATAGAATTGAACAATCAAGTATCAACATTCAAAGCCTCAACAGGGCTTTCTTCCGTTCGACCAATACTGGTAAAGTATTTTACCCTGTGAGTAGTAAAATCCGAGGCTTCCATTCAATTCTCTATAATTTGAATCCGCATGGCGTGGTACAGAAATTAACATGGGTGTACGCGGGTACGTTCCCCTAATATATTGCCAGATGCATGCATGGCGTGGTTAATCATTGTGATATGATCTGGTGGCCATGCTTGAAGATTTTACTCCTTGCTTAAAAAAATGAAGATTTAATTGTACTCCTGGCGAACTACTGATTGGCGAGGCCACCCAAAAACACACACACAAAAAAAAAAAGCTAGGCCATGATCAGAAAAACAACGCACATGAATAGTATCCTTCGATCAAGCTATGCATCATATTACACTTAACAACCTTTCACGACCAATCTACCGATACCTCATCTTGTGACAAACAAGTGATTTAAATTACGAAGTCAACTGTGACCAAACGTAGTTTAGTTTAGTTTGATGATCATCCAACATTGGTCTATTTGGGTGTGTTTGGTTGGTTGAACCAACTGATTCATGTACGACATGATACAAAATAATAATGATTCTCTTGTTTGATTGGGTGAATTGTACCAACTCATCCAGGATGAGAGCATCTCACTTAATACATTTTTTATATCATGTGGTGCATGTTCCAGGCTCATCCATTCATATATCATGTGGTGCATGTAACCAACACACCGAGGCACATGCTGAATAAAGTGGTTCATTGTGTCGAACATCCTATGAATTTCCATGCATGGAAAAAGACCCATTTTTACCATTCCTCAAGAACATGTGCGGTCGCCGCAGGTTCTAGGACAACTCGTGCCTGGAATCAGAGGGAGCAAAGATCTTTGCCAAGCGAGGACATGTGTGTGATTGCCTCCTGCTGGTGAGGACAGTACGCAATGTAACACCACTTTGGCTCCCCTGAACATATTTCAAAAATCAAAACTTTAACCCTGCTGGTGGTTGAAAAATGTAGATTTTTCAAAAACAACTGGGCTCATCGACCAATTCCATCAGAAATGAACACGCAGGATTATGGAGTCAAGCCAGGATACGCCTCTCACTACCAGGACGCCGCTTCGCATGATGCTACAGCACTCGTTTTGCCCTCAGCCGTCGGATGCCCCATCCAACGGCTCCCATCACCTAGTTCAATCCCACAAAAGGTCAAAAATACCCATGCGTGCAGAAGCAGCAGCAGCAGCTAGCACAGCGCCACTGACATGAGGACACACCTCCTCCAGTTTCCAGAGCAAAATTCCCTGGCCGCCCGCCTGCTCTGCTCGTTTCGGCCGTCAGTAACACTCAGAATTTCACAGTTCCATTTCAAGAGCTTTGCAGAAGGTAAAAAAAAAAAAAATAGCAGCACGGCGCAGTGCGCAGTTACCAGCAGTACCAGCAGCTTCTCTTCCCTGCACCTGCAGAGGCCAACATGGGTTGCTCGCCCCCGCAGTTATTTCCCTCCCCTGCGCCTCCTCCAATTGCCTGGGACCATCGCCATTAGCTCGACCCAAGCAAGCTTCCAAGATCATTCATAGTCTTTGATTAGTACCCCGCATTTACTCCCGCGTTTTTTAAACTTGCCGATCTTCCCTCCAAGAATGTTGCCGCGCCTTCCCGAAGAGAAGAACAGTAGTGATGAGAGCTACTGAGCTGAGAGCTCTCAGTCTCTCTTCTTCTTCCTCCTCGTCTTCTATAAATATGCGGCGTGCCACCGATGCACGATGCGTGTCCAAGAATTCGAATTCCTCGGCTCGTGTCTCTTCGCGCCCAGGCGTATAGCTTTGGTTGCTCTTGCTTACTTGCATCGCTAGCGATGGAGGATTGCGTGAGAGGTCGAGCGGGAGGAAGAGTAGTGGAGGCGGCGGGGTCGCTGCCTCTGCCGCCGCCGCCGCGCATGGCGGCGGAGAATTCCTCGGCCACCGCGGCGGCGGCGTCCATCCGGGCCCACCTGGCGCGATCCGCCAGCGGGGTGGACGCCCAGCCGTCGCCGCGGTCGCTGCTGTCCCGCATCCTGCTCCGCGGCGGCGGCGGCGATGGCGGAAGCGGCGGCGGCGGAGGGTTCGGCTGCCGGGTGCGGCTGCCCCGGCGATACGGCGGCGGCCTCAAGGAGGAGCGCAAGGAAGGATCCGAGCAAGGGGAGACTCCCCGTGTCAAGGTCGTGGCCCCACCGCCGCCGCCGGAGATGCCATTCGACACGCCGCGGAGTTCTTTAGGTACGGCTCCGGCGAGGCATGCCGCAGAATTAAACCTTGCAATGTTGAAATGATAACAAAGAGGAAGAGCATGAATTTTGCTTAACTATGGCGGGAGAGATTACTGGGGCTACTGGGGCTAATTAATTAATGGTGAAACTGTTATGGATGGATTGTGCAGGGAAGAAGAAGCCGGAGGAGGAGCTGGTGTCGATGAACCTCGGGCTGGGCGCGAGCCTTGTGCTGCTGCTGTCGAAGAGCGCAGTGGAGCTGAACAAGATGGTGGAGCTTCGCGCCCAGATGGAGGCGCTGGTGTCGGAGATCAGGCAGGCGGCGCCGGCGCGGTGGAAGGAGAACGCGACGAACCACTCCGCCTCTGCCTCGCAGGAATCCAACGGCAGCATCAGCAGCGCGAGCGCCACCACCACCGCCGTGAAGGACCCGATCGCGTTCCCGGCGGCCGACGCCGAGGTGGCGTCCAACTGCTCCCACACCACCGCTGACAATAACGCCGTCTCCGGCGACCCCACGGCGGCCGCCGTCGTCATCGACCAGCTCGAGGCCGAGCTCCAGGCCGAGCTCGGCCGCATGCAGATGCAGCGCGCCGCTGGCACGGAGCGGATGATCCCGCCCATGCAAGGACTCGAGGTACGTACGTGTTAGGCATCATTCAGCAGTACGCCGCGTGTACATACATGCGCACGTACCACGATCCATCGAGTGATGACTTGACACGCGTTTTCTCTGATGATACTCATGTGCTGTGTCTGCCTGTCATTGTTGCCGCCAGCAGCTGCCGTTGCTGAAGGTGAAGACGAAAGCCACCGATAATACCTCGTCGCGCCGCCGCGTTGTGGACCGTGGTGACGCCAACAAGGAGGACGGCGAGGTAGTGAACGGCAACAACGCTGACGAGGAGGAGGTTGACGACGACGAGGAAGAGTACGAGGAGGCCGAGGAGGAAGAGGAAGAAGACGAAGAGGAGGAAGAGAGGTATGACGAGGACGGGATGAGCCCACCACACGGCGGCGTGTCGGCGCGGGCGCTGGAGCGGCGGCTACACGAGCTGCTGCAGAAGCGGCAGCAGGAGCGGATCGTGGAGCTGGAGTCGGCGCTGGACACCGCCCAGCGCCGGCTACACGAGAAGGAGCGCGAGGTCGTGTGGTGGCGCGACGCCGCCAAGCTCGTCACCCACCGCCGCGACGAGCAGCAGTCGCGCCGCTTCGTCCGGTAGGGTCGCTATAGCAATCGAGGCAAAGGGTGGCGCGAACGGCGAGCGCGCGCGCGGGAAAACAAGCGTGTTTGTTCGTTTCGTTCCCTCGCGCGCCAAGGGAGCAAGCAGGGCGGTGTCACGCTGCGCTGGTGACGCGGCATAACTGCGGCGAGCGAACCGGGACGGACGGACGGGGCTCTGGGCACAGGAAGTTTCGGTGCGTGCGTGCTGTGCCAGCGGCAGAGGGAGTGTGGTGTACTGTACTGCGACGTGTCGTGCTGTTGTCCGGTTCAGAGGAAGATCTTTTGTGAATCCAGGTGGAGTCTGTACTTGGGTCCGTGCTGGTGCTTCGATGTCCATCGCTCTACCAAAAATAAATGCTGACGGTTGTGATTGTGTGCCGACGTGCAAACTTGTGTGAGTGAAATTTTTGGAAGGCGCGAGAATGTGGTACGTGCTGACATATTGGAGCCTCTCGAGTCTCGAATTTGAACGAGACTGGACTTCTCCAACGACGTGGCTAAATAGCCACCTGACGTGGGTGTGAGAAAAATAAACAACAGTATTCTATACGGTGGCAGCAAACTGTCAGTGACCATTGCTCTCTTGACAAGTGTGCTAGCTTGGTGATTTTCCCGTCACTGGCTAGTTGTGTTTTCGAGTTCTCTTTCCTCCACGTCAAGAAAAACAGAGGTCAGTTGGCGACTTCGCCGACCTGTTGGGCACGCCCTTAGAGATGTAACAAGGAGTTCAGACTAGGGAGATGGACAAAAAATATTAGGCTAGTAGAAGAAAAATACTAGTTAAAATAAAGATAATTGATTTTGCAAAAAAAAAAAAAGGTTAGAGGGTCGATTCTTGCATTGACGTTTTCTCTCGGTTTCTGTCTCGTTCCAAATTCTGAAATTGAGGGAGGGAAATACAGATACTAGTGCAAATCGGGGGACCAGGCATGCAGCATTTATCCCCTGTGCAACAGTAACGGCCGTTCTCTGACTGAATTTAACTTGCACTGCAGTTCCCTAATCCCGCTACAGTACGCTGCAGAGGGCATTAACACCTGAGCTGAGCACCAGGACTGTCACTGGTAAAAAGAACAAACAACTGCAGCGGCACACAGGGACAGGGCGGTAGAATAGAAGCCGCGGCAGCTGTTACCGCAGCAGTGGCTGCAGTTTCGGTTGCCAGAGCAGGCCGGGCGTGCGAAGAATTAGGAGGGCCTGAGGCACTGAGCCTTCCTGAATTAGTGCCCCACTGATGCTGAATTGATGGTGGACCTCGCCAGAACAGCACCATTTCCCCTGAGCTCTGTTCTTTTTTAGGCGGGCGGAAAATTGCGAGATTTACAAATCATCATATATATATATATGTGCAAAAAAAAGCAAGTATATATCTAATCTTTTTTAGAAAAAGAAATATAAAATGCCATCATATCTATATTGTTGAACGGATGTAATGCGACTTTCAACCCTCACACCCATGTAAACCAGCAGAGTGCACCGTGCTACCTAGTTGCTGAACTACACCGTCCTTGTTTAGCGTTCAGAATAGTGGTCCTGAATACTTGAATACTAATACGGGCATCTATGATCCACCTGAATCAATTTGTACCAACACCTTTGGGGATATACTTTACGTTCCTGAATGACACGTCAATTACCCATTAGCCTTTAGACGGCACGACAACTATGGTCTTAAAACAGCGTACTTCTTTTTTCTTTACAAAGTTCAAGTATTTTTCTCTTTGTCTTCTTTGGGAGTTCATACATTATGACCTCGCCCCCACACTGCCACACACCACACTACTCTCCTTCACCGCCACCCAGCTAACTGGTTTCCAACGGCGCCTTCAATATGCATCTACTGTCTGCCGATTGTCACCCATCCCGCCGCCGGCTCACTCCTCCCTTCACGAGCGGACCAGCCTTTTTTCAATGAATGTTTTTTCTATGAATATTCATGGGAGTCCAATGTTGAGAACATTATAATTTGTACTCCCTCCGTCCCTAAATAACTGTCTTTCTCACTTCCCGAGAAATAACTACGGCCAATTATATATAAAAATATATTAAAATTTATGGTACAATATAAATATCATTAGATAGATATTTAGATCTAGTTTTTTATAAAAATATTTGAAGACTTAAATATTGCACGTATTTTCTACAAATCGAGTCAAAATTGTGGCACGCACACCAACGACGACAATTAGAAGGGACGGAGGGAGTATTTGGCACTGGATCGAGCGATGGTGATATTGATGGGCTAGAAGTCAAGCCTAGTGAGTGATTAGAGCGAAGCGAGGTAAGAGGAAAAGAAGCATCACATCCTTGGTCTTCATTGGCACCGGAACCTTAAAAGTTAAAAGTAACCGAAAATCGATTGAACGATATGATAATATCCTTTTATATACGCATGGCAACTTTAACCAAAGCGAATCAGCAAAGAAAAAAACAAATAAAGTGGTTAAAAATAGGCATTTTTTTAGAAACTGGAAAATTTGGGGCACTCTACCCTGCTCTTGTATTCGCGTCACCTTTCTGGCCCAAGACATTACCGTTGGCCTATCGAACCGAAGCCCTTTTTGCTTCTTCCGTCTCGCACTAAACCAGGCCACAGGCCCACGAAGGGTTCCGCCGCCTGCCCGCCTCCGCCTCCGCCTCCGCCGTCCAGCGTCCCCGCCGGCCGCCGCCGTATCGATCGACCCCCGGCCCCGGATCCACGGAACCACGCGGTAACTTTGGATCTATTCCCGTGCCTGCCTCTCGCTTGCTCGCCGTTTGTTCCGTTGCTACGCGCTTCCCCCAGTTCCCCGTTGGGCGTTGGCTGCCCTACAGTTTTAGCAGGCGTTTGGAAGTTTCGTTCCTCTTACCGTATGATCTGGCTGATGAAACCCATTGGATTTCGCTCTGGGTATAGTTTGTGAGCCCGTGCTGCGCGAGTAGGCTAAGTGCTTAGCTTCGTTTGTGTTGGATTGGGCTCTTCCAGTCATGGAGCGCGCCGCTGAATCCAAGGGGGCGTACCCATATGCTGATATTAATAAGGGATGAGATATGAAACCTCAAGCTGATTCTGTAACCTGCCAGTTGAGCTCAATCCGTCTTTGGCCCTTTCTTCTGTGTTCATTTTGAAGGTTATGTTATGTCTTGATGGCTTTAGGTATTGGGTTGGTTGGCTTTATTCTGTAGGCTCGAGTTGCCACTGTACCTGCATCAATCAACTATGTAAGTTTGTAACATTTTCTTCATAACCTTAGGGTGTAAGGGAGTAGCTGCATATGCGGGGAATTGAGAGTATACGCCATCCCATAAGTTTGTGTTTCAGAATAAGCTGATTGTTGAAAACTTGTGGAGAGGCATATCGTGAACAATTGATTATATTGCTATCGTGTAACAGTCTTACATGTGCTATTCATGGAATTCTGATTACATTTATACAGTTTTGAATGGCACTGAAAACTCGAAAGATATCCTCAAGAATGTAACATATATTGCTATTATCTGAAGTTTTGAACACATGTGTGGATTTCTGACTAGCATTATACATATACAGTTTTGGAATGGCCGCTGAAGACTCGAAAGATATCTTGAAGAATGTGGACTGGAAGACTGTGGGTGGCTCAGTAACTACTGAATCTAGCCAACCGATCGTTAAGAAACGTCTCCCAAAGAAAATCAGACAAGTCCCCGACTGTTATTTCCTGCCTCGTCGACCCTGGCCTTCTGCACTGGCCATCTATGGTGGTGTGTGTGCTGCTGGGGTTGGCGCAGGGATGCTGCTTGAGGTTTGGATAAACAAAAAGATCAAAGGTATAACCGTGGATTTCATAATAGGAGCAGTTTATTTTCTTAACTTACAAGATGTTCTCTTCTAGATTCTAGAAGCAATCATGAGTTGTACCATTGATAGCATGGATTGCACACTTTGTGTTCTTACTACATATTTTTCTCACATTCATATTCTTGTTCATTGCTGTATTCAGAGGACGGTGGCATTATCTGGGAGATGGATAAATGATGTGGAGCACACTTTGATGCAATAAAACATCCCTTACCATTATGGAGATAGCCAACTCTGAAGATTTCTGATGCAAATTAACCTAGCCTTTGTTCTGTATCTGGATTTTTCTACTGCGTTGTAGCAGTATGGTCTTCCAAATTTCAAGCTCATCAGACAAGCAAACTGAGTATCAGAACCGCAATTCATATAGATTTTGGATTTTATGCGACATTATTGCTAAGCACTGGTAAGCATTACTCCGAATGTCTTTATGGATTTCCAGCGGTTGAGTTGAATGTTGTGGTTGGATTTGGCAATCAATGTATCTGCGATCACGTGTTGTGTTGATAAATCATGATAATTCATTCATTCATGTGTATCAAACTACTACTGTCTTTTTGTTTCTGAAATAAAATAATATATATCGTCAACCACTATACATTTGTCTTAGTACATAGGCAAAAAGCCAGAAGATGCTTGGCCATTTTCTTTTGCCATCTTAGAGATTGGATCAATCCAGACTGACTGACTGAGGTAAACATAACTTTAGGATCAGAAGTGTTGGCAACCTTGATCAATGAAGACTCGAAAGCCTTCTCCAAACAGGCTTTCAACCATCGCATTCCGATCTTTTTGCTTAACTTTTGGCCAGCCAATCTTAAAACTCTTTTTTGCCGTCGTTATTAATTCATATTGCAGCAATAGAATGTCAGCACTAAAATCGTTCATGTTTTTTTATAAAGTGCTGTCCCTGTCTTCATGTTCTTTGTGGTACTACATTTTTCCTTCCCCGGAAATGCTGGTTTCGTTCCTGATCTGTGTGCCCTCTTTCTTGTGCCAATACACTTGTTCTTAAGCTTAGCCTCCGTATCAGCGCCCTATAAGCAGATTCACCAGAAACATGGACATCAATGGATTGAATTTCTCCAATCCATTATAGTATGAACGACTGGATATCAATCTCCTCTATCATCACCATCCATTCCTGCTGGGTAGTCCGGGTGCAGGGGGAATTAAACTAATCCAAGGGCCATAAATGTTGCAACCAGATTTGATTAGTGCAGTTAATGCAGGGATTGACTGGCCTAAACCTGCCACTGCTCCTCTCACTGATCCGTCCATTCACCTTTGGATCCTCAGCTCTGCAAGAGGAATGTATCAGCAGTTAATGCTCCCTGCTGACTTCGCCCCACCCCCGTGCACGCTTCTTTTTCTAGACGATGGAGGAGAGAATAAAACTGCGCGATCGTGCACTCTTTTTGGCCCCTTGTCAACGGATTATCTGATCCTCAATAATGGCACACGCTAAGTTGGTTTATTATCTCCTTAATAACTAATTCACCACCGTTATGCTATCTTTGTCCTTTACTCCTTTTTACTACAGTACATCTTTTAGCCATCTCAACACTTTAGCTATCATGATCTTTTATTATCTTCAGTGGAGAGAAGATCCCAGTCCTCTCTTGCACAGAAGGCAGCTTGGGCAAAAGAACATAAGTGAACCAACAACTAAAACTTGTGCAGGAATTAACAAGCTGCGCTGTTCAATGTATATACATTAGTGCTAACAGGTTATTTGGTTAAAATGCATTGTAGTGACTAACTGACTATCTCTAATACTGTCCGTACAATAGTTAGCTTGTGCCGATGATGTTGCATTGGTAGTACATGTGTACAGACTAATACTATAAATTATTAATCTTGTATACTACTATGTGAGAACCGGTAGGTAAATCTGATACTGATCTCAATCTTTTTAATTTTCAACAGTTATGATCTTTACCTTTACCTTTTACATGTTGCAGGGTCTTCTCCATCAGCTAGACCTTTTTAACTTTACTGAAGTATATACCATAGCATTTTGCTATGCCAAGGCATGAGATCCTCATTATTGTTAAGCTGACAGTAAATAACCATATCACGTTGCCAGATTGAACCCACACTCTGTGCTGTTTATTTTACTTGAAAGAACATCAGACATGACTCGTAGTGGGAGCGTCAGAATAATCCCGGTGGTTAATGACCCTGTTATTCCTTGGCATTTAGTATTCTGATCCTGCTTAGTCCTGAACCCTTTTGCCCTACTGATAACTGCATTTACCTGTCAACCTGTCGTCGACAAGCACCGGCGTTTTTCTAGCACACTTTGCTTCAGTCATCGGATGCCATTTTGTCATCTGGGTCATTACTCTCCGCACGCGCGCACGGAGCTGTGCACGTGCGGATCATAACTCTCTTGTCTTCTCCAATGTGTATGTTGCCGCACGTGTGGAGCACATAGCTGCAGCATGAACTGGGAGAGCTTCAGCTGATGCCTAGGTCGCCGTTCAGCCGTGTCCTTATGCAGATTGCAGAACATGAGCGCAGATATCATGTGCACAGAAGATGGTTTAGTTGATTACCTGATTTTCGTAAAGCCCGCTTTTGAACGCCAGTTTTTGGCTAATTTTGCTGGAGTTCAACCGATTCATGCAAAATTTCTGTGGAATTCCTATGTTCCACTTCCAAAGGTTGGTGTGCCGACTGCCGAGATTGTCCCACACGACACGACCAACTTGCTCGATCTTGCTTCCGAATTCCGATATTTGAATATTGCCTTGGACTCGCTCAACTTACATGCCTGCATGCCGATGCCAGTTTCTGTTCTTCTGACAAAAAATTCTAAGGTGTGGCACGAACTAAGGGTGTTGGACTAAACAGACTTCTAGTCTAATTTACAAGACGAGTTTATTAAGTCTAACTAATCCATTTTTAGTATGTTTATTGTGACACCATATTGTCAAATTAGAGACTAATTAGTCTTGATAGATTCGTCTCGTAAAATAATCTTCACATATGTAATTAGTTTTGTAATTAATTTACATTTAATACTTATAATTATTAACCAAACATTTCGATATGATATGAGGTCTAAAATTTACCCACTAGCAACCAAACACCCCCCTTAAGCCCAGCTTTGTTTTTTGTTTTTTTTCTAAAAAAAAATGAAATTGGCAGACGCTGTTAGAAAACCGCGCGAGCCGGGAGTTCACCCTCGAAGCTAGCCCTCGTCCAGGCAACCAGCGCCTATACTCTCGCCTCCGTTACCTAGACCACCACACGCGCGCGGCTTCAACCAGGCAACCAGCGGCCATGCAGCCGAGCGGCCGGGAGATGGCCGGCGGCGGCGAGGGAGGGGCGCAGCAGGCCGACGACTTCTTCGACCAGATGCTCTCCACGCTGCCATCGGCGTGGGCTGACCTGGGCGCCGGCGGTGGCAACAACAAGTCGCCCTGGGAGCTCCCCGCCGGCGCCGAGGACGCCGCCGTGCAGGCCGCCTTCGGCGACGAGTCGGCCCTGCTCGCTTCCCGCCTCCGCCAGCACCAGATCGGCGGTGGCGGGGACGCCTCCAAGTCCTCCTCCCCTGTCATGCTTCACCTCAGCGACCTGCACCGCCAAGCCGGCGCCGGAGAAGATAGCGGCGGGTTCTCCCCGCTGCCTCTGTTCACTGACCGGTCCGCGCCGGCGCGGGAGGACATGGACGGCGGCTTCAAGTCTCCCAACTCCGCCGTAAGTCTCGTCGCTTTGGACTTCAATTATGCTCCCTTCCTCTTCGTCTCCATCTTTCCTTAACCTTTTGAGCTTGCGCTCTCGCCGACGCGCGTCGAGCAGGGAGGTGACCACTCCATGTTCAACGGGTTCGGGATGCACGGCGCCGCCGCCGTGCAGCCACAGTTTGGCCAGGTACGGTCCCTGCTCACCAGCTAGCATATGGCAAGATCGAACGGAAGAACCCATCTTTAATTTCATGTATGTATCCTGATATCGTCTGATCGACTCTAGCAGGGAGGATCAACGTCGCCACAGAGCTTGGGAGGACCGGCGGCGAGCGGCGGCGGCACAACACCACCGGCTGGCGGCGCAGCTTCATCGGCCGGCGGTGGCGGTGCGGCACCGCCGCGGCAGCAGCGGCAGCGGGCGAGGAGAGGGCAGGCTACTGACCCTCACAGCATAGCCGAACGTGTATGCCACTCTCCCCCCACTACCTTTCCATTCTCTGAATTATTCCTTTTCTTAGAAGAAAAAATAGCAAGGTCTTTCAAGGACGTGCCAGAACATTGCAAAGCCTCAACCTCTATATTCGCTGCAGTGCAAATGTGCAATTCCATACCGTACCCTTGAAAATCATTGTGTAGATTGGAAGAAGATGGTTGAATTTTATGTCGTTAATTGGCCTGTAACTAACCACCAGTCAATGTTCAAGAATCATCAGAAAACGTTAGCCATTACTTTGTTTTTGATATGATCTGTTAGAATATTTGGGTCTGGCCCATTATTCTAGTTAGTCTAAAGGATTACAGCCTACTTTTTATGTTATAGTTATTATGGTCAAAACCATACTTGTAATGGAAAAGAACTCTGCTCGGACTGGAAAAGAACCCTGGCAACGCTACGTACGAGTCACAGGGTTGATTCTGCAGAGAACCCTGTGGGTCGCAGACAACCCTGGGGGTTCTCAAAGAACCCTGGCGCTTCTCAAAGAACCCTGGCGCTGGCCTGAGTCTGAGCCTGACTTGCGTGCGGGAGGGATCTCCCTGTGCTGGTTATGGAAACTGAAGACGCGGTAATTGGAAGAGCAGATTATGGCAATCACTGATACCATAATTCAGCCTTCCATAATTCAGCCTTCCATAACTCAGCCTTCCTGATTCTCTCCCGTCTAGGTTCATCCTCTCGTCTCACCCAAGGGCTATGAATAGAGAGAGCCATCTTCTCCTGTGGTACAGAGTTTTTGGAGTCCATTACTTCTCCTCCTTCCTCTGCTGTAAATCTGCCTCCCCATCGCCGGCGCTGCGCGCACACCACCGGCGAGAGCAGGTGCCTCCGACACCATTGCCTCCTTGAGATCCTGCTCGGGATATCGGGGCAATCAGGTTTCTGGGGAGCGTCTCTACGCGACTGCTCGCCCAGAACTGTTACGTCTTCACCGGCGTACGGTTCACCGTCCTGGGGACTCCGCCGCCGTCGAACGACTACACTGCGCCTCGTCTTCTTCCTGCACGACTCCGGCGCTCGGACTGCACTGCGTCAACGGATCTTCCTGCATCGAATCTGTACGACTACTTCGAGCAAGGCCAGTCGAGAAATATCATGAGTACAGATGATATTCCTCCAGCTGGTAACGGCGCAACCAATGCCTTTGGCAGAGGTCCCGCCCCAGGGTACTTTTCGATGTCCGAACTGTTATCCTTTATCTTATTCGTGTTCTTATTTAGATCTGTGTTAAATTTGAACACGTGCACATGGATCGTTTCACTCATTATAGTCATGCAAATATTCATGAATTCAATTATAACTTTTGGAATTAAAATATGGCCTATTGCAGATAATTATCCAACAATCCAGAAACCTGATTTTAGTGATAATTATGTTGATAGGTTTTCTGTTGCTCAATTTGCTTCATCCATTAAACCAAACACTTTTGACGGTACAAATTTTGTGAGTTGGCGTGAACGGATGGTACTGTGGTTGACCACCATGGGCATCATGGATGTGGCGGAAGGGAAGCCCGAACAATGCACCTCCGAGCAGGGAAGTGCGTTCGAGGTTAAAGATAATCTCTTCCGCGGATGCATCCTTGGTGTGATTGCCCCACATTTGATTAATCCCCTTCTTAAGAAGAAGACAGGGAAAGAGATGTGGGACGCCCTTGATGCTCAGTACGGAGTGTCTGATGCCGGCAGTGAGCTGTATCTTATGGAGCAGTTCCTAGACTACAGGATGGTGGAAGACCGTCCTGTGGTGGAACAAGCTAATGAGTTGCATGTGCTGGCTAAAGACCTTGGCTGTTGCAACAAAGAGAACCCTTGCGTGCTGCCCGACAAGTTTGTGGCCGGAGGTATCATCTCCAAGCTGCCACCTTCTTGGAGGGACTTTGCTACTTCTCTGAAACACAGGAGGCAGGAGTTCACGATTGATGGACTCATTGGCACTCTTGATGTGGAGGAAAAGGCGAGAGCAAAGGACGTACGTAACAAGGGGACACCTGTCGGTGCAAGCGCGAACTTTGTTCAAAAGAACATTAATGCTCGCACCAACAACAAGGGCAAAGGCAAGAAACCGCCTCAGCCACAGAACCCTGGGAAGACTAAACAAACCGCCGGGTTCAAGAAGAAGAAGGGAGCCTGCTATGTGTGCGGGAGTGAGGATCACTTTGCTGGAAAGTGTCCTCAACGCAAAGAAGGCAAGTCTGCCAACATGGTTATTAGCGAGCCTGCAGGAACATTGGGGTACGGTAATTATTTACCTACAGTTCTTTCAGTTATGTGTACACCCGAGTGGTGGGTGGACACTGGCGCTAACATTCATGTATGTGCTGACATTTCCTTGTTTTCTTCATACCAGGTCGGGGGGACTACCTCCTTGCTGATGGGGAACGGAGATCATGCGCGTGTACTTGGTGTTGGTACGGTCAATCTGAAGTTTACTTCGGGAAAGATCGTGCAGCTGAAGAACGTGCAGCATGTCCCCACCATCAAGAAGAATCTAGTCAGCGGCTCTCTACTCTGTAGAGATGGTTTTAAATTAGTCTTCGAGTCAAATAAATGTATCCTGTCAAGGTTTGGAACCTTTGTTGGTAAAGGTTATGATAGCGGAGGTTTGTTCCGTTTTTCACTTGATGATGGATGTAATAAAGTAGTGAACAACATTGTTAACGTTGATGAATCTAATGTTTGGCATTCGAGGCTTTGTCACGTTAATTTTGGTTGTATGTCACGACTTGCAAACCTGAGTTTAATTCCAAAGTTTACTTTTGCCAAGAATTCTAAGTGCCTTGCATGTGTTGGTTCAAAACAAACTCGCAAGCCACACGTGGCTGCTGAGGCGAGAGACTTGGCACCTCTAGAATTAATTCATTCTGATCTCTGTGAGATGAATGGAGTATTGACAAAAGGTGGAAAGAAATATTTCATGACTCTTATAGATGATAGCACTAGATATTGTTATATTTACTTGTTGGAAACTAAAGATGAAGCTCTTCACTACTTTAAAATCTATAAAGCTGTAGTAGAAAACCAACTTGAGAAGAAAATCAAAAGGATTAGGTCAGATCGCGGTGGCGAGTACTTTTCAAAGTCGTTTGACTTATTCTGCGAAGAACACGGTATTATTCATGAGAGGACACCTCCCTACTCTCCCCAATCAAACGGGGTTGCCGAAAGAAAGAACCGAACCTTGACTGACTTGGTTAACGCCATGTTGGATACCTCGGGACTTTCTAGGGAATGGTGGGGTGAGGCTATATTGACAGCATGTCATGTCCTAAACCGTGTACCTCCAAAGAATAAAGAAAAGACACCATTCGAGGAATGGGAAAAGAAAAGGCTAACGCTTTCCTATTTGCGTACTTGGGGTTGTTTGGCCAAAGCATGTGTGCCCATCAACAAGAAGCGCAAACTTGGACCTAAAACTGTAGATTGTGTTCTTCTTGGTTATGCTATTCATAGCGTTGGATATAGATTCTTGGTAGTGAACTCTGGAGTACCTGACATGGTGGTCGGTACAATTTTTGAGACCAGAGATGCTACGTTCTTTGAGAACATGTTTCCAATGAAAAATGGAACAAGTTCATCTAGGCAAGAGATTATCGAGGATGATATCTCTGCCGAACCGATCGTACACGATGGGTTCTCTCATGTGAGACATCCTGAGGAGGATAACAATGAAGCTCCTAGAAGGAGTAAGAGACAGAAGACTGCAAAGTCCTTTAGTGATGACTTCATTGTATACCTCGTGGATGATACGCCTAGGACCATTAAAGAGGCATATTCAACTCCTGACGCTGACTACTGGAAGGAAGCTGTCAGAAATGAAATGGACTCTATCATGACTAATGGTACCTGGGAGGTTGTTGATCGCCCTTATGGATGCAAGCCTGTGGGATGCAAATGGGTGTTCAAGAAAAAGCTTAGGCCTGATGGTACTATCGAAAAGTACAAGGCTAGACTTGTGGCCAAGGGTTATACCCAGAAAGAAGGAGAGGACTATTTTGACACTTACTCACCTGTTGCTCGTTTGACCACTATTCGAGTGCTACTCTCACTGGCAGCCTCCTATGGGCTTCTCATTCATCAAATGGACGTGAAGACAGCTTTCCTAAATGGGGAGTTGGAAGAGGAGATCTATATGGATCAGCCTGATGGGTTTGTAGCAAATGGTCAAGAGAGAAAGGTGTGCAAGCTGTTGAAGTCTTTGTATGGCCTCAAGCAAGCACCTAAGCAGTGGCATGAGAAGTTTGATCGAACCCTAACCTCTGTTAGTTTTGTTTCGAACGAAGCCGACAAATGTGTGTACTATCGTTTTGGTGGAGGTGATGGAGTGATTCTGTGTCTGTATGTGGATGACATACTGATCTTCGGGACTAACCTTAGTGTGATTAAGGAAGTCAAAGAATTTCTCTCTCAGAACTTTGAGATGAAAGATCTGGGAGAGGCCGATGTTATCCTCAATATCAAGCTGGTAAAGGATAGAAATGGTGGGGTGACTCTGTCACAGGCCCACTATGTGGAGAAGATGTTGAGTCGCTTTGGTTACAGTGACTTCAAGTCTGTCTCAACTCCTTATGATGCCAGTCTGATATTGAAAAAGAATAAAAGGATAACGAGAGATCAACTGAGATACTCTCAAATAATTGGTTCATTGATGTATCTAGCCAGCGCTACAAGGCCTGACATCGCATACGCTGTAAGCAAATTGAGTCGGTTTGTTTCAAACCCAGGCGATGATCACTGGAGAGCTCTTGAAAGAGTAATGCGCTATCTAGTAGGAACAATGGACTATGGAATTCATTATACCGGGGACCCTAAGGTTCTAGAAGGGTATAGTGATTCGAACTGGATATCAGATGCTGATGAGCTCAAGGCCACGAGTGGTTATGTGTTCACACTCGGAGGTGGCGCTGTTTCCTGGAAGTCTTGCAAGCAGACCATCTTAACAAGGTCAACAATGGAAGCAGAACTCACAGCACTGGATACTGCCACAGTTGAGGCTGAATGGCTTCGTGAACTCCTTACTGACCTGCCGATAGTTGAAAAACCGATACCGGCAATTCTGATGAACTGTGATAATCAAACTGTGATTATCAAGGTGAACAGTTCTAAGGACAACATGAAGTCATCCAGACATGTAAAAAGGCGGTTAAAGTCTGTCAGGAAACTGAGAAACTCCGGAGTTATAGCCTTGGATTATATTCAGACGGCTAAAAACCTGGCAGATCAATTCACAAAGGGTCTCTCACGCAATGTGATAGACTATGCATCCTTGGAATTGGGCTTGAGACCCACGTGAGTTACTCTATGGTTGAAACCCATTCTGTGTGATCGGAGATCCCGTGAAGCAGTATGGAGCAACAAGCTATAGTGTAACTGAGAGAAGAGAACCTTTAATGAAGGCTCATTCCATGAGAAGATGCATTTCTCTTCAACCCTGTAAGGTAGGATGGTGTATACCTTAATGTGCTCCAAGTGGTTTCATGGAACAAGGCAGTTGTTTCATTGAAACAGAGATGTTGTCCTACAGAACATCTTTAAGGAACACACCTATATGAGCCTGACTACTGGTCACAGTCTATGAGATTCGGGTGATCTCTAGAAACTCATGAAAGGCATGGAGTATGACCCATAAGCTCCAAAACAGCGGGGATGCTACTGCAGCCTAGTATCAGTGTAGAGCTCTGGTGAAACTTGTTCGCACAAAACTGGCAATTCAAGGCATAGTCCATTGTTCAGTTGTGAACGAATGTAACCCTAGTTCTAGATGGAAGTTCAACTTAACAGTCTCCATCAAATACTGGTATATCAAAGAGGATCTGAGAACATTTCAAGTACGGCTTAGAATCCTTGGTGGGGATTGTTAGAATATTTGGGTCTGGCCCATTATTCTAGTTAGTCTAAAGGATTACAGCCTACTTTTTATGTTATAGTTATTATGGTCAAAACCATACTTGTAATGGAAAAGAACTCTGCTCGGACTGGAAAAGAACCCTGGCAACGCTACGTACGAGTCACAGGGTTGATTCTGCAGAGAACCCTGTGGGTCGCAGACAACCCTGGGGGTTCTCAAAGAACCCTGGCGCTTCTCAAAGAACCCTGGCGCTGGCCTGAGTCTGAGCCTGACTTGCGTGCGGGAGGGATCTCCCTGTGCTGGTTATGGAAACTGAAGACGCGGTAATTGGAAGAGCAGATTATGGCAATCACTGATACCATAATTCAGCCTTCCATAATTCAGCCTTCCATAACTCAGCCTTCCTGATTCTCTCCCGTCTAGGTTCATCCTCTCGTCTCACCCAAGGGCTATGAATAGAGAGAGCCATCTTCTCCTGTGGTACAGAGTTTTTGGAGTCCATTACTTCTCCTCCTTCCTCTGCTGTAAATCTGCCTCCCCATCGCCGGCGCTGCGCGCACACCACCGGCGAGAGCAGGTGCCTCCGACACCATTGCCTCCTTGAGATCCTGCTCGGGATATCGGGGCAATCAGGTTTCTGGGGAGCGTCTCTACGCGACTGCTCGCCCAGAACTGTTACGTCTTCACCGGCGTACGGTTCACCGTCCTGGGGACTCCGCCGCCGTCGAACGACTACACTGCGCCTCGTCTTCTTCCTGCACGACTCCGGCGCTCGGACTGCACTGCGTCAACGGATCTTCCTGCATCGAATCTGTACGACTACTTCGAGCAAGGCCAGTCGAGAAATATCATGAGTACAGATGATATTCCTCCAGCTGGTAACGGCGCAACCAATGCCTTTGGCAGAGGTCCCGCCCCAGGGTACTTTTCGATGTCCGAACTGTTATCCTTTATCTTATTCGTGTTCTTATTTAGATCTGTGTTAAATTTGAACACGTGCACATGGATCGTTTCACTCATTATAGTCATGCAAATATTCATGAATTCAATTATAACTTTTGGAATTAAAATATGGCCTATTGCAGATAATTATCCAACATGATCCCACAGACCTACGCTTATCTATGAACACGAATAATATTTCTCAATCCCTCTCGATCCATTTCGCAGCTTCGTAGGGAAAGGATTGCGGAACGGATGAAATCGCTGCAGGAGCTGGTCCCGAACGCCAACAAGGTCGGTAACCTCTTCCCTTTCCCTCTGCCTCCTCTCCCGGCCCCTTTCCCTTATCGAATCTTCGACATCGTCGTCACTGCTTTGCTGCTTCAATTTGTGCCCTCTCGCCGTTTCGCTCTCTGACGAAAAATGGTAACAACTTTTCCACCCACACCGCCACACGCGGTGCCAACTGCCAAGGCAGTGCTTGCCTATATAGAGCGATCGAGTGGCAGCGATAGGCTAGCTAGCAGCTTAGAAACGGGCCGGCAAGTTGGTGAGGCGCGGTGGCACGCTGCTCCTGTCCTGTTGAGAGCTCATGTGATGTGATGTGATGTGCTGGATACTTCGTACTGCAAGTCTCTCTGCAACGCCGCCCTAAAACTTTGAATGAACTGGGAGAATAGTCTTGCGCCAGCTACTACTATATGTGGAGCGCAGTAAATGGGCATGGGGCGCAGTTCGATCCATGCCTTGCTTTGCTCAATGCCTCAATCTATCCCCGAATTTTGGGAAGGGGTGATCAATCAATTGTCAATCGCGGCATGCCGGCATGTCTATCGATCACTTTGTCAGAGTGTATCACGTAAATGTGTTACCGTCGACACTGAAATGGCGACGTGGGGTTTTTCTGGTTTTGCAGACGGACAAGGCGTCGATGCTGGACGAGATCATCGACTACGTGAAGTTCCTGCAGCTCCAAGTCAAGGTGATGATGTTATACTTCTTTCTGAACACTGCTGACAATCAAGTGATATAGTTCATCAGTTGTCTTTGATTCCGGATAGCCTGAGTGCCAGTGCTGACTTGCGCCTTTCACTGCAGGTTCTGAGCATGAGCCGGCTTGGCGGTGCCGCCGGCATGGCGCCCCTGGTTGCAAGCATGTCCTCGGAGGTACTTGATCACTCCTGCTCTATGGTTTGCAGTCCAGACTTCAGAGATCAGTTAATAAGTTGATTGTAGTTTCAATCAATTCTAAGAAGCATCATCCACACAACTTGTTCGTGCAGGGCAATAGCAACGGGAGCAGCAGCAGCACCGGCGGTGCAAAAGGCAGTGCTGCTGCTGCTGCCACCAAGGGCAGCGGCGAGAATGGCGGCGGTGGCAGCGGCGGGCTGCGGGTGACGGAGAATCAGGTGGCGAAGATGATGGAGGAGGACATGGGCACAGCCATGCAGTACCTTCAGGGGAAGGGGCTATGCCTGATGCCCATCTCCCTGGCGTCCGCCATCTCCTCCGCCACCTCCTCCACTTCGCTCCTCTCCCGCCCGCCGTCGCTCCTCCGCCACGCCGCCGTCAACAACAACAACCCTGCTGCTCCTCCCGGGCAGCTGCACGACGCCAACAATGGCGGTGCTGCTGCCGGAGCAGCGGCTTCGCCGGCGTCCGGTAGCAGCGCCGGTGGAGGCGATGACTCCCGATCATCCATCAAGGACGTCGTTGGTGGCGGCGGCAAGCAGTGAAGCCACAAGCCACTGGAACTGGAAGCAGGAGCTTACCGAGCTAGCCTGGCCGGCCGGCGACACCTGTAATGTGTATCAAACAAGGGTGTAAAACTAGGATCATGTGACGCAGCAGCATCCTTTCATGACATCATACCTTCGTTTTCCTTCTCCAATACATACATTTTCCAATTGCCCCCTTTCTCTATCTCCTCCATTGCCGCCCTTTGACCTTCTTTTTTTTTTTACCTTGTTTTTTTTTATTGCACGTTTCGTGCAACAGTGATCTCCGTACCATGTGCCTAACGCCGCGATTGGTGACTGGTGAGAGGACACCGTATCTCTCGTTCGTTCCCCCCATCTTGACAAGTTGAGATGACACAGAGCGTTTCAATGATTGCCATGCCGGCGGCGATCAATCGATAGATGTGCGGGCTACTACTGAACGAGCTTGGTGACTGGTGGTTGCTCGGATCCTCCAGTTCGATCGCGCGCACGTCGTCGTGATTGTTGCCTCAAGAAACGTAAAACAAATGGCGAAGAGCATGGATGGTGATGCGATGCGACCAATGGGGATGGGGAGATTCGCAGGCCGGCCGGCTAAGCTGGGCGAGGTGCACGCACGTTGGCGATGGCCGATGATGGAGGTGTGAGGTATACAGTTGGTTGGTCCCTCGTAACCTCGACCGTGCAGTTCTTAAAAATCTGTGAGGTGTCGACTCTGATGGTTTGTCAAGGGAGGGAGGGCACTTGAGAAGCAGCAGAGGATTAGCTTGGACCTGACAGTGTGGTGAGTTTTCTGATCAGACAGAGCCCATGAAACGGCCCAAATTCTGTCAGGGAGCCGCGGCTTCTCGAAGGCCGGCCCAATGAACAAATCTTCCAGCCCACGCGGCCCAGCCCACTAACTCCAACCCTCCTAGACCAGCCCACTCGGCCCGCAACAGCGTCGGTTTCACCCAACTCCCACGCGTCGTCAGCGAGTACGCACCGCTCCGCACCATCTCGAATTCCCCTTTCTCGCATCGTCTCCGTCCAGCCAACCTCCCTTCTCCTCCTGGTCCTGGAGCACTCCGTTCCCGATCCAGCAACAGCCTCGCCGTCGCCGGAACCCTAACCCTAGTCCCGCCATGGCCGGCCCCGCCGCACCCTCCTCCGGCGCCGCCAGGTCCGTCGTGCTCCGCCTCGACGACCTCTCCCTCCCCCCGCGCTACCTCACGGTCCCCTCCCACCTCCCGGTCTCCGACCTCCTCGGCGCCCTCCCGCTCCCTTCCCCTTCCTCCTACTACCTCACCTCCGACGGCCGCCCGCTCGCTCCCTCCTCCCGCGTCGCCGCGCTCCCGCCCTCCGCCTCCGTCCAGCTCCGCCTCCGCGCGCTCCGCGGCGGGGGCGGCGATGGGGGCGCCACGGGCGCCGAGTCACGCGACTGCTACCTCTCCATGTACCTCGCCAAGAAGCCCGACAAGGCGGACCCCAACGAGGCCCGCCTCTCGCGCTTCACCTGCTGCGCGCTCTCCGGGGAGCCCCTCGCCGCGCCCGCCGTCGCCGACCGCCTCGGGAACCTCTACAACAAGGAGGCGCTAGTCGAGGCGCTGCTCCACAAGCGGCTTCCCAAGGAGCTGGCACACATCCGGGGCCTCCGCGACATGATCCCCATCCACCTGGACCCGAGGCCCGACGCTGAGGGGGAGGAGGTCCGGTTCCAGTGCCCCATCACGGGGCTCGAGTTCAACGGGAAGTACCAGTTCCTGGCGCTCCGCGGGTGTGGCCACGTGCTCAGCGTGAAGGCGCTCAAGGAGGTGAAGACGTCCGCGTGCTTGGTCTGCCACAAGGAATTTAAGGAGGCAGACAAGATGCCGATCAATGGAACTGAGGAGGAGGTGGCCGTGCTGAGGAAGATGATGGAGGAGGAGAGGGGGAAGGTCAAGGAGAAGAAGGACAAGAAGGTGGGCAATGGCCTGAGCGGCAGTAAGCATGCTGCTGCTGCTGCTCTGGCGGCGGCAGGGCCTGAGAAGTTGGAGAACGGGAAGAAGGGGGAGGCTGCCGCGGCAAAGCGCTTCAAGGCTTCGGACCATGCGCCAGCCCATGCGAATAAGGAAGTGTATGCGTCGATTTTCACATCCTCAAGGAAGTCAGATTTCAAGGAGACATATTCATGCCGTTCACTTCCCCTTGGAAGGAATTGATGCCTTGTTGGGAGAGGAGCGGAGGTGACCGTCCGGTACTGATGTGCTTTATATCATGGCTCGCCACAACCTTCAAGGGTTATTTAGTTGTTGGTGTTATTTATGTCTGATTGGTGATGCAGAGCTATGGTAGGACAGTGCTGAAGGCACATGAATGATGTATGAAATATGCAGTGGATATCATGTAAAACAATTGCTTTCAGAGGAGCCTTCATGGTTATAACCTCTGCATACAGTAAAATCAAACAGTTCATATGTAATCTTCGCATTGTAACTAATTTTGATTCTCATACATCATCCACAAAGAATGTAATCTATGGAAATAGCAAACAATTAATGTTGGTGTGGACATGAATATTGCAATGCAAAGTCAGTTTTTATTGTTCTTCTTTCCAAATAACCAGTTAACGTGGCAGAACAGTAAACCAATATTATGGTGTTGTTGTGTCCAGGATTCTCTGAACCAATAAACCAATATTAAGTTGTTATTGTGTCTAGGATTTTGTGAACCAATACTAAGGTGATATTGTTAGGATTTTGTGGCGGGCTTCTCTTATAAACAATTGAAAGCACTTGCTAGGAATATGCTAGTTTTAAAATGTACTCATATATTAAGTATAATAAATCCCCCCCAAGCTCATAGCATGATAAAACCTTGTTAAAACCGTGGGCACATCTTTGAGGATTTCTATTCTTTTATACTATCTTCTGCTCTCTTTTTGGACTTGTAAGCATAGAAAAAATAGTTTCAGACATAATCTTTGATATGCTTATGTGAGATGTGTCCATCTCTTTGATGCATTGAAACTACAGATGAATTTGTAAGATACGTTTTATTTCTTGGCGGTTCAATATTTTGAAATTTCGGCTTACGAGTATTTAACTGATACATCATTATGTTGATTGTTGATTCTGTCAGGCAGGAAATGACCGAGAGAAGCGTTGCTCCAGGATGCAAAATTTTGCTTGACTTTGCTTTGCTTTGCCTTGCCTTTTTTTTGTTTGTTTGAAATTTACACCTGTCATGTTATCGCTTCACAGCACCAGGGGGGACACGGTAGTACTGTCTATTTCAAGGATGCATTGCGCTCAGTTTCTGTATCGCATGTGCTATATTTACTAAACGGAACAGTACATGCTATATTTACTAAACGGACCAGTGTACTGTTTTTCTCATAATATCGACATGCTAGCGGGTGTGCCACATACGCGGAGTCGCGGAGAGTTGCTGCATTAGCAATAGCATCACTTTGGGCATCGTGGAGCTTCGACCAGGATCTTTGATGGAATTAGTATACTTTTTTTGACTTATTTTACACCGCTAAACTTGTACGGTTGTACCTCAACTGTAATATCATTTGCTGGTAACTCTATAATCTCATTTGATTTTGACTCTTGTAAAGCTTATTTTAGCCACATATCAGGTGGTGTTTTGACAACATGACGCCTTTTTTTTCTCGTGTTGTGCGTTTTTTTTTTACCACCGCAACTTCTAAAATACAAGGCATCGAAAGAAGGTTTAAAATTTGTATCCAAATATAGGACATGCAGACACATGTTCTCCTCAAAGTTGGATAGACCGGTTTGCTTGATTGGATTTCTCGAAGTCGGCTTAGACGAATGGTTTGCTTAATTGGACGATTAGTTGAACTGGGCTTTTTTATCCGCCATTAAAACGACAAAAGAATTAAATAATACAACTTCCCATGTAATAACTCGAAGTTATATGCGTATTTTGCAAGCGTATAACTTTCCATGTAAGAGTTATGTGCAACTTTTGTAAGCTTAGGAATGTTTGGATAGAGGGGTAATAGGGCTAATTGGCCAATTTGCCCTAAATTTACCCAAGAGTGCCAAACATGTAGGAGCAAATGGGGCGGGGCAAATGTTTTACCCCCTAATTTCGTTTGTCCTTCAAGAGTGTCAAATATGGGGCAAATTATGGTGGAGTCCATAAAAAGGTACTCAATTAGTGCAACTCTACTCTAGGCAACCGTCTCCCCTATTTACCCATCAACATTTCCCCTCGATCTAAACACCCATTTTATTGATGCAAATGAATGGGGCAAAACATTTGCCTTGGAGCAAATATTTACCTCAACAATCCAAACACGCCTATAATTTATTCAGAATTTTCTTGAACGCCTTGCCCGAACAATTTGTCGTTCACTTCTCTCTCTCACTTTATTTTAATTTCTCTCCTCTTCAATGTTGGTGGACACAACCGCTGGGACTAGGGACAAGAGGACTTTTATGTTATTTTCTCTCAATTCTTCAATTTCCTTTTCCTCTCCAATGTTGGTAGACACAACTGCTAGGACTAGGGAGAAGATGACTTCTATGTTCTTTGAGTATGATTAACCATGTCTGTGCCTGTGCTCGTTGACACAATATATTTTGACTTTTGATTGTGGTCTCTGCTCTCTAGTTAGGTGCAAAGCATCCTTCGTAACAAATTTGAGTTGGCTAATAGTGTTTGTTGTTGTTTTCATAGCCCAGGAAAAATAAGATATATATACCTACTATTTTTTTATTTATATCAACTCATCCCTTGTTCATTTTAGGTTTTAGCCGTAGTAATCCGTATTGGGACAGCTCGCTGGCCTCCTAATCCCCTAGGCAAAATACGAAGTACCCACTTATTACCTTTTCTGATATAAATGGCATCTCCAATATGCCACCTTGCAACACAATAAATGCCAACAAATCTTTCATCCTCTTGCTCCAAGAAAAGGATATTAGATAGACTAGATTAAAAAGATTTTCTATTCAAATTTATTTATAGAAAAAGGAATCAGAAAAAACAAATGATGACATTGCATCAACTGATGACAAGCACAAGGTGATGTACATGTCTATTTCCAGGATGCATTGCGCTCAGTTTCAGTATCGCACGTGCTGTATTTACTAAACGGACCAGTGTACTGTTTTTGCTCATGATATCGACATGCTAGCGGGTGTGCCACATACGCGGATAGTTGCTAGCAATAGCATCACTTTGGGCATCATAGAGCTTCGACCAGGATCTTTGATGGAATTAGTATACTTTTTTGACTTAGTACACCGCTAAACTTGGTAATAGTATCATTTGTTGGTAACTCAACTATAATCTCATTTGATTTTGACTCTTGTAAAGCTTATTATTTTAGCCACATATCAGGTGGTGTTTTGACAACATGGCGGCTGTTTTTCCTCGTGTTGTGCGTTTTCTTTTTATCACTGCGACGTCTGAAAGACAAGGCATCGAAAAGAAGGTTTAAAACTTGTATCCAAATATAGGACATTCAGGCACATGTTCTACTCAAAGTTGGATAGACCGGTTTGCTTGATTGGATTTCTCGAAGTCGGCCAGACGAATGGTTTGCTTAATTAGACGATTAGTTGAACTGGGCTTTTTTTTATCTGCCATTAAAACGAAAAAACAATACAACTTCCCATGTAATAACTAGAAGTTATATGCATATTTTGCAGGCGTATAACTTTCCAGGTAAGAGTCATGTGCATTTTGTAAGCTTACATAGGGCATGTTTGGATGGAGGGGTAAGTGGGGCTAATGGCAAATTTGCCCTAAATTTATCCCAAGAGTGCCAAACATGTAGGAGCAAATGGGGCGGGCAAATGTTTTACTCCCTAATTTCATTTATCCCTCGAGAGTGTCAAATATGGGGCAAATTGTGGTGGAGCCCATAAAAAGGTACTCAATTAGTGCAACTCTACTCTAAGCAACCCTCTCCCTCATTTGCCCATCAACATTTGCCCCTCGATCCAAACACCCCAATGAGTCAACTTTATTGATGGCAAATGAAGGGGGCAAAACATTTGCCTTGGAGCAAATATTTACCTCAACAATCTAAACACGCCTATAATTTGTTCAGAATTTTCTTGAACGCCTTGCCCGAACAACTTGTCATTCACTTCTCTCTCTTTATTTTAATTTCTATCCTCTTCAATGTTGGTGGACACAACCGCTGGGATTAGGGACAAGAGAACTTTATGTTATTTTCTCTCAATTTTCTTTAATTTCTTTTTCCTTTCCAATGTTGGTAGACACAACTGCTAGGACTAGGGAGAAGAGGACTTCTACATCTTTGAGTATTATTAACCATGTTTGTGCCTGTGCTCGTTGACGCAATATATTATGACTTTTGATTATGGTCTCTGCTCTCTAGTTAGGTGCAAAGCATCCTTCGTAACGAATTTGAGTTGGCTAACAGTGTTTGCTATTGTTTTCATAGGCTAGGAAAAGATAAGATATATATGCCTACTATTTTTTATGTATATCAACTCATCCCTTGTTAATTTTAGGTTTTAGCCGTAGTAATCCGTACTGTGACAGCTCGCTGGCCTCTTAATCCCCTAGGCAAAATAAGAAATACCCACTTATTACCTTCTCCGATATAAATGGCATCTCCAATATGCCACCTTGCAACACAATAAATGCCAACAAATCTTTCATCCTCTAGCTCCAAGAAAAGGATATTAGATAGGCTAGATTAAAAAGATTTTCTATTCGAATTTATTTCTAGAAAAAGAAAACAGAAAAAAACAAATAATAGCATTGCATTAGTTGATGACAAGCACAAGGTGATATACATGTGAGGGAAACGTGAGGGAGAAAGGTACGGGGTAAATTGCTTGCCTATATCTTGTGAGGATGCGCCCATCCCTGCAATGCTTCAATTGAGAGAGGGAAGGGGAAAGAGAGACGAAAGTGGGGAGGAAAAGAGGACGGCAGTGTGGTAGCACCTGCAATCCAGTGGAGCACCATCTCAATCCGGCTGCTCCCACCCTTTGGCCCAGCAATTCGTGGGTTGTTATGCTCCTCCACAACCTCCATCTATCCGCGCGGCTAATTTCCATCGCCGATTCGTGCCTCCGGTCTCCACTCTGTTGTTTCACTCTCCAACGGTCCAACCTCCGCCAGTTTGCTCGTTGAAGTGCTCCTCAAACCTCTATCCCACCAATCCATGTCTACACCATCTATATAGTATCAATTTTCACATCTACTTTGTCTGCTCTATTTCCAACCAGTACACTTCCTTCACGCTGTCTCATAGGTACAAAGTTAACCATTACTCTTCTTCGTTCTTCCCGACCTCTTCTTCATATGCTCTAAACTATGTTACTCTGGTATGCATTTCAGAGATTTGGAATTCTACCAGTGAGTGGTGGTTGTGGCTCAGCGACGTCTTGCTTGCGCCAGATTTCTATTTGGTAATTGGTAAGTGCTCACTGCTACTTGTTGCGCTTGCTACATTGTCTCTGAATTCGCGACAACAATGTATATTCATGTTGCTCCCTTGTAGAATTGGTAGTAGATTAGTGTTGCCTCCTGTGTGCCTTACTTGTATGGGCGTAGAAGGGGGGTTACGTTGTCGTGCCTCTTTTCAGCGTCTTGAAAACATGATATATAGTGGTGTAAGGTGTATGCCTAAAGCTATACGATAGTAGGCAATGGTGGAACCAAATAGTAAAGTCGTCCTCAAGTAGAACTTAGATGGTTTTGTTCAGCTGGAATGGTCAAAGATTTGATTTTAATACTAAATTTCTTTAGCCAATAAATATTTTTCGATTTTGAGAGTTACTAATATAATTCAACAATTTAAGTTCTTGTCGATATTGAATACATAAAAATGCTAATACAGTAATAAAATAAATACGAAAATAACATAAATAATGCATCGTACCTCATCTTACACTATTCTCCCAAACCATATACACACTACTTTATAATCTACCAGAGAAACTCAAAATTTATAATATTTTTTTTTCAAATAAGTCCACGACATGGCATTATGAGTTTATGACAACACATGTGTATTTTGCCTAGATGAATATGGTGGATCTAATTGTCAGGTCGCAAAATCGGCATTCAGATCGCACCCCTGCCTGGCCCTGTCTGCCTGCTCTTCCTCTTCCTGAGCAGTGGCCGTTAGCCCGTCCTCTCTCTTGCAGAGGAGCGAGAGGCAGACTGTGACTCCCCTCCCTCGCCGCCCTCGCAGCTCCGCCCACAGCTCACGCCGAGCGTCACCTCGTCGCTGCACACCTTCCATTCTCGCCGCAGTTCCCCTACACGGCACCTCACCCCAACCCCCCTTGCGGCGGCCGGCGGTACACATATCTGCCTCCACTTCTCGCCGCCCCCTAAACTCACCAAACCCTAGCCCACTCTAGGAGGCGGCGGCGGCGGCAGGGTGGAGCAAGAGCTTGGCGGAGGCAGAGCGGAAGTGTCGCCGCTTGCTCGCTCACTGGGTTTTGATCCCCGTCGAGTGTCGAGCTGAGGAGGCGGCGAGATGAGCAGTCTCGTGGAGCGGCTGCGCGTGCGGTCGGAGAGGCGTCCGCTGTACACGCTTGATGAGTCCGACGACGACCTCCCGCCGCGCGGCGGGCAAGGGAAGGGGAAAGATCGGCAAAACGACGCGCCTGCCGAGCGGATCGAGCGCGAGGATGCGGTATGGCTGATAGGGGCTTGCTTCTCTGTGCTTTTTTCGCTGTGAATTTTGCTGAGGCTGTCTGGTAGCTAGTGTTTTCTTTTGGGGAAATTGGGGCTGTTATTGCTAGGATTTCTGGTTGGGGATTTGGAATTAGGTTGCTAGATGGCCCAACTATTGCAAAGAGGGAGGGATCAGTTTTGCAATTCCACGTGAATTAGGGGAACTGAGGTAGCCTGACTGATGCTGGAATGTTTCTAGGGTTATTTGGTTGGATGGAATGGTTGGTTGATGCCTTCTGGGGTTGAATCAAATTGGGCTTCCTCTCTGTTTTTTTGCTGTGTTTTGCTATGCACTGCTACAAGCTGGATACTTAGTGTGACGAGATTAGGTAACAGTGCTGAGGCTGCACTTATGGCAAATAACTTTCTTAAATTTGGAGTTGAGTTCAACAATTGTAGAATCTATCCTAGGACACATGGATCCATAGCTAGTGTAATAAAATCTCAGCTCCGCCTCTGGGTCAGCGTGAGCTAACTTATTAAATATTTTGCATTCTGAAGAGAATTTTTGGATCTGCGGTCTAAATGTTGATGCATTTGGTTGGTACTGTGCTACCTGAATTCGAACTGAAACGGAAGTTCCGAGATGACACATGTTCCTTAACTGTCTTGTCGTAATTGGGTAAATATTGCATTCTTCCATACCGTGCAGGGGCGCCAGTAGTGTGCTATACAATATGTGTGGTCTCGGTGTTCCATAAGCTCCAGTAAGGACTGCCATGAAATGATCATAAGAGAGGGCATGTTTGTTATTACTTTATTGTCAGTTTACATCAAATACAGAACAGTAAGGCAATGATCATATCATTTTGAATTCTGATATACGTTTCTCAAAAACTGAATTCTTGTGTTTATATACTGAATTATGACACACTATCTTGAATTCCTCATCCCCTCTAGTTCATGTGATTTGTATTTTTATCTTGTTTCTTTTCAATCTACATAGTCTGTAGTTTTTAGTTGGTTCATCCTTATTTTATATGTGCAGAAAGAAGAAGCTTGCCAGCGATGTGGGAAAAATGATAACCTCATCTCTTGTTCAACATGCACATATGCATTTCACAGAAAATGCCTGGTTCCATGCTTAAATATTACATCTGATAAATGGAGCTGCCCAGAATGTGTAGGTCCTTGCCTTCATCATGCACCTCTCTTTTAACACATGCATGAAACTGTTGGTATAAAAATCCATCTTGTTTGTTTTTCTTCAGGTAAGTCCATTGACAGAGATGGAGAAGATTCTAGATTTTGAATTGCGGGATGCCCCACGTGAAGATAATAGTTCCTCAGAGCCTGAATCGAAGAAGATCAAGCAATATCTTATAAAGTGGAAAGGATTATCACACATTCACTGCTCTTGGTAGTTACTTGCTCACCACATAATCGTTTTTCTCTGTACTATTCAACCATTGATTATCGCTCCTCTTTAAAATCCAGGGTTTCAGAAAAAGAAATTTTAGAAGCTGCCAAGATACACCCTCGGTTGAAAATCAGGCTGAATAACTTCCACAAGCAAATCGATTCCATGGAGAAATCTGATGATGAGTTTATTGCGATTAGACCGGATTGGACAACTGTTGACAGGATCCTTGCTAGCAGGTATGCAGGATATTTTAACAACATACATGGGGATCAACTATTTTTACCTTATATAGTGGATTAGTGTACAGATACATTTTGTTTTAGATAGTTAGTGACTTAGAGCATCTCCAGCAGATTCGCCAAATCTGACTAGCTAAACTCTCATTTGACTATCCACTCTAAAAGGTTCCCTCTCCATATTACTCAACACTCTAGCAAACTAGCGAAATCTCACACTCCAAATCCCACCTGCCTATATTTAAATGGAATTTGAATGATTGGTAACAGGTTAATATTTTCCTTTTTATCTCTTTTCTTCACTTTATCTTTTCCTCATTCCTTTATTCACCTTTTCCCTCCATTTTTCTTCCATACTTATCCATTCCTCCACTCTTATCCTTCCCACAGCAGCTCATTTCATCCACACAGTTGCTTTTCTCATCTGCCCCCGCCACTGCGTTGCTTCCTCCATCCCTGCGCTGCTGCTGCTTGCTATGGTGCTACTGAAGCTTTACTGGCCTCCTGCTACTGTCCCTTGCGGCTGCTCCTCCCTCGCTGCTAGCCGCTTTTGCTGCTGCTGGGCCGCCGGGCTACTCGCTCGTGCAGCTGCGCCAGTGCCAGCCATGGCAGGAAAAGGTCTGGGGGACCTGCCCGGGCAGCTGGTGACGGTCCTCGCGGCAGTACACCTCCACGCCGACGATAGGAGGGAGAGGATGGGGATACACGGGTCGCAGGGACGGAGTGAGGCACACGTGAAGACAAGATGGCGAGTCTGCAAGGCCCACTAGATTTGCCGAGGCTCACCCTTGCGATATCAACTGAACAGGGATGGTGTGCCGTTTGGAGTAGCTGCTGGAGCTCCATTTTTTCGTGTTGGAACCAAATATGGCGATGGCGAGTCGGATAGAGTAGCTGCTGGAGATGCTCTTATGTTGGCTGTTGCTAGTGACTTCGTATGCTGGCGCTCCAGCTTTTCTTTCGTGAATTGTAGAATAGAGAGAAATACTTTCCATTTTCTTCTCTTTTTTATTTATCAATATGTGCTTTATAGCAAGCATTTGCACATAGGGGCTGTTTGCTTGCGGTCCTGGCAGAGCTGCCTGGTGCAGGCAGTGTCCCCAGGCGCACGTTTTCGTGTGCCTGCGGTGGAGATCGCTGCCTGGCGCTCCGGCTGCCTGCCAGCCAGCAACCAAACAAGCCCATAAAGTGTCAGGTAACTGGTCACACATGTTGTTATTGTCAATGCGCACTCCTTTTATAGGTCTGTTATTGATCACACATGTTGTTATTGTCAATGCACACTCCTTTTATAGGGCTGTTATTACCTGCTAGTTCTGTACATCAGTCAAATCATGAAACTCATCATGTGATATTGTCCATTATAACTCATAACTTCCACTTTAGCTTCATAGTGCTATTTTTTTTTTTATGTCGTGATGGCCTTGTCTTCCATTTAGCAGAAGCTGTCTGGTATTGAAATTTTCTACATTATTTTTTAACAGAAAAAACTCCAGTGGTGAGCGAGAGTACTTTGTGAAATGGAAGGAGCTTACATATGAGGAATGCACTTGGGAAAATGAGTCTGACATTTCGGCATTCCAACCTCAGATAGAACGCTTTAATGAGATCCAGTCCAGGCGTAAGAAATCTGCTGAGAGGGGCAAGGGTCTTCGTGAGCCACGCCATTTCAAGGAGACCCCTAAATTTCTTTCTGGTGGTATGTGTTATGAATAAACAGAATAGTGGTATTAATTTCAAACTAATCCTGGATATTTAAGGTTCAGTTGACTGTAAAACTTATGGATCTGTTTTTTTTTTCATGAATGCTAACTTTTGGTGGTAATCAAAGGCACGCTACATCCCTATCAGCTTGAAGGGTTAAACTTCTTACACTATTCGTGGCAGCATAACAAACGTGTTATCCTTGGTGATGAGATGGGTCTTGGTAAGGGATGCTTTATTGTAAGAACACAGTTTCTTTTGGTTCAAATGCTGTTTTGGGATCTTGAAAAAATGATCAAAATTGCAGGGAAAACGATACAGAGTATTGCTTTTCTGGCCTCCTTGTTTGAAGACAAGTTTGGTCCACATCTTGTTGTTGCACCCCTCTCGACCCTGCGAAATTGGGAGCGTGAATTTTCAACTTGGGCACCTCAAATGAATGTTGTATGTAAATCAAACTAATTTGTGATCCATGTTGTATTGTGTGTAATTCAGACAGACTTATATATAATAATTTCCTTTCTTGTGGACAGGTAATGTATTTTGGAGCTGCTGCTTCTCGGGAAATTATTAGGAAGCATGAGTTTTACTACCCCAAAGATAACTCAAAGAAGCTTAAGAAAAAGAAATCATCTCCATCTAATGATGAAAAGAAGCAGTCAAGGATAAAATTTGATGTCTTATTGACATCTTATGAGATGATCAACATGGACTCAGCTGTTCTAAAAAACATAGAATGGGAAGCCTTGGTACTTCTATTTTCGCACATCCTCTCTGAGCATAATTTCTCTGGCGGAACTTTTATCAAGCTGTGTCCATATTTAGGTCAATTTAAGGTTTAGTTAACTTGTTCTCCAATCTATATATTGTGTCAGGTTGTGGATGAGGGGCATCGGTTGAAGAACAAAGATTCAAAGTTATTTGGTCAACTTAAAGAATATAACACCAAACATCGTGTGCTATTAACAGGGACTCCAGTTCAGGTTACTATTTCAGTACATTCTCCTGCCCTAGCTATATTGAAAAGATATATTTTTAAAGTTGCCTATATCTAAGTCACACAGGAAATGAGATGGTTATAGTTACACAGCAGCTCTGTGTTATCCTCAACCCTATACTAAGTTACATAATTTATTTCAGCTCCCTCATGCAGTTACTTCTGGTTGTTTCTGTAAGTGTTTAACTTGATGTTCTGTCTCTCTTTTCCAGAATAACCTTGATGAGCTTTTCATGCTTATGCACTTCCTTGAGGGTGAAAGTGTAAGAGTTCCTTCTTCCTTGATGCTAAATGTCTTGCCAGAGCAAAGATTGTGATGTATAACATGCCATGTATGCACACTGCATTGCATGTATATGGTCCTCTTGTGCAGCATTCCCCCTCCCCTCAGCCTGTGTCACATTAAATGTTTGATTCTACGACCGGAACACTTTTTCTCCTGAAACTCCTGATGTGACATGCTTATGTTTGGATCTGCAGTTTGGGAGTATAGCTGAGCTCCAAGAAGAGTTCAAGGATATAAACCAAGACAAGCAAATTGAGAAGCTTCATGGAATGCTGAAGCCACATCTTCTTCGGAGTATGAATCTACTTCACTTTTTTTTTTGCCAGGCACATGGTGCTGCTGATCTCGAATTGAATGATTGTTTAATTGGCTGCCCCTGTTCAAAGGATTTCAAACATATTGCTTGTGAAACTCATTATTGTTTCATGAATACCGTAGTTAAACTTCCAAACATTGATTTGCTTAATGCTTATCAGTTATCACCATATCCATTTACAACCTTGTTGCCTCTTGTACAAATAGGATTCAAGAAAGATGTTATGAAAGAACTTCCTCCAAAAAAGGAATTGATTTTACGAGTTGAACTGACGGGCAAACAAAAGGAGTATTATAAGGCAATTCTTACCAAGAATTATGAAGTGTTAGCCCGTCGCAACGGTGGACAAGTAATATCTTGCTTTGAGTTTCATGTAGTTGACTGTTTCTCCCTTTACTGGATTTACAATTCTTTATTCTCTTGTTACAGATGTCCCTAATGAACGTTGTAATGGAGCTGCGTAAACTCTGTTGCCATGAGTTTATGTCATACGAGCCAGATTCTGAACCTGCCAATTCAGAAGAAGGTTTAAGGTGCACATGCTTGTTGTCTATTAACTGTCTTCTATTTAATTTCTCTATGTTTATTTAGTTTATCTTTGCTGTAGCTGTTATTCGTTTGGCCCTTGTAGTTAAATGTTGATTTCCATTGTATTCTTATCCTTCTTAATTTGCTCATAGGGCCTTGCTCCTATTCTTCCACATATTGTTCTGGTGTATTATGAATTATGATTACTGGGAATTGCTAGTGTATGAGTTGGAAGTTCTTGGTATCACTAACCCTTTAAGCTTAATTGACTCTGAAACAACTTTGCTGTATTGGGGTTCTCCATCGTCTCTTTCTCTGTCTTCTCATTGTATGGGAGATTTGGCTGGGAAAAAAACATAGTGCCCATTTTTGTTCTGGTGTAACTTATGTGTCCATCTGATATAATGGCTATATGATGCCATTTACTTCCTAATATATCTCTTAGCAATATCATTTGAATTTATTCCTATGTTCAACAGTTGACTGATTTGGATTTAGTCATCTTTCAAGCTTGAGTAAATCTATATCCGTGTTTCTTATATTAGGTGTTACCAGTATCATTTCTTTGAATTTGCAGGAGGCTTGTTGATTCATCAGGGAAGATGCAGCTGCTGGACAAGATGATGGTGAAACTGAAAGAGCAGGGTCATAGAGTTCTAATTTATTCACAGTTCCAGCACATGTTGGACTTACTGGAGGATTACTTGAGCTACAAGGTACTTAACTATCTTCTCACTGTGACTAGTGTTAGCTTTGCGGCTAATGAATCTCATTCACTGTGCTATGATCGATACATATTTCAGAAATGGAGCTATGAGCGCATTGATGGCAAGATTGGTGGTGCTGAAAGGCAGGTACGGATAGATCGCTTCAATGCTAAGAATTCGACAAGATTTTGCTTTCTTCTTTCTACCAGAGCTGGTGGGCTGGGAATAAATTTGGCAACTGCAGATACTGTGATTATCTATGACAGGTAAAGCAGTCTCTGTGCTTAGACAAAAACAGTTAAGAGAACGAATTTGCTTTAACTTTCACCTATGCATGTGCAGTGATTGGAACCCACATGCGGATTTGCAAGCTATGGCACGAGCTCATCGCTTAGGACAGACTAGCAAGGTATTTTACTTTATAGTATTATATTGAATTGAAATGCAGATTGTTCAATAGTTTAATGGTGAATCATATAACCCTTTTTCTTCGTTTTTCTTTTCAGGTGATGATATATAGGCTTGTTAGCCGTGGTACAATTGAGGAGCGAATGATGCAGCTTACAAAGAAAAAGATGGTATTGGAGCACTTAGTTGTTGGTCGACTCACAAAAGCTAATAATGTGAATCAGGTAACTGTGGTGACGATATTTAATGATTATTAGGAATTTTGTGAACCCTCAGCATTGGCTGATCTTTTATGGCATGGCCTGTTTTTGAATTCTTGTTTATGACAGCAAAGCTGAGTAGTTACATGTTACCTTTTGTTACCGGCATGGAATGAGCTCAACTGCACATCTTTTCTACCAAGGCCCTTTCTCCGCGTTACATTTTTAGAAGGTTTTAACATTTCATCTGTTGCTGGAGTTGTTGATTATTAAGTTTACCTGTTAATTCAGTTGTAGTTTCTTGATGTCAACGTAAGTTCATGATCGTAGTGAGATTGTGTGTCTGGTAGCATGAGTGAGGTAGATAGGCTTAGTTTCTCTATGTTGTCTTGCATTTAGGATTCAGACCTGGTTTGGAGCTGTTGTGTGATATGAGAGGTTGTTTGATACTTCTTGGCTGATGCTAGTTTTATAGCCCCAGTTGTTTGTTACATATTCATTGTCTATGTAATGCGTTAGCTCGGATCATTTTAGCTTGGGTGATCTGGTGGGCTTGGCTATGTGCATGTCTGCGATAGGATCTGACGACCAAGGGTAGGGTATTCCACACTTTCCCTTGGCTGACCAGCTGGGTACTCTGTCATAAAAATGTCATGAATATGGTACCCAGGATTTCAGGATCATCTCATAAATCTCCTGAATCCTGGCTGGAGCTGGTACTGAGGTACTCCCTCCGTATCGAAATGTTTGTCGCTGTTGACTTTTTTTTTATATATAAATTTTGACCATTCGTCTTGTTCAAAAAATTAAGTAAGTATTTATTTTGCTTGTAACTTACTTTATCATCAAAGGTATTTTGAGCATGGCTTGTCTTTTCATAAGCATGGCTTGTCTTTTCATACATATGCAGCAACTTTTTGAATAAGGCGAATGGTCAAAGTTTGTGCAAAACGTCAACAACAACAAATATTCCGATACGGAGGGAGTAATTGACTAGTTGCCAGTTTAGCCTGTTTTATGTTTTTCCTTTGAACTTTTAACAATTTCAACTTCTAGAAAATGCAATTGGCATGTACACACAGAATAAGTAAACCCAGTTTGCTGTTCTGCCCACTTGTGGACCTCTATTATATTGATTTTTAGTACTAAGTATGCATCTTAACATTTTTTAGGAGGAGCTAGATGATATCATACGCTATGGATCAAAGGAGCTTTTTGATGATGAGAATGATGAATCTCGGCAAATTCATTACGATGATGGTGCAATTGAGAAGTAAAAATTCTCTTCATCTTGGGACAATATTCCATCCAAAGCCTTTGTGTTGTGCATTTATTTAAAGTATTCCCAAATCTATGAAACTATCTGTGAGATGTCCTGGAGCTTGGAAGATTTTGGTTATGTTTGCAAGCCTGGAAATATTCATAATCATTGCAGTAAAGGACTAGTTTATACTCTAAAGGACTAGTTTATACTCTAAATCACCGTAACTCAGTTTTTGTGCCCCCCTAACTTTTAGCTCTTTGGTACGATTTAGGCTCTGTTCGGCTGAGCAAAAGTCCCTGGGGCTGGGGCTGGGGCTGGAGAGTGCCGAGAGAGAGAGACTGGTGTGTGGGACCTTCAGCTGCTTTCAGCCAATAAGCCACCAGCCCAGCCACCAGCCCAGCATGCCGAACAGGCTGTAAACTATAGTGCTCTATGTTGGATGGAATATTTTTTAATATATATATATTTCTGCACTGGACTCAACAGGTTGTTAGATCGTAATCAAGTTGACGACGTAGAATCTGTGGAAGATGATGAAGATGACGAATTCTTGAAAGGATTCAAGGTACTGAGGTTTCTCTCATCACATCATAATTCATGAGGAGCTTCTTCATTTTTATTACACTCTTCGTATTCAATGTAGTTTACATTGCTTGTTAGTTTTCATGCTTAACTGCACATGATATTGGATGAAGTGCAGCGTGCATTATCTGTATTCTGCACAAATATATTGTCTGTGAACTAAGGGGTTCTGAGTACAATGTTGTTGGCATTTTTAATTGCTCAACAAAGCCACTATTGATACTTGATAGTGTTAACCTATGCGTTAGATTTTTTTTATGAATATAAGCATTCTGCTCCTGACTGAAGATTTGAGGTTCTGGGGTGCTGAGGTCTGAGGCCAAAGGATCTCATACCTGACAGCCTGTCACTGGCTTTGGAGATGGTTTGGACATGTTCAATGGAGGCCTCCTGAGGCGCCTGTGAATAGTGGAGTTCTAAAGCGGTTGATAATGTAAAGAGAGGTAGAGGTCGACCTAAACTGACTTGGGGAGAGTCGCTTGAGAGACCTTAAGGAGTGGAATATGTCCAAGGAATTAGCTATGAATAGGAGTGTTTGGAGACTAGCAATCAACGTGCCTGAACCGTCATGACCTTTGTTTCTGTTTTTGTTTACCTCTACCTTCTGTCTTTTGTCCTTTTTTTGTGTGTGTTTCTCTTATCCTTGTTTCTTTTGGGTTTCATCTCTGGCCTGCCCCAACTTATTTGGGATAAAAGGCTATTGGTAGATTTCAATTTTAGCATGGGCGGGAATGTAACTAACTATAGGAACCTGGGTGAGTGTATGTGCTTTTTGGGTGTGTCGTAAGGTTTTTTTCCTTCTTAATAAATATATCCACACAGCTCTCCTGTGTTTTTGAGGGAAAAAAAAAGGAGAGATTCTTGCATGTCCATTGCACGCTTTAACATTTTAATTAGCTTGTTAGTTTTACCATTTCTGCTTTGAGAAAAGCACTCTCAACTAAGCGACATTTTTGTGTTTGTCTTGTTTGTTTCATCCACTAGCATGCTTATCCTAATAATCTTCCATGCCAAGCATGGTATGTGTCATGGCTACAGGGGAGGGAGAGGGAGGTGGCCAGCGGGCATGGTGGAGGGGCAGTGAGAGAGGGAGAGGGACCCAGAGCTTGAGAGCAAGAGCTTTAGGGTTTTATTCTCTTTAATTCGTTACTTTCTTTGTTCCGATGATTACATTCTCCTTCGTATTTACGGGGAGGACCCGACTTGACTCACAAGACATCCTAATGACTTGACTTACAAGCACCTATCTCTGGACTCTTCGCACTGTTCAACCTGGTACCTAAATACCATGTGCCCCTCTTTTGACTGGCTTTGGGCCCTATGGTCCATCTGGCCAAGCAGGGTCCTAATTCTATAACATTATGCTATTCGTGTTTCATTTATTCTTGAAAATGCCACACAATACAGCTCGATGTGACAATCCATACTCTCCATTTGCATTCTGATTATTTGGTATGTTATAGTAACCACTGCAGCTCTCATTTCATGTATTACTACTTTGCAGGTCGCGAATTTTGAGTACATTGACGAGGCAAAGGCTCTGGCAGAAAAAGAGGAGGCACGCAGAAAGGCTGCAGAAGCTGCAAAGTCCGCGAACTATTGGGATGAACTATTGAAGGATAAGTACGATGTACAGAAAGTCGAAGAACATACCGCTATGGGAAAAGGGAAAAGAAGCCGCAAACAGGTATCACCTCACCTCTAAATGTTATCATTATTAACCTGTACCTTTTCTCTTTTCCTTTATTTTGTGGTCTGCATTCTTTGCTTCGAGGTTTGGAACAGATGCAATTTTGTCAAGAGGGATTTAAATTTGTTGAGAAGTTACACCATTCATGGAAAAATAGATCTTCTAGACGCTATGCAGAACAGTTGCAACTGCAATTAAATATTAGGAACAGTTTGGCTCAAAGAGATGACATTGACAGCCCTGTGCTTATATGCCCAAATAGGATTGTTGGTGCAACTGATCATTTATTGATAATATATATATCAAAACCATACAATCTAACCATGAAGATAAGCATGCTTGTTGCTTTCTCATTACATGCTTTGAGCCTTTGGCCCTTAGGATGGTTGCTACCTTGTTTGTCACCCAAAATGGATTTGGTTAGCCTGGCCCCACAGCCATGTCTCTAATCTTATGCAACAAATGTGTCAGCAGTTCAGCACCCCAAAGTAAACAGCTGGTACAGATGCCAGTGAACACCAACATGCTGTAGGTGCTTTTAGTTAAAATCACATCGTAATCATCATATTTATTTTCTTTTTTTTTCCTCGAGCAAATGGGTCTCTAGCTGGATTGGTTAGGTGGCCTCAGTAGCACTCCTCAGGTTCTGGGTTCGACTCCCCATGGGGGCAAATTTCAGGACGCTTAAGCGCAGGTCTAAGGCCTGGCCCAGGTCGTTCGTCGTCTCACATGGGCAACAATGCCACTGTGTAAGGGTGGGACAGGGGTTCCGGGGTTTTCTTGACCTTCGTGAGAAGGTCTTCTCTTAGTAAAATGCCTGGGGTCTGTCTTACCCTCCATAGGACAATTTTTTGTTTCCCTCGAGCGGTGCAGGAGAGCTTGTGCTATTTCATTAAGATAGAAGTGCATAACGGGTTCGGTTGCGCCCCAACCCGAGTACAAACTCACCCACCAACCCAAAATAGAAATAAATTACAGGCGCGCCACAAAACACCCAAACTGCGACCGATACTCCACAGCCAAAGCAGCTATGGCCAGAGACCTAGCAAGGAATTCCTGGAGTCTGGAAGCTCCAGCCATGCCCCATAAACTACATTCATATAACACTGTCCGAAGCAATTCTGAAGTGCAAGGCTTTGCATTATCAAGCACGCAGGAATTTCTGTGCTTGCATGCTTCCCAAGCTAACAAGATGATTAGGGAGTTGAGACCTTTGCGCATTTCCTTAGGCACAGATCGGATAGCCATGTTCCACCAGTTGGAAAAATGAACCTCCGCAGATGGGCACTAGAGAGCAGATGCAAAGGCGGATCAAAGGCCAAATCTGCCTAGTGAAAGTGCAGCTGACCAGTAGGTGCTGAATAGTCTCCTCATGATCACATAAATGACTGGCCACTGGGTGAGTCAGGCCTCTCTTACTTAGCGACTATCTTTTCTCCCTCACCCCGTCTACCCACCGGCGCCACGTGTTGCTCCTCCCCCTGCTCTGGATGCAGCTCCCCACTACTCTCTCCACCTCGTGGCCAGGCTTGACACCTGAGAAGTTGTGCTCAACTGCTCGAATCAGCTACTCCTACCTCGCGACAGCCCTCAGCCTCCACCCATCGTGATCACCCTCTGCCTACCTCATCGGCCTCTGCAGGTAGAGGCCCTGCCGAGGTCCTCTCCATCGCTGAGCTGACCTCCCCGTTGAGCTGCCATCTAAGGTCCACTTCGCCACCAGGTCGATTTCTGCTCTAGTGGTTGAGATTAACGACACATGCGCAGAGTTTTTGTGGCCCAACGCCGAGATCCCCTCCAGGCTGCAGCCACGATGCCACAACGGGCTGCAGCGACTGAATCTGTGGGTATGGCTGCTACTCTTTCGGTGACATGCGGGTCCCATCACATGTCAGTGATCATAGAAAAGCATGCCAAAAATTTTATCTCAGCTGTTCTCTACAAAGCTGCTGATGTGAGCAGATGGAAACAAAGCTGCTTTAAATTAGTTTAAGCCATGCCAAACAGGGCCTAAGGTAATGCTTTTGATCTATTGCATGACAGTAAGGCAAAATATAACCATGCTATGTTGTATCTTTCTTGCTGTAACTGTACAGTACAATTAGTTCATTGCCTTCTAATCAATTAAGAGATCTATGAATGTACTTTATGTCTTGTTTGCTAAAGTAATACTTTTAATTTGATTAAATTTTGATTGTATACATTTTCAGTAATGGGTGACTGATGAGCTTTGTTTCTTTTGTCTTGTGTAGATGGCTGCTGCTGATGAGGATGACATTCATGACTTGAGCTCTGAAGATGAGGATTACTCGCTTGATGATGAAGTGTCAGACAATGACACAGGTTTGCAAGGAAATGCTACTGGGAGGAGGGGACAATATTCTAAGAGAAAAATGCGTAAGACAGTTACATTGAGTATGTCACTGTTATTGCTACACAACAAATATTATTTATTTTACACGCCATGCCAAACATCTTTATTAGGTAATGTCGATTTGATTCCATTGATGGAGGGTGAAGGACGTACCTTGAGAGTTCTTGGATTCAATCATGCTCAACGAGCAATGTTCCTACAGACACTCAATAGGTTAGTTACTGATATGCCTTTGGAACCTGTATTGTGGGGGAACGAATACCATGAACTTATAGTTTATGTGCAGATCGGCAGATTTTGACATGTTATTTTCGTAGTGATAGAGCAAGCATGCATAAATTTCTGTTTTATCTGTATCTCTTGCCCATGGATAAATTTTATTCACAGGGTTCTTTTTCTAACAATGTCTGGTTAGTGTTGACAGTTCTATTATCCAACGAACGCATCTAAATCTTTGCCCTGAGAACATTGTTGTGTGCTTGGTATTCTCTAGTTGTACTATAGACCAAAATGAATATGTATCATGTTGTCTTCCGTTGCCAGCAATTTACCCTACCCAACATTGCAGATATGGTTTTCAGAACTATGACTGGAAAGAGTATCTTCCTCGTCTTAAAGGCAAAAGTGTTGAGGAAATTCAGAGGTACGTGAGAATGTGCTCTCCATGTTATTTGATCCAATTGTAACTTAGGTGCACATTATCTACAATGTTTTACACTTTGTTCATTAGATCTGAACCTCCAAGGTATATAGATAATAAACTCGAGCTTGTGCCCAGTTTAAGAAATCAGTAACAGGAAGTTCTTACTCCTTTTTATCGAGCACGAAGCTATTTTGGTAGTGGAAGTAAGCATGTAAGAAATCGGAACAACTGCACATCATGATATATTGTAAATCTTGATAGCTAGCATGTGCACAACTGCACATCATGTTTTATGAGGAAAAGATGTGATATCATCACATAGGATGCCAAATGAAGCCAATTGTCACCAAAGGCAGACTATGTCTGATAGTAGCAAATGAAGTCAACACACAACATTCACAAGACTATCTCTGGATTGCTAGTAGCTTAGCCTCAGTGCTAGAGTCTGATTGCCTGGCATAGTGGTCTGTGTTAGACTAACACATACATCATGCTAAGTATTGTGTGTTTCCAAGAAAACTGCACAGGCTAATGATTGATTGACAATAGGGTTACTTAGTTCAAAATCTTGCAAGCTTGAAGATGAAGTAACTCATGAACTTGGAACAAGCATCAGGATGATGTCCCTCTCATATAGCTCGAGCATTGCTATTTCCATGTAGAACCTGCAAGAATACTCTATGCTTTAGCATGCACCTAATTTTACCAACGGATAGGTAGGTTCCGAGGTTCGTATAGACCCTAATAAAGTTAAGAGGCCTCTTCTGTAATTAATAAATGGACCCGGTGAAACACCAAATAAACCAACCTTTACATGCACTAAGTCAATCCTTTTTTAGTCCTGAAACTGATTTCTTGCAATATCTTTCATACAGTCTACTTATTTATAAATGTTCTCGCAGATACGCTGAACTTGTCATGGCCCATCTTGTTGAAGATATTAATGATTCAGACTATTTTTCAGGTAAATGGATCTTAGTGCTGACCTACTACCATTTCTACTCCATCTACATTCTTATCGTCTATACGCATGAATGCAGATGGTGTACCAAAGGAAGGGATGCGTGTTGATGATGTACTTGTCAGGATAGCAAACATATCCCTTATTGAGGAGAAGGTACATGTAGCTTTCAGTTGGCATTGCCATGCCTTGAAACATCAATGAATCTTACGAGAACCCAATGCGATGATGCTTCATAGAAATATGATTGTGCTATGGGCACTGTATACTTCCGCACGTGATGCGCAACCAATGCCTAACTGAACTTCTGTGGTTTAACTTTTAATTGAACTTGTGTATTTTACTGTTCTTTTGGAGTCGGACTATTCTTCTTTTTATATCATAATTTGGAAGCGTGTTATATGTACAGTTTCATAGATCCTTATAGAGTTTCATTGATAGAAGTACTTTGTTGTGTAATTTACATATCAATGATGCAACCAGTAGTCTAATATTGCCCTGCCTCTGGTTCCAGGTGGCTGTCATGGCACAAGGAAAAATCACAAACCTCTTTCCTAATTACTTGCTATGTGAGTTCCAAGGCTTATCTGGTGGAAGAATATGGAAAGCAGATCATGATTTACTGTTACTTAAAGGGATACTAAAGTATGTTTCTGTTGACTTTTCACTTTGTTACAGTAAACCTTACAAATTTATCTCTTCATGTAATTAGCCTAGTGTCTGGAATAAATTTTACGGCGAAAATACTCTCGAACACAGTGGCTAAAGTACTTTAAAGCCTGATAATTTTACTTTGCTTCTGTTCAGTGGGTGTGGCTTTGCAATGACTTGGCTTGAGGTGTTAGGGTCACTTGAGAGTTGAGACCTGTGGGTTATCAGTAGTTCAGCAGGTTGTATTTTTAATTTTTAGTGTGGTGGTGGCGGGTACTATAGGCAAAGGGGGTGGCATGGTAGGGGGTGTACTGAAAGAGCATGTAGGGAACCTAGGGAATATGTAGGGTCTCCATGCTTCTTGGTCTCAGTGGGCCTACTGGACATAGCAGTTAGGGTTTTCCTAACAGGCATCCTCTCAAATAGCTTCCAGGTGGTGCCTAGGTGTCCGCCTAGTCCCTAGTGGTTTTTGAGTCATTGTGTCGAGGAATACTGTTTAATTAAATCAAACAATTCAGCTTTTCTTGAATGGAAGAAAGCAAACTGAAGAATCACGTAGAAACCAGATGAGCTCCACAATTGATATTTAACTTCACTTTTTTTTATCTCCACATATCAAAAGATTCTTCTGACAGCTTAAAGAGAGCTGTTCTTGTAGAGTGCTTGTAAAGCTGCAGGGTTTTAAGGACTAAACTGCGAATATTTGGTCCGCATTGAAACAGAATATGGCTTGGGAAATAATAGATATGGAGAGGGAAATCTTGTGTGCATTTATAGGCAAGGATCGCCTAGGGTTTGAGAAACAATACCAACCGAAAGAGATCCTTGCCTAATCCATATCCATCTATACATCCCTTGGAAGGGGAGGCGCATGCTGAGGCCGGCACGGCCTTCTACCCTTGGCCCATAGGGTCGGCCTAATATACTCGCTAACGCGCATTTTTAATATTTTTAATTGCATTTGTCTATTAAGATCACCTTGCATGTATTTTCCTTATAGCTAGTGCATTCTTCCAATTTTGTTTGCCTTTATGCTGTAGTAAAGTCCCTATTTGAGGTATTAACATAATGGATTTGTTTTCCCTTCATTAGGCATGGATATGCGAGGTGGCAGTATATATCCGATGACCGAGAGAATGGGCTTTTTGAGGCTGCACGATGTGAGCTGAGTCTCCCTCCCGTAAGAGAAATAATGGGCACTCAACCAAACAATGAGGAAAATGTTAGTATGCGCTCACTATGTCTTGTAATTTCAAAGTGACATGACTCATTGCATTTCTGTTTTTTTGTCAATTCTTTTTCCAGGGAAATCTGGATGGTGCGCAGGATGGCCAGGTGAACTTGGCAAACATTGCTCATTACAAGGAGATCCAGAGAAAGATAGTTGAGTTTTTGAGAAAGAGATATCATATCCTAGAGAGATGCTTGGATCTGGAATATGCTGTGGTATGGCAGGATTTTCCCTTAACATGCATCCAAACTCCCATGGGAGCAGACACTAGGTGTTCTTCTAGTATCTTTGTTAAGGCATACCTCTTTGTCTTTTTGGCAGATAAAGTCAAATACTCCTGTTCCTGATGATATTGCTGAACAAGGTGTTCCAGCAGGAAATGCTCCAGCTGTTCGAGATATCAGTGAATTGTTGGTGGAATTGCAAGAATTGCAAAATCTTGTGCCAATTTGTAAGTGGCCTCTGATTCCCTACGTGTTTGGTTCGCTTCATCTATGCTTGGTGAGAGATAATGCTTGTGCGTGAATCGCCATTTAAATCCAGCCATGCATGGCTGTTGCCCTACGTACTCTGCCATCTCTGATGATGTGATGTGTGACATTACTTCTGAGTTTCTTGTGATAACTGGGATCTTTGGTTCCCCAGCTACCAGCGAAGTGGCTTCTGATGGCACAGGTGGTCAGTCACAAGTACCCTATCTTTACAATAAGGTGCGTAAGGGATCCATTTTACATTAGTCACGAGCACTGGTTTATTTTCCTCGGTTTAACCCGTGTATGTGTATGCTCTGCAGATGTGTGGCGTGCTTGAAGACAGCGCCCCTTCTGCGCTCAATTCATTCTTTGGTGTCAAGTCCGCGTCATCCAATTTGGCCAATAGCCTCCATCAATTTGAAACTTTGTGCGAGGGTGTTGTTCAGGCCCTGCAACCCCAACAGAATGGCACTGCCAGTGCCGTCAAAGAGGAAGCTGTAGACGCGGATCCCAAAGAAGCTGCTGCACCTTCGCAAGATCCAGGCCCCGAGGCAGTCAATGGCGAGGCTTCGGCCGCCAAGCCCAAGCCGGAGATGATGGAAATCGACAGTTGATGTGTGGGTGGCAGAGTGATAGGAAAGTGAACTTCCGTTAAAATCTACTTTATGATTAGTGGTTAGGATGTACCATACCTTGTAACATCAAGTAAAGCAACCCCCCAAGACATCTCAAACCTTATGCCTGAATGCCTGATAGTTATTACTGCTAATGTGTAGTAGTACAGTACTCTCGAACAGTTCTGCTAAATGCCAAGTTATCCGGTTTTGTTTTGCTTGTGTGTTTTCACTTATTACATGCGCTTGACGTGCCATTTCGGATAGCTACGCGGTGCCAATCATAGACTAATCAGCGAGCATGGCTAGTTGTTAATGTACCCGTCCGACATCTGGCCCTGTGGGCCCACCCAAGATGCCAGGATCTTGAGAAAAAGAGACATTTCTTTTTTATGGATCATCATTGCCCAACCTGGACCGGTGGCCACGTTGATTCGCTGGTCCTCGTCGAGGTTAATACACTGCAGTAGTTTCCGTGGGCCTGTGACAGCGCCAGCGCGAGCGGGAGGAGCGAGGCCTGGTTGGGACCCCGCCCGCCCACTCGTCCTGCAGCGATGGAAGTAGAAGCGGCGGCGGAGCGCGGGCGCCGGCTGCCGTGGCGCCTCACGGTGGCGGTGCAGGCCGCGCTGTGCGTGGCGCTCTACGCGGCCTTCAGCCTCGGCGAGCCGCAGCTCTTCCCGCGGGCCGGTGGCGGTGGCGGGGTGGACGCGCTCGGCCGCGGCGCGCGCGGTGGGGGCGGCGTCGCCTTCCTCAGCGTTGCCGGCGGCGAGCGGACGCCCGCCGAGCAGGCGCGGCTACTGAGACAGGTGCGTGCGCTTCTGTTCCACTTCCACGTCCTCCACGATCCGATCCCCCTTGGCGTCTTGTTTGGGCTCGCCGTGTTCTTCTTCGTCCTGTGTGGCGAATTGGCATTGTCGCATGCTCGCATTGCTTCGTTTAGCGATGCGTTTTTTCTTTATCACGGTAGATTGGATGGTACTCGCCAGTCTAATATGCCAGTTAGGAAGAATGGTAATCTAAGCTCCAAACATTGGGAATGGTTGATTCATGGTTTGTCGGACCAATGGAAGCCATTGTTTCGTTAAGTATTTGCTCATCCAGTTGCTTGGCCGTGTATATACGAGCACAATCTTCCGCTTCTAACCGGCGATGCGTCCACACTGATTTGCATTTGGGCATTTGCAGATCTAAGATTGGAGAGCCTTGGCTCTGGGCCTAACCTACCCTGTGATGACGGCACATGCAGCATGCACCCTTTGTCCTTTTCTGATGTGGCGCATGTGCCAGTGCGCCTCCTGATCATGCTCATCTGCAACCCACGCTGGGTTCTGAATTGAGCTGTTGTATTCTATTCCCACGCCACCTTATGTATTGGTTAACGCCATAGCGTAGTGTGTCAGTTTGTGTTCGTATAGTTAACTGAACTTAGTGAGTAGTTGGATCTGCTTTGTCACTTGCCTGTTTTGGTGTTTTTTTTTTTCTGATGATGCCGAATTAAGTGGTGTGAAACTTTTGCCTGGTGTCTGCTTGAAGAAATTGCACGGAAGTCGTATGCGTATCTGATCAAGACTTGCTATTCTGATTAAACTTATTTCTGATGAAGATGGAGGCTATTGCAAAGTTTTATGAAGTCAAGTTCGTGCTGGATATTGCTCAGTCTGGAGAGAATGACCCACTTTGGCAAAATGTAAGTAACTTACACTGATGAGATCTGACCCAATATGGCAGTTATGGTTTTTTTTTTCTTTTGTTGCGATTGAATGAAAGATTAAGTTCTTGTGTCCTTTTTCTCTTTTAGGGCTCCATGTACTTCCAAGCCCTGAATATCCCCTGGTAAACTAGTGGCTCCTAGTCCTACAATTTACAGCCATTTCTAGTGTCCATTATGAAATCAGCAACATTGGTTCTCCTTCAGGTATTCCACCACATCATCACATGGGCAGATAGTCGGTAACTTTGTGAAGAAAGTGAGTATGCCACACGATCAGATTCTAGATATTGTTGGTTTGGACACTGGGGCTCTGCAGGTATATATTACACCTTGAGTAGCTTTGAGTTTCTTTTGGCATCATGTCTGTCTGATAATCAGAAGCATATCACGTTAGATATATGCTAATTTCTATAGATTCTTGGACACTAATTTTTCATGTTTCTTACAAGGAACCTTTACATGATGGCAAAATAAGCACTTCATATAGGGAGCAAACTAAATGGTTGGAGCAGTCACTAGCGCTGACGAATGGTAATTGGTAAGCCTGTACTACCAGTTATCCCTGTCCATTATGCACTATTTTCGGAGAAACAAATATTTCAGTGTGTTGAGGTATTGTTTGTAGCAATAATGGTTCACATTATTTTTTGTTTAAGACAGGAAAATGGTTGTTGGATATGATCCATTAGTTGTTTGCAATGAGGCGGAGATACCAGAAACAGCAAAGTTCTATGTGCCCTTTCAGCACATTTTTGCAGAATATGAAGTGGTAACTTTTCTTGTGTTTGATGAACTTTTTTCCTTTCTCAAACTAACAATTGCTATAACTTGGCTCACTTATACAATCCAGAACACATATATAAGCACGGGTGGGTTTTGTGGGTACTTCCACCGTGACAATTCAATGATGTACATTAGACATCCCAGCCTTGGTGGTGACCAAACAGGTGTAGATAGTTTCTTCTTGTACAGAGCTACGCCCCTAGAGATGGTGAGTTCACGCTTTTATGCTGATGCTTGTGCCCAATACCAATACGAAATATTTGGATTTCCATGTAACTTTGATTTGGCAATGGTGGCAGGAGTCAATATTGATAAACGTAGAAGGCAAGGTGGTTCAGAGATCTGTTGTTCGCCAGCATGGAACGGGAGCCTTGTGAAGCTTACAGAACCGTATGAATCTGTATTGAAATCATTTAAACTGTATTGGTTCATCCACACTTCTGGTTTTCCTTTTTGTTTTAGCATATTGAGTTTGGCTCCTACGGCAAATAAGCAGCCCTTTTATAATAGGCAAACGAAGGGTTCCACGATCTAGTGCAGGGTTGCCCAAGAAGAGCAGTGAATAAATTTCTCTCTGTCGGTGCTATAGCAGTTCCGTGGGCCTGTGGGAGCATGACTTGTGTGAATTCCAAGGAGAAAAATTCAGAATTTGGCTCTTAAGTTGAAATCCTTTCAGATATCTAATTCGTATGACTATAGGAATTTGACACCAAGACATCTGAATTATTTTCTCTTTTCATTTTCTTTTCTTTTCCTTTTCCAACTCGCTTTAATGGACACCCTTGGCCTTGCCTTTCTTTCGTCCTCCTGCTCCACCCGTCGGCTCCCAGAGATGACTCGGCCTGCACCACATATGAGGAAAACTGAACTTAACCATTATTGTAGACAGCAATAGCATAAAAAAAGCATATAGTGATATTTCAATTATGTGAGGGAAAAATAACAGTATCTGTATGTAGAATAAAAAAAAACTAACAGAGCACACATCACTATAGATGGCCAAATGGGCCGCCCAGCCCAACACGGCCCGAGCCCGACGCGGCCCAGCCCGATGTGGCCCAGCCCGACGCGGCCCGACGCCACTTTCGTGCCGTGCTGGGCGGCACTACGTGCCGTGGGTGTAGCCCACGCACGACACGCCAAGCTCCCGGCAGTGCCTGGGCGGCACGATGGTCCGGCGTGCCGTGCCAGCCCAGGGCACGAAAATTCAAAAACAACAGTTTTGAACACCAAAACACAAACATTTCATTTCAACTACAGAAGCATCATAGGCAGTTTAATTGCAACACCAAAACAGAATGTAAAGAGTGGAACACACCAGAATTCAAAAGAGTTCAAAATTTATGGACCTGTTTGATGTGCTGCCTCATTAAAAACCTTTGTAGGTAAAAACTCACACCTCGTGAGAAAACCCTACAAAGGAAAAGAGTACAACCAGCTCTAGAAGTTCATTGTTCATTTGTTCATACAATAGTCTTAAGACCATTACATCACAAATCAATCAAGATACAGGTTCTCAAAAGCCTCTTCGAGGTCAGGATCCTCGATGTCATGCTGCAGTCTTGCATCAGCTTGCTCCCAGTCCTTGGTCAAGGCTAGCATCTCCACCATCTCAGGGGTTAGACGCCGTTGCCGCTCCTCAATTATCCTGCCTGTGGTACTAAATGCAGACTCAGAAGAAATTGTAGAGACAGGCACAGTCATAACATCTTTAGCTAATATAGACAGAACAGAATAGGATATCTTATACTCTTGCCACCAGGTTAAGACATCGAAGTCATCATCAAACTGGGTGACAGTGTCACTATCCAGGTAGGCAGTAAATTCAGAAGTAGCAGCAGGAAGAGGGGTAGAGGTAGTACCAGAACTCATTTGTGACAGTAAAGCGGTATGGGATGTTCTTCTTCCAAGGTTGGAAGCACTAGTCATTGGTGACATATCAATACCAGAAGGAGCAGATGGAGAAGCAAAGATCTTACCCCAAGCTGTCTTCTTACCTGCAGTAGGGCCTGGCTGGGAAGGCCTTTGAGTCCTCACAGAACAACCATACTTTATTTCATACTTTGAAAACAAGGTAGCTAACTCATCTCTCACATCAGACAAGTAAGTAGAGTAATCCTTACCATTGAGCGGAGCTAAAAGACGGAGACAGTTGCTAAAACCCTGCATCTTAGCCCTATGACCCAGTATGAAAGCAAAGCAATAAAGCATAGGTATGTCACACCAATAGTCTAGGAACTTTTGTTTCATAGGAGCAACAATGCGTCTAAAATCAGTCTCAAAATCAGGATCATGCTCAAAAGTGTTTAAATTACCAGCTATTTCAAGAACATGATGTAAAGCCAATGGAGATGTTGAATAATAAACACCAGAAAGAACAACAGTAGAAATATAGAATTGTTCAAGAAAACTTAAGATCTTTTCAGCAACATACCAGTGGTGATCATCAAGGAGTGGTCATCCATCAACTAAAGGATGGTTAGTTGTAATAAAAACAGAGAATGTTGCTTTATGAGGCATGAGATGCTTCAGCATTAGATAGGTTGAATTCCATCTAACATCCATGTCTAGCCCAAACTTGCGAGGGCGGGTGTTTGTAGAAATGCAAAATGACTTGTATGCAGCAATGCGTTTGTTAGATGCATTGAGAAATGAAATTGCAGTTCTAAAGGCAGACAGAGCAGGTTTGAACACAGCAAGGCCAAATTGCACAATAAGATTAATGATATGACAAGCACAACGCTGATGCATCATCAAACTACCAACATAACCAGACATCAAAGGAGTCAATGTTTCCATTGCTTTAACATTGGCAGATGCATTGTCTAATGTAATAGCAAAAATTTTATCAGTTAAACCATAATCAGCATTAACATCAGCAACACGCTCAGCAATATTAGAAGCATTATGAGAAACATCAATCAAACGCATGCCAATGATTCTCTTCTCTAATTGCCAATCAACATTCACATAATGAGCAACCACACTAAGATAATCTTCCTTGGCATTTCCAGACCATATATCAGATGTTAAAGCAACACATGAAACAGACTTGAAACACTAAACAAGATTATCACGACGACCATTAAAATACTTCACAAAGTCTCTGGTAGTGGTTTGCCTAGAGACAATGCTGAATCTGGGGTTATGTGCAACCTTAATGTACTCCTCAAAGGCCTCACTCTCACCAATAGACAAAGGAAGATCAAGTCTAGCAATCAACCTACACAACTGAGTACGAGCAACCTCGGCATTGTACTCCCAAAGATGCACACTACCATCAGGTTGAACTTAAGCTGGGACTGAGACTTGGATTTAGCTTTACGAGCCAAAAGAGTAGGGCATCTGGGAATGTGTCTAAGCAAATGACCAGTACCACCAGTAGATTGACCAGAGTATACGTGACCGCAATGCTTGCACCGAGCTGCAACACGTACCTTCTTGCCGTTCGGATACTCGAAGATCTCATCGAAGTCTAACCAAGCTTTAGATCTCCTCTTCCCGGACCCCACCTCCGTACCGGCCGTGCTCACGGTCTGGGATTGGTCAGCTGGAGATTCGCTTGGAAGTGGGGTTGGGGCTTCGCCTGCAGCGGCACCAGCACCATCACCAACCTCGATGGGAGCACTGCTGCTGCCCAACAGCTCAGCGACACCCAAGTCATCCTCGTCGTCTCCCGGAACACCCATCAATCGACACTCTTCGTTGAAGGTCATATCCATCACGGCCTCCGGTTCCTCACGGCGTGCGCCGCATTCGCACGGTGCTATGCACCAGCCAACGACCTGCGGAAAAAATAAACAAGAACAAATAAATAAGAGGACGAGGAAGATGAAGCGAGGAAGAAGAAAAACAGTAGTTAAGAGAGACGTACCTGCAACGCCGGAGCCCCGAGATGGCCGTGGATGCCAAAGAAGGTGAAGAAGGGGAAGATGGCGTAGATCCGGCGACCAGAGAGAAGGAGGAGGGGCGACGATGAGAACCCGCGGGTCAAAGTCGTCGAGGCACCGCACCGGCTCGGCCAAAGCCCCAAGCCAAGGTGGCTAGGGTTTCGACCGGAGTTGCCGGCGGCGTAAATCCGGAGGACCGCGACGGCGAGAATCCGCGCGTCGAGGTCGTCGAGGCGAGATGAGGAGAGGAGGTGGAGACTGGATAGGCGGAGACGAGGAGGTGCGGCGCGAGGGAGAGAAAGGAAAGAGCTAGGGTTCGGGATGGGGAAGGCAGCAGCGCGTCGCCTTATATATGACGCGGGCCAAGCGGGCTGTCGGGCCTGGGCCATCACGTCGGGCCACCTCGGGCCGGCCTCGGCCGTGCCATGCTGGGCCAACACGTTGGGTCGAGGAGGCAGCCCAGGCCCGGCACTACATACGGGCCGTGCCGGCCCAGGCCCAAAAATCTCGTGCCGTGCTGGGCTTGGACCGGGCCAAAATCTCGTGCTGTCGGGCGGCCCATGGGCCTCAGGCCTTTTGGCCATCTATACACATCACAAGTGGAACCAGAGCGAAGCACACGACTTGCTGTGAGCGCGTGCAGTAGTCAATAGCTCGTCGGCTCCACCAGCAGCTATGGCAGAAGCCCGCTCTCCGCCCGCTCCGGCCACTCGGAGAGCGAGTGAGCGACAGCTCCACCAGCAGCAACGCCGACGAGTTCTGCGTCGACGCGTTCCCGAGGCTGCGGCAAGTGTTCATGCTCACCAACACGCTCGGAGATGCTGGAAGGTGGTGCGTCCATGTATCTATCCCCTGATGTGTCCTTCCATGCGTTCCTCGCGGACACGGAGCCACTCGGGAGGCAGGGATTGCCGGAGCTCGTCGGAGCCCACGGCGTGCGTGCGTGTTGTTGAGCACGAACACCTGGCGCAGCCCCGGGAACGCGAGCGCCGCGGCGTTCTCCTCCAGCACGGTCGGAGAAGTTGGGGGCGGCGCCGACGCCCACGGAGGAAGGCCGATTCGAGGTTGCGTTGCGGATGGGGATGGCGTTGAACGCCGGGTTGGCCTCGGCCGCGGAGGGCGCCTGTGAGGAACTGCGGAGCCGTCGCCTGGCGCCGCATGGTCGCCGGGGAGGTTTGAGATTTAGGGTTTGGGGTTTTTCGATTTGGAATGGAGCGGCGGCAGTGGTTCAGGGAAAGCGAGAAACGTTCGGGTGCTCCCAATCATCGACGTGTACCTGATATCTGGACTATGGTATGGATCCGTTGGTGTTTGACAAGATGCCATGGAGGCAAAGTGCATTCAGTTGTGGCTATTCACCTCTGGTTTAAGAGAAGCATGCCATCTTGCTTCGAAAGTGCACGTGGAATTCTTCTCTTGCGGAGCCATGCTGCTCTGTTTACTTTTGGAGCCCGGGGTGCGGCCGTGCAGCGTGGAATAAAGCACGCACACGGCCGGCGGCCGTGCTGCTGCTGCTGCCGTTGGAAATGGAAATCTAGCCAGCATACTTCCCGCCCATCCGACCACAGTATGCCTCCGAATTCGTCGAGACAGCACGTGCTCGATGCCTCCGTGCCAGCCCCTCGCTGAAGCTTAAGCTAAGCTGCCCACATCGTTACATCCATCATTGCCGAGCCCCGGTTGGACTCCGGCGGCGGCTACGGCAACTGGCAACTGTGCTTTGGGACAAAGGGACAGCGCGTGGGCGCGGCGTTCGTGCGTGCGCTCCCACTACGCGTGCGTTGCAGATGCCTCAGAACGGCGAGGTGGACCCCTGCGCCGGGCTCTTGATGGGCTACTCCCGCCGCATGCTGAGCACCCACACGTCTCCCCCGTCGTCGTCCTCGGCGATGGCGACGAAGACGAAGGCTCGTCGCCGCGGGCTCCGACGAGCTCCGGCAATCCCTGCCTCCCGAGTGGCTCCGTTTCCGCGAGGAGCGCATGGAGATACATGGACGCGTCCTGGGCGCCCGTCGTGTCGCGGCTTGAAGCGACGGAGCTCGCTGAGCGCTTTCTACGCGGCGTTTGAGAACGCGTGCAGCGAGCAGAGGTGCTCGAAGGTGCCCAACCCGGCGCTCCGACTCCGAGGCGTTCTCCGGGAGGCCGTGTCGGCGTACGTCGTGCCGGCGTATCGCCGGTGTTTGGAGGACCAACCACCCGGAGGTTGAAGCGCCGCCGGAAGGCACCGTGGTGGAGGTGGAGTAGCTGCCGTCAGACTTGTTTGAAGGACAGAAGATGATGGGATGGAATGTTCAGTAGGCAGCAGCTGAACTCGCGTCAACAGCCTCGTATAGCGAAACAGAGCGACCTCTGTTTTTTTTTTCAGAGAAATCGACTGACTTTTTTAGTTTCTTTGGTCTGCAGAGAAAGAAAGAAAAAATGACAATACACTGAAGAGTTTGCATTCTTCTTTGCCGATCCTTTGTTCACCTTTTTCCTTAATGAAACAGAAACGTAAGATTGTCCATCAACATGACAGACAACTAGATATGCAGCTAGATAAACACAGCTCTATAAAACAACATCAATCACGTAAATTGGATCTTCCTAAAAAAATGCATTATAAATTGGGAAGCCACCACATGAATTCCATCGGAAGCTTCATACTACAATAATAATTCAACAGCGACCACATATTTTTTTTTTATTATGAAATCTCCAAGCCCATAATATAAAGAAGTGTGACTATTAGCTTCAAGGCCGCTGCTGGTTGAGAAAGGGTGTCCTAGGACAAAACCAGGCATATGGTGTCCATCTAGCCTCACCTTGTTTGAGCTTATTCAGGTATGGTATTTCTTTCAAGACACCACCAGAGTCCAAACTGAACACAGTTATCCAATAGCTGATGCAGCAGTTGTAGTCGAGTCTGCCCGCGTAGTAGACACAGTTCCTCTTGATCGCGGGGAACTCCTTTGCAGATAGCGCAAACGTGTGCCCACGGGCGCTCAAGAAGAGCGAGTACTCACCAAGTTCCACCACCCTCTCGCGGAGCACCACACGCGAGAAAGGGTCAGTCTCACATGTCCACTCCGGCTTGTAGACCTCAGCCCACGACGGGTGGCCCGAACCCCGCGAGCGCAGCACCACGAGCAACAGGTCGCCATTGCAGGAAACAAGATGCACGCTACCAACTGGATGGAACCTGTCGCACGTGCAGAGCTCGTTAGCTACGTGCACAACATTGAAGATACGGGTGCACTTTGGAGGAAGATGAGTCGCCGTGTCGAGATCACAGATGATAATGTTCTTCAATTGGTCCATGTAGTACGCTTTTCCTCCATGGAATGTCACGGCCACAATCCTGGTGTGACCGCGCTCATACGTCATGGTCTAATCGTCTTCTCCGGGGCGCCAGGTGAGGGCCGCCTCCCCGTCCGGCTTGAGCTGGGTAGCAATGGCGACCCAGCTCGACGACGTTAGCGGGTCGCCGGAGATGAACACTCGACTGAGTGGGCTCAGGCACGGGAGAGGGACCTCGGCGTTGGTGAGAGGATCCCATAGCACGAGCCTCGTCGGAGACCTCTCGTCGTCGACCAGGGCGAGCCAGCCGAAGGACGTGCCGCAGCAGTATTGGGGGAGGCTGGCCGGAGGAGCGCCGCCGACGAGCTTTAGCGCGGAGAGGCGAGGGAGGCGGAGGGAGTAGCCGCTGATTGGTGCCAATCCGTTGGAATACGTGTCGCCGGCGAGGACCCATGGGCGGAACGCGGCAGGGGAAGAGGTGGAAGCTCGCCAGTGGGTGCAGACCTGACGCAGGGCATCGTCATGCGAACAAGGTAATTAAAGGGATCTTTTCTTCATGTTTTTGGAGACAAGGGAAGGCGGAAGAGATTAGTATGGATCCGGCCAGTATTTAATTATGAACACTTGGCAGACGATGGATGATGAACACTCGTATTGTGCATGGACATTAGCATTTGAACTGAAAGTTTCTGAATTCAACCCACAGAAAATTGGCGAAATCTTGCGCAATCCGGACTCTGTTTCTGACACAGCAAGCAAGCACATTAGCATTTGAACTGAAAGTTTCTGAATTCAACTCACAGAAAACAGGCAAAATCTTGCGCAATCCGGACTCTGTTTCTGACACAGCAAGCAAGCTGCCATGGAACACGTCTTCTAGCCTTCAAACAAGTCCGACAGCTGCTCCTCCAGCTCCTCCGCAGAGCGCCCGGCGGCGACTTGCACCTCCGGATGGTTCTCCAGGTACCGACGGTACGCCGGCACGACGTTCTCCGACACGGTTTTCCGGAGCATGCTTCGGAGCGTGGGGTTAGGCACCTTCCACCATCTCTGAGCGCTGCAGGCGTTCTCCAGCGCCGTGTAGAACGCGCCCAGCCGGTTGGTCCGGCGCCACCGGAGGACGGCGGCGGACGGCTTCGCGTCGTCCAAGCGCGACGCGACGGGCGCCCACGACGCATCCATGTAGCTCTTGATGTACCTTTCCATGCGCTCCTCGCGTACACGGACCCACCCCGGCGGAAGGAACAGCTTGAGGTCGGAGCGCACGGCGCGGCGGACGACGGCGAGCGTGTTGTTGAGCATGAACACCTGCCGCAGCCCCGGGAAGGCGAGCGCGGCGGACTTGTCCTCCAGCACGGCTTCCAGGCACGAGATGAACTCGGCCACCAGGCCCAAGCGCACCCCTCCCTCCTCGACGCCTGGCGCCAGCGGCGGCGCGTCGTCGCCGTCGCCAAGGACTAAGCAGAGGGAGATGCGGTTGCGCAGCATGCAGCGGAAGTATCCCATCCAGAAGCCGATGCACGGGTGCACCTCGCCGCCCTGCGGCATCCGCCATGGGTAGTGCGAGCGAATGAACGTCCTGAGGTCGCGGCAGCAGCTCCGGGCGGCGTCCACCACGGCGGCGAGCGTCTCCTCGGCGGCCGCCGAGACGGGGTGGGAGGGACCCCAGGAGAACATCCTCCCCAAGACGGGGAACGCCTCCGAGACCGGGACGTAGACGTCGAGCGATGTGAGCAGCTTGGACGGAGAGCTCTCGAGCGCCGCGACGGCGCCAGCCAGTTTCAGCATCGCGCCGGCGCTCGCTGCCGCGAGCTCCCCCAGAGCCTCCACCTGGTTGACCGTGAGCTCCCGGTGATGGAGGCGGAAGACGCGCTCCATGGTGCTCAGCGCCTGCGCCCAAGCCCTGACCCTCCTCCCAACTTCCCGGCGCGGGAGGGTCTCGCCGCCCCTGCCAGAGGCAGACGCGTCCATGTCCAGAACCCAGCCGACGCCGAACCCGGAGAGCCAGCGAGACAGTGATTCAGCGCGCGCAACGGCATCGACCGGAGAGGAGAAGGCCGGGAGGAGGGCGAGCATGCGCTGCTGGTGCCTGCTGTCGATGTCGTCGAGCACGCAGGTGGACGACTCCGTGAGGAGGACGGTGCGGTCGAGGCCACCGCGGACGGAGGAGGAGGGCCTGGTCGGGTACGGGTCGGGGCAGAACTCGTCGGAGTCGCTGCTGCTGTAGCCGTCGCTCTCCGATGGTCCGGAGAGGACGGAGACAGGGCTGCTGCCACCGCTGCTGCTGCTGCAGTCGCAGCGGCCGTAGGCGACGACGTCCTCGATGTTGACGCGCAGGTACATGGCGGTGACGGTGCTCGCCGGCCTCGGCCTGGAAGAACCGTGTTAGCTGCCGCCGACGAGCTATTGGCTGGTCCGCTGGTGATGTAGCCGTTCTCTGCTTGCTTTGCTCTGGACTCTGGTTCCTCCCCGCTGGTTCTGTCTGTCCGGATTGAAAAAAAATGAGGGGGTTGACAAGTCTACTAGACGCCAAGGAAATGATGATGATAATGGCATAGATGTCGAATTTTCTACGGACTTTTCTTTTGGAGAAAGCTAAAGCTCACCTTTATATAGTTGCTGTAGTAAAGTTTTGCAAACTAGTTTCTCGAACAAAACAGGGCCAAAGTGTAACATTAGAGGCCATAAAAAAGTCAAAACCATGACTTAATTACATCTTGAAAAAAATAGTGCTACAAAAATGAGTTAGCGGTGAGGAGTAGGTCCCAAATTATTATTGTTCAAGAAATTAAACATTAGTGAGAAATTTAGACTTTTATAAGAAAAAAAAAAGCACGTGGAGGTGACTCAGGGTGAAGGCGGCTAAGGGAAGAAGCAAAGTCGTGGACATAGCGAGCAACTTCTACATTATCTAAATAAAGCCGTTCCTTTCAGTTGTCAACTGTTTCTCGCTTGCGGTCTCCAGGTACAAATAATTGCGCAGCCCTCTTGGGTAAAGGGGGTGTTTAGATTGGGAAAGATTCTCCGAAAAAACACTATAGATTAAAAAAAATACTATAGATGAATAGTGTTATGTGAGTGGAAGGGATAGAATGAATAGTGAAAAGTTAGATGAATAGTGTTTTTTTAGGACAAGGTAGGTGAAACTAAACGCACACTAAATCCAACCTCAAGCCCTACACCAGTTGTTGTTTCTAGTCCTATCAAGATACAACTAGTCAGATAGGCGTGCCATGCGCGCCCAAAAAAAAATGTAAAGTAACAGAAAATATTAATTCAAAGTTATTTTTGTTATTGTTCTAAAAAAATTATGTCATGTATCAAATTATATAATAAATTGGACTATAAAGATATACTTAAAATTATTTATGTTTGGTACAATAGTCTTGTAGGACCAAACGATAGGTAGTATTGTTTAATGGCGGGTAGTATTGTAGTACGTAACGATAGGTGTTTTTTTTATGGACATTATGGATTTATGAGGTCGAATAGTGAGATTAAGATGTTATGATATTTTTATTTTTGAGTTTGATGTAATACAATCACTTAGTTAGATGGTAGGTATTTTTAATGATCCGAAATTCGTAATCCATATATTAGAAACCAAATATTGGGAAGATGTTTCTTTCTTTAGAAGAAAACAGACTTAGGTCTGGAGGGGAAAAAAGGCAGGTAGTATTGTTTAATGGCAGGTGGTATTGTAGTACTAACGATAGGTAGTTTTTTTTATGGGTATTATGGATTTATGAGGTCGAACAGTAAGATTAAGATGTTATGGTATTTTATTTTTAAGTTTGGTTTGATACAATAATTTAGTTAGATGGTAGGTATTTTTAACGATTCAAAATTCTTAATCCATATATTAAAAACCAAATATTGGCAAGTTGTTTTTTAAGAAGTAAACGGACTTCCAAACAGTACCGTACCGTACTAAACAGTATTGTACAGTAGTGCACAGTCTGCACAGCACTGCACAGTGCTCTGGTGGGGCCCACGTGGGGCCAAGACTCACGGCAGCGCGCCAATTCTCAGCACGTTAGTAGTAGTAGTAATAATTTGGTGAACGAGGAACGAAGGGGGTTGACAAGTCTACTACTACTAGAGGACTCCAAAGGAAATGATGATGATAATGGCATAGATGTGTGGAAAATCATGACGCAGGGCAGCCCTGTCAGCAGTGTCCGCTTTGGCTGAGTCCACGTGCTTCTTTTTTTAAAAAAAGAAACTGCTGACAAAAAAAAAAACACATGATAGGCTGAGTCTACATGCTTCTTTTTCTAAAAAAAAAAACTAACCAACGATACACATGATATCCAGCGGTAACGATATGCATATTTCAGGTCATACATACTGATGACATCTGGATCAACAAGCAAAAATCCATCACTGACCAGGCCATCACATAGCAATATACATGATATCCAGCAGTAACCGTGTTAGCTCTAGCCGATGAGGTTGCACGCATTAGCACGCGCTCAATCATTGCGGCCGTTCATTCCAAGAGCGCCGTGCGAGCATGTCAATGCGGTGGTTTCTTTTGGCAGGTGAAAGCGTGGTTGAGGTATTGATTGGTGCACGCGCTCATAGCGAGTCGTGTGCTTGCTCTGGTTCCTTGCGGTTCCCCCTGTTTCTGTCCGGATTGCGCACTTGAGGGCTCACCACAAATTCACTACTTCCAAGATTAACTTACTACTCTCTCCATCTAAAAAATACCATTGTGGTAATGTATCTGGAAAAAAATCCCTCCAGATACATAGCTGATTTTTTTTTAGATGGAGTGAGTATATTTCAAGGATATGATAATAATGGCATAGATCCTCCATGAAATGTAATGTAGGCAACCTATACTAATCTTTATCTGACACTTAGTCTAAGCATTTAATTTGTAGATTATATAGCAATCTAAATCCTATTATAGGATTTCTTCAAAATACTTTCATCCTATGTCAACATGCTTATATATATAATATAATATCAAATTCATGGCATAGATATCGAATTCTTGAAACAACAATCATACATGTTTTGCTCTCATTCATAGATGCTCCATGAAATGTAATGTAGGCAACCTAAACTTAAAATACTTAAAATATTATAATCTTTATCTGATACTTAGTCTAAGCATTTAATTTATAGATTATATAGCAAACTAAATCCTACTATTGGATTTCTTCAAAATACTTTCATCCTATGCCAACTTCATGGTTATATATATAATATATATGATATATCAATAGTAACAGTGTTAATATTGGGGATCATATTGAGTCAAAACGTGCCTTAATTATTATATTTTGATAAAGACTGCTACAAAATTTTGTGCATGCCTGCTGTAAATCCAATCTTATAGATCTCCCTACCCCAATGGATGCTACATGCCTCGTCTAACCAATCTTGAACATCCCCTTATTTTTCACTCCTCCAATTGATTTTCCCCTCCTCTTATATATAACATGTTTGATTGTTTGGTGGATGAGGAACAAACAAATGATTGCGAGTCACCACATGATTGTCAAAATACATAGTATTTGTCTTGACTGCGAGTCACCAAGATTGCTAACTTGGTGGGTTGGCTAGTTCCACACAGGGTACCACCATGACCCGCATGCCAGCCAGCACCAGCAATGGACACAGACAAAAAAAGGTTGTGACACCCCGCAAGCCTAATCAATAGGGACACGATGCCCCGTATAGTTTTCCCACATCGAGCAAGGGACGGATGGGGCCAGCATTAGCCACGCACCCACATTATCACAGGTATCTTCCTTTACCAAAAAGCTCAATGCATGTTTAATTCGGTGTTTGGGATTCTAATAGAGTTGTTGTGATATGTGCTTCAAGGTACAAGCTTTTGAACGATCACGATTTCACATCAAAAGTTTTCCTCCTATGAAATGTCATGTTACAATAGTAAACCTGGTTATATATGTAGACCTTGGCGCATATGAAATTGTAGGAAAGACAAAAGTACATCAACATTTAGCCATATTTTGTCGGAACTCTACGTGGCACTCCGCGGAGCAATCCTTATTATTCACAAACCCATCTAGCATCTCTTTTTGGATGCCTAGTAAATAACGCATATGCCTACTATAATAACTTTTTGTTTGGACCAAGTAACGTATTGCGCGCTATTATAACTACAAAGTCAGAAAACTACAACAGTTGGTCTCGTGCTTTGTCGGAACCGCATGTCGCACTATATGGAGCAATCCTCAAATAAAGTGGTATATCCCTCCATACGTCTCATAGATATTGCATACACCGACAATAACTGTCCGTTTGGCCCGAATACTTCATTGCGCATCTTTAGCGTTACTCTTGAACTAAGCAAATACGACAAAACCAAACCTACGAGTACATTTCCATCTATAGTGGAGTTTATTAAAATCAATTGATTTTATCGTTATAGTCGTTACGCGCATTGACATACGTACATTTACGGCGTAAGTTCATATATATCACCAACATGCACATGTGGATAACATAATCCATGCAATGATCAGGAAAAGGCAATAATATCAAGCCATCATCGTTCAGTAAAAACCTTCAAAAAAATGGCAAGGTTTGTACACTATGATTCAAGGTTATTTCCACCACGATTGTGAATATTTGTGTACGAACGTAAGATATAGAAGGGATGCCCAATTTTTTTTAGTTTACACGCTTTTTGTATATAGTTCCTCCATAGAACGAAGTTTGCGAGTCCCAAGTTCAAATTTTGGTTGGTTTTAATGCTGATGACAATCCAACAGCTATTTCTGATTTTGTACGCCAACTCTTACAGTATCTACAGAATCAATAAAATCATTACAGATTTATGTAAGATGCAAGAAATCAACAACCCACTAACGCGTTCCTATTTTTTTTTAAAAAAATCGCTAGTATCCGATTTCACACTCTCACGTGCACGGTGAACCGCCGTGTGGCTGGCTGCACACCGTGGGTAACTGACCATGCAAATATGCAAGGACGCGGCTCACCCGTGCAAAACCGGCCACGTGTCGATCCACACACGTGAGAGATCCTCCCAACGGCCAGCAAAAAATATATATAAAACGATGGTTGACCTGTGAAATTTTGGCCAATATTTAAATCCGGATCCGTGTGGTATCCTTTTTATACTGCCGTTGCACACGCTGGGGCAAAACCGGAGGCAGCGTTGGCGAGCCAAAAACTGCGAGAGGCTCTCTCTCCAGGTCTCCTGGCCGGGCGTCCTATAAAAGGGGAGTGACCAAGAGACACAGACTTGTCTGCTCACAAGTCAAATACTTTCCCTTGCTCAGTTACTATTGGGGTCAGAAGAGAGCTCTGCGAGAGAGGCCATGGCGATGGTAGAGAGGGTTAGAGAGAGAAGCAGGTGCCTCCTCCAGTACTCTCGTGCGCTCTTGCCCCTGGTAAGGAAGAAAGGCCACCGGCCGGCACTGCTCCATGTCTCCATTTTTTTGTTTGTCAGATGTTGTAGATGGCCGTGTGTTTTGGTTACCTTGTTATGTTGTTACAACATGTAACACAGAGCCTGGAATTCACCTTTCTGGCCTGGATCTTGAACCTTGATTTGGTGAAATTTTGAATGAGTTGTTATTGGGGATAGATTGAAGAATCGTTTCACAGGTTTTCCACATGTTGTAAATACTAATATGTATGCAAACAATTTATTCGCATTTCTTTCTGAAAATTTAGTTATATTCGCTTGAACTTGGGCACTTTACTGCCTCCCCTTCTTTTGTGGAAAGAAACACGAATTCATCTTTGGAATGAATAAGTTTTTTACATACTGAAAAAAATGAATATACATGGGGGTGAGATTTCAAATAACACTTAAAATGCTCAGTGTTTATTAGATTACCCATCTGGCCATCTCGTCCATCTGCCTCACTTGCGTTTACATCTGGATGCAGGTGGTCTCTGTAGGCGTCACGGTGATAACTCTTGTCGTGTTCTACGTCACCTCGTGGGACGTGACAAACGTCATAAATGAAACCCAGGTAAGCTCCATGGGTGTGACCTTCACCCACATCGCCGGCAGCATGCAGCCCCTCCTCGAAGCCAAACGCACCGCCGCCTCCATCGCCGCCGCCGCCACCATGCCGGACCCCACAAGCACCAACGCATCATCACCATCAACATCAACTCTCTCTCAGGTACCTCTACTGTTCTACATTTCCATTTCAGGTACTTCTACTGTTCTTGTTACATTGTTGCTGACGTGGTGAAGTTGAACCGGCAGGTGTTGATGCCCAAGATGTTCATGGCCTTCGCCATGCAACCGCTGCTAGCCCAGGTGTCGTACGCCGGCGTCGACGGCGCCGCCTTCGCCTACTACCGCGGCGGCGAGGGCGACAAGGCGAGGGCACTCTTCACGAACTCACGCAACAAGTGGGAGTGGAACACCCAGCCTGTGGACCCCACCACCGGCCACCTGGTCGGAACGGCCACCGCCGCCCAGCTGCCCAGCGCCCTCCACGGCAGCAACAACAAGAGCGCCTCGCTCGGCGAAGGGTGGGCCCGCCCGGGCGTCCGTATGGTCTTCTTCTCCGCCGCCGTCGGAGACGACGCCGGCGTGGTCTCCGCCGCCGTCGCCATCGACGACCTCCTCCGCGCCGCCGCCTCCCGCGTCGGCCGCCAGCACGACCTCGACGTGTACTACGCGGTCGGCGTGACGCCAGCTGCAGCTGATGACACCTACTACAAACCTCTTGTGTTCGGTCACCAGCCCTTGTTCGGCGACACCGAGGAAGACAAGATGCGCGCCTTCTCTAGGGCTAAGTGCGCCGCCTCCGCCATCGACGCCCCCGAGCTCGGCAAGCTCGTCGCCGTCGGCCATGGATGGGATAAGTACAAGGTCGCGTGCACGAACTTTGACGTCTCCGGTGTACATCTGGTACGTACATAAATACGTAGACGTGTACAATGTGCACGTACGTATATTTTGCTCTATACTCGTATGCGTACGTGCTCTTTTATTGGCAATATAATGACGTGGCAAGTATTACAGAGATCTTCGCCACAAATCATCAGATATTACTTGATGATCATCCTTAATTGCAATTGATCGAATATTTTTTTTTCCTTTCCTAAATGCTGATGATACAATACGATACGCATGCACTGTAAAAATTTTCTCCTTTCACATAAAAAAAGGAAAGTTTTGGGCTAACAAGCTTAACATGCATGGATGGATGCTTTTGTGACGCCGTGTGGCAGGGGTTCCGGCTGGTGCTACGAGCCCGGCCGGAAGACGACATGCTGAGGGCGACGTGCATACCCTTGGTGGCCTTCGTGTGCGTGGTGGTGGCTGTGGCGGCGGCGTCGTGCGTGCTGGCGGTGAGGGCGCTCCGGCGAGCGGCGGCGAGGGAGGCGGCGCTGCACGCCGACCTGGTCCGGCAGAAGGAGGCGCTCCGGCAGGCGGAGCGCAAGAGCATGAACAAGAGCAACGCCTTCGCCAGCGCCAGCCATGACATCAGGTCAGCGCTCGCCGCCATCGCCGGGCTCGTCGAGATGTCACGGCCGGAGGCTTACGCCCTCCCCAGCATCGTGGAAAACCTTGATCAGATGGCCGTCTGCACCAGCAAGCTGTTTGGTTAGTCTTGCTGCTTCTCGAGTCAATTTATTTCTTTGCATCGAACTTAATTATTCATCATATATATCATCGTCGTCTAGGAAATCAAAATTGCTGCAAAATACGATGTTACTGATAAGGTTATGGACGAAGGCGTTAGCTAAGTCTATCAAAAGATGTAGGGTTTGTGGTCTCTAAAAGTTCTCTTAGCTAGAGTAGGAAAGGGATTTATGCTGCTAAATGATATTGGTAGTATCAGCTAACCCTAGCAAAAATGTACGGTTTGTGATGTCTGGATGTTCTCTTGCGCTCGAATAGGAAAGGAATTTATGCTGCTAATACTGGTAATATTTAGAATTCAATTGGTCTACATACAGATGTTGGCAGCTGGCCATGTAGCTAAATTGTAGTTGTTCAACGAAATCAGCTAGGGTTTTTCTGAGGAGTTGAACATTTGTATAGTTGTCCGGGGCTGGTGGTGGAGTTAGTTTTGCTTAGGAGTTTGCAAGGTTGTGTTTATTTCTCTCTCCACACTGCCCCGAGTGCAGGTTATCCTGTTTGTATGTTTGCTTTTTCGTTTATTGGTTTTACCTTCTAATAAAAATTACAGCAAAGCTTTTGCCGTTCCTTTAAAAAAAAACGAAATCAGATAGATTGCAAATAATCAAACATGATAAGTTCGTGTACGAGTGAATTACCAATTTTATTTCACTTCGTGATCGATTTATTGGTTGTTGCAGATATACTGAACTCGATTCTAGATACGAGCAAGGTCGAGTCCGGGAAGATACAGCTGCAGGAAGCCGAGTTCAGCATGGCCGACGTCCTGCAGGAGTCGGTGGACATGGCCAACGTGACAGGCGTCCGGCAAGGGATCGAGGTGGTCTGGGACCCCTGTGACTTCTCCGTCCTGCGTTGCGCGTCCATCACCGGCGACTGCAAGCGCCTCAAGCAGATCCTCGACAACCTGCTCGGCAACGCCCTCAAGTTCACCGACGAAGGCCACGTCGTCCTCCGCGCCTGGGCCAACCGGCCGATCGCCGGGAGCAATGTCAGCACTCCTTCCAGGTTTGCGTGGCCGATGCGCCGCCGCGGCGGTTCCTTGGGATGCTTGTTCGGAGCAAGGGAGGATAGTGATGAGCAGGATCATGTTCAGAATGACCCCAACTTGGTTGAGTTTTACTTTGAAGTTGTTGATACTGGCATTGGGATCCCCAGGGAGAAGAGGCTGTCTGTGTTTGAGAACTATGTTCAGGTCAATGATGGCCAAGGCGGCACCGGCTTGGGGCTTGGGATCGTGCAATCCTTTGTAAGTCGCCTGTTTTTATATATGTTCATTCACAAAGAGATCTCATATATATGCATATATGCAATTCTTGATTGTTAATTTTTTTTTTTGTAAAATATATTGCTTTAGCTGATGCATGCTGATCACAGGTTCGTCTGATGGGAGGAGAGATCAGCATCAAGGACAAGGATCCCGGTGAAAGAGGAACATGCTTCGCGTTCAACGTGCTTCTGAAGATGACCGAGAGGCAAGAACCCCAGGACATTGAAGAAGGGACATCAACACCATCAGACCCACTGAGCCGCTCCAATTTCAGAGCCACAGCGTTCCAAGAGGCCAGCAGCTTCAAGGGCGTTCATTGCGTGCTCTACGTTCACGGTAGTGAAACCAGGAGGATCCTGCAGGCATGGATGGAGAGCATTGGTGTGAAGGTCTGGCTGATTCCGCAAGCTGAGCTCATCGCATCGACGTTGGAGAAGGCGCTGCACATTAGCACGACCCCTCCTGCAAGGGCGTTGCCTCCGTCTGACACCGATGAAGGGGTTGACAGGTGTTTCAGCTCCAAGGACATGATGAGCCACGTCCTGCCGATGGCGCTGAGGAACAGCGCTAGCCCCAGGAGAGTCAGCCTTGGGGGCAATCCTACTGGCATCCTTGCTGTCATTGACGTGTCCAGTGGTGAATCGGAGGTCATTCTCCAGGAGATGGAGAAACTTGTCAGGATCAAGCACCAGGCTCCATGCAAAGTTGTTCTGCTGGACGATATCAAGACACCTTCTGATTACCTGAGGAGATTCAAGGAGCTGGGCTGTGATCTCGTCCTGCGAAAGCCGGTGCATGGGTCTCGCTTGTTCACGCTTCTCGTGACCTTGAGAGACCTCCAGGTTGCAGACGCACCAGCACAATCTTCTCAAGTTGGTCCTGAGATTGTTGGGGCCAGTCAGCAGCAAGATTTGCCAGAGATTGTTCTTCATAGTCCACAGGAAGCTGCGGCATCATCTGAGACTGCATCCTTGGTTCAGGAAAAGAAACCTGAAGATGAGAAGCCACTGGCTGGGATGCAATGCTTGCTGGTTGAAGACACTTTTGTGCTGCAAGCAATCCAAAAGAAAATACTGGGCCAACTGGGGGCAACTGTCAGAGTAGCTCAAGATGGAGCCGTGGCATTGAACATGTTCAAAGAAGCTCTTGAGCAAGCCAGTGTTCCAGAAGAGGGTGCAGTAGTGCCCTTGCCTTTCCATGTCATCTTCATGGATTGCGAGGTATGCTCAACCAAACCTTGTTACTAGTTACTACGTCTCCGCACACACAAAGCTCCTATTGATGTTACGCTGACATCGCTATTGTTTGATTCAGATGCCCAATATGGATGGCTATGAAGCGACAAGAGCCATCCGCGAGGAAGAACATCGCTACGGGATTCACACTCCGATCATCGCCCTGACCGCTCATGATTTGGAAGAGAAGCCGCAGAAGGCTATCGATGCCGGGATGGATCTGCACCTGACAAAGCCAATACAAGGGAAAAAGATAGTGGATGCTGTTTTCCGTGCTTGCAAACGTGAGAACTGATGGAATATGCATTTCTGCATCGTATGAAGAGCTCAAGAAATTGCGGATTTTAGTGACTAGGATGGCGATGGTCACAGTGCAAGATTCATTTGATTATTGCTCAATGTTGTAATGCTTTAGAACCTAGGGTTCATCAGTAACATGTAGTATCTTTTTAGCAGCTGAACAATGGTGTCATTACTCATTAGCGAACAGGGCCATAGCCGATAGGTTTATTACTTCTAATCTATTTATGGCATCGTAACTTTCCAGAAGAATTTTCATATTCATATTACACACTTCTGCATTCTGGACATCAGGTTATATTTGCTCTCTCTTCGTCACAATATCAGGAGGAAATGAATTATGTAAAATTTAAGATGAAAATGAAGTTGGAGCAGTATATTTGCTCTCCTTTTCTTGCTATTTGTTTTTTAAATTTTGCCTAAGAACCATAACCACTTCCATTTCCCTTTCGAAAAGGAGAAAGTGCAGATTACAAGCCATTATCCTTAGCTACTTGTATCCCTAGTATATCATCTAGTGTGCACAGTACTAGACATAGTAATACATCAGGCAGCATAACAGGCTAATGCTCCTAATTAGTGTACTGTACAACCTCCTATCCATGAGAGCACCGATCTGCGAGAGGGGTATTACGAGCTTTCATATGCAGGCACCAAGTGGGAAGAAGTCACCCCCCAGGTCATTATCAGCGAATGAGAGATCATCCTTCTCCTGCATTACAATTAAAAAAGCTTCAGTAAATCAGAATTAAAGGACTTCCCACATGCTCAGTTTTTCCCTAAAAAAAGGCTGTTTTTGCAAGAGCACAACATTTCAAGTGCTTAGTGGGTCAAATATGTGTGCTTCTAATGTCTGGAGTTAGGGAAGGAATTGCATCTACAAGTCAAAATATTAATAAAGAAACATGATAAAAAAAATATTTAAGCAGAAAAGCTTCTAAAAACAGGAAGAAAGGGCTCTTGACAGCTGAAGTCCTTACCGCTTTGATCATGGAACTGAGAAGACCATCAAAGTTGCAGCTACTAGAGCTAAAACCACCATGCAGCTTTGGAATTCCAAAATCGTAAATGTTCTTCTGCTTAAGTTTATCATCTGATGTTAATGGGTGAATCTTCATTTCTGGTATAAGAGATGACATACTTGCATTTGTCCGTTCAGTCATACAGGCACCGAAATCATGATTGAAACTTCCAATGCTCAATCCTTGGCTATGCAGATGATCTTGTTTCGTTCCATCCAGTTCATCTCTAGAGTTCCCCACACCTCCGAACTGCAGGTAGTTTGAATGTCTTCCGGTATCAGGAGCGAGCAGCACTGTGCCACAAGAACTGGCACCACTCTTGGTATTGTTGGTTGTAGTAAGGCTACCAGAAGGACAAACAGGCATGGTTACTGAAAATTTTGTTCCGCTGGTTCCATCGAATGGATCATGCAACTGTAACTTGTCAGCAGAAAATCCATCATTAATCGGAAGAGCGCCCTGCTGGGATAATCTTGAATCCTGCAGATTAGATGAAACTCCAACAGTCCTTTCAACCAGTTCTGAATTCATAGATGGCATTGGCATCGATGCCTGGATGCCAAGTTTGGCTTGTGTGCACTCCAGAAGTTCTTGTGGTGGCAATGGAGTGCTTGTGACTTTTTGAAGTGCACCAGAAAGACTGTTAGCCAGTGCGCTACCAGAGAAGACAGTAGACAAATCATTGTTTTCTTGATGGATCCACTTGTGTTGGAGTTGGGGCAGCCCAAGTGATGTGGTCGAGCCTTGTGCCAAATTTGCTTGTTGGTTTTCCTGTAAGCCGACATACTGGAATTTGTTCCCATCACTAGCACAGTGAGTTATAATGCCACTGTTGGTTGCAGTTTGAACTGCCATGGCAGGAGCAAGCTCTTGAACCGCAAATGTTGCTGCACTAGTTCCAGTTAGCAAGCCATGTGGGTTGAACGATGATAGAGCAGCAGAAGGCACAAAAGGCTGATAACCCTGAATCCCTTCAAATGCTCTCATGTGAAGAAAGGAGGGGTCTCTACCTCCAAAAGCAGCAACAATGCTAGCTTGCTGAGATGCAACAGCACTTAAACGTTTGAGATAGAGCCTGTATTTCTGCATATCAGGTGACATTAACTGATTAGACATGAACGTAAGTATGTAATCAGCAAACTCATAATGTGTATACGATTGAGACAGTGAAACGTACAATTGCAAGTGAACTGTTTTCTTGGTTAGCCCAAATTTTTCAATTAATGGTCAATTGAAGGTGTAAAATTGGAAGCCTAAGCAAGTGAGCTAATCGTACTTTCTAGTGCGTACACAACCAAATTGGAAATGTCAGTGTATACAGAATTAAGCTACTCATCAATATAGTATTTGCATGAAATATCTCTATGTTTGGGGTATGCAGAGGAATTAAATAACACTTATCTGCATCAATTAACTTAGACTGTTCCAACCAACTGAAAACCCTACCTTAACACAGAAATGCTAATTTGTAGTGACTGTGGAAAACTGAAACAGTATCTTTCGTGACACTTGAGCACCAGCTGGAACACAAACTAAGTTTTATGCTCAGCAACACTTAGTTTTATTGATAGTAAGTATAATATTATTGTTTTAAAAGAAACTTATTAGTAGACCCACCACGCTGGGCCCAACTTCATCTCAGCTCAAAAAAAGGTAAAGGATGATAAAACAATTAATGCTACGAGCACATGCCACACCTGTAGATGACTCGCGACGTTTTCCCTGGTGAGCTTCTCCACATTCATAAGCTCAAGAATTCTTTTTGGTACAGCTTCTGCATCAACAGCAAAATGAAGGACGCAACATAAATGAGTTTCTGCAATATGTAAGGACAACAGCATAAAGCAAAGGGAGGTTGGTAGTTCTTACTGTCAATTCCAAGCTGGTTAACAGCCGCAACAAATTTCCGATGCAGTTCAACCGACCAAACAACTCTTGGCTTCTTAGCTGCTGAGGGTTCATCACCTTCTTGAAAATCATTCTCATCTCCATCATCTTCCTCGTCGCTATGCATTTCCTTCCTCTTCTTGCTGATCCTTCCACTTTGGTCAGAAGCCCCACCAACAATCTGATTGTGCCCATAGCAAGAGTCTGTGCTCGGTGGCTTCAACTCTTTGTAGATTTCAAGATTACTGCGTTCACGCTTACTAAACTTCCTCCTGACAACATGCTGCCATATGTTCCTAAGCTCTTCGATACGAACAGGTTTTAGGAGATAGTCACAGGCTCCATGAGTTATCCCCTTCATCACGGATTTCGTCTCTCCATTCACTGATAACACTGCACAAGAATGTCATTGGTTAGCTTTCACATGTAACATTTAAAAACACCATTGCTAAACAAGCACCTCTTACTACCAAGAACTCTTCGCTAGAATAGGAAGAACTGAATCTTACTGATGACAGGGAGATCCATCTCAAGCCCAACAAGCTCAAGGAGCTTAAATCCATCCATATCGGGCATGTGTACGTCACTGATAACCAGATCAAACAAGTCCCTGTTCTCCCGTAGCAGCTTCAGTGCAGTAATGGCCTGGTTGGTGGTTGTCACTGTAAAGAAGAAAAAACGTACTCTGATCAGTTTACAATGGCGTAATTAGTAAGATAATGAATAGCATCAGTAGTATGGTTGAGACAAACATGTCAGATCATGGAAGGCAAAAATTTACTCTGCATGTGGTAACTACTGAGGATACAGAACATTTATTAAGTGATAGTTTGTACATGATAATACCATAAATGTCCAGGATTGTACCACTTTATTTTATATGTACCAACAAAAAAAAACACCCAGTGGGGTAGAAACTGGGAAGTGGGAACAGGTAAGTGAAAGCTTAACTAGCTGCAGAAAATAATACAACAGTAAAGCAATGTGGATGAAGCAAAGTTGCTCACCATGATACTGGCAGCGCCGCAGGAGGGTCTCGAGCACCTTGAGGCAGACGGGGTCGTCGTCGACCGCGAGCACCCGCATGCCGACGGGGAACTGGTCCCTCTCCCTCCCCATCACCGCCCGCTTCTTCTCCTCCATCCTCGCAGCGCCCAGAAGCATCCGGATTTCGCGCCAACTCAGAGCAGGAAACGAATTCTCCGGCCCCTCAAACGCCCCAATCGACTCAGCTCCCAAGCGAGAAAGGCGGCGCCTGATTGGGGGCGAAATCGAAGCGAATCACGAGAAGCTAATGCCGGACACGAACAGGGAGGCCGAGCTCGGCCCCCAAAATCAAACACACCAACAGCACCTGATTCTGAGGCGCGCCGAGGAAGAGAAAGTGCCCCCGGGATGATGCAGAGGAGGAAAAAAAAAAGCGAAGACCGAAAAGCCAGCAACAGCTACTACACCTGAAGCTGCTTTTGTCGACGAGGGAAGGCGGGCGGTGCGGTGCGGAGAGAGATCAGGAGCGAGCCCACGGCGCCTCCATGATTGCAGCCGAGAGCGCAGGGGGAGTGGGAAAGCAAAAGCCAAAAGGGGACGGATGGAGAAGGCCAAAAGGCAGCAACGACGAGGAGACGACAAGCACAAAAGCAGTGGGGGAGTGGAGGCGGGCGGGCGGGCGGCGACAGCGACCGTCCAGGTGGCGAGGAACGCACGCAACGCAAGCCGCGGACGCGCGCGGCACAGGGATGAAGGAGCCTGAGCAGAGGCACAGGAGCCCAGCCGCAGCGGCAAAGCTCGGCGGCGACTGGTTGGTTGAGTTGTGGGAGGAGGAGGTCGCGGCCGGAGGAGGCAGGGCGGCGAGGTGTGGATGGCGACGGCGAGGAATGTCTGGGGCGGGTGATTTATAGAGGTCAGAGTTGGCGTGGGCGTCGCGACGGCTGCGCGCCGTCTGGTTGAGAGGTGGACTGGTGGTCTGGTGGAGATGGGATGCAACGAGCCAAAAGAAGAGTGGGGGCTCGTGGGGCCCGCGCTCCACAAGCTTCCAATGGCAGTTGGGGAGGGGGCTTTGGCTCTTCTGCCTTTATCACGGGCGCGAGAGGAACTTCTGTTTTTTGTTTTTTTGTTTTTCCCCTAGCGAAATGCAATGCCTTGGGGGTAAGAGGGACCTTTTTCCCCTTGGTAGGAAAAACATTTTTACAATGCAAGAAAAAATAATTTTTTTTGTTTTTTTTCTTGAATACGCAGGAGGACTGCGAATCATTGTATTAAGAAGATGAAGAAATAAGTAGTTCATACAACACGGGCTGTCTCCACGCATCCATAATCCACTGGCCGTAATTACATGAACTAAACGACTCAGAAAAGGACCGGTGAGAAAGATTACTCGCTAAATCAATGTTTTCTTTAGCATCAATTTACTCCGTCCTAAAATTAATACCATTCCCTAAAACCTAAAATGAATGCAATTCTCATTTACTGAGGAGTTAAACAACTTTGATTTTGACCACCTTTTTATCCAATAAATTATTGGTATTTTATGTCTTCAAATAGCTTTTACTTATTATGAAAATATATTTCATGGTTAATTTAATAGTGCTCATTTTATATAATAAATGCTAGTATTATTTTGTATAAATTTAGTCAAACTTAAAATTGTTTGACTCTTTTTTAGTAAAAAATTATTTGACTCCATGGGAAGGGGGAGTTATATTCCTTTTATTCAAAAAAATATTATCTTTTTGGCAATGTAAGACATCAATGCTTTTATTTAGCATGTATTCACTATGTACCAAAAAGAATGCAATTGCAATTCTTGTTTACTGAGAGTCAAACCATTTGAAGTTTGACCACTTTTTATACATTAATTTACAAGCATTTGTATGTTGTTAAATAGTTATATTTAGTATGAAAACATATTTTATGACTAATCTAATAATAATTATTTTGTATCATAAATGTTAGTGTTATTTTGTATAAATCTAGCCAAATTTAAAATTATTTGAGTTTTTTTAGCCAGAAATTAATTGATTCCTTGGGAAGCGGCATTATTCTTTTATGGAAGTACTATACAAATGCTAGGAGATGCGTGACCCTGTGTCGGTAAAATCATGCATCATCACAACCATCATCAAGATAATTGTAGCCTGTAAAAACAATCACCGAGACGGTGAGGACCAAAGTTTTGAACCCCGGCCGGCCGGATAGTAACAGGCCAGTCGTCGCCGTCGTACCTTGTCAATAACCACCGTCTCAATGCAAAAGCCTGATCGCCGATCAGATCACCAGATACGATAACAAAAGCGTGTGTAATCACGTCCTCGATCGACCGATCGTTCCGGGCGATGGTTTTACTCCCAGTGCAGGCGCAGTTACGAGATGAACGTTCGAGGACGCGACGGGCGGCACCGGCGCGTGTGTAATACACTGCACCGTCCGGCACTACTCCGGCGGCAGATGGGAAGATCTTGGCACAGCCTTACGCCGATATGCCACATAAAAATTCTACCGAGAGCCATAACACGACTGGGAGATTGATCTCGCAGCCAGCGGATCGAGACGGCACGTGATGGCGCCGCAGCTCGTACGTGCGCCGGCCGTGTACCGGAAGCTTTTTTTTTTTTTTGAACTCTCGCAAGTCGCAAAGCTGTTGGCGAGCACGGACACGGCTAGAGAATTCTTGCTAGTGTGTGTGTGTGTGTGCATGGCACGGCTGCCTCCATTATCGGCCGGGATTTATTTGAATTTGGTGTACACTAGTGGTGATGTCGCCGATCGATGATGCGTATACCAAAAACGCGTGACCGATGGGAAGATGCATTCATACATTTTGGTACTGTACCCCTTGTAGTCGCGTGTAGATATAAGTTTGGACGTATCGTGCATGGTTGGGACACATGAGTTTTTTAATTTAAAAAAAAACGGACACAAGAGAATTAAAAGTCTGTATAGAACGAACTTCATAGAACTGTGTACTGCTAGGTTCGTCAAGACTATCTTAAACGCTGTCCTTACATTTGCAAACACTATTCATCAAAAAAGGTGGAAGATTACGCAAATCAAAGTGCAGTTCTCTACAACTTTTCATTGGAGAAGCTTATATTAGTGCTCATCATACGAGTGTACAATAAATAAAGTCAGAGATGTGTTCAGGCCAGCAATTAACCATGGTACAGTAACTTCCTGATCAGTCAATAATCATGATCATATCTGTGTCGACAGTAATGGGTTCTCTCGCTCGTCTATAAAAAAGGTGGCATGGACTGGCGGGGAATTTGTATGCATGCTTATAGTTTGATTCGTTTGACTAAAACTTTGCTAACAACGGTCTCGTGTGTAAACACATTTTCCATTTTTTTTAACAAAATCACTGTAGTTTGTTGCTACACCATTCCGTACAAGCACGCTTTCTTCGCAAGAAGATTCATCATTTGCTATACTATTTCAATACGGTTTTTGCATTGCGCCAAGCAAACAAGGTGTGCTGCAATTTTTTTTTTTTTGGTTCCAGAAAAAGGGAGCCTTTCCTCCCTTTCGAACTACAGAAAAGGATTCAAAAGTTCCCTCGCTCCTATACTACTATGAATCGAAGTTTTGAGTTGATGCATGCATGGCGCCCGGCCGCAATAAATTATGGTGGACATCGTCACGTAGTATCTCCGGTGTAGGCGTGTAGTAGTGGCAATATAATCCATGCACCCGTAACACATCATTAACGGCTGATGCCCGCGTGCCATTAATCCGTCCAAGGATCCGGCGGCGACCTCAGCCCCCCCCCCCCCCCCCCCGTCATGTCGGCCGTGGCGGCGGCAGCCGCTGAACCAGCTGGTCCGGGCCGGGCCCACCTCCGGGTCTAAAAGCTTCCTCAGAAATTAAGGTCATTCCCAACCCACGACACTAGTTATAGTGTTCATACATAGCAAGAAACTAGCACTATACGCTACCCTTCCGATGCAAACACCACTAATCAATATTTGAATTTAATGTTGCTTACCTCTTATTATGTCTTGGATGGTGTGTAGAAACCATATCTCATGCAAGACCCGGTTTCCTCCTCTTTCTTCATTTATTTACTTGCCACATCATCTTTTATCCTATGTGGCGGCTCATTTAATTCTATGGACACCATCCTAGTCATTGGGTTGGGAATGGCCTAATGGCGCCATTTCATGGCGAGATCGAGCACTAATAATGGCGCGCGATCCCATTAACTGCCAGATCCCATGCATGGCTCTCCATTGGAGCCTTGACGTAGCCGGTCCAACCTGTAAGATTTCTGCTCCCCCAGCCCGGCCCGGCCCGGCCCGGCCCCTACTGCCATTTATGAAACGGATCCCATGGGGGCCGGCCATTGCCGGAGTTAATGGCGGCGATACGCGTGCAATGGGACGTGATTGGGGAGCAAGGATGGATCGCGAGGACGAGTGTGTAGTGGGGGCGCTGCCGGAATTTGGAATTTGTTGCGTCGCGATTAGGACCTGAGATCAATGTTGCGCATCTATACCTTGATTTCCTAGCTAGTGGGCAAGTGGCATACCGTAGTGTATGCGTCGGGGGGTACACGTGAGCCACGATGCATGCATGGGGTCTCGATGATGGCTAGGTGTTGAAATTGAAAAAAACATTTTGTATGGGGACAAATGGGACAGACGAATTAACTGTGGAGTGAATGAGTACTATGAAAAATCTTAATAATCCAATTCCAAGCAACAAAACATACGGTACGGAGAGTGAATGGATTTTGTCCATAGCAGAGCTTTGATTCGATCTGATCATCTGATAATCGCACCCACACTTGCTGGAGCTACAACCTCTGCTTGGAGCCTGGGGATCGGTGTGCAACTGTGTAAGGCGGGCCCCACCATGCATGCTCAATCGATCAAGGCGCATCCTTCTTCTTCTTCAGACAGAGACCGAGGTGGTAGCTAGTTTAATTTAGTTACCTAGTACTAGTAGTAGTGTACTAGGAGATTAATTAGATCCAATTAATTAACCCTCCTCGAAGGGGAAAACAAAGCATTCTGCTGCTCCGATCCGATCCTAAACGGCGGGTAAACAAACGACGCGAATCGAAGGCGCGCGAAGCCAAATTCAGCACGGCGAATCTTGGTACGAATCTTGGTACGGCGGCGAGTGTAGTAGTATGTACTATGCATCTATCTACCCATCGCGATATATCCACCGGGTTCGACGTCACACGTACGCGCGCGCACGTACGGAGGGGTGAACTGAGTGTTGAGGATCCGACCGGCCGAGAGGGATGGATCCATCCATATCTTGTCGACGCGCGCGCGCGGCCAGGGCCGGGCCACCACGAATGCACGTACGACTGTACGTACTTGCGCGTCCACCATGCATGATCCTGACGGAGATACTGGTGAGATGCATGTGTGTAGTGTAGCCGCCTCTCTCTCTCTCTCTCTCTCGCGCGCGCGCGCGCGCGCGCGCGCGGAACGCCGTGCGTCGTCGCGTCGCATCGCGGTACGAACGTATACACTGCTGCCAATAGTATACGCATGTATAGAGCAATGATAAGCTAGCGACGGGATGCATACTGTGCTATGCTAGTTTATGCGTAGCGTATAGCTAGTAGACGTCGACAGTAGCTATAGTTGCCCCACTGCTGCTGCAGTGCTTTTGTTCGCTACTTCGCTAGCTAGCTTCCATGGCACTCCAACAAGCCACTGCTTGATAAAATGATTATTACTCCACTGTATTTGTTGTCTGCCTAGCTAGCGTGTTACGCGGCAACAACTGGCGCGCGTATATATATATTGCGTTGTATTGGCTTTCATAAACTGGAAGCACACACATAAACTACATACATAAGTATATATACGTCTGCGCGGCACGTACGTACGTGTGTGTGTATATACGACGTAGTACCCGCGCACGTGATGACGAGCCCGGTCCGGCGGCTAGCATCAGCTCTCGTGCGCAGGCGCGCATGTGCGTGGATCTCGATCAGGCCCGGTCCCCGGCCGGTGCCCGATTGATCGGATACGCACGTACGTACGGGGCCGGGCGTACTGAATGCGCGATCCAAATGGCCAAATGGGTGTGTATTTGTATCTATACTCTCCCTCCCTCCCGCGATATATGGCGGCGTGGCGTACAGTATGTACATACGTACGCTCCTGCTACGAGACTGGTGTCAGCAGTATCGCTGTATCGGCAGTGTACACACCAATGAATGCGTGCGTGCACAGTCGCAATCACAGCAGGGACTGCCACTGGTGTCGCGCTCGCTCTCTCTCTCTCCGGTCCCCTCACAAATGATGAGTAACTCAGCGAGACAGTGCAGCTCAGCAGCTGTGTGCAGGTATCAGGTATGTATATCCCGGGCTCGATGGGATACGTGCGTACAGCATATCTAAGAGATTAGGTGCCTGGGTACGCATGTACTTAACGTAGCGGCACGGCGTAACCTCAGGATCTCGTACATGCACATCCGTCGTCCCTCGACGCTCCACCATGTAAAGTGTAAACGCGTTGGGTTTTTGTTGCATTTTATTATTAGTCTCGCGCTCTCTCAAGTCAATCCCACCAAGTGTTGCTCCTCCCCGGGACGTGCCACGCATGGTAGAGAGTACATGGGCATGGTGCAGCTACAGCTACGCCTCGTACGTACGTAACGTAACACCTGCATGCAGCTGGTTGGATCGATATCGATCGCCACGTGTACCGTGTATTGGAATTTCTTTGTTTCTCAACGATGGATGATCGAGCGAATCACGTTAGCGCCGTGCGTAGTTAAGGTTTTTTTTTTTTTTTGAAGCGGCCGTGCGTAGTTAAGGTGAAAGGCAATGAAGTTAACTGTATGCAACAATGATCGTGATCGACCTAGCTAGCTAGCTTTTGACTGGGATAAATACTACATGTATCTATCTATATATCTGCTGAAGATTAAGACTGATGACTGCCACACGTACACATCATTCGTCCCTGACATCTAGCTCTTGTTGCGTCCCCTTGTTACGATTCTCTTTCCGCTCATATAATTATGCATCCATGGCGCAGAATATACTGAACAACGCAGATGCATTAAACCCAAAGCTAAAATGGTCATCAGCACATATGATGCCAATTCGATCGATCGGTCAAGAGCGCTTTACTGCAGGATAGCTTTTCATCAACGCCAGCCAGCCCAGAGGAAAAAAAAAGGTGTCGCGTACAATTACCAATCAGCAGCTCCATCGGTCGATGAATCGATGGTGCATGGGTGTGCACGGCACGGGCTTTTTTACAGAGACCGGCCGGCTGGCCGGGTGATATCGATCGATATCTTCGTACCCGTCCGCGCTACCTCTGCGAGAGATATGGGTAAGTGTAAGGCTGCGTGGAACTGTTGTGGTCGATATCTTGCTCTTGATTCGCATTGGGCTCCTTTTGAAAAGTTCCGCCGTGATTCAAATCGAAGTGCAGCAGCTGCATCTCCAATGCAACGGCCGGCAAAAGGTGGATATATGTACGCAACGGTGCCATGCATGCATAGTAGCTCAGGTAAAACTACGTACCACGCAAACTTTATTTTGAGAGGAAAGAAAAACATGAAAGTGATTTTGTCGGTGAATATAAAAAGAAATCGACCCCTGGTAAGACCTCCTCCAAGACATTGACGTAGTTTCTCGTGAAGGTTTTGCAGAACACGTACGAGTAGTCCATAGTGTATTTTTTTTTAAGGTACCAATTCATATATAACGAATTTATGCGCAGCAGACCATGCTGAGCTGGCTATCAGATTTCGCGAGACGGCGAGAAGCCACAATTCTCTATCCTCTACGACGCTCTGTCCCAGAGGAAGAGGGTCCTTGAACATACGGAATTCAGGTACTACAACTGATCAAATAGTAGTAATTCTTTCAGAACTTTTTAACTAGATTCAGAGGGTATGCATGCGCACCATTTTCATACGAGCTCCTGAGCGAGCTGCGCCTGTACGCAGAAACCTGGCGCCCAAGAATCAAGATCGCTCCTCTCTCAGAAACAGTATTTTTCTCGATTCCATTCAAGGCCAGGCATTCACTCATGGGCCGTGGCAGCCGCCCGGGGGTCGGGGCATCGGAGCTGCATGCACCACGGAGCAAGCAAGGGACCATGCCATCTCTCTCTCTCTCTCTGGATCATTGTAAGTTAGAACACAACTAAAAGCATGGAACAAAAGCAAATAACCGAGCTTTTACACTTGGTTTTATGTCGCCGATTGAAATTGAAACGATGTCTTCTCGAACGAGGTGTAAAACTTCCTCTAAGAGTTCTGAAACGTCCTCTGGCTCTGCCCATCCAAATTAAATGTACCCAGAAAGAACTATAAGCTCATCATAATATTTTTTGGGTTTTTTTATCAGTCTTGTTACGATTTCTCCTCCATCTTTTATGGATTGAGCCACCTTGGTTAAGGTTGTAAGGATCCCAGCTCAAACCATGATATGATTGTTTGCCAAACTTGCCTAGTGTACAGACATGCATCCTTTCGATTTAGGTTTTCTTGCTCTTAATTGCAAAGTTTACAAATTAATTGGGTTGTGTTGCCACCCAGGCTTGATCAGCCGTGAGTATCTTTATATGCACCATTGTCCATGCAAAGAACGATATTTTTGTCCTGTCTTTGGTCTCCATGTTTGAGGTCATTTCTAGTTTGCATAAGCTCATGTGAACATTAGGCCACAAATACGTTTTTTTAAACAGGTGGGGCAGGGCCCTAGTGATTCTATTAAAAACCAAGCGATTACAAAAAAAAAACCCTAACAGCCCAGCATAAAAAAAAGAAAGAGGAAGAAAACTAAGAATAGAAACACAAGAAAGAACAGAAGAAGATATATAGACGTTGCCAGATATATAGACAAACCCTGAAAAGATTTTGAGTTTGGCATAATTTTTTGGCGAAGTTATGTTGTGCACGGTGTATTTTTTCAAGTGCAAACTTGACTGTGTTTGCAAGGTACCTATAGCATAAGCCATAAGGTACAAATGTGAATAACGAATCCCATGTGTACGTAGCAGAGACCATGTCGTGATTCGTGAAGTGTCAAATTAATTCAAGAGAATAGTCACCGCTCTCATTCTCATCTTCTCCCCGCTCTGTCCGAAGCAGAAAGGAATTCTACTTTCAGAACCTTTTTAAGCTAGACTTCCTAGGGTGGAACATACGCGCGCCGTTTGATTTGATCATCCGCGATGCAGAGCAGAACCTGATGGCGCCCAAGAATCAAGGTCGATCCACAGTATTTTTTCTCGATTCCATTCAGGCCAGCGGCATTCACTCGTGGGAGCCGCGCGCGGGGCCGGGGGTCGGAGACTCGGAGCTCCGCCACGGAGCTAGGCAGCCAGCAGGGACCATGCCATCCCATCTGCACCTCTCTCTCTCTCAATCGTTGTGTGGATCGTTGTAGGGCTGTGTTCAGATTGGAAGTTAAAAGTATTTTTTTCAGATAAATAGCACACTAGAAAACGTGTTGTGTGAGTGAAATGAATAGAAAAAACTTGTTGGAGAAGTATTTTTTCATGAATGTGAACACAGCCCTTAGATCACGTGCGACGAAGCAGTACGCTCTCTCGGCTCATCTCTCTCCTCGCTGGAAGCTCGCAGCGAAGAATGGAACGACGCGCGCGCTAGGCAGGCACCAGCGAGGGTCAAAACGAGAGGATCTCGAGTTCATTTACTCCGGATTTCCCCGGCATGAATGCCGCTGCCTCCCCACAGTTAACGTCCCCCCGCCCCCGCAATTACTGCGGATCCAGCCGAATTTGGCGCCCCCCGTACTGATGCGCGCGGCGCGGCCTCGTCGGCCGGCCGGCTGCACACACCGTGGCCACACTGGCCGCCTCGCTAGTGCAGCGTGCACCTGCTGGCCGGCCCAGGCTGCCGAGCCCGGCCGTCGCCCCAGGCGCCCAGCGCCATCCCATGCATCCCTGCCCCTTGCTGCCATGCCAGGGCTGCTTGCTGCCTGAGACGCTGCGGCCTGCGCTGCACGACGCCTGGGAAGCCTGGAACGCATGTCGTGGCCTTGGCTCTCCAGTTCCCTCATCTCGAGGTAGTATATATGAATCGACGGACGTGGTGCCGGTCGACACGGGCAAGCGAGATGTTCGGCGCCGCGGCGGCGGGGCGGGAGATTTTCTTGCCCGGCTAGGCAGCTCAGGCCATGCCAGTTGCCAGGGCCAGCAGCTGAATTCCCGTCTGGTGGAGACGATAGAACCGGAAGGTGCTGGGGGCAAGGCTCTTTGTACCACGGCGTCTGCTCTGCTCATCCCCCAAGTAGATTCGATCTTGAAGGTTTTTGGTGTACAAAAGTACGAGATAATGGCGACGCTGTAAATGAATCCATCGTCATCGTCCCATCCGTCGTAGCTTCCTCACAGGACAACAGGCCCCGGGCCGGCCGGCTGGCTACAACTCACACACTCTCATATGTCGTCGCGCTGCACGAGCACCGACTGTGATCATGGAAGATGAGGCCACATCTACGACGCTAGATCCTACCAGAGTGTACCAGGCCGTGGGGTGTGGTGTGGTCACGTACCATGCGGCCTCTCGCGATGCGTACCGTGCGATCTCGGCACGTATAAGGGCAGCACTGCAACGGCGAAGTGGACAGTTTTGGTATGAGCAGCCCTACCGATATAGCACCAGTTGCAAATGGGCTTGTGTACCAATGTGGAGGAAGTTGATGGATGCCCATGAGATGGGAGGCAGAAGCCGCGTGCTGTACTGCTTGCACCAGCTGCACACTTGCACCGTTGCATTGTGTACTGGCTGCATCCGGCAAGATTGCTGAGATTCTCTACTGTTCTGCCGACTCGCCACTAGGCAGAGGCGCCCATTTGGGTGCACGGCCTCCCGTTGGGCCTTCGAACTTCAAGTTAGTGTTCAGAAGAGCTCCAGACCAGAGATTCAAAATACCAGCTTAGGCACGTTCACAGCGAAATGAACTATAGTATTTTTTTTTTTCTTATTATTGGAATTCACACCATATAACAGATTTACCATTGTTTTCGTTCCAGAGTTTGGTCACAGTACATACAAAATGATTGGTCAGGCTGCCCATCTCAACTCATTCAACTCTTCTGTTAGCCCTTCCAAAGATATATCTGGATTCTGGAAAGAATGTTTGTACAATTGATTTCTTTGGCTGTAAAGGAAACTCTGAATGACAATCATGTATGTGATATAAGCTTCGGAGAAATGTGAAATCCATGCCATTTCAAAATGGGAAGGTCCCTGTTAGCCGGATATGCTCCAGGGTGCGCTTCAGGCCATACTGCATAACGGCCCGGTTCCCGGCTCTGAAACCATCTCCGTAGGCCATGGATGTATCCGACTCAATCTGGTGCTTGAAGAAATCCCCAAGCTTACTCTCGAACTGAGACCGTCCCCCTTTCTTTGATGATGTGGATGTTGAAGAGCCCGAGGACGATGACGCAGCGCTACTGCCTGATCCTGCCATGATCTCTGACTCTATCCACATGTGCGCGAGGACTTGGCATATCCCCTCTTCTACGTCTGGACTGAGTGTCCGGTATCCTGTGATGGCATGTTCATTAGCACAAAATGCATTTGTAACATTTTCAAGTAGACAGGATAATATGATATGTATGCACATGATTATGGCAACCGGGTGAAAACTGTCCAGTGAATGCAAGCTTTTTTTTTAACTGTTGATTCTTCACATCTAAATTGGGCACCAGCAATTTACATGGTGGCACCACTAAGTTCACCAGCATTAGCTGATAAAAACTTGTCCAGTCTTGGAACAACTTAAAGTGCTCACCATCCTAGAACTAAAAGATTAGCTCAGTTTCTATGTGTCAGTTTAAAATAGGTCTCATTGCTCTTGTTCTGAGAAAAGAACACAGGGTGTCACCTCTAAGTCGCAACCATGCATGCATCATCTCATGAGCTAAAATTGAACCTGTCAACAACCTGCAAGAGCAAGAACTCGTAAAAAAAATGCATACAAACAACTGGGCATAAACATGTAAGGATTCAACAATGTAGAAGCAAACAAAACAACAAAGTTTTTCCACATCATACAGTAGAAGATACAATGGTAAACTATTTTCAACTCTGCGGTTAGTTCACATTCCATACATCTCCAACTCTGCACAACCATTTTTTGTTCTCATATGAAGAACAATATTCTTAAGGAACTAAAAGCAAACTACATTATTTTGGTTAGGTGCTGCTGATTGTGACATTACAAAACAAAAGGATGAAGCTTCACCTCGGCAGACCATATAAAATGAGAATTGCAGTCACTTCACATCGTCGTGTCAGTCTATATGGCTCTGTTATCATTTCCATAATTTTGTTTCCAGCCATTCTTGGTCTCCTCAGTATCTGAAAAGAACTCCATTCAGACCCCAGCAGAACAACAGAACTAGAGTAGAACATGACTTAAATGAGGAAAGAACAGTCCAATCGGTGTTTCAAACAGCTCTCACCGTGCTAACTGTTTGTTCTTCTGATAAGCACAGTCCTCTTGTTTCTGGAAGATGGTGGTGGCCCTGGTATCCACATAATAAAAAGCAGTTTACAGTTAACATTATAAAAAGGAGAAAATGAAATTGGATTTTGAGCATGGAAAACATACGGCCTTCTCTCCTTCCATGGCTTCATTTAATGCCTGTCTCTCTACCAGAAGTAGAGGAACCTGCTGCTCCACTTTCATATTCAAACCTTCATAAAATTCCTGAATTTCAAGATACAGAGGTTGACATTCACTTGTATCCATCACTGCAGAATCAAGGCACTCCAGGCAGAGCTTACGGCCATCACCCAGCAATACGTATCTTGATTCCCTTGGCTGACAAGTAAATGAACCATGTTGGAACGGACAGACCCAAATTTCATACAAAGCACCTTATCTAATGATAAAGTACACTAGAGCAGAACATTGTAACTGAACATACCTCCATCCTTTCACAACTACAGCACCTTGGGGTACCATCCACTTCATGTGAAGGACAGTACTTTTGTAGCCAGAAAGGATGTGCCCTATATTCAATAAGACCATTCATGTTTGTAGGAATCTGAAAAGAAGGAACCGTAAGATGGTGCATATGAAAACCAAAACTAGAAGTCACCTGTCAACGAAAAAAAAACCTTTCTACTGAGAGCATAAACACTGAGCTAAATAAAATGTGTAACTAGTTGCAACAAAAAATAAGATGGGTTTGGGAATTTAGAGAAAGTACATTCTCCAGGACTTTGCAAGCAGATTTGATGTATTATTTCTTAATACAAAGAGGCATCCATAATGCACAATGGAAACAAATTTCTAATATAAACAGGACTTTGGAGGCAGATCTGATGTATTATTTCTTAACACAAAGAGGCATGCATACAATGGGAACACATTTCTAAATTCTAATGTAAATAGATAAGATCAGAGTAATGAGTAATGACGTGATTCTTACAAATTGCTTGCAGACATCACATTTTGGGTGAAACTGCTCTCTGTAGCAAGTTTTATGGTACGGATGATTCCCTGACATGGAGAACTGCAGCATAGTATTGTAAGGTCACTATATTAAGGAATTGCTCAAAAAGTAAAAAAAATAAATACCTCGTAGTCGTATATTGGTTGACTACAGGAATGGCAACGAAAACATTCTGGATGCCAAACAGCTCCCATGCAACTGAGAAAACGACCGTGACCAATCTCTCTGTGACATCCTGCGCATGCCCTATAGAAAAAGTATACTTTCACATTAATTAATACTTAAGAGAGAAAAAAAGGACAGAATGATATCATCCACGCCTATCAACATCGTGTTTTAGAGCATTACAGCCTCTTCCATGTTACAATCAAAGCGAAAAATTACACAGAGTTTCATGTTGTTTTGGCAGCAGTGGAAAATTCACATATCTACAATTTCTTGTTCTTTAGAGAGCATCCGAAAATTCACATATTCAAGGCATTTCTATTTAAGAAAATCACAACCTTCAGGACTTGACGTGCTTCAACCCTATATACAAGGTATCCACAACCGCAAGCCACATCCATTTTTAGAGTTTTGTTTTCACTTTACGCCTTAGCTCTAAATTTTACCACAGTTGAAACGGTATCCCAAAAGACTGGAATAAAAGATAAGCAAAGTGAATTTGCATAACAATGTGCACACTGCACGATTTGCCAATATCGGATGAAAACCTTGGCTGTATACCTACAGACATTTGGATTGTCTTCTTACCCTTAACAACATGCTATGATGCCTTTGACTTCTTTACTGCATATGAAAACTCAATCGGAACGATGCTGATACAAAATTGATCCTACCTAAGTTGGTGGGAGTTGCAGGTGTACACCCCCAACTGACCAGTTTTCGTTATTCTTTAACTTTAATTTTATGCCTATCTTCTTAACAAAAACTTATCTAATTTCTCCTAGGCAGTATCATTATTACACATTGACTGCACCCCACTGAAAATATGCTGTTATGACCTCTCACTCAAGATACGCTCCCTCATTGCAATTAGTATTATTGCCAAACCATTAAAAAAATGTGGTATCCAGGGAATGAATTACCTAAGTTGACAAGCTACCGATCCTGATAGAACAAACAATATGCGTTACTTTTTAGCACTAATATGCAGCCTGTATGGTTCAATACTTCTTCTATTGTAGTTCACTAGTTCCTTTCTGGTGAGTGGTCACTATAATAACGGTTCAATTATATACTTATATGCTACTCCCTCCGTTCCAAATTGTAAGTCGTTTGACTTTTTTTTACCCCAACTTTAACCACTTGTCTTATTCAAAAAATTTGTGCAAATGTAGTCAAATTTAAGTCATTCTTGAAATTCTTTTATTACTAAAGCTAGGCATAACAAAAAATATAATATTTTGCAAAAAAATTTGAATAAGACGAGTGGTCAAAGTTGGGGCCAAAAAAGTCAAACGACTTACAATTTGGGATGGAGGGAGTATTTCATAACTTTCCAGCTCAAAACAGCATATCCACACAAAAATAAGCATAGAAAAGCAACCAAGTCGAAATGAACCTGAATCCAGATGAAAACATAAATGGCAATGGTTGATATGCATTGCCACCATTGGCAGTGCCATTTGCACGAGGTGGTTGATATGTATTGCCACCACTGGCGGTGCCAGGTTCACGAGGCAGATGATACATATTGCCGCCAGTGGTACTGCCATTTCTGTGAGGGGGTGATTCAACATTCAAGCTTTCCTGGATAGCTCTTGCAAGTAGTTCATCCTCCTCCAGATGCATATCCTTATCTAGAAGAGGGGGAAAAAAAGTGTCACATTAACTGCATGAATTCATAAGAATTTTTGCAGCAGCATCAATGGCATAGAATACATTGAGTTACAATAGCTCAAAGTAGAGAACTTTGAATGACGATACAACATAAATTTATCTGCATTACTCACTTCAGGGATTAACTGTTATTCAGCAATTGTAACTCAATGCGACTGTTAAAAAGATTTATCCATAGAAATATTCAGCTTCAATTGTTATATCTAACCATAGAAATTGGAGAAAACGTTCTTGAACCCATGTTCAAAAGCATACACATAGATGCCAAAGAAACAATTAACTGCAAGATCATTCCTTGTTTTCATTTGGATGAATCTTGTTGTGATATGTTGTTTCTATTTACCTAAGAAATCCACAGAAATGTAGAAGAAACTATTAATAAAAATGGAAAAGAAAAACGAGTTTCTTGATCAACATTAGACAAGGACAAAATGTACAGGAAGAAATTAACTATCTTAAAACAAAGACTCATCCTGAGCACACTATTATCATATGTAGTTGACTTACTTCACATTTAAAAATACAATTAAAGTAATACGAGAGAGGGCACTTCTCTAAAACACTAAATATCTTGACAAAAATGCCATGGCATAGATAAACATAAGTGATAGGCACTTCTCTAAAACATTAAGAATCTGGACGAGTCCCTCATAAATTGGCAACAATAAAAAGGGACAGCCAACATAAATTGAACAATAGAGCAGTTTTTCAACATTTTTTGGACAATGAACACTTGATAAGGAGGAATAGAAAGCATACTAACCTACTGTCTTTGCCTTTATTTGTTCCTCTTCCGACAGAGAGAGTGCTATAGCACGGTCAATATCCTCATTGTTAAAGTCTGAAAGGAAGCCCTGCATTGCATGTGAATATTTGATCATTGACATATCAATATAATTATACTTTCTTCCTTAGAAGCTTTTCACAGAAATTGGCTGATGTATATGTACACATTGATTGAAGAATCAATGTAGCCACAATCACAAATACTGATAAAGAAAATGTTGCTGCCATGATACCAACCTCAATACATTTCCCTAGATAAGTACCTTGTATCTATAAAGGGAAAATTTTGATTGACAAGACAAAAAAAAAAAAACTGTCATTTCAAGTAATTGAGGTACAAAACTCAATGCACTGTATGCAATCGGAGCTTCTTTACCTGATAACAGAACAGGATAGGCTCTTTTGGAGATCATGCTAAATGCATCTCCTTTGCCTACACTAGATAAATAGAATGACCACCTTTTATCCTGAACTAGATTAGGAAGTACTGAGGCACTCCCATAAAAAAAAACACCTTTTATCCTGAACTAGATTAGGAAGTACTCCATACTAAAGGACTTCAATAAACGATACTGTTAGAGGCGGGACGCGTATTGCATAAGGTTCTTACAGTCACGACAGGAGAGCTGGAGGGTTCATTCCATGGTGTCTCTTCTGCAGGCCTGCCGTGATACTGCCCTTCCGAGATATTGTGGGTTGAACCTCCAAAAAACTTCGTCAGCCAACCCATGTTGCTAAAAATGACAGTCCAGCAATAGCACGGTTATCTGCAATTATGACGCGAGTTAGGACACACGAAATCAACAGTGCGAACAAAGTAGGGGCGAAATTTTTTTGTTGTTGTTGAAACCCCTCAATTTTCATTGGACACCAAACTGCACCATCACCTTGGGTGCCAGGTTCGATTGTGCAAGTGCCAACAGATTACTATTGATGTCCCAAACAGAGAACCTAGTCGAACCATGGATGGCGGCTGGATTAGATTAGTATATACGGACCCACGCAACAGGGAAATCCGCAGCTGGAATGAACCGTGCGAAAGGAAAGGATTTGGATTGGTTGTTCCAAGCTTCCAATCACTACTGTATAGGCTCAAGAATCCATCCAAGCACGCAGAGGCTGCTTACCAGGAGGCGAGACCGATCCGAGTGCGGATGGATCTCCGCTCCACGGCGCCCGTGGAGTGGGGGCCGCGAGGCGGCGGCCGAGGCCTCTCCTCTCCTCGAAGAGAGACCGGACAAGACCTGTCGGACCTGTAGCTGATGCCCCCCAGGAGCCGGCGGCGATGGGCCGGGCAACAAATTGCCAGGAAAAACACGAGCCGGCGAAGGAACCGGAGGAGAAATCGGGGGAGCGGGGGAGGAAGGAAGGGGGCAAAGCAGGCGGCTGTGAGGGGGGCGAGCGAAACGCGAGCGGCGGGGAGGTTGCGATCCTACCAAGACGAAATGGCTCCCCCCTCTTCTCTTCTTTTTTTTTTTTTCGGGGCGTTCGGGCTGGCCTCGCTTGCCTTTTCAGGTGATCTCGGCGAGGAGAGGTGGCGCGGCGGCCGACGCGGTGGTCGGCGCGGGCGAGCCGATCGGTCGCCGCGTCAGGTGGGCAGAGAAGCGGGGTGTTGGCTGTGCGGGCTACGAAACCGAGGAAGGGAAGAGCCGAAGATGGGGTGGAAGACTGCTAGTTAGTGTACGCGACGCGAACAGGTCGTCCGAAACGGCAGCCGGGAGGTGAGTCCGTCATTGCGGCCAGAAAGTCGCTGGGAGGATCCTTTTTCTCACGTCTCTGGCCTCCCTCCCTCCTGGCAAATGGTTTGCACAGTGCTGTTGATCTCCGATTTGTCTCACGCGCTCTTCAACTTTTCTTTGAATGGAGAAACATGTCTCTCTTTCGTTTTTTTCTCATAAAAAAATAATAAACATGTTTCTCTTCAACCCAAAAATAGACGCCGTACAGGGCATCGCGGACTAAACGCGAACGCCACACGGTAGTACTGTAGTCTCGTTATGCCGCTTTCTATTTTTCCTTGGTGTAAGGCAAGTGTAGGTGTGTAACACTCATTCGACAACTTTAGCATTGCGCCAGTAAATTTCTACAGCATTCACACAACAGCACACTCGTCGCGCATAGCATATCACATATGCTCTCGCGGATGGTTGTACAAGACGACCTCCTCCCCGAGCTCGGCCCTGGCGCCGCTCACCAGAACCCAGACCTCGGAGATCTTCTCGACACGCCCTTCAGAGAGGTCAGCGATGGTGAAGGCACGCAAGGTTGGAGGAGCTACCAGCACCGATCCATCCGGCTGGTTTTGCTCCAAGCCGGGGCTCGCTTGTGCGTATCTCACTCTAGGCACAACCGCTCCGTTCAGGTATATGGTGTTGTTGGCTCCAAAGGCGATCATCTTCCTCAGGCCTCTCCCGTAGGCTAGGCTCTTGTGCATGTGCCCAAACACGACCAGCGGGATGGAAACCCTGGTTTCCCTTTGCAGATCGGAAATGGCTTGCTCGAGATCTGCAGTTTTTTTGTTCAGGCATACCATATGAAACAACTTTTCAAGCAGGGAAGTGTAATCATGAACATCAGACCTGGATCACCATGGTCACCAGCACCAGGTACCCAATCCCGTCCACAGATATCATCCATTCTTGAACCCAGACCTGCAAAGCGCATAACATAATCTTCGATAAGTATGTTAAGATGTCAAATATTATGTTCGTGAGTTTCATGAAATGCCAATATAATTTGCCAAGTTGAATGAACATACCTGTTGGTCCGTTATGTGCAAGCAATACCACTGAATGCCCCTCTGGTGCACCAGCAGCAGCATCAAATATCTTCTTTGCACTTCCAGCCATATTATTGACACCATACCTACATGGTACATGCAAGCTTGTAACAAGGGGTTGATGATAGATCAAAGCAAAGTTCAAAACAAGAGGAAGAGTTCATCAAAGAACATAAAAAAGGCAGGAAGAATAGCATGTGGTAAGCTTATTTATAAAGTGAGGCTAAAAGTTAATGGTAGTGACCAAATCACCCAATACTAGCCAATTCAGCTAGAGCCGCAAACTTAGCGAACTTCCTATTTTGTAGTCTAACACTTGGTATTAACATCATGGACAAAAGGTGAAGAGTAATTCAGAGACAAATGATAAAATTTGGGGACTCAGTTGTTTTAATCATTAACTAATCCTAGTTAGTGTTGTATGAATGCAAACCAGATAAACTAGCTACATAAGTAAAATCAAGTGGCAGCTAGCAACTGGGTGCCATCCTTTGATCCTTTTAAGAATAAGGTACGCCTTCTGCCTTCAATCCTTAAAAGCGCCAGTAGCGCAGTGATGAACAAGAGCCGACACAAATTAAACAGGCATCACAATTCCACCCAGCTTCTTGCCATCAAACATCAGTCCAGTTGTGATTTTATTACCTAGCAAAAGGACCTGGTAAGAAATCAGCCAAGTGATACAACTAGGAATCTCACCGACCCAAAACATTGAAACAAGGAGCCAATTCCTGTTTCTTGTGTCGTGAACAGTTCTTTTTTTTTTTTCCCCCAGACAGTCCCCAGCGTCTCGAATCTAGATCTCAAACTCGGTGAAAATTTCAAAAATAAGTCAACAAATAATCAATTTTCTTATTCTTTGTTGGTAGCCACCCTCATTAACCCCAGCAGTTCAGCTACTAGTATTTATTCAGCCGAATCTTATCAACAAATGTGTTCAAGAGATGCAATCAAGCAAATGCATTAGGATCACACAAACGAGAGGCAGTGAAGCACACAGTTGGAAATGAGAGTAATCTCATGCATGAATTGCAGTTGGCAAGGAAGCAATGCCAACAGTTCATTGCTTCCTAGTCCATCTTCCAAAGTCTCAATGAAATGGCAAAGAAATATCAAACCAAACAGAAAAGTTTATGTACTAGTTAGCATCTCTTACCAACCATTTTGACAGAAGCTTCGGTCTAAATAGCCTATCACCACCGCAGGAAAATGGTCGCCCACCAACAACACTTAGCTTTATTCTTGGAAAATCTAAACATTTGTACCCAACATGCTGCTCACCAAGGCTGATGTTAACAAGAAAAAATAAGGGAAAATATAAGTACTATTGATCATTTTCCTTTTTAGAGTATGATAGTCTTGAAGAGCGAAGACAAATGACACCCAGAACGTGGCTATAACCTGGTTGGGTACCACAGATTAGTTAGGCCAACAATCAGCTTTCACTTAGTCCTAGAAGACTACTGCAGTTTTACTCAACTAAATTCCTATTGGCTTCATTTTTTTCTCAGTTGATCTCAATAAGAAGAAACAAAGAAAGAATCATGAAATTACTAAGCAATAAAGTTGTAATTCTTAAACTGATGGAGATTAAGTGTGAGACAGCTGACGAGCATAACAGAAATCATGCAATCTGCAAGATGCATTTATTCAACATTTCAACAAAATTACTTCAGTGCCATACTGACCATGCGACATATCATGATGACCACACATGCTATTGCATAAAGTAAGGATATCTTACCTTTCGAGTTGAAGCCGAACACGATCAGCCTTCCTGAATGCCAAGCAAGAACATCATGATATAAAAGAAATCTTAATGGAATTACTTTTGTATTTTTTTCCCCTTGCTAGATGAAAGCGTGACTCTTACTTCTCTGAGAATTGATGTGTGTGCCAGCAATCATGATTGCCAAGAATTGCAGCCTTTGGTAACTGAAGGTCTGAAATGCTTTTGACAAGTTGAACATTCTCATTACCATAGTCACCTGCCACAGGTAGAGATAGCAAACGACAAGAATCTAAGCATTATTTCACAAAGTAACAGACTAAAACATGATATAAAAAATAGCTGGAAAAGGACATACCTGTAAAAAGAACCAGATCTGGCTGCAATCACAGAGAGCAAGTTAGAGCTTCTGAGGAGAACAGAATATTACATAAAGTGATTTCCATACAAAGATTTTCTGTCAAACTCCTTGCACTGTGAGAGGATTATTACAGGTGCATAGCAAGCATACGGAGCAGAGCACAATACACATGCTAAACAATAGCTGTGCATGAAATGTATATAGCAGAATGAAATATCAAATGGACTAGTTTATCAAATAGCTGAAAGCTCAATATACAATACCTGAAGAAACTGAAGTGCCTTTGAATCTTCCTCAAGGGCCCAATCATTGTGCTGCACGGTTCAACATGAAAACATAAAATTAGTATACCATGCAATTAGGGATCTAAGCAAATGAATTTTAGGACAAGAATCATAAATGCTAGATTTGTTACTGCTATAACTGATGGTCTGATTGAACCATAAAAGTAAGCCGTTCACTCTTAAATCATATCCATAGAAGGAATCCAAGTAACTAGTAGCTTTCCATGGTGTCTGATCAGCAGAACATGGAAACAGAAGACAGCACCTCAGATTTGGCTGAGCATGTGTTTGGCTATGCTCAAGTTTGGGGAAAAGACAAATCAGTAATTGTCTACCCTATATGCCGAAAGGTACTAAGTCACCAACTACTAAATCGTACCCATAAGAGGAAACCAAGTGACTAGCAGCTTTCCACGGTGTTTAATCAGCAGAAAATGGAATCAAAAGATGCTGCATGAGACTGTGTTTTTGGCTATGTTAAGTTTGGGGTAAACACAGCTCGAGTAAATTGTCTAACCTAAAGGAAACAATCTCCCGCTTTTCGAACATTCTAAACTAAAATTGTAGGCCGCCTGAGCCTGGCGCCGATTCCCCAACCCAATAACACATCACTCTGCAACAATCAGGCATTCCCAAATCCTCTCTCCTCCTTGTGTGGCCTCTAATCCCCTGAACCTGGAACCCATCATGGGATCGCGAAAGGCTACACCCGCACCATACCCGTGGCTGGGGTGCCCTACTCTAACAGGAGAGCGCATAGTTGTTCAGAGAGAGGGGAGATACCACGTCGCCGACGACTGCGATGCGGACGTGGCGGCGACCGGCGCCGGCAGCAGAGTCCATGGACCTGCGGGTGGGCCTGGACGGAGGGGTGGAGGAGCGAGGAGGAGGGGGGTTTGCGGAGGCGCGCGCTGCTACGGCTGCTCCGGCCGCCGGCCACGAAGAGGAGGAGGAGCAACACTGCACGACCATCTTCTTTTTTTCAATTTCAACAAAGTTTAGAAGGGAATTTTCCAGCTACTTTCTGTTTGTTTGCATTTTTCTTTTCCTCTCCAGAATCCAGATGGGCCGCATTGTTTTTGGTGGCACAAGGGACGAAGCCCAAAACTTGGTCATGGCTATTGCTAAAAAAAAAAAAAAACTTTTTTAGGGCAAAAAAAAAAACTTGGTCATGGCTGAAATGACGCGAATTTCATCTGTCTTCGCAAGAAGGAACAAAGAACTTTCATGTCCTACACTGTATACGAGATTCGTGCGAGGCGCTCCCACGGCTGCGATTTGATGATGCGAATTCTCCGAGAGTCCCAGCAGCCCTCTCCTATCGCAGCAAAGTGTTGGAGGGGTTTTTAATTGAAACTAAGAATTGAAATGTGTGTTTCTCCCATGCCGTAAGTCCTTTTTAAAATCCATTTCAATCAGAATATTGTTTACAATTGATATCACAAAATGAGATATACTCTGTCCGTTCCAAATTATTAGTCATCCTGGCTTCTTATCAGATTCATTGATGAAGCTATAGATTTAGACAAATATATGTCTAGGTTCATAGAAGATGCCATGAACTTATACTCAAAATGACACCCATGATGACTAATAATTTGGAACGGAGGGAGTAATATAGTTACTTTTTTTAAAATTTTAGAGTAATTCAATATTTTTATGTGCAATACTACGAGATTCCAGGTCACTACTTGTCTACTTCAAGATTTGGCTATACCTATACCATTTGAACACTTCCATAGTAGTATTTCTTATGGTAGCTTAGCACGTAAGAGGTATTGTTCCAGTATTTCACGTAGAATAGTGAATTTTCATTCTTGAATTGTGCTATCATACAAACTATTGGAATGATGGACTCTAATTGTTGACCTGAGCTCAATTGATGAACTTTATCTTAAAACGCGTGTTGAACCAACATTTTTCAATGAAAATATTGAAATGAATTCATTAAAGTGTTGAAGTAGATTTTTTAAAAAATATTGGTCCATGTCTTACAAAGAATACAATTTTTTTTTGAGGGCTTACAAAGAATACAATTGAAAATGTCGATGATGCATGATGAGTGGCACCAACATGGACAAGACTTTTTTAGTTGCATAAATGTTTTTTTATAAATGTAGAACGCAAGGTGTTGAATTAATCATAAAGATATAGAGATTTTATTGAGAGAAAACTAGGATTAAAGACAATCTCTGGACCAATTGACTCACTCTTAGGCTAGGACGACTGGAAGCATTTTTTTTTTGTTAATTGGGCTTTGTTCAGCCTCAAGATATAGATGAGGATAAAAAATGGGGGACCCTATATATTTCCTGGAAGAAAATTGCTTCGATAACTTTAATTATTCGATATTCGTGTGGGAGATTTGGATTGCCAAGAGCATATGCTTGCATTTTATGGTAGGGTATGGTGAATCCAAGGACAAATAGGTGCATATAGGTATCCATGCAGTATGGGGATACATATATAGATGAGCAATGGGCATATATATGCCACACATGATGGAAAAAACGGGGCAGCACTTTGTTTAAAGTGACGAGGATATACATTTGAGGCGTTATTATTGATCTATGCAGAGTCATCTTAATTTGTCACACATTGTTCAAATAAACAAACATGTGAATAGTCTACTAGACAGCACCCTCCTTCAGTGGAGTTACATTTTTTTTTTTTTACAATCGAATAGGCTCACCATTTCATCTACCTCCATTGCAGTCACACCATCTAATTGATGTGGAGAAAAAACAATTTAACATCTTGACGACATATGCTATCTACAAAGTATGTTATTTTATTTCATGTAAGATCTCTATAGCCACAATAATCTTTCAACGATATAGCTATAGCTAGAAGGTGCCATACAAACAGATATAGTTTTATAACAAGGGGGTAACTCTGACACTAGCTAGAAATATTTACCAAATAACTTATAATCATTTTGTGAGAGGCTTATCTTTTGTACCTTAAAATAAAAGTATGAAAAAACAACAATAGGTCATGCCGGAAGCATGACCTTATTATGTTAGATTGGTTGCTTAAGCCTCTTGCTAAACTCAAGGCGAGCAAGAGAAGGGAGACGACATCCGGATGCTTTGGACCTGCTTGGCCACGCAAATCTTGCATGCAAAGACATCAGATTAGCCAGTTCCGCGGGTCAGGCGACCGGTTCAACCGTATGGCCCACGTGACAGAGAGAAGAGAGGGTTAGCCTCCGTTTCCCGCGGGAACAAGACAAAAGTCCAGCTGGACACCGCAGGTCCCGCGCGCCTCGCGTCTGCGCCGCGCCGGTGAAAGTGAAACGTTTTATAACGGCAGTAACTCCCACGCTGTAGAATCCTGACGAGTCACTGACACCGGGCCGGGGACCTAGCCGGACGGAAAACGTGAACCCCGCAATTCTTTCCATACGTAGAAACGCACCACCCTTCACAGCTGAATATAGTGGCCCATATATGTCAGTGAGAGATAAACAAGTAAATTCTGGAGTGACAAAAGGCAGCGGTGTGTTCCAGGCTTTCCATTGGCCAGCCACGACGCTCGGCCCACCGTCCACAGGGGGAAAACCAGCAAGCAGCACACCGACGGCTGTGATCTCCCCCACGCCCCGGCTTTCACCACAAGCAGCTCATCTGGGCCGTCGGATCGAAGTATAAATAGCCACGGGCACGCGAGGCCACTCTCTCTATTTCTTCACCCGGCTCCCCTCTCGCCTCCTCCGTTTGTTTCTCCGAGAAGCGAGCCGAGGCGGAGGCGGCAGGAGGAGGAGGGAGCGTTCGCGGCCGCGGCCTCACGTTTCGGGGGTCCGTCCCTTCCCTCTCCCCCGCTCGAATCCCATCGAATCGCCGGCGCTAACCCTAGCCAATGCAGGAGGAGGATCGCCCGGGAGATCGCGCGCGAGGCGGTGGTGGTGGAGCGGCGGCGAAGATGACGGCGCCGCGCGGTGGCGGGGACGAGCCGCCGCCGCCGCCGCCGTCGGCGGGGAACGAGCCGGTGACGCCGACGTCCGCGCAAGTCTCGGGGCTCAACCGGCGCGGCTCGAGGGGCGCGGCCATGGCGACCTTCTCCATGGAGGTCTTCGACAACGAGGTGGTGCCGTCCACGCTCAGCAGCATCGCCCCCATCCTACGCGTCGCCGCCGAGATCGAGCCCGAGCGCCCCCGCGTCGCCTACCTCTGTACGTGCATTCGTGTTCTCGGGGATCATCGTGGATTCGTGGTGCACCTGTACTCGCGTGAAGTTTTGAGGCGTTTGTGTCTGGATTTTGTGATAAATTTAGCAAGCGCTCCTGATGAACTTTTTTTTGTATTGGCTGCGAGCTTGGATTTTTTTTGTGCATCCGTGCGTTTCGGAAAATTTATTCTTAGATTGTTTTGGGTACATGCACGCTTAGCGCTTGATTCGTGGTTTCCTTAGAGGTAAATCATGATCATGCGAGTCTGTTCAGACAAAAGTTGCGGTGATGTCCCTAAGAACAGTTCTGGATTTACCATATTTTTCTGCTTCGGACAGAAAAGGTCCGCTGGTCCGGGACACGCCATACGAATCACAGTTTGTTTTCCACGACCACCCGTATCCATCAGGTGTTCGTTTCAGAGCAATTTTGTGTTTCAGAACGCAGATTAGATGCACTAATATAGTAATATATGGTGGTGTTTCCGTGTTTGCCGATACATTCATTAGTTTGTTTGAACCAGTCTGCTATCAGACAGACGATACAGTAACTGGAACTTTGATAATAAACTTCTGCTACTTCCTACAAAGTAAATGCAAGTTGTCAACCTTTCGGTGGCTTCATCCAGATATTTGTGTTGTGAAATTAGGTCGGTTCTATGCCTTCGAGAAGGCACACCGGTTGGATCAGAACTCCATCGGCCGTGGCGTCAGGCAGTTCAAGACGGCTCTGCTCCAACGTCTCGAAAAGGTGAGAATTGGTCTTCCTTGCTCCATATTTTTTGCATGCTATTCGCATTCATGTTATTTTCCTTCGTCTGCATGTACTCTTTCAGTTCATTTCTAGTTGCTTGCTGTTTTTCTCTTGCCAGTGAATTTATGTGGCTTGCATGGTTTGTAATTATGCTGTTTAATTCTCGACTGTTGGATAAGCCCTCCAAAATCATTGATTGGTAGATGAGTGTATCATTATGTATTTGTATATAAGTCTTAGAATTGAATTTAAATTCTGTTGGAAAGCAAGCCACAGAGAAAGTGTAGCTCGTTAATTATATCTATCAATATAGATGTATTCTGCTGCTGTTGTAAAATGCATAAAGGCAACAAATGAATGTATGCACTTATGGTGCCTATCTTTTTTAGTTTGTTAGATGATGTTTCATGAATACTAATACTTAATTCATTGGATATTAGTTCAATAATTTTTTGGTAATTTGATAAGATGAAATACGGCCAAGGTGGCGTAATTGAAAATTGCTAAATTGGAGATGATGGGAAACATGCATGAATGCTGAATTTATGAACCATGATGCTCCAGCAATCTGTTAATGGAATGATATGCTACATGCCTACATCCTTTCTTCCTTTATGTTTTCTATGCTCACATGTTGAGTTCCAATTGTTTAATGACCATGGGGGATTATTTGGTTGTTAACTCACGGCCAATCTGAGTTTACTGATAAATTGTTGAATAAGCTGGACAGTAATTAAACCAATTTGATGTGATAATACAATATATTCTAAATAACCATTTGGATTAACCAGTGCAAAAACATCTATCTTGTGCTGAAATTGGGTTTGGTAGAGGAAAAATGAGTTAGCTATGTTTTATGGATTATTTTCTAATGGTTCAGTTTTACCAACTGTAGAGAGAAGGGGACACATACTTTGTTTTATATTCAAAAGAGAGAAAGATGGAAGGGAAAATAAAAAGGGAGACTAATCAGGATTTTACACAACTTCCTCTTGAATGCAAAGACTAACTCATGAAATTTATTTTTCACTCTTTTGCAACACTGCAGGATAATAGCCCTAGTCTTGCTAAGCGCGTGAAGAAAAACGACGCCCGCGAAATTGAGAGTTTTTATCAACAATACTATGAGAACTATGTCCGTGCGCTCGACAAAGGAGAACAAGCCGATAGGTAGTTCCCAAGTTCCCAACCAGAGTTTTCCTGTATCTGCCACAAATCTAATCCTAATCATGAAACACCATGTCCCATGCTAATGCTGCCTGCAGGGCTCAACTTGGAAAGGCCTATCAGACTGCAGGAGTCCTATTTGAGGTGCTCTGTGCTGTTAATAAGAACGAAAAGGTTGAAGAAGTGAACCCAGAGGTTCGTGCTCAGTGTCTTCTCTAAATATCTCTATTGAAAGGTATGGGATGCATTTATAATACTCCTTTGCACAGATTATTCGCTTGCACAAAGATGTGCAAGAGAAGAAAGACATCTATGCACCGTTCAATATCCTCCCTCTCGATGCTGCGAGTGCATCCCAGTCCATCATGCAGCTGGAGGAGGTATGCACGATTCAGAATTGTAGGATATGTTTCCTCAAAAACATAATGACATTGTAACGATTTAATCGAAGGCGAAATGGTCCAATTTCATTATTAATAGATCAAAGCAGCAGTCACCGCACTGAGGAACACAAGGGGCTTGACCTGGCCGTCCACGTTCGAGCCACAGAGGCAAAAGGGTGGTGATCTTGATTTGCTTGATTGGTTGAGGGCTATGTTTGGCTTTCAGGTCTGCTGATTCTATTTTAACTTGGTCATTATTTATAGAAAATGGAAATTTTGGTCCATCATTATTAAGAAAGTATATGGATTTATTTGATAATTATCATTCTATTCCTGGTAAAGCTTGGTTGCAACTGGATCTAATATTAGCTTTCTTATGCGCAGCGGGATAGTGTCCGGAATCAAAGAGAGCATTTGATTCTCTTCCTTGCTAATGTCCATATAAGACTTGAGCCAAAGCCCGAACCACTTAGCAAGGTTTGTTGTCACGATTCATGTATTGCTTACCATAATAGCTTGATAACTTTTATATATTATGCTACTCTGCTTTCGTTGTCAGACTCATAAAACTCCTGAAGGCAATAGCAGTGTTCATAAATGTGTTGTGCTACTAGCATTCGGTTAAACTTATTTTTGAGGTAGCTACATGCAAAACGTGATATGACTAATTGCATTCCATCACATGGTGGATGTTATAACTATAGTTCAGTACAAACACACAGAGAAGCACTGTGCAACTTTTCGGTAAAATGGATTGCATGCATGCAACTCGATTATATTTCTCGAGAGTACTAGTCAATCCCTTTTAATGCCTCCTCGTTCACTGGAACTTTTTTGTTTATCATTGAAACAGCTTGATGACCGAGCTGTCGATGTGGTGATGACTAAGCTATTCAGCAATTACAGGAAATGGTGCAAATTTTTGTCACGGAAGCATAGTTTAAGGTATAATATTCCCTACTCTTGTTTCCTGAAAAACTAATTATCCTAATGCAAATTGTGCTCATAATATTGCAATCCCAGATTTCCTCAAGGTGCACAACCACAGGAAATTCAGCAGCGGAAGATTCTATATCTTGGTCTTTATCTGCTTATTTGGGGTGAAGCAGCAAACATCAGATTTATGCCAGAGTGTCTTTGCTACATCTTCCATAATGTATGATGGATTTTTTTTAATTATCATATTAAAAAACAGAGGTCATTGCAACAACGTATCTATCCTGTTTGATATGGGCATGTTCGATTTCCTCAGATGGCATATGAGCTGCATGGTTTACTAGCCGGAAACGTTAGTATTGTGACTGGGGAAAATATCAGACCGTCTTATGGTGGGGATGAGGAGGCATTCTTGAAGAAAGTGGTGACGCCTATCTATCGTGTCATCAGAAAGGTACTCTCATAAAACTTCATCATATACAATTAGCAATAAGTTTCCTCAAATATAGATACTTGCAAAAAATTGCAGGAGGCAGGCAAATCACAGCATGGAAAGACACCACATTCTGCATGGTCTAACTATGATGATCTAAATGAGTACTTCTGGTCTGTCCACTGCTCTATTTTCTGAGTCCATATCAACATCTTTTTCGCATTTTCCATAACAAATCCCACTCCATTTCACTCAGGACATCTGATTGTTTCTCACTGGGGTGGCCTATGCGGGACGATGGTGATTTTTTCAAATCGGTGCATGATTCGAGGCCTGTAACAATGGTACAAATTTGATATCCATCTGAATTCTGCAAAAGTTTATGGCCTAATAAATTGATTGGTTATTGCTTTTTGACAAAAAATATTACTTACAGGCTGGAAGCTCACCACCAAAGGTTTCCACTAAAAGTACAGGGAAGACAAATTTCGTTGAGACTAGAACATTTTGGCATATCTTCCGAAGTTTTGACCGAATGTGGACCTTCTACATTTTGGCTCTACAGGTAATATGTTGAAATTGTATATTGATATGTTTATTATGACTATGGCTTAACACATGCTAATATTCTAATGATTTATTGAACAGGCAATGTTAATTATTGCTTGGAATGATTATTCTGTGACTCAAATCTTTCAGAAAGACCTTTTATATTCCCTATCTAGTGTGTTTGTCACTGCAGCATTTCTACAGTTCCTTCAGAGTATGTTGCCTTTTCTTCATGTACTTACTGAATGATTTCCCCCCTGAAACATGTACACATCCTTATGATACGTGATAAAATGTTTACATGTCTTCTTTCTTCACTAGATATTGGTAATAAAAGCCATTATGCTAGCTGTTCTTTAATTGTGTCTTTGCACCTTAAGCAACTATAAAGTGATTGACAAGTGGATTTCTAGGGTGAAATTTTTGTGGGCTGGGCCCTTTAGGCAAGGCGGGTACTTCATCACCTGCTACAGTAACTCACGAAGGTTAGCGTTAGTTAGGGATAATAGGAATTAGATTAGATCTATTACTTAGGGTGACTATGACTATATAAAGAGAGGAATTGTATCAATCAAAGGCAAGCAAGAATAACCCTAAAAGTAGTCAGAGCCTCTAGTGTGAGGGCGACGATTAGGTTCTTCGTGTTATCCCTAGTATCTACCATATCAGAAAGGAAAAAGTCCAAATTACTCCCCTCAACTATAAGCAAAGTTCACATACCCCCCTAAACTATTTTTTGGTTTATTTTACCCCCTAAACTATGTTATTTGGTCTATGTTACCCCCTAATACAATTTCTCTTTTTTATTTTTCCATGTACAAGTGTCATATTGCGTTCAAATTTTGGGAGATGATAGTAGACATCATAATGCATGATAGAAAAATATAAAATTATTTTTTGTCATTATTTTGATAGGGGTAAGATATTTAATAATTAATTAATCCTTAGGACACGATATTATACAAAAACTAGTGACGAAAAATTCATAATATATTTTTTTAACATACATTGTGATGTTCACTACAATCATGCAAAATTTTAAATTAAAATTCAACTTGTGCATGGAGAAATAAAAAAGACAAATTGTATTAGGGGGTAGAATACACCAAGTGACATAGTTTAGGGGGTAAAATGAACCAAAAGATAGTTTAGGGGGTTATATGGACTTTGCTTATAGTTGAGGGGAGTAATATGGACTTTTTCCTATCAGAAATGCACTAGATTTGTTGTACTCGTTAACATTGTTTCAAAACTGTAGTACATGAACTTATGTATTAATAGATACTGAAAAACTAATGAAAGTGAAATATGAAGTTATGAACTAATGACTGGCATTTATTTTTTACTGAAAAAAATCTGTTGAACATCTGTTGAATTTGTTAGCCTTACCACTTTCCAGCTTCAGTAGGCCAATTTTAATACCTTTGGTCTTTCTACTAGTTACAACGTACCCCCAAAATTTTGCAACCTCATCACAGTTCATCTCCTTGGTATTATGGACCTTGGAGCAGTCATTTTCCGGGCATGCTCGAGTTTTGAGCTTATGACGTCTTCACACAGATTAATGCAACATTTTGTTTATAGTACGAAGTACGACTGATATTTTTTTATTTACTCGATGGCAGGCATTTTAGACTTTATTCTGAACTTTCCTGGTTCTCATAGATGCAAGTTCATTGATGTCATGAGAAATATTCTGAAGATTATAGTTAGTGCGGCATGGGCTGTGATTCTTCCTTTTTTCTACATGAGCACAGCAACAAAAGTCAACTTACCCCTAAAAGACCTGGACAAATTGTTACGTTATGTGAAAGGGGTCCCAACTCTGTATATGTTAGCTGTGGCGGTGTACCTGATACCGAATATCCTTAGTGCAGCACTCTTCCTGTTTCCAATGTTCCGAAGGTGGATAGAAAATTCAGACTGGCACATTGTTAGACTGCTTCTGTGGTGGTCTCAGGTATTTGATTCAATATAGTGTCTTTATTTTTCTTGTCTATACCGACCTACTTGTATAGCGTGCACCCTAGCAGTGTTTATGAGATTAAATTACTTTCTTTTATTTGTCTCCTACTCAATTGTTTTGCTGCATCAGAATACTTACATGTACATTTCATTTCCATTTTCTTTATATATTGTGGTCCATATGCTTGTTATACCATCCTAATTGCACAATAAATTGCAGAAACGAATTTATGTTGGCCGTGGGATGCACGAAAGCCAAGTTTCACTATTTAAGTAAGTTAATATGCTATTTGTTTCTTTGTGATTACTACCAGTATTCTTTCTGGGGATACTTATTTTATTCCATTCAACTCCAAAGGTATACATTCTTTTGGATTTTGCTGCTATGCTCCAAATTTTCATTCAGCTACTTTGTCCAAGTAAGTTCTCCAATTAGACGTTTCACAATGATGCTTTTGCATGCTGGATCTGAACCACATTCTCATCTTGGTTTGCAGATTCAACCTCTGATAAAACCGACAAAGGACGTAATGGGTGTTCATAATATCCATTATGAGTGGCATGAATTTTTTCCAAATGGTAGTTGATTCTTTCTTTCTTCTGGTGGGGATTTCCATTCAGGGAACCCTTTTCTTTGATTAATAATAGCCACTCATTTGCAGCATCCTATAATATTGGTGCTATCCTGTCGCTCTGGGCTCCTGTTCTCCTGGTATGGACTTATTCAACCTATATATTACTTGGCTAGTAATATAATCTTATTCTTCTTCGGTTTGAAACATGACTGTAACTCTAATATTCATTTATGTTGCCTTCAATTCTTGCAGGTCTATTTAATGGACACACAGATATGGTACGCCATCTTCTCCACAATATTTGGTGGCATGACTGGCGCACTTGGGCGACTTGGGGAGGTAATAAATAAATCTAAAGCCCTTTAAGGTCAAAATGGGCATTAGAGTGTGCAGAGATATTGATCATCAAATAGTTGTTTTGTAATGGATTCTATGTTAAGGAGTTGTATGCGATATATTCTGTATGGAAAAGGCATATTGAAATATCCTAACAAGTGAAAAATGATTCTGCAGCCGTGAAACCCATAAAATTCATTTGAATCTGATTTTGGAACATTCAGTTACCATTTGACAATGAATATTCATGTCTGTAAGGATCTGTTTTCTGGCAGGCTTTTTTGTTCGTGTTACACAAAATTTCAAGGTTTTGTTGCTCTATTTGTATGGCTTTAATGATACTATATTAATAAAACTGAGCACAAAGACTTTAGTTTGATGGTTTCTTTGCATGCACAGGCTGATTCACACCTTTAATAGTTGCCACATTTGCACTATTGTTATATTTTGTAAAACAAATTGTTATTGGTCCTATGTATAGGTAGCCACGTGTGTGCGCAACATTAATGTCTTAGTTGAATGATACTGAGCTAGTTTCTAATCATGTTGAGAAATTTATCTGCATCAGATACGAACATTGGGAATGCTGAGATCACGATTCCATTCTTTGCCTGGAGCCTTCAATACATATTTGGTCCCATCAGATAAAAGCAGAAAGAGGCGCTTTTCACTCGCAAAGCGCTTTGCTGAGGTCTGAAATGGCCATAACTATACAGGTTTCACTCGCAAATGCAACTTCTTAATATAAATTATTCCTATACAGGTTTCTCCCAACAAGAGAACTGAAGCTGCGAAGTTTGCTCAATTGTGGAATGAAGTAATATGCAGTTTCAGGGAAGAAGATCTTATAAGCGATAGGTGATGCACTTACCTTCTGTTTAGTTAGGAAACACACAAAATATTCTTGTGGCAGCAAAGCTGACAAACTGTGTCACACAGGGAGATGGACTTGTTAGGGGTTCCCTATTCGTCAGACCCCAGCCTCAAATTGATGCAGTGGCCACTGTTCTTGCTTGCTAGCAAGGTTTGTCAAAATAGATTTAAACCTCACGTTGGTGGCAAAATTTAATATTTTTATTATGTGGTGCAGATACCTATAGCGTTAGACATGGCAGCACAATTTCGACCTAGAGATTCAGATCTTTGGAAACGCATATGTGCAGATGAGTACATGAAGTGTGCTGTATTGGAATGTTATGAATCGTTCAAACTTGTTCTTAATGTACTGGTAATTGGAGAAAATGAGAAAAGGTATCTTCCAGTATTTTTCACTCTTTCATGCATTCTATTTGAGGCATTGCTGTTTTAGTATTTCTTCATGAGAAAGGGAGGTAACACTGTCACTCAAAATTTTCATTTGTATTACATTGACCTACTTCCATCGTAGGAAATAAGCATTTTCATATGAAACTAAGAAATAAGACAGCACAAATCACCTTTTTCTTCAGCGATTCACTACAAGTGTTTGTTAACCTTTTTATTTCTAAGATATTCTAGCTACTACACTATAGACGATCAGCTGGTTTCTTCCGGCTATCCCATCTATCCCTAGTTGATCCATATGAAATCATAAAATCAGTTTTGATAAGATAATAGCTTGGGAGATGCTATAAAAAGATATACTCCCTGCGTCATTAAATATATGTCGTTTAGGACAACTTGCCTGTCACAATGTAATAGGTTAGCTGTACAAAGGTATGCAGGACCAGATATTAGCAACGTTCCAAGACAAAACTCGAGCAATCAGAAAACAATTCAAGAAAGGGTGAGGTTTGACCATGACCAATTAATGTGAAAAGCTAAGTAAATGTGGTAAAACCTTTGAGCCATTTTCTTCCAAAAAACTATCTGTCACAAGCATTCAGTTCCGAAGGTGCATTATCTGGAGGTACTTTGTATAAATATAGATATGTGCCTAGTCCCTTTATATAGCTAAATGACAAAACACAATCTGACATACACCTTGCCACCTTGGACAATGCACACCTTGCTATTGTTAGATATGTAAAATCAATGGTACTGAAGGCATATGTGTTATCCTACCTTCTTGCTATAGTTGGCTTCTTGAATGCATTGCCATTTGTACATATGTATCTTTAAAATCCACGTTCAGTTCATTATAGTGATCCTCTTTTGATATGTTTGTTCATTGACTTGGACAGGATTATTGGAATTATAATAAAAGAAATTGAAGCTAATATTGCGAAAAATACATTCCTTGCCAATTTTAGAATGAGCTCACTCCCAGTTTTTTGCAAGAAATTTGTGGAGCTTATATCTACCTTGGTAATTCAACGTAACTTTACTCAATTTTTGTCCATTTGAAAATTTTAATGTTTCAACTTGTTGAGACAGATTATCTGTTTATGTACTTATAAGGTGTTGCTAACGTTGCACTAGTCACCTGCAGAAAGAAAGGGATGCCTCCAAGTTTGATAATGTGGTACTTTTGCTTCAAGATATGTTAGAAGTGATAACCAGAGATATGATGGTCAACGAGATCAAGTTATTATTTTTTTTTGCAACTCATGATAATTATATACATGTCTTGCATGTCAATAGGCCAATAATTATTGTAACCTTATATTGTTTTCAGAGAGCTCGCTGAGTTTGGTCATGGGAACAAGGAAAGAAGACAGCTTTTTGCAGGTTCTGGTACAAAGCCCGCTATTGTTTTCCCTCCTCCGATTTCATCACAGTGGGAAGAACAGGTCATGTCTGCAAATTATTTATTACCCTGAAGTCTTTTTATTACCATGACTGTGAGAGTACATGTTTTGTATAACAGTGTGCACAAATTTCGCTTCTCTACAGATTAAGCGCTTGCACCTTCTTTTGACTGTGAAGGAATCAGCAATGGACGTTCCTACCAATCTTGAAGCTCGTCGAAGAATAGCATTTTTCACAAATTCTCTATTCATGGACATGCCACGCGCACCTAGAGTACGCAAAATGCTCTCATTCAGGTTATTCCCATATAGCAACTTGTTAAAAATATTGCGAAATCGCTTTAGTTTTAAGTGGTACTGCAGTAGCAATATTGTTTGTCGTTTCTAAAAAAATGTAATAACTAACAATTATTATGCATCTAAACTATTATGTTTTAATTGATGGGGAACCATTTGGCATTAACTAGTGTTTCTTTCCCTTCAACCTTGATATTATGCGCCTGCCAGCCAAATAAAGTTCCGCTTGAATCCTGGTCTGTTCTGACCCCTGCTTAGTATTCGTAAACTAAAAAATATTAAGTTTTGTTGTTCACAATTTGTCATGAATACTTTTGAATGAACTGAATCCATAGTGTAGAAAACTAGTACTGTGTGGTCTCCAGTAAAGAGAAGGTGTCGTTTGGAGCTTGGACTATGCACAAACCACCAAGGATGCTGAATGTGGGGTGTCTCCAGTAAAGAGAAGGTGTCGTTTGGACTATGCACAAACTACCAAGGATGTTGAATGTGGGGTGGGGACCATTTTTCTTTTTACTAAAGAACTGAGGGAGATCCCCAGAGTCAAAACTCAACTTTTATAATCAAACCAGATTAAAAAATAGCATCCACTTTTCTTTAGATGTTTAGAATATGTGCTGTATTAGTCATTTTTAAATCAAGGGAAATAAGCTCTTCAATTCATTAGGTATAAGAGAAAAAAAAAAGAAACAAAGAAGAGAATACTACCATTCTATGAAATATAAATACCATCACAAACACCCTGTTAAAATTCTATTTTTTTTATATCGTTATCAATAAAGAAATTACTATGTCTTTAGATGCAATCCAGAATGGGACCTGTACATGGAATCTTTTTTCGAACACCATTTGTCGTAGTGCATACATATTATGTTTAACTGTACTTTGATCAAAAGAGTTTTAGTGAAAAAGCTTGAAGTCACCATAATTTAATGTCATTCTTTACACGTGGCAGTGTTATGACTCCTTACTACAGTGAGGAAACTGTATATTCAAAAAGTGATCTTGATCTGGAGAATGAAGATGGTGTATCAATTATATTCTATCTGCAAAAAATCTATCCAGGTTTCATTTCTGTTTGATTTCCCTTGAATTTTCATGCTTCTATTCTTTATTATTAAGTTTTCAGCAACCTTCCTTTATTTATTTTTGTGATTCCTTTCGTAGATGAATGGAATAATTTCATGGAAAGAATTAATTGCAAAAGAGAAAGTGAAGTATGGGGAAACGAGGAAAATGTCTTACAACTTCGTCATTGGGCTTCTCTTAGAGGCCAAACACTCTGTAGAACAGGTAGCTCGACAATGCCATCTGCCATATCTTATCAAATAAGGATGATATGGCTAATTTCAAGATATCGTTTTTTCCCCTGTGAATAGTTAGAGGCATGATGTACTATAGGAGAGCTTTGAAGCTTCAGGCATTCCTTGATATGGCCTCTGAATCTGGTATGCTTCTTCAGATTCCAGGGGGTTTTTTGTTAGTGCCTTCAAAATAGTTACTGGTATGTTCACTGTATTTCTTGCAGAGATATTGGAAGGATATAAAGCAGTTGCAGATCCAGCAGAGGAGGAGAAGAAAAGCCAAATATCTTTGTCCTCTCAACTCGAGGCTGTAGCTGACATGAAATTTACATATGTAGCTACTTGCCAGATCTATGGAAATCAGAAACAATCCGGCGATCGACGTGCGACAGATATCTTGAACTTGATGGTGAAGTAAGTAATTTTTTCCAAGAAAGAAATAAGTACAGCATTTGCGAATTACAAGATATTGCATAATCTACCTCCAGGGCTAAGATGTTTTCTTGTTCAGGTTTTTCAGAGACTAGTTCGTCTAATGTTTATTTCAGTAGTTAACATTTACTTGTCCCAAAAAAACTGTATTGCTTTGAAGTAATTTGACTGCCAATTCAATTTGAAACTACAGTTACCCTGGTCTGCGTGTGGCGTACATTGATGAGGTTGAAGAGAGGGATGGTGACAAAGTGCAGAAGGTCTTTTATTCAGTGTTGGTAAAAGCTCTTGACAATCATGATCAGGTAGGCATACCCACAAAGTACAGGTCTTTTTCCATCATTCCAAACCTTGTTTATGTGTTAGTCTGATGTCAACCTCAATAGCACTTACACTTTATATCCTGTGAAGGAAATATACCGTATAAAGTTGCCAGGACCAGCAAAATTAGGTGAAGGGAAGCCTGAAAATCAAAATCATGCTATCATTTTTACCCGTGGTGAAGCACTCCAAACCATTGATATGAACCAGGTGAATTGAGTGCTTATGGTACAAGTCATGATAAATGTTGCAATGTGTTGTATTTACGAATTATCTTCAGGATAATTATTTGGAGGAAGCTTTGAAGATGCGGAACTTGCTGGAAGAATTCAATGAAAACCACGGTGTTCGTCAACCCACAATTCTTGGAGTGCGTGAGCACATATTTACTGGAAGGTAATTGGAAAACTTTGCATTTACCATTCCATTTTCTGCAACACAATTCCCAAATCAGCAACTAATATCTGAGAATGCTGGATGTTAGTGTGTCATCACTGGCATGGTTTATGTCAAACCAAGAGACAAGCTTTGTGACAATAGGACAGAGGGTCCTAGCTAATCCATTGAAGTAAGTTAAAGGATTTTCTTATGGCATTATTTTTTTAAAGGCATTTTCTTATGTCACGGAATGAAACAAGATCCATTATTGTTTACAGGACACTGTCTTATGTGTTGTGATACAATGTTAGGTCTACTGAGCGTCTGTGGAAAAAATCTCCTAGAAAAAGAATGCAAGATGGACTTTAAGGATTCTTTCTGTCCTTGAAAATAGAATGCACATAAACACGCGTTCGAGTATGAGATTGGAAGTAAATAAGGTGTTACTGATTAGATCAAAATTGAGATTGCTCAAAACTTTATTTGCTTTGAAACTTTTTTAATTTTAAGCATGTTGTGAGTAGGCATTACTGTCTGAAAGGGCATAAAACATAAGACCTAATAGTCTAAATGCTGTGTATTTGACATACTTTGTTTTCTGGGCAGGGTACGATTTCATTATGGACATCCTGATGTATTTGATAGGATTTTTCACATTACAAGAGGAGGCATTAGCAAGGCTTCCTGTGGTATAAATTTAAGCGAAGACATTTTTGCTGGTATGTGCTTCTTTGTGTATTTTGGGTCTTACCCATTTGTGCACTTGAAGGCGGAGTTAAGTATTTTTTTTCTCAGGTTTCAACTCAACTCTAAGGCGTGGAAATGTCACCCATCATGAGTACATCCAAGTGGGAAAAGGGCGTGATGTCGGTCTTAACCAAATTTCTCTCTTTGAGGCTAAAGTGGCTTGTGGTAATGGGGAGCAAATTCTTAGCAGAGATATCTACAGGCTGGGTCATCGCTTTGACTTCTTCCGAATGCTTTCATGCTACTTCACAACTGTTGGGTTTTATATTAGCTCAATGGTAACGTATATAGGACAGTATTGTATCTGTTGTAATTTGCTGTAATGCACATTTTCTCATGTTCTTGTCTTAATTATTTTGAACTGATTCTTGTCTTAATTTTGTGCAGATGGTTGTTATTATAGTGTATGTCTTCTTGTATGGAAGACTTTACTTAGCATTAAGTGGGCTTGAGTTTGCTATTATGAAGCAAGCACTGATGAGAGGGAACAGTGCGCTTCAAGCAGCTATGGGATCACAGTCTATTGTGCAGCTAGGTCTTTTGATGGCCTTACCAATGTTTATGGAGATTGGCCTAGAAAGAGGCTTTAGAAGTGCTCTGGGGGATTTCATTATCATGCAGCTTCAGCTCTGTTCGGTATTCTTCACTTTCTCACTTGGAACAAAGTCACATTACTTTGGCCGTACAATCCTGCATGGTGGTGCAAAATATAGAGCGACTGGAAGAGGCTTTGTTGTCCGCCATGTCAGGTTTGCTGAGAATTACAGAATGTACTCCAGAAGCCATTTTGTGAAAGGACTTGAACTTATGTTATTGCTGGTAGTATACCAGTTGTATGGTGATGTGGCTACGGATTCCACTGCCTATATACTCCTAACATCATCTATGTGGTTCTTGGTTATCACTTGGCTATTTGCTCCATTCCTCTTCAATCCATCAGGGTTTGAGTGGCAGAAAATAGTAGATGACTGGGATGACTGGAGCAAGTGGATTAGCAGTCGAGGTGGGATTGGGGTTCCTTCAAACAAGGCCTGGGAGTCGTGGTGGGAAGAGGAGCAGGAACATTTACAATCTACAGGTCTGTTGGGCCATTTCTGGGAGATCATTTTGTCCCTCAGATTCTTCATATTCCAGTATGGGATAATATATCACCTGAATATCTCTGCTGGCAACAAAAGCCTCTCTGTAAGTTCTTTATTTCATTTGAGTTTCTTTCTTCAAGTCTACTTGAGCCAGATGAGTTCATAGATCACAATTGCTCTCCTGCTAACACATGGCTGGTGGATTGTCTGAATAATTATTATTTTTATTTAACGCGCTGTTGAACACTGATTGTGGATGTTCACTAAAGAAGATATGATTTTGTGCCTTCAGGTTTATGGTCTTTCTTGGTTGGTTATCATTGTTGTAGTGCTGGTCTTAAAGGTAAATGACATTTGCCTATTAGTTTTCAACCTAAGTAATTGTTGTCCTTCAAAAAAGGTTCTGCTCTTGTTAAGTTGCTGATCAGGATCGTGCTTTAGGTGGTCTCGATGGGAAGAAAGAAATTTAGTGCAGATTACCAGCTTATGTTCCGGCTGCTTAAATTGTCCTTGTTCATCGGTTCTGTTGGAACGCTGGCAGTCCTTTTCACCGTCTTACACCTTACAGTTGGTGACATATTTGCCAGTTTCCTCGCATTTGCACCCACAGGATGGGCGATTCTGCAGGTACGTCCATCAGCATTACCCCTCTAATTTCAGTTGTTAAGCCGTAAATTTCATCTGCTAGCCCTAGTATCAATTCATACAATGTGTCAATAAAAAGGACATAATTTGGCTATCTTTTGTATGCTTACCAGTCAAATTACATATCCAATAGGGTTATGCCATTGGTAAAAACTGACTGGAACAAACATGGACTATGAATCTCTTGGCATGCTAAAAAGAACCAAAGGGACCCAAACTATATAGATACAACAACAACAACATAGCCTTTGGTCCCAAGCAAGTTGGGGTAGGCTACCCAAATTATACAGATCTTACCATGCAAAAGCAAGGAAATTCTGACCACCAAGCTTTTTGGTCACCAACTGCAGAGTATGTCAGCTTAAAATTTTGCTGTCTTTAGTAGCTTCAGTAACAGTATAGAACTAGTTTGCCTGAACAATCCCTTATTCATGTCAAGTTCTAAGTAATCCTGAATGGGATCAGATGCATCCATGGTGTAAACATTATGCCACTACCACCTTTCCCATTGTTTGAAGACATTGGTCAATGAAATCCCTAAATGTATGATATAAATGAGCAGCAAAGATATCACGGCAGTATTTCTGCTCTATGATATAAGAAATTCTCTCAGCATCCCAAACAAGTAGTGTATCTGCCTCTGAGAAATATCCAATGAAAGTTATCTACTAGTCTTGAATGTTCGAGAAAAAACAACTAGTCTTGAAAATTGAAATATGATCCTCCTCACAAGCAGTTACTCACTTCACCCGTTAAACGTGTGGGTGGAATGTGGAAATGAACCCTAAAAGGAAAGAAAACAAACACACATCACAGAATGCGTCCCAAACACACCGAATAAACCAAAGCGCTGAACAAAAAAAGACATACTGCCTGCTGAAAATCCTATCTACCAAACTTTTTGCTGCACAGGATCTGGACAGTCAAAAAGTGAGTGATGAATAAAAAAACTATGCCGAAAATTGTTATCACGGATAGAAATGCCTGTGTACTATTGGCCCACTTGGAATATACATCTGCGAGTATTTGATATCTTCTGCAAGAATGCTAAGATTGATAGATAAAGCTTTTAACTGATGCTCTAGTCTGTTTGTGACCTTTACAACAGATATCACAAGCAAGCAAACCGGTGGTCAAGGCATTTGGGCTGTGGGGATCAGTCAAGGCTCTCTCGAGAGGTTACGAATACTTAATGAGTATCGTCATATTCGTTCCAGTGGCAGTGTTGGCATGGTTCCCGTTTGTCTCAGAGTTCCAGACCAGGTTGCTATTCAACCAGGCTTTCAGCCGAGGCCTTCAAATCTCCCGTATCTTGGCTGGTGGCAAGAAGCAGAGTTGAGGTTAGTGCAGGAGATGTCTGTAAGTACAGGTTAGGCGAGGAATTAGCTCCAGGATTGTTGTACATTCGTAAGGCTGCTGGCGCTTTCAGAAGTTGGTTATACACACAAGGCGGTTTCTTAGGCGTTTTCCTTGTATACCTCATACACCATTGTTACCCATGGTACATAGGTTACATTTTCGCAGTTGTGATTGTATAGATGTAGCGCTGACCTTCGTGCAGCAGAACAATCATCCTTTTAAATGCAAAGGGTAGGTTAGTTAATCTACATGAGTTCTCTGTCTGTCTTCTATAGTGCAATGCCAATTCAGACTGAAGCCTGGGATTCTTTAAGTGATAAATGGGTAATGGAATAATGACACGTGAACAATCAGATGACAAGAATGAGAAAAGAGATGGCGAATCTTACAGCAGAAGGAACATGGTTCATTGAACTTGCTAATGTTGGCTACATGGCTGTGTGAATTGTAACCAGGGTTTGGCCGAACTGAGCATGATGGCATGGACCATTGGTGCCATTGCCATAGAGGCTTGAGGCCTGAACAGGCCTTTCGTCCTGCCCTATGCGTTTGTGAGTTCTCACGTTCTCAATGTTGTCCATGTGGTGCCAATTCAGGTTCCTGTTTTGTCAGTTTCTATTGGGGGTCCAGTTTGTGTGAGTGTTTTTCTGTTATCTAAGGTTCTGATCTGTTCACCTCTGTCTTTCTGGGGAGGAGGATTCAGCAGGCGTGTTCCTTGTTTTGGGGGACGCTATGGTTAGATGGGGTCTTGAGTCTTGACCCCTGCCTTTTGTCTGAATGTTTCTTAGTTATCAGTGAGTGAACTGGAATGTGAGGGGACTGAAAAATGCTGCAAGAAGGAAAGTAATAAAAGACTTGGTGAGAGACTCTGAATGGAAGACGTCGCAAGACGTACATTCTGAGCCTACAGTCACCGACGGGAGAACATTTCATCTGCATGAGGACAGAAAAGGAGATCCATGCACATTTCACCGCAGCGAGACGGAAAAAAAATGACGTGCGCCCGGGGCGTACGCGACCCTCCGTGCGCCCCTGGCACCGATACGTCCCACGTCGGTACCCTGAAGATCGGACGACTCCACGAAGACTCCGTGCCTGCTCCCAGCTGGCTCGGCTCACCTTCTTTAACTCGTCCTCGGCTCTCTTGCTTCTTCATTGGTGAGGTCAGCTGGAGATGTGCCGCGCGGATTCTTGTCGCCGGAGCCGGCGAGGAACTCATTGCCGGAGCACCGCCGCGTCCTCCGCTCCCGGTGATGCCCTGCCCCCGCTCGCTCGAGCCGCCTTCCCCGTAGCCTCGCCACTGCTGCTTCCCCGCCGGGCCGCCTCCCCATCGGCCAAGTCCGACTCCGTCCGGTGGCGCCTCCTTCCGAGCCGGCAGCCCGGCCCCGCGTCGCCCGCCGGTCGCAGCCGCTTCCCTTCCGCCACCGCTGGCCGCATCGCCCACGGCCTGGCGATGCCGCTGCTGCCTCCGTGACCGAGATGAGTTTTTTTTGCCTTTGTTTGCTATCTCTATTGACATGTTGTCATCAGTTTGTAGACAATGACAGGTTTCTGTTTTTGTTTATTCTTGTATATGACAGAAAAATAGTGCAAAATATGGTTCACTCAAATGGATGACAGGTTCCGCCGGACGACCAGGGGGTCGTTCTGACTGAGTGAGCAATTCAGCAATAACAGTAATTTCCAGTGAATGTGGATCTTCCATGAGAGCAGAAGATGCGATGTCGTCTTCAAGGCCTCGAACACTTTCCATGGAGTCTGCGCGTTGCTGATTCTCCTTCTTAAACAAAGAATAATATAACAAAGTAGGAGCTTAATATACAAAACAGTGCATGATGGTTCTACTTCACCAAGAAAAAGAAAGAGTGCACGATCCTGAACTTGTGTTCCTAAAAATGAAGCTCTACCTGCAAAGGATCGCTCATTGCCGTGGCTGGCAGGACCTCGCGACGACGACAAGTGCCAGATGATCGCCACCACGAGGGCTTCGCGGGGCTGCCTTCCGCCCTGGCCGCAGCCCGCAGCGGCGCGAACTGCCTCGCGGCCGTGGTGCCGTGAATTGCGTGAACTGCCGAAGATACACGTATAGCTGGAATACGAAGGGCCATACGAGGAAAATGAGTCGAGCCGATCTCTAGTGGTGCGTGGGTCGTGAGCGAAGGAGTCCGTTCGATCGCTGGCTATACGCGTGGCGGGCATCGGGGCCAGGGGCGCACGGAGCGTCGCCTGCGCCCCGGGCGCACCCCATTTTTGAACGCTGTGCGCATGACCTGGAGCACCATCCAGAGATGTGATTATGCAACTGCAGCCTGGAAACAGCCTCACAGGTAGCCCTGTTCATCGGGTCGTCAAAACCAGCTGCCACCCCGGACCAAACCAGCGATGGAACTGGCTTCGGCGCGTGAGCGGGTTCCAGCGGTTTACGGACCTTTGGACCCGTCGAGATAATGAGAACGCAGAAAAAAAGAACTATGAACTCTTCGTCTTCCTCGCGGCTTGCGCTGTCCACCGGCGGGTGAGGCCGCTGGCTTGCCGAGGCAGCGCATGGGCCGCCGCTGGGGATCCTCAGCTTGCGCGCCCCTACAAAGCCTCATGTTCTGTGCGCCCAGGCACTCGCCACCCTTGCCTCGCTGGCTCGCTTGCCCATCTATGCAGCACAGCGCGACGCCGCGAGCAAATCGCCGGAGCCGCCGACAATCTTCTCCGGGTCCGGCCACGCCTGCCTGCCTCCATTGCTAGTGAGCCCTCAAACTGGATTCCCTCTTCCTGCTCCCTTGTTTTCCTGCCCAGATGTGTTTCTCAAATCGCTGCGATTTTGGCCACCAGTGCCGCCTCTCAGCCATGGGAGGAGCTCATCGCCGATTGCGATTTTGGCCATCACTGGCGCCTGTCAGCCATGGGAGTAGCTAATCGCCGATTGGCTAACGGAACGTCCTCGCGAAGACCAAGCCGGCGAGCCCCATCCTCGCAACCTCCAATTCCACTCCAATTCCAGCCACCGCTCCTCTTCTTTTTCCCCCTTGCCTCGCCTGAGCCATAGCTGCCGAGAGCACCATTGATTAGGCCAGCCCAGAGCAAACCAAATCAACCCGTCAAACCAGGCAGCCCTGTTAGTATGATCTCCTCTCCTCTCGGGCCCAACGGATCGAGATGGGCCTTGACCTCGCGCCCTGATTGGGGGCGCTCAGCCCAAACATGGCCGACGGGCCCCTGTCGCGTAGCGCTATAAAGAGGAGGTGGGGGCCACTGGCTCCAGTCACGAGGTTCGTCTGAGCCGCCACTCCCCACCTACACAAACCCTAATCCGATCTACAGAAGGTGCGCTGAAGCGACGGGAAGTCCGCCACCAACGCGACGCCCTCTCCGCCGCCACTGCATCGACTCCTCGGCGCCGCCCCTGCGTCGCCGGTCGTCCACCACTACTTCCACTACTCCAACAGACTACATCAACATGTCGAGCTCCTCCGCCAAGCCCGACGGTCGATCTACACTCCCCATCTGCATTTCTATTCATGCATGTCATAGATCTAAAATCTCTTATTGTTATTCGAGTTGTACCCAACTAGATCTGCTGCTAGATGAAATACTAGTTCTATCAAGCCCAACCCAGCCCGGCGGCCTTTCCAAACTGCCAGCAACCCGTGCATAACCAGACCAACCCGGACCAGCAAATTTCTTTTGGTTTGGAAATAAACCGAAAACCTGGAAACCCGGACCATGAACAGGCTGCTCACAGGGATCCGACGGTTTCACTGGATTTTTTTTGTTTCAAATCCTGTTGGCCTCCGATCGGAGGATCTCTTGAATGCGATAAACTTCTTTGAGCAGCAGTGCCAAGTGCCAACGCTCCAGTTTGCTGAACTCAGCACACATTATTTTCGTCCCTAAAACATATTTATATACCTACTTAGTATAAAATGATTTCGTGTTATGAGTATGTACCAACAATTGTGTAGACCACGCATGCTTCCGTTAGCAAAAAGGGAAAAAGAAAAAGAAAGACAATGTCATTAATCGCATTAAGCCTAGCTGTGCAGGAATGCATGATGCCCATGATTGTGCATTCTACAAAGAAGAAAAAGACCAGACCAATTCTCTTTTTTACACCGATATTCGTATACCTTTTGTGTTGTAAAGCAATCGGTCCCGCAGCAGCATTCGCTTAACTTCTTTTTTAATAATACCACCCGATGCCACAGGTGCTCAACTGCTCATACACTGCTACTTCTATTCTATTCCTCGTGGGTCCTTGACAGAAATGGAAGAGAAAGGACGTCGGTTGCACGATAACACGAACGTTTGGACTCGTCCAGTTGATCCGCCAGTTTGATGAATGGCATTGTTCTAAAGTTTGATGAATACCATGTTCCAAAGCTTTTATGAATGTGGCATGCATAGATTCCAGTGGATCATGAATTAGGCTGGGGGGTCGGCAACACAGACAGGTAAGATTTTCATTCAGAGCAGGTAAAGACTCTGCAAACTTGGTTGAGATCAAATTCAACCTCCACTTTCCACTTTACTAGCAGGAAGGAATAGCTATGCAGACGAGGTCAGTCACTTCACCGAAAGCTGAATCATCATCATTATCGAAATTAGTGTGCCCGGTGTCCCCATACATATACACATAAAAAAGGAAAAGTAAGAATCATCAAATGCAGATCCTTCCTTCCAGGCCGAAACATTCCTGTGGAAGCAAACATCGATTGCATTGCTGTCTTGCAGCCGCAACACCAGACCAATCGGGTAATAAACGAAGTCACCAAGCATTACAAGTGTGGCACAACCAAGTGCACTACTCCTACATGCTACAGCTCGCAAGTCCTCCATGGTCTCTTCCAAGCGCGCGCACGCCGCCACTTACTGAGGCTCCATCATCGCCGCCATCGGATCCCAGCAGAACCAGCAGGAGAGAAGGCGACGGGATTTTTTTTTTTCCCCTGTTGGCTCCTACAATTCCTCGCTAGTACGAGGCCGCGACGGGCGCGGCGCCCCCAATCACCAAGGCGGGCGGACGCGACCCACTTGTCTCGCTCGCCAGCCGAGCCGCAGCTGCCACTGCCAGCCGCGCTGCGCAGGCTTTAGGCGTGGAATTCGCCGTGCGAGCGTGGAGGAAGGGAGCGTGTGTCGGCAGCGGCGCGACGGCGGATTGATGGGCTCCTCGGCGGGCTCCACCCCGACGGCGCGGCCCCCGCGGCAGACGCGCGGCGGAAGCGCCGCCGGTGCGGCGGGAGAGGCGCCGTCGACGCCCGTCTTCCTCAACGTCTACGACGTCACCCCCGCCAACGGCTACGCTCGCTGGCTTGGCCTCGGCGTCTACCACTCCGGCGTCCAAGGCACGTCTCCCCCTCGCTCACGGCCTCTCGTTTCGCCTCTCGGCCTCTCTCTCTCGCCACCGCGTCTTCCTTTAACACTCCGTGGTGCTCTCTGCTTCTGCTGCTGCAGTTCACGGGGTGGAGTACGCGTACGGGGCGCACGACGGGGCGAGCAGCGGGATCTTCGAGGTGGTGCCACGGCGGTGCCCGGGGTACACGTACCGCGAGTCGGTGCTGGTGGGGACGACGGGCCTGACACGCGCCGAGGTGCGGGCAATCATGGCGGAGCTCGCCGCCGAGTTCCCGGGGGACGCCTACAACCTGGTGTCCCGCAACTGCAACCACTTCTGCGACGCCGCGTGCCGCCGCCTCGTCGCCGGCCGCGCACGCATCCCGCGCTGGGTCAACCGCCTCGCCAAGATCGGGGTCGTCTTCACCTGCGTCATCCCCGGCAACGGCCGCGCCGTCGTGCGCCGCAACGGCGAGTGCCCTGTGTCCTCCAATTCCGCCGCCGCCGGGAAGCACGGCGGCATCCGCAGCCGATCCGTCCGGCAGGGGCCCGCCGCACCGAAGCCGCCGCGGCCGAGGGCGTTCTTCCGGTCCCTCTCCGTCGGCGGGCGGAGGAACCTGACCTCGCAACCCCGGCCGCCGCTGCCCGCCTCCCCGCCGCCCTCGCCCCCGCCGCCGTCGCCGCCAACGCAGCCGGCACCCGCCTCGACATCAACGTCGTCGGGGTCCACCACGTAAACGGCCTCCATTTCCTCCAATTTTTTACAGCTTTACCTGATTCCTTCTTTTTTTTTAACTAAACAACTCTGTGCATATTACCCCCTCTTGATTTTCATTTGAACCTTTGCTAATGCATAGTAGTAGTAATTACCGCTGTTAACTACAGTAGGCTCTTGAATTTGGCAGTTCGTGTAGTACAGACAGTAACAGTGATCACATCAAAGTCGTCGGTCTTGGCGGTGGTTACTCATAGGTAGGTTTGTGATCAACGACGTGACTCATGCAATTTGGCATCGTTGCATCCATCCGTTTGTTGTTCTCTATGGGCGAGTGATCCAGCACCAACTAGAATATATTCGCCATTTCCTTCTCTTTGGATCTAGTAACAATGCAACCAGCAGCACAACTGCTTGCCAATGCCAAAAGAATGCTCCATATGATACGACTACTCCTAGCTACATCCTCCAGGGCGACCGAGCCGATGTATACGTTTCTTCCTGCCATTTGCTTTTTCTTTTCAAAAGAAAATCTTGCTCGTAAGAAGAAAAAAAAAGCGCGGGATCCATATTTTTTTATTTTATCCAAAAGATGCTTGGGAAGCGACAATTTGGTTGAATCAGCTCATTAACAATAGGCAAAAGAATAAAAATCTCGCGTGTGGGCTCGAATGGGACTGCGCACTAGCGCGATGCACACGGTGCACGCGCCCTTGACGTACAGTACGCTCCGATCCCTCCCCGGCCGTGGACCGGCGCGGGTGCAAATAGGGGTTGACCCCTGCCGCCGCTGGTCGGCCGCCGTGGCGTACAGTAGAGGTCAGGTCAGGTCAGGTCAGCACGGCACGCTAGCTGGAGTTAACGCCCGGAATAGAGACGCGCGTCGAGAATCCGTCCCTTGATAAAATGGCCCCGGATCGTACGTTCCGTTGGCGCATCAAGCAAGGGCACGGCCGATCGATCGATCAGCGCTCAGCGGGACGTCCGCTGGCCAGCCAGCCAGGCGCACCGCTGCCCGCCGGGGAGGATCGGCGTCGGCGTTGTCGGTTTGGGAATTGGGACTGAGCATGGATTATATGGATGGGGAATGGGCGCCTGGGCTTTCGGAGCTTCCCTGCTTCTTTTTTTCTGTGGACACCGGGCAGGCAGCGCCTTTCCGCGCCTGTTCCCTTGCCGGCCACGGGAGCGAATCACTGATCCATCCGCAGCTGGTGCCTGGTGGTGAGGATGGAATGGCGCGAGCAGTGGTTACCTTAAATTAAGCTTACATCTGTCACTTGGGATGGGGGTTCAATGCATGTCTGCGGGTGGTAGTACAGTGCTCTAATATCAACGACTATAGTGGTGTACTTCTAAAAAAACGACTATAGTGGTGTGTTCTATAACCAGCGGAAACGGGAAACGTGGTGAGCACGTACCGGCTAGCCGGGTGAAAGCAAAGTTGCCTGCCGGGTGCCCCCGGTCGCGGTCTTGACGTGACACTGACACCAGCCGAACTAGGCCATGCTTTTGGTTTTAGAGAGAGAAAAAAAAAAGGTACAACGAGGAGTGTAATAGAGGAGATCGAATCCTAAAATTACTTGTTTAGGCTTGATCCTCTCCAATCCACTGTTTTTTCAGTTCAGTTTGAAGAACAGGAATCCACGAAGCACATAAGCCTAACCAAAACGCAGCAGGAACGGCCCGGTATCGCGTTGACGCCCGCGGCCAGGCCACCGGCTGACCAGCCCCACCACCACACCACACGAGCCCGCCGCGCACACGGCCAACGTGGAGCTCACGGGCCGGTGCGACAGGATTGCGGCCCATTTCCGCTTTGTCAACGATACTGACACACGCACACTGACTGATACGGTCAATCCAGATTCCAGAAAGGTAGCTCATGTCATGTCGCTGTTGAGTGCAACCCGAGCTTGAAATCTTTGAGGTAAAGCGTATGTCAAGACCTCGAGTACACGCGGAAGTGACTGTACGTTACCGGGTCACGGTCTCAACTCTCACGGATGACGACAATGGCACGTAGTTTGCCATCACTTGCCAAAACAAGGATAGTTTTTTTAAAAAATTTCCCTGATTTTTATCACATATGTCAATTTCAAACGGGCTAAAACAATAATACATATTGGATTAACAAAATTAGGATCCAAAACGTGAATGAGTTGACTTCCGCCGCAACAAATTCAAAGTTCAGTTCAATCGCCTTTACATCGTCTGCCACGACTCTTACGGTTCCTTCTTTGGCCCTCAACACAGGAATTGCCAAATGCTAAATTCGTGCAGTGAACTCAGTTATCTCAGCCAAGAGGAAAATATTGTGGTATGTCTCTCTCTTTGTGCTATGTAAAGATCAGATGAACGCCGAGTCAACAGCTGCAGCCTCTCCGATCATGCACTATTGCCAGTCCGTGGACGTGGTCTTGCATCGTCGTCCCATCTGCATGCGCTCGCCAGGTTTATGTGAGCTTTTAGCACGGCCGTTCTTGGCCACGTACAAGTCATAGAAGCCCGAGAATGATGTAGTAGACCAAGGCGATGGGAAGACCGATCAGCATGCCGAATATGACCCTGCAAGAGGATGTGCATAAACATTCGAGCGACAGTGCCAACCATCAACCAAAAATGTAACGAGGGTCATCTAAGCCCATTCGGCTTACCCAGTGCAAAGAATGGCGGCGTGCAGATTGTACTCCTTGGCGAACACAAACGGCACGATTCCTTGTGGCAGAGCCGCCTACCAAGACCAACATGTAGGCACCAGAAATCAAATCAGGAACTTGGCTGGCTCAACTCAATGTGTGTACCAAGATCTCCTCGGCTACTAGCAGGTGGGTACCTGAACAATGGCGACGCAGAGGAGCGTGCCTCGGAGGCCGACAGCGGCTGACGTGGCGGCCATGACCGCAGGGCCCAAGAGGAAGCGGATGGCCATGGTGATTGCCGCCACCGAGTTCCCGCACGCGATGATCTTCGGTTGCATGCCATGAAGAGTCCTGGGCATCCAGCAGAATTTTGAATTGCAGGAACATGTGTTGCTACTTGTTAGATGGTGCATGAGTACGGGCTGAAGCTTTGTGTGTTGGGAAATCTTGGAGGTGAATTGAAGAACAGATCTAAGCTGAACATGGCCATCCCGAGCCCTGCATCTGAGAGTATGGAGATGGAGTTCTTCACTATGATCGGCATCGTGACATGGAATCTGCACAAACCATCAAAGTAGTAGCGCACTGGAAGATTCTGATGCAACAAACTCAAATCTACACACTACCAAGAACTCGATTTACTTACCGGAACGAGATGAGAGACCAAGCGAGTCCGACGATGCTGGCGTACGTATTAGGGTTACGCATCAGCCGCCGCCACACCATCGTGACGATCAGCCGCATCATCAACCCCGCCGGCGCCGCCGCTTGCTTCCCTCCCGCAGCTGCCGCCTCCTTCTTCTCCGTCGACCCGCCGGATTCCAGCTTCGACAGCGCGTCCTCCACGGCCTCCGTCTTCAAGCCGCCGCCGGCGACGCGCTCCCCCACCCGCGCCGCCGTGGCGCGGTGATCGCCGGCGCCGCAGAACACCGGCAGGCCGGCCACCTCCGACCCGCCGGAGCTCCACTCGAACGCGTGCTCGTCCTCGTCGTGGCTGGGCGCAACCGCGGCGGCCGATCTGGCACGGTCGTCGAAGTTGGACGGCCGCGGCGTGTGCTGCCTCGACGAGTGCAGCGAGAAGAGGTCCGCCGCGCCGAAGCTCGACATGCGCGTCGACGCCGCGCCGGCGCCGGAGACGATGATGTCGGCGTGGCCAAAGCTGCAGGACACCCTGGGCATGGCGTATTCGTCGTCGTCTCCCCGCGACGAGCTCACCGAGTAGATCTCCACGCCGGTCAGATTCGACCGGCGCGGCGTCGCGGCAACGGCGGCTGCGGACCGCCGCCGCGACACCGACGTGGACCGGCGTACGACGAGGTGGGTCCGGCCGTCGGGCCCCACCTCGGCCTGCGCCTCGGCGTGGCTTCCGGCGAGCGACACGACGTCGGCGTCCACGTGTACGCCGGCGATGGACGCCGCCGCCGTGTCCGGCGGAGCCGCGGCGGCGATGAGGGCACGCGCGGCGCGGAGCTCGAAGAGGACGAGCAGAAGCGTGTACCACACGATGCACTGGACGACGACGACCTGCACGAGGAGGTCGCCGGAGTAGCGCCCGTACATGGCGGCGAGGAGCGGTATCCCCATGATGAGCGTGTTGGGCAGCGTCGAGATGGAGAAGAACGTGATGGACCAGTCGAGCGCCGCCGCCGCCCGTCCAACACCGCCGCGGCGGAGGAAGGGGAGGTAGGACCAGGCGGCGAGGATGGCGAGGACGAGGACTTTCTGGAGGGTGTCGGCGGCGACGAAGCGGAGGTTCATGGCGTAAGGGTCGGTGGAGGCGATGCAGTGGAAGGAGAGGAGGGGGACGGCGAAGACGGCGACGAAGCGGTTGATGCCGGAGCACTGGTCGGCGGTGAGGACGCCCCACCACCGGACGGAGCCGTACGCAAGGATCATCGCCACGTACAGTGGCACCACCGCGCACAGCACCGTGTAGAGGTCGTGCCAGGAAATCATGGCGGCCGGCGGCGGCGGCGCAGCGGTATGGTATGGTAGATCGCCGCCGGGAAGAAATTAATTGAATCCTAGATCTGTTGGGGGTCGCGAGATCGCGGAAGAGAATGAAGTTTGTTGATGGAGCGTGGTCGATCGAGAGTGTAGGGACGAGTCGGTTTGGTTGGCATGCGAATGGGTAGTTCGGTTTGCATGCAAACAAAGATTACAGGGAGGTATTTTTGTGGTGGACGACTAGTGTCAGTATAGCTGTGATCCTGCATTCCTGCGACCAAGTTATCCCGTGTGTAGTCGATCATGCCCTCATGCATTAGGCTGCGTTTCGAATGAAGGAAGTTCTCAGGAATTTTGGAGGAACGAGTTCCTCTGTAAAGGAAACAAATTCGCACGTTAGGGTCAAAGCAAAGGAGCGTCCGGAAAGGAAAGACCACATGCATTTCACGGGAAGCAAAACCTCCAGTCCGACCCATAACTTATAGTGAAATCGGTTGTTCGCTGCATTCTATATCGTGACACGAGTGTCACGTTTCAAATGGATGAACAGATACGAATTAATGTCAGTCACATTTACTTGCCCTGATTTGGATAAATGGATGAACATATATTAAAATAACCTTGCACCTGTCTAGGAGTGTGACCCTAGACGAGTAGCACATCGCAGCTGCCAGCTCTGCTTCTCCATGCATTTCACATGTGCGCAGAAACGACTTGAGCTGTGCCCTGAGGATCTTGCCGGAAGGTGACCGGGCGATGCTGTCTACGAACACATCTCTCCTGACCTTCTTGTACGGCGCCACTTTGCTCTGAACGAAGGCCACAACGTCATGCGCCTTCAGCATCTGGCTACTACTCCCTGCTTTCCTGACCACGCACGCCACCGGGATCTCGCCGGCCTCCTCGTCAGGATACCTGCAGTGCACTAGTGTTTATATTGTCCATAATCTAAAAATATAAGGGAATTTTTTTTTTGTCATAAACGGGTCCCTATGGCGATATTCGTCTAGTACAACCAGCCATAGTAAAAAAGAATTCGAACTGTTGACGACAGGTATATATAGCATACGTACGGTGCAATGGCGACGTCCTGGATGTCAGGGTGGGCGGCGAGGACGTGCTCGAGCTCGGCGGGCGCAACCTGGTAGGCCTTGTACGTGATGAGCTCCTTGATCCGGTCGACCACGTGGAGGAAGCCACGCGAGTCCACGTATCAGAGGTCGCCGGTGCGCAGCCACCGGCCACCGCCGCCGTCGTCGGAGGCGAGCGGCGCGACGAGAGCTGTGGCCGTGGCCTCCTCGCCGCGCAGGTAGCCCTGCATCACGGAGGGCCCCCGGATCCAGAGCTCTCCGGCCCGGTTCGGCGGCAGGGCCTCGCCGGACTCGACGTCGACGATCCTCGCCTCCGTGCTCGGAACCAGGCGCCCTGTCTTTAGCGACGACGGCTCCTTGACGGCGGCGCCGCCGCCGTCGCTGTTGTCATGCGGCAGTGGACAGAGGTCATCCATGGTGACGTTCCCCGTCGTCTCTGTTAGCCCGTAGCACTGCAAGCACACGACATTTTTTAGTTAAAATCCCTTCATCATGACACACTTGGCGATCGATTCAGCCAATGCGCGTGCACAAAAGTGTATCACATGCATAATCGTCCTTTAATTTTCACCTACCTAGTATGCTATATACAATAGTTTTAAAATGTTGTGGGCACTTTTTTTTTTTTGCGCAACTTAAATTTGAGGGTTGAGATATCTTCATTTGGATGAATAAATTAGTTGAAGGATCAATGATGATGGCTCTGTATGAGATGCAAATCACAACAAGAAGAGAATAACTGAACTATATAATAAATTAGTTGAACGATGAGGTCTCTACGATTTGGAAATCACAGCTACAATAAAATAACCTAAACTATATATCTTGCTTAACTTGTACTACTAGCATTATTGTCAAAAGTGATAAAACATGGAACTAAACTACTTCTTCAATTGTAAGTCATTCCAACATTTTTCAAGAGTCGAACTATCTCAAATTTGATCAAATTTATATAAAAAATACTAACATTTATTATACCAAATGAGTATTGTTAGTTTCTTCATTAATTATATGTTCATACTATATCTACTTGGTCCCATAAATCTTTGTGATTTACTATATAATTTTGGTCAAACATAAAATAGTTTGACTCTCCAAAAAAATTACAATAACTTACAATTTGGAACGGAAGGAGTGCAATGTTCTTGGTTTTTAGCCAAGTCAGCCAAAATACAGGTGAAATTGCTATTTTTTTTTTACTTCCATTATGGTGATGCGTGTTAATTTGTTCCTTGTACATTTGAAGACAGAAGGAGCAATAATAGACTAGTATCTAGCAGTGATGATGAACTCATTCTATTCGGTAATGATGCATTTGAATCGAAGTAACAAGAGCACGAATTATGTGTGAGATGCTTATTTTAGAGCTAGCTATCGGTGACTAATGACCTTGACTAACCTGAGCAAGCCTCACCCCCGGGAAGCAGCTACGGAAGCGCGCCATGTGCTCTTGCTGTAGCGGCGCACCGGCAGACACCACATCCCTGAGGCACAGCCGGCGTCGCCGCGTTGACGTCGACGATGACGGTGGCTCTCCGGCGGCCTTCGCCATCTGAACGACCATGGGTGGCACCGCCAGAAGCGTGGTGACCCTGTGCTCCTCCATTGCTGGCATCAGCTTGTCCACCTTGAACCTCCCCGGGACCACCACCGTCGTCGCCGCCATCGCCGGCGCTCCGACGACGAACGCCGAGAAGCCAAACATGTGGAACATCGGCACCACGCACCCGTACACCTCGCCGTCGCCATCACCGCGGCCCCAGACGCTCCGGAGGATCTTGCCGGCGGCGATCACGTTCCCGTGGGTGCTCACCACGCCCTTGCTCTTCCCCGTCGTCCCCGACGAGTTGAAGAGCAGCGCCGGGTCGTCGGCGTCGTCGCAGCTGCACGGCGGCGACCACACGCCGTCGTCGACGACGCCGGCGAGGAACTGGTCGATGAGAACCACTCGCGAGGCGGATCCGATGAGCTTGGAGGCAAGCTCGGCGGTGGTGAGCACGAGGAAAGGCTCGGAGTCGATGGCCTGGCCGGCGAGCTCGTCGGGGGGTGAGGAGGGGGTTGGCGGTGGAGAGGACGGCGCCGAGGGAGACGACGGGGAAGTGGAGCGAGTTGGGAGAGAGGAGGAAGACGACATGGCCGCGGCGGAGGCCGAGCGCGGCGAGCCCAGCGGCCGCCTTGAGGGAGAGCGCGCGAAGGTCGGCGAAGGAGAGGGTAGCGCCGGTGGACGCGTCGACGTAGGCTGGACGGTCAGGAGGGAATTCTAGCAGGCGTCGGAAGAGGTAGTCGGGGAATGAGGTGGAGGTGGCGGCCATGGCGAGAGGAGGATGGTGGCTGCTGTAGATGCCCGTGGCGGCGCAGTAGCCGGCGGTGAGGTGCGTCGCCATGTCTGTGAGTCTGTCTCCGTGTAGGTTTGGTACTTGGTAGCTGGTTTGCATCAAGCTACCATCTTTCTCTGACTTTTAGCGACAGAATGTCCAGCGGCAGAGAGAGTGGCACCCCTTTTATAAGACGGGATTCCTCCTAAGTCATAATGATTAATTCCTCGAGTGATTTTTAATGACAAGTCAGATTGACGGGGGATGAGGATGAGTCTGTAGATCCTTTGGCTGACAAGGCAGGTCACAAAGACCATTATTATGCAGCGCGTGTTGATTACACACGTGGGAGTTGGAGCAACCTGTTTAGTTCAGATTAGTCTAAGAAACTTGACTTGACCACACATACCCATTCCCAACTTTATCATTTACAATGGCTTGATAATAATGATAAGACAATGATAATTTAAATTTCATAAACGATCTTAGATGGGAAAATGGTCAATATGAAAGTTGTAGATTTTGGAAAGTTGTGAAACTTTATAATTGGCAAACTTTTAATTTGACTTTGTTTAGGCTCTCAAACTAGCAAATTTGACTCGGTGTGGTATAATATGTGAAGATTCGAAATAGAGTATAGACACGAGATATAGTGTATTACATATAGGCCCTGTTCAGATTCCCAACTATTCACTATTCATTTCAACTTTTTACTATTCATTTCAACTTTTCACTATTCCTTCCTCACAAAACACGTTTCCCAGCGAATGCTTACAATCTAAACACACCCATAGTGTATTACATTTGGTAGAGCGAGGTATGCGCGAAGGGGAGGTGGTCACAGGTTTGAATCCCTCCGACCACATAGAGTAATTTTTTTTACAGTTTTTCTCCTTATGAACCGACTGTGATGTCTCGTATCACAGCCGGTTCAGCAATATAGCCGCTGTATTCCAGCTGCACCTGCAAATCGGCTCGAAAGAGCCATAACGGTGACTGTTGCATGGGCAGAGGAGGGACCGAGGGATGATGACCGGGGGTGCCAGGTTAGCACCTCACCACCCTCTCGGGTGTGACAAATGGATGCAAGGGGGAGAGATGGATCATGACGTAGCCAAAGGGGAAAAAGGTGACGTTGATGCTGACATATGGGCCAGGTTGCCATATCAGAAAACCACGTTGAATCAATCAAGGGTGCTAATTTGATAAGAATGATCAATGTTGAAAGTTCATATGTGAATAATTTTTAGTTCTTGAGTTCATGAGATTTTCGAACTCCAGCACAACGAAATTTCTTTCCTTCCTCCATCATTTCTCTTCCGCTTTATCGCTTCCTTCAGGCATATTACCTTTTTTTGCTTTCCCTGGCCGCGCTATCACAGATAATTAGCATAACATTAAGTGCCTCGTTCTGAAGATCCGCAACCGCAATCAAAGCAATGCATTGCTCGTGAACCTTGAGTCATCTCTCTCAACGCATCAAGGAGGGATGAGAAGAAAAAGTGATCATATTCAAATTCGTCGCCCTTTTATGATTGAGCTCACGCACATAAACACCAACAGATCAAAATTTTACTTGCGCTAAAAAAAAATCAAAACTTTACTCACAGAATGTTCCGTTTGGCAAAAATCATTCCTCACCAACATGGCAACATGCATTGAATTCCGAGCACGATCCATCGATTTTCTTCCATGCAAAGCGAAGCAACGCAATGGAATGGCGACGCAACGACACCATTAACGCAGCACTTGCCATATTATCTCCTCTTCTTCCAGAGCTTGACGACGAGTGAGAACCCGCCGCCGTCCTTGAGCGCCGCCGCCTCCTCTGCAGCCGCCCACTCCGACACCGTCGCCACGCTGCTCGCCGACGACGTCGCCGACGTCGACGCCACCGACACCGACGGCGACGTGTCCGAGCCCGACCTGAACGGTCCCCTCCTCCACCCCTTCCTATCGCTCTCGCTGCTCCACCATCCCTCGCCGCCGGCGTGGTGGTTCCTGAAAGAACTCTGCCTCACCAGCGCGTGCGAGCCCGGGCTTCTTCTTCCTCGGCGTCGTCGTCGTCTTCGTCGGCGTCATCGGAGGTCTCGAACCGGAGGACGAAGACGGCGGCGGCGGTGTCGGCGGGGGAGAAGAGCCAGCCATGGAGGTCCCACGTGACACGGACGCGACGGCCGCCGGGGAGATCCAGCCTCTCGCTGCCGCGGAACTTCCACCGGAGCCGGCGGACCTGGAGTGCCTTCTCGCCGTCGATGGCGACCCACATGGCGGATTCCTCCACGCCGAGCGACACCTCGTGCGCCTCGCCCGCGGCGTCGACGACGGTGGTCGCGTAGGATTCGCCGCCGTGGCGGCCGTCGCCGGCGGCGGAGACGACGGCGTTCTCGCGGCGGGAGAGGAGGAGCCCCGCGTATGCCGGCGGCGCGCGGTCTCCGACGGCGAGCGCGAGCTCCGGCCGAGACGAGAAGGGAGTACCGCGACGCGGGCTCCGGCCGGCGCCCCGCGGCGGCGAAGCGGGCGCGCGAGAGGTCCCACGACAACGCCACGGAGCGGCCGTCCGGCGAGGTGAACCGCTTCGTCCCGCGGCGCCGCCATGGGAGCCATGGCCGGAGCTCGAACCGCGCCGGCGCCGCGCCGTCGTTGTCTTCTCCGGCGAGGAGGAGCTCCGCAGCGAGGAGCAGGCCGATCGGAGCGCGGGACCAGGTCAACGTGACGGCGCCGAGGTGCGTCCAGTAGACGGACGTCGCCGAGGAACACGGTGGCGCCGGGGAGGGCTCGCCGGCGGCGCCTCCGTGGCGGCGGCGGCGGGAGAAGCAAGAGAGCGGCATGGACGGGTGGTGCTAGTGCGCTCGCGCGCGTGATGGACGCGGCAAGTCCGGCGGCTTCTCCGGTGGAGTTGATTTGTTGGTGGCTCGGCAAGGAGTAGCTGCAACAGTGCGCACGTAGCGGCGAGACCGGCGACTACAGAGTCCAGACGGCCGCGTGCGAAATGTGACGCGGTCTTCCTCCCACTTTTAGATTTTGCGTGTCAGATTTCCGGAAGGAAATCACATACGACTAAGATTTTCCATACACATACAAATTGCAGCCCATTTCAATTATTTTTTTTACAGTCGAACCGTTTTATGTTTGATCAAAACTGTGAAAGGATTTTCCTAAAAAAAATATAAAAGGATCACAAAGATTTATGCTGCTGAATAGATATATTATGAAAATATATTTAATAAAAAAGTAATGGTATTTTTATATCATTAATGTTAGTACTTTTTGTATGAATTTGATTACATTTGAGATGCTTTGACTCTCAAGAAAGTTTGAATGACCTATGATTTAGAAGGGAGTACTTGTACCATTTTGCTAACGATCAAATTGGCAAGGAGATTTGTGCTCGGACCCAGAGACCATAGCCGTTGATCGTCTAGATTGATAAAAAGAACTGTATTGTGTGTAGAGGAGCATAATCACTGTTTTTCAAGTGTAGCGGCGTGATTGATAAAAAGAATTGTATGTGTATAATCTCTATTTTTTCATTATCTGGATTTAGATGGTGATCGAGTTTAAGCCATTACTCCCTCTTTTCTAAGTTTGTCCCGTAAGGCCAGTCTCAATGGGGGTTTCATTAGAGTTTCATAGACATTAAATACACTGCCACATCAGCAGTTTTGCTGACATGGCAGGGTAATTAAGAGGGGGAGTTTCACCATGAAACTCATGTGGCACAGTTACTTAGTTTCTAGTCTAGATAACTGTGTCCATGAAACCCTCACTGAGATGGGCCTAAATGCGACTATATACTATTTTTTTTTCCATTTTCCAAAGCTAATTCTATGACAAGCATGTGAATGAAAAGTCTAAAAGGTATTTGCGCCGCGATGTACCCCGGCGAATCACGACCGTTGACATGGCTACAAGGTCGGTTCCAACCAAAAAGCGACTACAGCCCATCCTATATATGCTTGTCTCATTGTCTGGGCTGCAGTGCGCATACCGTGCGTCAACTTGCTGCCTTCCAACGAACGGTGTCAATGCGAGAGACGTTGCAGGCTTGCAGCTTCTTTACTGCCAAGTGCCAAGATTTGCATGCAGTTCAAAGTCCACAGGCAATGCGGTGTGCTGACCATTTCCCGTCAAACTCTTGCCTCTATAGTCTAAAGTCTGAACACCGATTGACTGCATGCCAAACTTGGGGTCCACCACATATCTCTGTCTAGTTTTAGGTGAGGAAGATTTCATTGGGATTTAGTTCAAACTTAAACCAAGATACAATCCTACACAAACCATTTGGAAGTGCCCCGGACAAGTATCATGTGTCTCCTTTTTGTTTGGCTCGGTTGACAACAAGCTTATCATGATCTTCACAGTACCACGAGCCTACCAAGTCAAAATAGTATCGATCCCACCATGTTTGCTAAATAGTTTTTTCATATGAATTATTGAATCTGATAGGATTCTGGTACTATGATCTGATGTTTTAGGGTAAAAAACAACCCTACCCATGATCCCGACCGTAACAACCTTGGTCAGCGATTGCTTCTTTGATCATCAAGTATCTTGTAGGCCTCATTTCAATGCTCTCAACTTATTATAAGCTGCAATTGCCTCTAGGAAGTAGCAAATTTTGTATAAGCTTAATGGTTGGATAGTGAAAAACTAGACTACAAATTAGGTTGTTTGGGTTAATTGAAGTTTTATTAAAATAATTATATTAGCTTAGCCGGCCCAAATTATGCCTTAGTATGTGTTGAAAAACTATAATTCGTGACATGTTTTGGACATTTGCAGATGACATGAGTGCACATATCATGGGAAAACCTTTTTGCAACCTCGCACTTTTACAACATGTGTTTGAAAATATGGCACCGGAAATAACATCTAATTGACTCCGAAGTAAAAGCTGCTACCTTTTTTTTACTAGAGGGAGAAAGAAAGGTTAGACCAATAATAGCACGAATACAAGTCTTTGTGTAGGGTTCAAGACTTGAGGTGGCTAAAAAAAAAATAAATAGTGATGGTGTCCACTGGTATGAACGGTGTCCTAATATGAGCTGCCGTCAAAGTAGGGAGGTTGAAGGTTTGACCTCAACTGCCACTGCCTCCTTGGCCAATGGGTATATGCTTCACGATGGAAACCACAACATTTTTTTTTTTGGAGAGGGGGGGTTGGATGTTTGATGTGTACATGTCAAATAGTTTTGTTGGGTGATTGCAGATAGAAACTTGTACATTCTTTTTTACCAGTTGCGGTGATGGATACGTTGACTTAATTTAGTTACCTTACCTTGTTGGTAAGCAAGGATGGAGAAAAGCTACAAATAGTTTGGAAAATATTAAATTTCTAAATCAAGTTTGTTTGGTTGTTTGCCGTTTGAATTTTACAATTTTAAGGATGTCTTGACTTCGGAAATAAACGAGCACTAGTTTCAGTTTCCCACTGGGCTTAGCCCGTACTTCGTTTGGCCCAAGATATATGGGCCACTCATCACTACGGCATGCAGCACTAACTAATTGGGCTATCAATTCTTCTAAAAAAAGTAATTGGGCCATCACGTAGGGACTTATCAAGCCAGTCGAAGCAAAAGATAACGCTCTTTCTCGAAAGGAAAAGAAGGAAAGGGTCATGCTATCAGTTTTTCTAATGTTTCTAAAAAAAAAACAGTTTTTTTTTAATGAGGGTTACTCTAAAAACGAAGGGGGGAGGTGGGGAGGCAGCAATCAAATATACTCTTCACGTAAGCTGCATAACATTTTGAATTTTCAACCTCATAGCCAGAATGTGTTGGGATATCTTTGAAATTTGTGTTAGACAAAAGAAAAAAAGGAGCACCTACTTGTACTTTTTTCTGAATGTTCCCTTACTTTGTAATCTAACATTTTCCAATCAGTAAAGGAAATTATTTCCATCCTAAGGTTGGACTAAGTTTCTTTCAGAAAGACAATCTGGTAATCTTGCTATACAAATTCCTAATTAGAAATGTACAGTACACACATTCGAAAAATTATAGAGACTTCCATTTTTGCTCATTTTGTGACCAATCCAAAATTAACCTGGAAATTGCACTCGGTCTAGTGACAATGAGAAATCTACACCACAACCCAATCAATCCTCCCCCCCCCCCCCCCCCCCTCCTTTTTTTTCTCAGAACAGAAATGCAACTAAGGAAACTTGACGATAATGAAACCGGCCGATATGGAACGGTTCCTGTGCGCCATAACGGTTTAACATGTGACCGTTTACTGGTTGGTTTTTACCCATCTGGCTGGCTGCTGCTCTCATACAATAAGCATATCCGTCGCTGTCGCAGCCGCAATCTGCAGCGGATTCTTTTGACGAAACGCGCGGGCAGGCGCGCACGCTGACGTCTCTTGAGTCGCAAGTCTCAATGCCCCAGCCAGAGAGAGGACAGAGAGCAGCATGATTGGGTGAGGAGCATGTGGAGGCACATGCCATGATGAGCTGAATCCTCGCATAGATACCAGTCCATCAGGCATTCAGGCAAGCAGATATCACTCTCTCTTTGGGTCTTCACCATTACTGTCATCAATGACGCACGGCGGCGCAGTAGATTGCTGAGAGCTTACGGCTCACACAGCACCGTCCCTCCCTCCCTGCCATGGCGCAGCTGATCGAGCTCGTCAGCAATGGAGATGCGGACGCAGCTGCAGTCTTGCAGAGGTCATAAATCACGCGCCTTTTGTGTCCTTGACGCCGAGATTTTCTCCTGTTCTGTCCATGGATTTTGGAAGAAGCTCTTTCTTTTCTCTGCTCGCAGTTAATTGCTCTGGCATGTACCGCACGTCGATCGTCCGTATCCGATTTCCAAGCATCAGCATTTTGGTCTCGAGAGTTTGTGGTTACTGGTCAATGCAGTGCTTTGTTATCAGTTAAGAACATGTGCTGAAGCTTGAAGTCTGAATTTGACCTCTTCTCCTTGTTCAGTCCGCTCTCCACTAACTGTTCATGAAGATAAAAAAGGCATTTCTTCACTAGTTCCAGCATTCGCAGTGTATTGAAAAAAAGAAACAAATTCAGTCGGATCCAAGTTTTTTATGCTCTGACGATGCTACCGTATACACAACACAGGCTGCTCAAGAACTGGTCTGACCAAAGTAACCTCGAGTTGTTCTTGGCATGGCTAATGATACTACTAGCTCACTACTCTCACTACTACCTGACGCTGAAACCAAACAGAGAGATGAAGCAGAAGCAGAGGACTCAGAGAAGGGGAGTGGTGGCGCCGCGTGTGGAGCTACTACTATAGCTAGTAGGAAATCTCCATGGAGAAATTGGAGTCCAGTAGCTCCTCGATCATCTGGTCCACGTACTGCTCCTCGAGGAACCCGCCGCTCCAGTCACCGCCCGACGCCGCCGAAGACGACGACGGCGAGTGCGCGATCCCCATTCCGGCATGGCCGGCGGGAACCGCCGCCGTGATGCGCGGGAGCACGGCGGCGCCGGTGGCCGTTGCGGAGGCGTCGTCGGCCTTGCCGCCATTACCGCGCGCCTGGACGGACGCGAGGTTGAAGCGGTGGAGCTTGGCGACGAGCGCCGGGGAGAGGAACGACGACGACGCGGTGGAAGCCTGGCGGTGGTGGAGCTCGTCGCCGGCGGTGTCCTGCGGCGAGGGGAAGTTGGTGCGCACGCGTGGGCCGCACATGATCCGCGCCGCCTCGTCGTAGGCCCGCGCAGCGTCCTCCGCCGTCTCGAAGGTTCCCAGCCAGATCCTCGTCTTCCTGCAAACCAGAGAAGAACAGAACCCCCGCCATGGGTGTCAGATAGCAAGCTCCACGCCATGGATTGATCGATCGATCGATTCACAGGACAGGACAGACGACGGGGGAGTCGGGGACTACTGCATTTGAGAATTGTACGCACAGGAGAGGGTGGCGGATCTCGGAGACCCAGGAGCCCCAGTGGCGCTGCCGGACGCCGCGATACCGTTGCTGTGGCCTCGCCATTGGTGGCTAGATGCAACGAAGCCTTTGCTTGCTCGTTCAGACTTCAGAGGGAGCTGAGCGGTTTGGTCATGGCGAATTGGCGAGCTCCGGGTGGTTTTAAATAGAGAGGGAAGGGAACCAGATGCTAGTTGGTCGGGAAAGGCTTCCAAGTGGGCCCCACCTGCGTTTGAGCTGGCAGGTGTTTGACTGACTCTGGGCCCAGACTGGGTTGAGCATCCTTTACTAATATTTCTGTCCCCTGGGCCCCGGCCACCCGCAAAGCATCCCAAAGGAGGAAAAGTTTTTGTTTTTTGAGTTGCAAAGGAGGAAAACTTGTCTAGCGTAGTGACGACTGACGATCAAGCGCCGGGGGGGGGGGGGGGGGGGGACGGGGGCGCGCTGCCATGGGTGAGGTGCTGAAGTAGTGAACTGTCCATCCCACTCCGGCACTCTCACGGTCTCACCCTACAAAATCCTCCTCTGCTCGCCCCAACTCCACATCACCGGCATGAACAACGACTACAAGAATCCAATGAACATTATTAATATCCATACTACAAATTATACATGGTTTCTTCTTAATACAAAGATGCGTAGCTCTCCTGCGTATTCTAAAAAAACTATAAACGACACTTGCATTACATCTTTAAGTTTAGACACGAACAATCACTGTCAACTTTTAGCCAAAATTAAACTTGAAACTCAAGACACTTGAAGTCTAAACTGTTAGTCATCATCTACCACAAAAAGAAATAATCAGATTCAAAAACATTAACTCTAAAGCTGGTGGTATGACTCACAACTTAATCATATAGATGTATGGCATACACCGATTATTGATCTTTTTTCCCCACTCAGCATGTAGTTCTTTTTTTTAACATATATGATAGACGTAGATGCTCACAAGTATGCACATTTTGTCTGCTATAGCCATGTCTAGTTAAGTAAAAAACCATCAGTAGTGTACCAAGCTCTCCAAGAATAAGCCCTGTGTGACCATACCATTATTTATACCGAACCCAATGACCAAAAAGGAGGAAGAGATGTGGTAATTTAGGACTAGCTAGCTATCTCATGTACAGTGCAGTCCATGATTGATCAGCCCATATGGTAGGTATTCAGGCATCAGATATACATATACTATCTCTTATAAAAAGAGAGAAACTGGTACTATATGTGATTCAGGGCATCGGATTCCCCCACAAGGCTACAAACTATCTTAATATAGAAATAATCACACGGTACAATGCATGGTATGGTAGGGGTATAACTATAACTGTTTCTGAGAAAAAAAAATAGCAATTCCATCTTATCCACGTCGCAACTATGACATAGTTCAGTGGAAGAGCTCCAGCTCAAAAGACCCTGAAGTTAATTAAGTATATTTTTGTTACATACTTATATGAAGTTTTGGAGCTGGAGTTAAAGAGAGTAATAGTAGACTATGACTAAGGGTGATTGAATGAGTCATGTTATCTACACTTTAGATTAAATAAACATAGGCCTAATGCAACAATGAGACAAACGGTGTGTTGATTTTGCAATATTAATATGGTAACATTGGGTACATATATAAAATTGTGCATATTTTATATATCAAATATGGTTTTGCTGCTATGAACAACAACCTTTTACCAACAAGTAGATGTCATTTTCCTCTTTATGTTATTACTTTGAAATCAATAGTTTTTCTTGGTGCAAGGGACAATAGTTAACAAGTTTTAAGTTAGAAAATGCTCCAAATGAAACGATGACTCTTGGCAAATCTTCTAAAACTGAACCTACACACGTTTTAAAAGCTTAAAGTTGAGAAAGTTAACTTTCAGATGTTAGTTAGCAGTGCACCATCCGAGGTCACAAACTCACACATATATAGCCAACCAATTAGGGATTTGGAATGCCCGTGCAGACGATGAGATGCTGAAATCACCCCATCGGCCTGCTACATCGTAGCTCCCTTTGTCTCCACCCATGGATCCAGAGTGTCGCCTTGGGAAGAGCAGGCCCCTGCGCTGCTCCTTGCATTGGGACGAGCAGACGGATCATATCCAAGGCACAAAGACCATGCCACTCTCCAAGTGCATGCATTCCTGCCGCTGACGAGGCATGCATACCACCTCTGCCGCTGCAAATTCTGCGTGCATGTGTGGGCGTCATGCCATCATCGGCTGGCGTTTTGTTCATGCACCGTATCGGCCACACGATCTTCCTTCGTCCCGTCCCTAGCTTGGACGCTAGTGTTCTGTGGTCTCTACTGTCAGGCAATTGGGGTTCTACAAGTGGTAACCTCAGCATCTATGCAAAAATGGTCCATCGAGTTCAGGCTTTCACAGCATTGCTGACATGGGGTGTGTGTGGGTGTGGTGTTCCTTTTTTCATGTGTGGCATGCTGGTGATCTGATCTGATATGATTCAGACAGGATGTTTCAGGAAGGGGTCAGGAGGAGTGGTGTCATGTTGTGGGGAGCATTGGGGGATTGGGGGCAGGGTTTCTGTGTGCTTCCTTTGGAGGGTCATGGGCTATAGTAGATAAAACTGTTGAGCCATGTTGTAGGTTTTCAGTATAGTTATAGCAGCGTTTTCAGGTAGGCAGTGGTGGTAAGCATGCAGTAGCTAGTCTAATCACTGGATAATGTAATGTGATAAGGATCAAAGGATGGAACCACGTCCATATGCTGCAGGTTCTTGTCAAACTTTTTTTGTATTGTATATATAAAAGAAATAGCCGTTGTCACTTGTCAAGATCACACAGGGTGTTCATGCTGATTTTTAATACCCATACATTATACAGTGGCAACTTCCAATTGGTTGACATGGAAACCATGTCAAAAACTAGCTAGATGCATGGACCTCAAAAGAATTGGTACACGCATGCTGGCATACTGCATCCACAGTACTAGTAGGGACATTAATCTGGCTAACTCAGAACATGATCACACATGGTATCAAGACCGGAATATATGCATCTATGGATGTCTACAATCATTAAAAAAAATTCTTCCTTGAACAAAAGAGTACTACTAGTAGTAGAACATTGAACAAAATTAGGGAGAGATGCTAGAGACTAGGGTCTAGCTAGGGTTCATCAGCTGCTGCCCCCAAACAAACCATTTCTGCTCAAACACAGGTATTCCTGACTGTTGAACTCGCTGTCTGCTTGCATCCATGGCCGAAAGCATGCACGCTACCTGCTGCTTGTCCAAACATAGGAATATATGATCGTCTTGTCCAAACATAGGAGACGATCGGCGATCGATGATTCGATGCCACGGCTGATCGAATCTGCATCGAGAGATCTCGCGCCAGTCTGAGCACTGGTCCTTTGCACGGCGCGCTCCTGACGTGGCCGCACGGCGGCGCTCCGGCCCCTACGGCCCCCCATGCGTGAGAGCGGGAGATGGCCGCGTCAGGGTTCAGGATCGGGGGGCTCAGGGCTGGAGGAAGAAGAGATCCTAGGGCGGATCTTGGCCGGATCTCCTGATCTTCACCCTGTAGCTACACCAACGATGCTGTTCAGCAGCAGGCAGCACACATGTTAGATTTTAGTTTTCACTTTATTAGTTTTCTTGAGAGGAGCAGACATATGTTACTACTGTACGTATGTGAGAGCTGCCCTTGCCTGTTCTCTGTAGTCTGTATGCATGTCCTTGTGCTGCTGTCTTGTTTCATTGTACTGTTGAATGGCAAGCTACTAGCAGGCAAGTGGTCTTGTTCTCCTTGTTTATTGATTCATCATCCTCTAATTTCTCTCCCTTTATTCTTGCACTCTTTGTCGCCTCTGAATTTGCAGAGAATAGATGTGTGGTGAAGGGTCCATCTTGTCACCTAACACATGCGCCTGTTCCTGACAAATCGCAAGCTCAAGATATATTCCCAGTATTCCAAAATCGCGTCAGTCCATCATATCACGGCAGCAATTTATTTCCATCCAGATAAGAGAGATAGGATCATAGGAGTACCAATTAATCTTTGCCATTTTGTAATCTTCCACCACTACAAAAGATTTGCTGATCGGAACTTGCCAGGCGGTCAAATCGAACGCAGGGCGTTGGCCATCAGCTGTGAATGTGATCCACATGTCATGCATATCGATTTTGTTATGCTTGCCACCAGGAAACTAGGAGCACGGTGCATCCTCTGATCTGGCCGAGATGATCTGCTACCTTTTCTTTTCTTCATATAGTACCACGAGTACCTGTTGTACTGCTCAACTCGATTCTTCAAATCCGAATGCCAAACCAACTCAAACTTTACCCCAGATACTGTCCGCAGACTACTGCGCACATCATCATGCATGCATGCAGCAGGAATCTGAAGACGCACCAGTACAATGCACAACAACACCCCATTATATATATAATAACTATATATACACTTACATAGATATATAATTTCCAAGCCGACAAAATTATGTGAGGGCATGTGTGTGTACTTTGACATGGATTATTGAGCATAATCTTCAGCTAATTCTAGCACTCGCAGCCATGAGACGTGTCCTGCTCCGGCTGCTCTGGCTTCTACTGCACGTGCGCTGATTTTGGACTCGTCGCTGACCCAAAACCAAGCGCGTCTCCGCGTGTCGATCGCTCGGTCTCGGTCGGCGCATGAACACGCAGCTCCTGTTCTTTGTTGGTTGCTAATCGTTTCCTGGCATTGGAAAGAACAAACAAGACAGCATCTGGAGACGCCATGTGGCCATGATTTGCCGTGTCTGGAAATCATTTGGAGACGACGATGAGAGTGACCAATGGGATTAGAGAAGAAAAAGAAGCTCGAGGACCATGCATGGTGATCGGAAGATCGAGCAAGATATGATTTAGAGAGCTGGTATTTGATGCCATTTTTTCTTTTCAGAGGATATAATAGTCTTGCTCAAAAAAAAGAGGATATAATAGTGATTATTGCTGATTGGTTCTTGCATCTCTATTTGGTGAACAATCGTGCGAACGTGCGTTTGGTATGGCAGCCAGAGAGCGACATTTGGATACTTTTTTTCTTTTTTTTGAGAAAGTTTTCTTTTTCTTTTTTGAGATTAATAAGAGAATTTACAAAATGCTATCAGGGCCTACCAGACGCAAATAGATGGTTATCATGAGGCGTTGAGCATTCCCGGCCTTTTAGTAATGGGCCAGACAATTTCGGGTGAGCATGGTACGGCCATATAAGGGTCGGCTTGTTTGTAATGGGCCCGATAGTTTTGGGTGAGCTTTGCTACGGGCCGGGACGGAGGCGGGGGCGTGAGGAAGCTCGACTGTGGAAGGTGGGGCGCGAGGTGGGGACATGACTGTACGCTCATACTATCCATATGGATCATACACCGCCCATGCATGGTGAAGCTCTGGCGTGACCGAACCACGTAATTAATGTGCCATGCGCCAAATCTAGGTGCCACCGCCAAGGCCGGCAGCGAGCCGTGGAAGACCTGTTGTGGTCACTCGTGGAGGCGCTGCAGGTGTCGACCATTTCAATTGGACTGTAGATATCTAGCCATCAAGGTTAATGGTCTCGACGCTGCATGCATGCATGCATGCATACAGCGAGTTGTGGATTTTGGCATGACCGCAGAACCACGCCACGTGCCTCAAGGCCGGACTTCCAACTTTCCCTTAGTGATAGCCGTGTCAGACAATCCACTCAATATGAAGACTAAACCGAGCAGTTTCTCAATACCCTTCTGCAGCTAACCCCGATCAAAGGCACTCAATATGAAGAGTAATAAGCCGAGCAGTTTCTCAACACCCTTCTGCAGCTAACCCTGATCAAAGGCACTCGATATGAAGACTAAGCCGAGCAGTTTCTCCAAACCCTCCTGCAGCTATCCCTGATCAAACGTAATGCCATCCACCCCGGGCCTCGTCTTCCTCCTTGCCGTCGCGGGTCCCTGGCTCTGGGCACCGCCGCTGGTAGCCGCGCAGGCGCCATGGCCAGTAGCCTCACCACCCCCTGAAGATAGTGTGTTGAGAGTGGAAACTGCAGTATTGGAAGCCCATATCAGCACAACATCGGGCGCCTTTCACGACTGATCAGTGAGAAGATTCAGTCTACAAAGATGTTTGCAACAGCCGTCGTCGGTTCTCTTCCAGATGTAATTTACGGCATGGCCTTTTGTAGCTGGGACCTCAACGTCTCTTCATGTCAACAATGCGTTGCTGAAGCATTTGTTGATGCACAAGAGATGTGTGCCTACTATCGAGATTCTACTGCATACACAACATCTTGTTATGTACGATTTGCAAACAAAGATTTTTTTCTCAAACAAGATGGATGAAGGACAATATTCTTGTTCGCATGAGCGACGCAACGGTCGACTTCCCCTCCACTGGGCCTATGTTTAACGACGCCGTCCGCCTGCTCCTCAACATCACCGTAAGGTACACCGCCCTCTCCTCAAAGCAGCTATTCGAACGACACTGGAGTGGAGTTCATTGGAAGCGGCAACGAAGCAATGTACGCGCTGGCATGGCACAGTGCACGCCCGACCTGTCGGGGGTACAGTGTCTTCGGTGCCTAGAAGCGATCCAGTACATGGTGTCGCTGCAATATGGTGGATTCTCCAGCAGAACTATCGAAGGGATAAGATGTGGCATATCATATTCGATGAACAATTTTTTCTCGGGAGCGCCAAGTGTGCAGCTGCCCCGGGTCGCACTGGCGCCATCATCCCCTCCCGTGGCTCCATCATCCCCTACCGTGCCGCCAAAAGGTAAAATATATTTCCACTTTTTTTTGTTCGTCTCTCTGAATAACATATAACTTGTTGTTCCTAAAAAAAACATATAACTTGTTGTTTAAAGATGGAGCGATCCTTTAGACATGAAGAACTATATTTGTTGCCTTGTTGCCAAAAGGTAACACGTATTTCCATAATCTCCTATAACCCTTCTTCAGTAAGGGTTTGACTTGCAGTCTTGGACAGATTCTACTAAGTTTCTGACACACAAAAGAAAAATATAGAAATTAATAGAGTGAAACACATAAAATATTTTTTACTGTGCAACACTCCGTAGATTTCGTTCAAAATTTCTATAGATTCACGAATTTAAAAATCCCTAGAAATTTCATAATGTGCAATCCTTTCACTCCTATGAACCATATAGCAAATTTCCGACAGGATCGGATTGGCAGCCTGATAAATTCATACTACTTTCGTTTTTTATTATTTGAACTAAACAACGTCATATAAAAAAAAAAGATGGAGGGAGTATGTTTTCGTTGTACCCAAAGGGGCTTAAATATGGTATTATAGACTCTTATGTTCACTAGAAATCTTGTAAAGAATTATTTTAGTCGCACAGTTCAAATTAATGTCTAAATGAGACTAAAATATCTTCCGTTTTGACAATTTGATTAAGACAGATACTGCTAATGGTGTGTGAAGTAATCACACGGTTAGGACTGTGCTTCTTGTCTCAGTTTCCGTTGCATTTGCTCTGCTGGCTTTTATTTGCAGGGCAAATTTAGGGGGGGGGGGCTCTAGCCCCCATATTTGTGTAAACTCCATTGATCCCCCTAAGCAACAATAAGTGTTGTAATCTTATCCGACAAAGTGCTAGTGCAACATTCAAGTTTGACGCTTCCATTTCTCTTGTGAACATGTAATGTTGATGAAGAAATGGGAAGTTCAAATACCCTCCGCCGTTATGATTTGAACACTCTTCGAGCTGTCACTGACAACTTTTCGGAGGCTTGGGCAAGGAGGTTTTGGACCACTTTACAAAGTATGTTAATTATGGAATCTAAATTAAATTAAGTAAAATTCTCTGAATTACCTGTTATTCTTTCTCATGGGCTCGACTTTGATGCCGGTGGCTTTGGCGCCAGGCATCATGGAGGAAGCTCGGCGATGGGCACGTGCGGGCTTCATAGGTATTAGGAGAGGTCTATATCCTAGGTTTACATTAGGTAGTTGATTGTTCGGTGTACCCTGTTTTTCTTTTTCTTTTCTTTGTACCAAACTCTGTAGCAACTTCTCTCTTCTTAATGAAAAATGTGTTATGCGTGTCTTAATTAATCGATAAAAAGAACTGAACATTTACCAGACTTTTTCTTTTTTTTCTTTTCTGAGAAATCAGAGAAATTACCCCGGTTTCTTTCGGATTCGAAAATGCTATCAGAGCTTGACGAGACACGAATGGGCCAATTTGTCATTATGAGACGTTGAGCTTCACGGTCTGTTCGTAATGGGCCAGTCAATTTTGGGTGAGCATGGCACGGGCCATATAAGGGTCATAGGCTCATAGCCCATCATCTTCCCCGGCTTGTTAGTAATGGGCCAGATAATTTTGGGTGAGCTTGTTACGGGCCGAGAAATAAAGCCCAAACTACTCCGAGCCCATTCCACATCTGCCTCCCCCGATAAAAACCCTAGAGGCCTCCGTCCACCCGATTTCCTCCGATCCTAGGGTTTCCTCGCGCCGCCGCTCCCGTCGTCGCTTCCGTCGTCTCCGCCGCCGCCGCCGCCATGGTACGTATCTCCGACCCGTGCGCCTAAGCTCTCGAATTCACGCGCTAGTTCACGCGCTAGTTCTGGCATCTCGGCGCTGGTCTGACGCTTTTCCCCGTCGCGTGGCTTTCCATCCCCGCGCAGCCGTCCCACAAGACCTTCCGGATCAAGAAGAAGCTGGCGAAGAAGATGCGCCAGAACCGCCCCATCCCCTACTGGATCCGCATGCGCACCGACAACACCATCAGGTTCGTCGGTCTCCTCGTAGCCTCCGTCGTGTTCCGCTGCCATCCGTGGCGGCGCCCTGTGTTTCGGTTGCTTATTTGTTTTATTGTTTCGTGGGTCAGGTACAACGCGAAGCGCAGGCACTGGCGCCGCACCAAGCTCGGATTCTGAGCGGGGGAGGAGATGCAGAGCACCGACGCTTGTGGAAGCTGGGGTTTACGAGCCGGCCTCGAGATGCTTCCATGTCTCCGCAAGCTAGGAAGCTCTTGTTTAGATTTTGCTTGTGTTAAAGGGATCTTATCACTTGTTCCTGTAGCGTACTTAGAATGTGATGTTTTGCTGATGATTAAAGTACCTTCATAATTATGTCAAAGCTATTTTGCCGTGCAGCTGGTTATTTTGTTGATCTGTAGTCAATGATTTACCATTTCAGTATCGCGATTTGCTTGTTGACCGCCATGGTTGATTTACCATAGTGCCGCCATGGTACTGCACTCCTGACCTCAATTGTTCTGATTTTAATAGTTTTTATGCTCTAGGTTGGTTTACTAATGATTTGGTAGGACATTTGATCTTATAGTTATGTGTCAGTTGAATGTATCGGGTTGCATACTTGCATGCTGTAGGAATTATGAATTAGAGCACTGCTGCTTGTTTCTTTCGGATTGTTGCCGTAGCTATTGCAAACCATGATGAGCAGACAGCTCCCTGTTCTTGTCCTGTCAGTATCAGGATTATGAGTTGACTACTTGGATTCAAATTGGTGTAGTTTCTGTAGCTGTCTGCACTGTTGTCTGTTTATATACTAGTGTGGTAGCACACTAGCATGATCATTAGGTTCCTCATGGATAGTTCTATTGTTTGATATTTATATAGTCGCTGAGTTGCATCCAATACTGGTCAAAATTGTGTTGATAGCTATATTTATAGACTTCATGCTGCACTGTTGTCGGTTTATATACTAGTGTGGTAGCATACTAGCATGATCATTAGGTTCCTCATGGATAGTTCTATTGTTTGATATTTATATAATTGCTGAGTTGCATCCAATACTGGTCAAAATTGTGTTGATAGCTATATTTATAGACTTCAGTGAAGGGTTGTTTCAGATCCAGAAAAGTGCTGTGGGATAACTGAATTATATGACAGTCTCTGTAATGTAATGCTTCTAGCTCTTGTGTGTTACAATCGAAATCATTTGCTATTCAAGTTATATTGCATCAGAGCCTGACTTTTGAATTACTTGAGTGGGTCTTTGATTTATCATTTATCTGCTCCTTGTTTCCAAAAAAAAAATGCTGTCACTGGTTGAGGCGATGGTGCTCGCTTGATAGTGTACCCTGACTGACAATTTCTTTCTATGGAGACCATTTTCCCTGAATTGCATTTGACGCAGTCCAGTCGTGTACTGTTATCACTTCGCTCTTGGACAAATGAACCACCATCGATTTGTCGTGCTGGGCTCCTTGTTTCGTCTTCGGTTCTGGATATTTTATGAGTGGATGAGCTATGAATTATAAATGGGGTTCTCTTTTTTTTTCTCCAGCGTGTGGTTGTACTGCATTGTGCACCATACATACTACCTCCGTCCCATAAAAGATGACGTTATGGGATGCGTGTACGTGTTATTTTCTCAATTTTAACTTGATTTGTAGAAAAATATATATAATATTTATATCTCTAATAAATTTGTTAAAAACTAGATTCAAATATCTATCTAATGATATCAATGGTGTATTGTAAATATTAATATTATTTTATATATAATTAGCTAATGTTTAAAGATGTTGTTTTTCTTGGGAAGCAAGAATGACATCTATTTTGGGACGGAGGGAGTATGCATTAATAACAGTTAGACAACCTTGTAGACAAAGCTTTTGTTGAAACATAGCTTCAGTGTGTATTCTTGAGTAACACTGTCTTCAAATATACATTGGTTGAAAAGCTAAAGAGACAGGCGCAATTCGCAAAGATACATCCTTAAGAAACTAAGAGTATACATTGGTTGAAAAGTTAGGGACAGGCGCAATTCGTAGACATATGCTTAAGAAACTAAGATTGGTTTTTGTTGCCTCTTGACATGGGGCCTGTTCTTGTGCTGGGTTGCCGCTGCCTTCCAAGCTTTCAAGTTGGCGTCGCTGGTGGAATGATGAAGCACCACCTCGCTGATACGCTCCAGGTGTTGGATACCATAGACGCCAAGCTCACCCCAAACCTCTGAACTGAGCTAGGTGAAGCGTGGTGAGAGGCTCCATTGCTCCTTGCTGTACCCACACCCGCGGAAGCCTCGTCGCCTGAAAGCAAAGTCGCTGGAGGCTAGGGAAGCCACCATGCTCGACGACGAAGACGTCTCCCTGGAATCCGGCACGGTCCTCTTCGAGCGTCAGGTAAACCAGGCAAGGCAAGCACTGCAGGGCAGATAGGGTGTCCCTGCCTCCCTGGTCAGACCTGACTGAAATTTAATCTAATTATTTAGTTTAAAACTGTGTCGATCAATTCCCTTATAAACGTGGTGAAATCGCCGGTTTGTCTTTCGTTGCATGCACACAACCAAGCGAAGAATTTGCCAATGGAGAGACCGCTGGTGCGCACGCGTACGCCAAGCTAGCGCACGCAGAGACGGGAGCCGCGAACCAGAGGCGCCCCACGAACGCCGCGCAGCCAAGAGCTCGGTGCTCGCCATGGGCACCTTATTATAAGACGCCCTCGCCCACGCCACGGGCAACGCCGTCTTCGTCCATCCACGGAGAGAGAGGCGCAGAGGCAGTGCATGCCCCGCCCCCCTCCCTCCGTCCACCCCGAAGACCTCCATCCCCCCCCCCAACCGCCGCCGCACCCACCCACCCACCCCTTGAATAAAAGGAAAAAAACAAGAACAAGCACCAGCAGCAGCCATGGCGTCCATCTCCCCTGAGGACGTCCGCGGCAGCGATGTCGATCTGGTACGCACAATCAAATCAAATCAAGGCCCGTTTATTAATTCTCAATCAACGTTCACCCACGCTGATCATGCTCAATTCCATGGCGCCTTTGCGATTAATTGTTAATTTTACAGTCCAAGATGCCGGTGGAGGAGGTGTTCAAGACGCTGAAATGCGACCGCAAGGGTCTCACGAGCGCGGAGGGTGAAGGCCGGCTGAGGGCGTTCGGCCCCAACAAGCTGGAGGAGAAGAAAGAGAGCAAGCTGCTCAAGTTCCTCGGCTTCATGTGGAACCCACTGTCATGGGTCATGGAGATGGCGGCCATCATGGCCATCGTCCTCGCCAACGGCGGCGGGAAGCCACCCGACTGGCAGGACTTCGTCGGGATCGTCTCGCTGCTCATCATCAACTCCACCATCAGCTACATCGAGGAGGCCAACGCCGGCGACGCCGCGGCGGCGCTCATGGCGGGGTTGGCACCCAAGACCAAGCTCCTGAGAGACGGCAGGTGGGAGGAGCAGGACGCCTCGATCCTGGTCCCCGGTGACATCATTAGCATCAAGCTCGGTGACATCATCCCTGCTGATGCGAGGTTGCTCGAGGGTGACCCTCTCAAGATCGACCAGTCGGCGCTCACCGGCGAGTCGTTGCCGGCGAACAGGCACCCCGGGCAGGAGGTGTTCTCGGGCTCCACGGTGAAGCAGGGCGAGATCGAGGCCGTCGTCATCGCCACCGGCGTCCACACCTTCTTCGGCAAGGCGGCGCACCTTGTCGATAGCACCAACAACGTCGGCCATTTCCAGCAGGTGCTCACGGCAATCGGCAACTTCTGCATCATCTCCATTGCTGCCGGCATGTTCGTCGAGCTCGTCGTCATGTACCCGATCCAGCATCGGGCGTACCGAGACGGCATTGATAACCTCCTCGTGCTTCTCATTGGTGGGATCCCCATCGCCATGCCCACCGTGCTCTCGGTCACCATGGCCATCGGCTCCCACCGCCTTTCGCAGCAGGGTGCCATCACCAAGCGCATGACCGCCATCGAGGAGATGGCCGGCATGGACATCCTTTGCAGTGACAAGACTGGCACCCTCACGCTCAACAAGCTCACTGTCGACAAGTCCCTCATCGAGGTCTACTCCAAGGGCGTCGACAAGGACATGGTGCTCCTCTATGCTGCGAGGGCCTCTCGCGTCGAGAACCAGGTGCCTTGTCTTTCTTTCTTTAATTGGTCGTTCTTGTAACCCTGCACTTTAATTTGGAGACTCTCCTGAAGTTGCACTATGTTCTTTTATTCTTCTTAATAAAAAAAAATGTGCTATGAGCGTCTAAAAAAAACAGGACGCCATCGACACCTGCATCGTCAACATGCTCGCGGACCCCAAGGAGGCCCGTGCCGGCATCAAGGAGGTCCATTTCCTCCCCTTCAACCCGGTCGAGAAGCGCACCGCCATCACCTACATCGACAGCAATGGCGACTGGCACAGAGCAAGCAAGGGCGCTCCCGAGGAGATCATCGCGCTCTGCACCATGGGAGCCGACGCCGAGAAGAAGGTCCACGCCCTCATCAACGGGTACGCCGACCGTGGCCTCCGGTCTCTCGGCGTCGCGTACCAGCAGGTGCCTGAAAAAAACAAGGAGAGCTCCGGCGACCCGTGGCAGTTCATCGGCCTCCTGCCGCTGTTCGACCCACCGAGACACGACAGCGCCGAGACCATCCGGCGAGCTCTCCACCTCGGCGTCAACGTCAAGATGATCACCGGCGACCAGCTCGCCATCGGCAAGGAGACCGGCCGGCGTCTCGGCATGGGCACCAACATGTACCCTTCAACCACCCTCCTCGGCGACAAGAACGGCACGGTGAACGGCATGCCCATCGACGAGCTCATCGAGAAGGCCGACGGGTTCGCCGGCGTGTTCCCGGAGCACAAGTACGAGATCGTCAAGCGTCTCCAGGAGCGTGGCCACATCTGCGGCATGACCGGAGATGGCGTCAACGACGCGCCGGCGTTGAAGAAGGCCGACATCGGCATCGCCGTCGATGACGCCACAGACGCCGCACGGAGCGCCTCGGACATCGTGCTGACGGAGCCCGGGCTCAGCGTGATCGTCAGCGCAGTGCTGACGAGCAGGTCCATCTTCCAGAGGATGAAGAACTACACCATCTACGCAGTGTCCATCACCATCCGGATCGTTTTAGGGTTCCTCCTCATCGCGCTCATCTGGAGGTTCGACTTCGCGCCATTCATGGTGCTCATCATCGCCATCCTCAACGACGGCACCATCATGACCATCTCCAAGGACCGTGTCAAGCCGTCGCCCAAGCCTGATTCATGGAAGCTCAACGAGATCTTCGCCACGGGGATCGTGCTCGGCACCTACATGGCGCTCGCCACGGCTTTCTTCTTCTACCTAGCGCACGACACCAACTTCTTCTCGGACGTGTTCGGGGTGGTGTCCATCAAGGAGAACGACAGGGAGCTCATGTCGGCGCTGTACCTCCAGGTCAGCATCATCAGCCAGGCGCTCATCTTCGTGACGAGGTCACGGAGCTGGTCCTTCGTGGAGCGGCCGGGGTACCTCCTGCTCTTCGCCTTCTTCGCCGCGCAGCTGGTGGCCACGGCCATCGCCGTGTACGCCGACTGGGAGTTCTGCCGCATCCAGGGGATCGGCTGGGCTTGGGGAGGCGCCATCTGGGTGTTCAGCATCGTCACCTACCTCCCGCTCGACGTGCTCAAGTTCATGATCCGTTCTGCGCTCAGTGGCAAGGGCTGCAGCAAAGAACAGAACAAGGCAAGCCTGCCCAATATATAATTTCCATTTTCCAACCGCTCCATTGTTGATGTCATCGACCTTGATCTTGACCGGTTGCCTTGTTGTTGTTGTTACTGTCTCTGTGTCGTCCATTGATCTTCAGTGAAGCATTGACGAACACGGAGGAGGGCTACGGCAAGGGAGAGCGGCGAGGCACGGCGGGCGGTAGAGTAGAGGACACTCCATCCACGGCCTGAAGTAACCAGCCTGCAGACTCCTCCAGCCTTCTTGGCAGCAAGGACGAACACTCCGAGCTCGCCGAGCAGGCCGCCGAGGTCGCAAGGTATCCTCGCCGGCGACGAGCTAACCATCTGATCCAGCTGATGATGATCTTGACCGGTCTTCTTCTTCATCTGATTGCTGATGGATATGATGCCCTGCAGACTCAGGGAGCTGCACAAACTCATCAAGGCTAACCACGGCGCCAGGTAGCGGCGGCGGTGGCCGGAGAGGGAGTCCTGTGTGTTCTTCGTTTCCTTTAGGTGTATACTTACTTGTTTTGGGTGGATTTTGAGCGGCAAGAGGTTTGTGAAAACTGTGGTGTATCCGATTTTGGGTCTGATCAAGTGAATATGTGTACCTACGTATTGTGGTGTTCTTAATTCCAAAGTGTACAGCTATACATTATACAACGGTACGGGAATGGTGAGGGTGTAACAACATATACGATATAGTATACCGAATTGTGTTCATTTTTGTCACCATTCTTTTTACTTCCCTGACTTCAACTAATGAGTTCAAACATAAATAAACAAAAGGAAGAAGATGAGTACTTTAACTTTGTGTAGGTCATAAAGTTATCCATTGTAGCCATCATCCATCAAATAAAGAAAGGTTATTCATTGTGAAGGCTTAATCATCTTCCAGGAAGTGAACTCAGAAGGTATTACATTTTCGTCACAGGAAATAGCAGCTTTGGCAGTCAGCTTCCCAACCAAACCATGGTACAAAAGGCCTCTAGCACCAAGCCCACCAACTAGCCAAAAATTACAGTTGCTCTTCTTGCCTACCATTTCATCTAAACAGCCCAAAAGTGGTAATGATCCATTGATTGTTAGTGGAGGCATGGCTCGTATCCCAGCCCTTGCGTGTACAAAATCCCATTTACTTATTCCTGGATAAACGCCAGAAGCTTTTGGGAGCAGCTCATCCTTTGCGGTAAGAGCTTCTTCATCAGATACAGTTGAAGAGTAGTTCTCTGATTTCCATTGCCAAGTTGACCCAATTGAAACTGTACGGGGACCTTGGAATGCCATCCATGCATCAGACAATATCGAAGGGCTTTGATTGCCATATTCTTCTCTGCAGGAAGTAAATTCATCAATCAGATTTTTCAAGCTAGCACAATAATGACTTTGAGTACACAGAACCTCCTTACACTGTATCTGATGGCAACTGGAATTCAGTGATAACTCCTCTACAGGTTCTAAGAGGCAACTTATTTGCAAGTTCAGGAAGTGAGCGAGCTTTGGCCCCAAGGCAGATGATGACCGAATCATAATCACCTGCACGAGTTTGAAGTGCCTTAGGTATAAAATTTGTAGTTACTGCAATGCAATTGCTTCGAACGGCCATACAGACTGCCACATATATGAAATTCATTAAAAGTTTTGCTCAAACTGTCAAAGTGTAGGCTGACAATATTAGAGTTTGGATTTCGTGTCATTACTTGAAATGCTTTGGCGGACCAAAACTACAAATGTACCATTGTGTGTGCTTATTTCAGTTTAAGATGAACTGGAAGCCAAAATGTACAGAGCAATGCCACCAGAGAATGTCATTGGAGGCTACCAGAATTTACCTGCCAATTGGTGTAGGCTACCAACATGTTGCTTGTAAAGCTTCAACTCTTTCTGCTCCCTTGATAATGAGGATGCTTCATCTGCCAGATTTTGGCATGCAGAGAACAGTGCCTGTAAAATTCAAGGACAAAATAGACTAGCTTACCAACTACAGAGGATGGAAAAACAAGCAACACCAAGATGAAGCAAGAAGTAATGCAGCACCTGTAAATATTTCTTAGGGTTGATGTTCAGTGCCAGTGGCATATAAACTGCAAAGTCAAATGGAACACACAACCCAGGTATCAGGCGCTGTGCGGCACCAGAATCAAGCACTTGAAGGCTGCAACTCTCGAGGCAACTCTGAGCATTCTATCTTGAATAGGTTGAAGCAATTAAAATGATGCGCCAAAAACATAAAAGAAGCACCTGAGAGCGCATCCGTGTAATCTTAATTCAGCAGTACCTCCAACAATATGTCAGCAGCCTTCTCACTCGTAGGTGGCCGCACAATTCCCCTGCTCAATACAAGCTCTCCATAAAAATAGAGCAGATTGTACAAGCTCTCCTTAAAAGTAGAGCAAATGGAGACACGGACTATAGATATAGTGGCAGAGATGAAATGTTTACCTTCTCCAGATAAGGTTATCGTCTTGACTAGTTGTATCTGAGCCGGCAGTTCCATTTGCTTCCTCTGCACTTCGGAGGAGATCCATGCTCTCTTTCCAGAACTCAGCTCCCCTCCAGAGAAGCTTTGCTGCAGTTACGGAGAATTCATACTCATGACGAAACTGAATTAAGCTGGATGCTGAATGCCAAATCATTCGCCGAGCAGTTAAGTAGGGTATGGAAGGAACAATTAAGGGTGCGTTTAGATTCACTAACTTTCTCCCAAAAATACACTATTCATCCCACTTTTCTCTATCCCATCCCTCGAGCTCACAGAACACTATTCATCTATATGTTTTTTTTTGTCTGCAGTGTTTTTCCGGCTAAACACCCCCTAAACCATAATTTGATTGTTGGTAAAAGATGTTTGAGAGAACGCAGTGGCAGACCTTTAGGCGAGTAAGGATGGAGAAGTCCTCCCGAGACGCCCGACGCGCCTCCCCCGACCCCGTTCTCGTCGTAGATGTCCACGGAGACGCGGGAATCCCTCGGGCTATGCTGAAATCGACACCGGCGCCGGTTCAGCCGATTCTGCTTGCCACAGACCACACAGTACAAAGGTGAGAGACGAGGAAGAAGGCGAGAGGAGGATGACCTTGAGGAGGTGCCACGCAACGGAGAGCCCCGCGAAGCCGGCACCGAGGACGGCGTAGCGCAGGGGGCGGCGGCCGTGCCCACCTGCCGGCGAGGACGAGGCGGCGGCCGCGGCTGTGACGGCTCGTTTGGAGTAGAGGCTGAGGTTGGGGAGCAGACGGGAAGGAGCCGAAGGCCAAGGCGGCGGCGGCATGGCGTCTCCGGACGGCGGCGCCTGCTGCTATGGAGAGGAACGGTGCCGGAGCGGGACTGCGCGGCCTGTGGGTGGGGTGAGGAAGGTGGTGGTGCGCCGTGCGCCGCCAAGCCGCCGGCGAGGATTTTCCAGTCTGTAAGTACGGGGCTGTGTTCAGATTTAGAAAAAAAAATACCTCTTCAACAAGATTTTACTGTTCATTCCACTCACAGAACACGCTTCTCGGTGCACTATTCATCTAGAAGAAGTACTTTTTACTTCCAATCTAAACACAGCCTAGTATTGGAATTTTCAGATAATGGGTCATCGGGCTAGGCCCACACAAAGCGGCGGGATTCCTTTCTAAAGTCCTATTGAGGTGCCTTAACTTTTGCCAAAGTCCGGTTTAGGTCCTTGAACTATAAAACCGGGTAAAACGCGTCCCTCAATTTTTAAAACCGTCCATATTACGTCCTTCAGCGGTTTTAGACAGTTGTTTTGCTATAGTTACTGCAGCTTTGTATTTTCTTTTATTTATTAATTGTACTAAATATTTGAAAAATTATATTAAATCACATAAAAATCATAAAATAAAAACTCTAATTTTATTGGACTCTATATGAGTAGATCTACACATTGAACATATATTATGGTCTGTTTTAGTACAAAATTTTTATTGTACCTTTAGATCTATGCTCATCTGAAAATAATATAAACTGCATCTATGAATTGGTGCAACAAAAATTTTGTACTAAATCATACCATAATATATGTCCAGTGTAAGGATCTACTCATATAGAGTCCAATAAAATTAGAGTTTTCATTTTATGATTTTAATGTAATTTACTATAATTTTTTAAATTTTTAGTGAAATTAAATAAATAAAAGAAAATGGACAGCCGCAGTAACGGTAGCAAGCCCACGGTTACTGTAGCAAACAGCCATCTAAAACCGCTGAGGGACATAATATAGACGGTGTCCCTCAGCGGTTTTAGAAGTTGAGGGACGCGTTTTACCCGGTTTTATAGTTCAGGGACCTAAACTAGATTTGGGCAAAAGTTGAGGGACCTCGATAGGACTTTTTCCTTCACCTTTTCAGTCCTCCAAACAATACGACAATGGGCTAGGCCCATATACTAGCAGAGCATAGATGCAATGCAAAGCAAGGATCCTCTCACATGAGATGCACCAGTAACATTATATACAGAGTAGGTAGCAACTCTTCGGTGAACCAGCTATTAGGCGACAAATTGTTAGTTACAGGTTAGGTCTGAACTGATGCTACAGCTGCGAGTTCTGAACTGACGCTATCTACTGGTGCTACATTACAGCCGTCACAAAAAAATGCATCCCACAGCAAGCTACCAGAAGGTGAGGTAACGTCAGCCGGAGCGAAACACAGGCTTTCTCCATTACCTCGTCATGTTCCTCCACTTATCCTTCAAGTCCACCTACAATATGAAATAAGTTGAAACACCTCTTGGAAGATCAGCAACCAAAGCGACTTTAGTGTAGCATATAGAGTACTCACTGGTGTTCTGCCGATAAAAACATCAGGATTGTTACTCAGAATATCCTTCCAATTGCCGCTACCATATCTGCACATGAAATAGTTGGAATGGGACAATGAGCATCACGCAAGAAAATGTCTGGAAACTGCCTAACGACGACCGAAACAACATTGTATAGAATGAGAAGGCTAAATATCTTCAAACAGCAGTGCAAAATCACATACAGTTCAACACCCTTTCTTAGTGTTTCTTCTTCTAACAAGCACCACTTCCTTGCCTTTCTACGCTTATTTTTGTTGTCTGCCGGTGGCAAAGGAGAAACTGGTATTCTCCTCGGGCTAGGCAAGTGCGGTCTACGTAATGCTGGTTCTGAACCCCCAGGATCAGGCGACTCCTCCCACTGCAAACAAGCGGATTCGTTTTAGTGACATGACCAATATCTATGTATCTATGTTTTTGCAGTTATGCTACATTGCTATAAAGCTATCCTACAAGCTAACCAAAAAGGGTTTTAATACCACATACATTTAAGTTGCATATAATTTTAAACCAGACGGCAGAAATGGTTGTCATAGAGAACAGTAGTAAAGATTGTCAACATATAATTATTCTAATTCCTTATGAGTACAGATTGTATCGCCTAACACAACAAATTTGACCAACTAATAGATTTCGCAACTTCATTTGACCATATCTTGTCATGGTCAGAGCATCTTATACAAGAAAACATATGCTCTCCACAAATTTCTATATGATCAGAGTTTGCAGAAAGCACATCAAAAGGTAGGCTATTCATAGTAGAAACATAGAGAACAATATATCGAGAGATTCAATCAATTGATCAAACAGGAAAAAATGTGCACATAGATTCTAATGCAAAATGTTGACATGACATGACAAAGGCACTGAGATCATGCAGGTTCTTCAAGTTAAAATGATGATCAAGGGTTGCTTGTATTTTTAATTTAATAATCATAGCAAATGAGATTGAAATTTTTAAGAAAATGGCATGTAAGAGCAGGGGGCTCACCTGGATGGTCTGTGCCGTTGGATTCCAATCCATAAGGCTGGGAGGTGTTTTATTCGGACCGTTGTTATTTTCATTAAGCACACATGCGCCTGCAGGGCCACAAGCTGCTGGCTGACCACTTTCAGCACTTGAATTAGCTGCCCTATCCATCCTTGTAGCCAACACCTCATCTGCAACTGCCTTTGCAGCTGGAAGTGGATCCTCCACTACACTGTGAAGCTCAGCACAGCTAGCCTTAAGAGCATCCACCACCTTGGAAACTTCTGGCGTCGAAATTGGATTTACACGAGAGGTAGACTCTTCAAGCTTGCCCAGAATCTCACGTGCTTTTCCTTCCCCAGCTGTAAGTTCCATTATGCATAATAAATTATAGGCTCGACGGTTGTGGCTTTAGGCAAAAAAAAAAATCTCAAGAAAAAGTAGGAAACTGATCTAGGAGCTAAAACATTAACACATGATCATGCATGTAAAAACCTGGAGCTGACCAAAGACAAGAACCTAAACTCCTGTACCAAGTACGCCACAAAATGACAATCAACGACAAACATAGCTGGAGCAAACCAAAATACACACAAACCACTGATGGTATGTGATCATTGAAATACTGTGGTAACACACTCAAAAGTAATCACAAGATTGAAATAATGCAGCTCGATATAACATAAAATAACTAGCAGAAAGAGCACAATTAACAAAACTTAAGCCATTAATAAATCGCAAACATAAATTACAAAGCCAGACCAGGAACCAGAATACCAGATTCTCATCTCAGTATTTCCATTGACAAAACTTAAGCCATATAGATTTCCAGATCAGGATGAATACAACTGCTACACTCTTACTCACTGTTCCTATTTTCAATCAATTACTCATAAGAGTTACAAGTCTTTCGTCCTACTTCCCTGAACTGATAATAAAATCATGCTTTACTTGGAAACCAAAAAGCAGATACTCAGGATGGAATTATTTGACCCATGGAGCTATATTTTGACATCTGACATCAGTAAAATAGAGCAGTAAAATTAAACTTGTGGCCTAATGTGCTTCATGAAGTTACGAAGAACACAATGTTATAACCATTACTTCTTTCCCTGCTTCCTTTGCCACACAGAAAAAACTACATGTTTCAAAAACCAGCAGAACGCATTCCACCCAATCCAGAGGTTCTCAATCAACTTTACAAATTAATCCACAATGCTGCTATAGTGCTATGCTGAATCTGAATTAGCTGCATGGCAACAAACAAAAAATCCTCACCTAACAGGCGGAACTTGGCGCGGGTGGCCTCGTCCGCCTCACGCCACGTCTCGACGGCGCCATCCCCGACGATCTGCTCGGCTACCACCTCGAGCAGCGAGGGCCCAATCGCTGCCCACTCGGCGGTGAGGAGCTCCCGGACCCGCTCCTCCGCGGCGGAGCGGTCGCCCCACAGGCCCCTGAGCACGACCTGCGAGAACGAGTTCCCGACGGCTGCCTCGAACTGGTCCACCGTGGCGACGGCTTCGTCGGAGGCGAGGGCGCTGGACCCTCCCTCGTCGACCGCGCGTCGCGCGCGGCCGTCGGGGCGGGCGAAGAGCGCCGTGGTGGCGGCGTCGAAATCGGGCGCGGAGGCCGCGAGGAACCCCGCGACGGCGATGTGGGCGGCGGCGATTGGGGGAGGAGGGGAGGGGGCGGCGGGGAGCGAGGCGAGGAGGTGGAGCGTGTCGAGCGCGGAGGTGGAGACCGGGTCAGCGGCGAGGCGGCGCAGGAGGACCGAGCGGCGGAGGCGCGGGGTCGGGTCGGAGGGGAAGGGCAGCGCGGCGAGGAGCGCGTGGGCGGCGGCGGCGGGCACGGAGGGGTCGCCCAGGACGTGGTCCAGGATGAGGGTCGCGTCCGCCGGCGTCAGCCGCGGCATCTTCTCGCCGGCGCGGGGGCGCGGGCTTGCGGCGGATTCGAACGCGACCGAAGCGAGGGCTCAGCAGCCGAGCGGACGCGCCGGCGCGACGGCTTGGGGAGATATTGGGAGAGGGCCCGGGAAGAGGAAGCGGCGGACTGGGGCGTGGGAGGAGAAACGCTTGGTTGCAGTCTTGCGGAGGAAGAAGACGGCGGAGGCGGGGGGATTTTCCAACGGCGAGAGCTCGGCCATCCGCCGGGGGAGACGCTGCGGCGCGAAGTCCGGTCCGGGCTCGGCAGGGCGCCTCGGGCCTGATCTGGCAGGCAGAGTTCTGGGCTCGGGCGTGGGCCGTGGGCCTTTTCGGCGGGACGAGAGAGAGAGAGAAAAAAAAAAAGGCCCGCCGCAAGCCCTCTTATTTGCTGATGAGGAGAGGCTCTTTAATTTTTTTTATGACACTAAAATAGCTATTGTCTTCTTCCAACACCGGCTAAAATCAAAATCGATCCAAACATGTGAACAGGTTTTGGAGGTATAGCCCATTTAAAATACAATGATTGTTCTTTGACGTATGGATTCTGCAAAACAACTCTCCTACAAACCATGCAAACAAATATGATGTGCCATAAAAAATTCGTACTCCTGCATCAGTCAATCAAACACATCGTGTTTGCTTACTATTGTCCATCTACATATCGTATTTTCAGACTCAAATTTGTCACTAACTTGTCCGTCGGGACTATTCTTACATATAATTATTTTAGTATGTTTTAGCATTTTATTCTATCGCACACTTTGTCAGGATGACATTTTTTTTATAACATTTCTAATCATTCTAAACATATTCACACTAGCAAAATATTTTTTCGACTATGGTGACTATATATACTCTGAAACTGCTCATTGCTTTTTTAAGATCATTATTAGATTTTCTTTACCTTATTATTATTTACTATACCATTATTACTTCATATTAAAAATGTTTTACACGATGTGCATCAATCATAGTCGAAATCAATCGTCCCGAGTTGGTTGGTGAGGAAGTACAGTCACTCCGTGCGTTGCATCCTGGCTATAAAATTTTAGCTTTCTACTCATCTAGTCATCATCCCAACACCAACATTATATATGCAACGATAGATGAAGCTGCAGAAACCACTTCGGTTGCCTAGGCCAGGGATGGTGCGAGACAGGGAGAGATAGAGGAAGAAACTATCTAGTGGCGTCAATGGGCCAGATCATGTTCATGGGAGTGAGATGAGTTAGGAACTGCAGCCGTTGTTCTTGGATTTTGGTTTGCACTGCGGAGGGTGGAATCACTATAGGAAAAAAGTCCCCCAGTGCCGCTTGGTAGTACATCTTTTATTGTACTGAAGCTCCTGAGATCAAAGGTCGGAGTAGCCATTTTGGCCCTCAACTCTGCATTTGCTTGTAACAATCGTACGCGCGCATGGGATGTGTCCTCGCCTGTACTGTACTAGTACTAGTGGGTCTATCGATTGAGCTGCTTAGCATCTAGCCTAATGTAATGCTTTTATTTCTTCTCCTGATTACTTCTGGATATCCACAGAGACAGCGGTGTGGTGGGTGAAAACTCAATCTATAAAGAGCCAAAAAGTCAATATCCAATAAAAATAACAATAAAATAGGTGAAAGAGTCCATATATGATAAATATGTATATATAAATTCAAAATTTTAAATAATAAAATTATCAAAATAGTTACCAACAGTGAAGAGAAGCAAGAAAAGAGAACTGAGGATGTTTCTTCATGTGGTGGAATCTGCTCACTTGGGTTTGAGTCCTTGACTAGACGCAGGTATTCGTATTTTTCTCGTTTTAATTTAGAATTTAACCATGTCATTATTTCAACGGTAGGCGACATACCCGTCAATAGCAAGACGCACGTAGTGATTTCATCAATCTTGACATGTAGGGGTGAGCGTGCGTGCGTGTATACGAGCGTCTTCGATCTCACTATGTTTCAAAAAAATATTAAAGAGAAGCAAGAAAAAAATAAATACAAACAAGACAAAAGTGGGCACAATTCGACCCTAGCAAGACCACAACTTAAACCAAGGCGCAGCGCCACTACCCACTAGTAGTGTGTGAGGACAACAAGAATGCAGCCCATTTTGTTGGGGTCAGCTGACCTCAATAAACTGTCTAAACTCCATAGCAAATTACTCTTTGTTGTACTAATGAGTAATGACTCTTAGTGCTCTCGATTTCTAATTCGCCTCAAAATGATACTAGCAAGGATTCTAAGAGTTTCAAGGATGCAAAGTACCATGAATGCTATTCGTCTCTAGAGAAATTACACCATTGGGATTTATATCCCGGAGGCACATAATTGAGATACTGACCTACTAGGCTACACCATTGTGAATTTATCCTGAGGGCACATCATCGAGATACTGGTGTACTAGCCTTGGGATCTTCCTTCTCATCCTTTTAATCTTTTATAATCTCTTGATTCCCAGTGCATCCCACTCATTGTGAACCGACTGGTAACACACCCACCGATAGTGGCTTCGTTCTCCCATTCCGGTCGAGGGAAGAAGCGACTAGTCCTAGCTATTTATATGTAGGGAACATCTAATGGCACAACCAATTGGAGTAGCTTCTTCTCATTCCCTCCATCTGTACTATTATGTTCCCAACCTATAAATAACTAAGAGAGCTTCTTCTCGTGGCTCACAGTGCCTCTTGTAGTCTTGTGTTGAATGAACAAGAATGGGAGAATATGAGAGAGAGTGAGAGACAAGAAAACATGGACGCCAATGGGTGGATCATGCATCATGTTACTAGGGAGTGAGATGCAGCGGAAATCCATGTGCCAGTGCACAAGAGAAGTGTAGTTGGAGAATCCTGGTGGCTAACAGGCTAATCTCTCGACGGCGAACCTAAGGCCTTCCACAATGTATGCTTAGAGTGATGCCCAAAGAGGATAGAGATGATTTGGTGGGCATCACTCCAAACACTGTGGGTAGTGATGCTTAAAACCAGCGATGCCAGAAAAAGAGGGAGCGGGGCAACTTCTTGCCCCGATGCCCACTTATTAAACAAATATAAATGTACTGTACACATTCAACGGCCACATGCATCAACGGCCACATGCAACGGCCACAAAGCTCCATTTTACCGTTGGCACATACCCAGGCCAAATTGCTCTATATATACATAGATGACATACACACCAGTACACAGATCTTGCTCCTATCCTCTAAAAAAAAATCTTACTCCCGTATTTCAAACATGGAGAACACTTCTTCATCCTTCTCAAACCTGCTGAACTCTGCAATCACAAGTGGTGATCCACAAAATCCAATCAGTCAACAACAACATTTCCCTTCAACCCAGTACCCCATGAACTATCCACCACCACAATTTTCTCCCAATTTAAACCCTCAATTTTCACACATGTTCAATCCTTTTGGAGGTCAACCAAACTACCCACAATTCCCATTCACACAAGGATGCTATCAAGGTACTTACCAGGGCATGAGACAGCAGCCACAGGTTGGTGGCCAACCATCACCAGTTGGATCCATGCCTTTCTTCCAAGGTAGCCGAGGTACTGATTCTCAGGCTGATGAAAGTAGCCCTGTTGGTTCAGCTTCTCCTGTGTCACAAGTGCAACCTCAGAACTTGGTAGATATTGATGACACGGGAGATTGGAGTGAGAGGAGTGCAAGCAGCCCTGAGGAGAGCCAAAAGAAGGAAGGGCGTGTGTACTGGGGAGAGGAGGAAGACCTTCGGTTAGTCAGTGCTTGGCTGAAGTGTTCCAATGATCCTATCGTTGGAGTTGATAGAAGGGGCGATAGGTACTGGAAGGATGTTGCAGCAGAGTACAATTCCCATGCACCTAAAGAGAGAAGGAGAACAGCTAGTCAGTGCAAAAACCATTGGAACAAGACTATTCCTTTTATTACCAAGTTCAATGGATGCTATGACAAGGCAAGAAGAGAGCATGCTAGTGGTGAATCTGATGATCAAGTCATGGAAAGAACCCGAGCAGAGTACAAAGGACTTGTGAAGAAGAAGAAACCTTTTGCACTAGAGTATTGGTGGAGAGCAGTGAAGGATCAACCCAAGTGGAGTAAAGCTTACCCGGTCGAAGAAATGATGAACAAGCGAACTAGGCTTAGTTCATCAGGAGCTTATACTTCTTCAAATCAAGACAGTAAAATGCAGACCCTGCAATAAGGCGCCGACCACCTGGGAGAAATGCAGCCAAAGCTCAACAGAAAGCAAAAGGCAAGGCAGTACAGTTAGAAGACAACATTTCAAATGACAATGTGACCCTGTTCAATGAACTTCAGTTAAGAAAAGCTGTTGCTGCTGAAAAAATGGCTGAAGCAACACTTACCAAGGCGCAAGCTTCAAAAATCAAATCTGAAGCAGATAATAAGATGGCAGATGCTGAGAAGGAGAAGACAAAGTTACAGATGATGGATAAATACATGGCTCTGCTAGATAAAGACACTGCAGGCTATGATGAAGTGACCAAGGCACGGCATGGACAGATGTTGGCTTACTTAGCTAATCAGCTATTTGGTTAAAATGATTTCTTTTTTTCTCCAAATCACTTGTAGTACCTATCTAAATTAGATCATGTATTAATGAACTACCTCTGTAACTCAGATCATGTAATCTCATTTATCAATGTAATGTTTCCATTGTGTGTGACCTGTAAAGAATAGAAAGTATACATCAGAAACTAAAGCTGAAAAAAAATCATACATCAGAAACTAAAGCTGAAAAAGAAAGCATACATCAGAATGCTAAAGCTGAAATGAAAGCATACATCAGAATGCTAAAGCTGAAAAAGAAAGCATACATCAGAATGCTAAAGTTGAAAAAGAAAGCATACATCAGAAGCTATAGCTGAAAAATAATCATTAGAAACAAAAGCCTGAAAAAGAAAGTATACATCAGAAATAAATTATTCTGACATCTAGCAGACCTGATAGCTAGCAGTTATAAAACTAGCCGTTGTAAAAACTAGCTGTTGTGAACTACCTACTATAAAACAAGGACCATTCAGGCCTCCATTCCCACCCCAGATCATTGCAACCAGCAGAGAGTTTCCTACTCAGACATCCAACCAATCAAGTTGTCCACAAAGGTGGCCATGGAACCATTCCCACCCCATGAAACCCCTGAAGATTCTGATAGTGATGCTGAAGTAGAACAGTTCTTTTGGGATTTTATGAATGACCTTGTTGAAGCTCAGATTGAGGCACAAATTAGGGCTCAGATTGAGGCACAAACAAGAGGTACGTGTACTGAATACAGAAGGTTTCATAGAAGGCATGTAGAAAGAGATCGTGGAGCTGCTAGGGATAGATTGATGTCTGATTACTTCGTAGAAAATCCAGTATACAATGATATCCAATTTTGATGGAGATATAGGATGAAGCAGCACCTATTTCTACACATTGTGCAGACCCTTAGTTCTTGGTCTTCATACTTTTGCCAAAGAAGCGATGCATTTGGGAAGGTGGGCTTTTCACCCTTGCATAAATGCACTGTTGCCATGCGGATGTTAGCGTATGGAACACCGGCTGATCTCTGGGATGAAAATCTACGAATTGCTGAATCCACAATTATAGAGTGCATGAATACCGTCTGCAAAGGTGTGATTGAGTGTTTTGGTCCAACATACTTAAGAAAACCAACTAGAGAAGACATCCAAAGGTTACTTCACATAGGCCAAGCTCGTGGTTTTCCAGGCATGTTGAGAAGTGTAGATTGCATGCATTGGCAATGGAGAAGTTGTCCAGTGGCATGGAAGGGGCAGTATACTCGTGGAGATCAGGCTGGACCCACTGTCATGTTGGAAGTTGTTGCTTCACATGACCTTTGGATATGTCATGCATTTTTTGGTGTTGCTGGGTCAAACAATGACATCAATGTACTTAACAGATCCCCTTTGTTCACTGAGGTAGTGCAAGGAAGAGCTCCAGAGGTTCAATTTACAGTAAATGGCAATGAGTACAACATGGGATACTACCTAGCAGATGGTATTTATCCAGAGTGGGCAACATTTGTAAAAAACAATCCATTTGCCTCAATGTGACAAAGACAAACTGTTTGCAGAACGCCAAGAAGGAGCAAGAAAAGATGTAGAACGTGCATTTGGCGTTTTGCAAGCTCGCTTTGCCATTCTACGCAGCCCGGCACGTATGTGGCAAGTTCAATCCCTTGCAGAGATCATTTATGCATGCATTATATTACACAACATGATAGTGGAGGATGAAAGAGATACTTTCAGAGTTCGTTACGATGATGACTATGAGTGTGACTATGATGAAGGTAGCTCCACACCATTGCTGAATTATGGACATGGGTCGATTCATGGGTTCGCCACAGCTCTACAAATTGAAGAAGATATCCGAGATAGGGATATGCATCGTCGTCTTAAAGCAGACTTGGTTGAGCATATATTTCAGCGCTTCGGAGGGGGTCAAGCATAGAGAAATTTAGGTTTTTCTTTAAAAGATCTGTACTACTATGTGTGCATTCTATTATTGTCAGTTTCCAGCTTGTAATTTGCACCAAATGTACTTTATTTCCAGAAAGTTTCTTTCCTAAGTGAACTTCAGTTTAGTTTCGACATGTTATTTTATTTTGTATCTATTTGCATGCTAAACCTATCTCTGCATCGCTAGACATAAAAACAGCAAGTACAACAAAGAAAAATTTAGTACCTGTAATATTGCTAAGCAAATCTACTGGACCAATAGGATGTAGTCTGTGGCCTTCGTAGCTCTGGCGACTAGCAACTCACGGCAACTGCAACGATTCCCTGGGGAGCGAGGCGACTGCGAGTCGTGCCGCGGGATCCGGCGCCGACGCTTGGCGCAAGTCGATAGGCGGCGCGGATCCTCCGAGGCCACCAACTCCTGATGCGCCCTTCTTGGAGAAGCTCGCAGCCATGTCCCCATGGCACCATGCCGCCGTTCTTCATGCAGGTGCCTGCTCCAACGATCAATCCTCCCTTTTTCCACCGGATCCAAAGAATAGAACCTACAAGAAACAATATTTGGGGAGGGGAGGCCTGATTTACGGCTGTGAGGCAGAGATCGAGATGGGGATTTGAGTTGGGGGAGGTCAGGAAGAAACGCGAAGAGAGGAAGGGGATAGGATTCTACGGGATATTTCCTCGCGCGAAGGAAACAGATGGTGGAAAGGCAGATTGCTATTCTATTCAGCGTGGGTCCCACACTCTTTGAGATGGCTTCGATGCCCAAAATTCTCACGCTGCAGCTTACCAGGCTCTATGCTTATTTAGGCTTCGTGGGCCCCATTTTTTTTGGCACCACTATCACATTGTGGAAGGCCTAAGTTTGAATTCTCATGGATGCGCCTCTGCAGGAGTCGAATGATATCTCCACCAGGGAACTACGAATGAGATCCTTGCTTCCTAACATTCTACTGCACATCTGTTCTTGTGCTGATTGAGATCCTCCTTCCTAACATTCTACCGTGTATATGTTCTTGTGACATAAACAAAGAAAATCAATCTGGACAGTTGATTTATATATTTAAATATATATGAATGATTCTATATATGAACAACTACATGTACCTATTGTTGCAGAGGCTGAAATATTCAAATATATTCTTTTTTAAAAAAATAGTATTATTTTGTTACCAACAGAACAGGATAACTACTTCCATCAGGAGAAAAACAATAAAATCAACCATTTGGTGATAATATATCCCTGGTAGGACAATGGATCATGAAAAGTGGATATGCAATGTTAGCATCGTCAATAAAACGTGAAATATATCTTTACCTACTTCTAAAACACATAAGGTTTTTATCATTTTTTTCGTCCCTCATTTAATTTGCCCATAGATTTTCTATTATTTACCCGCTCTGCTATTGTTCATTGTTCATGTATGTCCGACTCCTGCCTTTCTCTGCTTCGGGAAAACCTCCGCATCCCGTTTGCCTCCTGCTCCTGGCCTCTTCCATCCCCGCGCTCCGGCATCCCCGTGCTCCAGCACTCAGTGCTCAGGCACCACCGGCGGTCGCTCGGCCCTGGCCTCCTCAACCCCAACAATCGAACCGGCCTCTTCTACCCCCCAAGCTGCCGCCGCCGCCGCTGGCGGCGTGTTGCTCGACCCTGCCCTCCTATACCCCAACACAGCAGTCCGTTCCACCTCTGCTTGCTGCGTGCTTGCTGCAGTCCATTGTCTTTATATGAATCAATCAGCAAGAAATCTTCACAACAATGAGCCGATTAAGTAAGCAAAGCAAAGCAAAGCTGCACTGCAGCAAGCATACACAAGGCAGCATACGAGAAAAACAGAGCAACAACCATTAAAAGCTCTTGTAGATCGACACATGTACAAGAGTCAGGTATGTGAAGTCTCTTGCTTCCTTCCTGTTCTGGTTGTTGCCGATCTGCTGACGCCGGACCGGCCTACACCGTAATGTCGCCTGGATCGGCAGCGCCGACGGCCTTCAGCGATGTGTGCTTCACGTGCTATGAGAGCAGCAGGACTGTGCCGTACTGGGCGGCGGCTGGCGGCTCACTTGGGTTGGGGATTTCCCAGATCGTTGTGTGCTTGGTCAGCTTGGCCGTTCGCGGCGAGAGAGAGATAGAGAGGGAGGAAGGGGATAAGGTTGAGTAGTGAGTACAGTGTTGGCGCAACGTTCTGTGTCTGCAGTGCGTTTGCCTCCGTGCATCGCCAATGGGCTCACTAGCACAAGCCACGAGACACGAAATAGCTGGTCGAATGAAGCCGGATGCTCATTCGGCCGGAGTATAACCCTAGTTAATGAATAAAGACAATAATTAGAGCCATTTGATTGTTTGACACGGATTAGTTTTGGCTCAGCACAATCAGATGGTGAAAGTTTTCAAAGAGTAGAAAAATAGGAGTAAAAATATAAGCAGTGTGACTTTTCCAAGGAGTAGAAAAGATTAAGCACATAGCGTGTAAAAAGAAGGATACAAGTTTTATGTAGATACTCACCCGTAGCAACGCACGAGTATGTTACTAGTAGTACTAAAGTAGGTGCTGCTCGGAGAAGGATGAGTTAAGTGCTGGCCGGTGGTGGCTGGTTTGGTGGCTCGCCTCGATATATTGGTTGGTGGTGGATCATGAGGTCAATCAAGTCACCCACGGACCCACTGCCTCTGTGTAGGCACAACATGCAGCTGCCGCATCCGCATCCTTCCTCTACAAATAGCTAGCCAGCTTCTAGGTCGGGTGCCATGATCAACACCATTCGGATGCTAAGGCCATGTTCAAATTCCCAACTATTCACTATTCATTCTAACTTTTCACTATTCATTTTAATTTTTCACTATTCCTCTCTCACAAAACACGTTTTCCAGCGAATGCTGCAGTGTTTTTCTTATGCTACAGTGTTTTTTCCTACCATCTAAACACACCCTAATATGAGAATTGGGGAGGGAAATGTCGACGGGGCCATTCATGGGAGTGGGATGCATCGTGGATTCAGGGCGAAACATGGTTCTTCACCTTAGCTCGCTACCTTGGAACACGTGTGCCTACAAGAAATCAGCTAGCTGTTGAGGCGTCACATTATGTAAAAAAATGTTCATAGATAGATGGCCACAATTCGGTCATATAGCTGTAAAACAAAACCGGCCAGATGCGTTACAAGATCGTACGTGTCCAGCAATGAAGCACTTAAGACCTATTCACAAGGTTTGCCAGATTTTTGGACAGGGCTGCACAGGTCAGACTTTCAGACCTAGCTGAAGGAAGGAGTGAAGGTGATGCTTGCAACAACCTGCAGAATTCTGGCGTCACAGCAGTACGCGCCACCAGCCCCGCCCGGCGCCCGCCGTGAAGAAGAAGAGGAACAAGATGCAGAAGAGTAGACGCATGTCTGGCATCACGAAAAGGTTTTGGCAGCGAAGTCTATGTAGCTGCCGGGCAAATTGAGCTTCTCTTTTGGCCACGTTAAACTTGTTGTTGGCAGTTCAGTATCTGTGTCTCCGTTAAGCTATGTCAGCGGTTCGGTGTTTGTGTTGTAGTTAAACTTCGTCGGGTTCCCAGTCGTTGAGGCATTCCTAGGTTCTCTTTCTTGAAGCAAGTTACTAGTAGAGGTCTAGGTCCTGTTGTTATGTATTTCCGTGCAATATGGAAATGGGGCTGCCTCAATTTAAAAAAAAAAATGTCACAGGTCATAGGGTTCGTGGGATGATGCCGTGTACCGCGTCCCCGGGAGGCCGGGACAGCCATCCGCGAAACGTGGAACGATATGCAGGTCGGATGCCGTATCGATGCATGGTATGAACGTACGGTATTTGGGACGCCATTCCTATCGTGCCCGGAACACCAAGAGATTTGGGAGCGTTAGGTGACTCTGCGCGGGTGATAAGCAAAGTGGTGCGTGCCCGTGGAAGCCACGAGCAGATCCCTGGTTCTCTCTCACAAAGTCGCAATCAAACAATAGGCATGCAATCTGGTTGCTAGCGGCAGCAAGGCCAAGCCCAACTGCATGGAAGGTCCATCGTCCTCTCTAGTCTCCACACGACTCCTGAATTATTTTGATTGCACACAAGTTGTGCCGGAATTTATCTTTGCCCATATATGTAAATAAATATTTAATAATCATTAAAAGAATAGATCATTTAAAAAATAGTTCGTTCACGTTTCACGTTTTGTACCAATCGTCCAAACACCCCTATTGAACTGGGAATACGAAGTATCGATCATTGTCCCATGAGCCCGTTCCTCAACCCGGTCAAACCAAGAAGATTGTGACACTGCTCTAGAATGTAGAATCATAAAGGTGTGGGGGAAAATCTCAAGTCTCTCCACAAATAGCTACAGCTTCTCGCGTTGTCCTGTCAGTGAGCAACTCCATGATTCTTGGATAGCTTGGGTAGGTGCTATAAATATAATGCACAGAAAAAAGGCAGGATGATGGAGTTGCATATGGCTTCGTGCACTAGCTACATATAGTGTCTTACCTCAATAAATATATGTGCCTTCTTCCCAGTGTTTCTTCATTTCTTGTGACCAACAGAAACATGCACAAGAGAACAGCGACTGCTATAGTGATCATTGAGTCATATTCCTGTAAGGATCGGAGGCCATCGGAGTGGGATGTAGTGGGAAACCCAGAGATGGCAAGGACTCAATACCAAGCGCGAGATAGAAGATTGATCTCCGGTCTGACAAGAGTCCATGCGGTGGCCGCATTGCGGCTACCAGTGGCAGGAGGACGTGCATGTCTGCATGCTCGACGCCGTCAGCAGGGAACTCCGCCAACAGCTGGGCCGCAGCGACATAGCTGGTTCCCACCGTGTGGGAGGAACCAATCAAGCGGTTGGTCTTGAAGTGTTGCATAGTTAGCACACTTGAGTTAGTTTGATGGAGGGAAGCTGTGGGTGTAGAGTCCTGACGGACTAAACAACCCTGGCGGCCCATCCTATGGGCCGGCCCATGAACAAGACTTGACGTACAAGACAAGGAGTAGTCCTGGTCGGTTTGGATATACTGTATTAGGGAATTAGAGATAAACTTGTAAAAGTCTCCTAGTCCTATACGGTTTCCATGTAACCCTACCTCCCGGACTATATAAGGCGAGGTAGGGACCCCCCTCAAAACACGTTCATCAATACAAGATACACCATACAGGACGTAGGGTATTACGCTCCGGCGACCCGAACCTGTCTAAACCGTCTCTTGTCACCTTCGGCTCTAGATTCTCGACGACTTCTCCCAAACCCTTCTCTCGGGGCACCCCCTCGAGAACCCAGTCAGCATAAATCGCCGACACTTTGGCGCCGTCCGTGGGATCCTCTCGTCGAGTTTTCAAGTAAAGAGTCGATGGCCACCTTCAGCGCCTCCATCGTCACCAAGTTCGAGGCAGGCGCCTCTTTCATCTTCGGCTCCTGGCTTTGCACCGCAAACCAGGAAGGCGAACTTCAACGTCAACTGCGCGACGAGGCGGTTGCATCAACTCCGCCACACGCGCAGATCGCCCCGCGTGGATTTCGGAAGACTCCGGATTCCGACACGATCTCTGGATCGTATCCTACTCGGAGGAGTACGTGGCGCCCGAAGCAGATCCAATCCCGGGCAGACCACGACAACTCAGCCCCTACCAAGGGGCAGGATCAAGCCACGTGTCCTCGACTCCCCGGCGGGCTCCGGATCACTTCCGAGTCTCGCCAGGGTTCTACAATCCGGACCGTGACAGCAACCCCGCGGGTACCCAGGAACCCTGGTTCCAACTCCCGCGGGACGAGGACTTCGCCACGTGGACCGCGCGCAGGCCAGTTTCCCTTTGGGCTAACAAACTCAGCCGCGGTCCACCAGAAGCAACTCAAGAAGAAGGTTCTCCAACCCCGCGGAGCAACCTCGGATCTTGTCATGACCACAACCCCCTCAGGGGTTATCGTTCATTGGCCTGGCATGGATCCCGAGGCGGCTCTGTTCGAAGCAAACGTACCTATCACGGTACGAGACATTCAACCTCTGCTTCCTTTCCAAGAAGGCAGAGAGCTACTTGTTACCAAGGGTAACAAAAGAACCGGGCTAAAGAACCCCGGTCGCCAGTCCTGCGTGCTCCTCAGCGAGCACAGCGATGAAGAAGTCGTCTCCGACGACGCACCAACGGAGGAAGGAGAAACCGACGCGGACCGGGAGCTCCGTATCGAGCGCAATCGCAATCGCGCCCTGCGACGTCGCTTCATCAAGAAGAAGAACCTCAATCCTGAGTTCGACAAGCAGGAGATCTTCAACTCCCCCGTGGCCAACATCTTGTTCGGGGTCAGCGTCTTCGAGGGGTTCCAGACAACCCATGAAATCAACCTCGCCAAGGCTCGCCTAGAAGCCGCAGCGGTCATGGTCGATCGCTTGGATGGAGGCCACTCCTCATCCAAAAGCAAGAGTTCTTCGCGCCAGCAAGCACCGTCGGCCAAGCGTCAGAGCAGCCACTACGGCAGCTCCACAGGCCAAAACAAGGACAAGAACAGGTCTCGCGAAGAACCCCGCCGTCCTCGCGAGGAACCTCCCAGGTCCCAGCGTCGCGGAGAACCCAACGACGTTAGCCAACCCGGTTCTTGTAAGAAAAAAGAATTCAAATGAATGGAGAATGTGCGTTGATTATACTGATCTCAACAAGCACTGCAAGAAGGATCCCTTCGGGCTTCCTCGCATCGACCAAGTCATCGACAGCACCGCCGGGTGTACACTACTCTGTTTCCTCGATTGTTACTCAGGGTATCATCAGATATCACTGAAAGAAGAGGATCAGATCAAAACTGCGTTCATCACGCCATTTGGTGCATATTGTTACACAACAATGCCCTTTGGCTTGAAAAATGCGGGTGCCACATATCAGCGGGCTATACAGGGTTGTCTTCAAGAACAACTTCACCGAAATGTTGAGGCCTACGTTGATGATGTGGTAGTCAAAACAAGAAATCCCGAGGATCTCATCACTGATCTCACCGAAACGTTCGACAACTTACGCAAATGGCAGTGGAAGCTTAACCCCACCAAATGCGTCTTCGGTGTTCCATCCGGAAAGCTCCTTGGGTTCATTATCAGTGAACGCGGTATCGAAGCAAATCCAGAGAAGATAGCAACTATCATGAACATGGAGCCGCCAACCACTGTCAAGGATGTCATGAAGCTTACGGGCTGCATGGCTGCACTCAACCGCTTTATCTCCAAGCTTGGGGAACGCGGTACTGAGTTCTTCAAATTACTCAAGAAGCAAGACAGATTTCAGTGGACTCAGGAAGCTCAGGACGCCTTCGACAAGCTCAAGATATTCCTGACTACGCCTCCTGTGCTCACTGCACCGCTCCCGGGCGAAGATCTCTTGCTCTACATTACAGCAACCACCAATGTCGTCAGTGCCGCCATTATTGTTGAACGCACCGAGGAAGGCCACCTTCAAAAGATTCAGCGGCCTGTGTACTTTGTGAGCGAAGTCCTCTCGGACTCTAAGTCCAGGTACCCTCAAGTTCAAAAAATTCTATATGCTGTCTTAATGACATCCAGAAAGCTGCGACACTACTTCGACACCTACAAGATCATTGTGGTTACTGGTTATCCCATTGGCGAGGTTCTCCATAATCAAGACGCTACTGGGCGAATCGCCAAGTGGGCTGTCGAGCTCGGAACATACAGCATTGAGTTCCGTTCTCGCACGGCCATGAAGTCTCAAGTCCTTACTGATTTCATATCAGAATGGACCGAGCACAATCTCCCAGTCTCTACCGCCAAGCCTGAGCATTGGATCATGTACTTCGACGGGTCACTCAAGCTGGAAGGCGGAGGCGCTGGAGTTCTGTTGATCTCACCTCGAGGGGACCAACTCAAGTATGTTCTGCAGATTCAGTTTGCTGTCACCAACAATGCTGCAGAATACGAAGCACTTCTTCACGGCATGAAGATGGCCATTACCCTCAGTATCAAGCGGCTGCTGGTATATGGGGATTCAATGTTGGTCATCAAACAAGTCAATAAGGACTGGAATCGCAACCATGAAGACATGGACGCATACTGTGAAGAAGTCCGCAAACTGGAGAAACACTTCCTCGGCATTGAATTCCATCATGTCGAGCGAGATTACAACGTGGCTGCAGACGTCCTATCAAAGCTGGGTTCTTCCAGAGCAGAGGTACCCAGCGGGGTGTTCGTCAATGAACTCTCCAAGCCATCAATTTCTGCAGCAGCAACCCCCAATGCTACAACCTCAGCTCCCGAGGTTATGCTCATCGACGCTACTTGGAGTGCTCCGATTATAGACTACATCTTGCACGACAAACTCCCTGCCGAGAAGGCAGAAGCTCAGCAAATTGTCCGCCGTAGCAAGTCCTATGTCATAATCGGCGATACACTGTACCGACGTGGTGCACGCTCTGGCGCATTGATGAAATGCGTCTCACAGCAAGAAGGAGTCAGCATCTTGGAGGAGATACACGCAGGAGAATGTGGCAATCATGCAGCTTCCCGCACCATTGTAGGCAAAGCCTTCCGTGCTGGGTTCTATTGGCCCACAGCTCTACACGACGCTGAAGAAATCGTTCGTCACTGCAAGGGTTGTCAATACTTCGCTCATCACTCGCATCAGCCTGCTCACAAGATCAAATTGATACCTCCGTCATGGCCATTCGCATGCTGGGGGCTTGATATGATTGGGAAACTACCCCGGGCACCCGGTGGATTCGAATACTGCTTTGTCGCAATTGACAAGTTTACAAAGTGGATAGAAGTCTTTCCAGTTGTCAAACCAACCTCTGAGAAAGCAGTCCAATTCCTTCAAGAGTTGATTCTTCGCTTCGGAATACCACATCAAATCATTACAGATTTGGGTACCACCTTCACAGGCAACAAGTTCTGGGACTACTGTGAAGACCGCAGCATCGAAGTATCTTATGCTTCGGTTGCTCATCCTCGCGCCAACGGACAAGTTGAAAGAGCCAATGGCATGCTCCTTGATGGACTCAAAGCTCGCATGGAAAGAACCCTGAAAAAAGCAGAGGGCCGGTGGATGAAAGAACTCTTTCCGGTTGTATGGGGCCTACGATCTCAACCCAGTAAAGCTACAGGGCAATCTCCCTTCTTCCTGGTGTATGGATCAGAGGCCGTTCTACCAGTTGATGTCATGCATGGTGCTCCTCGTGTTGAAGAGTTCCAGGAAGCCATGGCAGATGAACAACGAATGCTGGAAGTCGATACGGCTGAAGAAGCACGACTGACAGCCTTGTTGCATAATGCGGCGTACCTTCAGGGGATTCGAAGATTCCATGACAAAAATGTGAAGACAAGATCATTCCAGATTGGAGAACTGGTACTACGCCGCATCCAGAATACGGCCGGTCACTCCAAGCTCACTTCACCTTGGGATGGTCCATTTATTGTCTCCAAGGTACTCCAACCCGGCACCTACAGACTTCAAACAGAAGACGGTGTGGATTTACCAAATCCTTGGAATATCGAGCACCTGCGCAAATTCTACGCATAGCTCCTACAATCCAGCAGTGCTTCGGCACCACAGGAACTCATTGCTCCGGCATCCTGGGTTCTTTTGTAAACATTGCCTCGGCAATAAATGAACTACTTGCTTCGGCAATACATGTTCTCTTGTACCGTTGTTCCGACAACGAGATTATCTTAATAAAACTCCCTCACTGGGTTGTTTATTTGTCTTTGTGGCATTATTTAAACTCCCGTGTTCTTCCTAAGACTCGGACAGTTTCTTTCCTACACAATCGGAGCCTATATAAATGAGGTCTCTCCGGGTTCCTTCGGGGCCAAAACCGGATCTGTTCCTCCTGCAAAATCGAGGTCTCTCCGGGGTCCTTCGGGGCCAAGAACGGATTTATTCCTCCTATTGCACTACTCTGTGATAATTATCAGCTTAACGCTGCCGCTCCGTGGGTCTTACTGGGTTCTTGCTTCGGCAGACCACATACAGTTAGTTCCCAAGTATCCTTCCAGGGTACATTTTATAAGATAGCTAATGCTATACGAAATCCCCCTGGGTTCCTTTGGGTCCTTAACAGGGTTGTTTTTCAAGTTAAAATCTACTTCGCGTACATTTTGACTAAGTCCTGGTTCTTAACACAGAGACAACCCAGGAATTCGCAGAAATTCTTGGTTCTACTTCATACCATGGCAATAAAGATATATTACATTGCATTGTACTACAGCCTAAGGCTCTGAGCAATTGCTTCCGCAACCGGTTCAGCCTCTTGCTTCAGGCCCCTAAAGGTAGACTCCGTACAATCTGGCGCTGCGCCCTGAACTAATGTACCTATGTCTACCTCCGGGTACCTGGACTTCACTACTGCAAGGACATGCACAAGACAAGCCTTCGAAGATCTCTTGATGTAGGCTTTCAGCTGTCTTGGCATGGCCCTCAGGCGCTCCAAGAATGTCTGCGGTGTTGAAGGGTCTTCGGGCACCAAGGCTTTCACCACCGGATTCGCTGCCTTCTCGAGCTGCGCGATCCGGTTCAGGGCTTCTGCCAGGTTGTCGTCTGACTTCTTCATCTTCCGCAGTTCTTCTTCAAGTTCAGACATTCGCCCGGCCGCCTGCTCAAGTTTCTCGTCCAGCACCTTCTTGTCTGCTAAGTGCTTCTGTGCTTGGACGAGATCCCTGGATAACCGATTGTTCTCCTCCTGAGCACCCTCCAGGTTCTTGGCAAGCTGCTTCTGTTGCTCGAGGATTTGAATTAGCTGATCATCGGCATCCTTGCGCTGCTGGACCGCCACTCGGAGTTGTTCTTTTACGCCTTCATGGTCCGCAGTGAGGGTCTTCAGTGCGTCTTCATAGCGGTTGGCCACATTGGACCAATCCGTCATCTTGATCTGGGCTGCTGCGAGTTGTTGTTGTGCCCCTACAAACACACGACAGAGGCCGAATTGTTATTGAACACAGACAAAGGATATACTAGTGCAAGAATTCGGTGGCAACAGGGCACCTTTGAGCTCAGACTTTGCTGCTGCAAGCTTCTTCTTCACGTCCTCCTTCTCTGCGGCCAATTCCTTGGTGCGCAGATGCAGAGTACGGATCGTGTTGGCGTCTTCCGCCTCCTGGAGCTTGCGATCTTCGCGCTCACGCTCCAGCTCCTTGTGGAGACGGTCCGCCTTGGCGTGCATCAAGGAAATGTTGTGCAGATACTCGGTCTTCTTCCTTGATGCTTCGCCAACAGCCTACAACAGAGTTGATTATACAAAATGCTTCCTCAAAACTATAAGTCCAGGGTTGTTTTACTAACCTTGAAGTAGGCCACCGCCCTCTCGGCGTGGTACATTCCCCTGTCGATGTGGTGTTCGTCCTCCTCCGTGTCCAAGATGTATTCAAATGTCTGTGGGTTTGGATTGAACACCGGGTCGAAGCTCCCAATGCGGAAGCTCCTGCCCTCTTCTTCGGCTCCGGTACTCTGAGGTACCCTGGGGATTTCTTCAATTATTTGCTCCGGGGTTGTTTCTTCGGTTTGCTTCCCCCTTGAGCACTCTGCTTCCGCCCCGGTTTGAGTTGTCACTGTAACGCTCGGGGGCTGCGCAGAAGACTGATCACGGCGTTCCTGCTCGGATTCTTCTATTACTGCCGCCGTGACCAGTTGTTCGAGCTCCGCCAGCACTTCCGCGCCTGTTTCCTCCACTTGGGCTTCTGCTGGTGCTGACGGGTCGGCCGGCAGAGTTGTTTGGGCTTCTGGCAGGGTTGTTTCTGGAACAACCCTGGGTTCTTCGGGCACTGAGGCCTCTGGTTCTACGGCCATGTGGTCAACCTGGGGTTCTACCCTGATTGTGGCTGCAGTTTTTTCAACACTGGAAAATTGAAGTCTGTTAGTCCTGACAGCATATTCTAATGGGTACTTCCACAACTATTTATGAAATACTTACATATTGGAGGGTCGCATGGGGATCTCTGGCTCCCCCAAGGTGAACTCCTCCTCCACCTCCTGCCCCGCCGTTGAAGGTCCTGCTGGATAGGGTTCTTCAAGAATCGGCGTTGTCCCTTCGAACGGCACGGAGGCAGGGTTGAGGATCTCATGAAGAATCTCTTCATCAGACAGTGCACGCCGCGCAGAGCTGCCTTGATGCGGCATGCTGGTTCCTATCACTCCGATGGCTATCCCCGCTGAAGTTGCAGCTACTCTGGGTTGCGGGGATACCTTTGCCCTCCCTTCTGGAATGGTTCTGGCACGGGGCTTGGGCATGGTGCGCGCTTTCTTTGGCACTGGCGCTTGAGCTTCAGTTGGCGCCGGTCTCTTGGACCTTTCTCCTCCCTTGGAGGTCGCCCCTGCCTCAGATTGGGCTTCTTCTGGGTCCTGTGGTTCAGATTTTATCATTGGCTCATCAGGATCTTCACTTTCCACTGGCTTGCTTCGGTGGACTTTTTCCCTTACCTGGGAATCCACACAGCATGCCAGTAGGGCTGCTTCCTCTGTGTTGCTTGGATCCAGAGGTGGCAGGCTTACATACAGCGTGCGTCGGGCTTCATACTATAATGACCAAGATGTTAGTTCCCCATGTTTTTTCAACAATGCAGATATGAATTCAGATAAGGAATTTACCTCGGGTGTCATGGTTATTGCGGAGATTTCTGGAATATCTGGAAATTGTTCATCAGTCATCACCAGGAATTTCTTCAAGATTTGGTTCACCCTCTTCTCTGATAAGTCCCCGGTAGCATTCCTTGAGGGGTCTGTCTCCCCAGAGTACTTGTACCCTGGGTTACAGCGTTGTCTGCAGGGTTGAATCCTCCTGAGTAGGAATGACCGGAAGACTATGGCTCCTGTTAGGCCTTGTGCCTTCAGGTCTCTGATCATGGCCAGTAGCTCAGGAATTTGTGTGGCTTCATCTACTCTGATTGTTTTATTCCAGTTCAGCTTCATCACTGGAGGATTCCCCGAACGGCCCTGCAGCTGTGGTTGGTGGTTCCAGGTGTAAAACCACTCTTTCTGCCAGTCCTTAAGGCTTTCCTTGGTGGTATAATCCAAATACACTGCCCTCATGCCTTGGCGGAACTGGATCACGACCTTGCCCACCACTTGCAGTGGACCGCTAGAGGTCTTCACCCTAAAGAGATGGCGGAACAGGGCGAAATGGGGGTCTATCCCTAGGAAGGCTTCACACAGATGGATGAAAATGGATATATTCAGAATGGAATTGGGATTCAAATGGCACAGCTCAATCCCGTAAAACTGGAGGATGCGGCGGAAGAAATCACAGGTGGGCATACCGAATCCGACTTCATAGAAGGCCTTCCATACTGTGATTTCTTCGGTTTCTTCGGAGGGATATTCATGCCTGTGTGCGCTTCTCCACTGGCTGATCTGCTGCGCGGGCAAGAATCCATCCGCCTCTAGGGCTTTGATGTGTTTCTCCGTCAGGTTGCTGGTGGGCCAATCACTGATGGGATCTTCGACAATGGTTGTTCCCCCTGCGGGTGCTGTCTCCTCGGTCGTAACGACCTGCTTCATTGCTTCCGCCTTCCTTTTCGAGCCTTTGCCGCGGCTAGAACCTTCACCACCAGCCATTGTGATCTTTCGAGATTTGGTGGGATTGGATTTAAGTTTGGGGGAAGAAGTGGATGCTTGAGTGCGGTCTCTGGATTGTGCGAACTGCGGTTGCAGCAAACCCTAGATCTGTTTCGCGAAAGCGTATGGATATGAGGGGTCGCGGGCGGTTTATATGGGCTTTTCGAAGCAGTTACTTCGGTAAATTTCATTTTTGGTCCTTTCTTGATCCTATATTTGACTTCGTTCAAATTTAGGCTCGGGGGCTGTGGATATATTTTCAGGAAATATTTTTCTGAAAGTTTTTGAAGAATTTTACAAGACTTCGGGTTTTCTCGGAAATTGATTCTCTTTTGGTTCGGACTTCGAAAGAGCCTCGAATTTCTTCTTCAAAGATAAACGAGGCTCGGGGGCTGCCCAATTGGGCGCACCTAATCGGTGCGCACCAATCCGAACTTCGAGAAGTTTTATGAGCACATCATTACCTATTGAACAGCATGGTTGCAACTTCCAAGATCAAAGAACCCTGGCGGTCTCAAAGAACCCTGGCGGTCTCAAAGAACCCTGGCGGACTCAAAGAACTCTGGAGGACTTCAAAGAACTCTATATTCCAACAAGGCTGTTCTTCAGGAGATAAGGTGCTCGGGGGCTTGTGGGTGTAGAGTCCTGACGGACTAAACAACCCTGGCGGCCCATCCTATGGGCCGGCCCATGAACAAGACTTGACGTACAAGACAAGGAGTAGTCCTGGTCGGTTTGGATATACTGTATTAGGGAATTAGAGATAAACTTGTAAAAGTCTCCTAGTCCTATACGGTTTCCATGTAACCCTACCTCCCGGACTATATAAGGCGAGGTAGGGACCCCCCTCAAAACACGTTCATCAATACAAGATACACCATACAGGACGTAGGGTATTACGCTCCGGCGACCCGAACCTGTCTAAACCGTCTCTTGTCACCTTCGGCTCTAGATTCTCGACGACTTCTCCCAAACCCTTCTCTCGGGGCACCCCCTCGAGAACCCAGTCAGCATAAATCGCCGACAGAAGCCGAAAGCCCGAAAGGCCTTGAATGAAGCTGTGGTTCCACAACTAGCGCCCAACGCCAGGGTGATTTGGGGGAACCCCGACCAGAAACCCCTAATGTTGTCTGGTTGATTCGGGGTTGTGGATTTTAGGATGGTCTCGTACATTCAAAATTAATTTATCCGAAGTGAAAACTTGGTATGAGGCTAGGAATTCCAAATCTTGTACCGTACCTATGTATCATAATTATACATAGCGCGCATATGCCTTTTTGGTCATTGACCTATTTTTTCCTTGCTTTATTTTTCCCATGCAGTTCCACTAGTTCTGAATACAAAGTTGTGATAGTGAGCAAGGCAGCTTATGCATGGATAATGACGTTGAATAGAAGTTAACTTATGATTACAAAGTGGTAATGCATTGTGGATGCTTAATATATAATGGGTGGTAGTAACCATGGTCCTTGCCAACAAGGAAGTAAAACATATAGAGTTGTCCTAGTTTATTAGCATGGACAGAAGTAAATTAGGCCAGTCTCAGTGGGGTTTCATGGACACAGTTACCTAGACTGAAAACTAGGTAAGGTCACAGGAGTTTCATGGTGATGAAACTACCCTCACATCCCATGAAACTCCCCCTCTTAATTACCCTACCATGTCAACAAAACTGCTGATGTGGTAGTGAATTTAATGTCCATGAAACCCCTTATTGAGACTGGCCTTAGTAAAATGGGACCGGCCACAAAATGTATAGGTCCTGGTTATACATGCATTTATTGTATGAAAACGGTATAGAACCACCCATTGGAGACACCTTAATGGCACAACCAATGGGAGTAGCTTCTTCTCATTCCCTCCCACTTAACTATTATATTCCCGACCTATAAATAAATAGGAGTAGCTTCTTTTCGTGCCTCAAAGTGCCTCTTGTGTTGAACGAACAAAAAGTTGGAGAAGATGAGAGAGACAATAAAACATGGACGCCAATGGGTGGATGATGATTCATGTATCATGTTACTAGGGAGTGAGATGCAGCTGGAATCCAAGTCCCAGTGTCGTAGGAAAGCAAAGGTGGAGAACCTGGGTGGCTAATAGGCCAATCTTTCAATGGTGCACCTTTCTTTGAATTAATTCTCGTGGATACGCCCTTGCTGGAGTTGAATGACGGGCTCCGCCGGGGAAATACATTTGTGATCCTTGCTTCCTACTCCTATCTTTCCAAATTATAAGTTAAATTTAGGATACTTTGACTCTTCAATAAAGTTGGAATGACCTATAATTTGGAACGGTGGAAGTGGCACTCTACCGTACATCTATTTTTGTGCTTGTGGCATAAATAAAAAAAATTAATTCTCTATTGAGGATTTTAGTGGGCAGTAGATTTTTTTACATATAATAAGATAGGTTAGTATTTTGTTATCAAGAGAACATTATCACTGCTTCCATCAGGAGAAGAAAAATAAAATATGTCACTAGATAGGGAGAGCATTACGTAAATATAATACATTCATGGTAGGACGATGGGTTATGAAAATGGATATGCGATGCTCGTCAATAAAACGTGACATAGTTATAGGTGTTGGTCGGAGAAGGATGAGCAAAAGTGTTGGTTGGTGGTGGCGGGTATATCGGTTGGTGTGGTGGGTCAAGAAGTCAATCAAGTCACCACCTTTGTGAAGGTGCAGCATGGCGCGCAACATCCGCATCCTTCCTCAGCTACAAATAGTTGTCCAGGTTCTACATGAGGGGGAAACAGGGAAAGCTTGTCCATATATACCTTACCATACCATTCGGCTGCTAATGCCTCCTCCAAAGGTTGAGCCAGCTGCCGGGCTCTTAGCTACAATGAATATGTCAGCACTACATTTTGCAACACTATTCTGTGAAAGAGCAATCCTCGGGACATGAGCGCTAGGCGTGGAGTGGAACGACTGCCTCTTCATTTTTTTCACTGGTCATCAAATAAAAAACTTTAAAAGCTAGTAGCTAATGCCTCCTCCATCGGTAAAAGCTAGCACGAGCGACATCGCCAGCCCAAGCAGCAGTTACAGCACTGGCGGACCCAGGGCTCGGCGACCACCCGGCGACCCTGGGCGCCTGCCCCGGCTCCGTCGCCGGCATGCATGTGTGTCCAGCTGCAAAAGCCTTGTTGTGTGTCCATGCATGCATGCATGCGAAGATATTACTTGTTGGTTTTTTTATATAGTTTTTCATTCCTCTGACTAGTGGTTTAGAGTGGTTTGGTACTTTAGTATTTTTCTTTTTCCATTTTGTTGTGTGCTTCAAACATAAATTGAGAGAAATAGAGACAGTGAGAGGAGATCATAATATTAAGAGTACTTGAGTAGGATATACTCCAACAACTTTAGTATTTCAAATTGTCTAACCATAATCGTAACCCATTGCTCCAGTGATAGGAAGTGGGTTGTCTTACGGATTGGGAGGGACTTCCCCTAAAATAGATTCACCGGTGAAGAAAAAGTTGATGGAGTAATAAAAAAATAATTTCATCTGTCTTCTAGTTTATTTATTTTAGCCTCATTTTGAAAACGGTTTCACGCTATAGTGTCTTGGATTGCGCAAAATATATAAAGCTAAGCCAACCTGTCCAATCTGACCATTAGACTTCGCCCAGGCTCCATTCGATCTCTAGGTCCGCCACTGAGTTACAGTGTCTTGGGCCGCGTGCCTGTGAGGGAGAATTGTTTGCAGATATGTGACGCATGCGTCGCTAACGACGGCATCTATCTACTTTTCATCGCTTACAATAATTAGTAAGCTGACGATGTCGGCAGCCGTTGGAGGAGGCCTAAGAGTCTCCCATTTGAGGAGGCCTAAGATGAGAATGGGGAGGTAAGCGTGGACGTAGTCATGGATGGTGTGTTGCCTGGGAACGGGATGCACCGTGGATTCAGGGCGAAACGGGCTCCTTCACCGTATCTCACACGAGTCACACCAGGGGAACACGTGTGCCTACAGGAAAAACAAAGCTATACAGTGGCTCGGTTTGGTAGCTGTAGGGAAGCAGTGTTGCGAAAACAAAACTTGCTGTAAAGGTGCGTTACAAGATCGAACGTGTGCAATTAAGAACTCTAACTCTAGCTGTAAAGGTGTGGGTGAAGATCAAACTCAAGTCTCTCCATACATAGCTACACCTTCTCACGTTGCTGTGACAGTGAGCAACTCCATGATTCTTGGATAGCTTGGGTAGGTACTATAGCTGCTCAGGGAAAAAAATGCAGGATGATGGAGCTGCTCGTGGCCGCGCTTGTGGGTGACGAACTAATAAAGTCCATGGTTCACTAGCTTCGAGCACCAGCTACATGTAGTGCCTTACCTCTATGTGTGCCTTCTTCTCAGTGACCAACAGAAACACACGTCGACTGCTGTACTGACCATATTGGGTCATATTAAGGATCGGAGGACACTGAGTGAGATGCAGTGGGAAACCCGGAGACGACGGGGCAGCAAACACCAAGCGAGAAACAAAATTCCGATCTCCTATCCAAGAGTACTTGCAGTGGCCGCGCACTCGCGGCTACCAGTGGCAGTAGGACTTGTATGTGTGGCCTGAGTCGCCTGACGCCGACAGTGGAACTCGGCCAGCAGCTGGGCCACAGCGGCATAGCACGACTGTTCCGACCGTGTGTGAGGAAGAATGAATCAAGCGGTTGGCTCTTGACGTGTTGCATAGTTAACACACTTGGGTACTTTAGATGGAGGGAACCCAGAGTCTCAGATGTCTTGATCGAATTAAGCTGGCTCCACACAACCAGCGCCTAGACCCAAGGTGATTTCGGGGAACCCCGACCAGAAACCCCTAATGTTGTTGGTGTTGTGAATTTTGGATGTTCTCGTACATTCATAATTAATTTATCCGAAGTGAAAGCTTGGTAGGAGCTAGGAGTCTAGGAATGCCAAATCTTGTACTGTACCTGTGTATAATAATTATACATTACGAGTACAATAAGATGCCTCTATTTGGTGGGGGTACAATTCTAAATTTTCATCTATTTGTCATTGTCCTATTTTTTCTTGATTTATTTTTCCCATACAGTTCTACTAGTTCTGAACACAAAGTTATGACAGTGAGCAGGGTTGCTTATGCATGGATAATGATGCTGAATAGAAGTTAACATGTACAAAGTGGTAATGCATTGTGGATGCTAACATAAAATGGGTGGTAGTAATCATGGTCCTTGTCAACAATGAACTAAAACATATAAAGCTGTCCTAGTTTATTAGCACTGACAGAAGTAAATTAGTAAATAACTGCATGCAACATGATGCTGAAAAATTGGTCAATTGGTGATACATGAGTGCCATGAAACTTAATAGAAGACATCTGTCAACATAAGTAGAAAAGTTCCCGTGCTCTTCCTGATCGATTTGGAGAGCATTGTTACAAATTTATAGGGAAGAATAGGGGGGGGGGGACCTACATTTGTTTCACAGCAATATGTTTTCCAAAGTGTGTTAGTCAAATTTAGATTTCAATGGCAGATATATTAACATTTTAATTGATATTGGTTGGATCACGCCAGGCTAGCTGTGGATAAAAATCCACTCAAGTTGCCCTTTCTGCTTCCTATGAATATATGTTAACATCTCCTAAAAATAGTTGTTTTAGAAATCTCTATCTTTTTGGGTACGTGTTTCTTTTATGAGAACAAAGATAGCATATAGCATACCTTGCACATCTGTGGAATTCATGACAGGTTTGCATTGGTAGCCTTGGTAGGTGTAGAATTGAAGTCACTCCTCACTCGAGTCACTATGACTGCGTCCTTCCTTATAAATGGGCATGGCTTCTTCCCACACCTCATGGTGCCTCTTGTGATGAACGGGAATAGGAGAGAGGAGATACCATAAAACATGGACCACTGTTATGGGGGAGTGAGATGCAACGGGAATCCTGAGACCAGTGGAGCATAGAGAACGAGGAGGAGAACCCGGGGTCAAAAGCATAGAAATGGAGGAGACCATTGTTATGGTGCCTTTGGATGATTTTTACACACTATAGTACCAAGACGAGGCCAAAAGCTCTATGGCTCCATGGAAACAGACGTCTCTAGCCTCCCGATCACGTCGCTGTAGATCAACACAACGTCAACTTGTCTTGTTCCTCTTGGCTGACACGGCATTACGTCGCCTTGAAGTTTTGGACACGTCCGTTCAACCTAGGACAGAATGCCGTACCATAACTTGTCTTTTGCGGGCATGCATCGAAGTGGCGAGCTTCATTTGGACGTTGGAACACAGCAGAAGAATATTCGAGCTTTTGCCGAATCAAGTCCTGCGTGAGTTCAGTTCCTCCACGGCGCTGCCGCTTTTGCAACTGTAATTAGTCTAATCATGTTCTAATCAAGCCAAGCAAGTGTTAACAAGGCTCAGAGTACTTCTTTTGCACGGCGTTGTCGCTTCAAAAGGCACAGAATACGGAGATGAACCCACGGCTAAGTACACGAGATTTGCACACTAACCCTGCTATAACACCTCATGTGCATGCTGCTCACGGTCCACGGTCCACTCTTACATTACGCCATACATGTTTCCATGGCCCAGTAAAAGCACGACAGGGAGCATCAAGATCTACCAACTCTATAAGCATTGCCACTCTCTTTATCTATCTCCCCTTATTTTTCATGTACAGAAGTTATGGAACCTCCCAGGCTGCAGAGGTAGCAGGCCGCTGAACCTTACGGCGCCGGTTGCTTCAGCATCTATTTCTGTGGTTGCGCCTTGGTAGGAGAAGCCGCCATGGCACGCAGGCTCTTGCCGATCTCCGTGAAGCTCGGCCTCTCTGATGGTTCGGCCGCCCAGCACTGCTCCATCAACGCCCTCCACTGGGGATCGCAGGACTCTGGCACTGGAGGACGCAGCGTGTTGTTTACGATCCCACCTGGGAGAAGGTAGCAGGAAGTTCAGGAACAAGAATGGTATCGGATTCCCCAATGGTGGGATTGTACCACCTTAAGCTGTGAGCCATACCTATGATGGCACCATAGTGCAGCTCGGCGTAAGGCTCTTCACCAGTAAGTAGCTCCCACATCACGATTCCAAACGAGAAAACATCGACCTGCAGTTAAATCATATGGCCATTTGAGGGAACAGAAACATGTTATCCAGAGGCAGCTCAAAGGAAGTGAGTGACACATTAGTTCCAACGAAGCAATGGAACAAACCTTTTCAGAAACAAGGCTGCTGCTGCCATTCAATAGCTCAGGGGCCATCCAAGGAAGCGTTCCTCGCACTCCACCAGAGATTAGTGTCTGGCATTTAACCTTTGATAAGCCCAAATCACCAACCTACAAAAAAATTGGGCAGTCACCCTCATGTCCCCGCAACCATTGATATCCGAGACACCTAATGCGCTGTTCTTCCAGTGGTGAAGCCAGAAGCTCTCTAAACAATCAAACCCTTGGTGGAAAGCCAAGATATCTTTCGTGAAACCCTTCAAATATCTCATACACCCTGACCTCTTTACTGATAACCATATGATTGTGTTTTAACACAAATTTACAGCCACATGTGTGTACTTTGCCTACAAGTGATGGCAGATTGAATCTTGCTTAACCACCTACTGCCTTAAACAAGAAGTCTATATGCACGATAAAGAAATAAACAAGTATCATATAAGCAGCATTACCCTTAATAAATACCAAAGTCCAACAAACAAACAAAGAATTCACATATCAAGTAAATGCACAAGGTACGAATGCAGACCTTTGCTGCATAGCACATGTTATTTAATTTTCTGTACTTGATTGATATTTAAAGATAGGGGAGAATTATGACAAGCACCTTGCATATAGGGCGTTGTGGATCTCTTAGGTTGACAAGCAGATTATCACTCTTTAAGTCAAAATGCACAATATTCTTCCCATGCAAATACTCCATTCCAAATGCAACATCCATTGCAATTAGTAGACGCCTACGCCGATCGAATATCCTGCTGATAGAATAAAATGAACTTAGAGGTGACACCATGTGAAAAGCATCATGTTTTGTCACTGAAAAGATTAGTATACTTTTCATGTCTTTGCAATGCTTGTCGGAGTGAACCATTAGCCATGTACTCAGTTACAGTTGCAACAGATCCACCAGGTCCATCTAGAACAACACCATAAAAGGCAACAACATTTGGATGGTGCAGAGATGCAAGCTTGCCAGCTTCATTCCAGAAATCAGTTCTCTACAGACAAGAGAAGTTAGAGCATTATGCATTTCGGTCAGAAAAAAACACAGTAAGTTAACTGAATACCATGCGCTCTTGCTCAGAGGCCTTCCCAGCAAAGCATCGATCATTAATTCTCTTGATAGCAACATCAGAACCTCTCCATTTCCCATGGTAAACTGTACCGAAGGTCCCAGAACCCAGTTCACGCAATTCTTCAAGATCACTGTTCTTGATTATCTGCAATTCACAATGTAGAAAATAAGGAACATGCATCTGAAATCACAAATAAAAGGTGTCCATAGAAGTTCAATTTAATTTGACAAAAACCTGAAGGTTATCGATATCATCTAAAACTTGAACTCCCTGGCTTGTCTTGTCTGACTGATTGTTTCCCTCATCCTGAACCCAAAATTGAAGCAAAAGATTACACCCTGTTAAAGAACAATGAGTAGACTAGCGTAGATAGAAACATCTCGCACCTGAACTTTTGCATCCATCACTGCTCCATGATCGATGAGATCACCAGATAATGCAGCTGGTTTTTCTGGAAAGGGTGACTGAAGAACTGATGCTGCCACCCCTTCAGCAACAGCTTGTAATTGTCGCTTAATATTTTCCTCACCAAATCCTGTCAGAAGAGAAAAGGAGAACGGAAAGCAGCACAATTTACTTAGTCTATTGTATTGTTACTACTTCCCAAATAGTACAGAGCAACAGAGTATACCAACCTTTGTTCACTTTAACTGTGTGGATATCCTTAAACCCTGGGTCCCGAATGTGTGGAAGATTCCCTTCTTCTAAGAGTATGGCAGTATTTGTGTTGGTATTAGGAACATGACCATCCATATGTTGATCTCCAGAAGCAACAGGCTCTTTAGCTAGCTTGCTTGGCCTTGGAGGCACTAAAGAAGCATTTCCCACTGCTTTATAAGGATCCTGGTTTGAGAAAAGTGAATCTGTGTAAACTGGCTCCCGTATAGTTTCAACTCGATCAATACCAGCAGTAGCCTGCAATGGGAATTTACTGCTGCCATTAGGGGGAGCAGAAACCAAGTGACCAAGCATTTCCCTAGGTTGATGAAGAGGCGGGCCAGCAGGAACCTGAACACCGGAGTAGGGTGGTCGTAGAGGAATCTTTTCATTGGAAACAGGCGGTTCAATGGGCACTCTAAGGTTGGCCTGGAGTGGCACATTGAGTGGATTCTGGATTATGTCAGGATGAACATTTTGTGCGCCAACGTCAAAAGCAGAAGGTAGCTGTTCACTATGCCTTGCAATGTTGTCCTCTTCAGCCAAAGCAGGAGCAGTAAAGGCATTGGTAATACCCATATGATACCCTCCAGCTTGAGATTTGTAGATAGAACTACCGTCAATATTTACAGGCGGCTTCTCAACTTTTGCATGGTCAATGGCACCATGAGGAATAGAAGGCTTTCCTTGAACACTAGAATCTGGAGGGGCAATAGGACCCAAATGAACTCCTTGCATACGGGCATCAATAGCTCTGGTGTAATCATGAGGAAGATCACGAGCATATTCCATCAGCGGTTCTGTTGCTGGATGGTTTGAATTCTTGTATGCACTGGCATCAATGACTTGTGGGCCATTCACCTGAACTTGTGGTGGTTGCATGCTATAAGAGTATGGTTGCTGCTGGTACCTAGCACCAGAAGGATCTTCAGCCCCGGCTTGAAGAGGATGACCCACAAATGCTCCATTCGGAGCAGGTGCGCTAGAAACTGGTAAAACAACCATGGTGGGTTGAACAGGCACACCTGCATCTGGAGATGCAGTTGCCTGGACTGCAGGTAACCTGGCAGGAATTGCTGACTCAAATTGCCCCATCCCTACCGTGTTCCCAACTCTCGGTTCTGCCATGTAATTAGCAGGGGTTCCTGAGCTTGCACCTGGACTAGATTTGTTGGATGCACTATCTTGATGAAGGCTGTAAAAGACTGGAGCGGCCTCAGGGTTGCTCACTGCGCGAGGATTTCCCCGCTCCTGGATAATGTTATCTGAATGGGCGTGCGGCAATGCTTTCTGGCACATTGTGCAATCATCATACCTCAATGATGGAACAGTAGCCGAGCTAACCACCACAGGAATTGTCCCTGAGCTTGTCACCACTGGTGTGCTTGTTGTGCTCGTCAACACTGGCTGAACACCGTATCTCTGTGTATCACTTGTCTGCAAATGCACAGTTGACAAAGGAGGAAGCTGCGACAGTGGTGTCTGCAGCACCCGGTAACTCTGATCAACTGGGGCTTGCACTGGCCTTGTGAAATGCAAGTTCTCCTGGACAGGTTCCGCACCAGCAGAAGCAGGCCTGAACGTACCAACTTGTTGGACAGCAGCCGTCGCCATAGAACTCGTCGCCGGAATGCTGGGCATGAACTGACTCATTTGCACAGGCACAAAATTGACAGATTGGGGTACACCATGAACACCAAATTGTTGTGCACTGATGTAGTGGACTTGCTGCGGCTCTATATACGACTGGGGCATCTGCTGCACATAAGAAGCAGATTGAGGCTGCTGTTGCGGCACATATTGGGTGACTTGAGGCTGCTGGTGCTGCTGCGGCACATAAGTGGTGACTTGAGGCACCTGATGCGATGTTGCATAAGATGCAGCAACTTGATGAGGCTGCAACGCTGATGGCTCTGTCCTAACTAGAATAGGATTTTGCGCAGGAATTCCCATCGCTGGGGCTGAAATGGTGACGGCACTCAACCCCACCGAATCCGGGAAACCACCGTGGTAATGGGCCCCACCACCAGGATACGAGTACTCGGTTGCAACGGCAGGAGGCGGCGGTCCCGCCCGCGGCGACATACCTTCGACGAGGCCGCCGTACTCTGAGGCCTCGGAGTTGTGCGCCGACGAGCCGCCGCTGGCGAAGCTGTCCTTGCGGCGCATGGCCGCGGCGACGGCCTCGGCGGAGACGCAGTTGATGGCGTCGATGTAGCGCTGTCCCGACTCGTCGACGGCGGCGGCGGCGGCGAGGTGGTGGGAGCCGGAGCCGGAAGCGGAGCCCCCCGCCTCGCTACCGGAGGCCGGGAAGAGGAAGACCCGGAGCTTGGCGGAGCCGTCGGGCGTGGCGGCGGCCAGCTTCTCGTACTCCTCCATCATGTTCTCGTAGTCCTCGGGCCCCGACACGGAGATGAGCGAGTCGAGGTCCTCCCCGGGGAGCTGGTACCTGACGAGCACCCCACCGCCGCCGACGCCGCCGCCGGCCTCGTCGACCGCCTCGACCTTCCGCAGGAGCTCCCGGAAGGAGGCGGAGCGCGGGACGGAGATGAGCCGCGTCTGGCCCCCGACGTACCGCAGCGCCCCGTCCCCGGGCCGCGGCGCGATCCGTCCCCCGAAGCTGCACATGAGCTTCACCTTCCCGGAGGACGCCGCGTCGTCGTCGAGGCCACCCCACGCCCTCGCGCTCGGGCTGCTTGGGTCCCCCGCCGACCCCGCCACCCCGCCGCCGCCGACGACGACCCTGCTCGCCATATCACCGCCGACGCCGCCGCCGCGCTTCAGCCTAGGGTTCCCTCCCTAGTCCCTACCCTTCTCTCTCGGCCTCTCCCCCGGGCCGGCTGGCTTCCCCGCTCCGCCGCGCCGAGCAGGCACCCGAGCGAAACAGAATCCGCGAAGGCGGAGGCGGGTCCCGCCTTCCACACACTCTCTCGGTCGATTTCGAACCGAGTCGCAGAATCGGCGGTGGGGAACGGGCGGGTGCGGGCGCGGGATAAGTTCTCGGGTGGTAGGGGCTCTCTCCTCCTCCTCTTCTTCCCCCTTGTCTCCACTGCAATTTCGTGCCTGACCGGCGCGCGCTCTTTTCCCTCTGCTTCCGCCGTGACCTAACGACGCTTTGCACGGGCGCGGCCTTATACGCGCGGGGCGGGAACGGCCTTAATCGCGTGATCGCGTGCGGTGGAGCCGATTCGCCGGCTAAATCCAGGAGAGATCGGAGAGAAGATAGATACTAAACTACCTCGGGTCGGTTAGGCGAAAACGTTTGGTAACACGCGACGCGCCGTATCTAGCGCTGGGATATCGTGACTGACAGCGTGATGTTATTAGACTGTTATCTCACGATGACAGGCGGGTCCCACGTGAGTAAATTTGAAAGTTAGGTTTAAAAATTTAGGGTCGGGGGTCAAGCGGGTGGTGCGTGCTCGTGTTGACTTTTCATAATCCCCGGGGGTACTTTTGAGGCGGCCGGCCGACATGGTTCGGTCTAGTGCTTTGGTCACGCGCGCGGGGGAGCAGCCAGAGCCAGGAGGGGATCAAACAATGGCGCGTGCACTGGGATGGTGTATTCTTTCACTTCCGGCGTGTTTGTGTTGGTGTCGTGCGTGGCCTCGTGGGGGCTTGAGACCGGGCTGATGCTTTGCACCTAGCACATGTGCAGAGAGAGAAGAGGATCATTGTAACATCATTACACGTTGGGTATATCTTTGCCATGAAGGGTTTAGGCAAGGCATGTTCCTTATTACTAGAACTAGTAATAACTAATAAGTAGAGTAAAATGACAAAACTATTCAGTTCACATTTCTTTCTTCTTTCGGAGGAGAACTCGATCGATAGCTATAGCTTTTCCAATTCGGGTGTGGAAATAATCATGATCTGCTAAACCTCTCGGTCAATACATTGATCTAAAATAGATTGGGTGTATTTTGCTACATGCAGATGCTTTGAACAGCAGGTTATTTTGTCGTAGTGTTGCTATACTACAGTACCTTTGTTTCCCCTGCAGTAGACGTCAGTGTCAGTCAAAATAAAGAGGACTGCCCACATTGATCATTGGACGAATACATTGACCGTACTGATACGCTAACTTTTTTTATTTTACGAAACACAAATACTTTGAACCAGTGTTTTCTTTGGCTACTTGTAGACAGGGTATCTTAATTACATGTTTTTGTTCCGGATAAGCGTTAAGGATGCAAAAGCAGGGGTGTTTGCTGACGAATCCGTAAATGGTAATAAACTCGCTTGCATCCTAACTAACCGCCATCGCCAATTAGCCATATATATATTCTCTGTCTCTCGATGCCCAACCACACATCGCAAAAACCAAACTTCCGACACAGATCGCGTACGTGTTGAACCAGCGGCTTTTGCGAGTTGCGACAGGGTAGGTAAACTTACCAAGGTAAGCAACGAGCGTAACGTCGAAAGGCGCAACGTAAGGCTCAAACTCTTGGCATTCCGTAAAGGACAATGGCCGGAGACAAACAAAACAAAACTAGCTTTGTCAGGCGGAGCCCAAAATGCATTGCAAACAGCACCGAACGACGACACGTGGCAGGGTTTGGATGTTAACATCTCGCACGCATCTCTGCCACCACGAGCGCAGGTTGTAAACAAATCCCAAACGCCATGTTACGTTAGTACATGCAAGCCGTGCCCAGGAGCTCGGTGTCCCCGCACCCACGCGCCACGCTCCCCGTGCTCAAACAAACACACGGAGGCAGCGAGGCAACTCCACTGACGCCGGACCCCAGTGCCCCCGGCCTAGGAGGAGCGTGCGAGCCGGCCGAGAACGTGTGGGACATCTCGCGCGCTCGCGTCCGCCCATCTGTTTAATTTTGTTCTTTTTTAATCCAACTTTTTTTTTTAGCGTTTATTTTTTAATCCAACTACTAGTACTAACCCCGTAGCCGAACGTAGGAGAAAAGTGCTTCGGCGCGAAGGCAAGCGCGGGGGCGCCGGCACGTGGCGAGCGCGGCGTGGCGACGCGTGCGGGGGGAAGCCGAGCCGCCGAGGGATAGAGAAATGGGACCGCGCAGGCGCAGGTGATGCGGTGTCATGTCGCGGCTCGGGACCCGCTACGTGGAGCGCGCGCCGGCGCCGCCGTGCCAAACGGTCTGGACCTGGGCCAAGTTGGATGCTTGGGGTGGTGTGCGCCGGTATCCTTATTTCTTTAGCTGGGAAGATGCGTGTTATGCGGGGGATAAATAGGAAAGGTGAGAAAAGAATTTTTAAAAATACGTATTACTCTCTCCATCCTTTTTTGATAGTCTTATTTCACCTTGACACAAAGACCAAGGAAAACAACCTTACTTATCATTAACATAAATTTTTTAGTTGGTCATCCAATGTTTTAACTGGGAACTCCTCGTTACGGATGCTATTTATTGTCATGTCTCATACTAATAGCAAATAGGACCATCATTTATGAAAAGTTGAGTTTTTAAAATAAAACTATTAAAAAAAGGATGGAGGGAGTATGTAAGAGGATGAATAGACAGTAAAAAGTACTTTGGCGTCTGAACAGCATTCGACGAGCCCGCTGAAATCGAAGACGTTGAGCATTGACGTGGCTCGGCTGTACTACGCAGTGTAGTGCGCAGGATCTCTCGTGTCACTTCTTCCACTTCGTGCATTTTTCCTTTCTTTTTTCCCCCTTTCTTGACGACTAATTGTTGGACCTTCCTAGCAGCCGGGAATTCTGGTGTTTATTTTCCAGCGTTTTCAAGGAGACACAGAATTTGCTCACTTAAGTTAGTCACATGTGGGCATTGACGTGGCTTTTCGCTGTACGCAGATCAATGTAGTGCGCAGGATCTCTCGCGTCGGTTCTTCGCATTCTTCTATTTTTTTTCGCCCTTTCTTGATGACGAGAAGTCAGGAGCTCTACCATCTAGGCACCTACAGTAGGTTTGAAATTGTTGGAGCTTTGAAGGAGATGCAGAATTTGCTCACGTAGTCACGTGTGCCCGGGCATGGAGCTTCTTCGCTAGTATGGCGTCACTGCATACAACTTCGGAACTTCCAGGGGTGGGGTGGGTGCACACAAAACCGGATCGAACTAATTGCACTATCTTAAAATATCTTCCGTGACAGCGACCATGTTCCTCAATCGGGAAAGCGAAGTGAGCGCACCACCTGGACGAAGGGGACGGTCGAACGGACGACACGGCGCCAGCGCTGATGAATAGCTCCCGGGCTCCTGGCCCCACGCGCCGGACCAGCCGACATGGCGACGTCACATCTGGAGGCTGGAGCCGATATCCCGTGTGTTCTTTTCTGTGCTGCACTCGTGTTCCATGGGACCCGGGACCTCCCCGTCTCTTTCTCTCCGGAAGCGGAGATTACGTGTGACCAAATCGCAAATCACAAAGAGTCAAGTCCCCATCTTTGGTAAGAACAGGATCATATAATCCCATGTGGACCCGTCGCCGTCAGTCGAGTCGTCACTCCGCTCCTCTCTTTCGGTAATTTAGGATCCAGAAAACCAAAGCCAGAGCCCGCGCTTTCGGCCTCGCCGACCTGACCTGACCACAGCAAAGATCAGAGGAGCGCGAACGGCGTCTGTGGTGTCACTTGAGGTGGAAGGTAAGGTGGTGCCACGCGCGGAAGAAAACAACACGGAAGTCCGGGTCTTTTCAGGTAATAGCAACCTAAGGCGATGGTGCGTGGCTAGAACCCCGCGTTGTGAATAACATTCATATATTCTCTTAATACAATGATGCGAACTCTCTTGCGTATTCGACACGGAAGTCCGGGAGCTAGCGTACTTACTTGCTTGGTGGCTGGTGCGCGGAGCTCAGCTTCGCAGTCGGTTGGCGCCGCCTCGGCCTCGGCCTCGGCCAGCCGACCACCGGGGTCCGGCGTCCGTGGACGGCCGCATGTATGGGGCGGTGGTACCGGCGCCCGCGTGCAACGTGTTCGGCGACGCGAGTCACGCGAGGACTACTTCTTCGTTCGGCTCCGGCTCGTGGGGGTTAGGGTGGGGGGTGCGGCCGCTGTTTTGGGCCCGTCGGCCCACAACACCCATCGGGATTCGGGCCCGTCGTGGATGCCGCTGATATTTCTTGGGCTTAGTATTTACAGTGGTCTTGTGATGCTTTGATCTTGTGGGCTGAGTTGAACTTGGCAGCAGGAAACGAATAAGACAGGCCGGCCTCACGGGGATACCAACAAACAGGCCCATGTTACTTTACAGGCCCGTATAACCTACCTGCCTTTGTGAGTTTGTGTTTCTGAATCTCCAACGGCGGGTGTCCCAAACGACACCCATTTCTCCCATTTGTATCAATGCATCCGAGTCCAACGAAACACTTAAACAGCGGCAAACATCACCAAAACGGTTCATTTGAGGATCCGACCCTCCAAGGCACAGTTGATTCTTGAGCCACCGGCATTGGCGTTCTTCAGAATCGAGATGTTACCAAGGGATCCCTCTTGCCGTCTCCAGCTTCACCCTCTGCATCCGAAGTTCAGTATCCAGATACCGCTCCGGAAACACACACCAGCACTGTCCGATCCACGTCTTTGTTGTTCGCGCGGTACCAACCACGCACGCGGACGACTAGGATCGCAGATCCTGAAGATCCCGATTCCACCTGCCGGAGATCGCAGGGCAACGACTAGGATCGCAGCCTGCTCTCCCAGAACCCGTACTGTATGCCATGCATCAATCATAGAAAAAAGAAATGCTTATAGGTTGTGTTTAGATGCAAAAGATCTTTTGCACTTACTATTCATTCCCCTCACAGAACACGCATCCCTAAAAATTTCTTTTTCACCTTTCCTATTCATCCCCCTCACATAACACGCATCCCAGAAACAAAAGATCTTTTCCCTTCATCAACTAAACACAGCCATAATACGGGATCACGACATCGTTATTGGCGATCAGTAATCACCATGACGCCGGTCTGAACAAACAATGCCAGGACATCACTGAGCACAGTTCGGGTGGCGAAAAAAGATGAAGAACACCGAGGCTGCCGATGTCAGGTCGCCTTCACATGGCGCCCGGCACCACTGTCGCCTGCTGAATCTCCCTGTTCCTTTCTTCTACAGGTTCATCAGTGTGTTCTAGTGGCACCACTTGACTGAGTTACAGTCACAATCTCCCGGAAGAATGGTTCGCCCTTCATTTTTATTCAGAGAAAGCGAAACGCCTGAGAGTTACAATATCAGCCAACCACTTGATGGCTTGATGCTGAAGAACGTTAACTGCCCGAACCAATAATGTGGTTGCGTTTAAAAAAAAATGAAGAATGTCATTAGCAGTAAACACGCGGTCAAATCCTCTATGTGATTACTGCTGCAGTGACGTGCTTGTCCTCTGCATCCGACCACAGCCTCTGTTCGCCACCGAGGATTGTGAGGGTGGGTGATCATCGGAGGGAGCCCAGCAAGGGTGGGGCAGGTGACGCGAGGCAGGCATAATGGCGGGTGGCATGGCGTGTCCGATCGCTGCCGCCCGGAAGCTTCCTCGAAAGCGCCTTGGTCCCTCTCTCATCCTCCGCCCCCAGCTACCGAGGGACGGGGAGAGGCCTGCGCGGAGCGGAGGACGCCAAGGTTGGCTTCAGTTACATGCTGCTTTGTCCTGTCAGCCGCATCGCCCCAAAATCGCATGATTAGTGGATCCCTCACACTGATCACGAGGGTTCAGGCGTTCAGCTTGGTTGTCGACTGTTTGCACCGATCAACTGATTGAATCCAACCACATACTCTGTTCCTCTCCTTACACTGCTGTAGTACTTCCATCTTGTGAAGCTCATACAGTCGTAATTTTCAGGTTACCTATTTTCTTATCGTTTCACTGCAAATTCTTCTGAAGCTCATGTAGTATTTAGGCCTTGTTTACATGAGAAAGTTGGTGGAAAATTAGGGATGTGAATAGTGTATTGGTAATCATGTCTGAAAGAGAAGATATGATTCAATATGGCTAGAAAGTTGGTGAAAGTTATCTAAAATAAGGCCTTAAATTTTCGGATGCAGGAGGTGCAAATTCTTCGAGCGCGACATATCTTTCCCGAGGTGTCAGCGACAGTTTCACCGCGAGATAGATGCAGGAGGTCGGCAGCAGATGAGGCCCTGTTTAGATGAGTTGGTGAAAGTTGGCGAAATGTCACATCCATCCTTTTGACACTAATTAGGAGTACTAAATATAGACTAATTATAAGACTAATTACACAGATGGACTCTACATCGCAAGACGAATCTATTAAGCCTAATATGTGCCGTCATTAGTGCATTTTTAATGACGGGTTACTGTAGCACGACAGTGTCTAATGACGAATTAATTAGGCTTAATAGATTTGTCTCACGATGTGGAGTCCATCTATGTAATTAGTTTATTTTTATACCTATGTTTAATACTCCTAATTAGTGTCCAAACATTCGATGTGACAAGTTGGCAAAATAAGTTGGCGAAAGTTGGCGATCTAAACAAGGCCTGACTCTCGGCCATCACATCACGTCACAATCACATCACTTGACCCGATCCGACCCCAATAATTCTCTGGGCAGTGGATTTCCTCGCCATCTATCCCTCGCGCAGGGTCCCGCCGCGTCCCCACGACCCCATTCCGTCGTCGACTCGTCGTCCATCCTCCCCACCCCGGCATCCCATGCCGTGGCGAGGTAGTTGCCCGTCAGGACGGCTGCTCCCTCGGTTCCAAATTGTAAGTCATTACAAGATTTTTGAGAGTAATACTATTTTTATGTTTAACTAAAATTACAGAGTGAATCACAAAAAATTATAGAACCAAATAGATATAATCTAAAAATATCTAATGGTATTTATTTGGTACCATAAATGTACTTCGTTATATAAATTTGGTCAAAGTTGAGATAGTTTGATTCTCTAAAAATTTTAGAATGACTTACAATTTAGAATGGAGGGAGTATTAAAGAAGGCTCCAGGGATCCTTGCTACCAAAGCCACTGCCACCAACACTGCCTCTTCCTTCCCCATCGCCTCCCCACCCATACCGGAAGGAGCAAAGCCGACGACGACATGGCCGACGCGCGGCGGTTGCCTGAAATGGCCGGCGCCCGCTTGGCTTCCGCTCCCGCGGCTGGATCCTCCGCCCGGAAACGCGCCCGCGGTTAGGTGCGCCGTGGGCTCGCCGCGTCCGCGTGCGTGAGTGTACTAGTGTGTGTATATATAACTATATATATATACATCGATCGGGTGACCGGCGTCTTCGATCGTCTCGTTGCTGCGGGCGAGGGCGGTGTCGTGGACGGACGGACGGACAGGAGAGGGGCGGCGCTAGCTGTGAATGGTCATCATGGCCGGGATGCTCCCGGGCGTGGAGTGCGCGCGGCGGCGGCGGCTCCGGCAGGGCGGGGCAGCGGCGGGCGCGGAGGTGGGTGGCGGCACGAGGCGACCATCGTTCTGCCTGTACACCGCCGGGCACGCAGGGCACCCGGCCGCTGGCCTCGCCGGCGCCGGCAGCTCCGGCGGCAAGGTAGGTGAACCGATCGCTCCTCTTTTTTGTTTGTCAGTCACGATATGATGCGTAGTGATTGCTTTATTTGGTTGTTTAATTTACAGCAGCGGAGCGGCGTGATGGAGATGATACACGAGTGGACACTGGACAGCAATGCGCGGGAGGCCAAGGAACGGCTGGACCAGAAGCTAAGGAGCAAGAGGGAGGCCGCCATCAAGAGGTAGCTAGCCTGTCATATCCAATCCAACACATGGATCGATCATCGATGCGTCCAGTGATCCAACAACAATAAGGTTTTTACTTACGATTCGATCTTGCAGGCATCACAGCACGGGGAGCATAAAGCTGAGCAGGCCACCCCGGCTCCACGGCGTCGGCGCCGGCGGCGCGGAGGAGCGCGGAGAGAGCTCATCAGCCTCAGCGTCGGCGTCGTCGAAGTCGGCGATGTCCGGCGTGCAGCGGGAGGTGTACTCGAAGAAGGGAGTGATGCGGCGGCTGATGAGGTGGAGCCGGCCGCGGTGGGACGCGGCGGAGCAGGCGGAGTGCGCGGTGTGCCTCGACGATTTCCGCGCCGGCGACGTCCTGGCGCACCTCCCCTGTGGCCACCGCTTCCACTGGGCATGCGCCGCGCCATGGCTCGAGGGCACCTCACGGTGCCCCTTCTGCCGCGCTGCCGTCGACGCCGCCAACCCGCACGCCGCCGGCGCCTAGTCCTTCTCCTTCCTGGGGGACCACAGGCCGAGGCGTGCGCTCATCACCTAGAGGCAAAGGTAACCAGCAACCGATCGAGCTCGGCGAGCCACGCCATTGCCGTGCTGTTGGGAAGTGGAGACGAGTGACATGCGCACGAGACATCCGTGATTCTGTTGCCGGTTCGGCATGCGTCGGGCGCGTGTTGGGCTGTTTCGTGTTTTTGTGGACAACATGAGCGTTTTTAGACACTGTACAGTGTGCTAGCGGTTCCAATGTACATGCAGGTGATCGATCGTCTCATCCCGAAAAAGGACCTGTAATTCGGATCGAGAGCCTTGGGTTTACAGTGTTAATTTGATGTTTGAACTTGAACTGCTCATTTAAGGTTTCAGTAGGATCGTAGGTCCCCTTTCGTAGGATTTGAGATGATTCTCTGTGAGGTTCCTTCGAGATTCTTTTTTTTTTTTCTGGAAGAAAACCTTTGAGATTCTCGTGTGGAAGTTATGCTTCCCATGGATGCCGACCGATACCTACTCCATGGCGATTCTGATACGCCATACGGTGTATGTTCTATACTGGCAGCAGCGCACAGCGCAGCACTACCATACCTGGGGTCTGCAGACTGCATGATGAGTTGAGTGAGTGAGTGACCGGCGCTGACACAGTGACACAATTCCTCCCACAGTCAGCTGATGAGCTATGCAACTCCGGGCTTCAGAGTCAGGCGCGAGGGCTCTAGACTCTAGTCTAGCCGCGGAGCGAGGCAGACGAACTCGGGCGTTCCAGCGAGCTCGCGACTGGTCCTCGTCGTCCCCATCGGTCATCCTCATCCTACGAGCAACGCTTTTCCGAGCGTTCCCAAGCCGGGGGACATGCTTGGCTCATCTCGGGGCGCGTACGCGATCACGTGTGGGCGTTCGGAAACGGCGATCCTTGTCGCCATCCTCCGATCCTCTGAATCCGGCACAGAAAAAAGCTCGGTGTGACGCCTCTAATGGCGCATGATGCGTCACGTACTCACGTCCGTTTCGACCGCGCGATCGACTTTACCACCGCCACGCCTCTAATGGCCGGTAAAAGCTTGTGTTGTTGGTGTGCCCGAGAGTGGTAGGGTTTCTAGAGACTGCTTCGTGCCCACGGCCTGCAGTTGTGCTTGTCGCTGTGCCGCCGTTGGAAAGCTTTGCCTGAAAGGGACTCCATTACAATAATGGAGGAGACCAGATTAGCCTGCCTGAATGAATCATGTCAAACAATATCCGCTTCCTTTGTCTGGTCGTTAATGGGCTATGGGCTGAAAACAAGTATGCTGATGGGCCAACCAGAATTTATTAGGCCTAGCAAGAGGCGTTAAGCGGTGAGCAGGCCACACAAGCGTTTAGTCCCAAACGGAAAGTTGTAACACCGTATCAGCGCCGGCCTGGTATATAGTCAGGGGTTAGGCTACCTTTGAAACATACTTACCTGGACGGGGTCAATGGGTGATCATAAAGACTCATGGCCTAGATCAATGGTCCACATTGCACATGGTGGATGCGTTGGTCTACCATCTCCTCAAGTAGGAGAGTGGACGTCGTAATTTGTGACAGAGAGGGTACGCGTTCGCGCGGCTCCTACCAATTCAAAGTTAAAATTGTTTGTATTGTTGAATTTGGAGCTAGGCATTATCAAATTATATGAAGGGCTAAGTTTGTAATGAAAAAAGTCACCAAAGGGAAAACATTTCTTAAATAAAAAAAGTTACCAAAGAATTTAGAACTAGTAGGCTCTACTTTTTTTTTTGCGGGTACTAGTAGCCTCTACTTAACAAAGCAAAGATCAAATAAAAGGAAAACCAAAAAGATAAAATAAGAAAATGTTGAACCAAATATTCTGAGCACTGTAGGACACATTGACTGAATGCATCATATCATCGCATCTATCGTTTTCAATTGCGTCTAAAGACTGCGGATGAAAAAAAAGAAGAAGATGACAGCATACTTGCGTGACGGTGGTAAAAAGAAGAAAGCATACTAGTGACGTTGGTGGTGTGTATGAACCTGATAGGATCTGAAGACTCATCGTCGCCTGAATGGTCCTGGGTTCTGGAAGATGCTGATCATGAAGTTCAGTCACTAACTTGGTAGAGGCTACTAGTCTCTGCACCTGCTCGAATGCCTGAATGGGTGCTAGCTTGTGCACCTGCTCTGCTCGATCTAGCAAGCTGGCAAGCTGCCACGCCAGCGTTTTGCAAATGTTACGGTAGGCGGGGACAGCACAGCTGGACTTCCGTTCATCTTTTAAACACATCTGCAGAAACAAATTGTCATCCACGAACTGCCCTAGCTATCCTTGCGTGAGCTTGTCATGCATACGGCAAAGTCAACGTTTATGATGAACTGGTTGCACGAAGCTTACTCAAACATGCACCTGTCGGCGTGCGTTGTCAACGGCCCATGGGCGCCACGTAGTTTCAATTCCGATGAGCGCTTCGGGATTCCATATGCATCTCTCTCTCGCTGCATCCGAAACCGAGGTGAGGCTGATCAAGAGACCTCCAATGATGTCAGCCAATGAATCTAAAACATCATCAGCTGGTCTGAATTAAAACCCCGCACACGAGCTACAATCATTGCAGTACCAGCAGTTCCATCCCTTCAATACTCCAGCCAACCTATAGTTCCAGATTGGCTTCGCAGTTCGGATCGGCCTTGAACTCACCCTCGCATTCGCATCCATCTCATATGCTATATATTATATATATTGAGGTCTTTTACAGCGCACGATACCACTACGTAGTAGTATAAGGTATAGAGAAGATCTAACCATCCATTTGTAAGGGTAATTTAGTAATAATATATGTTAATTGAATCGTATTCCATATTTTCCTTCTATCTATTCCACATCTCCCCCGGCTGTCTTCCTCGGCGCAAGGTTCACGGCCGCCGCCGCCGCCGATTTCAGATCGGCTGTATTGTTCGGCCATCAGCCGGCTTTCCTGGCACTATAGGTTTACAAACCATCGCTATGTAATACAGGAGGTGCATCCTCCACGTCGGACCCCAGCTCATCGACGTGACCTGCGCCTCCCCGGCTAGCCGTCAGCGCCGCGTTCGTCGACATGACCCGCCGCGCCGCCGACCCAGTTCATCTGGTTCCCGTGCCGTCGACGCACTGACCTGTGGCCGCCCGAGGACCCCTCAGTCCGCGTGGTGCTACCGGGCAAGACCGGAGATGCATCACTGCCGCCACCGACATGCACGTCTGCTCCTCATCGCCTCCGTGTGACCTTGTCGTCGAAGCCAGAAGCCATCACCCAGCCGCCTGGCCTTGTGCCTTTGGTTTCTCAGGTAAAAAATGTATTATGGAGTTCGTTACATGATTACACTTCGTACTGAACAACTGACTGCTGAGAACATGACTGTAGAGTATTAATGATTTTCCTGGGCAAATCATGTGAAAAAGGAGTATTGGGGAAGCATTAATTTTGTTTTCCTACATCATTCCATCAGTATATGGTGTGTGGTGTCCAATACAGACAAGCTACCTAATGACAGTATTTGTGCTGAAACTGCGGTCTACAAGAAAGCACCACATTTTATCAATTTTTCCCTAGTCATATAAAATTTATGGTCAACTGGACTATTCAATCTCTAATTTCACTCATATATATGTGGTGTTTAGACTTGGTTACTGGCTACACTCCCTATATCTCAGTGTGCTCTGTAGCTTGTTTGTTTCAAGCAAATTGATGAACAACTCAAGTTAGGCCACAGGTGTATATACTGGTGCTTTTGTGGCCACTTTTTCTCATATATGGTATATACTTGTAAAACTATGTCCTCGTATATAATGATTATGCAGAGGTGTTTATGTTCTCTGTAGCCGTTTCATGTACGACATGGTCCTTACTGTCGTGTTTAATACTGGCTATTATTGGTTATTTTTTCAGCTTACATTGAGTAATGACAGATTGGTCGAGAGGACACATGCGTGCGTGTCAGCGGAGTATATAATTAAATCTACAAGCAGGATTTGGCATTTTAGTAAAGACAAAGGAGCTACAGATTCGACGAGACCTATACAAAGATTTCGAAGGATTTGTGGTTATGGATTAGTTGGCCAAATTTAGGTTACAAAGATTAGTAATTTTATCAAGCACATTTTGGGTATTCTTCTTCCTCTGAGTTAACTGTTTACTCTTTCTTAGTATGTTAAACACTTAGACTGATGCTGTAAGATCGTGTTTTTAATCCTATGAGTTGAAACAAGCTGTGATTTTTGTTGTTATATTGGATCTTTTGTCAGCTTCTCCTAAGAAGCTGGGATGCATAACTTTGTTTTCTGATAAAGACCATCAGCTGTATGTAATGAGATGGAGTGGACCAGAATAGAATTAGAAAATGAGTCAGCACGACTCTACCTTAACCAGTATAGCTTATAAGTTGCAGATAAGTTACTATTTTCGTATTTAAAATCCAAATGCTTCGATCATATGTCTTGAGAGTTGTCATTTATAACCTTTAAACTCACCAACTCTAGAACACACTCAGGAATATTGCGCTGCAAACTTGCATCTTCTGTGCACATACTCCTTATTAATATAACACGATTACATGGGCTTAGTGGCTCCTAACAACTAAAACATGAGTACAGAGTACACGACCATTGTGGATCAATTATGACTAGCTAAAAAGCTACCCTGAAAACTAGAACCTGGTAACTGAACAAACTTTCTCTTCGACGTTAAATATATTCGAAGATATTCCAGTAAAGCAAACAAATACTCAATTGATTCGAAGTAACATTAATCAATGGCTAAATCTATTAACTGAACCCAAGCACACATGGAGGTTATCGATCGAAGATGCTGCATGCCGCCGGAACCAGCCGCGGCAGCCCACGCAGCTCGTTCCGATGCCGCCCGGCCCCGCACCGATCCAGCCCACGCAGCAGCCGCTTGCTGCCTTGCTCCGATTCCGCCCGTTGCCACGTGGCCTCACACGGATCCAGCTCTCCTCGCGGCCCCACAGCCTCTTTCCCCATCCGCGCGTGCTGCCGCCGTCGTGCGCCTCGCCGTGCAGATTAGTAGATGGCACCTGTGGCAACGCTTGCCGCCACCGTCTCCTGCCCTTGATCCAACAGGCTGACCGGGGATTTCACCTGGGCGCATCGCTCACGCAGACGGCTAATCTGACGGCCGCCTGAATGTGTCGCATAGTCGTGGCCGGTAGCGGGAGGGAGTCGTTTGTCGTCGGAGAAGGAGACCACGACAGAAGAAGACTAGACTCTAATGACTCGAGCCTAATCTCTAATGTAAACATAAAAAATAATTATCTCTAATGTAACAAATAATTTAATGTGACATAAAATGGTATTCAAATTGATTTCCTATAGCGAACTGAGCTCTAGCTCAGCTGGCAAGGTTCCTTGTGGTGGAACCAGCCCACCAAGGCTCGCATTTTCCTGGATTTATTTCAGGATTTAACCGGCGCTGTTCTTTCAGTGGTAGGCGACGTGCCCCTCGATAGCGAGGCGCCTGTGTGACTTCGTTAATTTGGAGGATTTGCCGGCCCAGTCTTTCGGAGGTGCTCATAGGGGGGTAGGGTCGCGTGCGTATGTTTGTAGGGGCAAGTGTGCATACGTGTATATGAGTGTCTGCGTCTGTACTGTGTGATTCGTAAAAAAAAATTGATTTCCTATATTACCCTTATACCACCCGTACTACTCTCACATACTGGTTATATCACTAGGACCATTTTTAATAGTATACAATTAATCTCAACCGTTTGATGTTTACACACTAGTCTTTTTTACCACTAGTATAGGGTGATATTATGCGCTGTAAAACACACGTCGACGAGGCTGGGCACACCTCCAAGCTGGTCCAGAATCCATTGCTAACTTGCTAAGCCATTCAGTAGGTGCTGTCCCTTCCTGAGCTCATCTATTTTTTTAAAAAAAACAAAAGTGAGCTAAGCTCTAACCACTAGCAGCCGCCATGAGTCGTAGTCCTTACTTGGTTGTTCCTGGTCGTCTTCCTCGTGGGTTCTTTCGCCGCCCCGGTTCGCTCCTCGCGTGAGGGTGGAAGGAGCGTTTGGGCCGCCGGCGACGCCACGACGGCGAGCAACGACGGCATGACCGGCCATGGCGCCTGCTGCGGCGTGAAGAAGATCTGGAACAGGCGGTCCTTGGGGACGAGAAAGACGCGGCAGCCTCCCCCGCCGGTGTCGAACAAGATGAGGTCCGCGGCGATGCCCGCGCCACCGTCGCCGACGACGGTGTGATGTCGAGTTGTCGACTACTCGACCTGGTTGCTTCTCCCGCGCGTACCAGTCTGTAATTTCGAGGTTGTTTGTGTAATTGTTGTTGGTCTCGCTATCAATAAGCTGGCTGTCGATCTCGCTAAGGCGTTACACGGGTGTCACTTGAACATTTTGCCATTGTTTCTCTGAATAAAACTAGAGCCTGATCGGTCCTTGCAGTGTTCACAAGTCACAACCCATTCTTTTCGATCTTGATAAAAAAAGTCTATTTTTCACCCTCCAACTATTACAAAACTCTTATTTTCAACCCACAACTACGAAACCGGACACTAAACACTCTCCAACTATCCAAACCGTGCAAAATTGGCCTTTTGAGTGGTTTTGAAGGTGGTTTTGTATTTTCCAAAAAAATTTAAAAATAATTTTGTATTAAAAAAATCATAACTAATTTATTTTGAACTAAAAAAATTAGAATCTGGTGCAAATGTTTTTCTAAAAATATGACCTACATGTTGGTGCACCATTAGAAGTGTTTTGCATATTATTTATTTTTGTTCTAATTATTTTTTAAAAAACAATAAGACACTAATAATATAAATATATAATACTCAAATATCATTAAATGGTGTACCAATAGGTTGGTTACATTTTAAGAGAACTTTTGGCACTGATTTCATATTTTTTGGGTCCAATATAAATTAGTTATGGTTTTTTAAAGTTTAAATAATATTTCTGCTATTTTAGAAAATCCAAAACCACCCTCAAAACCACCAAAAGGGCCAATTTTGCATGGTTTGGATAGTTGGAGGGCCTTTAGTATCCGGTTTTGTAGTTTGAGGTTGAAAATCAGACTTTGTAACAGTTGAAGGGTGAAAAATAGATTTTTCCAAAAAAACAAACAGGAGCAACCTAAAAAACTCAGCACAAAAAACCGACTGACAAGCTGGAAACAACAGCAAGACAGGCAGCGTATCCACTGATTTGTACCAAGGCTGATGGCGGTCACATAACAACATAGCACATTCTGGGGTAGGGGTGTAGGTGGGGCGGGTTGCGGCAAGCCGCAAACCCACGTAGCTTGCCGCAAACATCTTTTGGTGGGTTAGAGGCTGCCCGCTAACGTGATCATGTGAGCATCAAATTGTTTGTGGACTTCGCGGGAGAAAAATGTTAAGCCGCATGCCCCGCATAGATGGACAGGCGGTAAGCTGGCTTCCATTGGCTTTTGTAAAATTGATTAATCAACTCCACCGCCGTTGGCCGTGGCCTCCGCGTGCTCATCCTGCTATGCACTGCTTGTCGTAGATGCTGCACCTGCAGATTGCAGTCGCCGGCGATGGGGATCCTTCCCTGTTTCCTCTCGCCGCGCTCTGCAAGCACCCAAGGCGGATAGAGGACGCACGGCGGAGCGACCGCCCCCCATGACTGCCCGTGCTCGAGGCCAAGCAACGGGCAGCGTAGTGGCACGAGGCTCAGATGCGACAGCCGTGCAGGACGCACGAGGTCCAGGCGGCCATTGGAGCTGCAAGGTGGAGCTTACTGCAAATTTGATTGGGAACTACAATCTACAGCCGCCCGTGCGAATTTAATTGGGAATCGCAATCTACAACCGCCCGTTACTTCATCTTTTCCCCATCATCCATCTCGTTCAAGCCTGCGCCACGCCTCCGGACGTGCCTCTGCCACCGTCGCACACCTCCGCTGCTTCGGCTCCGCGCGCCGGCGGCCGTCTACCGCATTGCGCCAAGTGCCGTCGGCAGCTGCAGCCGTCTTGGGGCCATGCCCTCGCTCACTGGCCGTGGTTCGTCCCCGTCGCCGGCCGCTGCGAGAGGAGCAGAGGAGAGCCCATGCGGGCGCACAAACTGCGTGAGGAGGAGGAGAGGGGCAGCGCGAGGAGGAGAAGCGCGGCAGTGGTGGCGGCGCGGAGCGCGCGGGCGGCTGCGCGGTGGAGATGAAGGTGTGCAGCACTAGGTTTGCGGGTTACTACGGGTTCTCGTGGGATTTTCTTTTGTCCATTGGGTTTCGTGACGCGGGCAAAGGTGGGCTGCAATCAGTTTGCAGCTGGGCCGCAAAAATCGCAATGAGCAAGTTTGCGGGGCGGGTTGGTGGGTTTGTATAAAAACCCGCCCCACCTGCACCCCTATTCTGGGGGATGCATAGAGTGTAATATGAGATGGAATTTAAGAGATTGTATAATTTGTATCGATGGTAGTAAGAGACAAAAAAAAGATGCCCTAACCTGTAAGTGCGGGTTACATGTTTCATATTTCCTCTTTACCGCCTACCCATCAAGGTCAATAATAAATATACGACAAATCTAAAACGACAACCTCTCGTTTTAAGCCAGATGCAAAAACCCCAAAGAAAAAGAAGAAAGTAACAAATGGATGAGAAAGTATAATCGTGGATCGAGAGAGAAACATCCTGAACTCCGGCGACCTTAGGGTTCGGGCTACCAGTGCGGAGGAACCTCATTTGGGGGTGTAGGGTGGAGATACGATTGGGGAGCGGAAGTGGTGAGGGTGCCGCCACAGCCGAGTGGCGAGAGCACTACAGTGACAACCCCGCGAAATCGGATCAGTGTGCAGGCAGGTATATCCAATGGCATAGGCCATCGGAGACGGATATGAGGCCAGGGCGGGTGCGTGACGCGGCTCGCTGGAGATGGGCAGGAGGGGAGTAGACGTGGGTTGCTAGGCACAAGAGGAAGAAGGGGGGATGGGAAGGGAAGAACGAGACGCCAACGAGGGGGAAGATGAGCGGTGTGTGCGTGCGAGGAGCCGGCCAGACTGAGGCTTTTTTTTTTGTCCTGAGTCGAGTGGATGAGCCGACGGGTGGGTGAGGATGCGCGTGTGTGGTGTTGTCTCTGTGTGTGGAGGGGGTGTCTTGAACCAACCCTATGTGGTTTACCTTTTATCCATAAATGTAAGGCATTCGAGTATTATTTTTTGAGGGAACAGGAGGGGTTTCTCCCTACTGATTATATTCATATTATTTAATAAAAAGTGTCATACGTACAAGGAGGTATCAAGAAAAAAAGAAATCATCAAAATTATTATTGTAACATCATAATTAATTTTCTACGAATAAGGTTTTAGTAAGAGGCACTTGTGTCTTTTCCTATATATTGAAAAATCTCAGACCCTCCTTCTATATTATTCGTGGATGGAGGGAGCATCTTAAAAAACAACAGAAAAAGGAAAGTGACCTGTAGCAAATCCGACAATAGGCCTTGCCTCATCACAACGTGAAAAGCGACATTATTCCAAGCATGGCGCCAGCTTTGCACACCAGTTGCTTCCACCCTCGATTATTTGTGCTAGCGATGCAGCACCCTGCACCCACTGCAAGTTAGCCTGCAATGCACATCCTCATTTGCTGATTAGCTCTGCCTGCCTGCCGTTGCTCATGGCTCGGTAGCAGGAGACAGCGCAGCTTCTTTCAAAAAGAAAAAGAGAGACAGCACAGCTCGAGACCAGCGAATCAGCACATCTTTAGTGCCTGTTTGGCTGTTTATGAAGCAAATTTGGTCTGGATCCCGATGCGACCTGAACATCAATTCATCATTCAGCAAAGTCCACCATTATAGCAGCGAGTTGATATATACAAGAATGCATACGTTGTCAACAGCCGACGGACGCCATGTGGCTTTCCATGAATGTAATTTTGACAGAGGAAGAAGACATACGGAGTACATGCATGATGAACAAATTCATACAGATCGATTCTTTCTTTCAGTTCCCGTGTTCTCAATGTCCCATGATTGTTAAAGAACTCTTTTAATCAATGCCATAGCATCTAAACATGCATCATCATAATCATCGATAAAAAAAAAAAGTGCACGAGCTACCAATCTATCATTGATGTATCAGTACTGGTAAGACAAATTATTGAAGAAACTGCAATAGCAAGCAATATTAGTAGAGTACTTGGCCACCTAATTGCCTCCGAAATCACAGATTGGCATCGCCGCGCCGCGTTGCAATTCATTGCCACGATTGCGGCATGTATATAAACAGCACAGGACTCCATTTCATCACCACTTCCTCCGATCCTCCTCGATCGGGTCATCGCGTCGATCGTGTCGCTCAGTCCAGGCTGCCAACCGAGCACCAAAGCAAGCTGTCCTGTGTCCTCCATGAATCGCAGGCTCGTGGTTTGCTTGCTCGTCGTCGTCTTCCTCGCTTCCTCTTGCGTTGCCCATGTCGGTGCCTCGCGCTCTCTCGGTATGCTCATTCAAGTGATTATTTCTGTTCATTCGGATTATCGCCCTGATCGACTCGTGCGCGGCTATCTAACTCGTTGGGCGATCAATGCAGCTGTGGCGGCCGGGGATGCAAGAAGGGTGCTGGCTGCCGGCGGCTTCGCGACGGTGAGCCGTCGCAGGATTCCCCGCACCGGCAGCAGGCAGATGCCTATCCATAACAGGCGGTTACTGGGGACGAGGACGCCGCCGCCGCCGCCGATGCCGAACAAGACGAGAGGCACGGCGATGCCGCCCCCGCCGCCGATCATCTGAGCTGTCAGCCTCAGTTTTTCCCCCCTCTGAGAGTGCAAGCTCTGCTCTACCGCGGCGTTCCATGCCCCGGTGGCCTTGCTTGTTGCCTGGGGAGCTGGGCCGTCCGTCCTTTGTAGCTACAGTACTACTCCTGTCTCCTACACGCGTGTGTAATTCGCTATTTGTTTTTATTAAGTTGTATGTACAACTAATTGTTTTTAAAAGTCTATATACCACGGGCAATAATTCAACTATCTTGACGCCAAATTGCTCCAAGTCGTACAGTTGTATGTCTTTTACCCTCGTCAATTCATCACATGTACAAATGTTACTATTTAGACACAGTTCTACCTAACTAGCTTGCGTTTGCTGGACGTTTGATTGAGCTATATGCTTCAAGAAGTTAATTTATATAGAATATATAATGATGCAAAGAGAGGTAGTTAACTTATACTTCTACAAACATCTTACCATATTGAGACTTTGAGGCCACAAATATACAATTTGAGTGGGCTGTAATTTTCACTCTCCAACTATTATAAAAATCTAATTTTTGAAACCCAACAATAGAACCATACAATCTGTCCATCCAAACTAGATAAATTTAACACTTTGTATGGTTTCAAAGCTGGTTTTCTAGTTTCCAAAAAATTAAAATAATAATAATAATAAAGTCGTTTTTTAGACAATAAAAACCAGAACTGATTTTTTTTTCTAAAATGTAACATGTCTGTTGGTGCGCCATTTAAAACTGTTTCCATCTTATTTCTTCACATTCCTATTATTTTTTTAGAAAAAGCCATAAAACACTAGAAATATGCAAGAAATACCCATATAGCTTTAAATACTGTATGTATAGATAGATTACACTTTTAAAAACTTTTGATACCAATTACATATTTTTTGAAAGGCTATTGAGCTCTGAGTAGCATCTCACGGATATTGGTTGGACTACCTGTGGGAGCAAATTAATGAGTCTAGAATAAAACAAATTAAAATAAGTTGGGATTTCTCCTACTGACGGCTCCGTCAAAACATTTACATATTTTTTTATTTGAAATGAACCAATTATGCTTTTTTAAGATTAAATATTTTTTCTTATATTTTCATCAAATTAAAAATCACCTTTGAAACCCCAAAGAGCCGAATTTGCATGATTTCAATAGTTGTAGGGCCCTTAGTGTCTGACTTTGTAGTTGATTTTTCTGAGGAGGAAAAAACATATTTTTGGCTGATTACAATTGTGTGTTATGTGGATTGCAAACCAAAGAAATGGTCAAGCATCTATTCTTTGACTGTCCCTCCAGTCAGGACTGATGGGTTTTATTGGACATTTTCTCTTAGAGCAAAGCCAAGTTTGAAGGAAAGATCAGCCCATGTGGCTGAGTAGCCATCTGTTTTTAATCTCTTGTTTAGTAAAAGAAAACTGGCGAAGCTGCTGTGGGCGTTGTGATCACTGATCAGGGACCAGGAAGGCAAACCAGTGTTGATGTCTTGCCGTAGGTTGACTCATTGTCGGGATGCCAAAGAAGCAGAGGCTTTGGCTTGTCTTGAGGGAGTCAAAATGGGCGCTAGATGGACTGACCAGGACTTTGTCCTTGAAGCTGATAATGTTTCTGTGATTGAGAAGATTAAGGTGGATGGGGTGGATAGGTCAATTGTCGCACCTATACTACTCGACACTTTGCATGAAAAGGCGCAGCTTAGAAGCTTGGTGTTCGTAAAAATTGGGAGGGAGCAGAATAAGGTTGCACATGAGCTTGCTCATCTAGCGTTAAGATCAGGGATGTGCCAGGCTTGGTTTGCTAGTTTTCCGGAAGCTCTTGTTACTCTTGCTTGTAAAGGCATTATTTAATCAATAAAGCTTCCTCTTTTACGCAAAAAAAAAAGAAAAGAGGTGGGGGTGCCCCTGCTGACTTGGGTAAAAAAAAGACTTATGATTATTTGATAGTATAAGCGGGACTTTATAATTATTTAAATCATGCCAGCGGAGATTCATATTGGCGTTCATTTTATTGAGCTGCATGCTTTGACCTGTTGATCCAAATATCCAATGGAGATTGGAGACTCTACCACAGGCACCTATTAAGCTATAAATGCATACACAAATTAAATTCAGAATTATAAGCTGACAAAGAAACGGGTAATTCATACTTATACTTCAACATATTTGATTATATAAGTTCATATATTGGCTAACCTTCATGTATTTATCGCTATATGCCTGTAATTTTTGTTTGGTTCGGTGCTCCCTCGAAATTTTTCTGAGCTACTTCAGGTAAATCCATATTATTGTTGCTTCATTGAAGAACTGTTCCAGCCTGCTTTGCAGTTGCACCGTTGGGCAGTGGGAAACTGGGAGGAGGCAGCACAGCTCGACATAAGGCGGACTAGTACTTCTTTAAAATTCCTTTTATGTAAGTAACATAATATTATGAATTGTTATATTACGAATCCACATTGCCAGTGCATGCCATCATCCGGCTAGCTAGCTAGCAAAGTCTACCATATACGCACCATTATGATTAAACGTAGTGCACATTGTCTGCGTACGTTATGAACAGACGACGGGTGACACGTAGCTTTCCATGAACTTGTCACGGTATGTGATGTAATATATATACGGACATTGAATTCCACGCCCATGTTCGATACTTGTCTCACGTGCCATCAGAAAAGAAAAGAAAAATCCTGCTATTCCAAAGATATAAAACTATATTATTATAGAGCACTGTCGGTACTACAAGCAAATTAAACGTTTTTGGATGGAGCTGTGACATTGGATGGGAGGGTGCTTTCCGAAGCCGTGGAGCATCATATTCTTGTGGAGTATTTCCACCAGGACTTCGTTTGAAATGAAAAAGTTCGCGTAAGTTTCACTGGAATTTATAATCCATCCGGAAAAAAAAGACAAAACAAAACATATGTCTCAACATTCTGCACACGAACACATAAGCCCAAAAATACACTGACGACTGACAGGCCGTTTTTGCAATTATTTGTTTCAATACATGGTACATAATTTGCTCTGTCAGTTTCTGAACTGCCTGCATGTATCAAGAGTTGCCACTTGATATGATACAGATTAAAGCCCACAGGGCTCAGGGTCAACCGATAAATCTAACACCACTACCTAAACTCAATTTTTAAAAACCGCGCACGAGCTGCAATTATCGCACCAATACGTTGCACCGGCCACGGATATCAAGCAAAGCAAGGATTAGTATACTACCTCCACCTACTAGCCAGCCTGCTTGATTGGCTCCAGATCGACAAGCTTCGCAGGCAGTTCGCTCGAGACCTCTCGCGTCCATAGATCCGATCAGAGAGGATACATAAACAACACAGGAGCTGACGAGGCTTGCCGCATTGGGACACTTACCATACCCGGAGTCTCAATCGCCCGTGTGCTCGTCGATTTTAGGCGACGGCTCATGATGATGGCCGCCATGGATCGGAGGTTCTTGGCTTGGCGCCTGTTCGTGGTCGTCTTCCTCGTGTGTTCTTGCGCGGCCCCGGCAGTATGCTCCTCGCGTCATCTTGGTATATTTCGAATCTTCGATGAGGAGGAGGAGCGTAGTGATTTTGTTTTGAGATTTCGATCTGGGCGACGCTAATTGAAAGTTTGTGTCATTGCAGCTGCGACGAATGATGGGGATGCGAAGGGAGAGGTCCGGAACAGGCGTTCTTTGTTGGGATTGAGGTCGCCGTTGTCGCCGCCGGCGCCGCTGTGGAACAGGCCGACGACGAATCTCGTGCCCCCGCCGCCATGGGTGTGATACCGTCATACCGAGTTCATTGCTGCTTCCCTCTCTGCTGGCTGCTTATCTTGCCGGAGCCGGAATATGCTTCACTGTTCTGTTTCAGTTCCGTACTCCGCGCGGCTGCAGCTTACAGCTGGAGCTGTTCATCTCTCGACGTGTGTGATCTGGAGTCAATGAGTCATGGACGATGTACATCCCCCTTGCTGTATCGCTGTGTAAAAATGGAATTTTTTTGTCTACTAGTAAATAATACAATTAATTTGTATTCTGAATTTGAATTAGGGGCAGCTAGATCAAGCTTCCTCTCCAACTTACCTCTGCTATATCCCCACGTCCACTTCCTGCCCTCTACCCTCGATCTTGTTGCTGCCATATATAGTTGAATGCTACATGGCCTATGCAGACCACTTTGGTGGCCAGCAGGCAGCAGCCCAGCACATCGTTCAACGTTTAGTACTGTCCTAGTTTTTTTAAAGAGTAAAGTGCATCCATCATACATAAAGTTGTCTTATTGTTTCATTTTGGTTTAACAAGTTGTAAACGTTGCACACACATGCATGAAGTTGAATCGTTGTATCATTTTGGTCCAACAAGTTGTAAACGTTGCACACACATGCATGAAGTTGAATAGTTGTATCATTTTGGTCCAACAAGTTGTAAACATTGCACACACATGCATGAAGTTGCATCGTTGTAACATTTTGCTCCAACAAGTTGTAAATACTGCAAATACTAAGCTTCGATTCAGGCAACTATTTTAGTATCATGACAATTGAATAGAATTTTTATAGGCTATGTCGTACACAATATGATGTAAGCATGGCTATGTCAATTTTATGTTTTAGACCCTTATGTTTGTACATCATGCGCTTATACCCTTCCAAATCCTCATTAGCATGCGACACCTACGAAATACGGATTTGTAATGTACATTGGATTGTATATGCACACTGTCTAGTTGTATGGTGGGTGCAGTATTTGGAATTTGTTGGACCAAAATGATACAACGATGCAAATTCATGCATGTGTGTGCAATGTTTACAACTTGTTGGACCAAAATGATACAACGATGAACCTTCATGCATGTGTGTGCAACGTTTACAACTTGTTGGACCAAAATAAAACAATGAGGCAACTTCATGTATGGTGGATGCACTTTACTCTTTTTTAAAATTGCTCTGATGAAGGGAAAGTGGTAAAAATGGCATGCATATGAATATTACCCACCCGCTATGTCCGATCGAAAGGGTTTTGATACTAAATAGGACATTCATATCAAATCGGGTATTAAAATTTGTATTATATTCATATCTTAACATTGAAAGTCAGATCTATGATGCAAATTAGATATCATCAACTAATGCGACGCATATATTGATATCTATCTTAGTTCACATATCATAGATATAACCAACGTTGACCCCTTCCTCCTTTCTTTCTTATCCCACGACCCTCTCCTCCTCTTGCCTAGCTGCCAGCTACCGCTATAGATTTTGACACACACGGCCTGTGGTGAAACCGTCTTGCCGCTCCACTTGCTGCCCTCTACCCTCTGCCTCTCCCTTCCAAATCGAGTCGAAGCTTATCCCCGCTTCCCACTCCTCCAATTGATGGTTCTACTTCGCTCAACAAGTAGCATTCCGCTATCTTGTCTTATTCACCCATCACGACACCGCTGCTAGGCTGACTGTCCCTCTAAGCTTGGTGAGCCATGGGGCCAGGAAATCCGACCCCAAACCAGAAACCTAGCCTTGATTGGTGGGGAGCAGTGGAAAATAAAAGAAAGCAAGGGATGGGCTGAGCTTCGTCACTTGTGTGTGACAAAAAGAAAAGGTGGGAGGGAGGGGGGTTGAGCGGACCATAGAATTTTTGGATCGGAGCGAAGATGCCAGTCATGTCCGGATATATGGTGCTAAATTCATGGCAACAATCTTATCAATGTTTTTTTAATCTTATCATTAGATTAGTCACAAAATGTATTTTCATAATAAATTTATTTGGAGTCATAAGTATGAATATAATTTTCTATAAACTTGGTCAAATATGAACTACTTTAGATGGCACGCAACCCATAGTTGCATCCTTTTTAGGACAGAGGGAGTAGCTAGGTAGCACCTCCAATTTAAAATATTATAAGCCCTCATTGGAACTTCCACGACCAAATATGGTGTCACGTGTGGGGTGAGGGGGGGGGGGGGCTCAGGTCCCTCCTAACCTCCCTTTTCTCGGCTAGTGCCTATACCCACCACCACTGTGTTACTTAAATTGTAGGTGTCTCCTCCATGAAGATAGAGATGCACTAATAAAAGTAGAGCTTGGCCAAATACATACGAGGTGTGTATGAATTAATAGAGAACAACGGTGCCATGAGATAAGCCCATGTAGCATTTGCATATCATTTCTACAATTTCTATCTATAGGGATATATCTCTACGGTGTTTAGGGTTCCCGCGGTGACTACATGTGCAATTACTACACCTGATCTTTTTCAGGTGTCTTCGTGTAATTTGCAATCAATGATTGTGTTATTTCATCCGAACACTTGCAAATTGCACGCTTCATGTTTATGAATGGAAATAGTTCTGGAACTGTTTATATTCTAATATACATTATTGCTTCTAAAATATTATATAGTAAATTGCATTATGTCAAAATATTAATTTTTAATGCTACGAAGATAATTTGTTTGCTCCGAGCCAAATGAGCATGTGATGCTTATTGCAAATGATTCCATCGAACCGAGCCTAAACCATATTTGTGATGAGCTAAGGTGATCCAATCAAAGACCCACCTGCCACCTCGTAGTTCAACGTGGACAAATATGTGACATGGAGGGATTTGGTCCATATACGCACCAAACATTTAAGTTCTCGCATGAGATTAATCGGAGCTACAATTTCTTAGACCAATTTGCACACTTTAATAGTTCCTGTATTACCAATGCAATTTACTCGAATTTTTTTCTGTATAAAGAGAGGTTTTTCTTTCTTTTCTTAAAAAAGAACTAACGCCAATAGAATAATGCTTGCTCTGATCATAATCAAATGAATTTTTAGCCTTTTTTACAAGAAGTAATCACAGGGCCATATACCTTTTCAATATCAAGTTTGGATGCTACAAATGATATCACAAAAACTTATCTATGGAAGTTGTTTCATAAAAAATCAGCTTTGTTATGTTGCATATTAAAATCAGCTTTGTTTATTAATATCTCGAGAGAAAGGTATATGTGAGAACCATACATCAATATCTTCCGGAGTGGCTGCAACTCAAATCAACCCTGCATGTCAAATCGAAGGACCCCTCCTTGCAACAGAAAAAGACACGCACTCCACTGAGAACATTTTTTCCCCTTCACAAAACCTACTGTACTCACGAAGTAAGTAATTAGGATGTTCCATACAAATGTTAACCCAAGTCATAAAATTTCTGGAGAATCCCCTTCTAGAACACGTGCTCTGAAACTGAAAAAGAGAGTCTTCCTTCGCCAGGCGCCAAACTCGCCTCGCCGATTTGAAGGCAACACGCGACGCGCGACACCTCTATTCCTATCCCACTCGCCATTACCACCACTCCCGAGCTCGCTCGCTCGCAGTCGCAGCAGCACCTTGCGCTTGCCGCCGCGCCATGGCCGCGCCGTGCGGCCGCGGCGCGCTGCCGCTGGTCTTCGTGGCGATCTCGCCGGCGCTGCTCACCTACAACGCGCTCCTCTCCTCCCACTCCGGCGACCTCCTTCCCCTGGCGTCCTCCTCCTTCCCCACCGCGGTGACCGCGTCGGGGTCCGTGTACAACACGTGGCAGTGCCGGGTCATGTACCACTGGTTCAAGGAGGCGCGGCGGGCGCCCGGCGGCGGCGACATGGGCGGGTTCACTAGGATCCTCCACTCCGGGAAGCCCGACGAGTTCGTCGACGAGATCCCCACCTTCGTCGCTGACCCGCTCGCCCAAGGGGATCAGGTAACTGATACGCAGCGCTGCTTATGCTTGACGAAACGGCAAAACTTGTCAACGTGTTGGATGAATTGGTTGCAAAATGCTCACTTTTGAAACATTTCAAATCTTTTTATGCCAGTTGGTATCTTGTAGCAGATAAACATCTACGAACACTAGTTTTTGGCGTAACTATCAACTGGTTTGCTTTGGCTAGCTGTACGAGTTGAGCATTGAGCTTCATATATCAAGCACATACAGATCCAAGGTTCTGGCGAAGTCCTGCAATCCTAGTCCTGTACTGCTACTGTCCTGCTCCCCCTTAACTGGAAAAATCAGGCAAAAATTCATGAGAGCATAAAGCCTCTGGACAAATACGTTGCTGTGTGGTGTGCGTCTTTGGCTCGTACATGCGTGTGCATGTGGGACAAGGGACACGAGGAAGTAGTGAGGGCCAAGTTGATAGGAAAGAAAAAAAACAGATTGGCTGTTATGGTCTCCTGTGGCGACAAATTAAGGCGAAAATTGTGAGAGCATAGACAAATAACAGCTGTGTGGCTTTGGCTTGTACAAAGCATGCTGTGTGGTACAAACTACAAAGGAAAACGAGGAGGTAGTGAGGGCTAATCCAGTTGATAGGCAAAAAAACAGATCAACTGGGACCACAGATGGTGAAAAGGAACCTGCTGATAACAGCCTTTTCAATTCATCATATTGCGTCTGAAGCAAGTTAATACAGCTGGGCAGGGTTCAAGACTTCAAGTTGCTAATAATCCTGTGGGGTGTACGCTGCAGTCTTATTGTCATAATAAATCATCCTATTGTGAACTGTAGCTGTTGCTGCTTGCCTGCATCCTGTAGAGTGTAGATTGCTTATTTTTGTTGTTGCAATTGTAGACCAATAATTCAAAACTTCAAATGTTGCTGAAGAAACTAGATGGGGCTTGCATTTTTTTTTCTTCCTAACATAGTTCATTTCATTCTAACATCTCAGGGATACATTGTTCTGAATAGGCCCTGGGCATTTGTTCAGTGGCTACAGAAGGCAGACATAAAGGAAGAGTAAGTCTTCTGTAAGTTTATTTGATAAGAAGTAATCATTCTCCAGACTCAATAGATTATTTGATTACATATTTGTGCAGGTATATCTTGATGGCAGAGCCTGATCATATTATTGTCAAACCTATCCCAAACTTGTCTAGGGATGGACGCCCAGCAGCTTTCCTTTTCTTCTATATTGAGCCTAAGAAAAATGAAAATGTGTTGCGTAAATTCTTCCCTGAAGACATGGGGCCAATCACTAATATTGATCCTATAGGAAATTCTCCTGTGATAATTGACAAGGTGAGTTTATTTTTTCTCTAAGCATCAACTCAGATTTACATGACTAATTCAATTACGTTCCCCCTGATTTACTAGGAATCTCTTGCAAGGATTACACCTGCATGGATGAATGTTTCAATTGCAATGAAAAAAGATCCTGAAACAGATAAAACCTTTGGCTGGGTTCTTGAAATGTAATGTCCCGCCAAAAGTTCTTGCTCAATTTATCTAATCTTTGATCTGGATTTAATATGCATTCAAGTCTAGTAAAGAATTCTATGCTATTTTCTTCACGATTTAAGTGGGTATATAATTATTTATTTTATTATATTTCCGGGAAACAGGTATGGCTATGCTGTGGCATCTGCTCTCCATGGAGTGAGCCACAGCTTACGCAAGGACTTTATGATTCAGGTTTGAAATGGTTTAACTATCTTGTGACCATAGAGCCATAGAGGGGGGAAAAACTCTCATGTCACCATCTATACTACGCATATCGTGCAGTTATTTTCATAGATGATAAGGTGACTATGTTTTTTTTTTCAGCCACCTTGGGACTTGGAAGTTGGTGATGCTTTTATCATACATTATACTTATGGGTGTGATTTTGATAGGGAGGTACACGATTTTATCTTTTGATGTGGAATTTTAGAAAATCTGACTCATCACTACAGATCTTGTGCTACTTTTTTTCTTTTTTGAGAAACAGATCTTGTGCTAGTAACCATGCTCTTCTTTTTTATCTAGGGGAAACTGGCATATGCTAAATTGGAGCATGGAGGTTTGACAAGAGACAGTACACATCGAAACCTCCCCTAGAAATTTGCCATTACCTCCAGATGGTCTACCTAACCGTATACCTCAGAGTGTGGTAAGGTTCTGCTTTGTTTGCAAATATGAAACATTGTTTCGATATTTCTGTGCCATTTCATTTCGATGCTAATTTTTTTTTGCTTGGCAATCTAGTCGTCTGAGGAGTAGTACCAATGTGTTATTATATTACATAAAAATAAAAGAAATATTATGTACAAGTATATTTTTATAGCCAATTGATATTGCAATCAGGAACATAACTGAAGTGCTAAGGACCACCATGAGATAATTTAAAAATGCCAGCTACTTTCTTCTGTTGTTGATATTCAGTGATACAGAATACAGACAGGCATGGCTATGATTCTTTGCTTTCTTCTGCTCGCTGTATCCTTCTTACTCTTGGAATAGTTATTAACCCGCGTGATGGATTTGTTTTGCGCACAGGTTACACTTGTGAAAATGGTCAATGAAGCAACAGCCAGCATACCGAACTGGGAGACTTATGCATCTCGTTAACAGATCTGGCTCACCAATCTAGTACGTGATCACCATTGCCAAACTTGGAAGGTGGATGACTGACACCGTGGGACGCATACAGGTTTACCAGGCCGCTGACTCCTTGCCTTTGTGCTCGAGTCTTCCTGAGAATCTCTGGTGTACATGCACTGATCTATGAGATTGTTGTCATTTGTTGAGCATTTTTCTCATCTGAAGTCTGAACTCTGAACTACCTGTTCTTCATTCAGAGACTCAGAGTTCAGCTTGCTTCCTCCAAAAAAGAAATGGAAAAGGAAAAAAAAATTCAGGTTTGAAACAAAAGGCAAACGGGGCCAAAATTCCTCTCTTGTTAATCCAGTCTCGAGTCCTCCCTGTTCCGGTCGTCGTCTCTCTCGATGCCAGATCTCACCTTCCCCTTGTCTCCCATGTCCTCCAACCTCTCTCCTCTCTAGCATCCGCTCCGCCCCCCTCCTCCGATGGACGCCGCGGCGGCTCCCCACGGGGACCCTCGCGCCGCCGCCGGCGGAGGCGCGCCGGCGCGGGGGCTCGGGCGGCACGAGTACGCGGTGCTGGCTCTCACCTTCGCGTCCTACGCGTCGTTCCACGCGTCCCGCAAGCCGCCCAGCATCGTCAAGGGGGTGCTCTCCGCGGAGTGGCCGCCCTTCTCGGGCGCCCGGGGCACGCACCGCCTCGGCGAGCTCGACGTCGCCTTCCTCTCCGCCTACGCGCTCGCCATGTTCGCCGCGGGCCACCTCGCCGACCGCGCCGACCTCCGGCGCCTCCTTGGCGCCGCCATGCTCGCGTCCGGGGCCGCGTGCGCCTCGCTCGGCGCTGCGTACTTCCTCGACGTCCACGCGCTCGCCTTCTTCGTCGCCGCGCAGGTCGCCAGCGGGGTCGTCCAGTCCGCAGGCTGGCCCTGCGTCGTCGCCGTCGTTGGGAACTGGTTCGGCCACGCCTCGAAGCGCGGCACCATCATGGGGGTCTGGAACTCGCACACGTCCGTGGGCAACATCGCCGGCTCCGTCCTCGCCGCAGCCGTGCTGGAGTTAGGATGGGGGTGGTCGTTCTTGGTGCCAGCGTTCGTCATCTCCGCGCTTGGGGTCGTCGTGCTGGTGTTCTTGGTCACGCACCCGAGTGAGGCCGGGTTGGAGGTGCAGGCGATGGAGGTTGAGATGAATGAAGATGGCGGGGAGGAGGTAGAGCTACTTGGGGAGGATAAGAAAGAGGCCCAAGGGGATGGGGACGACGACCTGGTGATGGAGATGGGATCTCAATTGCCGAGGGCAATTGGGTTTTTGGAGGCGTGGAGACTGCCTGGGGTTGCGCCATTTGCATTCTGCCTCTTCTTCTCCAAGCTTGTTGCTTATACCTTCCTCTACTGGCTGCCATTCTATATCAGGAACAATGGTATGCAGTCAATTGCTTATGCATTATACTATTTGATCTCATATTGACAATGTTAGGGTATGAGCTTGTTACCTGTACATAATTTACCCAGCAAGTAAATCCACAACTCTGTCCAAGGTTAATTTTGAAGTGAACTCTGATTTGGTTGCAAAAATGTCTGTCATTAGAATTTAGCTCCGTGCAGTTATTCCCAGTTTATATTTCAGGCTAAAAATAGTTGTTCACTTACTAGTATGTTTTAAAATGGTTGAATAGGTAGTAGATAATACTCACCAGACAGCCTTAAAATTTTAGTTCTGTGAAACCTTATTCCATACAGTGTGATAGTTGGAACAGATGCAATGGAGGCATTCCAAATCAGTTGATAATAATCTCCAGTTTTAGCTTGCGCTCAAGTTTCTGATAAGGCGCCTACTTAATTGTTTATAATATTCTTTTGCTCACATGTTGAACTGTTTAGTTGTTGATTGGCATGGCAATTGCATTGTATCAATGTGTATCTGTTAGTTTCCTACCTAATTTTGTTGGTTTAGATTGAAGGATCTGACACAAGTAACCCAATAATCTAGCTCATGAATGTAAACTACCTCATGAGGTGAAACCATGAAAAGGGCTTCAGAAATTGCCAGATTGTTTTACTCCTTAGATCTCAAGCATTGTTTCTATAAATTTTTCAATCATGGAGTATCAATCATTCTCAATATTTCTTACTTTTGATTTGATATCGACATATTTTTTATTTGCAGCCGTAGCAGGCCAGTTCTTATCACACAAGGCTTCAGGAATTTTATCAATTGTATTTGACATAGGTGGGGTTTTAGGAGGGATTTCGGCTGGTTTCCTCTCGGATGCCATGGGTGCCCGTGCAGTAACATCTGTTCTGTTCCTCTTTCTCTCAATCCCTGCGCTCATTGTTTACCGGACATATGGAAGCATATCCATGCACCACAATATTGGTCTCATGTTCCTCTCCGGCTACTTTGTAAATGGTCCATACTCCCTCATCACCACTGCTGTGGCAACTGATCTTGGCACCCAAGACGCAATCAAAGGAAACTCACGAGCACTGGCTACAGTTTCTGCGATAATCGATGGCACTGGTTCTGTTGGTGCAGCTTTGGGCCCCTTGCTTACGGGCTACATCTCAACTAGAGGATGGAACAGTGTGTTTCTCATGTTGATTGTTTCCATATCACTTGCCATCTTGTTTTTGATACGGCTGGCAAAGGATGAGATAGTAACCAAGCTTAGCACAAGAAGTTAATAGCAGTATAGATGGAGAATTGGTGACACTTTGGAGTTCAGAATGTAGGTACTCAGAAGCTTAGTTAGGCCATTTCATGGCTCGTGTATTTATTGGTTATTTGTTGACATACACCTGTGAATCTACAATGTACAACTACACTCCGAGGAGGAGGAATACAATCTTGCCCGTGTGATTGGAAAATCGTTCTACACTGGAAGATTGGATGGATATTGCGTTGAAATGACTATTGGTGAGTAGAAAAACCAACAGTATTATTCTAAGCTTTCATATATACAAGTAGAGACATATTTGGACATTTTAGAGAGAAAAAATTACCAGATGCCTCTGAACAAAATATGCCAGATGATCACAATATATTATATTGTTCCCTTTTTTCTTTGCTTCGGCCTTTCATACTGGGCCCCTACATGGGCCAGACTGTCCAGGCTACTGGGCTTCACATCGTAGAATCTAAGGAAAAAACAGCAGTAAGGGAGTAGGCACAGCACCACCACAGCCGCGGCAGCGTCGCCGCCGACGATGACATGAACAACTGCGCGGAAGGCAGCGGCACGCTAGTTCGTGTCAGACCCCTCCCCTGATGCCGTGGCAAGATGAATCAACGCACAGTCGCACACCATGTTTCGATTTTAAGGGGAAAATAAAGACTTCTTAGGGAAGCGTGTCTGAATGAATAGAAAAGTTGAAAAAAAAATCTAAGAATTGTATTCTATGAGGGGAACGAATAGTAAGTTAAAAGGTACTTTTGCAACTAAACTAAGAGTCTTCAACAATGTGTTCAGACGGAAAGAGAAGGCAGCAATCCCAGCAGTCTAGCAAACTGGTAAACCAGTCAATAAAACGGCTGCCCCCAGAGGGAAACTTTCCTAGAGCATAGCGGGAGCTGGAGTGGCCATGGGAAACCCCTGGAGCTGGTGTTGGGTTCTTGTGTGCCTCTGCTTTGTGGTCTGCAACGGGTGTTTGCACGAGGAAAGAAGGGCACTTCGGGACATTGCTTATGAGTTCTAGATGACGGAGCAGCCTGAGCCACTGGACTGGAGTGGTGACAACTGCTGCTCCTGGGAGAGGGTAACCTGCAACTTGGACACAGGTCGTGTCGAGGGCCTCGACCTAGCAGGAGCTGGATGGTTCTTCCCACTCCCCCAACTCAACACAACTCTTTTCCTTCCCTTCCAGGAGCTGCAGAATCTGTCCTTGAGTAACCTTGATGTAGAGGGATGTGTGCCTGGTGCAGGTATTTCTTTTAGCAGTGTGTTTGATGCAGTGAAGGATTATTTCTTTTAGCTGTATCTTCATGGGCCTATTTAGCTATTTTAAATTTCATATTCATGGAATCTTTTCTTTTACACAGGTTTTGATGCAATGATGCATGGTCTAAATTACGCAAATTAGAAATTGTTGACCTATCTGAAAATCAGCTGAATGATAGTACTATATCGCCCTTGCTTGGTCTTCCATCACTACGCACCCTACTCCTTAGTCGCAATGTCATCACAGGTGCACAAATTATCAAAAAGTAGCATTATTCTTGTACGTGGTCAACTCGACTTATTCCCTCATTTTCCATTGCAATTTTTGGCCATCGATGTCTCTGTGACATGTGAGTGCGTGACAGCATAAAATACAAGGGAGTGAGCACTCTTAATTAGTACTTAGGTTTACTTAATTTGATGTTACAGAATTGAGCAAAAGAAAGATGGATATTATTGATCTAAGCTGGAATACAATTGTTGGCAACATATCAAGAGGTATGGATTAAAAAGTAAGCAATTGCACGCTTAACTTTTGCAATCGTACATCATATGTGAATGTGACTTCAAATTTGAGTTGTAAGATAATAGGAAGTGTTGGTATTTTAAGTAATTACAGTAACCGTAGGCCACAATGTGTTCAGATCTTCAGGATAATTTGGAACAATAACCCATTGATTGCAAAATCCTTGGATGGATTTTGCAATATACTCATTGAGATGCTGGCAACCCCAGCCCTGTACCAACTGATTTGCTTTCTAAAAAGCAAAGTTAATCTCATTTTAAAAAATACAATTATTCTATGAAACTTGTTATGTCAAAGAGTTTGTTCTAGTTCCATTCATGCTGTGAGTTATCATTGTTTCTGTCTGATTGGTTGCATATATAACTATGCATGGTCTAAGAAGCAAAAATATACTAGGAACCAACAACTAACATTGTAGTTCTTCTCATGACAAGTCTGCTAGGGTTACATCTAACTGGAAATTTTTTCTTTGGGGAGCTTCCACCGTGTATTACAAACCTTACTTCACTTAAAGTTCTTGATATGTCACACAATCTTTTAACAGTTAGCTTTCCCTCTCTTAACTTTGCAAATATGTCCTCACTCGTGCATCTATCCCTTTCTCATAACCATCTTGAATGAATGCTACTCCTTACTTCCTTCTCGAAGTATATCCGCCTGAAATACTTGGGACTTTCAAGCGATAGTACTAACTTTCTAGTACAAACCAAGGTTCCACCTGCAAATATATCAGTTCAGCTTCAGGTTCTTGAATTGTCGAATTGCAACCTAAATAACAATTCTGGTGTTGTACCAAGACTATACTGTATCAATCTTCTATATTGCATCTTTCTCTACACATTGTTGTTTATGCACCTTTACCACATATCAAAAGACTGCATTTCCGTTTTAAACAGACATTAGAGTTGCTTGATGCCAGCACGTATGCTTATGGTGACTTTGTTTAGGGTTTGTTTAGATGCTCAAATTTTACCAAAAAAAATCACACTAGCAAACATCCTCCTCCGACAGGACACGTTTCTTAGTGTGAAATTTCTTCACCAAATTTGCCCACCTAAGCCCTACATACTGTCCATTCAATTTTGTTTTTTAGGGAATACTGTCCATTCAATCGGGAGAGCAGGACCGGGCGATGCTGCGGATCAGCGCGCAGGTGAGTAATTATTATGGGCCCTCGGCCACGACTTGGCAGGCCGGGCGGGCCATTCGTAGGGAAGGCCCGGTCTTTCGGCCTTTCCCACGCCAGCCAGACTCCTCTCCTCGCCGCCGCCATCCTATATAATGCACCGAACCCTAGCGACCAGAGCCCTCCTCCTCACACCCAGGCAGCCTCCCCTACGCGCCGCCGCCTCCTCTCTCGCTTCCTCAGGTACCGTTTCTTCTCGGCTACTCCTCGCTTGCGTGTGCTACTTGGTGCTCCGGCGACTAGATCGACGCTGTATCGTGTCGCCTCCTTCGCTCCTCGTGCGAGTAGCAATTTGTCCATGTGTTAGTGATTGCGTTGTTGATTATCACATCTCCGTTTCCGTAGAATTCGTGGGTTTGGCGTGCTTGATTGATTCGAGAAGTTGATTCTTCCAGATGTATTTATATGGAACCGGATTACATGATTTATTGAGTATACTCGTGGATCTGATGTTTAGATGTCAGGCATGTTGTGTTAGTGTTTAGATGTCAGGGCTGCTTTGTGGTTAAACATGCTGCCGTGTAGTTGATGTATATGGTGATAGTGCAAGGCCCTTGTTTTATCTAATTTCCCATCTGATCTGCATAGTTGTTAGCCAATTCTATATCTAGTGGCGTTGTTGCTCCTGTTGTTTTGTCTATATTCTATTTGTTTAGAATTCTATGAACAGACTTGCTCTGTTTAGTGTTTCTGATTCAGATTTGTTTGTGTGCTATTGACCTTCAAAATCTGTGCAGATGCTTCTTTGCTCTGTTTAGTGTCTCGCGGTTTCCTTGTTTATATTTTAGTGGTTTCATATTCTATGCACAAACTTCTGTTTGCTCTGTTTTGTGTTTCTAACAGTTGATTCATCTGATGCAGTTGTTTGAACTTCTTCAGCCATGGGTAAGGAGAAGTCCCACATCAACATCGTGGTCATTGGACATGTCGACTCTGGCAAGTCAACCACCACTGGCCACCTGATCTACAAGCTTGGAGGTATCGACAAGCGTGTGATCGAGAGGTTCGAGAAGGAGGCCGCTGAGATGAACAAGCGGTCCTTCAAGTACGCGTGGGTGCTTGACAAGCTCAAGGCTGAGCGTGAGAGGGGTATCACCATTGATATTGCCCTGTGGAAGTTCGAGACCACCAAGTACTACTGCACCGTTATTGATGCCCCTGGACACCGTGACTTCATCAAGAACATGATCACTGGTACTTCCCAGGCTGACTGTGCTGTCCTCATCATTGACTCAACCACTGGTGGTTTTGAGGCTGGTATCTCCAAGGATGGCCAGACCCGTGAGCATGCTCTGCTTGCTTTCACTCTTGGAGTGAAGCAGATGATCTGCTGCTGCAATAAGGTATAATCCCAGAAACCCCTGTCTCAGCTATGTTTATAGAATGTGATCTTGAATACGCGTGTCAGTCTAGCATTTGTATAGTTTCAAACTATCGTACTGGATGCTTAGTGTCTCACAAAAAAATGTGTTTGAGATACTAAGATTCATGAATGGTGGTTACAGTATGGACAATCTGTTACAAATACTGTTTGATGATCTTTCTAGGAAGATTTTCATTATAAACTATGACTCATCCATTTGGTTGATGTTGTGACATTTGCGGATACCTCTGTTGTAATGTAAAAATGCTTTTCATCTTTTCTCTCATACAATGCTCGTTCTTGTTCATATTCCATGTTCCTTTCATAACTTGTTTATACATTGTGACATTTGTATGTTTTGAAACTGTAATACTTTCTGTTGAGGTCACTTAACTAATGGTTATGTTCTGCTAGTGTTCTATTTGTAGATAGATGCCACCACTATCTTGAATATCTTTGATCCACTATATATTTATTTTTTTGCTGATTAAATGCCACTTGAAACTAGTTTATTCCTGAAGAAGTGCATTGTACTGGTTAATTTTGATTGATGTGGTGTTCTCATATGTACATATTTTGCCTGCTGTTCATGCGATCTGTTCCGTTAACCTATAATAATGATGCCTTTGCTTTTGTGTTTATAGATGGATGCCACCACTCCCAAGTACTCCAAGGCCCGATATGATGAGATTGTAAAGGAAGTCTCCTCCTACCTCAAGAAGGTTGGCTACAACCCTGACAAGATTGCTTTTGTCCCCATCTCTGGTTTTGAGGGTGACAACATGATTGAGAGGTCAACCAACCTTGACTGGTACAAGGGCCCAACCCTGCTTGAGGCTCTTGACCAGATCAACGAGCCCAAGAGACCTTCAGACAAGCCCCTGCGTCTCCCCCTTCAGGATGTGTACAAGATTGGTGGTATTGGAACTGTTCCTGTTGGTCGTGTTGAGACCGGTATCATCAAGCCTGGTATGGTTGTCACCTTTGGTCCAACTGGCCTGACCACTGAGGTGAAGTCTGTTGAGATGCACCACGAGGCTCTCCAGGAGGCCCTTCCTGGTGACAATGTTGGCTTCAACGTGAAGAACGTTGCTGTGAAGGATCTCAAGCGTGGGTATGTGGCCTCCAACTCCAAGGATGACCCTGCGAAGGAGGCTGCCAGCTTCACCTCCCAGGTCATCATAATGAACCACCCTGGGCAGATTGGCAATGGCTATGCCCCAGTGCTGGACTGCCACACCTCCCACATTGCTGTCAAGTTTGCTGAGCTGATTACCAAGATCGACAGACGCTCTGGTAAGGAGCTCGAGAAGGAGCCCAAGTTCCTGAAGAACGGTGATGCTGGTATGGTGAAGATGATTCCTACCAAGCCCATGGTGGTGGAGACCTTCTCTGAGTACCCTCCTCTCGGTCGTTTTGCTGTCCGTGACATGAGGCAAACAGTTGCTGTTGGAGTCATCAAGAGTGTGGAGAAGAAGGACCCGACAGGCGCCAAGGTCACCAAGGCTGCTGCCAAGAAGAAATGAGATGTGCCTGGTGGTTGATTCTGTCTTCTTTTGGGATACCTAGATATGCTTTATTATCATGGTTTATTTTGTCTGTGGCCATTCTATTGGCATCTGAACTTGTAGTTTTTCATGTATGGTCGGTGGATCTGGTGCTATTTTGTTATTTTGGCTTAGGCAAAACTTGAATGCTGTACTGAGATGTGCTGTTATCGACCATGATGATTCTGTGTTTTTAAATTGAGTTGTGTTTTCTTAGCTTTTTGCAGTGTTGTCCAGAGGGGCTTCGTTGCTGCATTCAAAGTTACTTCGTGTTTTGGTTTTCTTGGCGTTTACTGTTATATTTCAGGATGTGGGTGGTAGCCATTCTTGCTGAAATGCTTGATCCCTACAGGTTTGTTCATTTCTAGGATGTGGGTGGTAGCCTGGTACTTTGAAGTGCATAGTGTTTCAGCATTTCTTGGCTCGTGTGTTTATTAGTTATTTGTTGTCATACACCTGTGAACCTACAGAAAGAGGAATACAATTTTGCCCGTGTGATTGGAAAATCCTTCTACGTTTATTACAATTTATACCAGCGGTTGCGACCGCAGCATGAAATTGGGCTCTTTGTTGTTTGGCACTAGCCACCACTACCCGCATCAAGTCTTCGTGGCGTTCATCGACAATGCGTTCAGAAAAGACAATCCCAGCAGTGCAGTAAACTGTTAGAACACCACAGCTGCACCTAGAAACTTTCCTAGAGCATAAGGTCTTGAACTTCAACGAGGAGTCAAGCCGTTGGACAAGAGCAGGTTTAGGGTGTGTTTAGATTAAAAAAAGTACAACAGTATGCCTACTAAAGAATCTATGCACAGCTCCCAAGGAAATGTTATTAGTCTACAGGGCCCACGTCCCACTCCTCCGGCCATTCCCAAGCTAGCACGGATACGTACGCGGCTGATCTTGATGAGGGCGGTCCCACTAACCACGTGATCATGGGACAAGCTAGACGATACGCTCGGCGCAACCTGCAGCAACAAGCTAGCTTCCTCCCTCCGTTTATCTCTCATCCACGTTGGATATTCATACGTGTCTGGTCGACCAGTTGCGTGCCTTGTTGTACCTGCTCCAAGGAATGAGTTTCCCAGTTCATGTATAATAACTTCTCGAATCGACAAACACGTAACATGCAGGGTGAGCTGGAGGAGTGGAGAGAGAGCAGCTTGTCGCTGAGTCCAGTGTCCCGTCGACGATCGCAACACACGCTCCAAGGTGCTAAATGCTGCATGCATGCAGTAAATATGTGGGAAGGTTAACCATGCATGTGGCCATGTGGGGCCAGATGGCACCACCGTGAGTCACCGGAGCTAAGAGAGAAACGAGATTTGAATGACATTAAAGGGGTAAAATATTATCTTGCATACCAGCAAAATCTTGCTGTACAGCTTGTCTATTAGACAAGTGTTTGTCTCTATTACTAAACATAACCTTTACCGCACAGTGCAGTCAACGTACACTGTAACTCCGAAGCGTATGCCAGTCATCAGGGGCGCAGCCAGTTTGTTACATCCGTCCTATTCAAATTTGCAGTTCACAACATACCGAGGCACCCCGCCATAACTGCATTTCCATTTTGGCAGAAAAGATCCTAAAAACGCAGTGTTTTTGGCCCCAACAGTACACAAAATTAGATTCATTCCTGAGCCAGCCTTCCAAATAACGTCAAGTCACTGGGACACACATCCATTTGCAGTTTTCGTACAACACCCCACTCAAATGTCACACCTAGCAAGAGCTAAACAAAAAAGGGAAAACAAATATTACATGCTATGACAACCATCACACAACAGCCCACTAACCCTACTGGTGAGCTGGCTACTCCTCTTCGTTACCATCTTCCTTGGTAAGCTTGATCATGTCGTCGATCCTCAGGATAGTAATGGCTGCCTCAGTCGCAAACTGCAACGAGAACACAAGAGATTATGGAACAGATCTCAGACATTACAGACACTAGGATGAGTTGATGACAGAGCAACAGGTGGCTTAACCTGAATAATTTTTACTTTGCTCATCGCTGGTTCTATCACACCATACTCAAGGTTGTTGCGAATGATACCCTTAGAGAGGTCCAGACCCATGCTGCACAAACAAGGAAGCAAAACTTTAATGGCAAGCATACAACAGAGTGTAGAAGCTAAATTGCATCTATATAAAACAAGGTGGTATGTTGCCTGTAAGTCTGTAACTATAAATCAAAGCTCACAGTACAAGATACAGAGATGATATCATTTGGTCCCACATAGTGAGCCTGTACATTTCCTTTCCTTACATTACAACTGGCTGACTAGCATATAATAGAAAACCTAGAAAACTATCCAAGCAACAGAATGAAATTTGCATCCAGAGAACTTTAAAAATGAAAAGAGTAACCAGAGGCCATTTAATCAAATAACTATAAAAAGAAAAGTTCTATAATTACCTTGAGAAATGTTGCTTATCAGCCTTTGTTTGAGCAGTATGATGATATGCCCGAAGTTTCGCTACAAGCTCAGTTGCATCTTTTGCAGCATTAACAGAGAGTACCTGTCACAGTGCTACCCATTAATATACAAAATCGATTGGTGAAAAAATTGAATATAAGCTAAATAGATCAGATCAAAACCTTAGGTATGATTAACAAAGATTCAGCGAATTCAGCAATTGCCAATTGTTCCCGAGATCCCAAGGTTGTTGCAAGATTCTCCAAGTAAACTGACAACGCAGCTTCAACTGCACCACCACCAGCAACAACCTGCACAGCCAATACAAACATGTTCAATACACTAGCATGAATAAAAATTAGGTGCATTGCAAATAATCCACAATAGCCAGGACTGTAGTTATTAAGGCTTCAATACATTGCCACAGTAAAGAAACAGTGAAATGTCACTATGTTCACTTATCCAGCCGCAGTACACAAAGGAATGGCAGCAAAAGGCTTTACCGTATTTGACTCCAGGGTTCTCTTCACAATGCACAAGGCATCATGCAAGGACCGGTCAATCTCATCAAGCATGAAGTCATTTGCACCTCTAAGTATGATGGAAACCTGCACAATAAAGAACCAAGCATTATGTCATTATCTTCAAATTAGTGCAGTTCCTGTGATAGCAAACGAGCTTAAGCTTTGCAAGGAAAAGGTACGAACTGCGCTGGTGTTCCTAGTGCCTTTGACCAAAATAACATCGTCATCAGCAATTCTTTCCTCCACAACTTCATCAGCATGTCCTAGGAATGATGAATCAAATGTTTCTTCACCTTCCATATCCGCAAAAGTAGAAATCTGCAAAGGTTCAATTATCAAGCCACCTATAAATAACGCATGATAATACAGCATGTAAGATTATCACTTAGTTAAATTTAGTCTTCTGCCTTATTTAAGGAAAGGCTATGAATAAAAGTTCTGACAATATTTTTTTTTAAAAAAAGAGAGATGAAATTGTTATGTAAGCATACCATCGTTGCACCAGTGGCTTTGGCAACATGGCGCAAATCTTCCTTGCGCACACGCCTTACAGCAATTGCTCCAGCCTCCACAAAGTACTGAAATATGTTTAAATGACACAGTAACTCAGTGACAGTCATCATAATGAGAAACCTGTACAAGCAATAGCATGCAAACATTAAAAGATCCTAATAGCTGTTTCAATGAAAAACCATGGACGAGAAGCTTCACTTTGAGATCTCAGAAGTCATGTGATGATGTGAACCACAATGATACAGGCACATAAAAATACAGAAGTGGAAATTCTGTTAAGTTTAAAAGAAGTAAACCCGAGTGCGAATAGGGTTTTGCCTAGACTACAATATTCTATCCCTGGTGGTGTTGTGATTTGGTACTGATGACTCAGCAAAACGCACACCTACAGTGACATGGCATGACAACCTGGATATGCAGCTAGGACAAGGGACGACACTGAACCCAAAAACAGAAGTTGGAGGACTTAATTGATCCAAATGAAAGTTGGGGTGAACTTGACCCTTGGGTGATAGCTGAAGGACGAAATCACTTATTTTGCCAAAACAGTATTTGGTCACAACTACAGACACAAAGGATCAGGAAAAACAACAGAATCACTTCTGCCTGAATAATGAAAAACATACCTTCAAGGACATATCATCAATTCCCTTGGTAGTCAACACAACATTAGCTCCAGCCTTGAGAATCTTCTCAATTCGCTCCTTTGTTATGTCAGACTCTCTGCCAAAAAGAGCAGTTTACGATATCATGATTTGATACCACAAAAAACAAATGAATCAGTTAATTGCTAGCCAATCAAATAGAAAAACAGGGATGCCAACTTGAATAAATTAGAGATATTCAATATGCAAAAATGAATTAAAGAGGGCATGTTTACTACGGAATGCAAATACCTTTGACGGATCTTCTCAAGTTCCCTTGGATCAGTCACAAGGACTTGGACACCAAGTTGCATTTTTGTCTTCTGAAGGTTAAAATCAAGACAAGCAATTCTGGCAGGAGTTACTCTAGTAGGCATTCCTTGAGCTGCACGGCCTGTGTTTAGTGCGTACCCATTAAGCAGATAACTATCCTTGGCACTTTTACCATGAGCTTTCAAAATATTGATGCTCTAAAGAACAGAAAAAGGCACAGTTACAAGCTAGATTTTATGAAAGAGCTTGATGAAAAGAGTAGTGAACACAAAACCAAGGAGCATAAAAAGAACAATAACCGAGGAGAAAATCAATATGATAGAACAGATTTAGCAGCAGTATTGTAACCAAATGTGTTTGACTGACCTTGATTGGATACTTCACTTCTCCCTTGGCATTTGTAGTCTTCACAGCTTGAACTGCCTCAACAACCTAAGAAATATATGTCAAAATAACTTACATCAAATATTTCAAAGAAATATCAATAGAAAGGCAAAATGGCCATAGGAACTTACCATAGTTGCAAAGAAATCACTGTCGCTAGTTATCAATTTCGAAGACATGCTGGTTTTTGCAGAATTGATAAGGGAATCTTTTCCAAGTTTGTCAACCTGAAAATGTAGATAAATGTTCAAATCGGTATGACAACAGGCATGGAACAGGGCAGCATTCTTCTGAAATTTTCATAGGGGACCATTTTCTTACCTTGACTGCCAGCTTTTCCTCAACATATTTGCAGGCTTCACGCATAGCAAGCTGGTAGGAGACAAAATGTGACTTACGGTAATCTTGAAATTGAAATGGCCATTTACCATTCAAATGCTACTGCAGCTTGCAGGATTAAAAAAAAACTCACCCTGTAACCACTGATTATAGATGTCGGATGGATCTTGTTCTTCACAAGATCATTGCCTCTCTGAAACAGAATTGTGTGAGTGTTTTACTGTTTTCTAAAGACTGGCTGGGAAATTGACAACAGTGAGGAAAGGAAAAAAAAAATCTATTACCTTGAGCAACTCTGCTGCTATGATGACAACTGAAGTTGTTCCATCTCCTACCTCACGGTCTTGGAGCTCAGCCAACTCAACAAGAACCTAGCAATTGTTAGACAGCAAAAAACATAAATACAAAGAAGCAATAAGAACATGAGACTTCAGCTTCAAATTTTCCTGCTAGCAATCACCTTAGCAGCTGGGTGCTCAACTTCCAACATCCTCAGTATGGTTGCTCCATCATTAGTGATCGTAACATCACCAATGTCATCCACTAGCATCTGTAAGCATAATGTGCTCAATTAGGTTTCTCTTCTCCTTAGAGTATAGAACACACACACCATAAACTAGAGCCTTTATGAACCGTTGGATCCAAATTTAGAGTCACCATGTCAACATGAAATCTCAACTAAAATGGCAGCTTTATTAGGAGTTTTTCTTTTCTTTCCATTCTTCCTAGCTAAGTAGCATGCAAGGAGGGAAGCAATAAATTCAGGTGCTTTCAAAGGTCTGTAGATTCTAAATTTATTCACGCCTCTAGTTAAGTTATATTAGAGTTCCAGTTTTTTCTATTTCTAAATAGAGATGGCTTAACTAAAAATTTTGGTGTTCAGCTCTTATGAAACACCTGAATTTTACCAACACCTTAATCTAGGTGTTCAAAACCTTTAAACATCCAAATTCTAGTTAAAATGGAGTTAAAGGCATACTCACAAACAAGGTGCCAGGAGGGGAAAACACTTGGGTTTGGGTGGTTTATAGACAGCCCCTAATTTCACACTAAAATGTTATAATAGTAAATTGTGGACAAACAGGGACCGACTAATATCGATCCAGTCATAAGTACGTTTATGCAATGTAGAGGCAAGTTTTACAAACCGCCTTCAAAGGTGTGATACAAACTTGACATCAAAGGTGTGATGAGAACATGTAATGATGACTAATATTTTAAAAAAAGGGATTATTGTGTTTTTACCCTTACTCTAAACCTCAATTGTGATTTTACCCCTACTTTCTTCGACTTTGCGTTTTTACCCCTACTTTGTAGACATGAAGGCTTCGTTTACCCCTATTTTCAACACCGTTACCACCATACCGAGTAAATCAATTAAAAAAATAAAAAAAGTTTGTGAAAAGACAAACATAACCCTTATCCTTCTCTCTACTCTCTCTCTCCGTCGTCTCTCCCCCTCTCTCGCATCCCCTCTCTCTCGAGCCCTACGACGGCGGCGGGGCGGCCTTGGGGCCACCGCATCGGGGTGGCGCGCGGCTCGGCCGGCTCGGCACATCGGGCTTGGGGCGGGCGCACGTGGGGGGCAAGCGAGCCGCCGTCGCGCATCGGGCTCAGGGGCAGGCGCTCGCACGCGTTGGCGGCCAGCGGCGCATCGGGCTCGGGGGCAGGTGCGCGTGTGTTGGCGGCCAGCGCGCAGCTCGCCCTACGCGGCCGGTGTCGCGCAGCTCCCCTCTCAGACACGGCAGGCAGGAGCGGCAGGACGCGGCAGGCAGGCAGGGTCTCTTCCCCAGGCAGGCGTGGCAGTGGAGGTGCTGCAGACTTGCAGAACTGCAGCATGCAAGCTTGCCGCTGGCACACAGCCAATACGAAGCACCAGTTCATCTCCATAGCTAACCAAGCAGAAGCAAAGGTCCAAGCCCAATTTTGCAATTTCCATACCATTGTGATTCTTGACTTCTTGTCAATGGCGCTTCTCTGCTGTAGATGTGATTACCTGCCTGAAGCGAGCAAAATTGAAGCCTCGCTCATAGGAGATCCACCGCTTGCGCTTTCTCAAGCACATCGACGGGCATTGCTGGGTGGACGCCGACGAGCATGCAACGCTGACCGCCCTTGTGCATCGCTCATGCGCTCGTCAGACTGCTACAGAGCTCGAATTGAGAGAGTACAGGAACTCAGCCAAATTTTCAGACTGCTACGAGGGCAAAATTGTCATCTTTAACACTGTTATGTGATGTTCACGGAGTAGGGGCAAAATGAACCTTCATTTTCGAATAGTGAGGGTAAAAACGCAAAGTCATGAAAAATAGGGGTAAAATCACAACTGAGATTCAAAGTAGGGGTAAGAACACAATTGCTTCATAGAAGCATTTTTTATGCTTATATGTTTGCTACTTTACACAGAAGTGTTGTCTCCAAAAAAAAGCAATCAATATAGTTATCCATAAGCCTTATCATTGCCAATATAATTGTGGAATTTCTTCATTCACTATTTTATAGCTCAAAAGCACCTCCCAAAAAATGTTTTCATGCTCTTCTTCTGTGACAACGCAAGACCTACTGATGTAACGGTAGAATAGAGGAGGGATATTTAACTGGGTAAAAAAGTCTTTGCTATCCTGTGACAGCAGCTCTTGTACTGTGGGTCCACCCCTGCTCTTATGAATGGGCAGTCTTTCTGACTTGTTAAGAAAAGAACATTCAAATTGCGGTGACACTGAACCTAATCTACGTTTATTAGCAGCCAATGTGCTGTGAAATACAACCCTGCTAACTAGTTTTTTCGAATAACAGCATCTTCAGCACAAAGCAGCGTTTAGTTGACCCGACACTGTTTCCAGACTTCTGGTAATACAGATCATGTTGTGATTTACAGACCTAAAGATTGGATCCACCAAAGGCTGCAGCCGGATACATAAACACCAAATAGATCAAAGTGGAGGGCTCACATACCTTGTCCAGACCGACGGGTCCGAGTGAGGATTTGACGATGTTGGCCACTGCCCCGCACGCCATCACTGAGATCAAGCATGAAAAAACAGTAATTAAAGAAAAATAGTGCGCCAACCGGGGGGGGGGGGGGGGGAGTAGTGTGGTGTGGGGGCGGTCCAGACGGGGCGGGGCGAAGGTTACCGTTCTGGGTGCGCACGTCCTGGCCGGACTGGCGCTCGCCGAGGATGTCGGGCGATGGCGCGGTGATCGCCATGGCTGCGGCGGCGAGGTGGGAGGGCGGCCTGTGGGGTGTGGAGGGAAGCGCGAGAGAGCTCGAGGCGAAGGGGAGAACTCCTGAAGGGTGAGTTGGGTGCTTATGTATCTAGGGTTAACTCTACTGGGCCTGGGCTGCCTCATTGTCCTATTGGGCCTACAGGCCTCTTTGCTACGTCTCGGTTAGCATTTTTGCTCCTTTTTTTATGGAGTCCAAATTTGAAATTTGACCCTGGGAACCAAAAAATCATAGGACGAGCATTTTTTTTTGTCTGGGCCCCGCTAAGTTCTTTGTCACGAAAGGCTGGTAGCTTATACTCCCTTGGTCCCAAATTGTAATTCGTTTGATTTTTTTACTCCAACTTTGACCGCTCGTCTTATTCAAAAAGTTTGTGCAAATATAGTCAAATTTAAGTCATTCTTGAAATTCCTTCATTACTAAAGCTAGTCATAACAAACAATATGATTTTTGCGAAAAAATTTTTAAATAAGACGAGTGGTCAAAGTTGGAATAAAAAGTCAAACGACTTACAATTTGGAACGGAGGGAGTACTCCGTAAAAAGCTATGGGATAGTCAATCCATGAAGGTACTTGGGTGTCCAGCTTAAAGAAGTCGACACTGAAAGTGGAAGCACTTGACTACTGAAACTTGAGAGGATACCAAAAGGTGTCATTAAAAAACTAGATTACTACCGCTCACGGTTTCATTGGTAATGTGATGATAAAAAAAAAGTACAGAATCACTAAGTGGAGTATCTTGTGTAGGTCTAAGGATTGCGACGGTTTTATTGTTGTTCATGTAGTGCCTCAGAAACTATTGAGCATCTCTTCATACAATGCCACTTTGCTCGTTTTATTTGGAACACAATTTATATCGCCTTTTTGGTTCTTGGTTTGTCGGTATCCGGCCAGTTCTTAGAAATTAGATTTGTGTAGGATTATTTGTTATCTGCTGGGCTATTTGGTTAAATAGGAATGATATGGTGTTTAATCGCTCTAAGGCTAACACTGTTATGCAGGTCATTTTCAGGGCGATGTACTGGACTCGTACGTGGTCGTTGTTGTCTAAAGACAAGGACGCTAGGGCAAATTTGAAGAATGCATGTCGCCTATTGGAGTCGGTCGTCATGGAGGTATTCGCCAAGTTTGGGTGGAATTTCTCCAATAGAATAGCATCCTAGCCTTTTTCTTCATTATAGAACCCTGTTTTCTGTGTCCATTTGTGAGCCTAAGTGCTCCGGCGTGTATCGTTTATGCTGTGTACGCTATCTATATTCTATGATGGTGTAGAGGCCGGGACCTTTTATGTTTCATTATCTAAAAAAATCTAGTTAGTGTGAAAGCTGGAATTGCTGGGAGTGCCGTTAATTATGTTAATATTAATAAAAAGATGTAAACCTAGACGGGAAATACGGGAAAACACCATCATAACAATACAACATGTGACGTTGTTAGCTCTCTCTCTTGTTGTTAACGTGTCTTGTTGTGCACGTTCTAAAAAGATATGCAAGGTAGTAACAACTTCAGCCGACTGGCCAAACTCAGATTCAGAAAAATGAATGACCTGCAACTCAACAACTCAAGTGCCTTCAAAAGTTCATCCTAACCGACGAACTTTGCACAAGAATATGCTTTTATACCAAAAAGAGGTTTTCCGTATAACAAAAGCAAATCCATATGATTCCATCTAATTGAATAAAATTCTTCAAAAATCCAAAACTTCAACTCTTCCAAAATACGTGTACACAAAATCTAAGATGAAACCGGTGATCCAAACGATCTCTTCGTCTCCGACGAGCGACGAGCGTCACATCCAAAGCAACCTAGCAAGAGATGATGGTACATGGCCATCGCCACCACCCACAATGTAAGTCCGGCTCCACATGTTCACCCGGCACAGCTTCCTCCTCCTCTTCCTCCTCCGACCAGACATGGAGGCCTCATCGGCGCACGCCCGCTCCAGCTCGTCGGCCACCCATCTCGCATTCATCATCCTGCTCTCGCATCGCCGCCGCCTCATCTCCACCGGCGTATCCGATGTCCCAGAGTCGATCACCCTAAACATCGTCACGGTGACATGGCAGCCGTCGCCTCTCTCGCCGTCGGCAACGGCCTGCGCGATGCAGAAGCTTCTGTTCCCGAGGTAGACTAGCTTGGCCTTCGTCTTCCTCCCCCCGCCGCCGCACGCGGCGCTCGCTGTGATCATCGGTATGGGGTCCGCCACCAGGTGCGTGGTGTGCTCCAGTTTGGGAAGCGCACCCGGCGGCGGCGCGCCATGAACGACGACGTCGAGCTCATGCGCACGGAGGCGGCCGTCGTCCGGCAACACCTCGAACCACATGCATGTGTCACGGGTAAGAAGGCGGGAAAGGAAGAGGAGTCTGAAGCTTCAACTAAGGGACGACCGACCCGACGGAAGCAGCCCAACTCGCGCTATATTGGGCCGGATTGGGAATAGGAGTTTCAGCCCATGTAACGGGCCGCCAGCTGTGGTGTGGCGTGTATTGCTATTTACGTTTTCTTGCGAGAGAGGAAAAACCGTTCTGGAAGTTGTCGGCACAGACGGCGGCGAGCTGCAGGTCGAGAACGCCGGCGACTCCAGCGCCATTGTATCATGAATTCTTGTGAGATTTATCGAGAACCACCCACCAAAGTTATTCCCGTACCCTGTCTCTCACATCTGGTATCAGCAAGTGGATCCCGCGCATCCAGTTCGATCTGGATCCGCCGCATCCTCATCGCACTCGTCTTCAAGCACGCATCGCTGCCATGGTGCCGGCTGCGGTGACCGCTGAGGACATCGCCGCAATCCTTAGCAAATTGGAGGAGTTAGGGAAGAAGGCCGACGACACTAACAACAGAATCGAGGGGATGCAATCCTCTCTCCAACAGCTGACCACGCGGCAGGGGGTCACTGAGGCTTGGAAGCCAGAATTGGAAGACAAGGTTGCCGAACTTCAGAGCTCGATGATCCTGCTCCAGAAGAAGGTGGATTTCGTCATCCACGAGCTCCCAGAACAAGAGGTCAAGATCGAAGACACGAGCGAGTTTGGGGTGCCTACTCCCGCCCATCTGGGGGTTGCTGCCAAGGCAGAGGCATCCGGGCAATTCGGCCACCGCGAAGCAACTTCTCACCAGGGCGTTGGTGCTGGGGTCGTCACGACCTTAGCACCACCCCCGGTCACAGGTGCGACTCGCTCTGGTTCTGTTTCCTCTGTTTCCTTTCGAAAATCTGCTACTGTCAACGTCTCTCAGCCTTTCAACTACAATTACCATGTTTCCCAAATTGATTTTCCTAAATTTGACGGCACCAATCCCAAAATCTGGATCAAAAAGTGTGAAAACTTCTTTGATCTTTACTCTATTCCTCTCGAGCATCGGGTTAAGCTAGCCACCATGCATTTCTCTGGGTCTGCCGACTTTTGGATGTAGTCCATTGAAATGGATGTAAGAAAATGTAGTTGGGAGAACCTTGTCAGCTTGTTCTCGACCGATTTGAGCGAGATCAACACAACCATGTTATCAGGCAGTTTTTTCACATTAAACAGTCTGGCTCAGTAGCTGAATATATTGAAATCTTTGATGAACTAGTCCACAAACTGCTAGCTCACGACCCCTACATGAACCCATCTGTCATCACCAGTAGATTTGTTGATGGTCTTAAGCCTGAAATTAAAGCAATTGTTCTAGTTCATAGACCAAAGGATCTAGATACTGCTAGTTCTTTGGCAATTTTGCAGGAAGAGGTGCTATTGGGACATTCTGTCAAAGAGAATAGAAGAATTGAATCTTCTCAATGGGGTGCTGTGATTAAGGCTGGGTTTTCCTCACAGCCTTCAAGACCGGTAGAAAGACAAGTACCTGAAGAGAAGAAATCTTTTGGCATATCTAAAGAGAAGACCTCACTTGATAAAATCGCTGCACTTATGGCATATAGAAAGGCAAAGGGGTTATGTTTCAAATGTGGTGCTAAATGGCGACCCCAACATACTTGCCCCGAGTCTGTACCTTTGCATGTTGTGGAAGAACTTTGGCAAATGTTCTTTGATAATGATATTGGCAAGAGTCAGACAGAGAGAACTGATTCAGATTCGGAGGAAGATCTAATGACAATTTCAGAGCAAGCTGTTAATGGGACAGATTCAGGCAAAACTATTAAGCTGTTAGGATTTCTTGGTAATCATAAGTCTATTATGTTGGTTGATTCAGGAAGTACACACAATTTCATCAGTGAACAGCTAGCAACACTATTGTCTGGTTGGAAGCCTCTCTCTAAACCAATTAGGGTCAAGGTGGCTGATGGCAGAGAACTGATGTGCACACATGAAGTGGAGAATTGTCCATGGATGGTTCAAGGTACCCAATTTCACACCACCTTCAAGATTCTTCCACTGAAATGCTATGATGCTATATTGGGCATGAACTGGCTGGAAGCATTTAGCCCCATGGAGGTGAAGTGGGCAGAGAAATGGCTCTCTTTCAAGTACAATAATAAGAAGATTAAGCTACAAGGCATTACCCTAAAGGGGTCTAACTATTCCTATATCTCGTCTGAGTAGTTAACTACCCTGTGCAAACAAGATGAAATATGGTGTATTGTTCAGATCAACACCCTGGGAAATGAAACTATACATGACCAACGGGGATTGTCTCCTGAAATGCAATAGTTGGTGCAGAAATATGCTAGGCTTTTTGCTGAACCTACTGGATTACCTCCCAATAGATCAATGACACACTCAATTCCCTTGTTGCCAGGAGCAGCACCTTTTCGTCTTAGACCTTATAGATATACCCCAGCACAAAGAGATTGAATGGCAGGTGGCAAAGCTGCTTAGAGATAAGATGATACAAGAAAGCACAAGCCCTTTTGCCTCTCCAGTCTTGCTGGTTAAGAAAAAGAATGGTGAATGGAGACTTTGTGTGGACTATCGAAGATTGAATGCTTATACGGTTAAAAACAAATTTCCTTTGCCTATCATAGAAGAGCTATTTGAAGAATTACTGGGAGCAAAATGGTTTACAACTTTGGATCTTAGATCTGGCTTTCACCAGATATTGGTGACTGCAGAAGACCAATACAAGGCAGCCTTTCAAACACACTTTGGCCACTATGAGTATAAGGTTATGCCCTATGGTTTGACAGGAGCACCAGCTACCTTCCAATCTATCATGAACCATATCCTTGCTCCCTTGCTACGAAAGTGTGTGGTAGTTTGTATTGACGACATACTTATCTATAGCAAAACCCAGGAAGAGCATATGCAACATATCCATATGGTGTTTCATCTATTGGAACAACACCAGTTCAAGATAAGATTGTCTAATTGCTCTTTTGCACAGCAACAACTACACTACTTGGGACATGTCATCAGTGCCGAGGGGGTCTCAACTAGTCCCAGCAAGATTGCTGATGTCCTGAATTGGCCTCAGCCTCAATCTGTCAAGGAATTAAGGGGTTTTCTTAGGCCTAGCAGGTTATTACAGAAGATTTGTAAAAAACTTTGGCTTACTAGCTAAACCTCTCACTGACATGTTAAAGAAGGGCAAAATTTTTGTTTGGACCTCAATATCAGAACAGGCCTTTCAAGCATTGAAGTCAGCCCTTACATCAGCACCTGTCTTGGCATTGCCTAACTTCATCAAACCTTTTGTAGTAGAGACAGATGCCTCAGATAAGGGCATAGGAGCTGTGCTACAACAAGAAGGTCACCCAATTGCCTATGTTAGCAGAGCTTTGGGACAAAAAACCAGGGTCTGTCTACATATGAGAAAGAAAGCTTGGCTATTCTTGTGGCTGTCGACCACTAGAGACCCTACCTGCAAACTTCTGAGTTCATCATACAAACTGATTAGAAGAGCCTCACACATTTAGATGATCAAAGGTTGAACTCTTATTGGCAGCAAAAAGGCAGCACAAATTGAAGCTCCCTCCTAACACCTCAGTACATCCTGACTTCCATGTGTCGCTACTCAAGAAGGCTATCGGTGATGTCAACATTGTCTCTCCATTACCTGTAGCTAACAATCCTTCGCAGGTTCCTGAAATGGTCTTGGATCGCCGCCTCAAGTCTAAAGGTCGTCGAGCTATTACTCAACTCTTGATCAAGTGGATGGGATACCCAGTGGAAATGGCTACCTGGGAAGATGAAGATCTGATTAACTCAAGGTTCCCTGATAGCACGGCTTGGGGGCAAGCCGTGACTGAAGAACGGGGGGATGTCACGGGTAAGAAGGCGGGAAAGGAAGAGGAGTCTGAAGCTTCAACTAAGGGACGACCGACCCGACGGAAGCAGCCCAACTCGCGCTATATTGGGCCGGATTGGGAATAGGAGTTTCAGCCCATGTAACGGGCCGCCAGCTGTGGTGTGGCGTGTATTGCTATTTACGTTTTCTTGCGAGAGAGGAAAAACCGTTCTGGAAGTTGTCGGCACAGACGGCGGCGAGCTGCAGGTCGAGAACGCCGGCGACTCCAGCGCCATTGTATCGTGAATTCTTGTGAGATTTATCGAGAACCACCCACCAAAGTTATTCCCGTACCCTGTCTCTCACACCATGGTCCTTGGCGAACACGGTGGCGCCTTCGAACGCCGGCGGCGCCGGCGAGCCAGGCAGAGCCACCCAGGACGATCTTCTGCGGCGATGGCGGTTGAAGAGGCAGGTCTCGCCATTCTCCGTCGAGATGAGGAGGCCGCGGCACGGCAGGTACGCGGCGAGCTTGACGATGCGGTCGCGGAATGGAGGCCGTGGCAGGGGTGACCACCACGCGTCGTTCGCCGAGAGGAGCACCTCGCACCTTGGATCGTCAGCGAGCATGTCGGCGGCGTAGATCTTGCTGGAGACCTTGACAAGGCCATACTCGGTGGACGACGGCGGTGGGCCGGGGGAGACTTCCCACATGGCGGCGTCGATCACGACGCTCTCCGCTTCGATGACGTCGGCGTGCTTGTCAGTAACGCCCACGATCTTCTTCTTCTCCGATGAGCCCGCCTTGAAGAAGGACATGCCCGGAGCCGCCTTGAACCTCGCGACGGGTGGGTCGTCGAGCGCTTCGCCGGTGACCGAGATGCCGTGACGGGACCGTGCCAGGTCGACGCGGTGCACGGCGTAGCCGGAGACGGCGGCGTGCCGGGTCTCTGAAACGGCTGGCCACGCAGCCTACCCGTCCGCCTGGCAGCGTGATAACCAATCTTCCCCATGAACCGTGTCTCCTTGGGCTCCGGCGGGGACCTCCTCGCCGGCGACCGAGATCGTGACCGCTTCAGCCCCATCGTCGCGTCTCACGGCTACAAAAACAGATACGTAGAAAAGAAACCTGAGGATGTTTTCGGACCTCGAAGTAATTAAGTAACTTCGCGTCTGATACGATCTTGGCACTGACGACGAACCTTACTTACCTTGCGGCAGCGTGTTCGACGGAGGCGGCGGACCCGTCCGTCGTGCTGCTGCGGAAGGCGAACGCGATCTCCCCGTCCGAGAGTCCACGGCCTCCGACGCCGGCGCCTCGCCGGCGGAGCAGATGGATGCCACCACAGAGGCCCAAACACAATTACACAAAACACAAGTAGTGCAATGACGTCAGAATTCACAACTGAGGTTTCAGGAAATCTTGGACGGGTGAAAGAATATATGGAAAAAGTCATTTCGACCTCCCTCGACAATAGATCGAGTTTAATTTATCTCCCTAGACTGCAATATCGGGTAACCAACCCCCCTTAATTTTGGAAACCGTACGTTTTACCTCCCTGAGCTGACTATAAGCGGTTTTGATTTTTTCTCTTTTTTTATTTCGGCTGAAACTTTGAAAAATCATAGTAAATCAAAGAAAAATCATAAAATCAAAAATCTAATTTTGTTGGACTCCAAATAAGTATATTAACAAATAAAATAAATAATATAGTATGTTTTAGTACAAAGTTTTTATTATAGATTTATATCTATTCTTTTTTATAATTAAATAGAATTATTCATAATTGCATTTTCTATGGTCCAATCATGATGAAATTTTTATGGCAGCCTAGTTATTGTATGCTACAACTATATTAAAATAATTTATACTCATTGGATCATTTCTAACTTAGTTTTAGATTTATTTAGAGTATATTTTGCCCTAAATAAGTCTTTAAATAAGTTATACATGATCTAATGAGTATAAATTTTTAATACTATTGAAGTATACAATAATTATCTCACCATAAAAATTTTACCATGATTGGACCATAAAAAATGCATTTATCAATTATTATATTTAACTATAGTAAAGAATAGATCTAAATCTATAATAAAAAAATTTATACTAAAGTATATTATATTATATATTTTATATGTTTATATACTTATATGGAGTCCAATAAAATTGAATTTTTGATTTTATGATTTTTCTATGATTTATTATGATTTTTTAAAGTTTTAGCTAAAATAAATAAAAAAAGAAAAATAGAACACGCCTTCAAAACCGCTTATATCCAGCTCGGGGAGGTGAAATATACGGTTTCAAAAGTTTAAGGAGGCTGGTTAGACGGTTTTGTGGTCTAGGAAGAAAATTTAAACTCAGCCCATGGAGTGATATAGACTTTTTCCAAACAATATATATCTGAATCTTTGACGTTAAAATTAGGAATCATATTGATTTCGTTGCGGCTTGCGATTTTGTTGGGCATCATGTTGATGGGCCTAGTAAGCTTTTGAAGGCGACACGGCAGCTCAGACGTGGGTAGGAAACCCCCCATTATTACGCGAGGCAAGGACTAGTTTGATGTGACGAGACAACCCTTCTTGTAGTGTTTTACCGTACCTCCATGATTTTAGCTAACACATTAACTACTGAATCATATTACAAACTTACATGGATATATGATATATCAATCAGAGGCTATATTAACCAGACAGCGTAAAATTGATTAGAGTACCCAACTGATAGACTATAAAATTACTAAATGAGAAAAATGGATCTCGATGTAGATGTCACATATGTGTCGGGTGTTTAGGCAAATGGTTCTCAAATTATCTTGCAAAAACTAGGAATTGTTTCCCATAAAATGAGAGCGGAATATACTCAACGAGGAAGGCTACTCATTTTGTCATACCTGTTGCACAATTATTCAGGTACGTACCATACGTCATGGTACCTTAGTTTTGTTTGGAAAAAGTCTATATCACCCCCTAACCTATGGAGGTTGGACTACGTAACCTCCCAACCTATGAAACGGTCTAGATCACCCCTTGAACTTCTCAAAACCGATCAAATTACCCCCTAAAGCAGTTTTAAAAAATCATAGTAAATCACAAAAAAATTTTAAAATGGAAAATCAAATTGCGTTGAACTCCAAATGAGTAGATATACACACTGAACATGTAATATGGTATGTTTTAGTATATTTTTTTCACTATAGCTTTAGATCTATGCTTTTCTCCATAGTTGTAAAAAAATATATTAAAACATATCATATTATATAATCAGTGTGTATATCTACTCATTTGGAGTCCAACACAATTTAATTTTCTATTTTATGATTTTTTTGTGATTTACTATGATTTTTCAAAATTGGTTTAGGGGGTAATTTGATCGGTTTTGAAAAGTTCAGGGGGTGATATAGACCGTTTCATAGGTTGGGGGTTTATGTAGTCCACCCTCCATAGGTGAGGGGGTGATATAGACTTTTTTTCGTTTTGTTTCTACTTTTTTTTTTCCCTTCATGCAGTCCAGCCAAATAGCGCAATAATCAAGTCCATCGAGCAATCCATTGTTTCTCACATGATAGCATATAAGGAATATCGGTGCTATAAACATATGAATTATGCATGGTAGGAACATATGCCATAATCCCACTTGCTTTTGACTTCTACAAGTCTATAGCCCTCCATTGTTTTCCTCGCTAGAATGCTAGATTATATAATCCATCTTATACACATTAAATTATATAACTTGTTTATGATAAGCTTAAGTGAGATAAGCTTTTGAGATGTTGAACACCATGGATTATTGGAGATGTATATTTCTGTTGTAGATACTAATATAAAAGCGCCCAATATTATTTTTAAGTGTCTATATATCGATCTATATAGGTTTTATATTTCAAAATATGAAATTAAAAGTCACTTTGATTCTCTATTCATTGGAAAACACTTACAACAGGCTATAATCACAGCTAATTAACTTTTGAGTAGATACAAAAAAATGACGGGTGAATCGATCTTGCATACTAAAAATACCACCAATAAGTAACAAGATTATTTGAATGTAGAGGAGGTCAATTCAGAGAAGGGTTTCCCTCGTTCTTGTCTAGTTGTTCTGCAGAAGTATAGATAGACTTTGGCCAGGATGGGTGAAATTCACAGTATCACGGTCACAAAATAGTACAGTTTCCGTTAACGGCGCAATGGAGCAAATGCAGATCAAACTACCTAGATACGTCACATCTGACGCTTGCTCACCACGTGCCTTTCTTCCTCCTCGCCCTTTACCTGTCCTGCTCCTATCCTACACAGTACACACACGGCCTGTCGAGCCACAAGCCACCCCACTGCGCCCATTAAAAAAATCCGAGCTCCAACAAACAACGACCGCAATCTCCATCTCTCTCTCGCCTTCCCCCACTCCCCCATACACCAGCCCCTTTTCAGCAGAGGATTTCTTTCTTTCTCCACAGATATTCCCAAAGAATCTTCTGTGTTGCTCTCCTCCTCGGATTCCTCTTCCCCTCCCCTCCTCTCGGCCGCTCCAATTATTCTTCTCCCTACTGACTTGCTTTGCTTCTCTGTTCTCCCTGTCCGCTCCTCCCGGCCCCCTCGTGTTTCTTGTTACTACCAGCGGGGCACCAGTTGCGCGCTTGCGCTTCGTGCCGAGAAGAACGCCGGAGGTGGGGCTGTCCGGCCGCCGGCGTCATGTGCGCGGAGGAGCCGGATGATACGGAGAGGCTCGGTCTTGGAGAGGAAGGGGTTGAGGAGGCTGGCGAATTTCCCTTGGGTCAGGTGGGTGCCTACCGCACTGTGCAAAATAACGATTCGATTTTGGGTGTCCATTTGGTTGCATCGATGTATCTGTGAATCTGAATATCTGATACGCCTTTTCTGTCTTGTCGGTTCGTTTGAGTGCTTGATCATGGCCTCAATGATGATGGATTGAGAGTAAAGTAACGACTGTCTTTGCTTTGTGTACACGCCGCTGACTGCCCATTTTTCTCTCTTCTCTGAATCTGCAAGAATCTAGGTGATTTTGTGTTTAATTGATGCTAATTGAGGTGTGGAATATAAGGTGATTAGCACTGCTCAACAGTACGGGGTTTAAGTTTCTTGCATTGTACACTACAAAAAGTTCCTTGCATTGTAGCTGTATAATGTCGGTAGGTGCTCTCTGGTGAACGGTGGCAGTCGGTTGTTTGCGGCTTGCCCATGCTTTTCATTGTACTGAACGCTGAACTCGTCAAACTGTCCAATTATTTGCTTGCTCATTGTGAGATGTGCTGTGGCAGAGAGGTACTACTAATTTCTGAGCATTGTACCTATCATGCGGGAAAAGTCAGAAATTTCTTCATAAATCAAAGTACTTGGCTAGTGCACATCTACTTGATTCCCCTATCAGACTGAAGAAATGAAACAATTGTGTTTTTTCGTGCTACGACCTGTGAAAGACATCATTTTCCTGAAGTGCTCCATGTAATTACTGACTTGATGGGCTTTACACCTGCATTGGTGATAGAAACTGCCAGAATTTTTTTATCCCATGGCTTATGAGGTACTGTAGTTTGCTTTTAGGTGTTATTGTCATGGGTGGATTGCCCTTTTAAACTTGTAATAGTGTCACTGCCACCGAATAGGCAAATAGTGCTGAAGCTTATAATTTCAGATTTTTTAAAAAAGGTACTGTTGGTTTCCAGCATTAAATTGTGCAATGGAGTAGTCGAATAGCGCTGAAGCTTGTAATTTCAGATGATTTTTATCAATGTCTGGTATGCTTGTTGTATGCACTGGGCATTAATGCTCTGCATAAGAAAGACAATCATTTCTAAAACTTCTTATGGTCTAAACAAATTGTTGTGTTAACTTGGATTTGTGATCGTACGTAAATTAAATTAGCTACCTTATCTATAATTCTCATTCTGTGATTCATGTATTGTATTCTTGTGCACTGACCCTTTCTTTTTACCTGCAGATGGAGAGAGTTTGTGAAAACACAGCTTCTGCTGATTTCAGGCAGAATAAGTCGAGCAATTTTTTTCCAGTAATCAGATCAGGAGATTGGTCTGATATTGGCAGTCGCCAGTACATGGAAGACACCCATGTCTGCATTCCAGACCTAGCTAAGAACTTTGGTTTCCCATCATTACATAACGAAGTTGTTTCCTTCTATGGGGTAAATACTGCTATCTTGCCCACTCCATTTTACCCTTTCCTAGTTTGACAGACAGATTGTATTGCCACACATGCAAATATATAAACAGTGTATGCTGACTGTATAAGCAGTGATGCGCTGTTGTTTTGAACAGTTATTTAAGTATAATGGAAGTTTTAGTAAAGTTATTCTACATATGTACAGCTAGCAATCAGTTCTGCACCCTCAATAATTACACTGAACCATAGCCTTGCTCTTTGTCAGTTAACCTAGGTAAGCATGTTAGTTCTGCATACATGAATTTGTGAAACTTGATATTTCTCCTGTATGTATTTTCTCCATTTGAATAATCAGGTCTTTGATGGTCACGGTGGAAAAGACGCTGCCCATTTCGTTCGTGATAATTTACCAAGGGTCATAGTGGAAGATGCAGATTTCCCCCTTCAACTTGAAAAAGTTATCAGTAGGTCCTTTATGCAGATTGATTTCCAGTTTGCTGAGACATGCTCTCACCATAGAGCACTGTCCTCTGGCACAACTGCACTTACAGCAATGATTTTTGGAAGGTACTTTCCTGTCACACATAATGATGATACCCAATTTCAAATAGTATATTTATGAGTTTTTCATCAGTACCATGAGCTGTATGACTGTACCTGTAATATACTTGTTTTTCTCAGAAGGCCTTATTGTTCAACATCTACCAGATGGAAATTTACATGAGCAAATTTTCAACGAATATCTGATGAAAATGTACTAAGTATCTTATAGAACTGATACTACAGTGTTTAACATTTTTTATACATATTTCATGTTAAGCTTGCCTTTTGAATTGTCGAAAAAAAAGGCTTGCCTTTTTAAGTCCTATAGAGTTAGTACCATGGCTGTTCAGCACGGTGCTGTATAATGTCTAGTCTTCAAGACGTTTTAACCTTATCACAAGCATTTCAATGTTATCTTGTGTTTATCCCTGTCGCAAAATTCTAAACCTGATTTTATAGCTCTCCAACCTGGCATGTGATCTTCTTACTCTCTCAGAAAAGCTAATGGTTAAGAAAAGTAGTTAATATTAGGTGAGGTTAATCTTTGAACTTGAAAACGGAAAATCAATTGTTACCAAGACTGGAAACTAGGTAACCATGCTAGCTGGGTTTCATGGGGATGGAACTCCTCTCACATCTGATGGAAACTCCCCCTTTTCTTTCCTCATAATGATCTCGCCAAGTCAGCAAAATTGTTGATGTGGCAAAGGATTTAATGCTCTTTAACTCTTGATGGAACCTCCATTGAGACTGGCCTACCCATAGCCATCTGTTCATATAGAAATTTGCAACTGATAACCCTCAATACAAATCAAGGTTTGTGCTCTCTGACAACTTTCTATCGTTCCTCCATTTAATGAGAATTTGGAACTCAGACAGAAGCCTAGAGGGCCATGGTTTAAACCATTGAAGGGTCCTCATAGGCTACAGATTTGCAGTTATCGAATATTTATACTTTCTTTTTTGGATTTGTAATCTTGTTTTAGAAAAGAAGTGCCGGGGCACACTTCATGTGTGATGTGTCTCTAACTTTCTACAATATTTGCAGATTTGAATTTTATTGTACTTGGTTATCTGTTGAGCCCCTGTGGTGAATGCTAAAAAATTGCATGACTCGTGCAGGTCTCTTCTGGTCGCTAATGCAGGCGATTGCAGGGCAGTTCTTTCCCGATGTGGCACTGCAATTGAAATGTCCATGGACCACAGGCCTTGTAGCCTCACCGAAAAATTGCGCATAGAATCGCTTGGTGGATATGTGGATGATGGCTATCTGAATGGTCTGTTAGGAGTCACTAGAGCTCTTGGTGACTGGCATCTTGAGGGTTTGAAAGAACTTGGTGAGCCAGGAGGAGGTCCCCTTAGTGCTGAACCGGAGCTCAAGATGATCACACTGACAAAAGATGACGAGTTCTTGATTATTGGCAGTGATGGAATCTGGGACGTTTTCTCAAACCAAAACTCTGTGGATTTTGCGCGGAGGCGCCTCCAAGTGCACAATGATGTGAAACTATGCTGCAAGGAAATCGTTGAGGAGGCAATAAGGCGAGGGGCCACTGACAACTTAACTGCAGTGTTGGTTTCATTCCACCTGGAGGCCCCTCTTCAAATCAAAGTGGACCGTCCCGGTAGGGTGGCACGGAGCATATCAGCTGACGGGCTCAATAGCCTCAGGAAACTCCTGGAACGGAAATAACCCCATTCCTGTCGCTATTAGGTGCTTCGTTGCATTGTTGAGTTGCAATTGTATGTAGTCATATCGGCCCCTCATTGTTGTTAGTTGTTACCCATTACGCGGGTTATTATTCTTGTTGGTAATTGAACCAACAAACTCCTTATTCATGTTGGTAACTGAACCAACAAATTCGAGCTCCAACATTACACAGTGAGCTGGGAAAGAAGCTGCAAGCTCCCAGCTCACTGTGTAATGTTTTCCCCTTTTTTCTGTAAATAAAAATGTTGGTGACTAGTTGTGCAATTGACCTTTCATCATGTAACAAACGTTTTAGAGTAACGTTTTATCTGACCGACATATGCCAAATCTGCTCATATTCCCTGTGGACTCTGGTTCCTCTCACTTGTGTGGTCTCAGGTAGAAAATAGTTCAGAACATTGTTAGCAAAAAGGTTTTTGCACAAGCACCGGTCCTTTTAGTCTGACTAGTGTTGTCTGCTTGCAACAAGGTCAAAATAGTGCCTTCTCGTTATGCCAGTAAAATAACGGAAACAACAAGTTTGCTTGTACTTATTGGAGGAATGCACGAACAAATATACGCACTCGTGTACATTTCTTTACAGACACGCACACAAGTTTCTAGGGGCAGATGTTTGTTGTACCTGAGACCAGGCAGTGTACTTGTCAAGATTGTTAATTCGCTTTGATACTTTCAAGTGTGGCATTAGCACCTAATCCAGGGGCCAATGGCCTAACCAAGTCCCATAATTTGGGCAGACATACCTCTGCAAAGGCTGGCAAAGATAACACAAACTACGGCCACATATTGCATTGGTACTTCAGGTAAACCCCTCCACTGCAGACATGAGTACACCAATCACTGGATGGGGCCAGAGTTGTGTTCCAGAGCATAGATGTATATATGCCATCTCTGGGTCAAATGGTTCAAGTCCAAGCAACAAAGACCACAGCTCTTGAGTCTTCACAATTCCATCTAAGCTTCACTACCGTACTGTTCCAAGATCCTTACACAGAGATTAGATGAAGACCTCCTCCTTGTTGGTTGCTGCTGCCATTGTCCTGCTCCTGGTGATGGCAAGGGTAGAGGGTATTCGGCTGGATTCAGAGAGCCATGAGGCATTCAGCAACCAGATGGTTCATGTAAGTAGCAGCGATTCAGATGCGCATTTCGGTCCAAATTGTGCTATGGTTCTTCCTGCAGGTGCTTAACTGATGTGCATTGTTTGGTTATTGCAGAAATCTAAGGAGATGGCAGTGAAGAACACTGGCAATGAGCCATCAGGTGAGAAGATGGAGGGAAGCGTTTCTGAAGAGAAAGATAGAGTTGGCCACATGCTTCCAGAGATCCATGTGGATTACTATGGTCCGAGGGGCCATCAGTCTAGACACCACTGAACAAAACATTTCTTGATCTTTTCTCCATTATTTATTTTTTCTCTCCTTCTTCTCTAGATGAAACCTGCTTCAGCTAGTGAGCACACTAGTTGACGAGGAGCTTACTACAGTAGATATAGCAACAACCAAGATGTAATTCATTAATTTTCCCCTTTTCATTTTGCCCCCTGTTGAAGAGGGGAAGATACACCACTGATGTACTAACCTCTTGAAGAAAAAGCAATCAGGATTACTCGAGAAACTGCAACTGGCTTTTCCAGCATCCAACCACTCATTACTAAGTTCATCAGAGTGGTGGTTGTAACTCTGCAGTGGATGTGGAAAGTTCATCAGGATTACTGAATTCTTAAGCAGCCTTAAATCTTAATGCAAAGACACACAATTTGGAAATAAATAAAAAAAGAAAAAGAAACTTATTTACTAATTTAGGCATAAGTGGTATAGGGCTGCAGAACAATAGAGCTCTTAATTACAGAAGTCGTGGTTTTCGTGCACCTGCCCCAAAACTGTATCCGCAGCTTCAGTGTCGGTGTCACGTATGGCTGAGCATTACCGGATATGCTGCAGTGTGTTCCACGCCAAAGTACACTCATTTAGTCTTCTTTATGCATTTTTCTCGAGAATAAGCAGGAGAGCTTCTTTATGCATGAAAGATTGAATAATGAAAGAAGATACATATAGCTTATTAAGCTACTGACTTTTAGTTATTAGCTCTTTGATTAGATGATGTTTCATATGTGATCTGTCAGTTGGATGCGCAGTAAATTTGGTTGACGTGGACCATGCAATTTTCAGAAGGAAAATAGGTGCTGCTTGGTTCCCATAATCCATCCCACTTTGGCACGCTCCTTTGCAAAATCTTACAATTTGTAAGTCGCCCTAGAGAAAGTTTAGCTAAATCTTGAGTTTACGACGTGTAGTGAATTATACCACAAATAATGTGTGTTGCAAAATTTGACACGCACGACGCATGCTTTGAACCCAAACCAGCCCACTATTGTCGCCAGGCCATTAGGATCGATCAAGGAAGCTTAGATTAGACGGCCCAATTGTTTGTTATCCCACATGGATTCACTGAGTGGGCGTCTGGGTGAGAAAGATGATTGGAAAGTATAGAAACTATATCTAGCATTCTTGTTGCAAGTGGGCGAGCGGGGGAATGCATCTGCTACCGTGTTCAAACAATGCATAGCTTCCTTTTTCTTTTCTTTTTTCAGGAAACATTTTCTTCTACAGCAAGCATGGTGAGTTGTTTCCCACACTTGAAGTTGTTCCCGTTGGGGAATTTTTGTATATCGAAAGCATTGATCTTTGTATGAAACAATAAAAATTGACAGGATTCCTACTCAACATTTATCATGTTCCACCAAAAGAATGGATAGTAATTAGAAAACTTCCATGTTGTTTTTGTTACAAAAGGACTTGATTTGCTCTCGTCAATGCAGCCATAATGGGGTTTATGGCCATGGTAACAGCCATGGTTAAGAACCCTTATGGCTGTCATTAGAGGGGGAATTCATGGATTACACTAATGTCTATTGTAACTTCTCTATTGTAATCTCCCTATAAATAGGGACCATGAGATCAATAAGAGATTGCTGAATTCACTATTCTCTTTGTCTCTCCGTGTTCATACAATTATATTCACAACACGTTATCAGCACTGTTTGTTCTACCCTCGCTGAGTTTGGCCACCAGAACAATTGCATCAATTGCAAGAAAGAACAGGAAGAAAGAGGTGTTCTTGAGTCTTGCCTCTTCTAATGGCAATTCTCATGCACAACCCTCTTGCTCTTCACTGAATAGACGAGCATCCACTTCAAGAGAAGGTATAATGCGAATGGTTTTTTTCGCCATGCTCAACGAAATGGTTGGCTGAGAAGGTCGAGTTGTTTCCTTGGCAACTCCTGACTCTGCACGCGAAGTGCCATTGAGCCATACCGCCGATGTCGAAGGACAGGCGCTTGCATCCTTTGGCCCCTGACGCCGGCGGCAGCAAATTGGACCTCTGCATCAGCAGAAGTGCCTCTGTTAGCACCAGGGGCGTTGGAGGCTCGCCTGCGCACTGCATCTGCAGAGGCAGCGTCATGGCGCATGGGCGCCTACGACGATGATATCGCGCCGTCCTCGCCTCCTTGGACCTCCCTCACGGAGGCACCACAACGAGACGGCGACGGCGGCAACGTCGGAGATGGATGTACGGCAGCTCCGCCCCCTTCATCTCTTGGCGATGGTGCCCGAGGCACCAACCTTTGCCGGCGTTGCGCTCACACACCCGAGGCAGCGCGACGGAGCCCTCTCGCTCACCAGCACGCAGCACCGGGGCTAGCAGTGTCGCGCCGCCTGGCTTCGTCGAGCCCGACCTCGCACCCCACCACCGCGCAAACCCCCTGGGCTGCGCCAGGTGACCGGGCACGTCCCGACCGGGACGAGCGCCGGCGGCGAGGCTCGCCGTCCCCTACCCTCAGGTGAGAGGAAGGCTTGAGCTCAGAGGAAGATGGGTTCCAGGAGGTGTGGGAAAGGGGCACGAGATGGACGGTGGTCCGACGGCGGACCAGCAACGACGGCGGTGGCGGTGGCGGCGGCTGCACGGCTGCCCTGGCGGCGGGTGGGGTTTAGGGTTTAACCCCTCACCTCACCCAAGCCGGGCTACTTTAGGCCATGGCGGCCGAGGCAGGCCTGGGCCGTCCTCTCCGGCTGGCGACGGGCCGAAAAACCAAGATTGTCTCGGCCCGCCCTACAATTATCTTTATTTATTTTCTGAATTTAAATTTCCGCAGAAATTTATATTTCAGCCCCTGAACTTCGTTCAGTTTACATTTCACAGTTAATTAGAGTCTGTAATGTTTACATTCAGACCCTTATTACTTTCTGTACTTGTAAATATGTGTTTATTAAGCACTTTATGCATTCCATGTCTTTTACTATTACAAGTATTACTTTGCAAATTTAATTTCCTCGCCCTCTTTAATTTATTTTAATGCAATATTACCTCTAAATTGGAGGAATTCTTTGAAGACTGAGAAAACATGGATCTAAGCATGCCTCAGCATTGCGACTATCTCTCAAACTCGGAATTCTAACAAAATGGCACACACTCATAAATTCCTCTATCGAAATTTTCACTAATCAAAGTTGCTCACATGTCAAAGTGGAATTCAAGCACCATTGAGGGATCTACACTATTTTAGAATAGTGATTACCTGAATATGATTATCATGCTTTGGAAAATTGAATATTGAGCTATTCGATCATGTGAAAGCCTAAACAAATCCAATTTAGGAGGATATCTATTTTTTGTTGTTTGAGTTCATCTTATTTTGAATTCACATACATTGCATGACATTGGCCATAATTTCTCAAAATTGTTGGCAAAATATAATGTGGGTGAGATGGCTGCCAAAGAATTTGACATACTCGCTCTTGATGGTACCAATTTCCCTGCTTGGGCGATGGATATCAATGTGAATTTATCGCAACATAGACTATACATATGTATAGATGAACCTGTTGATGGAGCCACAGCTCCATCCAATATGTCCAATTTCTCCACCTTATATGTAATAAGGAATCACACCCATCAGGATGTGAAAATGGAGTACAAGTTGGAGAAAGACTCACGAATTTTGTGATGTCTCTGAAAAGCGCTATGAAAAGCATAATGCTATTGTCCTCCCAGAGGCAACACATGAGTAGAACAATCTACACCTACAAGGTTTAAAAACTGTAGACAAGTTCAACCATGATGTTCATAACATATGCTGAATGCTTGGGTTTTGTCAGAAGGAACCTGATGATGTGGATATCAGAAGACTTTGTCTACAATACCCCATCTGAAAGGATTATCACTCAATACCGGGAGAGGAATTTTATATCCTATTATTCTTGCATTTGGACATTGAAACAAGCAGAAAAGAACCATAAATTCACTTTGTGGAACTCTAAACATTGCCCTCCAGGCATTGTATTTCTGTTTGAAGTACATGCAAATGCGATGAAAATATGGACTTGAGCTGAAAATTCCTCATGCAAAGACAAGCGCAAGAGATACCGCAAGCCATGTGGGAACTTCCAAAAGGGGATGGTCATCTCTAAGCCAAAATATGATGGTAGCAACAAACCTGGCAGCTACAAGTGTGTGGTTGCCACATCATATAGCTAAGAAATGCATGACCCTAAGCATCTGGTTGAGCTATACATGGAGTCTGTATCTCGTACACAAAACACACCCAGAAGTTTGAAGCACACTTCACCTCTCTCATGAGCTGGAGATTGTCGCTATGGACCCCATCTCTCAGAAGCGGGACGGAGCAACATCTAGACTCTACCAAATGAAGAGCAGGGACTTCTGGACATTGAATACATATATTTAGCATTTTAAATTTTGCAAAAGTGGTTTCTTGTATTAAAGACATGATGTTGCTATTCTGTTATCATTTACAATGATGGAAAATCTAATGGTGAGGAAATTTGTTTGGTTGATCACATTTAACCATCAACACAAGTATAGGAGATCAAGCTCTCCCTATGGGTATTTCAATATTATAATCTCGTTTATACACTCATGTATCCGAATTATATAAATACCCTGATGAGTTTTCATAATATTTTGGTATGGTTCCCATATCAAAATCCATTACTTAGAGTAATGATGTGAATCAGCACTTGAGACATGGATATGAAAACTGAACTTGTTGCAATTTTTTTCTTATCATGTGAGAATGTATTATATACATCAATCTCATACTCTAATGTTGCATGCAAAATAATTTTTCTCTCTTGATAGAATCAAGATTTGGCATGAGTACCTAGTCATTCTACTTAGGATGATGAGAAAATTATTATTAATTCTATTGATCACAATAGATTTCCCAAAATCATCAGATTTGATACGCATCATATGCGCACCAAGGGAATTAATTTTAACGTCCTCTTACCTTAAAATTTTTATGCGAACCTTGCAATTTCTTGAACACATTCAAGCAGATGCATTTGGCTCTATTGAACCATTATGTGGATTAGCTAGGTGCTTTACCAAGCATATTGATGTGTACTATAGTCCCATGTGTGTCCCTTCGGGTGATATAAATTTTGCCAAACTAGTTGCTCAAATGATTCAATTTAGAGCAAATAGTCCTTGATGTGTGATTGCATCCATTCACATGGAATTGTTTGGCTTATGGAAACTATAATATTAAGTATCTTAGATCCATAATGGGCTACTTGCATCTCTAGTAAAGAGAATTCAATTGTTTTGTGTGATCGAAATAGAAATTGCAAATTGCCAACATCAGTTGGTGGAATGCGGATGTACACATCGCATTCATTTTAAATTCATCAAACTTCAAATACAGCTCCCTCCGTTGCAGTAAGTACTTGGATATTTTTGACATCAGTCAAATATTTCCCATCTATATATTGGTTATGCCAAGCACACCAATATCACCACCTCAGCATACATTCATGGGTATTGGGGATCTTTGAGGTATCATTATCCGTTTATTATTGGATACCTCGGATCGCTCACATGGGATTTATTGATAACCCATATGCTGTTCAATTTGAGGATGGTCCCAGGCATTAGGGGGAGATTCAAACCACAAATAGAATGCCAGGAATCATGTGTGATGCCATATATTGACACCTTCCTCATGATTATCCATGTACTTAAAGAATCTGGACTATCAAGCTCGGAATCTTGTATTTGCAATCTATTGCAAATAATCTTCCAAATGCATTTACACGCTAAAAGGTGTTATTTGGTTTCCATACTCATTGTACCAGAAAGAGTGGAGGTACTTTTGAAAAACCACTTGTCGGTGCCTGATTTGGTCGCACTGGCACAAACAAGTGATTGTGGTGCTAATCCACTCGTTGCCCTGATGGGGGGTGAAGAGACGGGGGGTTTTATCCTGGTTCCGGCCACGGGGCCGTACGTCCAGCAGTGGTGCGGTGCACTGGTTTACGTGTTGCTCGTAGTAGGGGGTTACAAGCAAGGTGGGAGAAGGAGATGAGCTCCTAAGTCCCTGAGTCTAGCTTTCGCTGGCTAAGTATCGTGTGTGTGTCTGGCTATGTATGAACCTGCTGTCCCTTTTCCCCTTTGCATGGGCTTCCCTTCCCCTTTTATAGACCAAGGGGGGAGGGTGCGAGTACATGTGTTCGTGGTGTTGACGTTGCTAAGTACACTGTTCTGTCCATGCCGCGCACTATGCGAGCGGGAATCGCGCCTTCCGACTCCGGCTGACGACATGGCAGTGGCTGACGTGATGTCCTTCCTTCTTGTGACGGCTCACGGCGTCGAGGGTGTCAACTTGCGTACGGCATCCAGATCGAGTCTCTGTAGCCTCCTTCGAGGGTCGCCTTCGAGGATGGTGGCGTGCCCGAGGCGAGCAAAGTCAAAGGAGTGGTTGGAACAGTGCTGCTGCCAGGTTAGGTCTGGCCGTGTAGCATGACGCTCAGAAGTCCACTGTTGTGAGTGGATTTGACCGGTGTCCTCTCCGGGGCGTGGGTGGTGGCGTGGAGCAGTGATCCCCTGCTTTTTGACTGCAGAGGAGCGTCATCATGACTTGGATTGATGGGTCGCAGAGCCTTGGGCGTCATTCCCAGTGTGGCAAGCTCGAGCCTGGACCGTAAGCTCGTGCCTGCCGAACCTCGAACGAGACGGAAATCACCCGCTCGAGGGTGAACGTCTCCCTCGAGGTCGCTGAGCCTCGATCGTCACGGACATCCCTGCTCGAGGGTGGTCGTCCACCTCGAGCGGGACGGGTGCCGAGGAGTTGTTGCGATGGTGGGCCTTTGATGGGCTGTAGAACCAGGCCAATGTCGTTGTGGGCCTTGTCGCCAAGTAGTTTTAGGCCTAAGGTAGGGTACCCCTTTTACAGGTACCCGACAGTAGCCCCCGAGCCTCCGCGGGAGTGAGGTTCAATCCTGCGGAGGCTAGTGCTCGTCGAGGCTTTCGAGACCTTTGTCCCTTCGCGGGTTCTGGGAATCCGTGGGGGCGCGCTAGCGCACCCGCGGGTGTAGCCCCCGAGGCCTTGGGAGAGTGGTTGACACTCTCTCAAGGTCTCAACTTGATGTGAAGAGCATTCGTTGCTTCCTCAGGTGTGGGTTCGTCCACTACGCCTGAGGTCCTCAAATCTAGCCTTGTTTGGCGTGGTAGGGGAGATTTCGAGCTTTCTTCGTACCTGATGCTCCTCGTTCGAGGGGACCGAGGAGGAGGCGACCCATGCTTCCCTCGATGGGATCGAGCCATGGATGCCTGGTTGAGCTGGTAACGGGTGGTTCGAGCGGACGTCCCTGCCCCGTTCGATGAGGGTAGGCTCGTGGTCATAGGACACGCCCGTAAAAGCTTTTCGCAAAAGTATGCTAGATGGGACTCGACCTCATTCGATAGAGGTCGAGGGCTCGATGCTCCCCCTCGAGGGGTCCCTCAATCTAGGCACTTTGCCTAGCCTCGAACATAACCGATTATTTTCCTCGAACATTTGAGCTTCGAGGCCCACTTTCGAGGGTACCATCGATTATCCCTGACTCAGTTGATCTGGGGCCCTTGTCGAAACCCTTCGAAGGTCCAAGGTTCGAACCCCTGATCAGTAGAACGATGACTTCCTCTCTTCGAGGGGGAAGCCTTGAGCGTTCATTCCACGGGTTCCGCTCCGCGCGGGGTAACGAGGCTTTCGAGACCTCTGTCCCTCTAAGGGGCTTCCTCGAGCCTTCGAGCTTCGAGGCTTTTCCTTCGAGGGTGGGCGCCTTCAATGCGCCCTTCCTTGTTCTACGCGGGTCATGATGACCACCAAGGAAGATTTCGTGGTTTCGTGGGAGAAGTGGGCGCGCCTTTTCAGGCGAGGCGTGCGGGCGCAGTTCGACACGACCGCACGTCTGCCGTGCCAGACTCCTCGAATATTACGGCGTGATTAAAGCAGTTAGCGCGGTTTGACGCGGCCCGTGCCGTTACGTCTCCCGGGGCGGGCCTGACTGTCAGCCTAGGGGGCTGTCGTGTCACGGCCGGCGTCCTACCGCGCCTTGCTCCGCGGGGGAGTACAAATAGCACGGCAGTGCTCCTGCCAAGGGTACGCCTCCCTTAGCCTTCTAATCTTCGCCTTGAGACCTTTGCCTTCTAGCCATTTGCGTCATCTTCTTCCTTCGCCTAAGCTCCCACCTGCCGCCATGGTCCGACTCGTCGACCCCGCGCCGTGGAAACCATCGACGGCCACCAAGACTTGCCTAGAGGGGCTTGTGGAGGTCGGAGTGTTGCCGCCAAACGTCGACGGCGAACCCCCGGTTTGGATCTCGCCGGGGGCCGCTGTGGAGCCCGCCCCGCCGGCGGGCTACGTCGTCAGCCTCGTTCGCCTTCATGAGCGGGGCTTCGGCGTTCTGGCGGGAAGATTCTTGCGAGCGTTGTGCTTCCACTACAAGGTGGAGCTGCACAATTTCTCGCCCAACGCGATCTCGCAGGCGGCGGTATTCATCGCCGTCTGCGAGGGTTACCTGGGCATCGAAGCCCACTGGGACCTTTGGCCCCACCTCATCTTCGGCGAGCTCTTCTTAGAGTTCGTCTCCAAGGGGGTCCGTCGCCCTGCTCGCGCTGGTGGCCTCGTGCTCCAAGTCCGGAGGAACCGCAAGGAGCTTTATATCCCTTGTTCCATGGTTTCCAACAACCAAGATTGGGACAAGGGGTGGTTCTACCTCCGCAACGACGGGGGGCGTCTGCCGCCCTACACCGGCAAGTTGCTGATGGAGAAGCAGGACCGCTGGGCCTACGGGGTGTCGCCGCCGGAGCAGAAGGACAAGCTCGCTCCGTTGATCGAGGCGCTCCAGCGCCTTTCGAGGCACGGCCTCACCGCCGGTGGGGTCATCGCCAACTTCCATCGGCGGCGGGTGCTTCCCCTTATGCAGAGGAGGCTCCCGTTGTTTGGGATGACTCCTGGCGCCGACGTCACTGGCACAGCGATGGCGGCGGAGCCGTTGCCCGACGCCATCGCCGTTCAGCGGGCGCGGCGTGGCGTCGACCGGCTGGCGGACAACCTGTGGGCGGTGCCCATGCGGCCCGAGGATGGCCACCTGAGCTTCGTAAGCGACCTTTCGTCCCTCGTATTTTCTTTATGTTTCGATTTCGCATGTGCTTTACCTCGCGACTGGTGTTTCGCAGGGGCTGTCCCGCGGCCATACTTCCAAGCCCCCTGTCCCCGAGGACAGGGCCGTCAACCGTACCCTCGCCGAGAAGGCAAAAGAGGACAAGGATCGGAAGGAGGCGCGGCGGAAGCGAAAGGATCGGAAGAAGAGGAAGCACTTGGCGGAGAATCACGAGCGGGAGAGGCAGCGGCTCTCACCGCTCCCGACGCCGGAGACTTCCCCTGATCCCGATGGTGAGGGATCCGAGGAAGACGGTGGGGCGAGGAGTCCATCTCCTCTCGAGCTTCCCGTCTCCTCGCGGGCTTCCCCCGGTGGGGCCGCCCTGGCTGCAGCGTCTGGGGGCGGCAGCGGAGAGATCATCGACCTTGAAGCTCCGCCGTCGACCGTGGTGCCTGCTTTTGGGAGCCCGTCGGGGGTAGCGGCGGCTGCTCTCGAGGAACCCCAAGATCGGGGCGAGGCACCCGAGCGGCTGGGCGCAGTCGAGGAGGCCCCAGCCCGGGGGGGCAGGAATAGAGGCCCCCCAAATAGAGTCTGTCGTCTCTACGGGGGGCGAGGAGGCTTCGAGGGTGACTCCTCAAAGGGAGGCCGACGTCTCCACGGGAGGCGAGGTCTCGAGGGTGGCTCCCGTCTCAGCTTCGAGGCCGAAGCGGAAGCTCCCCATCGTACGGTAAGTTTTCTTCGTTGCTCACTTGTCGTCGATACTTCATTTTTGTTTCTGACTGAGCTTTTTTCGTGTCGCAGTCGGTCTGGTGGGCGGAGCGTGCCTTCCCTTGCGCCGACCAAGGCCCTCAAGGTCGGGCCAAGCTCGTCGCCTCACCCGTCCTCGCAGCTCCTGGGCCCGGCGAATGAGGTCGTGCAGGACTTCGTCACCTTCTTCGACGCTCAGGCGGGGCTGCAGGTCGAGCGGCGGCCATGCGAGGACGCGCCCCGGGTCCTCGAGGAGCCAAGGCCGCCTCAACTCCTCGAGGCCGTTGCCCCGCGCCGAGGCTGCCCGGTCCGAGGATGCCACCCCCGCGCCTGGGGAAGCTCTTCGCGTCGAGGAACCATCTGCGTCGCCCGTGGAGGCGGACGCCGCGGTGGCCCCCCCACATGAGGGGGGAGAGGGACGAACCCTTGGCAGTGGGTTTCCCCATCTGTCGGAGCTGGCCGAGGCTCTGGGGTGGGAGCCTCCGTGACGCAGGGGCGCGAGAGCGGCGGGGCCGCGCCATCGACTCTCATCGTGCCTCCGCCGGGGCAAGCGTCGGCCGAACCCAGCGGGACGCCTGCCCGTGTCAACGAACGTGGATCCGCTGTGATGTGGCAATCCCGCAGCGAGCTTCCCGAGCAGTTCGCTCGTGAAGCCGTAGCGGAGGAGCGCCTGTGGGACGTTCAATCGGCGCACGGTCAGGACGTTCTCAGGGCGTTGCGAGACGTTCTCCGTCTTCATGATGAGGCCGGGCAGATCCACCAGGTGCGTTTCGGTGCAGCCGGTGTTTTGTCGTAATTGTTCTTCAAAAGAGGCTTAGCTCGTCTTTCGCAGGAACTCTGCAAGCAGGCGTTCGCAAAAAACAACCAAATTGCGGTGCTGTTGTTGGAGCTCCGCCGCTTGTCGGGGGCGGTGGAAACTCGAGACCACCAGCTGGCCGATCTCCGAAACGCTCAAGACCGGGTCGCCGCTGAGTGTCGGGAAAAGGGCGAAGTCATCACCTGTCTAGACGACACGATCGGCACCCTGCGCGGGCAGCTCGCGAACAGCAGCACCTGGCTGGACAACGAGCGGGCCGCGCGCAGTGCGGCGGAGTTGGCGCTTGGGAAGGAGCGGCGTCTCCTGGTGGAGGCTCGAGACCAGCTCGAGCTAGAGCAAGCGGCTCGGGCTACGGCGGAGCGGCAGGCTCGAGAGGGGGAGAAAGCCATCGAGGCTGCCCAGGGTCAAGTCGAGGGTAACCCGATTTGGCTCGGGTTTCGATCTTTTTTGCTTTGTTACTCTTTCATTCCTGACAGCCTTGTTGGTGCAGCGTTGAAGCAGGCGCTCCAGGCCGAGACGGAGTCGAAGGAGGCCGTGCTGGTGGCACACTCGGCGACCCAGCGTGAGCTTGATGAGCTGGTACAGGCTGCTTCGGCGGCCTGCAACGAAATTGCTGGCGCCGACGTGCAGTCCGGCAGCTCCCTCGCCAGTCGCCTTCGAGCGCTTGGGGGGCACTTCACCTCGCGTGTGAAAGAAGCCCTTCTGCTCGGGGTTCGGAAGGCGCTTGGAGTGGTCACGACCCACTACCAGGCGGACCTCTCGAAGCTCGCCGCCGGGTACGTCGTCGCCGACAATCTTAACGACAAGGAGGCAGTGGCGGCGATGGAGGAAGCCGATGCTGCCGCTGACGGGACGGCGCGAGTGCTTGCTGGCCACTTCGAGGGTGTCCTCTTTCCTGGCGAGGATGGCGACGGCTGGGACGACCTTGGCGGCGGGGGCAATCCCTGAAAGTCTCGGGCCATCGAGCCCGAGTGTAAAAAGTAGTTTAGAGATTCGGACTTTTTTATGTAAGATTTATTCGCTTATATTTTATTAAACATCGTTTATTTCGCTTTAAACGGGATGTTATTTTTATGCGGTATCTTCGCGACACGCATTATGTCCGATGCATGTGCTTCGAGAGGAAAACGTCACTAGGATCGATCGTACGTGAATGACTTAGGCGGAGGGAAGTGAAGTGTTGCCGTAGCCTCGAGGCGTAGGCGAACACTCGGCTCAGGCGACCCTGCCCTTCTCCGTTTCACGCCTAGTGTGTTTCCTTCGAGGGTTTGCAAAGGAGTTTTTTGAAAAAAGTGACGATTATTTCGGGGGTCCTTCCCCGTTTAGCCCCCGAGGGAGGGATGGGTCTACCGAGGGTAGAGCCAATCCTCCCTTGAAGCGTGCATGGAACAAAAGCTCGTTTTATTCATTTCCAAACTGTGGGGGTTAAAAGTCAACACTTTGAATCAAAAGATTTGTACAAATCTAGAGTATGTACAAAGTTTCGAGGGCCACGAGCCACTCTAGGGATAGAAACGACGTAGCTGTTGGATGTTTCAGGCGTTCGTGAGGATCTGCCCGTCCTCGTCAGCTAGCTTGTATGTCCCGGGCTTGAGGACTTCGGCGACGATGTATGGCCCCTCCCATGGGGGTGAAAGCTTGTGCCGTCCTCGGTTGTCCTGTCGAAGCCTTAACACGAGGTCTCCTTTGCAGAGATCTCGATGCCGGACCCTTCGAGCCTGTTGTCGACGTAGGCTTTGCCGGTATCTTGCTGAGTGGAGTAGGGCCACGTCTCGAGCTTCGTCGACCTGGTCGAGCGAGTCCTCTCGAGCCTGGCAGTTTCGCTGTTCCTGGTATGCTCGGAGCCTAGGGGACCCATATTCCAGATCCGTGGGGAGGATGGCCTCTGCCCCATAGACGAGGAAGTATGGGAAGAACCCTGTTGCTCTGCTTGGGGTCGTTCTCAGACTCCAGATCACCGATGGTAGTTCTTGTACCCACTTGTGCCCAAACTTCTTCAGCTTGTTGTGAATTCTAGGCTTTAGGCCTTGTAGAATTATGCCATTGGCACGTTCTACCTGACCGTTCGTTTGTGGGTGGGCCACCGCCGACCAATCCACTCGGATGTGGAAATCGTCGCAGAATATTAAGAACTTCTTTCCCGTAAATTGGGTGCCGTTGTCGGTGATGATGGAGTTGGGAACCCCAAACCGATGTATTATGTCGGTGAAGAAAAGCACCGCCTGCTCAGACTTGATTCTGTTGATGGGTCGAGCTTCGATCCATTTGGAGAATTTGTCGACCGCCACTAATAGGTGCGTGAAGCCCCCGGGCGCTTTTGCCATTGGTCCGACGAGGTCGAGGCCCCATACGGCAAAAGGCCACGTGATGGGGATAGTTTGCAGCGCCTGGGTAGGAAGGTGTGTCTTGCGTGCGTAGAACTGGCACCCTTCGCAGGTTCGTACCACCTTCGTGGCGTCCGCCACGACAGTGGGCCAGTAGAAGCCTTGTCGAAAGGCGTTGCCTACGAGCGTGCGTGGGGCGGCGTGATGTCCGCACACGCTCGCATGGATATCGAGGATTAGCTCTTTTCCCTCGGGTATCGGGATGCAGCGTTGCAAGACCCCCGAGGTTCCCGTCGGTATAGTTTCCCCTCGACGATGAGGAACCGTTTAGCTTTCCTCGCAACGCGCCTTGCCTCCGTTCGATCGTTAGGCAAAACGCCTCGATCGAGCCAGTCGAGGTACGGGCTCCGCCAGTGTCGAGGTGCTGGGGCCTCGTCAATTTCCATCGCCTCTGCCTCGTCTTCTTCTTCCGAGTAAGCCTCGTACCCCATGGGCTCGTCCTCATCCACTAAGAGCTCCGCGCTCGTGGGGTCGAGGGCGGCCGCTCGAGCGTCGGGTGCGGTCGAGGCTCGGGCCGAGGTGGCGACGGTAATCGAGGGTCCGTCGATGTCCTTGGCGAACACGTTCGGGGGAACGGTGGCTCGTCCTGACGCGATCTTTGCCAATTCATCGGCCTCCTCATTATATCTTCGTGCGATATGGTGGAGCTCGAGGCCGTCGAACTTTTCTTCGAGGTTACGTACCGCCTGGCAGTATGCCGCCATCTTTTCGTCGTGGCAGCTGGATTCCTTCATCACCTGATCAACGACCAGTTGCGAGTCGCCGCGGATGTCGAGGCGCTTAATGCCGAGCTCGAGCGCGATTTTCAAGCCGGCAAGGAGCGCTTCATACTCCGCCATGTTGTTGGACGCAGGGAAGTTGAGTCGCATGACGTATCGAAGGTGCTCCCCGCGGGGTGAAATGAAAAGCAGGCCGACACCAGCGCCGGTCTTCATCACCGACCCGTCGAAGTACATTTCCCAGCAGTCGAGGCTGGACTTCGAGGGGGGGAGCTGGGTGTCGGTCCATTCGGCTTCGAAGTCCGCCAAGGTCTGAGACTTGATGGCTTTCCTTGGCGCATAAGCGAGGGTCTCCCCCATCAGCTCCGTTGACCATTTCGAGATTCGTCCAGAGACCTCACGGTTCTGGATGATTTCGCCTAGTGGGAAGGATGACACGACGGTCACCGGGTGAGCCTCGAAGTAATGTCACAGTTTACGTCGAGCCAACACGATGGCGTAGATCAGCTTCTGGATATGGGGATACCTCGTCTTGGTCTCGGTCAGGACCTCGCTGATGTAGTACACCGGTCGCTGGACCGGCAGAGAGTGTCCTTCCTCGGTTCTTTCCACCACTATAACCACGCTGACGACTTGAGTGGTCGCTGCGACATAGAGGAGGAGAGGTTCGCTCTCTTTCGGTGAGGTAAGGATCGGCGTGTTCGTTAACGCTGTTTTGAGTCGACCGAGAGCTTCTTGGGCCTCCCCGGTCCAGGCGAAGTGCTCTGATTTCCTCAAAAGTCGATACAGAGGTAGCCCCTTCTCCCCGAGACGAGAGATGAAGCGGCTTAGGGACGCCAGGCATCCCATCACCCTCTGTACACCCTTTAGGTCGCGGATCGGTTCCATCTGCTGGATGGCCGTGACCTTTTCGGGGTTGGGCTTGATGCCTCGTTCGGAGACAATAAAGCCCAAGAGCATACCTCGAGGCACTCCGAAGACGCACTTCTCAGGGTTGAGTCTTACTCCGTGCGCACTGAGGCAGCTAAACACGACCTCGAGGTCGCGCACCAGGTCGTCCGCCTTCCTGGTTTTTACGATGATATCATCGACATATGCTTCTACGATACAACCTATATGATCCCCGAAGACGTGGAGCATACAGCGTTGGTACGTGGCCCCGGCGTTTCGAAGGCCGAAGGGCATCGTAACGTAGCAGTACATGCTAAAAGGGGGTGATAAAGGAAGTCGCGAGTTGGTCGGACTCCTTCATCTTGATCTGATGGTAGCCGGAGTACGCATCAAGGAAACATAAGAGTTCACATCCCGCGCGGAGTCTACAATTTGATCTATACGTGGCAAAGGAAATGGGACTTTCGGGCATGCTTTATTCAAGCTGGTGTAATCTGCACACATTCTCCACTTTCCATTTTTCTTCTTCACTAGTACAGGATTAGCTAGCCACTCGGGATAAAACACTTCCTTGATGAATCCGGCCTCCAGAAGCTTGCGTACCTCTTCACCGATCGCCCGCCGTTTTACTTCGTCGAAACGGCGGAGGCGCTGCTTGACCGGCTTGGAGTGGGGGCGGATATCAAGAGAGTGCTCGGCGACCTCCCTCGGAATGCATGGCATGTCGGAGGGGCTCCACGCAAAGATGTCAATGTGGGCGCGGAGACAGTCGACGAGCACTACTTCCTATTTGTCACTGAGGGAAGAGCTGATCCTCAACACCCTGCCGTCGTGGCTGTCGGGGTTGAGGGGGACAGTCTTGGTGTCCTCAGCGGGTGCGAAGCTCCCTGGTTGCCGTTCGTTGGCGTCAGGAGGCGCGTTGACGATCGCCTCCAGATCAGCTACGAGGGTCTCATTGAGGGCGAGAGCCTCCGCGAGCTCAATGCTCTCGACGTCGCACTCGTAGGCATGTTCGACCGTCGGGCCGACCGTGATGATTCTGTGAGGCCCTGGCATCTTCAGCTTGAGGTAGGTATAGTTGGGGATGGCCATGAACTTGGCGTAGCACGGCCTCCCCAAGATAGCGTGGTAGGCTCCTTTGAAGCCCACTACCTCGAAGGTGAGCACTTCCTTGCGGAAGTTTGCCGGGATTCCGAAGCAGACGGGCAGGTCGATCTGCCCGAGAGTTTGGACGCGTTTTCTGGGCGCGATTCCATGGAAGGAGGACTTGTTGGGCCGCAACTCACTGGTGCTGATTCCCATAAGCTCCAAGGTTGGAGCATACATGATGTTGAGGCTGCTGCCGCCGTCCATGAGCACCTTGGAGAAGCGCGTGTTGCCGATGACGGGGTCGACGACGAGGGGATACTGTCCGGGGTTCGGGATATGGTCGGGATGGTCTTCGCGACCGAACGAGATGGTCTCTGAAAACCAGTCGAGGTATGACGGGGTCGCTGGCCGGGCCAGCAGGACCTCCATGCGTTCCCTCCTCCACTGTCGAGGTTTTAGGTTGGCCGCGGGGCCTCCCGTGATGAAGAACACATGTTCCACCTTGGGGTATCTGTCGTCGTCCTTGCTGCCACCCTCCTTGGGCTGACCGCCATCTTTTCGAGGGATGCGGTTCTAAAACTTCCGCAACATCTCACACTGCTTGAGGGTGTGAGCGACTGCGGTCTTATGATACGGGCACGGCTTCTTGAGGAGGTCGTCGAAAACGCCCCCACCACGCGGGGGACCTCGAGGTCCCTTGTGGTTAGGGTCGACCGCGAGGGCCTCATCTTCGACGTCGCCCGCTCCGCGGGGTGCCCGGAGCTTCTTTCCCTTCTTGTCGTGCTTCCGCTTCTTCGAGGGACCCTTTGTCTTGTCGTCCTCCGCAGACGCCTCCTCGGGACGCTTTCCCTTCTTGTCATTAAAAATGGCGTTGGCCGCCTCCTCCCCTGAGGCATACTTCGAGGCCACCTCGAATAGCCGATTTGCGTCGGGGGGGTGGGCTCCTCCCCAACTTGCACACCAGGCTATAGCATGTGGTGCTCTCGAGGAAGGAGTGGATGATCTGATGGTCGGTGATGTTGGGAAGCTTGGTACAGCGCTTGGAGAAGCGCCGGATGAAGTCCCTCAAGGATTCGCCGGGTTTTTGCTTGCACCCTCGAAGGTCCCACGTGTTCCCGGGGCGCACGTAGGTGCCCTGGAAATTCCCCACGAAGGTCTCGACCAGGTCGTCCCAGTCGCGGATCCAGTTGGGGGGCAGATGCCGAGCCATGTCCGCGCAGAATCTGCCAGGTGGAGTGGCAGATTGCGGATGATCATGGCGTCATCCGTAGCGCCGCCGAGCTGGCATGCTAGGCGGTAGTCGTTCAACCATACCCTGGGGTCCGTTTCCCCAGAGTATTTGGTGATGGTAGTAGGCTATCGGAAGCGGGGGGAATCGGGGCGGTGCGGATGTTGTGACTAAACACCCGCGTTCCCGCTGGCTCCGGGGCCGCATCCCGGTTCCACCCAACGTTGGTGCGCCCACGTTGGTTGGTCCGGGCTCCCTCTCGTTGCCTTATTTGGTTCAGCGTTTTGCGGGCGTCGCCATCGTCGATCGCGCCTCGGGTGTCCTGGAGGCGTGATCTCACGGGCATCCTCGCGGGAAGTGTTCCTGCTTCGGGTGCACGTGGTCCGCTAACGTGGCGTCGCGCCATGACCCGGTGGGAGTCGCCCCGGGACTGTGCTCGTGCCCTGCCGTTAGGCCGGGGTGAGCGTACCGATGACTCCCCTCCTCGTTCGCCCTTCGAGGCTGATGAACGTCGAAGGCGGGAGGCTGACCTTTCGGCCTGCTGTCGGGGCGGCGTTCTCGACCAACTTTTGGGCCTCGAGATGCAGCTTCCGCCCCTCGGGGGTAGCTGCTTCCGGCATGGCTCGGAGCAGCGCGGCCGCCGCGATGAGCTTTTGGCTCGTTCTGGGAGCGAGGTCATCATCTTTGCTTTCGGCAAGGATGCGAGCATGAGCCACTCGCCCCGCGCGCCGTGCGTCCGTGCTGTGTTCGTGGCCTTGTTTGGGCGGCTCGTGGTCAGAGCGCGCCGGTGGTGAGACGTCACCATTTCCCAAGTCGTGGGGGCGAGCAACCCGTGGGAGGTGGTGCGGATGCCGCTCGTCCTCAGAAGGAGAGTAGTCCGATGGGTCCGGTGGCTGCGCGCCTACCGGATCTATGCCATTGTTGCCTCCCTGGTCGTCATCCTCGCCATCGTCGTCCGACGTCGATCCCTCGCTGACCCGCCCGTCGCTGATGACGAAACACTCCCTGGTTGGATCATACTCATCATCGGAATAGCCGAAGCAATAATCCGCCGTTGTTTGGAAGGCCAGAAAGGCCTCTGGGTCGCAGAGACCCGAGTAGTCTCAACCAGGGTGATCACGCTCGAAAGCGTATCCATCTTCTGGTTCCGTGCGGGAATCGTCGGGCGTCGGAGCGGCGAGGTCGAACTCCGAGACTGGATGGCAGCCTGGCTGGCCATCGTACGCACTCATGGCAGTGCGGACGAACGAGGCGTACGCGACCGTAGGGCCGCGTAGCCCGTAGGGATAGGGACGTGCCGTCATAGCACGTGGTGCAGACATGGGTCGCGGGAGGAAGGGTGCAGCCCTCTCCTGTGACCCTGACCGCGGGATCTCCCCTTCCCTCGCAGGAGGGGGGATGCTGACGTCGGCGGCGCGCCTTGCAGCGCGCGCTCGTCGTACACGAGGTCCGGGACGACTCCGTCGTCGCGGTGCTGCTGGTGGCGGATGAGGAGGCTCCAGTTGGTCGCTTGGTTCCTCCTGGAGGATGCGCATGTGGTAATCATCGCCACATGTCTGGAACCGTAAGCTCCCGAACCAGATCTCCTGCCCTACTAGGAGCAGATTGCTCTCGCCCAGCGGGGGCCGTCCTTGGCCGAAGTTCGCCATCGGGAACGAGGGTTGCGCAGCGCTGGTCCCCTACCTGGCGCGCCAGCTGTCGGTGCCTGATTTGGTCGCACCGGCACAGACAAGTGATTGCGGTGCTAATCCACTCGTTGCCCTGATGGTGGGAGAAGAGACGGGGGTTTTATCCTGGTTCCGGCCACGGGGCCGTACGTCCAGCAGTGGTGCGGTGCACCGGTTTACGTGTTGCTCGTAGTAGGGGGTTACAAGCAAGGTGGGAGAAGGATATGAGCTCCTAAGTCCCTGAGTCTAGCTTTCGCTAGCGAAGTGTTGTGAGTGAGTGGCTATGTATGAACCTGCTGTGTTCTCCTCGTTTGCATGGGCTTTCCTTCCCCTTTTATAGACCAATGGGGCAGGGTGCGAGTACATGTGTTCGTGGTGTTGACGTTGCTAAATACACTGTTCTGTCCATGCCGCGCACTGTGCGAGCGGGAATCGCGCCTTCCAACTCCGGCTGACGACATGGCAGTGACTGACGTGATGCACTTCCTTCTTGTGACGGCTCACGGCGTCGAGGGTGGCAACTTGCGTATGGCGTCCAGATCGAGTCTCTGTAGCCTCCTTCGAGGGTCGCCTTCGAGGATGGCGGTGCGCCCGAGGCGAGCGAAGTCAAAGGAGTGGTTGGCACAGTGCTGCTGCCAAGGTTAGGTCTGGCCGTGCAGCATGGCGCTCAGAAGTCCACTGTTGCGAGTGGATTTGACCGGTGTCTTCTCCGGAGCGTGGGTGGTGGCGTGGAGCAGTGACCCCCTGCTTTTTGACTGTAGAGGAGCGTCATCATGATTCGAATTGATGGGTCGCAGAGCCTTGGGCGTCATTCCCGGTGAGGCTGACTCGAGCTCGGACTACAGGCTCGAGCCTGCCAAACCTCGAACGAGACGGAAATCACCCGCTCGAGGGTGAACGTCTCCCTCGAGGTCGCCGGGCCTCGATCGTCACGGACATCCCTACTCGAGGGTGGTCGTCCACCTCGAGCGGGACGGGTGCGAGGAGTTTTCGCGATGGTAGGCCTTTGCTGGGCTGTAGAGCCAGGCCAATGTCGTTGTGGGCCTTCTCGGCAAGTAGTTTTAGGCCTAAGTTAGGGTACCCCTTTTACAGGTACCCGACACATACTATTCCTGTTTTTTCCCACAGGGTTTTTCGAAGGAATTAAAGAACATGTTGATCTCAAGAAGGACTTGATCAAAAGGGGGAGTGTTACAAAAGGACTTGATTTGCTCTCGTCAATGCAGCCATAATTGGGTTTATGGCCATGGTAACAGCCATGCTTAAGAACCCTTATGGCTGCCATTAGAGGGGGGAATTCATGGATTACACTAATGTCTATTGTAACTTCTCTATTGTAATCTCCCTATAAATAGGGACCATGAGATCAATAAGAGATTGCTGAATTCACTATTCTCTTTGTCTCTCTCTGTTCATACAATTATATTCACAATAGTTTTACTTTACAGAGTGGACAGGGACACCCTGGTGAGGAGCATTATCGTCACCTCTGAAGTCTTAACTATATGCATATGCTAAAATCATGTTATGCATTCTCAGGAAAAAAAGGAGAAAATATACGTAGCTCGGCTGATAAGGTTCCCGTGGTGGATTATGCCCACCCGGGTGAGTCCTTGACCCTAGCACGGGTGCTCGTATTTTTTTCTAGATTTATTCTAAGATTCTTCGATTGCATAGTGTTTCGTAAAAAAAAGAAAAACCATGTTAAACTAAGTGCTCATCACTTCTAGCGGGGGACACAATAAGTCTGCAGCAATTTTCTCTTATCAAAATGTCTTAACTATATGCATATGCTAAAATCATGTTATGCATTCTCAGGAAAAAAAGAGAAAATATACGTAGCTCGGCTGATAAGGTTCCTGTGGTGGATTATGCCCATCCGGGTGAGTCCTTGACCCTAGCATGGGTGCTCGTATTTTTCTAGATTTATTCTAAGATTCTTCGATTGTATAGTGTTTCGTAAAAAAAAAGAAAAACCATGTTAAACTAAGTGCTCATCACTTCTAGTGGGGGACACAATAAGTCTGCAGCAATTTTCTCTTATCAAAATGTCTCTGTCATGATGAACTTGTAGCTAGCGATGTCTCTGTCATGATGAACTTGTAGCTAGCGACGCATTCAATCTTGAATTATTATTGTCAAATCGATCATCGCAAGCAGACCCAGCCTTATCATTTATGATGACTAGACCAGACTAATTTATTTCGTACTCACTCCTCCGCCCAAAAAAAAAAGGTAGTTTGGGAACCACAGCAAACGTGGTTCCCAAACTACTCTTTTTCGAGGGACGGAGAGAGTATTGTTAGGTTGATTTATTTATTTTTGATTGGACAGTTGGTTTGAAGTTCGGAACATAAATATAATGAAGCATCATGCTGATTTTGAAAAAATTCATTCACAATATAATAATATATATATAATCTCACACAAGATATTGAAGGTGTGTCCTTATCGTGATTACTCCATGGAAGGTTTTACCGGCAACTCTAATGATGATTTATTATACATGTTAGATTTGGATGATTACAAGGCCAAACCAATGGCTCAAAAAGCGCAAATTTTATTAATCTCACGAATCACAACCAATCACTTTACACTTCAGCACAACCACCACCAAAAGAAAAAAAAAATGCCCAACAGCTGTATACCGGTGCCATTCCCAGCCAAACCGAAACCCATGCAAAACCATGTCGCGTAGCCAGATCAAGAAAGGCGCCCAACCAAATCCATTCGTTTCGCAACCAACCAATCAATCAATCCGCCGTCGCGACAGTGACGGCGCCGAACGACCGCGAGCAAGTGTAGACAGAGCAGAACGCCTGGAGCGTGGTGAGCAGCAGCATCAAGACGGCGGCGAGGAACGTGAGCACCTGCCACGAGCCGAACACGTACTTGCGCATGAACCGCTTCGTCTTCACGCGCCACCTCGAGTTGTAGTACCGGTTCACTTCCTCGACGGCCCTGTCCACGAACGCCACCTTGGTGAGCCGCACCGACCTCGACATCCCGTTCCACAGCTTGGCGACCTCGCCGTCGCTCTTCATCCTGTTCAGCACCACCCCTCGCCGCCGCAGCGCCGCCACGTCGTCGTCGGCGTCGATGATCCCGTTCATCAGCTCCGTGTACCTCGCCAGCACCAGTGGGCCCGACGCCGCCGACGCCTCGTAGGCGACGAGGTTCCGGAGCACCACCTCCGTGTTGGAGTCGAGGGTCACCATGGGGAGGTGGAACGTCGCCGTCTTCGCGTCGAAGGCGATGGTCGATAGGTCGCCGGAGGTTGGGGAGAAGTTGACGCCGGCGTTGATCAGCTCGGAGACCGAGGGGATCATGATCTCCTCGATCAGTGGAGGACGTGTCAGGTAGTACGATCCCGTGCCGTTCGTGTCACGGCGGTGGTGGGGGCTCTCGTCGGCGCCGGAGCCGGACATGAAGAAGAATGCCTCGACGGGCTGCTTCATCGCCGAGATCCCCGACAAGATGGTGAGCATCTTCCATGGTGCTTTGACGAGGAACGCGATCGGTTTGGTCACGTAGCGCATCCGGCCTCCCGACGCCATGGATCCCACGGTGACGAGCAGCTGCTTGACGTATTCCCAGCCACCGGCGGCCGGTTTCTGTTCATCTTCCTCCTCTCCGGCGCCGGCGTCCACCAGCTGCTCCTCGATGTCGTATCCCTCGTCGTGATGGTTGCCATGGACGACGTCGTCGTGGTCGTCCTCGGCAGCCGGTTTGGGCACGAGCAAGTAGTAGAGCACCTCGAGGAGGTGCGCGTGCTTGCCGACGTCGATCGCCGCCGGGAAGGTCTCCATCATCTTGAATGGGCAGAGCTCCTTCATGAGCCCGGTGACCATCCTCGCGAGAAGCTCGCCCGCGTCGTCGGTGGACACGCACTGCGGCTCGAGGATCCTGCGGAGAAGAAACAGCGGGACCTGGTTCTCGAGCATGAACATGTCACGGAGGATAAGGTTGTGCGCCGACTTCCTCCCGGCGAAGTCGACGAGGTGTTGCATCCTCGACGACACCCTCCTCAGCGCCGCCGCCTTTCCTCCACAGTCGCCGGAGACGACGCCGGCGACCTTGCCGTCGTTGGCGACCACGGCGTAGATCTGCAAGAACTCGAGGAGGAACGCGCCGTCGACGAGCATCATCCACGCCAGCGTCTCGCCATTGAAGTCGAGGTAGCGGTGGTAGTGGGCACGAACACGTCGCTCGAGGCGCTTGAACGTGTCGACGAGGCCGTCGAGCTTGAGCCCCGGCGGGGAGAGGAGGCGCCTCTGCGCGCGGCGCGCCGCGGCGAGCTTGTAGCGCTCCATCTCGTAGAACTCGGGGCGCCAATGGTGGTAGGGGCCCAGCGCGATGAGCTGGGGCGTGTAGGCCTCTGGCTTGTGCACCTGAAGTGGCTTGGGCACGTTGAAGACCGACACGGGGATGCCGGTGTCGTCGTCGTCGCTGCCGGGAGCGTCGTCGGCTAGGGATTGCCGGATTCGGACCACCCATCGGACCTCGTCGAACGCCAGTGGCGGCGACCCGGGCTGGTTGCCAGCGACGGTGCCTTGCTGACCGTTGGTCGCCATTTCTAGTCCTTTGCCCTGTCTGCACGTATGTACGTGCTACAACTCACGATGGCACTGACACGCTCGCTGATCAGGAGAGATGAAGAAGAAACTAGCTGCTGGTTGTTGATTGCTTTGGCAATTGGATAACCTTACTCCTGTGGCAATGGCAAAATATATACTACTGTGCCGCAATGATTTTTGGGAATTTTATGGTTACTCAATGTCGTCAAAAGAAATGAAGGAATAAAGCTTAATGTTGGTGGTATGACGCTTTTGGTTTGAAAAATGTGGAGGTTTCATTTTTCACACGCATGTCTCGTTGGACGCCAATTGCGCTCCTTTCAATTTCCACACGTTCCCCTCCTGCAAATTTGTCGATGTGGTATGCCTTTCGAACCACCCACTCGAGCATGCTGCTATGCTAGCACTATAAACACGTTTTATTAGTCTGCAAAAAGGAGGTTGTCATATGCTAGTTCGTAGTGCTCGTGAAAACTTGATAAATTTGAATTGATATGATCAGCCTCATGTTTGCCAATTTTCTAAAAAAGGCAAGCACTTGGAGTGACAAGACCGAACAGGGAGGGACAGTGATCAAATGGCAGATTTAAGTGATCGGATCAGGCCCATCGACAGCACAGTAGGAATGGCAAAAATGCCATACCCAGACTGGAAAGAACACTGCTCACAGGTCGTTTTGGGTGTCCAAGAATAGTCCCTCTGCCACTAGACTGTTGTTTCCTTCATCTTTTCGCCAGGAGTGATGATGAGTGATCTGCAAAACAGTCAGAGAGAGGTCGCATATAAATTATGGTGAAACATGAGCGGGGCCTCACCGGCCAACCGATCTCCTGTTAATGTATGTTCAAGTGGGTTCCAAAAAATCGGCGGCCTTTTTTGCGTTTTGGTGAGTAATTAAGTCGGGATGATGGTGTGCCGTGGTGTACAGCTTGGGGGTATTGATTCGCGTCGAAGGCTTCGTTTTAAACAGGTGGATCACGATTGTGTTTATCAAGTGGAACTGCAAAATTTTTGCTAGTAAATCTGTTGTTACTCCTGATTTGTAAAGAATATTTAATTTATCTACCTGGAACGTTTTATCTCACTGCTAGATCATTTTACTCCGTAGGCTAAACCTGCAAAATTTCATGGATTTTCCATTATTTATTCTATTTATTTGGTTTTGGTTTTTAGTTGTAGAAATTGGCATAGGGCCTTTTGGTGTTTAGGGGTGTGAAATAGAATTATGCAGATTGGCGATTTCCTAGAATCACCCACGTTCGGTGCTGGAAATATCACTGTTGCTTTATTTATAGCTATCCAATAGCCGTCTCGATAATCACACGACACGACACGGCAACTATATACATACTTCTTTTTTATTTTAATATATACACAGTAGCATCATCGTACATATACACAGATCGAATAGAGTCGATCGAGAACCAACACCCTGTATACACAAGACCGCTATTTACATTTTATAGACATGCCGGTCAACCTGGGTGCAAAGCAAATTTCTACCTCAGCCCAGGCCAGGGCAGCCAAATGTCTTCTCGCTGCTGTAGCACATATAGAGGAAGCCGTCCTTGTCCTTGTACGAGTCATATACACTCCCCATCAGGCTAGCTGTGGATAAAAATTCACTATCAAGTCACGTTTTATATTCCGAAAAAACAAGCTATCAATTCAAGCAAAACAAATGCCTTTCTACTTTCAAGAAACTTTTAGCTTGGACAATTGGCTGCTTTAAAGTCCAGAACCTAGCGCTTTTTACAGTGTTGCTTGATTATAACACAGTACAACAGGCCGCGGCAACTGATGAACAAAATGCCTAAGGCTTCACCAGGGATCAGAGTAACCATAAATTTTATATGACCAATGGCAACCTCACCTGTTTGGGGTAAAGTGTTGTTTACAAACACAAATAGCGCCGTTCCTGGAGCTAGGTGTAACCTGGACCGCAGTATGAAGATGAACTGCCCAACCGGCATGTCACAGGGAACAAGGTACCTGCACCACAAATAAACTTGCATAATTTGTATCTTCAAAATGGATGATCGATGAGATTACACATCAATCATGGGGCAGCATGGAATCAATGACAATCAAAGACATGAGCCATCTGTAGCAATGTAATAGGCACAAAAGAGTAGCAACTTACTTCCTCTTCTCCATTTGTGGTAAATTACTCCTTGAATACCTTTCAACGATGACCTGCAAAATACAAGCTAACAATTCAGGTGTTCCACGTTCATCAAGGGGAATGCAGATAAAATGTAGGCATTATTTTGTCCAGTTTCGGTAGAAATATCGGTTCAGAGTGCGTAGTTTAGGCTAGAATTTGCAGTGTTTCAACACCCTCATGCGGACATGCATGAATGTAAGAACCCTTGAGCATCAGAAAATTGATTCGCAGGAGCATGGTGGGCATAACTGAAAAGAAAAGGAACTCATCCAATCCAGGCAGCACAAACCAAATAAGATAACCCCAGACCCAAGCATGAGAAATCCTAGTATTCTTTTTAGAGTTCCGAAAGGAAGAAACTGTATGAAGCAAAAAAAAGAAAAAAAAAGAATCATGTCCGTATCCATATACATGATGACATATTGATATCTGGCTTGATTCATCGATGCTTGTGCAGCCATGACTGACATCACTCAATTTATGTGGCAGATTAGTGGTTGCAGCCTTTCAAAGATTTTGTACATTCAAGGATTTATCCACTAAGAAGGGCGGCCCTGGTGCAGCGGTAGTGCCTTACCGTCTGTAACCGGAAGGTCCAGGGTTCGAGCCCCAGCCTCTGCAGTTTGTGCAGGTAAGGCTGTGCGCATACATCCCTTCCCCAGACCCCGCGCAGTGCGGGAGCCTACGGCACTGGGTACGCCCTTTAAGGATTTATCCACTAAGAAGTACCAACTACCAAGTGGCTAACTGAACAAAAATAGGACAAGTAGATGATAGATTATCACAAGCTTCACCTGTGTCCTTGTTCTTCCTGTCCCTGAGATCAGGAGAGTTATTATTTTGGTGGACGGTCATGGATCAATGCAATTCCTAAGCTCGTATTTTACAGGGTTCCTTTTTATCTTACCAAAACAGATTTTCCAGGGGTGTAAATATCAGATACATTTAAGAGGTGCTCTTGCGCATAAAAGAATATTGATAGCGCAATCATAGGTGTAAAATTTTACAATGCTCCCAAACAGAGCCTAATCGGCTGTCTAGTGATGTGAACACGAAGAAGAGAAGGGTCAGGTCCTACTGTCCTAGGGTTTGAGCTGGACGAGGAAAAAAAAGGGAACAGAGAGGCTTCAGTGCTTCACATACCGGGATCCTGTCAGCGTAGTTGGCCATCATGGCGGCGGATTCCTGGAGCCTCTCATCTGCACCCCCGACCCCCAAACATGCATCAGGAATTCATTCAACTGAGTGAAATTCAGAGGTAGACGTGTACTGGGGTACTGACCGAAGGTGAATTCCTTCTTGAAGGATTTCATGGCGGATCAGATCGTCGATTCCTTCCTTCTCTTCCTTCGATGAAATCTGCTCTCCCCAAATCGGCCAGCTGCCTGCCGCTGCGTGAGCCGTGCCGTGAGGGAGGACGGAGGAGTAGAGAAGAGGACAGAGGAGGAAGAGTCCAAGACGGAGGGCGAAGAAGTGGTACCCGGGCTGGGCTGCCTTTGTTCGGGATAACTATAGGAGAAGCCCAGCCCAGCCCAATTGAGATCATGGGGGCCCAACCTAAACTATACCTACCAGCAACTGCGGCCCATCGAGAACTAGTTGGCTCTTGGCTGTCGTCGCGTCGCCTCCTGCCTCTCCTCCTCCTCGCCCTCCTCCCCATTCTCCCCTGAACCCTCGCCGCCGCCGCCGCCGCCGCCGCCGCAGCAGCGAGAGGGAGCAGGGAAGATGGCCGGCGCCCTCGACATGTCCCTCGACGACCTCATCTCGAAGAACAAGAAAAGCAACCCACGCCCCACCGGCCGAGGCCCTATCCCCGGAGGCGGAGGCCCCGCGCCCGGTCCGGCGCGCCGCCGCTTCAACGCCCGCGCCGCCGCAGCCCCGTACCACCGCGGCACCGCTTCCCCCTTCCAGGTGAGGAGCCTCCCGTCCTCCCGAAATCGAGATTACTAGCAACACCCCTCCTCCTGCCGCCGCCCCTAACCGAATCGTCGCAGGTGCAGGCGCGGCGGCCCATGGGTTATTCCGGGTACGGAGCCGTCCAGCCCCTTCCGCGGATGGCGGCTGCCCTTGACGAGCCCACCAAGCTCCACATCTCCAACCTCGACTATGGCGTCTCCAACGACGACATCAAGGTCTCTTTCTCCTGCCCTAAACCTAGTGGCTACATCTACATCTGAATATCTGATTCATCGATTGAGCGCCTAGTGTTGCTTATTACGGAAGCGTTACGAACGAGATTCTCCATCTTATCTTTATTTTTCGCTGCTGCACCACTCTGCCACCCTAACACTGTTGATTCTCCTCTGCTCAGGACCTATTTTCTGATGTTGGTGATATCAAGCGGTATTCCATCAACTATGACAGGAGTGGAAGATCAAAGGTTACTTCTAATGCCCATGCTCTTCATCTCTATCCTTTTTTTTTATTTCCTTGATTCAAGTGTTCATTATTGTGCCTCGACTTTGACAGGGAACAGCGGAGGTTATCTTCTCAAGAAGGTCTGATGCTATAGCTGCCGTTAAGAGGTACAACAATGTGCAGCTTGATGGCAAACCTATGAAGATTGAGATCATTGGGGCAAATATTGAGGCGACACCACCTGCCACCTTCGCCTTCAATCCACCAGCCGGAAACTTCAAGGTTCCTTTCAAAAGGTTAGTAGCATCATTCTTGACCATTATGCCTGTCTTGATGACATAACAATAGCAGAGCATTGCATTCCAAAAATGCAGAACTTCTTTCCAGTCATTAGCCCATCTCTACAAATAGGAAGTAGCCATTCATGCATGTTAGAATTCCAATTCTGGCATGGTTTCTACAGTTTGTCAAGTGTACTGGTACTACAAGCACAGCAGGGATAATGTTACCTTTGTGTACTCGTATTAAACCCCCTTGGGAACACGATAAACAGATATATTTTCTGTCATGTGGGGAGTAAATGCACGCTAGGCAGAAGTATATATCTGATCCACTCGTTTCTCATTCAAGTTTATTGTATATATGATCCACTTGTTTCTCATATCAAGCTTTTCTTGACATATTAGAATCACCTGGAAATCAGAGCTCATCAATATTGCCTTGACATGATACTTATGTAGTTTGTGTCAAATCTGTCAAAAACGGGATGAAAGTGTGGATGAAACACAGGATGTAGGTTGCAAATTCTAAGATCGTGTTGTCATGTGAATGAACAATTTCAAATATGCTTTAATGCTTTATTACACCATAGTTTTCCTTTTCTCAAGATCTGGAATATGAAATCTATACTTAAACTTTGCAGTGGACCCAGAAGAGGTGGTGCTGCTGGAGGATGGCCTCGGGGTAGAGGTGGATTTGGCGGGCGTGGACGAGGGCTTGGGGGCCGTGGACGAGGGAGAGGAGGGCGTGGCAGTGAGCAAGTTTCTGCTGAAGACCTGGATGCGGACTTGGACAAGTACCACGCAGCAGCAATGGAAACCAGCTAAATGATTCTGGCATGGTGGCAGTGATTCAACACGGGCAGTAGGTCTTCCTCTGTCTCCTTTTGTAGGAATGTCGATGCAGACATGAGACATGTAATTGGATCATGGGCAGAGAGCGCTTAAGGTTAAGCTGGAAGAAGCTACTTATTTTTTTACTCAGCATGTAGGGTGTGGTTATTTGTGACATGAGGTGTTGCCGGTGGCCAAATGGAAACACAAACTCTTGTTCCATTGTATTTTGTCAGCTTCTTAATTATAGTCTAGTAGAGAAGCTTGTAGAAGGGATAGAATAGAGATGAGATGTTCTTAAGATTTTATTACATTTGCAGTAGCAGGTCGTAACTTATGTGCTAGTCTGGTCACTATTCAGTTTTGGTGTGGCACTAGCTTATCTGAAGCATGTCTGCATGTCCATGGTCTATCTTCATCCAGGATTTGTGGTTATCTGTGTTTTGTTGCCTGGTGAGTTTAGGTTTTAAGGAAGGGACATGCTACATCAGATTAGACGCATGTATTACTTTTTTTTATTTTAAATGCGAAGCATTTCTGTAGAAGAATGCATGCGCATGAATCTATCAGCAAGTGAGGCTGGGTTTGCATATGTATTCCTTGATTATCCGATGGAGCCCAGGAGGAGCCCAGGAGGCACAACGTCTCACATGTATTCCTTGATTATCCGATGGAGCCCAGGAGGCACAACGTCTCACGTTCTCTCTTGTACGCTTGCTGCCGCGGATTTGTGAGTTGTGATGATGGAGCTGTCGACGCTGCTGCCGTCTAGACATTCTTGTTAACATTGGCATTGCCGCATTGGCGACCAAGAAGCTGCTGTTCCTCGGAGCTGATAGAAGGGGAAAAAGAACACCAATGAGCAAGCTGCTTCCATAGTTTGCATTATTACCTTGCCCACCATAATTTACAGGTAAATGAGATGACATGGTGTGCCATTGTCGTTCCATCAGCATCGTGGAGTCGATTATGACAGTGTGGAAAGAAATGTAGCAAGAGGTGCCAATGTCACAGTGCAGAATTGTAGCAAGAGATGCCACGATTATTGGGTCCGCCCAAAACCCCCGGATAAAAAGCTTCGTCGCGAGGGGCTCCGTTCATATGGCCACTGACCAACGGCGGAATGCACAACGATCTGCGATTTCGTTCGGCACAACATCACGTGGAACCCAAACTGGTGGCACACGATCACGCATGAAACCATAGACCCATGCCGCATCGACTGGCTCCGCCAGCAGAGGGTGACGTCGCTCGCACCCTCGGACGCAGTCACGCAGCACGCGAGGCCCCTCGGTGTCGACCTGGCGCTCGGCATGGGGCCCGCATGACGCCAGCTGGAACGCTTTGCCCAGCTGCCACGGGCCTGGCCCCCCGGAGGCGGCCCCACCAGTCAGCGAGATGCGCCGCGCCTCCACCGACCTGATATCGCCTCGAAAAGTTGAAATGCCCCGCCTCCTGGCGCCCAATCCCAAAACGTAACCGCCTTCCCCCGCAACGAGCACCTGCTCGGCTCTCCCCTTCCCCTCCCCAACTCCGGCCGCTCCAAGCAGCCCCCCGAGAGAAACCCCCACGCGGCGCGCGGGGGCGATGGCGATTTCGGAGGCGATGAACGGCCTCTTCGTCGACGGGCTCTACCTGCGGCTGCGCAGCCGCGTGCACGGCACGTACCTCCACGCCGAGCGGGACGGGGTGGGGCTCTCCCTGCTCCCGCGCGGCGCCGTCGGGTACCCCGCCGAGGCCGCGGTGTGGCGGGTGCACCGGTTCCTGCGCGACGGCGTCAACTACGTCCTCATCCACGGCGCCGCCTACGGCCGCTACCTCGCGCTCTCCGACGAGCCCGCCACGCCCGGGTGCGTCGGGATGCGCGCCGTCCAGCGCGGCTTCGACGACCCGGTGCTCGACGCCGTCATGTGGAAGCCCGCCGCGGTGCCAGACGCCCCCGCCGGCCACGTCCTCATGCGCCACCTCCTCAACGGCACGCTCCGCGCCAACGGCAGGTTCCGCGTCTGGAACAACGGCGTCAGCATCGACATGTACTTCGGCAACCGGAGCACCATGAGGCAATGGATCGTCGAGGTCGTCCCTCCCAGGCCGCAAGGGTATGTACCAGTGCTTCCGGCCCCATCTGAGGTGAGTTCGCCGTTCCCTTGCTACCTACCTTCTAGACACTCGAGCGTTGATTTGGGCGGGCTCGAGCGTTGGTTTGGGCAAGCTCGAGCGTTGATTTGAGCGGAACGGGGCGATTCGTGTTCGTGGAACCAGTCGATTCCGTGATCGGGTTATTGTTTGCTGGGAACACCAATCGGCAATCAGTCATTCAGTCTTGGATGTTTCTATCTTGCATTTGTTTCTATCTTGCATTGGATTCAGTCAGCTGCTGAATCTGATTGCGTTTGTTCTTACGCAAGTCTGCACCTACGAAGGCGTTAATTGCTTGTTAATTCTTCCTGATTGGTTCGTGGTGATCGAATGTTTGTCCTATTTGTGCTGAATCCCGTAGTTGCTTGTTCGTGATCGGATTTTTGTTCCTCTGCGATATCTGGTTCGCATTAGGTAGCAGTTATTGTTCACAACGATCCTGTTCTCCTACCCATTCCGTATCAGTTATCCATAAGTTATTGTCCATGTAGAATGTAGATTATGGATGATTTCTGAAACTTTATCTGTCATTCGTTATCTGAATCGAGTAAGATTTGTTGAAAGCATTATGTTCTTAGGTGATGTGCCATCTGCAACGCCACCAGTAGAATTTGATGGATGTTGGAAAATTTGTGCCTATTTGTCCTGATTAACACATCATCGAGATCAAATTCTTGGCATATGTTTGCTGAAGCCTGCGACCTGTAGTTCCTGGCTCTTGATCGAATTATTTGCTCATCTGCTTTTTTTTTGTTCGCTTTAAGGGCTGCAGTTGTTGATCACATTGATCCTGTTCGCCTATCCGTTTCCTGTCAGTTATCCATAAATCATTCCCTATTGTAGAGTATGGTTGCTTTATGAAACTCTGTCTGTCATTTGTTATCTGCGTCGAGTAAGATTTGTTGAAAGCACTAGATTTTTAGTAGGTGATATAGTCTGTCATCTGCAACGCCAACAGTAGAATTATATGCATGCTTGCGAAACCTGTGCTATTTGTCCTCGTCGTTGGTCTTGAAGTTATTTCTTGCCAAATCACAATGAGGACTGGTTATCTTGATCTGAACATTTCGTTCTCATTACAATGTTTATTCAGACTTGTTTGTTCATTCGGTCACCACTCACCAGAGTTGTCTAGATGTTTGATTTTCCTAACATAAGTGTTCCGTTGCAACAGACACCACGACGCCACACTTTTCTGTTCTGGAGGCCCCGTGCGCCCGGGGTGGCTCCGCGGCGGATAATCCGGTACCTGCTTCCGGAACAGCCGTTGAACTTCGGCCCAGGCTATAAAGTGCCCTCATTCGCTTTCTACAGCCCCTCCGTGTACAACCTGAGGACCCAGATGGGGATCCGTGTGCATGAGGGGGAGATTGGGGTCACCATAATGTGCGTACAGGCCGGCTTGTATGGGCGGCTGACCCCTCTGATCACCGACCTGCCTCACACCGACGAGCCCTTGCACATCGTCGTCTACATAGCCGGGACACCAGGTGAGAACTTTGCAGTTTTCTTAGTGGTCTGTGCAGCACTTGTTATATGCTTGTCACTGTTTCAGCAGTAGGATTCAGTAGTTCTTAGATTCATTTTTTCCAGTTTGCTTAGTGGTTCTGTTCCCATCGGTAGAACTGCTTGTAGCTCAAAGTAACTCTGCTTGTAGCTCTGCAGTCTTGAATTCGGTATGGAAATAGATCAGTAAAGTATATGGATACTAAGTAGATCATAATACCATACTGATGACAACAGAAAATTTCACTTTCATAACATGTACATAGCTGATATGTTCAGACTACAGAGTACTTCCGCATTTTTTAATTAAAAAATCATTTGCTGTATGTAGTATCCTCTTATTGGGTTTATTCTCGTCATGCGCGCAGATGTGTGCTTAACAAAATTGTTTACTTTCTTTGGTTTTGATTTATCTGAAACATGCTTTAGAATTTAGATTAAGTAAATGCAGCTGAAGGGAAACCATCTTAGCGTCACAGATCTAGTATTATCCTTTGGAAGATCCTAAATTTGGTCTGAGCCCAGAAATTGTTGGGTTTTAATTTCTTTCCATGATCCTTAGTTAAGAAATTCAGTTGTCCCAAAACTTCCAATAGTCTGTTTTCACTACAGAAAGCTCAGTTGTTCCACTTGTTAGCCAATAATGTTGATCTTGTAACTGATTGTTTGCTCTTTTTCGTTGTTCAAATAAGCTAACTCATTTTTGTACTTGTTCCCTTGCGAGTGCAGCTGCTCAGGCGATAGTGTACCCAAATGTTGATGCAGATGCAGAAGGACCGTAGAGGAATACGGGAGCAGAACTTCTGACGACAGCATCACAAAAAAACAGAAGTCTTAATACCTCCAGATACAATGGCTTGAGAATCAGCTTGTCTTCTTTGTTCAGATGGCTTTAGAAAACTCAGCAACTTTACTGTCTCTATTAGTTACAAGCAACTTTACTGTCTCTGTTAGTTAGGCTCGATGCGATCCACTGACCCGGATGGGTTTGATTTGGCCTTTCAGTTTCAGAACTTACATACTGGTGGGTGAAAGCATTATGTGGAGTTAATGGTGAATGGTTTTGCAAAGTAACATTGGTTGTAGTTACCATATTCAACTCTCTCGGGTGATAACAGGAATGGATGCTGCTGGTTTTGCCTGTAACTTGCTTATGATAGAATGAGACATCAAAAACTAGAGTCCATATTTGTTGGTTCTTTCAGTTCAAATTTAGATGCAATTTCTGTGTTGCGACTCTCTGCACAGAAGTTCATTCTCTGTTTCTGTTCGTTTGTCCTTTCTGTTGTCGGATTTCTGTCAGTAAGCTGTTGCTATGTTCAGTCTCTGGTTCTGTTTCCAAGTTTGTTGCTGCCTTTATTTTTGTAAGCAAAAGATAAAGAACTTATGCGTGGTACTCGCATCAACTAGGATTACCACTGTCCAAATCACATAGGCTACCACATTTGACTGCACATATCAACCTGTACCGAATTTCAGCAGACAACTTAGGATTCATCTCAAAAACTGAAGACGGCGTCAGAAAAAAACAGTTGCATTCCTGTTCCTTCCTGGCCTTCAATTCTGGGACGGGTTCCAGTATAAAGACAAGATTCTAGTCTAGTTACAGATGCAACGATGTCCGAGTCGGCTGCAAGACATAAGACGGCGATCACGCGTTGTCTTCGTAGCCACCAGCGTCGCCGCAACACCCACGTTGGCGCGCCGGCACGCGTGGGACCAGGCACACCGAAGACGTCGGCGACTCGGCCGGAGCACAGTGAGCGAGCAGTTTTCGCAGACGCCGCACGACGCGCTCGAGGTCCATGCTGCAATATCCACGCTGCCGTGGTGGCTGCAGAACGGGCAGGCAAGCTAGGGCGGCGTGGTGCCATGGTCCGCTGACATGGAGTTTCCGTCGGGCACGCCGTGCGTCCGTTCCACTGCTGCAAACTTTTTTTTTTTTTGGAGACAGTTCCACCGCCGCAAACTGCGTGTCCGATCCTGCTCTTGGGCCCCACGTGCCAATGGGCTGGTGGGTAACAAACGAGATGGGTCTGTCTGTATGGGCCTTGACTTCACTGTCGCGGGGGAGGTTAAAAAATATCTGTATCCCCCGTTGCCACCGACGATCGTCATGGCCTCAGCAGCACCACAGGTGGAATCAAGATGCAGAGTTTCTGTTTATGCCAATTGTTCGGTTCACTGTTCACCGAACACACTCAACTTGTTTACGCCAACATCACATGAATATGCCTATTACATATTGCACCTCCATGAGTCACTACGAATTTGTTTAGTTGGTGAAGATGGAAGGAAATTTCCTGTAGCAAAAGTTTGTCAGAGGAATAACGGTTTTCAATGGAACGAAAAAAATAGCTTGGCCTGTATAATTTGCACAGCAATATCGGTCATAACGCATCTCACCGGCGATTGCTGGTGCCAGAAATCGAGCATCCACGAAAAAACTAGGTCATGATCCATTATCTAAGGGGCATCTTATGGAAAGAGGGGGTGGTACTGCATGGTTAAAAAAAAAACGACGACAGTAATATCGTCGTGGAAATGCCTAAGAACCCCCCTATCGATCCTCTTGAAGTCTGAGTAAAGCATGTCATGTTTCCGCGCTGCTTCATGGAGGGCTGCTTTAATGAGTCGTCTTGCACTTCCCTCCTGAGTAAAACAACATAAGCATGCCAGTCAACTAGTACAACATGTAAGAACAGGCCAAGCGGAAACTCACAACATGTCGATGTTTCTGAACAATGTCAACGGCCTCCTGGTTACTCAAGTGTTCCCACAGACCATCTGAGGCAAATATGACGAAACGGTCACTTGGTTCAAGATTATGAGATGAGATGGATGGCCTGGCACTCAATATAGGTTTGCTGAAGGGTGTACGAACTCTGAACTTTGATTTGAGAGGTTCCCTGTTATATTGCGGGTCTTTCAAGTATGCGTCACCTATTGATCTCGTCACCTGCATCATCACCGTGTAAGCACTGAATATATATGCAATTCAAGTACCTGTGACACAAAACTAAACAGCATTAAGATAAGACCGACCTGTATGAGGCCTTTCACTCTCCAGATATTATGCTTGAGTACAACGATATCCGGATCATCAGGGTGCTCAGCAATGAGTTCCTTCCTGGCTTCCTCAAGGCTGGCACTGTGCTCCTGGGATAGCTGCACTGGGAAAACCTCCCCGTTGGGGCGGTAGACCTTACCAAGAACAGCCCGGGAGTCCCCAACGTTCGCGACTAAGAGAGTTCCCTGGTGCACAACGCCAACAAGGCAGCATGAGCCAACGGTGGCGAGTCTTGGCCTCGTCTCCCATTGGCGTGACACGAGCGTGATGAAGCCCTGCTCTGTGGCAAGGAATGCCTCCCTGATGGCATCGCCTGTCATGCCCTGGGGGCCAGATGTGGTCTCTAAACAGAACCAAACCTAATTAATCCATGTTGCAGCTATATATATACATATATATATATACATATATATATATAACGAATCCAATTAAACTTCAAGTCTCACCTCGGAGGTTGGAAAGGAGGTTGTCGCGTATGAAACGGGCTACCTCAGGGCCGCCGTGACCATCGAAGACACCGACAACAGTGCCAAGAGGCAGGCCTGACTCGACTAAGCACTGGTCCTCGAGCACAAAGTTGGCCTGCATGACAGAAATGGAGAGGTCTCCGTCTTGGCAGCGAGCAGGATCGTGCCACCAGAGGAGGCCATCCCGTCCTTCATGGCCACCAGAGTTGGCTTTCAAGGTGGGCTTGGGCTTTGACAACAGCCCACATAGAGCGGAACCTCTCGAGGACCCCACCAGTTTGTGGACGAGTGTCGATTGGCTTTTGGTCTTCCCCTAGGATCATCCCCGTACTTGTGCCGTCATCCCTGCGATCCACAATCAGGGCACCATCTTCGTCTTCAACACCTTCGCCTATTTTTTTCAAAAAGAAAAAAATTAGTGTCTTAGGCCTCCTCTAACAAGAGGCTATAAGTTGCCAACGTATCCTATAAGAACCAGCTTCGTGTGAGAACTATGAGAACTCTAATTTGGACCACATGATCTTGATCCAAGAGAAAGGTGAGAGGGGGAATTTGCAAAGGTACGATTTTACAAATCCAAGCAGACGGTAATTTTGCAAATCCCCCTCCCACCTCTCCCTACGTGCACCCCTTGGATCAAGATCATGTGGTCTAGATTGGAGTTCGTATAGTTCTCATAGAATACGCTGCCCTATAAGTTAGCTATTAAATTATTTAACCGTTGAACGATTTCAAAACTGTGCACTGGGTTGGCTCTTTATTAGCTCTTAGCTAGCTCATATCATTTTCTATTCACTTAACAGTGAAGAGCTTAATGTGACTAGCTGTAGATCTGCAGCTGGTCACATCAAACTCTTCACTTTTTATTGAATAGAAAATACTATGAGCTAGCTAAGAGCTAGCAAAAAGCCAACTCACTATTTTGTAGTGTTTTGACACTATTTAACGATTAAACCTTATAGCTTCCCATTGGATAAGGCCTTATCATCGCCAAGACGGCAACGATAATTAAGGTGCGTTTAGTTTTAGAGAAAAAGAAACTATAGACAAAAAAACACTGTAGGTCGTGCTGTAAAGCGTACTTGGTGAGTGGGAAAAATAAGATGAATAGAGAAAAGTTAGATGAATAGTGTTTTTTTAATCTTTGTGAACTATACGCACCCTCGTGTGAAAGTGAAACTCAACAAACATCATGCTGCTCAATAATGTTCCAAAATAAAATGCTTCTGAGTGAACTTCTTTTTTACTGCCGCAGTGTATAGATGTACAAATGGGCGGCCCGGCCCGGCTCGGCCCTACCTCCCACCGGGCCGGGCCGGGCTGGCCTGTGGGCTGAGGCGACGGCCCAAGCCCGGGCCTGCGGGCCATTTTTGGGCCGGGCCAGCCCGGAAAGCCCAGCCATAAATAATGGACCGGGCTGGCCATAGCCCGCGAATAGAAAAAAACCTAAGTTTCAGTGTTCAACGTTCTAAATTTATAGTTTCAAGATTTATTAATTTCTACTTCAACATCTTATTGTGCAGTTTCAACATTTTGAGTCTCAAATGTTGAACATGTTCAAATCTAATGTTGAGATATTTCATTCACGTTGTTGAGTTAGCACAATTAAAATGTTGAAGATGGATAGGAGCCCTAGATGGAGGAGACAACGGGCCCTGACCGGCCCGTTCTTTTCCAGCGGGCCGGGCTGGGTCGGTCTGCAGGCCGAGGTGACGGCCCAGGCCCGGCACCAGGTAACGGGCCGGGCTAGCCCGGGCCCGCAAAAGAACGGGCCGGGCCAGGCTTGGGCCGGGCCAAAAATCCGGGTTTCTGGGTGGGCCACCGGACTGCGGGCTTTTTGTACGTCTATACAACAGTGGCAAAGGAATGGTCGAAACGCAAAACAGTCACCATTCAATGCCGGTGTGAAACAAATTCCAACTACAGCGATTTATCAAGATTTTAATTAGCATTTTCCCTAAGGGAAACCTTTTATATTTCCTTGTATCATAGGTATCAACTTTTTTCTTTCAATACGCCATTTAGCTACCAGACAATATTTTAATCAAGATGTTTTACCTGAGTTTCTGTATTGGTTGGCTTGCGTGCTTTGTATGTTCTCGTTGTCCTGCACATAAAAAAAAATAGATCCAATCCTTATCTGGAAGAATTAGACAACACTGTGGTAAGTTACATTAATTCTATATATCTACTTTAAAATAGATTCGATATCAAAATTCATACAGTAACAACCAATTGACCTATTTATACTAAACACAATCCAGTGTTAATTCCCAAATATTACCAATGGGAAAATGATAGTCCTATTTGCTATTTATTAGGAACATGGCAATAAATTGCATAGGAGTTCCAGCAAAGACATTGGAGGACTAACTAAAAAGTCTTGTGCTACACTAATTAGATGATATAAGCAATGTTGATTTCCTTGGTCATTGTGTCAAGGTAAAATAGGACTATCGTCAAAAGAGAATGGAGGGACTAGTCTTCTAATTCTTATCAATAGTATAGATATATGAAAAGAGCATAATGGTGAAAAAAAGGTAAAAACCAGTATATGTTAAGTAGCAAAGGTTGAAACTAAAAAGGGTAATAGTGTATGAGTGGAAATCTTATTGAGGATAATGATAATCGATGGGAACATTGTGACAAAACCTGATCTGAGAGTAATATTTTTGCATTATCAATATTATTCAGTTCATCAACAATCTCTGCTATAGTAGGCCTTTTCACTCGGTCAGCCTCCACACATCTTAACGCTATTTCAATGCATGTCTTAATCTCATGTGATGTATGCAATGACATTGTGGCCTGAAGCCTTTTCGTCCAGTTTCCATGTACCTACAATTTTTTTAAAGCGAAAGATGAAAAATGCATAAAGGCGAGTAAATATAATAATATTTGTGAAAAGGATCTGGTGTTTATGATGTTGAGTGCTTTCTTACGAGATAAATAAACTCTTGGCAAGGCATATTTCCACATTTCAAGTAACCCTCGCGTCCTGCCATTACTTGTATGATTATAACCCCCAAGCTGAATACGTCAAATTTTGGTGTGATTTGATATCTGTTGATGTATTCCGGAGGCATGTATCCGCTGCATCATATCAAATACAATTATTTCTATAAAGAATAACAAAAGTGGTTGACAACTCCCCATGTAGAATCAACTTACGGCGTTCCTATGGCTCCTTTTGTGGTACAGGTTTGTGTTGAATCAAAGAGTCTTGACAGACCAAAATCTCCTATTTTCGGTACCATGTTCTTATCCAGCAGTATATTTGCAGGTTTTAAGTCTAGATGGTAAATAGGATCTTTGGATCCATTATGCAGATAATGTAAACCCTCACAAATTCCTTTTATAATTTTGTAACGGGTGTGCCAACCAAGTCCGCAAGATTCATCTGTAGAAATAAAGAAAAGAAGGTTAGAGAGCATTGTATTTTCATGAAAATTAGAAAGAGGAGTTTTAACATGGTTGGAAGGTACCAGACGGTACCGTATTATACTTTTTCTGATTAATGGTAGCCACTGTTTTCAGCTGAGTATTTATTTTTTTAAAAAAATAATATATTTAATTAGTACCCATCGGTACCTTTCTTTGGGTACCTCCTAGCACCACTCGGTACCACTTACCTTACCACCCATATATCTTTAGAAATCAATGGTTCTTATTTTTTTACAACCATTCTAAACTCCTTAAAAAGAATATTATCAAAGTTGAGCACAATCATATACCAGAAAGATGCTTGTCAAGGCTTCCACGCTGCAAATATTCAAAACAGAGAGCTCTTTCTTCCACTCCAGCGTGAACATATTGTCCTTTGTACTCCACAACTTTATGAGCTATTTCATAGCAGTAGCCAACTAAGCGGACAATATTTTGATGTTGGAGTCTCATAAGGTTAGTACACTCATTCGTAAATTGCTTGTCATCATCAAGTCCTAGATGATTATTATAAAACTTCTTCACAGCAATCTCTTCCCCATTATCGAGTACTCCCTGTTAAATCATATCTTATTTAGCATAGTATGGTACAGGGGTTTTTGCATATAGTTTATGATAGTACAATTTGAAATATGAGACCCAAGTAATAACCGTGCCTTGTAAACCACTCCATACCCGCCATAACCAATTATACGATCCTTGGAAAACTTATTTGTGATTTCTTCCAAAAAATGAAGTGTAAAGTCCCTTGGCATCACATTTGTATGATGTGGATCGTTCTCCATGATATTCTCGAACTCCTACAAGGCTGGGCGCCGCATCCCATCGATAATAACAAAGAAATAATTTCACACATAAGATAAGCTAAGACATGTCACAGACAATTTCAAGATTAATTCATATAAATCGTATTCAACTCTTCGGAAAATGCAAATACCCTAGGAGGAAAATTACAGAGAGATGGTCAAGCACTTTACTAGGATGGTTGCTGCCTTAATTTGAGGTACTCCATCTGAGGTGCAGGCTGAAGCACTCCATGGCCGTGTGGGTGGGGCTGCAGGTCTGCAGCTGTGACACTGAGCAGAAGCCCACGAAAAAGCCGACGATCGGAGGACGGTGAGGGTGTGAAGAATCTATTTTCTTGCTGATCAAATACAAGACCACTTCAGTAAAAACAAACAAACAAACAAACACAAAACTAGATCAGGGTCCTTACCAGAACTACCTAGGGTCAAACGGCACATTCGACGCCAGGAAGGTGCAGTCAGATGCCTCAATTGTCTATAGCTGCAAATTTACCGCACGGAATGGGGTCAGTGGCGGAGCCCATTGCCGGATCTGGGAGACAAGTATTTTAAAACACAATCCCATCAAGAAATGAAATAGATGAAAAAAACCAACCTCCTGATGCGCACAGGACACAAATTGAGGCAAATCGTAGGTGAGAGTTATGCATATGCATGCTCCAGGCAAATCGTAGGTGAGAGTCAACGCCGTGTTCTTAGCAGGGTTGTTGTTCTTGTTCACGCGCAAAACCCATTTTTAACAAACGAAGACGAAGACATCAACATTTGTCTTTTGACAAACGACGAAGACGGCAACAAATGCACGAACAAGCTTTGAGAATGGGTCAGAGAGACTCTCTCTGCTCGACACAAAACGCACAAGCTGCAGACGTATAGGATGTAGCCTGTAGGCCTGCACCATGTTCGCGGGCTTCGCCAAGGCCCATAACACATCCTGGACGTGCGTAAAAAAAAAAACAACAAATCTGCTACTGCTGAGTGCTGACGCAACATCTGGAGTTCTGAAGCACTATACATGATAATCCTACATGGATTGACACGGCCGGGCTGCATACAAATACAAATCCACGATCTACGTACCATCAGAAATGGAAACGAAACAAGCATTCCAGTCTCTCCGTATTTTCCACATATCATTTCGACGATCTTCTCCTCCTGCACGCGAAAACGACGTTCATCTGCCACCATGTGTGTCACGAATCTAGTTTTCAACACAACCCAGTGGGTCTGTGCAGATATTTTCTTCAACGTCTCATCCGATCCACGGGCCCAGATCGCTGTTCTTCCTTTCCAGTCTGGGACATGTTCAGTGTCGTTCCCTGAATCCCTGGCGGCCATCGCCCGGCATCATTGGCCTCTCGGATGTGGGATCACTCCGATGATGTACCAATTGATCGCTCGATCTTGCTCAATATTCCAGGAAGATGTAGCTAGCTGGATCTGCTCGATCGGAGATCGACATGATCGATTGGTTCTTCACTGAAGTATGCTCACTGTCTCTGTTCATGGCTCTTTGAGTTTTTGCGTAATACAGAAAGAGACAGGAAAGTGAAAGGACGAGCTGGTCCGCTCCTGCAGCTCTGATTGGCGCAAGAACAACGTGGTGATCATGATCGCCACGAACGAAAAAAGGGAGTCTGTAGGACATATCAAGAACTCAAGATGAAAGGACTAGGCTACCAACTTAACTTTAGCTGTTCTTTTCTTTCCTCCCAACTTGTTCTGAAGACCTCGAATCCTTCCTAGGAGTAGTTTCAGAGCAGTAGTTGCAACTAGTGAGCAGTAGTTCTGGGGACTCTAGTGAGCTGGATGGTCATTGGCTGCAACTACTGCTCTGAAATGGATAATGCATGAAGCAAGAGCACTGGTGGTGCAGACAACCGAGCTTCCGCTGCAAAATGCAGGGCCCATCCCGAAGTGAAGTCCCGTCACAGTCGCCGGTGGCGCTCAACCTTTCAGCTCAGGTGAACCAGACGTCGAGAGAACTGAAGCTGTCAAGCTGGATGGCACTGAAATGGAGCCGTGGATCGAGAGAAAATTTTGAGCTTAGCTGCCTGCTGCTACAGTTTTTTGGGGGAAAAAAAAGCAAACAAACGGAGGGAAAGGTAGGCCAAAAACCAGCCAAGTTTTACTTTGAAAATTTTCACTGATTAAAAATTTTGAATAAATTGTATCTGAAAAAATACCCATTTATCGGATAAACAAGTGGATTTCAGCCAAGATTTATAACCCTAGTTGGGCCAATGATCACCCTTTCCCGATAACTCTCGCCAGAGAAGCTCATCATGGGATACGGAGAAGAGCTGTGTAGCCCAATGATGAAAGCAACGAAGCGACACAAGGAGGAAGATCAGAAAAATCCCAGTGGATTTATTGTGTGCCATTGTAAATTATATACTCCTACGTTTATTAGTACAAGTTAGTAAGATTGGCAAGCAACAACTAACCACCATTTTTGGTTAGTTGGCCACTTGGAGTGAGCTTCCTTTGTCACAGGACCTTCAGAGGCAGCACATAGGAGCACATAGGAGAAACTAGCAGCCAGTAAGCCAGTAATGGCCGCTTCCGATCAACAAGCCGCCAATCGCCATGGGACGACACCGCCGGTGTTCGACGAAGTCCGGTGGGTGGTCCAGATCCGCCACTCCCTCCAAGACGACGCCGCCGCCGGCGACGGAGACGACGACGACACCGGCATCCCCGTGTCCGTCTTCAACGTCCCCAAGCAACTTCAGGTGCACAAACCGGAGGCCTACACGCCCCAGTTCATCGCGCTGGGCCCCTACCACCATTGGCGCCCGGAGCTCTACGAGATGGAGCGCTACAAGCTCGCCGCCGCTCGCCGCGCGCAGAAGCGCCTCCTCTCCCCGCCGGGGCTCAAGCTCGACGGCCTCGTCGACCAGTTCAAGCGCCTCGAGCGACGTGTCCGTGCCCACTACCACCGCTACCTCGACTTCAATGGCGAGACGCTGGCGTGGATGATGCTCGTCGACGGCGCGTTTCTCCTCGAGTTTCTCCAGATCTACGCCGTGGTAGTAGCCAACGACGGTGAGGTTGTCGTCTCCGGTGACGGCGGAGGCAAGGCGGCGGCGCTGAGGAGGGTGTCGTCGAGGATGCAGCACCTCGTTGACTTCACCGGGAGGAAGTCGGCTCACAACCTTATCCTCCGTGACATGCTCATGCTCGAGAACCAAGTCCCAATGTTTCTTCTTCGCAAGATCCTCGAGCCGCAGTGCTCGTCGGCCGATGACGCCGGCGAGCTTCTCGCGAGGATGGTCACCGGGCTCATGAAGGAGCTCTGCCCGTTCAAGATGATGGGAAGCTTCCCGGTGATCGACGTCGGCAAGCACGCGCACCTGCTCGAGGTGCTTTACTACATACTCGTGCCAAAGCCGGAGGATGATTCCACGGTGGAGGTCAACGGGAACGACGTCCACGACGACGGCGGCGGCTACGACATCGAGGAGCAGGCCGGCGATGGCGGTGGCGCCGAGGAGCGGCAGAAGCCAGCCGCTGGCTGCGAGTACATGAAGCAGCTGTTCCTCGCCGTGTGGGGTATCGTGTCGAGGCTCAACAGTACGGCCGGTGGGCCCATGCGGTACGTGACGAAGCCGATCGAGTTCGCAATCAAGGCGCCATGGAAGATGCTCGCCGTCGTGCCGGGAGTGGGGTCCTTCGTCTCCGGCGCCGACGGGAGCACCACCAACCCCCACGACCCGAGCTCCGCTGGGTACCTCCTGACCCGCCCACCGCTAATCGAGGAGATCATGATCCCCTCCGTCTCCGAGCTGGTCAACGCCGGAGTCAAGTTCTCCCCAACCGCCGGCGACCTCTCAACCATCGCCTTCGACGCCAAGACGGCGACCTTCCACCTCCCCATGGTGACCCTCGACTCCAACACGGAGGTGGTGCTCCGAAACCTCGTCGCCTACGAGGCGTCAGCGGCGTCGGGCCCACTTGTGCTGGCGAGGTACACGGAGCTGATGAACGGGATCATCGACGCCGACGACGACGTGGCGGCGCTGCGGCGGCGAGGGGTGGTGCTGAACAGGATGAAGAGCGACGGCGAGGTGGCCAAGCTGTGGAACGGGATGACGAGGTCGGTGCGGCTCACCAAGGTGGCGTTCATGGACAGGGCCATCGAGGAAGTGAACCGATACTACAACTCGAGGTGGCGCGTGAAGACGAAGCGGTTCATGCGCAAGTACGTGTTCAGCTCGTGGCAGGTGCTCACGTTCCTCGCCGCCATCTTGATGCTGCTGCTCACTACGCTCCAGGCGTTCTGCTCTGTCTACACTTGCTCGCGGTGGTTTGGTGCAGTCACTGTCGCGAAGGCGGGGTGATTGGGTTAGGCACTTTAGGCTTGCCACAAGAATTTCTGGATCGGGATCGAGATATACGCGGCGTGATTTGCATAAATGGGGCTTGGTTTGGGACTTATTTGGGTGGCGTGGTAGTTCAGTTTTTGGATACTGCATGTGGTTTGGGCAATTCGTTGTTGCTTTTGATGTGCAGAGTAATTTGGTTGTGACGAGTGAGATGTTATTCTGATGTATTGGTTTCACATTTATATCTACTGTGATTTGTGAAATATGACATCCAGTTCTGAGAACAAATGAGTACATGACCCAATGCAATCACCATGGCAATTTGTGAAATATGTGACATGTCAATTTGTAATGTGGCTTAGTTTTTATGTAAGCTAAGACCCACATTAAAAATGGTCAGTCCCATTTAGGAGCAAAATCTTCTTTCCACCCCCATAGTTTACAGTGGGCTAACAGCAAAACTAATTGAAAATTAGAATTGATAGCACATAAGGGAATCTGTAGATTTTGATGGCACGTAGGGATTGATGTAGATTTTGATGTTACATAGGAATTTTTCACCTTTTAGAAGGTAGAGGTTCAACATTGTCGAACTATATGCACGTTCAGGTGACAGCTAGAGAATAGTGAAAGGCGATGCAATAAGGGCACGAGAGTACCTAGGTACTAACTCTCGTGGCTCATGAGCCGTAGAAAACAAATAGTGGATGGTGCTAGCGGCGGAAATCACTCTAACGATTTGTTGGAGCGCCATATTTTATTTTTTACAAGTGGACAAAGTTTTCTACGCCCCTGCTCCCTTCCAGTGCCCTACGGCGACTACCAATTGACCCACTCTTCAAAATCCATTCTAAGCATGTCTTTGCCGCACTTGCACTTGTACATTTCTATAGCTGCTCACGCTCTGGCATCAGCCATTACCCGTGTCATCTTCAACCTCCCAGAGCATCTCTCATAGGGCATGCAAATTTGGGCTCTCAAATCCTATTTTACAAGCCTACGTGTAAAATTTAGGGGCCCAAATTTGTATCCAATTCCAGTGGGGCATGCATCCATATACTAGTGAGGTATGAAAAAAATGGTAAGATCCATGGTTTGAGAAGAAGGATAATGGTTTCAGAGGGAGGATGAGAGGTTCCCAAATCTAGGAGCTTGGAGAAGAAATTTAGAAGGGCATATAAAACAGGAGGGAGTTTAGAAGTCCTACTGGAGAAGTTTTTTTTGCTTTGGCTCCTAAAATTTGGAATATGAGCCCATTTAGAAGCTCCTACTGGAGATGCTCTTACCCGCAAATAAAAAAAAATCCTAAACCTCCCACCCGTAATGTTGCTTGACCCGTTGTGAAGGTGCCGAGCGCCCGAGCGGCAAAGGTGGCAAGAAAATATAACGCGATAATGTGACAGTTGATTTGAAATTAACAATTCAAGATGCTTCTCTAGGTAAGAGTCGAAATTAATAATCCAATATGCTTCTCTAGGTAAGACTCATCATGAGCCATGATGATATGAACTTTTGACGAAAAGTGTTAGCACAGCTATTCCCTTCCGGCCCAATGGAAGTGAACGTAATTTCAGTTGCTCCACCCAGTGAAGCAGACGACTACGCTGCTCATATGAGATGTCGGATACATAAAAAAAACATCTTTGAAACCCTAAAAATGAAATATTGAAAAAAAATATAGAAACTGGAATTCCGAAATCAAACCAGATTTTTTAAAGAAGAAAACCATACTCATCTCATCCCTTACTGGTTTTCTCAGGCCCGATATGGACTCCCAGCTCGTGGGCGCTCCAAGTCGAAAAAAAAACCGCGGGCGCTCTCGAACGTTTTTTATTCATCGTTTTTCCCTTTTTCTTTTTGAGCAACTAGAAAATTTGTATTTTTAGAGAAGGCTCAATGTGAGAAGGCCCAACGTCTTCAAAAGCCCATAAGTTTATATCTGACGAAGGCCCATCGCCTTAGAGCAACTCCAGCAAGATACCTACTTGAGCTCCTACTAAAAAAAGTGGAGGCTAAAGAAAAAAAAACTCAACTCCAGCCAGAACTAGGGTTTTATTTTTCGAACCGGGACCTCGAACCGCCAGCCAGCGGTAGCGGTTAGCCGGTCCGGTTTGACCGGTTACCGCTGGAAGCCGAACAAATTCAAATTCACATATCCGGCGGTTGGAGCGGTTAGCCGCTCGATTTGACCGGTTAGCCGGACCGGTTTGGCGGTTAGCCGCCGGTTTGCGTAAAAAAAAATGGGCCTTAATGGGCCAACCATTTTTTTCTTTTTTTTTTTTGATTTAACTTGTATTTGTAAAAAAATTATCAAATGAGCAAATATTTGAAAACTTTTTACACCAATAGATTACACACCTTGAAGTATTTTTAGGAATTTTTACGATATTTTTTTTATTTTTAAATTTAAATTTGAAAATTTTGAATTTTGCTCAGTTCAAACCGCCCCGAACCGCTACCGGTCCGGGACGGTTTGGTCGGAAACTGGTCAAACCGGACCGATTCCCGACGGTTGGTTATCCCTGACCAGAACCCTACTCCAGCCCCAACTCCCCTACTTTATCTTTTCCTGCCCCCTCTCCCGCGGGCGAGCAGCCAGGCCTCTACTCGCTCCCGCGCGTCGCTCTTCTTCTCCCGCGCGCCGGTCTTCTTCTCCCGCGCGACGCTTTCTTTTCCCGCGCGAACACCTGCGGACTCCGCCAGGTGGCCGGCGGCCCCTCCCCTGCCTGCTGCTGCTCCCTCCCTCATCTTCTGCTACGCCTTCTCCTTCACTGCTGATGCCCTAGGTGTCGTGCTCCTGCCAGATCTTGTCGACGTCGGAGGAGACGAGACCGACGACTCCTGTCCATCCCTGAAGCCAACCAAGGCCACCTCGATGCCGCCACTTCGTCCTCGACGCCTTGTCCCAGATGCCCAGGCCCCGCCTGTTGTCTCCGACCAGATCGAGGAGCTGTTCCAGGTACGTTTTTTTAGCACACACGGATGATTCATGGGATTGAAACACTGACGCTTCATGTTTCTGGCAATTTCTTTCTTGAGCTCTTAGCTGGATGATTCATGGGCTCAGGGCTGCTCATTTGATGCTTTAATGTTTACCTCAAAAACCAATTCGCCTCAAGATATGCTTTGATCCGTGAGGCTAGTGAGAAATAGTTGAAATATAATATGTGTAGATCCGTGAGGCTCAGGGCTGCTCATTTGTTGGTCTGGTCACTTGTTTGTCAGAATTATGTTGTAGATCATAGTTGTGCTAGGTACTGCTGCTCACATCTTTAGCATGATTTCAGTCAACTTGTCTGAGTGAAAAGAACCAGGTTTAGCATTCTCTTTGTTGACCTAAGCATGCACTAGATCTGAACCAGGTTTTTTTTTTCCAGACTCACTTATGCCTGATGCACAGCTCTGGAGGAAAACTGCAAGATGGGTGAATCGATCGTTAAGTCTGCTTCTGGTTTTATATGGGAGAGGGAGAGCTACTTCTCTGTACTTTCTTTTGCTTCAGTGTAAGAGTGGGAGAGCTACTGCTTGCACAGCTCTGGATGAACGATTCAATGCCCTGGGCAAATTCTGAAGTGTCATATTTAGAACCGTGATCTATTGTGTACCATGTGATTCATGTCACTAGCTAGTATCTTTTGTTGTTGGTTGATCGTAGCGTATCGAGGACCATGTGAGATGAACCATATGGTTTGATGAAAAACTTGTTTTTTTATGTTTGAAAAAAGTAAATTCAAATTTGAAGTATTATGTTTGAAATCATGAATTTAAATACGGTGCATTTATATGCATTACAAATATTTTTGTTTGAATTATTTTAATGTGAAATAGAGATTTTACATAGAGTATGTGTAGAAATAGAAAAGAAAATTAGTAGGGGCTGAGAAGGTATTGTTGGAGTTGAGCAACAAAATCAGAGCCCCACAAAGTTGGGGTCAACCCCTACTCAAGAAAGTAGAGGCTCAAATAGGGGCTATTGCTGGAGATGCTCTTGCTGCCGTCTCAAAAAAAATATAATCCGATACCGATAGCCGCAACACTTGATTCCACGACGATCGATCTATCGCCGCCGGCCGCCGCGAGCTGACCATGGCCTCCAAGATGCCACCGGGTACAAGATTCCGGCCATGGGCGGACCTCCCGGTGGGGCTGGTGGAATTGGTGCTCGCCCGCCTCGACGTCTTCAGCTTGACGCTGCTCGCCGCCGTCTGCGCGCCATGGGCCATGGCCGTCGCCGCCGCGAAGCCCTCCCTCCCCTTGGGCAAGCCGTGCCTACTAGCATCGACCAAGGACGTCGCCCGCGACGACGACCGCTGCTGCGTCCTCGATCTGACCGACCTCGTCGCCGGCGACAGGTTCTGGGTCGGCGGCAAGGGCGCCTGGCTCGCCACCATCGACGGCCGATGCAACCTGCAGCTCCTCAACCCGTACACCGGCGACCGGATCGACCTCCCGGCCGTCTCCACCATCCCCGGCGTCGAGCCGAACGGCGGCCGCCGCCGCCGCTACGGGATCCGCCATCTCGCGTGCCCCGACGACGCGTTCCGTAAGGTCGTGCTCTGCGACACGCCGTCCGGCGGCGGCGCCGGTGGCTACCTGGCGGTCGCCATCTTCGCCGGCCGGATCCTCGCGGTGGCGCGCGGCGGAGACCGGATCTGGACGGCGCTGACGAACCACCGCGACATGTGGGCGGGCTACGACGACGCCGTCGTCCACAAGGGGAACCTCTTCGCCGTCGACGCCGACGGCGTTGTCTTCTCCTGGGACCTGTCGCGCGCCGCCGCCGCCGGGGACGACGGCACGCCGTGCCCGCACCCTCGCCGGCTGAGTTCGCCGTGGCGAAGGCCAAGGGAATCCGTGTACCAGTACAACCTGTCGGAGTCCGGCGATGGCCACCGCCTCCTCGCCGTGTGCACGCACGGCAAATACGTCAAGGTCGAGAAGCCCGCCGGAGCAACGGTGGACCGGTTCGTCGCCGGCGGCATGCTCGTAAAGCAGCTGGACGTAGAGAAGAACGCCGGTGGGGGGTGGTGGCGCCCAGTCACCGGCCTCGGCGGCGATCGCGCCCTGTTGCTCGGCGCCAACTGGCCGATCTGGGCGACCGTCGGACGTGGGCCGCCGGGGCAGCTCTTGCAGCCAAACTGCGTGTACGTCGCGCCGGCTGTTCTGTTTGGGTATCCGGATGAGGATTTCGATGTAGTTGTGTATGATCTGAGTGATAAGAGCTGCAGGCAGATCAAGGTGTGCACCGGTGATCGGGACGATGGCTTCGCGATACCGATCTGGTTTACGTCGACGCTACAGACGTGGAATCGACAAGCAAGTTGATGTTATTTGGTTGAAGAAATTATGCAGGCTATTTTGAGCAAATGGTTACGGATAGGAGAGAAGATTATGCAGGCGAGCATGCACAACAGCATATCTAAAATTCGCAGTTAGGTATAGGAGAGGAGATTTCCAAAAGACATTTGTGTTCTTCTACTACAGAAGACAACTGAATACCTAGTTTTTGAGCTTAGCTGCCTGTCTCATGCGTGATGCGAAATCGCTTCTATATTCATAGAACAGACATTCTGCATATAACAGCGATTCATCTTCTCGAATGAGTGAACTCTTAACATCAAAAAGTTTCGCACACTTTATTTCAAGTTTTTAATACGGATCTTTGGCATCGTATAAATTTGACGACGTGGCGCACTAAAATGCCGACCCGGTTAAAACAGCACTGGAACGAGACGGACCAGCCTGCCTACTGATTTGGGTTTGGCCTGGCGCAGTTAGCTTAACGCATCGGAGTCGGACGGAGGCCGACTCAGGGCCCGACAAGGAGGCCGATAGAGCCTATATATGCAGCGACGTCCTCCGTGGTCTCTCTCCCCTCGACAGACCCAACAACTCGCCACGTCGCAATTCATCCCAATTCTGATCTAGGGCTCCAGGGAGAAGCGGCCATGGAGACAACGGAGGTGATGTCGTGGGGAAGACCAGCCCATGGCGGCGGAGGCAAGGTGGCGAAGGTGAGGGTGTCAGATGAGTGTATCAAAACTTTGCTAGCCGATCCCCCGACACTGGACTTCCTCGATCTCCCCGATCTGCTAGAGGCGCCTGAATGTGAAGAAGACATCAACCTTAGAGCTAGCCTGGCTAAAATGAAAGCGTCTCTGAAATTGGCGTATGACCAAGAGATGAATATCATCGTTTAATTCAATAAGAAAGGATATGCTGAGGTGGATGCTGAGGTCGATGACCACAATGACTAGTAGACCTCAAGTGTATGGGATCGGTCCCGATCTGTGGAGGAAAAAATAAGTAGGTTTGTGATATGTGGAGAAAAGAGTGGTAATTAGGACCGTCGTCCTAACCGTAAGTGCAGCGGCGCTGCCGCCGGAGCTTCGTCTGCCACCCGTCACTGGCGCCAAAGAAGAAGGTTCAAGATATTATCATATTGATAAGCGGGTGTAACAAGTAGTCGTCAATATTTTGAATTTAACATTTTAATATTTGGTGTTTACAACTTTAATACTTTATCTTTGTATTTTCAACATTTGAATATTAAATGTTGGACATGTGTTAAAAATTGTTGAAATATAATTTAGAAAATATTGAATTAATCCTATCAAATTGTTGAAAGGCACATGTTTAAGAAAGACAGATCTTTAAGGAAAGAACATAAACATAAATTTATTGCCCATTGTTCCTCAGCTAATTGGGTCAAAGTAGGTTTTAAATATGGCAACGTATCCTGTGAGAACTGACTTCGTATGAGAACTATGAGAACTTCAACCAAGATCATAGGATCCTAATCCGAGGGGGGGGGAGAGAGGAGGCAATCTAGAGAAAGGGTTTGGGCGTGCAGGGTTTGGATACTCGAGAGAGGGTAGGATTTGGGTTGAGTGGTATCCTACCGAATGAAGGGCCGATGATGGACTGATTTCATCAGGTGGGGCCATTAGACGATGACGGATTGATTTCATCAGGTGAGCCCATTAGACCCACTTTCTTTCTTTTCTCGTCTTGGGCTTGGGTGGACTCGATCGAATTCGAGCCCACTGAGCCAATGCTAATGTTGCTCGAATACATTGCTCTCTGTTAATGCTTGGGATTAACATAGGCGGACGGATTTTGTGTTCGCGTCTGAGGTCTTTTTTTCAAGTGTCTCCTAAAATGCTTTTTTTGCAGTAGTATCAATTACCTAAGGCGTGTTAGACTTAGAGCGGCTAATGTTCACACAAGTGTTAGCCATATATGCCATTACTTTGTTTCCATTTCGTTATGTAATTCAAAGGTTCATGGTCTCACCATGTTGCATATAGTACCATAGTCTATGCAGCAAGTAGAGTGACACAAAAAACCTTCCACTCGTGTAATTTGAATGAATTATAAAGTTGGAGATGTCTAATGTACTTGTTCTTATTTTCGTTAACATTATTATTTCATATCACCTGAAATAATAAAAATGCAAGTTTAGAGTTCTGCAAAGACAACTATCTCATTTCGGAAGCATATACAAATTTATGTCATGCACAAACTTTTCCTAAAAATCGTACCACTAAACATAGGGATATTTGACTATGCAAATATCTCATTTCGGAAGCATATATTTGACTATACAAATACCCTATTTTTTCTTAACAAAACATCAACAAAGGGTTTAGATTCAGATCAAACAATAACAATAGATGTGCGAGAGGCGCACTCTATGGGCAAACAACCACGAGGTCATGCGACTAACGTACCATTCTATTTAAGAGCAACAATCAAAATTTTAACATTAAATAAATTTGATACATTATATAATAATAATAATAATAAAAATTATCAATAAATAAATATTTTGCCAGTTGAATTTGCTATAGCCATTTCAAACGGCGGCATGTTTCTCACCACCCTTATCCGTCTTTCGTCCGGCTGAATGGAGGTCTGACAAATCGCCAATTCAACCGGAGATAGGCACTTCATGTCGAATCAAATGGCGGTTGGGTGAAAATTCTGCAAAACAATTTGTTCGGACTTCGGTATATTTTTTTGAAAAAACATAAAAAAATATGAAAGTAAAAAAAAAATCCATTTCGAAGTTCGATGGATAAGATCATAAGAAAGCTTTCCAGCCCACTGCCTCAGCCCATTCGCTTCGATGGCCCGGCCCAGAGAATCTACTGCGATCTCATACCACATCCCCGAGATCTCGGCCGGTTGCTCTTCTTCCCCGCCGATTCCGACGACCGTCTCCATCGCAGTGCCCTTTTTACACCCACTTTCCCCACCCTCCACGCACCCTCGTGCCCACCACACGGCCCCAAACCGGCAACGCCCCAGCTCAGCTAGCTCCCCAAAGCCCCAAGCCAAAGCCAGCCCACCGCCGGCCGGTGACTTTCCAAACCCTCACAAAAATCCCTTCACCAACCTCGCGGTCCGAGGAAGAGCACACCGCAGCAGCTCCCACGGTACACCCTACCCCCACTTCCCCCCACCGGCCTCGGCGAGCGAGATGCGGGGCGGAGCGGTGGCGGTGAAGGCGGGGAGCCGGCCGCCGTGGCTGGGGCTGGGGGCGGCGGCGTGGGTGCAGGTGGCGGGCGGAGCCAGCTCCACCTTCGCGCTCTACTCGCACGCGCTCAAGGTCGCGCTCGGCGCCGACCAGCGCCGCCTCGCGCTGCTCGGGGTCGCCTGCGACGTCGGCGACAACCTGGGGTTGTTCCCGGGGGTGCTCTGCAACCGCCTCCACCCCGCGCTGCTGCTCCTCGTCGGCGGCGCCGCCTGCCTGCTCGGGTACGGCGCCGTATGGCTCCTCGTCTCCGGCGCGGCGCCCGCGCTGCCATACTGGCTGGTGAGCCACCCGTGTTTCTCTCTCTCTCTCTCTCTCTCTCTCGCCCTTCTTCTGACTGCTTCCTCGATTGTCAGCTGTTAGCTCTAGGATCGATTTGTTGAGATCCCTTTTTAGTTTTTACTTAAAAAAAATGGATTACGATTTCATACCCGATCACTATTAGTGGTGAGCTTGTATACAGGTTGCGGCGTTGCGCAATGGGGTTTGAGTCATTGCTCCGTTGTGCTGATGTGTAAAGGAAGTTTAGAGGAAAAGTCATAGTTTGCGCCAAGCAGGTCGCTTTCATACCTTTTGCGCTGTGCAAGGTGTAGGATCTTCTGCTGTAAGTTTGGTGCAGAACTTGTACTGCAAAACAAATGTCTCTTTCAGAGGTTCCATAAACAACTGGAAACTCCGAAAGCAAACACTAGCAAACAGTCTTGATTGCACTTGAATACATAACGAGGCAGCATTGGACTTAGTTTACCAGCAATATACACCTATTAGGACTTCTCAACGACAGATCTCGATGGAGATAGGTTTGGTGCTCTGGGATTAGCCATATTTTTTATTTTCTTCTAAAAGTGAGGTTAACTTTACTTTGCTATCTTCCATTCTTTAGTGAATATTTGCTTTATTGCATAATGTAATTGGATTAATGGCTTTCTTCCAGATATGGTTTGCATTATGTCTTGCTGCGAACGGTGGTGCATGGATGGGGACTGCTGTCTTAGTGACCAACATGAGGAACTTCCCAGTCAGCAGAGGTTCTGTTGCTGGCATTCTTAAAGGGTATTCTGGTCTAAGTGCTGCTGTCTTCACTGAAATATACACTGGAGTGCTTCGTGATTCACCCACCAACCTTTTGCTCTTTCTCACTCTGGGAGTTCCTGCTGTATGTCTTCTGACAATGTACTTTGTTCGGCCTTGTGAGCCCTCTCTGGTGGAGACCAATGCAGAGCAAGTCCATTTTATGTTTGCACAAATAGCGCTTGTTGTTCTTGGGGCTTATCTGGTTGGTGCTACAGTATTGGATCATGTCCTGACTCTCAACGACATTGTCAACTATTCTCTTCTTATCATTATGGCGGTTCTCATTTTTGCTCCCCTGGCAATACCACTGAAGATGACATTATTCCCAAGGAGAAAAAGTCCATCCAATTCATCAGATTGCTTGCCAAAAGCTGATAATGGTCACACAGAAGCGCTTCTGCCTTCTTCCTCTGAATCAAACCTTGGTAATTTTGAAGACGATGATTCAATGGATATCGACATTCTGTATGCTGAGGGTGAAGGGGCTATAAAGCCAGAGAGAAGAAGACCAAGAAGGGGAGAAGATTTCAGGTTTCGTGAAGCGATTCTGAAGGCAGATTTCTGGCTTCTCTTTGCAATATACTTTGTCGGGGTTGGATCTGGAATCACTGTTCTTAATAATCTAGCACAAATAGGAATTGCAGCAGGCGCTGTCGATACAACCATCCTACTGTCGGTCTTCAGTTTCTGCAATTTTTTTGGACGCTTGGGAGGTGGTACTGTTTCTGAGTATCTTGTCAGGTAACAAAATACTCTGCTACATTTATTCGTTGAAATGCTTGATTTCATATCATGGACCTTTCTTGGCTTTGATAGCTCTGTCAGTTTCACAATTTCTTTGACCTAATGAGCACTTACTGAGAGACAGAGTACCTCATTGTGATCCAATGCGATTTTATACCTTCTAACTGCCAAAGTTTACTAATCAGATTCATCACCATTGTCTTCTTTCTTTTTTAGAACAATATTGCAGTCTGAAGTTTTGAATTTCTGTTCTGAGTAAAAATTTGAAACCAGACTTATAGTTGTTTTATGTCTTTGTGAACTGCATATGCTCTCTCCAAAATTCGTGCGTGCTCTCTCCTGTTATGCAGAAGCTTGTGAACAGAGAACAGGAGAGCATAATGAACAGAGAGCAGGAAAGAGTAACAAATTAGCAATATCTCATTTTCTGAAGAGAAACAGTAGGGAAAATCCTGAACCCCATATGCAGACATATTTAACATCTTATTGTCTCTGAGTGATAGGCATACCTTTCATCCATTTGAGCAGTGCATCCTTAGTTTATCTTACAATTTTCTTTCACAGGTCAAGAACACTTCCACGGAGTGTACTGATTGTGTGCACCCAAGTAGCGTTGATAGTTGCATACCTTCTGTTAGCATGGGGCCATCATGCCACACTTTATGTCTCCGTCGCCTTACTTGGCATAAGCTACGGTGTCCAATTCACCGTGATGATCTCAACCTCATCGGAGCTGTTCGGACTGAAGCACTTCGGAAAGATATACAACTTCATCGCGCTGGCAAATCCAGTTGGTGCGTTCCTGTTCAACACCCTTTTAGGGTACGTCTACGACCTTGAAGTGCAGAAACAGAAAGCTGGAATGACAGACACAGATATCGCCTGCCATGGCCCTAATTGCTTCAGGCTCACATTTTTTGTTTTCTCCGGCGCGGCTTGCTTGGGCACACTGCTGAGCACGGTTCTTACTGTGAGGGTCCGGCCAGTGTACCAGATGCTCTATGGAGGTGGATCATTTAGCCAGCCCAGGAGCTCTGCACATTGATCGAACAGTTTCTGCATCTACCTAAGATCCAGTACGAGGTTTGAATAAGCTTCATCATTGATCTGTTGTAATTCACGAGCACACCTTATTTTTGTGCTGCCTTGTGCCTTGTATTTTTGGGTCTAGTTTGGTCTGAGAGGAGTAGCGATATTGTGCAGCTTCTTTACCCGACGCTAATGCTGCTGCTCCATGCACGCTGAGGCAAGAATCCTAGGGACTGGGTGTATAAATAAATTGGAATTCTTACTTGTGTAGAACAATTATGCCTGTATGGCATACTTATTCGATATTTTGGAGTATTGCAGGGGTTTTGTAACAATCTACGTCTCTCTCTTTCCCTTTTTCTTTTTACAAAATATAAAACTGGCATCTCAGGTCTGAATCAAGCTGTTTGTAAAATTTGGCTCTCTCATCTCATGGCCTAGAATTAGGGCAGTGGTTGGGCAGGGCAGCATCAGCACTGAAATTTTTGAACTGGAAGTAGTTCAGATCTGAAGCAGGGTTGGCCAGCTAAACTTCCCTGAAGCCGACAGATCCATTTCCGTGCATGCAGACGCCGTGTCCCCAGTTTGAATCACCGAGTGGACTGTTCTGTTTCAGATCTGAAACCCCGGCTCGTTTTGGCGCCACCTTTGTTTTGTCTCGGTTGCGTCTTGCGAGCATGCCTCCATTCGACCCCGTTGTCACCGCTCTACAGTGATGGCGACTGACGGATAACCTTTATAAAAACATCTGGCAGCGGCAGGTATCTGTGACCATCACGAATTCACCATCAACGGCACAAGGAACAAACATGCTACAACGTCCGTGCGTGCGAGAACATGGATCCATTCATAGATGAAAATCCTTTTACAGACATGCCTCTCTTTTTTCATTTCACACTTGACACATTTACACTGTTTCAGAGGCTTGAGGTTGCAGCACACACACAGCAATACAGCATGAGTAGGTTGACACAGAGCTGGTGACTGATGTGTAGGTTGAGCACTGGGCACCATGCACCGGAAATTTGGTGCCTCGTCGTCGTCAGTCGCCGCACTTACACGGCGGGCAGGCAAAAGGCACCGCCGCACCGGCCGACAGGCAGAGGTCACTACGGGTGCAGGGCGCACTTGGCACGCGACGAGCGAGTGCGTCCCGTCTTTTAATTGGGCTTGAGATCCTGGAACATGGACTCCCACCGCATCTCCTCCTCACCGGCGTCGTCTTCGTCGTCGTCGCAGCCGCAGGTCTCCGTGATCGTCGCGAGGCAGCCGCCGCCGGCGACGACGACGGGCGGCGGCGCGGGCAACGCCTTGGCCGTCGCCGCGCAGCTGCTGGTGAGCACGACGGGGTTGCTGACATGCGTCGGCGTCATCGGCAGCGCCAGCGGCGACGCCTTCTTCTTCCCGGCGGAGGGCGACGCCGCGACGAGCATCGTCTTGCCCCAGCTGTGCGCGACCCTCCCTCCGCCGCGGTGCCTCATCACCCTCATCATCATCGGCGGCAAGCGCGGCGCCGCGAGGGCGCGGACCTTGTCCCTTCCGCCGCCGCCGCGGGACGACGAGGAGGAGGAGGAGGAGGCGCGGCGGCGGAGGAGGGGGGAGAGGGCGGAGCGGGCGGCGGAGGCGAGGAGGCTGGTGGCGCGGGAGGGGAGGGAGGTGAGGGCGGAGGCGACGGAGGAGTCCTTGCGGGCGAGCTTGAGGATCTCGAGGCGGTGCTTGGCGACGGAGACGCCCATGGAGGAGAGGAAGTCGTGGTCGAGGTGGCGCACGTCGGCGGCGCCGAGCTCGTTGCGGGCGAAGAGGAGCGCGTACTCCAGCGCCACGTCTGGGTGGAGCCCTGCCCTACACAGCCACGCGTACCAGTCCATGGCTTGCTATGCTCGGCGGCCGGCGGCGAGCGAACGGCGGCGGCCGCGGCAGGCAGTGAGCGTTGAGGCTTCCGCACTGGGGGGGGCAGTGGCAGCGAGCGGCGCGTGCGATCTGGTGTGTAGCGGGCTATAGCTGATGGTCGATAGGGGTCAGGTGGCGTCACGTGAGCGGGATAAAAACGGGCGGGCGAGGCGAGGTTGTTGGATTTCCGGGCAGGGCAGGGCAGCAGCGTGCCTGTCTCTCTGGTGGTGTGCGGGTTGGCTGGTGGTGGTGGTGGTGGACGGTGCACGGATCGGTGGGCCGCCCACCACCCATGGAACTATGGAAGAAGGTGAAGAAAGACCCCATTTCCGCGGGATCCTTGTGTGTGTGAGCGCAAGCGAATTTGGCGTCGGGAAAGGCCAGCGGCCCACTGCGAGCCGTTCGTCCGTTTCGGTTTCCGGCGGCAGCGGAGCAGGCCGCGCATACCCGGAAATTGAGGCTTTGGGCCGGCCCCAATTCCAGTAGGTCTTAGTTTTACTACGTTCTGCCATCCACATGATGTATGATGTTAGGGCCTGATTGGTTTGATGCCAAAAGTTGCCAGCCAAAATCAGGGTAAGCCCATAAAATTTGGCCCTCACTTGGTTGGAGGCCAGAATTGTCTAACCAAATGCTATTTTTAAAAAGTTATCCAAGTTTTGGCCTGGCTTGCCTATATTTTGGCATGCCCACATTTTGGTAGGGCAATTTTGGTCTTAAACCAATCAGGCCCTAACATTTTAGTACCAGTATTAGGTAGATGCAACCTTGAGAGAATATTACAGTTTGCCACGATAATATCTCTATTAATTATCAGAAACATAATATCGCATGTGTACTCATAAATGCTGAAAGATGCGATGTTTTGCTTTTAAAAAAATGCATGTTTTTCTTCGGCCAAACGAGGCAATTGAGAACAGCTATGCACGGTCTTCAGAAAAAAAAAACATGGTTTCTATATGCAGTTTGGAATGCCAATTGTTTGAAACTTTGTATTGTACTTTTACTTATATTACGCTTTATATCGGTAGATGAATGGATCATCAAATATTTTGCTTCAGTTTTTGGCCGTTTTGAAATGTGAAAACCATAGTCAAACGAAAGGGATTAAAATTGGTAAAAGTAAAACAACCTCGACATTTTTGGCGTTTCCATTGCTACTATAGTAAACCGAACGAAAGGGCAGAAAGGAAAAGTTGAAACAACCTGGACAACTTTGGCCTTACCCGTTGCTAACCAGAAACCAGGCAGAACTTTCAGAACTCGACCAGAAGTAGCAGAATGCAACAAAATGTTGTCCATCCCGTTATAGCAAATTGCCAAGCTCAACTGCAACAAAGCAACGTAGAACCGATCAACTAGTAAAGTTCTGGACGGGCTTTCCTCTTGGACGCTACGTTCCAGTAACTGCAGACCGCATGCCACTGCTCGATAGAAACTAGGACACCCGAGCGAACCTTTAGTACCGGCCATTCCTGCACCGCATTCCACCTGACCTAACTGATCCATGCACATCGCACCAAAAACTGACTGTTTTTCTCATGGAGTTGGCATTGATTTGATCGATCTTAGCTGGGAAATATAGGCCATGTTGCTGAAGGCAGAATTGCAACCGCATAGAGTGACATACTGACATATATAGTCTTTAGAAGGAATAGCCGAATAGGCAGCACATATAGCCTCTCGTTGAGCACATGAAAATCTGGCTGAAGCAATGGAATTGTTAGCTGAATTTTCATGCGACGAAACCACAAAAGCCACAGGAACAGAATTCTTAATGTGCAAATAACAAATGGCACCCTCAGATATACCGAACAAAATGGCCTAATGTGCAAATAATGGTACCACATATTTATTCTTACAGGGACAATTTTCTGAGAAATAGCAAAGTTCATATTCGATCAAGAGGTCCTAGCCCTACAAGTCCAATCAAAATAGCCTCCCAGTGCCAGCCAAAAATCCAAGATCAATCAAGTCGAAGGACCCCATGCATGCATTAGACCATTGCCAATGGCTAAAGCCAGCCAAGTCATTGTCAGCCAGTGACCATTATGAGCTATCTCGCGCCCACAAGGAAAGCGACGCTGTGACGCGGGCCATCCCTGCACGGTGTGTGTATGGTCCTTTTGGGATGGATCGATGGACGGGCAACTCCAACTGGGGAAGATGGAAAGCAGCACGAGCAGAGAGGACCAGTAGACCACAACAACCAGCTCGATCTGTCCAAGTTTCTTTTTAATCCCATCTCTGGTGAAAGTCAGGAGGAGGGCAGTGGATCAGCACAGGCTGAACTGACTCTTGTCTTGTTCACAACCTTAGCTTGCCCGGGAGAGCATTGTGCTCCTGTGCAGCATCCGGATGCATGTACGGTTCTGATTTGAGGGACTCTGTGACGAATGATGATTATGATAGCCAGCTAATTTCAATTGTAACTAGATTAAACAGACCAGCTATTACTTGACTCACAGCTAGTAACTATCGGGCTTCCCAGGCAGTAACTATCCAGCTGGCTATTTATAGATTAATAAACATGAACTTAAAATTACCCACTATTGCAGTTCAAGTTTGCCATGAGAGAATGCAGGATCCAACCAACCCTCGTCTTTTATTAGCCAAAGTTTTAACTAGCCAGCATGAACTTAAAATTACCCACTATTGCAGTCTTAGTTGAATTACTCCCATCAACTATAAGCAAAGTCTACGTAACCCCCTAAACTATTTTTTGTTTATTTACCCCCCTAACTATGTCATTTGGCCTATTTTACCCCTAATGCAAGTTGTCTTTTTTATTTTTCCATGTACAAGTGTCATATTACGTTCAAATTTTGGGAGATGATAGTCGACATCATAATGCATGATAGAAAAATATAAAATAATTTTTTGACATTATTTTTATGGGGGTAAGATATTTAATATTTAATTAATCCTTAGGATACGATATCACGCAAAAACTAATGATGAAAAATTCATAATATATTTTTTTGACATACATTGTGATGTTCACTACAATCATACAAATTTTGAAATTAAAATTCAACTTGTGCATATAAAAATAAAAAAGACAAATTATATTGGGGGGTAGAATACACCAAGTGACATAGTTTATGGGGTAAAATGAACTAAAAGATAGTTTAGGAGGTTATGTAGACTTTGTTTATAGTTGAGGGGAGTAATATTGACTTTTTCCAATTTTATTTAGGCCACTCTAATAGATGAATAGAAGTTTCATTCTCAATAAGCTCCATTCCACCTAGAATTATTCGATGATGTAGCAAATAAGTAGAAAAAGATTAAAAAACTATCATGTAAATTTACACGAAATTACACATACACTATTCTTCGAAAAAACACATACATGGTTTCTAAATTGTCTTAGAATTAAATTGTCATGATAACCTATGAAGGATGAAACATTGCAAGGTAATTTCCATCCATGGTTACATTTTATTTTGATGATGTAGCATTCTTGGAAACAGCAAAATAAGAGCTACCATTGGTTTGACGACAACTTTTAATTTCCAGCTTTCTATTAGCTTTATGAGGCAGCTTTTTATTAGCTCTTGGTAATCTAAACATTCAATGAATGTAATGTTTCCTAAGCACATTGCTCCCAATGCAGACTCTACTATAGATTAAGCCATTAATTATACTGTCATGTAAGCAAAATGCTGATGTGACAGAGTATTTATTGAAGAGGGATGAAAAAAAAATGAAGAAACCAAGTCTAACTAAGAAACTAAGTCTTCACACAAACCAAGACTATATGTGAGAGACAAGTGGGCTATGGGATATTATGATACAAAATTACATTATAGAAGATAGTTTCTTGGCACAATGAGTATAGAAACTATGGTAGTTTCAGCATTGGGACTGCCGAACACATGCACACTTCCCCGATCCTGGCAGGCAGGCCGCAGACTCTCTCTCTCTCATCCTATTCCTATTATCTGAAGACTGAAGAAGAATGCAAACACACCAATTCTGCGATGCACATGCAGCTCACACACCACTCATTTCGAGAAGAATGCGAACAAACCAGGAAACTCCTCCCCTTGTCCATTCTCTTCTCCCTCGCTAACCAAACTCCAAAGGCTCTACTGCTCTACCAAATGGCGCCGCCCGGCGGCAGGATGGAAACAAGAGCACGGTACCCTCAGCCATGCCGCGCACGGCGCACCCCAGTCTGAACCTGCAGAAACAAGACGTCACCACGGATGAATCGCCCAGCCTTTTTTTTTTTTTTGAGGAAATCAACGGCAACCCTTAGGTTGCCTGAGCTTTATTAAAAAGTAAAACAACTTTACAAAGCAAGGAATTACAAGAGAATTACAGAATGGGGAGGCAGAAGATGTCCACAACACATATACACATACCGGCCATGTCCGTCCTCACGGCGCCACCCACGCACGCCAGCGTTCTGCCGCAGCAGAGTGGCTTGGCTCGCCGCAGGGATGGAACACGAACGAGCCAGCGAGCCCACACCGATCCCCGGTCAAAAAACCCTGAGCCGCGACAGTGGGACTTGGCTCTCTCGGCGACTTCTAACCACTAACGGAAAAACGGAAGCCGCCGGGCTTACCGCGTCGCGCGCCGAGTGCATGGCAGCCGAGACCTCGGGGACTGTGGCCGCGTCGCGCGGCCAAGGTGCTCCTGCTGGTCTGCAGCCCGCGGTGTGTATGAGAGGCTCCGACACACCTGCCTGTTCCTCCTTTCCTTGCCCCTCTTGGCCGCTAGCATTACTATTTAGCCGGTGGAACGGGTAGGCAGGCGGGCAGCTGCGTCCCTTCCTCCTCCCGCGTGCTCTGCGCTCCTTTGCCCCTCACTGCTCTGCTCCGCGCTCTGAACGGGCATTGCTCGGTTCGGCATGGGGTTGCGAGTTCTTGGAGCCGCATGGCTCTTGGCGGCGTTGCTGCCGCTGGGCGCTGCGGCGGCGGTGGCGGCGCCGGAGCAGACGGGCGTCGCCGCCGTGGATGGCCGCCGCGCCATCGCGTCGACGGCGGAGGATTTCATCTGCGCGACGCTGGACTGGTGGCCGCCGGACAAGTGTGACTACGGCACATGCGCCTGGGGCCGCGCCGGGCTACTCAACCTGGTAACTTCATTTCTCTCGCTCGCTCTCCGTCCATGTCAGAAATTCTTGGTGATCCTCCATGGACGGACGCGGCGTGGTGACACGTGGTTTAATTTCTGTCCTCTCACGCAGGATCTCTCCAACAAGGTCTTGCTGAATGCTGTCAGAGGTAGGAGACGACGGCCGGTGCTTTAGTTATTACTACTGTATCTCTCGTTCCCGTCGCCAACGCGGTGGTGAATTTTTTTTTTGTTGCAGCATTCTCGCCGCTGAAGCTCCGGCTGGGAGGCTCGCTGCAGGACAAGGTGTTGTACGGCACCGGCGACCTCCGGCAGCCATGCACGCCGTTCGTCAAGAACGAGTCGGAGATGTTCGGCTTCACCAAGGGATGCCTGCCACTGCGCAGGTGGGACGAGCTCAACGCGTTCTTCCAGAAATCCGGGTGAGTTCTTCAGCAATTCAGACTACTTCTTGTTTCAGTTTTGTTTCTTTGAGTCACGTTGGTTCTGAAAATTATATGAATTTTGCATAAATCTGCAGTGCCAAGATTGTGTTCGGGCTGAACGCAATGAACGGCCGGGTCCCATTGCCGGATGGATCTATGGGAGGGCCATGGGACTACACCAATGCTGCATCACTGATTGGGTACACAGCAGGCAAGGGATACCAAATTCATGGATGGGAGCTTGGTAAGTTAATGTTGTGTGAATTTTATCTTGCTACTAGTTGTTCCGAAATGCATCGTTTGGCTGTACTGTTTCGCATGAAGACGAAAAAAATAAAATTCAATTTGTATAATTTGTTTTGAAAGGTACTTTTTTATGTATCTATTTTCGGAGAAGGGCTACAGTTGCTGTCCAAACATCTTTCACTGTAGGGTTGTCTGAAATTATTTCAGAATACTGATCTCGACATGTGACATGCCCAATCTATAGGACTAGGACAGTAGCATGTGTGGTCAGTCTGCCTAACTGCAATTTCTCAACTCAATTATCCTTAGCTTTTATACCTAATTAGATTACATTTTGAGCCTGCAATTCTGAAAAATATTTTCTTCAAAAAATAAGCAGCAGTATATAAGTTCCATCATGAATTTAGAAATTCCTGTGCTCTCTCTCCTTGCAGGAAATGAACTTAGTGGTACCGGAGTTGGAGCTCGAATCGGGGCTGGCCAATATGCCTCAGATGTCATCACCCTGAAAAAAATTGTCGATGCCATATACCGAAGCAATCCATCAAAGCCATTGGTGCTTGCTCCCGGGGGATTCTTCGACCAAGGCTGGTTTACTGAACTTATTGTCAAAACGAAGCCAAATCCATTCAATGTGATCACCCACCACATCTACAACTTAGGAGCAGGTATGCTCACAGCTATTTGTAGATAAGGGTGCGTTTAGATTCAAAAAGATTCCCCAAAAAACAACTATTCATCTAACTTTTCCCTATTCATCCCACCTCTTCCACTCACAGAACACTATTCATCTACAGTGTTTTTTTGGTGAACAGTGTATTTTCGGGGAATCTTTCCCCAATCTAAACGCACCCTAAATCAGGCACACAGAAACTGAAAGCACAATGTGCTGTGTATGGCAGGAAGGGACACACATCTGATCGAAAAGATCCTCAATCCGTCGGTCCTCGATAATATGCTAAGCGCATTCAGCAATCTTCAGGGGATACTGAAATCCACAGGAACATCGACCGTCGCATGGGTTGGGGAAGCTGGAGGGGCTTACAACAGCGGCCACCACCTTGTCACTGACGCATTTGTGTTCAGCTTCTGGTAAGCAAACAAGTTTGTGGGTGTTGAATTCTGTACCTGTTCCTGAAGATATTTTTATTGAGGCCATGTTCAGATTCCCAACTTTTCACTATTCATTCCAACTTTTCACTATTCATTCCAACTTTTCACTATTCCTCCCTCACAAAACACGTTTTCCAACGAATGCTACAGTGTTTTTCTTATGCTACAGTGTTTTTTCCTACAATCTAAACACACGCTCCCCGTTTTTTGTGTGCGTGTGATTTCCAAGGTTTTTAGATCAGCTTGGGATGTCAGCAAAGTATGACACCAAGACCTACTGCAGACAGAGTTTGATTGGTGGCAACTATGGCCTGCTGAACACCACAACATTCCAACCGAACCCTGACTATTACAGGTAAAAATACGTCAGGTTCTTCAAGGCTTTTCCATCGCGCTAGAATGTTTTTCTGAAGCACGTAAGGAAAAACTTGTCTTGCGTACCGACAAAAAGGAACGTGTCTTGTGCTCGAACACTACCAACATTGGATGAATCGAACAAGCTACTTCATGTCCAAGCTATGAATTGGCCATGCAATGCAACCAAACAAAATTGCCATTGTGTCATTTCAAGTTCAATGGCACATCCTTATAGTCGTGGGGAAAATGACTGAACCTTCTTTCTTCTGATTGTTCTCATCCATTTCTCAACTGCAGCGCTTTACTGTGGCATCGCCTCATGGGAACCAAAGTTCTAGCAACAACATTCAAGGGCACCAAAATGATCCGTGCATACGCCCACTGCGCAAGAGATTCGGTAACAAAATTCAGCTCCTTTTCATCAGAAACATTACAAAAATATATTTTAAAAAAAATCATCTCCTCGAGAGCTTGCGCTCACCATTTCCCCTGCATGATCACATCTTCAGCCAGGAATCACTCTACTTCTGATCAACCTCAGCGGCAGCACGAAAATCCAAGTCTCAGTGACTCAAACCGGCGCCGCCGCCGGCGGGCACAACCACGGCGCAGGGAAGGGCAACTTTACGATCCAAGCCTCTGTGGCAACCAAAGCCACAGCTGCCGCGGCCACCGCCGCGGTTGAGAATAAGCACGGCGCGAGGAGGCACGGCAGGAGGTTCGGCCACGGCCACGCCCCAGGCTTCGCCGGATTCCCGGCGGCGGGTGGCGGCGCGACGAGAGATGAGTACCATCTGACGCCCAAGGGCGGCGACCTGCAGAGCCAGGTGATGATGCTGAACGGCCGGGCGCTGGCCACCGGCGCCGACGGGAGCATCCCCAGGCTGGAGCCGGTGAAGGTGGACGCGGCGCAGCCCATCGCGGTGGCGCCGTACTCCGCCGTCTTCGCTCGGATTCCACATTTCCAAGCCCCGGCATGTAGCTAAAGGAATTAGGAGTAGATTGGTAGTAGATCGAAATAATGGGTTTGGGGTGATTGGTGTCTTGGTGATGATGGATGGACAGCGAAGCTTTCCATCGAGTACATGATGTAGTAGTGAGATGCAAGGCAACTTGTCAAGAGGGAACGGATGCAAGGATAAAGATTTTTCCATCTCTGTTCTTAGAATAGAATTGCAAAAGACTGAAGGAAAAAAAATATTATGAACACTGGAAATGGGGAGAAGCATTTTTCTAGTGTCTCAGCTCATTATTTGGTGAAGCCGAACTATAAAAGGGTAGCGAAAAATGAAATAAGTTTAAGGGCAGTATGTTGAAGAAATATGTTAAGAATTCTTAAGGGATGTTGTGGTGCACTGAAGAATGAGAAATTGATTTGAATCAAACAGGGAGAAAATAAGATTCAGGTTCTTTTTTAAGCAGGGCTGCATAGAAGCTGCATTTGGGCTAGATTTGGCGGCAACATCATTGAAATTGAACAGTGCAATGAAAACATCAAGTATCTTTTTTTTAAAAAAAAATAAACATCAAGGATCACTTGCACTACACTACATGAAACAGCACATGGCATAACGTTGGAATGATGGAAAGGTGCCATTAACAGACCACATGATTTACCACTAGTACATTGCAACAATCATATGTATCATCATTGTTCAAAAGATTTCAACATCATCGCCACCATCAAGGGACTGGGAAAATTTGCCAGGAGCTGGACATCTCCTCTCTTCTACGTGGAGCTACAAGCAGTGAGTAAGGCTAATGGTAACGCCTCCAGGAGGCCCAAAGAGAAAAGACGGAACTGTAGCAGCAATCCTGAAACAATGGGACCAAAAAAACAGCAGCACAACACGGCGCGCGACACACCAACTGGCAATCTAGCAGGAGTTATTCAAGATGTCCACGGATCGATTGTATACTTCCACTGCGCTTGGTGCGGCTCTTACAGGTACTTGAAGAGCAGGCCACCATGGGTGGCGAAGAAGGGAGCGAACACGAGGGACTCCACAGCCATGAGCTTGATGAGGATGTTGAGGGATGGGCCAGAGGTGTCCTTCAGGGGGTCACCAATGGTGTCGCCGATCACAGCTGCCTTGTGGCAGTCTGATCCCTTTGGGCCCAGTTCCTTTGCGTGATCGCTAGCACCAGCCTGAAACAAACATGGTAAAGTTGAGGACGGACTATAGATACTGACTTGTATGGTTCATCCAGGTTTCTGAGCACTCACCTCAATGTACTTCTTGGCATTGTCCCAAGCACCACCAGTGTTGGAAGCAGAGATGGCAATCTGTCAAAGTTTTTGATGTCATGAGCCATTTAACCAGTGAACTCATGAAAGCATACACAGAGTAAAAGGAAGTGATGCGCACCTGCACTCCAGAAACCAGAGCACCAGCAAGAACACCAGAGAGGGTCTCCACCCCAAAGAGGGTTCCAACAATGAGGGGAGTGAGCATGACCAGAGCACCCGGGGGGATCATCTCCTTGATGGAAGCATCAGTGGAGATCTTGACACAGGTTGCGTAGTCAGGCTTGCCAGTTCCCTCCATTAGCCCAGGAATGTTTTTGAACTGGTTGCGAACCTCCTCAACCATCTTGAGAGCAGCGCTTCCAACACTCTTCATGGTCATGGCAGAGAACCAGTACGGAAGCATGGCTCCGACAATCAAGCCAATGAACACCTTGGGGGAGAGGACATCAACAACCTTCACTCCAGCTCTGCTGACGAAGGCACCAAAAAGGGCCAGGGACACAAGAGCAGCTGATCCAATGGCAAATCCCTGAAAGAAGGATACATATGAAATAAGTTACCGGACCATCACAATAGTTTCCTTGTTAACAATCTATAATCAAATTGACCAAACATAGATAACAACTTTACCTTTCCAATAGCAGCAGTTGTGTTACCAGCAGCATCAAGAGCATCAGTTCTCTCACGGATTCTGTGGCTCATTCCAGCCATCTCAGCAATGCCACCAGCATTGTCACTAATGGGACCATAAGCATCAATAGCAAGGCCAGTTGCGATTGTGCTCAGCATACCAAGGGCAGCAACTGCAATGCCGTACATTGCGGCAATAGAGAAACTGACATAGATGCTGACAGCAATAGCGAAAATTGGGATGATAACTGACTTGTATCCTAGAGCAAGACCAAAAATGACATTGGTGGCAGCACCAGTTCTGCAAGAATCCGCAACATCTTGCACAGGACTGTCATATAGAAAAATCATGTTAGGTTGAAACACACACAGAAATGATTAAATGAACTCCTAATTAGACTGGTTGGACCTAATTATAGACTGACAGGATTTCATACCTGTACGCATTGCTAGTGTAGTATTCTGTGACAAAGCCAATAATAAGACCAGCCCACAGGCCAATTGAAACACAGAAGAACAAGCCCCTACAAAGACATGATCATTCAGTCAGAAACTACATCCCACAAAAAACAAACGGTGAAGAATGACAATAACATACCAGTTGGATACTTCCTTCTGAGCACCGAAGTTGAAGATGGTGAACTTAGCTGGAAGGGCCAACCAGCTGATTATCGCAATACCAACAGTCATCAAAGCGGTGGAGATAATGAGTTGCTTCTTAAGTGCAGGTTCAATCTCTTTCACAGCTTTGATCTCAAAGAAGTCAGTGGCAAAGAGTGTGGTGATCAAGCAGACAATGATCCCAACAGAGCTCACAAGCAGTGGGTAGCACATCCCAGTGAAATCATGGTTTATTCCAAAAGATGAAATAGATGCAACAACGAGGGCGGCACAGGAAGATTCAGCGTATGACCCAAAAAGATCAGATCCCATTCCAGCAATATCACCAACGTTGTCACCGACATTGTCGGCGATCACCTGCAAAACATAACTTAAAAGTTCAGAAATGAAAACATCAAGTGCCATATTGTTGGTTATCATGGAAGTGGATTGTCTGCAAACCAATACTGTAAGCCCAAGGCAGAGATAAGAAAACTCACAGCTGGGTTCCTAGGATCATCCTCAGGGATGTTCTTTTCAACTTTGCCAACAAGATCAGCGCCCACATCCGCAGCCTTTGTGTAGATGCCTCCACCAACTCTTCCAAAGAGAGCCATGGAAGATCCACCAAGGCCATACCCAGTGATGGACTCGAAAAGACCCTCCCAGTCATCACCATAGTACAAGCTAAATACGTTAATGGTGATGTAGAGAACCACAAGACCACTTGAGGCAAGCAGAAAGCCCATAACAGCACCAGAGCGGAATGCAGTGATGAATGCCTTCCCAACACCCTTCCTAGCTTCCAGGGTGGTTCTAGCATTGGCATATGTGGCGATCTTCATTCCAAGGAAACCAGAGACCAACGAGGTGATAGCTCCAAGCAAGAAGGACACTGTGCTGAAGAGCGCAGTGAACAAGGCAGGCTTGCAGTCCTTGCCCTTGCTATAGGTGCAGGGCTGGCTCTTTGTGCTGAATCCCTCAACTGAGCCAAGGAAGAGGAAGATGACAACAGCGAAGATCGACATGAAAACACCAACATATTGGTATTCAGTGAAGAGAAACGATGTTGCTCCTGCTCATAAAAGAGAATTCATTTGTCAAATATAGATCAGGTGAAGGATGTAAGCAGCAGTAACTAAAACACAATGCAAATTAGATTGTAATCCACATACAAATTATGAAGAATGCAACAGCAGGCCCAGTCAAACAAACACCAGAAAGAATAATACAACTATTAAGTTCAATTTTATATCTCTTGTATAATATCAAGTACCTAAGCCTACAGACTGACACCCAACAGCCATTTGTCAAAACCCCAGGGAAGTCACGACCCCATCCCCCACGCAAGTACCTCCAAAAGTGCTCATCTTCGTGTGTTCCCGTCTCAATCATAGGAAAAAAAAACATCGGGTCAAGATTGGACACGTATATGATAAGCACTAGGGCATGGCATCAGGTTGGGAAGCTCTCAGAAGTCAGGGAACAATTGACACATCGGTGACACATGTCAGATGTCCTTATCCAAGGACCAGGCCGTCCGGTCCAGATCTACCAAACATTTTGTCATTAGAGTCCAGTTAATAATAATTGTAAGCTTAGTCACAGACAAATGGCGCTCCGGCAGCCTGCTTCTTACGTGTACACAGATACTCTAGTTAGTTAAGGAACAGATCCATCACGCACCTTCCACTACCAAGTTGCGAGATCTACACGACTCAGCTGAAAGCAGCTGCATCTCCACCATAGCACCGACACTGGGCAAGATCACCGCTCAAGGCATTAAAAGAATTCTTATCTAAGCCCAGAGTCAGCACCGCCAACTACAGGCACTAGGCATCTAAAGCCAATTCCCTGATTTACACGTCCTAGGAGAGGAGAAAAATCATTTGCCAGCCCCACTCGGGACCCTTGAATCGAATTCAAGCGAAACAACAGTAACACATCACATGAGCCCCCACTTGACAAAAAATCTCAGGTTTGGGAAGGGGCCAAGAGTGCCTGAAAATATCACAAAGTACATAGTTTGGAAGGAAAAGGGAACAGCATTTGGCAGTCCCCCACACCACAAAGGTACCAAACACCCCCCACAGAATGATTTGTCCTCACTGAAAATATCTAATCTGGCAGCATTCTTAGTTCCGCAAACGTTTCTTTATGATTTTCATCTGCTTAGAAAGCCGTTACAGACGGCGAGAGGGTGGGGATAAATTAGAAGGATGTTGCAGCTAGCTCACCTAGGCTAAATTTGGAACATTTTTCGTCAGGCAAGTGTTATTTAAATCTACCAAATAAAGGAACGGCCAGCAAAAGTCTGACCGTTTGATCCCAAAGATCTCGCTCGCCTTCCGAGGAAACTTTCTTATCATAAACACGACGAGTTATAGAGTCATTTTCGCGTGAGTGGCAAAAAAAATAGCGGGTTCCTGCACGAAATGCGCAGATCTAAACAAACCAAGCGGCAGCACCAGATCTGCGAGACCCTGCTCCTCACCTTCGGAGATGGCGAGCTGGATCTCGGCGCACTTGACGACGACGTTGTGGTCGTTGAGGCCCTCCTCCTCCTCTATGAGGGAGTCGCCGTAGCCGTTCTTGCTGCCGCTCGAGGAGGCCGCGCCCGGGGCGACCTTCACCCGCGACACGAGCACCCACTGCACGATGGCGAACGCGATGCCGATGATGCCGGCGACGGGGATGAGCACCTCGGTGGCGAGCTCCGAGAGGATCGCCATGGCGGCGACCAAACCCTAACCCTACGCGGGGAACGCACGGGCTCGAGGCGGCGGCGGTGGGCAGGGGAACGGGAGGGGCGACGCGTCTCGCTCTGCACGCTCTCTCCCCTGTGCTCGGTGCGCGCGGTTAAATAAGCGGGCGAGCCGCGAGCGCGGAGCGAGGAGAGAGAAGATGGGGTGGGTTGCGAACTTGAAAAACTTTGAGGGGTTATGTGTTAATGTAGCGCGGTTGCGTCACTCCGTGTGTTGGTGTGGTGGGCTGGAAATTTTTTTGCGCTTTTGCTGGCCCGGGATGGCAGGTGGGCCCAGAGGATAAAATATCTTTATCTTTGTTTCCTTTGATAGGCAGGAAGATCTGGATCAAAGGCGAGGGAGTGTGTGCTTGCACTGACGTGTAAACTCTGTCCAGCATTGGATAAGAATACTGATCTTGATGCTACGTACTTTGGATAAGCTACTCAATCTCCCTAATGTACCAACGGTGATGGAGTGAAAATTGGCAATGCGGCTCACAAAACAACTAGACCTACCAAGAATCAAATCATTTTTTCAAAAAAAAAAAACAGGAACCAAATGATGGCGGTGTAGACTTGCCATTAGTACTACGTGGCAAGTTGAAGGACAAGAATTGGTTACGCTCTGATGCTCGTCTCATCTTCACCTCTTTGCACTTGCACCCCAAAGGGGCCCCACACCAGCAACCTGCCTTTATTTCATTTTTCCAAGTTTGTGTCCTAAAAGTGCAATTTAATACTAGTGTCGTGTCTTTATGCCCTTAACCCATCATTCTGCACGGCCAGTCTCTGTGTCACTTTCTTACAATTTACCCACCATAGTGAGCCGCGCGGCAGTGACATACTGAGAAGATGTTTAGTTCTCGGAAGACTATTCTTCTAGTCCTTTTGTTTTACTAAAAACCGTCATTTCTCTCACCCTAACACAGTACTAGGTTTCCGGAGGAAACTTCTTCTTGTTAGAGGTAAAAAGTCCGCATTCAAATCACAAACTTTTGCTACAGGAAATTTTCTCCTATCTCCACCAACTAAACAACTGAATTACTGGCATCCTAACACAGTACTAGGTTTCCGGAGGAAACTTCTTCTTGTTAGAGGTAAAAAGTCTGCGTTCAAATCTTTAAAAACAACTCAAAAGAAAAACCATGAGCAACACCATTACACTATTCTATGCTGCAACTCGATTCCGGAAAAATGGAACCAGCTTGAATGAATTCACCTTTGTCCATTTCCCTAAAGCCACGGAGCGGTGTCTCAACAGCAACAGTCTTGGAAGTTATGGGGTGCACGTCCACCGACTGGTGAGTGGTTAGTTTAAGGAGGCCTTTCTCCTATAGCTGGGCCGTTCGTTGCACTCTAATGCTTGACAGGGATCTCCATCCTACTGCAAGGTGCGAGCTCACTGATGATGGTGTTTTTTTTATAATTCACCAGTGGTTCCACGTAAAAAAAATCACACGACCATCCAGGCCCTATTTTGTGTTTTTAATTGCGTATTGTCAAGATATTTGAGAAGCCGGTTGGTGCCTTGGTGGTCCTTTTTCTTTAATTCCCTTGCGACATGGATATGGTCACTTACATTGCTCACAGAGAAAGAAATGTGTAATCCACCAAACTGTACTTTTTGTATTATGGGCGTGGCTCGTGAGATGTCTGAATAAGTATTTTGATTCTTGAGTAGTCGTTACGCTATTTCATGATTTATCACGAGAGCACACCACTAGGTTTGATAACATGGCCGAGTAAATGGCGACCATGTGAGATCTCTTCCAGTGAGCTGCATTTATGGTTGTGAGAACAGACTGACAGATACTCTAAAATTGGAATCTTATTTTCTTTCGTATATGTAATAGGTGCGAATGGGTTGCTATCGAAATATATATTACTGAATAAAAGGTACACTATTACTATTTTTTGGGGGAAAAAAGATGATGTCTTTGACTTACTAGGACCGAGTTTCGTACATATATCATTTTATGACACATGATTCATAATTCAAACACCTTTTCAGGAAATTATTGTCAGCTTCATGAGGTAAAAAAATATATCATTTTATGGCACATGATTCAAAATTCAATCACCTTTTTAGGAAATTATTGTCAGCTTCAAGAGGTCAAAGAGATGTTATGAATATGGTTTGAAGTCCATGCCCCTTTTCTCTCTCTCCCTTTCTTCATCTCTCTTCAAATGGGAAAAAACGGAGAGATTCATTGGTATCAATCGCAAAATAAGGGCAGTCTCAATGCTAATTGTGTTGGTATGTAAGCAAAATGATGATGTGGTGGGACATTTATTGAAGAGAGATGGAAAAAAAATGAGGAAACCAAGTCTAACTGAGAAACCAAGACCATTAATTTGTGAGAGAGACGAGTGGGACATGTGATACTATGATAGAAAATTGCATTGTAAAAGATAGTTGCTTGACACGATGTCTTAGAAAAACCATGATAGTTTTTAGCATTGGGACTGCCCTAAGTCCCTCGTGTTCTTCGGATTATAACTGTATAGTAAAAAACACAAACAATGCCCCGATCGTTGGTGTCACACAGGAGGCACAAATCATTTATTGAGCAACAAGGTTTAAAGAGTTCCGCTTTTAGGGCCTGTCCGGTTTTCTTCAATCCCCCAAACCACGTGGCTATAGGATTAACTGAACACAAAACAATAACTTGATTAATTTCCCCCCTCAAAAAGGAAATTAAGTTGCATGATTTTTTGAATAATTAATTAAGTAGTAGTGTTACACATCGATCTCGTGCTCCAGTGATCATGCAAACTGCTTAACCAAAGCAACTCATCAGCGATCTCAAAAAGAAGGATCTAATCCCCCCTTTTCATGATTTCTACATGGGACAACTTCCGTTGTTTAGTCTTAATTTTGGTATCATCACACTGCTTCCTAAGCAAAAAGAAGCCAAACAAATTCAGCAATTTAGACCTATATGCTTGCTTAATATAAGCTTCAAGATCTTTACAAAGGTAATGACAAATAGGATAGCTCTAGTAGCTCAAAAAGTCATTAAACCTTCTCAAACAGCTTTCATGTCGCATCATGGAGGGAGTAGTAATTTTACATGAAACGTTGCATGAGATGCATAGGAAGAAGCTGGATGGTGTTGTCCTAAAACTTGATTTCTGGAAAGCTTACGACAAAGTCAATTGGTCTTTCCTCCAACAAGCTTTGTGAATGAAAGGCTTTTCATCGCAATGGTGCAATTGGATAAACCAAATTGTCAAGGGAGGGAGTGTCGGTATCAAAGTTAATGATGATATTGGGCACTATTTTCAGACTAGGAAAGGACTTAGACAGGGTGATCCTTTGTCTCCAATCCTTTTCAACATCGTCGCTGATATGTTGGCTATCCTCATTGAAAGAGCAAAGAGCAATGGGGAATTTAATGGAGTTGTGCCCCACTTAGTGGATGGGGGACTCTCAATTCTCTAATATGTCGATGATACAATTCTATTTATGGAACACGATACCGAGCATGCCAAAAATCTTAAACTAGTTTTAAGCACTTTTGAGCAACTATCCGGTTTAAAAATTAATTTTCATAAAAGTGAGTTGTATTGCTACGGGGCAGCCAAAGATTTAGAGCATCAATACGCTCGTATCTTCAGATGCAAGACTGGCAATACTCCCTTCAAGTATCTTGGAATACACATGCATCATAGGAAGTTATCTAATAAGGACTGGATAGCGATTGAGGAAAAATTCCAGAAAAAAACTGGGTAGTTGGAAAGGGAAATTGCTTTCGGTTGGGGGCAGAATGGTTTTGATTAATTCTGTCATAACTAGCTTAGCAATGTACATGCTTTCCTTCTTCGAGCTCCCGAAAGGTGTACTTAAAAAGTTAGACTACTACAGGTCTAGATTTTTTTGGCAATGTGACGAGCATAAGAAGAAGTACAGACTCACTAAGTGGAGTATTTATGTACACCAAAAGACTATGGGGGTCTTGGCATTAAAAACTTGGAAATTCAGAATAAATGTTTGCTAAGCAAATGGCTATTCAAGTTAATTAATGAGGATGGTATTTGGCAAAGCCTCCTAAGGAGGAAATATTTGTCAAATAAGACCATATCTCAAGCCACAAAAAAACCGGGAGATTCCCACTTTTGGTATGGGCTCATGGAAGTGAAAGAACAATTCTTGCAATGCGGGCGGTTCAAAATTAATAGTGGAACCGACATTAGTTTTTGGGAAGATACCTGGGTAGGAGGTCAGCCTCTTAAAGTATCGTATCCCAATCTCTTTCATTTAGTTAGAAAGAGGAATGCAACGGTAGCGGAAGTGCTGAACACCACACCATTAAATGTGTCCTTCCGAAGAGCATTAGTTGGACATAACTTAGAATCATGGTATGACCTTGTTCGGAGAGTTATGCCAACAAGGCTCACGGATGCTAGAGATGTCTTCATCTGGAATCTACATAAGAGTGGAACTTTCTCCACAAGATCTATGTATTTGGCACTCATCACCAATGGTGTGGTACCCTGTAAATGTCCAATATGGAAATTCAAGGTTCCACTTAAGATCAAAGTTTTCTTGTGGTACATCAAAAAGGGCATTACCCTCACTAAATATAATCTGGCAAAGAGGAATTGGAAAGGAAACTTAAATTGTTGCTCATGCAGCTCCTTGGAGACCATTGAGCACCTTTTCATTGATTGCCATTTTGCTCGCTTTATTTGGAACACAATCTTTATCACCTTTGGAATTCAACCTCCATCCAGCATTTCACAATGTTTGGTTCTTGGCTTATAGGCATTCGGCCGAAGCTTAGGGAACAAATCTGTGTAGGGTTAACAGTTGTATGTTGGGCTATTTGGTTGAATAGAAATGATATGGTATTTAATCGTTCCAAATCTAACACTTCCATGCAGGTGATTTTCAGGGCGACATATTGGACACGCACATGGTCACTGCTGTTTAAGGACAAGGAAGCGAAGGCCAATCTGTTGCAGGCATGTTGCTTATTGGAAACGGTAGTCATGGAGGTGTTTGCTAAGTTCGGTTGGAAGTTTTCGAATAGGATTGGAGCGTAGTTGTTTTCTTACTTGCTGAACACCCTGTGTACCTTGATATACTCTGCGGAGTAATTCGTAAGCCTAAGTGCTCCCACCATTTGTATTAAAACTGCTTTGTACACTATCCATGATAGTGTAGAGACGGGGACCTCTTGTTCCATTATCTTAAAAAAATCAGCGATCTCAAACCCATCTCGGATTGGGATGAACTACTCTGTGTTTGTACACAGCTGGTTAGCTAGCTAACACGGTCTGTGGCTGTCAGCGCGGTACGTACGTTGCTGTTGAGAGACATGGATCCGGGCGGCTGGATCCCATCGGCTGCACTGCACGTTGCGTGCCATGCATACGTGTGCTGTCACGCCATGTGGAGGATCTCAACAGCAACGCCGCGAAATCATGAGAGGACAAAAGACCAGACCCGACCGACCGACACTCGGGCAGCCTGGGATACCGGCGCTCGCGCTAGCTCGGCTCCCGCGCGATCCCCCGACCCGACCCCGAATGGGTGGGGTGGCCGACGCGACGCGCGACCAGCCAATGAGCCAAGGGAGGGCACGCGCGCGCGCGTCGCGGCATGATTGGGGTGGGGAGGACGTCGCGGTTGGTGCGGCGGGGCGCCCAGCGAGCGAGCGGCCAACGCGAGATGGCTTGGCTTCAGGTTCCAGCCGGGCGATGGCATGTGCCGATGTGTCGGCGCTCGTGGCCGCCGCCGCGCGCGCACGGGACAGGACAAGGCCAGGCCACAGGCCAGAGAGGGTCAGGGCGCCACGGGAGGGCCACGTCGCCACGCGCACGGATTCCTCCGGCCATTAACTCCCGCCGCCGGGAGGGCGCCACAAATGCGCCGCCGCCGGCGGCTTCCACGGCTTTGCGCCGCGTTCCGCCGTCCGGCATCTTGGACCGTGCCGTGTTTCTTTGGCGGCGTCTGGGCAGCTGGGCAGGAGCTGTACACTTGTACCACTTACCATCGGCGCCGAGATGAGGTCAGCAGCAATTTTCTTTCGGGAGGTGGCAAGGGGGGTGAACGAACGGGGCATTGTTGACTGGTTGCCGGCACCATGCCGCATGTGGTGCGTGCCGGAGTTATGGGCTCTGGCCTCTGGGGTCTTGGCAGAGCGTGCCGCTGCAGGCACTAGGCAGGGGTATCTATCTTCTCGCGAGGCCATCTGCTGACTTGCCGGGCCACTTGCCGTGAAGATGTGGGGGTGGCGAATGGGAGCGCCAGGACGCACTCCAAAGTGGTAAATTTTCTATCTTCTAGCATGAACCGGTGGTAAATGGAACCTCGCAGGTCGTGCTATAACTGGTCATGGATGGGATTCGATTGGGCTCCCTCAGCCCTCAACAAGTTCGTTCAGTTTGACATCTCTACTGCTGCTCGTGCTAGAGAGCTTTCAGTGTTTGAGCGACCAGCCGATGATCTCGGCTGTGTGTTCAGATGAAAAAAAAAGTATATTTTTTATTTCCTATTTATCTCTCACCTAACATGTTTTTTAGAAATTTTTTTTATCTTTCATCTTCATCCCCTCACATAATACGCTTCCTAGGAAAAAGATTATTTTTTCTCCAATTTTACTGAACACACAGCACTCCTGATGTGTACGTGCCGCCGTCGCTGCTGCAGACCATAAAAAAACGAAGGCGCTCCGTCCGCGGCCGGCCGGCACGCTCCCCACCCCAAATGCTACGCTCGCCTCCAAGACACATGACGCCCGCACGGCGCGGACGCCGAGGCCGCGCGATAACGTGGTCACCGTTTGCAAGCGCCAAACGGGCATCATCGCTGTCGACGAGGCGATCCATCTGCTCCGCGCCGCGAAGAAAAGGCACACACAGCGAGCGCATCAGCCGCGGCGCACGCCACCAACGGAACCTGAAACCGAGCGTGACGCGCGACGGCAGGGGCAGCAGGGCGCCCACGCACGCAACGCAAGCGGCAGCGCGGGCGTCCGTTCCCGTTCGTTCGTCGTCGGTGCCTCTGTGCTGCTCTCGCACGCAAGTTGTCCGCGTCCGTCCGTGGCGGCTGACGTGGGGGGGCAGCATTCGTGGGCTCGACGCTACCCTGGCCAGCGTACGGACGGACCATACGAAAGTTGTTGTGACCATGGCTTGGCTTTAATTTGTCCATTCAGTCTCGTGTGTGGATGGGCCATATGGGTGTTCGTGCAACTGGGTGGTGTATCCGTCCGTCATGGTAGCCGGTAGGAGGCGATGAGCAGCCATGGAGACGTCTCCAAGCGGGGTCATTCGACTTCTAGATCTCGTCTCCTCATCGTCGGGGTCATCTTCGTTCTTTCTGATCTTTCACACCAACTATGTCTACTACTACCTTACTGTCAAGAAAACAACGTCCATGTTAGATTTAGTCGGGGGAGCACAACAGTCCAGTACTAATTTAATCTAATCTAAAGAGACCAGCTCACGATCCATTATTCTCCCATCCGGACCGGTCCGTAACCACCGTTGCCGTCGCCGTCACATGGATGTTGGGTGGATCCCATCCCAAATCCTATGACTCCATGAGCAGCAGCACGTAGTACTGGCTAATGAAGCTTTTTAAAAAGGCCTCCCTGTTGGATTAAGAGTAAACAAGTCACACTGCCACCAGTTAGTAGTGAGCAGTGACTGCGTAGACGGCGTCGGTCGTTGCTTCTTGCTCGTTTTAAGGCCGGCCACCTGGCTCTCCTCCGCTTGCCGGGCGTTCTGGTGGAGGCGGCACCTGCCTTTGGCCTCGCATATGGATCTCCAGCTTCTCAAATGGAATCCCGGCCTCAGATCCCTGCCGCTGCCGCCCTGGATGATGGATGGATCATGGCGGATCCACAACAGAGCAGAGCAGAGAGAGAGAGAACCGAGACGAGAAGGAAGGCGAGACGAAGGCAGGGTCGTGTAGATCTCGCACGCTCGGCGCGGCGCACGGGCACATGCCGGCCAGCGGCGGAACGCTTCGGAACTTTGTCCCTTCCACTCGGCAGGGAAAACACACACACACACACAACAACGACAACAAATCGGGCACTGCCCGAGGCACCGAGCTACTTACTACTCCGCTTCGCAGTGAGTCTCGCCATCGTGCACGGTTTTTTCCCTTTGCATTCGTCCCACTACGTTGCGTTGGTCGGAGGGACGGTCACGTTGGGTGGGTTTAATTTTGTCGGGGCGCCCGGTCGCGTCTCCTCCCTCTGCCCTGAAGCTGATGAAGTTTGCATGCCCCCGGGTCACGGGCGCGTGGATTCCAGCCCGCCGCACGTCGTCGTCGGTGCTCTGCTGCCGGGAGGGACGCCGGGACGGGGATATTTCGGTTGCATACTGCCACTAGCTCGGTAGCATATCCCCCGAGCGGCAGCGCCCGGGGGGCATATTCCGCCGGAGCTGGCGCTCACACGGCACACATCACCGCGCCACAGCCCGGCAGTCGTCGCGCCCGGATCCAGCTGTTTCGCAGTAATGTGCCACTGGCCTGCAGGACCAGGAGCAGAGCAGCTACCTCCCTCCACGTCAGCGCGGCGGCCGCTGGGGGACTCGGGACGTTCAGCGAGCGCGCGGTGGCTCCGTGGCTCGTGCACGCGTGGCAGCCGCAGCGTCTTGTTGCTGTGTGATTTGTCCTTCGTTGCTGCGTGCCGGCGTGCGGTTGCGTGCGCCGTGAACGCGGGCTTGGCCTGCGCTGCGCTGTCAGTCTTGATCGCGTTCATAATCACAGGCTCACAGCAAACTCATCCAGCAAATCAGCAGCAGCTGCCTGGTCAGCACTCAGCAGCCATCGCTGCGTGCGCTCAACAATTGCTCTGCCCGGCCGGATGACGGGATGGGCCCTTTCCAACTCTTCTGTTCGCGGGCGCTGGTTCCTCTCTCTCTCTCTCTCTATGGTGGGCTACATCGTGGGTAAATGGACCATGAAAGTTGGTGGGCCGAGCACAGCCCAAGGATGAAAAGAAAAATATGCGACAAACAAAATAATCAGCACGCATATTCTTTTACAGGTGGAAATTTCATTACGACTCCGCGGTGAAGTCGTTCCATGTCAGAAAAGAGATTAACAGCATACTCCATCCGTCCTAAATTGTAAGTCATTCTAAGATTTTTGGAGAGTCAAACTATCTCAAATTTAACTAAATTTATATAATAAAGTACGAACATTTATGATACCATATAAGTACCATTAACTTTTTCATTAAGTATATTTTTAGATTATATCTATTTGGTTCCATAAATTTTTGTGATTCACTCTATAATTTTGGTCAAACATAAAAAGAGTTTGACTCTCCAATAATCCTGGAATGAATTACAATTTGGGACGGAGGGAGTAGTATCTAAACTTTGTCAAATGAGGTTGTGGCAAGACAGTATAATTGAAATTTAATTTGAAAAATTGGCAGGACTTTTTGCGCAACCGTTGTTGATACGGTACAGCATGGAGTTGTGGCCACGATGCCGATTATTTTCGCTGCTCGTGCCGGTACTGAAACATGTCCAACAGTATCCAATAAAAGTTCCCGATAATGAGTTTTGAGAATTAAGTTAAAACAATGCGCCAACAAGTGTTTAATCTTGCTTGTAAAAGCTATAGATGTCCAACATTAGCTCCATCCTAATTCCTAAGACAAACCCCCCCCCCCCCTCCTTTCTGTGCTCCCAATCCCATGGAAAACAGCGACAAAATAAAAAAAATCTATGAGTTACAATGCAAAAGTCAAATGTTGGCCTACAACTTTGGATTATAAATTGTTTTCCATTTTTTACTTTTGTTTGGCCGGAGAAATACAATTTCCAAAAGTCGGCGGGAGATGGTGGCAGCATATGGTGCATATGGTGGACGGGGATCGGTTAGGAGAGTTTGAAATTGGCTTTAAGGGGCTGTTTGGCAGCACTCCAGCTCCAAGAAATCAGCTCCACTCCACAGCTCCAAGAAATTTTCGGCCAAACACGTCTAGCTCCATCGGCTCCAACTCCAGAAAAAAGATGGAGCCAGGGGTCAGCTCTACCTTTTTCCTGGAGTACCTCTAGAGGTGCTCCAAAACCCCTATTTCATACCTTCCCATGAAGCCAAGGGGTAATTACCCACCAATGCCACTGGTTACACAACATACCGATTCGATTCGTAGAAAGAAACATCGATCCCCCCTGCCCCCACCCGACTCCTTCTCCGTCGCCCAACATCGCCCCCCACCCGACTCTTCTCCGTCGCACCCTAGGGCCGCCGCCATCTTCTCTGTCCCCGGCGTCGCCGGCCTTCCTCCGGCGTGAATGGAAGGGGATGACGACCCTCCTCCACTCGATCCGCTATTCCCCTCCTCTGCTCATCCAAGTGTCTTGATCTCGGCCGCCGTCCAAGACTTCCAAAGGGTGCTCGATGCAGCTACTGCCGGCCGGACTCCCTTCAATCCGCCGGCTCAGGTGGCCGGCCATGGGGTCCTTGATCAACGAGAGGATGCACAAGGTTCTGGGCGTGGCCGCATTCCTCTGCCTGCAGGCAATAGGGGGCGTGTCAGGCAGGGCGTCGTCCGTGGCCGCGGCAGCAACAGTCGGGGCAACCCGCAGGCCGGCCGTGGCCTCGGCGGCCAGGATCATCCTGACCATGAGCAGGTCGGCCAAGACAACCAGGAAGATGCACAGAACAAAGGCAAAGGCAAGAAGGCTCAAGACTCGGTAAACAATTTCTCAATCAATTAATTCATGATTTTTTTTATGATGTGCACATTGGTACCGAGTTCTCTATTGCCCACTGATTTGGTACTATCATATCTTGAACAATTGCTTACTGTCATTTTAAAATAGTGCAAATACTTGAATTTTGATATGTTGATCAGGGAGATGCAATTGCATGGACAGATGCAAACACGTCACTCATATGTTCATTATTTGCCAAACAAGTTAGCAAAGGCAACGGGCTGAATATATTGGAAAAACAGGCATAGCCACTCAAAATGTTCTAGCGGTATGTGACTTTGACATGAGTTTCACATATGTTTCTGTGGGGCAACCTGGAGCGATGAATGACACAAGTGTGTTGTATAATGCACTCAGAGTGGATGAATAAATTTTCCCACACCCTCCACAAGGTAGCATACTAACATATGTGATATTTGAACATGGATATATACCATATGTTGCATAACTCATATTACTTTTATCTCAACATAGGCAAATACTATGTTGTGGATGCGGGATATCCTAATCGACCTGGGTACCTTGCTCCGTACAAGGGTGAAAGGTATCATTTACCGGAATGGCATAGAGGTATGGAACCTAAAACTCCCATTGAAAGGTTCAATCGTGTTCACTCATCTGTCTGGAATGTGATTGAGCGATCTTTTGGATTACTAAAAATGAAGTGGCAAATGCTTTACAAGATGCCACCATATCCCATGTTCAAGCAGAAGATGATTGTTGTGGCAGTCATGGTCATTCACAATTTCATTCGTGAACATGGAGGTGAAGATGAAGACTTTGCTCGGTTTGACCGTGACCCTAATTTTGTTCCTACGATTCCGGAAAGATATAACAAATATGCAGTTTCACGAGCAGCGTCTGATGGGTCAACATCTGCAACAAACGCCCCAACTATGGATGCCTTTCGTGATGAGCTATCCACCGCCCTCTCTCTTTCTTGGAAATAGTTTGTAATGACAAGATTTGATTTTGTACCCCTATTGTTGTGACCTTTCATTTTGTAGGACCTAATTTGGTTGAAAATAATTGTCGTTCGAACCTTAGTGTATCAAATATTTATGTTTGGGCTAGTTTCTTTTTTTCCCGAAAGTGAACAGCACCCTATACTGTAGCAGTACTGTAGCAGCACAAAAAAAATCCCCCAGACTGCACCATGGGCAAAATAGTACATTCCAACCTAATCCATAGGTTCCTGGAGCTGGAGCAACAGCATATGCCAAACACATATAGAAGCTCCACGTTTTTCTGGAGCAGGTAGAGTGGAGCTAGGAAAAGGTGGAGCTGGTTTTGGTGGGTTGGAGTGCTGCCAAACAGCCCCTAAATGTGCTTGTGCCATTTGCCACTTTATTCAAACACCCCTACCAGCAAAACTTTTGCTAGTTTTTGTTGGGGGCAAAACTTTTGCTCTTTTTTGCTCTTGCCAAGGGGATCCAAACAGGTCCTAAATCTTTTTTGGAACCAGTTTAATGAAACGGTTAGATGTGGACTATTTTTTTTTCTCCAAATATCTTTTTGGCAAAGTCCTAAAACCCAACTTTTTAGCACTATATTTTGTAGTCACTCTTGGAAATTGCTCTTAGTGGCCGCCTGTTTGTTGATGCTGAGCAAGCGAGCACCTACCTTTCTTCAAGGGAGCGAACAACCGAGGGAGACAGATCACGGAACAAAGGCAAAGCAGAGTTTTCTTTTTTGAAAAAAAAAAGCAGAGAAATATCCAGGCAGGAAGAAACCCATCCCATGGCCGATGATTCATGGAGCCTGCCGAGCACCGTGCAGGAGCTGGCGGCCGCCGTGGAGGAACCGCCGACCCGGTACCTGACCCGGAGGAGGACAGGCTCGGTGGCCACCTGGCCGGCGCAGAGATGCCAGAGCCCGTCCCCGTCATCGATCTCTTCCGCGTCTCAGGGTCCCATGGCGCCGCCGAGGCCGAGCAGGAAGCCGCCAAGCTGCGATCGGCGCTACACAGCTGGGGGTTCTTCCTGGTAAACCCCCCTTACAAGCTTCGATCCTGAGCTTCTTACAAATAAGTGCTGCAAACAACTACATGGTATATATAGTTCGGTATGACTTGGGAATTGGGATTTTTACCTGTCAAGGTCACTAACCATGGGATGGAGACCTCGCTGATGGACGCCATGGCTACTGCGTCGCGAGCGTTTTTCCAGCTCCCGCTTGAGGGGAATCAAGATCACAGCAACCTGAAAGACAGGAAGCACTGGCGGCTAGAAGGGTATGGGAATGATGACGTGAACGCTCAGGATCAGATCCTCGACTGGTCCGATCGGTTGCAGCTTAGGGTTGAGCCACAGGACGAGAGAAATCTCGCCTGCTGAGCCACAGGAAAAGTCTATTTTTCACCCTCCAACTATTACAACCAAACCGTGCAAAATTGACCATTTGGGTGGTTTTGAAGGTGTTTTTGTATTTTCCAAAAAAATTTAAAAAATAATTTTGTATTAAAAAATTCATAACTAATTTATTTTGAACTAGAAAAATTATAATATGGTGCAAATGTTTTTCTAAAAATGTGACCTACATGTTTGTGCACCATTAGAAGTTATTTGCATATTATTTATTTTTATTCTAACTATTTTTTTTAAAAACAATAAGACACTAGTAATATAAGTATATAATACCCAAATATCATTAAATGGTGTGCCAATAGGTTGGTTACATTTTAAGAGAACTTTTGGCACTGATTTAATATTTTTTGGGTCCAAAATGAATGAGTTATGGTTTTTTAAAGTTTAAATAATATTTCTGCTATTCTTAGAAAATCCAAAACCACCCTCAAAACCACCCAAAGGGCCAATTTTGCATGGTTTCGATAGGTGGAGGGCCTTTAGTATCTGGTTTTATAGTTTGAGGTTGAAAATCAGACTTTTGTAATAGTTGAAGGATGAAAAATAAACTTTTCCCTTCTGGTAATTAATACCATAGCCTGTACTAGAGTTCAGAACCAGCTCCCTGAAACCAAAGCTGTCTGAGAACAATGCAGCGATCTCCTACACGAGTACACGGTGAGCTGCGGGCGGATCAAAGATGGGATCCTCCGGGCGATGGCCAGGCTGCTGGAGCTCGACGATGACGACTGCCTCATTGACGAGCTCGGGGACAGGGGCTCCACGTACGCGAGGTTCAACTACTACCCTCCCTGCCCGAGACCCGACCTCGTCCTCGGCATCAGGCCTCACTGCGACGTCGGCGTCCTCACGCTGCTCCTCATGGACAGAGACGTCGCCGGCCTGCAGGTCCTTAGGGACGGGACGTGGTACGGCGTCCCACCCGTGGGCCATGGCTACGGCTTAACATTGGCGTCTCTTTGGAGGTATGGTATGGCATCCCACTCCAGCTATACATACATTTCTGGTGTTGGTGGTCTTCAACTCTCTTGATCATGTGTTCATTTGTGTGTTCACCATGCAGATACTGACCAATGGGATCTTCAGGAGCCCGGTTCACAGGGCTGTGACGAACTCTGAGCAGGAGAGGATCTCGCTGGCGATGTTCTACGCGGCGGACCTCGAGAAGGAGATCGAGCCGTTGGCTCAACTGTTGGATGAGAAGCAACCGGCACGGTACAAGAGAGTCAAGTGCAGGGACTTGTTGGCTGCGCACCGTGAGTATTTTGCTAGAAGGGAAAGAGTAGTGGAGTCGCTAAAGATCCAGCAGGTGTACCCATGTCACGCCTTTGCATGTAAAGGCCAGTAGTGATTAAGTGAAGAGAGCTATTGGGCCTGATTTGTCATTTTTTTTCCCATTTTCTGTTTTGATAACTTTGAAACACAAGGGTGGACGATGGCTGAAAGAAATATCTCATGTGGGCTTTTGGCCATTTTTTTAGAATAAATTTAAGCCTTTTTTTTTTTGAAAAAATCACTTTTTTTTAAGGTTGAGGTAGACCCAGTGCTATGATTGTTGTCGGTTCCAGTAGACCTGGTTCGTAGGACACCGGCTCGTGGATATAGCGGCCCGGACTGAATTATGCTGCACTCTTACCAAAGACAAACTAATGGCGCATATATACCATTTTCCTATTGACCGAGTGGCAAATCCTAGTCATTCTTTATATTCGCTCATCCACCACCAATTTTTCCTTTTATATTGTTGTGTTTGATGCTCTGCTAGCTCTTTATTGCATCTTTTGTCAGTGCTACTGCCTGTATGTTCGTTGATGCTGACGAGGACGACGGCAACTTGTTATTGGCACTAGCACTGACAGAGATATATGCAGGCAAATTGACTGAACAAGTGTGGAGTCAAGAATAAAGACTACAATATGACGAGACTAACAAGTGTAGCATGGTGGCAGACGTCCTATAAATGAGCAAATTAAGGAACCAAGGAGACACAAACGGAGCAGGCCAAGAGAACACAATGGCTGACGACGAATCATGGAGGTTGCCGAGCACTGTGCAGGAGCTAGCGGCTACCGTGCAGGACCCGCCGAGCCGGTACCGGATCCCGGAGCAAGACCCTCTCAGCGACCAACTGGCCGGTGCAGAGATGCCGGAGCCCGTCCCGACCATCAATCTCCGCCGGCTGCTGGCGTCCGACGACGTTGCCGACGAGGAAGCCGCCAAGCTGCGTTCGGCGCTGCAGCGCTGGGGCTTCTTCCTTGTGAGTTCATTTTCAGTTTCAGCTTCGTTCTTGAGTTGCTTGCTTGTTATACATATGAAGTTTGGTTTTCTCTGAAGTTTTGCTTCATGGATTACTTGCTCTTCTGTCCAGGTTACCGACCACGGCATCGAGGCCTCTCTGATGGACGCTCTGATCGCCTCGGCACGCGAGTTTTTCCGCAAACCGCTGGAGGAGAAGCAAGCGTACAGCAACCTGATTGGAGGTAAGCAGTGGCAGCTAGAAGGGTACGGGAACGACCCGGTGAAAACCCAAGATCAGATCCTGGACTGGTCCGACCGATTGCACCTTCGTGTTGAGCCTGAAGACGAGAGGAACCTCGATCGCTGGCCTGGCCATCCTGAATCTTTCAGGTAATTACAACCTGCCAAACATGATGCACATGTCTGAAACTTCAGAACCAAATTGCATTCCTACTGAACTTCTGGAGATTGTCAGATTGAACCGTACTCTACGTATTTTCAGGGGTCTGCTGCACGAGTACACGGTGAGCTGCAAGCGGGTGAAGGACGGGATCCTCCGGGCGATGGCCAGGCTGCTGGAGCTCGAAGACGACGGCATCCTCGGCCAGTTCGGCGACAAGGGCACCACGTACGCCAGGTTCAACTACTACCCGGCCTGTCCGCGGCCGGAGCTGGTGCTCGGCCTCCGGCCTCACTCCGACGTCTGCGTCCTCACGCTGCTCCTCATGGACAAGCACGTCGCCGGCTTGCAGGTTCTCCGGGACGGGACCTGGTACGGCGTCCCGCCGGTGAGCGACCGCGCCTTGCTGGTCAACGTCGGCGTCTCATTGGAGGTTAGCCATCTCTGAACCTTTCGCGAGTCTCTGCAGCGAGATTGGAGCTCGTTTCTTTCTTTCTTGATTGCATGTGTTGGCCACCTGTGACTGTGATCGATGGACCCATGCAGATAATGTCGAACGGGATGTTTAGGGGACCGGTGCATAGGGCCGTGACGAACTCGGAGAAGGAGAGGATGTCGCTGGCCATGTTCTACTCGACGGATTTGGAGAAGGAGATCGAGCCGATAGCTGAGCTGCTGGACGAGAAGCAGCCGGCGAGGTACAAGAAGATCAAGTTCAGGGATTTCGTGGCGACTCACTATGACTACTTCTCAAAGAGGGAGAGAGTTATCGAGTCGCTGAAGATCTAGTCTAGCTTGGTATAAGGTGATCGATTCATACTTGGCCGTGCAAAAATAAATGATCCTATATGAAGGACTACATCATCACGGTTTACGGGTATACGGTTTGTCTTAAAATAAAGAATAACGGGCATACGGTTTGTGTAGCGCCCCTCTGTTTAATATTTTGGGCTTATTAGCCTGGCTATATATGTTCCGCCCATCTGTCTGTGGGAAAAAGAGAAAGACCCAAATCAATGTGGACCGTTCTGCATACACAACTATGACGATGGTGTTACGTGCATGATTGCATAAAGTGATGCTGTCCACTTTTCCTTTTTAAGGGCAACAGTACGTTTTAGAGACATGATTACGTACTACAAACTCTACAGTTGACTTTTACTAGAAAGTATACAATTATTTGAATCATACTTCTCATGCTCAACTAATTTTCTTTGCATTTGCGGCAACTAAGACGGATGGCCACCAAGAAGCATGATAATCACTGGTACTCTGGACCTCTAGTAGCTAAGGAATGGAAATGAACTCGCTCTTTTGTATAATGTCCTAATAATACGTTAGAATATTTAAATAGGTGTCAAAGGAATGGTAATCTTTTTTTTAAGGAGATGTTCTGGTAATATAAGAAAACATGACGCATATAAACAGTACGTAATATGACCAGCTGTTAATTATCCGAAACCTAGCATCAGCTTTTTTTTTTTTTTGAACTACTGCCTCAGTTGAGCAGCATAGCATCGCCTCGCGTGCAAGGTTCCACAACATACAACTTCACCGTGGATGGAACTTTGGGCTCAATGTATGTCATGATCGATGGCCCAGAGCGAAGGTGTGGTGCTGTGACAGCTTCGATCCACGATGACAGCTGTGCTTGATCAAAATTAAAACCAAACCCCCACTCTCTCTCTCTCTCTCTCTCTCTCTCGTTCCTCCCAATTTCAAATCCGCCCGGCCGCTCTCTCTTCTCCTATAAAACGTGTACCACGGGAGGGCGGCGAAGCATTTGGTTTCGTTTCGCCCCTCCACCGCCCGCAAGCACGCCACCATCTCCATCGCCCTCCTCCATCCAAACCTTCCCCGTCGTCGGCGGACATGGCCCTCCCCGAAGCCGAGGTGTTTGGCCTCCAGGACCTTGTTACCCTAGTGCTTCGCGGGGACGCGCCTCATCTGGTCCACGTCCTCGGCGCCGAGTCCGTGCGCGCTGCCGCGGTCATGGCGCACCTCCTCGACCTCAAGCGCACCACCAATGCGGACAAGGAGGACAGCGTGATGGAGAACGGAGACAAGGAGGTGACATCGCGAACGCCGACAAGGAGGAGATGGGAAACTGCGACAAGGAGCGGGAGGACGCCGATCAGAGGAGCGGCTTCGGCGACCTGGGCGGCGACGTGGAGGAGGACGGGCACGGCAACAGGAACGGCGACAAGGAGCGGGAGGACGCCGATCAGGAGAGCGGCTTCGGCGACCTGGGCGGCGACGTGGAGGAGGACGGGCACGGCAACACGAACGGTTGGATCATCCCCAACATGAAGGTGCTCCAGCACTTCGCCCACGTCGACGGCCTGCTCCACAAGCTGTACCTCGACATCATCCCAAAGTTGAAGATCCACCCCGGAGATGACGGCACCCTCCGCAGCCTGGACGCCATCGCCAAGGACCTACGCCGCGCGGGGAATCTCGTACCAGGCGATGCCGGCAAAATGACCGTCAAGCTCGGAAATAAGATGAGGAAGCTCGTCTCCCACGCCTTCAACAAGCGCGGAAAGTGGAGCGACCGTAAGGAAGGTGGCAAGGGTAACCGCAAGGCAGGGAAGATGAGCAAGGTGAAGGCCAAGGTGGGAGTCAAGGCGTTCAAGGCAGGAGGCAGCAAAGCAGAAGCCCAGCATCCCAAGGTCGCAAGGACTACGGTCTCGCGAGCCCAGTTCATTGCGCGCCGTCTCAAAAATCTCGTAAATCAGGTGGAAAAGGTTCATGACCAGTGTCCTGTAGTGATGATGTAGGGCTGCCGATGAGGATTCAGTAGGGCCAGTTTCGTCGAGGGTTCACAGATTAGATGATATGATTGAGTTTGCTTCTGAAGAAGTGGTGGAGTAGATTCTGTTCATAGTTACTGCTTAGTTCCACCTGGGTAGATGATCCTCGAATTGGTTGCCTTATCTGTTGATGTAGATACGTTTTTGATATCAGATGATGCAATGCGTGGATTATCATCTGTTTTTCCCCTTTGTTTGATCCCTCCCCTTGTTTGGTTCTGTTTAGATCGAGCAGCCAACTTTTTTTTGATTCCTGATTGTTGCTTGGAGTAATTTGGTTGTTTTGATTTTTTTTTTCTTTTGAGATCGGTTGGTTTCAATTCTGAAAGCTTTCTTCTCACGGCGTGCTGGCCCACTCGTCGGACAGATTAAATATGATTTTTGTCCATTTTTTCATCTCTTTTCTTCTCTCTTCCCCTTCCCAATCCTCACCGGCGATGCTGGCGATCGCCGGCCCTAGGATCCAAATCCTCGGCGAATCAAGCAGTGGCCGGCGACGAGGGTCCAAAACCCTTTCGAATCGAGAAATTTGCTATTATAGGACTCCAAACGATACGCTTTGCTATTATAGGATTCCTAACATGGACTTCGCTATTATATGATTCCAAACGTTGAGACATTGCTATTATAGGATTTAGACTCCCTTTAATCAGTTTTCTTAAAAAAATACATGTATTTTGGACATGATGTGACCGTATTGCCCCTCACCTTTTTTTCACGTTGCAGCTGCCTGGCCGGTGCTCCCTGGGCATTTTTTTTCACGTGATCACGTTGCAGCTACGAACCGGGATACGAGTTACAGTGGCTTTCTCCCAGCGACGCGACGCACGAAGAGTCTCACGCACGAACCGACGCGGAGAGCAGCGAACGCCGCTGTCCTCGACATGGATCCGGATGCGCCGCCGCCTCTCCATCCGCCGGTGTCGCCGTCCCTCCTTCCGGTGTCGCAGCCCCTACTTCCCTCGGCCATCCATCCACCGCCGCCAGTCCATCCGCTGCTAAGGCAGGGCATGGCCGGCGCCCTAGGCTGCAGACGGCGGGCGGCGCCCAGGCCGGCGCCCTAGGGCTGGAGACGGCGGCCGGCGCCCATGCTGGAGGCCTGGCCACCCAGGCTGGCGCCCATGGTGCCCTGGCTGGCGCCCTAGGGCAGGATACGGTGGGCGTCCAAGCTGGTCACGGCGCCCTGGCCACCTCTTCTGACGACCTGGCCCCCTCAGCCAGCGCCCTGGCCCCCTCAGCCAGCGACCAAGCCTCCTCAGCCGACGCAAGTGCTGTAGCCCTAGCAAGATCATTGATGCCCACTGTTCCTCATCCGGCAATTGAATACAATCTTCCAGTGCTTGATGTGCAAAGGTATTGACCCTAACGATTTCTGTTATTTCTTATCAAGATAGCAAATAGTAAACATCGCTTGTGCTTGTTTATAGGTCCCTAGTAGATGATGTGGAAAATATAGAAAGTGTTGATTGGTCTACCCTTCAGATAGTAGAAACACATGATGATGAAGGTCGTATTGATGTTATTAGTGAGAGTCAGATGTGTGAGCTTTTAGGTTTGGCAGATAAGGTCACAACAAATATACCTGCCCGACGGTTTGATTGCCGAATGGATGTAGAGGGGGATATTGATGGTGCTGCCATTCCTACTAGTGATGTCGTACCATGTGAGGTTGTCATTTCATATGATAAGAACAATCCATCAATGGAGGTAGGAACATTGTACCCAACAATGGATGAGTTCAAGCTGGCTGTGCGTCAATTTGCCATCAACAATGAGTTCAATTTAGGAGTAGAGAAATCATGTAAGACGATATACAGGGCTTATTGCAAGTCTGGTGATGAAGATCGCCCTTGCCCTTGGAGGATAAATGGGAGAAAGCATAATACTCAAGCCACTACGGAGGTGAATATTTTCTACTTCATTAGTTGTACATGTACCATGTTATATAAATTAATATTAACCTCAATGATTTTTTTATTTTGCAGGTAACAGTCTTAGTCGATGAGCACTCATGTATGTCTAGCATGAGGCAGACAAATACAACTCCAAGTTGCAAATGGGTGGCTAGCAAGGCTGAAAGTATCCTCAGAGAAGATCCACATATTGGTGCTGCGGAACTGCAAAAGCGGCTGGAGAGAGAGCACAAGTGTGAAATTGCATATGACACTGTATGGCGGGGTAAAGAAAGGGCTCTTGATGAGGTTTATGGAAAATGGTCAGAAAGTTTTGAGCTATTGTATAGGTGGAAGGCTGAGGTAGAGAAGCGAAGCCCCGGGAGTGTTGTTGAGGTTGACACATTTGAGGAGGAAGGTCAAGTATATTTTCGTCGTTTCTTCTGTGCTCTTAAACCATGCATTGATGGTTTCTTGGAAGGTTGTAGGCCTCATTTGAGCATAGATGCTACAGCACTTAATGGAAGGTGGAATGGTCAGTTGGCCGCAGCTGTAGCAGTTGATGGTCACAATTGGATCTACCCAGTCGCTTATGGATTCATACCTTCTGAAACAAAAGAAGATTGGACTTGGTTCATGGAACAACTAAAGAAGGCTATAGGTGATCCTCCACTGCTTGCTATTTGTTCTGATGCTTGCAAGGGCTTGGAGATTGCAGTGAAGACTGCATTCCCAAATGCAGAGCAAAGAGAATGCTTTTATCATATGGTAAAAAAATTTCAGAAGCATTATAAAGGGTTTGGCCAAATATATCCTGCAGCAAGGGCTTACAGAGAGGACATATTCTATGAGCATATTGCAAAAATGGTAAGTGAGTCAGCAGCCGCAGTGGAATGGTTAAAGACCAATCACAAGCTACTATGGTATAGGTGTGGTTTCAATCCAGAAATTAAATGTGACTACATAACTAGTAATATTACTGAGTCATTTAATAACTGGATTAGAGACCATAAAGACTTACCAGTTGCTGACCTTGCTGATAAGATCAGAGAAAAGATCATGGTACTGTGGAACAAGAGAAGAAATATGGCATACAGGCTACCTGAAGGGAGGATACTTCCAGCTATTATGGTTCAGCTACGGGCAAATACTAGAGGGTTGGGACACTTGAGAATTGTACCATGTTCTAATTGAAGTGCAGAGGTGTGGGATCATAGCCACAGAGTCGAGCGGCATATTGTCAAGTTACACCAAAGGACTTGTTCTTGTCTTGAATGGCAGCACACGGGTAAACCATGTCAACATGTGTTGGCTTATGCAACCCGCCAACGGGGAGTTGATCTAGAACAGTTTGTGCATGAGTACTACTCAGTGAATAAGTTCAGGGCTGCTTATGGAAGAGAGATTGAGCCGATGGTAGATAAAACACAATGGCCACAAGTTGACCTGCCATTTTCAGTCGGTGCACCTCTTGGTAAATTACCTGTTGGAAGACGTAGGAAACTTAGAATGAAGGCATGGAATGAAGGCGGACACAAGAAGAAAGGTTCCAAAAATGGTGAAATTACCAATGATGGTGATAATAATACTGCTCCAACAAATGAAAAGGGAAAGAAGAAGGTTAGAGGACCTATGACTTGCATAAAATGTGGACAGCAAGGTCAAAGGCAAGTTAGTGCCAAGTGCCCACTAAATGGGACCAAGAAAAAGAGGTACGAACTGATTTTATTTATCAATAATCTTGAATGAAAATTCCAATATTAATTTATTTGACTACTTGTAGGAAGCGTAGACAGCCTAGAAAGAATGTTGCAAAACAAACATTACCAGAACCTAACACCCCACGAAGGCCGACTAGAGAAGAAATACTATGAGATAGCCCAGGAAGAATCACTAGAAGGTAAGGAATTTTTACACAATTACTGTTATCTAAGTATCTAAGTTGTGTTTCGTTTTTTCTAAGCACAATTACTATACAATATTTTTTTAAGCATCTAAAATGTGTATCTTTTTTTTGCAGCAAGCTTGCGATGTTATTAGGAGAGGGCACGTCTTCACAAACCGACAACACTAGTCCTGTGAGGATGTCTCCTGCCGCACCACCAAAAAAGATGACTCCAAAAAGAAAGCTACACGTTGGATGATTGAATTATTTTAGTTGTGATGAGATGTAAACTCATAATTTATTTTCTATGTCTTGGATCTAGTTTGGAACTAAATTATGGGTTTTTGAGATGAACTTGCTTATGCTACAATCATGGTTTGATGAGATGAACTCGTTTGTGCTAAATTCATGGTTTTATATATGTATCATTTACCATTATGTATATTTATATATGCATTTTGGTACATGCACCGGCCTGCAACATGCGCCGGCCAGCCAGCTGAGCGCCGGCCAGCCAGCATGCGCCGGCCTGCCAGCCCAGGCGCCGGCCAGGCAGCTGCAGGAGTCGGTTCATTTTGTACGTGAAAAAAAAATGCCCGGGGAGCGCCGGCCAGGCAGCTGCTGCATGGTTCGGTTCGTATCACGTGAAAAAAAATGCCTAGGGAGCACCGGCCAGGCAGCTGCAACGTGAAAAAAAAGTGAGGGGCAATACGGTCACATCATGTCCAAAATACATGTATTTTTTTTAAAAAAACTGATTAAAGGGTGTCTAAATCCTATAATAGCAATGTCTCAACGTTTGGAATCCTATAATAGCGAAGTCGATGTTAGGAATCCTATAATAGCAAAGCGTATCGTTTGGAGTCATATAATACAAATTTCTCTTTCGAATCCGGTGGACATCGGCGACGAGAGTTCAAGAGTCACCGACGATGAAGAGAACCGCGAGGGTTCGTGGAGGGAAGCTAGTCCCTGCCGCCGACGAGGCGCCCTCAAAACCCCAGCAGCGCGCGCCACTCCCTGGAGCTTTTTCGACAGGTTCGTGAGTATTCTCATCTCTCTCATCTGTTCTTCCTCTCTGTTCGACCGATTCCCATTCTAATGAGTCCCTTGCAGGAGTTGGTGAAGATGGGGAGTGCTCGCTTCGGGCCAGTTCCCAGAGACGAGAGTTGAGAGGACGAATCCCCGGCGAATGTTAGTGAAATCTCGCAGTGCCTGGGGTAAACCCTAGCGAACCTAGCAGCGAACTGTGGACTGTTAGGTACCAGTAAGTCATGTTCTCTTATGCACATGTGCGTGGTGCCGTGGTCTCACTTGTGCATCTACAGACTGGGATATTTTTGTGGATAAAAATGCCATCTATTTGATTTACCTGTAGGTGGGATTCTATGGGTTGTAGAGGGTCGAGGGAGCATTTTGCTAGATCCTACATGATCAGAGATATACTTTGGGATGCTTTTTTTTTTGTGTGTAACTTCGATGTGTCGGAATGTAGCTTTATTTGTTAATCAACATGTTGGATTTTCAGTTTCGTTTAGTACTGAAATTGACAATGGGATTGCATACTCTGTGTTCAGTGGCTGTTCATGTGATGTGTATAATAATGAATCAATCTGAACAGACTAAGGATTCAAGTTGCAGAACTCCATTTGACCATTTGAATACAGAAACTTCACATAAAGCATAGCTTTACCTGGTGAACATGTTATTGGTGGCTCAAAACTTTGAGGTACTTTGCCCATTGCTGTAGTTAACTAGTAATTGTTCGAAATGTTGAAGCCACTGATACGCCTTCAAAATTGGTCATGAAAATTTTCATAAAGCATACCAAACAAATTTTTGTCCTTGAACATGTTCTAGTGTTGGTCCTAGCATGTTTACCCTCAGCATGTACACATTTGAATTCACATGGCTAAGCATTTTTATAGAGAACTAATTGGTCTTTTTCGTTATTTGGGTACAGCTAGTAGGCTTGGGGAAACAAAGGAAATCAAGGTGAAATGTCATGGAGAAACAATGAAGCCTAGGGAATTTATTTCCCATCATCATTTTCAATAGCTATAATAGTATACATGAGTACTTTAGTTTTTTTTATTTATGTGTCTTCTTTTTTACCTTGTACAACTTGCAATTATAACATGGCAGTGGCAGTAACTCTCACGAGCTGTTTGGAGTGTACATGCCAGCAAAATGCACCATGACTTTCTGATTTGAATGCTAGGTGTGCAAGCATGCCAACTAGAAAATTGCAACTCTGTTATCACCCTATTTTTTGCGCATATTTACACAATGCACAGATCTTTAGCATTGAGCTTCCTGTACCCACAACCAATATCTGCATGTCGCTATCTCAATTTTGCTAGAGTTAGTTTTCTTATTGCTCGCTCCGCTGCTGGCTTATACTAGAATGCATTCAGACTAAGCACTTTTTATCAGAGATTTTTAGCATTTCTACATTTCTAACAAAAACTCTGCATTTGTGTTTCATGCTTTGCATGCCTTTTTGTATCAGATCAAGCATGCTTGATTCATTCTGTGAGAACCTATCCTAGAGAGGGATATACAGAGGAAGACAAGAGAGATATTGGTTTTAGCCCTACACTACAATTGTATGCCACCACAATGTCAAATTAGTTGAATTGCCATGAGAGAATTTGTTCTATTAACAGAATAGTAGTGTTTACCTGCTTTGAGGAAATTACTTCATGCATGTGGTGTTTGGCAGTTAAATGCTTGCTGCATACTAGGGAAAATGAATATATTGATTTGAAAATATGCCTACCTATCTCATTTGAAGTGACCATTATATTCTGTTTTTTAAAATGTATATCTTTTATATCCTTGTAATACTGCCAAAATACTTGCGGTGATTTGAAAAATGCCTACATGTTAAGTGTTTAGTCTTTAACTTTTATATTAATATATTGGTTGGCCACATTTTTTTTTCATCCATCTTTCAGGTCTTTTTTTTTTTGGACATTTTTAGGCTACAATCAATTGTAAAGCATTTTTCAGTTACAGGCTTACAGCAAAGCATTCTTAGACTGACAGTCCAACATTTATTAAGCATATGGTTTTTTTCCTGTTACAGGGTTTAGGTTATAGAAAACTACTTGATCGTGATTTGCACCCATGAGTTGCCCATTATTTTTTGCTGTCCTGTGATTAGTTTCAAGACCGCCAAGGATCTCATGGAGCGCTCACATCCTATCAAGTTTCAAGACCGGGGGCTTTTCTTGGGGTACAATTCTGGTTGGATTGCAGCAATGCCTGACTAGACCTTGTAGGGCTTTTGGCAGGCGCGCCTTCAATACACTTGATACATAAAACATTTTTAGCCTCATTTTAAGGTTTGTTTTATTTGCAAAGAAGGGGAGATCTTTTCTCTAAAAACTCCAAATATGTTATCTGGGTTGAATATATATATAAACAAAATCTGAATAAGTTGTCCCCACCTTTTCACTCCCAAATGTCTTGCAAATCTACCATTTATTATTAGGAGCAATTATAAAATGGTGTACTGTAGCCATTGTTATGTTGTAGATTTATTTTTGGTTCAATTATCTTTGCAGCTGTTGTGCACTGGATAAATCAAACTCCAATGTTTCTTTATATATGGTTGTGCTGCTTTCAGTTTGGTGAAGTGCGCAAGAGTGTGTAAATCACTTGCAAGTGCACTGCTGTTCAGTCCCTGTAAATGGCATCCTGTATTTGGGAAATAAATACGATGTTGATCTTGCTATTTATAGAAAGTTGGCCCCACTACCATGATACTTTGTGAATATCTTAGGATTGGTTCCCTCTGCCCGTCTGCCGTTTGGTCTCGCTTTGCTTTGCTTGTGGATTGTTCTTATATAATATGGTTGTGGGTAGCTTCATCTGCCAGTCTGGTAAAAGTTTAAGTTTCTTATTGTTGGTTTCGGTTGTTCCATTATGTCTTGTTATTTGAATATCAAATTGCCCCCAGACTGTTTTTTTTAATAGAATTGCTAATACAGTGAGTTGCGCTTGTGTCTGTCATTCATTATGTCTTGCTGCATCAATGATTGTCCTAGCATGGCAGCAAGAATGCGAATCGACCCCTGGATTGTCTCTCTCCGTCATGTCCCTGTGCCGTACATGCTGAACATTGTCACACCAAAGGTTAATTGTATCATAGTTTAGGCTGTTGATTGATTCACTTCAGTGTCCACGTGTCCAAACATATTTTGTTGTATTTTTTTTTGGCACAAGTATCGCTTCAATTTTGTTGGACACTGTGTTTGAGAATTTTTCATGGATTTTTTTTAGGACTTAATGGCACTAAATTGATGCCAACACATCTGAATCTCTGATAGCTTGAGGGTACGCACAATGTAGATCTTAACCATTTTAAAAATAGCATTTTTGAGTTCTACTATTTATTTAACTGTGGCAAAATGAATACATAACTCCAGGACATCCCAATGGCCAAACCCCCATGTCATATAACATGGCTAAGAACTCAACAACACAGTAAACCGGAGACGGCAGCACAAGACTAAGTACAATGGACACGATAAAAAAACCTACTGTGAGCCCATCCGAAGGCACATAAATAAAGGAAAAATTGCATACTGAATTAATGCTGAACCTGGCATCTAAAGTTCAACAGCATGGCACGGGCGACAAGGCTCAACAACACATAGCTTTACCATGGAGGGAACTTTAGGTTCAATATATGTCTTGATGGCCAAGACTGCTCGTTGAGCTTCCATGAGAACATCAATGGGCAGTGGAGAGCACTTTCTAGTTTTGTGAATAGGCACATAACACCTAAGTAAGCTCTGGGGGACCTGCAGTGCGAGGCGCTCAAGTGATGTTATACTCTCAACAACATGGCATGTTAGCTCAATTAGACTCCTTGCAGATGTGAATCCTAGGATCATCACGCTCTTCATCTTGTGATGCTGTTGTCCTTGCATCTTCCTCAGGTTCGAGGGATCTGTGAAAATAGAGACGTGCTCCATTTTTATCTGCAATACCTAAGATGAAAAGGAAAAAAAAATATCCATGGTTCCCCTGTGATAGCTAATAAAATTACAGAAATATGAATAGAAACTTACATCCAAGATCAAAGTCTCCAAAGAGGGACACGCGTCAAGAAAGGAAACCAGAGAAAAATAATCATAGCCCGGAGAAAAGGTTCCAGTGCTAAGAGCAATACTTAGTTTCTTTAGGTGGAGAAATTTGCTATGCAGCATTGGTGTAGTTGTGATCTGCATAAAGATGTCAAGTTAGACATACTCCAAGGTATGACTGCCATAGTATCATGATATGCACAACGCTAGTTCAGTTAAGTATACCTCTCTGCTCGAACGTATAGTAGCAATTTTAAGGTTTGGCACGCTGGATGGAAGTTCAGCACGAGCATAATGAACTGCGCCTGAGAAGATTATGTGTATTTTCTCCATTAACAGTGCTTCTCCAAGTGACAATTGAACTCTATCTCCTTCATAGAAGAAGCTGGATATATTTGGAGCTTTGCTATCTATCACTTCCAGCTTGTCACAACCAATAACCTCTAGGTACCTTAGCCGCTGCAACACGCAAGGGACCTTCAAGCGAACTATCCCATCACAACACCTGATTTCCAACCACTCCAAAGCTAAAGAATTGCACAGAAGGCACCCTAACCCATCCCCAGTAAAATAGACACTTTGGAGCCTCACTTTGGTCAAGCTTTTTAACCAAGCAAGTTCAGTTGTTGGACGCAAGGCGCAGCCTACAAGGTGGAGAGACTGGATTGAGTGTCCACTCCCATTAGATAAAAGCGAACATGGGAAATTGTATGATGTCTTCATTGGCAGCGTAACTGCAAGTTCTTCAATTCCTGGTGTAACAGCAATCTGAAGCCAACTGTCAAGATAACAAGAACCCTTGGCATTGCAATATTCAATCATGTGGATCTTAAGTTTCTTCACACCAATGCCTGAGTGATTTCTAAGAATGTGGTCAACTTTGTTAGGAAAATCTCTGGCAATTGCACCATTTTTATATGCTTTTTTCACTCCCAATGTTGTCCTGCTGAAAGTGAGGTTGGGATGGCATCTCCAGGAGCGTAGAAAAGCACTAGAGACACAGGCGGCTCGGGCAACATCTCGCATTGGCAACAGGGAATGTATGTGACGCCAGATATCCTGCATACAAAAGCATGGAATAGAAGTTCAGTATCAGTACCGTAAAGGCAAATGTCAGCACATGTAATACTGCCAGTGGTCAGAACTGATTATGGATACTATGAAATATAAGAAAATGTGTTGCTGCTGCCCAAATCAGGCATGCGCCCAACAATACTGGTACCTTTGCATTGTGCCAATTACAATCTTTTCATACTAAAGACGGTGCATTTCCTCAAACCTGAAGCCCTCCACGTCACTTCCTATTCTCAGCCGTTCGATCGGCCAAATCGATGGCCAAGATCAACCCAATCATAGTCAGTTTGTAAAAACACCCTCCATCTTTTACGAAATCAACCGGCAGTCCGCCCCTCTCTCTCAGACAACTTTTCGGAAACGCCTTCTGCTTTTCCCACAATCAACCCGCACTCCAGCCATACCAGTTTAGTGTAATTTGCATATAAAACCTTAAGTTTTCGTTGAATCAACCCGCCGTCCTAGCCCTCTCTCAGTAGATTTTCTAGGAAAACCCTCGCATTTAAATAAAATCAATGCACAACCCGTTCTATTCATTATTTCTACACAAACAATATTATACATACAATTTAAACACCAAAACGCGCTAGAATCAAAAGTTGTTCAACATAAAACTTGATCTAGAATTCAAAAACTACAACTTTATTATAGAGTAAATTTAGAAATTCATAACGCTTTCACAATTCGTTTGCACAAAGACTCACATACGACCTGTTGTACCTTAAAATATGACACGAGAACCTGTTCAAATAACAAAATGATCAATACAAAAGTTGCTTAAAATTTGAAAATGTACATAATATGATATAATAAAATTTTAAATTTAAAATACTTCAAAAACAATAGAACAAATACAAAAATTACAAAATTTGACAACCTAAAGCTTTGCTACATAACAAAATTTTAAATTTAAAACGTCATACAGCTACAGGGGGCTATAATAAATACCATACTCATAATATGATATAATAAAATTTTAAATTTAAAATGCTTCAAAAACAATAGAACAAATACAAAAATTACAAAATTTCACAACCTAAAGCTTTGCTACATAACAAAATTTTAAATTTAAAACGTCATACAGCTACAGGGGGCTATAATAAATACCATACTCACTTTTGATGCCCAAAAATATGCTATTTAAACGCTTCCACATGAACCCCATGATAACTCACTAAACTTCTCAACTGAATTGTGATAAAATCAATCCACATTCTGCCTACGCCGCTCACATAAACATCCCTGAACTTTGACAAAATCAATTTGCACTCCACGAACAATAAATATAAAAAAAACCCAAACTTCTGTTAAACCAACCCGCTTAATGTGTATCAGTGATGGGTTAAATTGCCTTGCACATTTACACATTGCATATATCACAACATTAATATCTATGAGGCTATGAAGACAACCACATACAAGCTTTCTTGCTACAAACACATAGACGATCCATAAACATATTTCAATGGTCCAAAATAAATTTAACTAAACCCACCACAATAAAACTTTATAAGCACGAATATATACATATGTGACGGGCCTCTCTTAGGGGCGCCAACGGCGCGGTATTTTTCTAGTAGTGAGCTATATCTGAAAGAACATGCACTTCTGGATAGGGTATAAATGGTGCATCATATTTAAACAGTAGGTCCACATAATTGTGTAATATTGATAGACTTTGACAGCTACAGTGTAGGAAATGTGACATCAACGATCAACCTTAGTAACTGAAGTTATAGGAATACCTCTGGAAAAATGTAATGACATACCTCTGGAAGGTTTGGTATTTGTATATGACCACCCTGAGAATCATCATCTCGCTGGCAGGTCAAAGCCTTTTGTTTAGCCCGTGAATCAATCAAAGCACCTGGAGCACAGCATACATGGTTATGAATAGCTCAGACGTTTGTTCTCTTGTACCTTTATTGCAAGGAATAACACATCAACACCACTCTGATCATGCAGTTTCTTTAGAGCATGGCAGCCTCTCCTAAAGTTAATCAATCTAGTTGAAGGCAGATGAACAAGGTGGTGCTGGCTATCAGCCATTGCATTCACAACAACATCTCGGGTTTTGTATAAATAGGTAAAAGAAACAACTAATTCGATCGAATATACAATTGTCTGAAACGAGCCGAAGATATTCTGTTCCTCCAGAAATCGCCTTATGTAAAAAAAACAATGGTTTACCCCCTGCGAACATGGAAGCTACAAAGAGGAGACTTACTGTCCGGCCGCCGCTCCATAGACGACATGTGGCGCATGAGATGCACAAACCCCGTGCCTATCTCTCCCTTCCCTCCTGTGGAATCAATCAATCTATTTCTCTCTGCTTGGCTGGAATCTCCTCCTGCAGCCTCCCATCCGTAGTGGAGGAATTCAGGGGAGGGGATTGGACTTGAGATTTGGGAAGGAACCCAACAAGAGTTTGATTCCGTTGGGAGGACGAACTCCAATCCAACCCAGTCCCGTGGGCGCCGCCGAGAGACCTCAGGGGTCCTATCCCCTCCGTCAGACACCGTGCGCACGGATCTTAAAGCACCTAGTACATACACGTCCTTGTCCAGCCAGACCGGGCGACCGGGCTTAGCGAACCCTAACCCAACCGCCGGTCATGGCGTCTACGGCGGCGGCGGCGGCGGCCTCCGACGAAGCCTCCGTCTCGGCGAGGGGGAAGCCCATCGTCGTCCGGGTCAAGCGCAAGCCCTCGCAGACCCGCCCCGATGCTTTCTGTGAGCTATCCTTGTCTCTTCCTTTACATTGCCCCATCCCACTTCCTTTCTCCTTGAATTTCTACCCAATACAGTAAGGTTTTGACCAAAAAAAATTCGGTTGCTCTACTAGGGCTAGAGATTAATGAGAGGCCGGCGAAGAAGGCGATGCTCGATTTCTCCAGCCTCTCCATCTCCGAACCCTCCTCTTCCTCGGCCATTGCTGAAGGTACAATCCAAACAGAATGTGACCTTGCCACCGTGCATCAATACTGAACAGTCTATAAAATACCAACCTCTCCTCAACCAGACCAAGGATTTTGGACCCGAAAAAAGAAACATAGTAGGTGTCTCCTTCACCTTCTAAATGTCTTACTGGCTTGCCATGCCCACAGCTTCTGGGGAATCGCGGATTAAGAAGCTTCTTGTTCAACACATCGAGACAGTGCACCACTCTGAAGCTGTTGAAGATGTTTTGCACTCTCTTTTGGTAATACTCTTCTGTCCTTTTTCATCTGTTATTTTATTTTCTGTTTCTTGTAAACTAGCTTGGCATCCTGATTTGGCATCTTGGCATGCCATGTAGCTGTTTCATAGCTCGTGTTTACATTTTGGTCCATGTTTCATTCTCATTAGTATTCATATAGTCCTACTTCATAGGACCTCTTGTTATTTTTCTTTTCTTTGGACTCTATAGAGATGGCTTTTAAATTTTAATCTTCATCACATCTTGAATACTGCAACTGAACAGCTTCTTCGAAATAAACGAAATGTTTACATTTGTACTTTTACTTAAAATAGTCGCTTGCAAGTTTCTGTATGCTTTAAAACATGGTTGCACTTGTTGTTTATGCTTGTAAGATTTTTTTGGTAAACAATTACATTTTGTTTTTCAGCTTGCTGACTCAAATTCCAAAGAGAAAAAGAGCAAGACAAAGGAATGGAATGACAGAATCAAACAAGACAAAGTAAGCGACACGTTGTGACAACACTTCACTCTACCACATTTATTTTTTGTTTTTGTTGTTTCTGATGAGGATCATGTGCTAATTGAACCTTTTAGTTCTTCCCTTGAACATTGCTGTCCGTAGCATTTTTTTTTCTAAAATAGGCAGGAGAGCTGTGTATCATTGCATTAAGATACTGTCAGTAGCATTTACTATCTGGAAAATGATGTTTTTCATATCTAGATGTTGACATAAATTTTAGTTGGTTAAAGTCTAAAATGTACCCTTTTTGCGCCAACAGAAACCAGATCAGCTACGGTCAGCAGGCAGGCAGAGGCACGAGGTATGCACATCCTGATATCCTGGCCGCAGTCAGTTTTTGATTCTTGACTTTGTATGAATACTGATGAGGCCATGAGTTTGATGGACGCTGTGGTCTGTAGATCATGTAATATGCGATATGCCACAAATCAAGCATAGAATTGACTACTGCAGGAAACCTAGGATTCATGCCTTTTCTATGTATTGAGGGTTAATTTGTGTTTCTTTTTAAATATTTTTGTGTGCTTTGTTTCACATACTCCAATGTTAAGTTTGTTGAGCGTATTCCTATCGATGTGTAGTTGATTAGCGCAGAAGTGCATCCCCCAAAATAATCCTTATTGTTTTTAAGTGCTTGCACCATTTCTACTTCTGCATTTCTGCTGTGTGTATTATATCAACCACCTTACCTGCAAGTATACATGTAATTCAGTAATTGAGTTTAGCTTCACAGCAATGCAGGTTGTCTAGGTTGAGCCTGTTTACCACATTATTGATCTATGATAACAATCACGCCAGCCATCCTAGGTTAATAGTGGTGCATTCCAGATGTGCTTATCGGTTGGGTTAGACTCTGGAGAGCCCTTGTCCTAAGCATATGGCAAGCTAGGTATGCAGATTTGCAGCTACAAAGACTGCAAGCTAAATAAATGATTCTCTGGCGTACAAACCCTGTTTTTAGACACATGTTGTGCTGAGTAATGTTGTCATTTGATTCTTTGAGAGTGGCATATAAAGCTTGGCTTAGTCCAATACAGACATACAAAAATGTGTGGCATAGGTGTGAGACTAGCATAGAATTCTCTAGGGTCTATTTTGTACCAACTTGTTCCCTTTTAGCAAAGTAGGGCTAGCACCAGGAGTTAGTAGCATGGACATGCTAGCTTATGTGCATCAGTTTCATGGGGGTGGTACTTTTCCTTTTTTTTCCCCAGAAACTTAAAAACTGTGATCAAGTACTTTATTTTTCTTAAACTCCATGGTGCTTCTGCATTGGGCATGACCCTATATAGGATCTGGGAAGAAATGCTCGCTTTGCACAAATATGGAAGAGCCGGAAAGGAGAAAAAAATGAAGCTGATGAATCATTGAGAGAAATATGTCATCTTTATGATGCTGTCCAAGTAGATCCCGATGAAGAGAGGCATCCAGCAGAACCACGGCAAGCCTTGCTTTCTAACAATTTACCAGGTCTGTGAATCTAAAGTTGTACTGTTGTAGGTTATCTTACAATTAGTCCCTGCAGGATTACTTCTTTTGAAGAGGGTGCTGTTTTATGCAACTTTCTTCCACTTCTACGGGAGTACTTGCCATCAGCTGCTGAGGAAATTGAGTCAGATATTATTTCATTGGCACTATCAGAAGGTATGTATGCTTCTTGCCTTGAGATGATCTGAACAGTAATGGAAACTTTCTTGGTGCTTTTAGACTACTTGTGGTGAAAGTAGTAAAGGTGAACAATTTAGCTCCAGCGCTAGGTTTATAAGTTAAATTTTCTGACAAGCAGATTCAGAAGTTTATGACATCTATACTGTCAAGGAGGTGAATGATACAAACATGGAGGATACATCAGCAGCTTCATATCCACGGTAGATTATGAATCGCATGTGGTGACTCTATTCTGTTCCCTTGAGAGTGTCTTCTAAACGATCTTTGACTGTTAGGTTACAAGTTGATGATAGCGAAGATGAATGCTATGATGATGACTATCCGTACGACACAGATGATTCAAATGGTAATTGCACAATCATTTTGCTCCCTTAATTGGCACGTGATAATTGAGTTCCTAAGTTATTTTCATTAGCTTAACGTTTCCATCTTGGAATACGCAGCTGAAGACAATCCACTTTTTGATTATCCTGAAGAATTGTCAGAGTATGAGGATGATGGTAGCAATGACGAAGATCCTTTTGGAGACGTGGAAGGTTCTGGCTCGGAGGACTACGAAAAGGAAGAAGTAGAGACGGATGGGGACTGACAACGGTGATATGGTATCGTGCGGGAAGGTGCAATTGTAAATGCAAGAAAGGCTAGTGTATGAGCTGAATCTAATGTGAGAAAGGAATGAGTACTGAATCTTTCTGTTGCTTATGCTGGGAAAGGAATGTACTTGCTGAGCATTGTGTATCACTTGGTAAACTAAACATTATACATCAGTGTACGATAAGGTGTTCACTGCATTTCCCAGAGAAGAATCGTGCAATTCCTGGGAATTTGAAAATGCCAGATGTGCTGCTTGTTTTACTCTACCACATGTCACTCTGCCGCTATACGTGTGTTGCTGGAATCTAATCTGACGTGAAAAAGAAAAACCTGTGAAACTGCCAAACAGGCCGCCACGAAGAAGGGCCCGCGCAGGACTTCTAATGTGACGGCTGATGGCCCATTCAATAACTGGGTTCCTTTCTCGGGATACTCGTATGAAACGGGAAATAGAAAACAGAATTAATCTGTATATATTCTAAAAAATTAATCTGATGTATACCATCAAAATACTCAACTTTAGATGTATACTATCAAAAGATATCTGCGTTATAGGTATCTAGCATTTCATCTGCTTTCGTTACTATGATCTTTAATTTTATGATTTTTGGCGAATGTGTTTGCCAAATTCCGATTTTACCATTAGGCCCAAAGACGCGGTGTTCCGATTTTGACCAGGAGGGAAGGTCGGTTCCGATTTTACCAGCAGTTCCGATTTTTTCCCAAATACGGGCCCAAAGTCACATTCCGACGGCTCTTCCTGGTACACAACACCTGCCGGACTGCCCCCTCCCAGCGGCGACCGGCGACGCGCTCCCGCGAACAGGAGAAACTCAAGAAGCAGGCGACCGGCGGCGCGCTCCCCCGAAGGCAGGTGGCTGCTGCTCCTCCGCTGTCCCTCCCTGCACCGCGTCCCTTGGCTCCTAACGGTGAGGGAAAGCAAAACGGAAGAAGAGCCGCGGCGTGGGAGACGAGACGCGGCTGCCGGAAGACGAAGACCCCCTCCCTCTGATCCATCGCAGCGTCCTTTTCCGTATCCACCACCCTGAATTCCTTCGGGCAAATTGGTATTGTCTTTTGTTTCTTTCGTTTTCTCCCCCGTATTTATTATTTTGGTTGAGATTGTTGGATGTCTCGCCTACTGATTCCCTTCAATACTTCATGTCCTGATTCGGTTACGCGCTTAGCATCTCGATGCTCTCGCATCACTGTAAGGTTCTCTGATTCTATTTCTGCAGCAACTTGCAGTTTTCCTTTACCCTGAAGAAACCTAGCTCGTCTTAGCCTCTTAGGTTGCGGCACAGGATTTGTCCCGGTGTTTTTTTTTCCTTATATATTATTAACAAGGGAGAAAAAAAAAAGAAATTGGCTTCTGGCTGTCTGGCGTGAGTGGAGGCATGGTCCATGCACTTGCTGGAAGTATCGATGCCTTTGGTGAATGGAGATGCGTTTAATTCTTTCCTTCTTGATGATAAGAGTACCACCTTTTTGTTGCTTGTGCAGTTGTTCTTCCTTTCCTCTAAAAGGACCTCACTCATGACTTGCTTGTCAATCGTGTTTCCATCTCAGTCTAATATGTCATGACCTTAAGATCGGTCGCTAGATCCATCATATTTTCCTGTTACCCTACTTATGCTACCTCATTGCTTGGTTGCACATTGAGTATCCTGACAAATGGGAGCATTGCTAGCAGATTTCTCGTCTCTGGACAACCATACCAAACATGAGGGATTCGCCTTCAACACAGGGGGAGCCATCTACATCTGCTACGGTATGTGGACTTTGCAAAATTTCCCTGCTGTTATCCCATGCACCGAATTACCATAATTCTGTTCAACTCTTAGTCCTTTTTCTGTCACGCTATGAACTAATTGGCCAGGACCCTCTTCTCTCAATGTGCATGATGTAAATCTTAAAGTGATCATGTCTACTCATTATCTTTGGTACCCCTGTTATTTCTTTAGAGTTTTAGGGCATTACGTCCCAGTCTTACTGCATAGCAAAAGACTGTAGCAATGGTTTTACTGCTCAGTTCACAGAGGGCGCATAAGTGAGATAAACTTTTTAGACCCTATTACAATACGATCAGGTACTATTTTAACATGCACCCCTATTATTTGAAAATCAAATTTAAAAAGTTTAAGTTTACAGGCTTATGAGTCTTGTAATATTGTGCCCCGCCTAATTTGGTGATTTCATAAATTCTTGAAACATGTCCACCATTAAGTAAGAAAAATAGTATATTTAAATCTCATTGATTTTATATGTAAAGGTTCAAATATAGCAAAGCTGTTGTACATAATCTCTTTGGTTATTTCTGTTCTTGATGGATACTTGATTAATACAGGTTGATGATAGTTGCTCAGCTGTCACGAGTGAAGACTCACAACTATTCCTCTCTGTACCTGCTTTAAATCAAGCAGCATCTTATCTTGCTCAAACAGCTTCATTTCTCACCCAATGCCTCCCTGTACCTGGTTATTTGGGTTAGTTCTTTTTCTTCTAGAGGATAATTTCTCATGTCAATTGCATAAGCAAGGTGGGTTATTATGGTATATCCATTTTTTTTTTCAAAAAAAGTGATTGTGTTCATTATCTTGATGCAGGTCTATCTGAAGAGGGACAAGAATTAGTAACTCTTCCACCTGCATCGGCTGAAGGGAGGCTTTCTATTCAGACTTCTTCCGTGGAGTTTGCTGGCACAAATTCATCGCTTGGTCAGGCAGACTCTGGTGGAAGCCCCTCTCAAGAAAACACTGGTCAAATGGTGCCTTCGCATGTTTTTCAGAATGGAGCTTCACTGTTTCAAGGGTACAATTTCTCTGCAATCTTTGAGTTTAGTTCCTTCTGATGCAAGTCCTAGTCTATTCATTGAAGGAGTCAATGCATGTGGCGCTGCACTCCCCATAGAAGTTGCCACGCGGTGGATATCTTGTCCATACTGAAGAGTAAACTCTACATTTGAGAGTAGAACACGGACATCATTCTGATGCAAATTTCTTTTACTAAATTTGGAAGTGGATGAAATATTCTTTCGTAACATACTACGTTCCTTTGATATCTTGTGCAGCCTTGTGGAGCGTGCTCGGAAAACTGTCCGTGGTTCGGCAGATGATATTGGCTGGCTCCAGCGGGACCACAACTTACCTAGAACCGAGGATGGGACAACCAGATTCTTGGAGATTTTGGACTCTGTGAGGTTAGTAAAAGCACCAAACTGGACGTCAATGCTAATGATTTATAAAAATGCTTTTAATTGAAGGTGTAATATGAACCATATCTCATGTGGACCATCTCACTCTTCAGAAAAAATGAGCACAAGCTACCTGATTCAGTTGTTTACTTGTTGGTTCCAGGTTAGTCAGCTACCACTCTGATTGTGAGCTATCGTCCAACTTTTTATGCTAACATTGTTATAGGTCTGTTTAGTAACCATGGACCGCTTTACTTTGTCAAGACAAAGGCATACTTCTCCAAGATGGGTCTAGCTTGTCATATTGCCAAAATTCATAGTGAGGTACTTCCATTCCATACATTAGCCTGTTATTTGCCTCCTGACATTTATTTTAACTGAGCAATACATGGAAAAAAACATCTTGCAGTCTTCAGTACGTAAAAATGCACGAGAGATAAAGGAATACATAGAAGAAATATACTGGGGATCAAGAAAACGAGTGCTACTTCTTGGTCATAGCAAGGGTGGTGTAGATTCGGCTGCAGCCCTCTCCCTCTACTGGCCGCAACTTAAAGACAAAGTTGCAGGCTTGGTGTTAGCTCAAAGTCCATATGGAGGAAGCCCAGTTGCTTCAGATATCCTGCGAGAGGGGCAACTTGGTGACTATGTCAGGTTGCGTAAAATCATGGAGATCTTGGTATCCAAAGTACTTAAGGTATTTTCCACGACCATTCCAACGACTAACTACCCTGTACACTGGGCATCAGTGTTCTTGACTCTATTCATCGTCTTGTTTTCAGGGTGATCTGCAGGCTCTGGAAGATCTGACCTACGAAAAACGAAAGGAATTCCTGCAACAATACCCATTGCCCTTGGAGGTTCCAATTGTATCATTCCACACAGAAGCAAGCATAACTCCCAGTGTGCTCACTGCGCTGTCTCATGTTGCACACCTGGAGCTCCCGATCGCTGCCGATGGCAATTCCACCAGGATACCGGTTGTGATGCCACTTTCAGCTGCAATGGCAGCATGCTCACAACTGCTGGTGGCAAGGTATGGTGAGAAGAGCGATGGTCTTGTGACTAGGAAGGACGCTGAAGTTCCCGGGTCAGTGGTGGTTCGACCAGAGCGGAAGCTAGACCATGCTTGGATGGTATATTCCTCTGTGAAAGAAGAGCCAGGCGATCAGGCGGACACGTCGCAGGTATGTGAAGCCCTGCTGACTCTGCTTGTCGAGGTTGCACAGAAAAGGAGGCATGAGATGGCCATGAAAGATGAGTGAAACTGTCAGTTTTGCCCTGAGATGTATCGTCTTTTTATTGTAGACTTTCGTTAGAACTGTCTGTACAGAGTTGTGTCCGAAGTGCTTCTGTCCTGTTTTTTCTTTGCTTTACAGAAGCATATCATGTTCCTTTACTCGAAACCAAAAAAAAAAAAAGCTTATCATGTTCCTCATCTCTGGGAAATGTGTCTCGATCCTTTTTTTTTTTAATAATCACGGGTAGTATTTGGTGCATCGATTCACATTTGCGTAGGTACGCGAATCGAAACGGAGATGAAAGCGTAAATATTCAGATGATAATTTATTTTACGTTCCACGGCGCAGGTTGGCAAGCCTTCTGAAGGTTCAGATTTGGGCCTTTGTCACATTCAAGTTGAAAGTCCTACACCATGGTTCAGACTTCAGAGCTTCACAATATTGCTGGAATATATGAAATATACCGAGAACCGAGAGAGAGAGAGAAAAACACACAAGGTTTCGGCCTATATATGGAATGGAAGAAAGCTTAAATCGAACTCAACGAGCAGATTGGTTCAGGATTCAGGTCCTCCTGACCGTGTCGAAGATGGCTCCATTGGCTCGTGTCCCCATCCTCTCGCGAACGTCTCGAACAGCCTGGTAGTGTAGTCCTTGCTCTTCGTCTTCCCGTACCTCTTGGGCTGACGCTCATCCACCAGCTCCGCTGCTGGCTCGATCTCCATTTCTGGGTCAAGCCGGTAGAACATGGCCACGGACACACGCTCGCGCTCCTGGTTCGTCATCACCCTGTGCACAGGGCTCTTGAAGAATCCATTGCTCAGTACCTGCAGGGATCACATCGCATCCCCAACGTCAGACAGAGCAGACAATTAAGTTCAGTATCTACACGAGCTAAACTTCAGCTGCTGCCAATGGCAGTTTCTTTGTATGGACATATCACATTCTTTGTATATATACCTCTACCGCATCGCCGACGTTGACGAGCAATGCGCCGGGGACGATGGGCACGTCGTACCAGACGCCATCGTCGCCCTGCACCTGGAGGCCACTGACGGTGTCGTCGACGGAGACGATGGTGACCATCGACGCATCCGAGTGGGGCTTCAGGCCGAAGACGTGTTCCGGCTTGGGACAGCGCGGGTAGTAGTTGAACCTGGCGTACGTCGTCGCCTTCGCGTCCAGCTTGCCGACGAAGTAGACCTCGGCCAGGCCTACTAGCTTGGCCATGGTTGCCAGTAGGGATGCAGGAATTGTTGGGTCAACCCAATGATCCAAAACCCAATTTATAAGTAGTAGGGTAGAAACTCTATAACTCCAACCCAAAAATATTTGTAGTGTTACATTGTTTATCTCTTGGGTTATTGGGTTACCCGAAAATAATATGAAACGATGATGCGGGCTCCATGGCTGTGACAGGCGAGCTGCCGGCGTCGCCGCCGAGGAGCCACGAGCTCGGCGGCTGCAGGAAGCAAGCCTCCGGTGTTGCCGCCGGGGAGCAACGGCGAGTCGAGGTCGGCAGTTGGAGCGGTGGATCTGCGGCCGGGATGGTACTGTGGCCGTCCGTGCGGAGGAGCCACGGCTGCACGGGCTCGGCGGCGCGGGGCCGCGATGTGCCTCGGATAAGCAGCCGCCGGCCCGCGGGTTGAGCTCCTCGATCTGCGACATGAGCGCTGCCTTGAGCCGGAAGCCGAGCTCTGTAGGGTCTGCACGGCCTCCTCGCCGACTTGCATTCCGGTGATCTCGGCGTAGTAGTGGCCGTCGTCGGTGGGGTACTTGTACTTTGGGCTGCACAGCGGAAAAGTAGTAGTGGCTTGGCTCGATCCTCCTAGACACTGCCCCTGCTGCGGAGCTGTTGGTAACCGGAGAAGTGCGCACGGACGCGGGCGCGGCGGCGGCATCTCTGCCGACGGGCACCACGGGGGAGGTCAGGCTGTGGGGATGACAAAGATTTCCTGCTGTTTTTTTTGGCCAACCCGAAACACCAAGACCCAGAGTTGTGTTGTATTGGGTCAACCCAAAACCAAATGCTAGTTAACTGGGTATAATGGGTTGAGATTTGGGTCCACTAATTCCGACCCAACTGCATCCCTGGTTGCCAGGACAAGGTCGGCGATCTCCCGACACTTGGCGGTGTACCTGACAAGAACGTCACTGCAGTACAAATCTCAGACAACTGCAGAGGCAAAATTCATACACTGACAGCTTCAAAACTAATCACGTTTTCTGAAAATTGTAATGTCCAATTCCAACATGGCCTTTGGCATGTGCAGTCTGTACCTGAAGGAAGGAGGCTTTGTCGGCCAGAGGCTAATGATATCTCCGGGACTCTTGAGGGGGTGTTTAGTTGTTTGATAGAGAAAAGAACTTTTTCTGAAAAGCGTGTTTTGTGAGAGGGATGAATAGAAAAGTTGAAGGGAATTGAAATGGAACTTTTCTGAAAAACGTGTTTTTTGAGAGAGATGAATAGAAAAGTTGAAAAGATCCTTTGGAACTAAACATGCACTCAGGCTCCACGACGAGGTAGAGCCTGTCGCACCAGTCGAGGATCTGGTCCTCTGCCAAGACCATGTCGCTGCCGTACCCTTGGACCCTAAACTCCTTGCCGTTCACCAGATAGGAGTACTTCAGCCTCTCCTCCAGCGGGAGCCTGTAGAATTCTCGCGTCACCTTCATCATTTCGGCGAGTAAATCCGGCTCCATTCCGTGTCCAACATCCTGGAGATAAAATTGTCAGGAGTCATCAGGACTCAGAACAAATCTTTGCTTGATCAGGCCATGGGTGAAAACTGAAAACTGAAGAGCAACCAGAGAGGAATTGAATCGGATAAGTTCTTGCCAGGAAGAGGCCCCAGTTCTGCACGGCTGAAAGTAGCTTGGCGGCCTCGTCGGCGCCGCCATATCCAGCGGACAGCCGGGTGAGGTCGACGATGGGGATCGGTTCGGGCATCGGAACGCCGGCCATGGCGGGGCGGTCCTTCTCGTCTAGCACGTCGCGGCTCGGTGGCTCCCTCACGCCGGCGGCCAGCTCCTGCACGATCGACGGTAACTTCGATGGTTGCTCCTCTGCCATTGTTGGCAATAGACTGAAAAAGGAGACCAAGTGACAAAAAAAAAATATTCCCGCTGATCCCACCAATATTGTAACATTCAAAATGCAGAGCTACACCGCTTAATTCTTTCCAGGCTTCTGGTCAAACATGGCAATATGCCGTCTGCCCATCTGATGTCCCAATCAAAGCTGACATCTCTTAGAAAAATGGAGCAGCTAACTTCCGTCCAACACGAAATAAAGAAAATGCCAAAACGGGATAAGGGGAGGTAATGAGCTCAAGAATGAGAGCAGCGAGCCACTGACAGTGACAAGCAATCAACCATGGCCGACGAACAAGAACAACCATGGAGGATACCGCCGATCGTGCAAGAGCTCGCCGCCGGCGTGCAGGAGCCACCGAGCCGCTACATGGTCCGCGAGAAGGACCGCCCCGTCGTCGGCGTTCCGATGCCGGAGCCCATCCCCGTCGTTGACCTCAGCCGCCTGTCGGCCCTGCAGAACTGGGGCCTCTTCCTGGTAAATCATATTTGAGTTTCTCCGGCTCAATTCTTCCTCTCCGGCCCAGATTTTAGTAATAAACCTGCTAAATAAAATATGGGTTCCGATCTGATCTGCTTCATCTTCGTCCAGGCGGTTGGACATGGGATCGAGCCGGGTTTACTCGCCGAAATGATGAAGGTGTCGAGGGGATTCTTTGACCTTCCGCTTGCAGAGAAGCAGAAGCACTCCAACCTGGTGAACGGCAAGGAGTTCAGGCTCCAAGGGTACGGCGGCGACATGGTTGTGGCGGAGGACCAGGTCCTCGACTGGTGCGACCGGCTGTGCCTCGTCGTGGAGCCCGAGAACTAGAGAGTCCACAGCCTCTGGCCGACGCATCCTCCTTCCTTCAGGTACAGCAGCAGCTGCTCCTGCATCCATGGCCCCTTCTTGCAGTTTAGTAATTAGCTTCCTGGTCGTTGACTTGAGGTTTGTTCTTACTTTTTACAGCGAGGTTCTGAGCCAGTACACTGTCAAGTGCCGAGAGGTCGCCGGCGTTGTGTTTGGAATCATGGCGAAGCTGCTGGGGTTGCCGGAGGGCTACTTCGTCGACGCGATGGGCGAGGAGTCGACGACGTACGCCAAGCTCAACTACTACCCGAGCTGTCCGAAGCCGGAGCATGTCTTGGGCCTCAAGCCCCACTCGGACGGCTCGCTGCTCACAGTCATCGTCGTCGACGACGACGATGTCGGTGGGCTCCAGGTTCAGGGCGACGCCGGCGTCTGGTACGACGTGCCCGTCGTTCCCGGCGCATTGCTCGTCAACGCCGGGGACACGATAGAGGTGTGTGACATGTCTCTGCAAGTTCAGTTCTCAGACAGCTGAAGCTTTTTTTTTTTTTTTTTTTCCATCGATCTTCCTCTGCTCCGTCTGACGGGGTAGTATGCAATTGCTGCAGATAATGAGCAATGGGTTCTTCAAGAGCCCGGTGCACAGGGTGGTGACCAACGCGGAGCGCGAGAGGGTGTCACTGGCGATGTTCTACGCGCTGGACCTGGAGAAGGAGATCGAGCCGGCGCCGGAGCTGGTTGGCGAGGAGAAGCCCCGGCGGTATGGGAAGGTGAAGACCAAGGACTACGTTGCGCAGCTCTTGGAGACGTACGCGAGAGGGGTACGGACCATCGACACGCTCAAGATCTCAATGCCGAGTCGACATGAAGTGGCCTGACGTTGAAGATGTGCGTGTCAGTGACTAGGAGTTGCAGACACATTGAAATCTTGAGCCATGTTGTGGCACAGATGGAGAAATTTGCTATTATGACACATGTCGTTTGATTGCAACTTATTTCTGATGAAATCCCGGAGGCAGGGTTTTATTGGCTCTGAGCGTTCATCTGAAGATCCATATTGTTAGTACATCACACGACAAAGATAACCATTATTCAATCACAATTGTTGCTCCGTTCGAAACTGAGTACCTCCCTTAGATTTTCACAGCGTCGATAAACCTTGTTCCTCTACAAAAATGTTCATAGAACCCCATCAGATATTCTTTGGCTTTCATTTTCCTGTACCGTGCCGGTTGATTCTCATGTAACAGAGCTGGCGCCGGCTCAATTTCTTTCTCAGGATCCAGGCCATGGAACATAGCCAATGAGATCCTCTCTTTCCCCGCGTTTGTGACAGCCCTGTGCACTGGGCTCTTGAAGATCCCATTGCTCATTATCTGTGTCCGTAAAGGTCAGATCAGAGGATCAACAACCAGAATGTGCATCATGACTGATGTAACAAGGCAGATAATTTGGAATTGTAAGTACCTCTAAAAAGTCTCCTATGTTAATCAGCAACCTGTGAGGACTATTTGGAACATTGTGCCACACGCCATCTTTGAGAACTTGAAGTCCACCAACATCTTTGTCCATGAGAAGAATGGTAAGAACACCGCTGTCAGAGTGAGGCTTGACGCCAAAGACAAGATCTGGTCTTGGACAGGGTGGGTAGTAGTTGAATCTGGCAAAACTGGGCGCCTTGTTGCTAAATTGTGCAACAATGTAATCTTCTTCAAGTCCTAGAGCCCTGGCCATTGCCCGAAGGATACAATCTTTGATTCTCTTGCAGTTCAATATGTACTGGTGTAAAAGAGCCCTGCAGATAGCTTCAAGTTAATCCGGCCCAACTATTTTGGATTACTGATACTATATGATTCTATTGCTCCCAACTTTAGGTACATATATAACTGATACTCGTGATATGAACATGCAAATGCAAATTGTTCTTGTAAAAAGGACAACACTACCTGAAACATTTGGGATGTTCAGGCCAATGGACAAGATTCCTCTCATCTTCTGGCTCTACCCTGAGATGAAGTCGATCCAACCAATCCAGAGTTTGATCCTTGGACGCCACTGGGTCGTTTCCATATCCTTCAACCTGGAAATGCTTGCCGTCTATCAAGTTACTGCACTTCTGTTTCTCTTCCAGTGGTAGATGGAAAAACTCTCTTGACGCGTTGATCAAATCATCCATCAAAGAAGTTTCTATTTCATGGTTATCAACCTGTAAATACAAACTAACATACTCATCATCTCTTGTAAGTCAAAAGGCATAATAAAACTAGCAGCATGCAAGACCAGCAAGAACAAGAGTCGAGAGGATCACCAGGAATAGCCCCCAGCTCTCCAAGGCCAACCGGAGCTTGCTTCCCTCGTCATCAGCACCATCGGCAGCCAACAGCCGACTGAGGTCGATTACAGGGATGGGATCCGGCTTCTCAGCGCTAACTGCTAGACTGACGGGATGATACTGCTCTGGCTGCACGTACCTGCTTGGTGGCTGCTGCACCTTGGCCGCCAGTTCTTGCACTAACATAGGAATCCTCCATGATTCATCCGCCATTAGAGCCCTCGTTTCCCTCGGCAAATTAGACTTCAGGAAGGACTTCCTACTACTAGTTTTGTTCACAGAATACACTAGCTTCGTATAGTCAAGAATAGACTAACCACCAACCACATATAGGCATTGCTGTCACTATCTGATCCACAGAATAGTAAATAAAACGTTGTTGCCTATTAACTCATGTGGGTCCCACCTTAAGAAATATCTCTAGTCAACAGGAATTTCTCGGTTTAAACAATTGTGCACGGAACTAACTAGTTCCTGCAGAAATGGAAAAAGGATTTAAGCTATAGGTATGATTGAGAGGTACTACATTTTTTTGTTTTCTTTTGATAAAAAGGATTTTAGTCCAATGATCACCAAACGTTTAAATCAGCACAAATGTCTTTGTGTCTCGTTTTGCCTGCTGCAACTGTGCGCTGCAGCAAAATTATAGAGAGGGTTTTTCGATTTTCTCCTTTGAAAAAAAAGGAATAAGTCTACGTTACCCTCCTCATCTCTTACACAAGTCTAGACTTCAACCTCCTTCTCTTAAACCGGATAAAATACCCTCTCAAAGTGTGCAAACCAGTCAAGAGACCCCCCTGGCCCCAACAGACCCTGGTTTTGGTCCAACGTGGCAGCCACGTTGTTCAGTCCACCTCCAGGTCAGCCACGTCGCCCAGTCTCTCTCTGCTCTCTCTGTCTCTCGTGTTCAAAGTTCTGTCCCGACGCTCTTCATCCCTCCATCTCCTGCCGTGCAGAGCAGCACGCACAAGCAGGGCCGCAGCAGCAAGCACAGACGAAGCCACTGGCCGCGGCAGCGCACCCGTGCGGAGCAGCAAGCACATGTGATCGGCGGCGGCATTTGCGTGCACGTCCGGGCGGAGCAGCAGTAGCAGCATGCTGTTGCGGTTCAAGCGAGCATCGGCGGCAGCCGGTGCCGCTCCCGTGCACGCCCATGCGGAGCAGTAGCAGGCCAGCAGCACGCACAGCTCGCTCGCTCGCCCGTCCGGCTGGTGGTAGCTGCTCCGCCGAGCTCGGACCCAGCCATTGATGGGTTCGCCAGGACGCCGCCGAAGATGGAGGGAGAAAATCGAGAGAAAAAAAGACGGCGGCGGGGAAGACCAAACCGTTGCCGTTGGGATCCACCAAATTGAGCCGCCGCCGGCGGGATCCACCAAATTAAGCTCGCGGCCGCCGGAATTCGGCAGCCCGGCCTCGCTGCGCCTTCCTCGCGCAGAGCAGGCGCTGCCTGCTCCCCCTTCCACACGGTGGTGGTGGTGAGGGGCGCGCGAGAGCAGTGGAGCCACGGCAGGCGGCGGGAGCAGCGGAAACGACGGCGTGGGAGTAGGGGACGAAGAGAGGAGGAGGAGCAAGACAGAGAGAGGTGTGACCGGGTTGCCTGACGTGGACGCCATATGTGATGAAAAACAGCTTTAGGTGGGCCTAGGGGGTCCAATATCTGGTTTTGATAGTTTCAGGGGGTGTTTTACCCGGTTTTATAAATGAGGGTTGAAATCTAGACTTTTGCGAGAGATGAGGGGGGTAATCTGGACTTATTAAAAAAAAACTACTTCAAAAAGAACATGGTGCTAACTCGGAGCGATTTGATCAAATCTAATAGCGATCTCCTTAACAAAAAAAACCATTATTACGAGTTTACGACTACAATCTCAACCAATTGACTCAGCGTAACGAAACGAAGCGAAGAAATGAGGGCCAACCTATCATTGATTTGTTGCAGCATTGCTCCTGTGCAAGAACCTTGTATGCATCTCTGATGCACGCAGCAACTGGAGTAGGTCTAGCAGAAATAAGACACGAGAGGAGGCGATCTGGGCGACTGTCGGCCAGCGGCAGGGCGGTGGAAGGCGGCGCCGTCTGCCGGAAGAGAACTATGAGGGAGCGTCGAGCTCGTCACCTGTCAGACTGCCACTTTTCTGGAATTTCGGGCTCGTACTCGCGCAGGTATCCCATCGCCGTCGGCGAGGAGTCCGGACTCCGGAGGCCGATGAGGCGGCGGCGGTGGAGAAGAAGGGAATGAGTGGTTTAAAAGAAAAACGAAGAAGGGGTGAACTGATGATGATTCGCTGCAGATGGGCCAACGAGGCGTATATTTGGGCAGGCCGAGAATAGCCAGCCTTTGAGGTGACCAACAGTGGGCCCTAAAGGAGGCCCATCTGCGTTTCGAACGTCGAAATTTTCAAAAAAAATTATATTATGTATTTTTTTTTATTTTAGAAACAATTCCTACCTGGCGAACGTCGTCGCCTTGGCGTCCAGCTTGCCGACGAGAAGTAGCCCTCGTGCAGCCGTGCAGGCAAGAATGTCACTGCAGCGCAAACGGCAAACCTGAACGATCAGACAACAGCAGACGTAAAACTCATAGGTTGACAGTTTCGTGATCTGCTATTCTGCTTGACATGCTGGATGGTTGCTGAAAGTTGTAATGGTTAAGAGTGCAATTACTAGATATGAACATGCAGCAGTAGTGGGCTCGTGGGCTCATCAACTCTAGATATCTAAGTGCTATAAATCATTTGATACTAAAATTACAGTGCAAAGTAAACATAAGAAATCTTAAGTATGTTATTTACCCTCTTTTCTCTACAAAATAAACATGGCCACATTTGCCCTCCCAAGTGTTTTGCCAGCATCGAAATCAGACAGGATAAGACTGAAGACCCACATCCTCTCCTTGTTACTAGCACGAGTTTAACGCTTGCAAAAGAAAACGAAATGGTCCGCGGCTCCGCGCGCCTCGTGATCTCGACGCTCGAGTCCGAGTCCGAGCAACCTAGGAGTCCGACTCGAATTCCCACGATGTGTGGCTATAAGAAGCAAGGTCCGTTCGTGCTGTGTCAAGTGTCATCCAACGCAATCTCCTCTGGTCGCCGCAGCCGCCATGGAGAATCAGAAAAGGCTCTCCTTTTCCATCCCCTCCAATCCCCGCCGGCTCACCTTTCGCGCTCGCCCCGCCGCCGCCGCCGTCGACGAAGAAACAAGCCCACCCTCCACGCCTGCCCCGCATTTCATCACCGAGTTCGACCCCTCCGAAACCCTAACCCCCACCGCGGCGGCGGCGGCGCCCGTTGTCATCACACCAATCCCCAATTCCCACCTGTTCCAAAGATTCATTCCGTCCGACCCCTGCGAGCGACCATCGCTCCCCACCACCACCGAGGAAGGTATCGATTTCACCGCCGCGGAGTCCGGCGACGCCAACCCCAGCTCAATTGCTTGCTCCTCCAACATCGCCTACGGCCTCAACAAATCGAAGAAGGCAACCAGTTGTGCCGACCTCATGCGACTGCGGTTCAAGTAGGACATTGCTACTCTTCCCGACCACGGTGATGCAGAGGAGGACCACATCCTTTCTGGAAAGGATTTTTCTGCCGCGTTCCTTAAGGCTTATGGTTGGAAGGAGGGTGAAGGTATTGGAAGGAACGATAAAGAAAGGGGAGATACAGAATTTTTCTGTCGTGGCCACCGTCCTGGCACACACAGACAGATGTCGGCCTGCAACCCTGATGACTGGATTGTTGGCAAGAAGAAGGTCACAGAAATTGGAGCTCGGAAGAAGAGAATGAGAGAGAATAGAGATAATATGGAAAAAGTATATTTCACACCCCTACCTATGGAGGGTGGACTACGTAACCCTCCAACCTATGAAACGGTCTATATCACCCCTGAACTTTTCAAAACCGATCAAATTACCCCTAAACCAATTTTGAAAAATCATAGTAAATCACAGAAAAATCATAAAATGGAAAATCAAATTGTGCTGGACTCTAAATGAGTAGATATATACAATGAACATATAATATGGTATGCTTTAATGCATTTTTTTTACAACTATAGAGAAAAGTATAGATCTAAATTTATAGTGAAAAAATGTACTAAAACATACCATATTACATGTTCAATGTGTATATCTACTCATTTGGAGTCCAACACAATTGGATTTTTTATTTTATAATTTTTCTATGACTTATTATGATTTTTTAAAACTGCTTTAGGGGTAATTTGATTGGTTTTGAGAAGTTCAGGGGGTGATATAGACCGTTTCATAGGTTAGGAGGTTATGTAGTCCAACCTCTATAGATTAAGGGGTGATATAGACTTTTTCCGAGATAATATTGAGGTGCAGGATTCTAGCACCAGGAAGAAGCGACCTTGTCAGCAACGGGCTGTGAAGGAGGTTCGTGGAAAAAAATAGTAATGGCTGTCATTTTCCAAGAAGGTAATGAGTGGTGGCAGTACAGCTGAAACTGCCCAATGGTTACATAGCAATATTCGGGTTCGGATTGTTAGGGCAATCCCAATGCAGACTCCACTCATAGAGTCTTAGCCTCCAAGACTCCATCACAATAGTAGTTTCTAATGCAAAGTACATAATAGTAGTTTCTATACATAAAACTATTTATTGTGCAGCACAAACAAAGCTGATCAGTTGTGGCACAATACCATGTGACCTTCTCTACACCACTCAAGCACTGAAGATTTAAACATGAAAGACATGCGAACATTGCACAAAACAGGTCACAGAACGAAAACACAACACTGCACAGAACCAAACCACAACACTACACACAACCGGTCACGGAACCAAAACGATCAGGGGCAAGCTGAACTGGCAAACATACTAAACAAAACTTGTCTGATAGTTTGGATAATAGCCATGAGTCATCCATTACAATATATAGCAATAGTGACAGATACGAATTGCAAACTAAATAGATAATAATAGTATTTTGATAATGATAAGCCTTCTGTTATCCTCCTCAGAACTCCTTGTCCATCCTCCAAACAAATCCTCCTCAGAACTCCATGTCCATCCTCCAAACAAATCTGTGAAGAAATGAGAATGTGTTAGTTAAGTTGGCAAAAATTGTACATGAGATTAAATTAACAAATCTGAATGGTTCAGTTAAAAAAAAACAAAGTCTTTATGTTTGTTGAACACCAAAGCAGTATATATATAATAAAATCACAATGCTACCTAATTAGCTGGATTCCCAAACTTTTGCCAAATGTGATCAATCAAATCAGATTGTAGTTGCCTATGAGCTTCACGATGACGAATCTCGGTATTCCTCTGTAGTACCTTCTCCATCGCCGGATCAATTCCTGGAGTGATTGTAGCCGCCTGAGCAGTAGAAGTGGTTGCTTCTTCGTTCAAGTCAAATGAATCGTCCTCTATATCCTTCTCGTCCTCGATTATCATGTTGTGAAAAATTATACAAGCTAACATGATATTCTCAAGGTCCCCTTGTTCATATAGTCGTGCAGGATGACGTAAGATGCGGAAACGAGCTTGTAAAATCCCAAATGCACATTCAACATCTTTTCTGGCGCCCTCTTGATGTTCTGAAAACAACTTGTGCTCAGCTGTTTGTGGTGCACGTATGGACTTGACAAAAACAACCTACTCTGGGTATATTCCATCTGCAAGATAATAACCTTTGCTATATTGCCTTCCATTCACAAAGTACTGCACTTGGGGAGCTTCTCCTCTTAACTGATCGACAAACAAAGTAGATTGATTCAACACATTGATGTCATTATTGGACCCCGCTACTCCAAAGAAAGCATGCCATATCTATCTGTCATGTGAAGCAACAGCCTCTAGAATGATGGTTGGCACACCATGATCGCCACGAGTATATTGTCCCTTCCATGCATAGGGACATTTTTCCCAGTACCAATGCATACAGTCAATGCTCCCTATCATGCCAGGAAAACCACGACGCTCACCGATATCCAACAATCGTTTACATCTTGTACTGTTGGGCGTCTCAAGTACTCTTCACCGTATACTTCAATGATACCCTGAACAAATTTCTTCAAGCATTCCACACTAGTACTTTCAGCCATCTTCAGATGCTCATCATAATGTTCTGCAGGGCCACCATATGCCAACTGACGCATTGCTACTGTACACTTATGAATTGGTGTGAACCCAGGACGATTCAGAGCATCCAACCTTAAGGTGAAATACTCAGACCACCCACTCAAGGCCTCAACAATCTTCAGAAAGAGAGGTTTCCTCGTCCTAAATCTTCTACGAAAATCTTTCTCATTGTAGACTGGATTAGGAATGAAATAGTCATCTAATAGTTCTTTTTGGGCTTGTTCACGAGGCCTCTCCACATATCGCCTAGGACCACGTCGAGTTCTTCCACCATGAATGACATCAACAACAGACTGCATTTCAGATACTAGATGATCACCAAACTCATCTAGAATTTCCTGCTCTTGAAGATAGTATTCCATAGAGTACAAATCAGCAGGATCGATGCTGCCATCTCCATCCATGGAGTACATATCAGCAACCTAACAGCAGAGAAGAAAGGGAAGCAGTAGGAGAGAATAGCAGCAGGAGTAGGAGAGAATAGCAGCATCAGTAGGAGACAATAACAGCTGTGGATGTTCTTTATGTAGTTTGAACTATATAGATAAGTTCACACTTGCATGCAAAAAAATAGTGGAAGGACTGAACAGTCCCATGCATTTCAGTTTCACACTAGTGGAAGGAATCCAAACAGTATTTCAGTTTCACACTAGTGGAATGAATTAAAACATCACTTAAAATTCAGACTAGTGAAAGTAATTAAAATATCACTTACATTCAGCCACATTGTAATTAATCCCAACTCCATCAATTGCCATTCAGCTACTACATAAAACCAATTCCAAGTCCATCAGCTACCATTTCTATATGAAATAAGTGGAAAAGGGTTGACTATGTCATACCTTAGAAAATAAAGCAAGTCTCATGCTCTCCAGTGCCAAGTTTCTCTCAGTCAAAGCTTGTTCACTAAGCTGAACAGTAGGTGCAAGCAGCAACTGTGTATAAGTTTCTAGCATTTTGCACTTAGTTTGTTCCTGAGCTGTTTCATGAGTAAGCCTAGCTGCTTCAATCTTCTTATCGGCCAAGCTTTGCTGAATTTCAGCCATCTTCTCTCTATCTTCCCTATTCTTATTGCTTGTTTCAATGAACTTGTCAAATTTTCCAGTGAAATCAGCTAGAACATCAGATGACTTCTTTTTGCCATTGAGTTCTTTCTTTGCTCTCTTATGTCCCATGGGCCGCTTTTCTCCATCTAAATCCAAATTTGCCACTTGAGCTGGATTTGACTTTGCACTGTTTTCATTTCCCTTTTTTAACCTAGCAAGATATGCTGACCACTTCTGCTCACCACGTACTACCTTCCACATATGCACTAGATTGAAGGCCTTGCCATTATTTTGGCCAGACCACATCTCTAAAGCTTTGTCAATCATCTGGTTGTCACTCATCCCACTTTGCCACACCCTACTTGTATTTACCCAACATCCATGAAAATCAGATAATGGTTTCTTAGAACGATCCCAACATATTTTCAGTTGGTTTCGGTTCCTCTTACGACTAGTTTCTGTTGTCTTGTTGTATTCTTCAGTAACATCAGTCCAATAAGCATCTGCCTTCCTTCTATTTCCATCAACAGGGTCCTTTGAATTATGCAACCACGCACTGGCCTAAAAAACAACAAAACAGGAACATTTTAAAAAGGACAATTTGTTAATCTTGAAGTGCATGGAGGTAGCATGGTTTGAACCTACCAATCGTATGTCTTCAGGAACCGTCCAATTCAGACGCTTGTCTATTCTAGAATCATTATCGATGTTAATTGTTTCATCCTCTTCTGCATCTAAGTCATTCACTATATGATCAGTTTGCTCTGCTGGAGAGGGAGTTCTTGTAGCACCTAGGTAGTGTGGTGAAAATGAAGATTGACTCATTCCACCACCAACAAAGTGAGAATTTTCAGTTCCATCAGAATGGTTAGCAAATGTATCTGACTGAAGAAAATTTGAGAACTCTCCTGGTGGGTATATCCTGCAATCAGTGAACATATTTCTAGTTATCTTACTACCTCAGTCAACATCTTGTATACATAATTGCCTTCTAACCACAGTGAACATCTACTAAAATAGCATGGTTAAGAAAAAGAGAGAAGCTGTGGATGAATTACCCATCACCAGGAGATGCCATTGGCCACCATCCACCAACAGGGGGAGCATCAATTCGAGGAAGACTAGCATCTGGAGGACAGATGGAGGATGCGTAAACACCACCTTGGGTTGCAGCACCTCCGGTGACCGGAGCACAGGCCCTCCGGCGAGAAGGCTTCGTCAATCGATTCATCAGATGCACAATCCCTCCGACCGACCGAAGCACAGGCCCTCCTCCTGGTGTGGCAGAGGGAGAGCGAGGGGCAGGTGCGACAGAAGCTGGGGCGGGCTAGAGAAGGAGGTGCTCGAGAGGTTCCAGGGAGAGGCGGGCGGGATCCAGGCGGGCGGATAGGAGAGTTCCCAGGGAAGAGGCTGGCGGCGGCTCCACAGTTTGGATCTAGGAAGTGGATCTACGATGACGAGCGGGAAAGGAAAGAGGATGTCGCGCGGGAAGGCAAGAGCGTGCGGGCGCGGCTGGCGGGAAGGGGAGAGCGCGCGGGAGGAGAAGCCGAGTGCGCGCGGGAAGGGGAGGAGTAGCGGCGGCGAGGGAGGAAGGAGCACCGGATCCATGGAAACCAGCCCGATCTACCCAACGCGCGTTTCGGTGGAGTCTTGCGCCCTCGATGCTCCCGTAGACTCGGTTTCTAGATAAGAAACGGAGTCCTCATTTTTTCCCTTCTCTCTTCAATAAATGAGCTGCCACATCATCATTTTGCTTACATGGCACTATAATTAAAGACTTAAGACTCTACACTAGAGTCTGCATTGGGACTGCCCTTAGTGAGAATTTGGGCAAAAGGCTATACTTGATGAAGGGGATGGTTGTGGATGTAGTGAGCCCAACAACATGTAATGTATTGATGGATGATGGATCAGAGCTGCTACTGGGACTGCAGCAGGATATGCTGGAAACAGTCTTGCCTCGAACCAATGGGCGGGTGCTTGTGCTCTTTGGGGAGCACAAGGGGATGCATGGACACCTGGTACAGAAGAACTCGGAGGAGGAGACAGGATTAGTGGAGGCTTCAGATACCAAAGATACTATGCGCGTGACCTAAAATCAAGTTGCTGAATACGTGGGGGACCCGGAGTGTCTTGCGTATTGACTGTTCTATATTCAGTATCTAACTGTTCCACCAATTGTTTACTTCTGTTTCTTTTGTTGTTTTGAAACCGTCAGTTGGTTTCTTGGATATGAAACACTGAAAAACGTCCTAGTTTGCTCTTTTTTCCCTTATATTATATAGAGTCTGCTATGTAAACTTTTAGTTACAATTAGGTGGTTTTGTCACTCTCAAGGGATTTCGAGTTTCCAGCAGTGCAATACTACTAGTTGATTAAATTAAGAGATCATAACACGTGTTGTATGCGTGACTCATCTGTGTTTCGGTGTGACTTTTATCCAGTTATTATGAAAAATAAACAAACATATTTTTTTTTATCACTGCTACCTTTGATGTTATATCATAAAGTGTCAGTTTAGACAACTTCGGATTCACAATGTTGAAAGATATATGCTAAATATGCAGCAATGAGTTGATTCCATTCTACCAATTGTGTGGTATTATGGCGTCTATAGTTGATTATGTTATTGCGCGTAGTTGATTATATTGTGGCGCCTATAGTATGCATGCGAAGCATCAATTTCATGGCTTGCCTTCAGAACACATGCATCCACACATTTGGGCTGGTCCGCCCCTGATGATGTGTAAAGGATGTGAAGACAAGATGTACTTTAGCATTTGCATGTGTGTGCTGAACTTTTAATACGCTGCGAGATTCTTTTTCAATTATTATCATGGTCCACCCCTGGTTTTATTTGAAATTACCCGTCGTGTTTCAATTATTATCCATAAAAAAACGTGCAGTGCAGTGCTATCGCACGCGCTCAACCTTACCAACCGCCGCATCGCAATTCGCAACACTCATAAAATGGGCGTTGCATTGCATTGATCGCAATTCGCAACCGCAGCTGCATGCCTTGAGCAAAAAAAAAAAAAAAAACCTCTCGTCGATCCATACCATATGGGCAGCGCCAGCATGCCCAAGAATGTCTGCGTCGTCGGCGCGGGCATGTCCGGTCTTGCGGCGGCGCGCGAGCTGCGGCGCGAGGGCCTCGCCGTCACGGTCGTGGAGCAGCGCGGCGACATCGGCGGCCAGTGGCTCTACGACCCGCGCACCGACACCGACACCGCCGATCCGCTCGGAGCCACGGCGCCGGTGAAGGTGCACAGCAGCATGTACGCGTCCGTGCGGCTCATCAGCCCACGCGAGTGTATGGGTTTCTCCGACTTCCAGTTCGTGCCCAGGCCAGGCGCCGGTCGCGACGCGCGGCGCTTCCCGGGCCACCGCGAGGTGTACTGCTACCTCAAGGACTTCTGCGCCGCGTTCGGGCTCGAGGATGCCGTCAGGCTCAACACCAAGGTCGTGCGCGTCGCCATGGCGCCGCCGCCGTCGGAGACGACACCTCCGGTCGGGTACTACTCCTCGGACGTCAAGTGGCAGGTGAGGTCTGTGCGTGTCGAGCCGGACGGTGACGAGCGTGTGGCCGTGGAGGAGGTGTTCGACGCCGTGGTCGTCGCCAATGGGCATTACTCGCAGCCAAGGCTTCCAAGCATCAAAGGTACATGTCTACATGATCGATCGATCTAGTTGAATTTGAATCTTGGTGCCCTGCGAACTAGCTCGCCTGTCTGACGGACATGGATGGATCTACCTTGATCAGGAATGGATGTGTGGCAGCGGCGGCAGCTGCATAGCCACTCTTACCGTGTTCCGGATCCCTTCCACGGCGAGGTACGTACGGCTAGTGTCAGTACACCTGTCACCTGCTGTACTTGAATGATTACACTACTGTCAAATATATACAATAATGTCAGGTGGTGGTGGTGGTCGGCTGCGGGGAGAGCGGCCTGGACATAGCGACGGAGCTCTGCGGCGTGGCCAGTGGGGTCCACCTCACGGCCAAGTCCATGGAGGCCGCCACGACGCCGACACCGGTGGTGTCGAAGCTTCTGTCCAACCACGCTGAAATCCAGCTACGGCCGCCGGTGGACCACCTGTGCGAGGACGGGACGGTGGCGTTCGCCGACGGCTCGTGCGTCGTCGCCAACACCGTCATCTACTGCACCGGCTACGTCTACTCGATCCCGTTCCTCGACACGGGAGGTCTCGTCACCGTCGACGGCGGCGGTGAACGTGTCGGGCCGTTGTACGGGCACACCTTCCCGCCGGCGATGGCGCCGTCGCTGTCGTTCGTCGGTGTTCCGACGGCGGTGTTCGCGCCGTGGTTCTTCGAGGCGCAGGCGAGGTGGATCGCGCTCGTGCTGTCGGGGAGGAAGACGCTGCCGTCACCGGAGGAGATGGTGTGTAACACCCTAATTCCATCACATTAAAATTTACTTAGGCAACTATTTTTTCCTAGTTTGTTTTTAGGAATATTAAATTGCAAATTCAAAATTTTGGCCTATAAATATTTAAATATCATTTAATTAGAGTCAAATAAATTCTTTGTTGCATTCATGCTGATTTGCATATTTTTGAATGCTTGTTTGAATTTGAAAAGGTTTGCAAAAGTTTAAACAAAAATTCAAAACCTTTCTTTTTCCTCTCTTTTCTTTCTCCAGCCCAGCCCAGTTTTCTTTCTTGGGCCAACTTCCTCGCGCGCAGTCGCGGCCCAATCCCGTTTTCTCGGCCCAACTCGCGCGCGCAGCCGGCCCAGCCGTTTTTCCTTCTTCTTCTCTCTCTGTTCCGCTGCCAGGTGGGCCCAAGTCGTCAGGGTCTTCTTCCTCGCGTCGCCGAGCCGGACTCGCCGTCGAGTCATGGCCGCGCCCGACTCGACCTCCGTTTCCCCTCGCGCAAGCTTTGGTCTCCCGGCCTTTTTAAGCCGCCGTAACGAGTTCCCTCGATCCCCAAACCAGAGCCGAGCCCTCCGCGTCGCCCAGAGCTCCCTAGCCGCGGGAACCCTAGGTTTAGAGCCGCCGCCGCGTTTCGTGCCCTCGAGACCGCCTTCGTCGCTCCAAGCTCGTCGTCGAGTTGCGCGTGAAGGTAAGGAAGCCGCCAAGCCTCTAAGTTCTCTCTCTCTCGCTCTCTCGAGTCCCCGTCGAGCTTGCCGTCGTTCCCGAGCCGCCGTCTACCGTCGCAAGCCCCCGCCGTCGTTTAACCCTCGTTTAGATCCCCTAAAACCGACTTCCCTTAGCGCCAGCCTTCTCCCAAGCCAATCACGGCGAGAAACCGAGCTCCCTAGCGTCGGATTCGCTCGTCTCCGGCGAAGTTCCGGCCGAGCGCCGCCGCGAGTCGTCGCCAGCGCCGCCGCGTTTTGCCCCTTTGATCCAGAGCCGTTAGATCTAAATCCGACGGCCGTGATTAGATCTAGTCGAACCGGTATGGGTCAGCGCTGAGTCAGCCGCGCGGTTTTGCAAAAGAGCCCCTAGGTTTTCTGGATATCAACCCGCGGTCCGAGCCAGTTCAAAAGTAATTAGATTTAGGTCTTGTTTCTTTCAGTTTAGCCCCTGGTCTTTCTAAAAATAGAACCCGCCGTCCTGCCGCGTCGTTTTTCACAAAAGTCCTTCGGTTTTTATATGAAATTACGTTTTAAGTCCCTGGTTTCTTCTGTTTAAGCCCTGGAAGGTTAGATTTAGTTCAAAGAAGCCCCTAAACCTTGTTTTAGCCATATCTTGATCGTTTTAAATCCGTTTTGAGTGATCTTTGCGCTCACGCGATCGTCTCTTCATCAAGAATAGTTCTAGACACGTCTTTGCGTCTTTAAAAGTTGTTTGGTGTATTGTTTTGCTTTTATTGATTGAATGCTTGTGTGAATCGTATAGAGAACGATCCGTTCGAGGGAGATCAAGATCAAGTCTACGAGGAGGAGCCACCGCAGTATTTTGAGCAAGGCAAGTGGATTTCCCCCTCAGCATACTCTTTTGAACCCATACACATTGCATAACATTAAATTTTATATTTACGTTCGCGATGCATTAATTTGATGGGTCCTATTTAAGGATGACTAGTCTTTTACACCTAAGCCTTGATACACCGGGTTTACTTTCATGTTGGGTAGCTATGCTAGATGCTTAACCTTGGTTTATGATGGGTTCTATCCAACATTGATGAATATCCTTATTGTTTATATCTTGTTATGTTAATACAAGATCACCATGTTAATCGGAACATGGAGAACCACCCAGGATTAACCGTACAACCACAATACTATATGGCTCTGGTCTTGGCTAATTAATTAGAAACCTTGGTTAGGAATGATCTTACCGAAAGGGCATGGGGGGTGGCGGTTGACGGTGTATAGCCCGGTTCTCTCGGGAAGTGGGCTTGGCTAAGACACTCTACCCGTTAGGGAGGGTTATGCCTGCTTCCGATCCGGAAACCTTAGCGGATTGTTTCTAACTAGGGAATCTTTGTAAAGGCCTCGTAGCGTCCCTATGCAGTCACACCTCGGAAGTGTGGTACGTGCCTGGCCCGCACTGCATGGTTGGGTCCAAAGTTCTTCGGAGCTTTTACGCGAATTGTGGTGAAAGTGTACAACCTCTGCAGAGTGTAAAACTGTTATAACAGCCGTGTTCGCGGTCATGAACGGCCTGGACCCTCACGTGATTAAGCTATCGAAACATGAAATCAAATCATTGCATGCATATGTTATTGGTTATGTTATGATTTACTTTATGCTTACTTATTGTTAATATGGGGTGGTATATACTTATATCTTAGTAAATAGTTGCTTGTTAATAAAACTTGACCAACTAAAATGCTAACCGCTGCAAACCAAGCCTATCCTTGATAGCTTGCATATTTCCCCCACTTGTTGAGTACCAACCATAAGTGTACTCACCCTTGCTTATATTGGATCAGAAGGTAATAATAGAGCGGAGTACCTCAGTGATCTCGATGAGTTCTAGGCGTGTGTTCCTCCAGTCAGTTGCCTGTGGAGTGCTTTTGGAGATATCGTCTTAGTTATCGTGTGAACCAGTTTATTTTGGCCTTTGTGCCTTATTCGTGAGTGTAATAAATACTTTATTTATTAAATACTCGTTTGAGTACTGTTTTTGCTATTCACTCACGGTCTATCATATGTGTGAAATTTGATCCTGGCACACATATGAGATGTACTCGGTTTTCTCCCCAAAATCGGGTATGACAGAGTGGTACCAGAGCCGTGTTGACTGTAGGACGCTAGCCTAGTTAGAATGGTCGAAGTAAGGATTTAGTTTAGCAAGCCAAGTCAGTTTCTTTAGAGGTCTTATTTTATTAGTTAAAAATTCTCTGTTCTTCTTCTCTTTTCTTTGGTCACCTTCGCCTCTATTTCAATTATCTTTACTAAGGTTCTCTCTCTGTTCTTAGATGGCCAAGAGTTTCCAGTCTGAACCAGCGCAGCCAGCCCCTTCTTCACCACAGATGGATGATGATGTGCAAGGAGATCCTGTGTGGATGTGCTATTCTGATGATGAGGATATACCTGATTCTGCTTCACCCACAGTAGATGTTGAAGGGAATCCAGATGGTATTGGGAATGAAGGTGATGAAGTCTATGAGGATGAAAAGGATGATGAAGAAGAGCCCAAGGTGGAGATGATCACTTCAATCAATGAGCTTGGTGCTTTCCCACTCTTGCTTGAAGATGTTCTGGAAGCATTGGGCAACTACACCAGGCCACTCTACATAACCAATTACTGTTCCGCTGCAAATTACCAAGAGTATTACCATACTCAGGTTCATGTTAGGGCGCAAATGGAGAATGCCTCTCGCTTCAGGACTTGGTCTATTCATGAGTCAAGCCTTCTACATACCTCCTATGAAGCTGCAGTCAGTGACGCCGCTAGGAGGGCAGTGACATCTATCAGCCACCAGTACCAGGAGGAGCTGTCTCGCACCGAGTACCGTCACTTGCCTCGTCGCCGTCCAGGAACAGAGCAAACCGTTGTAGTGGGAGGAGGACCAACAGCAGATCCTCGTCTCAATGTTCTTGCCCGAGTCACTGCAGCACTAAATACTGATCTGGAAGGTGTTATCAATGAACTTGCTCAAGCCCAGGAGCGGATTGCAGAGCTTGAAGAACAGCTTGCTAAGCAACAAGGTCAAGAGGATGATGATGAGAGGATGGCCAATGCTTGGTCCCCGCCTCGGAAGAAGCTTCGCTATGGAGCCCCTTTCTCCATCACACAGTTTAGGGAATAGGTTATCTTTAGGTTTCCTTTTGTAAGTTTATCGTTAGTACGGTTTTGTGAGGTCGATCGTTTGTTTAATGCTTGTTGCTTGGATAAATGTGTGAGTTGGAATCTTTGTTTGTGTGTCTTTGGTTGTGGAGTGATGACCACAATTAAAGAAAAATATTAATAAAATATTAGTTGAGTTTAATTCTAGTCCCCTCTTATCCTTTGATCTTAGTTCCTTATCTATCTCAAGTCTATCCGGCATATAAGTTCCTTATGCTGAAATCTGCTCGCGCCGATATCCGAGACAGCAGTACTGTTTTGATGATTTCAAGAGCTACACAAATCCGTTTGACCTAAAACCAGTGGGGTTAGTTTCAGAATTTGATGAGTGAATTTCTGTGATTTTTCCATAATTTTTGGAAATCTGTGTCGAGGGAAACACACCAAAAGTTGTCACATACAGAATCTGTTTTTCCAGCTTGACACAGGCAGCTTGATTATTTTGTATCCGGAGTTTCAGAGGTCCGATTGAGGTGATTCCAGTTGGATTGGATTCATAACTTTATGAGTATTGTTCTGGAGTTTTGGTATAATTTTTGGATACACGAATTGACAGTTATGGATGAATATTTAGGGAGGACAGAATCTGAGTGATGTGGAGTATTTGACTTTCCTCTATTTTGTTCTTTCTTCTTAACTTCAATGCTATCTCATACTCTCGCAGTAGAGTGTCTTTCCTTTACTCCTATCTATCTGAGTAATCTTTCTCTGAATCATATCTATCTAACACTCAGATGGTTAACACCAGGACCGGAGGAGGTAGAGACGTTCCTAGTCAGAGGCGTGATCACGTGCTGAACCAGCAGAATCAAGCACCCCCTCCACCACCGCCTCAACCCGCAATGGATCCCGCAATGCAGCAGTTCCTGGCAACCCAGATGCAACTCATCCAGCAGCTCACTCAGACAATGGCCAATTTGCAGGCACAACAGAACCAGCAGCCACCACCGCCACCAGAACCAGTCCAGCCGCCCAGGGATCATCACAGACAGTTTTTGAGCCAGCATCCTCCTACTTACTCTCACTCTGCAGATCCATTGGATGCTGATGATTGGCTCAAGAATGTTGCAAAGAAGCTAGACATTGCTCAGTGCACTGATCGTGAGAAGGTCTTGTACGCTTCAGGAAGATTGGAAGGCCCAGCAGCTGATTGGTGGGATGCGTACGTTAATGCGCATAACGCTCCTGACACCATCACATGGCAGCAGTTCCAGGATGCTTTCCGCACACACCATATTCCAGCAGGTGTGGTGGATCTGAAACAGGAGGAATTTCGTGCATTGGTGCAAGGAAACATGAGCATGTGTGAATATCGGGATAAATTCACTCAGTTATCTCGTTATGCACCTGATGATGTGAACGATGATGCGAAGAGGCAACGTCGTTTCCTGAAAGGTTTGATTGGGCCTATCAAGTACCAGTTGCAGACTCATACCTTTCCCAACTTTCAGACAATGCTTGATAAGGCCATTGGTTGTGAGAATACACGCAAGGAGTTGAGTGAGCAGAAGAGGAAGTTCCAGTCGTCGTCGTCAGGACAGACAAGCAACACTCGCCCTCGCTACAGTTCTTCACAAGGTTTCCAGAATCGCTCAGGAGGTAATGGTGGACATTACCAACAGGGACAGCAGATACAACGTTCTGGTCAACAGGTTCAGAGGTATCCTCAGCAGACACCCCGTACTCCTAACCAGCAGCAGAATCGTTCTGGCAATGGCACCCCACCAGTGCGGACCAACAATCCAGTCACGCTAGTACCACCCAATGGTTGCTTCAAATGTGGTGATATGGGTCACTATGCTAACAATTGTCCCAAGCGTAACCCCCAGACACCCCAAGCTCAGAGGAGCGATGGCCAGAGATCCGCTCAACCTTCTTCCCAGCAAGGCAACAAGGGACAGCAGAACTATGCTCGTGGCAGGGTCAACCATGTGACAGCTGAAGCCGCTCAGGAAGCCAATGACGTGGTCATCGGTATGTTCTCCATTAACTCAGCACCTGCTACAATATTATTTGATTCTGGAGCATCGCATTCTTTTATTACTGAACAGTTTGTGTCTGAGCATAACATACCAAAGCAACCCATGAAAAATATGCTTTTAGTAAATTCCCCAAATGGTGAAATGAAAGCTAGATACATATGCCCTCGAGTTAGACTTGAAATTATGGGGATAGAATTTCCATCCAATCTAGTGGTTTTGAAGTCTGAGGGAATTGATGTGATACTTGGAATGGATTGGTTGGGAGCTCATGATGGAGTTATTCAGTGTGCCAAGAAGGCAGTGCTATTCACAAGTCCACAAGGAGATCGAATGGAGTTTCAGATGAATCCAGTTATTCGAGAGGAAGAAATAGTCAATCAGTTGAAAGGAAAGTCACTAGAGGATATCAGAGTTGTGTGTGAATTTCCGGATGTCTTTCCTGATGATTTACCAGGTATGCCGCCTGACCGAGACTTTGAGTTCATCATTGAGCTTGTACCTGGTATTGCACCTATTTCAAAAAGAGCATATAAAATGGATGTTAGAGATTTAGCAGAATTAAAGAAACAGATAGAAGAACTTTTAGCTAAGGGTTATATCAGACCTAGTTCATCTCCATGGGGAGCCCCTGTTATATTTGTTGATAAGAAGGATGGTACTAGAAGGATGTGCGTTGATTACAGAGCTCTTAATGAGGTGACTATCAAGAATAAGTACCTGCTTCCTAGAATTGACGTTTTGTTCGATCAGATGAGAGGTGCAAAAGTTTTCTCCAAGATTGATTTGCATTCAGGCTATCATCAAGTGAAGATTCGGAAGGAGGATATTCCTAAAACTGCATTCACTTGTAGATATGGTCTTTATGAGTATTTGGTGATGTCGTTTGGATTGACAAATGCACCTGCAAACTTCATGTATCTGATGAACAAGGTATTTATGGAGTATCTTGATAAGTTTGTGGTGGTATTCATTGATGATATCATGGTGTTCTCCAAGAATGAGGAAGAGCATGAGGAGCATTTACGACTAGTATTGCAGAAGTTACGGGAGCATCAGTTGTATGCCAAGTTCAGTAAATGTGAGTTCTGGTTAGAAGAAGTATCTTTTCTTGGACATGTCATAACAGATGGAGGAATCATGGTAGATCCGAGTAAAGTGCAGGATGTGTTGAATTGGAAACCACCTCAGAGTATTGCGGAAATCAGAAGTTTTCTTGGATTGGCAGGGTATTACCGCAAATTTATTGAAGGTTTCTCCAAAATTGCTAAACCCATGACTTTGTTGTTAGAGAAAGGACGAAAATTCAAGTGGGATGATGCTTGTCAGCAGAGTTTTGAGGAGTTAAGGAAGAAATTGACCACTGCTCCAGTGTTAGTGATGCCTGATATTCAGAAGGGGTTCGACGTGTACTGTGATGCTTCACACGTAGGACTTGGATGCGTGTTGATGCAAGAAGGCAGAGTCGTGGCTTATGCTTCTAGACAATTGAGAAAACATGAGAAGAATTATCCTACTCATGATCTGGAGTTAGCCGCAGTAGTACATGCACTGAAGATTTGGAGGCACTATATGATTGGAAAACGGTGTCAAATTTTCACGGATCATAAGAGTTTAAAGTATATCTTCACTCAGAAGGATCTTAATTTGAGACAAAGCAGATGGTTAGAATTAATCAATGATTTTGATTTGGATATTCAATATCATCCTGGCAAGGCCAACGTTGTTGCAGATGCTTTAAGTCGTAAGAGTCAAGTTAACTCAGTCATTGGGAGATTGATATCACAAGAGTTATGTTGGGAGATGGAACGACTTAACCTGGGTATCTGTGCTCATTCAGAAGCTGTGACTATGGAAGTAGAGTCAACATTAGAGCAAGATATCAGGAAGGGACAGTTAGAAGATCCGAAGATTGAGGAATTCCGAGCTTTAATCCATTCGGGAAAAATTAGGGATTTTACTGAGGATGAACAAGGAACAGTGTGGTTCAGAAATAGAATATGTGTTCCGGAGAATGATAGGCTACGAGAACTCATATTGAAGGAAGCACATGATTCACCTTATTCTATTCATCCAGGGAGTACTAAGATGTACCAAGATTTGAAGGAAAAATATTGGTGGTATGGTTTGAAGAAGGATGTTGCAACTTATGTGGCTTTGTGTGATGTTTGCCAGAAGGTTAAAGCAGAACACCAACGTCCAGCAGGTTTGCTTCAACCATTGAGAGTTCCAGAGTGGAAGTGGGAAGAAATTGGTATGGACTTTATTGTCAGGTTACCTCGTACTCGTGATGGACATGACTCTATATGGGTTATTGTGGATAGGTTGACGAAGTCTGCTCATTTCATACCCGTCCACACAACATATACAGGTGCTAAGCTAGCAGAGCTGTATATGTCCAGGATTGTCTGTCTACATGGAGTTCCGAAGAAAATAGTGTCTGACCGAGGTACTCAGTTTACGTCACGATTCTGGCAGAAGGTACAAGAGATAATGGGTACACAACTCAATTTCAGTTCTGCTTATCATCCACAGACCGATGGACAAACTGAAAGGACTAATCAAATTCTGGAGGATATGCTTCGAGCGTGTGCTTTAAAACACGGTCGTAGCTGGGATAAGAGTTTGCCATATGCAGAATTCTCCTACAATAATAGTTACCAAGCCAGTCTTAAGATGTCACCTTTTGAAGCGCTGTATGGAAGGAAGTGCAGAACACCATTGTATTGGAGCCAGACCGGAGAAAGTAAAGTGTTTGGACCTGAAGTACTTCAAGATGCAGAACAGCAGGTACAGTTAATCCAAGAGAATCTCAGGACTGCACAGTCTAGACAGAAAAGTTATGCTGATACCAGAAGGAGAGAATTGATCTTTGAAGCTGGAGATTTTGTTTATCTCAAAGTATCACCTATCAGAGGTCTTCGTAGATTCAAAGTCAAAGGAAAGTTTTCACCTCGTTTCATTGGTCCTTTCAAGGTACTAGAAAGGAAGGGTGAGGTAGCTTATCAGTTAGAGTTGCCAGCTCAGTTGTCGGATGTTCATGATGTGTTTCATGTGTCACAATTGAAGAAGTGTTTACGGGTACCAGAGGAGCAATTGCAGTTAGAAGAACTCAGTGTGAAGGATGATCTGACTTATTCAGAGTATCCGGTTAAGGTATTGGAGACAGCAGAAAGGGTTACTCGGAATAAAGTAGTTAAGATGTGCAAAGTACAGTGGAGTCACCATACAGAGGATGAGGCTACATGGGAAAGAGAAGATGAGCTCAGTGCAGAATTTCCTCAGTTGCTCTCTGATCTTTCCGAATCTCGAGGACGAGATTCTTCTTAAGGGGGGTAGGATTTGTAACACCCTAATTCCATCACATTAAAATTTACTTAGGCAACTATTTTTTCCTAGTTTGTTTTTAGGAATATTAAATTGCAAATTCAAAATTTTGGCCTATAAATATTTAAATATCATTTAATTAGAGTCAAATAAATTCTTTGTTGCATTCATGCTGATTTGCATATTTTTGAATGCTTGTTTGAATTTGAAAAGGTTTGCAAAAGTTTAAACAAAAATTCAAAACCTTTCTTTTCCCTCTCTTTTCTTTCTCCAGCCCAGCCCAGTTTTCTTTCTTGGGCCAACTTCCTCGCGCGCAGTCGCGGCCCAATCCCGTTTTCTCGGCCCAACTCGCGCGCGCAGCCGGCCCAGCCGTTTTTCCTTCTTCTTCTCTCTCTGTTCCGCTGCCAGGTGGGCCCAAGTCGTCAGGGTCTTCTTCCTCGCGTCGCCGAGCCGGACTCGCCGTCGAGTCATGGCCGCGCCCGACTCGACCTCCGTTTCCCCTCGCGCAAGCTTTGGTCTCCCGGCCTTTTTAAGCCGCCGTAACGAGTTCCCTCGATCCCCAAACCAGAGCCGAGCCCTCCGCGTCGCCCAGAGCTCCCTAGCCGCGGGAACCCTAGGTTTAGAGCCACCGCCGCGTTTCGTGCCCTAGAGACCGCCTTCGTCGCTCCAAGCTCGTCGTCGAGTTGCGCGTGAAGGTAAGGAAGCCGCCAAGCCTCTAAGTTCTCTCTCTTTCGCTCTCTCGAGTCCCCGTCGAGCTTGCCGTCGTTCCCGAGCCGCCGTCTACCGTCGCAAGCCCCCGTCGTCGTTTAACCCTCGTTTAGATCCCCTAAAACCGACTTCCCTTAGCGCCAGCCTTCTCCCAAGCCAATCACGGCGAGAAACCGAGCTCCCTAGCGTCGGATTCGCTCGTCTCCGGCGAAGTTCCGGCCGAGCGCCGCCGCGAGTCGTCGCCAGCGCCGCCGCGTTTTGCCCCTTTGATCCAGAGCCGTTAGATCTAAATCCGACGGCCGTGATTAGATCTAGTCGAACCGGTATAGGTCAGCGCTGAGTCAGCCGCGCGGTTTTGCAAAAGAGCCCCTAGGTTTTCTGGATATCAACCCGCGGTCCGAGCCAGTTCAAAAGTAATTAGATTTAGGTCTTGTTTCTTTCAGTTTAGCCCCTGGTCTTTCTAAAAATAGAACCCGCCGTCCTGCCGCGTCGTTTTTCACAAAAGTCCTTCGGTTTTTATATGAAATTACGTTTTAAGTCCCTGGTTTCTTCTGTTTAAGCCCTGGAAGGTTAGATTTAGTTCAAAGAAGCCCCTAAACCTTGTTTTAGCCATATCTTGATCGTTTTAAATCCGTTTTGAGTGATCTTTGCGCTCACGCGATCGTCTCTTCATCAAGAATAGTTCTAGACACGTCTTTGCGTCTTTAAAAGTTGTTTGGTGTATTGTTTTGCTTTTATTGATTGAATGCTTGTGTGAATCGTATAGAGAACGATCCGTTCGAGGGAGATCAAGATCAAGTCTACGAGGAGGAGCCACCGCAGTATTTTGAGCAAGGCAAGTGGATTTCCCCCTCAGCATACTCTTTTGAACCCATACACATTGCATAACATTAAATTTTATATTTACGTTCGCGATGCATTAATTTGATGGGTCCTATTTAAGGATGACTAGTCTTTTACACCTAAGCCTTGATACACCGGGTTTACTTTCATGTTGGGTAGCTATGCTAGATGCTTAACCTTGGTTTATGATGGGTTCTATCCAACATTGATGAATATCCTTATTGTTTATATCTTGTTATGTTAATACAAGATCACCATGTTAATCGGAACATGGAGAACCACCCAGGATTAACCGTACAACCACAATACTATATGGCTCTGGTCTTGGCTAATTAATTAGAAACCTTGGTTAGGAATGATCTTACCGAAAGGGCATGGGGGGTGGCGGTTGACGGTGTATAGCCCGGTTCTCTCGGGAAGTGGGCTTGGCTAAGACACTCTACCCGTTAGGGAGGGTTATGCCTGCTTCCGATCCGGAAACCTTAGCGGATTGTTTCTAACTAGGGAATCTTTGTAAAGGCCTCGTAGCGTCCCTATGCAGTCACACCTCGGAAGTGTGGTACGTGCCTGGCCCGCACTGCATGGTTGGGTCCAAAGTTCTTCGGAGCTTTTACGCGAATTGTGGTGAAAGTGTACAACCTCTGCAGAGTGTAAAACTGTTATAACAGCCGTGTTCGCGGTCATGAACGGCCTGGACCCTCACGTGATTAAGCTATCGAAACATGAAATCAAATCATTGCATGCATATGTTATTGGTTATGTTATGATTTACTTTATGCTTACTTATTGTTAATATGGGGTGGTATATACTTATATCTTAGTAAATAGTTGCTTGTTAATAAAACTTGACCAACTAAAATGCTAACCGCTGCAAACCAAGCATATCCTTGATAGCTTGCATATTTCCCCCACTTGTTGAGTACCAACCATAAGTGTACTCACCCTTGCTTATATTGGATCAGAAGGTAATAATGGAGCGGAGTACCTCAGTGATCTCGATGAGTTCTAGGCGTGTGTTCCACCAGTCAGTTGCCTGTGGAGTGCTTTTGGAGATATCGTCTTAGTTATCGTGTGAACCAGTTTATTTTGGCCTTTGTGCCTTATTCGTGAGTGTAATAAATACTTTATTTATTAAATACTCGTTTGAGTACTGTTTTTGCTATTCACTCACGGTCTATCATATGTGTGAAATTTGATCCTGGCACACATATGAGATGTACTCGGTTTTCTCCCCAAAATCGGGTATGACATGGTGAGGGCGGTGGAGGAGGATTACCGTGCACGGGAGATGACCGGCGTTCCGACCAAGCACACTCACTTCATCCCCGCCGTCGAGCCCATTGTATGTATACAACTAAACTAGCAATAATCTCAGTCCCTCCATTGTGAACAACATCACAACCTGATGCGCGTGTCTCATTGGTCATGCTCATGCATCGATATGATTATGATCTCAGGAGGCCTGGGAGTTCGTGTACAGGCACTCGGACCTGCCGCGCATGGAGGACTGGAAGGTGGAGGTGTTCATGACCTCCATAGTGAAGAACAAGGAGGAGGACCGGGAGGCGTTCCGCGACCGCGACGACGACAGCGAGAGCGTCCGCGAGGAGCTGCGGAGATGGCGCCGCGTCGCCGGTGCTCAGTACAAGGCTGCTCTCGCCGCCGCCGCCGCTTCTGGTGGTGATCACGCTGATGATGCTGGCGCGGCGTCGGTGCACAACAAGCCGCCAGCTCCATGCCAATTCTCAGTTCTGAGCGGAGCAGAGCCACAGAACGTGGCATAGAAACGTCCCTGTGCCACGGATTCGTGCCCTGAGAATTGTCCCCTTTGATGCACCTACTGTACTACACCTTTTTAGACGAGACTTTCCCTTTCTCTTGGCCGTCTCTCCCGTTGGCCGCGACTCCATTGGCTGATGGGAATCGCTAGCGCCCTGGCATCACACGGTGTCTCCTAGTAACATTTGTATATTGTTACACTACAACGTTTGTATATTGTTACATGCAACATTTGTGTATTGTTACATGTAACATTTCCGATGTTCGGACGTAGCATCAAACAATAAAAGTGAAACGTTGGGAAAAAAATATTGCAACATTAACTATAAAAGTGAAATATTGGAACAGAAGCATTACAACACCAAAGTTGTATTTTGCAACATTGGCTGTGTCCGATATATTCTTCTAGCATCGGACGTCCTAGGTGTAGGTGTAGCATTACCACTACCATTGCCGGATGTAAGCTGGTGTTCTTCTTGGTTCCCCGCCGCTTTTCGATTTCGTCTGCAGTTGTGGTCCCTTCCCTCTTTTCTTTCCTCCCGTTCCAGATCCGGCAGCACGTGGTGATTCCTTTGTTCATGTCTTTTATAAAAAAATATATATTGGCAATTGGAAGTTTCTCATTTATCTGTCGTGCTCCCGTCCAGTCATCCATCTGGGCCGCTCACATCGTGTCCATCCCGTCTAATCGTCCATCTGAGACCACATCTCATCTTTCGACAGTATACGTTTTGTACGTTGTCACTGTGGGTCGTTCAACACGACTTTTGTTTTTTTTTTCACACTTCACCAATCAAAATCATCATGATCTCGTCGCATTTGCCATGATGATTTCTACCGCCAGCGCCACAATAATAGCATATCGGAGCCAAAGGTCAGGATTATGCAAATGACGATGGTTAGATATAACTAGATGTTGTAGCACCATAGTCAACACTGACGAGTTATCAATTTAAGGCCACGGAATTAAATAAAATCCAATATAATAAACAATATAAGACTTAAACTATGCTAATGGGCTCCTATATGACGAAGCAACACTTTCTTCTGCACGAGTACTCGGTAATGACAGATTGACTGAGCTTAGATCTTCAGGGACTCGATAAACCTCGTGCCACGAGCGGATCCCATCTACGAAGTCCATGACGTCAATTTTCCTGTAACTCGCCGGTCGCTTCCCGCCCAATAAACCAGCTGCCGGCTCAAGCGCTTTCTCATGGCCCACAGCCCCACACCATAGAACACGGCCAGTGACATCCTCCCTTTCTCTGCATTCGTCACGACCCTATCGAAGCGATCCGGATTTTCCAAACTGAAAACCCGACTCCTGTACCCTTGTGGTAGTCCCCGGATCAGTCGCTACCACGCACAGAACTCGAAACAGTCGAATAGCAGTTCCAAACCTTCGATAGAGCATCACAGAGTTAAATAAGTTATTACAATCCCGACGTAGGGTTCAAATTATTCGCCACGCAGGGCTAAGCAAGCAAGGTAAAGACAGCTAGCGCTAGAAAGCTCGGTGGTAGGTCACCATCTTCACGTCTCCTCCACAGGCGGGCTTGAGCGTAGACCGTCGCCTAGTCGTACCAGTTGTCGAAGTTGGAGTCAAACTCCGCCTCATCTCCCAGATACTCATTCTCTGTTCCCAAGGAATGGAACAGGCACACGTCACCGACTGAATACAACTTTAAGTGGACTAACATACTAATGGTATATAATAAAGACAAGGAAAAAGGCTTGGGGTTTCCTAAGCTAGCGGCTTAATAATAATAATAATATCTTCATCCCACCAATTCCCATATATCTGTCCCGGGCTAGTCCCATCATACGACGGGTTCCCGACGGCATCCACCTCGACACACACCTTCAACTCTCGGCGATGCGCAGCTTCATTCCTGGCATCTCAAGAGGGATAACCGGATCACAAGGCAGGCGGAGCACAACCTCCCTCTCCCCGGCTACCCCTACGCCCTCACACTCTCACCTATAGGGGGAGAAAAGCATATCCCAAAACAATGGCCGACCACACTGAAAAACATTGCGTTATCCATGACCAAGATCACGGCTATACGTATAGATCATAACACTCTGCAGAGGTTGTACACCTGTACCCAACCCGGGCTGCGACTGGTAGCGAGCCAGTCGAGACGCAACCCACAACTAGTAAACCTCCTAGTAAGAATGGTACCCTCCTGGTCTCCCGGGTCTGGATGCCTCCGCACGAAGACGTTGGCCCCAAGGAAATGTGAAAGCATACCACTAGAGCTGCCCATCGGGGGTGTAAGGCACGGGCACTCACCCCTCACACATACACAAACTGTGATCTCCGCATTCGGGTGCCACCTTAGTTAGGCCAGTCGTTACCGGTCACATCTCAGGCAAGTTGGCATGTACGGTACAGTGAACACAGGACAGTCAACAAGGTTTAAAATACTGGTACGGGAGGCAGTCTTCTTCCTCACCATCTCAAGAAACCTCCTACACTTGGCTCCAAGTCATAAAACCACTAGGGGGTCCAACCCCCCCCCCCTAGGGTACCCTAGGGGGCCATCTCCCCTAGAGTCCACGAGGTGACCCAGAAGTCATCTCACCCCGATTTAAGATCGGGTTGTTATTACCCGCACCGGTAAGACCTAGTAAGGTCAAAATCGCCATACACCTTCCCAGTTTTATCCCCACACACACGCCAAGAATATCTACCACATATCCCGCACACAAGCAAGCATAGCATCTCATCATCATCATATAACAAGGTACGATATGATAAGCAGTAGGTAACAAGGCATACGATAAATAAAACAGGTTATGCAAGGTTCACAGCTCAAGCAACACATGCAAGCATAGCGTATCTAATAAGCCATGCCTATAGGTAATCAAAGAAGCAGTCGGGCGTGAACCTAAGCGAGTGGGGTAGTCGTCCTCCTCGGTGAAGTGGTCCTCCTCGGTCAATGCTCCTCCGGCGGCGGCTCCTGATCGTAATTTCGTGTAAGTCTAGCGGCCTATTTGCAAAGAAGAGCCAAAAGGAACCCAAGAAAGACCCAAATAACTTCAATTGCATTTGTAAAGTGTTATTCATGATTTTAGAAAATTATAGAAGTTGATCTCACATTTTTCCGAGTTAAACTGAATTAGTTATGAATTTTCTAAGTTTAAAGCATTTTCTGAAATTATTAAACGTATTTTGGAAAACGGAAAACCCAGGAAAAATCACAGAGCGACACGTGGCCTGTTGACGTCATCATGACGTCATGCTGACGTCAGCGCAGGATACCGGGTGATGACGTCAGCAGTGGGCCCTGCTGACGTCATCGTTGACCAGTCGACGGTCAACGGTCAAGGGTCAAAGTCAGTGGGCCCCACATGTTAGCGCGTGGGTCCCAGCGGTCAGTGGGGGCTGGTCACCGACTGGTGGGCCCCCGCGGTCAGTGCGGCACCGCGGGCTCGGCTCAGCCTTTGGGCCAAAACCGGCCATGGGCCAGGCGCGGCCCACAGCGGCGCGGCCCAGCCTACACGAGGCGCGGCCCAGGGATCCGCTGCGGCAGCGCAGCGATCCCGTGCGGCCGGCGCCGTGTGGCCAGCACCATGCGGGCGTGGGGTGGCGCCGAGAGCGCGCCTGCCAGGCGTTCGGTGAAATGCCGCAACGGCATGGCCGAACGCCGGCGAGCGAACGCTCGACGCGTTCCCGAGCTCGCACGGCTCCCGTGTACGTGTGTGCGCGTGCGCGTTCGCGTGCGCAGGTCAGCGCACCGCGCACGAGTGCGTGCGCGAGCGTGGCGAAGTGCTACGAGGCGGCTCGGCGGCCGGAACGGCTCGCCGCGACAGCGAACTCGTGGAGCAGCGGCTGCGCGCGCCCGCGGTCCTGTCCAAGGACAAAAGGCGTTAGCTTCGGGCTCCTGCAAAGCGGCTCGACGGCCGGACAGTGGGAGATGGGGTCCTACGGCGGCGGTGCACTAGGGCTAGCTCACGGCGACCCGCCGGAGCAGAGCAGTGACGCGGCGAGGAAGAAGGGCTCACCTTGGGCTTGAAAAAAAAAAGGCGGGCTAGGCGGTGCAGAGGGGTTGGCGAGACCGTGGCGAGGCGAAGCAGGCCGGCGTGGAGTAGCGGTGTGGCTTAGCGCGTCCTCTTGGTCTCCGGCGGCGGCGTGGTCGACGTCGGGGCACGGCTCGCGGTGCGCAGCGCTGTCCTTCTCCCGCGAGCTCCGGCTTGGTTCCAGGCAACGGCAAGGCGCCTCCTTGCCGTGGCCCTCCCTCTTCTCCTCCTCCTTTCCCTTCTCCTTCTCCTTTTCCTTCTCCGGTGGCGGCGGGTGGAATGGGGAAAAACCCCAAATTGGCGGCTAGGTAGCGATTGGGGTTGTCTAGGGTTTATATAGGGCAGTGGCTAGGGTTAGAGGTGGTTCCCGGGGTGGTTGGTATGGCGAGCGGCGGGGATCCTCGGCGTCCGCGCTGGCGGACACGTGGCGAGCATCCGAGGTGCGGTGGCTAGGGTTTTGAGGGGGTGATAGGGGCTCACGGGTGCGCGGGGTAAGCAGGGCACGTGAGCAGCTTCTAGAGGGTTCCCGCGGTGCGGCTGGGCAGTGCGGGAGGGCCGCCGGCGACGGGGTCATGCGATTTGCGTGACCCTGTCGGGAGGTAGGGGAAAAGGCTGACGGGTGGGGCCGGCCCGTCAGCGAGAGAGAGAGAATCAGCAGCGCGCGCGAGAGAGAAGAAGATGGCCCGACAGGTGGGTCCGGCGTGGCAGAGAGAAAGAGAGGGCGTGCGCGGCTCGGCGCCAACAGGTGGGACCCACCTGTCAGCGGAAATGGGCGCGCGAGCGCGGCTGGGCCGGCGGCCTGCTTGGCTGCGACGCGAGAGAGAGAAAGAGAGACGGGCCGGGCTGAAACTAGGGATAGGCCGGGATTCCGAGTCAGATTGAGTTAGAGCCCAAATTAGTTTTAGGTTTAGAATTTGAATTTAAATTCAAATTCAAACCCCACACATAGATCCAAATAAGAACCAGAGAGAAATCCAAATGCCACCCTAGCATCAACATGGTCCTTAGACATAATGTCAACTTTTTTTTCTAGGAATTTTTGGGGAGAGAGAAGAAGACATCCTTAGGGTAAGCCAAACTTTTCAAGCACAACAAAAGTTTTTAAAAATTTTCTCAATTTGAAAATAGTGGACTGTTACATCTATGCACTGGACTCTTGAAGATTTCGCTCCTCGCACACATCCCCCATTTCTGCAAGACTTTAACCACCGGATCTATTGCATTCAAAGCAAGGGGAAGGGGAATGGAATCATACTCGGCGGCAAACGGAGGCGATGGAGCGGTAGCCAGCCAGCGATGGCAGAAGGGAACGACGACCGCGACACGCGCCATGGACTGGCAATTGTCCCCGCCGAAGACCAGAGTTCTCAATTTCCCATTCTCGCGGTGGCTACTGGACGGGATTACTGGATGGACCGTCGAGGTCGCCGGCCGGCCGCCGCAATGGGATCATCCCCCAAGCTGCCGGCGGCGAGCCGAGAGACAAGGGGAAGAGACGCTAGCTGATGAGCCAGGCCAAGATGGCCAGCCCACGCTGACTCGCCTTTGGGCTTTGGTTTGGGCTCTAATGAAAATGCAGGAAATTTGGGCCTACGTTATGGCCCATCAATGCTTGTGAACTGAAAAAAAGGCGAACCATGCATCGCGCCATCGTCCGTATTTGCATTTTTTTTTAGGTGCTAGGATCGTACCGATTAAACGAAGACGACCCTAAGTCCCTAGCAACTTGCCGTGGTCAAAATCTATTATTTGTACTACGAGTTTACATGATTACATCTTTAGGATACAGATTAAGGGTTTTGAAGATCTTTGATTAAGAGGGCATCTGTAGGATATGGATCAAGGGGGCATGGTTCTATAGTCGTAGTCGACCTTGTTTAGATTGCCAGTTTTCTACCTATACTTTACACACCCACAACTGTGCCCCCTCGCACTGAACGCGTTTTTCAATGCGTCAACTTTCCACCAACTTTCTGAACTAAACAACCAAACAACACGTTTCTCTCCAGAGAGGATCTCCTCCGTTAATGGAGAAACATCCTTTGGATCTAGTATGAATTTTTACCATGATCTAGAAGTACACATTTTTACCATGATCTAGAAGTACACCTCTTTCGTGGATGGCATTTAAGAAAACTTCGTTGGAAGGTTCCATAATAGTCTCCATCACACTTTTCGTACCGTCGTCATATGGGTTTTCATATGGTCTTACGTTTAACTCTCAATCAACATCATGGATGGTATGTATAAACCTTCCCTTTTTAACGTTAACGAACATTTGTTGTCTGCTGACATGTACGACGTTCATTTATCAAAGCCCCGAATTTAGTAACAACGTAACCCCTGTATTTATCTAAAAGATGTATAACAACGTAACCAAACTATATAGCATGAACACTGAACTTGACTGACACCTAACTCTGCAATCACAATTCCAAAGCGGTTCATTATTAAACGCTGACACTCAGTACTCACGGACCCATAGTTGTAAAGAGAACGTATTAAGAATAGCTTAGATCTTCAAAGTCTCGATAAATCTCTTTCCTTTGGAGAAATGCTCACGGAGTCCAACAATGTAATCAAAGGCCTTGATTTTTCTGTATCGCGCAGGTCGCTTCTCGTCCAGCAAACCTGCCGCTGGCTCAAGCATTTTGTGACCTTGCACGCCGTAGAACATGGCTAGTGAGAGTCTCTCCTGCTCTGAGTTCGTCACAACCCTGTGCACCGGACTCTTGAAGATCCCGTTGTTCATTATCTGCATCAGAATTTCACAACCAAATTCAGCACTGGATTCAGGAACTTGGATGGACATAAATGAAGTTATTTTTCATTTTTCCCAGTCATCCAATTGAAGAGAGAAGTAGCTTGGATTTTAGATCCCTACCTCCATGGAGTCTGCCAAGTTGACCACCAACGTGTGAGGTTAAGTAGCTTGGATTTTAGATCCCTACCTCCATGGAGTCTGCCAAGTTGACCACCAACGTGTGAGGTTTGGATGGAACAGCGTACCAAATGCCATCTCGCTGAACTTGCAGGCCACCAACACCATTTGCAACCAGAAGTATCGTGAGAGCACCACCGTCAGAGTGAGGCCTGGCGCCAAAGACGAGCTCAGGCCTTGGACAAGGAGGATAGTAGTTGAACCTGGCCAATGCCGGGGCCTTGTCACCGCCGATCTGGCTGATGAAATAATCTTCATCTAGCTCCAAAACCCTGGCCATAGCTCGCAAGATTTTTCTGCTAATTGTCTTCGTTTTTGATGCGTACTCATGCAGAATATCCCTGCAAACAAGGCCTTGACCAGTTTATTCAAAAAGTAAAATTTTCACTTTATATGCCTCTATATCAGTTGTACAATTTCTTTTTGAAATACTATTTCTCATTATGCCTCAAACTCAACATATGAACACTCAAATGTGATCTTTTTACTCTCTGTAGAATTAGAATATACTAGATAACATTTGAAGAAATTTCTGGGAAGTGAAATGATTACCTGAAAGATTCAGGGTGTTTAGGCCAAAAAGCAAGGTTCCTCTCGTCTTCTGGATCCACCCTGATGAACAACCGATCATGCCAATCCAGCGTCTGATCTTTAGATAACACCACATCAGTACCATATCCTTCCACCTGGAAGCGCTTGCCACCGATCAGGTTACTGTATTTCTGTTTCTCTTCTAGCGGCTGGTGGAAAAAATCTCGAGATGCGCCCATCACAGCGTCCATCAGAGATTCTTCTATCCCATGGTTGGTAATCTGAAGGTAGATAACTGTTGGCTTCAATCGATGATCCAAAAGGGAAAGCTAAAGAACTGATGAGCAGCTCACCAGGAAGAGTCCCCAGCTCTGCAGCGCTGACTGGAGTTTGGCAGCCTCGTTGTCCCCCGTCAGCCTGCTGAGGTCTATCATTGGGATAAGCTCCGGCATGTCAGTGGCGAGCTGGCTTCCAGGACGATCCTGCTCCTGAAGCACAAACTGGCTCGGTGGCTCCACCACGCCTGCGGCTACCTCTTGCACGGGTGTTGGCACGCTCCATGACTCGTCAGCCATTAGTGTTCTTGGGGGGTGGGGGGGCGGGTGTACTCTGCTTATTACTTTTGCTCCCTTGAGAATAAGCAGCTCTTTGGTCATACTTATAGTCTTCCAATGCCCTGAAACTTGCAGTTGAAGTCATCGCCAGTTATTTTACTTGCTCATAGTCAAGTATAGTCATCATCATAAAATACTTCTTGTTACAGAGTCATCGAGGAATATTATAATAGTCAGCAACCAAATTGGTGGAAAAGGAATAACAAGCAATCTTCTAAGAGAGGCAACCTCTAGGACCATAAATGAAGCTCTAGAACAGGTCTGGAATAATGTACTACTTTAGATATCATAACAGTTTAGTAACTCAGGGTTAAATTATTAGTAATTATACCTATTCTTCGTATTATTTGAATTCACACCCCCGATTTTCAGGCCACTGCCAAGGAGCTCGTGGCGCAGTGGCAAAGGCCACTGGCCGGGAGGCTCCCGTCCAGGGTTAAAACCCTTGGTGCGTCACCTAAAACTTTAGGGGTCTCTCTTGGAGTGCTTCTTAAAAAAAAAAAAAAGATTTCAGGCCACTGATATCAAGAATATTGATGGTTTTCCATCCTATTCATTGGTCTGAGCCACATGTCAATGGGAGAGTGATATGACGAATTGTCGAACGCCACGGCATGGGACCGCAAAGTCACAATTTTTTCTCCGTATGATAGCAGCAAGAAAACAACATAAGTAGCTTCAGAGAAGGAAGGTGAGAGTTGTCATTGTGTTGAGATATTCTCCAAGCTATGTCACGACAAAGACTTCAACAGTCTACGGTTCATCTCCTTCAGATGTTCCATTCAGTTTTTCTTTTCCTCTTCAACATATCTGCACACGATTCTTCCTTTCCCTTTAGAAGTTTCATCAAATATGTTGCCACTAAAATCCTTATTATTACTGAAAATTTGCCACCAAAATCCTTCCTCTACTTCTAACGCTACAGAAAGTATATAGGATGGCAATGTGACTGTGAAATCACTCAGTTCCATTTTCTTTATATCAGAGAGAGGCTGGGTGCAAATATCCAGATCAGACCTCGGATAGCATGAGCACAACCACGATAGCTATTTAGTGTAGTGTTTACTGTTGAGCATCAGCATGCACACGGATCCGTTATCACCAAACTTTTTGGCGACACGACAGTACATGTTTCCAACCACATCCTCAGTTATCAGGCCCATAAAGTTGAAATTCGGAGCCTTATTTTGTTTGCATCAGAGACTAAACGAACTCCATTATGCCATGGTTTATCTTCGAAATGTAAATGATGATTTTCGTTACTTGAGGGAAATGTTCAGGGATCCTAGTAAAGTAGTCTTTAATTATCACCTTAGTCTGTGTGGAAATGCCTAAACTCTCACCTGAGTGATAGAACCCTTCAACTCAGATTTTTGCTGGGGTAAAAAACTGAGTGATTTGATCACCCAAATCACTCAAGTGAGAAAAGCCCTCAAATCACCCAAGTGCCAAATAGACAGACCCAACACTGCAATGTTGTTGCAGGGGAAAATAACAGCAACATGCAACTGCAATGTAAATCAATTTTACCTTCGCTTGTACACATATGTCGCAGGAAACGACGAAGCTTTAGCTCAGGCCTTGCTTCCAATGTCCCCCATTGCGCCGCACACCGCCGTGTAGAGGGGAAGATTTCCCCGCGACCGCGAATCATTTGTCTCCCCTCGATCCTGCCGTTGCGCGCGACGGAATCAGTTGCTCGCAGCTATGCAACCGTCCCGCCGCTGCCCTCGTCGCAGCAGTCCCCGCCTCGAGAAGTGTTGATGCCTGACTGCCGCCGACCGCCGTCGTCCGATCTGTCGCCGCGAGCGCCAGCCGCTGCAAACGAATTCCTCCGCCGCGCTGCCGCCGATCTATTTGGTCCCCGCGAGGGGCAAACCGGACAAGCGCCGCCGTCGAAGTGCGCCGCCACTGGGCCCCAACCGCCGCGGGCGCAATCGCCAGCTCTCACGGTGCTCTGCCGCGAACCATTGTGTGGGCTGTGGGCAACTGGCGCTGGAACGTTCCCTATGCTTTGTTTTTATGAGAAATCAATCACTATGCTTGCAGATAACCTATTCATTTAGTCTCTTCTTCACTAAGGATAATGTTCATGTGTCAAAGGCAAACACCAAAGAGTGAAAGACATAAAACAAACCACAACGACTTGAATACACGACTGCAGTTAAAAAAACGACTTGAATACACTTTATTTTCTAACAAAATCAACATATTCAACACTCGGTGTGTTGCAAGTTTTCGTCCAAGTCCTCTATACTACACATATCTATATCTTTGCAGTCTCGATAACCAATTTTCCTTGAGCAAAGTATTCAAATAACCCAGCAATATATTCTTTAATCTTCACCTTCTTGTAAAGTGCCGGATGGTTCTCATCTATCAGTTTACCGGCAGGCTGGATTTCTCTTTCAGGATCTAGAGAATAAAACATAACCACAGATAGCCTCTCCTTTTCTGCATCCGGCACAACTCTATGCACTGGGCTTTTGAAGATCCCATTGCTCATTATCTGTGTACATAAAAAAAAAATGCACAATTCAATGAAACAAAAAAAAAATCTTGGAATACATATACATCATGAAAAAAAAAATCACAATTATCGGTCTTGCATTCATAATGTCCAGTCAGATTACCCACATTTTAATTTCCCACTTCCAATCATGATAAAAATATGATCAATGAAGCATTTATGACTGATTGCTCATTACCTCCATTTGGTCTCCTAGGTTGACGAGCAGGGTGTCTGGTTTGTTTGGAACATTGTACCATTCTCCATCTCTGAGAACTTGAAGTCCACCAATATTGTTGTCTACCATGACAAGCGTAATGAAACTGGCATCGGTGTGAGGCTTGAGGCCGAACACAAGTTCTGGCCTCGGACATGGAGGGTAGTAGTTGAATCTGGCGTAAGTTTCAGCTTTGCCACTGAACTGGTTACTGAAGTAGTTGCCGTCAAGCTCCAATAGCTTCGCCATTTCTGGGATAAGACAATCCTTCAATGTCGTGCATTTTGTGGTGAACTCGTGCAGGACATCCCTGCATAGAAAGACGTCCATGACACAATTAAGGTTTTCGTACAATTGTTTTTCCGGTTCGATGGGCCCCCTTGCCTCGGGAGTCGGGAGTAAAATAAAATCATAAAAGGTTTCAAATGAAAATTAAAACAAGATCACTCGTGAGACATGCTTCCAATTCTATGATCCTTGTAAATCTGATAGAAAAAAAGCACAATGAATGTCGTCACAAATTATAAAGCACAAACTTGAAAAAAACAACTATGGTTTAGGCTATATATATATATATATAGACACACACACGCGTACAGTTCACTATATATTCCAACCAATCTCTAATTACTTTTGAACATAATTTATTATATGATTTACCAATGTTTTTCTTTCCGTGGTAGGCAATATGCTCATCGGCAGTGAGCAACTTGTTGTGACTTCGTCGATCTCGAGATCTGTAGGCTTATTAGCACCTAAAGTTGCTCATATTGGTAAGTTAAGGTTGTAAGTGTGTATTCATATGGGGTAAGCGTGTGTGTTTGTGACTGTGTTTTTTTCTAAAAAGAAAACATCTCTAGAAACTTTTGAACATGAATTCTCTTTTGAAGGTTACTATTTTGCCGGCCCTAAACCAATTTATTTGTGAGTTTTACATACAACCTAGGTAATAAAAAACTCGACAAATTAATAAAGCCCCCCCAAAAAAAAGTTCACCTGAGACACGGTGGCCATAGTGCAAGGTTCCTCTCATCTTGCGGCTCCACCTTGAGGTAGTGGCGGTCGCTCCAGTCCAGGACCTGTTCCTCGGTCGCTACCCTGTCGTTCCCGTATCCCTCGAGCTGGAAGTTGCCGCCGACCATGTTCGTGTACCTCTGCTTCTCCACCAACGGCTGCCGGAAAAACTCCCTTGACGCCTCCGTCACGGCGTCCATGAGAGAAACCTCGATGCCATGGTTGACAACCTGCACATGGATCACATAATCGTTTTTTTTTACAAAGTATTTCATTAAGAAGAAAACAGTTACAAACATTGCTCCGTGTAGGCCAAACAGAGATTCACCTCTCCAAACACACAAAAGGACTAAAAAGAAGAGAAAAACAGAAAAAATGCCGACGAGACAAACGCGCATGCGTGGCGCCAGCACCGCAAACGGGCAGGCTGCGTGAACGCCGAGGTCGACGTCGTTGCAACGTCCTCCCAGCAGTGAAGCCATGTCAGGCCATGGCGCGCATAGATCTGAGCGTTGGTGGAGAAGCAAACGCTGATCTCGTCCTCAAACGGGGAGAACGAACAGCAGCCGCGCGGATCAGAGCATCACAGTGCCAGGTTGATGGATCTCACCATGGCTGAGGAAGGTAGGAGGAGGAGGAAGGGAGAGGCACGGACAGGAGCCGCTTGGCCCAGTCGCTGGCCGGCTACCGCCGCCGCCGCCGCCGCTGTCGGCGGCGGCCGGCGAGGCTCCGACAACGGGCCTGCTGGCGAGGACGACCAAGGGTCGGGGTTCCATGGATCACATAATCCGACAAGATCACACGACTAGCGGTCTACATGAATGTTCCATACGTTCTTCAAAATGGTATTTGTTCTGTTTGCAGCAAGCTAGGCTATGTGCGTGTGCAGTGTGCGTACCAGGAAGAGGCCCCAAGATTGTAGCGCCGCCCGGAGCTTCGCGGCCTCGTCGGCGCTCTCGCCGCCGCCCGCCGGCTGGCACAGGCGGCCGAGGTCGATGACGGGGACCGCCGCCGTGGGCGTCCCCTCGGAGCCGTCGTGCGCGCGCCTCGCGACGTACCGGGACGGCACGCCGCCGTCGTCCCCGGCGCCATGGCGGCTGGCGGCGAGCTCCTGCACCGGCAGAAGCGGCGCCGGCTCCTCCCCGGCGCTTTCCATGCGTGCGGATAACGTTGACTTGCGAGCACAGGGTCCCGTGTTCGGAGTGGACAGGGACAGGACAGCGATGATCACACGCAAACCCACTTTCTCCACTGATTTTTGTACTGGTAATGGAAGTCCTGAACGCACTGATCAAGTCTGCAGATGCGAATTGCCTGTTTCAGCGCCTGGACAGATTGGTCACGGATCGAGCCTTTTCTTTACGCCAAATGTCATCCTGTTTACTACACCAAGGCAACATGACCTCATTTTAGTTAAAGGAATACTAGAAATCTTTGCTGCAGATTCCGGCCTTCACACAAACATTGAAAAGTGCCTTCACACAAATACAGTCTCCTTGCTACAGCACTTCCAGGGCAAAGATACAGCACTACCATGGTCGTGTTCGGACAGGGACAGGTATTATCACACACACGTCGTCGTGTCCCGTTTGCTTATTGCTGCGGCTGCTACAGCCATAAATCCACAATCACGGCACGTGTTGTTGCCATCCGGCGTTGGGCGTGCACGGTGAGTTGTTCGTGTCATGACTCATGCGGCAGCGCCGCAGCGGCGGCACACGTATGGCGGATCCGGCAGGTCGCGACGTCGCCGTGGCGGCCGATCAGTGTCGTGTGGTGTGGTGCGGACTAGTGCAGGTCCGCGAAAGATACGTACCGTTACTCTCCACGTCTTCATCTTCGTCACTCGTCAGCCGTCAGGCCTCTGCCAGCCACATCGATCCTATCGTCGCGACTCGCGACCATCTCATGGGCGAGACGGCGACAAACTGACCGACTCGAGCTCTTATCGTGTCCGCGAAAGGGACAAGCAGCTTCACCAACAACACTGGCTTTATTTCATCATCTCCACGAACCAGATACAATACAAGATTATTGCGCTAAGAACTCACATCTCTTACTATCTCGTACTGCTGATCGACACGGTAATAACGACATGTTTAAGGGTACCACGTGGACACGGCCGGTGTTCTTGACTGATGATGACACTGACTGACACGAACTCAACAAGCTAGCTAGCACCCCGGCCAGCGTTAAGCCGCCTTGAGCTCCTGCTGCTGCTGCTCCGGCTGATCGACCTTGATCTTGAGGTGATCAATAGTACGTTCACCAAGCGCGAACGCATCCCAGAACCCATCCCCAAACGTCTTGGCCCTAAGCTTCTTGTACATCGCCGGCCGTTCCTCGCCGACGAGCTCCTCAACCGGCGCCAGCTCCCTCTCCGGCTCCGGCTGGTAGAACAGCACAAGCGTCATCCTCTCCCTTCCGCTCGTCACCACCCGGTGCGTCGGCGCACGGAACACGGCGTTGCTCATGATCTCCATCTCCTCTCCCACAACAACTAGCAGCTCGCCACGGCCAAGCACGGGCACGTCCACCCATACCCCATCCTCCATGAGCACCTGGAGGCCACCGACGTCGGAGTCGAGGAGTAGCACGGTGACCACCGAGTTGTCCGTGTGTGGCTTGAGCCCGTACACGAGGTCCGGCCGTGGGCACGGCGGGTAGTAAGTGAACCTCGCGTACGTGGCGACGTCCTCGCCGAGGTGTGCCAGGAAGAACTCCTCGCCGAAACCCAGCGTCCTCGCCATGGCCTCGAGCACGCGTTTGGCTACCTTCTCGCTGCCGAGAGTGAACTCGTGGAGGAGCTTGGGGAGGGACGGTGGCTGCGTCGGCCAGAACTGTGTGCGGCGCTCGGACTCCGGCGACACCGTGAGGTACAGACGGTCGCACCAGTCGAGGACTTGCTCGTCGGTGTCGACGCGGTCGATGCCGTAACCCTCCGGCTGGAACTCGCCGGCGTCCGTACGGTTCGCGTGCTTCAGCTTCTCTGATGTTGGTAGGTGGAAGAACTGCTTCCCGGCGTCCCGGATCCCGTCCAGGAGCTCCTCCGGCATGCCGTGGCCGGTCACCTGATCCATCCATCGATCGTGACAAAAAAAATGTTTCAGTACTCTATCCACACTCAGTGATGAACTGCCATGCATGTACTAAACTAGCTAGGATGTCATCAGTGGCAATAAACATGTGTATATGGGTCTTTCAAAAAAAATAAACATGTGTATGATACCGCGAAGAGGCCCCAGGATTCGAGAGCCGACCGGAGCTTGGCGGCCTCCTCGACGTCGCCGGGATCGGCGAGACGTCGGACGTCGACGGTGGGGAAGGAAAGTTTGGGCGCGGCGACGCCACCGGTCGGGCGGTCCTTCTCCTTAAGCACGTAGCGGCTTGGCGGCGCCGGGAGGTCGCCGGCGGCGACCTCTTGCACCATCTGGCCCTGAGCCTGATGCACCATGGTGCGTGCTCGATCGGTCGTGGTACACTACACGGGCACACGTACGGCTAGTAGTTTCTGTTTCCTTGGCCTTAACTTGTGAGTCCACTTCACGGGCCAAGGGACGGAGCCAATATTTTATACCCGCGGTTGAGGTCCGAGGCATCTACACGTGACTAGGGGCAGCGTCGTCCAAAATGTTGCGACCTTGACAGTCGCATCTTCCACCGGTCATCGAGGGATACCTCTTACGTAATCCGTTGTTTGATGGAGTATAATGTTGTAAAACATGTCGTCAACGGTTGGATCTTCTCCCTCTCACGTCTCTCATGACAAGCACAAGAACAAAGTAGGCAAGACACAATATAGGTGGAGCTTTTCTTTATTCCTCATCTTCGATAATTTACAATGACAATCTCTCTTATATATATACTCCGACCTATGACTAGAGTTTCGGTAAGAGCCCACAAACAACCGGACATGGACTAGGACTTCTAGTCCTTTCCTTCTATTCAAGTCCAGTTGTATTACAACACTCCCCCTTGGGCGATTACCACGAATGTATATGCCTCATTAAAAACTTCATTCGAAAACCCAGTGGGAAAAAACGGTTATTGGAGAAAAGATTACATATCAACCGTAATTGTATTGCATATGTTGCCTCGTCAAAAACCTTATGTGAGAAACCTTCAAATAAAAACTCACTAAGGGAAAAAGAGTACAACATCAAACCTTCTTGGTTTCTATACAATTATACATTCATCATTCTTCATGAACAATGATCAATCTTCAAGATTATGCATAAACTTCATGTTCTTGCAATAATGATATATATGATCTTTAATAATAAAGTGGTATACCTTCATGGTATATAATCATTAAGTTTATTCACTCTAGATAATACTTAATGAAAATATGTGCTCCCCTCGTAACGACATTCTTTGAACTTCATGTTCATGATGATTTTAAGCACATTCTTCATAAATGTGTACGAATATTGGTATTCAATTACCAAAATATTTAGTCCTTCAAAGACTTAATATAGTTCTTCTAGACTATGATAGAAGCAAGGCTTCGAGCACTAATAACCACTTATTTAATTATGCAATACAAATAAATTTTATCCTTTCATAGGAACATGGGACAATGAGTTACAAATTAGTATACCTTCGAGGTATTATATTTTTAAACCTCGGTGTTTGAGGTTAGTCAGTCTTCATTTGGCATTTGAAGGGGATAATTCAATTTGCCAATCACCAATATACCTTCTATGGTATTCGAGGATACTTTCTATTCAATGATAGCTAGCTATTTATGCACATACAAGTGCTTGTATGGTACATTCAAGACCATTTAAATCCTCGTTGCACTTCTAGTCTAATCATTCGGGGTTGTACGAGTCTTCACTTGTATCTTCAGGATTGTTGCTGCTCATACAGGAGTTGACTGATGATAAGTCATTCAATGACTATTTTCTTCGGGAATCTTTAATTCTTCGAGAATAATATTTCTCTTCTATGAGAAATTTTCTCATGATAGAGAGAAATAATTTTCACAATAATTTGAGTTCTTCTATGAACTCTTTATTTTTACTCCTTCTAGGATATGCTCTTCGTGAGACATTTTAATATTCATTCAAGAATATTATCTACCTTAGACATTTAATGTTTAGTATGAGCTTTGATTCTATTTCATATTATTTTATTCCTTGGAGGAAAAATGAGTCCTTCGAGGATCATTTCTCAGGGATTTTCAGAATCCACTGATTAACTGCATAATATTTTATTCATTTATTCATGTCATTTGCCAAATATGTTACAGAATATTTATTCATACATAATAGGAGTTTAATAGTCTTTTGAAAGACTTATGAACCATAGTATTTCACCATATCATTATTTCATAATGACTCGTATAGTTTGAACTTCTAGGTTCAGATACTTTCTTCATGGTTCAACCTCAATTGCATTCTTTCATTGACCCGATATAAGTGCTTCATGCAACTCTGCCATGGACTTTAGTTTTGGATCCATGCTCTCGCTTAGAGAAACATTTTCAATTATAGAGGTAATGTTGGTGACATTCATTCAATTCTCCTATATCTTCAAGATAATACTATTATATAGTCAATATTTTTCTGCTTATCCCAACACAAAATATTACGCGCTCTTTGAAGTGTTCGGCATTCATCTTCATGATGAACATTTCTCAATTTGTGAGGTAATTAAACTTAAAAGTCTTCTGCTTTGGAATTTGTGGAGATTCTATTTAAATTGTTTGACAAGTTCATCTTATCTAGAACCAACAGGCGTCCCCATAGATTTTAAAATAATGACCAAGTACTTTGCCAGTGTGAGTATATTATTAGATACCCGGGATATACCACACATAGCATTTTGTTTACTACAAGTAAACTTGAACTTCAGGTTGTTTCTCCTAATTTCTGATGTCCCATTCGTGAGTATTCATCATGTGCACATTCTCACTGGGATCAAGTCCTTCAGGGAGTTTCACTCAAGTGTTGGCCACATCAAGTGGCGCCCCCGTGGGCTTCCTCACAATTTTAATTTTCTAGCAATATACTTTGCTTCATGCAAGTATAATATAGTGTGTGTTTATATTCCTACTTCAAGCTTTCAGGAATATTATATGAAGATATTTCTTGCTTCAAATATAAGGCATTCATATGGACTCTCTCCCCCTAATGCCGATATTATATCTTCATTACTAGCATACTTCTAAAATGTCCCCATGGGCTTAGTATATTGGAAATTCAGATCCATTTTCCAACTTCAAAGTGATGCCCATTTATGTATGCTATTATGGTGAAATAAACTAATAGTTATACACACACTTCTTTTAAATATAGGGGTTATTTGTTTATATACAGTGAGCTAGACTTTATAAATGTAGTAACATGAATGCTACATTTATGTGCAGTGCGGTATATTCGGTATACCTATAATTTGCACTATTCGAAATCTACGAGACTATTTTTATTTTCTAGCTTCTTTATTTATTTTGCCTATTTATAAGCATAATACTATTTATTTTGCCTATTTATAAGGCATAATACTCATACCATATACTTCAAGTATTTAACATAAACATTCAGTTTATTAATATAAAATATAATCTACATGGAATTTTCTTCTAGAAAAATAATTGCTCATTCATTCAAGAATTCCCCATATACTTTTGATTCCATAATATAAAATGTTTTTCCACATAATATACTAACAGGTCTATATTCTTTTATGTATCCGCAAAAACCCATTCTGATTTGGGTTAACCAATTTCTAGTTGGATATACTGAGCCAACTCTAGGCCGTTTTCTCCCCCTGATCTTAGCCTTCTTGACTAAAAATTTACTTAATGATTTCAGATCATTTAGTATATGTGCATATGGCGCACAAGTGAGCTAGCTTGCTAGCTAGTTGATAGATTTTTATGACGGACTACTAGCCATCCTAGTGTAATGGGGTCTGCTACTCAACAAGAGAAGCTTGAAGAACACATAGCATGTAAGCTAGTACAAATACAAGAATGACACAATGGCTGCAAGCCAGTGTAGAGCGGATTTTTAATGTGATACCCCGGCAAAGGGTTCTAATTAATGTAGTGACATGATGGTCCTTACATTAATGTGGAATAACTGTTAATTGGTCATTCTAATTGACACAATGATATATGGATTACAAAAGTATGTGCAAAGCTGCTTCCTTAGTCAATGCAGTGACTATGGCTACGGGCCAACTTGCACGTTGATTGTCCCACATCTAATAGGATGAGGCTCTGAACCAACAATCATACAGGATTAGGGATATGCCTATTAAATTTTTCTTTTATCCATATTTTTCGTATACCTCTTGGCCCAAATTTCTCCCCCTCGTCATACCACAATTTGACTTCAGGTGATGTACTGCTTCAAGCATGATATATGAAAAAGTTTCATAGAATCAAATATACTGGTAGTATATCTAATATGATATGAATTCATATATTATTGTACCGTTCGGTGTACAATAATGTGGTGGGTAGAATAAATTTTAAGTTACAGGGCCTATGTATTAAGTACATAGTTGAGTAATATATTCGTTCATTGCCAGATTGAATCCTTCAAGATCAATTAAGTGGCATGTATATTACTAATTTTATGTGCTTCTTGAAAATTCAATTTTTATTCTACCTATATGGTAGTAGTGCACAAATAAACTTCATGTTTACTTGAGGCGTTGTGGTAATATATCAATGCCAATGAATGAATGATTATCTAATAGGCAATATAAAATAATTATTTACATATTCAATATGTAATTCTTTATTTATTCCATGAGATTAAACTGATTACTACAGGTAAAAATTGCTACAAGCACTTGGACAAAAGGTAAGGTGAGAAAAACCTATGCAAAGGTAAGAAACACCAATTTGTTGAATTTGCCCTTCTAATCTGGGAAAGATTCTTAAATTAATGCTAAACTTCATGTTTAAAGCAAAAAGATAAGTACTTACTCTTCATGAGTACAACCAAATTCTTCATTCATAACTAATAATGCAACTTATGTAGAATATTCTATTCATTCATGGTTATGGGGTGAGCATAAAATTTCATTGCTCATTGCGTCTCCCCCTGAGCCTAGCATCACTTCTGGAATGTACTTTATTTTTTCTTCCACTTCTATAGCTTATGGAACTTCTGGTAGCATAAATATTTGTTGTATTGAGCTTATGCATATTCTTCTTGAATTGCAAAAATGTCTGTATGACAAACAACATGTACAATTCTTCTTGAATTGCAAAACTATCTACAAGACAAACAATATGTTTCTTCTAGAAGACATATTAATTTTGTATAACTTCATATCATATCAAGCTTAATTAATTAATATATTTTTTTAAGAGTTTACTGCTAGTAAATCATAATGCTATTGAAAGATAAAAATGTTTGTTTTCTATAAGCTAAAATAACTTTCAGAGTTATATAGCATCTCTTTTAGAGATTATACAGTATCAGGCTTAAACCAATAGTATAATTCTTCAAGAAATAATAGACTTATATTTCTTCGAGAAATAATAGACTTCATGCCACATTCTACATTATTCATGCAATTTCTACAAGCACACTTCATGTGTTTTAGTGCATGAAACAAGTGCAAAATTAATTAATATTGGTTAATCTATTCAATAGATTTGTTTTCTATAATTTCCCAGAATTTTCCAAGCAAAACAAAATACCCCATTCCACACAATTGCCCGGAAAACATTCAAATATGACGCTCTCAGTGGTATTATGTCTAAGGTCTTCAAGATTGAGAGATATCATACCAATTCAGAGATTAATGGTTCAATTTCAGAAATATAACCATTAAACATGCTTAAAAAATATTAGCCTCAAAAAGGGGTTTCAAAAATTTAGAGAGCTCATATACCTAAAACCATGTTTCTATGATTGAAGGCATTATATTACTTTATTAATATGCAATTATATAGCATTAAACAGTTAATATTTTTCATGAATTATCAATTTATATAGATAAAAACATGTAATTCTTGATCCGCCGAAAAAAAACATTGCGAAGTGTTTTCTGCTAGAAAAACTCAATTCCATAGAAACAGGGTTAACTACAGGTTATAACACTAATTTACATACTAACACACGAATTATATCTGCAAGATAATATTGTTCTGATTTTTTTTTCATTGTTCTGCAGGCCCGGTCAGGTCCTAGTCGGGCCGCCCCCCTTAATTTGCACTAGTATATCTCTTCAGGTAGAGTATGTACCAGCAGCAATCTCCAGCTGTGAGCAGCGGCTTCGAGCCGTGCTTCACTGCTTCGCCCTTGAGCTAGGCATGCGGTGCCAGCGGGATGGGTGAGGAGTATACTATACGTAGGGCCACAACACATACGGGTACTACTATGTTGAGCACGATGCTGAGTTCAAGGCAGGTAGATTCATATCCTGCTAGGAGACATGAGATCGGCATCGATGTCGGTTCCGTGCGGTACTCGGAATCGGCCTCTGCTGCCTACAGAACTGCGACGACTTTTGGGTATAAGACTCGGAAAAGAAAACAGACTGTTGGGTGTAAGACTCGAGCAAAAACATGCATGACTGCAGGTCCATCATGTACTTGGCTCAAACTCGACTTCTAGCGATGGGGGCGTCTGCGAGACGCGTGACTACAGCATGCAGGTCGGCGGCAGCTGTTTTGAGCGGCCCTTGACTTCAGGTGGCAACTCGATTTCGAATCGAGGTTGTGTCGCTCATAGGCGTTTTGTCAAACGTGTAGGTAATCAACGTCAAGTCAAACTCCCAGTCAATTCGGTGGTGTTTGTATGTACGTACTGATGGAGGTGTGGCACGCGGTCTGGTTTCAGACCTCCAGCAGGTACGGCTGCGTATCTTCAGGCATAGGTTTGCTACAACTATCTGTTGTTTACAAACGCTAGGAACACGGGGTTTCTCTGGTTGTTGTTTCGTGCCACATGCAGATCGGCAATAAGATTTGATCATGCGAGATCAATCGGGGAAAAAAATATAAAACCTTGTACTGCATGTACATTTATTTAGCTGATTAAACCATCCAACACAAAGGCTGGTTCCAAAGGTCTAATCTACTAAAAAAAAATCATACCTTGACGGATGCCAATTTGATCTACTCCACTTGCCGCGTGGGGCAGTTATCAGTAGACACATACCGCGTAGGGCATTAGGCATAGTCGTAGACCTGCCTACTTGATGACGATGATGTCGTTGCAGTGCAGATCGGTAGCAGGTAGAGGTAGCAGATCTTTCTGCTAACGACGTTGATGTAGTCGACGTCGTCGAAGTAGTCGTCGGCGAGGACGGCGGCGAGATCATCGGCGTCGAGCTTGATGATGACTCCTCCGATGCGTGTAGTCGACGAAGAGCGGTCATGCTGATAACGTGTTGTAAAACATGTTGTCAACGGTTGGATCTTCTCCCTCTCACGCCTCTCATGACAAGCACAAGAACAAAGTAGACAAGACACAATGTAGGTGGAACTTCTCTTTATTCCTCATCTTCAATAATTTACAATGACAATCTCTCTCATATATATACTCCGACCTATGACTAGAGTTTCGGTAAGAGCCCACAAACAACCGGACATGGACTAGGACTTCTAGTCCTTCTTTCCTTCTATACAAGTCCGGGCAACCGGACATGGACTAGGACTTCTAGTCATTTCTTTCTATTCAAGTCCGGTTGTATTACAACATATAAGACCTAGCTAGTTTTCCTACAAAAGATCTACCTAACATATAGTATTTTGTGAAGGTGGAGTCCTAGAATAATGACTAAATAGGATTTAGGATTTATTTGGAATATATTTTTTTTTACCTATGCGTTATAGACACAAAGACTCGCACACACACGTTTGACTGAATTTTTGGTATATTTTGTGAAGGTGGAGCCCTATGAACGCTTGACTGAATTTTTGGTATATGTTGTGCTGGTTGCATACTCTCATATATATAATATATATGCCACTAGTTTTTCATACCTAAAAATATCAGTTGTATGAACTACTTTCAATGACATCAATTTAATTAGTCCGACTAGCAGTGCACCGTGCAATGATTTTGATCACTCAATGTAGGATTTTGTATTGTTTGCTTGCTCTAATCTAATGCCCGACGGTTTTTTAACCATCCAATGAAACTATGTTTTTTTATATTTTAAAAAATAAGTAGACCGGTGGTTGGACAGTCGAACCATGCACTAGTTTCTTTTTTGCGCAAATAACCACGCACTAGGTTAGGTCCTATGAAACAATTTCTTAAGAGGGGCAAGGATTTCCCCAACCAGCAAATTGCCGACGAACAAAAGGTAACGACAAAGGATTGGGCAAAATACTTCATCACTGTCACTCACATGACAATAATGACCCTCAGCAATACTTTAAATCGTACAGTGAAACATTGCTTTGATCGCTCATGAAACTGTTTTGTTTTCCCCCGAACCACTCCAACTAGTGCTAATGGCACTGTGATGAGGGCACCCACCATGTGACCGGAGATGGAGCTCTCGGATGGCAACTGTTGGAAGATGCAGGTCCGGCCATGGACGGAAGGATTCTGGCGGCATCTTCAGTGATGTGATCGATAGGTCAAAGGAGCTTTGGATATCTGTGTTGGTATTGTCTGTCAGAGCTTAATTTTCTTGAGGAGAAGCGATTTGCCATGAGCCCAGGATCGGCTGTGATTGGGATCGATTGGTATGGTAGCTACGTGTAGCATGCCCGGCCGGGAGTACAGCAGAAAACAATTCGTCCATTCCAACTTGAGGACAGATATTTTTGGGGGTCGTGTCTCTATTCGTTGTCTTTTATTGTTTGCAGTTCAACATGTGGCTTGTAGTAAGTTGAAAGTACTTGGCTGCATATTCTGCATTAGTTTTCTTGGTTGGAAATGCTGATCAACGAAGATTCCGTGTGAGGTATGATTCAAGAGGATCAGATGTGCAGACGATACAGCAGATTCGATCACACTGCTGCCTGCAGCTAACATAACCAGTCAGCAGTTCGGCACCAAGCTGAACTTCATATCATGGGTTCCATGCCGTTTGCATTTCCAAATTATTTTCGGTACACAACGCAAAGGACTCGGAATTCGGAATCTAACAACACGGCAAGGCTGTTCCGTGCATCACACTTAACACAAGCACACACAACACACCCACTAACAAAGCGGCTTCACAGATATGACACTCTTAACACCTAGTTTACAACATTATTACACGTAGAGATTATCAGGGAGATAGTTTATTTATCAGTTTGGGGGCGCGTCTGCATGATTATCCATATGACTGAAGACCATCAGAGCGCCGTCGTTCACACGCGCGTAGCCTCAGTTCAAGCGGCGGACACGGCTGTGGTGGCCTCCTTGTCGTCGACCCTGACGTTGAGGAAGTCGATGGTGGGCTCGCCGAGCGCGAACGCGTCCCAGAACCCGTCAGTGAAAGTCTTGACGTTAAGCTTCTTGTACAGCGCCGGCCTCGCCTCTCCCACAAGCTCCTCTGCTGGCTCCATGTCCCTCTCCTCCTCCGGTAAGTAGAAGATCACCAGCGACATCCTCTCCCTCTCGCTCGCCACCACCCGGTGCTTCGGCGCCCTGAACGCCGCGTTGCTCATGATCTCCATCACGTCGCCGACCACCACCAGCAGCTCGCCGCCGGCGAGCACCGGCACCTCCACCCAGCTCCCATCATCCTTGAGCACCTGGAGGCAGGGTTCACAATTTCAGCGAGTAGGGAAACAAAAAAAAACATACCAATACGACATTTTATTTTATTAGCACAAAATTATTTTTTAAAAAAAAATGCTACCGTGACCTCCGAAAACCGAAATTATGGAAATTTCTGGTTTTTCGCGGGGTCCGAAATTTTTTAGTTTCCGGAATTGAAAACCCTGCCTGGAGGCCACCGACGTCGGGGTCGAGGAGGAGCGTGGTGACGAGGGAGTTATCGGTGTGGGGCTTCAGCCCGTACACGAGGTCCGGGCGAGGGCAAGGAGGGTAGTAGGTGAAGCGTGCCCACGAGACCATGTCCTCGCCGACGTGGCGGCCGAGGAAGAAGTCGTCGGCGAAGCCCAGAGCTCTGGCCATGGCCTTGAGGACTTGCTTGGCCACCTGCTCGCTTCGCAGACTGTACTCGTGGAGGAGCTTGGCGAGAGATGGAGGGTGCTTGGGCCAGAACCGTGGCTGCCGGGCTTCCTCTGGCTGGACCTGGAGGTAGAGCCTGTCGCACCAGTCAAGGACCTGCTCGTCGGTGTCCACGCGGTCGATGCCGTAGCCTTGGTTCTGGAACTCGCCGGTGTCGGTCTTGTTGGCGCACTTGAGCTTCTCCTCTGATGGCATGTGGAAGAACTCCGTCGCCACTTTGTGGATGCCGTCCAGGAGCGCCGCCGGGATGCCATGGCCGGTCACCTGAAAGCTAGCTTGAAATAGCTTAATACTAGTCTCCATTTGTGCATAGTTCATGGTGTAGGTTCATCTTGTGATTAGTCATTGATTAGGTTGATTAGTCAAGACTAGCCGGTAGTCTAATCATCCTGCCAAGTGCCGTGGTAGTGTATATATATTAATTTGATGGTTAATTGTGGATTATATCATAGAACAAGTATACAGCAAGTAGCAAAAATCAAATTTAAACATATTATACTGGTCAAACATACGTATCTCACTCAATAAACGATACGTACTAAGCAATAATTTGTCAAATGTATCAAACTCATCCCTAAGGGTGAAGAGTCAACAAATAGTAGTCGTTCTATATATGTCTGATTCTATGTCCAATCAGACGATTAATTGTGATTAGTCGATGACTTAAACAGACTAACAATATAGTCTGAGATATATAGTTGAGTCGATGGGTATAATTAGTAGCAAGGAACTGATAAAGGTGATTAATCATGACCATGACTAGTCGTGATTAGTCTATGGACATTATTGTTTTCCAATGTTAAGTTACGTCGTCCATCGACAGTCCACATCAACGTCTATATATGTTACTTCGCCAACGTTTTATGATGGCCCAGATTTCCAGATTCTTTTAGATAATAATAAGGGAACAAAAGTTCCAGCCAGATTTCCAGATAGGTACGTCATCCATATGTGTAGATGTGATCATGCATGCGAGCGAGTGTGCGCGTGTGTGTGTCGCTGATCGAGCTGCGTCTCCAAGAGTCTACACAGACGTGCTCCAATCACATATATATCCTATATGCGGCGTACATTACGTACCGCGAAGAGGCCCCAGGACTGGAGCGCCGCCTGAAGCTTGGCGGCCTCCTCGACGTCGCCGGGCTCGGCCAGGCGCCCCACGTCCACGGTGGGGAAAACGCCCAGCTCGGGCGGCGCCGCCGCGCCTCCGCCGTTCGTCGTCGGGCGATCCTTCTCCCTCAGCACGTACCGGCTCGGCGGCGCCTGGAGGCCACCGGTGGCCACCTCCTGCACCAGCTGCCCCTGAGCCTGATGCACCATGATACTAGCTAGCTTTTGCGTGGCTTGCTGAGTGCCAGTTGCTGCTACGCTAGGCTGAGATATTTGCAGATCGCTGGTAGTAGCTTTCACTTTTGTGAGTGCACTCAGGGGCTACTGTACCCAGCAGTTTATAGTGGGGATGGAGCTCGGTGTCTCTGTGTCGTTGTGTGTATGTACGTACGCGCGCGCGCGTGACGTGGACGGCCGGCCGAGAAAAAAAATTCGGTGCAGCACGGCTGCAAACAGCACCTCGACGTGTAGCCCTGCCTTCGATTCATGCCACGCATCAGCTCGTAGGATCCGACGTTGTCACACAGCCCAACTCCTGAGCTCCCGAGCACAGCGCAAGGACACGGCTCAGGGAGGGTCGCAAACTCGGCTCGATCTTTCCCCCTGTCTGTCGCCGCACATATCGATCGTCCGCCGCGCCTATTGCAGCATTGCTCCGACTCTGATCATTCGCTACTGTCCGCCGGGCGCCGGCCACCATCACCGTCAAAATCCCAGACAGGAGTCTCCTTCTATGCCCTAATTAACAGCCGCTATATGTCTTCCCAATTCTGAATTCTGTGTCCTGCTGCACAAGCACTCAGCCTGTTTTTATTGCAAACTAATCGTTGTAGCTAAAAAAACACTGTAGTTAAGTTCTGGAAAGCATATTCTATAGGTGCCAGGAATAGTATGAATAAAGAAAAGTTAAAATAAATAGTGTTTAGTTTGTAATCTGAACATGGCCTCAGGACAGAAACTAAACAGGGAACAATTAGCCTTTGAGTAACCATTCGGTCTCTAGAACCAGAAACAGAAACTGCGTTCGACCTTTTTTATTCAGCAGCCTGCAACCAGCCTAGATCCTTGCCCTTTTCCAGGCTGGTAAAAGGCCTTTGCGTTGAACAGGATGATGGAATAGAAAGGATGATTGCTAGGCACGTAATGGCAGTGGCGGAGGTAGACGGAGAAAAGAAAGGAGCTGAGAGAGCCGCGAGCCGAGCCGTGTCGTGTGCTCCTGCTGGAGCCGCGTCCTCGCGCGGCTATGCCTGGGAGCTGGGCTGCTACAGCGTCGGATCTTATGGGCTAACGCGTGGCATGAAATAGAGGGCAGGGTTGCACGGGCTGCTGTTTGCAGCCGTGCTGCACTGAATTTTTTTATCCGGCCGGCCGGCCTACAACTGAGCCAGGCCGGCACCTGCATCTGCAATTCTGCATGCGTGCGTCCAAAGTCCAAACGAGGTGGGCCCATCGTGTTGCTGTCTTCCTCTTCATCGACGAACGAGAGCTACGGCCTACGGGCTGGCTAATAACCTTTGTACACGATTGATTGACGTATCCATCGCGCTGAGATACTTTACACGGGGGTCAGGATCAACGTATCGGAGGAAAATACAGTACTCCCTCCGATTCAGTCTCCGATTCAGTATTAGACCTCGTTTTGGACGAGATTTGAGTCAAACATTGAGAATATAAATCATGATTTAAGTTGTTGAGTTTGGAAATGTGAAAATCATATAAATAGATTGGTCTTGAAAATTACTTTCATAAAAATATACATATATAACTTTCTAAGAAATATTTTTATAGAAAAGAGAAGTCAAAGTTGTACTTTGGTGACCGTGTCGCTGTCCTAAACGACTTCTAATACTGAACTGGAGGGAGTAGATAGACAACTTAACTAAAATTGGTGCACCACATAGTTCAACAAAGGTTTTTAGTCCGTGAGCCTTGCTAATATACTCCCTCCTACCTCCGGAATCGGGATCGCTGGTGGTAGCTTCGTTCCACTTGTGAGTCACTCCGAGCCACCAGTGCCCCAGTGACCAGCACAGCAGTTTATAGTGGATATGGTGCTCAGTGCTCAGCTCGACGTGGCGCGCGCGTGACGTGGCCTGCAGGGTTTTTTTTTCAACTGTGTGGCCGCTGGCCATGGGCGTTCAAAATAGTGTGTTTAGTTGAGGGAAAGATTCTCTAAATACATATTGTTTACTGAAAAACACTATAAATAAATATTATTCTGTGAGTGGGAGAGATAAGATGCATAAGAAAAAAAATTAAATAAATAGTATTTTTTTGAGAAATTTTTAAAACTAAACGAGGCCTTAATTCCTCTTCCATCGACGGCGACGGGGAGCTACAGGCTACACTTTGCAAGCGATTGACGTATCCATCGCACCGAGAAACTTTAGAACCTATACACTTCCGAAGCTCGGATATATGATATGCACAGCACCGGCATGCTATGCCATCAGACATCAGGATCGACGGAGTAAAATAGATAGTAATATCTTTTATATATTTTATATTGAAATTCAAAATGAACCACTATGTCTGACCTCAGGATTATTGTTAACCGAGAGGTGGGCCGTCTGCTAGTGAATTATATGATAGTTTTCTTGTCGTTAGGACCACCCTATGCAGTAGGATTAGGACACTTATGCCCTTGTGAATTATTGTGTGATCTTGGCAGGTACCATGGAGATACATGCATTAGTAACGGACTGTTTGGTCCCTTGCAACTATCCGAACATGTGGCATGCCCTGCGAGATGGAGCATCTGCATGCCAATTTTCAAATTTCTCTTCTTAACACAATGATGTGCAACGATCTTCTGCATATTCGAGACCCATGCTAGATTCCTTCGTGTCATCTGTCATATGACATGCTACTTTTGCCGATAATGCACGTACAAATTCATCCATTATTCATGGGACCTACTCTCTCTCTCTCTCCGTCTCAAAAAGATCAATTTTCGCATTGAAGAAGTCAATTTATGGAGTAATAAGAGGAACTTAACCCTATATAGTTCTAGGCGGTTTTCCTAACATTTAAATAACCTACCACATAAGCAATAATGATGTGACAAAATGATATTAAAGAGGGGACGTGCGCGCGGGGGGGGGGCACACACAGAGCATCGCATGAGAACCAAGAAAACATAAAAAATGATAGGGAGAGAAAATGAGAGAGAAGATATGTGTGGCTAGATGACAATTCATTTATAAGAAACTATGCATTGCGAGTGTAGTTTTCCATTTATGGTGTCCATATGGGAGTATAGAAACAGGAGTTATGATTGCCATTAAGACCTAAGACAGCTCAATCAACATAGATGTGCTCGGAGTTTATTAACTTAAATTTCACAGTCATGGATTAGGCTTGATTTAGATGCATCCAAACAAAAGACTTATTAACAATTATAACTACAAATGCAATATATTTTCCCCTTTTCCAAATAATTCGATTTTACTTTTACCATTCTAGTTTCCAAATCCAGAAATAGGATAGGCACTAGCTATCACCACCAACTCATACATGAAAATGCTGACATGGAGCTGTTATTTTTCTGTCTCAGAATCTATTGAATGAGGAGAAGAAACTTGGAAAGCAGCAGCAGGAAGCACTAGATGGTAACTGCAAGAAGCACCTCATGTTGAAAACTTTGACACAGAATGGAACCATCAAGAACCTTGCTCACCGTTGCAGAATGAAACTGAACCTGGATTACTGATGGGACAAATTCATGGAACAGATGTGCAGTCATCAATTTGCCCTGAGGAGTTGGTAAATGGTGCGATGCATGATTGGATTAGTTGTGGTCCAGTAGTTGGATCCTGCAGTGTGACAAACTAACAATTGGCCTTAGTGTTACAAGCCCGTGCTGCATTACGAATTTACGATCTGAGATAATGGCAGTTTAGTGTCCAAAATTTTGGCCTTGTTTGGATTTTGAGGGATAAAGTTTAGCCCTGTTGTTTTGATACCAATTAGTGGTCTAAACATAAGATAATCATAAAACTAATTGCAGGACCCCTAGGCTAATTCAGATGACGAATCTATTAAGGTTAATTAATCCATCATTAGCAACTGTTACTGTAGCACTACATTTTCAAATCATAGACTAATTAGGCTCAATAGATTCGTCTCACCAATTAGCCTAGGGGTTGTGCAATGGGTTTGGCCATTAAACTAAGTTTAATACTACTAAATAACATGTTTAGATCCGATGTGACAGGGCTAATTGGGATGGTACAACCTGTGTGGTGTGGCATGGTACTGAAACTGAAGCATCCACCATCCACTGTCACTTATTTATATTGTTACATGAAACTGGAGTACCTTTCCTCATGCCCTTGCCTTATTGTTACTGATGAACATTGAACAGTAACTAGTATACGCACAAACCACATTTTCATTGTCTAATGTAAACTTGTTTCACTACTGGAGAATCGACCTTTAGTACCGGGCCAAAAGTCACGTTAGTACCAGTTATGCAACCGGTATCGAGCTCCCGGTACTAAATGGGCAGGCCCGTTAGTTCCGGCTGCAGCAACTGGTACTAACATGTGGACGAATGCTCGATTCTATTGTAGTGCTTGCTGTATGCCTAATGTGTTGACAACTTGACACAGAGTGAGGGCGCTTAAAATGGCTCTCTTACTGTTGTCAAATGCTGCTGCTATGTAAACATTTCTTTCTGCCAAAACAGAATTGTAATCATTCTCGTTACACTTTGACTTCTATCTATCCTGGGCAGTCCATGGTGTTCCGTGTTCACAGCGCCTTCCTTGCTCCGGTGCGCGATGTGAACCTGGTGGACGGCTCCAACCTGGCCATGGCGATCAAGCCGGTGAACGGACAGGGCAACTGGAGCGCGGCGGCGACATGGCTGCCGGAGCCAGTCGTGAGGGCAAACGGGCGCACGGTGGCGTGCCGGAGAGCCAACGACTTTCGTGCCATGGAGATTTTCCATCCGTTCTGATAAACTGTTGGAAACAACGATTCAATTATCCCGGCAGAGTACATTTTTTGTAGTACAGATTGAGAATGAATTTGGTGATGCCAAGAGTCAGCATGGGTACCACCAGTTACAATAGTGCCTGCTGAGATAGCCAAATGCCTGTCTTTGTAGTTGTTGTAATCTTTCCTCTATTGCTGAGATATGTCAACAATGCAGATTCAGACATATGATTTCTTAATTTCGCCTGGTAGTCGACGAAGAGCGGTCATGCTGATAACGTGTTGTAAAACATGTTGTCAACGGTTGGATCTTCTCCCTCTCACGCCTCTCATGACAAGCACAAGAACAAAGTAGACAAGACACAATGTAGGTGGAACTTCTCTTTATTCCTCATCTTCAATAATTTACAATGACAATCTCTCTCATATATATACTCCGACCTATGACTAGAGTTTCGGTAAGAGCCCACAAACAACCGGACATGGACTAGGACTTCTAGTCCTTCTTTCCTTCTATACAAGTCCGGGCAACCGGACATGGACTAGGACTTCTAGTCATTTCTTTCTATTCAAGTCCGGTTGTATTACAACATATAAGACCTAGCTAGTTTTCCTACAAAAGATCTACCTAACATATAGTATTTTGTGAAGGTGGAGTCCTAGAATAATGACTAAATAGGATTTAGGATTTATTTGGAATATATTTTTTTTTACCTATGCGTTATAGACACAAAGACTCGCACACACACGTTTGACTGAATTTTTGGTATATTTTGTGAAGGTGGAGCCCTATGAACGCTTGACTGAATTTTTGGTATATGTTGTGCTGGTTGCATACTCTCATATATATAATATATATGCCACTAGTTTTTCATACCTAAAAATATCAGTTGTATGAACTACTTTCAATGACATCAATTTAATTAGTCCGACTAGCAGTGCACCGTGCAATGATTTTGATCACTCAATGTAGGATTTTGTATTGTTTGCTTGCTCTAATCTAATGCCCGACGGTTTTTTAACCATCCAATGAAACTATGTTTTTTTATATTTTAAAAAATAAGTAGACCGGTGGTTGGACAGTCGAACCATGCACTAGTTTCTTTTTTGCGCAAATAACCACGCACTAGGTTAGGTCCTATGAAACAATTTCTTAAGAGGGGCAAGGATTTCCCCAACCAGCAAATTGCCGACGAACAAAAGGTAACGACAAAGGATTGGGCAAAATACTTCATCACTGTCACTCACATGACAATAATGACCCTCAGCAATACTTTAAATCGTACAGTGAAACATTGCTTTGATCGCTCATGAAACTGTTTTGTTTTCCCCCGAACCACTCCAACTAGTGCTAATGGCACTGTGATGAGGGCACCCACCATGTGACCGGAGATGGAGCTCTCGGATGGCAACTGTTGGAAGATGCAGGTCCGGCCATGGACGGAAGGATTCTGGCGGCATCTTCAGTGATGTGATCGATAGGTCAAAGGAGCTTTGGATATCTGTGTTGGTATTGTCTGTCAGAGCTTAATTTTCTTGAGGAGAAGCGATTTGCCATGAGCCCAGGATCGGCTGTGATTGGGATCGATTGGTATGGTAGCTACGTGTAGCATGCCCGGCCGGGAGTACAGCAGAAAACAATTCGTCCATTCCAACTTGAGGACAGATATTTTTGGGGGTCGTGTCTCTATTCGTTGTCTTTTATTGTTTGCAGTTCAACATGTGGCTTGTAGTAAGTTGAAAGTACTTGGCTGCATATTCTGCATTAGTTTTCTTGGTTGGAAATGCTGATCAACGAAGATTCCGTGTGAGGTATGATTCAAGAGGATCAGATGTGCAGACGATACAGCAGATTCGATCACACTGCTGCCTGCAGCTAACATAACCAGTCAGCAGTTCGGCACCAAGCTGAACTTCATATCATGGGTTCCATGCCGTTTGCATTTCCAAATTATTTTCGGTACACAACGCAAAGGACTCGGAATTCGGAATCTAACAACACGGCAAGGCTGTTCCGTGCATCACACTTAACACAAGCACACACAACACACCCACTAACAAAGCGGCTTCACAGATATGACACTCTTAACACCTAGTTTACAACATTATTACACGTAGAGATTATCAGGGAGATAGTTTATTTATCAGTTTGGGGGCGCGTCTGCATGATTATCCATATGACTGAAGACCATCAGAGCGCCGTCGTTCACACGCGCGTAGCCTCAGTTCAAGCGGCGGACACGGCTGTGGTGGCCTCCTTGTCGTCGACCCTGACGTTGAGGAAGTCGATGGTGGGCTCGCCGAGCGCGAACGCGTCCCAGAACCCGTCAGTGAAAGTCTTGACGTTAAGCTTCTTGTACAGCGCCGGCCTCGCCTCTCCCACAAGCTCCTCTGCTGGCTCCATGTCCCTCTCCTCCTCCGGTAAGTAGAAGATCACCAGCGACATCCTCTCCCTCTCGCTCGCCACCACCCGGTGCTTCGGCGCCCTGAACGCCGCGTTGCTCATGATCTCCATCACGTCGCCGACCACCACCAGCAGCTCGCCGCCGGCGAGCACCGGCACCTCCACCCAGCTCCCATCATCCTTGAGCACCTGGAGGCAGGGTTCACAATTTCAGCGAGTAGGGAAACAAAAAAAAACATACCAATACGACATTTTATTTTATTAGCACAAAATTATTTTTTAAAAAAAAATGCTACCGTGACCTCCGAAAACCGAAATTATGGAAATTTCTGGTTTTTCGCGGGGTCCGAAATTTTTTAGTTTCCGGAATTGAAAACCCTGCCTGGAGGCCACCGACGTCGGGGTCGAGGAGGAGCGTGGTGACGAGGGAGTTATCGGTGTGGGGCTTCAGCCCGTACACGAGGTCCGGGCGAGGGCAAGGAGGGTAGTAGGTGAAGCGTGCCCACGAGACCATGTCCTCGCCGACGTGGCGGCCGAGGAAGAAGTCGTCGGCGAAGCCCAGAGCTCTGGCCATGGCCTTGAGGACTTGCTTGGCCACCTGCTCGCTTCGCAGACTGTACTCGTGGAGGAGCTTGGCGAGAGATGGAGGGTGCTTGGGCCAGAACCGTGGCTGCCGGGCTTCCTCTGGCTGGACCTGGAGGTAGAGCCTGTCGCACCAGTCAAGGACCTGCTCGTCGGTGTCCACGCGGTCGATGCCGTAGCCTTGGTTCTGGAACTCGCCGGTGTCGGTCTTGTTGGCGCACTTGAGCTTCTCCTCTGATGGCATGTGGAAGAACTCCGTCGCCACTTTGTGGATGCCGTCCAGGAGCGCCGCCGGGATGCCATGGCCGGTCACCTGAAAGCTAGCTTGAAATAGCTTAATACTAGTCTCCATTTGTGCATAGTTCATGGTGTAGGTTCATCTTGTGATTAGTCATTGATTAGGTTGATTAGTCAAGACTAGCCGGTAGTCTAATCATCCTGCCAAGTGCCGTGGTAGTGTATATATATTAATTTGATGGTTAATTGTGGATTATATCATAGAACAAGTATACAGCAAGTAGCAAAAATCAAATTTAAACATATTATACTGGTCAAACATACGTATCTCACTCAATAAACGATACGTACTAAGCAATAATTTGTCAAATGTATCAAACTCATCCCTAAGGGTGAAGAGTCAACAAATAGTAGTCGTTCTATATATGTCTGATTCTATGTCCAATCAGACGATTAATTGTGATTAGTCGATGACTTAAACAGACTAACAATATAGTCTGAGATATATAGTTGAGTCGATGGGTATAATTAGTAGCAAGGAACTGATAAAGGTGATTAATCATGACCATGACTAGTCGTGATTAGTCTATGGACATTATTGTTTTCCAATGTTAAGTTACGTCGTCCATCGACAGTCCACATCAACGTCTATATATGTTACTTCGCCAACGTTTTATGATGGCCCAGATTTCCAGATTCTTTTAGATAATAATAAGGGAACAAAAGTTCCAGCCAGATTTCCAGATAGGTACGTCATCCATATGTGTAGATGTGATCATGCATGCGAGCGAGTGTGCGCGTGTGTGTGTCGCTGATCGAGCTGCGTCTCCAAGAGTCTACACAGACGTGCTCCAATCACATATATATCCTATATGCGGCGTACATTACGTACCGCGAAGAGGCCCCAGGACTGGAGCGCCGCCTGAAGCTTGGCGGCCTCCTCGACGTCGCCGGGCTCGGCCAGGCGCCCCACGTCCACGGTGGGGAAAACGCCCAGCTCGGGCGGCGCCGCCGCGCCTCCGCCGTTCGTCGTCGGGCGATCCTTCTCCCTCAGCACGTACCGGCTCGGCGGCGCCTGGAGGCCACCGGTGGCCACCTCCTGCACCAGCTGCCCCTGAGCCTGATGCACCATGATACTAGCTAGCTTTTGCGTGGCTTGCTGAGTGCCAGTTGCTGCTACGCTAGGCTGAGATATTTGCAGATCGCTGGTAGTAGCTTTCACTTTTGTGAGTGCACTCAGGGGCTACTGTACCCAGCAGTTTATAGTGGGGATGGAGCTCGGTGTCTCTGTGTCGTTGTGTGTATGTACGTACGCGCGCGCGCGTGACGTGGACGGCCGGCCGAGAAAAAAAATTCGGTGCAGCACGGCTGCAAACAGCACCTCGACGTGTAGCCCTGCCTTCGATTCATGCCACGCATCAGCTCGTAGGATCCGACGTTGTCACACAGCCCAACTCCTGAGCTCCCGAGCACAGCGCAAGGACACGGCTCAGGGAGGGTCGCAAACTCGGCTCGATCTTTCCCCCTGTCTGTCGCCGCACATATCGATCGTCCGCCGCGCCTATTGCAGCATTGCTCCGACTCTGATCATTCGCTACTGTCCGCCGGGCGCCGGCCACCATCACCGTCAAAATCCCAGACAGGAGTCTCCTTCTATGCCCTAATTAACAGCCGCTATATGTCTTCCCAATTCTGAATTCTGTGTCCTGCTGCACAAGCACTCAGCCTGTTTTTATTGCAAACTAATCGTTGTAGCTAAAAAAACACTGTAGTTAAGTTCTGGAAAGCATATTCTATAGGTGCCAGGAATAGTATGAATAAAGAAAAGTTAAAATAAATAGTGTTTAGTTTGTAATCTGAACATGGCCTCAGGACAGAAACTAAACAGGGAACAATTAGCCTTTGAGTAACCATTCGGTCTCTAGAACCAGAAACAGAAACTGCGTTCGACCTTTTTTATTCAGCAGCCTGCAACCAGCCTAGATCCTTGCCCTTTTCCAGGCTGGTAAAAGGCCTTTGCGTTGAACAGGATGATGGAATAGAAAGGATGATTGCTAGGCACGTAATGGCAGTGGCGGAGGTAGACGGAGAAAAGAAAGGAGCTGAGAGAGCCGCGAGCCGAGCCGTGTCGTGTGCTCCTGCTGGAGCCGCGTCCTCGCGCGGCTATGCCTGGGAGCTGGGCTGCTACAGCGTCGGATCTTATGGGCTAACGCGTGGCATGAAATAGAGGGCAGGGTTGCACGGGCTGCTGTTTGCAGCCGTGCTGCACTGAATTTTTTTATCCGGCCGGCCGGCCTACAACTGAGCCAGGCCGGCACCTGCATCTGCAATTCTGCATGCGTGCGTCCAAAGTCCAAACGAGGTGGGCCCATCGTGTTGCTGTCTTCCTCTTCATCGACGAACGAGAGCTACGGCCTACGGGCTGGCTAATAACCTTTGTACACGATTGATTGACGTATCCATCGCGCTGAGATACTTTACACGGGGGTCAGGATCAACGTATCGGAGGAAAATACAGTACTCCCTCCGATTCAGTCTCCGATTCAGTATTAGACCTCGTTTTGGACGAGATTTGAGTCAAACATTGAGAATATAAATCATGATTTAAGTTGTTGAGTTTGGAAATGTGAAAATCATATAAATAGATTGGTCTTGAAAATTACTTTCATAAAAATATACATATATAACTTTCTAAGAAATATTTTTATAGAAAAGAGAAGTCAAAGTTGTACTTTGGTGACCGTGTCGCTGTCCTAAACGACTTCTAATACTGAACTGGAGGGAGTAGATAGACAACTTAACTAAAATTGGTGCACCACATAGTTCAACAAAGGTTTTTAGTCCGTGAGCCTTGCTAATATACTCCCTCCTACCTCCGGAATCGGGATCGCTGGTGGTAGCTTCGTTCCACTTGTGAGTCACTCCGAGCCACCAGTGCCCCAGTGACCAGCACAGCAGTTTATAGTGGATATGGTGCTCAGTGCTCAGCTCGACGTGGCGCGCGCGTGACGTGGCCTGCAGGGTTTTTTTTTCAACTGTGTGGCCGCTGGCCATGGGCGTTCAAAATAGTGTGTTTAGTTGAGGGAAAGATTCTCTAAATACATATTGTTTACTGAAAAACACTATAAATAAATATTATTCTGTGAGTGGGAGAGATAAGATGCATAAGAAAAAAAATTAAATAAATAGTATTTTTTTGAGAAATTTTTAAAACTAAACGAGGCCTTAATTCCTCTTCCATCGACGGCGACGGGGAGCTACAGGCTACACTTTGCAAGCGATTGACGTATCCATCGCACCGAGAAACTTTAGAACCTATACACTTCCGAAGCTCGGATATATGATATGCACAGCACCGGCATGCTATGCCATCAGACATCAGGATCGACGGAGTAAAATAGATAGTAATATCTTTTATATATTTTATATTGAAATTCAAAATGAACCACTATGTCTGACCTCAGGATTATTGTTAACCGAGAGGTGGGCCGTCTGCTAGTGAATTATATGATAGTTTTCTTGTCGTTAGGACCACCCTATGCAGTAGGATTAGGACACTTATGCCCTTGTGAATTATTGTGTGATCTTGGCAGGTACCATGGAGATACATGCATTAGTAACGGACTGTTTGGTCCCTTGCAACTATCCGAACATGTGGCATGCCCTGCGAGATGGAGCATCTGCATGCCAATTTTCAAATTTCTCTTCTTAACACAATGATGTGCAACGATCTTCTGCATATTCGAGACCCATGCTAGATTCCTTCGTGTCATCTGTCATATGACATGCTACTTTTGCCGATAATGCACGTACAAATTCATCCATTATTCATGGGACCTACTCTCTCTCTCTCTCCGTCTCAAAAAGATCAATTTTCGCATTGAAGAAGTCAATTTATGGAGTAATAAGAGGAACTTAACCCTATATAGTTCTAGGCGGTTTTCCTAACATTTAAATAACCTACCACATAAGCAATAATGATGTGACAAAATGATATTAAAGAGGGGACGTGCGCGCGGGGGGGGGGCACACACAGAGCATCGCATGAGAACCAAGAAAACATAAAAAATGATAGGGAGAGAAAATGAGAGAGAAGATATGTGTGGCTAGATGACAATTCATTTATAAGAAACTATGCATTGCGAGTGTAGTTTTCCATTTATGGTGTCCATATGGGAGTATAGAAACAGGAGTTATGATTGCCATTAAGACCTAAGACAGCTCAATCAACATAGATGTGCTCGGAGTTTATTAACTTAAATTTCACAGTCATGGATTAGGCTTGATTTAGATGCATCCAAACAAAAGACTTATTAACAATTATAACTACAAATGCAATATATTTTCCCCTTTTCCAAATAATTCGATTTTACTTTTACCATTCTAGTTTCCAAATCCAGAAATAGGATAGGCACTAGCTATCACCACCAACTCATACATGAAAATGCTGACATGGAGCTGTTATTTTTCTGTCTCAGAATCTATTGAATGAGGAGAAGAAACTTGGAAAGCAGCAGCAGGAAGCACTAGATGGTAACTGCAAGAAGCACCTCATGTTGAAAACTTTGACACAGAATGGAACCATCAAGAACCTTGCTCACCGTTGCAGAATGAAACTGAACCTGGATTACTGATGGGACAAATTCATGGAACAGATGTGCAGTCATCAATTTGCCCTGAGGAGTTGGTAAATGGTGCGATGCATGATTGGATTAGTTGTGGTCCAGTAGTTGGATCCTGCAGTGTGACAAACTAACAATTGGCCTTAGTGTTACAAGCCCGTGCTGCATTACGAATTTACGATCTGAGATAATGGCAGTTTAGTGTCCAAAATTTTGGCCTTGTTTGGATTTTGAGGGATAAAGTTTAGCCCTGTTGTTTTGATACCAATTAGTGGTCTAAACATAAGATAATCATAAAACTAATTGCAGGACCCCTAGGCTAATTCAGATGACGAATCTATTAAGGTTAATTAATCCATCATTAGCAACTGTTACTGTAGCACTACATTTTCAAATCATAGACTAATTAGGCTCAATAGATTCGTCTCACCAATTAGCCTAGGGGTTGTGCAATGGGTTTGGCCATTAAACTAAGTTTAATACTACTAAATAACATGTTTAGATCCGATGTGACAGGGCTAATTGGGATGGTACAACCTGTGTGGTGTGGCATGGTACTGAAACTGAAGCATCCACCATCCACTGTCACTTATTTATATTGTTACATGAAACTGGAGTACCTTTCCTCATGCCCTTGCCTTATTGTTACTGATGAACATTGAACAGTAACTAGTATACGCACAAACCACATTTTCATTGTCTAATGTAAACTTGTTTCACTACTGGAGAATCGACCTTTAGTACCGGGCCAAAAGTCACGTTAGTACCAGTTATGCAACCGGTATCGAGCTCCCGGTACTAAATGGGCAGGCCCGTTAGTTCCGGCTGCAGCAACTGGTACTAACATGTGGACGAATGCTCGATTCTATTGTAGTGCTTGCTGTATGCCTAATGTGTTGACAACTTGACACAGAGTGAGGGCGCTTAAAATGGCTCTCTTACTGTTGTCAAATGCTGCTGCTATGTAAACATTTCTTTCTGCCAAAACAGAATTGTAATCATTCTCGTTACACTTTGACTTCTATCTATCCTGGGCAGTCCATGGTGTTCCGTGTTCACAGCGCCTTCCTTGCTCCGGTGCGCGATGTGAACCTGGTGGACGGCTCCAACCTGGCCATGGCGATCAAGCCGGTGAACGGACAGGGCAACTGGAGCGCGGCGGCGACATGGCTGCCGGAGCCAGTCGTGAGGGCAAACGGGCGCACGGTGGCGTGCCGGAGAGCCAACGACTTTCGTGCCATGGAGATTTTCCATCCGTTCTGATAAACTGTTGGAAACAACGATTCAATTATCCCGGCAGAGTACATTTTTTGTAGTACAGATTGAGAATGAATTTGGTGATGCCAAGAGTCAGCATGGGTACCACCAGTTACAATAGTGCCTGCTGAGATAGCCAAATGCCTGTCTTTGTAGTTGTTGTAATCTTTCCTCTATTGCTGAGATATGTCAACAATGCAGATTCAGACATATGATTTCTTAATTTCGCCTGGTTCGTTTTGGTATGATTTCTTAATTTCGCCTGGTTCGTTTTGGTATGGAATGTCATGGAATGAGCTCCAAACCACATGGAATATCTCGGCATGAAATCAATCACAATCCACCCAAAATGCTTGTTCGGCTAGACCTGGAAGGGTTTGAAACCCGGCATGGTTTGGCCCCGTTCCATGCCAAAAAGGCCTAGTTTCGGTCCATGAGTCTGGTCTCATGGAACCAAACCGCATGGTTGAAGTGATATACATGAAACTACTCAAACCATGCATAGAACTAATCCAGCTGGGAATCAAACACGAGCAAGGCCTTGTTGCAGGTGAAAACTTTCATGGTTGCAAAACCTTGTCGGCCTAAAGTTGGTTACGTTACGTATTCTATCTACTATTTTGATAGAGCAACCCAATTCTTTCCTGATAGTAGCTATTTTACCGGTCCACACCTTGTGTATACATAATGCCAGATGTAAAAAAAAAAAAAAAAAAAAAAAAAAAGAAGAAGAAGAAGAAGAAGAAGAAGAAGAAGATATGTTGCCTTTACCACGCCTTCCCCTCAACTCAAGCATTGGAACAAACATTCTCTGGGAATGATGGTAAAAAGCAAAGCATTAGCAAAAATAGAATCCTTGGGATGGCAATAAGCTGATGCATGGATTTAGTTAGTGGAGCATCTACCTTGTCTAGAACTACTGCAGCACAACCGGTCATCGTCAACGTATGTTGCATTCACTCCCATCATCCATGAACCTACTGATATGTCATCGTGCGCATAACTCTGAAGTGACGCACTGCATGATGAAGAGAAGAATTTTATTCGGATAAAAAAAAATAGATGATACGAAACCTGGTTTGCAGAAAGACTAGAAGTTTGACAAGGGCATGCTTAACAGCATCCATGCATCTTGAAGATCAATCCGTAAGCAGCATAGATGTTCTTCATGCAGCAATAGCATTTCAACTAATGCATTCATTAATACCCTATAGTATATTCATTGATGACTATTTTAGTAATGAATTCACCATGTGTTCGCACAAAGATAAAGTGTCTAGAAGGAGCTTAGATATAAGACAGTAATATTGAAAATACTGTAAGCAGACAAGGGTCAAATTCAGTTTGTGCTGATCCTGCTCGCGTCTAGACATTTTTAATCCAAAAGCTCAGGAGACGTCCCACGTGCCACTAATAAGACTAACTTGGATGATGTTGCTCAAAGCCAGTCTAACATTGAAATGGTTAAGGAAAATAGGGAGATACAATACAATTACCTATTTATGTTGATGTAACGAGCCAAGTTTTTCGAGAGAATAAACAAAGAACCAGAAGCATGGCGAAAATACCTGTTCTTTGAAAATTGAATCAGTCAGTGAGAATGAAAAGATACAAGACAGCGCATAATGAAATTACAATACTGCATATGACAAGCTTTCATCCAGTAAGGCCCTTACATGTTAAGGATGTATCTATAGCAATAATACCAAGAAGAAAAGAAAGACCAAAGAATATTGCCGGATAAGGTACTGGAGGTGCAGACTGCAACACATTCCTAAATTTGAAAATGAACAAGGACGCACTTCCCAAGATCGACAATGCAACTCATAGACCTCAGGAGACGATGCGATTGAGTTTATGGTGAAATTGTCCACCACACTCTACTCGTGGTTATGAGTTATGACAATGACAAGTAGATGACTATTACATCACAGGTTGGAAAATACAGTAACAGAAATTTGATCTCTAGCGAATGAACTATTTCAGCACTACTTGAGGTTAGGTAGCTAACATGCACACTTCTCCTTTACTACCCCAACATTGCTGCAACTAAGAACTAGTTGAATGAACATAGAAAAAATACATCATCTAATCCAGGAAAAGTAATAAACTAGTTCAGGAGGATGAGGATATGCCGATTTACTCACGTTTTCGAATCTCCAAATTTCCACCACTCAGGTTCATACCACTGTTGGCCCCTGAAATACAATTCATATTGAATCATTTAAATAGTTTACTTGGAAGAGGAAAAATAATTCAAACTAAAATGCCACTATTTCTCAATATAGTACAACAATGGAAAAATGCAACTGCGTGTAACAGCTTTAAAAACAAGTTTTCTCAAGTTAGCCCCTAGTGCATTAGCTGCTCATCAGATCAAGTTATAAATGCAACTGAATTTTTTCTAACAAAAAAAAACGTGAATCCACAAAGCTTTTGGAAAAAAATTAAGGTTGACTAGTGCAGTCCACTACATGGCTAAAACTTTTCAAAGATGCAGCATAGAAGCAGAATTACTGAAATAAACAGAAAAAAAAAATCTACTCCCACTTAATAATTGAAGGGCTAGTTGAAGCAATAGAGATTTCAAAAATGCTAGCTAACGAATAAATCAGAGACCTAATAATTAAGTAAAAGAAAGAACATACTCGTCGCTTACAACAACCCCTGATTTCATACAGCCCATGTACAATCCTTGGCTACCTCGACGGCCTTCAAGCATCTCAATTAACCCAGCTGACAAAATGATTGCGATGAATCAATGCCACAATGAGAAAAAAAACAAGAGGCTGTAATCAACACTAAGTATATTACACAGAACAGGGAAGTGATTACCTAGGTCAAGATTAATGTTATCCTCGACTTTGACATAAAATTCCGCATCCCAGGTTTCGACTGCAGTACTGAAGAAAAACTTTGCTTTGCTAGGTAATTCTTCTGCAGCCTCTTCATGACTTTCCTGCCCAACCATTTGACAGCTATTTAGTTCACATTCCACTGCTCAAACAATGCTTATAATTTAAGGGGCCCACTGATGAAAGTAGAAATCTATAATATCATATGGGTTCAACGTAGATGTTGATGGAAGCAAGAAAGGTCTAAACTCCAAAGTCTAGTTCAGGTACAACAATTTGTGAAGGACGGTTTGAAAATATGAGATACTAATAAAACCTTACAAGAATCAAGAAGTCCTTTGTCCTCTGATTTTCATCATCAATATGATGGTCCAAGCTATCACCTCTATTTGCACTGCAGGTCCAAAAGGCACACTTCATCAAGAAATTAAGAGACAAAAAAAAGGAGTAGGAATTTCTTAGGGAACGTAAATGTTATAGTCCAATTCTAAACTAAGAATGCAATAATTCAAAGGTCTAGATCAAGAAGAAAACCTCCGACCAATTACAAAACGAATAACTACACCCTTTTCCTCAAGCTTCTTCAGAGCATCATCTGCAATTTAAAATGATATGAAGAATATAATTATACTTATGAGATGGAGTAAATTCTTGTTTACACAAAACAATGTGAGTTAACTACATTTCAATTATTATGTCATGTTTATTCAGCGGTTTCAATCCATTCTGTTTCCAGTGTCGTCATCTCTTGAATTTGCACTTTCAAGTTGGCAAGGTTTTCAATCACAATCAGTCCTTCCTTCCATTGCTCGGTGTTGTCAAGGGATTTCTATCACTAAGAACTGGAGAAATCAAAAGAACAAGAGGGCAAACCTCTTGGCATCCATGAGCCACGGAAGACGTTCCTCTTAAGCCGGGAGCCAAAACCAGTGTAAACTCCAATGACGGCAAGAAGCTGCTGCTTCTTCTCAGGATCCACAGCAGCAGTCCTGTTTCCCCACAAGTACCCCTCGCTCTTGGCCTTAGTCAGGTCCATCTCCGCCTCAACAATCTTCCTCCCGATCTCCCTGCCACCAAACACACTCATTTCGAGTCAGATACCCCGGGGAGCTCACGCAACCACAACCGAAATCCCCCGTCAGAAGAACTGAAAACTCACTTGCATCCGAGGGTCCTCAGCTTGTCCTCCACTGACAGCACCTTCGGGAGCTGCAATCAGGCCGCCGTTGGTCAGGATCAAGAGAGAAAAAGGAGAAGAAATGAGAGTAAGCGGATAGCGAGTGGAGACGGGATCCGCACGTTGCCGGAGTTCTTCTCCAGGAGGCCGGAAAGGATCGCCCGGGTCTGCGCGTCCTGCCACAACCTGCGACGGAGCGAAGAGCAGACATCAGGACCCCTCTCTCGAGCGTCTCGGCCTCTCGGGTCGAGGCGGGTGAGATCTGGAGCTGGGGATGGGGGACGTACCGGCCGGCGACGTAGAGCCAGGCGAGGCAGGAGAGGAAGGCCATGACGAGAGGGACCCTGCCCGAGGCGACGCTGGAGCCAGCGGATGCGGAGGAAGAGGACGGGGCCTTGAAGCGCCGGTTCTCGCGCCGCATGGCGCTTGCCAGCGTCTCCATGGCGGTGGCGGAGGAGGAGATCTCCGCCGCGCTGGGGCTCTCGGCGCCTGCTCTGCTCTCGCTGCCGCTAATGGAAAGCTTCCTCCATTAGGCAGGCAGGAATTGAAGGAAATCGCCACGCCACCTAATTGTGGGCCGTAAAAGGCCCGAGTTGGGGCGCATTAAAGGCCTAGTAATGGCCCAAATACGAATCGATCTGGTTAGGCCCACGGCCCACCCCCCAAAACCCTTCTCCTTCCTCCAAAACCACCTGCCACCACCAGCCATTCCTCTCCTCCCCGCCCCGGCAATGGCGCTCCTCCGCGCCCGCATCCGCCGGGAACCCCTCCTCCCGCGCCAGTTCTCCTCCTCCTCCTCCTCGCGCCTCCCCCCTCCTCCACCCCAACCTGCCGCCCGCCCCCGTCCCCACTCGCCGACATCCGCGATCTCCTCAGCTCCAAGACCTCCGCCTCCGCCCCCTTCTCCTCGCGTCTTCCCCGTCCCTCATCCGAACCCGTCTCCGCCGATCGGCCGGCGCGCTCCGCCTTCTTCGCCGACTTCCGCGATCGCCTCGGCTCCAGTGCCTCCGCCTCCGCCTCCTCTCCCCGCAACGACGACCTCCGCCACAAGCTCCGCCACTTCCCCAGGCCTCCTCCCTCGACCCCTACCACACCCAACCCCTCCGCCCCGTCCTCTCCGGGCCCCTCCTTCATCGACCTCTTCGCCACCACACCCCACGCGCCCAACCGCCACTCACCCTCCGCCACCTCCTTGGACTACGCCACGCTCCGCGACAGCCTCAGCAAGTCAGGCCCCGCGGCGGGGGGCCTCCCGTTCCCCGGGGCCAGAAAATTTGATTTGAAGACCTCCCTGTCGCAGTTGCAGGGGCGGGTGGGTTCGGAGGCGGCGATCGGGAGGAACTAGGGGTTGAAATCAGGGGCGGGGAGCATCTTGGTCCAGCGGGAGTACAGCTACGACGAACTCGGCAAGCGGCTTGGGGACTTGCGGCCCGCGGGGGCGGGGAAGGACGGGAAGGAGTGGTTCTCGCTGGAGGAGCTGAGCGCCCGCGTCGGGAGGCTGCGGGAGATGGAGAAGGAGGAGAGGGAGAGGGCGACGCTGCCTGGCAAGAGCACAGAAAAGCTGCGGGCCATGCTGCTCGAGCATTCGGTTCAGACCCAGGATCAGAAGAAGACTGGCGGAGGTATCTATAGATTGCGGCGTTACTCTGGTCATTTTTTCACTGTTTAATTATGCTAGCTGATTGAGCTGATAATTAATAACTTATTTTTTGTGGCTGCTGCTAATGTCGCGGCTGCGATCAATTGGTGATGGCAGTGCTGAGTGTGGCAGCTTTGATGGGCTTTGGTGGGCAGACAGTGCAGGGCAAGCCACAAGAGGAGCTCATGGAGAGGGTGAGCTTGGAGTGAGAAACATTTGGTCAATGGTGATTCAATTTTTTTTTCTGTTTAGAGGATGTGACTTTCGCAGTTGCTCTCTGCAGTATTTCCATCCTGACCACATGTCATCGGCTGAGAAGATGAAGCTGGAGCTGCAGAGGGTAAGGGACGAATTCAAAATGTCAGAGAATGACTGTGGTTCTGCAAGAGTCCAGGGTAATCTTTTTCTTCCATAACTGTAGATGCATGATCTTCTGATTCTAACGGTCAATAAATAGACAATGTTGTGAACTCGTGATTGCTGTTTTATTCTAAGAATCAGGGCTCACCTCGGATATCTGCCATCACATATTGGAACTTGGAAGTGAAATTTGTTTCTTTATGCTGCTAACTGCCTATATCATTCTGCCCAGAAGTCCATAATATATGTTGCTGTTTGCATTCTAAGTCTAGAAATCGCAAAAATTATTGATAGCTAGTTGGGGAAAGACTAACATGCTTCAACGATGTGAAAAGCTTTGTAAAGCTTGATTTTGTAAACTGAAAGGACTCCCTCTGATTAAAATTTAGGACATTCATTCAATCCCCAATTCCAGCATGATATTTTGACTGGTATTTTATTTAAAAAGTACACTATTGTAAATTGGGAAAGTTACGTATTATGAAAGTATTTCTATGATGAATCTAGTACAATCAACCATGTGTAGCTAATTTATGTATTTTTATTTACTAAACGGCCAAGTACAAAAAGTTTGACCAAGTAGAGTCTTAAATCGACCTACATTTGGAATTGGACGGAGCATTATGAGATCCAAGTAGTTTGTGTAATAATGATAAGCATTTTGGTTGTTTAATAGTTTTGTTGCTTTTCCTACTAAATTTCTAGCTCTGTTCATATTGTCAGCTGGCAAAGTGGTTATTGGTTTTCCACTGACTTCTTTAGAATATATTAAGGATGTACATAAAAGTCATCAGATCAGAAATGATTATTGCAATTAGTCATTTATACGTTATTTCTCACTGTTTTTTGACCTGGCCTGTATGGCCCTTTTCTTTTATTGTCCCTAGTATAGTTTGTTTTTGTAAATTAAGTGCCACTCCCACCGAGCTTCTGTAAAACCCCACAAACCTTCATCCGGTTCGCTTATGTAATCAGTAAAACTACACATACATGATCAATGTGAGCTTAATGAGCAGTTGACTAGGAAGCCCTAGACTCCAACATGTACTTTTTGTTTTTGTCCTCATCCATTTACCTAACACTTTTGTAGCTTATGTATCTGGGTCCTAGCTGCTTTTATTCTCCCAAATTTGAAAGTTTTTTGTGTATGGATCCTAGATACCGATCATCTTTCAAACATCTGAAGTATTTCTGGGTCCTGCTTTTTGGTTAGCAAATTTGGTTATTACGTTGAATTATGCTAGAACTTGAGGAGAAAGTGACATTGGGTGATATCTTTGAGGTATTTATGGTGAGTAAGGATTTTCTGTTCCTGGGAGCACATGCACAGTTGCACACTCTAACCACATCATTAAATATGCACTTCGGTTATTTTTCTTTATTTACAATATTAATATGAAGTGGTCCAGCCGTTCAGCACATAATCTGGCTTTATATATACTACAGAAATAGACCTTTTTTTCTATTGGACAAACAACCTTCAGCATAACGAATTTGTAAATATGAACATCCAATTCCCTCCTATGTCAGCTTTTTTCTGAATGTACTTCTGCCCATGTTCTACTTCTTTCTATGTAAAATATCCCTATTTTAATAGGATTACATCGCAACTGAGCTTCATCTATGTTTTACAGTAGCACAACTCACAACAAAAATCAAACATTTGTCGGCTACTCTGCATAAGAAGGTAAGTTTACAAACACATCTCTATATTTTGTGTGGCAAACCTTCATTTTTTTTTCTCTCTCTCCCTATTACAAAGGAGGTGATTCTTTTGTTGGACTTGACTGATTTATTTTGATAGTATTATATGACTTTAATCTCTTATACAAAGGAAGTGTTTTTTTGTTGGACTTAACTGATTTATTTTGATATGAAAATAATATATGACTTTAATGTGATGCAGGACAAGCATTCTAGAAAGGGACTGCAAGAGATGGTCCAAAGGAGGAAGAAGTATCTCAAGTACTTGCGGAGAACTGATTGGGATTCATACTGCCTAGTCTTGAAAAGCTTAGGGCTCCGTGATGTGCCGGAATACAAGGCCCCAGATTACAAGAGTAAGAGCAACACCAAGTCCAAAACCAAGAAAAAGAGCAAAAGAAAGAGGAAGGCATAATCATTTCCCAGGCTTTTAACATCATGAGTTCATAACCAGATGGTAGTTGGGTACATGCCCGGGCCCTGTATATGCCAGCACCTTTTCCAACCTCGACCTTCTGCTCTTTCATGAGAATTGTTTGTTTTGGCTCCATTGCCTTGTACTCTTTAATCTTTATATAGCCCCATTCTAACAATTGTGTTCAATTGTGTTGGCTCATCTCCACATTTCTGGGAGTGGTTCCCATCGTTCTGTTATGTGACGACGTCTCCAACTCGAATGACTGAATGAGAGCTCCTCGCCTCTTCTTCGTCGCCGGTGACACGCCCGATCACCTGCTGCGCTGATGTGTTCATCGTTGAGGTAGAAAGGTAGCACACGAGGACATCGCTGAGCGTGGAGCTCGACGCCGTATTACGGAGGGTGGTGCGGCGGCGACGTGATCTCGGCCGTGGCGACGGCAATGTAAGCACGGCGGACAGCTGGTTCGACGCCGTAGTGGAGACTGCTCCAACCCAGCAGCGCTCCACCGGTGAGTACATGGACGCGTTCCCGGAGTAGCACGAGCAGGGCGGCGCGCCCGGTTGTGCCCATCACAGACGGGCTCACCACAGCTTGCCCCATACGAGACCGTGTACAACTGAAATATAATCATCAATGGTGCAATGACTGGTCGCATCGATCAACACCGCATATGAACCAACTGGCAAACCCAGTGAGGCAATCACCAATTACTTAAGGCTATCAACCGCATATGAACCAACTGACAAACCCAGTGAGGGAGTCACCAATTACTTAAGGCGAAAACCAAATCAAATAGACAGTTAATTTAATTTATTTAACTTCAGTGACAGAAGATGCCACCAAATGTAGCAAGCCTCAAAAACAAGTTTGCAAGGCGCAGATGGCGTATATGCATGGGAAGATGAAAAGGAGCAAAACTAAGATTCATCCAACAGACGTTAAATCATCCTTTGAAGATTATGGAATCCACCACGAAGAATCCAACTGCTGCGGCAGTTAACTTGGACGACCTCTCATTTAGTATCTGTGGGATAGCTTCTCCTGCTCCTTGTACCACATGGCATATCTGCACAAACAAATCAAATGGATCAGGATTCATGAATTACATGGCATTTGTGTTAACTGCAACACGGTAATTTAATTAGGATTTCAGTTGTTTAGAATGTATCAAGTTCCCACAATAAACAGAAATAACTGTTCAAACAGTATTTTCTGAATTGTAATATCTTTTATTCAGGCAACCATACAGATCTGCATAATTAACAATTTCATGCTACTGAATTTGATGGGAATTTTGCTCCCACCTTCAGAATTAGTGTAAGCTTTATGCTAATTATCATAGGTGTTATAGCTAACTCACAACATGCATTCATTACTCAAGAAGTCTTGGCATTACAATCCTTACAAAATAAACAAGTATACACAAGCATCACCTTAAGAATTGGCATGAGATTTCTGCTAATGAGGATCTTACAAGGATCAGTGTACAGCATTTCACAGTTGAGATGAGTATTAAGGGAACTTAGGTGATCCAAAAACAAAAATATCCACAACCTAAAGCACACAAAGAGGTTTCTCAATCCAGCCCAATCACATGGCAATTGACTACTTTCAATGAGCATTGAGAGTTACAAAATAGTATATTCCAGCTCTCACTGATTGGAAAAGCTTGGAAATAATCCAAACAGAATAATGTGCCTACCATTTAAACAAAATGGAGGTTAAGATTCATGTGAGCACAAAGGTTAAAGCCCCAAGCTGAGAAAGCATGGCTTATATATATATATATATATATATATATATATATATATATATATATATATATATATATATATATATATATATAAGTGACCTTATTGCCCATGGAAATGGTAACTATGTGATTTAATAAGTAATTATAACTAAAACATTATCTCAGGTTCACAAGACATTATATTTATAAGAGCACCTATATAGGAGATGCTACACTACTTACTAGATTACAAGCTATTGCAATACCATACAGACTGAATATTAGGATGCTCATTGCTTGCCAAACTTGAAGTTTGTACTGTCTGTGCTATCTAACAATAATGTTTCAAGTTGACTAGTTTGAACTCAGCTTCAGCACAGAAAGGATTTTTTATTAATTAGATCACCATGCAAAAGTTGACTATTTTGAACTCAGATACAGCCAACACGATCAAACAATTATCACCACTACATGAAGGACCTATACATCCAGTTTTGAGAGACAAATCAACTAAATACGGTGCCATTTCATCCAGCATTTCAGGTGTAGGTAATCAGAAATGAAAGCATAAATATAGCAGCTCAATAGCACAGTCTAAGACACTCGGCCATCTTTCATCTGCAAACATTCACACCTCTTATCGAAGGCCTACCAGACAACATGAACATGATAGACAAACATGGTGAAACATAAGTACAAAGCACTAGCTGTTTCTAGGTATTCCAGTTGCAAATCCCACACCAAAACAGCAAACTTATTCATCCAGTCAATGCATCAGACATGACTAACAGTGATACATCGCAGATCTACAAATCGACAACCGACTGATCTCCGGAATGAAACCACAAACAGCACGCAACCGAGGAATCAATCACCTATCGCAAACAATCATCTGCATCCTTCCCACACAAAACGAACCTAACACACGACCAACTGACGAAACCCTAACCGGATCTCCCGACCTGCCGAAGCGGCACCGAATCCGACCAGATCCGGAGGAAACGCAGACGAGCGAGGGCCGAGGGGAGGGAGCGGGGGCTTACTGGTAGGTTCCGACGACGGGGCCGAGGAGGAGCGTGGCGGAGATCCAGTTCTCGGTGACCTTGTGGTGGATCTTGGTGGTGATGTCCTTCCACAGCCCGGGCATCACCTTCTGCTGGAACGGCGACAGCGCGTACACCACCGCCTTCATCCTCACCGGAGTCTTCCCCATCCTTTCCCCGCGTCGCCGGCCGGTGACGAGATGCTCCGATCGCCTCGCGCGCGCGGACGGTGGTGTGGCGTGGTGCGGTGCGGGTGGGTTGCCTCTGTATCGTTCGTTCACCCCGGCGGCTATGGTTAATACTTAGTAGGTTACCTTCGTGGGATGGGCTGGAAGACATTTTGATGGGCCAACCCGGAGGAAATACTACAGTGGCATTGTATTTGATGGGCCAAAGTGTGACAAATCAAATTTGTTGAAATTCAAGACTTTGGCATCTAAGGCCTTGTTTAGTTCGCCAACTTTCACTAACTTTCTAGTCACATCGAGTCACATCTTCCCTCACAGACACACTTACCAATGCACTATTCACACCTCTAACTTTCCACCAACTTTCTCATCTAAACAAGACCTTAATTGGTTGAAATTTTCTCAAGAAAATCTAATTGGCCGAAATCTTATGCTAAAAAAATTGGTTGAAATCCAAAAACTTTGGCATGTAAACTTTGTCCCTCATTCTTTCCCTAACTTTGGCTAAAAAATTTGGCATGTCAATATTTTGGCATGACCTATTTTTGGCATGCCACTCTAATTTTGACATCAAGCCAATCATGCTCTATGTGTCGAGAAAAATTTATCATATTTTTCTTACTTAGTTATTATTGTAAGAATATTGTAGGTTTAAAGTAAGTTTATTTTTAATTATTAATTTATTTTTTTAATTTGTTGGTGTCCTTCTCACTTGTGAATTGTCTTTTGTTAGGTCAAGTAAATCCAAGATGATAAATTAAAATACTATTTAAGTGTCAAAAATTGTGAATTTTCAAGGGAAAATCTGAAATTATCCTATTAGATTAGATCATTTCCCATTAAAGGAATACATTTGAGCGCATAAGTTATAAGCTATTCCACTACCTAACAAGATACCTTCTTTGTTATAACTCATGTAATAGTATCCTTATACAGGAACTGGTTTACATCCAACAATCTATGTGGTAGAACTATGGTGACTAACTATTGTTTTGGATAAATACAGGTCATCCATACAAGATTCTATTTTCTTGGGGTCATGTATTCAGTACATTTTCCAATATTATCAATTTAGTAAAAAAATTACATGAATAATTGTGCACTTACATTAATTCTCATGATCAAAATGAGACCCCCTTATCATCATAATCTATAGGTCTCATTTTGGTTCTGGAACTTGCGCACTTACATTAATTCTCATTATCAAAGTGTGTATATTGTATATATGACCATAGTTCATTATGAATAAAATGACAGCAAATTTGAACTATTTGATTTGTTTGGAAACCCAATTAACAAAAAATTTATGCAACAAATTCTTATATTTGAAATAAAAATATAATTATATAGTGACAAAACATTGTTGCAATATAAAAGAAAAGTTTTAACGTTGCATAACTAGTTTGAATGTGATATTTAAAGACATAACTTTAACTTAGCAGATGTGATTAAAAAGTTTATTTTAAAGTATTGCTTGATTCTAACTTTTTCTCAACGATGACATGTAGTGCAATTGGCAATGGTGATAATTGGATTTTTTTGTGGTGTTGTTCGTTGGTCATGCAAAACCATTGCAAGAATTGTCGCATGACGCATGGGTGCATATGCACCTAGGGTTTATACACTCTTTTGTATATAAGATAATCTAAAAAGTCTTTCAACATGGACTAGACATTAACACATGAACACATACGAGAAATAATAAATAATGAAAATACCTTTGGGGGAGATGGCTAAAATCATGAAAATTGTTGTGGGGACTCAGTGGTTCTGTTAGTGATGCACCATAGTCCAAATTGCTATCGACACCATGATTTCATTAGTTTGAGTCAAACCACTTAGAGATATATCATTCTTTAAACCAAAGCATGGTGTGTCTTAGAAAATCTAAGAAAAAATTATGCCGAATTCTTCCTTCTTAATTTAATATTTTAACAAATTAGATCCACTTCTATGCTCAAAGTTCAAGTTAATCATAGCTGATATCTTCCATGATTTCGTTGGTTCCAATTGAATGCACTAGATATCTCCATAAATCTTATGAACTTTTGTTTTGGTATATAATTCAAGTGCAATCTATTTTTTCGTGGAACTAGTGTCATAATTAACCACAATGGATCTAGAACAAAAATCTTCTTGTTGGGCCACTATATTTGAGGTTTGCCCGAATTGTGTCGCCCTCAATATGATTCATCTAATGCATTGCACGAATCAAACTTTTTTTATACGTTTGAATGGATCAAACTAGAATGTGTTTAAACCTATATCATAGATGGATGTGCGAAACTTCTTTTTGTTGTTGTTGGGGGTGGCGGGTGCATGTTCACCAGATATATACTGACATGCTTCCCATGTAGCATGGAGGCAGGCCCGGCACCACCACCTTAGTTACACTATTTTTAAAAAAAAATGATAAAAAAGGGCTCCTGGTCTATTTCGACTTTGGAGGAAGCTTTGCTTTTGTGCGGGTTACAGTTGCAGGACCAGCACTGGAGAGCTCCAGGGGCACAAACACAACACAATGCAATGCAAGCGGGTGCTCCGCGAGCACACAGCACATAGTAGGTGAACAAATCCAATGGGCCCGAGCTCAAAACTGAAGCTAGTCCTTCTTATCTCGTGCTATTCGTTCCCAAGAAAAAAAATCCTGAAGCTAGTGGTCCGAGGAGAACGATCAGCAGGACAAACCCAGGTGCATTACGAGTTACGAGACAACAGTATTGTGACGTAAATGACTCTAGCACCAGCAACATTTCCTTTATTATTATGACTCAAGCTGTCAAGCAGTCCAATGAATCATCAAGATATATCACACACCTACAGATCTACCACTCCGATTTGTTCAGAAAGTAGCAGGATCCTGCAGTCTTCTACGCCGGGCCAGTCCTGAGGGCACGGTCGAGGTCAGCGATGAGGTCCTCAACGTCCTCTATGCCGACCGATATCCTGACAAGGTCGTCCGTCAGGCCTCGCTCCTGGCGGACTGCGGCGGGGATGGCCGCGTGCGACATGAAGCACGGCAGGCTGATGAGTGACTTCACGCTCCCTGCATTTAGGAATCAAGGCGGTGAACACGCAGTCAGCTAAGAACTCAAGTCGGCAGGTGGTAAAAGTAAGCATTGTTGAAAGGATAGAGTTCGTCTGGATGCTCACCGAAGCTGACTGTCACATTGAAGTACTTGGTGGTTTCAACGACATGCTTTGAGAGGGCCAGTGATCCTGTGAGGAAACTGAGAACAGAGCCCGCTCCTGTTGCCTGATACGAGCAAGAGGAAAATGTATAAGCATTACGATTCAAGATAGTCGTGGAGGTCCAATTTCTGCTAAGCACATGATAAGAGGCATGTGAAGCATAAAAACTACCTGAGAATAGTGTAAAGACCTTCCAGGATGGTCAGGAAGCCCAGCATAGTTCACTTGTTTAACCCTTGGGTGAGATGCTAGGAATTCAGCAATCTTCTGGGCATTGGCCTAATAACGACAAACCAGTCGTTAGCCTCTTCACGAAATAAATGAGAACAGAGATCTGAGAGAATGAAATTGATCGAACCGACGCCAACAATAAATCAATGCATATAATAACATACAAGCTACAGAAAAGTTCACCTGTTGTTTCTCCACCCGCAGAGCCATGGTTTTGATTCCCCTCAAGCAAAGCCAGCAGTCAAAAGGTGCCAAGCCAGATCCTTCAGCATTTTGCAGAAATGCTATCTCTTTAGCCAAGCTGCCAGAAATTAAAATAAGTATTATGACAGCAATTCAAAGCCATCCTAATTGATGAGAAACTTCTATGAAACTCGAATAGCGTTTATAGCTGCGTTAAAAATAAAAAAGAACAGTCCATTATCTTCGGCAAACATTAACAATGTACCTCATCGCACAGCAGTACATAGTAACATGTTTTTGTGGAATGACGCAGGAGAGCTACATGTCATTTCATTAAGATAGAAGAGAAAGTACAAAAGAGAAAGGTAGCCCCTAGTCTTAGTACCAAACACACCAGGACATGTAACATGTAACGAAACATGGGAGCTGTTAGTATTTGACAGCATAGAGCATGATAGTTAGGAGCAGGGGAGGAAAAGCGACCACACCTTTCACCCTTTACTGCAAGAATTCCAGCCATAAGATCACTATGTCCAGCTATAAATTTGGTAGCTGAGTGCATGACAATATCTACAGATTGGACAACATAAAGCAGTGAACTGTTAGATTAAATGACATAGAATGCTGTGGTTCTGGTCTTTCAAAAAAAAATTATTCCATACCAGCTCCAAGTTCTATAGGGCGAGAAAGCACTGGAGACATGATGCTGTTGTCGACCAAAACAAGAGCACCACCTGAATGAGCTATCTCTGATATTTTCTGTCAAGCAAACAAAACATTGGATGGAATAACTGTTTATTTGAAGGGGAAAACTTCTAGGATAATCAAACTCTTACACATTATAATGAATACAGCCATAGATCAAGAGTCTTACCTTTATGTCAGTAATCTGTTGACGAGGATTGGTGGGACTTTCAAGCCAGACTAGTTTAGTCGAGGGACCAATTGCAGAGGCCACATCACTAATTTTGGTTGTGTCAACACGTCTGTAAAGAAAGAGTATATATAGATATACCACTTATAAGTCAGTAGCTAAAGGACACATAAAGATCATGAATATCACACTAACTTTACTACAATTCCATGTCTTGGCACAACTTGTGAGAGCAGACGATCAGATCCGCCATATATGTCTTCTCCAGCAACAATTTCCTGTCCTGAAATCATAAGTTTGACCTGTTAATACTTAATATAGGTATAACATAACACGATATCATCCATGAGAAAAGGATGCCAAAGAATGCTGAAATCCTACCAGCCTGAATGAGGTGTGTTACTGCAGCTAGTGCTGCCATTCCACTGGTGAAGCAGAATGCTTGATCAGCCTTCTCAAGCTTAGCCATAAGGCTGAAAACATGATTAGATTTCATCAGTACTGCTAAATATTGCATTTACTTTACAGAAAACATTTGCACTAACCTCTGCAGAACATCGCGAGTAGGATTACCACTTCTAGTATAATCATAAGTTCCATAATCTGTTGCTGAAGGCTGGAAAAAAATAACTTCTGACAGTTACCCACAACGCGCCACTAGGGACTAAATGAAGAAAAGTGTATACCGTGGACCTTCATAACTCCTAAATATGTACATAGTATACTGTCTAAAAATTATTCAAACTTAACAACAAATACTGTCACAGAACTGTCCAAGATCACTAACTGCATACTAAAATACCAGCATTTAGATATCAATGTAGCGTCATTGACTTCATATAATTGCATCCACATAAAAGCACATAACATGTAAATTCTGACAAATAATTATACCTAATGATTATCAAGACTATTAAAATAAAATTAATTATTTAAGAAAAGGATATCATGATACTCAATTGATGTCAGGTACACTAGGCTTTTAAATGACATGATACTCAATTTGTAACATTTCAAATGCGGAAATGGCTATGCGCATAGAAATCTTCAGAGATTTATTGAAACAATAGGATTTGTGTCCTAACACAGAACATTTTTCAAGAAAAATTGCATTCAGCTCATTATTCCCATGTTTATCTGAATATTCATTTCGTGTTCCAACAAATAAATTCTAAACTATAATCCTAAATTCTCATATTACAGTTGCTACAGTCACCTATTATGAAACCCATAAAGAATAGGAAGAAACATACAATGTACTTCACAACAGCAATCGAATTGTACTTGTCAAATCACTGATACTCTCAGTTCCACATTGTGAGCCAGCACCACAAATTCCCGATTACCTGCTTAAAGGTGGCCGTTTGATACAGAGGCGTGCTGAGAGCCCCGTACATGTCGAACGAGTTCTCGAAACTCGTCAGGATCGTCGCCACGCTAGGCTCCTTCGCCACCAAACCTACACCGCCGATACACAGCATCATCAGCAACAAATTCCCCGCATTTCCCACCAAAATAGCCGCAAAACCCGGCCTCAATCCCAGAGGCCCCAGAAACGCACCAGAATCCGACGCGACGGCGGACTCCTCGGCCTCCAACGATAACGCCGAGGCGCTCAGGTCCCGCTCGGAGCCGCCGGAACCGCCCGCGATCGCCGCCGGCGGGCCCCCCGCCATGCGGCGGGAGAGCGCGAGGCGGGGGGACGGGAAGCGGAGGGCCTGGGCTTGGGCCGCGGCGGAGTTGCTAGGGTTCCCTGACGCGGTGGAGTGGAGGAGGAAGAGGCGAGCGGGAGCGATTGCGGCGGCGGCGGCCATTGTGGCGAGGAAGGAGGGAGCTGGGAGCGGGAGTTGTTTGGTGGGCGTTGCTGTGGGACAGTGACGTGTACATATAGTAGTGGATGATAGCGGCCGACATGCGGGCCCAGGGGGTTAGAGGAGAATCCCGTGACAGCTTGCGACTTTTACGAGGGTGAATCAAAACGGAACGGAATTGATAGCGGTTAATGCGCGCCTCGGCGGATTTATGGTGTGTTTAGATTGAGGAAAGATTCTCGAAAATACACTGTTTAAAAAAAAACACGGTAGATGAATAGTGTTATGTGAGTGGAGGAGGTGGGATGAATAAGGAAAAGTTGGATGAATAGTGATTTTTTGGAATCTTTTTAATCTAAACGGGGCCTTAGCGTGCCACAGCTCAGGAGCTCACCGTGTCTAGGTTCATTGAACTGTAGCGCGAATGAGGCTCGTTTCGTTGGAAAGGATTTGTCACTGACGTGTGGACCTGGGCCCACGCGCCAGTGACCAGTAGTACCTGCTGGAGTCATGCCCCGTTTCGAGCGGTCTGTTATTAGTAGGGGCGCACGTCACGGTCTAATATGGGTCGCTCGACAATGATGCGATGATGAATTAATGATGATACTGAGCCAAAATTAGCGTGATATCTAAAAATGTTAGCTGAGAGGAAAATAAACAATTTATGGATTATCGATCGAATACAGAATAAAGTCCTACCAGTATATTACTTATTTTTCATGTTTGACCTTTGTCAAATAACCTATATATATGGGCATGTTTGTTTGCTGAGAAGTCAAATAAGTTGAGCTGCATCGTGCAATTTCAAGGAATTTTGGTCTAAATGGCAGGAGCGTGATAACTATATGCTCTGAAAATGCCATGTTCTTAATAAAAAAATTACTTTCAAAAGGATCAAACCTTATGTGAATACCATACAAATGTGTCGAGCTATAAGGGCAATGTATAAGGACCATGTAGTCTTTATGGGTGGGCCATGTGTCAGCAGGCCTTAAGCATATTTCTAAGCCCTCAATGTTGAGCCGTATGGTGGGCTTTAAGGTGGACCAGCATCAAAAAAAGAAAAAAAAAAGAAAACCCATCTCAACCCCTTCCGTGACTCCCTCTCTCTCCGCTCTTCTTCCTTCTCACATCTCGCGTGTCGTTCTTCTCTGGTGCGCCGCCACCCATCCCTCGCCTTCGCCTCCTTCCATGTGTCGGCGCTCTCCATCCTTCTATTTGCCGGAATCAAACTTCCTCTATTTAAATCAAACCCCAAGATCATCCCTATCTTGTTTCCCCGCACGAGGGGGGAGTTCGAGGGGCCTCTGCAAATCCATCACCATGGCTGTCACCGAGGTGTGACCCTGCTCCGGCCTTCCCTTCGCGGTGCGGCGGTTATGCCTTGGCATCTTGGATCCGAGCATGGTAGGTTCTCCTGGGCTTGGGTCTCATTGGATTTGAGCACAGCAACTTTCACTTCGAATTTGCTTTCTCCAAGATCCAACATGTTGTTGCCGCGTTGTTTTTGACAGCAAGGGGAGTGTGGTGTCGTGGAAGGGGCGGCGCACTGATGCCGGTGGCTTGGGGGTTTCATCGATGAGGCAATGGCCGGAGGATCCGGTGGCCGCACCCTCCAAGGTTCACGGCGGTGGCGCGAGGACAGAGGAGGGTTCTGAATACAGAGGAGAGAATAATTTTTTACTACTTGTGGCCGGGCTTTAGCGCTATGGGTAGCTGCAAGTGCGGACCAGTATAATGACCACTTCCACAATGGCTATAGGTACCTTTATGATGTAATAAAGACTACTTTTGAACACATTGTGGCTGCCCTAACCGTTCAAAGCTCAAGGGTCCCTAGACTCCTGGAGTTTACTTTCCGATTTAGCTATCTTTTCTCTTACAGAAAAGACAACGTCGACCCTGGCTATTCCAGCATTTTTTAATAAAAAAATCAAGTATCTTTCTTTTTTTAACATAGTGCTGATTCAAAATCTTAAAGTGTTAAGGGCACGTACAACGGCCGTCGAGTGTCGTAGACATACAGATGATGTTTTGCAGAAACCCCCCGCAGCACCGACTCCCAAGTGACTCTGTTTGATGAAATTGTTTGATCTACTGTATTGGTAGTGTTTCTAGGTGCAGGGACTCTGTGAACTTGCTGAAGAAACATTGCAGAAGCTCACTCTACAAGATTCATCAAATCAGAGCTCGTGAGAAGGGGGTTTTGAGCTAAGTGCTCTGTTCTGTGCAGAACCGGAAGTTCCGGTTTGGGTGGCTGACAGCTCATTTGTTGAGAAATATTTTTCCGCTGCTATTTTGTTATAAATTTCAGATTGGCCTATTCACCCCCCCTCTGGGCGACATCCAGGTCCTTTCACACCGACAATCATAAACAAATAAGATATATAAACGAGTACAATGACAAGAAAATAAATAAGAGCATCTTATCTGAATGTTCAGCTAGTGTCAGAGAACATTTACAAGTGGCATAAAAGTTCAACAAACTCAGTTACATATAACGTTGCCATTTATGAATTTTCTCTAAAGTTAACATCTCAAATTGCATGGATATGGCATATTGAGCTATTTCAAACATTGCACGGGTACAGCTCCTAAAAGGTTGTCTCGTGACCAGTCGCGACGTGGCGCTCTGTTTTACTACTCAGTACACCACGACACCCCCACTCCTTCCAAATGTTGTCTGGTTCTAATAATGGCAACATTAAGTGTGATTCATTGTTAGAATAGAATAGTGCAACTTTGTGTTGCTTGATTCTATGATATCAGAGAATACCCAAGCTCACAGGAACTATTCTTTTTTTTTCCTTTTTTGTAACATCAAATAGATCAACTAAATCCTAAAAAGATGAAGACAAAGGGTTAAAAATTCAACAACAAAAATATGGAAAAGTTGTCCACCTAAACCATTACTCAGCAGTGGCAGAGCCAGCATTATTCATGGGTATTCCCAGGAATACCCAGCATATTCATGGCACCAATTTATCTGTTTCCTGAATCCTGACTCAATTTAACAAATTAACAAGCAGATGCCTTGAGTTCTTTGACCAATTTAGACCCAAGCAGATATTAACTAGACCAGACTTTAGAGCAATCAAGAAAATATAACAGCAACACCACGAATTCTTTAACCAAACACGCCTCAAATTGAACAACAAGAAGCCCTAGGCAGAGAAGCAAGAGACCGAGGCGAACACACATGAAATCGGAGAGGAATGTATGTCAGTGCCAGGATCGCGCGGAGATCCCATATTGGTCCCCCATGCTCATGTGTTTTTCGCCTCCTACAGAAAGAACCGGAGTAATCCAAGAAACCTTTATCCGGATTCCGCAGGGACGAGGCCTTCTCTTCTCGCCCTTGCAACGCAAGAAACGCCGCTCCGCTCCTCTTCCTCCTACTGCTGATGAATCCGCTTGGGGAAGAAAGATGGTACCAATGTGTGGAAGAGAAGTTAAGTAGCTCAAAGAACCAACCTTCGTTGACGAGCTTTGAGCAGAGGGGGAGAGGAGCACCAACGGATGCTGGCGTCGATTTCAGGTCCGAAGAAGGGGAGGAGCACGAGCGAAGGGGGGTGGCAGGTGGGTGGAGCACGAGTGGATGGGGATGGTGGGTGGGTGGGCTGTTTGTGATCGCACCAAGAAACCAAAATCAAGAACACCCTCCTTGCCTCGCCCCGAAGAGACTCGTTTGGTTTCGGGCAACTTTTCTAAATTTCTCATGTGGAGGCAAATCAAACGGTCGAGTCCAAGGCGCCAAGTGAAAAAAGATGGGTCAAAGTTGGGCCACATAGCCCGTTCAGGCCCTACAGAGGCCTTTGGGCCATGCTGGGCCTCGTCCGGCCGGCATCGCCTACACAACAGCAGAGAGATCGGATGGGGTGCATTGGCGTACCTAGATTTCTAAAATTGGTGTACATGACTAATACAAATATTTTTATAAATAATCATACTCTAAATTTGTTTTCTTATAATTTTTATGTATACTTGTATACATATTGTTGTCTAAATATAACTAGAATAGAAGTAAATATTACTAGCTATAATCAACCTTAACTATGTATATGGTCCCGACATTATTATTTAATTTTTAACTATGATGATTTTGAACTCTGTAATTTTTTTTCTCTGATTTGATAGTACGTATCAAATGGGTCACATGTGATCATCTTCTATTTATAGCATTAGTTAGTTGGCCGTGCTGGCCCTCGTCATGCGGGCATCGCCTACACAACAGCAGAGAGATCGGTTGGGGTGCATTGGCGGACCTAGATTTCTAAAATTAGGTGTACATGACTAATACGACTATTTTTATAAATAATTATACTCTAAATTTGTTTTCTTATAATTTTTATATATACTTGTATAGATATTGTTGTCTAAATATAACTAGAATATAATTAAATATTACTGGCTATAATCAACCTTAACTATGTATATGATTCTGACATTATTATTTAATTTTTTAACTATAATGATTTTGAACTCTGTAATTTTTTCTCTAATTTGATAGTAAGTATCAAATGGGTCATATGTGATCATCTTCTATTTATAGCATTAATTAGTTTTGCTATAACTAGGATAAAAATATCTATCAATGTGATTTTTCTTATTATAACATATCTTCTAGAATTGCAGGAGTATAAGATTTTTAGTGGGATATTATGTTATACTATGCAATTTTAGATGTTGTGACAGATAACTTTGTTTTATTTATATTGATTATAAAATCCTAAAATTTTAGTTCTATATTTTCCTTTAAGATATAACTATAGGTTATGATGCAACTATGTCTTAAAGGGAATCAGTCCCTACACATAGTTGCCATGGATCGATCTTGCTCCATTACTCAACTCGATCCAGATCAATTGGCTAGCAAATTCAATTTCAATTTATGTGTATCACTTGGCTAGCGAATTCAAAAAAAATAATTGAGCCTTTCTCATGTTCGGGCGTACCATCCTTACTTGCGTATCACTTGGCTCGCAAATTTAATTTCAATTTATACGTATCACTTGGCTAGCGAATTCAAAAAAATAATTGGGCCTTTCTCATGTTCGGGTGTACCATCCTTACTTGCGTATCACTTGGCTAGCGATTTTTTTCTCTAATTTGATAGTAAGTATCAAATGGGTCATATATGATCATCTTCTATTTGTAGCATTAGTTAGTTTTGCTATAACTAGGATAAAAATATCTATCAATGCGATTTGTCTTATTATAACATATCTTCTAGAATTGCAGGAGTATAAGATTTTTAGTGGGATATTATGTTATACTATGCTATTTTAGATGTTGAGACAGATGACTTTGTTATATATATATTGATTAATAAAATCCTAAAATTTTAGTTCTATATTTTCCTTTAAGATATAACTATAGATTATAATGCAACTATGTATTAAAATGAATCAGTCCCTACACATAGTTGCCATGGATCGATCTTGCTCCATTACTCAACTCGATCCAGATCAATTGGCTACCAAATTAAATTTCAATTTATGTGTATCACTTGGCTAGCGAATTCAAAAAAAATAATTAGGCCTTTCTCATGTTCGGCCGTACCATCCTTACTTGCGTATCACTTGGCTTGCAAATTCAATTTCAATTTATACGTATCACTTGGCTAGCGAATTCAAAAAAATAATTGGGCCTTTCTCATATTCGGGCGTACCATCCTTACTTGCGTATCACTTGGCTAGCGAATTCTCCTCTACCATCCTTACTTGCGTATCACTTGGCTAGCGAATTCAAAAAAAAAATCAGGCCTTTCTCAGGGTTGTGCGTGTAGCAAATTGTACCTCTACCATCCTTACTTGCGTATCACTTGGCTAGCGAATTCAAAAAAAAATCAGGCCTTTCTCAGGGTTGTGCGTGTAGCGAATTCTACCTCTACCATCCTTGCTTGCGTATCACTTGGCTAGCGAATTCAAAAAAAATCAAGCCTTTCTTAGGGTTGTGCGTGTCATCCTTGCACAGAGGTCATGCTAATCTAATCTGTATCATCCCAATTTCAGAGGATGTCTCTACACGAGACATTGCGGCCTGGAGCAACGATGTTATAAACTGGTCTCCCTCTTGCTGGTTTCGTGATGTGGTACTAAACCTCGATGTTCCTGGTGCTCTGAACCTGGGCCACCACGGTGCACACCCACGTACCCGCGGCAGGAACGCAGCCCACGGGAGCCCAGCAAAATCTAGCCCCAGCAAGCAAGGGCCGGTTCACCTTCAACGGCCCAGTTGTGAGCGGAGGCGAGTGGGCTTCCCCCACAGGCCGCGCACCGCCGCAGTGGAGAGGCGGCCGTGCTCTTCTGCTTCTTGCGCTTCTCCGGCCGCCTCGATCGCGTCGTGTCGCCATCGCCGCCTCCGGCGTGTCCGGCCGAGAACTCCTGCGGCAACAACGCCAACGCCAACGCCGAGCCTCGTGGTGGACGATGCCAGTCCAGGGTGGCGCTCCGCACTCGTTCGATGAGGTTGGGACCTCGCGCACTGCGTGTTGCATGAAAACTATCAGCAAGACTTGCAAGAGCCCGCTCACCACGCACATATGTGCTCTCTATTTTCACGCATACCGACCATGTGCAGAACCTTGTCATGCATATTTTCGATATGACAATTAAGTCTAAACGTCTACAACTACATGCTACATGCTACATGCCTCGTGATATTTTTATCAGGTCTTTATACACTCATCAAGTGTGTCTATATGTAGATTTAGATTTTTAAACTCTTGATTGAACTTGAGAACATCTTGAAAAAAGAACTTATATTCTACGTGGATATAATAGGATGCAAAATTCTTATTCTATACCAAATAAGAAGATCATCTCATCACCGCCGTCTTCAAACTTTGGAGGTTGGACCAAAGTGTATTTTTCAATAAGTTTTCCTTTACACATCTGAAAGAGAGAAAAAAAAACACACGGTTCTTTGCAAGAAACGAATGATAGCGAGGACTTAACCACAGCATTGAACGGGATTGGAAGAGGGACCTAACTGTCTGCAAGAGATGAAGAGTGTTAAGGGCTCGGAAAAGCACGAGACTGGGGCATATTCCTGAAGAAAAAAAAAAGTAACCACTTGGGAAGAGGGACCTAACTGCAAGAGATGGAAAGTGTTAAGAGCTCGGAAAAGCACGAGACGGGCATATTGCTGAAGAAAAAGTGTGGTTAGTGAATTCGGAAAAAAAAATTTGGACCTTTTCTCAGGTTTGTGCGTGTCATTCTTGCGCAGGGGCCATGCTAATATTCTCTGTATCGTTCCAATTTTGGGGATGTCTACTAGGAGACATTATAGCTTGCGGTAATGTTCTTATAAACATGTCTCTCCGTTGTTGGTTTTGGGTTGTGGTCCTAAACCTCGGGTTTTACTGTGCTTTGAATTTGGTTGGGCAGCGCCAGCGTACCCGCACTCGCGGCAGGTCCGCGGCCCACTGGAGCCCAACAGAAGCGAGAGCCCACCTGGTTCATCTTCAACGGCCCAGCTATGACCGGCAAAAAAAATTGCGACTGGCCAACCACAGAACAGCTGCTTCCAGAACACAGGAAGGACTATTCAGGCTTTCAGCCTGGTCAGAATCAAGGGTCGTCTTCTAGATCGTCAGAAGTACTGTTGCTAATGCTATTGCTAAGCTGGATGATTTGGACAATGGACGGGTCATACCATACGCACAGGGACATGGAACTTTTGGAACGGAGCAGCTACTGCTAGTGCTAGATCATGGAGGCACGGACTCGTAATCTCGGGTTACTGGTGCACTGCTTTGACTGGGAATTCGTTTCGAACTTTCGATGATCAGCACTTTCAGCAGCCACACTGTTCAGGGAGGAATAACAACCTCACGCATATACTCCTACAGTGACCCTTCACTTCTCCCCGTCCACACAGTTCCGTCCTGCAAAGTGCAAACCATGTGGCTGCAAAACAACCCGACCAGCTGCAGATCGATCATTCCGATCGCTTTCACCTGGTGTTTTACCCAGACATGTTTCTTCACGCTCTCCACTCCAGGTCCCCCTGAATTTCCCTGAAGAGTGTCGCCTGCACTTACCAACACACCGAACAAGAATGTTAGTTACTCCTCATATTTGAGCGCGCGCGACAGTCCATCGGCCGTGCCCAGCTGCCTCATCCTTCGACATGGATCATGACCACACATGCCGAGAGCAGCAGGATCACTTTTTATTTTCTGTTTTCTCAGTGTCACAGTCACAGACACAGGTGCAGGAAGGCCAGACCCAGAAAACACAGGGGGAAGCAGGGAGAGACAAGCCCATCAGGGAATGTCGGCGCCGCCTGCCATGGCCGACGCTGGATTGCTGCCGATCTAGTAGGTGGTAGGACAGGCAGATGCAGCGAGAGATGCCTTGCCCGTTTCTGACTTTTGCGTCCCCGGCCCGGCCCTTTCTTTTTCAGTCCGGGGTCCCCTGCGTGTAGCTTCCTCCATCCTCCTCCACATTCTACTCAACAAACCTTTCTAAATCCATGTAGGCCACGTTATGAAGCTGCATTGCCATATGGTAACAACCTCTAGTTTGTTTTGTTTATTGGCTCTCAGCTAGGCTAATCATCTCGCCAACCCACATGCAAACTATAGGCAGCTGGAGTTAGGTAAAGATGCCCCTTTCTCGTTCTAGACCCTGCCTTGGTGGGGGCAAAATCGAAATACAGGAATGGAGACAAAAAACATACAGTACAAAGAAAAAGGGTATTGATGTGAACTAATATTGATTGGGCTATGCTAAGGTACTCCATTCACCTCCTAAGAGGTAATATATCAAATAAATCTCAGCCATCGATTTTTGAAATAAATAAAACATTTTAATAATTAATATGTAGGGAGAAATGAAAAAAAAATCCTATAATATCCAACACCTTCTATAATCCTTCTCACGCGATCTCTCCGGCGCGGACGCAACGCACGGTCTCCTCTTCTTTCCTTCTCAGCCACGGACCCGTTCTCTCCCTTCCTTCTGCACGGCCGCAGACTCGCACCCATGTCCGACCGACCGAGACACGCCGGAGCTCGCTCGCGGCCTGCTCCTTCTTCGCCGAAATCTGCCGCCGCGAGATTTGTGGGATATGCTGGGTTTCTTCCCATGGATTCGTCTGCCGCGAGATTTGTCGATCTTACACCTCGTCGACATACAGGCCGCCATCCAAAGGCCGCCGCCACCTGCGCATGTGCCGCCCCTGCTCACCGGCGGGCTACCAGCCATCTAGCGGCACCAGGCTGCCAGAGTTGTTGCAGTCACCTGCACGGCCATCATCCCAGGGGATTGCAGATCGAGCGTGCTGTAGCATCAGGTGAGGAAGCTTGTGATTTATGTTTGTGAATTTCATCTCTGATATGCTACTTTTATCATTCAGTATCATCATTCCTAGTTGAAAGGTTATATAATGGAATTAGGTTTCAAAATTTGTTGTACGAACATGGATTTAATTTTGGTTCAATCTAGCGCTACCAAATCCCTGTATGAGGAAGCATCTGTCTATTTAGATGTGAAGGTTTCTTTATTCACATAGCAGCGGCTAGCCATCATTATATTGCAACATTTGCAAAGTTTTAGGTACTTGCATATTTGACATAAATGCATTTTTTCATAATATATGTCCAAGTGAGTGTTAACTTTAATTTCTTATGTGTTAGAGCTGGTGAATTCTACGCGTGCGGTGATCGAAGATGGTATGTTCTTTTGTCTAATATATATCATGTACATATTTGAAGAGCCATTATTTTATTTGATATTTCTTCCTTATTTTCAATCTATTTGATAACCAGGTCGCAACCGTGTGTATGCCAAGAAAATTTGCTGAACTGTGCACGAAATTGACAAAGGATCAGAGGAGTATTGTTGAAAAAATAGGATTAGGCAGCTTACTTACTATTCCACTGATGCCTATTCAACGTATGCTAGTAGAGAGTCTTGTTGAAAATTTCAATGTAGTAGATAGGACCTTCACAATTCAAGGCCATGTGCTGTCTATTACCCCATGGGATGTGTACTGCATCTTAGGTCTTGTTGACAAAGGAAAAAAGATTGAAATTAGTAGGAAGCAAGCAGACCCTAAATTGTTTAATCTTTATAAACAAATGGGTGATACGGCAATAACTTTCAAATACTTAGAGCAAAGAATACCAAGGGAGACTGATGCTGAACACTTTGCTAGGATGTTTGTGTTGTATGCTATAGGAACGATTTTGGCACCTAGTTCCAAGGGGTTTGTTGGCAGCAACTACTTAGAGGTTGTGGCTACTGTTTCAAGAATCAAGGATTTCTATTGGGCACAATTCACATTAGAACATTTGTTGGAGAATCTGGCATCATTCAAGACAAACAAAAGAACTGGACTTTCTGGAAATTTGGCGCTATTGCAGGTGATTTTTTGTTTGAAATAGTTGTAACTATGGTTCATGGTAGCTTGGACAATATTACACATCAATCTATTTTTTTTATGCGGGCAGGTTTGGTTCTTTCAAGCAACTGGTGATGGCTTAAATTATGCAATGCATAAGCATCCTTTGATACAAAATTGGCATGAAGCAAAAGTCATCAAACGAGCATGCCTTCAAGCCATAAAGAAATTCGGTGCTGAGAAGGTGATCTGGACTACACTGTTTTTGCTTGTGTTTAACCAAGTAATGGATTTGAAGCTAATTATTTTCAACATGTAGGTGATCACTGAATTGGAACCGAATGAGTCTAAAGTGCGCACTGATAAAGGTAATTCGGATCAGGGGATTGATGACCAATATAACGACAGAATGAGACACGATAACTTTGAAAATGAGGATTGGAATGAGAATGTAAGGAATTTTAATTACACTTCGGTGGACAATAATTGCATTGATATTCTTGGTTGGACAAGTGTCAGTGGTGTATTTGAAGCAACTCTTGTCTATTTTTTTAGGTTGAACAGGACAAGGTAAATCGAGATGGCGTGCATGATGCTATGAAGGACAACGAAACCAAGATGAAGGTACATATAAGTATGTTTAAACGAATGAGTTTGATATATATGGAAATACTTGTCATACATTTGTGTCTATTGTATTTTAGGAATCAATGGATTCAATGAAAATCTTATTGGAAAAGTACCCAGAGTTGCATACAGTTGTGCAGGTTATTATCTCGGTTTCCTCAGTTGCTTATGTTGCATGTATGTGAATGGTCAGTATAAAGTTTCTTACACCATTTCCTTTAAAAATAGCAGATGCTTGTAGCTGGATGTAATATGTCCACGAAGCGTGAGGGAAAACAGTGTGATTCATCGGATAGTAGCAAACCACGAGAATCCTATTTCAGTGTTCATGAGGAAAGTGAGAGGGAATTTCCTGCAGATAATATTGATAAATCAGAGGAAGTAAACCCTTGTCCACAGGAGCAGGGTACTGCTGATGAAATTCCTGTAGACAATATGGATAAATCAGAGGAAGTAAAAGCTTGTCCAGAGGAGCCGGGTACTGCTGATGAAACAGTTACTCTTCCATCCAACATATCTTCAGCCGCTAAGAGAAAAAATGATGTTGTTTCAAGTCCTACACTTGTTGAAAAGGTGAAAACCAGGACCAATAGGCAACCAAGCAAGGTCTGCAAGTCCCCATACGCAGACACAAAGCAGAAAAGGGTATCTAAAAAAAAGAAGAACGGCGTGTCTGTTGGTATGTTTTCATGCTTGATTTATGTTTACATAGAGATTCTCTTGTCTTGATCTATAACAAATATGCAGGCGAGGTTACTAAAGGATTAAAGTTAAGCGACTTGGAAGTTCATGCCATTACATTTGTTTTGGACGAAATTGCCACACATCCAAACAATGATATAGTATGTATAGGTGGAATAAGTCTAGGTGTTATGCAGTTCAAGTGTTTAATTAGACCTGTGAAAGAGGAAACAGTGGAAACATGGTTGGGTTCTGGGGTAAGTCTTTAACTTATGTACTTGCATTATAAATGTTCTTGGTAATTAATATTATTTTTTGGCATGCAGATAATAGACTCATATGTAACTATGTTTAACTCTGATTGGGAGAAGGGTAATAAGGAAATGAAGCATGCAATTTCAGCTGTCCATAGTGAGTGGGTACAAAAAATTGGGAAAGAATGGATACAGACTGGTAGACCTAGGTGGAAGCTGTGCCATGATTTTGCTCAGAAATTAGTTGGAGCTGATATGGTAAAACTGCAATCATAGTTTTTTTTTTAATCTAAATTCAGATTCTGAGAGCTATTGTCAATGTTGATGTAGGTCTTCATTCCCATGAACACCACAAATAGTCACTGGTGGCTTTGTGTTCTTTATCCTGCTAGAAATGAAATTCAAGTTCTTGATTCTTACAATTGGCCCAAAGATTATGAACAGCATTTAAAGGAATTGGTATGGGCAATGTAACATATAAGATGAAAGTTCTATGCTAGTATCTTCAAATTTACTGAGTTAAGTTATCTTGCAGCGATGTGGGGTTCATTCAATTTTACAAGCTATTCTGTCGTCATCTGACCTGCTGGAGTCCAGGTGGAGTAACTATGATATTCTGAAATGGAACATCGTTGTGAAGAAAAACATTCCACGGCAACATGATGGGTACATATTTTATGTGTTTGCATCGTTGAATTAGAATAGTACCCATTTTTAGATTTTTTTCTGGCATAAATTTATAATTGCAGGTGCTCATGCGGGATTTTCATAATAAAGTATATGCAATATTGGAACGGGAGCGAAATAACAAGTCCATTCGCGCAGAAGGATATGGAGACATTTAGGAAGAAGATGCCAGCGGAATTGATCATGACGCCCTTAAATGTGCTTACTAGCAACCGAGAGCGTGTACTCGCCATGCAAAATGTTTAGTTGAGCTAGTTTTAAACTATGTATGATACTGCATGATTCTTGTCGGAAGCTGTAATGGATTACGTGGAAAATTTGTTTTCATCTTGTTCCTTATTACTCAGTGCACTTCTTGTTGCTTTGCTTACAATTTTCTCAGTTTTAGTCACACACAGGCAGATATTCCCAGTGTCGACAGGGAGGCATGTGATCAGGATCTCTTTCTTTCGTCTTGCGCTTCCCAGTTCCTCCACCCCCGGCTCTGGCCCGGATCCTGGTGGTAATACTTGGCGATCGGGGCCAGACGAAACTGCCTGGCTTTTGCGCTTCGGTTCCACGGACAGAGCGTTGCTCTGTGCTGTTGCTGCTGCATATGTTCTATCCCTTTTTTTTTCTTTGTTTGAGAAATCAATCAGATCAAACATAGGACAGTGGACTCAAAATGATCTATAATTTAACATTTGAGACATAGGAAGTATTTACACAAATTGGAATCAAAAGGCACGTACAAGTATAATATCACAAACGTACTACATAGTTTCATCTATAATTTAACATTTGAGACATAGGAAGTATTTACACAACTTGGAATCAAAAGGCACGTACTAGTATAATATCACAAACGTACTACATAGTTTCAGTATACAAAAGCACACTAAATCACAGCAAACATCTAAATCACATTCTGATGAGTGAGACTTGAGAGACCGTCCCCTGAAACCAACTTCTTTTCATTGACGAATGAACTCCATCAAGTGTTCACAAGAGCCTACGAAGCTGACCTGAAACTCAAGAAGCACCTTAGTCACATTTTTCACAGTGCACACAACATTCCAAATAAATCTAACATTATTACAGCAGACATATGAGATAATAAGCATTCACCTTTTTAGTTTCGGGCAAGTCCTCTTGTCGTGATCTGTCGCCTTGCATTCTGAACATCTCCTTATTCTCCGCTTGTCCAAGAAGCTTTTCATCTTTTTGGGAGCTCCTTTACTCTGTACTGGCTCAGGATCTTGGACATTTGTTGTTGCTGTCTCTGGTTCCAAAATATTCTCTTGGGCTTTAGGAGAACTAGATTCCCCATCTATGGCATCTCTTTTCCTTTTCCTTTTCCTTTTCCTTTTGCGCTCGTGCTCAAGGATTTCCTTCCATCTCAGAAAATCATCAATTGAACATGCCGCTTCTTCAAACACTGGTTTTGCCAAGTTATTCAGTTCACTCAACCGAGTACCTTTCATTGAGTTCACATGATCTGCTATTTCTAAAGCACTACCAGACTTGGCATTAAGTGTCCACCTATTTAGCACACAACACTGCGGTATTGCAGCACCAAGTCTAATAAGCACAACCATTACATGACAACATGGTATTCCTTCACACTCAAACTTCAAACAGCTGCAGCTAACATTTGCAAGGGTTTCGTCAACACAGTCCACTTCAAAAACCTTGCGTCCATTTCTTGCTACAACAATGTACTTGGTGGAAACATCATTATCCAAAATTTCCCCCGTGTCATACATTATTGATCTTTTAATTTCCTTCTGCACCAAATAAAAATTTGCTGGAGTAAAACAGTTAGCAGCTGAGGTTTCTAGCACTTGATGTTCTGTAATGGTTACTGGTACAGACTGGGAAGCCTCACAATCCAGTTGCGACTCATTTCTCCTAATGCGAGAAAGACAATGGAAACAATGATCAACCATATCATACAGCGTCATTTTCTGATCTAGGTGCTTGTGCAGTCGTGAATTTAAGCTCTCACTTCGTTGGTTACTTTTTGCACCCAAGAAATATTTATCCTTCAAAAAACTAGCTGCCCACAACCTTCTAATAATGTACATCTTAGTTAGCCACCTGAGATACTTACGGCGTCTTCGACGTTTACCAGTTCTGTTATGCTTCTTCAAGAAACTTTTCCACATAGACTCAAAGGTTTGTGGAGTAACACGCATGTATATTAGATTTCTAAATCCAGGAATCATAGAATAGTGAAGAAAGCGGGCTGCATTCCTTTCAATGTGCCATGCACATAGTCGGTGATCAGTGTTAGGTAAAACTGCTCTTATAGCCTTGCGCATTGCACGATCACCATCAGTTATTATGGACCTTGGTTCCTTGTTGTACATTGCTCCTAGAAGAGTTCTTAGCAACCATTCATATGATTCTACAGTTTCATGAGAAACAATGGCACAAGCAAATATTGTAGTGCTGCGATGATGGTTCAAGCCTACAAATGGAACAAATGGCATCCTATACCTATTTGTTCGGTATGTACTGTCAAAATAACCAAATCCCCAAATGCTTGGTAGCCTAGGCGAGACTGGCCATCACACCAGAACATATTAAGCAAACGACCTTCAGAACTAGTCTGATACTCGAAGAAGAAATCAGGATCCTCTAGTTGCTTTTGTTTCAAAAACTGCAACACCGCATTTGCATCACCATCTGCAATCTTTGCCTTTTTACTCAAATATGAAAAATTATATAGATCCTTAGTGACATGACCAACATTATGAGGACCCCCATATTGTTGCTCCAAAACATCCATGATTTGATATTTCCTCAGACCTGCAGTCTGATATGCTAAGATTTCCTTTTTCTGCCTGTCTGACATTTTCCGGTGCGAAAACAGGAATCCTACTTCATTAGATCTGGCCATAACATGGTTGTGCTTATCGACATATTTGTGTACATACCATACATTCATATCAGGGTTGTGTTTAATCACTACCTCAAATGGACACCGAAATCGTGTAATTGGCCGTGGTCTCCTTTTCATATTTTTCATATTCAAGAATTTTGGTTGCCTGGCCCCTTCTTTTGCGCATACATACTGGCGACATGTTATCTCATCATTGTTTGCTGCGTGTCTAACCTTCCCCCTTCTGAGACTAAACCCTTTATTCCTAGCAAAAGCATTGAAGAACTCATACCCATCCTCCTCAGAACAGAAAGTCCTCTCTACAATGGATTCATACTCTGCTAACTCTTCAAGTGTTTGGGTGTGTGCTGACATATTCAATTACTATTACCTATCAGGAAAAAAGAAGTATCAAACAGTGGTGAATATCGACTGCACAATGACAATATTTCTACGGCTGCCATCAGTACATTCCATTGTCATACTTTCAAATACATGGGCCAAGCACTGAATGTATGTGAAGATGCAATGGAAAAGAACTAACCCCTTATTCCCACGTCTGATGCGCTTGATGTTCTCTTTCACTCCCCGCTTCAGGCACTTGGACTCTGACGCTGCAAATTCGCCCATAACATTCAACATCGGATGGGAAGAAACCTTAAAATCAAAAGGATAAAATATAGAATGGAACAGGGCGAGGAGAGAAGTCTAATGGACCTTGAGAATCCGCTTGTAGAGTTTCTTACCGGCAAATTCGCAGTGGCAGTGGGTTCTTCCTCGCTGGACCCCCACCACTCCCCGCCGGCGCGCGGCCAGGAGAACGCAAGGTGGAGGTCTGTTGTCGTGCCCTCTGTCGGCGGCACCGTGGAGGCCGCGTTGCCCCCAATGCGCCAGCCGGCACCAAAGTCTGTTCGTCTACGATGGCGGCGGCTGAGAAGAGATTGAAACTCGAAAGGCGGCGGCGGCTGCGTCTGATGCGTCGGCAACAGTGCCGATAGGGTGGGGAAGGAGGAGGAGATGGACCGTAGCAGGCTGGACTTTGTTCCAAATGGGCTGTGAATTGGGCCACGAGATGGACCATTTCATTGGCAGTTAAAGTCATTGACACGTGGGCCTTCCTCGAATTATATGACAAAAGAAATTATTTGAACTTATATTTTATAAATTCAATATAATTCTGGCCTATTCAATGCTATTTCCTTGGACTCACAAGGCAATTATTTTGTGTTCAAATCATATATGTGATTATTTAGACAAAACCTATACATAACTTTGAACAAGTTAATAATTTGATATTATGCCCAAGCCATTTCCTTTTCACTTGCACCTTTCTCAAGTCATATACACCCTTGTGCATCTATCATTACACGTATAAAGTTGTGTCAATGATTGTCCAATACATCTTAACAACTTTGATATATTAAATTTGTCACTGTCATTATGTTCTATTACAAAAACAACACGTTTTAACATATCATGCCATGTTAGGGAAATTATGTTATGGCTAACCAATTTAATGCTAGAAAAAATATGACTCACCTATGTCACACTAGAAAATAAATATTATGACACCTAGTACAAGCTAAGAAATAAAATGTTAGAATGAGTCCATGTCACGTTGTAAAAGAAATTATTACAACCCACCCATGTCACATTAGGAGAATATATAATGTGCTAAGTGCTATCATGTCACGTTTAATAAATTGTGTAACATTTCTTTTTTTTTTTGGCATGTCACGTTTACTTGATATCATGCTTTAAACTTTCATTTGTCACGTAGAGATAGCCATGCGACATCACGTTCACATTCACTTGTCACGTTCGGTGATGACAAAAAAACGCTGAACTTTTGGGAAAAAAAGTTACGCTAATAGTGAGGCCAAAAGTTCTTGTCACGTCAACCGGTGGCTATCATGAAACGTGATTTCCCTGTCACGTTCGGTGCCCATGCATGAAATGTTATTTCCCTTGTTGTCACGTTCCTAGCCATGAGATGATCAGCTGTGACACAAAAGGAAAAAAAAGAAAGGTAAATCTAACTCAATCAAATTAGATCTAATAATAAGATTTTTTCTCAGATTTAAAATCATAAATAATAAACATTAAACATATTACCTACTAGGAGGTAATATGTCCTCAAACTTTCCTTTTATAGACATTTGGGAGTACCTTAGCAAAAGCCATATTGATTACTTGATGTGAACTTGTTGAGATCGACGAGAGCTTCTTGACGTGTGTGTGGTTTTTTTATTGACGAGGGCGTAGAGGAATGGCGTCGTCATTAATTGACTCGTTGAGCTCAAAGCATGGAATTTTATGGAGGTGTAGTATTGTAAAAAAGAATGAAAGAATGAAAGGTGGCCGAAATTCCTTGCTTCCCATCCAAGGGTAAAAAGTCTCTAGCAATTATGCTAAATGCTTTACCCGCAAACAAATTATGCTAAATGCTTCTTGGCCATACAAAACCTGATGCTTCCACTGCTAATAAGAAAAACAAAAGGCCGACCAGCATATGTGTCCATCTATATATGAAAATTCCACATAAATTGGAAACGAATCCCCCTCATCATAAACACCGGTAGCCCTACAATCCATTCATGCACAACGGATTGCGTATACATAAGCACGTATAGTAACATAAAAAAAATGGACCAATTTGCAACGTGGTCAAGAACCGTGAGACCACACAATTCTTTTCCTCTCTTGGGGTGAAAGGCCACACAGAATTCACACACATTTAACATTTAATCTTTCAAAAAAAAATTCACACACATTTGTCACTTGCCTTGCGTACACCGGAAACGGCGAAACGTGGAGCCCTGGAGCGAGTAAAAAACAAAACAAAGGCAAATCCACAGGTGGAAAAAAAAGGAAAGTCTGGACAAGTTAGTCCTACTCAGCACCCACAATTTCTGGTGCCTCGGCTCGCAATGATTATACCACTCACTCTCTCAACTGACGGCTACGGTGGACTGCCAATAAAATATGCGCTCACGTACTGTATTTGGCTGCCGCTAATCCCTTCCCATCTTCGTTGTCCTCGTGACGCACCGGGTTTCTCCTCACTAATCATGCGACTAAACTATTCTTTCGATGGTATTTTACTATTTTGGCCATGTTTAGATTCCCAATTTTTTCACTATTCATTGTAACTTTCACTATTCTCCCTCACAAAACACGTTTCCTAGCGAGTTTCCTAGCGAATGCTACAATGTTTTTCTTATACTACAGTGTTTTTTCCTACATCTAAACATACCTTTGTGGATCGCACATGCGTATGTACGGATGAAACAACCTTTTGATCACTGCTGATTTGTCAGTGATAACGTGTTTGCAGTAGAGCACAGCAGAGTAGTAGTCTGTCTGAGTAGAGAATTTCGTGGATTTTTTTTTGCGAAAAACTATATTAGCTTCCTTGTAATCTCGTCTGTTCTAAACATATTTATAATCTGCATTTGTACATTTGATGTGTAATTTGTTCTTATTTCTTTTAGAGAAGCAAAAAAAACTTAATGATATGCAGAGGAGCTACCGAACAAGCAAGAAAATGAATAATCCACCGACGAGAGCAGGGTGACAGAATGGAATTAAAATAGAATTCGCAGGGCGGTGCAAAAGCAATGGAGGAGGCACGGCGGAATAATCAAATCAAGTTGCTTAACAACACGCCGCCAGTAATTAGCCTCTGGACGCCACTGACTGAAAATTATGAGCATTAGTGGTAACTAGCTGAAGCAAAGCTTAGCTTAGCTTGATGTGCCTGCTGAGCTGTCCGTGCGAGCGCAGTGGCGCATTGTTTAATTGGGTGCCGCGTCCCTGTCCGTCCACCGGGTGGTGGTTCGCCTCCGGGTTGGCCTTGGCCGAGCCGCGAAAGCGACCGCCCCTCCTCTCCTCTTCTCCCTCCTCTCCCCGCCCCCCTGCTCTCCTCGCCTGCCAAGAACGAACTCACTCCTATCGCCTCCGCATAGGGAGGGCTTCCTTTCCCTCTAGCCCTCTCCTGTCTCCACCCCGGAGATTCCTGCTTCCTTCTTCCTGAGGATTATCCATTCGCTCTTCGGCGGAGGTGAGTGCCGCGCCGGGCAAAGGTGCTAGTAATAAGCTGTTAGTATTCTCTTCTCGGCTGTTCAGCTCAATCGGAGCTCGTCTGTTCGTTGCTTGATTTGGTATGGGCATATGTGGGCACGCGCGCGCGGGGTCTACGGTTCTAGATGGAGTAAATTTTCATTCTTGGCATGTCGCGTTGCTTTTGGCGATTCCGGCGGCGGTAAAAGGCTTTTCTTTTTCTGGGGGCTCGTGACGGTGAAACGGCTATCTACTCATCTATTGTCCCCCACAGCTCCGCCCGAACTCAATTCGAAATCCGTTCTCGGGGTCGGCCTCTCCTTCGCAGGATTGCCACTGTGCTCGTCTCGTCCGCCGTTGCTTGCTTGATTCGTGGCCGCGCAATCGGATCCGGCTTTGCGGGCGTCTCGTGGATTTGGTGGGTGTGCTGTGCCCTTTGTGCGGTCTGCGTTGGTGTCGTGTTTGCGCGAGGGGGTAGGATGCTTGGCAATTAGCTCGTTGCGTGATCCATTGCTTGGATGCCAAATTTGAATTCTTCTGTCCTTTTTGGGGAAGTTTAGAGATTTCCGGGGGACTGCCGGAGAATCCGGCCAGATTCTTGCCTTGCTCTGCTCGATTTGTGGGATATGTTCTTGCCTCTTCTGTGTCTGGTTTGGCCAGAATTGACGCTGCTTGTTAAGACTGGAGCTTGTCGGCTTCAGTCTGAGCAGAGGAGCCTCTTGCAATCGCAACTGTTCAACTCGGTTCAGCCGACGCTTTTGTGATTTTGCTCTGCTTGTAAGTTTCCTCTTTTGACTCTTTCTGAATCTTGGTGAGTTCGTGGGATGCCTTCAGCCCATTTTCACCAATTTAGTTCCATTTGATCCGCGATCGGCATATTCCGTAAGCTCACTATGCTATCATGCGATTCCTGTTTCGGTTTCTCTCGCTGCCTTGTGGCTGTTGAGTGCGTCCAGATACTTTCGTCTTGTCTGTTTCGTCGAGTCCAGGGGCTCTCGGTATTGTTTGCTCGTTTGTTTCCTCAGCTCCTGTTTGTAGCTCATTTGGATCCATGTTTTTAGATGAACCTCATATGGATGCGTTGTTGTACAGATCTTTGATCCATTTTGGCTTCTGTCTCTGTCAAGTTACCTCATTTATCTTTCAGTTATTGTGGTTTCAGATTTTCAGTTGCAATACGTGAAATAGTTCCCCTCATGATCTGATCAGCGTTTCCATTGATTGTTGTGTTCTTAGTTTGATGCACAGTTATAGCTTTTATTTTTGTCCTTCCATTTGGTTTACTCAAACAAAGTGGAACATTTCCGGGCTCCATGCATTCATCACCCAACTACCATATCGTGCAGCTAGTTATTTCTTGTACTGTAGGGTTGAACTGGAGATGTAATTAAGTGGGTTAAGATTCAGGAGACGTTTTGCCTATATTTGTCTGTGGCAAATGGTATAAAGTTTGAGTCAAACAGACGTCTCATGTGTACCACATTGGTTCTTTGCTCCTTATTCAGGCCAACTAGGATATCAGCTAGGAGTTGAGAAGAATGGCGGTTGGCGGAACTCAGCCAACCCTCAGGAAGTACCTTGGTGCCCTCAAGGACACAACTACTGTGAGCTTGGCAAAAGTGAATAGTGATTATAAGGTGAAACCCATTTTCATTATCCATCTGAATAATTTTTGGAAGGTTTCAAGTACCGACAGACCTTGGTGCACTTGCAGTGGACTTATCATGCTTCTCTATAACAGGATTTGGACATTGCAATTGTCAAGGCCACGAACCATGTTGAGCGTCCATCAAAGGAGAAGTACATAAGAGGTAGTTACATATCTCATCTCTTTGTTGAGACACTAGTTCAAATCCTGAACTGCATCCTTTGACTCGGTCTCCATTTTGTGAAAATTTCAAGCATTAATGAAAACTATGAACTCTCATGCTTGAAATTCGCTTCGATTGCAAAGCAGTTTTATTTCAAATTGTCAGTAGTTGTGCCATCATATTTTTATGGCTGCCACAAATCACAATTCACATATTTATTTGTTTGCAGAAATTTTTCTTTCCATTTCTGCTGCAAGGCCACGGGCAGATGTAGCTTACTGCATTCATGCCCTTGCCAGGCGCCTTTCGAAGACACGCAACTGGGCGGTATGGCTACTATACATTTTCATTTTTCATAGTAATATTGTTATGAATGGTATCCTTTCAGTTAATCAAATGTGTTTTTACGGGTGTTATGTAACAAAGGAATTAACAAAGTACTCATGAACATTTTCCTTGACTATTTTCCCACCAGGTCGCACTGAAGACATTGATTGTCATACATCGTGCTCTTCGAGAAGTTGATCCCACTTTTCGTGAAGAGATTATCAATTATGGCAGATCTAGGTCCCATATGCTGAACATGGCCCTACTTTAAGGATGACTCCAGTGCAGAAGGTACGAGTTATTAGAAGATCGTGGTACTGTCTCTTATATTATAAATTATGATTTGGAACTTATCCCTTTTTTTCTGATTTTTCATTCAGCTTGGGATTATTCTGCATGGGTGCGTATTTATGCTTTATATCTAGAGGAGAGGCTTGAATGTTTCCGAGTGTTGAAGTATGATGTAGAAACAGATCCACCGGTATGCAATCAAATGCTGCACTTGCAAGACTTTTTTACCTCATTTCACATCTTTACATTCTGTTTTAATAATCCATAAAACTATGTACTGCATGTTACATGTCACTGCATAATGGGCTGTTGAGTGACACCGTATATGCTTGTAATTTGAGAGAATAGAATACCCTGTACTGTCGGATCTCACTTCATTCTAGGGCCTGTGAGGCATTGATTATTACAATGCCCAAAAGTCAACCTCCTTTGTCCATACCATGTGGAATTTGTGCTACCACACAGCAATTCAATTCTATTTTTGGTGAGAAATTCAACACATGCTTGTTTAACCAATGAATCATGTGGTACTACTTCTGTACCATATGTTCAGTAAACTCAAGAATTTTGTATTTTTCTTATTTTTTTCTCCTGTAACATTTCACACGTCTGCCTGATTAGTGATTTTTCTAATTTTTGTCCTTTGTATGCAATTGAAGCTTTTGTCATGAGACAGCAACTGCTAACAATATTCTGATTTTATGGACAATTGTGATTTCTGCAGAGAACGCGGGATCTTGATACTGTTGCTTTGCTGGATCATCTGCCACCACTACAGCAGCTTCTTTTTCGACTTCTTGCTTGTCAGGTAGACTCTTTTTACTAGTACTATATGCACAATTTCACCAGTTCCTGTCTTCATGTGATGCCATTTACTTATCAATTCTGATGGCTAATTTCCGAAATTTCTAGCCACAAGGAGCGTCGTCTTACAATGTTATAATCCAGCATGCACTTTCTATGGTAAGTACAAACACCCGCTTCCTTTCTTTTTCTTGTGTTATGATTGTATGTTTGTTTTCTTTTTATCAATGCACAAATGGTTTTGGGGGGTCTTGGTGTTTTGTTGACTTTGTTTTGTGCATTATTTGTAGGTTGCTTTAGAGAGTGTTAAGATCTACACCGCCATTAGTGATGGAACAATCAATCTGGTTGACAAGGTGAATTATCATGTGCTTATTACCTTGGATAAATTTGTAAATTCTGCTAAACGATTGCTGTGTTTCTTTATTTTCTCATCAAACCTACTTATTCTACCCTAGTTCTTTGAAATGCAAAGGAATGACGCTGTTAGGGCACTTGATATATACAAAAGGGCAACTAATCAGGTAATTTTTGTCCCTCTACGCTTGCTGATCCTGTATCCATTAATTAAATAGCCGGCTGTCATGAGGAGGACAATTAGTATTCACTGCTAGTGACTCAAATAATAGTCTCATGAAGAAGATGCACATGAAAAAAAACACTGTTAAAAATGTTACCATTGAGTATCTGATCCTGTACCCATTAATTAAATAGTCGGCTGTCATGAGGAGGACAATTAGTATTCACTACTAGTGACTCAAATAATAGTCTCATGAAGAAGATGAACATGAAACAAAACACTGTTAAAAATATTACCATTGAGTACCAGCACCTTTTCTCCAATCAAATTCTGCATATTGATTTATGGAGCATTGACAAACTTAGTCGCAAAGAATCAAAGGGTTTTCAGTTTCTTTCAGTGTCATTAGCTCTGCTGGCAATGATCTATTGCCAAATTAAAAATCTGAATTATTAAATCCTTGGGATTTGTTGATATGTAAGCTGACCGGTATTGATTATTTTTATTTTGGCTTGCACAGTCTGAAAGACTATCAGAATTTTATGAAGTTTGTAAAAGTATACACGTTGGGCGTGGTGAGAAGTTCTTAAAAATTGAGCAGGTATGATAGATGTTCCACGATTTCTTTGCGAGTCTTTTACTGTTTTCTCCAAGATAGCTAATTACTGATAACATCTGTTGTTGATTTCCTGCAGCCTCCAGCTTCATTCTTACAGACTATGGAGGAGTATGTAAGAGATGCTCCTACTATGGCAAAGGAAAAGGTTTGAAAATTACTGAGACCTGAACTCAATTTGTGGATAGATATCTTCGACTTAAATAAGTATTACCTTTTTTTTTACCAAACAACTCGAACCTACGTGTTGGGATGTACAGCGACAACTCCCACCAACAGATCTAGGCTCAGTTTCTTAATATCAGAATGCTCACATTGGCAAAGATTGCTGATCTAGTTCAGAAACAATTACAGTAACATCAACTATATGTTGTTCGCGTAATGTTGTAATTGGGGATTCTTAGTCCATTACATCTGCAATTAGGCATTAGCTTATAAAGAGTATACATATTTTAGTAAACTTATGCAGTAATATTTGGGAAATTCTTGTGATTATATATTGGATGTGAATCTACGTGCTTTCTACAGAAAACTCAGATTTAGTAACAGCACTTAATTTGAAATGTTGATAGATCTTAAACCTTCACACTTATCATGTATAGCATATGCTACCAACTACTGAGATTGGAATTATTCAGGAGGCCATTTGGCATCATGTAACCCTGTTTTATTTAGCTAACATTTTCCACATTGAATTGTCCCTGAGCATATTTTGTCTGTTTCCAGGCTGTGCTGGCGATAGAATACAAAAAAGAACCAGAGGAGGAAGAAAAACCAGCATCTCCTCCTCCAGCTCCAGAGCCAGAACCAGAACAACAACCTGAGCCGGAACCTGAACCTGTCATAGAGGAACCACCAGCAGCTGAACCAGATTTTCTGGTAACATTTTTTGCTATATCAAGCAGTCATTGGTCATTTTTTTTTTTCCTTTTCAGCTAACAATTCTTTTGCTTTGTAGGGTCTGAATGAACCTAGCCCTGCTGCAACTGCTATAGAAGAGCAGAATGCTTTGGCCCTAGCTATCGTTCCGATAGGTAAATATCACGTCCAATAAAAATTTGTTCACACCAGTTGAAGTCGGTTAATCGAGACGCATGCCGCTCACTCTGGCTTATTGTTTGGCAGATGATGTTCCTAAAGCTGCTCCTACCTTTGAAAATGGAGTCACTGGCTGGGAACTTGCCCTTGTCACCGCCCCAAGTTCAAATGAGACCGCCGTTACCTCAACCAAAAAATTGGTAGGTTGCAGAACATCTCCTGAATCCTGATAGCATTTTGGCAGGCCGCTCAATTCTTCGGTCAAAACTGAAATTTCTAACAAAAAAATTTGAATTTTGTGCAGGCTGGTGGTCTGGACCTGCTGACCCTTGACAGTCTATACGACGACGCGAACCGGAGAGCAAGCCAGCCGGCGGCGAGCTACAACCCCTGGGACGCCACCCCGGCGGCCCCGATGCTGCAGACGATGGCCCCGGCCATGCAGGACCCCTTCTACGCCTCCGGCGGGTACGCTGCGCCCCACGCCGTGCAGATGGCCGCTATGGCGCAGCAGCAGCAGGCCTTCATGCTGCAGCAGCAGATGATGACGATGGCTGCCGCGGCGGCGCCGGTGGCCCACCCGATGCAGATGCAGCAGAACCCGGCGAACCCGTTCGGCAACCCGTTCGCGGCCGCCGGCGCGCACCCCTACGGCGGCGCCGGCGTGCCGCTCCATGCCGGGCCAGGCAACGCCTACACAGGGCTCATCTAGGCATCTTGGTTTCTTGGGTTGCGTAGCATTGCCAAGTGCCACACCATATTCTTATTCTTTTTGTCCAGGTTTTCTTTGGTGCCAATTGTGAGAAGGAAATTTGTAGCACACAGACAGACAGGGTAGAGCGAGTCGGTCGTATAGCGTCGAAGAAGGGTGGGGGGGATGTGTACGTGTATAGCAGTAGTAGAAGAAGGTGATTGTATTGTACGGTACATAGAGTTTGGTCGTTTCTTCATGTCACACCACATTCTTGTTGTTGCCACGGGGGAACAGACAGAGGACACGCCACGTCGGAGATTGGGTATTGGATTATTCTTGGAGATTCGGTTGAATAACGCCACATTCTTTTTATCATTTTCTTGCCGTTGACCTTGTGCGTAGATCACCTGACGACATGGTGGATCTTCGCTTTCTCGTCGTGCTGGAAAGCTTGCCTCGCGCCTTTACTGCCTTTTTTTTTTCTGTTGGTGGTAAAAACAGTCTAGTGTGTGGAGCTCTCTCTCCCTGGCGTGCTCTCGCCGACTCTCCTCCCTGGCTACGTGTCTCGCAATCTAGACGTGTATTGTGCATTTGTGCCGGAGTACAAAACGTCTTCATCGTGTAGCCACCGGCAGCAGCATTTGGGGAAGGCAACGCGCGACGTTCGCATACGGCCGTGCGCGCCGGTGGGAGACGAGTCACATCGGCAATTCGCGTCACATCATCACCCCGGCCACCGCGCCGGCTCTCGCGAGAAAGCTCGGCTGCCGCCACTTGGGTCTTGCTGCCCTCCTTCCCCTCCGGAAAACCCAAACGAACCCGTGCTCCCCGGGTGCGATCGCCTCCCTCGACAAACCAAACACCCCCAGCCCGCCCGGGGCGCCCGCGACCCTCCCCAGCTCGATCATCCGTGCGCCTCACGCACACGACCCAAGACCGCCACGCCGAAGCCTTCGCTAGTTTTGGCTTCGGCAGCGGGAGGAGAGCCGGAACCGGAAAGGAAGCCTCTCTACTTGCTTTCTCTCTCGTGTCTTCTTTCTCTCCTCCTCATCGACGAGTCCCAATCATTGCCCCACCAGCCCACCTCACCCCACCCCTACCACCTCCCCTCCCCGAAGCGAGAAAAAAATAAAGCTCTACACAAAGCATCCTCGCAAAAGCAATCGCGAAAGCGAGGAGGCGCTTCGGCGGCGGGGATGGCGCGCGGCCTGCGCGGCGTCCGGGACGACCTCTCGGAGCTGGGACGCCACCTCCTCGACATCGCCTGCTTCCTCCACCCGCTCCTCAACCCGGCCCACACCGACTCCCCGCCGGCCACGCCCACGGCGGGCCGCCGCGCCACCGCACGCGCGCGCCGCTCCCCGTCGCCGCGCCCCGCCACGCCGCCGCCGTCGTCCCCGTCGATCCTCGCAGGCATCCTCTCTGACCTCGCCGAGATCGGCGGCTCCCTCCGCGGCGGCTTCTCCCGCGCCGCCGCCCCCGACCACCACCGCCCCGCTTCCTCCGCCGGGTCCCTCCAGGCCTCCTCCGCCGGGTCCCGGCCGGCCTCACCGCCTCCACCTGCCAACGCCGCTGCCGCCGCCGAGCAGGTCCCTGATGACGTCGTGGGAGCGGCGCGCGCCCTCGCCGCGCGGCCCGAGGCGTGGATCGACTTCCCCGTGCTTGCCCTCGACGAAAGTAATTCATCTCTTCCCAATTATGATATGTTCACAACTAGTCCTGCGAGTATCGCCGTCTGACTACGCAAATTGCGCATGCGAGAGTGGTGGTTCCTGGGGCAGGTTAAAAGTTTGCTCAACTGATAGCTGTTACTAATAGTATATTTTAGTGGGGTTGAGATGCGTGGGAACTAGCTTAGGACCTCAGCTAGGGTTGCTGCTGCTGTGGGATACTGGTGTGGTAGTGCAACGAGTTGCTGATGACACCTTTGACCTGTTTGATGAGAATACTGGATGGTCTGACTAGGTTTCTTCAATGTTCTGGATTTAGATTGTGGGGGTTTTACAGTTGCAGAGCAGAGTGCAATAATTGTTTTTTCTTTGTTGGCTCATTAGACTTTAGATTGACTGTTAAGTTGCTTGGGATAAACTGGAACCAAATGGATAAGCTCTTATGGTGTGTACTATGCTTGGGTGTTTGGGGTTTGTCTTCTCTGCTGGCTAGTACATGTTTCTAAAAGGTCTCGTGAGTTCATGACTTTGTTTTGTACTTTGGTTCACTTGTGGTATTAATGAGTAACTGATTATGGATTGACTTCCTATTAATAAATACAAGAGTTGGTATTAATTGAATACATTATCATGAAGTAACTGATTATAGATTGACTCTTTTACAGCTGTAGCAACTATATTTAGTAAACTGTACTGTGTTTATAAATGATAAAGATATCTCGTGTGTCTGTGCTTTTGCTGCTTCAAGTTTTTTTCTGCCTTTACTTCTCCATGGATGAATTAAGTTTGATGATCATGCCAGAACTTTAGTATCTTAAGAATGCAGTCTTAATGCTTGTAGTTGCTTTACTCAGCTCCCTTTTCGGAGATTAATTTGTGGCTGTTGTCTTCTGTGCTATGGGTTTAACTGGTCTTTCAGTGCAATAACAATTTGTTTTATACTATTTGCAGATTCTATAATCTCAGATATTCAAAGAGATCATTCGGAATCCATTGAAAAACTTGTTCCAGATTTAGCATCTCTTAGGACTAGGCTCTGTCCTTCTTACATGGATGAAGACGTATTCTGGAAGATATACTTTAGGCTGCTTGAGTCAAACATAAATGAACATAGTTCAGAGGTACGTAGGGACATGCACTTTCCATATGTTATTCTCTAATATCATAATTCACACATTTTCATTCCGCGCAATAGTTATAAAGTTTTGGTTTTGAACTCAGATGAAATTTCAACATGGCCCGTAAGCAAATGGAGCTTTAAGCATGTTTATATTAGTTTTCCTTTTCCTTTTTTAGTTGATCCAACACACACATCTACTATTATTATGGAAAGGAATATTCCCACAGAAGCTTCGTCTTATTCAATTTTTACAGAAGGCCCCTATTAAGGAAAGGAAGCGTGAATTGCTAGAGAATCTTGTTTACAAGTCATCATTTTCCTTTTTCGACTAGGGATATTATCACGTAATATATTTATCTGCAAACCGTATTCCTGACTTCACAACTCACGAGTCACTTTATGCAGCAGATCTTTTGAGCTGCTAATTAAGCTTCTTAGTTTGTCAGCAAATTTTTAAGATATAGGAGCACTGCTGGCCTGAGTTTATATGACTGCTGTTTTGATGTATTTTTCACTAGGCTTATTTTTTTTTTATGTGCCCTGGGACTATCATAAATAATGTCAGTCATATATAAATGATGGTATGACCTATTGCCAGCTTAGTCCAGCAAAATACATACTATGATTCACTCTTATAAGCAAACTTAAACATAATAGTGACTAGTTATATATAATTTAGACAATAGCAGGATTGAAGGAATAGACATGGATAATGTTCACGAATCATTTGATTGTTATACAGATGGGGACTGTGGATCACATAGTTGGCACTCTATTATAAATTTACCCTTGGTTATTTAGATACAGTATGTATTATGGCAGGGAGACATGGATCAAATCTCAGAATTCATATTTCTTGGTAGATTGTTCCTCACACTGTCATTTAGCATGAAGTTAAAGGCCTTATGCCATCAATTGGTACTCAGAGCTCAACAGAAGTGAAATAAACTGCATGTAGATTTCCCCTATTAATGTAATAAACTAGTGATAACATTAGGTAGAGTGAATCCTTATCTGAATTTTCTATGCATAGCTGATTTAAATCTGGATATGGTAGTCTTTAGTGCCCGCATGTGGGACTATGCAATGCATCTGGCATTTTGTTGGACTAATAAATTCGTCTTTGCAAGAGGCTATTACCGTTGTTGGATTTGGTGCTCTGGTAAATTTCATATCACACATTTCACCAATAGTAAGCGGACCTTTTACTGTTATTGCTGTTTGTAGGCATCAGAATGTTCATTTGAATAACATCTTTTAGTCAGCAGCCCAGCACACACTAGTTGATAGCTCTGCTTGTGTATAGGATCTCGTGTTTATCTAATTATCTTATATGCTTTTGCTTTACTATCTCCCGGAGGCATTCTTCCCATTTTAGGCTAAGTTCAGACTGAAGCACTAAAGATAGTACTATGGTCTTTGGTCTAAGAGGATCTTTTAAGCTGATTCCGAAAAACAGCATCTATTCATTGAGTTATGATTCAAGATGAGATTATATTGCTTATGCATCATACTGATTCTACATGCAGGAAGACAACAGGAGTGTGCCAAACTCTGTGCATCACATCAATGAGATAGAGTCAGATTCTCCGCCTCATGTCTGTGAGATAGAAAGTGTGAAAAGCAACCAAGAAGGCTATCAGTCCTCAGATAGCCTAGCTTTGCCCAAGACAAGATCTGAGCGAAGCATTGACCAATGGGTATTCGCAAAGTCAAAATCTGAGGAAAGCATGGATCAGTGGTCTGAAATACCTTCAGACGTGGAATCATTCAGAGAAGGCAAAAGATACATTAGCAGCGAGGAACTGAGTGATGTTGATAGTGCTAACGTTGTCGTCATGGACAAATACATGGATTCACTCCTTTCCGACAGGAGGAACCTACCCTACGCTAGCTCCTCGGTCCGCCGGGATTCAATCAGACGAAAACCTGCTTCGTCCACTGACTACAGCCACCGGCCTCCACAGCCAACTCCGCCCGCACCACTGTCGAAGAAGGAATCGTGGGACGTCATTGAAGATTCAGAGTTCGATATACTTGACAGTTAGTAGTGGAGGTCATTGTGATCTCTGGTCTGTTCCTATTTTCTTCCTTGTCGTCCTACACTCCGCCTGGTTTGTAAATGTTAAGTCGTTCAGGTGGTGTCAGTGATCGTTGGAAAGGATGTTTACCAATATATCATAAGTGTGTGCATATCTTCCTTTGTATTGAGCGCATCCTCTCAGCTTGCATGCTGTAAGCTTGTAACCTGAGGAAATCGTGATGAATCTCAATCTTTATGGAATCAGTTAGTTTCATTCAAGTGGCGATGAATTTCAATCTTTCTGGGAATCAGTTTGCTTCAAATGTGTATCGGTTATTGGCCTTCCTGGTTTCCGGCTGCGTATATATGCAGTGTAATTGTAATTGTGAAATTTGGCCAAAATATGATCTGGATTTCAGCAACGTACTAACTGTAAGTATTAAACATGGTCATGCGTATTTATGCTGCGTATATATGCTGTTTTTTTTTTCCGTGGTCATGATCCCACACCAGACATGCGAAGAGACGCACCAAAAGCTCAACAAGTCGAGCCCACACCACGCAGCACAAGTTCAAAAGTCCAACCAGTGAGGAGTAACAGCGTACAAAATTGAACTGCTACCAGACCAAGGTCTCCAGTTCTCCACCAAAATACGACCTATTCCTGGCGTCGAGCCTGCGACAGACCATTGCCATCGCCATTGAAGCTACAGGAATCCACCCGGGGGAACGAACAGCCGAGCTGGGTCGATGTCAGGGCGGAGCTCGAGCGCGACGCGCTTCATGTCCTCCATGCCGCGCTCGTACCCCTTGAGCGCCTCCTCCGCCAGCCGCCGCTTCAGCTCCTCGGAGCCCAGGAAATCCCGCACCGCCGCCGCCCTGGCGCTCTCCACCTCGGCCGCCGTCGCCTTCTTCTCCTCGGCGAGCTCCGCCTTGGCTTTCACCAGCTCGTCCTGGAGCCTCAGCGCGTGCCCCAGCGAGTACGTCGCGTAGTTCGCCGCCTGCACCGCAAGAACGCCCGCGCCATGAGTAACGAGAGCGTCCGTGGACACGCCGTGGCGCGACGTGGAACGGAGGATCAAAGACAAAGCGAAACAACCTGGAGCGCCGCGACGTAGCTTGACGCGATGACGTTGAAGGGGTTCGCCTTGAGGAACGCTTGCTTCCGCGCCGGCGTGACGATGCCCTCAAGCAGCTGCCGCGCCATCTCCCAGTCAACCATGTCGCCGTCGTTTCTGTCCGGCGCGTGCTGTGGTGGCCTCCGTGCCTGACGCGTGGAGATGCCCGGCGGGGCAGAAGCGAACACGTTGTTCTCTCCCAGCTTCCGCTTCTTCCCCGACAGCGGCGTCCAGCCCGCCGTGTCGCCGAGTTCGCTCTTCACGGCCAACTTCGCCGCCGCCTTCTCTGCTCGCATGTTCTGCATCATGGCATAGGTTGATGGATCCATCCCTAAAACACACAGACACAGACATTGACAAGATACTAAGCCATTAAATTAGCTTCGTAAATCATCCGGGAGGCAAGCATGGTGTTCGACATTTTACCATTGGTGTCAGTAGTATGACGAGGAGGCGATGGCGGTTTTGGTGCGCAAGGGATCGTTGTTGCCGCGGCGAGATTGCCCTCGCTGACGAGGTAGGTACGGACATCGATCGGGGCGGCGCCGCGCACGCGCAGGAGCTTTTTCACCATGCCCTTCTCCTCGCCGGTGAGCATCGGGTCGGCAGTGGATTTCTTGGCGGGCTCGCCCCAGAGCACGGGGCACGGCCATGGCGCCGGCGACGTGAGGAAGAAGAACCCTTCCTTCCAACGGCTGAACGTTTTCGCATCCGGCAGGCCCGTGAAGAGCACACCGGCGGTAGCCTTGGGCGAGAAACAGTAGAGGCCCTTGACCTGCAGCGCGCACAGCGCGAAGAAGTGGCGGAACACGGCGACCGACGGTGGGCCGGCGGCGGAACGGGAGAGCGCGGCGAAGGCCGCCATGACGCGCCAGCACAGGCGCCTCGCTATCGAGGGCACGTCGCCTACCACTGAAAGAATAGTGCCGGTTAAATTCTGGAATAAATCTAGGAAAATGCGAGCACCAGTGCCAAGTCGAGGACTCGAACCTTGGTGGGCTGGTTCCACCACAAGAACCTTGCCAGCCGAGTTAGAGGTCAGTTCGGTTTTTTTCTTGATATACTCCGTACAGGATAATGTAACATGTGTCGTTTGATTCTTAGCTAGAAAAAACTAACAAATTCATCTAAAAATCTCGGTCCTTGGAACACCTCGACACTCTAGAGAACCCAAGAGGCAACCCAATTAATAACTTCGTTGAAAAAACAATGTACTAAACTGCTAACTGTAAGGTTACTCCTAACTCATGACTCATGCGTTTTTATTATGCTACGATTGTAAAACCATCAAAGAAATTTTGAATCCTCCATGACCATCAGCCCGCACTAGACATCATACGCTTGATAAAGAAAAAAGACATCACACGCGAAACTACGAAAGACCGAGAGATTCCCGTACCCTGCAGATTCCCTAGAAGAGACGCACCACAAGTCCAAACAAGTGAGCAGTAACAGCGTGCAAAATTCAACTGCTACCAAAACATGATCTCCACCATTGCAAGAGTGGATCCTAAAGACGAGCTATATATATTCTTTGCCGTCGAGGCTGCGACCATCGCCATGCCATTGCCATTGAGGACTACCGGAAGCCACCCGGGGGCACGTACAGCTGAGCTGGGTCGATGTCAGGGCGGAGCTCGAGCACGACGCTCTTCATGTCCTCCATGCCGTGCTCGTACCCCTTGAGCGCCTCCTCCGCCAGCCGGCGCTCCAGCTCCTCGGAGCCCCGGAACTCCCGCACCGCCGCCTCCCTGGCGCTCTCCACCTCGGCCGCCGCCGCCTTCTTCGCCTCGGCGAGCTCCGCCTTGGCTTTCTCCAGCTCTTCTTGGAGCCTCAGCGCGTGCCCCAGCGAGGCCGTCGCGTAGTTCGCCGCCTGCATCGCGGAACGCACGGACGGACGCGCCATGAGTAGAGCAACACACGCACGTATATGTGTGTGTACATGCACATATATGCCGTGGCGCGACGTGACGTGTGTGTGGACGACGATCGAACTCAAACCTGGAGCATCGCGACGTAGCTTGACGCGATGATGTTGCCGGGGTTCGCCTTCAGGAACGCCTGCTCCCGTGCCGGCGAGACGATGCCTTCAAGCAGCTGCCGCGCCGCCTCCCAGTCGACCGTGTCGCCGTCGTGTCTGTCGGGCGCGTGCTGTGGCGGCTTCCGGTCATGGCGCGTCGAGAAGCCCGGCTGGGTACACGCGAACCCTTGAGCAGCGTCGTCGTCTTCCCCCAGCTTCCGCTTCTTCCGGTTCAACGGCGTGTCGCTGTCGCCGGGTTCGCTGTTCACGGCCACCTTAGCCGCTGCCGCTGCTTCCGTGGCCGCCTTCTCTGCCCTCATGTTCTGCATCATGGCATAGGTCGATGGATCCATCCCTAAAACACACACATTGACACAATAATAAAGGCATTAGCTTCGTAAAGACGTAAACCTGCCGGGAGCCAAGCATCGCTGCATCGGGCTCGACACTGCTTTACCATCGGTTAAAACACATTGTGACATTGACACAATACTAAGTAAGCCATTAGCTTCGTAAACCAGCCGGGAGGCAAGCATCGTGTTCGACATTTTACCATTGGCGTCAGTAGTATGACGAGGAGGTGGTTTTGGGGCGCAAGGTATCGTCGTTGCCGCGGCGAGGTTACTACTACCATCGGTGATAGTCCGGACATCGATCGCGGCGGCGCCGCGTGCGCGGAGAAGCTTTTTCACCATGCTCTTCTCCTCGCTGGTGAGCATCGGATCGGCAGTGGATTTCTTGGCCGCCTCGCCCCAGAGCACGGGGCACGGCCATGGCGTCGACGAGCTGAGGAAGAAGAAACCTTCCTTCCACCCCTTGATGGAATCCGGCAGGCCCGTGAAGAGCGCCACGGCGCTATCCTTCACCGCGAAACAGTACAGGCCCTTGACATGCAGCGCGCGCAGGCCGAAGAAGTGGCGGAACACGGCGACCGACGGCGGGTGGTGGTGCTCGCCGGCGGCGGAGGAGCGGGAGAGCGCGGCGAAGGCCGCCATGACGCGCCAGCAGTTGGGCGCGAGCTGGCTCGGCGCGAGGCCGAAGTGGGAGAGCACGTCGGAGAAGAAGGGTTGCAGCGGAACGCGCATCCCGGCCTCGACGGCGTCGGCGTACACGCAGACGGCGCCGGTGGGGGGCGGCGAGCACGCGCGGAGGTCGCCGGCGAGGAGCGGGACGAACTGCTCCGTGTCGATGCCGTGCCTCCTGCAGAGCGCGCCGAGGCGGTCGAGCGCCTTTTGGCTCCGGTGGATCGAGGCGATGCGCTCGACGGCGGGCCATGCGGGTGCGCTTGCGCCACCGCCGCCGTCGTAGTCGCTGTCGCCGTCCCTTGCGTCGACGGTGGCGTCCGGGGCGTGCGGGGAAATGGGGTCCAAGATTTGGACGGAGGAGGAAGAGGAGTGGCCGGTGGAGGAGGAGGAAGGCATGAGGCCCTTTCGTGCACGCACCGGTTGAGTTGCTCTACAACTACACGCCACGCACGCACGAAGGCAGCGAGCGCTGTGGATCTCCTGCGGGAGGAAGGAAGAGCAAAGGGCAGTGACACAGTTCTCTAGGCGCGTGGAGTCCCAATGCAATGGCCACCGGGCTTCCTGCCTTTAGTTCTCTCCTCTTCAAAAAAAAAAAACACAAATAGGGTTTGTGTGCTGGTCCAATTCAAATATGTAGATTTTACATCTCTATCTAAATAAAATTATTCTAGAGATAAAATTATTATAGAAAATGGGAGGAAGGTGTCCAGTTGGCCTTGACCATGGAGACCTTTATCTGCACTTGCACCGGTAAAACACAATTGCACGCAGTGTACATTTAAGCTCCTCTCAATGAGTTTTATGGACACAATTATCTAGATTTGAAACTAGGTAATTGTGTCGCAAGAGTTTTTTTAGATGAAACTCCTCTCACATGCTATAAAACTCTCTCTCTCTTGATTACCATGAGAGGGGGACGACAGCACGAAGCAGGGCAGGGGTGCCTCGCGCTGAGCCGAACGCGCCGCTTGATCATGGCCACGCCGCGTGTTCCCAAGCGCCGCTGGGCTTCTCTGCCCAGAAGACGGCCTCACCACTGACTGGGAGCAGTGTCCGTGACCATGATCCACGCCAAAGCCACCGCGCATGGCTGACCAACACGATGGCGACATCGGCGACTGGGAGGCCGCACGGAAGATGCTGCAGAGCATCGTCGCGCCGCCGCGACAGCTGGCGTTCTCGGCGGTGAACCCCTCCGACGTGATCCGATCGAGCGACGTCACAATGTTCCAGGTTCGTATATATACATGACGAACGTACGCAGGCCGCGAACCGCGTTTCGTTCTCGCTGGGCTACGCGCTGGAGCTGGAGGAGAAGGTGGCGGAGCTCGCGCAGGCGAAGGCCGAGCTCGCCGGAGCCAAGGAGGCGAGCGTGGAGGGAGCGAGGAGCGCCGCGGCGGAGGCGGTGCAGGAGTGCTTGGGCTCGCCGGAGCACGAGCTCCGGCTCGCGGAGAAGGCGCTGGCCGGGTACAAGCGCGGCATGGATGGCATGAAGCGCGCCGCGCTGCGCCGGTACCCGCACCTCGACCCGGACCAGCTCGTCGTGCCGACGTCGTGCCATGCCGGTAAGTAGCACGTGACGTCGGATCGAGCCGTCGCCGCCGTAGGACTCAACTGATGTTCTTTTGTGTGAGGTGCCGTCGGCTACCGCCGGACGTTCTTTTGTTGGCGTGCCGTCGCTAATCTGTTAGTTCATGTTGCCAGTTAAGTATCCATGAAAAACTATGCATCAGTGATCGGATTATATATTTTGACAATTTTAGTGGAATCCTCTCGTGTAAGACGTTTCTAAAAAAATCTCGTATAATGAATTAGAGAGAATTGAATACTATCCATTTTTTTAATGAAATTCTATATCTAGCTTCTCGCTAGTCGCTAGGTTTGCTTGTGTAGAAAAAAAACTCCCTACAGGAGGACTATGCTGCAACACAGCCAACCGTGCAACCCCCCTCCCCCCTCCCCTCCGATATGTGCCACGTGGGCAGTCCATCCATCAAATGGTAGCAGCAGACGCGGCTCACTTCAACTCGCGACGTGAGTACCTCGGCTCTGGCGTGCGGCTCGGCTCACAGGCGAGACGCAATGCAATGCGGGCGCACCCATCATTGGACCAAAATTAAGCAGTTTTCTCACTTTCTCAAGAACTTTTCCAGCATCACCTCGTCGCCAGATGAACCCTGACGAGGAGGGTCGAAAAAAAAAAAATACTGCATTTTTTTCCCTCGCATGGCAAACTAGTCTACAGACCACCGGACTTCGGCCCAATTGGCTCAAGATTATTCACAGGATCTTATCTCTCCTTCACAATTCCCATTCTGTACTATATGAATCGATTCATAAACATATCATGTCGAATTATGATTCGTTCTCAATCCTCCGAGTCTCCGACTCCAACTCAGTTGAGTCAGTTCGGTTCGGTAGGCAACGGCCGCTCCCGTCATCGCCGAGCCAGCCCAACCACACCCCGCCGCGCCGCGCCCAACACAACAACAGCTCACCTGTACACGCACGCGCCGGCCTGGCCCCACCGCCAATTAAACAACGGGATCCCACCCGGCCCCACCTAACAGGCACTCAGCCAGCCAGCCAGCTCGGCGTGTCCTGCGTCTCCATCTCGGCCCAGCCGAGCCCAACCTGTCCTCCCTTTTTCCTCCTCTCCCTCCCCGAGTCCACACGGCAGAGGAGAGGAGGCGGCCACCCACCCGGAGGAGGAGGGGAGCGGACCCGTGCTCGGAGTGCGGGCGCGCGCGGGGATGGCGATCCTCTACGCGCTGGTGGCGCGCGGCACGGTGGTGCTGGCGGAGCACAGCGCGGCGGCCACCAACGCGGGCGCCGTCGCGCGCCAGGTCCTCGAGCGCCTCCCCGCCGGCGGCGCCGACAGCCACGTCTCCTACACGCAGGACCGCTACGTCTTCCACGCCAAGCGCACCGACGGCATCACCGCGCTCTGCATGGCCGACGAAGCCGTCGGGAGTAAGCCTCCGCGCCACCCGCGTCCCTACCGTGTGTGTGTTGTCTCCTCGCGTGCGTCGATCGCGCGCGAGGCCGTTTCGAACTCGATTGGGATCCGCGGGTGGGCTGTGTGGTCACGTGGTTGAACGCCATAGGCGGTCGGGCCGGGGAGCGGAGATCCGGACTTCCGGAGGGGAGTAATTCGAGGCCTTGTCGTCACGCGCGTCCATCTGGTGTGTTTACTAGCAGTAGCAGGGTGACCTCAGGGGATTGGTTGTAGATCGGGACAAACTGATGAGTTACGATTGGATTCAGCTATTGGCAGCCAGATGGCGACTGAGAATGGATGGGGTGGGGAGCATAGTTTCAGTTTCAGTTCTTTTGGGTAGTCCTGCTGGGTTGGCTGCTCCAATTTTGCTTTGCAGCTGTTGACCTTGGGTTCAGACTCATTCGTTGCTGCGGAAAATGCTTGTTATTAGTGTACTAATAATTCTCGTCATAGCTGGCTCTGGGCACTGAATACATTCAAACTAAACCATTGTTCGTTGTTGGTCAAACCGAGGGCAATTTTGGTCTGTTAGAATTTTGGTTTGGCAGCAAACTCATTGACTGTATGCCTTTGCCATACGATGTTAACTGTCTGATTTGTACTACCAGCCGCATCTTTGGCACTAAGTATCTACCAGAATTTTGTGCCTGGAGTTTGGTATTGTCATGGGGATATATATGTCTCTGTTGTGAACAATAGCTCACTAGACCTTTCTTTTTCGTTCTGCCACAGGACGGATTCCTTTTGCATTTTTGGAAGATATTCATGGAAGATTTGTCAAGACATATGGCCGAGCTGCGCTGACAGCTCTTGCGTATGCAATGAATGATGAATTCTCAAGGGTTCTGAGCCAACAAATGGACTACTATTCAAATGACCCTAATGCCGATAGAATAAACCGCATGAGAGGTGAAATCAGTCAGGTAATGCACCCTTTTCTCAGTTTTGATCTATAAAGACTGCCACAGATTGAAGAAAGTATGCGCGGAACTAACATTGACTGTAATTTGTGATCGCTGATCTTATAAACTACAAGTGGAAGTGCTGGTGCATAAAATGCTTAAACTGCTACCATTGAGGAACTGCTTCTTGTTTCCAGAATCTTTTTGTAAATCAAACAATGAAAAATTTCCTGATGTTGTCAAGAAAGGTTCTAATAGTTCAGAAAGGATATTTACTTTTCATTATTTCATTGCAGGTCCGGAGTGTTATGATTGATAACATTGACAAGGTCCTTGAAAGAGGTGATCGTTTGGAACTGCTGGTTGACAAGACCGCAAATATGCAAGGAAATACTGTTCGATTCAAAAGACAAGCCCGTCGCTTCAGAAACACCGTTTGGTGGAGAAACGTCAAACTCACGTATGTGATAATAATCCTTGCTTTCCTTTTTGCCTCTTGAGTGCTACATGTGGTTTTGGTTCATGAACTTCCCGCTGAATTTTTGCACCCTCTATGGATTAGCTTAATTGTGCTTGATTTCCACCTCAGCCGTGTTTTTTGTTAAAAAAAAACAATCTAAGAAGCAGTTCCCAGCATGCTGTAATGCAGTTTGAATGCAGCTTTATGGCTAACTGGGTAGATTGTGCTGTGCGCAACAAATAGCGACCATATATAGGACATTACACGGTGTTTTCATTTGTTTTCAAAATGTTGCATCCATTGTCGGATCTGTCATAGTTGTATGAGTAGCAGAGATTGAGACATAAGGTTATTTATCTTATAGCTAATAGCTATAGTAAACAGAAGAGATTACATCAATTGTGCCTATAAAGGTGGAATGAAAGGATTTTTTTAAAGAAGTAAAAATCGCCACATGATAATAAAAGTGGATATACTAGTTGCGTGCAAATTTGACTTGCACTTGGGGGCCTGTTGTTGGTTGTATGCTCTAATCAGTCCTTAGCTTTTAGTGTGGGATGCATGTAGCCATGTACTCGATGACATTCACTCCTTTTTTGTTGCAGCAAGCAGCGTTATGTCTAACCTTCGACTTTTGAACAACTATTATATGTGGAACACTTACGACTCTTAGTACGATGCTATGATGTTTCGTTGACTGCTATTTGAGCTTTTGGCCGGCAATAAACGTGTTATGTCTCTGTTTCTGCAGGGCTGCGTTGATACTTCTGCTTCTGGTAATAATATACGTCGTGCTTGTGTTCATATGCCATGGTTTCACCTTACCAACTTGTATACGGTAGGTGTGGTCTTTACATTCTGTCCTATGGCGTGCCTGTTTGTGGGATTATGTCCCCCATTCATGGGGAGCGGCTACTCCAGTAACGTTGCAATTGGGTTTGGTGTAGAGGAAAGCTACAGATTGTGGTGTAGTTGTGATTCCGTTGGCTGTGAAAAAAAAACTCTATTAAAAATGCATTCAGATTTCAGTTACATACATCTTGTGGGGTCTTGGCGTATTGCTATGGCATAGTTCGCCACGCCTTGGTCAGTGTATATGTCTGGCTATTCTTGTGTCTGTACATGAATTCAGTGACATCTATATTATGGTTATTCTTAAATCTAATATAACATGCTTGAATTGGACATGATGACATAAACATGGAGCTGTAATGAAGTTTTTCTTGAGTCCCAGCCGGATGCTGTCTGTGTGTCATCGTCATTCATCAAGTAGGGGAGAGCAAGTGTCAGGTTGGCATAAATTTGCGTGCCGTAGAATCATTTATCCTCACACATCACATGCAGTAGACTCGACACGCTGGCTGGACGAAAGGAACTCGGCCATACTTGATCAGTCATGTGGCATGATACGAAGATTCTCGCTTCATGTTGACAAGAAGTGTGCAATTCAGTGTAGCAAATCGACGATATACGCGTGCCCCTTGTACAGTTGTACGTAGCTGTCCAAACCTTTTGGTCGACAGGGCGCCGAGGGGCCCAGCGAAGCAGAGACAGGCGACTGGTGCTGCCTTGAACCGCCGCCGTGCACCCTGTGGGCTGTCGCCTGTGCCCGGCTGGCCGTCCCGCTCTATCTCAGTCGTCATGACTCGAAGTGACGACGTTGCCGGAGCTGTGACTCACAAGTTGAATTCTCGTTCGATGGAGCCCTTCTCCGGCGCCCTGGCTGCTTTGCCGTTCATCAGCCCGGGCTTTTCCCAGTTCCACCCACACCCACAACAGCGTGCCTGCCGGGGTGTCAGCCCCACGTTGCCGCCACGAGCTCCACACGGGGCTTGGTGTTGGTGTGCGCCTGTGATGAGCTCCCACGAGGTCTCGTTCCACCCGGGATGGGACTCCGTTCCTCGCTGCACATCCATAGCCGGGGGTGGCTATCAACGCCGCCGATGACACCAGGATGGACATCGGTGACACAGTGCATTGTGCGTTGCCAATCGACAACAGGACCCAGACAAGGCGCGACCACGGATGGCACCACCATGCTAGTACTCATCAGAGATCAGCATGGTCTCCTCCGAACATAACAAACAATAATAAGGGCCATCAAGAAGCAGCAGAGTTGTTTCCACATTTCACACATCCGCGTACAGATGTCTGGTGTCTTCGTAAAACTACTACTAGCAATTACGATGACTGTCTTCAGTCTTAACCGTCTGCAGTACAAACAAAGGTCCCGGGATTGACACAACTGCTACAACACAGAGCCAGGTTCTCGACACCTACAACATACCGTAGTTCGAATTTACGCTCTGCTAGGATAACAACAGGGTGCGAAGTAACATTGTAACAACAGGGTGCCAGTTCACCTCGTAATTCCAATGCTCTGGTGGATAAACTCCTCTCAAGCTGCGCCACAGGTTGTGCATGCAGAGTGATGGATGATCAAAGCTGCTGCGTCGCCTCCCCAGGATCATGCTGAAGTATGGGTGGCTCTGCATAGGCTTCAGATCTGTTGACGTTGTGGTCCGCATTATCGCCGTTCAAAGCTGAAGCACTGAAAGCCTCCACAGATCCACTTGAAGAGTCATTGATGAAACTTGTTCTGGACTCGGAGTTCATTCCCAGAAGATCAGCAACCAGATGGCCAGATGTTCTGTCGACTGATAACCCACTCTTGCTTCCACAGCCTTCAGACAAGACTGCAAATGAGTCCAAGGAATTAGAGTTGCCTTGGAAATTTCGGTACTGCTCCTCTTCAAGTAGCATGGGTTTGCAGCATTCCGGATCATCAGTACGTGTGCTATTGTGACTTCCGTCAGATGAGTAAACGTTGGCAGTGTTTGTATGACTTTTAGAATCAGTCACCAAATACATAGTTTCATCATCTTCCTGATCAAAACTTGTACCCTTGTTTCCACATTCTGCATCAGACTTGGGAAACACCACTTTAGAGATTTCTGGAGCCAACACTACATCATCATGAACTACTTCAGAACAGCTCTGAATATTTGAAGTTTGTTTCTCGAGCATGGCCATTTCAGTTTCCAGATGATAAGAGGTAACAAGCCTGTCACTCCCATCAGAAGGCAAACTCTTGTTTTCACAATCTTCATCATGGTTGGGCAAAATATCCATGGTTTCAAATTTTCCCAGGAGCAATATTTTATCACCATTAACCACACGGTGGCAGTTCCTAGTGCTTTGGCAATCTTTCTGTTGGAGGGATATTTCAGTTCCCAAATGAACAGCAGTCACATGGCTCTGTGTTTCGTCATTCAACGAGGTCTTTTTATCTCCAAAAGTGTGCTCCCCCAACGTGTTAATGGTTCTAGAACTTTCAAGAATCAATGATGAATCACATGCGATTGCTTCAACATATTCAAAGGAGCCTTGAAAACTTTGTTGTTGTTCATCTTGCAGGAGCACCTTGGTTTCAAGATCCGGTGTAGCTAACTGAGTATGCTCATCCTTAGATGACAAAACGATGCTCCTCTCTTTAAAGTTCTCATCAGATATTGCCATATCCAGAGTCTTGGTGCTTTTAGGAACCAAAGCAGTGTCGCCTGCATATTCTTGATGGAAGGATGCTGTTGCTTGCCTCTTCTTCCTTCCTGTTCCCAGAACATCCTCACTGTAAAAATCCTGATCCCCTCCAACATATGAATCATTAGCCCGCTTCTTGAAATTCATGGAAGAGGTTCTCATTTCTTTTTTAACATTAACCTCAATGCTGTCATGTTCTCCAGCAAACACCGCTGGCATATTTAGTTCATTGCCAAATGAGTCAATCAACTTTGAGCAGCCTTTAGGAACAAATGACCTTTTGCAACTGTCATATCTGACAGGTTGTTTGTTAGATGCATCCCCCGTACGAATTTCACTCTGCCTCCCCCAAGAATACTTGGTGGATCTTCGCCAGACAAATGAATGATTAGATGCTGGAGCTCTGTTCAGCCAATCACCTGAAGGCATATCCAGCATTCCATAATTGTGACATGGAAATGACTTGCAGCGCTGTGCCTTCCACTTTTTTTTCCTCTGAGAAAGGGGATCAAAAGACTGAGCACTCTTTGGTGGAAATGCTTCGGTCTTGGACCCTTTTTCTTGGTTATGAGTTTTATGTGTTTTCACTAACCGAGAAAACACACTTGTTCGCCCTTCACTGTCAGAGCGGAGCTTTGAATGCAACATGGGCGGATAGCATCCATCTTCCTTCTCCTTCCTAACACAAACTTGGTGGAAAGTAGTATGGCCTTCAGAGTCGCTGCTACCTTCAGATTCAGAAGAGTGGCTATCATCTTTTAGCAACCCAAATAGATCATCAACACCTTCTAAAGAATCTTCCTCCTGGGGAAGTGGTATATAGTCATCAGCAGCTTGGTCATGCAATGCTTCTTGGTTGCTAGATATGGTGACAGAGGCTATGTCTGCTCCAGTGTGCAGGGTAAGTTGCGAGCTCTTGGACTTAGCCACATCCAAGATGTCTGATTGTAGTCCTCTGTTCACTAATGGCACAGAATCAGTTAGTTTGTCACCCAGGGTGGAGGAAGAACATGTTTGACAGGGGCTTCTGAATGAACCACATGAACTGCTGTTTGGGCTAGACTGCACTTCAGTTACTTTAGCCTGAGAAGTTTCCAGCTCCCTTGGGAGATCATCATTTAATCTTGGATTCTGACAAAGTCGCAACCTGTTCCTTGAAGAAAACAAGTGAAGAAGCTTGGCAACCTGTATAACAGTAGCTCCGTGAGGTCAGTAGTAGCTAAGCATATTGACAGAACACGAGAAGACTGTGGAGCACACCTGTTGATGTGACAAACCAAAACTAAACTTGTTTTTGGTGGAAAAGTTCTGGACAGCACCTCGAAATTCACCTTCCATCAAAGGCTTGCAAAACCAAGTCCTCTTGAAACGTATCTGAATTTAGCAGAAAAACAACAGGAATAGAATTATTGTGACTCATAATCTCTCAGGAAGAGCATCATGGGATTTTCTGGGAATATTGTACCATGAGAAAGCTATGAAATTAACATTATAGAGAGGGAAACATGTGTTCCGTGGGGGCTATCATAACTCCATTCAAAAATTACATGAAAGCACTGAAGTAGATGCCCTAAAAGACAATAATTAGTAAGTCTCAAAAGTATTCATGCCTGAGAAGGATATCGCTTTCCTGATGACGCAAATGCATCAGGAATAATGTTCACAGCTCCATCTGAAGTGGCTTCAAAAACCCCGTGAAGCTTACACTGCTCAACATCATATAAAAATAAAATTGTGCCAGCTTTTACTTTCTCTACAAAATCAGCCCATTTAGGAGAGAGGCCAAAGATTTTCTTGTCAAAGCTCTCCTTCCTGGTTAGATGGCTGCACAGGAAAACTGCACCACCAAAGGCTGAACATTCCTTACTCTGCGCCTTCACCATTCCAGAATTCACTGAATTCCTAGGTAACATGCATATTGACAATGAAAAGGGTAAGCATATCAACAACTGCAACTAAAAAGCATGATGAAAATAGAACGTATGCTGCCTCAGTGCTCTGGGTATCAATCAATATATAAAATAATAAGGGAGGGTGATATAACGTCAATCATGTTCTGGAGTTCTCTGATAAAACAAGCAGCACTAGGGAAGCACAACATAAATTTCATCGACGAAAAATATTTTAGAGCCTCTGATGAAGTCTGCGTATACTGCATTCACACAAATTAATTCAAAACATCACTCCAATCAGAGAGAAGACAATCTCCACGTTAACAGCAGCTATGTGCTGTTGTGTATTGAATGAAGATCTTTGTATCAAGAACTACTAGGCTCAAACAAGACAAAGGAACACACAAGACTGCCGACTGCGTAAAATCTGGTTTCCATTTTTGCTTAGAATTTAAAACAGGGCAAACAGCATGGTAAATCTTAGAAAACCCCACAAATATGCACACACTGGCCTTTCCTTTGCTGTTTTGGTCCATAGTCTTACACAGGAGGAGAAAAATCAACCTACATTCAAAGTAATCGCAGTTCCTAGAAATCTCAGTACACTAATAATAGACCTGCGATTAACAGGGAAGGGTTTTTGCCGTGCTGCACGGGGGTTTAGTTGAATCCCCAACATTTTCTAAAAAGAAAATTACCCGGCACCAAGGATTCTTAGTCCTCTGAATAGAATCGGGACCGATCGATCCTGCGCTTCTGGTGAAGGAGAAGAAGCTATCGAACCGTACCACAACCACGGACGGATACATGAATGATCAGACCAGCTACTCCTGAACGCAGCAAAAAAATTCACTACTAACCGACGCGCTGAAGAAAGGTTCGGGTTTGGCTTCTCGGAGCAGCAAAAACAACCCACAGAAAAAGGTCCTCGGAAAATTCATCCGAGAAAGTTAGGGTTCCTTACCACCAAGTGCTCGTGGAAGGCGGCGATCAATGCCCGTCTCCGGATGCGGATGGGCCCGCCGTTCCCGCGCCAACCCAGTATAGTAGAGGGCGCGGGAGGGGGCGGATGACGGCTGCTACTGCGAGCGCAGGGTTGCCGTGGCGGCCGGCGTTCTTCGGCGGCGTGGCGTGTGGCGGGTTCGGCGGTGGAGTGGGAACTGGGTGGGGCAGAAGCAGAGGAGAGAGACGGTGGCGTCAGGCGTGGCCGTTGGGCGTGTGAGCGAGTGCCTCGTCGTCTAGTGCTGGGCCGGGTATGCCTTTTTTCCGCCACTGCGGTGTCCGGCCCATCAACAATTAGCCCATAGTGTCTGAAAAATTTGTTATTGTTTTTATTAGTTTGTAAATCATCACCGGGGATGCAAAAATTAGGTACTCGTGTGCAAGTTTGCACAATAATTATTAATCAGAGGTTTTTTTCTTAAAAAATAAAGTTTCTAAATAAACACTGAAATTTATTACCTGTACAGAGGGATTTTTGTTGAAAGTTGAAAATTCGCATTTGGCTGACATTCAGATATCTTGGTTTGAGCGGCTTAACCACCAGTCCACTAGCATTGACCGGTTGTTTGTGTCAAAATTGTCTTGGATCAAATTCTAATCTCGATTGCAACAGATTATCCTGGAAGCAACGTCAAAAATATCCTGCTTCTAGGGGACGTACATGAACATCTCAACAACAAAACGTTCACAAAGCATCTCAAACTTGCCATGGATCATATCATACCAATTTGTGTGGGCTTCATCACATGAACAAATGAGATTAAAGCAACAACCAATTTCACAGACCATCACAAGATTGCCATGTATCTCATCATATCATATCCATTTCTGGGCATCATCACAAGAACAAATGATAGTAAAGCAACAACCAATTTCACTGAAGCTGGAAGTAGAATTCATGTAGGAGATAACATCTTATCAGCAGAGTGCCCACGAAATCTTAGCCAACCATAAGTTAAAACATACTAAGATCTTACAGAGTTAGAATCCCGAACACCAAATTCAGGCCTAAATTTAACTAACTGAAAGATAACAATGTCATAACTGATGAGCTCTATTTACATCAGCTTGAGCATTGTGAGGCAAAAGCACATTGGAACATCCTAGCATAAACTACTTGTAGGGTTATCTCCAGAAATTCCATCGAAGCAAAAAGCGTTAGTGCAACACTGTTGTCATCAGCTCCTAAATCGCTACCTGGCCACTGTTGGTCTAAAAAAAAGCTACCCCTACTACCCTCATGGGCTCATTCCTCATCCGACAAGAAGTGTGGATGTCAACTTGATATCTGATTGAGACACCTGCAAATAGCTATTTGTGGCTCTGGGAAAGGTGATTCCTAAGTCGCTCTGCAAAGGACGGCCTCATCGGCCTACTCCTCGCCGAAGCATCTCTCTCCTTGCTTTGAGTGTCTTCGGGTGAAAAGCCAATCTGTTCCTTCCTCTCTTTCATAACTGCTTCTCTGTTCTGTTGCAGCTCAGAAAGTGTTGGCTTGCATGATGCTTTATCAGAAGTAACATAAATCCCATTGGCACCAAAGCTAAATGACACCTTTTTTGCCATACTGCAAGCTCTCATTGGGGGTAAGCCATCTGAGAGTTCATCAAGCTGAACAGTTGCCTTTCGTTTGCACACCTTGGCCTGCAACTTTGATCTGCTCTCTTTCATAATTTGTGCAAATGCACTATTCTGACCAGTTTCACTTCCAGAAATGAACCTTTGGTTCAGCACAGGTGCACGACACATATCATCCTCATTGTGTTGTCCATTACATGGTTTGGGAACTTGATTTCCACAGCTGATGTTACTCTCCATAGTTGAATGGAAGCTTACAGTCCCCATCAAAGTTGACTGACTTGCATCACTGTCAGAGTTACAATCATCTAGCTCGAGTGGTATGTAATCAGCATCTTTTGGCTTGCTTTTCTCTATGATATCTGGTGACTTGAACATCACAGGCTTATGCCAACGGTGTCGAGAAGGCTCATGTTTATGAGCAGGATGCTTGCCATTGTGTTTGGCATACATGAAGGGACTATGTGGTAAAGAGATTCTGTCGTTGCAGAACATGGAAGACGACCGCCTAAAGGAGGCGCTGCTACGATTGTATAAACCGAACTCTTGACCAGTACGAGCCAGAGAGATTTTGTAATCCTGTAAAACTCTGGATTTTGGCTTTTGGTAGGTTTGAAGCCTGATCATTCTTGAAGTAAATAAGTCTACAAGATCCAAAACCTGTACATCAGAAAATCCCCAAATCAGTAGCAACTAGCAAGGAGGATCTAACTCAGGACAATAGCTGAATCACATAACAAATCAGAAACAGCAAACCTGTTGGTATGATATACCCAAGAAAGACATTTGAGGGTGGAGACAATTTCCTTTGATGGCATTAGAAAATTCAGCTTCAGTTAGGGGCTTACAAAACCAAACTCTTCTGAAAAGAACCTGAATTTCATAGAGCAGGTATGAAAAAAAGGAACCTTTATCAGCATTTCACACATGATAAACCAAAACAAAGCAACAAAAAAGATTCTGACATCAAAGAAAAGATTCATAAGAAGCAATGGATAATTGAGCCTGCCAAAGAACATGGACCAGTATACTAGTAAAGCAATGGGAAGCCGCCAAAAACAAAAGCATACTTACCTGAGCTGGTCGAAACTTGCACAATGGAGTACATGAATCTGGAAGAATGTTCAGTGCTCCATCTGAAGTTGCCTCAAACACTCCATAGAGTTTTCTCTCCTCATGCTCAAACAGAAAGAGAAGCATACCAGCTCTGATCTTCTTTATAAAAGTTGCAGCATAACCAGGAAGGGCAAAATGTTTCTGATCGAAGAACTGCTGCTTAGTCACATGATTGCAGATGATAATTGCACCACCATATACTCCAGGTTTGTCAGAGATGTCAAATTTGTGGTGTTGCGGGTTCCTTGCAAATGAAATAAAAGACAATAGCAGTTCATAAACACAGCATTCAGACATGAAATGTATTTGGCAAACACGTCCACATGCGAATAATGGTGCTACTGTATATTACAGGTTTGTTGAAGGTATTTTATTTTTGTGTTGCAGATTCCATCATAACAACGGAAAATATGATGATATCCAAAGAATACATGTTATAGCTAACTTTTGAAGACATAGCAGCAACTGAACTCACATCTAGTCCAGCATTACAATCAGGCAGACAAAGATCAAGATCTACACCCAACAGTGACAGAACTAACAACAGAAAAGCACAAGGTTGCTGAACCAAAAATTGGTTAGCCTTCTCCTGTTGCTAGACACATACAAGTAACTCAACAATGCCAACAAAACAAACATAAATTAGTAATGTTCTAAGAAAGCCGCCATGAACGTCGAACAACAACTATGACTATGAAAATTGGAACATATTCTATAGTACATCCAGTAGTGTTGGAACCAAACATCCAGATTCAGCATTCTGAATTCCTGATAACAACAAAATATTCTCTAGTAGGATTCAACCTGCAAGGCCCTGGATCCAGGTGTTATTCGCTCTTCCACAATTGTACCAAGATACTAAAGTAAGACTAAATATCCAAAATCACACAAGCACCTAAAACAAGTTTTTTTTTTCAGACTAGGAACATCTCTTGGGTGAGCACACTAAGACATTTCTATCCTAAAGCACACGGCAGCAAAAATATGCCTACCAATCCACTACGGCACAAAGCTCAGAATGACCATATGTCTATAAGAGTGGACCATGTTATTAGACTTTGAGCCACCACATAAGAAACCATGCTAAAGTTGTATCTTCCACAAGATACAGCTTTCCTCACTCTCTCCTATTTAATTTCTTGTAACATCACCTAACAATCCGATGTGGCACCTAATTAATCGTTATGATACTACCCATTGCGACTAGCTTAAACCGTAACACATTCGCATCCACGCCACACGAATTAAGAAGCAGTTAAACTGGACGAAATGCCAGCCACTGTTCTCCCCGAAGAAAAGGCAAGAAATACTCTACCAGGCAGTAAAGATTTGTAAACAAAAGGACAATTACACGAATCGCCAAGAAACATAGCCAAACACGAGCAAGAACGCGTCAGATCGATGCAGAAACAGAAGAGAAGGGAGGGACGAGGCAATCACACGGCGCCGTACCAAGGGCGGCCATGAAACTGGAACCCTCCTCCTCTCCCTCCCCTCCAGCTCCCGCCTCCGCCTCTCGGCCTCCAGAACGGGCGGTGCCCCACCGCGCCTGGATGCCTCTGGTGCTCCTGCATCCCCCACTTCCGACCGATCGCCCCGCCATCCTCCCATTTGTACCCTTCTCCCCGGCCCATCTTTTCCTCCTCCACTTCCGCGCCTCTCCTCCAGGGTTTCCCCTTGTCTCTGGCTTCCTTCTCCACCTCCATCTTCTGGACGCCCCCAGCCGCATCCCGCTCCTTCCGCCGCCACTCCTGCGCCGCCGCCGAATCCGACTCCATCGCCCTCTCCTCCGGTGGCATTTGGTCCGGGTGCGCGCGTGACAGTCTGACAGAGCACACTAGCGCAGGGAGGCGCTGTGGAGTGGTGGTGATTTCGACTTTCGAGGGGAGGCACCGAGGACATTTTAGTTTGTTAACTGGGCCCGATTAAAAGGTAACGAGGTTGCGATTACGGCCTAATACTCATCGCTCGGTTGAAAGCATCTTTCTTTTTCTGGGTCATGTAGCCAAGGACCTCTATTTTTCTTGACTCTTATGTGTTCGAGTTTCTTTGAATGTTCCTGCAACTTCAAAGAATCATATTTTCAGCTTTCTTTTTTTTAGTAACGAATATTAGTTTCAGCTGAAATGCACTATTTATACTTAGGTGATCAAGAATCTCCAACTGAAACATTAACATATATCTCAGATCAAGAATCTCCATTTTCACTCTTAAAATTGATGAAATATCCAGGTTGGAACACAATGATTTACTGAGTGCTGGTGCTCATACTAGCACCCTCACATTGCATTCAGTGACGACCCATCCAGCCATCATACTCCATGTTAATGTAAGTTCCACCAATTCGAAAAAGACTGTTGTAGAGTTAAATTTTCTCTTGCTGTTGAGTTCATAGTATTCACCAATCTGTTTGGGTAACATTTACAAGTATGGAAAATTACAGATGATGAAAGAAACAAGGAAGGCCTTGTTTTAGCTTTAGATACACAGGTCGCTTTCTAGCTGATTATTTCGTCACCAATAACATCCAACTCATCGCATATGGTGCCTGAAAGGGCAGACAGAAGTTCAGTGCATCAATTAATCTGAATATGCAATGAATGATCCATGCTGGGGAGGGTGGTCTCACCTCAGTGTTTCTTTCGTCCCTCGACGGACTTTGCAGCGGATGGTTGGGAGACCAAGGCGCTGGTGTGCCTCGTAGCGATGGCATCCAGAGAAGCCTGATGAAGATCAGGCAGGAGCATATTCAGCATAGGGTGAATGGATATAGATCTTGAATTGACAAAATGGGGAGTGACCAATTAGGTCCAGAGTCTGGATTACACACCATAGTAGACGCCATCAACCTCTAGCACATCAATCTGTGGTGGCCAAGAAGTTGAGCCAAGTCAGGACCATAGCAAAGCAAAACCAACAGCATCGGAAATCCAATGCTTGTAGTGCATAAGTGTACCACGTCGCATATATATATGATCAAGAAGGCCTTTGGAATATTCTAAAAATAATCCCATAATTGAAATAAAATTCTGACTAAACTATGCGCTCTTAGGCTGGGAAAAAAAGAATCTAGGAAGACAGTGCATATATATCTTTAAGCAAGTTAGACTCGCCAAGAAAGAAACAAGCTGAAAAGGAAGCTCCAAAACCAGTAAAATGAAATCATACTCAGATATATTTAGCAATCAACATCTTAGTAAAAAACACTTGACCTTCGTTACATGTTGATTCTGTGTGTCTGTGAATCCTCATAAAGTCATGTGTTGTGAAAGATAACTCTTAGGTTATGCATGATCCAACTGAACATATGCCAGGCAAGCCAATCTAATTTACCCCTGCTAGAAACCATATCAAATTGCTCCATCATGGCATTATGTGGTTCAGCTGCAGGACACTGATGTCTACCGATCCTAGTAAATCTCAATATAATCAAATTGATGTTTTCCTGGTATTTTGTGAGCTTTAAGAGAATTATAGCATAAATTTCATCATTAATAATGCATTCCTTTTAATATACCATACCCCCCCCTCCCGGCAGTCGGCGCGGATAACTGTGATGAAAAATAAATGGACACAGTTCTGACTGGATCATGAGGCACAAATCGCCATACTTCTCAGATGTTATCTAAACTAGTAAAGTTCCAAACAAACAAGAACAATAGTTTTGAAAAAAAAAAGAGTATTTCCAGTTTTCCACACATATTTAAGAGACCTGCAACAGCATTAGCATAATTTGAAATCATGGAGGAATATGACATATTACAAAGAACTTCAACCAACGTTACGCAAACTGAAATTTTGCTTCGCTTCTGTTAAGAACTTTCTTTGCGATTCATTGAATTCAGTAAGGTGGGAAGTATGGAACAGGTATAAGCATTAGCACAGAGTTGGGATACTGTTGATTCATAGGTACTGAGTTCCCAATAGGAGTGTTAGAATATGATAGAATCCTATCCAAACAGATCAGGAGTGGTGGTGTTGATGAAGTAATATGAAAGGAAAAGATACAAAAATAGATACCCACAGGTACTTGGAGGCCAATGACACGGATACTGTCCATGAGCTCTTGCACCTTGACTGGATCATTGGCACGTGTTCGCATCAGTGGCCTTCGGATCTTGTCCAGTGGGATTTCCATGATCACAGGGCCCTTCTTCTCTGAGTCACTTGTCAGGGACGGAACAGCTGCACCTGCATCGCGGTCGATTTATACATACAGTGCCATGAACTCAACCGGCAACCATTTCCAGCAGAAGAAAAGAAGCTGATTTGGAGATTTACACAACACAGGGTAACAAATGTTGGCATTCTAAAAAGTCAGCTTTTCTGAGGCACGTATCCAGCTTCGTGATCTCAAATTATCTATATCGCTGCATGAGACTCATCCCCCAAAAGGATTTGCTTGTAGCTAATTCCGTATCAGGTAGTCGGAATTTGCTGATAAAACTAGATTGAACTTTCGTTAGTTGGAACTAGAGTATGAAATAAAAAATCCACAAATTTATTTCCTTGAAACAATAAACTTGGGCAAGCCTGCACACATTAGAGACTACAGCAAGTTGAGTAACACTAGGATGAGCCCTCACGTACAGTGTTTGACCAAGACTAAACTCTTTGCATCAGCTCTTCAGCTCAAGAGAGACCAAATCCTTGGGCTGAAGTCAAGCCAGAGTGCCAGACACCAGCAATTCTGAAGTTCGAACCTATCGCAATACAAGAAAGGAGGGATCGAAGAAGGGGGGCGGGCAGGTACCGTTAGAGGAGGCGGAGAGAGCCAGATTCGTACTCCTCCTCCCACCAGCGCACCTTCCCCTTCCCCAGATGAAGGAGGCGTGTGGGAGCGCGCGGCGGTGGAGGAGGACGCCGGGGGCCGTCGCCAAACCCAGGCTCGAACTCGACGCCATTGCTTGCGCTATCGCGCTTGTGCCCGATGAGGTGCTGCTGTGCTGCCTGCTGCAGCCAGTTTGGCTGTTTCTTGGCGGCCCCCGGCCGAGAGGCCGTAGCGTGTCGGAGTGTCGCGTCGTGTGTGCCACAAGAAGGAAGAGTTCCCTGGGCTGGGCCAGATGCTGGAGCAAGATGGTTTTTTGGGCCTACAAAGTCAAGGGCACACTGGGCCGGGATGCTCAAGTATTTTCCTTTTATCATCCCTAAAAAAAAAAAGTATTTTCCTTTTATCGGCAGGTCTATTCGTGTCCGTCGCAGCGTTTGTGCCTATCAATTTTGGTCATATGATCAGGGGCATTTAAATAACATTCTGTTTCAGGAGTCAGGACTATTCGAGTCCGTCGCAGTCGCAGTGTCTGCGTGGGTTGCAGCTGTGCCAGATCCATTTTCCTGACAAATATACACAAGCATACTTGACCGTCAAGAACTCAGAGCAACCGACTAGAATGTTGGTGCAGTGAGTCTCCTTTGCTCTCTGCACTTTAAGCAATAACGAAATATGGTGATTGTTCTAATCTTAACACCGAACAAAGGAATGAAGCATAAACATTTTTCATATCTTAATCTGATTCCCTCTTTTGTCTCAGGAATATTAGATTGATTCAACATTCATCACTTCATTTTTATACTGACAAAGACTAAGCATAGGCAAGGAATAGATTTGTGTCCCTCTTTTATAATTCAATAAACAATGTTTGCAATCAGTTGCCAAGAGACATGAGGCCGCAGTCTGAAGCTCGCTCGAAGGTGACATTATGGCAAGGTTACAAATTAGAACAACAACCAGCATGGAAGTTGCGAGACATTGATCAGAACCGTCTAGCACAAGGACTAATCCATCGGCCGATCTGCCTGTGTTGTTGATTCTTGATTGGTTTCAAGCTCTAGGGCATCATCTACTCTAGATAGTCTTTAGGTATAGTCCTTAGATGGAAACCTACATGTACTTTTTAGTGGTTTATGTTATTTATTCACGGAATCATACGGCCTCATAAGTATGATGGATATGTGTTGTATGTTGTGCTTCATCCCAAGTAGTAATCCTGGTCATGGTTGATTAGATTACAAATGGAAAGCCATCAAGCGATCATAGTATGCATTACTCATGAACATGTCCTGATTGACCATGCATGTTTATGGTTAGTATGTTCCATTAGAATGTAAATATATTTACTACAGATTATTCCATATTTACAAAAAGGAGCACTCCAAACTTGTTACCACTTTTTAAGCTAAATTACCAAACAAAGAAGCATTAGGTAAGAGGTCCTATATTATAACCCTAGCCTGTTGACGGTGCGCGGGAAGGATGCATATTGGCTTCGGTAGTACCTTAAAATATTACACCAAACAAAAGTATATATATTTAGTGTCATGCAAATCACAAGAAAAGATACCCATATATGATACAAGGTCATGATCATTTATGGGGGATTAAGAGAGATATCTATGTGAGATTTGCATACAGTGAAGCACTCAAGCTACAGAACTTATTGAAGCTGAAATCAATTAGTACTAGCCAAGAAAACAAGCACCGGGATCATGCATGCAATCCTGTGTGCTTGAGTGACAGTGCCTGCTTGCCGGCAACAGTGGTATGACCATGCACGACCACACGTGTAACCATGCGACTAGTAGTGCACATGCATGGGTCCCTTGTTGGCACCTTTACTAGCATCCTGATTGACACTTGGCAATTTGGCATAGGGGCTGTGCATGCCAAGGGATCTTACTAGCGTCACGATTGACACCCGGCATAGGGGCTGCACGCCTAAACCTGTGTGTTCTGCCTGCTCTCAAGTCCACACGCCGTTGTTTTTTTTTCCTGTCAACTTAATAGTGTGGCATCTCTCTTAGACTTGCATCAATTGATGGCATTGAGTGATCACATCTATGATGTGTGTGAACAACATCCTTAAGATCAAGAGCCACATTTATATGTATGTGTGCATGCTAGAGCTGCTGGTTTTTTAAAGAAAACAGAGCGTGTTGGTTCGTCAACAACCAGCTTGTCTTATGCACGTGACTAAAAATGGAACAAAATGAGATCAAAGGGGATGAAAGACTAATATGTGATCACAAGTATGATTCCTATAGCCGTTGATATCCCACTCTCATTAATCTTCAAGCTTTGATTAAAAAAAAGAAATATATAATATGCATTAAAATTATAATTTTTTTTAAAAAAATATGATTTTGTACGACTTGATATCTCTGACCTTACTAATAAGAAATCAATATTTGACTTGATATCAAATTTGGTTTTCTAATTAATTGAAACCAATATGAAAAGATCCGCCACGGGATCTATAAATACATGCCTTTGTGCTTGCCATTCTTCACATCCCAAGAGCTCTCTTCATAGTTTGTACTAGCCAATAGCAATTGTTGTAGTACACAACACTTGTCCCATGGACTCCACCAAGTACAATGGAGAGTGGAGTACCTTTGAGATCAACATGGTGAAATCACTCATTGCAAGGTACAATGCCAACAATAGTTACGCGAATGACATGAACAAGAAGCACAGTGACATTGTTAATGAGGTACGTGCAATGTTTCCGATGAAGGAGATGCACCAAGAAATTGGCTTGTATGTTGATCTCGTGGTAGAGATGATGCAAAGCAGTGCCACCGGCACTGGTGACAGCTCTCGCCACTCTGTGGTTGCAAGTGGAGACCTTGTTGAACTTCCCATGGAAGATCTAGCCATGGACAACATGGACATGTTGCTTGGTTATCCAACAATGGACAAAGATCCCTTAAGGGTGGCACAGGTTGTGCCACGTAGGCAGCGTGCTCCTCGGATGGAGAGGTCCAACACCAGGTTTTGGACCAAGGCTGAGCACAGGTAATTGATCTTCTAGACATTCTTGTATCATCTACCGTACACAAGTTGTGATATTTTTTTATTGATTTTTAGTTTTTGAAATGATAACACATATTTATTTTGAATTATTACAAAATGTGGTGTGAGATATATGTCTTAATTTTGTGTTGAAAAGAATGACAAATCTTAATCTATATTGAATTGATGGAAATGGGAGGGTGTAAGGGAAGAAGATGACTTCCATCGCAAGGCAAAAAAAGAATAGGCATTTGAGCATAGCTCGACTAACTATTGATTGTCATGACATGAAGCATATGTATATAGTGTTATTTTTAAGTGGTTTTGAGCATACAAATAATATCTAAATTCCTATTGCGTCGGTTCATCCTAAACCCTATCTCGTTGTAGGTTGTTTCTTCGTGGCCTACAAGTGTACGGTCGTGGCAACTGGAAGAGCATCTCTAAGTACTTTGTCACCACTAGGACACCACTGCAAGTCTCCAGCCATGCCCAAAAGTACTTCCGGAGGCTAGAGAATGCCGCCCATAGGCAACGCTATAGCATAAACGATGTTGGCCTCTATGATGCCGAGCCCACGGTGGAAAACAACACTTCAAATTGGGAGGGGATCACCTTCACCGGAGGTGCCTACTACAACCCGAGTCACTATGGTGCTAGTGGCCAGCATGCCACCATGAACAACCTATCCCAAGTCCAGTTGCCAATCGTTTACCACTCTAGCCAGGCCAGCCCCAGCAGCCAGGCAGCCGCTTGGGTTGGTGACCAACAGATGGGGGCCACTAGTTTTTATGCGGCTCCGATGATGGAGGGGCATGGGGGCTCTCAAGCAGCTTGGGCTGGTGATCTGGGAGAATTGTTTGATGGACTGAATATGGATATGTTCTAGGTGCCACATATAGTATACTATTCTAATAAGATTGTAGGGCAACCTAGATTTTTTTAAGACATGTTATTTCAAAAAAGAAGACAATATATGTGCAGTTAAGTGCAGTATTACTCCTACTAGCAGTAAATGGGAGTGAATAATAGTTTCATAGTGATAAACATGAAAACTTGTATTGATGTGGTACCATTATATATTTATATGTATTCGTTTGTGTTTATTATTGTGATGTTTGTGTTATTTGTTTAATATATCAAATGTGTTTACTCTTCACTTCTATTTGATGTCACGCTCTCCGATCATGCTGCAACACTCATGGCTCCTCATCTCATTAATCCATACCATGTAAAACTCTCCCATCATGGACGCGCCCAATGACGACCGTCCTCTACACCAACGGCCGATGATTCCCTACCTCTACTACTGTGCCTGATGTTTGCTGGCTTCTAGAGCTCGATGACTTCAGCACTTTCAAGATCTACCGTACCTGCTCAGTGCCGGCTCTATAATTTTAGAGGCCCCTAGGCAAGCACAAAAATAAGGACCCCTTGAACTAATTTTTAGTGGCAAAATTATAGAACATATTACAAATAATAAAAATTCAATTGCGAAAACATAAATATGACAATAGTGCAACATAATTTTAAAAGCAATACTCATTATGATTACCTCAAATTAAAAGATAATGCTTCATTGCCGTTTAGAAAACCACCTTCGGGCATTTTTTGATGCAAAATCTTCAAGAACTGTTTCAAGATTAATGTTGTCCAAAATAGCCTTCTCAATCGTACACATAGCCAATCCATTCAATCTTTCTTGTAACATAGTTGATCTCAAACAATACATATATATTTACTAAACACATATATTATGTTGGGCCCCTTGGCTCCATGGGCCCCCGGGCGTTGCCCCGGCTGCCCCCCCCTAAGAGCCAGGCCTGTACCTGCTCACCTTATAGATGCTCATAGTAGGGGTACGGTTTATGTGTGTGTTTTATAGGAGTGAGCGGGTCCTATGTGTGTGTTTTATAGGAGTGAGCATGCGTGCGCGTATTTATAAACGTATATGATCATACTGCGTTTGAGGAATAAAACCCTTACTCATCTTACACAAAAGTCTTTACCAATTTAACTACAGGCTGCCTCTTAGTTTACATAAAAATCATTAAACAAAAGAAATTAACAAGTTGATCTGTTGCTCGTATAAATAAATGGTACCCCTCGGTCTCAAAAAGCATGCATTCTATCCATGCTTTTTATGTTCAGATTCATAACATCTCTAATAAATCTGGACACTTATTTGTCTAGATTCATTGAAGATGTTATAAATCTGATAGAATTGCAATCTTTTTTTTTTATCAGAGGGAGTATGTTGCTTGTTCCATCAATCAACAAATTAACCCGGCGCGCGTAGGCATGCATGCAACCGGTGTTCCTCCACGTACAATGCTCGCCGGTTCAAGAAGCTGGAACACACTGTTACACGACCACGTGGAGTCAGCTACAACGAGGCCTAAACTTACCTGCGGAAGGTTCCAGATGGGACATTCTTCTCGAACCGCTATTGATACTAGTTAGAGCCAATTAGTTGTATGCCATAGAAATTTACATGGCTTCTTTGAGTGCCATTAAAAATTTTCATTCTTCTCTTAGTGCCATGAAAATTTTCAACTCTTTCTTCAGTGCCAATTCCATCATAGTTCAATTAATTTTGACAGAAACCTAGCTGTGAGGCCCTCTTGCATAGGTTGAAAAGATAATGGTGCCCTTGTTTGACTGAATAAAGGACCCCACCAGAACCTTTCCTCACCCCACCCTGACGCCCCATCTACGGATCCACCCCGTCAGTCCCTGCGACAGCCATCCGTGACCCACCCCGACCGCCGCCCTGTCCGGCCGCCGCTCGTCGCTCCCACCTTCAAGGCCACCAATCTTCGCTTCCTATCCTCCCGGCGAGCCCACCCCCGGGGGCCTGGCACACGGCCCCGGGAAGCCTGGGACGTTGGCGACCGTTGCCTCCCACCTCGCGCCTCCGTCATCGCACAGACAAAGCACAGAGATAAAGGAGAGAGAGAAAGATAGAAGAGCCGTGCAGTGGTAAAGAAGAGAAAAAAAGAAAAGGAAAAAGAGAGAGAAAAATGACATGCAAGGGAAATAACTATGGAGGGGCAAATGGGTCTTTTCACTTGGCTGTTAACCGAGAGTTAACTGTCTATTCATAGAATTGGCACTGAAGAATTGAAAATTTTCATGGCACTAAGTGAGAATAAAAATTTTGATGGCACTTAAAAGAAGCCATGTAAATTTCTATAGCATACAACTAATGGGCTCTACTAGTTAGCTTGTCGTAGCATTTCAGTTGGTCTGTGGCAGTAATGGACTCAAGGAAACCCTGTTTATTATTATTATATAATGAATGTGCAACGTGGTGATGTTCTCGGCCCTGACTCTTGCACGGAGACCGTTTGCCCTTGTGTTGTGTGGGCTCCCCACCGGCACAGACCGCCTCGGCAACGAAAAAGGCAGCCAAGGTTTGCCACGTCGGCCGTCGACGACTCGCAGCCGCAGCAGGGCTCAAAAGTGATACGGAGTTTCAGGAGTTCTGTTTTTACTGGCATTGTATCTACTGACTCGGTGTGTAAACATCTGTGCCCCAACCTGACATTAGCTGATCGGAGAGATGTTTATTTGTTTATTGGACCGTAGATTCTTGGATTTATAGATTATGGAATCTGAAGAATGCTGCGTTTTAGAAGGGAACAAAAAGACCCTACACTTGGTGCATCAGCAAACGCAAAAACATATTTTTGGATCATCCATACAGTACAGTTACAAGGAACTTATGGTCCACAGCATTTTAGCGTACAAATTCTTAAGCATAGTAGTTCAAGCTCGACTTCTTCTTGGCCTGGACTTGTACAATTCCTTCATTGAAGTCCTCGTGAGTCACCTGCACAAGCAGACACCAGTCTCAGAAACTATGGCAAACAATCATCTCGAAAAGAACACGAGAAAAAAATGCCCTATGGCAGTAAGTCACCTCTGTGGCGTCCCGCCTTAGGGCAAGCATACCAGCTTCCACACAAACTGCCTTTAGCTGGGCGCCGTTAAAGTCATCTGTTGAGCGAGCCAACTCTTCAAAGTTGACATCGGGGTTTACATTCATCTTTCTCGAATGAATCTGCAGAGAACCATACACCACGTTAGTTGGAGCATGCCGTAGAAAAACCATAGCAAAATTGAGTAAATTAAACACGACAAAGCTGTGGAGACCAACTTGCAAGATTCTAGCTCTCGCTTCTTCAGATGGGTGCGGGAACTCGATCTTTCGGTCCAAACGACCAGATCGCATCAGAGCAGGGTCAAGGATGTCAGCACGATTTGTTGCAGCTATGACCTTTATTCTCTCATCACTGCTGAACCCATCTAGTTGATTCAGCAATTCCAACATAGTCCGCTGAACTTCTCTGTCACCGCTAACTTCACTGCAGTGACACACAACAAAATTCTAGTTATCCTACAGCAGATATTTATTTTTCTAATACGAATGTTTTATTTGGACTAGATTGAATGGCACAAAGATAGTTTCTGTGATCTTATGCACAAGAACAATGTATCCAGGTGAAATCAGCCAAGATTATGCATGAATAAAACAATATAACACAAACTTTCATATAGGCATACCTATCAAACCGCTTGGTACCAATGGCATCTATCTCATCGATAAATATAATACAGGGAGCTTTCTCTTTGGCAAGCTGAAATGCATCCCGGACAAGCTTTGCTCCATCACCAATGAACATCTGAAACAGCAAAATAATGTCATTACTATACTGTAAACTATGCTCAAGATAACATAATAAATAAACAAATTTTGCATGGCAAAGAATGGTCTCGTGTGTGCCTCTCTTCCAAGATGGATCACATGGTTAGTCAAAACCACTAATCAACCCTGAATACACACATTACAAATGAAATGCAAAAGCCTGAATTAATTCACTAAGTGCATCCTTTAATAAAGTCCAACTAAGGAACTTTAGACGCAAGCACTACAATAATGGATAGTTGAAATCCATACACTGATACAGCAATAACATGGCATGCCAAAAGTGCTTAAATTTAGAAACACCCTAGACCTAAACAAGTTAGCCAACAATATGCATGTCTATGTCCCAAAGGTAGAAGGCATAAAACATGCCAAACTAGCTTCTGAGATGCATGACATAAGAGAACACTGCTCCAGAACCAAAAGGTTGCAAAGGTGACAAGTGAAACCAACAAAATAACAGCATTTCCTGAGATAGGAGTTGAAGGGAAGAAAGCCCAAAAACATTCATTTATGCACATAAAAAATAACTTGTATGGTGCTATGACAGATAATTCCAGTAATAAACAGAGAACAATCAGTAGCAAGTATAAACATTATCACGACAGAATCTAGTCAGTTAAGTGATACAAAAGAGCTCCTCAAGTAAAATAATTACCTGAACAAGTTGTGGACCAGCTAACTTCAGAAAAGTTGCATTAGTCTGTGCAGCACATGCACGAGCCATGAGTGTCTTCCCAGTTCCTGGTGGTCCATACAGAAGAACTCCTTTCGGAGGACGAATACCCAACCTTTGGAACCGGTCTTTATGTGTCATGGGCAGCACAATTGCCTCCACAAGCTCTTGAATCTATATTCAATTGTATTAGATGCAAGGATGGAGATATAATATAGAAGCAAATGAGTGGTAACAATTTTTGATTGAATGTACTGATGTCACCTGCTCATCTATTCACTAAAGAGCTACAATTGACCCTACATATCGCTGTGAACTAAACAGAAAGGTTACAAGTTCAACATTCATAAAATAAACATACCTGTTTTTCAAGACCTCCAATATCATTGTAATCCTCAGTAGGCTTTTCATCAACTTCCATTGCCTTCACTCGTGAATCGTACTCTGATGGCAGTGTATCCAGTATAAGGTAGCTATCTTTGTTGACACCAACCAGATCACCAGGCTTGAGCTTGTCAGGGTCAACTAACCCAACAACAGGAAGGAATATAGTCTGAAATCATCAAGCAAAGATTTTGAATCAGTGAGTTTTGGTTTGTCAACTCAAAATCATACTCAAACAAAAAAATGCAGTTCATAAAATGACTCATTGCCTTGAAGTTGAACTTGAAAACATGGTCCAATCAGAGACATGGAAGGATGGGAATTAACGACAAAGTAAAATATACATAACCCACACCTGCAAGGCCAGGCTCATACAGAAAAAAAAAATTCATCTGACTAACTGCTTGGAGCACAATGTGACAGCTAAACAAGCATATCTACATAAATCTTGATTTTTCAAAAAAGAAAAGTAATCCAACTGCTCTTTACAGATAATTTAGTTATAGTAATGGCATCATACATGCACCCAAAACATAACAACATTAAGTTCATTTTAGATCCCAACATGACTGTAGTAAGTTAAGATTTATAGTTATATCAAAATCCACTACCTGAACATCAAAAGCAGTGTAATCATGATTCATCATTAAAGGGTATCCAATAAATGCCTTTGGCAATTACACTTTTTAGATATATGTTAGCAATGAAAAGAATGTTTAACTACCAATGCTATTTTTTATGAATAATTAACTAAACTGTATTTTTCATATTATAAACATAATACTTCTACACAAATTGGTGGAAATGTAGAAGGTGTACTGCACACATTCTATGAATGCAAAGAAAAGTGAAACATGGAATATAATGGAAAAGACAAAAATGGGGTGAAAAGAGATTGCTCACTTGTCTCGTGGAGGTCTTCAGAACAACACATTTTCCTTTCCTTTGCGAGTCTAGATCAATGTTAGCACCATCTTCCTCAGCTTCATCCTCAGGGTTCATTTCCAAGATCTAAAACAGTTGAGAAATGTGAAAACCAATAATTAGGTCATACAGGAAAATACCCCAAATAAAAGATGTATGTCTCAAGTCGCCAAATGCCAAAGATTCAAAAAATAAAAACAAGTATCTATCGAATGTCCCAATAAAGAATGGAGCATTGTAAGGTACTAGAGTGAATCATACTACATTGTCCAACAGTTTATTTAAGGCAATATAATTGACCGCTGCACGGTTTTTTATTTTATTTTATTTAAAATGAGACTACAAAACATATCCTACAAAACGAGCTAATTTCCTAATGGAAGTTTATTTGAACTTGAAATTGACCAGTAATCAAGTTCCAATGCTTCTGGACGTTATGATTTCAAACCAAATCATGGTCTACTCAAATTAAATAATCACTGCTGTATGGATAACACCCCTAACTCATTTGAAGTGGCTGGATTTCTAAATGAAAGCAAGAGTATTTAAGCCCTTGATGCATGTAGCTTAGCATTTGTTTTGTTGCATATTGTGGCCCTTACAGATAAAGATCTAATGATGAATTATAAGGAAAACATTGATAACAATCACAAATTGATAAGATCAGAAAGGTTTTTCTCAAACTTGATAGCAAATAAAATGACCAGTGGCATAAACTTCACCAATTTACATCCATGATATCAAATTTAAGATGAGAAACAACAAGAAGCAGCGATCTAAAAAATTTGGTAAGCAATCCGAGGGCGCTGCGGCGCATCCTACCTCAACGATGTTGCCGACGAGGTAGGGAAGCTGCTTGTTGAGCTTAATCTTCTCCTGGTTCTCCTTAATCTTCTCCTTGACCGACTCCAGCTCCAGGTTCGTCCGCTGCAGCTCGTCCTGCGCGCCACCAAAATAAACAAAACCAGCCCAAACGAATCAGAGCCCGAACCCAAACGCGCGCGAGGGATCGGAACCACGGGGCCGACCGCGGGGGGGGGATCCGATCTAGGGCTGGGATCGCTCACCTTGAGGACGCGGATCTCGTTGTCGAGGAGGCGGGATGCCCGGACTATGTCGTCAGTGGACATGGTGGCGAGCTGGTCGTCCTCCGCGTCGTCCACGGCCATCGCTGCCGCCGGGGCGGGGGCGCCGGATGACGACATCGCCGGCGGAGTAGGGTTTGGGATGGGTTCGGGTCGGTTGCGTTGCGTCGGGGTGGGGAGGGAAAGCGAAGACTGGAGGAGAGAGGAAGCGAGTTGCTTGCTGCTGCCTGCTGGGGAGTCTGGTTGGAACGATCGAGTCCGTTCTGTTGGGCTTATCCGGCCTTCTTTTTCTTGGATCGTTGTTGGGCTTTCTATTTCCTCTCGAGTGGGCTTTCTATTTAGCTCGCATCAACCAGCCAGGCTGAACTGGGCCTGGAGCCCTGGACTTGTGTATGCAACAACTGTGTGCTCGGCTAACTGAATGAAGATAGTTCAAAAAAAAAAAAAAAAACTGAATGAAGATAGCCTGCCTGAGTTCAGCAGTTGTGGTTGACTGAATTCGCAGAAAGTTTAAACAAGAGATACATGCATATTTGTTTGGTTGGCTGCATATATGAAAGTGAGAAGACCTCCTAGATGGATATGATGAGATTACCACCTCACCTTGGACAGGTTTGCAGCTGAAGTCATATGCTAAGATATTAGAAGCCAAAGGGGTTAATTATACAATCAGGATGATCAGAGTAGCATGAACTAAAACTGAATAATGGTGATGAACATCTTTACATGAGTTCAACATTTTTTTTTTTAGTTTTTTCATGCTTTCATTGATTCCTTTGCCGGCAAAAAGCTCATCCTTCATGTTAACACTTAACAGGTTGCACTTGCACCCCCCACATTAATTGTGATAAGCTTTCAAAGCCTCATATCTTTTGTCCTGTAACCTTGGTAAATAAGCTAGTACCTTGAAACCATTGACAGAACTATAACCATCTGAGAAGGAAAACAACAAGCACAAGAGGACTGAACTGCTCACTGCTCACTGCTCACATATACTCCGTAGGAAGCAAACAACAATGTACTGGGCATTTGTTTAGTCTATATCAGTCACTGCCATGAGCATGGGCTAACATTTCCAAAAAAAAAAAAAATGCTCGGACTAAACACAAGCGTCATTGTTATGGACAAGTGTTCAGTTTTCCCCCTTTTTCTCAGATTAAATTTAATAATCATTGGCAATTTGGCATGGCAATGCAATGTGGTCAGATTTATTTCACTTTTTTAGCTGTCGGCATCAAGATTATCAACTGCCATGTTGTTAGCTATCATTGCCGCACAAGCACAACTACCTATATGCACCAAAGAATGGTAAAGGGAATGCACATAGAGAAGGCAAAGGGGAGAAAATGTACTCATAATTAACCACGATCTCGATGGGCAGGGTCAGGGTTCACTGCACCAGACAAAGTGATGAGAGAGGTAGATCTTACATGACAAATCAAATAATCAATACCACATTTGCTGCAAAGAACATAAAAAAAAAACTAGAATCCTATAGCACAATACTAATCCAAATCGAAATGAAGCTTCAGAGAGGAAACAATACAAATCACAAAATCTTTCATCACTCACCTGAATCACAATGGCCAATGGGAAGGGGGAGGGAACACCAGATTTAGAACGGAATTGAACTTCCCTGCTTTGTGGGCCACGAATCGACGATTCAAGGCCAACTCCTAATGGGGAACAATCAAAGAAGGCAAAGACCAAAGAGAGGCTAGGGCATCGCTCGAATTGATTTTAGTTGGGTGTAAGAATGGCAGAGGAAAAGGAGAGGGGAGGAGAATGTGCCACACCTGAAGCTTCGAGAGTGGAACAAACAGACCACAACGGAGAGGACGTCGGAAGAACGAGGGAGGGGCACCGGCGGCGGTGGCCCTGGCGGTCTGTGCTTGAAGAGGAAGCGGTCGGCATCGACAACTTCTGCTGCGGAGAGAAAAGGACGGCGCGGACGGAGTCGCTCGCGCCATGCCGTGCGCCAGCCATCTCGCCGTCGCAGACGCACGAACGGCGAATCTGCGTGCGCGGACCTCACCGGAGTAGCTCCCGCATCTTCGCCTTGTCGTCCCTGGCGGGTGCCGCCGCGCGCGCCGCATCATCTGAGCCCAACAAGCGCTACCTCGGGATGCTCCGCACGGCCGGAGGCGGAGGCACCGAGACGCTACCGCGGCCGCGCTCGTGCTCGCGCCGTCGGGGCGGCATGCTCGAGGCCAGGACACGGCTCCCGCAAAGACGGGGAAGCAGGAAGCACGGCCATTGGCCTGGCGTCTCCGTCTCGGCCGCGGAGGGCCGGCGGCGTGGCGGATCGGAGCTTCGCCAGCAGTAGTGAGAGGCGCCGCCGCGAGATCTGCTGCGACGTTGAGGCGCGGGAGGCGACGGATGCGGCCGTGACGGGTAGGTCGAGTCGATCGGGCCACCGCGGCAGGGCCGTCGCGCCGCCGCCTCGGTGGCGCAGCGCCGCCGGGATACAAATGGAGCAAGTACTATACTACTAGTACTACTCCAGTAGACGAGTAGTAGTACTAGTAGCAGTTTTCTCTCTCCATCGCCTAGCGGTAGCCGGCAGGCGGTAGAGTTCTGCAAAAGATGAGAAGATCCTGTGGACCCATACACTTTTCACTACCCATTTTTTTTCCTTCTGTTGAGACTTGGCAAAACTTGGTTGTTTTTTTTTTAAAAAAAAAGATCAAATTGCAATGTCCCCTGTTAACAAAAACAGTCACGCGAGGTGCACGTAGTATACTTGCAAGAACAAATTAAGCGAGCTGTGAGCATCGAATAATAGATTTAGCACGTAGCTTTGCAGGTATGGCAATTAATCTTTTTAGGGTTTCGTTAGCCCTGTTTAGTTTAAAAAAACATTATTCATTTTAATTTTTCAGTATTCAGTATTATGTACTCCTAGTAAGTAGGAGAGCACCACATGTGCACAGGGCAGAGTGTTATAAAAAGGTCCATCGGTGACCGGGCATGCATGCACGTAATTTACGTGCTTGGCAACGCTGCTCGCGTTCCATGCAACGACGTCGCCTAGCAAGGCAGCCAACCTGGTGGTGTCGTCCAAGGCCACCAGGCAGGCAGCACCGCTACAGCAGCACGAGCACGCTTTGGAGAGAGCAGAGGGCCCGAAAGGCGTGGCCAGCTGGCCGCTGGAGACGGCACAGCTCTCGCCTCTTCAGGCCGCGGTACCAGACGAGACGAGCCGGCCGATCACGTGAGCCATCCTGGGTCACGTGAGCCGGCCGCTCTTCTGAGAGCGGTAAAACGTAAGTGGATTTAGAATTTATTTTAAACCAACGGATTAACCCATGCTATTTTGCAGAGCTTAGTTAACACGTTGGTTCTTTCGCCATGCCAGTCGATGTAAATTTGGCGCTATGTCTCGTGGAGCCTGACCATCCAACCAAGCCGAGTCCCAGAAACTTGCTCGCTCTCCATTCCCAAGCCCTGACACAAGTGCTTGCTCTAAACAAATGCTTGTCTGTCTCACTGCAGGGTGTCTCCATGCCAACCCATGGTCGGTCTGAATCCACCCATTGATACCAAAGCCATCTCAGTCGTAGCGCTCTGCTGAATAATTCCAAGTCTAGCACCCCAAGTCCACCCAATTCTTTTGGTCGTTTTACCTTGGACCAGTTAAGGGTGTGTTTAGATTGTAGAAGAAAACACTGTAGCATAAGAAAAACACTGTAGCATTCGCTGAAAAACGCGTTTTGTGAGGAAGGAATAGTAAAAAGTTAGAATGAATAGTGAAAGTTGAACATGAACATGACCTAACAAGGCAATCCCCTCCCTTGGAGACGGATGGAGTGCGGCGGCAGCTGGTTGCCTCATCATCGGTCGTCGGCTCGTCTCGGCCGCTACACGTGAGGGTGCTGGGTCACTGGTTTGCCTTTCTGTTTCTGGCATCTCTCCCGGTCTCCCCGTCCCATCTCCCAAGGGGCACACCTTCCACTCTCAAACAAGAGAGACAGAGAGAGGGACCACATGAGATCCTGCAACGACACACACTCTGCGGTCTGTACGTTTCCCCACACAGGACCCGACACGGGAACGCACATCGCCAACTCCTGAATCTTCCATATATGCTCCAAGCCGTGAACCACGTACATTAATTAGCAAATGAATCACGTGCTACTACTAATTAATCTAGTAGTACTACGTCATTAATTAGCAAATGAATCACGTGCTACTACTAATTAATCTAGTAGTCCTACATCATTAATTAGCGAATGAGTACTAATTAATTAGCCAGGTGTTAATCAATTGACAAGTGGCGAGGCATGCATGCATGCTCTCGCGACGTTGACGTAGCATGCATGCATGCACATACTAACCCGATGGATGACGATCCTCCCAAAAAAATGGATGATGCTTACCACTAGCACCTGTGCCAAATTAACTCACCGCATCATCGTATCAACATTAGTGTTATCTCTTCAAGCTTGCTGTTAATAATTGATCAGTATATTAACTAATAGTATAGTTAATCCAAGTACTTGACCAAGGTAGGAGAGCATCACAACCACCAGTCCACCAGCCCACACGCAAGAAATGCGGCATTGCCTTGCCTACGTTACGCGGGGGGCCATCGATCGTTCCAAGCCGACCGAATGGCCGCGCAGCTCTTCTTGCTGCCTGACACAAAAGGTGCAGAAAGTACAGCCATCGAACAGGGAAATGCCTCCGATCCCTCTGCCCGCAGCCTGCGGGTGGCCGCGGGGTAGAAAAAGTAACACGGCATCTCCCACGCCACGCCGATCTAAACCCCCTCTCTCTGCTGGCCTGGCTCACCCTCACCAACCCCAAAACCCCCAGTTGCTTGCGGCTCGCCGGCCACCGTGCGGCTGGAGATCGGAGATCGAGGTGGGGCGAGAAGATCGAGGGAGGGAGAAAGCAAGCACGCACGGGAAGCGGCTGGGCAGGCCACCGATCCTATCCTGCTGCCGCCGTGACGTCACGTCGAGGGCCGCGCCGCGCCCCGCTGCGTGCTCTCTCCTCCACGGCTTCACCAGTCACCTCCGGGCTCTCGATCGGGCCCCGACGGGCTCCAGCCACGGTGCGCCGGCGCCGATCCGTGCTACTGCTCCGACACTGCGCGCACTGCGGCGCGCACGATGCCCGTATCTAGCAGGTACGTGAGGGCGAGGCCAGAACTCAGATCGATGTATCTCGTCGTCGTCTGCTTCCTTTCTCGATCTCTGGTTTGTCGCCTGTTTTGTGTTTAATTCGCATCGCACGCAGTGCAAGCAGCTACCAGATCTAGCACCGGAGGCAGTTCGTACATGTGGATCGGTGCTCGGATCATTATACTGCAAGGGGGGCTTCTCAAAACCTCCACTGCCGGACTGCAATGGCGAGAAGGCTACCGCAAGGACAAGCCAGAGCCGTAATTCCTAGCACACGGGTACGAAGTAGTGTGCTCGTTTGACTACGCAACGTTTGATGGACTCCTATCTTTTTAACTGTGTTTCTAACTCGTAGCTGATGAACACCTGCAGAATCCTGAATTCACCTTGGCTGAACTCAGGGAGCGGACCCAGATCCCGGTGACCAAGATAGTTGTTGATGGTAGTCTCAGTCGTTCGCAATTGCATGGCCACTGCAACAGGATAATCAAGAAGGCTAGGAAGGAAGCTAAACAGTTCGTTTGGAACAAGCCGGTGCTCCCACAAGAAAATTCCCCAGCTTCCATCGACCTTGTCATGGGTGATGTAGACTCAGAAATTGTCAAATTGTGCTTTGAAATGAAGTCATTATACTGCAGGGGGGTGCTGGTGAGAGAGCATTTCTATGAGTTAAGGACTTCGGGAGACCCAGTTTCCTTCGTTGAAGGCAACATTCCCCTCGGTTACAAGGAGAGTTATGACAAGATGCTACAAAGCACCAACCCAAAAGTGGATTTGCGGCCAGAAGACTTCCTCATTGCATACCAGAGGTTCCTCACGTTGCGACATGATGACACAGTGGGTTATGATATGGCAGCAAGATGTATTGGACTCATCTCATTGATGTTGCTAGAGCCCAGTCGCCAAAGGTATATGATGGAGAGAATCTGTTATGGGCCTCCAAGACCTATAGTCTATTTCAAAATGAATGGAGCTGCTTGGCAAAGCGTCCACACTTGGGGCTACAGATCGAAACGAGCAAAGGGAATCGATTACGAAAATAATGAAACAGTGGTGGAGAGAGAGTATCCTGAAGAGAGACAAACAGCTATAGAAGAACTGAATATCAATAGCACAAAGCCACTGCCCGTAAAGGCGTGGGATAAATCCCAACGCCAAATCTTCTTCTTTCACATGCCGTCAGATGAAAAGGCCTGAGTTAGGGACTGGAAATGACTATTGTTTCTAGTATCATCTGCCTTGTTAATTTATATCACAAACTATATGTGTGTGTGTATATACAGCTATAATTAGATTGAGTTCTTTGTCTAAGACTAATTTTTTTTTAAAATGCAATAGGTAATCAACGTTAATGTCATGATGCACCAGACAATGACCATACCACCAAAGCAGGCGCGCTAACGCTGCGCCCATAGAGCATAAAAAGCACCTGTAGTCTGTAGAGCACTTATGAACGGTTGCGTGTTAGTGTATGACAAATATCTACAACCATGCCATTGGACATGAAAGGAGGGGTTAAATGCTGCCCATAGTCCATTTAGAACTGCATAACATATGTTCGGTTTTAAGTCTCAACAACCATATAGTCTGTAGGCATGGATGACAACATAATAGAAAACATATATAATAATTTCAGCTTTGCACAATACAATTGTTTGGAAAGTCAGCCTCAGGTTGCAAATAGCTTATAGCTCAACTAATGGCTGATACCCATTTGCTTAGGAGCATTCAAATGGTTGAAGCTTGCAGAACCAGTAAACTGCCATGAGATCTCTGTTCTTTGTCCGCCCAGCTACCATGTTTGGTTCCATTAGTCGCTGCATATTAATGAACAAATAAAAATCATGTAAGTAGTAGTTTCGGGGAAGAGGTAAGAGAAAATTGGCACCTGACTTCCATCATTAAGTAGAGGATGGCCTTTGCAAAGTTCCTACCGTCATAGCAAGAATCATGGGTAACCCTGTTAAAATAAAAGAATAGTGGTTCCCTACAAACAGAAATCGTGAGCTGAACATGCAATCTATTTTTGTAATTCAAAAACAAATGGATAATTTATGCCAAAAGAATAAAATGTTTTGATGCGAGAGGGTAACTCAAACTGTCCAACTGACCTTAGAGATGGAAATACTCGTGCAAGAAACTGATTTGTTTGGATGAGGTGAGATTGCCCTTGAGAGCAACAACTAACAACATACTCTTCACACCTCTGATTGAGCCTAGATATATCTGCATAGGTGATATGGCATTAAACCCACACTGAAGCTTGGTTGCTTGTAGCTAGCATTAAGTCTACCATCAAAGATAAATAAATATTTGTAAATAGAAAGTTAAGACAACATGAAAAACAGAATCAGAGTAGAAAGTTTTGCCAAAACTTTTGCATAATTCATTAATGCAATTAACAGGATGAAAAAAAGAGAGTACAAATGTACACTAAAATTGAGGTCCTCAAAATTTCAGGACCATCACTAATGGAGCCATGCTCAGAGAATCCTTGATTGAAAAAGTTTGTAAAGCCTTGACGGTTGACACAGACAAATTGTTCAATGAACATAATTCTTTCATCCAAATTTTGCATAGAATGAAAATAATTGGAAAAAAAAAAGAATTAAGCTACTGAAATCATGACAGCAAAATATGCAAATATATCAGCATGTTTTGAATTTTGAGGTAGGACTAACCTAACTGAACATAGCCTCGAGGGAGGAACAGAGATGCCACGATATGATCCTGTTTGTAGTAGATAAAAAAAGTTAACAGTGTGGAATTCATAAGAGACCTGGATATATAAACATACATGAAATCCTAATCATGTAGAACTATTTGATGATATTTGTTGTCACTGGTGCATGACATTTGGTGTTTCATATAACCTGGGGCAGAGGAAATACCTTGCAAGGGGAGTTTAAGCGGCAGCAAATAAATGGACACGAACTGAAAATAAAGTCTACCACATGCCATAGTTACATTGTGTTTGCAGGTCTTCATAATTTGCAAATCTTATTGTGGCCCGTGACTATATTATATTGTGCATCCTTAGCATTCAAGCCAAAATATCTTGAGACCGAACAAACAAATCTTGTGCATGAATTAGACATACCTTTTTGATAGAATGAATTAGACATACTGGGGAAAAAGGCGAGAAAAAGTTAGATTTGAACCACACACTCACCATAGACAAAGAACTCTGACGCAGGCACACAACATGTTTAGTGTGGGAACAAAATCTTATATCAGTATCATTTACTATTTGCTTATTGTTGCCACCATCCCAGAAGGTTTAATTGTTAGCCAATCTCCTGCACCAAGCAGAACATTGCAGCAATTCAAGGTTCCAATGGAAAAGGAAATACATTGGCCTATGTGACTAATCGTCATTGTAACGATAAGCGCTGAAGCTACCGTTTGATATGGCTGCTCCATATACACACACAAATTCAAGGACGATAAGCAGTGAAAAGTGAAGGCCTCTGTTGTTCGTAGGGAATGAAGCCAACCTGCAGGCAACAATACACCACGAAAGCAAGAAAACCCACACGACTGAATCGGAGATGGACGCCAGGATTACCGCTGGGCACCTCCACGCGCCTGGTCCAACACCACCAATGCCGCTCGTCGCCTCCTTTCTAGAGTCCACAACCTCGGCAGACTGGAATGTCCAACCTAACACTACTCACTGCCTCGCTGTTCCATCGATGTATGGCAACCAGCCCCCCCCCCCAAAAAAAAATCAAGTCCGGATGCATCACCGTTCTCTAACTGTCAAAGGGGGCAACGGGTCGCACCTTCTCGTAGGCGCCGTACCGGCGTGCCCACCTCCACCTGTGGCCAAGCCGCCACACCACTTGGCTCCAACTGCAGTGAAGGCCCATCTGTACCATCTAGGAGGCCGCAGGCGGAGTGTTTTCGTAAGGTACGGGCAACAGGGCGGGAGGCTATGGATATGAGGGAAACACTGAGACCGTCGCCGCCATCGCGTTTCCTGCCGGCGACCAATCTGCAACCTTCCATACGGTCGTGGGAGCTGTAGCTGCTTGGTTCATGGCCGGCGGGGAGGAAGGGCGCAAGTTTGAGCCTGAGGACGCTTGGAGAAGGCCGGCGACGACGACGCGGGAGCGATGGACCAGCAAGCAAGATGAAGCTGATAGGATTTTGTCCTGTTTTCCTCGGCGGTGAAGGAGGAGGCGTCGGACTCCGTGGGCCCCTTGGCAACGTGCGTAGGGAGAACGCGACCTACCGATAGACGCCGCGTGGAGGCGCAGGACACGCAGCGGGCCCACACACGGTAATTGCTCGGATGAACTACGAATTCCTCAGCTCTATAGATAGGATTATGCAAGCACAATTTGCTTCAGATAGTCAGGTAAATTTTTTTCCCCAAAACCACTTCTAATCTTAATAGTCGTGCATAGTTAATGAGAACCCTACACTAATAGTCAAGTTTAGAATCCAGAGCTGCATTGAGATCGCAGATAAGCCAGTACAAGTACATATTGTTGATCAGTTTGAAGATTTACCAACAGTAGCATTAGTTTTAGTATACTTGCCAACACAATTTTCATATTACCATATTATTTTCATCTTGGTATAGACTGCATAAGAAGGGCGGCCCTGGTGCAGCGGTAGTGCCTTACCGTCTGTAACCGGAAGGTCCAGGGTTCGAGCCCCAGCCTCTGCACTTTGTGCAGGTAAGGCTGTGCGCATACATCCCTTCCCCAGACCCCGCGCAGTGCGGGAGCCTACGGCACTGGGTACGCCCTTTTTTTATAGACTGCATAAACAAACAGATGTTAATCTTACCATGTCATTCTCATGTTCCTCAAGCATGTAAGGTGATATCCCAACTTATATCTTGTGATATAAACGAGCTGCCAGCAATGCGGTACCACCATGATGCATATTTTTGGACCTTCAATTGTGAACAGGTAATTTACTAGAATTGAATGATACCTCGAATACAGGAAGTGTTGATGAGAACATCATGTCTGTACATTTCTGTTTCCCTCTTCAGTATCTGCATGAAGAAATGGCCAGCGGACCAAACAGTACATCTTCCCCAATATATTAACTCCTGCTGGCTGGAAAGCACAAACATATAAATTAACAGTAAGGATAACAGAATGCATGCAAATTAAAAAAAAAAATAGTTAGCCATGCTCCAAAAGGTGAGTTACAGATAAATAATAATATAACATTTTTTAAAATCTTATTTGTTTTATATCTTCTCTGAAATGGTGAGCGTGCTTTATCATTTACTTCAGTCCAAGAATAAACCATCAGTTTAAAGAACCAAGCAATCTGATATTAGCAGTAAGAAATCAGCATTCAGTAACGTATTAATACTGCCCTATTGCATTCTATCTCATACACTCTGCAGTATAAACCAGATGGAATGACCGAGTTGGTAACGTAGTACATCAAGAAAATTCATTGAGGGAGAACTAACCAGGTAGTACTTCACAATGTCTAGGATATTGAGGGCGGCAGGAGGAAAGCTAGCACAACCACTGGGACAACGATCAGGTCCACAGTGGATGCTCAAGAAAAGTCATCTCTAACAATGTTTCCCTCTCCAATCTGTGAACGCTAGTATGCTACACATCACAATTTGCTTCAGAGGGAAAAAAATTTCAACATACAAGCAAGAATGCAAGCAAATGCTACATAGGGTGGCAGGCAGTAACAGCAAACAAGTCCTGGGTGGTCAACAAACAAGGTCACCAGTGTGTATCTGATACTTTTTGTTTGATTACCTGGTGTGTAGAAGCCAAAAATGCAAATCTTTTAAAAAGCTGCACTTTTCATTGCATTTTGCAATAATAATATGAAATGCAGCTATTAACACGAAGGTATCAGATGACCATTATATTGACCAAATACACCACCCATTGGTATCTTGTACCATTAAAGAAAAACAATCTTTTCCTCTTCAACATTTGTGGTCTATTTCTAATAGACAAGTACTAGCTGTTTATGCGTGTAACTAAGGGCATCAACTTCATTTCACAGGAACACATACTATTACAATATCATAGAGAAAAGAAACTATTACAATATCATAGAGAAAAGAAACATTAGATATCTGGAAAACCTAAACTGGAAATCCACCTCATTTGAAGATGATGGGATCTGCTTAGACAAAAACACCTGAAAAGCTGAAACAGAGCTGCTGCTCATGCCACTGGACCTTCACATTGCCACCACAAACTGCAGCAGTCATACCTCATACTACCAAGGATTTGAAAACAACAGCCTGTAATCATTTAGTGCAACCTCTGCTAACTCATGCTTTGGCTTGGTAGGGAGGAGCCCTGACTCTGACAGCTGATGGTGTGGTACAAACTTGTCATTTTCCACCTCAGCATCTATTACAGACGAGGCGTAGATATCCAGCTCTTCATCTGTAAGCTGCAGCTGTAGCTTCTTCTTCAATTGCACCAGCAGTGTCGAGAAAGGGATCGTGACTTCACCATCAATATTCTGACATAAGAAATGGTGTCTCCAGTCTGTCGTCAAAAGCTCAGAACAGGAGATATCATCACAATGGATATCGACTGAGGAATCAAAGTAACCAGATATTGTCAATCCATCATCTAGCAGTATATTGAATTTATCAACAAGGAAAATAATTGTCAAGACTTTCTTCACACTCTGTGATAACATCATCACGGGGCTCAGCATGCGCCCTGATTCATCCATGAAGCGACTTGTCCACGGTACAAAACCATAGTATCCTAAAAGACAGTAGCTTTCCACATACCCCAAAACCTCAAGAGACGACCCTGACAATGTTGATGCCGATGGTGGCGTTGTCTTTGAGATGGGAAGAATATAATCACGATTCAACGCCCTCCGGAGCATGTCTTGAAGGCCTTCTTCCTTGATGCACTTGCAAACAACTTGATTCTTGCTGTTCATTGTTAGATTGAACATGGACACTACTGCAGGCTGTGTCCTTCCAGTCTTTCCCAAGACAAGATCCCATACAGGTGGGTATGTCGGTGTCATGCGTGCCACCGCGGACTCCCTTCTCCTTTCTTCTTCCTCTCGCTTGCGCATCTTCTTCCACTCTTCCTCTCGCTCGCGCATCACCTCCTCCTCTTTCTTGCTCATCGCTTCCTCCTCCTGCAGCCTCCTCTCTTTCTCTTCCTCTGTCTCACTTTGGCGCCTCTCCATCTCCTGGTCCTCCTGCTTACGCATGTCGTACAGCTTCCTTGCAAGGTTCTCCAATGGTGCGGCAATGTCCACGAAGTGTAAACCATCCTCTGCGAACAGCCCTTCCTCCTTCCATCCCTTGGGGAGGCAGAACCAGCGCTCAGAGAAGCGGATTTCCACGGCAACGGCGGGCGCAGCCAAGCGGAAGAGCAGGCCATGGAGCCGCACGACGAGGTGCTCGACGTGGGACGTCACGGTGAGCCCGCATCCCCCGGCCATCCCCCGGATCACGGCCACCTCCCTCCGCCGCGGCGCCGACGACCCCTCCGCCTCAATCGCGCCCCTCTCCCGGCGGGACTCATGAATATAATAGTCCGCTTGCTTGAAGCACGTGAGAACTGCCGGACGATCCGGCTCGCCGGGACCGCCGGATCTGTGCCCCACCTGCTCTACCTGGTCGTGCTCCACGGCGCGGCAGAGGACAATGGCATAGGTGGGCACTCGCCAGTTCGGGATGAATCGGGGGCTGTTCCGGTGAGACCAAAAGACACATGCTTTCTTCACGGACACCTTCATGGTGTACAGGACGCAGGGGTGGGAGCGTACCTTCCGTACCACGGACACGCAGCGCCGATCTGGACCGAAAGACTCCATGAACCGCTCCAGTAGGCAGCGCCGGTGGTGGCGCATCTCCTCCTCGTGGCCGTCCTCTTTCACCCCGCCGGGCACAACCAGGACAAGTTTCCTCACCTCCGCCTCTAGGCACACCTCTGATATCGCCGGCGCCGCCATCGGGGTGGTGCGGAGAGGATTGGGGAAACCCTTGTTGCTGCGTTGTTGTTTTTTCCCTAAAAAGGCGCATTGGGGGCAAAAGGAATAAGGATTTTATTTATCTTTAGCACCCTAGTATTTCACCGTATTTTTTTATTTTGTTTAGGATTCTTATGCTTCCATCCGTGCAAATTCTTTTGTCTATCCCTGAGCCTTTTTTAATAATATACATAAAGTTAAATCATATTCAGATTTTTTTTCATAATCACATTCGGGTATTGAGAGGCCTTGATGCACTCAAATTGTTTGTTCTTCACCTCAATCCCTCTCTTCTCCAACTTCAGCGAGGTTTTTTTTTTTTGGAATAACTTCAGCGAGGTTAGGGTTCTAAGATTTGGGTGGGAAGGGGCGGGGTGAGGGGGGAGGGCATGCTTACCGTTACACCTAAGGGCTTGTTCGGTTCTATCAGATTTAATCCGGGTCGGGAATGAAAATATAACAAGAAATTTATGATATGTACAATAAGAGACCAAGATTCATTCCGGGTCAAGAGCTAATTCACGCACGATAGTGACACCAAAAGACAAGGAATCAATCCACTAGTCAAGAGGTGGGGAATCATTCCGGATCTCTTGATGTGTCCATCACGAATAAATTATTTTATGACCCGGAATAAATCCCGATCTCTAGATGTACCTATTATAAATTTCTTGTTATATTTATCATTCCGGGCCCGGATTGAATCCGATGGAACCGAACAAGCCCTAAAGGAGATTCGGGGCTAGGCAACCGGTGCGACGTGGTGTCATCGCTGGCGGCGGGATGCAACACGGCGATGGGGCAGCGGGGCGGCCGCGCGGGTGGCGCGAGGCTGAGGAGGAGGATGATGAGAAGGGGAAAAAGAAGATGTGAGGAATAAGAAAGGATGGATGGAAAGAGACAAAACGGAGAGAGGCCCATCTATTTTGAATTTAATGGCTCAAAAATTCGAGTGTGGGGAGCCTTTTCAAGAATGAGAGTGTAGTATATAATGTACATGTAAGCTGTTTGAAACTACATAAATTTGTAAGCACTTATCTGATAAGCGAATTTCACTCGGCTCAGACTGTTTTATTACAAATTGAGTGGTGGGAGAAGTATGGCCAAAATAAGAAACTTGTGGTTTGGCTTAATTTCAGCTTATTTCGCCACAAGAGGATCTAAGGTGTTCCATTATGCTGTTGTGATCTACCAACTCTTTTTTCAAGAATTAGAATGGACTTACCAATAGTATCTGCTGAATGGACTAGGCCGTAACATTTTTGTGAGCTTCAGCTACCAGTTATTCCGAGAAATTCCTTAATGCAAAGGTGGACATAAAATGCAGATTTTTATTCTGGACAGCAGATGATCAATTAGCATCGAAAATATTCTGGAGAAGGCTGTTTTGGCTAGGTACCAGATGAGCCAGTCGATGCATGCTATCGCTCGACTCGTCCAGAGGGCATATCTTTTCCCAGAAATACAATCTCGGCCTGTTATACTGATTCAAAATTTATCCATATATTGACATGCAAATTATCTTGTATATATGTCCAACCTTTGACATCTTAGTAAACTGGGGCCACTTTTATGCATATGGACACACACTGCATGCATATGGCTCGCTGTTTATTTCTCCTAGCTTGATGGTAACACAAGAACATACCCTGCAATTTTGTTAGAGCTTAGGCTGTTAGCATGCATAATATGATATGGCTTGTTTATTGTGCTCGTGCCTATCTAGTTTTGTTGTTGCTGTTAGCCTTTACAATTTGCTCCACTTAAAAGGCAATAATATTCTTTCAGTTATAGGGCTGATGACACTTGTATTCTTTCGAATAGGCAGCCTGTCAATTTCACATTGCTTTTATTTCACACTTGTATTCTTTGTACTTCACAATAGAACTACGATGAAGATGAACGCTCTTCTCATCCAAATTCTTAGACTTGTTGAAAGCTTTAGGTAATAAATTAGCAACTGAAAGGGGTAGAGTGTACTCGACATTTCCTTTTTTTGAGAGTATGTTGCTCGTACTAGTATTCAGGCCCTTCTGCTAAGTTAATTTCTTTCTTGCTTTTTCGTCAAGCTAGTGCAAATGTCAAATGGTGATGTCATAGTTCATACAGATGAACTGGGAGCCGTACTGACCGATCAAGAGCTTTCTGTCTGTGTTGGACATGGGATTTTCTGTGCTTTATAGATGGATAAGGGTGTCTGTTGAGTTTATATATCCAACATTAGTCCTAATGCCGTATTGTGCTTGTGAGTAAATTTCACCGTAGATCCTTAAACTATTGCCGGGGTCTCATCTAGGTCCATGAACTAAAAAAGTGGTCATCTAGGTCCTTCAACTTTTACCAAGGTCTCATCTGGGTCCATGAATTTAAAAGTTGGTCATCTAGGTCCGTGATATATTAAAGAGTAATAATCTAGGTCCATGAACATCCATCGAGGCACGTTTTGCTTGTGTGGCAACACTGGCGGGGCAAAAATATGTAAAAAAAAACTCTCCTCTTCCATGGAGACATTTTTCGATGGTCATCTGCTCTTTCATGGAGAGCTTTTTTGCAACTTTTTCCCACGCTGGAATTACCATGTAGGAAAAAAATATCTCTACGGAAGCTTTTGGACCTATATGACTACTCTTTAATAGATCACGGATCTAGATGACCGCCTTTTAATTTATGGATCCAAATGAGACATTGATAATAGTTTAAGGATCTAGAGGCCCACTTTTTTAATTCATGGACCTAGATGAGATCTCGGCAATAGTTAAGGACCTACAGTGAAATTTACTCTTGTGCTTTTCTTTTTTTTATTACAATGAATTTATTTGTATGTATAGGTAATTTGTCTTAACCATTTACCCATTCTGGAGGATGTCTTTTGGGCCAACACTGAAACTACCCTTTTCCTTTGATGTTAGTGATCAGAACAAACTGCTAGGTCATTTTGAATGCATACATTAATAATTTCATTGCATCAGAAAACACAACAGACTTGTACTCTCTGGTGAGTCAGAAGCTCAGAACTTGCCATCCCATCTTGCATGCATCTCAGGGCCATTAATTGTTTTGGTTTCTAACTAGGTATTCTTAGCACAGTTATGAGTCCAGAAATATTTCAGGGCATGATTACTGAAATAATGGAAGTTGCTATGGATTTTACAACAGAGATTTTCTAATTATTCTACTAGTGTATGCTTACAAGATAATGTAGGAACGCATAATTGTAAAAAAAAATACCTTGGTGCTCTCCGGCTGCATTTGGTGCTCTCCAGCTCTCTCCTTTAAGTTGGCTGTGCTTCAGGTTTCTTCATCTTTGCCTACTGTTGCCAAATGTTTAGTGAAAATGCAGGTTTGATGCAATGAACTTATTTTAGTCGCAACATTTCTAATTATGTAATCTAGATAATGTTGGAAAGCAGAATGGTAAAGAAAAAATAAACTTGGTGCTTTGGCTTGGTGCTCTCCAGCTCTCTTTTTACTTGGCTGTGCTTCAGGTTTCTTCATCTTTGCCTATTGTTACCAAATGTATAGTGAAAACGTGCAGGTTTGGTGCAGTGAAACTATTTTAGTCGCAACAGTATATATGTTCCGAGAGCAGCAACTCATGAACGAATTGTTGACAGAAACAATCTTATAGCTGAAATAATGCTGACGAAATGATTGAAAGAAATTCATTTCAGGTGGTTTTCATATTGCCAATGTCAGAGAAAGGAATCAAAACATCAATTTAGCTGAGCATAGGGTGATGGGAGATCTGTGGATTTGGCAAAAAATAAAATGCATCTTGGCACTCTCACCAGCAGGGTTGATACTAGTTTCTTCTCAACAAATTGTATGGAATGTGAGGTTTTAGGAAACCAGAATTTATTGTGGAAATGCAAGAGAAAAAGAGTTGTTTGAAATCATCACCACTTGTGGTTTGTAAGAACTTCGGTTGATATAGTTGTTATGTATATGAATGAAGGTTAAGCTCAATTCACATATTTGGTTCAAAAAGATATAATTGCCCTCAAGCCAACATTAACACGATGTGACACACATACTCATTGTTAGTTTATTAATATTAAGATGAGAAAACTACAGAATCGAAGTACAGCCTCTGTTAGACGGAAAACACAGCCAACATGACCATGAACTGCAGAAAGCCCTTCATACAGCCTAAGGATGAAACAACAAGCTGCAATCCCATAGTTCTACTTCTACTAATTCATGTTTTGGCTTGTCACGAACCCATTCTTGCTGCTTTGGGAGCTGGTGTTGCTGTGTAACCTCCTTGTTTTCATCCTCATCATCAATCGCACACATGATGCAAAGCCCCAATTCTTCTTTTCTTAGCTTCAGATTTAGCTTCCTTTTCAGCTGCACAAGCAGTGATGAGAAAGGGACAATTCCTTCACAGCCAATATTCTTACATAAGATATGGTGTCTCCAGTCTGTTGTCAAAATCTCCGAAGATGAGATGTCATCACAATGGATGTCCACCGAGAAGCCATAGCCAGCAGACAATACCATTCCATCATCCAGCAGTATGCCAAGCTTATGGACAAGAACCTTGATTGTCAAGATTTTAGATGTGCTCCGAGACACCATCAACACAGAGCTCAGCTTGCGCCCTGATTGATCCATAAAGCGACCTCTCTCCGTTCCATGTCCACCAGTTTCTAGATCAAAGTAACCTTCCACAAACCCCACAGTTTCAAAAGCCTTCGATGATGCTGACAGCGGTGCTGGTATTAAAATGGGCAGAACAAACTCGCCATCCTCCACCCTCCGTCGCATGTCATTAAGGCCTTTTTGCTCAATGCACTTGCAATAAACTTTCTTGCTATTGTTCATTGTCAGCTTGAACTTGGAGTAACAATGCCATTGCGCCTTAGCACGCCACGCTGCATTGATCTCCCACAAGGCAGCATCCCATATCGGATCAGCATACACGGGTGGCTTCGCTGCCTCCTCTTCCTCCCTTATCCTCCTCTCCTCCTCTTTCCACGCACATATCCTTTTCCTCTCCTCCTCATCTTGCTTGCGCATTGCCTCTTCCTGCAGCAGTCGCTTCTCCCTGTCTTCCTCAGTCTCGTTATCCTCCTGCTGACGCATCATATCAAGTTTCCTCACCAGATTCTCCACGGGGGCGGCAATGTCGACGAAGTGGAAACCATCCTCTGAGTACAGCCTCTCCTCCTTCCATCCAGAGGGGAGGCGGAACGACTGTTCGGAGAAGCAGAGGTCCACTGTCGGGTCCAGGCAGGAGGAAGAGGATGTCATGGAGCCGCACGACGAGGAGCTCGACGTGTGACGTCACGGTGATCCCGCGGCCCCCGGGCATCCCCCTGATCACGGCCACCTCCCTCAACGGCGCCAGAAATCCCTCTCTCTGAATTACGCGCTTCTCGCGGGAGTGCTCGATAGCGTAGTAAGCACCCTCGAAGATGCCGGAGAGAATCCCCGGACGGGCCGGCTCGACGGGCGCGCCCGATCGATCCACCACCTGCTCCACCTGGTGGTCCGGAGCCACCACTCGGCAGATGGGGATAGGGAAGGTGGACCCTCGCCGCTCCGGCAAGAATCGTCGGGAGCTCCGGCGTGACCAAGAGACCTGCTTTTTCTTGATGGAGATCCTCATGGTGTAGAGCACGCAGGGTTGGGTGTGCACCTTCGGAGCCTCACACAGGCACGGCGTACCCGGGCCGCAGGACGCCATGAATCTCTCGAACAGGAGGCGGCGCATCTCCTCGTCATCGCCGTCCTCTTTCCCCCCGCTAGCCACCTCACACACCGGCACAGGGTGCGAAGCACGCTTCCTCTCCTTGCCGTCCGCCTCGCGGAACATCACTGGTGTCGCCGGCGCCGCCATCGGGATGGGGATTGGGGAAGGGGCGGCGGCGGATTTTTTTGGACTTTTTTTTGGGGGGCTTTACTTACGGCAGAACCGCAAGAGGCAACAACGGCCAACGGGTTTGATGGCCGAACGGGGAAATCAATCTTTTTTTTAGATCAACTAGAAACCGGGACTAAAGCCCAAACTTCCATTTCTCCTACTCGTTGTCCCCCTTGCTTGGCTCGTCCTCTAACGGGTTGTTGCGTAACAAGTGAGTAGGGCCCAGTAGAACGTCCATGAATTTTCTCAAATATTCGACTGGCCCATAGCCCATAGGCCTTCTAAACGGGCCAGTAGATCCATGAAAAATGTAAAAGCCCACGAAGAAAGAAGACATGCAGACCCGCTAATCCGTGTGGATCTCTCATTGAGTCATCTCCTCTTCTCCACCCCTTAAATTCACCGCTTCAACTCTTCCTTAGATCCACCCAAATTTATGTCCCCAACAGAGATAAATTATTCTACTCCCACTCAGACTTGTGCACCCAGAAAATCCACAACATCAAAACTAATGATCCAGATTAACTCTAATCCCTCCTCACTCAAATCTAATGGCTATTGTTATTTGGATCTCCATCACCTCCTCCCCCTCCCGCCTCCCACGGTCCCACGCCCAGCACGGTTGCCGTCTTCGCGACGGTTCGCGTGTACGCCCACCTCCGATCCCGTGTCCAGCCGCCGCCTTACGTGCTCGTCGCCCTCCCTCTATCCCCCGTGTCGCAGGTCATCTCGATAATCTCGACAGAATATCATGGAGTGGTTCATCGTCGCCTCCCTCCTCCTCGATCGGTCTCCTCGCCTCCGTGGCCACCGTGGAGGGACGCTTGGTCCCCTCCGTCTTCGAAGACGACCAGCCTAGCAAGAGATTCGGCAACCGCGTGCAGATCGGCCTGGACTTGTTCCATCAGGCATGCGGCCTGGTAAGCCCCACCACGAGGCACGTCTCTCTTTCTCTCTGGCTCTCTGCACTGCAAGTTCTTAGACAGGTCGAGATGATCCATGGACGGACGGATGATATCGGCACGTGGATTTCTTTTTCTTGATCGTGCAGGTGCACTTCAAGAACATGTGCCAGAGCCTGACGATGCTCGTGACGCCGCCGCGGCAGGTGCTGCTGGCGTCGATGCACGTGGCGGCGGCCAAGGCGATGGAGGCCAAGGCCCCGGTGGACGAGTATGTGGCGAGGACGCACGCGACGGGCCGATGGTGAAAGCGCCATGCTTTCTCTCTGATTTGAATATCTTGAGCCCTACTATACCATAACCAGCCAATTGATGCTGCAAAATTTACTCTTGCTATTTTTTTTTTAGAGAGTACAGGGTCCTCATCATAGTACTTTTGGTAATTTTTGTAATGGTTTAGGTTACTCTGTGGGTTTACGGGCACCAAGCTTTGGAGACAACTCTGCTCCAACCTATGCAGGTGATTTTACATCTATGAATTACCTGGGTATTACATTATTTTTACACTATTATTCCTGAGATGCAACGTATTTGTATTAGCAATTCAAATTAAAGGGATTAGAAAGACAGATGTCACATTTGTAGCAGGACATAAAAGAGCTTTACTCACAGATGTAGTGGCTGAATCTTGAGTTTACTCATGGCCAGTTAGCTGACATACATAGTGATTTAATGCGAGTAAAAATTTATAGAAAAAAAATCATGTATCATGTGGATAGATAATGCAAAATATTTAGAGTAAATTCTTTCCTTTTAATATAAATAAATTATATGCATTGTCCATGAGTTTCCTTAACTGATAGTATATTTATAATTTAATATGAAAAATGGATTTGGAGCACCAAACTTTATCCAATTTGGAGACATTTGAGGTAAATACGAAGTACATATTCTTTTATACCCGATCAATAACATTTTACTTTTCATGCACATTTTTTACGCACTCAACTATGTAACTATATAATAATAATTCGTTGACTAGCTCAAACGAATTATTATTATATAGTTACCTGATCAATAACTCTGCTCCAACGTATTACCTTTTGCGTGATTCTTAATTTATTTTATTATTCACATTTTTAGGAAAATTGTTATCTCTTAGTATTAACCGTAGCGTTAGCACGGGCACTACACTAGTAATTGAAATTGATCAATGAAAGATCCAATTTAACTCATAAGTTCCTTACCTGGGCATACCACATTTTGTGTAAGAATATTGATGATGAAGGCGAGACCTCTTTCACAACCAGTCAACCCTGCTAGTTCATTTGAACTTGTCTAGTTCTTCAGCTTCATAGGACATTTTACTGTGAGATTGTCGGCACTGATGGTCTGTTGGAGGACCCTGTCTTCTCACTCATTAATAGCTCTCCAAACAGATGATGTCGTTGTGGCAATTGAAACAGGCTGATATGGCCATATTGGTAATTGGGTGCCACTTGAAAAACTGCCTCAGCGCTTCTTCTGAAGAAAATGACCATTTAGCTGGTTCATCTTCAGGGTTAAGGCACTGAACAGCCGTTAGCCAAAATGTCCTTTAGATGACCAAAGGTTTCCCCTTGTTGCATTTCACAGGAAAATGTGCCAGTTAAAGAGCTTCATTCAGTAATCTGATTTCCAATAATCTGCAGTAGTGAAAAGTGTTCATTTCCCAATGCAGTCAGATTACATTAACTTGTTGCTATTCGATGCCTAGATAAGTTCACATGAAGCCCTGGAAGAGAGGATCGAGACAGTCACAGAAACACACAATCATGCTACTGGTAAACTGAGCAACCATGCAGTCATTTAAACTTAGTAAGAAAAATGATCCGATAACTGGATATGATACTTTTAGATTGTAGTATGCGAATTGCTTTTCAATTATAGCATTATTATATGTGTCCAATGTCATCGATACCTAAACTTTTCTAGAAGCCAATAGAAAATGATCGGATTCCTCTGCAATAATTTTCACCAAACTGAAGATATATTTATGCATGCTTTCCTACATGGTTCAGAAAAAAAAATATCTTTACTTTGTCAAAATAGTGAACATTATGTCAATGCTACACACCTGCTAACCGCTATGGCATCATAATCAGATGTGTTAGCATGGCGTTGCACCATTGCACCACTCCATTTGACATTCAGGTCCACAAGGTGCCACCCATGACCATGATGGGCTCTCTTGTTTGTTATTAACTCGGAAAAAGTTTGTCCCTCAACTTTTGCCCAAGTCTGGTTTAGGTCTCTGAACTATAAAACCGGGTAAAATGCGTCCCTCAACTTTTAAAACCGTCTATATTACGTCCCTCAGCGGTTTAGACGGTTGTTTGCTACCGTAACCGTAGGTTTGCTACGGTTACTGCAGCTTTCCATTTCTTTTATTTAATTTCACTAAATATTTAAAAAATTATAGTAAATCACATAAAAATCATAAAATAAAAAATCTAATTTTATTGGACTCTATATGAGTAGATCTTTACACCGAACATATATTATGGTATGCTTTAGTACAAAATTTTTGTTGCACCAATTCATATATGCAGTTTATATTATTTTCAGACGAGAATAAATCTAAAGGTGCAACAAAAAATTTGTACTAAAGCAGACTATAATATATATTCAGTGTGTAGATCTACTCATATAGAGTCCAATAAAATTAGAGTTTTTATTTTATGATTTTTATGTGACTTACTATAATTTTTCAAATATTTAGTACAATTAATAAATAAAAGAAAATGCAAAGCTGCGGTAACGGTAGCAAACCCACGGTTACTGTAGCAAAACAACCGTCTAAAACCGTTGAAGGACATAATATGGACAGTTTTAAAAGTTGAGGGATGTGTTTTACCCGGTTTTATAGTTCAGGGACCTAAACCGGACTTGGACAAAAGTTGATGGAGTTCAATAGGACTTTTTCCTATTAACTCTGGGTCCATTTGACAAACAGGTCCACACCTTGCCAACAGAACCCATATATAGATGAAACACGGCCCATATGTTTTAGGCCTTCCGAGAAAACAAACCCATTCATAGAGATGAACGACGGCCCAAAGAAAAAAAAACATCGCAACTTCCATTCGTCGCCTCTCCCCGCGCCGCCCCGACGATCCGTCCGCTTACGGCGGCGGCGGAGTCTCGTCAGCCGACGGGGGTATGTCCGGCGACGAGAACGATGTCGATCACGAGACGCGCCGACGCCGCCTTCTATTCGAGCGATTCATGGCGTCCTGCAGTCCGGGGAGCCCGTATCTGTTTGTGGAAGAGAAGGAGCGCGCCGGCCCCTGCGTCATCTACTCCATGAGGATGTCCATCAAGAAAGCAGAGGCCTTCTGGTCTCACCGGAGCAGCCGCCGCTTCTTCCCCGAGCGGCGAGGGTCCTTCCCCATCCTGATCTGCCGCGTCGTGGGGCCCGACGACCACATAGAGCCGGTGATGTTGGCCCAATCCGGCGCGCCCGGCGGCGAGCCGCCACGGCCAGGTGTTATCTCGGGCAACTTCGAAGAGAGGTACTACTACATCCAGCTCTACCGCGAGAATGGCATGCTTCACAAGGATGGCTCGCCGGCGCCGTGGAAGGAGGTGGCCGTGATTCGGGGGATGCCCGGAGGGCGTGGAATTACCGTGACGTCCCACGTCAAGCGCCTCGCCCTGCGGCTCCATGACTTCCTCTTCATGCTATGCGGGATCTCGGCGACCGTGGACCTCCGCTTCTCGGAGAAGTGGTTTCGCCTTCCCGCTGGCTGGACGGAGGAGAGGCTGTACGCAGAGGATGGGTCCCACATCGTGGACATTGGCGCCTCAGTGGAGAATCTGGTGAAGAAGCTTTGGGATTTGCGTGACGAGGAGGAGCAAGAGATGGAGAAGAGGAAGAAAGGGAGAGGAGGCTGGATGAGGAGGAGGCTGCAAGAGGAGGAGGAGAGGAGGAAGATACGTGAGCGAAATGAGGAGAAGGATAGGAGGAGGAGAGAGGAGATAGCAGCGATGCGTCCTTTGCATCCTCCTATGCCTTGGGACGCTACCTTGTGGTCGATCAATGAGGCACATTGTGTATGGTACTCCAAGTTCAAGCTGTCAATGGACAGCAACAAGAAAGTTTCTTGCCATTGTGTTGGCAAAGAAAGCCTTGAGGACATGCTCCGGAGGGTGGACAATTTTGAGCATGTCCTTCCCATTTCAGAGACAGCAGCGTCATCATCGGCTATCGAAACTTTGGGGTTTGTGGAATGCGACAGTGTTCTAGAAATTTTGGGATATGGACCGAAGAGAGATCGTCTCATCGATCGATCGGGGCGCTTGGTGAGCTCCATGGTGATGGTGTCGCGGAGCGTGGAAAAAGTATTGATATTTAGGGTCTTTGTTCAGAAGCTTGATATTGTGATGGATGATGGAACGGTAATGTCTTGTTGCCCTGGTTTCGCTGTGAACTTTCATTGTGATGATATATCCTCTTCTGAGCTTTTGACTTTGGACTGGGCATACCACATCTTGTGTAAGAATATTGATAGTGAAGGCAGGACCTCTTTCTCAACCCTGCTTGCACATCTCAAAAAGAAGCTGCAGCTGGAACTAACAGAAGAAGAGTTGGAGCTCTACAACATGTCTGTAATAGATGGTGAGGAAGAAAATGAGGATCTTGCAGAGCCATTGCGAAAGATGAAAGAATGGATTCCTCCTGAACCGAAGCCTGAGTGACCTGAAGTAGAACTACATGATTGCAACTTGTTTCAGATTCCCCTGGGAGTCTGAGATCTGACTGCTGCAGTTCGTGGCGACAGAGTGAAAGTGGTGTGAGTAGGCTGGCGAATGGTATTCCCATGTAAGAAATTCCCTTATCTTCTATGAGGTGAACTTCAGTTTAATCTATCCGGGTGTTGGTCTTTGGTTGGTCTATTGTTTTGTTTTAGTTTTGCTTTCTGTTTATGAAGGTTGAGCTGGAATGCTGAATTCCCTATCTGGTTCTTACTGCGTCTTATTTGATTTATTTTATATTGGCATTCAGAAAATTAGCAAACATACAGTGGTTAGTGGAAACTACTATCTATTGGTGGCTGCACACAATATTTTCTATGCTTTCCACACATTCCAATGAGAAAAAAAAAATACTATTTATCCTGAGCTAAGGTCCTCCATCTGACTATGACTTTGTCGAGTTCCTCAGCTTCATAGTCTATTTCACCGTCTTCAGCCTCTTCCTTGATTTGTCCCTCAAACTCATGCAAATCAGATATGTATCATGGCTCTCGGTGTGCGTGGTAGACTTTGATGTGATGGATCTTTTTCCCTGGTATTGACAATGCAAACCTCCTCCAAATGCCAACAATTTGTTCATATGCAGTTGCTCGGTCAGCACTGTTGCTGTGGCAATTGAAATAGGAAAAGCTCTCCAAACTGATGCTGTGGCAATTGAATAGGAAAAGCTGCCTCATTGCTTCTTCCGAAATAAATGACCATTTAGCTTGTTCATATTCATGGTTAAGGCACTGAACAGCCGTTTGCTAAAAATGTTCTTAAGCTGCCCAAAGTTTCTCCTTGTTGCATTTCACAGTAAAATGTGCCAGATAAAGAGCTTCATTCAGTAATCTGATCAGAATAAACTGCAATAGTGAAATGTATTTTTTCCCCATACTGTTCGATGCATAGATTACATGAACCTGTTGCTGTTCGATGCATAGACAAGTTCACATGCAGCCCGGCAAGAGAGGATCGAGATAGTCACAGAAACACACAATCATGCCACTAGTAAACTGTGCAACCATGCAGTAAGAAAAATGATCGTTTCATTGGATAAGACACTTTCGGATTTTATTATGCTTATTGCTTGTCAATTATGTCATTATGTGCTTGAAGTCATCATACCTAAACTTTTTTTAGAAGCCAACAGATAATGATCCGAATATCCGATTCCGCCACAATAACTTTCACAAACCGAAAACCAAGTTTCAGTAATCGAAAACCGTTATGCATTCTTTCCTACATGATTCAGAAAAACAATTTTTTACTAAATCGGACATGTTAGTAAATTTGTAAAAGTAGTGACATGTCAAATGCTAGTATGCTACGCAGCTGCTATATATGGCATTAGCATGGCGTTGCCATGCTAAAAGTAGTGACCAGTCCATTTGACAAGAAGCCTTTACTGCCTTCTTTTTTATTTGGCAATTTTACTGCCCAATCGTTTTGCCGTTTTGGTATTATTGAGAAAAAAAATGGTCACATAGTGCTGACGATTGACCCTGTCGTGATTTCTTTAATAATTTGCATGAGCACCTAGTCTGTACAGTTCATAAATAAAAATTTCCGTGTGAAAAATAATGTTTAAAATAGGTTCTGAAGCACTAATGAGCCCAAGGCCCCAAACACAAGCTCATCTTTGGGCCCAGCAGATGAAATGGGCCGGCTAGATTCATAAAACATGGAATGCTCCCGTTCGTTACGTTTCCTCTTTCCCCCCGCCGTGATCCTGTCTCGGCGTCTCCTACAACTACAATCCCGTCTCGCGGCGGCGGCGATCGTGTCCCGAGAAGCCGAGAAGGAGGTGGCCGTGATCCGGGGGATGGCCGGGGGATGCGGGATCACCGTGACGTCCCACGTCGAGCACCTCGTCGTGCGGCTCCATGGCCTGCTCTTCCGCTTGGCTGCGCCCGCCGTGGCCGTGGAGATCCGATTCTTTGAGCGCTGGTTCTGCCTCCCCATGGGATGGAAGGAGGAAGGGCTGTTCGTAGAGGATGGTTTACACTTGGTGGACATTGCCGCACCATTGGAGAACCTTGCAAGGAAGCTGTATGAGATGCGTAAGCAGGAGGACGAAGAGATGGACAGGCGCCAGAGTGAGACAGAGGAAGAGAAGGAGAGGAGGCTGCAGGAGGAGGAAGCGATGCACATGAAAGAGGAGGAGATGATGCGCGAGCGAGAGGAGGAGTGGAAGAAGATGCGCAAGCGAGAGGAAGAAGAAAGGAGAAGGGAGTCCGCGGTGGCACGGATGACACCGACATACCCACCTGTATGGGATGTTGTCTTGGGAAAGACCGGAAGGACGCTGCCAGCAGTAGTGTCCATGTTCAATCTAACAATGAACAGCAAGAATCAAGTTGTTTGCAAGTGCATCAAGGAAGAAGGGCTTCAAGACATGCTCCGGAGGGCATTGAATTGCGATTATATTCTTCCCATCTCAAAGACAACGCCACCATCAGCATCAACATTGTCAGGGTCGTCTCTTGAGGTTTTGGGGTATGTGGAAAGCTACTGTCTTTTAGGATACTATCGTTTTGGAGAAAATTGTATATTTGACACTCGAAACTACCGTGGACAGGTCGCTTCATGGATGAATCAGGGCGCATGCTGAGCCCCGTGATGATGTTATCACAGAGTGTGAAGAAAGTCTTGACAATTATTTTCCTTGTTGATAAATTCAATATACTGCTAGATGATGGATTGACAATATCTGGTTACTTTGAGTCCTCAGTCGATATCCACTGTGATGATATCTCATGTTCTGAGCTTTTGACGGCAGACTGGAGGCACCACTTCTTATGTCAGAATATTGATGGTGAGGTCACGATCCCTTTCTCGACACTGCTGGTGCAATTGAAGAAGAAGCTACAGCTGCAGCTTACAGATGAAGAGCTGGATCTCTACGCCTCGTCTGTAATACATGCCGAGGTAGAAAACGAGAAGTTTGTACCACATCAGCAGCAGTCAGAGTCAGAGCTCCTCCCTACCAAGCCAAAGCATGAGTTAGCAGAGGTTGCCCTAAATGATTACAGCCTGTTGTTTCCAAATCCTTGGTAGTATGAGGTATGACCGCTGCAGTTTGTGGTCGCAGAGTCCAAGTGGTGTGACTATGCTGGCGAAAGGTATCCCTATGTAATAAATTCCATTATCTTCTATCGGGTCAAGTTTAATCTATCCGGGTATTGGAATTTGGTTGATCTATTGTTTTGTTTTGTTTTTGCTTTCTGTCCATGAAGGTTGTGCTGGAACGCTGAATTCCCAATATAGATCTTTATTTAATTTATTTTATACATGGCAACTAACAAATTAGAAACAACTCACCTCTTGTTAATGTTTGCTTGTTTAATTTAGAAAAGTATTCAGCTTGTTTGATGTTATCTACGAATTCATCAGATCCCTGTAAAAGGGAAAAAGGGATTAGCTCGTAACAATCATTTAAGTTCTTGCTTCTTGTTGTTTAAAATAGCTAACACCAATAGTGACCTACCCCTGATAGTGCTAGTTAGCCATGGATGGACTTTCACTAACACGAATGAGCAGCCATACCATCTTATTGTCAGTTATTACCGAACTAACTGTGATGAGGGCATGTATGACAGATTTTCTGATAGTGACATTGTTCTCCCTTGTCGAAACTTTCGCCAATTCATCGTTTGTTTAATTTTGATAAATTTATCGTTCAGTTGGTTTCAACAGATTATTGTGCTATCTGTATGGGCCATAAATTTAAACATAGTTTCGCATTCGTCTAAACAGTTATTATAAAAACACTGCTAATTAAGAAAGCCGACAATGATTAGTGGCACTGGCCACGTCTAGTTTCTGCCATTCCAGGTTCAGCCTTGCACCCAAGGTATAGTTTGCGTGCTTAAGTGGACACAGGCTAGGTTATAGGCAGCTAGCATATTAGAGTTAATGTAACTGTTAATTCGTGAATTATATAAATCCCATGAGATGTGCGTGCCTACTCCCTCTGTTCATTTATATATGAAGCTGGTTAGCTCAAAATTGAGCTAATCAACGCCACATATAAAGGAACAGGAGGAGTATACAAAATGATTGTGGAGCGTGGCCCGCACGTTCGTTCACCGCCTGAATGTTAGTATTAACAATGTACTCCTAGGTTATCCAGTTAAGGGAAACCGTATGGCAATGGACTAATGACTTTAATTTGGTATGATCACTTTTAATTATTCAGCCACTCGTGTAGCATGCAGCATCAACACAATACTTTGTGGCGCTAGCTAGTAGCTAGTATCTGATGAATAGGTTGTCAATAACAAGGATATTGGTGCGCGCCATGACTAGGTAGGCAGTGTGTAGTACATCAGCTAGCTCGACCGAACCAACTTGCCCGCACGTTTGCCGGGCTATCCTCTAGTCAGCAAATGGAATCATGGAAGATGGCCTGGCTCAATCTATAAAAAGGGCTCGCTAGATCAGGCACACACCGTGCAATTAACGATCTCTTCAGTCTTCGATCTCCACTACAAAATCTTGGGTCGTTAGGGGAGGAGGTAGCTACGAAGAAGCCGATCTTGGATCCGCCGGCGTGCATGGCAAAAGCTATGCTCTCGAGGTCCATGGCGCTGGCCGCGCTGTGCATCATCATCATCACCCTCGCCACGGCGCCCGGGGCCCTCGCCGCTGACACGAGCAACAACGCGGCGGCGCCAGGGCCCCTCGCCGCCGCCACGAGCAACAACACGGCGGCGCCAGGGCTGTCGTCGCTGCCATAGTTATTAGGACCGGACCGGTCATCGAACCAGTAAAGTCGTCGGTTCAATGGTTCAATGGTCCAACCGTTGAGAACCGGTTGAACCGCTAGTTCAATAGTTTTGAACCGTTGATATGAACCGGCCATAGAAAATTCAAACCGGTGTAACATATAATGAGAAATTAACAATGTAATACTTGTTCTAAAATAAAAACAATATTCATAAATCAACTTAAGCATTGTGCACATGTGAACTAATGGTCACCCAGAAGTTTTACTACAACAATTGTTTGCTTAAACTAAAGTTCCACTTGAGATGTACAGCTCGGTTATCATTAGTCCAAATCTTTCCATGGCAAATGATCAATTCCCGTGCAATTCAAGAAATTCAATCATTGCACATAGCAGATTAGCAGGAGAAGAAACTTGGAAAGAAGCAGTATCGTTAGACTAGCAGGAGAAGAAATTCAATCATAGCACAGCAACTCAACTCACTACTGTAGCATGCTGCAGGCTTGTCTACTCTGCATCTCTGGCTGCTCTAGCTTGCTCCGCCCGCTTACCGCTGCCCGGCTCGCCATCTGCAGCGCGGCTGCCCAGCTTGACGCCCCAGCCCCACCGCCCCGTTCGCCGCTCGCGGCAACGCCGCCGTGCTCGCTGCTACCTCGCTCATGGCAGCACGCCTCCGCGCTTGCTGCTTTCTTGCTCATGGCAGCAATGATGTCCACAGAAGGAGTGGATGTGGACTGTGGAGCCGTGGAGAACTGGAGGGGACTGAGGAAGTGGAGAGCTTGGCGCTGGCGGCTGGCTTGCTGCCGTGCTCTGGCGGCGATGCTGGTGAAGTACCGCGCCGTCGACGAGCAGGGAGACCAGGCCGCTAGGGATGACCTGAGGAGGTGGAGGCGTGGAGCGGTCGGGGTCGAAGAACAACCAGCGGGGAGGATCGACGGCCGCCGGCGCCGTAGCCCTGGTCGCTCGTCGCCCACTCGCCCTGCGCCGCCGCCGCCCAAATTTCGGATGCGCCGCCGCCTATATTTCCCTCCCAGGCAGGTCAGCCTCACCGCCCTCACGGGCTCTCGAATGCTGCCTGTGTAACCTAAACATGAGGAAGCGCAGAGTTTCCGTTTCTACCCCTGACCTCTCACGGGCTCAGACTGAATCGACAGAGCGGTAAAATTGGTTAGGAACAAAACCGCTCCAGTTCACACAAAACCATCCGGTTCACCGGTTTCTTACAAACCGGTCGGTTCGTCCGTTTTTTCCGGTTCGATTGCATGAACGCTCTTTTAAGTGAACCGGACTGGTGGAGACTTGGTTCGGTCTTTTACCGGTCCAACCGCCGGTTCGGTCTGGTCCGTCCTAATAACTATGGTCACTGCCATCACGAGCCATGGTGCGCGATGTGGCGTCGACCGCCCCCCAGCTCCCAAAGACGCCGGCATGGCCCCCGCCCTGACACCCATAGAAGGAGCACCTTTCAGGTTCAGGGTTAACGCAACACCCGTCGCGTGCATGTTGGCCCGAGAGACTGGCTTCGGAGGAGGAGGCGTCATATATAGCTCTATCCGTGGGCCCCTGCTGGCACGCTCGTGTGCAATGAAGGGCACCAGCAATGTGAGCAAAAAGCGGTCTATAGGCAATAAATGCTCCACTACTGCCTACCCACAAACACTGTGAGACCAGTCTATATGGAAGATTCTCTTGTGGTCGACCATTGTGCTATGGCCTAGCAGTAAGGAATAAAAGATCTTTTGTTCTCCCCTCTCTCTTTCTTTGGTGAACTGTGGTTAGCTTCCTGCTCTTAAATTTCTTACGTCACATGTCTATCTATACGGTTCAGCTGAACCTTAAACATTGTGCAGTTTGTCACAGTCATATGGACTACTTGTGGGCCCCACTTATATGGACCAAGTAGTCCTTTAACATTGCTCATGCCTAACATAAACCTACCCCTTCGCTACTGTTTTAGATTGGATGCCGATTGTAGAAGGCTGCCCATGCAATCGTCGAGGTGGGCACGTCCCTCGTGGAAGTCGATTTTCGAAGCACGAAACACCCTCATCTGGGGTGGTGCGTTGGACGCGGCATTTACAGTCCTCGAGACGGGTAATGTGTCTGGCGCGACGCCGGAGGCAGTCGGCACGGCGTGCGCGCTGGCGAGAAGCCCGTACATCCTCCACGACGCTTGTAACAAGCACACGGATTCGTGCTACCATGATTGGGTCTACGAGAAGCTTTGTCTGGACATTTTCAGGAAGGGAAAGAGCACGTTCCTGAACATCAAGGATCGTGATATTACGCACGAAATGAGTTAATTCTGGCGAAACCATAACCCGGGAGAACGTGCGTTCAAAACGGTGGTGACGAGCAGGGACTGCTGCAGCATCATAAGCTCCCGGTGCCTCTGCAGCATGAAGAAGAGGATCGTCGGCCAAGGTAAGGAGACAACCGTTGGGTGCCTCAACAACCTGAGCTGCCCGTAGTAACAACGTACGACGCGTCTTTGTCGATCGGATGAAGCCCATGCATGCTGCATCACCAAAGTCAGGTCCCTCGTCCGCTTTGCATTGCTTTAATTATTCCCTTCCTCATATTGCGACTATTACTCGGTCGATATGCTTGGTTTGCACATCTGTCTTGTTCAATGTATATGAGTCTTTGTCACTCGGTTTGTCGATTGTATTCATTATTATACTTCCTCTGTAATTCATGCATGGTCGATTATTTGCAACATGTAAGTCAGCATTTTGTATGCCAAATTTGGGATTGTTCAATAAATTAAAGTTGGTCTGTGGTTTCATAAATTAAATTTGGGCTTGTTGCATATGGGGCTGTGGTTTCATCAATGACCCCCCATATTTTTTGCAGTTTTGGTTTTTTCTTGGAAGTATTCATGTTTAGACCCCTGAGCGATGTAAACTTAACTTTGGACGGCTCGACGCCATTACTCAGCCATCAGCCAAAATGTTCTTAACCTGACCAAAGGTTCCCTCTGCTTGTTGCAATTCACAGTAAAATGGGACACATGAAGAGCTCCATTCGGTAATCTAGACTCTATTAATCTGCAATGGTCCATTGTGTTTTTTTCCCTAATGCAATTAGAGTACATGAATTTTATGATGTTCAATGTATAAAAGTTCGCATGAAGCCTGACAACAGGGGATCGATACAGACCTCTGGTTAACTGAGGAATCATTGCTGTCATTTGAAAGTTGTCACAACCCATATGATCAAGATTGTCCTTTTCCAGTGCAAACTCGCTCTTCAGTTTGAAAATCAGGAGCAGAACTATAAAGTTTTTAAAAAATAAGGCAGCAGATGCGCCTGTGGGTGGACGGCACCAGTACTGTCTTGTCGTAAAGATTATATCAAGAAGATTGATTTGAGAAGCTGCAAAGCATGTGTAATACCCATTATTATTGTTGGCATCGGTTCGTGGTGCAGACCACCAACAACACCTTAATGTCTATTATGGGTAGAATAGCTAAATTCGTCCATGAGCTATCATCGAAAGCTACATTTCGTTTCTGAACTATAGTTTCGCAGAAACTGTATAGGCCAACAAACTGTAGTTTCGCATCCATATAGCTAAATTTCCATTTCATTTACATAAAACATCATTAATTAAGAAAGTTGATGCTGATTTGTGGGCAACTGGCCACATCTAATTTCTGCCATTCCAGGTCCAGCCTTGCACACTACATATATAACCCCATTACCCCAAGCCCAAGGTATATATAGTTTGCATATGTTTGTGGAATACATGCTAGGCCAGCTTAGAGTTCTTTTACTCAATGTCGGACGATGACAACGCCCCAAGACATATACAAGAACCATTAGTTGTTGAATGTTGTGCTTAGAGATGTCGCCAGTAAAATAAATACCATGAGATTCATGCACTTACTAGTATACTCCCTTTGATATGAAGCTGATTAGCTTAAAATTGAGCTAATAAACTCCACATATAAGGAACATTGGGGTTATATGGTAAGAGCGAAATGATTGGAGAGCGTGGCCCGCACGTTCCCGTACCAGCTGAAGATTAGTACAATTACCATGTAGGTTATCCAGTTCAGGGACACCATATGGCACTATGGCAGTGGTAACACTCTCAAAATTAGACAGAGAAAAATAAAACTAGCTGATTGCCACATGGTATGGCATTGCTTGATAAAGGGCCGAAACATTCTCAAAACTAGCTGCTTTAAGCATGCACGAAATAGAAATCGACAGAGAAAGAAAAACACTTTTTACATGAACCGGAAGGTGATACCTATTATTGTTAGTGCTTGTTCGTGATACAAACCAACAACTATAGGTCGATTACGTTATATAGGTAATATGACGTCATTGTTGATCTGTGATATGAGTCTCCATGGCATTGGCAATGCTAGTATTGCTGCTGGTTGTTTCGCTAACAGTATAATGACCAGCGCTACTACTTGGGCATGGATGGACTTTCTTCACTAACACGAATGAGCAGCCATAGCATGCTATTGTCAGTTATTTCCGAACTAACCACGATGAGGGCAGCATGGAGTACAGAATATTGTTTGCTAGTAGCTGTATAGGCCATAAACCTTAGGTTCGCATTCATCTAGCTAAACATTTATTTTATTATATAAACACTTCAATTAAGAAAGCTTATGGTGATTAGTGGGCAGGTGGCCACGTCGTCTAATTTTTGCCAGGTCCAGCCTTGGATACAGGCTAGGCTGGACCTGGCAAATGTTAGAGATCGATGTGTTAGCAAATGTTGAACAACGAGGCCCCCTGACATTTGACGTTTCTGTATTCATTTAGTAGCATATTTAGCATACAATATGTTCATATGCTAGAATTTATAAATTCCATGTGAGATGCGAGCGGATATATGCTAATAAGATCGAACAAGATGATTGTTGGAGACTGGCCCTCACGTTCACAGCCAGACGGTTAGTATTAACAATGTAGTTTACTAATTGAGCATCTCTCGTGTAACATGCACATCATATATATCTCGCCATAATACGATGACTACTAGGTTATCTAGTATTACTGTAGTATATAGCATCTATTATATTATTACTTGAAGAAAAAAGGAGCCACCACGTTCGCCGAGAGGGCCAAGAAATTCTCACGTTAATCGAAAAAAGAGGAGGATTTGGGCCGTCGGATTTTATGAAGATCTAACGGTCTATAATAGTCTGAAGGAGTCCATATCCAATACATTTAGTAATTATATAACAATTATTATTATGATTTCTATGATAGGTACAATGATCCGATATGTATTAGAATCCGGTGTGAATACAACCTAAGCTGACAAGGAAACCTCTCACGTTAGCTCCTAAAGTCCTAACGATGGGTCATGGTGGAGGCTTAACACCATGGGGAGGGAGACTGCAATATGTTCACGACAAAATTAAAGGTGAAAGGTCGTATGTTTTGCCACCTATATAAAGACAAGCCATCAAGTTTGGATTCAAGATCGAGGCAAGGCCTGATGTGGCCACTGGCTACCAGGCAGTGAGCAGAGCCAAAAGAAATTAACTGAAAAAAGGAGAGCAAGGGCAAAGCAACGGTTGTCAGAAATCGGCACCAAGGTGGCAAATGGATAATCGACGCGGTAGCTGTACATAGAGTTTACTTAATTTTGAGCTAGAGAGGTACGTTTGAATACAACTAATAAAGATTATAGATTTAATAATACTTAAAAATGTATTTTTCCTTCCTCACTCAATATGAATTTGGCTTACCTAGATTTCCATGCCAAGTTACTAGAACCACCGAGTCATCTTCAATGTAATTCAGATCACTTCATCGTCATCTTGCCGGTGCTAAACTAAAACAGACTTAGGGAGAAAAAAAATCATACTATAGAGCTTATAATCGAAGGACATTTTAGAAAAAAAATGGTGATCTGGCTCTTTTGTTTATGTATATATATGTAGCATATTATAGTAATCATTGCATCAAAAAATTGCAATAAATAAGTATGTTCATGCGCATGAAACTTTAGCACCTGCAATTATCACCACCAGGGTCGGCCTAAAACTGAAGTTAAATCTTGGATGATCTAAAATTAAAGTTTCTTAGTCTTCTGTTGTTTGGATCCAAGGCTAATTTCTATATAAGGTTTAGAAGTCTAGACTTTAGTTGACTAAAATTAGTCATGTGATGTTTGGATCCAAGGCTAAATTTTAGCATAAGTGCCGATATAAGTCTATTCTATCTCTGGTGGAAAATACGAGAAGGAGGTAATGTTTGGTGGGATGGCAACTTAGACTTTCATATTTGAAATTAGACCTCATTACCTAGGTATGAAGGGCTCATGAACTAAAATTTAGATGGAAGTTATCTAATTTTTAACCTATCAACAGACACACGTGCACGGATATCTATATACTAATATACACTGTTGATAAAAAAAATATTATGGCCTTAAAAACTTTGTCGTTGATATTCTCCATCCTCACAATCGCATATCAACTTTTCGTCTCCGACGCCACATCAGTCTTCAGTGGGATTGATCCGTGGCCAACATCACTACATCAGCATGAACCAAGGTCGCCACCCATAGTTGATCGATCTTTCCCCACACCACCTACTACTAGGTCCTTTAAGTCCAAAACAAGATCAAGTTATTATCCATTGCACGATAAAGGGTTGTGATCTTCCTGTCCTGATCGTGAGCATACATATTATCGTTGTGTAGAACATGACCAGTCAATGCAAAACCAAATCTGTTGCATTCTGTGATCACCGGGCATGAGGTAACTATACACATCTCACCGTAGAGCTAAGTCACATATACAGTCCTCAGCTAGCTTCGCATGTGGGGCAATAACCACGTATAGCACTTGGATCATGGAGGTTGGAGTTAAACAGTGCTCGCACCACATAGATAGCCATAGGTGTGTATGAAAATTATATAGGCAAGAAAATCAAAACCAAATTTTAATACTATGGATAAATAAAATAGCTTAATAAAGAAGAAAAAAGACATCGCGTATACACCTTAGATAAAGAGGAAAAAGACATCATACACGTGACTTTGAAATTAGCATGTTTCATGTAGGAAAAAAGTGTTTATCGTAGATCCAAAATCATATAGGAAAGAAAATCAAAACCAAATTATAATACTATGGAGAAATAAAATAGCTTAATAAAGAAAAAAGACATCACATATACAGCTTAGATAAAGAGAAAAAGGACATCGTACGTGACTTTGAAATTAGCATGTTTCATGAAGGAAAAAGTGTTTATCGTAGATCCAATCAGAGTTAAAAATAAAATACACCATGCAAATAATGGATTACAACCATTATTACCTCGGAGGAAAAAAAAGAGACATCACGTTTACCGAGGGAGCCAAGAAATTCTCATGTTAATCGAAAAAAAGGGTCTATATGGTAATCTATGGTCTGACATACGACGTGTTGGTTTCTACTGTTCCTGTGTAACCTACAAGTAAGTGTACTCTTGCCGATAGCTCCAATAGCAGCCAGACTGCCAAAATAAATGCAGCCTAACAGATCTGAAGTTGATAACACTTTTTGTGTTGGTTCGAACTAAAATGACAACCCAATCGACAGATTTAGCATACTGGTCCACACGACATTAACAAATTGTCAAGCACCCAGAAATAGACAACAAATATTATAATATTACCTGGATGCTCCAGAATTATTCATGTTATTTTAAATATTAGCATAAAACTAGCTGCCCGTGCTATTTGCACGGGTGATCTGCCTAGTTAGATTATGACTAGGCCATCTGCTATAGCCTCTCCGCGTTGCACGATGACTACTATATAGGTTATGCTATAGACGCTGTGTGCAGCCAAGCTAATCCGGATCCACTGCCTGTATCAAAGTATACGGATAGAAAGATTACGAATTTTTCCAGATCTATGTGTGAGACAAAGAGATGGATACGTAGTCTGTTAATTAGCTCCGTGAAATTTTATAACCAAGAAACTCAGAGAAGCGTATCTAAATGATGCTGTAAAGATCTAAAACAATGTCACGATAGATGATTAATTAGCTACATATTTATGGTATATTATATATGTGGTACTAGCTACTTTCAGAATAGGTTATTTATCTAGCTATGATATTGGCGCGCCACTACTAAGTTGAACCAGCTAGCCCATCAAATTAAATTGCCTGCACATTATCCGGGCTATATCTAATCTAAAGATGGATGGCCTGGCTCATCCATCCATGTATGAAAGAGACTCGCTAGAAAAGGTAGACACCGTGCCTCTTTTCTCTACTATATACAAAGTCTTAATCGGGTTTAAGTAGTAGCTACAAAAATAGGGATTTCTTGGTCCGCCGCTATGGCGATAGCTAAAATCTCAAGGTGGAGGCCAGCCCTATTGAGCGTTGCGGCGGCACTGGTCACCGTGTGCATCGCTCTGGCCGCGGCGGCGCCTAAAGCCCACGCCGCCGCCACGGTTGATTTGCGGCCCAACTCTAAAGTGCCGTACCTCGCCAAGACGTGTCACTTCTTGGAGATCAATGGAAGCCGAGACGCCTTCAACACATGCAAGCAGCTGGGCAAAGCGCCCCAAACGCTCGTCGATGCATGCGATGAGCTGGCCAAAGTACGCCCACAAATCGCGAGTGACGCGTTGGCCGTCGCGCTCACTGCCCTCGCCGATGGCCGTACGGACACCGTGCTAGCTGGAGACCTCGACGCCGCGTGCGCGCTCGCCAAGGTGTACACTGCCCACACGACCCTGTGCAAGGCGGCGCACGATGAGCCGGTGGACAAGCTCCCCGACGCCCTCGCCACCGCGTGTGCGGCGTCACGGGCAACGCTGCTCGGCAATGCCAGCGCCGCCGTTCGCGACACGGCGCCCGCCGCACCCTCTTCTTCACTGCCGCCCGCCAACGCCAATGTTGCTTGGTAGCAACGCCAGCAGCAACGCAAGCGCAACAACAACTCCCGGACCGTCTTCTTCTTCTTGACTGGCATCCCTCGCCAAGGCGTGCCAAGCCCTGGACGTCAGTGGCAGCAAAGGCACGGTCGACACATGCAAGCGGCTGGGCAGAGCACCGGCGACCCTCGTGGTGGCATGAGACGAGCTGGTCAGGGAGCCTGCCGACACCGCAGGCGACAAGCTGGCCAAAGCGTTCACGGCCCTCGCCGATGCCGCACGGACGCCGTGCCGGCCAGAGACGTGAACGCCGCGTGCGCGCTGGCCACGGTGCACATAGCCCACACGGAGGCGTGCAAGGCGCCGAGTGGCCCCTTGTCCGATGTGCCCGAAGCCCTCGCAGCCGGGTGCAGGGCAGCTCGTGGCGCGTTGCTCCACAACGGGAGCTTCATCCTGGGAGATCCGGAGCCGGTCCCAGAGGCCCCCGTGGTTGTTGTCAAAGCAACACCCCTCGCGTGTGAGCTTCTACAAGACAGTGGCACGGGGGGAACTGGGCCCATAATCCAGTCGTTCGTCAGAGCTCCCGAGCTGCGGACACGAGCTTGTTCACTGAGCGCCGAAATCGTGAATGGCATTTCACTCGATGCCAGAGCCGGTTATACCCCGGCCGAGTGTGCCCAACTGGATGCCAAGTGCGAGGAGCTCAAGACGAAGAGGGGCAAAGCATCGACAACGCCCAAATCAGGGGACCGTGAGATCGCGGCAGCCGTGACGAGAGATGTGCTGGATGCGGCACTCGCACGTCTGGAGGACAGCAGCAAGCCGACGAACATGTCCGGTGAGGCCCTCGGCATCGCGTGCGCGTTGACGAGAAGAGGCACCATCCTCCACGACGTGTGTCAGGCGGCAACGCCATTGCCACCGTGCACCGTCGAGCAAGGCCAGTACGCGGCTAGATGCCTGGAAACTTTTCGGGCAGGAAAGACCACGTACAAGGTGCCCGTCACGGTTGATCGTCGTCCTGATTTGTGGTTGGAGGGCACGGGGAAGGCGGAAATAGCAGGTGGCACGGTGGGGGAGGCGGAGGTTAGGGACTGCTGCAAGCTCTTAGACAACGAGTGCCTCTGCGAGATGAAGAAGGAAATGTGATCAAGGCAGGGAATGCCACCGTCGGGTGCCTCAACAATGAGGAGCTGCTAGCCTGCAAGTAATTAAGCCCACTAGAATGGTTGGGCGCGCATTGCGCGCCCTACTAATATCTTATTAATAAAGAACAGCTGATAAAAAATAATTATAGATGTCAACATACGTAGTGTCGATTGGGCATAACAGTATCACAAGTTAAACAACACATTGATATTACATCCGATTGCTTTTGTCAGGGAAGTGTTTCAGTTACTACAGAAACACGTGTCAATTTTGTGACCAAGCAGGCTTTTCGTTCAACTTTGGGAAGTAACCTTTTATGAGATCCTTGTATATAAGGCATGACATGATACACTCCACCTGATGGCAGAAAGTTAGAAACTGGGTTAAATACATAGCAGATAAATCATGTTTTTTAGATATAATAACAAATCAATGCACTCTCAAAACACCTCATCCACGTCCATGTCAATTTCAAGCCATTTCAAAGCTTTTACTACAACATCTAGCTTAATTTGATGTGCCTTGACTGGTTCCTTCTAACTCTGAATGATATGGGTGAGAAAGGGCAACAAAGCCCAAAAAAAAAGAGAATGAATCAGGTAACTCAGGTGTTAACATTACACACAGCTGACTGGAGAAAACAGATTCGATGAGACATACTCATAAAATTTCAATTCGCAAGGATCAAACCACATATCTACTACGGATTAAACAATTCACACCAAAATTGAGTACCACAGCATCACAACGAACTCACCAATCTACGGATCGGAGAGCGCAGGCAGACTGTGGTACTTCCTAAACTCCTCTCCACCTCCTGGCCTCCTGAGGCCTGTCAGGATTTTATCGGAAGTGACCCTAGTCGCTGAGAGGGAAAAAAATTAAGCCGAGAAAGATCCAGGGCCGATGCAAAAATTTTGACCCATATAGGCTCAATCAGATGATACCAGAATGAGCAAGAGCAAAAGAAAATTATCAGATGCTTGATAGTTCCTTTTGTTTCTATAGAAATAATTAAATCAAGCACACAGATGAAGCAACGTCATTTCATTTAACATATCAGTTTAAACTGCTCGCTTCCTATTGTTCTGTTGTGTCCACCTAAACAACATGGTATTATAAACCAGTTGGCTTCTATAAATATCTTGCCTAATTGATAGAAACCTAGGAATGGCTCAACCTGGCTTACACTGACAGACAAAAATAGAAACCAGCCCTTAAATATTTGTATCATTGTAAGTAAGTGAAACCGTACATGAGGGATAGACAAATTTGACACAATAGAGTGCACCTGTAGATGAGGGATAGCTTCCAGATGATATTTGGTTTAGCCCCTTGTGCTAGCATCTATTGTATTACAAACCTAAAAAACGGTAGGTCATATTCTGAAAAAGAAACTATGGTGAAAAGGAAGACTTCAGTATGAAAGTACACTATTTTAACAGAAGCATAGGTGACAAAATCACAAATATATTTATAGGATCAGCCATAACAGGAACGACAAATTTAGAACTGAGAAAGCTAAAGCCAAAGAGTAGGAAGTTAAAATAATAACTAATGTCTGAGGTTGTTTGATTTTCAAGTATCTGCAAAAATTACAAGAAATTTGTTTGATTTTCCATGAAACAAAATTACAAGTTAAAATAATAACTAATGCCCCAGGAAACAAATCAAATAAAAGTCACAAAGGAAAATTGTTTGATTTTCAAGAAATTTTAGTGTTGTGACTGTAACAACTCAAGGATTTACATTCATCTCATGTCCCATCCTTATATTGTATCAGTAAAAATTGCTTAACACGTCTTCGATATATATTTTGCTATCATTATGTTTTGACATATATCTGACTAAGATGATCCTTGTCGTATTATGAGATCATACAGAGCATGGAAGGCGAAGAACTTTGTTAAATAACTCGAGTCCTCTTATCAGCTAACATATTAGTATCTGGATAGATGTCATCACGGCTTGCTAGTAAGCCAAAAACAATTATAGAAAACACTATTCTTCATTTTGCAAGAAGCCAACAAATCGACAAGAAGTTTAATGTCCAAATTTTTTTGCCGCCAAAATCCCAGTTTATCTCTAAATTTTCTTGATCGTGCTACTTTTTCAGATCTATACATGCATCGAGCCCATCTTCTCCAATGAATCTTCGAAGATATTAAAACGTAATGTAAAGGGCAATAGATAAGCATCCATCAACACAAGTAATCATGCAAAAATCAGCGGAAGATCTGCAGCACGAGAAACCATTGTGTGCACCTTAACTAACCATTGTGCACTTGGATGCGTACTTCTCTCTCTAAGGTACTACTTGCTGAGCATCAACCATGCAGCTTCATCATACTCTGTGCAGTACCTCGCCACCGTGGCTGCCAGTTATTCAAGCACTGGCGAAATACAGGAATAGTTACGAATTGGATAAACAGAATAACACCTAACTGATTTGGGCAAAAATATTTTTTAATTCAAGGTGAGGGTCGTGTGGATTCCGTACCCGCTTGCTGGTGCTGAAAATAAGTCGCTTGGCGCAAGAGGAGAGCCTCAAAAAGGCTCCTCCAGACCTTGAGCTCCAGGTAGATTTGGCTGTGACCGTAGATGCCCTCGTCGTATGAAATCGGGTGTGGAAGCCTCTCTGGCGAGTGGAACAGAATCTAAACATAAACAAAAGGTGCACAAAGGAATCCAAACAAGTCAAAGGATGAAAGAAATTAACACAGAAAAATGAATCGGACAGAGTTCAGGGTGTCTCACCAAGTATGGGTCTCTCTGACGCGCAGGTGCTTGCAGATCTGACCGATGTTGCTGGACTGCTGGTGACGGGGCTGAGCTACTTCGAGTCTCGTTCGCAGGAAGGGAGAGGTGATCCAAAGCTCGGAGGAAGGGGATTGAGTGCTCATGTTGTTGCACGTGGACGGCACGTCGGGGGCATCGCGTCAGCAACTTCGCATCGTGCCCGCTGGCGACAACGGCCGGGAACGGGAAGGGCGCTCGGGTCATGCTCCCCAACGGCCAGGTGTAGCAGGTGCCGCTTCTTGGCGGACGACCGCGCGCTGTGGCCTGGCCGGCGGATCGAGGTGCTCCGTCGCCTCGGCATTCGGCACGCAGCTGGATTCTGCGAGAGAAAGAGGGAAGGAGAGAGATCTGGGGGAGTGAGACAAGAGGAGGGGAGGTGGTGGCGGGCAGGAAGAGAGTGAGCGGCGTGGAGGAGGATTAGGGTTTTCGGTTCGAGTGGGGGGTGGGGCGGGCCGAGGTGGGGGGCTTGGACTACGGGGGGCGCATGCTTGACCTCACCGTGACGGGTAGAGAAGCAGGCCTCTCCAACTACGTGCGGAGCCACGTTGCCAAGAGGCCCACTGATCAGTGACTGTGTGGGCTAGAATTTTGGGCGTAGAGCGAAGCCGCGCGGTCAAAGCGCGAGGGCGTGCCCACCGTGGTTCACAGCAAAATGAAACGCGTCCACGGTGCACCAATTGCCTCCTTTGGCCATACATCTCTTGGGTTCACCAGTTCGGTGTGGAATCGTTCCACGAACCGGGAAACGGGTTCGCTTTGTTCGCTGCGGGGAGGAAACAGGGCGACGTGGAGGCAAGATTTTCGAACACGTCGGCCGGATTGACGCCATGGCGCGCTGTGGTGCGAGCAAACAGGGGGTACTTTTAAGAACTTTGATATGGCGTAAGGTCACCATCTATCCGTTCCAGTCAAGTCCGTCGTCATCTGGTTTAATTTGCTTCTCTTTTGAGTTTGCACCATGCATGCATGCATGCTGCTGAAGACATATTTGCGGCGCTTGTCGGTTCTCGGTTTGCTACTTTTAATTTCGTTTATTCTCGATTACTCTCGACATGTAAAGTGTGCATCTTGTATATTAAATACAGCATTGTTCAGACTACTACAACTTTTTCGCGACCGTGCATGAACACATTTTTCATTAAGAGGAAGAAGCAAAGTTACAACATGTTTGCTTTGCCACAGAAGGGACGGTCGCAAGCGAAGGTCTTGCAAAACGGATTACATATTGCCTACTTGATTTCGCGACCTTACACCTAAAGCCTGACAGAAATCTGACAACACAACAAAGCCCGCCTATACCTAAAGCCAAACCTCCGCAAGAATATCCTGAACCATCTGAGCAGGTGGCTTAGCGGTCGAGTTGTTGAAAGTTCGATTATTACGTTCTTTCCATAATATGGACAATATGGGGAACTTTGATACACAAACATAACAATAATATAATATAAGTTCTTGCAACAAACAGTGGTTTGTTTAGAGTACTAGTATAGACGCACGTGCGACACGCACGTGATAATTCTACAACTTACCACACACGTGATAAAAGTAAAATGGCATAGCCATTAACGTAGTACATTGTATCATTGTTAATGAATTGTCATCACCGCCTACTCCCCCCCTGTAGGTACGTTTTGTTTGTAACGCCACTTGAAAGCGTTTCTACATTGGATTGTAGACACACATATTGATATGATTTTAGAAACGCGGCAATGTGAGACGATATTTATTACGCTTTCAACATCACAAGGTATATAATGACGTTTTTTGACACACTTTCAAAATCATCTCATGTTATGACGGTGTTACACACGCTTTTAATCATAACTATCATCTAGATACGTCGTAAAGCGCAAGAAGTAATTGTCTATATGGACCTAAAGACGCTTTTTGACTTGATACATTGATAGTGCTTTCAACTGTGTGTACATTGTACGCACCATATAAAGCGTATCAAGCCTATCAAAAAGCATGTTATAGGCATGTAAATGTGTTATTGGGTGCTATACAAAAGATATTGTACATGACTTACAACTGAAATAACTTGATTAGCACAATGGTTTAGATGTTTGGTTTGGAAAGTGGAGGTCCCTGGTTTGATTCCTAGCACAAGCAATTATTTTTACATTCTATTATATTTTTAACATGTAGTTAAGCGTTACTATACTATGTTTCTACACCAGTAGACACGACTTACATATGTCTCTATTAAAATGTATCATTTTTTTTTGTACATATGCATCTAACATGTCTATCAAACATCTTTCCTTACCTTGATACGCTTAATTAATTTGTCTGTACAAAGCCTGACACGGTCCATACGAAGACGCTTCTAACACGCTTTATGAAAGCATGCCTACACGGCTATAGATACGAAATAGAGCGTGTCTAACTCTAAATATGACGTGGCTACAAGGGATGTTTTAGTAGTAAATTTTAGATGTATCATCTTTTTTTCCACGTGTTGTTTTAAATATAAATGGTTACATTTATGATTACTGTTTATTGGCTGACTATAAATGCGACATTTATTTGAATAGGGATTTGCAACTCAAGAAACTGAATTTACGGAGTTAAATCGATTTTTTTAAAAAGAAAAAATTGTAAAAGAATACACAAACTACTCTATGCTCTCCCCATCGCTGCTCTCACAGTCTCACTTCCTTTCTGTTTTGTGTCCCTCGTGCTCTTTCCTTTCTGTTCTCTCTAGTATCAGTCGGCGCTCTTCTTTGTAATTAATCACGGCCACGGCAACAAGAAAAGAAGCAAAAGAGAGAACTCTCATCGGCACGAGGGCCAAGCGCGCTGCCACTACATGTGGCACTTCAGCTTCCTGCCTACGTTTGCGCCAACAGAGGCGGCGTTGCTCAAAGTCTCCTCGCAGGCCCTCACCTTGGGCAACGTAACGTGGACACAGTGGTGCGGGCAGCTAGCAAGGCGGCGTAGTCCGACGCGTTTGCCGTGGACGGCGCGATCGACGCCCGCGAGGTGTGGCCGTGTGGGAGGCCGTGGAGGCGTCGGGCAGTCGGAGGCCGTGTTCACGGCACCGAGCGACGCAATGTGTGAGGTGTGCAAGTGGTTCTGGCCTGGATGACAGCCAGGATTCGGTGTCCACGGCCAGAAACGACTTCTACTGGTTTCGGACGGTGAGGTCGGAGGATAATTGCGTGGGTGCCGCACCACCGGCTGATACGAAACGTGGGTAGTACGTATTGTTGGGCAGAAGCACCCCGGCTGATACGAAACGTTGGTAGAACGGATTGTTGGGTATAAAATAGGGGTAAGGGACCAACAGGTGAGAAAATAATTATGTTTTTGGCAGAAACATTCTCTAACTCTTGGTTTTGGAGGGTTTGACTTGCTTCCCACCTCCGTTGACCCCTACAGATGGGTCCGCCGTGAGAGGTAGGGTGGACCCAAACTGGGTGAAAAACGTTTTCAATTCTACTCATTCTTTTATAGATAGACTATATATTGGAGAATTTTTAGTATTACTTCGTGTACCCTGCACGCTATATTTTATTTCTTGACTTTCAACACAATGCAGTGAGAGGACAATAGTATCCATCGTGACCTAAGGTCCTCCATTTGAACTGTGACTTTGCTGAGTTCTTCAGCTTCTTAGGACATTTCACTGTCTTCGGCCTCTTCCTTGTCGTGTCCCCCAAACCCATGCGAATCTTCAAAGATATACCAGAACTCTAAAAGCATTCGGAAAGCTACGTCACACTGAGTGTTGGGAGGGCTCTCCACAATAATTTTTTTCTTCACCCAAATCCATTTCTTGCCACTAACATGGACTTAATTTGCTACTAGGTGCACACGACAAAGGTTATTTTACCCACAGCAAAAACAAGATTTTGTCTACCAGGTAGACAAAAATTGAATTTCATCTACCAGAGAAATAGTTTTGTTTACTTGGCGGACAAAATATTGATTTTCGTCATGAGTACCCACAAAAATAGTTTTTCTCATGCATTTTTGTCTTATTATTCGACGACCGTCTGATGGTCAAATATAATTAATGTATTATATGTTATTTCGTTTGTTGATTAGACGAAACAATCAGTTTTCGTCCACTGGGTACGGAATTTAGATTTCTGTCTACCCAGCGGACGAAGAGGTCCTGTTCAAAATTTGTCAGAATCAAAGTCTTATTCATAATTACCATATGAATTAGTATTAAAAAAATTCTTAAGCAATCTAGCTTGGCCTTAATTTGTTGGGAGAACAGAAATTAAGATTCTGGCTGCTGCGGAAGAAAACATGTAATAGGAGTCATGCATGGTATATAACCATTTGATACATGAAAAGCATTGAAGAGAGATGCATAACCATTCCCATTCCAGCAGGGCACTTGACCAAAAAAATTTTGAAGAAGAAGTAAATTTAGTAAATACTCCCTCCGGGTTGGTAAAGGAAGACGTTTAGGACATTGACACGGTCACCAAAACACAACTTTGACTAATATTTTTTAGTATAAAATATTTATAAAATATATTTTAAAAGTACTTTTCTGAAACTATATTCCAATACAAATCTAGTCATATTATTTTTATATTTCTAAACTTAATACTTAAAAAATTATCTATAGTCAAAGTTTACAAAGTTTGACTTAGGACAATCTTAAAACGTCATCCTTTACCAATATGGAGGGAGTAGGTACGGGCAGGGCAAGATCAGCAGCTGACTTTTCATAATTATACTTCATCCGTAAAAAAAATGTAACTGAGGAGGTAAATGACTTCAATTTGACAAATTTATACAATAGATTATTAACATAATATTTGATATAGAAAAAAGCACACTGCTTTACATGTCATAGTAATCGAAAATAAAAGAAATTAAAATCAACAAAACCGAGAACTGACAAGCGCCTCATATATGTGATCAGCAGCATGCATGCATGGTGCACATTAACTCAAAGGGAAGCCATAGGGATGGGCTTATTAATTACTTGCAGAGGCACCCGACGGTGGCATTGCCTGCCTTGATGACATCCTTCCTCATCTTGCAGAGGCACTCGTTGTTTAAGAGGTCGCAGCAGTCCCTAACCTCCGCCTCCTCCTCCGTCCCAATTACCCATTCTGGCCTCCCCGTGCCCTCCAGCCACAGGTCAGGACGGCGATCAACCATGACGGCCACCTTGTACGTGGTCTTTCCTTCCCGAAAAGTTTCCAGGCATCTAGCCGTATACTGGCCTTGACCCGCCAAGGTGCACGGCGCCGCTGGGAATGTTGCCCGGCACACGTCAAAAGGATGGGCGTCCTCGTCAACGCGCACGCGATGGCGAGGGCTTCACCGGACATGTTCATCGGCTTGTTGCCACGGTTCTCCAGACGCCTGAGTGCCTCATCCAGCACACCTCTCGTGACGGCTGCTGTGAGCTGCTGGTCCCCTTGCTGCTTGGACATGGCGCCTGCTGCTTTGCCCTCCTTGTTCAGCGCCGCGCATTGGGCATCCAGCTGGCCACACTCGGCCGGAGCAAGGCCAGTCTCAATGGGAGGTTTTATGGGCATTAAATTTACTGCGACATCAATAGTTTTGATGACATGGCAGGGTAATTAAGAGGGGGAGTTTCATAGGATGTCAGGGTCCTGTGGCGCAGCTACCTAGTTTCCAGTCTAGGTAACTGTGTCTATGAAACCCCACTGAGACTGGCCTAAAACCGGATCTGGCAGCCATGGAAAAGGGATTGACGATCTCCGAACTCAATGGACACGCACGTGCCCGTAGGTCGGGAGCTCTGCCGAACGACTCGATTATGTGCCCTCTTGACGCGTAGCCACTGTCTCGTAGCAGCTCGCACGCGACGGGGGTTGCTTTGACAGCCACCACGGGGGGGCTCTGGGACGGGATCGGGATCTCGCAGGCCCAAGCTCCCGTTGTGGAGCAACGCGCCCCGTGCTGCCCTGCACCCGGCCGCGAGGGTTTCGGGCGCCGCGGACAAGGGGCAGCGTGGCGCCTTGCACGCCTCCACGTAGGCTGCGTACACCGTGCCCAGCGCGCACGCGGCGTTCACGTCTCTAACCGGCACGGTGTCCGGGCGGCCTTCGTTGAGGGACGTGATCGCTTTGGCCAGCTTATCGCCTGCCGTGGCGGCAGGTGATCTGACCAGCTCGTCACATGCCATCACCAGGGTCGCCGGTGCTCTGCCCAGCCGCTTGCACGCGTTGAAGATGTCTGTGCTGCCATTGACACCCAGGGCGTAGCATGCCTTGGCGAGGGATGGCAGTGAAGGAGCTCCGGGCGTCACGAGACCCAAGGCGCCGCTCGCGTTCCCGAGCAACGTGGCCCGTGACGCCGCGCAAGCGGTGGTGAGGCCGTCAGGGAACTTGTCCAACGGCCCACACGCCGCCCTACACAGGGCCTCGCGGGCTGTGTCGACCCTGGCCAGCGCGCACGCGGCGTCGACGTCCCTAGCTAGCACGGTGTCCGTACGTCCCTCGACGAGGGCTTCCAATGCGTTGCCCGACGCATCACCTGACACGGCAGCTGGCGCTCTAGCCAGCTCGTCACATGACTCGACGAGGGTTTTGGGCGCTCTGCCCAACTGGTTGCATGTCTTCAAGGCATCCCTTCAACCTTTACTAACCGCCCTCAGGCCACACGACACGACTCGGCGAGGTACGCCATTTTAGAGTTGGCCTTCAAATCAGTCATGGCGGCGAGGATCGGTGGCAGTGGCGACCCATCGGCATCATGCCTCGGCAACGTGGCCCGTGCCGCATTGCACCCGGCGGCGAGGGCTTCGGGCGCCGTGGCCAGCTAGCCACGCGGGGCCTTGCATGCCGTCGCGTGGGCTGCGGGTTCCATGACCAACGCACAAGCGGCGTCGATGTCTCTGGCTGGCACGGCATCCGTGGGACCGTCGGCGAGGGCCGTGAACGCTTTGGCCAGCTTGTCCGCCGCGGTGGCAGCAGGCGCCCTGACCAGATCATCGCATGCCATGACGAGCGACGCAGAAGGTGACTTTCCCAGCCGCTTGCATGCGTCGAAGACGACGTCCCTGCTGCCTCCCTTAGCGGCCAAAGCGTCGCACGCCTTGGCGAGGGATGGCAGCAGTGACGATGGCCCGGAACCAGACGTCGCCGTCACGTCGTTCCCGACCCGTGACGCCGCGCACGCGGTGGCGAGGGCGTCGGGAATCTTGTCCACCGGCCCGCGCGCGGCCTTGCACAGGGACGCGTGGGCCCTGTCCACCCTCGCCAGCGCGCACGCGGCGTCGATGTCCCCAGCTAGCACGGTGTCCGTACGTCCATCGGCGAGGGCGGTGAGCGCGATGGCCAGCGCATCGCTCGTGATCTGTGGACGTGCTCTGGCTAGCTCGTCGCATGCCTCTTGGACGGTTTCGGGCGCTCTGCCCAGCTGCTTGCATCTGTTGAAGGCATTGCTGCTTCCGTTAGTCTCCAAGAAGTGACACGCCTTGGTGAGGTACGGCACAGTTAGGCCGCAAATCACCCGTGGCGGCGTGGGTCGGTGGCAGTGACGACGGCGCGGGCCGCAAATCACCCGTGACGTCGTCGACGGGGATCGGGGGCAGTGACGACGACGCGGGCTGGGCGCCGACGCCGACGCCGACGACGGGGGTCGGGAGCAGTGACGACCATACGGATGCGGGCAGCAAATCATCCGTGGCGGAGGCGAGGGCTCCAGGCGCCGCCGCGGCAAGAGCGATGCACAGGGTGACTAGTGCCGCCGCGACGCCCAACGGGTGTGGCCTCGACCCCGAGAGCATAGATGTCGCCATGAGTTTTTGTAGCTACTATACTTAACCCGATTAAGAGTTCGTAGTAGAGAAAAGATGCACGGTGTGTCTGCCTTATCTAGCGAGCCCCTTTTATAGATATAGATTAGATATAGCCCGGCGAATGTGCAGGCAACTCAATTTGATGGGTTAGCACTTAGCTGGCTCAACTTAGTAGTAGTGCGCCAATATCATGGCTTGGATAATAAACCTATTCTGAAAGTAGCTAGTACCACATGTCCACATATATAGTATAGCGTAAATATAGCTAAGCATCTACCTTGACATTATTTCATCAGATCTTTACAGCATCATTTAGATTCGCTTCTCTGAGTTTCTTGGCTATAAAATTTCACGAGTGTTCATCTAATTAACAGACTAGTAGTATCCTCCATCTAGCTCTTTGTCTCACACATAGATCAATCTAAATCGTAATCTTTCTATCCGTGGATGCGACTTAGCTTGGCTGCATACAACGGCTATAGCACGCCATAGTCATCGTGCTTCGTGCAACGCGGAGAGGCTATAGTAGATGACCTAGTCATCATCTAATGCTATATATGTGATGTGCATGCTACACGAGAGATGCTCAATTAGTAAACTACATTGTTAATACTAACTAACCATCTGGCCGTGGACGTGCGGGCCACTGTCTCCAATAATCATCTTGTTCGATCTTATTAGCATGTATCCGCTCGCATCTCACATGGAATTTATTAATTCTAGAATATGAACATATTGTATGCTAAAATATGCTACTAAATGAATACAGAAACATCAAATGCCAGGGGGCCTCGTTGCTCAACATTTGCTAACACATCGATATCTAACTAATTTTTTGTTAAAAAAAAGATCTCTAACTAAGATGCTAGCCCAGCTATCCAAGGCCGGACCTGGCAGAAATTAGACGACGTGACCAGCTGCCCACTAATCACCATAAGCTTTCTTAATTAATAGTGTTTATCTAATAAAATAAATGTTTAGCTAGATGGTTTATTGCCCATACAGCTACTAGCAAACAATATTCTGTACTTGTTGATTTTTCAGTTTTCCACTAGAAAAGGACAATTTTGACCATATGTCTTGTACTACTGGAAACTCTTAGTCTGTCGTGTGCTTTTTATCGGGCACATGGCAAACAAGCTTTTTGCCGTGTGCTAGAGTAAAAGCATACGACAAACTACCTAGAGTCAAGCACACGATAGACGCCTAGTTTGTCGTGTGCCATATGACCAGCACACGGCAACAATTGCGAATATTGGCCCTCGCGTGGACATCCGTCACGACCGTTAGCCTTTGCCATGTGCCCGTGTTAGGCACACGGCAAAAGACTACATATCGGCCATGTATCGGCCAGATTAGGGGCATTTGTCGTGTGCTAGGCGAAAGCACATGGCAAATACCTTGTTTGCCGTGTGCCTAACATACGGCACACGGCAAACACCTTCCTTTGTCGTGTACCAAACAAGGGCACATGGCAAATAAGGTTTTTGCAGAGTGTATTTGTGAAACACTCGGTAAAGACAATTTTCAAAGCACATTTTGAAGGCCTAATGAATTCAAATTAAAAGGTTTTGAACTACAAAGTTGTATAAATTATTAATATGTACAACTTTTATATTGTTCATAGCTTGATTTGAACAAATTGATGAAATTATCCGACATGGATTGCTAGCTGGCTTGCTGAGTCATTGCCCAGGTGATGCTAGGACTGTGAAATATCATTTTTACCCTTGGCCATCTGTTTCCCCATTCCTGAAGCCTCACCATCGACATAGGCTGCAAGAATACAAAAGAGATTATGGAAGATTGCCAAGGCATCAAATATGATTCAGTTTAGTCACTGTAAGAATGCGATGGCCAAAGGACAAGTGTAAAAATGATATTTCACAGCTCCAACAGTGATTGGGTGATGATGTGGCAAGCCAGCTAGCACCCCAAGTTGGAACGAGGACAAAATTGAGCCAGTTGTGGAAGTTTGAGGGCAATAATTTTCGTAGTTCGGGGGCTTAGATCATTTAAAGATTTCAAAAAAATCAATTTATAATTTGAGAAATAATAATAAAAAATCTTGGCTACAATCAAACTCAAATGAAACATCATCGATTACAAAGTTGTAGATATCATTGAGCTCTACAATTTGATATCGAGGTCGTCTTTCATCTTAATTACTTCATATGAAAATGTCATGAAGTTATCATTGTAGTATCTCTGCGTTTGTACTATTTGAACCATGCGAGAGATTTTGTTTGCTAGCTGTATGGACCATGTCTCGCATTCACTTAGCTTTTATTATGAAATGCCGTTAATTAAGCTAGCAAGCTGACTACTGATCATAGCCACGTCGTCTAATTTCTGCCATTCCAAGTCCAGGCTAGCACACACTAGCTACATAGTCCTAAATAGTTTGAGCGGATGCGGAGTACAAGCGAGCAACTAAAGTTAGCGACGGCTACTGTGCTAGTATATATGAGAACTGTTGTTGCTGTATTGTTTTTAGTAGTAAATATATGTAGGATATGTGTTGTTATGTCATGCTACAATAAAATCCATGTGATGGGTGTGCGTACAATAAGAGCGATAGGATTCTAGACAATGGCCCGCATGTTCACCGCCGCCTGAGAAAGGGTTAGCTAGCTTTCACTATACTATGAAGTTAAGTAGTTAACCCCTGGGGATTAGAGAACCATGGGTTGGCCTGCAGGACGGTCGCAGTCCAAGTTTATGATGTCCACTTGTGGAGTTCATGTACTCCAACCCAACTTTAGTCGCCCCTCGTGTGTCATGCAGCATCAACTGAATACTAGATGACAATGACACTAACTAGTTATTATCTGAACAGGCTATCGTATCAAGTCAGGATATTGGTGCGCCACAACTAGAGTGAGAGTTTTCCACGTTGCACAAGCGAACCAAGTTGCCCGCACGTTCGCCGGCACATCTATCTAGTCCAGAGATGGCCTGGCTCAATCTATAAAACGGCTCGCTAGCTAGCTTAGATCAGGCAAACCCCGCGCATCTCTTCTTTGCTACAAAATCTTGGGTTAGGTAGCAGCTAGAAGATGGATCGCTTGAATCCACCGCTCATGGCGATAGATATGCTCTCGCCGTCGAGGCCAGGCCTGTTTGGTGTCGCGGCTGTTAGAATATTGGGGTCTGGCTCATTATTCTATTTATTTTAAAGGATTATAGCCTACTTTTGATGTTATAGTTATTATGGTTAACACCACACTGGTAATGGAAAAGAACTCTGCTCGGACAGAAAAAGAACCCTGGCGACATTTACTACGAGTCCCAGGGTTGAGTCTGTGGAGAACTCTGAGGGTCTCAGGCAACCCTGGCGGTTCTCAAAGAACCCTGGCGGCTCTCAAACAACCCTGGCCTGAGACTGAGCCTGACTTGCGTGCGGGAGGGATCTCTCTTTTGCTGGTTATGGAAACTGAAGATGCGGTAATTGGAAGGGCTGATTATGGTAATCACTGATACCATGATTCAGCCTTCCATAATTCAGCTTTCCATATTTCAGCCTTCCCGATTCTCTCCCGTCCAGGTTCATCCTCTCATCTCACCCGAGGGCTATGAATAGAAAGCCATCTTCTCCTTTGAGACAGAGATTTTTGAGTCCATTATCTCTCCTCCTTCCTCTGCTGCAAATCAGCCTCCCCATCGCCGGCGCTGCGCGCACACCACCGGCGAGAGCAGGTGCCTCCGACACCATTGCCTCCTTGAGATCCTGCTCGGGATATCGGGGCAATCAGGTTTCTGGGGAGCGTCTCTACGCGACTGCTCGCCCAGAACTGCTACGTCTTCACCGGCGTACGGTTCACCGTCCTGGAGACTCCGCCGCCGTCGAACGACTACACTGCACCGCGTCTTCTTCCTGCACGACTCCGGCGCACGGACTGCACTGCGTCAACAGATCTTCCTGCATCGAATTTGTACACTACTTCGAGCAAGGCCAGTCGAGGAACATCATGAGTTCGGATGATATTCCTCCAGCTGGTAACGGCGCAACCGATGCCCCCGGCAGAGGTCCCGTCCCAGGGTACTTTTCGATGTCCGAATTGCTATCCTTCATCCTATTCGTGTTCTTCTTTAAATCTGTGTTAAACTTGAACACGTGCACATGGATTGTTTCACTCATTATAGTCATGCAAATATTCGTGAACTTAATTATAACTTTTGGAATTAAAATATGGCCTATTGCAGTTAATTATCCAACAGCGGCGGCGGCAGCGGCGCTGTGCATCATCATCACTCTAGCCGCGGCGCGCAGATCCGCCCTCGCCGCCGGTGGTGGTGCGACACCTGGGACATCATCGCTGCCATCCCTCGCCAGGGCATGCGACGCCATGTCCAAAGACATGACGGTCATCTACCACACATGCAAAGGGCTGGGCAGAGCACCAGAGACCCTCGTCAAGGCGTGCGACGAGCTGGCCAGGGAGCCTGATGCACTCGCCGCGGGCGAGGCGCTGGGCGAGGCGTTCGCGGCCATCGCCGACGGCCGCGCGCTCAGCGTGCCCATCAGGGACCTCGACGCCGCGTGCGCGCTGGGCAGGGTGTACAAAGCCCACACCACCGCGTGCGAGGCGCCACGTGGCTCCCTGGCCGCTGCGCCGGGGACCCTCGCCGCCGCGTGTGCGGCGTCACGGGACTTTCTGTTGCGGGACGGCAGCGCCGCCGTCCAGCACGCTGCTGTGCCGCTGCCCGCCCCGCCAGCACCCAAAGAAGACGCCGGCATGGCCCCCGCGACGCCCAGAGGACGTCCTGTCAATGCAACCCTGGTCAACTGTATATTGGCAAGGAGTTGACCGTTGGGTGCCTCAAGGACCTAGGGGGCTGCATGTAAAAACGTACAGTAAGTACTACGCGTCTCGATCGGATCATCGTCACCAAAGTCAAAGCCCCTCGTCGCTTTTGCTCTATTTCAATTCCTTCCTTATATTTGCTATTACCACTCGATCGATCGATCGGTCTCCTTAGGGGTGTTTAGATTATAGCAAAAAACACTGTAGCATAAGAAAAACACTGTATCATTCGCTGGGAAACGTGTTTTGTGAGGGAGGAATAGTGAAAAGTTGGAATGAATAGTGAATAGTTGGGAATCTGAACATGGCCTTAGTTTGTTTGCATCCGTCTTGTTCAGCTTTTATCGCTCCGCTCGGTTTAATGTATTGGTTACTATATTTCCTTTGTTTATTATTCATTGTCGATTACTTGAAGCATGCAAAGTATGTATTCTTGTATATGTGTCAAATAAAGAATAATGCTTGTATATTCTTGTAAAGTTTGTTCTATTTATATGGGCACAATATATACTATATCTAGTGTTAAGTTGAGCGCCGCATGGAAGCACACGTAGAGCACGATAAGGTTGCATCATCTCGTGTGCTGATGGCATTGTGTGCGGAATGCACGCATAGAAAACCAAAACTTGAAGTTGTGCACAATAATTTAAGTTGTGCACAATATATACATATACTTGTATGGCACAATATAAAGTTAATATGGCACCTTGAATTTGTTAAATTCTACCAATTAGGTCTATACCGTTTCAAAATCTGACGTCGTCCACTTGTCGCTATGTTGGCATAACGCCGGTTTTCGAAGGGATGTGGACATAAATGGCATAACTTAAAAAGTTCAAGACGCCAGGTTTCAATTTTGTGGGTTCGTGGACCTAAGTGGCACCTCAGGACGAGTTCAAAGATCCCATAACAGTTCTATGTAGGCAACACTTCAGCCTGCCCTGGGTGATAATTATGCACCATGAGTTCGCATACTGGCCTTGGCCTTGATTAACGGTGCATGGTGGCAATGGCGTTGCTGCCTGACACACGCGATGCCGAGGGACACGTTGATCGGCTTGCTACGCTTCTCCAGACGTGTGTGCGCCTCACCCAGCACGTAAGGCACTTTAGAGTTGGGCCGCAAATCATCCGTGGTGGCGTGGGTCGGCGGCGAGGCCAGGCCTGTTGAGTGTCGTGGCGGCGCTGTGCTTCATCTTTTTAACCATTCGGGGGGTTGATCCCCACCTACTATATTGCAAAAATAATCCATTACATAAAAAACCTGGCACTCCAGGAGAGAATACATGAGACTGAAACGGGAAGCATAGCAAGGAGAGGGGTTACAGAGGGATTAAATACAGCTAGCTACGACGGACAATCCATTGATCAGCAAGCTTCTTGTATCGACACCGCCAGGACCCAGGGGTCCATGTCATCAACCACACGTCGCAAGTCGCAACACCTCAGAGCTTGCTAGCAGGTCGTGTTCCAAGATCACTGCATTCCGCGCTTTCCAGATGTGCCACATGATCAGGAGGATTGAGTCGAGGTGAGTGTTGAAGGGGGGAGCTGAAGGTCAGCGCCCAGAAGCCACGGTGAGTGCATGTTTCTGGCCCTGGTTGAATTCCCAGCCGACGCCACACACTTTGCGCCCGAGGGCATAAAGCAAAATAAATATGTGGCGCGGTCTCAAGAGTTCCTGGACAGTGGTCACAAAAAGAGTCATGGATGTACCTGATATTCCGGCGATACAGCTGTGCTCGGCAGTTGATCCGATCATGGTGGAGTAACAAGGTAAAGAAGCGAACTTTTGTGGGTAGGCGAGTTCGCCAAACCCGTTCGCCATCAGGGTCTTTCGGTACTCCCTCTGTAGGAAGTCGTGAGATCTCTTTGGTGTCAAAATTCGAGCAGCTCGGTTGGGAAAACAGCACTCTACTGTCAGGTGCATCAGTGAGTGAGACCGAAAGGAGGCAGTCTTGAACGATGCGCGCTTCCTCTGTCGCCAAGCTGGTGATACGCGGTTGAAGAAGAGAAGCCCAGAGGGGAGACATTGACATGAGATGCAGTGGGAGTACAGCACCGGGAAGGTGTCTGCCCGGTGGTGGTGGTGGTGGTGGGGGTGGGGGGGGGGGGGGGGTTGGGTTCAGGAGCCACCGATCGTGTGCACCTCCCATCACCTAATCTGACAAGAGTGAGTTGTCTGTACCGCGGCAATTCTTCCGTGACAATTCTAGCGACGTATGAGTCAGGACTCAGTGCACCAATTTCCACGTATTGGGCGACGCGCTGGCCAAAGCGTGCGTTTTGTATGTTAGTTTAGGTAGGATGCACCCGAGGCTTCTGTGAGAACCGTTGTTGGATCAAACGGGCTATCTCTTTCTCTTGAGCATTTCCAGTATCAGTTCCGGCTTCCTACATTCTTTACTTTCGATACAGCGTGGTGACAAGACAGTGTCTATCCTAGAGCTAAGGCCGCCAATACTTGCTGTATTTTTGTCGAGTTCCCTTGGCTTAGTTGAATACTTCGTGATCTTCAGTTGTTTCCGCCCCAGACCCGCAGAGATCTTCAGAGATCCAAAATCATGAACTGCGTGCTTGGTTCTTTTCTTCGACATCGGCAATGTGGGTCTGCTGGAAACGCCAATTTCCTCACGTGCAATGGTTTTATCAGCGCCGCTGGAGCTATTATGATCCTTTCTTTTATCCAGCGACAATCCATCCAACTCAGAGCCTAAGAAACCAGAACGCAGGCTTGTCTTGATATTTTCAAACGCTCTGCAAGCTGAGTTGGTTGCAACTGAAATGGCTTGGTGTGGGTGATTGCGTGCCACTTGAAGAAGCTGCTGATTCTGACTGAAGGGGAGATCATGAATGAGATGGTTGTTGTTCAGACAGTCGAGTACCTTGAGCCAAAGTTTCTCAAGCTGGTAAATGATTTTTCCTTGTTGCATTTCACAGTACAATGTGGTAGATAGTGAGAGCCAGTCAGTAAGTTGATCTCCAATAATCTGCAAGGACGAAATGGTGTAATAGTACAGTTAGGCATTGGGTAGATGTGCTTGTAAAATGGAACATTATGAGCTATATAAGTACTTTGTTCTGGAAATATGCACAAACCTTGAAAAGAAGAAGAATATCCTTCTTTAATACGACATGCCCAACAAAATTGGACAAAGATGAAAAAAAACTGAAGCACAAAATAAGAGAAGAAATGAAATATAAGCTCAAGCACACTGATGATAGCATCTTACTGCCATTAAACCAACAAAAAAAATATTACAATTTTGTTAAGACCTGTTTAACTACCTGCTTGTGACTTGGTGCTGTCCAGTTGGGTTTGCTTTGAAACCAACTCTTGAGAACCTCATAAACCTGCATATATCATGAAACGCTTGGAGATTATTGACAGAGACCGAGGTCATTGCCCTTTTAGATATAATACATAAGACGTTATTTGTTCAGAAGTGAAGGTCAACAAACCTGTTAACAAGGTTCAAGCAGCTCAAGAAAAGGTTAGGTTGCTGGCATCCAGTAAAGTGTTCGGTTATTCCATTCAACTCTTGGTTAGCATATGCAAAAAATTGATCATTCTGTAACAGTCCAGTAGCTACTTCACCGAGAGCAGAAAGGATAGCTGCATTTTCGAACTTCTCTGGGCAATGCTCAAGATTGGCTTGGAACAATGCCATATGTTCATCAATAATGTTAACCAAATAGTTATAAAACCCTTCAAAGAAAACCTTGGATGCAGCCTTCGAATTACAGGAGCCCGTATAGAGGGATCTATAAACATCAATGGCTAATTCCACCTCCATGTCTTGTGCAACAAGAGCACATGAGCCATTTTCAGCATTCCAAAGAATGGATAAGCTGTCAGTGTATAAAAAACTGAAAAATGGATAACAGAAGAACTGATGGAACACATCATAGGAACTTGAAGTGGAACTATCTTTCAAATGAGAGACAATTTTTTCATTCAACTGTTTCGCAAATTTGTTCCACACCATCAACCATTTTAATCTTTGCCTACTGAATACCGGACACATGATCTGCATATACATATAAGAGACAACAGCATGCAAACTGTTCAGGATATCTGATGAAGAGAGAATTAAAGCCAACTTCTCAGCATCTCCATGCGACAGTTCTCCAGTGTACTGTCCTACCATGGACAGAGATAGCACAGTCATGTAAACTGCTGGAGAAACCATCTCCATGTAGGAAAGTGGTCTGATTCCTGGAAAAGCGAACTTTGGACTGCATTCTGCAGATTGGTTCTCCTTTATGTGTTCAATGTCCAAGCATACGTCAATTTTTTCAGAATTTAAAAGAGAATGATCCAACTCGCCCACAATAACTTCCAAAGATTGAAGACCAAATTTCAGTAGCATTGCACACTTGTTACCACTATGCTTTCCAACACAATCCAGAAACAACTTCGTCTTTATAAACTTGCAAGCATCAGTAATGCATCGCCTGACTTGTTCATCAGAATGCTTATCTTTGAGTTCAATTTGAACTCCTCCAAGAAGAAACCTAAATATCTCTGTTGAAGAATTCATAACAATCAGCATCTTGTCAGGAATCATGTCCTGAAGCAGTTCTGGATTCAGAATTGTGCCAAGAATGTCAAGCTGAAAATGAAAGCAACCGATATCCCATGGTAACCATTTGATATGATGAACATCCAGCAAGGCCTTGAGATGCATGCAAGATTCAGCAAACAAGCTCCGATTCCCTGAAGTACACAAATCTTCTCTCTGCCTACTTTTTGATGAACTAAAATCATGAAAAAGATTCATGCAAAATAACCATAATGGCTTGTTCTGATCACTGATTCCAAAAGAGAAAATTATTTTGAGTATTGGTCCAAAAGCAGCCTCCAGTATGGGTAAATGATTGATCAAATTACCGAGTCTATGTAGAAGGTAATTCCATGTACTCAAACAAGATGAGCTCAGAACAATATTACGACTTTTCGAAAGAACTCGACATAAAGGCACCATAATTAACTTTGTCCTTTTCACCTGAGCACTTGTATATTCTGTGAGTTCTAATGGAGCAATCACAGTTTCTTGACCCACAGACTCTGTAGCTTGAGATGGAAAAAATGCATCTACCAAATTTTTCCAGGAAACCTGTGAATCTGAAATGATTATCATAATGTAATAGATGGTTTCATACTATTACAAGAACTGTTGAGCATAAAAAAAAGGAAGAAATACTGCAACTTACCATTGCAGCAATCTGCACTTGTGTGTCTAGATCGATGAACATATGTTCAGGAACCTTTAGGAGTTTATTAAGTAGAGGTCTATTATTCACTGCATCTTGACCAAGTAAAGATATGATCCATCCCCATGACTTCACTGCTTGAACTTTCTTTGAAGGATCATCAAGCATATTCATCATGCGGGAGAGTAGCTTTTGCTCGAGATCTAAAGCTACAGCCTATACAGCAAACATCAAAATAAAGCTAAATTGAGAAAAATCACCAGACGAACTCATATGAAACTGAATTATTACAGAACGTAAAACACATAAAATATACAAAGTTGCAGCGAGATGGCACTGAATAATTCATATGACAAATCCAGGAAACACAAAAGGGTGTCAAGAAACAATTCACATATCAAATTGCCATAAAAACACTAGTATAAAAACAATCATTCTGTGAATGCATACCTTTCTCTAAATTAATCTGATAATAATTTCCAGTTTGTGTCGGTACGTAGCTTCCATAATCATTTTAAGACTACAAGTAATAAAACTGCAGGTATTTCAAAACCACAAACTAAACTAGGAAATGCTTCCAAAGCCTCCAAGGTTTACATATTCAATGTTAAATCTTCTAACACTGATATGTTGATGATGGAGAATTAGTTCAGTGTCATTTTACTCATCTCTACCATGAACATTCTGGTATGCATTGAATTGAGATGAATTTCTTTAGCATTCTGGATAGTTCAAGAAAAACATGTATGGATTATAATGTATTCATATGAAGTTGCTCAAATATATCACAATGGGTCGTCGCCAGATTTTTTTTAATACCTTTGGGTGATTAAAGTAGTTGAACCCAGGTAGTCAGGTACTTGGGCTGGCTTACACACTAACAGAAATAGATGCATTTAGAGAGAGACAAACTAAATTCCACCAATAATATGTATATATCCAATGAATATGCACGCAACAGATAAGACATGATTTAGTGACTTACTAGATAGATCAAGTTATTCATTCTATGTGAATTAAACACATTTTGAGTAGCACAAATCTTTCAATTACCTTGGAAAGACACGGTTGAGGTGGTAGGATAACTCGTGACACTTTAATGAGGCATCTTTCTGCCATGTCCCTTTCTGGTTTATCAGCACTTAAGAGTCTTCGGTATATTGGTGGGACCCATAAGCTTGATAGATCCCTCATTTTTGTGTGAATTTGACAAGCAAGCTTCATGATAGCCTTCATTAGAAGTTTCCAAAGGGCAGCAGTGTAAGTTATATTATAAGATTACACGATAAAGCAACACAAACAAAGATCAAGGTCTATATAATTGTAGTCTATGGTACATGAGGAAAGTTCATATAGATATGGCTCATAAAATACAACTTTGCATCATTTGCGGAAATTTTTCAATGAAATTAGAAGCAACGTGAAGGAAGATATGATTATTCGATAATGGATGCTGTAAAGCAGTTATTTACTGTAGTAATTTGATTGCAAGTTCAACATAGACACATTATGTAAATGTGTAAATGACACAGAACATAGTTTGCATGTGCAGAATAACCTGAGCTGCCTCAAATGTTGTTGACAAGGAACCAAATGGATTGTCGAGTGCATGAACAATAGCAGTAACCACTGGGTCTGCTCGATCCTCTATAATCAATGGCTCCAACTTCTGAACAGAGATGCACCATGCTCCCAAATTACAAGCAGACTGCAATAATAAATTTAAGAGGAGAAAATGGGAATCATATACTAAAAATCCAAATATATATTCTTCACATAAAAGTTGAGCCCCTTAAGCAGTTGACCAAGAAAAATGGTTGGCCAGATCCACCTTCATCCGAGTATTCATGATTAGCTGCACCAAGGTATCCAATATAGCCTGGGCCATCTGCGCTGAAGGATAAGAAACATATATTATTTTCTATGCTCATTAAAATAAAATTCTTCGCCTACAGCTTATCATGTATGAGAGGAAAATGGGTTTGACTGTTGCCCCATAGATATATACCAGTAGCATTATAGGGAATTTGAGAAAATAGGTAGTATTGGTTAGGTTGATTCTGATGAATAGACACCCAATTATCCAACAATTAAGGGTATTGGCTGACCAAATGATTATGCTATCTCAAAGAATATCAGCACAAATAAAATTCTGAAACGAAAGAAGCTCAGTTAATTGCAGAGAACCAATCTAAAGCAAAAGTTTTGGAACAGCAAAGTCCCAAACATTCAGGTGCGTTCAGATACGTATCGTTGTACTCTAAATACATGGATACGAAGGATTGAGTTTTGATGTTAAACCACACTGCTAAAGGCCAATATACTTCTCAATGAAAAGCAATACCCCCTGTTCACATCATTGATCATAGGCTTCCTCACACCGAGCAACAGGCACAAATTTCATTGTTGAAGTTTGTTGAATCGAACTTGTAAAGCGTCAATTTATTCTTTGATTAAAATTGTTTTTAACCATCACTGAACATTTAACTGAAGAAATGTGGGCACAGGGAAGTAATAGTACGGTAGTACCTGAAATGGTAGAGACGAGGACGGGGTGGTAGAGCGCGAAGCCGAGGCACTTGAGAGCGGAGTCCACGACGGCCTCGTCAGGGTCCGCCGCATCGCGGAGCAGGAGCGGGAGGAGGGGTGAGGGCAGCTCGGCGGCGAGGTCCGCGGCTGCGGAGGGGTCGTCGGCGCAGCCGCGCTGCAGGTGGAGGAGCCACGCGTACGCCGCAACGCGGTCGGGCTCGGCGGCGATCTCCGCCACCTCACGCGCCACCGGCGGCGGCGGCATGGTCGCGGAGGTCTAGGGTTTGGTTTTTGGCGCGAAGGATGAACGTGGGGTTTGGGCGCGCGCGAAGGAGTGGCGCGACAGTTGTGGGAAACTCGGAAGTCAGGAGTAGTAGGAGACGCAAATAGGCGAAGACGACACCAAAGATTACGCCAACCCAAAGCGGAAGCGTATTGCTGATTTATTCGGCCGTGTTACACACATGACCCGATGCTTGCACGAACTTGCCACATGAAAATGTCTTCTCATCGTCTCCGGCAAATTAGTTTTTTTACCTCATCTCGATTCTTTTTTTTCTTCACATACTTATGTCATTTATTTTGCTTGTGTTTTTGTCATGTTTTCTCCATGGCTTGAATAATATTTTCTTCTTTGAAAATTGAAAGTATACATGTACCACACTACATGTATTTATTTTTAAATAAAAGGGGAAAGGAAAACAATACAAAAGTTTTTTTAATCACAGCACATACACAGATAAGCATACTTATCCATATCAATACATGTATGCAAATTTTTTGTGACAATGACACTTCTTCTTGTCGTAGGAGAAAAATGCTCTGGACTTCAACTCTACGAATCTACACCTCAACAACAATCTTGTGAACGCTCTCCTTGGGCATCTTCTCTAACTGCAGAGTCACCAATCCAGACGACGAGTCGTAGGCAAACTCCATCTCAACCGAGCCCAGCGCGCACCTCCTCGGCTTGACAGAAGAGTAACCTCCAAATCTGCCACAACCCCTCACGTCCATGCACACCAATCCGACGGCCTCCGAGCTAGGAACAGAGCCATCGTCGCCGGCCAGCTTCGCGCCGCCGAGTAGATGGTAGGTCAGGCCTTCCACCGCCGCTCCGCCGTTGAACATGTCGACGAGCCCCATCGGCGCGAACCTGAACCCCGGCGCCAGGTCCTGCAACAGCCAACAGCACGATCCATGGCTTCGTCAGTTAGTTTAGTTTACAGTGGATCAAATAGACTTTAGTATCAGAAATGGAGATCAGATTCGAGGAAGAGGCGTTGTGCTGGGTGGTGACCTTGATCGGTGACACGGTGAGGATGTCTTGCTCGAGGACCTTGAGGGAGACGGGCAGTGCGGCTCCGGCGAGGAGGACGACGAGGTCGCCGCTGCCGTGGCGGTACACGGCGCAGTCGCCGTTCCACTCAGCGTCCGTCGCGGCTTCGGAGATGAGGTGGACGTCGCTGCCCTTGACGCCGCAGGTCAGGGCGCCACCGGCGCCGGTGTGGTGGTGGAACACAGTCTTCTTCTCCACGGAGCTCCACGCCGCGCCCTGGCAGTTGTATACGCCGACGACGCCCGTGAACTTGTTCATGTTCCATATCTTGAGCAAGCTGCACGAACCATTGTTCAGAAGACATGCCTCCACACACACAAAAAAAAATAGTTCCAAACAATTGCAATCCATGAGTAGAACAGTAATGCAGCAAGGGGACTGAGTTCACCTGACGCCGTCGCGTGCCGGGTCGGTGAACAGGCAATCCTTGGTCGGCCGGCCTGGCAGCCGTGCGCGGAGCACGGAGCCATCCGGCAAGACGATCTTCTTCAGCAACTCGAAGTCATGGTTCCCAGGGGCATCACTGCCACAATCAAGAACATAATTCAGCTATCAATTCCGAACACATAGGAATGGAGAATGCTGAAGATTGAAGAAGGTGGATCGATTGATCGCGACCTGACATAGACGGGGCCACCGCTGATCGCACGGGCCGAGGCATGGTACTCGCCGGCGGGGTGGAGGGAGTGGAACATGTCCCAATCCGGCAGCATGAACTCGCCGAGGAACACGCTGTTGTACGCCACCGCGGCGATGTGCGTCGTGTGCGACGCCGGCTCCCTCGGGAAGAAGTCATCAGACGCCCTCACCACTGCCGTCTGCTTCGAGCTGCCGATTTGACACAAAATTTTGTCAACGATTCCGTATAAAAAAAATGCTACGAAATCCACAGATGGAAATGGAATTTGTTGTCGCTGTAATAGTACCAGTAGAGAGCATCGGTGTTGTGGCTCATGCACGCGATGATGCCGTTCTCGGGAAAGTTCTTGGCGACGGACGCTTCGAGCGCCTGGTGGTACTGCCTCGTGATCACCGCGCGGCCGCCATGGCCGTCGCCGAGCGTCTCGAGGATGCACTGCTCGTCGACCTTGACGCCATCGACACCAGCGGCAGCGAGGTACGCGTGCTGCTCGTCATAGAACCGGTAAACGGCGCGAGGGTCCATCAAACCGACACCTTGGGCGGTGATCCAGTCCGTCGTCATGCCAGGGTCGTTCTCGGCGACGCCCGGCGAGATCTTGGGGAACTTTAAGCTCGAGCGGTAGTGCTCCGTGCCAACCTCGCCGGGGCGGACGCCGCCCCAGTAGCCGGTGATGGCATGCCAGACGTAGACGTACTTGAGCCCGTACTCCTCCTTCGCCGCGCGCACCACGGTCTCGACGCCGGTGGCCGGGTCGCCGGAGTTCTGGAACTTGGCGTTCTCCTTGATGCCGGTGAGCCGAGGCAGTGGTCGTGGATGCTTGGCCTCGCCGGACTGTTCGTCGGAGATGGGATGGTCGGTTTCGACGGACTGCCAGCCGTCGTCGATGACGACGAACTTGGGCGGCGCGCCGCCGGCGACGAGGGTGCGGAGGCCAGCCTCGACGCCTTCCTGGGTGACGTCCTGGTAGAAGGCGTCCCAGGTGCACCAGCCGAAGTAGTCCACGATGCCGGGGAGCTTCTTCTCGGCGCGGAGGCGGAACGTCTTGAGGGCGGACTTGGCCGCGGCGACGGCGCCGGCGATGGCGGCGAAGGGATCCGCAGCGGCGCCGACGAAGAGCGCGCGGTCGAAGTACGCCGCGCACGTGTCGGCGTCCCCGCTCTCGACGCAGAGCTCCAGCTCGTCGTCTCCGGCGCCGGCGCCGCCGCCCTGGAGGCTCGCACGGAACGCGCCGTCCACCAGCGGGAGGAACACGACGTACGCCGCCGCCGCCACGTCGTCCTCGCCGCCGGTAGACTCGACGAGAAGGAACTGCGTCTCGTGTGGGACGTCGCCGCCCTTGTCACCCATCCACTGGGACATCCACCATAGCTTGCTCCTGAAGCACGCCATGAACCGCATGCCCCTGCGCCACCATAATCCCCAATCAAAAAAAATCAGAGCAAATAAATAAATGAAATGAAAATCTCGTGTTCTTAGTATCAGCAGCGGCGAAGTAACGAGCCTCAAGGCGCCGAGGGAGATGACGTGGCGGGAGGCCGGCTTGGCGAAGTCGGCGCCGATGAAGACGCCGTCGACCGGTCCCTCTGCTGCGGCGGAGGACGACACGACGCCGGCTGGCACGCCGGACAACACTGTCCTCCCACAGACCGTCAGCGTGCCGCCGGCGAACTTGACGGATGACGTGATTGTCATCTTCCTCTTCGTCTCGCCTCAGAGCCTCACTTACTCTGTGACTGGGATGGCGAAACGTTGCTCAACGCCGACGACTAACCCTCGGCCACACCGCCAATTTCCTCAAGACCTTAGCGAACAACTGTTCAGTATACAGCAGAAACAACACCAAGACAAAAGATCTGAAGTTAGAACAACTTGAAGACTCGCAACAGCAAGTCAGCAACAATGGTGGATGGCACGCACCGAGGACGAGGAGGTAGGAGGCAGGGTGGCCGAAGTGCGTGGCAAGGATGCCAGGAGGAGGGTTACACGCCGCCGCGGCAGAGGAGATGGTGAGGTGAGTCAGCCTGCTCGCCAGTGCGCCATCACCTTCACGGACGTGACGTAGGCGGCTGATCAATCTGTTACCACTTGCTAGTTGCTACGAAGGATTGGAGTTAAAGTAGTACATGTGTTAGTGATCTGATGTAGTGAGTGTTATCACAATGGGCTTATCACTAACTTCAGCAATCATTCGATTCTTAAAAACAAGCTTCACTGGTAATAGTAATGCTATAAGCTAAGAGCTAAGTGTCCGGTCTCGGATAGTTTCATCTGACGCATGAACTAAGAAGATATTCAGAAAAAGTCTAGCTCATCGTTTTTTTTTGTTCCGAGTAGAAAATTTTTATCTTGCCTGCGCTGGTCAGAAACCAAGCAAGAAACCGCACGAGTGAAGAAACTCATTTCTAATTCTTCACGATCTTTTCGTTTATAACAATTAAGGAACACACTTGCTGAAACGACTTGTCCAATTATCTTGCCAATCTGAACAGCTGGCCTTGTAGATTCTCTCAAGAGTTATTTGTCAGTTTCTGAGCCTGCAGTATTTTCCACATGGCGCAGCACAGTAGCAAAGCAATCAGCTTTGCTTCTTCGTTCCGCTCTTCGCCGATGTCGATTTCCCCTTTCGTCGGCTACCTTCGTCCCATGCGCGCTTGCCTAGCGTTTTTTGACAGTATTCTCTCAAGGAAGCACGTGTGTAGGGGAACAAGTGGTCCGAGGATGCAATGGTTATAGCTTCTCTGACAATGCTTGGATCCACCAATTGGAATACCAGTTGCGCAGTTTTTACTAAATATCGGGCACCCAATCCCGACTAAATCTCTGGGTTACTTATAAGGGAGATGCTCATCTACGTAATAAGTTAGTCGAACCAGTAAGTTAGAAAAAAGAAGAAGATAAAATTATATCCCTGCTAAGTTGCCATACCCATTCAGATTTCAGAGTCCAGAACAAAGAGAGCTTCACGGTGCGGCAGGATCCACCCTGCATTGTGTCCATGGCGGCATGGCGCCTCTACCACGCTGTAATCACCGGCTCTAATCAACCTGCATAACCTTTTTTTTTTATCTTTAGATTCACGAATGGCGACTCTACCGAGTACCGACCCACCATTTGCTGCAGCGTGCCCTGTCATCTGCGCCCCCAGCCGTCGCCGCAATCCACTGCCGGCAACCACCATTGGCGAAATATCTGATCCAATCCTACCATAAACCAATTCAGCACCGAGCTGACCCATGGAGCACTCAGCAAACCGCCATCGCAGGTCCACCCGGAACAGCAGCGCTTCAGCTTGGCCTCATGCAGGTGCCGCAAAGAGACAAGCTGGATACATGGCAAATGCCGCCATCGATCAGCCCGTCAGAGACGGCCAACTGCGCGCCAAAGTGCCAATTATAGAACAATAGATCCGTCTGGATGAGAGAGAGCATCAAAATATCTCTCGCCCGTTCAGCACGAGGTCGGCATCGCCGAGATATTTTACCTAAAGTGTCCCAAGAGAGATGCGCATCTCATGCACTCTTGTGTGCAGTAAACTTAGCATGTGAATGCCTGCAAGCGTCTGTCAGGCTGGTTGTTACTGAACGTTAAGTTTGCTGTTTGTGTTCTGATCATGCCTCATGGTGAGCTTTTTTTCTTCTTCTTTCTGAAGATCTTTTGGTTCCAGCCGTAGCTGTAGCTTTCAAAGGGCCACCACTTGTGATTAGCTTTTGTTTATTTAGCCTACTATAATTAGCGCTGGAAGTGATCAGCCCAGCTATCATGCAGCACACACGCAGAAATGATTGTGCCATGGTCAGCGACTCAGCGTCCCAGCGATAAGATAAGCTCTCACGTAATAATTGGGCTGGCTTACGGCGACACTGGCATAAGCGACCAAAGATAGTACAGGAAACTGACGATAAACAGCATGATTGCAGCCAAAATTGTAGCATTGGCATGCTGGCATGTCACTGTTTTTCGTCAAGGACAAGCTCCAGCTTGCGCCCGCCCGCACGCATCAAACATCCTTGTCATCTCGTCCGTCGTCATGCATGCACCCTTCTATTTATTTCTAAGTTTATAAATAATCCTACAGCGAGCATGATGTGGCAGATTAAGCAAACAAGGTAGACAAAAAAAAGTAATAGCTTTTTATGGAGAGCATGATTGGCGCAGACGTGGCACAGGGGAGAAAAAAAGAAAGTCCATGCAAGTGTCGTGCCGGCAACAGTTGAACGAGGAGTTGATGCTGCGATGCTTCTCCCGTGTGCATGAAAGCAAACGTTTTGGGTTTTTGTTTTCCTGCGGTTCCTTCCCGCGTCAAGGTTTTACGAGGCAAAGCTACTGTGCTTGAACACGTGGAAATTACTCCGTTCCTTAGCGCTCGGCTTGGGGTTGCATCCCCGGGAGGAGGAGAGGATTGGCGCGCCACCGCAGCACGTCCACCACCACCACCCAGATCGTTTGACCCGGGGCATCCGATCCATCCAGCGCGGATCCGCCGTGGCAGCCTCGGCCCCGTCGCGCCCGCCGCCGCGTCCCTTCTCGTCGCCGAGTTGGTCCCATCGGCTTCCACTCCCACCGCCTCCCCGTTTCGTTTCCTCTCGAGCCACCCGCAAGCAACCGGACGCCGCGGCCCCACGTGTCGGCCACTTGGCAGAGTCCATCTGTCCGTGGCTTCTGGCTCTGGGCCGAGCCATTTGACGCCGGATATGAACAGGAGGCGAGAGGCATCACCAGACCCAACACGAGCACAGTGGCCAGGCACTGACCTCACCGTCATCCACCCCCACGCTCGCCCAATCCGGTCCGGTCCCTTCCCGTGCGCTCGCTAGCTGGAGCACAGCACAGCACACACACGGGCGAGCAGGGCAAGCAACGAATTTAACCGCCGCCGCCCATGTCCGCGATGGCGCGCACGCTGAGCTCCAGCTGCTGCCGAACCGGGGCCGTCGCCTCCTCCTCCCTGCCGCGGCGTATTTATACCCTCCATCCCCGCCCGCCGCTCCTCGCATCGCCGCCCTCGCCGCGCGCTTCGCCTCTGCGACGACTGCGTCCTGCCCTCCTCCCTCTCGTCCCTCCTCCACGGTGCGTCCCTGCTGATCCGTCCTGGATCCACCCGTGCTTTCTCTCTCCCTCGACGCTGTTTCGGAATCCAGTTGTTGTTATTCTTGTCGGCTTCTCGTTTCCCGATCTGAACTCGTGTTGGTCTGTTGGTTCCCACAAGCAGGTGCTCGTTCGTTCGGACTCTCGCGGCGGCGGCGGCGACCAAGGGGTCGTCATCGGCGGCGGCGCCGTCGGCGAACGCCTCCTCGTCACAGCGGCATCAGGGTAGGCGGGAGGAAGAAGAGATGACGATTGCCTCGTCCGTCAAGCTCGCCGGCGGCACGCTGTCGGTCAACGGCCGGACGGTGCTGACCGGCGTTCCCGACGCGGTGGTGTCGTCCTCGGCCGCCGCGGGGGGAGCCGTCGACGGCGTCTTCCTCGGCGCCGACTTCGCCGAGCCGGCCGCCCGCCACGTCGTCTCCCTCGGCTCCCTCAGGTTCGGTCCTAGATCCTGCAATTCGATTCATTTCGGCCCTTTTTTTCCCAAATCAATCGCACTGTTTGAATCTGGCGACTTTGGGGGGAGCAGGGGCGTGCGGTTCATGGCGTGCTTCCGGTTCAAGCTCTGGTGGATGGCGCAGCGGATGGGGGAGAAAGGCGGGGACGTCCCACACGAGACGCAGTTCCTGCTCGTCGAGTCGAGGGGCGCCGCCGGCGAGGACGCCGTGGCGGCGTACGTCGTGTTCCTCCCGCTGGTGGAGGGCGCGTTCCGGGCGAGCCTCCAGGGCGGCGACGGCGACGCGCTGGAGCTCTGCGTCGAGAGCGGGGACGCCGACACGCGCGCGGCGTCCTTCGACCGCTTGCTCTTCGTCGGGGCCGCGGAGTCCGACCCCTTCGCCGCCATCTCCGGCGCCGTCGCCGCGGCCAAGTCGGCCATCAAGACGTTCCGTGTCCGTGCCGAGAAGAAGCTCCCCGGCATCGTTGACTACTTCGGCTGGTGCACATGGGACGCCTTCTACCAGGACGTCACCCAGGAGGGCGTGGAGGCCGGACTCCGCAGCCTCATCGCCGGCGGCGCGCCGCCCAAGTTCGTTATCATCGACGATGGATGGCAGTCCGTCGGCACCGACCACACCGCCACTGACGAGCTCTCTGACGGGGACGAGAAGCCGCTTCGCCTGTCTCGGCTCACCGGCATTAAAGAGAACAGCAAGTTCCAGAACGCTGATGACCCGGCCGCCGGCATCAAGACGGTGGTGCGTGCGGCGAAGGAGGAGTACGGGCTCAAGTACGTCTACGTCTGGCACGCCATCACCGGCTACTGGGGCGGCGTCCGCCCGGGCGAGGTTGGGACGGAGCACTACCGGTCGAGCTTGCAGTTCCCCAAGGTGTCGCCGGGAGTGATGGAGAACGAGCCCGGCATGAAGACCGACGTGCTCACCCTGCAGGGGCTCGGCCTCGTTCACCCGCGCGCCGTGTACCGGTTCTACGACGAGCTCCACGCGTACCTCGCCGCTGCCGGCGTCGACGGGGTCAAGGTGGACGTGCAGTGCATCCTCGAGACGCTCGGCGCCGGCCATGGTGGACGCGTGCAGCTCACCAGGCAGTACCACCAGGCGCTCGACGCCTCCATTGCCAAGAACTTCCCGGAGAACGGCATCATCGCCTGCATGAGCCACAACACTGACGCCCTCTACTGGTATGGATCCGAACCAACCGCCATTGTAACCGTGGGTATTTGAATTGAACCATTGACTAATTCCATTGTGTTGTGATGTGACGAATCTGCAGCTCCAAGCAGACGGCGGTTGTGAGGGCGTCGGATGATTTCTACCCGAGGGACCCCGTCTCGCACACGATCCACATCGCCTCGGTGGCGTACAACAGCGTGTTCCTCGGCGAGTTCATGCTCCCGGATTGGGATATGTTCCACTCACAGCACCCGGCCGGCGACTATCACGGCTCAGCCCGTGCGATCAGTGGAGGCCCTGTCTATGTCAGGTTGCCAATTCATTCTACCCCCTGAGAAATTGTGATGTTCTTTATGATGAAAAAACATGTAACTGAAATGTGCTGTTGGTGATGAAAATTTACAGTGACGCCCCAGGGAAGCACAATTTCGAGCTGCTGAAGAAGATTGTCTTGCCTGATGGCTCCATTCTTCGCGCACGGCTGCCAGGCCGGCCGACCAAGGATTGCCTGTTCACCGACCCGGCACGCGACGGTGTCAGGTGAGCCTGATCCCCATTTTCTTCAGTTCTGGTCTTGTCTGGACTCTGGGGCATTCGTTCTGACAATATCATACCTTGGCATCCTTCCTGCAGCTTGCTCAAGATATGGAACATGAACAAGTTCACCGGTGTGCTGGGCGTGTACAACTGCCAGGGCGCGGCGTGGAGCTCCGTGGAGAAGAAGAACATCTTCCATCAGACTGGCACTGAAGCCCTGACCTGCGGCGTCAAGGCCAGTGACGTTCATCACATCTCCGAGGCATCGACGGACCCGGAGTGGAACGGTGACTGTGCCGTATACCGCCATGGCAGCGGCGACCTTATCGTCCTCCCGAACGGCGCGGCATTGCCCATCTCTCTGAAGGTCTTGGAACACGACATACTCACCGTGTCACCGATCAAGGTGCGTGCACAAATTTCTCACACCCAGCTCTGTTGTGCACAACGTGACATGTTTGGTGATTAGGAACTGAAGGATGAAATTGTGGACAATGTCATTGCAGGAATTGGCACCTGGTTTCAGGTTCGCCCCCGTTGGGCTGGTTGACATGTTCAACAGTGGTGGAGCAGTGGAAGGCCTGACCTACCACCCCCTCGATGGCGCAAAGCTGCTCGACGGCAACGGTTCTGCTTCTGGCTCCGAGGCTGTCGGATTGGTGTGCATGGAAGTGAGGGGGTGTGGAAGGTTCGGAGCCTACTCTTCGGCGAGGCCAAGAAAGTGCATGATGAGTTCGTCTGAGATGGAGTTCTCCTATGATTCTTCCTCCGGTCTGGTGACGCTGCATCTGGAGAACATGCCCAAAGAGAGGGTTCACAAGATTGTTGTTGAGTTGTAATTAGGGTGGTACTAGGAGCATCAGAGTATCAGTGCATCAGAAATTCAAGCATTGTGCCATGAGTGATCTGTTCAATGATAATTAGAGCCCCCTCTGATAAGTAGAAACTCTGTAGCGGTTTGATTTAGGGACTGGAGTGTGGGCGATGATTTGATAGTACAAACCAGATTCATGATTCATTGAAAGAAATACAAGTGCATACTATCTGATTACTCTGCTTGTCTGAAATCTGAACAGCTGGCCTTCACAATCGTACTCTTCAATTGTTTATTTTAGAACCTTTCAGTATAAGCCACATGGCACATAAGAGTATCGAATGTATTGGCAGTTACTCTGCATCAACAATCTTAGCGAGATTACTGCATGCATGCATGTTTACAGAGTTGTCTGTACTGTAGTAATCACGATGTGGATCGTGTTATTCCAATTCTGTACCAGGCCTGGCCCAAGTACCTCTCACCAGCAGTGCCTCTTGTTTTCTGAGAAAAAAAACCCAGCTGTGCCTCTTCCTAAACAAACAAACAATCAAAAAACAGAAGTGGCCGAGCACCGAATCCAATCACATGAAGACGTCACCGTGATGCAGGGACAAGCAGCAGCTAGCGGTGCAAGCGAGCGTGGCGAGGGCTTTATAAGCAAACTTGCGATGCGATCAAAGATATTGATTCTGAACATAAAAAATATATTTTTAATCAAATATTATCGTATTAACCTACTGATTTAACTCAGAAAAGTTATCAAATAAATTCAAAATTTTGTGATCTATATTAGAATATAAATCTATTTTTAGGAACCGGCAGTTCCCTGCCTTTTTTATATATAAATATAGAATAAAGTATTTACATGTTACAAGGCCACATATCCAAAGATAAAAGAGGAGAAATTATATGACTCTACTCAGCGAAAGATTGATTTTATCTCTAATCAGCGGTTTAACTATTAGAGTAACCGCTTGCATACCCTCCAAGAATTTCCTTTTCCAACTGGCAAAAGACAGTGAGGCTCCATAAAAAATAATACTATTCCGATGTGTCCATATAGCCCACATAGCCATTATTTCACTTCCCGAAAAATGACTGAACCAAATCTTTCTCTAGCTCTAAGGAACATAGTTTGGAAGTCTAAGGAAGAGTCCCATTGAACACTCAGAAATATCCGGCATGCCTAACTGAAGGGACATCCGAAGAAAAGGTGCATAACATCTTCCTCCAATTGTTCCACACAAAATACACAACAATAGCAATCAAGATGCATCTTTCTCTACCTAAGCATACCTCTTGTGTTGAGCCGATCCATGAGAATCAGCCAGAAGAAGAATTTGCGAGTACTTTTAGCTCTCGACTTCCATAACCACTTGAACAAAGGCGAGGCTGGCATGGTTCCTCTTGGACTATTCTAGGCTTGCTTGCAAGTAAAAGAATTTGAACCCCAAATATGTGTTCATACATCATTTGCTATTGGGTTCAGATCCAATTCACTAATGTCTGAGGTCATCTACTCATCTGGTCTAACTGATTGGAAGCCTGAAGTGACAATGGTAACCAAAATTTAGTACCTTCGTCCCAATTTAAGAACTGCATCACTGGTAAAGGAGATCTTGAATATGAGCAAAGCTGAGCATATTTCCATTTAGCTATGTTTATCGTCCTATTGGTTCTCTGAGCACAACATAATAAATTTCTTACGTGACAATTTGTGTGCCCTTAAACGTTTAGTATATGTTATACCAAAAATAAAAGATAAATTAATTACAAATAATTATATTAGATCATGCAAAATTATGAAGAAACAAAGTTACGAACTATAGCATAACATTTTGGAAATACTTTAAAAAATGTTTATAAAAAAATTTAAAGGATGTAGTAAAAGCCTCACGGATGGTGCAAGGTGAGGTGAGGGTCGACGACCGGTGTGCGGTGTGGCGAAGGCTGGATTTACGGCCTATAGCTAAAGTCAAAACCAAGTACAGTAGCAGCAAGAAAGGGATTTTAGGCCGTAGTTCATGCTTTGTAACGTCCCGTCACTCCGGGCCGGGCCTGTCTACCCTGGCAGCTCTCTAGAATTCTAAAAATGTCCCCACAGACCAACACATATCTTTTCTGCGCACTTTGTCCTCACTCATGCGCACCCGGGAATGACTTGCCGGTCGGTCACCCATCCTGAGATTGCTCCGGACCAAGCACGCTTAACCTCGGAGTTCTTTCGAGATGAGCTTCCGGAAAAGAAGTTGTAACTTATTGGTATGAGTATCCTTATCAATCCTATTAAACCCTGGGCCGAGGTGTTACATGCTTGCATAGGCAAGATTTCTGCAAGGAGCAAAGCACGCTGGATTCTGGTATGAGAGAGATATCCATGCATGAATGTATCTTGAAATCATCAAACGTGATTATGTAAATGCAAAGAAAAATGGCTAGACGGGTTGTCGGTTGCAGACGTGCAGTTAGCATATTGCCGACATGCAAGATAATTTTGGGAGTAACGCTATTTTATAGAATAAAGGAGTTCAAATAGTAGAACGAAGAATATTTTTTTAGCTGGGTTTATATAAATAAACAGAGTAATTATTTACGAGTAAAATGCACCGGAGGTCTATCAACTTCTAAGGGTGCCACAGTTAGGTCCATGAACTTAAAAAATGTAAAAATGTATTAAGTCGTTCACCAAAGATCCTTAATAATCCACTTCATGTCATTCTACATGGCATGCTAACTTGACTCCTCAAATCATTTACTGATTGAGACATTTTATCAAGCACGTTGCATGCGGCGGCGGGCCTGCTCGCTTTCCTGTCGCACGCGTCCGGCCACGAGACACGACTCCTCGCCAGCTCCATCACGATCCACGTGCCTCCTTGCATTGCTGCAGCTCTACCTCAACGCGCGACTCTTCCCCACCGTCGACGAGCTCGCCACCGGTCCCTCCATCGCGATCATGGCTGGAGGCAGGGGCAGAGCCAGGGTATCCGTCCGCAAGGTCACAAGTAGGAATGAAAGTGGTAAATATACCGTCTGGGTATCCGTCCGACCGAAGGGGTTTGGAGACTACAACCCGTATCCGAATCTGGACATTCAATACCCGCCCATATCCGTACTGTATCCGTATTCGAATAATCAAAGTGGGATTTCTGAATTATGAATAGTATGGCTATCCATATCCGGCATATTTTTTATTATTCCTATTTGAATCCATATTCGAAGAAAAATAAATATTTGTATTCATTTTTGACTATATATGTCCGTATCCAGTTCGTTTTCATCCCTAGCCGCAAGCCTTGCACTGCAACCCATGCGGCTCCGGTGCAGCACCATAGACGCCAGCGATAGCATGGGGTTGAATAGGCTGTAGTTTATGATGAACACGCGCACAAAGAATGCATCGAGGCATCCGAATATGACAGCCTCAGCTCCGTGCGCACGCCTCCACCATGGACAGCAGTGGGGGTCGCGCCTGGATCCCTTGTGAGAGGTAGGTCCGCATGCTTCTGCTCGACGATCTGTTCGCGTGGATCCCTTGTGAGAGGAGGTAAGAGTATCACCCCCCACAACTTCGGTTCATCGACTGTACAACTGGAGGGGTAAAAAGACCCTTATAACTCTGGTCCGTAGACCACAGCTAGAATGAGATATGGTGTGTTGGGTTGGGACATCAACACGTACTGCTCAACTCAAGCAATTATGGTCGACTGGTCGGACTGGGACATCGACACAAGCCTCCATCAACTCTTTATGGTCGGATTGGGACGTCGACACGAGAAATCACCACCGCCATCAATGGGAACCCTCATTATTTTTTCATTTTTTTCTTTTTACTTTTTGAGAGAACACAGAAAGAAAAGAAGGTCCTCGGACTAGTTACCTCACCCGGGAAGACAAGCGTCTTTGGCCATCGGCAATGGACAAAAGCCAAGGTCCATGGCAGAGATGTCCGACGTCATCTTCAGGAAGGACACAACGCTAATCACATCGTCATCACCGTCTCATGAGGGTCTGCATCTTCACACAGTAAAGCAAGACGACCGGCGCCACTACCCCACCACCATGGTGGTGCAGAAGAAGCAACCTCGTGCAAACGCAGCCAATGACGCCACCATGGCGACACTAGCGTGTGCCTGAACAAGCCGCCGTCGACCACACCACCACACCCACTCTCGATTTGGTTTCTGTTGAACTATAAGTGAATTGCACACCCTTCCTTATTTGCTTTAGTTTTTAGTGTAACAGTTCCTTCAAAGGAGCAATACTTCCCGTTAATTTTCTCCGTGCATGGTTTTTTCGTTCTGGCGTGGATTCATGTCTTCGGCGTGTGCCTTCCTCTTTTGTTTTTGCGTCTCTGTACTCGTAGTTATGCTTTATGTGTGGGCTGTGGCTACCTCATTTGCTGTTCAATCTGGTCATTTGGAAGAGGATGGCATCTTGTGCTGGATCTGCTTGATCCTCGACCTGTGTTGGGGTCAAGTAGTTGCAATTATCAGGTGGCTAGAGCTAGTTTGAAGAACACACGGCTGACCGGCCGCATGTACTGTGTTGTCCTCTGGCATGAGCCAGATTTCTAGATAATTCATTTGATATTTTAGATGACCAAGATTCTGCAGCTTTTTTTTTTCTTACCTTTTATTTTGAAAACTTATATGAAAGAGTCAGTACGATCATTGAATTTTTTAGGGGATTGAAAGGAACAACCTATGGTCTCCTACATGCGTTCGTTGCTTTACTGCATTACTGGCCTGCCGTATGCATAAATTTAACAAAGGTAAAGCCGTTTCTTTTGCAATCAGTAGCGGCACATGTATCCTCCTCTACCAGATCGTACGAACCATAGTTTTGGGCCGTCCGTTCCTTGCGCACATTCTTGCATTCGCCGTGACTTCCTTGCCTGGAATCTTGTCTTCGTTTTTGTATCGAAAAAAGTGTAGATTACCCCCCTAAACTCTTATAGAAGAGTAGATTATCCCCTTATACTCTTAAATCGTGTACTTTTAACTTTAAACTCTTTCAACCGTGGAGATTACCCCCTACAAGGCCTTAAGACCGATTATGTTCCATGTTGTTTCCTCGGACTCACACTACCTGGGCACTTCAGGACCGCTTAGGCTTCTTTGTTTTTGTCATCGTCATATAAAAATAATAAGGATCCGGACACTTTAGGATCATTTATACTTCCAAAATCACTTCATAATTTCTGACTGGCCACATCTGTTGCCACTAAGAATTAACAGGGTGCATGCAAGTTGTCCGATAGTGAGGGAGGGAGACAAGTATCACGTTGGATTATTCGGAATGGATATAAATCAATCTGATTACCTGGAGAAAGCGTCCACGACTCCACGCCTTCGCAATATAAATCGATTTGATTACCTATCTAAGAAAGCATAATTTTATCCACATCTTAGTTAGGAAAGCCAAGATTAATACTACTCCATTCCTTCGTTCGTTGGAGAGTAACATTGAACCAGTCTTAAGCCCTTAGGGGGGTAATCTCTACTATTTGAAGAGTTTAAGGTTAAATGTACATAATTTTTTAAGAGTATAAGGGAGTAATATACTCTTTGGTAACAGTTAAAGGGGGGTAATGTACACTTTTCCTTTTTGTATTCGTTACAGACCTTGTTTTATTTCGGTTTTGTGGAGACGCACCAAGGAGAAGCACCAACTTCTTTTATCATTTACTTTTGTATCTATCAGGTTCTCCTTCTCCTGTTGGATTCCTTTTTTCTTTTTTGGCGCATAGGAAAATTGTTGAGGATGAATGTGCAAAATCGATCTGTTTTGGCTGTATAATTGTTCATGTGACTAATTTCGTCGAAAACCTCAGATTGAGATAATAAAAAGGTTAATTTCTTTGCGGGAAAAAAGAAGAAAAGGCCCAAGCCAAGGGAGGACACAGTAAGCCCAGCCAGTGGAAGAAAGAAGGCACGGCAGATGTTGGGACATTTGGTCATTTAGGTTTCTTTAAACGTTACCTTCACAAGTTCCTATAATTTCCCTCATACGAGTTTACACTTTGTGAGGTGCTAGATCAATCTGATTCCATTCCTCTCATTTTCAGATCTGACAAATTTAAAATGAGACATCAATTCAGAACTGAACTAGAACAGTTTGTGGTGTTGCCGCGCACATCATAAGTGGATATGCCCATGGTTGTAAAAATATTTTTAAATAAAGTGTCAAAGCAAGTTGAATTTTTAAATTCACTCTATATAAACGTTCTAGATGTAGAAACGTGTTAGATCTTCAAATATGGAGTATTTTTCCTTTTTGAAGTGTATCTTCTGTTGAAATGTGAAATTTGTACAACGAATTAGCAGGGAGCTTTGAATTTTTAAATTTGCTATATATATAAAGTTTTGGAATTTGGAACAATATTTATATTGAAAAGTTTTTAATTTGAATGTGTTTTGGTGTTAGGTGTTAGATTTATCGGGCAAACTGGAAAGTGTTTTAAAGTGTGATATGCAGCAAATCTATGAATTTTGAAGTTGTGAGCTACTTTACAATTCAATATTTTTAAGTTTGAATGTGTTTCGATGTTTGGATGTTGGGTTTAATAGGCAAATTGGAAAGAGCTTTGAATTTAAAGTGTAACCCGCAAAATTTTTATAGATTTTGAAGTTTTGAGATACTTTAAAATTCAATATTTTCATTTTAAAGATGTTTCAATGTCCGGTTCGTATGTTCAATGGATCGCATATAAACATTACATAAACGAATTATGAAACTCTTAGAAATTTGGTTATTTAATAAAATTTAGGTTTTTTAATTTTGAGCTATTTTTGTATTGAACAATTTTTAATTGAAGACATTTTTATCAAATCATATATATGACGGATCGCAAGTAAACATATGTGGTGAATGGATTGTGCAAGCGTTTTGAACTTAAAATATGATTTGTAAAGTTAGACTTTGATATTTTGAGTAAAATTAATATTAGACACCTTTTAATAAAGTTGTATATTTTGAAATACTGCAAGTACATTGTTGACGCCATCACCCAAAATGTTTTGTATATGTTATAAAAAATAAAATATAAATAATTATTTTAGATCATTCAAAATTGTATTAGAGTATTCAAAATTATGTATATTCAATAAACAAATAGAGAAATAGATCTAATAAAATAGTATGATGTTATATTGAACAAAACGAATAAGAACTATTATAACATAACTATTTAGAAAAATTTAAACAATCTTTGTATTTTTTAAAAAATACCATGGTGGGGCCCACTGTGGGACCCACGTAGTGGGTCCTGTGGAACCCAACAGGTCTCATATGTGGGGGCATGTGCCCTAGAATTGCTCATATCAGAAAAGATCGATTTGGGCCATCAGCATGGCCGATCCGACGGCCGAGTAATTGCAGATGATGTGGCACGATGCGGTGGCTCTGTTTGGGTTCAGGTTTCATATTATAGAGATGTCTTATGTACATGGCTCGCTTGTTTCAACTTTTCATGGAGCGAGCACTACCTATCCACAATTCACATATTGGTTATTTTCCCTAATTTTTTCTATAATACTAATATCCTTTATGGGTTTCATAAAGATGTATGCTAAATATCTCCTTATGCATATCACTTGATTAAGAAGTTATGGATATCAGTTCTCTTGGTGAATCTTATGATGTATATTCTGCATATATGGTCTCAAGATATAGAACACGTCTGCTACCCGGCTCCTAAGTGTTTTATCGTCCTCATTAAAGTTACCCATGGTTTTCTTCTGAGAGTTTTTTCCTGTTCTCATTCAAGTAACCATCAAGCCGTGCGCTTTTTGCATTGCCTTGTGTTGCAGACCGAATTAAGGTTGGTCGCTTTTAATGAGCTGGTCGGACTGAAGAACGTCATCATATGGCGACCTGAACATTTCAGGTCAGATCACTCCAAAATATGTTTAGGAGGGTTTTTCCCTCCAGTGGTTATGGATTAAGCAAAATAAAGGGGACAAGGAAAGTGACGTTACAACAAATTGGCTTGCCATTGTTCTACCTAGAGCAAGAGCCGCGAACATACGAGAACTAAATTATGAAAAAGAAAAGACAAAGCACACATTGGAAGACAACCTTGGTCGTAGAACGCTGGTCCAAGAAGACAGGAAGAACTTCCCTCGATGTTTGATTGTTTGCGATGGCACCAACTACTTGTCCTTAAGCAGCAGAAAGTACATGACCACTAATAATGCATGTAAACTTGAACTGTTCTCTACTCATCAAGAGCATGAGCCCAGCGCAAATGTCAAATTAGCACTCCACTCTTTAAATTCAGCTGAAGAAACATATTGACAACAAATCCGAAGAACCTGAAAAGAATTGTAATGCCTAAATAATTAGCTATCAAATTGCTACACCACAGGAAAAAATAAAAAAAGAAGAGTTGATAGAGATTCAACTTTCTCCATGTGGTGTTCGCATGGATAAAGCAGAAAATAGATACGCATCACGATAGATTTACAGTATTTGTAAAATATAATTAGTGGCTCACCAAAGATGAGATGGAATCTGAATTATACTATGATAACAAAACAAGTTTGAAAACCAGAACCTGCAAAATAATTACATGTAAGACAACCGGAGATATTGGGACAAAACTACCAAAAAGTTATGATGACCACCGAAAAGTTAGCTAGGGGAAGTAATAAAGTATGGCTAAACATTTTTAGTAGGTACACGTAGAGACACTGTCTGACACTCTTCTTCATGCCTTCCTTAGCTTCTCTCTTCGCTACTTCACTGGCTGCTACCATATGCTAATTAACAAAGGGGTAATATTTTTTTCCTTTTGTGTGTGTGTGAGGGGGGGGGGCATGCCCCCCATCTCCGTACCAAAGCTGCCTTGGGGCTTAGAGTCGGTGGATGGGTTGGACTTGCGCACGGTGTCATCGCTTTCCTATGCATTTGGCGGCTGCCTAGGTCGTGTAAAAGGAGGAGGAGGAGGAAGAGGAGGAGGAGCACACGGCGACGGCGAAGACCATGTCGACGAGCCTGTCCGATAACTTCCGGAAAAATGGCATCATCATCTGCATGAGCCACAAGGCCCACAACACTAATGCCCTTTACTTGTATGTGATCTGAACCAACTGCTCCCAAAATTCTAACCGTGAGAATTTGGTTCCAACCATTAACTAAATTTTGGTGTGACCTGGCCTATCGACGGCTCCAAGCATACGGCGGTTGTGAGGGCGTAGGATGCACACAATCCACATCGCCTCGTTGGCGTACAACAGCGTGTTCGTCGGCGAGTTCATGCTCGTGGATTGGGATATGTTCCACTCACCACAGCCGGCCGGCCGGCCGGCCGGTGACTATAAATGATCATAATTGTTTGCGCGTTATCAAACACTAAAAGATGTGGAAGCTAAGATATATCGAAGACATAATAGGAAAAATCCATGTTTGACTGATTAGTTGGAATCTAGTGGGCCTTGGTTGATGGATTTCCACCCGCTAGAGCCTGACTGGCTGCTGGTTCAATTTTTTGTATTGTCGAATTTGCATGATCTATATGCAAAACAATTCCCTTCTATAATTTCTCTCGTTGGCTCGTTCTATCTTGAGCAATGCCCGCACAGCACGCTCCAAGCCTAAAACAAACATGTTTATTTCATGATTTTTTATTGCTTAGAAACACAACCCGTTTTACCTGTGAGGAAAACACTAGTCTGCATACTCTGGAATATGTTTTATCACAGCATGATACTATATACAAGTAATACAAGACCAACATTATCTTAAATAATTGTCGTTTTCTATGTCTTTTGTCATAAATTTGATTGAATTTTTAGAAAATACATGCAACATTGATGTTTCTAAATAAATTTAATAAAAACCTAGATTCAAATATTTATCTAGTGGTTTTACATTTGTACTATAAATATTAATATTCTTATATATATTTAGACAAAGTTGTTTCTCGAAAATAAAAAACGATAACTATTTTAGGGATGGAGGAGGGTGTACTCCTATCGTCCCAAAATAGATGACGTATTTTAATTTCAGATATCACGTTTGACCATCGATCTTATTCAATTTTTTGGATAAATACTAAAACAAACATGTCATGGTGAAAGTACGGTTAATGATAAATTGAGTGCCATTACTTTGTCGGTTCGGACCAAGGAATCCGTTAGAAATGTTCTAAAATGGCTATTGTTCTCTCTTTGATTAGGGATTGCTATATGAAAACAAGTGGAGTTTGAAAAGGGAAAAGGAATGGTCAAACCAGAATTGCTAGAGGAACGAATTTTCAATAGCATAACTTGGACTCCTAGAATATGGGGCCCTTGGGCCAATCTATATTGATTGCAAGGACATATACGCTGAATATGACTGGGGATTTTCCTATGGGTATTGGAGTGGGTCTAAGTAGATTAAAAATGATGAGATGTTAGAGACCGGTATTTATTCAAATTATCTCTGGTATATTTATCATAAAAAGGAGGAGGTGCAAGAGATTGATTCGGATTTCTTGTAGAGTGGGACAATACAGTACTAAACTCGAGATATATCTTTCAAAGAACAAGGCTTTTTTTCGAATAATCCAATTGATTCGCATCCGATCTCTAGACGTAAAACTAATCGTGCCCCTTTCAACAAATCCAACCAAACCCCAAGGGTTACCCGGGCACAAAAGCAAGAACAGGATCGGACCATCAGCGAAGAGTTTTACCAAGTGAGTACATAGCGTGTCCCCGTTCTTCCCCGGATGGTGATGGAATTTATCCGGGTGCTGGATACAAAGTTACAAACACTCGAGGACGAGCAGCAGATGAGCACATGAGACCAGGGCGAAGCAGAAGCACGAGCTGAAAGGCTGGTGCAGGCGATTGGTCATATCTCTCCCTGCTTCCGTGCCCTGTCAAGCCCTTGCTCCAGCCTCTGTGCTTGCTCTCGGTACGTACTTCGATCATCATGCCCACTGGGATCGGGGGCCCCACGAGCAGCGACAGAATTCAGCTTTCTTCCCCACAACGAAATCACCATTCCTCACAGAAAGTCAGAGAGCTCTCGCCGATCTGTCCATGCGCGCACACGCACGCACGCATGCCGCCCCGTCCGTCCGTCCGAGGCGGGCCAAACGCCACGACGGCACATGCGCGCACTGCTGCCTGCCTGTGGCACCTGGGCCCTCGACTCGCAGTTGCACGACACAGCCCCACGCGCGGCACAGCAGCGGTTCGTCCCCTCCTCCGGCAGCGCGGCCTCTCAGGTGGGGAGGTGGTACTACGCACGCACGCTTGTTGCTGCCTGGCTTTCTTTCTTTCTTTCTTTCTTTCTTTCTTTCTTTCTTTCTTTCTTTCTTTCTTTCTTTCTTTCTTTCTAAAAAAATTGCTGGGTGGCTTCCAATTCCGCATTTCTTCATCTTCAAAATTCTCACAGTTTGGATTAACAACCAACACATACTCCATTCGTCTCATAATAAATAAATTTCTAGAATTCATTCTTTTTCTAAAATAAATGCACACAACACACTTAGTATATATTTTCTACTTTCATTTTCCCGAAGTGCAATATTTATGATTTTATAGGGCTATATATGTAATTTATCTATAACATTGATCTTTACATTTAAAACTAGAAACGCAATTATTTTAAAAATGAGTACCAATTTACCACCTTGCTCGCTGCTTGCCGTGGTTTTCACTATACAATGGCAATAGGTGAAAAGAGCATGTTCATGCACTGGTAATTGAAAACTACTACTCCTGCTCCCTTCGTCCAAAAAGAAACACAATAGTTTAGAGTTTGACTAAATTTATATAAAAAATACTAACACTCATGACATGCCCATCATTCGTTAGTTATAAAATATATTTTCATAATTAAATCATTTAAAAACATAAAATCAATATTATTTAATATAAAATTAATTAAACATGAGCTAATTTTGATAAGCATGGTTCCATAATTGTATTTTTACAGGGGTAGTACAACGGAGATATGAACACAACGAACGCCAGGGTTTTCAAGCTCTTAACACTGCAACACATCCTTTCGGAAAAAAACGGGAACTGTCGTTCCAGAATATACGAGTACAGTTGTATTGCTGGAGTGACTTATTGACTCGTGGGGTCAGGCAAATAGGCAAATTGATCCAGCTGCGTGTCCCAACAATGTTTGCCGTACTCGATCGAGGAGCGATTCGCAAGGTGCAGCGGGGCCTTCTGTCATTCCAGTAGCCCTGTAAACTTTTTGAGTGCGCGTGCACAACGTACTGAACTTCTGGACTGAATCCGGGAAAAAACACTGTAGCATAAGAAAAATACTGTAGCATTCGCTGGGAACGTGTTTTGTGAGGGAGGAATAGTGAAAAGTTGGAATGAATAGTGAATAGTTGGGAATCTGAACATGGCCATAATGTGTTGCTGCAAGTCTGCAATAACTGAGCTACGTAGGACTAGGAGTAGACGATTTCTGTGAATTCAGCTACGTAGTAGTAGGAGTAGCATACAGTATGACTATACGGTTCTACGGGTAGATCCTGACCTGCCACCAACCCTAACTCGCGACCTGCCTGTCCTCTTCGTCTCCAGCACACACTTTCCTTGCAGCCGGCCACAGTGCTCCCAGGGTGTGACAAGATGCATCGATCCACCAACGCTGAACCCAGCAGCACACGCACATCCATCACCATCAGACTGTTCAGGGGTAAGCGAGGCGACCATGCATGCCTGGCCACGCCCAAGCCAAGCCATGTCATCTGCTGCAAGGCTGCAGCTGGTGCCCTCACACAAAAGCGAAGCACAGCACGCACTGCACGGCGGTCGCCGGGGAGGGAGAAGGAACAATCACTGGGAATGGCATGCAGTTCGTGACTATTTAAGGAAGCCCTCTTGACCTCTCGCGTCCTCGTCCTCGTGCTCGCCGGCGTGCGTGGCTGTGTGCGCCTGCGGCGAGATGTCGTGAGCGCGCGCGGTGGTGGAGTGGAAGCCCCATTGCTGTCTTCGCATGGCCGGGGACGGGATCGGACGGGGTGTCCCTGCTGTAGTGGTCAGATTAAGAAAAAAGTATTTCTCTAATAAGTTTTTTCTATTCATTTCATCCACAAAACACGTTTCTCACTACACTATTTATCTAAAAAAAGTACTTTTTACATGGAATCTGAACACAACCTCGATCGCTGTAGGGCAGCGAGGAAAAGGGTGCTGCCAGCACAGGTACTGTGATTTGAGGCTTCAGGTTCTTTTGGCAGTGCCTTTTCATTTCGCCAGCAAAAGATCTACTCATTGCACCCCCTTCAGCAACAGCTTTCCCCAGGCTAGCTTTTCAATCAGAGGTTCTTTTTTCACCAGGCTTCAGTTTCTTTTTTCTTTTATGTACACACACACAGAGGCAGCAGCAGCAATTCCAATAATGTAGACACTCTATTTATTTAACATATATAAAATAAGTAGAGAAACAATTGGCAATATGGAAGTGCAGGTAATGCTGTATTTCTATATAAAAAAAATATTGACACATCCCAAGGCAATATGAGATCTTGAGTACTCTGGTCAGTTCATGCACTATCAAGTACAGTAACATTTACATGACATTATTGAGCATAATCAACGCCCTTAGATATAGCATAATATGGTGATGGAACCTAGCAAGCTTAAAGATTTGTAGTACTTTTCTGAGGCATTGTCCAGGAGGAATTCGTGCAAATCATAGCCTCCTGCATCTCCTCTTGTGGTCTCTATCTGCATGGTTTGCCGCGGTGGCGGTAATTTTTCTCTCAGGGAGTCGGGGCGATTAAGCAGCTAGGCCTTTCCTTTCGAATGACTCATGGATGAATCTCAAAATCAAAGTGCCACTGCGGGTGGTTTTGTAATTTCTTTTTTAGTATACAACTCATTTCCTGACTAAATATTGGTAGCCTCATCACCCACTGCCCCGGGGTTTCACAAAAGTTTCTTTACATGACCAACAAATAAAATGAGGAAAAAAAACTTCTTGAATAAAATAAGTCAAATAACATGAAAAAAAAACTTGCCACTGCAGTTTGACTGTTTGAGTATGAACATCAATTAACAAAGTAAAACCAACTGGAAGAAAAAACACATTTACAAGGGAGCGTAAATAAACTGATAAAAAGGTATTAGATGTCAAAGGAGGAAGAATTGTCAAATCATGAAGGAAGAACTGTCAAAACTCAAAACTGTTAGATGCAATTTCATCTTTAGTATATAACTCATTTTCCTGTTTAAACAAGCCACATCTCTCACTGCCACGGGGGTTCACAAGAGTTTCTTACCGGATCCACAAATTAAATGAGAAAAAAAATAACTTCTTCAATTAAATAAGCCAAAGAGCATGAAAAACCTTGTCCCTGCTGTTTGGGTATGAACATCAATTAATGGAAGAATAAACTGATAAAAAACTGTTAACAGATGGCGAAGGAAGAGGACGAACTGTCAAAGCATACAGGAAAACCAAAACATGGTAGGAAGGCAAGATGTTAGTTACTACACCTTTATCGTTGCATGCATAGGCAGACTAATTCTCTAGCTGGGCACCACGTACGCATCTAACAAGCTCAAGTTCACGAGTGCTTCACCGGCCATGCTTGCTAGCTGCTCAATTTTTTGGCCTCTCCCTGCAGTTTCCCACAGCTTTATTGAACTGCAGTCATGCATCAGGCAGAAGTCAAGCTCCTCTCCTCCTGTGGATGCAGTTCAAGAAAGCTGTGGAAGATCACAGAGAAGGCCACCACCCAGTGCAAGGCAGGAAGAACTGAAGAGGAAGATACGCTAGCTGCTACTTGTGGCATTCAGTAACGACTAACAACAAGGGGTGGGGGGGAGGTGGAGGAGGAAGAGGGTGAGAGCAAGGGCTATTTATTCAGAAAGAAAGAGAGGAAGAAAGACGGTGAGAGAAGAGAGGGTGAGACTGTGTGAGCTGTGTGAGTGAGAGAGAGCAGGCTGGGGTATGGTTGGTGACTTGGTGAGAGAGGGAGAGAGAGAGAGAGAGGCTTATTAGGACCCCAATCCCAAGAAGAATATAGAAGCTGATCGAACACAAGTCCAAGGCACAGCCACGCTGTGCGTGTGTGGAGTGGACCCGGGAGGGAGACTTTTCGGGCAGATCAATACAAGGGAGCTTTGTTCATGGCAGGGGAGACAGAGGTCGAGTTGTTTACTCCACACTTGCAGCGAATGTGCTTAGGCTTTACTACCTTTGTTGCTGTTGCTGTTGGTGGTGGCTTTGTGAGGGTTTCCTTTCACTTTCACGCAGGAAAACCGAAAACATGCTGGTGAATGTTGTGATCAAGCGCGAGTGGGATACAGTGGAGTGAGTGACGCGTCGATTGGACAGCGCAGCAGCATATATTTCCACGGGCAGGCAGGCAATTTGTGTGGGATTTGCATGGGGGCCTTGCTCGATCCTGTTTGGGCCGGGATGGATGGCTTTTTGCCTGCCTTGTTTTGTTTTTGTTCATCAGCTGGTTGAGCTTGTTTCCCGCGAAAGGTCATGCATGAACGGGGACACCTGCTGCCTGCCACATCTTCCTTCCTTCTCGAGCGGGGATGCCAAGCCAAGCTGCCAGCCTCAAAAGGAGCGTGCTTAGCTGTTGGGGATCGGATCGGCCACTTCCATTCCACCAGCGCGAATGCGATCGCCTCGGCCTTAAGCTCGATCACTGTCCCAAGCAGCCGTTGACTCGATTCATCCAAATGCCTGATCGACAATTGTTATCCTAGCTTCATATCCTCATTTTGGCCCGAACACGTCAATAAGCTGTATTCGAAAGTCCTCTCCTAAACTAAACCCAGCCTTGGTTTCTCACACAGCAATACTGTATGTGGCATCCGATCGAGAAGCTTAAAAATCTCCGTTGCTCCGGCGCCTTCTCTCCTGGCAGAATCGCAGGCAGCAACGTTCCAAGTCGCACCGGACGCCTCGCACCGGTCCAAGTCGCACCGGCGGCAACCGTGCTGGTGCCCCCCGCATGCTCGGGTCGGGTCGGGGTTGGCGTCTTGGCGACATCGATCAGAGCGGCGAGCACCGAGCTCCGAGGCCGGTGGCAGCACGGTGTCAGACTCACTCGGCGCCGCCTCGGATCGGGAAGGCCGCGCGCGCCCGGGTCAGGCGCCGGCCGGCGCGCAGCGCGCTGCAGGAGCGACTAGAGTAAAGTCTGTACGTGTGTTTGGTCTCACGCACGCGCCAAGGCCGGCTTTCCCGTCGCCGGGCACGGTGTCAGCCCGCTAACTTACGTCGTTTGGAAGCGAGTTCGGCTGTCAGTCGTGTCAGCCCTTCGTCGTGCGTGCATGGCGACTGACACGGCAGCGAGCGGTCCTAGACGAAGCGCGCGCAGAGGCGTCCGTCGTTCAAGTTTGGATCTGTCTATCTGCTACCTGGGTGGTTCTGGATCTGCCAGCACCCAGGTGTTTTGTGTCCTTGAAACACACGGTTGAGGATGGGAAAAATTTGAGTATTTCTTGAGGTAGCAGCACCCAGATATTTTTGTCTCCTTCAAACACAAGGTTTTGAGGCTTTAAAAATTTGAGTGTTTGAGGCTGGTCTAGCACCCAAAATTTGAAACCCTCAGATGAAGATCCAAGGGACAAAAAAATCATTTAGGCCAAACTACCACAGTACATTACAAATGTGCTCTTTGCTGAAAACAACCATTAAATTGAAAACAAAGAATGCCAAACTGAAACCAAAACAAGGAACTTTAAAGTTACTAACGCTAAAACAAGGAACTCAAAGGTTACTGAAACATAAAAAAGAACATGCAAATGCTTTTGAACCAACAATGATTATCCAAAAACAAAGATAGCTTATTCAATTCCTTCTGTCACCATAACACGCCATGAGACAACTCCATGGAGTAAGTTTATTGGAGAAACCTCCTGCAGCACCAAAAAAATATTGCACCAAATCAAAGAAAAATATGAAGAAATTCTCTGAAAAAATAACCTTACAGACATGGAACTAAAAATGTAATGAAACAGGAAACAACATTGAAGTGAATGATACAACACAAAAAACCAACAGATTAACATGCATACAGGAAGAAACAAAAGATTTAAATGCATAAAGAAATAAATGAAAGATTAGCAAAGTTATACTATGCTTGGTAGATTACAAATTATTTTGGGATGAATTGTAACCCTAAAAATGCAAATGAAGCAGATATAAATATAAAAAGAGCATATTATCGAATATTTACTGTGGATGGCAGATTACAAATGATTTGGAGGTGAATTTAAACCCTGAAGAGGCAAATGAGACAGATAAAAGAGCGAAAATGACAGATTAGCAAATTTTTTACTATGGTAGGCAGATGACAAATAATTTGAAGGTGAATTTAAACCCTGAAGATGCAAATGATACAGATAAAAATATGAAAATGGCATATTAGCAAATTTTTACTATTGTCGCCAGATTACAAATGATTTGGGGTTGAATTTAAACCCTAAAGATGCAAATGAAGCAGATAAAAAAAATTAAAAGCACATATTAGTTAATATTTATTATGGATGCCAGAATACAAATTATTTTGGAGTGAATTTAAACCCTGAAGATGCAAACGACATAGAAAATTGCTGGGAAAATAAAGTGCAGATTATCAAATATTTACTATGGTTTGACATGAGAGAATGTAGAAATGACAGTCTATATGCAATTGACATCCGTATAATATTATGATGTCAATAAAAACATGAGCTGAATCATAATAAACGTGATTCATGCATGAACTTACCAGGAAATCCAGTACAGTTTGATTACCACGTTATTGGACACCTGGATGGTCTTATGCAAGAGCATCTGTCTCCTTAGAATCATAGGGGCCTGCAGAAGAACATAAATAGAGAAATGGTTATCATACCAAGAAAAGAATGCACATGAAACCTTGGTCTAGCAATAACCAACAACAATGTTCCAAATACAGCTTAGACAAATTTGGTACAAGAGTATGGTTGTTAGCGAAATATACCATTGATGGATACCCAGTAGTAAGCACTAAGCAGCTGATCACAGTAACCTCAATGTGACATCCAATGGGCCCCAACCAGCGAAAAATAAAAGAAATAGACATAAGCAAAGTGTAAGCGCAATATTAGCATTAAACATTAAATAAGACATGTTGCTGACATCATAATATTCAGATATAAAATTGTAAAATTGAAATGTATTAAGTGACAGTGGCATACAATCACGTTTTCATAAAAAAATAATACAGATCACAGTATAAGTAATACTGTCAGTTAATAATTTGTTTACTGTCAATAAGAAATGTTTATATTGTCACTTTATAATATTTATAATCTCAGCAAGCATTTTCAGGACAACTACTGGCAGGCTCATTCTCATGTTGTTAGTGGACCTGACCGGCTAACAGAATTGATTCAGTTGGCCTTGGGCTCACATACAGGGGTAAAAGAAAGGGGGAAAGTTTAATAAAGGAAAAAAGGGCCCAAACAAAAAGTAGATCCATTTGGCCAGGGGCTAAAGAGGGAAGAGTAGAAGGGCCAAAGTAAAGCCACATCCAATTACCCTGACATACATGGCCAAACTGATGTTGACAACAAGAACAGACCAGTGCTCGATGAGCAGTATTGGGGACAAACTGATGAACTTTGATGTTGACAACAAAAACATACCGGTGCTCGTTGAACAGTATTGGGAAATATAACTGGAAATAGAAAAGAAATCCATAATTCCATATAGCAGATAAGGTAAATAAACTAGAGTTGTAGAAGAAAAGAAAAACTTACATAGTTGGAATGATTAAAGGGCCTGGATCTAGATGATCTTTTAAAAGCACGAGCAATCACATCCTCATTAGCTTCATCTTGGTCCTTTAACAAATTATCCTAATCCAATTTATAGAACAAATTTATAATATATGGAAAAGTCAGAGAAATAACATTAACAGAACTAAATTTGAGATGAACAAGATTTTGAAACATCAGGGTGGCCAGATGAAAAGAGAACCTAGCAATGAAAAAAGGACTGAAATGAAAGAGAAACATTGAACTGAAAACTTAACGAAACAGGAAAAAGAGCATGCAAATGCTTGATGAACATCAGAAAAAAGAAAAGGAGCAGGCAAAAAAAACTATCAAAATTGAACAAATAGATGAACTGCAGGCAACATCTACGAATGCAACACACTGAAACATGGAAATAGGAAAAAAGAAAATTGAGCTGAACAAAATTGCATATGCATTGGTTAAAGAAAGAATTGCAATGAGAAATAAGCAAGAGCAAGATAACGTACAATATGCTTATGAGTAGCAGATAAACCTCGACAAGTCTTGGGCAGGTTTGGACTAATACGTGATCTTTGGGTCAAAGGTAGGGAAACATTATCAGAATCAGTGGTATCCTAGAATGAAAATAAATTTGACAACCAAGTTAATGTTATTAGAATATTCATGATATAAATTATGAAACTAAAGGAGTAACAATGTTGAGATATTTTCTTTTAAAAAATAGGATAGTATGTAAACACAGGACCTCTGGAAGCAGCAACATGACAAGCGGGACCAGAAAACAGTGGCACATAAATAAAAACATTTCCATCCAAAATTGACTACTGTAAACTGAAATACTTAACACTTAATCGAAATAGCATGATATCTAATAAGATTAATGGAACTAGACCCCAACCATTGGTGTAGTTCAAGACTTTTCAAGAAAGTATGTCAAGAAACAACAACCTAACTATAAGAATTGCGCAATCAACACAACATAGAAAAAAGTTGGAAAGATAGGCAATACCAATATGGCATGGCAAATGAACAACAAAGCAGAAGAAATAATTAATAACCTGAGGATTCAAGTTCATCTTCATTTTCCTTCTCAATTCCTTAATCTTCTTGAACTGTAGAAATGAAATGGCAGTAAGAAATATACAATAATAATCATGGTAATAAAAAGGGACTAAACTTACATTTTTTAAAGCTTCTTTTGAAAGATGCACCTTAAAAAGCATTTGATCCACTATCAGCACCAGAAGAGGAATCCTCATTCTAGCATCAAATTTGGTACCCACATAACAATTTCAATGAGATATAGCAATTCAACACACAAAAACACATGCAATTCATTCGATACACCCTGGCCAATTTTAGACTGAATTTACAATAGAATTGTCATCAGACTCAACATCATCATAACTGGGGACACGGTCCCTAAATCTCGACGTCTCTTACGAGCCATCTACAACACAAAAGAAACTACAAACTTCCAAAGAATAAAAATCAAACCGTATCAGAATACCAAAGTATGAAACAACATATCACCTAACCTTCTGACCAAACGTACAAACATTTCTCAGAATAAATACTAAATCACCAAACAGAGCAACTACAAGATATTTGTAATTTTGTATAGCTAAAAAGTTTAAATGTAAATGAACTAATACGGCATGTTAGAAAGCAAGCACAGTCCCTATATCTATATGTTATGCATAGAGTACTATAGAGTTCTAGCTCATGAAGATGCACAGATAAAAAGGACTTTAATGTTCGTAGGTATATATAGCCATCAGTTCAGCCATGCATTTGAATCAAAATGAGCAAGGACAATAAATTCTAAAATATGTGAAGATAATAATTAATATCATAGTTATTCCTCATATAAACTAGTGACAGAGAGCATAACCATAACAAGTGTCACGGCATCAGGCAGTCAATAACAAATCTCCCAAGGCTAGCCACTTAAAACCTTACACCTTCGAGCCAAAATCTCACTAATCCGACAAGGCAACCAAAACTAACACGAAATCTCCACACAAAACTTGAAGCATCTCACCCCGCCCATTCCTTTTACGTTTTTGCCGACACGGGTCAGAATAATCACAGAGACAGCAAAACAGAGAATACCCGAAGCCTAAATTGCAAGAGTGGCCATGAAGTTCCAAAACCGCAAAACAACGGCAAAATACGAAGTCATACACACAAAGCATTATGCGATAATCCCACCCTAAATACAAAAAAACCCGAAGAAACATTTCTCATCCACCGAACTGGCCTCCTCCAGTAAGCATCTCGGTATGGAGAAAAATCCAGTGAACTGGACTCTCCAATGAGAACATCAGATCCGAGAATAGTCAAGAAAAAGGAGGCAATGGTTGAATCTACACAATACAGCCATCTAGGGCAAAATCGACAAAAATAGAAGAAACATTTTAAATCCGCTGAGCTAGTCTGAACAATAAAAAATCCGAGATCAATCCAGAGGAAGGGGGGCAAAGCTCAATCAAACGAACAGTACTATCGAATAGCGCAGAATCAAACTGAGTTGCTCTGTTTACCAACTCAACCAAATGAATGATACGAGAACAATAGAGAGCACCGCACATCCTACGAAACCGATGGAGATGAAGTGGACAGAACTGCAAAATCAAACACAATGGAATATCTCAAATCGAATAGTGTAGAATCAAACTGCGCTGCTCCTTTGAACCCCTGAAATGAAATAGTGCATCTGCATCACAACTGTTGAAAGCGATAGAGAGGAGGCAAAAAAAAACTGCTGAAACAAACACACAATACAAACACCTAGGAGTGGGATCTCACCTGTGCAGCCTCGCCGGAGATAAACGACGGCAATCGCCGGAGAGCGACGGAGAAAGAGAAAGAGGCAGAGACGGAGAAACAGAGGAGGCAGATGGGGAAAGTGAAAGGGCTGGGCTGGCTCACCGGCAGCACAGACAGATGGGGCCCACCATAAGTAAAAAAGAAAAAGAATCAGCCCGGATCCAACAGACAGGGGACGGTCAAACACAGAGATGAACGGTGAGAAATTCGTGTGCTGGGTGCCCCAGAAACACCCACGCATCTTAGCTTTTCCCTTCAAGTTTTGTTTTAAACCCCTGTAGCAGTGGCGCCCTCCGGCTCCAACGATCGTTGCGTGCGTGCCAGCTCAGGGGGTGTTTAGATTGGGAAAGATTCTCCGAAAAAACACTATAGACCCGAAAAAACACTGTAGATGAATAGTGTTCTGTGAGTGGGAGGGATGTGGTGAATAGGGAAAAGTTGGATGAATAGTGTTTTTTTGAGAAAGTTGGTGAATCTAAACTCACCCTAGGGTGTGTTTAGATTGTAGGAAAAAACACTGTAGCATAAGAAAAACACTGTAGCATTCGTTGGGAAACGTGTTTTGTGAGGAAGGAATAGTGAAAAGTTAGAATGAATAGTGAAAAGTTAGAATGAATAGTGAATAGTTGAAAATGAACATGCCCGATGAACATCGAGCACGTAGGATGGGCGTCCCGCGTGGGCAGCGCGCACGCACGGGGGGCACATGGACGGGGTCCCACGGCCCACCCAGAGCCCGCGTGACGTGATTTGGCAACCGAAAAAAGAGGTGGTGTTCGTTTCGTCCGTGTCCGACGCGAGGGAGTAGTCAGCACTCACCACCCTGCGGTCAGATGCGACCGGGATCTCGTCTCGGTGGTTGGGGGAGCAGCGCTGGCCCGCCCGGCCGTGCGACGAATCTTGGACGCTTGTGCGAGACCACCGCGCGGCCGTGCGGCGCAGCGGCGGGCGTGGAGCCATGTATGGAGCGCGCACGGGCCGGTAGCTCGCACACACCGGAATGGCGCGCACGGGCGCCTGTCCTCCGATCGGGGGCAGACAGTCGCCGCCGGAATCGGTGCGCCCGGAGCGTGTCTGCGGCGGAGGCCAGGGCGAATCTCGTAGACAATCGGAGATGTCTGCATCGCTCGCTTCTTCCTTGACCGACGAACGACGTCCAAAGACCAGAGCGTCCAAGCGCGGACTTCACTTCTGCCTGGTCCGGATATTGTTTGCTCTTTATGTTTTTTGGCCCCATGTTGGAAGGATGAAATCGTCGAGTTTACCGGTTGGAACTTGGAAGAAATGTCAACGCTTGCCCGATGCTCATGCAAGACGCTGTGCCTTCTCGGTGTGACACAACGCTTCGTACTAGTAGGCGTAGTAGCTATAGATGTAAAAAAGCCCGCAGCCCGGTGGCCCGCCCAGAAGCCCGGATTTTTGGCCCGGCCCAAGCCCGGCCCGGTCTTTTGCGGGCCCGGGCTAGCCCGGCCCGTTACCTGGTGCCGGGCCTGGGCCGTCACCTCGGCCTGCAGGCCAGCCCGGCCCGGCCCGCTAGAAGGAGAACGGGCCGGTCAAGGCCCGGTGTCTTCTCCATCCGGGACTTCTATCCATCTTCAACATTTTAATTGTGCTAACTCAACAACGTGAATGAAATATCTCAGCATTAGATTTGAACATGTTCAACATTTGAGACTCAAAGTATTGAAACTGCACATATAAGATGTTAAAATAGAAATTAATAAATGTTGAAACTATAAATTTAGAATGTTGAACACTAAAACTTTGGTTTTTTTCTATTTGTGGGCTACGGGCCAGCCCGGCCCTTTATTTGTGGCCGGGCTTTCCGGGCTGGCCCGGCCCAAAAACGGCCCGCGGGCCCGGGCTTGGGCCGTCGCCTGAGCCCGCAGGCCAGCCCGGTCCGGCCCGGTGGGAGGAAGGGCCGGGCTTGGCCCGGCCCGGTTTTTACCGGGCCACCCCGGGCCCGGGCCCGGGCCGCCCATTTGTATATCTATAGTAGTAGCCCCATGGACTGAATGAAAATTCGCAAGGAGCGTGCTGACAGACGGGCCCAATACATTCGCGACGGACCCAATGGAGCACATTCGACCGATCCTCATTGATATCTGCGGCCCACAATCGAGTCCATTCGCTCGATCTCAATTTCGATCGTCATTGGTACCTGCGGCCCATGTTTCGTTGAGCTCATTTCCTGATGGAAAAAGTCCTTTTGTGGTCCCTCAACTATTGCTCAAGTCCGACTTTCGTCCCTCATCTTCAAAACCAGGTATCCATCGTCCCTCGTCTATATAATCTGTTTATTTTTAGTCCTTCGCCGGTTTTGGAGCCGGTTTTAGATGACGTGGCAGTTGGGCCCACTGTGGGATCAACATTCTTTCTCCTCCCCCTCTCTATTCTCCATCGCAATCCTCTGCTCGTCACGTTGTGATGGCCGCCGCCGCCGCTTGCTCGCTCCTGCTCTGCACCACACTGCTGCTCGCGCCAGCGACGGGGACGACGAGCGCGCTCAGTTCTCACCGATGATGTGCTCCACACGACGCGAGGAGGCCGGGTAGGAGGACGGGCTGGACGTAGAGCTCGCCGAGGAGGGGGACGAGCGGGTCGTCGACCTCGTGGCTTGGTGGCTGCAGCGGCACACGATGAGGGAGCAGTGACGCGTCATCTCTCAAATGCCGGTGATGTCGTTGACGCCTGAGGCATTGGTTTCCACCGTGATCCACTCGGCTTCGTGGCTGCGGAAGACGAGGCAGGACTGGGAAGAAGGGATCCATGGCGAACTTCTAGCGCGGCGCGGGCCTCGGCGACGAGCCGTGCGGCGGCTACCGAGGTGCGAGAAAGAGGAAGAAGAGAGCGTGGGGAGAAAAGGCATGTGGGCCCCACCCTGATAGGTGGGCCCGCTGCCAAAATCACCTCCAATATCAGTGAAGGACTAAAAACAAATGATTACATAGATGAAGGACGTTGGATACCCTGTTTTTAAGTATTAGTTCCCTCCAAGCACAAACCGAGCACACGAGTCTCCTTTAATTTTTTAATTTTTTGTAGTCAACTCACCGTATCAAAGATTAGCTTGACGACAATTAAGAGCGCGGCGCAGCCATTATCTGCCGACTCGTGCAAGCTAGGTCCCTTGCTTTCTCACCTAGCTACTCCTACTCGCATGGCATGCATCCCGAGCAATGCAAGAAGGCTCGTAGAACAGGGGCCCGGCAGCCCATATATAGACCAACCAAACAGATGAAAGACATTCTGCTATATACTCCTAATATTTAAGGGACAGGACGACTGAAAACGGGAGTTTAGCTTTATTTATTTGATGGACGAACAGCTAATTAACAGCACGACAGCAAGCATGCATGGGAGAACTGAGAACATATATATACTCCTACATATAAAGTGATGGATCGATCAGGCATCCGCCGCGTGGCCCTCGTCGGCGGTGGTTTTGACAATAATGCCGGAGGCGGCGTTGGTGAGGGCGCAGTTGAGGCGGATCTCGCCGTTGTTGCCGGTGAGCACGTCCATCTGGCTCATCTTGAGCATGGAGGTGGCGAATTGGTCAAAGAAGGCGGCCTGGTTGAGGGCGAAGCGGGTGGCGATGCGCTTGGTGGCCGGGTGGTTGATGAACCCCTGGTCCGACGTGAAGAGCCCCTGCTTGGCGAATGGCGATCAGATCGAAGTAGTACTTGTTGTCGAAGGCGTTGGGGGTGCGCACGTCTAGCACCTGCTCGGCGTTGGGGTCCTTGCCGCACTTGGCAGCCAGCTTCTGCCTCAGCGCCGGGTCCATGTCGGCGTTGAGAGGGAGCCTGTCGCTGAAGGACGGGCAGTGGCCGCGCCCGACGGTGTGCGCGCCGGAGAGCGCCACCAGGTCCGCCGTGTCGAGGCTCCGGTTGCTGAACGCCTCCAGCAGCGTGGGCACGTCGAACACGGGCGCCGGCAGGGTGCCCACCAGGTCGCTGGACGCCGGCGCCAGGCCATCGCGCCGCCCCAGAGGAACGTCGAACAAGGGCCCTCCGGAAGCCGCCACCGCGTCCCTGGTGGCCAGCATCGTGATGTCGGCGCACGACACCGTGGGCCCGCCGCACGCATCAGAGAGGGCGCCGCGGATGTCGTCGATCAGCTTCAGAGCCTCGGGCCGCAGCGTCTGGTTCGGGACCTCAAGCTGCGCGCTCTTGGGACCCGACAGGAGCACCGAAGCGTCGCAGCCCTATTAATAATTCTCTTTGTTAGTTTTTATACATGTGTAGTATATATGTATATACACAACATATATATCGATCATGGAGGTACGTGCCTGCGGGAAGCAGTCGTGGAAGAAGATGCGGATGAGCCCTGCGGCGATTGCGGCGTCGCGACGGACCGCCTCTGTGACGTACCAGCGCACGATGTCCTCCACCCAGGGGCACGAGTCGTTGTAGAAGCCCCAGGAGAGGCCGTCGGCGATGGGCTCCTCGTTCACCCTCACGGTACCCGGCGTCGTCGTCGATAATGAGATGGCCGCATGGAGGAGGAGGAGGAGGACGGCCACCACTCTGCTACGGCTGCCGCTTCTGCTGGCCATGCTTGCAGTTGCAGGATTGCAACTAGCAGAGCTCGATCGATGGCCTTGCTTGCTTGAGCTTGCAGGGGTCGAGGGAAGCTACCTAGTATACGTTATTTATAGGCCGTTACGGATCCGATTTAGTACAACGAAATGCAACGCAATACTAGTCCACAACAGATCGTCCGCGCATGCAAATGCAACTATGCAATGCATGCGCACATCATCTGTCTGAATTCTCTGACACACAACTTGCATTGCTGCACACCCTCCTCGATCTGTCTTGCGTTGCTGGATCACACACATATTAGCGGCACTAGGCAGGCCGAAGAGGCTCTTGTATGGCGAAAAATTGCCGGCACCCGATCGGACCCAATTAACGCCCTCCTTTTTTTTTACTTAATTAGCGGCCTTTCAGCAAGGGCCACAGCCCAAAAGCTTCTTCTTTTTCACCCTGACTAGTCTTTTGGCACGTACGACACTATTAAAATAAAATAGAATAAAAGAAATAAGTTTAGAATAATTACATTTTATTTAAATTCTCATATACAAAAAATACAAATATCGCAACACCTCAAGTTCTGTCTTTTAATAGCACACCTTTTATTTCCTTTTAATAGCACGTCTTTTATTTCCTTTTAATAACACCTCCTTTTATTTTCTTTATTTCTCTCATTGATATAAGGGGCTTTCCATTTTTTCTTGCCGTTGGGATGGGATGTAGTCAGAGCGGGGGGAATGTTTCCTATTTTACTTCCGTTGTTGGGTGTATTTGTTGGAGAAAAAAATTTGGGGATGAGGAGGTGGGAGGAGAGCTTTTTAATGGGACGAGGACGACCAAATCAATCTCCCCCCTTGGTCGTCCAAGGCCCACCGTTCAGCCCTGGTAGGTGGGTCCGTTGTGAGGGGTAAATGGGTGTGTTCGTGGGTGAGAAGTGTCCTCAATTTGTTCAATCTTTTATAGTATAGATTTATTTATGAGTTCATTTGTCGTTGTAACTTGACTGGGAAGTAGATGAGCAATTTATTTTCCATACATTTGGATGAACATCTCCACACATTTTGCTCAAACACGTGTTTATGGAACGGGGCTCATCATTATATTTGTCGTACGTTAGGGTATCTGCTAAGCTACATACATCAGTAGCCAGATACCTACCTATACCAACGCTAGTAGTGCATGCGCGACATTGGTTGATTAGTGCCAAAATGAAGTAATATTTAAGGCATCGTGCAAGACCAGATTCTCTTGTTAGATCCAGATTATCATTTTTCGTTTCTCAAACAGAACTGGTATGACATCTTTTTGGGTAATTATCCAAACGTTTCAAATGTTTTCTTGTGCCTCACCGTTTGGTACAGATTCTGCGGGATTAATGTGGCGAGAACCAGAAATACTACTTGTTACAACCAAACAGCAGGACCTAATAAGGAAACACAAATGTATCTAAACTGTGGTAACGAACAAAGCAAATTGCGATGAGGAGCACATATGCGCGCAGAGAGACAAGGCTGCTAGCTGCTGCCTTGCACGCACGACATACGTAGACTAGCTAGTTATTATTTGACGACGACGACACGGCGTACAACAGATACATATATGATGACGATCTCGGCCTGTGATCCCTTATTATTACTTATTTCAGATGATGATCAAGCAGAGGCCTGGAGGTCGTCGGTGCCGTGCTGGATGATGATGCCGAGGGAGTTGCGCCTGAAGCAGTTGCGTCGGATCTCGCCTCCTCCTGATGATGCGGAGAGCTTGCTCATCTTCTCCATGGAGGCGGCGAACTGCCCGAAGAACCAGCCTTGGTTGTCGGCGAAGCCGTTGACGAGCCAGCTGGTGCGGCCGTCGTTGGCGAGGCCCTGGTCGGAGGTGAGCACGCCCTGCCTGTTCCTGAGGTCCACGAAGTAGGCGTTGTCGAACCTCTCCGGTTGGCGTCGCTGGCGCAGGCCTGGGCGAGCCTTGTGGTGAAGGCGTCGTTGGGGCTCCGAGTGCGGTCGGCGAAGGCGCTGCAGCGGGCCTTGCCGACGGTGTGGGCGCCGCACGAGGTCGACGCCGCCGAGGCCCTTGCTGCTGAACGCGTTGATGAGTGTAACGAGAAACCAGATTCCTGTACCCTTGGGAAGTCTCTGGATCAGTAGCTATCACGTACACAGCTCGAAACAATGTAATATCATATTCGAACCAACGAAAACATAACAGAGTCATTAATTATTACATTCGCATCAAGGGTTCGATTATTTGCCACGCAGGGCTAAAGTAGCGACAAAGTGAAATTCTAGCGCTACGGAAGCTGGCAGACGATCCTTCGTCTTCTCGGGGCTCCATCTCCACAGGCTGCACTTAAGCGTAGATCACAGCCTAGTCATACCACCCGTCGAAGTTGTTGTCGAACTCGGCGTCTCCACCTGTGTACTCACAATCTGTTCCCAAAGGATTGGAACAGGCTTACGTCACCTACTGTATGCAAGCTTTAAGTGGCCTATCATCTAAGGGGATAACAATAATAACAAGGAAAGAGGCTGAGGGTTGCCTATGCATAGCGGCGAATATAAATATAACTTCATCCCACCATATCCCACGTATCTGTCCCCGGGCTAGTCCCATCACACGACGGGTTTCCGGAGGCAACCACCTCATCACACACACCTTCACTCTCGGTCGGTGCACGGGCTTCAGACCCCGGCATCTCAATAGGCACAATCGGATCACAAGGGAAGCGGAGTTGTACCTCCCTCTCCCCGACTACACCCACGCCCTCACTCACTCACCTATAGGGGGGAGAGAAGTAGATCCCAAAACAATGGCCGACTGGCGTGTAGTACACTGCGGTATCCATGGCCGAGACCACGGCTATACGTATAGATTAAAAACACTCTACAGAGGTTGTACACCTGTACCCAACTCGGGCTGCTAGCTGGCCGCAACCAACTTGAGACACAACCCACAACTAGTATGTCCCTAGCGAGGATGGCATCCTCCTGCGTCCCTCGGATCTGGATACGTCAGCACGCTAACATCGGCTCCGAGAGCTGTGATAATGGTCCACCGGAGCCACTCGGGGATTGTCCATCAATCGGAAAAAGGAGGCTCCTAACCCAATTCCCTAACACTTTGTCACGCACTTGTGACCGCCTACAGTCTGGGTGCCACCCTATACTAGGCTAGCTGTAACTCATCCCATTCTAAGCAAGCTGGTGCGTACGGTACAGTGAGTACGAAGCAGTCAACAAGGTTTATGTGCCGGTACGGGTGTCATCGTCCCAAAAATGTATCCTCCGCATCGCAACGCGGTGGTCCGTGAACCGTTACCATCTCAGGTAACCGCCATACTCCTAGCTCCACATCTCAACCAAGTCACAACCATGTGCCCGCAACAGGCACCAGATGGGGTCCGCCCAGAAGCGTCCCCCAGCTATACCCCGAAAGCCTAGGTCGGGTTTATCGACCCGCACCGGCAAGGACCATCTAAGGTCAAAATCACATCACCTTCCCATGTTTACCCCACGCACGCCAAGAGTATCTACCACAAGTTCCCGCACACAGCATGCAACTCATCATCACACAACAAGACATAATGACAAGTATATATATATATATATATATATATATATATATATATATATAGGTATAGCAAGGTATACGATAATAACAGGGCAGTGCAAGGCTCAATCAAGCTCATCATATCATGCAAAGCGCTAGCGTATCTAGCATAGCAATGCATATAGGTAAATAAATAGGCAGTCGGGCGTGAACCTGGTGAGTTCGAGTCGTCGACGTAATCGTCCTCCTCCTCGTAGAGCGGTTCTTCAGCAGCGGGTCCTGATCACGTGAAAACGATAAAGTCTAAGGTCCTATTTGCAAATAAAATCCAAAAAGACTATTAAAAGAATCCAAATAACTTCCACTTCATTTTTAAAGTGTTATTCATATTTTTATAGAAATTTAGAAAGTGGTTTCATATTTTTCTGAGTTATAATGAATTAGTTATGAATTTTCCAAGTTTAAATCATTTTCTGAAAATGTTAAATGATTATTTGAAAAGGAGAAAATCCAGAAAATACCTGAGGGTGACACGTGCTATGCTGACATCAGCATGACATCATGATGACGTCAGCAGGGGGTCACCGGGCGATGACGTCAGCAGTGGGCCCTGCTGACGTCAGCGTTGACTGGTCGATGGTCAACGTTAACTGGTCAACTGGTTAGCGGGCCCCACGTGTCTGCGTGGACCCTAGCTGTCAGCGGCTGTGTGTCACTGGTTAGTGGGTCGTACAAGTCAACGGTGGGCCCAGGTTGTCAGTGGCTGTAGGTCTCTGGTTAGTGGGCCCCCGGCGTCAGTCGTGGGCCTCGACGGTCAGTGGGGGTCGGCCACCAACGAGTGGGCCCCCGGGGTCAGCGGCTTGGCTGGGTCAGCTCGGCTCTTGGGCCGGAAGACCATGCGTGCCTTAAGCGCGGCCCAGGCCGGCCTCGGCCTGGTCACCCGGCGCGGCCCAGGATCAGATGCGCATGTGCATCGATCCGGTGCGGCCAGCGCCGTGTGGCTCAGCATGTGTGTGTGCGGGGGTGTGCCCGCGTGCGTGCTCGCCGGGTGCTCGACGGAATGCCGCTGAGGCTGGATGAACGCCGGCGAGCGGACTGCTCGATGCGCCTTCGCGCGTGCGTGCGCGTGGAGTGTGGTACGTGTGTGCAAGCGTGCGTGCGCGCAAGCGAGGCAAGGGCGGCGCGTGCGCGGACCCGTGGCTGTCCACGGCCGCGGCACGGCCTCGCCGGCGCACGGGCATTCCGACCCCGTGGCGCAGCGGCTTGGCAGCAAGGTCAGTAGGGCGACGACGGCTTCATAGAGGGGAAAGGCGGCGAGGCGAGGCTCCTGCACAAGACGCGGCTCGAAGGCCGAACAGACAAGGGAAAGGGGTCTCCTACGGTGGCGACTTCTACGGTGGAACGGCGACCCGCCGTGGCAGAGCATAGGCACGGAGGGGGAAAAGGGGCGCCTTTGCTCACCTTGGGCTTGAAGAAGGGTAGGTGTGGCTGGTAGAGGTCGAGGCCGTGTCGAGGTGGTTCATTGCGGGCTCGGGGTTGCGGTACTCTGTCGTCGAGGAAGACGAGGTCAACGACGTCGTGGCGGCGGGTTGGCGTCGAGGTACTGGCCCGGCTTGGTTGTCGTCGCGCTCCTCCTCGGCTTCCCGGTGTTGTTGCAACGGCGGTGAGGCTCCTCCTCACCGTAGCTTCCTTCTCCTCCCCTCCTCCTTCCCTTCCTTCTTCCTCCTCTCTTCTGGTGGCTGGCGGCGGCGGATCGGGTTGGGGAAAAACCCCAAAGGTGGTCTAGGGTTCGAGGGAGATGGCCAGGGGGTTTTACAGGGCGGCGGCTAGGGTTTGGCGAGGCTGTGGGAGGTAGGTAGGGCGAGCGGCGGGGATCCTCGTCGTCCGTGCCTTGGGGCACGCGGCAAGCATCCAGCGGCCCACGGCTAGGGTTCCAAAGGCGAGCTAGGGCTGGGGTCCACGGAGCGCACGTGAGGCGCACGCGAGGCGCGGCTGGAAGGGCCCCGCGGCAGCCGCGGTCGTGAGCTCGGCGCGCGTCCCTGTCGCGGGTCACGCGCATCGCGTGACCGTGGCGAGAGGAAGGGGAGAAGGCTGACGAGCGGGCCCGAGCGGTCAGTGGGAGAGAAGAGAGAGAGGGAGAGCGAGCGTGAGCGAGCCGGCTGTGTCGGGGCGGCACCGACATGCGGGCCCCACCAGCCAGAGGAAGATAAAGAGTGAGAGAGAGAGCAGGCGCGCGCGGGGAGGCTGGCGCCGACAGGCGGGCCCCACGGACCAGTGAGAGGGAGAGAGGGCATAGAGAGAGAGAGCGGCGAGTTGGGCCTTGCGGGCCTAACGGGCTGTGTGCGAGGGAGAGAGTAAAAGAGAGAGGGAGAGATGGTGGGCTGGACTGTGTGCTCGCGTGGGCCAACAGGGGAAGCTAGAGCCCAGAGTTAGGGTTAGTTTGGTTAGCTTTAGTTTTGAATTTGAATCTGAATCCAAATTCAAAACACACACAAATAAAATCCAAATAAAAGCCAAAATAAATCCAAATGGCCACTTTATCATAATTGTCCTTAGCAAAAAGGAAATCAAATTTAATTGCCTCTAAGAATTTAGGAGAGAAAGAGGGCACTCTTATTAGTTTCAAAAGAGTTTTTCATACACACAAAAAGTTTTTGAAATTTGAATTTTTCAAATAACCAAAATTTCTGGTCTGTTACAGACTCCCCCCTTACAAGAATCTCGTCCTCGAGATTAAGAGCAAACCACCATCTGAAAAACTTCCGACGTAGAAAACACTTATCCAAAAGCATTACTCGGGAGCTAGAGGGCACTCACCGGTCTGAAGGTCGGTCGTAGCCTGAGCTTCTCCTTGAGCCAGGTGGTTGAGACGGCTCTGACTCCCTTGTTGTGGCGTCTTGGTCTGTACTAGAGTCTTGAACTGTGCTGGAGTCTTCTTCTCACTCGTGCCTGGAGTACGAGCTGGTGTAGCCGGAGCTGGGGTCTTCTTCAGTGGGCACACATAGGACTTGTGGCCCGGTTGTCCACAGTTGAAGCACGTGATCGGATATCCTCCGATGTTTGGTCTCTACGGAGACGACTACCTCGGTTGACTCCCTCCCTGAGCCTGGTAGTCGGTGTTCTTGATCTTCTAGAACTGCGAGCGTCCTCCTCTGAAGCGGAAACCTCCCTAGCCAGATCCTGTGTGATAGTCGGTCCTCGTCTGGCTGCTCTGCCCAAACTTTGGCCTTGGAGTTGTCCTATCGTGGAGCTGGTACTCGGCGGTCCTCTTCTTGTCCCTGAGGCTGTCTTCTAGACCGAGCCTCTCCTTCTCGACTGCAATGGCACGGTCTACCAAACTGCGGTAGCTCCGGTGCTCGGCACTCTTCAAGGCATGACAAAGTCCACGGTGTAGTCCCCTCAGGAACCAGAACTGCTTCTGATCATCCGTGCGTGTGTCGTTTGGAGCATACCTCATCATACGAGTGAAATGCTGGAAGTACTCCTCGACTCGCATGGAACCCTGTGTCATGGTCCGAAAGTCCTGTGCCTTCTCTATCATCACCTGCTTCGAGATGTGGTGCTCCCTGAAAGCCTTGTAAAACTCCTCCCATGTGATCGCGGTGGGGTTCCTGTGAGTGTTGCAGTAACTCTCCCACCATGCCTTTGCTGAGCCGGTCATCTGGTGAGCAGCGATGGCCACACATTCCTCATCATTGCAATCAGTTAGATCCAACTTCAACTCCATAACCCTGAGCCAATCCTCTGCCTCCATGGGATCAGGAGAGTAGTCGAAGGTAGGGGCCCTCAGCCTGATAAACCTCTCAATCTTCTTCTGGACATCATCACCCTGGGGCTGGCGGTGACCCTGGTCTCCTTGAAGTGCCACGACCATGTCGGCCATTCTTTCCATCACACGGGTATGCTATCGAGCACGTCCGCCAAGTTGAGAGCTGGTGGTGGCTGAGCTTGCGGTTGCTGTTCTAGTGGCAGCTGCACCTGGGGCTCTGGTTGAGGCTACTGGTCTTGAGGTTGCGGTATGTTCCTCTGACGTGGAGCTGGTTCTGCCTCGATCTCCTCATCCATTTCCTCCTCATCCTCGTTACCCTGACCACCATCGCCTGGCTGGGGTTCAGGCGGTGGCGTGGCAGCCCTGGCACGGCCTCGAGCTCGTGCGGGAGCAGGCGCTGCCGGTAACTCACGTCCACGTCCTCGTCCTGCGGCTCCTCTGCGGCCACGGACTGCTGCTTCCTCTTGAGCGGCGTCCTCGAGACGAGCCATCAGGCGGCTGGATCTCCTCGACATCTTTCTGCACACATTCCAAGGTGGTGGTCGGAGATAGGTTAGGTTTCTCGTCTAGCTAGTTGGAGTATACGTACAAACATGAAAATAGTTGCTAAATATATAATCCAACACTCAATGAGAAGAACATCAAGATCAGATAACACCATGAAGATCCATTCACGCAAACATGCATACATGATATATATAAAGTGCTACCTCAAGGCTACTCCTAAACCTTGGAGGTCTCGCACACAAGGCGACACATTACATCGTTAAGGCTTCCCAAAAGGTGGCATCTCCTAAACATGATAAGGGGTACATGACTTGGTCCAAGCATAAGACTCAAACTACTAGAGACTCCAGGGACTCATCCAGACGACTTATATCGCAGACTCGACTTGCTTTATTTGACCCATGATGAGGTCGGATGAACTTCGGCATCCCGTTCTTCACTGGGACGGTGCTGGCTTCTCGGCTGACTCTTGCATCTTGCGGAGTTTCTTTTTCGGACACTTGAAGGCCTTGTGTCCCACCTCCCTGCAGTGGTAGCAGGTAGGTTTAATCCCTCCTGGGTTCTTGTCTCTTGGCTTGACTTGTACGTCCTCCCTTGACGAGCTGCTCCCTGGATGTTCCTTGCAGAGTCTCTTCTGCGTGAGCCCTTCTTCCAGCTCAAGGGTCATGTCCTCAGCGTTGGCTGCTCGAGCTCCCTCTTCCCACAGCTGAGCTTCCTTGTCTTCGAGTGCATCCCTGGCCCTGATGATTCTCTCCTTTTCTTCAAGTTGAATCCTTAAGTCCTTGGCCCTTGCCAGTTCTGTGGCAGCTTCTTTCTCTGCGTGCACCCTTCGAGCTTCACTCTGGTACAGCCTTTCTTCAAGTCTTCCAATCTGGCGGTTCATGAGGAACATTGCGGTCTCAGCCCTCATTACCTTCTCCTCCGATTCCGCGAACATGGCGTAAGTGGAGTCCATCCCTTGCTTCAAGAAGGCGGCCTGTATGTCCAACCTTTCAAGTTCCCTGTCCTGTGCCTAGACGCAGAAGGAGGCAACGCGGAGTCTTTCATCGGACTCAGAAGCGGCGTCGCGTTCAATCTTGCGTAACTCGTCCACATAAGTGCTGGGGCCTCACAGAGCTTTGGGAAGGTACTGGTAGGGGGTTCCAACGAGCTTATGCGCGAGCTGCCGGTGTACTTCCCGCATCGCCAGTCGGGCTACTGCTTGGATTGCTTCGGGTAAGCTCAACTCCTTGGCGACGATCACCACTTTCTTCAACTCAGGGACACTGGGGTCTTCAGGAACGGTGAGAGTATGGTCTGTGGGGCAGTCCGCTGGACCCTCGAGACTTCGCCCCTTTGTAACACCCTAATTTTGCTCATCACATTAAAAGTAATATAGGCAACTAATTTTCTTAGTTTTTAATGTTTTAGGAAATATTAAGTTGCAAATAAAAATTTTGGCTCTTGAATATTTAAACAACATTTAAATTAGAGTCAATAAATTCTTTGTTGCATTCATGCTGATTTGCATATATTTTGAATGTTGGTTTGAATTTGAAAAAGGGTTTGCAAAAGTTTAAACCTAAATTTCATAACCCCTCTCTTTTCTCTCTCTTTTTCTAGCCCAACCCAGCTTCTTTCTAGCCAGCCCAGTTTCCTTTCTCTTGGCCCAACCAGCTCGCGCGCAGCACGGCCCAGGTCCCTCTTCTCCCGGCCCAAGCCGCCGCGCGCGCCGTGCTCAGCCCGCTCTCTCTCCTTCTCTCTCTCTTTCACTGACATGTGGGCCCTTCTTGTCATCTTCTTCCCCGAGCCGTCGCCGAGCGGGACTCGACGACGAGTCCGAGCTCCGGCCGCGCTCGTCTCCGCGTCGCCTTCCCCTTGCACAAGGTGTTCCCGGCCTTTATAAGCCGCCGCCCGAGCCCCCTGGAATCCCCAAAGCCGCAGCTTCCGCCGCGAATCAAGCTTCCGCCGCAAACCCTAGGGCAAGGCCGCCGCTTCGATTCCGAGCTCGCGCCGCCTTCTCGTCGCTCCTAGTTCGTCGTCGAGTTTCGCGTGGAGGTAAGGAAGCCGCAGAACCTCTTTTCCCTCTCTCTCTCGCTCTCTTGAGCTTGCGTCGCGTCGCCGCCATGGCCGAGCCGCCATAGCTCGATGCGAGTTTCCTCCGTTGCTCAATGTTCGCTTAGAACCCCTAAAACGGATTCCCCGTTGTCCCAGCTTTCTCCCAAGCCAAACACGGCGAGGTTTAGAGCCTCCTAGCCCTAGTTTTGGCCAACTCCGGCGAAGATCCGGCGAAGCGCCGCCGTCTCCGTCGCCAGCGCCGCCGCGGTCGATTCCAGCCGTTAGATCGGAATCCAATGGCTGAGATCGAGCCCGACTCGAGTCAAACCGAGCGCAGCGGTCAGCCGCGCCACTTTTGCAGAAAAGCCCCTCGGTTTTATGGAAATCAACCCGCGGTCCTTTTCTTTTTGTTTTAGCCCCTGATCTTTCTAAAATTCAAACCCGCCGTCCTTTAAGGTAGTTTTTCTCTTAAGTCCTTCTATTTTTATACAAAATTACGTTTTAGGTCCCCGGTTTCTTCTGTTTAAGCCTCTGGAGAGTTAGATTTAGTTCAAAGAAGCCCCTAAACCTTGTTTTAGCCATATCTTAACCGTTTTAAGTCCGATTTGAGTGATCTTTGCACTCACGCGATCGTATCTTCATCAAGAATAGTTCTAGACACGTCTTTGCGTTTTTAAAAGTTGTATGGTATATTGTTTTTCTTTTATTGATTGAATGCTTGTGCGAATCGTGTAGAGAACGGTCCGTTCGAGGGAGATCAGGTCTACGAGGAGGAGCCACCGCAGTACTTTGAGGAAGGCAAGTGGATTTCTCTCTCTGCATACTCTTTTGAACCCATATACATCGCATGACAACAAAGTTTATATTTATGTTCACGATGCATTAATTTGATGGGTCCTATGTAAGGATGACTAGTCTTTTCCACCTAAGCCTTGATACACCGGGTTTACTTTTATGTTGGATAGCTATGCTAGATGCTTAACCTTGGTTCATGATGGGTTCTATCCAACATTGATGAATATCCTTATTATTGTTATATCTTGTTATGTTAATACAAGATCACCATGTTAATCGGAACATGGAGAACCACCCGGGATTTACCGTACAACCACAATACCATATGGCTCTGGTCTTAGCTGAATAATTAGATGAACTATATGTTGTGTTTGTGCTGCCTGTTGGGTTGATATTTGTTTGTGGATCTGTTGGTGCGGGGATCGGAAGACTCTGTCTTCTGTTGAAACCATAGGTGCTGGGAACAAACACACATGTAGGAATTCTTTGTAAAGGCTTCGTAGCGTCCCTATGCAGTCACACCTCGGAAGTGTGGTACGCGCCTGGCCCGCACTGCATGGTTGGGTCTAAAGGTCTTCGGAGCTTATTAATTATTACATTCCCATCAAGGGTTCGATTATTTGCCACGCAGGGCTAAAGTAGCGACAAAGTGAAATTCTAGCGGTACGGAAGCTGGCAGACGATCCTTTGTCTTCTCGGGGCTCCATCTCCACAGGCTGCACTTGAGCGTAGATCACAGCCTAGTCATACCACGTGTCTGCGTGGACCCTAGCGGTCAGCGGCTGTGTGTCACTGGTCAGTGGGTCCTACAAGTCAACGGTGGGCCCAGGCTGTCAGTGGCTGTAGGTCTCTGGTTAGTGGGCCCCCGGCGTCAGTCGTGGGCCTCGACGGTCAGTGGGGGTCGGCCACCAACGACTGGGCCCCCGGGGTGAGCGGCTTGGCTGGGTCAGCTTGGCTCTTGGGCCAGAAGCCCATGCGTGCCTTAAGCGCGGCCCAGGCCAGCCTCGGCCTGGTCACCCGGCGCGGCCCAGGATCAGATGCGCATGTGCATCGATCTAGTGCGGCCAGCGCCGTGTGGCCCAGCATGTGTGTGTGCGGGGGTGTGCCCGCGTGCGTGCTCGCCGGGTGCTCGATGGAATGCCGCTGAGGCTGGATGAACGCCGGCGAGCAGACTGCTCGACGCGCCTTCGCGCGTGCGTGCGCGTGGAGTGTGGTACGTGTGTGCAAGTGTGCGTGCGCGCAAGCGAGGCAAGGGCTGCGCGTGCGTGGACCCGTGGTTGTCCACGGCCGCGGCACGGCCTCGCCGGCGCACGGGCGTTCCGACCCCGTGGCGCAGCGGCTTGGCAGCAAGGCCAGCAGGGCGACGACGGCTTCATAGAGGGGAAAGGCGGCGAGGCGAGGCTCCTGCACAAGACGAGGTCGAGGCCGTGTCGAGGTGGTGCAGCGCGGGCTCGTGGTTGCGGTACTCTGTCGTCGAGGAAGACGAGGTCGACGACGTCGTGGCGGCGGGTTGGCATCGAGGTACTAGTCCGGCTTGGTTGTCGTCGCGCTCCTCCTCGGCTTCCCGGTGCTGTTGCAACGGTGGTGAGGCTCCTCCTCACCGCAGCTTCCTTCTCCTCCCCTCCTCCTTCCCTTCCTTCTTCCTCCTCTCTTCTCGTGGCTGGCGGCGGTGGATCGGGTTGGGGAAAAACCCCAAAGGTGGTCTAGGGTTCGAGGGAGATGGCCAGGGGGTTTTACAGGGCGGCGGCTAGGGTTTGGCGAGGTTGCGGGAGGTAGGTAGGGCGAGCGGCGGGGATCCTCGTCGTCCGTGCCTTGGGGCACGCGACAAGCATCCAGCGGCCTGCGGCTAGGGTTCCAAAGGCGAGCTAGGGCTGGGGTCCACGGAGCGCACGTGAGGCGCACGCGAGGCGCGGCTGGAAGGGCCCCTCGGCGGCCGCGGTCATGCGCTCGGCGCACGTCGCTGTCGCGGGTCACGCGCATCTCGTGACCGCGGCGAGAGGAAGTGGAGAAGGCTGACGAGCGGGCCCGAGCGGTCAGTGGGAGAGAAGAGAGAGAGAGAGCGAGCGCGAGCGAGCCGGCTGTGTTGGGGCAGCACCGATATAGATGGCCAAATGGGCCGCCCAGCCCAGCCCGGCACTAGCCCGACTTGGCCCAGCCCGATGTGGCCCAGCCCGACAAGGCACGACAGCCCATCGTGCCGGGCCACTTGGGCCATCAGGCCAAACTTGCCAGCCCACGCACGGCACTAAGGCCTGTTTATAGTGATGGGCCGGTCTGATGGCCCGATCAGCCCATCGTGCCTTTTCAACCCAAAGGCCCATGAAAAGAGAAGAGAGAGGAAATCTGCACTTTTTGAAGAGTCGAGGGGGGAGATTCACGTTGCCAAAGAGATGAGGGGGGAGATTTGCATCTTTAAAGAGGAGAGGGGGGGAGATTTGTGATGGGCCGCTAGCAATTTTATCGGGCCAGCCAATTTCGTGCCGTGCTGGGCCAACACGCTGGGCCGAGGAGGCAGCCCAGGCCCGGCCCAACATACCGATAGGGGAAGCTAGAGCCCAGAGTTAGGGTTAGTTTTGTTAGCTTTAGTTTTGAATTTGAATCTGAATCCAAATTCAAAACACACACAAATAAAATCCAAATAAAAGCCAAAATAAATCCAAATGGCCACTCTATCATAATTGTCCTTAGCAAAAAGGAAATCAAATTTAATTGCCTCTAAGAATTTAGGGGAGAAAGAGGGCACTCTTATTAGTTTCAAAAGAGTTTTTCGTATTCACACAAAAAGTTTTTGAAATTTGAATTTTTCAAACAACCAAAATTTCTGGTCTGTTACATGAGCGTGGTGATGTCGGCGTCCGACCGTAGGAGGGTGGAGACGGCCCAGCCCGGGGCGGGCTACAGGCTGTCGCGGCGGCCCAGGGCGATGGGGATCACGGGCCCGTCGGCCTGGTTCACGGCGTGGGCGGTGGCCACGGCGAGGATGTCGGCGCACGACACGGTGGCGCCGCATCTCCTGTGCACGGCATCGCGGATGCTCTCGATCAGGTCCAGCGCGCTCTGCTGGAGCCCCTGGTTCTGCGGCATCTTCCTCTCGCTGTTGGCTCCGTCCAACAGGATGGAAGCGTCGCACCCCTTTGTTTTGTTAATTGTTTCGTCATTTCGTCGTCATTGTTTGTCCAGCAGAATAGATGAAGAACTGCAAGCTAGTAACGACGATATGGATACGATACCTGCGGGAAGCAGTCATGGAAGAAGATGCGGAGGAGTCCGGCGGTGATCTGTAGGGGTGGGCACTTTTTTTCCCGAAAACCGAAAACCGTACCGAACCGAGCCGAGCCAAACCGATTATCGGTTTTTTTGGTTTTTCGGTTCGGTGTCGGTTTTGCTTTATGCTCAGATCGGTGCTCGGTGTCGGCTTCGGTTTTAGCCCCACACCGAACCAAAAACCGAAACACCGAAGTTCCCATCCTCCGATCTGATTCTCGTTCGCGCGGCCCAGCAGGCCGGTTGGCCCAAGACCAAATGCACCAAAGTCCAAACTGCACCCAACCCTTCTATCCCCATCTCTCTCTGTTCTCTGAGAAAAATCCCGTCTTTGGAATCTCCGGCTCCCAACCAGGGTTTACAAAACCGGTGGAAACCGGTCCGAACCGACCGGTTCCCGACCAAACCGGTCCGGCCCGGTTGCAAAAAATCCCGGTTACCGCTCCCAAACCGGCACTATAAAACCGGGCCACCCAGCTAACCGGTCGGGTTCACTGGTTAGCGGACCGGTTTTTTTTCTAAAAAAAACCGCTCGAACCACGGTAAAAAAACCCTGCTCCCAACTCCTCGCGCCGCCGCCATCCAAATCCAACCTCCTCTCCGTCCCATCCTCTTCGAGCCATGGGCGAGCAGATCTGCAACGATGCGGGCGTGAGGCTGCAGACACCTGCCTGGCGCAGAGCAGCAACCGTCCATGGGGTGGACGAGCAGCAGCTGCTGGCCGGCCAGATGGGCGGCGTGGGCGGCAGCAAAGCAGGAACAGCACGCGAGACGGCGAGAGGCGTAACGGAGCCCCGGAGGCCTGGTACGCAGGCACGCAGCAGCCGGCATGCATGCTATCTCTGCTAGTGTCCCGTCGATTTTTCTTGCCTAATCTTTGCTTCTTGACTTGTCTTTTCGTTCGTTGCAAATGAGTGTCTCAAATTACCAGCGTCCATATGGATTGTCTTAGGTGCTTGATTCTTGTATGGGTTTTTATGCTTCTTGTATGAATTTTTACTGTTTGCTGCTGCTGGTTCGATGGCGACTGGAGTGGAGTGCCTTCCTCGTGCCAGGACGCAGCTTGGTATTTGTAGGCACGGCACCCGCAGTTGCATCGATCTATATCAGATCAGATCGGTGGATGCTCCACCGTACCGTACCACGTGAGTGATTAAACAAAAAAAATTGCAATCAATGCAGGTACCGGGAGTGATGCATATGCATCAAGCTCCATGCTTCTTCTATACGACTTACCCTATCAACTTGCATTCTATTGTCGACTGATAATATGACACAGATGATATAGACGACGACAGAATAGCATGCATATATTGATTTTCACCTGCTGGGTGGTTCAATTCAAATTCAGTAAGTGCTCGTAATACACACTACTAGATAATCTTCTCTCCAGATCATAATACAAGACGTAACTCCTTTGTGTATGCTATGCCCCCGCGCGCGGGTTGATCATTAAAAATCAATGCCGACCCTTGATCGTTGAAGACTTAAAATTATATCAGCTCACGCATCAATGATCGAGATGAGATACCCCTCCTCCCTCCCTCCCTCCCTCCCTCCCCCACAAGAAGTATGCACCGACACATTGGCTACTTGCTCTGCTGCGTTGCATCGATCTTGCTAAAATAACGCAGCATAGCTCACCAGTCGCCACCCTCTGCCAATAATCGTAACGTACGTTATTACTATTCCGACGTTCTTTTCCAACTTTCAATCTGTAATCCACTTGCTTGCTCAAGGAAGAAGAATCTATAGAAGCATATTGTTTGTGATTTGAATTGATCAGCAGGTGGTTACTAACCGTAACCGGGGTGTAATTTGAAGCGACACGGAGATCAATGAGATACCCAACACAACACTTCACCTGTGGGATTGACGACGCACCGACAAACGCTAATCTCCTCGTTGTTGTTAACAAAAACAGGCAGTACCGGCCCGTCCATCTCTCTATATGTAGCGCAAAGGCCGTCCTTCTCCTTCCTTCCTTTTTTTTTTTGAGGACTTCCTTTTATTTTCGTGTGATCAGTTGGTTCCCCCCCCCCCCCCCACAAAAGGAAATTGGTGTCGTTGTTGTTGGGAGCCCAAACACAAGACGGCCTGAGTTTTGGTGGGTCCAAAATGTCCAATCCAACAACAAACAAAACAACAACAACAAAAAAGCAGGGATCGGCTGCTCCACCTTTATTATTGACTGACTGGTCACCAAGCTACAGGAGAGGAAAGTCTCTCGACGAAGGCAATACTAGCACGCACGACAATAATACGGGAGAGGACACGCACGACACGTAGGAGTACATCACACAAGAAGAGCAGAACAGAGCAGTGGTCACTCGTCAGTTAGTTAGCTAGAAGAAGGTTAGACCCTGTTCAGATTCCTCAACTTTCTACTAGTTATTCTAGCTTTTTACTATTCATTCATTTTAACTTTTCACCATTCTTCTCTCACCAAACACGTTTCACAGCGAATGGTACCATGTTTTTTTCTACAATCTAAACACCCCCTTAGGCAGACGCCACCAGGTACCGTGTTTTTTTTCTACAATCTAAACACCCCCTTAGGCAGACGCCACCACCTGGGCCTCGGCGGCGGCTGTTGCATATTGAAGCAGCAGGCTCTCGCCGCCGGCGTTGGTCCTGAGGCAGCTGCGGCGGATGTCGCCGACGTTCCCGGCGGGCTTCCTGGGCACGCTGCTGAGCTTGACCATGGACTTTGCGAACTGTGCGAAGAAGGCGTCCTTGCTGAGCGCGAACTGCCATGCCTGACGATGGGCGCCGTGGTGGGGTCCCTGATGAGCGCCATGTCGGAGGTGAAGATGCCCTGGCTGGCGTTGAGGGCCCTGTAGTAGCCGTTGTCGAAGGCGTCCGGGGTGACCACGTCCAGCTGCTGCAGCCGGTTGGGGTCCGTGTCGCAGTCCGCCTTGAGCTTCCTGACGAAGGCGTCGTTGCCCGGGTTGGTGGTGCGGTCCTGGAAGAAGCCGCAGATGGCCCTTCCGATGGTGTGCGCGCCGGAGAGCGCCACCAGGTCGGCGGCGTCGGTGAGGCCCCTGCCCTTGAACGCGCGCAGCAGGAGACAGCACGGCGACGGCCAACACCAGCAGCAGCGTCGTCGTCGTCGTCGTCGTCGTCCTAGTACTGCTAGCCCTACGGCTGCCGTTGCTGCTTCTCGCCATGCTTGTGTGTGTTTGCAATTGCAACCACCGCGTGCACTGCCCCCGTGCTGTCCTCACGTACCGTCTGGAAGTGGCCGTTATTTATAACCGCCGAGGCGCCCACCGGCAGCAGGGTGCTTGTTGTTTATTTTTATTTGATCCTTCATTCACTATGCATGGCTCACTAATGTTTCGCATCAGAAAGACATTAAAAACCAAGGAAAAACGCAAGAACTGGATCATATATCATACATATGCAGACATACGTATGTCATTATGCTATTTAGTGCAAGTGGACCGGGGCATGTGTCCACATTGTTGTCCTTCAGTGCCTGGCTTGTGGTACGCCCTTGCCAAAACTATGCGAATGGTGAGGTGTCTTGCTTTTTCAGAATGAATTGGATCACCAGCGCGGATGCTCTAAGGGCAGTCTCAGTGGGGGTTTTATGGACACGGTTACCTAGACTGTAAACTAGGTAACCGTGCCACAGGAGTTTCATGGTGATGAAACTCCCCCTCTTAATTATCCTACTATGTCAGCAAAACTGCTGATGTGACAGTGTATTTAATGCCCATGAAACTCCCATGAAACCCCTCATTGAGACTGGCCTCACAATATAGGTAGGAGTCCAAGGACTACCTTTTGTGCTCGATGAGAAACTTCATCATCATGCCAATAGCTGGCAACATCCATTTACAAAATGTGGGGAGTTATGGTGTAAATGGGTTAAGAAATCTCTACAAAATACACAATTTCAAAAATTAAAGATGTATAAAATGTTTGATGAATTTTTAGCTATGGTTTAAGTCAAACACTTTAACTCTTAAAATAAAAATATATCAGGGAATGTATTCAGCAGTATTAAAATGCATGTTGGTTAAACTATTATTTGGTTTTGGTTACATTTAGATCAGGGATCACTAATATTGCCGCATAGTTAGGTAAAAGATGTTCCTGATTCAATAAATACAATTGGCAAAGGAAGCATGCATGCTATAAAAGCCAGAAGGTCAATCGCATCCTATCGGGAGGGTACAGATTAATTGAAGGTACAGAACTGACAAATCTTTGAAGCAGATCTCTATGCATGAACCAGGAAAGCTAATTTCATTTCAGCTTTTTTTATATCTTCTAATAAATATCATGACATGAATACACAATATGTGGTTAACAAAATAAACCTATATTAACAATTTGATAGAAGAATTAAAAGGAAACACCACAGATATCCCAGTGTGGTGGTAGCTACATAAAAACTAAACATGCATAAGCTCTTGAGGCACAACAAGACTGCTTTGTTTTTAGACTGGATTGAATCAAAATTGGGTGTTCCATCGTTACTAATCATTCTGAAACTAAAGTTCTCAGTGATCAATCAAAATTATTGGACATTTTTTTTTTATCAAACAGCTTCCACGGTGATCGAATACAGCCACTGTCACATCTTTGTTTAATAGCTTACATACTAATTAAAACAAATGATGACATTTTGGAGGCAGAATCATATGAAAAAACCCTCTGATAATGGGATGGGATGAGCACACATATACCTCTATAATTTTTTATGACCATATCACCATCATTATTAGCATATCGGACAACAGACACCATTGACAATTCAAATTTACGTGAATGTCATGGAGATTATTAGGCTGAAAACCTGAAATAGGAAGGAAAATGTAGTCGTCTTTTATGATAATCGTCACTAGGGAAAAGATATTGTAAGTAGGCTCTCAATTTAACTCACGAGTGGGTGGAAGTAGAGAATGCTTCCGGCCAAAACAATGGCCAATCTCTGTTAGAGTTTATTCCTGCAAAGAACAAACTTTTAGATAGAGAAAATACAACACCAACTTTTTACACGATGGACACAAAGATTATTTTTTTGCCAATGCCCAATGGAACTCCACCAAGATATGCCCATGTAGAATGTTTCAATATCAGACGAAGGCATGTGGATGTAGGCAGAATCTTTATATGATTGCTCAGAAGAGCTAAATGATGTCCCAAAATAATATTCTGCTCTTAGAATATATTTTGAGTTATTTATCATGTAATTTTATAGGGGAAAAGCATTCAATCTCTGATGCATCACTCAATAAATTTAATCTGAAATCTGGACTTCTGGAGGCCTGAGGCCACTATAGGCTATAGCAGCCAAATGAAGATATTGAGGGGATTTTATTTTATTTTTTTATCACTTGAGGGGAAAGATTAGCAAACACACGAATATCTAGAACATGTTACCTGCGTTTTTACCTCTGCAGAAGTCCATTATAGGATAAGGCACTGGATCCCAGGATCAGGGTGGAGCCGTGGACTTTTATTTCTCCTCATCAGTGATATAGCAAGGTATCAATCAATTCAAGGATAGGAGAGTGCTCGAATAGTCCAGAACCAAAAGCACCTGGTGAGGTTGTTCAGTGTTGACGATGGTGGACTCAACAATACAACACCCAACCAATACGGTGTGCTTGCCTCTGCAACGGAGAAGATCACGGATGATCTGTACATCTGCCCATTGGTAATACCATCTGCAGTCTGCACGGCTTGAATCCCTGCGTGAGCTCCCCCGTTTGGCCTGCCTTCTCTGCGGTCGGCAGAGGAGTATGGCCACAAGTTTTGTATTGCCGGAGCGGAAACGGCGACGACGGCGGTGGTCTGGAAGACGTTCATGGCACGAGCTACCTCCCTGTTGGCGTCCGGCAGAAACAGCACGCCGTCCCCGACCCGAGGAGAGCCACCGTGAAGGCATCATTGATGAAGATCTAGGCACAGCTCGCTGGCATTGGCGAGTTTCTATAATAAGGAATCCTGGACCCAAACCGGGCAACCTCATCACGCCACATCATCCGCATTATCTCGGCCGTCGGATCGACCACGTCGACGGTTTAGATCGGCCCGAGCAATCCTAGGGCACGCGACCCCACACGTGGGCCTCGCTAATGTGGGTCCCACAAGTGGGCCCCGCTGTGGGCCCCATGAGACCGGCGACGTGGGTCCCACCGTGGGCATGGGACCCACTTGTGGGTGCCACCATATGTGGGCCCCACTAATCGAATTATACGGGACCCACCACATATATATTTTTAAAAAAATTAAGAACATTTTTATAATATTTTTCTAAATTGTTATGTTATAATAGTTCTTATTTTGTTTCTTCAATATAATAACATATTATTTTATTTAAACTATTTATAAATTTATTCATTTAAACAATGATAATTTTAAATGTTCTAATTTAATCTTTGATTGATCTAATACATTCATTTTTATTTTTTATTTTTTATTTTTGTAACATATACATAATATTTTGGGTGATGGCGTCTACCATGTAATTGCAATATTCAAAATATATAACTTTATTAAAAGGTGTCTAATATCAAATTTTGTCAAAATATCAAAATCAATAATCTATAACTTTATTATTGTCGTGGTCGTGCAACTATTTGTCTTAAATGAATTATCAAAGCATGTAAAATTTCATAATTCTATTAGTGGAAAGGTTTCAAATTTTAGAATGTGTTGTATGTTTACTTTTGAAATATATCTTCTTTTTAAATATAAAAATTTATGCAAGGAAATTAGAAAATATCTCTGAATTTTTGAAATTTGCTACGTATAAATTTCTTTCATCACACTTTAAATCAAAAGCTCTTTCCAATTTGCTCGTTAACATAACGTCCAAACATCGAGACACCTTCAAATTTATGAAATTAAAGAAGCTCAAAACTCCAAAAATGAACAAATTTACCATAGCTCACACTTCAAATCCAAAATTTTTTTTCCAAATTGCCCGAAATCTAACATCCGAACGCCGAAACACTTTCAAATTTAAAACTTTTCAACATAAATGTTGTTCCAGATTCCAAAAAGTTTTACGAGTAGTAAATTTTAAAATTAAATGTTCACATTTCAGCAAAATATACACTTAAAAAATACTTCGTAATTCAAAATATAAAATGCTTTTAGAGAATGAATTTAAATTTAATGTGCTTTGACAATTTACTTTTTTTGAAAATATTTTTATAGACATAGGCACATCCAATTACCATACGCAGCAACGCCGCGAACTTTTCTAGTGGCGACGAATCTCGGGAGTCGGGAGGCGCTTCAAGAGCCTAGCTCAGTTGGCAAGAGTCCTTGTGGTGGAATCTGTCCACCCGGGTTCGAGTCCTCGACTCGGCACGGGTGTCATATTTTCCTAGATTTATTTCAGGATTAACCGGCATTGTTCTTTCAGTGGTAGACGACGTCCCCGTCGATTGCGAGGCGCCTGTGGTGACTTCTTCAGTATCAAGATTAGCCGGCTCAGTCTCTTGAAGGTGCTCATAGGGGTAGGGATGCGTACATATATTCATAGGGGTGAGTGTGTGTGCGTTTGTGTGAGCGTCTTCGATTGTACTGTCATTAAAAAAAAAAGGTGCGGGTGGGCGTGAACACACCGGGCACTTGTGAGCTTAAAAGATTAGTTTGGCTAGCTCCACAAAAAAGGAAAACATGTGCAAAAAAAAACTTTATTGTTGACTCCATTCGTTCACACTAACAAATACTCCTATGTCATAACAAATGAACACTAACAAATACTCCTATGTCATAACAAATAAACACTAACAAATTATATATGAAAATATAACCTTAGCCCATAGCAACGCACGAGCAGTGCTAAGTAGAGTATTAAATGTTGAACACAACTGACAAAATGTTGAACACATTGAGACATTGAGGTCAAACATTGAACACGGTGAAGTCAACATACAGTACCTCCTACGAAACTAATTGGGCCGTAATGGGCTTTGGAGCTCCCGTGCCTATATCCAAGGGCAAATGAACACCCGGCTGCCCTAGGCTCGTCACACGCCACCCTTCCTCTGCGCCGCCGCAGCCTCGACCTCTCTCCTCCCTACTCGCCCTCGAGCTTTCTCCTCCCTACTCTCCTCTGGCCGCCCCCTTCGCACGCCATGCCGCCTCCAAGTGCGGGTACCGAGTTGGCGCCGCCGCCGCCGCCGGGGGCCAAAACTCCTCCCCCGACAAAGATCCTCCATGCGTCTCCTCAGCAGATGACTCCATCGCCCCCTTCTAAGCGCCAGCGCGGGAGAAGTACCCCGCCATCTCCGCGGAGCCCAGCGCCGCCTACCTCCCCGCGTCGGAGGAGCAGCAGCACTCCGCCTCCAATGGAAAGAGGTGAGACGATCATAAACTACTCCTGTTCGTTGTTTAATTTGTTGGTCTGTATTAGGTGTGGATGTGCGCCTGATTCTTTTGAGTTCAATGGGTAATGGGTGATGTGATGTGATGGGGTGAGGGGATTGGGGGAGGAATTGGGTGAATCTAAACACAGAGTGCCTGACGCTCTAGTATTCGTTCTCTGGTACAGTGAGTTCTGAACCTGAGTTGGTGGCTCCTGCCTCGGCTCCCAACAGGAGGATGTTGGGATCAAAGCTGAAGTATTCACCAGAGAAAGATGGTAAAGCAAATGGTGGGCCTGTTGCAATCTTTTGGGATTTCGAGAACTGCTCTGTCCCGAAAGGTACAAGTCCAGAAGCTGTCTATGTCAATGTCACCGAAGCCTTACAGAGACAGCAGTTGCTAACTGGTCCTCCGACCAAATTTGTCGCATACGGAGACTTCAGTAATTGTAAAATGAAGGAGAGTCAGGAAAGTTCCGGAATCAAAGTCCATCATGTTGCCCACAAAAAGATGAAAGATGCTGCTGACTTGGTGATACTGACACAGATGTTCTTTTTCGCCATGGACAATCCCCGGTCAGCATTGATTGTTCTCATTTCTGGTGATGGAGACTTTGCGGCATCGTTGCATGGGCTTCAACAGCGCGGTTACAGAATTGCTGTAGCCTTTCAGTCTTCCATACATTCTTCACCAGATTTGACACGTCCCGCGGATGTCGTCTGGGACTGGCCTTTACTTGCCCGTGGGCAGCATGGCTCTGGGGTACTGAAGAGAATTTGTTGTTGTCCTAGTGACCTTCAAGAATTGGAGGTGCACATGATTAAGGTTTTACAATCAGCGGAATATCAAACCCTGCCACTTTCTCGAGTTCCGGCAGAGTACTGCAATATGTTTCTCAGGCCCCTTGTGGTTACTAACTACGGTTGCACCGACCTTGCTGATCTCTTCAAGAACCTTGATTCCAACTTATTCAATATTTTTGGCGGTGGCGTGAATATGTCTGTTTACCTAAACTCTCCCCCCTGAAGAATTAGAAGGATGTCTGGATTTGGGCAGCCCATCACAGCAAACAAAGAAGGTCGAGGACAATGAAACTGCAACCTACAGCACTGGTTAGTTACTTTCATTTCTCATTAGCATCATTGGCATAACACAGGGCTGGCATCTTTTTTATTTAGCTGGCATAAAGTATTGTATTTTGGGCTTAAGTTCTTTCTTCACAGATCCAACACTAATTGATAGTGATGATGCCAAATTTGTAAGCCCAGCAGGCGCGAATGCCTCCAAAAACGGTGAGGAGATTACATACAAATACATGCATCAATCTTTTTCATTTTTTGAACTTTGTACTGTTGTACAGTACTGGAGTTGGAAGCGGTTGAGACCGGTTCCAGCAGTCAAGCGACCCCCATTCCAATGAAGAAGAAGAAAAAGTGCCGACAAGGAAGGCATCGACGTTAATTTTCTGGTAAAATTCTTTGATCACCCGCCTTAGAATAGACAGGATAGCAAAGCTTGTCACACAAAGCAGTAGAAACGACACCCTGGACTTTTCATCTAACAAAAGATGCTTTTGCTCCATCAGAGCGAAAGGCTCTGACTGGAACGTGTGCTCCTAGATCTGTGACTGACAGAAGGGCCCACGTGGTAGTCACAATCACAGATTTCTGGCGCGCCATGACGCCCAGCAAACACCAGCTAAAAGAAAAATCATGCGTTCGTGATTTTTTTTGTTCTCCTCATTCAACCCGCGATCCATAAAGTCCGCTAAGTTTACTGGAATTTTGCCCCACCCTAGGCTATATCTTATCCAACACCATAGAAAAGTGTCTAGGGGACATCTGAACATTATATGATTAGCATCTTCCTGCTCTCTGCAGAGTTTACATTCTTTTGGGCCATCCCAGTTCCTCGTTTTTAACTGGTCAGCCGTCTGCAATCTGTCGTGCCATAGCATCCACATAAAAATCTGAATCTTTAGTGGTAATTTCGCGTTTCATAGATCCACCATCCTCTGGTCTACACAACCTGGATTGACTATAAACTTGTATAATGATCTCGTGGAAAATTTCTTTGTGTCATCTAGCAGCCATTGCACCTTGTCTTCCTGTTCCTGAATTTGGACCTGTCATAGATCACGCCTCATACTGATCCATTCATCCTGCTCCACATCACCCAGGTTCCTCCTGTAATTAAGCCTCCAGCCATTTTGGTAAGCTGCTGCTACTGAAATTTGTTGGTCAGTACAGATTCTAAAAAGGTGAGGATATTCTGAGAAGGTTGGTGGTTACCTTCTCGGCGGGAGGTTGGAGTACCGGGTTCTCTCGTTGATATGCTTGTTGATTGCATGGGTGGGGGTGGGGTGGGGGGGGGGCAGTTTCTAGTGCGGCGGAGAAATTACTAAGCGCGCTGATGGGTAAAATTCATCTGCTTCATCTCTGCTGCTCTCGATAAAGATAGGTGCCGAATTAAAACAAGCAGGCCATTTTATATATGCTCAATGCTTAATTTGAGGGTAGACTGAACTGAACTTAGATAGTGTTTGGTTCGGCCATATGTAACTCAACCTAATTGTGTTGCTGTGCTTTTATTCAAAATAGATGTTTGTTAAGATTTCACCACTGTTGCTCTTCTATTTCTTTCCACTTAAGATATGAACCCCAGTCAAGTTAAACACGAGATTGTGATGTTATACTTCATTCGAAAGTTGATGCTTATTTAGTATATTTTTCACACATTTGTTAGCTTCTCTCTTTTACACTTCAGGTACGAATTCAGTTCAATCAAATGAATCAATTTGAGATGCTTGTCCTCTCACACCTTTTCTGTTTGTTTTCCAGGTAAATGTTGTCCAATCCCAACAAACCTAAGAGTCATGCCCGGACAGACCCTGGAACGAATCAGAGGTTTTCAGCTTTCTTGGAATGAGAATAAGGTGATCCTGGCAGTGTGTCTCCAGGGCTGCCGAAAAATTCTTCGGCAACTTTCCGTACCCTTACATGAATGGCTTGCTGTACGAGTCGTGCATTCTCGTTGTCCAAGCTTGAGTTTGGTGCTGTGTACCACAGGCTCTGAGGTTCCAACGTTCTTGTGCTCTTTGCTTTCCACTGCACTGGAATGCCCATCAAAACCTCAGCTGACAAGCTTGCTAGGGAGATCCAACAGTATGGAAATCCTCTGACATTTCCCACGGCGCAGGAGAGTTCTGGTGCTGCAGTTATGGATGATGGGTGCTTCCTGGTGGAATGTATGGTGCTTTTGAGATCAACGATATTGATATCTTCATCCTCGCAGCAAGGGCTGCTCTTATCTTTGTATACCAACAGCTATCCAGGGTCCCAGAAAAACCAACCTGCTTATGTGAGTTGTCCGGCAATGATTTGATTGGTTTGGCACTGAAACATCCTATTGCCTTCAATCAAACCATGTATGCACTTCCAATGCCCATTGTCTTGACTGATAATAGTACTGGCATTGTGACTAGTGTTCCAAGTGATCCGTGTGATTCACCCTATGATTTCATGGCACTGCAGGATTTGGTCACGAAACCAGCTTTGAGAAAGACGAGTGGGGTTTTCCCTATAAAGTTGTACCGATAATCCACATTGCTGACTTTGGTGATAAGTCAGCAGAGAAGGTTACGAGCCAGAGAACAAGGAGAAACTTGCTGAAGCAAAAGGTGAAAAAAGACCTTTGCCCCCTGTTGCTATGAAGAATATAGATTTGTCCTCCAACCACGGAAGGCTGCTTCAGAAAAGATAGGTTTTGAAGCTTCCAACAATGGTGAATGTTCACACCCTAATAGTCCGTACAACATGCCTTCAGATTACATGGATGATGATCTTCTCTTCCCTGCTATGCAAGCAAGATCAGAATGCACTTTGGATCTGGAGAATCAAATGGAAGAAACTGTACATGTATATGCAGAGAACAGACAAGTTTTTGGTGACAGTGTGCAGGATTATGAGCTTTTAGAAGCATCTTTGTGGTCTAGATTGGTGGAAAGATTTGGGAAGAAACCATGTCTGAATAGCACTGGTGAAGACACAGAAGAACTTGCTGTTGGAAAAGGAGCTGCAGAGCATGGCAAGCAAGTCTGCACGTGTGCTTCGATTACAGGAAGCAGAGCAGAATGATATGGGAACTCCTGAAGGTATGTCACTTTCATTTGTGTTATAGACCTCTAAATTCTCTACTTAATGATCTGCATGTGTTAGGTGTCGTAATGATATACCGATTTACCCATGCGAGTGTTCATTTTAGTATAAGATAATCAATAATATTAATATCTCTGTGATGGCTATCATTAGGTTCTTCAAAATATACACACAACATGAACCACCTTGCTAAACTTTACTGACAGTTTTAGTGCAATGATGCTACTATCTTCCTCTCATCATTATGCTGAACTTGCATGGAAATCTATTACAGTGTTAAGTCTTGTAGGATGAAATCATTACTGTTTAGAGGCATCAGTTTCTTATGTGCATCAAATCAGTTACTATACGAACATTTTGGGCAAATACATTTGATATCCAAGTGTGGCAAAAATATTCTGTATCTGGCTTTCCTTTTCTATAAAATGATGAGCGTTTCTACACTGCATGCAGGTTTCTGTGTAACTATATTTGATTGTGTTGTGCTGGTAGATTGGAGCTGGGAAATGATGGTGTTGAGAAGACTGCCAGTCTCTCTAATTCTAGCGGTGGCCCTTCTTTGTGCTTCAGTTCCTTTACCTTCATCTGTTCGGAGAGTTCTTCCATCAGATGCACCATTCTTACAGGCTGGTGATGGTTTGATTTCAGATTTTCATAGGAACAGACAGCTATCGAAGTTTCGAATGCTGGATAGCTGGAAGGTGGGTGGAGTGTGCACTGTATCACAATTATCATCTCATCGTGGAAGTGGCATACATCTCGGAGTCTGGTTCTCCACACTGAGCAACTTTATTTTTCTTGCTCCCCCTATTCACATGATGGCACAATGGCATATGCTATATTTTGATTAGCCTGTATATTGGTACTCGCTAGATAATACTGCACTCTTTTCTTGTGACTTCCTTGTAAAGTGCTTTTAATTTGTCATTTGCTTCTGCAGTACACCAACTTCACCACTTATGGTGTTAAAATTTAAACTTTATTGGCATGCATGATACATTTCATGTTAATAGTAGCTTAAATATGATGAATTGACATTTTTCCTTTGAATTATAACATACAATCATACATATTGTTCATTGATTTCTGATCTCATTTTAATGCCATGTAACTTTTTGTTCTGTAGAATAAAACTGTACAGGGATCTGTTGATGTTGAATGTTTCTTAGAAGGACCGCTTGATTTATATTGTGCAAATGTAAGCAAACCTGACAGGATCAAGGTGATTTTTCGTTTATTGGATAACGTAAATTTCTCATTATACATGTTTTAGCTGCTGCTATACTATTGGATTCAGGTTAGAATAGTTGGTGACCTTGTTTCTAAATAATACTCCCTCCGGCTCACAAAGACTTTGTTTAGAAAATTTTAGACATGATAGTAGCAATGCAAGTCCAAACTACCCCTATTAACTCTTCTTAATCTTGAGATGCTGGATGGATTACCGAGTTGAATTGATTTAGCATGCACGCTTGCAGTAAATGTCGGACCTATTAACAATGTTTAGCGAGTCTAGCTCGGGCATCAATGCTGGGAGTAAATAATTGATTTGTTAACTAGGCCATAAGTTTTGGAGGCTAAATGAACAGTCTTTGTGGGACGGAGGGAGTATGTGCTCTGTAGGCTCTTTTATTTCCGGTACAGTCTATCGAGGCTGGTCCAGGTACAGTTATCCTCTGGTTGTTTTATTTTAGTATCTCCACATTTACTATCAGAAGGATGAATGCTTTAGAAATAGGTAAAGATTGTTGGGACATGGGAAACCACTTAATGGGATTTTGGGCATTTCATATTTATAGTCTGCATTCAATCTATGCTTGTTTGCTTTATCATCTGATGCCTGCTAGCTACTATGTAATATTCAATAAACCTTATACTTTGTTTTCTTTCTAGGCCCAACACAATGTTTATTCATATTAACTATGGCTTATGTATATTAATAGTAGGTTACGCTTTGATGACCAATTGGATGCTTATAATGATGCTTTGAGCATGCTCTGCCAAATGACAGCTGATACTGACAAGGACCTAAAAGAAAGAAGTGCTTTCATACTAGACAAGGATTCTTCCAACTGCAACGCCTGATAATTTTGATGACAAGTTGCTCGCTGATGTCGTTTCTTGCTTGACCCTGCCTGCAGATGTGTATTTTGGATTTCGTGCCTATACGTCTCAATTTACAGGAAGCTCCCCAAGGAAGTTATTGATCAGCTAGAGTTCCAGAATGCTTTGCCTCGTGCCTTAATATGGTCTCCTATTGATCCTAGTGCAGATAACAGAAACCAGATCATAGAGCTGTTGAGCTATGGTGCTGATAAGATGGCTGAAGATATTAGTGAGTGTTTTAAAAAAGGGGATCCGTGTTACCTTATGTTATCGCAATTCCTCGCTGTTGACCACATTAGTTGTGTAGCAGCTATTGAAGGATTCAAATCTTCTGCTGATATGCTGGTGGATTGTATGAAGAAGTACCCAATGTGTCCTCAGATTCTCCTTATCTCAGCACGGCTAGATACCAAAGCATGGTGCATGCCCTGGTCTGAAAGGATTTGATGAACTGATCTTTAATTGGTCTACAGAGATGCAAATAATTCAATATCTATGGAATCAATATTTTGAGCATGCTCTGGCTTCTGATACCAAACTAGCTGAGAAGGTACTGAAGGTTTGAAGAATATGTAAAAGATTGTGATATCCAAATTGATACTGCTGCTGATGCAGTAGAATTCAGCAATCAAGAGCCTGGGCCACCATCCCTTTTTTCAGTCAAGGAAGTTTGTTCTGGACTTCTGGTCCTTGGCACCAGAATGTCATGTCTTTTGGTTATTAAACCTGTCATTGTACAAGATACTATAGAACAACCTACAGGAAGCACAAGTTGCTGTGGATAAAGCATTGAAATCGGCTCATGGGGATTGCTATAAGCATGGTTTAAGAGAACATGCTGCAATTCACATGCTGGAACTGGAGAAATCATCATCTTATTCAGATGCTCTAACTCGGTCTACATTCAGTTTCATCATTGGCCATCTTGCAGATCATCTGGATTTTTCTACAAGGGAACTGCAGTCGTGAAGGTTTTGCCAGAATGTTAAGAAGCATAGGCTTAGGCAGTTAATAGATGACACTATAGGTCCTGTTTGCGCAGATTCTACTTTGGTAAACTCTGTCTTGGAAGTGTGCTTTGGCCCATCATTCCTCCCTGGAAGATTTGGCGATTTGAAGTCCTTGGTAGATTTTGTCGAAACAGTAATGGAGGTTCTTCCTGCAAACTATCGACTAGCCCTGGCAGTTGGTTCTTGTTGAGCGCTACAAGGGTTCTGATGCTACCTCCTTGGGCACCAGATTCTGGGCAAGTACTAGTTGCACCAGAATCTGTATGGCTAGAAGGAAGTGCAAACCACAGAGATCATCAAGAGGTTCTACCAGCAGACAGAGATCGTCAAGAGGTTCTACCAGCAGGCCACATCCGTCTACCCCTTCAAGCTGTGGCACGCGCACGTGAACTCCTGCAAGGCCAGCGGCGGCAACGCAGAGGGTATTCTGGAATCTGCCAGGCAGCACAGCATTGAGCTGAATCTGACACCAATGTAGTGTTTGTCCCCTTGATCAGAGGGTGGAATTTGGAAAGCCAAAAGAGGGCCGGGCCTGAATCAACCATCAAGATCAGATCACAATGGTTTTGGATGCGTTCGCCTTTGGCATCATCTCATGGCTTGGAGCTTGGCCATGGACGATGTGGCACCCGGCCACCCTTCGCCCACTACCTGCTGTGTCGCCGTCCAAGTTGGCATGTTGTTTTCTCGTGTGGAGCCAGGGCGAAGATGCAGGATAAATCTCGTTTGGTGTTGCGTGGCATGGCATGGGCATGTCGGTGCTGTAGCACTGTTGCTGTTTTTTTAGCCATTTAGCACTGTAGCTGTTGCCTGCCTTGCTGATTCACTGCTGCTGGTGGTGGTGGTTCTTGCGTGTAGCGTGTGTGATTGAGAGCTCACAAAAGGGTGGCGTCAGTGGTCATTGTAACATAGAGGCATCATGAATTCATAATGACATGATATGTATAATGTCCTTTTGAGCTTGCTGCTTGAGCTTTTTCATTGTGTGTGTGTGTGTTTATCGCTGGTAGTGTTTTTGGCAGCTTGGCATAAGAATCACAGGTTGTCATAGAACTAGAATCACATTCCCATGGCTGTAAAGTGCAGTTCAGTTTCAGTGCGGTTTTGCTGACTGCTGAAGCCCCGACTGGAACACGATGACGGCCCACTGCTCGTCGTAGAAGGTCTTGAAGCGCGCCGGGCGCCGCATGGATGAGGCGGCGGCCGACGACGTCGCCGAGCGGGAGCCGCATGGCCAACTTCATGGCGGCGGACTCGAAGACGAAGACGGCGGCTTTGAAGTTCCTGGTGCCCAGCCCTAGCGTCAGGATGTGCCACGCGTGGCGCGAAGTTGGTCGGGATAGGTGCACGGCGGCGGGGGAGGCGAGGAGGAGGTGCGGGAGGTCGAGCGGGGACGTGCGGCGCACGGTGAGCGCGCGCGTGACGAGCTGCGTGACGACGCGTAGGCCCTATACGTCCGCGCACGGCGCGAAGAGCGCGTCCAGGGTCCCCGCGGGCGGCGGCGGCGGCGCTGGTCTTGGACTTCTTGGACGCCGCCGCGTCGTGCTTGCTGCTGCTGCTCCATTCTCAATAATGTTTAGATTCACACAATTCCTCCCCCAATCCTCCCAATCTATTATTCACCTCACACATCACCCGCCACTTTTTCGCATCTTAATACCTCCACTCCAAATTCCTTTCCCCAATCAACTATTCACCATCACATCACCTCAATATTCTCCATTATTCATCACCACCACTTTTCCCCAACTAAAACATCCGTCTATCATGGCCTGCCTGTCGATCTGCCGATCAATCATTGTCCAAGGAGGCAAGGATGATGACTGCTTGCTTAATTGTCGATTCATGAATTCACAGCCTAAGCCTGCCGATGGCCTGATGCATCCTGCCCTGCTGCAACGAACTGCAAAGAGTGAGCGATGCAATGCATTGAGCGCGGGGGGCACAGCAGACATCCGATCCGACGACCACTGTCCACAGCTCACACGAACGCCCCACGACAACTAGCAACTCTCCTTAACCAGCTAGCGGACAGCTTTGTAAGATTACTAACTAGTACTATATTTTCACTAAAATATTACATTCTTACTTTTACATACAAAATAAGATTCTCACAGCAGACAACCTTACGCTCCGAGGATGGCTACACCAAAGCTCATGCGCCTTGTGCAATGGCTCCATGGAAACCCGACATCACCTTCGACTACTTTGCCCCTTTGCCCAGGCTGTTTGGAACCAAGTTGCCACCTAGGAGCAACTTGTGCTTCCCCAACTGACACACCTCTCAGGTTTTGATAATATCAGGGAGTGGTGGAAGGTGGCAGAGAGATATGTTCACAAAAGTCAACAACGAGATTTCAATGGAATGACCATCTACATTATGTGGAACTTGTGGAACGAGCCGAACCGGAGAATTTTTTAAAACAGACACCTAACGGCTTACCAAGTGGCAGAGAGAGCAAAGGAATGCATAGAGCAATATAGACGGGTGTTTCAATCTATCACCTAGATTAAGTGTCCTTATGTGTATTGTTTCCTCTGTGTGAGCTTGTTTGACGCTTTCTTGTGCAGTGCACCGGCATGAGTGCCATTTGATCATTGTATCTAAAACTCTCTTCTTATTAATTGTAAGACAGAGCTCCTGCCATTTACGTTTTTAAAAAAATACTTTTACATACAGAAGCCAGCCGGCCGCATGAACAAGCTAATAACAAAGACCGACCACCCCCACCCCCAGGTCGAGAGAATCATAACCCTGGTGATCAAATCAGCGTGAACACATAATCCCTGGCGATGAGCATCATGAACACACAAATAAAAGCAGCCCTAATTCCTTCTCTTTTTAGTACGTGTAGTTTAAGGACTAAATCATCTGCTTCCCAATATATAGTTATATACTGATATACATAGCATGTGTGATCATCCACATCTGTCGTCACCGGCCGCTGTAAAACAAAAATGCACAGACAAAGAAGAAGAAATTAGCACTCATCGAGCGTGAAATGCTCAGGCTAGCTTGCTTGCAGTTGCAGATGATGATCGATCAAGAGAGAGGTATATTATTATATATGAGATAAGGTGGTCTGCAGGTCACAAATACCAGGCCTGGTCGGCGTGATGCTCCAGCCTCCGTGATGTGAGGGTCCGGATCCAGCCTCTGCTGCTTCCCCTGGCGGCGGCCTTGGAATGCTTCTTGCCGGCGTCCGGCGACTTCTTCTTCTTCTTCTTCTCCAGCGCGCGAGCTGCAGCAGCCGGCCCACCACCTGCTTGCGCCACCGGCCCCGCTTCATCACGTGCTCCGCCGCCGCCACCACCTGCTGCTGTCCTCCCTGGAAGAATCTGCTCCTATATATGGACATGGACAGAAGAGATCGAGAAGGAACGAATGGCTTGCGGCGGAGGTGTCGTCGTCGGAGTAGCAGGCTTCGGGGCGGTAGTGTGTCCTCGGGAGGAGTCGAACACCTTTGGGAAGGAGATACTACTGGTGGCCCTGCTGCTGCTGGTGTTGTGTTGGCGGCGAGGAGGACACGGTCCCTGTGCGCGCAGACGCCGACGACCACCTCCCTCGGGTGGAAGCAGCAGTAGGGACCCTCCTTATTCAGGTTGTTCGGAGCTGGAGTTGGGAGATCGATCAGGCCCGATCACTTGAATTATTTTATAAAACTCTTTTACAACGCACAATCTTTCCTTACGATCTATGGCCAATTCCACGGCCGCAGAAGTAGGCCACGTCATCTGCTTTTCCCGGCCGTCAGATCGACCGGATGTAAGGCCGAGATCGCGCCAATCCTCGACATTTTACACAAAAGCCCTCGGACTTTACAAAAATATAACCTGCCGTCCATACTCCTCTCTCAGGATTTTTTTTGCGAAGAAGCCCTCGAATTTTCACGAACTCAACCCGCGGTCCACCCCAACCGGCCAAGTAATATTTTCAAACAAACCCCTCTGCTTTGTCCAAATCAACCCGCCGTCCCCTTCCTCTCTCAGAAACTTTCTTGAAAATACCCTCAAATTTTACATAAATTAGGTAACAACCCGTTCTATTAGTTACTTCCACACAAGCAACACTTACGTACAATTCTACACCAAAACGCGTTCGAAACAAAACATAACCAATGTAAAATTTTATTATAATTTTAAAACCTATGATTTTATTGTAGAGCGTATTTTAAACCCAAAACACTTTCACAATTATTCTCACGGCTATTTATCTACGCTCTGATGTAGAAAAAAAATTAGTACAAAAAATTTTTAAATTCAAAGTGTTCCATAATCCATTCTCACCTAAGATGCAGGCATCAAAACATCTCTAAATAAAAAAATAAACATGAAAACGGCTCAAAATTTAAAAATAAAAACATATTGTAGAGAAAACAAAAAAAATCAAACTCCCTTTTCTAATTCCCTCATTATAGCTAACATTGCACGTCAAAAATTTTAATTCAAAGTGTTTACATAATTTGTTCTCACCTTTGATTCGGACATCCAAAACATCTCCAAATTGAAAATTCAAATATATTATGCATCAAACTAAAAAAAATAGAAGTCACTTCTCCAATTGCTCATTATAGCTAACATCTGAAAATCAAAATGTTTGTAAGTTAACATCTAAATGTTTTTTATTAAACATAAAAGTTGCCCTAAATACCAAAATCTATAAAAATTCATACATAGCAAACATAATGCAATGCTACTTTGTAATTCTCTTGCATAAATTTTTATATTTCAATATACGTCAAATAAAATACACCTAACGTTCCAATCTACAATGTTTCCACAGAGCGTTTTTACGGGTTCAATGTGCTCTAGCATTTATTTTCAAAATAAAAATTATACTACCAAATGAAAAAAAACACAAGTACATGCACTGGCCATCCGCGGCAACGCCGTGGCCTTTTCTAGTACTACCATATCTCTACTCCTAAAAAGAGTGCAAGGGATGTCGTGTCCCCCAGTTTTACCACAACCTCACCATGGTACGTCCTCTGGATACACCATACGTCCGCTTAAAATCCTACTGGCCACTGCAAATCAAACGACCCCAACCCCAGCGAAAATCTCGCGATCTCATCTGTCGCCCTCCCCCTCCGTGTGCTGTCAACTCCTCCCACCGAAAATCTCGCGATCTCAATCTCATAAGGAAACCGATCCACCTACCATCCACCGTCGCCCGACTCCCCTCCGGTCGCCACCGCACGTCACCCGTTCCATCGTCCGTCGTCGTACAAAGTCCCTCACACCCGAAGCCGACGTCAACATCATCGTCGGACTCCCCCGACGCCGAGCGATGGCCTGCCATCCATCGCATCCCCTCCACGACGTCGTTCCTTCTGGTAGTGGCGGCGCCGACGTCCGTACGACCACGACGCCCCTTTCGCATCCCCTCCACGACGTCGCAAGGCCTGCCTCTCGGACCGCACCTCGCCTTTTATCTGATCTCCCCAGCGTTGCAGGCTCGCAGCACGTTGAGGTGAAGGGAGAGGAGGCGCAGGAACTGATCACGGGGTTTCGTCTTCAATCCTAATGCCCAGAGATAAAGACCTCCAGGCGATCTCCGCACAGCTCCATCCTCTGTTGGTGGAGAAGGGAGAGGAGGCGCAGGAGCTGGTCGATTAGTGGTCACGGCCGAGCAGCCGAGCACGCTGGTCCGAGAGATTTTTTTCGTGCAACCTTCCGTCGTCTTAAGTTTCGTCCGTCTAACGCTTGTTGATAACTTCTGTTGGTGAAAGGTCCGTATCCCAGTATACCACCGCCTCTCTCCCATACGTATCGATCGCTCACGTTGTGACTGCCTGCATCAGTTTTTATTCTGTTTTTGCCTAATGTGCGTTGCCCAGGAAAACCTGAACAGTGCAGCCAGACATTGTTCCTACGCATGGCCTGTGATGTGACGAGCAGCGATCCCAGTCCCTGCTACATCTAATCTACGTCGGTGCTCCGTCGACTATTCTATTTCTTGTGCCCTGCATAATCTGGTACGCGGTAAATTTTGAGTGAACTGCATAATCGATCTATTATCCTGGAAGACAGTTCAATGCACAAGCAGTTATATGGTTTTGAGATTGATTGTGAATATTTCCTATAGATCGATTCTGGTAGCATCTTGTAATTTTTTTATATCCAACTGATGGTCATGAAATGCTATTTTAGCAGCTGCCATCAGTTGCACTATATAAAATGAAAATCTCGAGTAGATTAGTAGATTGTATGCCCATGGAGCACATGTGATCTGACGAGCAGTGATTCCTCCATCTGCTCTTTCTATATGCTGTTGATCTAAGAGCAGCACGGTTATGTTGACCTAAGAGCAGCTCTTTCTATACGTCTACATAAAAAAGTTTTATTCGCCAGCTGTCTTCATCCAATAACACATTTCCATCATGCAGGACTGAAACCGATGGAGTCTAGAGAGTTTGGTGCAACACCTTTACGAGACTTGACAAACACCGTCGATCAAGGTAATTATCGAGCTAGACTTGTGATCTGGCGAACAAAACTGAAAATTATTATAAGCGTCATGTAAAAATCTTCCAATGTAGATGCAAGAGAAGAGGCGCGTAGAGAAAAAAGAAGACAGAGAGATAGAGCAAGATATGTAGCAATGTCGGTTGAACAACGGAGGAGTACCTAGGGGTTTATGATATATATTGCTTATTAGCCTCAAAATATTATATTGCTTATTAGCTGAACACCATGTAACTCATCTTTATATTATATGAAGCACATAAAATGTGTGCTTTCTCGGTTCGTCCTGGTTTATGGTGTACCTACCTGTCAGCTCTTGTATCTTGTCCCGTAGCAACGCACTGGCATAAAGCTAGTACTAGTGATAAAAAAGGACTAGTATGTAAACAACGTACGGTTGAGATTAATTATATATTATTCAAAATGGTTCTAGTGATATAAGTAGTATATGAGAGTAGTATGGGTGATATAAGGGTATTATAGGAAATAAATTCAAATGATATTTTTTAATATTATTTTAATTGATAATATAATGTACGACGTTGGCCACGTTCGACCACAACTACGACGAGGGCAGCGACGTGCTCCCACTGCAGAGCGAGCACGGCAGCTACGCCACCGAGATGCACAACAAGGTCTTCATCCCTGACTACCGGTTCCTCCTGACGCGTAAGAACAGACGTGTGTGGCAGCTGGACATGGAGATCAAGAGGCTCCTGGGCACGTTCGTCAATGGCTTGCAGAGCGGCGTCTAGGACCACGGCATGAAGGACTACATGAGCTTCATGGCTCCGGCGAGCGGCGATGATGGTGGATGTTCATCGAGCAGTCCAAGAACTTCTTTTTGCCGGCAAGGAGATGCTCACTAGCCTCCTTACCTAGGCAATCGTCGCGCTCACCATGCATGGCAGGACTGCGCTTGCCATGGACGTCCTCGCCATGGATGCGGAGTTGCAGGATCGCGCTCGCCGGGAGGTCGTTGAGGTCGGTGACCGCCGGAGCACGGTGCCGGGCACGGAGGTCTGTGGCCACCGGAGCACGATGCCGAGGTGTGGGGCGCCGACGCCACCGAATTCAACCCGGCACGCTTCGCCGCCGACGGCCACCGGCCACGGCCCGCGGGAGCAGATGGCGGCTTTCCTGCCGTTCGGCGGTGGTGGGCGGGGGTGCATCGCGGTGATAGTCTCCAAGGTCGCACTAGCACTCGTGCTGCAGCGGTGCGAGGTCCGGCCATCGCCGGCGTACATGGACGCCGCCGTGAGGGAGGAGCCGGACGCCGAGAAGAAAGGACGCCACGCCGTCGGGAGTTAGTCCGTGGTGAAACGTTATCAAATTAGTTGGACGCGAAAGTACTAATTTACCTATAATCAGTCGACGGTCTGATTTAGTTTATACTGTATACTACTATCTAGTAGTATTGTGTACCGTAAAAGAGCTCATTTGGTAATAATCAGCTGATCGAGAGAGATCGAGAGACCAAGGAAGCACGAATAGGGATGGAATTCAATTAAGCAGCAATAAATGGCTGCCTGCTGCAAGGGCTCTTTTCTTGTGCCTAGAAATTAAAACAATGATGAGTTCGACAAGATATTTGCAGTATGCAGGTTTGGAGCTCGAAGCAAGAACACAATTAATAACAGTAGTGATAATGTTCAGGTACTAGTCTATTTTGATACCATAGGAATAATAGTAGCTGGATGCAAGAAGGAAACATAAATTATTAGTATTCCAAAAGCTAGTACAGCATATACACGTGCAGTCACGCATTCAGTGCATGTGCTCAATGCATTTGATATGCTAGATCGATTTAGACAACATGTTTATTTAGAACATTTTTCGAAAAACTTGTATGCAGAGAGTTTTAACATGCTATAGAGTCGGAGAGAGGAGAAATATAACAATATTATCATTGTGACATGTTTCAGTGAACAGAAAGCATATTGCTATCTAGGCATAGGTCACCACTTAGTTTTGCTCACTGATGAAAGTCAATTGTTCGCATGTAGGAAGTTACACTTAGTTTTGTCTCCTTTGTTGTTATTTTGAATGTATTTTAATGATTGTTATTTCTAATGTTAGATTCGACTGTCGCTTGGTCTTCATAACTACTAGAATAAATTTGAAACTACAGCTTTAAATTTTGCAATGTTATGTTCGATGTTTGCAAGCTAAATAGCTTTTGCTTTCCTCCAAAGTGAAAAATATCAAAGTAGAAATTGTTTACATTTATTCAGAGAATTTTGAAATAATCATTAACATTATCTTATAAAAGATATGTTTTCTTGACTTCACAATTTCACATGAACGAGAAAATGATGGCTTCTTATATTAAATTTTCAATTATTACATATCGATGAACAGCCGCCATGTTACTAGTGTTCACTGTGTACAATCATCCTTTCGCATAGAAGAAACTTTGCACATATTAGCTGAAGGAAGCTATTACAAATACTTATTATGCCATCCACACTTAGGCCATTCCCAACCCAATGACTAGGATGGTGTCCATAGAATTAAATGAGCTGCCACCTAAGATAAAAGATGATGTGGCAAAGAAATAAATGAGGAAAGAGGAGAAAACTGGGTCTTGCATGAGACATGGTTTCTACACAACATCCAAGACATAATGAGAGATGGGTAGCATTAAATTTAAGTATTGATAGTGGTGTTTGCATTGGAAGGGTAGTGTCTAGTGCTAGTTTCTTGCTGATGTGGACCATATGGACACTATGACTAGTGTCTTGGGTTGGGAATAGCCTTATCGTACTGGTGCGTACCCAGTGCAGAGAGCTCGCGCACTATGCGGGTCTCGGGAAGGGGTGTCAGTGGCAAGCGGCCTCCTCCAACAAGGGGTTATAAGATAACTTCTCCTCCAACAAGGGGTTATAAGATAACTTTTAAATTGTTTAATCGTTGAACAGTGTTAGAACGGTACCAAAACAGCACACTAGGTTGACTCTTTATTAACTCTTAACCAACTCATAGCATTTTCTATTCATTGAATAGTGAAGAGCTTGTCGTGACCAACTCTATGAATAGAAAATGTTATGAACTAGCTAAGAGCTACCAAAGAGCAACTCGGTGCATTGTTTTGGTACCGTTCTAACACTTTTCAATGATTAAATAATCTAAAAGCTACCTTATAGCCCCATAGGAGGCCTACGCTCGCCTGTGCAATGCGAGGAGGACCGCCCGGGACATGGTATGACTCTACCAAGCCCGCCCTTCCACACTTACTGGTACGGTAAAAAAAGGGGAAAAAAGAAAAGAAGCTAACATTGGGTCTCAATGCAAATCTCTCATATCTGACACCTTCTTAGCTTTGATCTGATGACCTGCCCAGATGTTGAGATCTGGCTGATTCTTAAGGGGCAGAGTTTGCATTTGTATTGAGGTAAACCGTCCTACCGGCACCACCACCAAAAAGAAGAAATAACTCGGGGCCTAGCTTCTCCAAGAGATCATGAAGCTCAGTACAACCATAGTTTGTTATGATGAGGGGCCTGAAAAAGTGTTTGGAGTACTTGGCAGGAATCTGAGAAATTAGCAGAGATCCATGTTCAGTTGATTGCAACAACTCTATCATCTCAGCCTTCAATTCTTGAAGATCACCATGGTAAAGCAAACGCTTAGGTATCCCAACCCTATTCCCACGTGCAAGACTAAACCAATCCCACACGACCTCCGCAGGACTTGCCAAATCTGACGAGACATGTATTGCTGACGGAATGGCTATGGCAATATTGTATCCACGCTGGTGAAGCCCACTCAACGACATAGCAAAGTCCACATCACCAGAAATGAGCATGATAGATGATGGCACAGGATTGTCAAGAGCAAAGAAGAGCATGTCTGCAATGATCACCTTATTTGCGACATCCTTCTGTTTGTGGGGAACCTGTACAACTTGGATACTAGAACTCTGCAAATCATCCTTGATTCTTGTTGGCAAAATATGAAAATCTCCATAAGCACAAAACTTGGTGAGATGACCATTAAATAATGGGTGCATGCCCAAGGCTGTCATAACATTGGCATAGATGTCTTTTGCCGCTGTATCCTTTGGGACAGCACAATTCTCAATGTCCCAAAAGATTGCCACGGGGCCTGAAACACTACTATTTTCTTTACCATGGTCGGATGTTATACTTATGTTGGGAGCTGACTCGGAAGCAGAGGCCACTGACTTATCTTCAGAAGTCATCATCGCCTTACCTTAATATCAAAGCAAAGATAAATGGTTCAGAGTACGAATAGTAGAGAATCAGGCACACGCATTAATTCATCCTAACATAAACTCCGAAGAATCAGGCGCACAGCCACAGATCTGCCTAAACAGAACAACAATTAATTCCCCGGGAGTAATTTGACAGGTCGTCTCACCTCTTGTGTGCGTGAGTGGGGGAGGGGGCGGAGTGCTGCAGCTCCTCCGACGTGGAGAGGTGGGTAGTGCAGGGTTCCGCGGGATGACGGCGGTGGCGCCAACTCGGTGAAGCAGAGCGGCGGCGGCGACTCGAGCAGTTGGAGGAGGAAAGTTTGGATTTAGGTTACTTCGATGATATCCGCCTTCCTGCGTTAAGGCAATATACGTACTTATAGCCCGATAGCGGTTCGCAGGCCTGGTGGGTGGGTAGCTGATGGACTGAGGCCCACTATCGGCTGTGGTTGTCACATGGCTTGGAGGTGAGCGAGGGCCCGCCGCGCTGGGAAGGTGCTCGAAGTCGTGCCCGGCTCACCATATCGATGGGCCACAAGCCCACAAATTATCATTTCAAATAGAAGCCCAGCGTTTTTCTTCAGTTTCCACTGGCATCGTGCCCGTACGTTGCAACCGGAGGCAAAAATTTTACAACGAACAACATAGTATATCACAAAAGACAATAATTCAGTATCATTTTATTGTAGCACAACTCAAAAATTATTTGCACTAAAAATTGATTGGAAGGAATAAACTCGAAATTTTGTTTAATATACAATCAACTTATAAGCTTTTAACCTTATAAAACATACAGAGAAATACACCTATAGAGCTAGAACTTAGCTCACTATTCAATGATCCAACAAGGCACACATGTTTAGATAACATCACTTTGCTCTAACAGTAGTGTTCCCTCCAAAATCAATCGGCATATAACCTGCAACACATATGACATAAAGTCATTAGCTTGATTAACATTAAAGCAATGGAAATATGGAATACGTGAAATTTGCTAGTCTTAGGAAGATGAGTAATCTTCTTACCATTTGCCAGCACCTTTTACCATAACTTCGGCTCGTTGCAAACCCACTGTACGACTAGCATCTACTGTTGTTCTTTGACCAGCATAAGGTGATGCTTTTCTTGAGCTTTTGAATCCACAAGTACCTACAGAGGGAAAAAAAAAACTACCCGATCTTGTGGGTCTGTAACAGTTATAATGATATTATTGAAACTAGCTTGAACATGAATAACCCCTTTTGTTATTCCGTAAACTAAAACGGGCATTCCTACACACATGCATGACGCAGCTTGAAATATAGTCCTAATGGTATTTTCGCGATCAATATATGTCTATAGTTAGAAGCCAATTTGAATATTAAAATACTCTAAGCCATTTGAATCTGATTTAATTAGTCAGTCATTGGCAACTGAGTCCATGCTTTGAGCTGTCAAAGTTTTTTTTAGAAAAGGGAATATATATTAATATTCCAGCCGCTGTATCGATTGATACATGTAGCTGTTCAAAGAACCGAACGACGATTGAACTATCACAGACTTTATTACATAAGGGAACCAAAGAAAGCACCAACAACCCCAGCAACAGAGCCTGATGTTGTACCAAAAAAATTAATAGCCAAAAGTCTATTATTTTTAGGCCAGGCATTGAAAATGAACATCTCCATCATTAAGGTCTCAAGGGCACGACAAGCAGGATTGATGCGGAGTCGGTCTTCCTGTTTTTGCATAAGCGCCCAGAACCGTACCTAGTGGGTCCCTCGGAAAAGCACCTGCACTGGAGAGAAAACTTTTGCATTGTTAAAAATTATATCATTCCGGCTTATCCAGATTGCCCAACAAAAGGCCGCACCCCTGACAGAGCTAAGTACTTTGTTTTCTTATCTACCCCCTGAAGCCACACATCAAACATATGCTCAATATTTAGTGGACGAGGTAAATTAAAAGAAACTTGTATTACTCTCCAGATAATTCTGGTGTTATAACAATTGAAGAAAATGTGTTGAATAGTTTCGTCACGGTCATAGAAACTACATTTTAAACTAATTCTCCATCGTCTTTTTGCCAAGTTATCTTTGGTCATGGTGACTCCTTTTATAATATACCACATAAAGATTTTAATTTTCAAAGGCAATTTTATCTTCCAAATATCATGTTTTTTAGGCTGTATGTTGTTGTTAGCCAAAGTTCTATACATAGAACGGATTGAGAACAACCTATTTTGAGTAGGCAGCCAGATAAATTGGTCTCTCAAATTAGATAAATTTGTGTGCATGACTCTAGTAACTAGAGCGAACAAGGAAATTAAATTCTCACCCACCAACTATCTTCTAAAAGATACATTCAAAGGAGTAGAACTTAACACGGTATGCACTGTATCACTTTTTTTTCTCTTGACTATATTATAAACATCAGGGTATAAATGCTCCTAGAATCAAACATTTCCAAGCCACACATCCTCCTAGAATCTAACCTGAGTTTCATCACCAAGATTGAATTTTCCCATTCGCAAAACCTCAGGTTTGACCTTCATTAAGCCAGACCAAAAGTGTGAGTCCCCAGGTACATGTTCAACTTGTGTGATCATCTTATTTCTCAGACATTTATTCCTAAGAAATTGCTGCCAAACCCCATCCTCATTAATAAGCTTTAAAAGCCAATTACTCAGTAAACATATATTCTGTAAATCTAGATTCAGGATACCAAGACCGCCCTAATCTTTTGGTGTGCACAGAATACTCTACTTTATAAGTCTGTACTTATCCTTATGCTCATTATTTTGCCAAAAGAATCTAGATCTAAATTAGTCTAGTCTCTTTAGCACCTCTCTTGGTACTTCAAATAAAGAAAGCATAAACATAGATAAATTACTAAGGACAGAGAGCACCAGACGGCCTCCAACAGATAACATCTTTGCTTTCCAACAACTAAGTTTCTTTTGAAACCTTTCCTCCACCTCTTTCCAGTCTGCGTTACTAAGTTTACGATGATGCATGGGAATGCTTAGCTACCTAAAAGGATATGGTCCTTACTCACAACCAAATATTTGAGATAGTTCTCCCATAGCAAAACATCTCACTTTTATGGAAATTAATATTTAAGCCAGAGAGCTGTTCAAAAGCACATAGTAACAACTTCAAATTCTTAGCTTGTTCTAAATCATTTTCCAAAAAAAAATTGTATCATCCTGAAAGTGCATTTGGCCCCCTGGTGGTTTGGATGTTGATAACAACCAAAATTTAGAGGTTTCATAGTTTTATTGAGGCATGTGCAGAAGTAAAATGAAAAGAAACGAAGAAATCTATAAAGGAGGTCCTCTATGCAAAATAATGTGGTGTGAAGCTCAAATAGATGTTTTAAATTGTATTTATTGTTTGAATTTGAGTATAGAAAACATCGTAATATCAAGGGGGACGTGTATGATGAATCAATGATGTCAAAATGCTATATTGAGATGAAAATTAACTTTGAGAGACACACGGCAAAACTCAAATTTTCAGAGAAAATCGGAAGATCCGATTTTGTACACCGGATGACCCGGTTTCTTACTGCATGAAATCGGAAGATCCGGTTTTGTAAATTGAAAGATCTAGTTTTACTAGGTACTTAGCCTTTTTCAGTGGAATCTAAGCCTATCCAAATGATCTGGGTCCTTTTAGGAAGATCCGATTTGCCCTATTTTGAACCTAACGATCATATTTCGGGGGTACCTTTAAATACCCCATCACTCACCCCTTCACCCTTTCTCGTGGAACTAGACCTGTAAACACATCTCTAGCTCTTTCTACCTCACTCCACTCCCCTCCAAAGCTTGCCCTAGCTAAGATTCACTTGGAGATTGTTTGAGAGAAGAGATTTGAGGATTGGGTGTTGACTTTGAGTGAGGAGAAGCACTCGTTCATATCAACAAATTGACAAAAGTTCAGCTTTTTTTTTTCATTTCGAGTTTCCCTGCTGACCACGAGCTGTGACAAAAGTTCAGCTAGATCACGTATTCTATTTGGGAAAAAGTCGTCCCTCAACTTTTGCCCAAGTCCGGTTTAGGTCCTTGAACTATAAAACCGGGCAAAACGCGTCCCTCAACTTTTAAAACCGTCCATATTACGTCCTTCAACGGTTTTAGACGGTTGTTTTGCTACAGTAACTGTAGCAAACCCACAGTTACTGCTGTTTTGCATTTTCTTTTATTTATTAATTGTACTAAATATTTGAAAAATTATAGTAAATTGCATAAAAATCATGAAGTGAAAACTCTAATTTTATTAGACTCTATATGAGTAGATCCTTACACTGAACACATATTATGGTATGCTTTAGGATAATTTTTGTACTGAAGCATACCATAATATATGTTCAGTGTGTAGATCTACTCATATAGAGTCCAATAAAATTAGAGTTTTTATTTTATGATTTTTATGTGATTTACTATAATTTTTCAAATATTTAGTACAATTAATAAATAAAAAGAAAATGCAAAGCTGCAGTAACTGTAGCAAATCCACGGTTACTGTAGCAAAACAACCGTCTAAAACCCCTGAAGGACGTAATATGGACGGTTTTAAAAGTTGAGGGACGCGTTTTGCCTGGTTTATAGTTCGGGACATAAATCGGACTTGGCCAAAAGTTGAGGGACCTCAATGGACTTTTTCCTTCTATTTGCAATGGGCCGAACAGGCCGGCATCGGCCCAACTCTCTTCCCACCGTTGGCCCAACCAGCCAACCATGTCTCCCCCAACCCCAATCGGTCCTGGTCTCCAAGACCGCAACATCGGCGGCAGCACGGGCACGAGACCGGCGGCGGCGGCGCCAAAGGCCAGAAGCGGAGGTGCGGGCGCACGGCGCGGAGGGCCGCGAGCGGCGGCGGCATCGGATGTTTCCAGTGCCCGTAGGCATCCCAGAGCCGATCCAAGAAGCCACTGGTTGGAGGAAGAGGCGAGTCAACGCTAGCAGCTAAGAGCTGGAACACTGGATAGAGGTGGGATTTGCAGTTGGAGGAAGGGAGGGGAACGGGGCGGTCGGCTTCACGGTGATGGCAACTAGGAACGGAAGCGGATGAATATATATATATATATATATATATAGACACACACACGTGTGGATACAGCGGATTTCTAGAGTTCAAGATAGAGCAGATTGAAGGGCAGTTACGATTCATAAGGACGGAGATATGGATCAGTCCATCTCCAAACGACTCCGTCCAGTGGCGCCAGAGGTGATTCCAGATGAGGTGCTGCTGTTCAAGATCCTAGTGGACCTTCCCGTCAAGTCCCTTGTGCGCTTCAAATCCGTTTGCAAGGCGTGGCGCGCCACCATAGCCAGCGCTCATTTTGTCCGCCTGCACTTGGAGCTTGCAAGAGCTTGCTCACCATCCGTGGTTCTAGTCCCCCGGAAGTGGCAGCCGGAGCCGACCAAGGTGGCCTCGCGGTTCGTGTACATCTACAGCTTCCAGCAGCCACCGGTGCAAGTCGCCAAGCTCATCATGAAGACCAAGCCTTGTCCCACTGGCTGCATCCCACGATTCACCATCCCCCTGCACTGTGACGGGCTGATCCTGATCCCCAGCGTCACAGGGCACGTATTCGTGTGCAACCCGGCCACCAAGGAGTTCGTCGAGTTGCCGCCGGGTACCCCGAATGCGTTGCTGGACCAAAGGGTCGCCTTTGGCTTCGATCCTTCCAGTGGTACGTATAAGGTGGCTAGGCACTTCTTGCGCTCATACAGTGAAGAGCAAATAGATACAGAGTATGACACTGGACATGAGGTCTTAACGCTTTGGCGATGGCAGAGAGACGTTGGAGTGGAAAGCCACCATTGATCCACCTTACCCTATCAAGGGCAGGACTCCTATTTGCTTGCCAGGATTCTTCTATTGGAGTGCCGTCCAGTCCGTGGCTGACGCTGACCAGGGTAAGCTCGACACAGATGTTATCCTTCGATTCAGCATGTGTGATGGCACATTCACTGTGCACCCCAATCCTCCATGCAGGAGCTGCCTAAGTCCTAATGACCTTATGTGTGAGCAAGGTGGCAAGCTGTGCTATGTCCATTCCCCCTCCCCGTTGGAAGTCTCCATTTGGTTAGCACAAGATGTGCAAAACATAATAACATGGTCGCTACGTTGTCGTGTTAATCTGCCCATACCGAGGAGTGTTCGTGTTTTTGCTTGTGCATCAGCTGATAAGGACATGGTATTCCTCGCTGTGGATGCTCGGAATCTTTTCAAGTGCAACCTCCGTGATGGATCTCTTGAAACAGTAGTCGATATGCGTTTTGGCCTCAAGTATAACCGCGGGGAAGGGGTAAATTTCATCCATGGTGAACTCCCTTTTTTGCATTACATGGTGCCATATGTAGAATCTTTGCTGCGTATGGACCATGCTAGCAAAGCTGATGTATGTTATCAATACCAATAAAAGAAAGGGTATGTTTGAATGTGTCTTTTTATGTTCGCAACAGCCCGTGGGAAGTCTCCATTTGGTTAGCACAAGATGGACAAAACATATAATACGGTCACCACGTTGTTGTGTCAATCTGCCCATACCAAGGAATCTTTGGTTTTGCTTGTGCTTCAGCTGATCAAGACATGGTATTTCTCTCCATCCGTGGATGCCCGACTCCTTTATATTTCTATAAAACCAATTGTGACAGGACTTTTTGTTCTGGTTCCAATAGAATATATTTCTATAAAACCAATTGTGACAGGACTTTTTGTTCTGGTTCCAATAGAGGTGGTTTGGGTTTTGTTATACATGATCATGATGGGAAAGCTGTGGCTGCAGGATCAGGCTTGGAAGGGTATTTGATAAATGCTCAGCAGCACTCTGAAAATGTGGCTTGTTTGAAGGGGATTGAGCATGCTGCCATTCTGGGCACTCAACAAATTATTCTGGAGACTGATGCAATGTCAGTGGCTAATGCAATTGTAAGGATGGCCGTGGTGCGGGTCGACCCATCGGTTCGTCGACCCGGCCCACGAAAACAACCCTATTGGACCCTTGTTCGGTTCCATAACAAAGGCTAGGCTCAGTGGATCAGCAGCATCGCAAACCTTAGGGTCCAATGGTTCGATCCACCCCCGGCCCTGTTCATCGCCATTCTTCATTCATCCATCGGCCCCACCGACCGCTGTTCATTGTTGGTCCCGCTGGCAGCTCATCGACGGACTTCGTCGTCGCTGCCGCTGCCACCACCACCACAGTCCACGGCCAATACCTCCAGCGATGGGTGCCTCAAGAACTTGGAAGCCGAGGTCTTCAAGGTCAACAAGGCTGCACTCTTGGACCTCATCTTTGTAAACCTGTCACTCAACTCATTTTCCCTTTCTGATTTATGTTGAGATCTATCTGTAGGCTGCACTCAGATCTATCTGATTGCTTTATGTTCAGTTGATTTTGTGAAGCTGATCTGGTCTGCTTTGGTGTGATGTAATGCATTGTTTTTGGAATAATGATGTGATCCGGGAAACTCTGATATGTTAGGACTCAGGAATAGTGTGGCTTTAAACATTTTTCTAGGTGTTCATTAATTGTTAGAAAAGTAATCTAAAGTAACAAGGCATGAAGTCCTAATTTTTCTAGAGCAAACACCCTGATTGTTAATATGTAGAAAATTAATCTGTAGCAACGTGTATGGTTAATACAATGAACTCGTGAGTCTTCTTTTCCTCAGAAGAAGGATCACTCAGAGTACTGAAAATACATGAGTAGCATACAGTATCTCTAGCATGCATTCCCACATACTACAACATACAAATGAGATGTTGATTTTATTATGATGAAGAGTAGCAAAACATTTCCATACTCTACTTTAATCTCTGAACATTGCAACTAGTTCGCTCACATATTCTATACTTGTCTCTATTTTCGTTTTCAGTGTATCTTCAGAGTTTGTTATCGTGGCTTATGGTGTATAACCACACAGGACATGATGCATCTATTTCTGTTTTGGAGAGTTTGATAAATGCTTTACAGACAGGCAACAGCACGCGATGGCAATTCTTCTGATCAATGAGGTTCATTTGTGTTAACTGTTCATTCAAGTCTGTAAAATGGTTTGGTTCTGATTTGTACAGTCAGTTTGTTGAGTAAGACAGTCAGTTTCAAAGGTTGACTTCAGAATTTAGACTTCTTGACTTGCAGTCGGAAGGATTCTTGGTAAAAACAGGACTTCTCTCTCTCCAGAGACACTTGAAGCATTGGTCTGTGCAAAGGATTTGGTTAATTGGGTATGATGATGAAGATGAAGGTGAGCCAATGACTGGACAGAAAATGTTTGCTTCGGACGAAGATGATGATGATGAGTAAAGGTGAGCCAATGACTGGACATCTCTCTCTCATGCATAAATCTGCTACATTGCCTAGAGAAATGCTTAAATCTGCTATGTTTCTTGTGTGGTATGTAGTCTTTACTACAATCTGAAATGCATAAATCTGCTATGTTTCTTGTGTGGTATGTAGTCTTACACTCTTACTACAATCTGAAATGCATAAATCTGCTATGTTTCTTGTCGATTAGTAGCTCTGTTAGATATTAATCAGTTGCCTACTACTCTGTTTGGCAAAGCTTACAAAGGCTAGTGTATGCTTATTCATGTTCATATTCTGCCTGCTACTCTGCTAGACTGCTTGCTACTTAGAAACTGTATCTGCTTGCTACTCTGCTAGACTCTTGCTATTCTGCCTGCTATCTCTGTTCCACTTTGGATAAAATGTAGAAACTTTGCCTCTATTATTTGTTCACACATTGTGTTTGCCATATATGGGGCTAATGGACCTTCTAAATTGTATCTTTTTAAACAAGTGCTTCCCAGTTCTAGATACATTTGCAGGGATTAATGTTCTTGCTTTTGGGGCCTCGTATTAGTAGACCTTTCAGTGACTTGTTCTCTGGGGCTATTTTAATACCTGAAATGTGTCTCTTGTCGATGCTCTGTTAGCTCTGTTAGCAATTCATCATTTGCCTACCATTCTGTTTGGCAAAGCTTAATTGACCCGGAAGGATACCAAAGAGTTACAACTCATGTAGTCATGTGATGTCGTTATTTTGGAGTATGCATTTGTTCTTTGCCTTTAATTATTTTGGACTAGTGTGATCTGCCAGAGAACAATTATTTTAGTTACTGCATCCTATAAGTTGGACTTCTATATATTATGGTTATTCTTCACTTTTTAGTGTATAGTGTATAGTGTATTATGGTTAGTCCAATAGAAATTACCACACTGATGGTCATTTACTAGCTGGAATGGCAAGTCAGCTAGTCATAAGCGTTACAATCCATGATAGCATCTGACATCTCAAGTTGATATGCGTACCAGAATTGTTGTCTATTCCTTTGGCCAGAAATTACTAATTATAATTTGTGCATGAGTAGTTCAGTCAATTAACTGAAAGTTGATTTTTCTCAGGTTTTTTATTTATGGCTTAGATTCATCTGGAAAAAGCACTTGTTTCTACTGCTCATGCACTTATTTGCCATATCTGGGTCTAATGGACCTTCGATACTATATCTTTTTAAACAAGTCTTCTCAGTTCTAACTAGATACATTTGCAGGGGTTAATGTTCTTGCTTTTGGGGCCTCAGATTGATCATTCATCTCGTGTTTGCAAGTAGGAATGGAAGGAGGATGGTCATGATGGGCCTGCACTTCATAATGGACTAGAATGATTTAGTACTCGTCAAAAAATTGTTATCATGTACTCCCTCCATCCCAATTTATAAGTCGTTTGACTTTTTTGCTCCGACTTTGATTATTCGTCTTATTCAAAAAAATTATGTGACATATCAATTTTTTTGTTATGATTTGCTTTATTAATTAATATTCTTTAAAAATGACTTGATTTTAACTATATTTGCACAATTTTTTTTGAATAAGACGAGTGGTCAAAGTTGGAGTAAAAAGTCAAACGACTTATAAATTGAAATTGAGATGTAGGTAATAGTTTATTTATGTCCGCAACTCCGCATGACTATATGCGAAGCAAGGCTGCCTGTCCAATTCAGGCACACTGTTGGTCGAGCAATGTGAGTGTGCACTGAACCACTAAAAACTTCTTGTGTTTATCTTGCATGTCTGTAATTTCTCCTTTGACATGTGTGCTGGCAGCTATGTGGTGCAGTAAGCCAATTTAGACTGCCAGTACGGGCCTTTAGTTATAGCAAAGTATGTACTGATTAGTAGTTTCCGGTTCTCAGTTCGCACAGAGCACGGCGATATGAAAGTTCTTGTATCACGCTGTCATCTCTCAGCACCACGGGCCCTCCACGGAACGCATTCGTCTCCAAGCGAGCGCGCTTCCTTTCCCATCGTCGCCGACGAGGAGCGCCCAAAGACCTAAATTCTGGACTAGGATTGGGCTATCATATGAAGTTGTGGATCGGGTTAGGATTGGGCCATTCATGTAGACGAAAGGATTGAGTTGGGGTTGGGGGTCTCAGAAGTCAGTGCTGTGTTCAGATTCAGGCAACAAGTTTTTCCTATTTATCCCACTCACAGAACATGTTTTCTAGTACACTATTCATCTAAAAAAAGTACTTTTTAATTCTAATCTGAACACAGTCCAGTCCAGAAGGCGTGCGTGTCTCGGTGGATCCAGCAGCAGGGCTTCAAATGCTTGAACGGTCCCGCTTGATGGTCATCCATGGATCTCCCCCTGTAGCTATAGACTCTCTAGGCTGGAGAAATCTGACAGCATGCAATTAACGGCAGCGGGAGAGTGGAGACAACGGGCAATGGCGACGTGCTTAGTGTCGTAAGATCGTCGTCTCAGGTGTCTGTATGATCCTTGTTTTTCTAGAGAGATGGAGCCATTATATATTTAATACCGAATAGAGTACCCGAGCCCACCCGACGCACCGGCGCGCTCCCCCCTGTCGCGCCTCCCGTTCCGTTGCAGGTCCGGTTTTTCTCCTGCCTCCGAACATTCCGCTCCCGATTCGATTTTGTTCGTTTTTTTCTTCTGCCGGTTTCTTTTTCGGTTCTGCGTGCAGGGCCCGGCCGAGTAGGCAGATGAGGCTTTTTTCTTTTCTTTTCTTTTTTTGCCGTTTCCTCTTCGTTCCTGCGTGCAAGGCCCGACGGAGTAGGCAAATGTGGGAGCGTGACGAAGGTTCAGAACTTCATTCGCTGGGTGAATTGAAAAACGAAACTCTCGATGAATTAAAAAAGAAACTGGTTACTAGTTGGAACATTAAAGATTGATTCTTGTGCCCGGAAAGAAAAAATAATTTGTTACGAACATACTATTGCTGCAACACTTTATTCAATATCTAGTACTTCATAAAATAATTTTATCTTCTTTCCAGGCACATATAAGATTGATTCATACGACTTTACGAACATACTTTTGCTGCAACACTTTAGTCAATATATAATACTTCACCAAATAGTGAAAACATAAACACTTTTATTTTGGATCAGAAATCGTTCATTCGTCATGGCTAATAAAGAGCATCCCGCACAAATGCTCAGGAACCCCAAATATTTACAGTATGACAATGCACCAAACGCCATAGATTGAGCTCCTCGTGGAGCGAACTGCAAGCAGTAGATTCTAACATTCCATCCCAAAGCTCCTGTCCATCTTGCTTGTGGTTTCTAGAGATGCTAATTGGAAACAAAGTTGCAGGTGAGGAAACCGCAGCATGTGTGCACAAAAAAAAATGTAAAATAAAACTGGGATGCAGCATGGGTTCTCTGGACATAAATATTAAACGTTTGTATCTCCAGTTGGTAGAAATGGAAAATAAATTGACGCACAAATCAATGATGTACGCAACCAATGTTGCCGCATGACTCGCATGGCACTAGAATCACACTCCAGAAGCTGAACCGTAAGTTTATGTTCAGATAAAAAAAATTAGACATCAGTCAGGAATTAGCACCATATTATGAATACGAATAAAATTAATCTTTCAGCAGCAAATCCAGAATTTGTGCAGGGATTATTTTTTTAGAACTACACATCAGATTTCATATCTCTTATGTCTCACCATGTATTCATTTTTACCAATAAAAAAACAGTGGACATGACAAAAATAGCCAAGGTTGTAGACTCCCAACCTGAAAAACTTCAGCTAAGACCGCTCGACTAACTAAGAACCAAATACAATCCCAAACTAATCTTGAGTTCCTTTCATCCACACATGTCAACCATGATCAATCTTTAAGATACTGCAAGGTTCAACATTACATGGTATACGATTGGTTGGACAAGATTAGTTTTTATAGTCAGTTTATGAAAGTAGGGTTTCCCGTTAGATATTGTTTATGAACGGCAAAAATAAATTCAGGTTAATGATCATATAAATATGTAGTTATGTCCCATTGTCCCTTGACCAATGACCAAATCACAGCACCCATGTCAGATAAATCAATAGACAAATAAACGCTGCCAGCAACCACTGTTGCCGCATGACACCAGAATCACATGCTTTGCATTCTCAAGTAGCAGATTACTTCTAGATTAAAAAAAAACAATAATTCGTACTTGTCGACTTGGGCATCAAGTGTCCTCAGCTGCTCCGTTTCAGCAAAATGATGAGAAATTAAACATGCGGCCACCTAAAAGCAGCTATTGCTTGGACAAATCGTCCACAGTAATGACCAACCACAGGAACTAAGCAAAATCATGGGGGGCTGAACGGGGAATATGATTGGGGGGGGGGGGGGGGGGGGACCTTGCGCAGTGGAAGGATCCACACAGCGCCGAGGAGAGAGAGAGGATACCGCAGCCGCCGGCATCGGAAGTCACCTGATTCGTGTCCCCTTCCACCTGTGGCAGGCAAAATATTGCACATCGGCACGTGAGCAGTGAGGAAGGATGAACCGCATATCCACTTCCCGGCACTGTTTTGCTGTCAAATCGAGGGGGGAGGATAGAGGCTAACCTTGCGCCGGAAATCGCCAGCAATTCATCTAATAATGGCGTCAGCGAGCAAATCCCCAGGTCAGGTAGAAGTTGCCGCCGCCATTAACGAGCGCAAAACTTGCGCCGCCGGCGTCGCCTCGACAGGATAAGGCCGGCGCTATGTCGCGAGTAGCGTCGGAAGGGGAGGGACAGCGATGACTTGCCGTGAGACCGTCGCCGGGGTGACTGGGGGCGGTTTTGGGTGGCCGGCGACAACCGGCACTGCGTCGACCGAGGGAGCGGCGACACCGGAACGGCAGGAACTGAACGAGGGGAAGAATAGGGCCCACGATGCCACGATCTGATTTGGGTGCGTTTAAGTTGGGGAAAGATTTTTCGAAAATACACTGTTTATAAAAAAAACACTGTAGATGAATAGTGTTATGTAAGCAGAAGGGATGGAATGAATAGTGAAAAGTTGAATGAATAGTGTTTTTTCGGGGAATATTTGGGAAACTAAACGGGGCCTTAGGAGTAGTTTGCGAGGTGGGCCAAACCGGATAAAAAGACGGACGAAAAACCTTAGGGCTAGTTTGGAAACTCAAAATCCCTCCGGGATCCCTATCTTTCCCTGGTCCCCCGGTGCAGATTGGCACGGCGTTTGGAAGCCCACGCGACGGGGCTACGTGACCCGGTTCCCTTCATTTTCCGGGGGCGAGAAATCCACGACCTATCAGGTCGGGCGACGCTTCCCCTCCTCGCTCGCGACGCCGCCTCCTTCTCCGCCTCCTCGCTTGCGACGTCGCCTCCTTCTCCGCCTTCTCCCCCCTCCTTGCTCACGACGCCGCCTCCGTTTCCGCCTCCTCGCTCGCGACGCTACCTCCTTCTCTGCCTCCTCTCCCCTCCTTGCTCGCGCCGCCACTGCGCCGTCTCCGCCTCCTCTCCTTGCTCGGAGCCTTCTCCACATCCCTCCTCGCTCGCGCCTTCTTGCTCATGAGCCTCCACCTCCGTCTCGCATGTCTTCCTCCATTGGTGGCTCCTTAGCTTCGGCTTCTCTCGCTTCGATTTCTGCCCGACATGATGGTGGTGCGGAGGACGGCGCGGGCAACGCGGCGGACGTGGCGGGTGACGGCGCGGGCGATGCAACACACGACGTCTTCGCAGCGGCAAACGGCGGCGAGGTCGCGATGGAGCTTGCGAGCCTTGGCGCAGAGCAAGAACTCTCGGACCTAATGTGGAGGAGGCGAGGGAAGAAGACGAGGAGAGACCGAGAGAGATGACGACGGTGGCGTTGTGGCGAGCGTGTCCCGCGGTGGAAGAAGACGAGGAGAGAGATGACGACGGCGGTGGTGGCGAGCGTGTCCCAAATGGCAACAGGGACCGTGAATTACTGCCCGGGAATTGAATTGACACAAAAATCCCCCTCTAGGACTTTCCTTCCCATGGTTTCTACCCCCCTTCTATCCAAACAAGCCCTTAGAGAAAACCGGGTGGGGAAGCTGCAAGCTGGGTCGGCGCCTTGGCGGGAGGGGTCGGGAAATGAAGGATTATAGTGGGATGAGTGGCGGCGGACGGACGTGCGTGCGTGTGTCCTGGCGGCGAGTTCGTGCGGCGGCGGTGGACGTACGTGCCCACGTACGTGCGTTCGTGTGTCCTAGCTTGGGATTAGGGTAGGTAGGGTTAGCTGGGGGGTTATTTGCGAAATGAAAGATTATAGTGGGATGCGTGGGGGTTTAAGTGCTAAAATAACCCACCTCTACCTCTGGCCATCGGATGAGGATCCTGTGATCGTAGTTGGAGAGTTCTCACGCGAAGCTACTACGTTGCCATTAATCAGTTGACTAACGGTAATGCTCCTACCTGGACGTCCGACGCCAGCGACCCCCATCAGACGCCCTCCTCCGCTATGCTACGATTCGGACGTCCGATGGGAAAGTTCCGAAACATCGACGCGAACCTGCTGAAACACTGAGGAGACGCTCTCGCAAAATAGGGAGTCGATGCCTGCAACGTCAAAGGGGGGGCGCCGAGCGGTCAAGCCACGGAGGGAAAATTCCCACCACAACATCAGACCTATGTCCCGTGCAACATCCGTTCGGGGTTTTCTAAAACATCGTGGCGAGGCTCCACAACATCACGAGACCGCAACTGCAACATCGTGGATTCACACTTGTCGATTCGGAGGCGACGACGATGGGGAAGAGCGAGCGGATGACCAGGCGTTTTCTAGATGTTGTATGCACTGGCTTCGTATGTTTCAAAAGCATTATATCGATGTTCCGACATGTCCGCGTTGATGTTCCGGGACCGCCCGATGGAAAAGTTCGCGAGGAATTTGTCTTGATGAGGTAGAAGATGCGAACAGTTACGATGCGCTATGTTGCATGAAACATTGGGCCTACGTTGCATGAAACATTGCTCCGTCCTAGCCACGACGTGGGAGGCACAACCGTCTGATGGCACACGGCGATGTTGCATGCAACACGACCCAATGTTGCGGTGGGAGTTTTTCAAATCGAAGAGCGACCCAATGTTGCGGTGGGAGTTTTTCAAATCAAAGGGTACGGACGTAGGTGATATTGCATGCAACACGAACTCAATGTTGCGGTGGGATTTTTTCGTCCGGGCGCTAGCCGCGCCCGGATCGGACGTCCGGGCGCTAGCAGCGCCGTAAGATGAAAATAAATGAATGTTGAACATAAGTGTGCACCGACAGGCAAGATTAGAGTGTGTTCAAGGATTAAAAAGCATGGTGACAGTAAATCGATGACAGTGCAAAGATATGTCCAGGCATCCAGCGCATACAGCTGGTTCATTGCAATTTATAGCAACATACTTGAAAATGAACAATGGTGCTTGATTTCAGCTAACATAACAATCAGAAATTCCGTAAAAAACTGATATTCATTATGCTTCTGAGTGCTGACAGATAAGAGCAATGTATACAGCTCCAAGAGAGTGATTACAGAGAAGGCACATAGTAGAACGACAAGGACACCTAGAACAACCACACAGTTCCAAACGCAATTGCCAGAGCTAAATTACACTAGAACTAGAGTTTTTTAGTTGTCAATCTAATTAAACAGCAGAGGTGGCTTCGTGATTAAAACAAGGTTAAGGACCATGCGCATACTGTTGTCGCTTCAACTCAAGACCAGAGCGTTTACAAAGTTAGTTAGACAAATGGCCATTTCCTTGGATGATGAGGAATTCTAGAACAAGCAGTTTAGCTTTCAACTCTTTGATCTAGGTGTCAGATTTCAAACAGTTTGATCAATAGCAGCATCGGATTTACAGCTCAAACAAGGCACAGGAGCATGTGCATAGAAAAACCCTTTCCCAATTTGAACAGATTGTTTGCAGTGCAACAGTCATACTGAACATACAGGATCCACCCAAGAAATTACGGTGCTCAATATCAGATATAAAAGAGAAAGCTAGGGGCCTAATTCATCTATGACACAGCTGACTTAAGGATGCGATCACAAGATGCACAAGCAACAAAGTAGTCAAGAACAACACGCTAAACACCACAATTTCAAAAGCTTTCATATCTAATTACATTTCACACAGATTGACTTACATCCGGTTTTACACTTAATAACAAGACTTGATTAAACATTTAAAACAGTTGTTTCTGTAGAATAGAAGGCTTGGTTTTGCGATTACCAGGATCAAGTACAGAACTGTGGAAAACTACATTTCTTATACTAGGATCAGGAATTCAGGATGCTTGATTAGTGATTACAACTAGAAGACTAAAATGGCCGTTTTCTTAATCAAAGAGAGAAATGATAGAATACCAGGGTGCAAAACTAATTTCAGAAAGCTCTGAACTATTGATTCCAGACATAACCACGAAAGGGCACTTACTTGCATCACATCCACAAACCAAAATGCGCACAACATGCATAATAAAGTCATGGGCTCATATCATCATATCTCAAAAACTGAACGAGGTACAGATACCATCTCAAGTTCCCATCTCACCACATTGAACAACGAAACTGAAACTACAGAAGGTTCTTCCTTTGCTTGCACAACGAAACTACTACCGACAGGAGCTTAAGCATACTGAGAACGGAAAAGGAGGAACCGGGCCCGCGTCGCGGCGCCTACTTCTCGGAGGAGTTGGGCCCGCGCTTCTTGCCGAAGCCGACGACGGCGGTGACGAAGCGGCGGTTGTACTGCATCCTCTTGTGCGCGCGTCCGCGGGGCTTCTTCTTCTTGTCCTGCTTCGCCACCTTGGGGGTCTGGCCGCGGACCTTCCCGGCACGGGCCAACGATCCGTGCACCTTACCTGCGCCCAACCCACGCGATAAACAACGATCAGCGCATCAGTGGGAGAGGAAGCAGCAACGGGGGATGATGGGAGAGAAGAGGAGACGGTTGTGGTTACCCATGGCTGCGGAAGCTACGGCGCGGCGGCGGAGTCGACGGCGGCGGAGGCTGGGAGATGCGGCGGCTGTTAGGAGGGAAGAGGAAACCCTAGGTGAGGGGGCAGGGCTTTATAGGCGTGAGGATTTTTGCTTGTGAACGAGACAGGGAGATGGGCCTTAAGGAGGACTAATGGTGGGCCTTGACTCTCTGGGCCGACATCACCAGCATTTTGGGCCCTAGGCTGGGCTGCAGCCTGCAGATGCCGATCCCAGAAGAAGAGCGACGCCTCCTCGCAGAGACGGCGTAACCTGGCAATCCCGTCTCCGCCGCTCCGGTACTAGCACCGGCGCAGCTGCCGCCGGAACACATGGCGTGGCTGTTTGCGCTCTCGGCGGCGGGAGCAGTGCTCCTGTGGGCGATCTCTCTTGGGCGGATACTCTCCTTTACCTCGCCGTCTTGCCTACCGCCGAGCCCAGGCTTCTTGGCACCTCTCCGCGGCGACAGGAGGAGCCGGAACGTGCTGCTGGTCGTCGCCCACCCCGACGACGAGTCCATGTATTTTTCTCCATCTCCTGCATTCTAGTCCTGCTGAGTGGTTTGCAACGCAAATTGTAAGGATTGAATTCGTAAAACACACCGAAGGATCGTAGCTTCCCCTTCCTGTGAGGCTGTGCATTTGCATGCCACATGTTCGATGAAATTTCCTGCTCACACCAGACTGATCTGCATGGATTCCGATTAAGTGTGGAGCCTCAAATGGACTTAACTGACTTGAAGGAAGAGAATTATTGCTCATATTGTTTTTCCAGAATTCAACTCGTGCTATCCATTGAATTCTCAATTGCCTTTTTTATGGAAAATGTTCGTATAATTCTAGTTTTACGCGTTGGTTAATTTTTGTTTTTCTCTTCTTTTTTTTCACTGCAGGTTCTTCGCTCCTACTATTCTGTTCCTCAAGTCAAAAGGTCACAATATTCACATTCTGTGCATGTCTCAAGGTTAGATGGCAAGCTACTGATGCTGTATGTGTATTTCTGCTGTCCCATACATTTGTTCATTTCAACCAGTATTGCTGGGATAATTTCTGCTAAGATGCGTTTCATCATTTTAATAGGAAACCATGATTCCATCTAGTTGTTTACTGTATGCTTGTGCACTTCGAGAACACACCGCAGATATTCATATCTGATCTTAAACATACAGTACCCCTCTGTATGAATGATTTTTCAGTGACTTAATAACATGTTTACTGAAAATATTAAATCTCAAGCACTATGGAAGCTTTTCCCGCAAATGTTTACTAGTATTTGTTTCCTCGACATGCCATGAACTGTAAATCACTAGAAACTTATTTACTCCTTCCATAGGAAACGCTGATGGTCTTGGAATCACTCGGAAAGAAGAATTGTACCACGCCTGTGACACCCTTAAGGTACTCAGATCCTAAGCTAGGTCCATTTTACACACAAAGATTAAGCTTCGTACAGTTTCTGAATCGGCTCCTATCATCACAGATTCCACGTGAACAAGTTGAAGTCCTGGACCATCCAAAATTGCAGGTACTTATTGAGGCCATGCTTGCATACCTGTACATACTACTTTTTTTTAAAAAAACATGTGATCAACACTTATAAATTTCGTAGGACGGATTTCATGAGAAATGGGACCATGGACTACTAGCAGAACTTACCATGGAGCATGTCCAACTGTGGGCCATCGACACGGTAGTGGCTACATCTTGGAAACCTCTAAACTTTCGAAGTACAGTGCATTTTTTTTCCCAAAGTATGCTACAAGCAACTCATCTCACCAAATAAAGTGGCGTACATGTTTTTTCCAATCCTCTATTTGGGCCAAGGGGCTACCATTGTAAGGGTGAGAATAGGGAAGATGCCCTTTACATTATAATGTTAAAGGAACATGAATAGTTGAGTATACAGATGACCAGGTCTGCTTTATGCAGTATAAGAAATGTTTACAGCGTTGCCAGTTCTCCTTTTTACTACATAATTATTAAGCAAATTACATATATTAGGGATATGCTTGTTCAAATGTTTGTCACTTCAGAAAAGAGATGTTTGACTACAGCTTTGTTATCTGATATGTCTACGCAAATTCCTGTCAAATCTCAATATGATTTCTTTGCAATTAGTTGATATATAATCTGTATACTATACGAGTATGACTGCAAGATGTGCAACTCAATGTCTTTACCTTCATTTGCTATGTATCTCAAAATTTTGTAGCTGTTTTCCTTCGACAGGCCCTGTTTACTGATGCAATATTTTATGCCATTTTAGATCATGACATTTGATTCATATGGAGTTTCTGGCCACCCAAACCACCAAGATGTTCATCACGGCATACGGTTAGTTCAGTTTACCGGTTTCAAACTTTATGAGTAGCCACACTACCATAAACTTACTGAAATTGTTTGTTAAGATTTCTACTCCAATGTGACTGGCATCTAGGGTTAGTAAAGGGCTCAAACATTTAGCTTACAAATTATAAGGATCGGACTTAATGAGTGCTGGGCTAAAATTTATATGTTTCTGAGCTGAAAATTGTTACAGGCTAAGTTGGATTTTGAAAGAGCAGTAGTGTCATGATCTATTACCACACCCCTACTATCAGAACTGCTGCTGTCACTTATTTTCATCTCATTTACTTATGGATTTTTTGGATTACCCATATGCCTGTCAGATTTATGCCGTGCGTTTGTATCATCTTGCTTAAGAGTCTAAAAAGGCCTATTTCTTTTTGAACAGTAAGTTACTCCAATTGAACGGGCAAGGAAACATCGAAGTTTGGCAACTTGTAAGTTTCTTCCCTACAATCCTTGGGCCACTTTCTTTAGATTTACCTTTCAGATTGATTTTCTCTTGTCATTGTAGAGCAGAAGAGAATATGTTTTGTTCTCTTGACTTCATCAAACCTACTGATCTCATAGTTTCCTTGGAATCAGAAACTATAATACTATACTTGACTTAGTTTGTTTAACACTATTTTTCATTGCCACTAGGATAATTAACCTCCAAATGAGTGGATTTTGACATGGTTATTGGATAAACATAAAGCTAGTTACTTTGCTATTTTATAGATGAAGGTCATTTATGTATTGTTCTAGTTCCTTTTTGTCTTGATAAGGTCATTTATGTATTGTTGTAGCTACCCCTTTTGTCTTGAGTGTGGAGGAAAGATGATCCATGTTGGGTTATTTGTAAATGTAGGCAAGCCTGAATATTCTTCGCAAGTACATTGGTCCTGTTGACATTTGGCTATCTTCCTTGATATCCTCAAGTTCAAAGCAAGCAATCTATACACTAGTTAACAATAGTCCATCCAAAAGTTATGAGGCAATGGCTGCACACAGAAGCCAGTGGGTCTGGTAAGTGTAAATATTTCATATTCCCATTGTTGTTTACATTTCCACGAAGAAAGTGTTGTTCCTGCTATCTGGGTTTTAGAAACTCAACTTAAATAGAACCTTGGAGGTCAATCAGTAACCTCTAAGTTTAAGATGAAGCTCCTGATTTTATCATGTATTTATATGGCTCCGCACAGCATATCATGTCTTTATGGCCAACATATAATGAGTCAGTGACTTGCTGGTTGCTGCCAGTGCATCTATCTTGCTGTATTGGGAAACAACAAGGCGTTGTATTTAGTGCGGTAGTTAGAGAACCTCTTTTTTGTATTAGTGGTAATTAGTTTGCTCTTATTTCTAAATGAATACGCCCAACATTCTATCTCAGAACTCAAAAGAAAATAGGAATCTGACTGCAACGGTGTACTATGCTGGAAAATTAAACTATTGTATTTCATATGTTTGTGCAGGTTCAGAAGATTGTTTGTCATGTTCTCAAGTTATACGTACATAAATATGCTACAGAAAGTTTAGCATGTGACGCTACACCAGAGCAAGTAATCTGTCAGCTATACTTGTCTCCAGTTGTTCCTGGTTCTGCACATGCAAATATGAGCCAAAGCTTCTTCTGAAGAACAATGTTGGTGCCATCTGAGCACGGACTTCAAAAATACAACCGAGGATACACAAGAACTTAGAATGATGTGTACTATTGTTTGCATCAATAAATCAATTGATTTTGTTGTACGTTGTCCGTAGCCAGTGCTCATAGGGTGATGCCCATAGAACTTTTGATCCCCAAACTGTGTACTGTTTGCGTAGGTTCTCAGCGTTGAAATACAATTAGTCAGTAGTGCAGCATGCTCACCACACCAGCTTATGGGTGTGTCACACAATTTTCTGTTTCAAGTTTGACGTCTGTGGCGAACTGACCTGCCACCAAATGCAGTCGTTGATGGGGGAGTACAGGTTGGTGCAGGTTGCTGCTAAACGCTTTACTGATTTAGGCGTGTTTTTTTTTTACCAAATGGAATCAGACATGGCAAAGATCAAAGACCCCCTGTGCTGGAGGGGCCCTGGTTCACGAATCACCAAGAGTCCAGGGGGCTCATGGGAAAGAATCCACATTTGAACATTCAAAATCCAAATGTTTGTGTATCTGAACATTCAAAATTCAAATGTGCGAAACTGAATCGATGGTTCTGAACTGAACTGTGTCGTGCCTGACTGCATGAACTCTCGTTCGAAACTTTGCTGCGGGAGTTCGTTCCCTCTGCGAGTCTTGCCGTTTTCAAAAGATCCGTCGTCCCCGCCAGCGCCGACACCACTGTGGACAGGGTTGTAGGAGGACCAGCAGCCATTTCTCTGCTGAATCCCCATGGTCTGCCGTCATCTCCGGTTTCTTGCAAGTGCTTCACTGACCTGTATTTTCATGCCCTTTTCGGTTTCAGATCAGATGATCTCTCACTGAAATGCGCAAGCGCCAAGCAGTAAATCAACAGAAGAAAAAAAAACTCAGCATCCTGTCTTTATCTGAGGCTTGCAACATTCAGATTTCAGAGTGGGTCAGATAGCGCTGACCACTCAATATCTCCCATCTGCGAGGGGAGAACCGGAGAACGACGCTTCAGTTCCTATGCACGGATCGTCGGATCGATCCATTCTCCACTTCTCGTCAACGCAAACATGAGACATCTCGCACTGGCATGGCAGGGTGTATATAAATAAATCAATGAGCGAGCATGGTACAGACAGTGGAGCTTGCAAGAGGGGAAGCAGTGAAACACAGTGGAGCGAGCATGGTACAGACACCATTTCAGGAACTCATGATTCAGGAAATCGCCGCCATCTGACAGGCCACCAGCTGATTCGCCAAGATGGAGCTCCTCATACCTCATTCCATATGCCATGTCAATGTTCATTGCACATAGTAGTCTCATACTGACACTGACAGACAGAAACTGATAATCTGTGCGCACGGATCAGCCTGTACTTGTACCAGGAAGAGATAACAAGCAGATGTCACCTGACAAGTGACAACATCTCAACCTCCATCTCCTCTCAAATTCATGCTCCAGCAATCCCTATCCCACTGATCAAACATTGCCCCTAAAAGATTATGCTTCCTTTTGTTTTGCTTTCCTTTCCTTTTTCTTTTCTTGAGGCTGCGGGATGGGATCGAACCATGCTCCCTCCACTTGCCCCCGGAATCCAAGCATCGCGTGCGACGGAGATGCGCTCCTCTGTCCCCGTGTTACCGTTCGTTCTGATGCGCCCATTTCGCGATTGATGCCGAGCACATGCCTGATGCTTCTCCTGTGTCGCACGCCCGTCGCGAATCTCGCTGTTCTTGCTTCCATGATTGTTTTTGCCATGTCGGCTGTTTTCAGTCTCAGAAAAAAAAAAAGTAGTGGCAGTGGGCTAATCAGCCAAGGTTTACTCCATCAATCGCAAGATTTAGGAGTAATGTACAACGTTTGGAAGAAGTCAGATCAGCTCCAACATAGCCTAACATCAGTAACTGTCCAGACGTCATGCTAGTGAATTTAACTAAGCAAGTAGCATAGAAAACCCAGCATTTTTTTTTACCACATCACTGATCCATTTGTCAACTATGTAGACACCAGCTAGTTAGCACAAAAACAACGGAGCATGATGCGTCCACTTGCATTATCCGCGACAGTACAATACCTCGGCAGATGGCGCCACATGGACACCAAAGCAGTAACCAGCGGCTTCGATTGGTGTCATGAGCTTGTCATCTTCAGACATGGACGGTTTGTACTTATTTCCATATCTGCGTGTAATCGCATGATCCGGATCCAAGAATGGGATTCTTAAGTGGTGCGGTGATCTGAAGTAAAACATTTTTTCAGTGCCCTTAGAAAAATGCCACGATCATTGACTTGGCAAAGTTTAACGGGTCTCTGAAGATCACTACAAGACAAGGCTGTGGTTTCTGAAAGTTATAGCGTCGTTTTCCTCGCACTTCGTTTTACTTGCTGAAACTGGAACGATACCGTATGGAGCTTACAAGTTGCAGGCACAACTGCACAAGAAACTGCTTCACAATAGTAGTATTGAGCAGCAGCAATGCCAACCGTGCAACTAGACTCTAGACAGCAAGTAAACAAAAATCAGCAGATGTTTTTTTTTCAAAAAAAAAAGTCATTTTCTTCGAATCTTCATTGAGCAAAGATCATTTCAGAGGCAGGAAGGCAACCGACGGAAATTTTCGCTCCACAGGAATTTCTTTACTGTCATTCACTCATTTGAAAGTTACTGCTCGGAAATTCAAGACTTCTCTGACCAGGTAAAAGTCAAGTACAACACCAAATCTTTGTCCGCTGAATTTGTCAAGGTAAAAACATCCCAAGCACGAACTGGAACACGTATGAAAGCATGCCACGAAAATACACACGATCTCAGTCCAGTCTTTGGGTCTTCAGCAACGGTATACAAAAGACATCCCTTGTCCACAATGGCACAATGTCAAGAACTTTCTCTCGGCTTTACTTCATGAACAGGCTACCTTACGATACAAACTATAGAACAGATGTTGAACTGTCAAAGTTTGGTCGGAGAAAGCATGGCACAAAATTATTCAATCGCACGACAGTAACTGACTAACAAAACTGCTGGCCTAAATAAAAAAAAGAGGAATGAATCTCAAACACAACATCAAACGAACAAAGTCATATTCGTTGAGATTTCCATCCATCCAATTGTTCATTTTTGCACAGATTAACCTGACAGCGAGCAAGAACTAATATTTACATACATGTCTGATGCTTGTCAGTCAAAACAGTAACCAGAACTAGAAAGAAGTATATGAAATAATTAGACTGAAAAGGAGAGAAAGAGATAGAGAAGGTATCAAGGTTCAAGAACAGGGGAGAAACACCGAGCAAGAAGCTACTTCAACTCCCCCATAAAACAAATACGATCTCCTGGTGTTAATTTATCGCTCTTCTGCATGCTACCATCGATCCCAAAGCGTCTCTCTTCCGATCCAAGAACAAAATAACGTTACTTGCCTTTGCAAATCCGCTCTCAAGTTTTTGGTTGTATTCTGTGACTGTCTGATCTGTGAAGAGAAGTAGAGGGAGGGAGTTTAGGCCTTGACGACGGTCATCATACGCTTGAACTCCTCGAAGCTGACCATCCCGTCGCCGTCGCTGTCGACGAGGCGAATCATGTCGCGGCACTCGGCGACGGCGGGCCTGCCATCGCCGGCGCGGCGGAGGCCGAGGGATCCGAGCACGGTGCCGAGCTCCTCGGCGGAGATGAGCCCGTCCTTGTTGCCGTCGAAGACGTCGAACGCCTCGCGCAGGTCCCTCTCGTCTTCCTCCTCCCCGGCATCCTCTTCCTCCTCGCCGTCTCCTTCCTCCGCGCCCTCCACCGGCACCTCCCTCGCCGCGCCGAGGTCGCCGGAGGGGCGGTGGTGGTGGCTGCGCTTCTTGGGAATGGAGTCGTAGAGCTCGCGGAACTCGTGGATGTCGATGAGGCCGTCGCTGTTGGCGTCGACGCGAGCCACCATGGCGGCGGCCTCGTCGGCGGACACGGCGATGCCGAGCCGCCGCAGCGACTCCTCCAGCTCGAATCCCGTGATGAAGCCGTCGCCGTCGTGGTCGAACGTCGAGAACACGATCCCCAAATCCGCCTCCGGGTCCGCACGCGCCTTCGTCTGCTTCGCCGCCGCCGCCGTCTCCTCTCCCTCGCGTCTCGCCTCCTTGCCGGCGGCGTCCACGCACTTCTTGCCCGCGTCGTCGCCGCACTTCTTGGCGGCGGCAGAGCGAGAGGAGGTGGTGAAGGAGAAGAGGGCGCAGAGGCCGCCGAGGAGGAAGAGCAGGAGCAAAGGCGCCATGGAGGGTCAGGAAGGGTGGGTGCTCTGCTTTGCGCTTGTGTTGTGAGTGTGTGTGAATGGGAGGGAGATCTGGCAGAAGGGAGAAGACGAGGAGACGGTTGATGGGAGTCGGGAGTATATGAGGAGTCGAGTCGAGGAGAGGAGAGGAGAGGAGACGACGGCGACGGAGTTGGGAGTGTGGAGGTGGTGTGCCGCCTGCGCTCGGGAGAGGGAGGCAGTTGATGCTGGCTGTGGCTGCTGCGGCCTGCGCGATCGTGCGATGTGATGACCTGGTGGATCGTGGGTGGTTAAGATCCATTTAATTGTTTTCTTTTAAAAAAATCTTGCTCTTTGAACCCTGACCAGAGTCGATATTACATAACTAAAGGTGTACTACATATAGTGTCAAAAAGAATAAAATTCACAAACATGAGCTTGCACAGTATTTTTTGGATCTAATTGGAAGGTGTTCGTAAAACGGCGCTCGTCAGTGACTGAAGAAGCCTGAAGATAGAAATAGATAGCAGGAGATGGCGTATTAAAAGTTGTAGAAGAGAGGGGGTAGTGATGGCGACGGCAAGTGATGTGGGTGGAAGCGCGTCGGGCGCGCCACCGAACCGCGTGAAGCTTGCATAAACAAAAGTACATGCCGGACGGGTGGACGACAGGGCCCTGCACGGCTGCACTGCACGGGGGGCCTTTAAAAAAAAACGCGGGCGGCAACCAACGGTTGTGAGTTGGGCGCGCAGGCCGCGGCCACTCCGGCGGCCAACGGCCGGCAGCCCGGCACTGTCCGGTTCTCGCCGAGCAGCTGCAGCCTGCAGCCCGCGGCAGCTTCTACTTTCCCCCCAAAAAAAAAGGTTGCACATACTTCATTATTTATTGTAATTTTACTATTTATTTTCTTGTTATAGTGTACGTATTTGTGTATCTAGAGGAACAGCTTGACGATGGAGCGACGAGGCTAGCGACGACCCTCGACCTCGAGTCGACGCTCCCTTTGTCCATTGTCGTCGCACGCAAGATGCCAAGATGCTGGCGACCTCGACTCCACGAGCACAAGAGGACACGAATCGGCAGCTACTGTAGTAGTCGTACAATACAAACACGCGTGTGCCTTGGCTGTGTTCAGCTACGAGAAATATTTTTTATTTTCCATTCATCCTCCTCACAGAACACGTATCTCTAAATTTTTTTTTCACCTTTACTATTTATCTCCTCACATCGCTTCATAGAAAAAAAAAATATTTTTTCTCATCTTCATCTGAACACAGCGCTTGTCTGAACGACGAGCGGCCGGCGTCAGGCAAATACGGTAGACCACGGACAGCAACAGCGTTACACACAGTGGCACTGACCCTGTCACCCTGCCTTCATGCGCGCTCTCCGACCGGTTCTCGGACTCGATGCCGCTTTATGCAATGCGGCTTCCAATCTTTTCGGAGGAGACGGAGACCTAAACCACATCGTGCTGGGAAGAACGAGTCTATCTTCGCTGAGTAGGAGGAGCAGGTTGTTGCTAGTTCGTCATCGTCAGTGAGTGGCCCGATCATTGTTTAATTAGTTTCCTCATGACCCGTTCGTAGTCAGAAAACTCATAATCAGAACAGTAAATAACGTAAGATTCAGACGTTGACAGGCAGGCAGGTGTTTGTGTGAGTGAGTGTCTTTCAGACATTCCTGCAAACATTTTATTTTCCTGTGGTTAGTGTAGTTTCCTCTGTTACCAGGGCAGAGGGTTTGGACTAGTTATGTTCTCTTTCATTTTCTTCCCTTTTAGGAGTTGTATTATAATTTCCTTTCCCTTCTTTTTATCGGGGTTGAAAAAGTACTCGATGATTTTGTGACGAAATAATTATTTTTTTACTACTACTTTTGTTGCTTTGCTTGTTATAAGGAAAAAAGCTGGAGCTGTTGTTGCCAGCACTACAATTTGTGATACAAAAATCGTTGTAGTTGGCTTTATTTGGGAGCAAGAGCTGAACCACTTGGCCTTTAACAATGGCTGTCCAGCATCACGGCGTACTACTATAAAAATTTTATAACAATTTAAGAATCCTTTCAGCCTAACTAATGTGTTTGGCAGTTGAGCTAAAATAATGACCAAGCTCACTGAAAAGTCACTGAAAACAGCAGTGCTAGTAGTGGTGGTGGACACACGGCGCTTATTCGCTTCCACTGAACTGAAACCTTAAATAACCTTACCTTTCAACTAAATTTCTGTATTTGTCAAAATAAGCAGTTTATTATGCAAAAGTACTCGCCGCGTTAGTGTTCATTCCACTAACAAGAAAAAAAATGCAGTAAGCTGCTGATAAAAAAAATAGGTACCAAATCTAATTAGGAATCGCATGAAATCAAGTGATCTTGACCGAAAATGGCCGAAAAGGAAAAAAAAAAGGATTAAAACTGCCTGCAATCAACGGCAGAAGGAGTACAGGTCCAGGTGTTCAGTCAGAATCTCTCTATAGACTATAGCTTACCAACCAGACAGGGAACAAACTAGGGTGGATCAGATCAGATGCTTTTTCTCAGGGAACATATGGCTCATTGGCTCCACCGGCCGGCTGCCTTTGCGTTTGCTTCCAGCAACAGCCCGTTCTGGTCTCCGCCGCGACCCCGTCTTCTCCGCCAAGCCATCACACACGGAAAGCGAGGAACGCAGTGGACAGATGATTTGCTCGCCGGCGATGGCGAACGCCGGTCGCCGGGAAGATGTTCGGCGCTCTGCGTTCGCTGCCTGCTGTGTCCAGATGGAGTTCTCTGCTCCGAGTCACCAGTTGATCATTGGGAGTTTGGCATGGGCCAGTCCAAGACACAGCTATGGATTGCTCCACAAATCATTGGACTATCCATTCGTCCAAGAACGTTGCTTAAAGAGGTGTATTCCGCTGTACGAGTGTGCAGTGTCGACTATTCTACTCCTTTTTTTTCGATTCCAGATGCTTGCCGATTTTTGGACGTCGACACGGTTTCTAGCGGACCACATTTTCGAAAGTGTATCGAAAGAAATTAAAGTGGCCAATCCGGGAAAAAAAAAGGGTGACTGATAGTAGCATGCAAATAACCGTGCAACATCCACATGTTTTATTCTTGTCACTGAACCAAAGATTCACAAGATGTCACATTGCTCAGAAAAGCTCGTTTCTCCTTTTTCTACATGTGGAATTGTGGATGGTTCGCTGGCTCGCTCCATGGACTCCTAACTTCTGCCAGGCAGGGGTCTCTCTGCGAGTAGTTGCTTTGGAGAACTTTAAAGTAGTTCAATTATCCTCACAAGTCAGTGCGTCACAACGGCAGATCTCGTACATTTGATGTGTGGACGCACGGTCCCAAGGCACGATGGAATTAGAAACCTCCACATACCATGCCAGCCATCAAGGTTTTGAATGTGGCCATGGCAGTTCCCATACATGCATTTTAGCTAGCACTGAGCTGTGTTTGGCCCGGCACGGTGTTGCGGTTGCTTTGTCTGTGCCACACCGACGACTCAGATCATATGGCATGAAATTGTATACGGGGTGTGTGCAGTGCCTCTGATTCCTTGTGAAAGCTGGAAGATTTTGGGGCTCATACAGCTAGCTCCCAGATAGTACCAGAAAGCAACAATTGATGTGGAAACCGAGCTGCTGGCCTCGCCTACTTCGGCTAGTGCCAATCTGCCAACATCTGATAACTGGGTTTGGAATCAAGCAAACAGCAGAGACCCTGAATATCTGAAATAGCAAAGGTGCAGAGTACATTAGAAACACAAGAAATCAGAAAGTATTTAGGGTTCAGAGTTTCATTTTAGAGATGCTTATGCGGTTATACTAACAGTTCATGAGGCAGGTATCAATAAAAGAACAAATTAAACACTGCAAACGTAATGAAGCCATATTGTCAGATATGCTGCAGGAGATGAACAATCAGAAAGCTGCAGAGCACAGTAGAGAAAACAAACAAAACATTAGAGAAAACAAAAAAAAACAGAAAAAAAAAGATTCATCATAGTTTTTCATTTTGTGGATAGCCGTGCAGTTGTACTAACCTTATGGGTCGCAATTCAGATACATCACGAGTTCAAGAGACAAGTAATGTATCAGTAAGAGCAGCAAAAACCAGAACCGAGATGAGTCCACTCAAAATTTGAATACATCGTCGGTATCAGAAAGAGTGGCAACAGTACAAATATGGTGACGAGGCTGCTGAATGCAACTGTGGTTTGGGTACCTCACATGCACAGGTGCGAGACAGAACAGCACTGAATAATGGACGAGCATACAGCCGCGCCACATGTCACATGATCTCTGAATCCAGATGAAATTTTGAGCAGGTGCAAATGTGCAATTGGTATGAGTCTATGAGATTATGAGCTTACCAATGAGGGCATGAGGCAATGATTACCAATGAGGGCTTGTTGCTATGTGGTTTGCAGTAGACATGTAGACACAGCAATTCACAAATCACGCGATCAGAACTTCAGATTCAGAACTGTCAGTCCGGAATGCCAGAGGACGGCCTCCGCCGCCTCCATGGCTCCATCAAGGCTGGCCGGGTGACCAACTGACCAAAGGGTTGGAGCTCCGTGGCATACGCACGCAGGGACGGAGTGGATAGAGCACGCGTGCTCGTCGCCGATGGCCTCCGCCGACGGAACCACCGCCTAGCGACGGGAGGGAACTGGAGGCCTCTCGCGCGCGGCGTCTTTTGAAACACCGCCACGGAAGCCCATTGCGTTGCGCTGCCCGGCGTGGGGGGCTCGCTGCCCGGCGTGCGCTCTCTCCTCCGGCGGCCCTCTTCTGATTTCGGCAGGGTAGTATTTGGATGGAGGCGCCGCCGTGGAGCGCAGCCAGCCCAACCGTCCAAGGAGAAGAATCGGGGCGGATGACCGGAGCCGCCATGGCGGCGATCCGGCGAGGGCGCGGCCGGAGACCGTTCAGCACAGTTTACATAAAACACCCTAAAATGGACGATCCGATATTTTACAGTTAACCCCCTAAAATGGATCGCGACTATTAATCGCGATCCAATATGTTACACGTAACCCCCTGAAGAGAATCGCGATTATTAATCACGATCCAATATTTTATACATAACCCCCTAAAGTGGATCGCGACTATTAATCGCGATCCAGTTTGTTTTCGATTACCACCCTGAATGGGCCAACAGTTTTTCGTAAAACCTCCTCCCTATCCCTAGCCTCGTGTTCGTCTTCCTCCCCGTCGCCGTCGCCGCCGCCGTCCTGAAGCCATCGACGATGGCGGAGGCAACGCCGACGAGGTTGTCCGTGCACTACACCCTGAAGCGCGGGATCCATCCGAAGCTTTCCTTGCCATCTCCGCTTCCTCCTCCTCACCCGCCTCATGCCTCCATCCTCCATCGCCCTTGTCGAGCTCGACGCCCTCGAGGATTGCACCTCGCTTTCTCACCAAATTCGTTCTTCCTTTTCTGCTGGTTCGTTTTTCCGTCAGAACACGAAAGTACTACCAAATGATAAGGTGAAATTGGTAGAATTCGAGGCTTCATAACACTGGTTTATGGATCACGATTGGATACTACATTACTAATATGATGATTTTTCGACAAATATACTGGCTAATATATACAGCTGATCAATTTGAATCTCCTTCGGTAGATTTTAGCTGTTGTTATCACTTGTCACCAGGTTCAAAGACGATAGGTCAAAGCATGGAAAATGTTTGCATCAGAAAGACAGAAACAGATGCTATACAAAACTTCACGTGTAACATATCTATGATTATGAATCTGGGAAAAATTCCTAGTATGAAAAAAAGCTATGAACAATTCGTTGTGTTGATTTGGTTGGTTCACATGTGTGGAACTCAGGTCTATGCAAACAGAACCAGTAGGAGATAGTGTACAATCAAAGGAAGTCCATGATACTGATGATTTTTTTTTATCACCAATTAAAGTATATGTACAAAAAAACATATTTTTTGAGGCAAGCTCTTGCGCAACTATCCAAACCTGACCAATGTCACCAGATCTGCTTGTACAAAAGTTGCACAGTTTCACAAAAAGAAAACTGATGTGTCCATGTGATGGTCTACCCATGGTCAGCTTTGCTAATAGTTAAATGTCACCAGATAACTCTGCCGTCTAAATTGCAAAACAAAGTTTGCAAGCGATTCTCATAACCATCAGTCCATCACCAGATTCACCACCATGGGGATTGGGGAACATAAGGGCAGGGTGTGATTCAGGCATCTCTGTAAAGCATTTCTCTGACATAGTTTGGAAAGAACATTAAAGGCATCTCTGTCACCACATGCTTGGAAAGAACATCAGAAAAAAAAAGTCGGTACATGGGACGCTTTTTTGATAGGGTTTGTGATACAGCTACGGATCATCTCCACATTGCTAATATTTAAACTCACGTAGGTGCTGAACAGCAATATGCTTAACGGTAATTCCTTTAATGTTCATTCATAATTGCACTGCATGTTACCTTGGTTGGTTCGCACTTGTGTTTCTCCAATTAGTGAAGGACATCCCACATTTCTGCTAAACACCCCACCCTTCCATATGCATCTGTACTTTGGACCGTGTGTGTGCGCCGGCCCGCGATGTACAAACAGTTCTTCTTCTTTAATGAAAGATACGCAGCTCTTCTGCGTGTTCTCGAAAAAAAAATGGAGATGTCTTCTCCCCACGGTCAAGTTTTTAAAAGGTTGAAGAACACAATATATCTATACCAGCATTGCTTCCTAGTTGAAGTTGGATAACTTTAGTTTACATACAGCACTTAGGTCCCAGCTAGTGGCCTACAAAACAAGCTACCCGCCTACCTCAGTTCGGTGTCAACTGCCAACATCTGACTGTTTCTGGAACAAAGCAAACCCTCTGAAAATGCCAAGGAGCAACCCACATTAGGAAAATCAGAAAGCAGAAACTATCCACTTCTACAGGTACGACAAAACATGGATACAAATTTCGGCAGATCATCATATAATTAGAGTGGCAAATCTCAGATAATTACCGCTAAGAGATACAGGAAACCATTATGATTGATTGCTTTGCTTTTGATAGCTCACATGACAGATCCTAGATCAGATGATCTTCGAATAAAGAATTGCAGATAACATCACGATACCTTAATATCCAGATAATATTTTGGATAGATGCATTTCTGGTGGCAGAATGGATCTTAAACATGATTCAACTGTGCATTAAAATATGTTCTGCTGAAATAGAATGAACAAACATCATGAAAGTAAGGCAGAGAAAGTCATAATTTATGAAAACTTGAATTCCGTGGGATTCTTCTTTTTAGAAAGAAGTGGTGGGTTCAGTTAGTATAAGCCTCAAAACAAGCAGCACCTGCATTTGGATTTGAACTTCTCTTTATAGATCTGTAGAGGTTTCCATAACTACAGTTTAAAATAACGAACAAAAACAATGAACTTAAGTTCATTACTAACAGCTCGACAGCTCACTACAAAAACTTAACACAATCATATCTATGAATTTTTAACCCAGTCTGATAGAGGCCATAAACTCCTCTGTCTGGATCATTTTAGCTCAGATGTGTGGAACTCAACCCCATGGGAAAGACAGCATGAGAAGATCATGTATAATACTGGAAATTCCATAGTACCAAGATTTTTTCCCCATGCTAGAGCCTTGATAGAACAATTACTAATTGGGAGAATAACTATTAAAACGACTTATTTATTTTAATAAGACATCAAATAATTGAGCACATTCAAACCAAAGAAAGGCTGACCCGGAAAGCATCTCCATTTACATAACGTTCAGAGCCATCATTGTAACAGGGTCAAGGAGAATCCCCTTTCAGAAGAATTCCTTGGAACTTCTATACCTCCTTTCTATGCATGCCAATGATAGCAACAATGTTAGGTGACAAACCAAAGGATCACCTAGAGTAAAATAATTTCCTAGAATTGACAGATGAAACACTAAAACATCTTTGCACTAATCAACACTACAACTTATGTACAGCTGCATCAACACACCAAGTCACAACAGAATAGCAGAATCTGATCGATTTTTCACCAGTATCATCCCCCTTGCTTCTAAAATATGTCCATTATTATTCAAACACCAAAATTTGCTTCTGTTTTTTCCAGGGACGATTCATTCATGGAATGACCTATCCACCATGACCATTAGTAGCTTTACTAAGATGTCCCCAGATAGGTCTGCTACTGTAATTGCAAAAATAAATGTTTATGTGCTTCTCATAAACAATCAGCTTTCAAAGGACATATAATAAAAATGTTGATCCAGTAACATTCAAGTCAGCAACCCTCGATATCAAAGGAATGTTAGATTCGGTAGCATTCGGCTCATGATATTGAGGGCAGGTGAGATAGATGTTTCTATTTTCTACGTGAACCAAGGCTTTGCAAGATTAATTCCACTTGGAAATAGCCACTACTTCAATGAGCTGTTTTTGTGTTCACACCTATGTATCATCTGTAATTCGCCCATCTTTAAGATCACGTAGATACTGAACACGATGATCGTCAATCCCTTTGATGAGAAACCATTTGATCATTGTAGTGCAGGTTACCTTGTCTGGTTTGCATCGATGCTCCTTCATTAAATCAAGAATCTCCCACATCTCCGCCAAGCATCCCACCCTCCCATATGCATCCACCAAACAGTTGAAGAACACAATATCCAGTGTTATGTCTGAGTTTTCGACAATTCTTAATACTGTCTTTATTTTCTTAACTTCATCTGCCCTTCCATATGCTCTAACCAATGAACACAGTGTAACACAGTTAGGTTTTATACGCTCAGATTTCATTAGTCTAAATATATATTCCATCTGTTCAATGTCTCCTGCTCTTCCAAATGCATCAATAACTACATTGTATGTGACTATTGTCCAGGAGTAGTAATACTTCTGCATGTACTCCATCACAGCTCCCATCTTCTCGTACATTTTGGCTTTACCATATGAGTCAAGTAAAATATTGTAGGTCTTAATGTTTGGGGAGATACCAGAGGCCTGGAACTTCTCATAACAGCTTTCCATAGTTTCAATCTGACCACTGCTGCCAAAAGCTCTGAGAGTAGAATTCATTGTCCATACGTCAGGCTTGCAATTTTGTGACAACATCTTCAAAAGAGTTGACTCCATCTCAGCAAACCTGAAAAACCAAAGCAGCATTAGCTGAACTAATTCCATGGAACTGAATTCAGGGATAGCCAAAACTTTGGATGACCACAGGATTCATTGAGTAGCAAGCTTGTCCAAATTCTAATTTGCCTTGCATGTTATGTGGTAAATTCTTCACTAAACTAATCAAGAAAACTCAGTACATTCTTAAGAACTGAGAGCTTATAACACTTCCAGGATGCATTTATTACAAGATGTAAGAACTAGCTTGTTACACGTTTAGATTACGAAAAACGCATTTTTTTTAGATAACAATGAAAAACACATGCTATTGCTGCCACTTACTTTCCTGCTTTCCCATAAGCATCGATCAATGTATTATATGTGACCGTGTTGGGGCGGATACCCGCGCGCGCCATATCCGCCAGCAAAATCTTCACCTTTTCGAAATCATAGGCGTGCAAGCAGGATTTGATGAGAATCGAGTATGTCTGCACGTCGGGCACGCAACCTGGCGTGCCCTTCATTCGATCAAGAAGGTCGAACGCCTCGCGGAGGCGGCCGCTCCTGCTGTACGCGGAGACGAGGGCCGTGTACGACTCGAGGTTGGGCGCGCAGCCCTCGTCGATCATCGCCTGGAACAGCTCGTGCGCCTTCTCCGGCTGCTTGCACTTTCCGAGCATGGTGATGAGCTTAATGTATATGCCCATGTGAGGCCTGTACCACACCTGGTCCCGCATTAGCTCGAACACCTGCGCGGCAGTGGGCGCAGCGGGATTAAGCAACGTTTCATCCGAAGAAGAAGCTGTACTGCAACTGTAATGAGGGGTCTCTTAGGGAGCAGGACCTTGAGGGCGGAATCCCAGCGGAGGGCGGCGACGCGGTCGTGGAACGCCTCGAGGACGGTGCGGGGGAGGAGGCGACGGGTGCCCTTGCCGGGCTTGCGCTTGTCGAGGACGGCCTTGGTGGCCTCGCGGCGGAGGATGACGGAGAGCGCCTTCCGGGACGCGATCTTCCGGTTCACCTCCTCCTTCCGCCGCCTCTCGGCCTCCTCGTCGTCCACCTCCGCCTCCTTCCCGCGCCGCGCCCTCTCCTCCGCGCCCGCCGCTCCCCACGCGCGCGGCGGCTCGCGTGGCGCGGCGGACGCCGGAAGAGCTCGGTGACGGCGCGTCGAGGGGACCGAGATGGAGGACGGCGCGGCCACCGGCCCCGCGGCCATCGCCGAGCTCAAAACTGGAGGGAGAGCTTTGCCGCGGCTGGTCGAATTGCCGAGTCCCGAGTGGGGGAAATTTTTGTCTTCTCGCCGTGAGGCTGACCCGGCGGGGAGGAGAGGACTGGATGACACACTCTGAGCTCGAGTAGACCGTCTGCCGTGGCGGCAAGCGTGGTGAAGTGGCTCCGGCGGCAGTTGGATGACGAATCAACGGTCGATATCTCCCAGACTGTGAGCACTCTCTCAATTCAGAACCAGATAAACCCCACTTGAAATTGAATTAGCATCTTTTTTTAAAAAAAAAATTAGTAACCTGGGTAGCTGTAGCTGGTACGTAGTCACTAGCCAGTACGTAAGGTAGTAGCAGGCCCTGGACTTTAATAACCATGCGAGAACACCACTAGTCCCTATAAATTTCGAATTACTTCCTGTCCTTTCTTTTTTGCAACTTTTGCTGTAGATACATAGACATAATAGCATTTATTTTGGGACAAAATGAGTACAGTCACGCATTCCAAACTCCAAACAGACGCATTTTCTGATTATGGAAAGTGGAGTCTGAAATTAACAGCGCAAACATACATTGCTCTGCTCATATACGTTCAGACAGTAAAGGTCCTCGGCATCATGCTTCAACTGCTAAACTATTTACACGGCAGAGTCGCCCGAGCCGTAACTCGCCGTACACCATGGACCAGCGCACAAGAACAGGCAGATACATTCCCTGAACCGCGCACCAGAACTGCTAAGTGCTAGCAGCGGCCGACAGCCAGCGCCTCACACAGACAACACCAGATATTCAGTTCTTCACTCACACGTACGAGTCAAGATAATCGAACGCATGTTTCATCCTGTACTGCAGCAAGCTGGCGTAGACGCGGTCGCACACCCCGACGAACAGAGACTCGTCGTCTGGGCTGAGCGTGATCCCAGACACCTCACCGAAGAAGTCGATCTCCTGCCGCTTCTTGTAGTCTGCGGCGGCACTGTACACGTGCACAAAGTCTGCTGGCTCCGAGAACACCAGGAACCTCCCGTCAGATGAGTAGCGGACGCACCGGATCGCACCGATGTTGCCCCGAAGGACCGCGAGGGAGGTCGACAGGTTGCGCAAGTCCCAGACGCGGCAGGTTTTGTCCTGGTTCCCTGTCGCGAAGGTGTGCCCGTCCGGGTGCCATGCAGTTGCGAACGAGTAGTCCAGATGGCCGACAAGAGTAGAGGTTACCTGCCAAACAAAGTTTATTCAGCATTTCAGCTCTCATGTCTCTGTTCAGTAACAAAACAAATGATGGCTCCAAACTGGGCCTTGCCATCAATATGGTAATTTTGGGACTCCAGTAAAAGACATACGAACAGTGTCTTCCATAGAAAAAAGAGGAAACCCTACCGTCTTAGAGACACCACAGAATACAAAATCTCGCTTTTATAATGCAATGGCGGAATGGAGTAAGACAATGATGTTCTAAATAAGACAATATAGCTCAATACCTTCCCATTTCGTGAATCCACAAGAAGAGCGTCCCTATCATCTCCAACCACCGCCAAAAGTTTTCTATCCGGGCTCACAGAAGTGTGCTGTTTTTATTAAGAAAGAATGTGATCAGAACAGTCATATATGGATGAAAGAACAAGAAATAGCTAACAGGGTCCTAGTGAACTAGAACTTACATTCACTGGCCAGTTATAACGAAAGTGGTTCAAGAGCTGAAATTTTTCCATATCATATTCACGGACACCACAATCATTATTGGACACCGTGATGCACAGGCTTCCACTGAAAAGCAATTTGGAAACTTTAAGATATTTATGACAATGTACACCTTCAGATTGATTATGAAAAGTCTTTTTTTACCTTGTCGATCTGTGTATATCTATGGCATTCGTTATAGCATTGTCGCTCAAAGTTGTCCTGGTACAGAATTTCACATTTCGGTCTGCTAAACCCTGAAACAACACACACAAAAAGAAGTTGCTGAGCAAGCGAGATGCGAGTTCATTAAATTAACCTTTTTTTCCACAACTAAGTTTATTAAAGCAAAATAAGAAAACTCTACTGGCAATGAATACATCCAAGAGATACATCACATGAAGTACAAAGATCCTTCAAACTTTCATCTTCCATTTTAAATCAAATATGGAATACTAGTGTATATAGGGAAAACAGAAAGGAAAATGAACAGTTAAAACTACAACCTAGTAAGTAGGAAAGAAGAATTCATTAGTACTGCTGAGGCAAATGCACAAAAAAGTCTTAAGTGGCGCCTTACCTTGCAAATGAGTTCTCCTTGAAAACCACCAGCAACCAATAAACCCTCATTCACAGCAAGTGTGCTGACTTGAACCCCAGAGAACCCTTCTAGTAAACTGCCAGGATGCTTCTGGTGAAAACAAAAAAAAGAAAACCAGACTTGCATAAGCGATGAGAACTGTTCAATTTTAAACAGTCAAAAAGTAAAAATGAATATTTGATCACAAGGTTGTGAGCATGAATCTACAAGGGGAATACCTCTGCTGGAGCAACGTGCCCTGAGAAGTCGAGAACAGTTGACGATTTTTGAGCCAATGATGACCAGTGGCTTACTGTGGACTCCGACATAAAATAGACATCATGCTTTGAGGTTGCCCATAACAAATTCCTAAGCTACAGAAGAAATAGTTAATCATAATGAGCAGCCATACCATAGGAGTCATATGACAAGACTATGCAGACAAAGACATCAACAAGAAATAGTTAATCAGTATTGAACAGCCATAGGAGTCACAAGACAAGACTATTTTCCATTTCATAGCAGAGAATAAACTGGTTATGCAAAGGGACACTCTTAACTCATTTGTTTTTATCCAACAAGACATTTCTAAATATAATCACTGTTCTTCATTCACTTTTATACCAGCCATTATCCTCTTCATTTGTGGCTCGTGGGTGCATTTATCTCTAGCCTAACAAAACTTGCTTGGGACTAGGCTTTGTTGCTATTGTTGGATTATACCTGTCATTATGCATTTGTTTGGCAAACTCATGCAAAAGCTCACATAAACACACACACGCAAAAGAGTGAGTAGCACTAATTTTTTTCCCAAAAGCAACTTGCAAGTTTTCAAAGAAAGCAGTATAAATGCTGATAAAAATGGAGAACAGATTGTTCATAGCAAATTGTCCTCATAAAAATAGATTTCACATAGTTACTTTTATCCTGCAAAGAAGATCACAATGCCAAATCACCTGAAAATGGAGAATCGATGGCTTCACTGATCTAGTGTTGTGCTGAAACTCGTAATACTTGCTGCTCGGCTCCACTTGTTTGCACAACTACAAAAATGGTTTTCATAAGTAATTAGGAAATAAGCAACTGAAATAACAAAACAAACTTTAATGGATAAGCATGGATGTTAGTGAAGGCACCTTATCCATGAGCTCTCCAGATTGGGGGAAGTTTTCGTAGTTTTTATATTGTTCCAACCTAGCTTTTCTGTAGTCCTGCCTGGTTATGTTTAGCCTCCCCCATGGTATACCTTGTATATCCTTTCCTGCCCTTGCTTCAGCTGCTGATGTGTCACTTACCCTTGTGACCTGCAGAAACATTGCCGATATCGATAGGTTATAGCAATAAATTAACAAGATCTGAACAATCTTAATGCTTGAAGCAAAATTTACCATGCCTCAATTTGGGTATCAAAATATAGAAATAATCCTAGAAATAGGTCAAATGGTTTTTTAATCATTGATAAGCTACAGTAAGCAGATAATTCCCTAAGCTCTTGGTCCTTACACTTACGACAAAAGAATGCCTCCAAAGTAAGCAAGCATTTATTTCAAATGGTGAATTATTCTCAACTCCAATCAACAAGGACAAGACATAAGTCTTATCTACTAATTGAAATCCATGTTCCAAGCTCTTTGGACTAAGGAAATTCAAACAGCAGTGAAAAGAATGCATCTGCAACACCGTGTCATGTTTGGCATAGAAAATATGCAACAAATGCCTTGTACGAAAGCGATATCAGAGAGGATGGTAAGCTAAGTCATTATTGGATGAAGATAAGCACAAAAGAGAGAGAAGAGAGAAATCTAGAGATACATGATTGGCCAAAACAAATCTGCTCCACACGCCCAGTTGACATCAAGTCTCCTTGTTCCATAAATAATTCAGCCGCCAAAGGCTAAGTGGAAAATTCAACACTTCAACTCAGCCCGCAAATTAAAGTAGCTCTTCACTTGTTCCATTGCTTGTGTATATCACTCAACTAAGGTTTCTCTGAATTTTGCATGTGGTTTGAAATTTAGTAGAATTACCGCTTACTACTGTACAATTTGCTTTTCAGATAGCGACTTAATGTTGTCTCCGTTGTCCTTACTTCTCCACCATGTGCCTTACAACACGGTTTTCGCTAATGCTACCAGCACACCCACTTCACAAAGCTAACCATAAATTATTGCATATAAACTTCTATCCTTGTAGAACTCAAACTAGTAACTACGAAGATCTACCAATGAGCAATCTTAGTGATCCAGCACGGACATCTACAGCGACATGGTACCCGCCAAGCCCTGAACTGGATGACATCAAGCTCGACTTTCCAGCAGGATAAAAAACGGCTAGAACTTTATAAGCAACTGAGCAAAGCATCAATCGAGAGCACAACTGCACAGGCAGAGCCATAACGCGTCGGCCTCCTCAGATTTGAGGGCGGCGTGAATTGCGAGCGGCACACCCACGCCCGCCGCCACCGGCACAGAGGCTATATACTCACCAGCGAGTACGCGTCGTCCTCGTCGTCGTCCGCGCCACCGTCCCTCTGGTCGGCATCGTGGCCGTGGACCTCACCCGCCACCTCCATCTCCACGTCTTCTACCTCGCCGTCCGACGCCCAGCCGTCGTGGTCGTCCATCACTCGCTCCGCGGCCTCCGCTGCCGCCATCTTCCGCGCCGCGCCCGAACCGCCCGCCCGCCCGCCCGCCAACCTGCGCGCACCACACCAACCACACACCTCAGATCACGCGCGCAAACGCGGCGCGCGTAACAACCACAACCTAGCGCCTCGCGGAGACGCAATTGGTTCGCGCCGCCTTACCTCAAAGGTGCACCGAGAGCCGCGCCGCGCTGCTCGCCCGCTCGTTCGCTCGCCGCACCCGCGCAAGCGCCGCCGGGGTAAGGAAGGACCGAAGGAGCGGGGTCGATAGGTCGGTGTTGGCCTCGGCTTCGGCGAGGGCTCGGAGGCGGAGGGGGAAGGGGCCTGAGCGGTGCTGTGTCGGCGGCGGCGGCTGTGGATCGGGAGGCAGAAACGTGTGGAGGGGATGAGGGCGCGGCGGGGCGAGGGGGCTCGCCCTGTCTCTCTCTTTTGTGCCGTGCGGCGAAGCGAGTCCAGGTTCGAGAGAGGCGGGGCGAGCTTGATCCGGCAACGCGATGGGGTTGGATAACGACGGGGGGGCAGTGGGGATAATTAGCTAGGTTACGCACGGCACAGTGTTGCTGGGGGGTTAACGGCGTGTTCTCTAGAAGACGTGACAGCGGGGACGAGATGGACGGGATATTTTTCGCAAGGGGCACACCGGTGGTGCGAGCCGCCCTTTTGGCGTAGTTATCGTGTCGGTTATTACACCTGTGGGGTCGGTTGAATTTTTATAAGCGGGAATTTTTTGCAAGGAAAAATAATTTGGAAAGAGCTCGTCTCATTCGATGCACACAGGTAATTTGGTAGTGAGCATGGTTGAAATTTGGTCCCCTAATTCATTGCAGTGTGTCGTCTACATTTTCAAATTTGATTCATAGTACCCTCACACACAAAATCGACGTTATTTTTAAAAATTATTATGTTATAAAAGGATTTCTTGTATATTCAAATGATGGCACGATATTACTTCGCACTTTTTATGCGCATATATATTGTTCATGTAATGATTAATTTCACTTGGTTAGGCTAACATCGATAATTCGTGAACTAGATGTAATTTGACTTATAAACAAAACAGCTTATGATGATTGTACATTTACCTTTTTGAGAAACTGTCGTCGTAAAAATTGAGATGTTTGGAGCGTTTTCTTATGGGTGTTGTGTTAGTTCCGTGGATCGGCTAGGAGTAGATCAAGTGGGGTACACTGTAGAAAACGATTTCTATGTGATTCATACCTTTGGCTAATGATGACTCGTTCGTCGATGGAGGCTGCGCACGGGCAGCGACGGTCGGTGTAGTCCCGTCGACGAGGTTGCAGTGGCGGCGCCGGTGGAGCTTCCCATCGCATACAGCGCCTCCTTTCGATCGGGCTAGGGTTTGGAGGTGGGGAATGGACTGTAGCGGTGAACCTCGTTCTCTGTGTCCTAGCCCCACCTTCCTATTTATGGCATTGCGCGACAGGGGCCCACCAGCCTTATTGGGCTGGGCATCCCCGATCAGGATGCGAGGTCAAGGGTCCAATGGGCCTTTGGGCCTATTGGGGTAGAGATCAACCTAACAATCTCCCCCTTGATCTCATCTTATACTTTTAACCTTATGTTTCGAAGCAATTCTTTTCAACGTACTCGTTCCATCACAGATTAATGCATAGAGCATGTCTCATCGTCACGGTCTAATCGCCGATAGAATCAACAGCTACAATACACCTCTCTGTTTTGAAACAAATTCTATTTCTTTTGGGCCTTCTTGTTGTCCGGAAGTCATAGACTATACCATGAACCCATGTCAACTCTGGGCGGTAAGCCTTTAATGAGCGGATCCACTAACATTTGTCTGTTTTTATGCACAATGCATTTCAATACGATTCCGGACTCTCTCCTTTACAACACGTAATTCTGTGTCAATGCGTTTGGCGCCACACTTGACTCGTTGTCAAAGGATCGGATAATTTGAATGGTCATAGCTGTTATTAACCATTATCAACTCTGGGCACGGGTTTTTCTTAAACCATATTTCCTGTCCCTCAGCCTTGTATCATGCTAAGTCATATCTTTCATCACAATGATGATAAATGTTTCATTCTTTGGAGGTTTTTCCACACAAAAAACTCCAAGCGCGAAAGTTAGCGACAATTGTGGATTTCGCTAAACATTTCGCATATTCTATCTTCGCACTCCCAACCATTGAGAATACTTGATCCTTTTTAACTTAGCGCGCAGATTCTGTCTTTGTACTTGCAATCTTTTGAGAGCACTTGATCTTTTCAACTTAGCATGAGGCCGATATTCTTTTAGTCCATTCCAGTGATCTATATCTGGCTGGACATTGCCAAAACAACCCGGATTCGTGAACTATGTCAGGGTAACAATATTCTTTTGCATTCATTGAGCTTTCAACAGCTAAAGCATATGGTACCATATTCTTTTGATCTATTTCATATCGATTCTTGGAACGCTAAAGTTCCAAATCCGTTACCCTTGACTCATAAGAACAGGCGTATATTTTTCTCGCATGCATTCTTTATAGAACTTTCTTAGCATGCCTATACAACATTCTCTATACCCCCTTCTATTCTATCTCGGTGAATCTCAATCCTTTTAGACATAGACATTTCACCAAAAAACATTCTTCGAACTTTGAGGACAATAACTTCTTCTCCTCCTGTAGTAGGTCCAAATCACCACTGACAAGTAGGACGTCATCAACATGTACAGGATTGGGAAATGAATTTCCCATTCTATATCTTTGCACAAATATATTATCCTCTCATTTTCTTTAACCCAAACGGAAACTAATTCATTTGACTACTATCTAGAGCCTCGCTCTAGTCCATAACAGATTTCTTCAGGCAGCATCTCTTATATTCTTTTAGTTCCACAGCAAAACCATAAGGTGTGCCATGTTTCAGTTTTCATACAAATTCTATTTGTGAATGCTACCTTTTTCTTTCATATGATGCAACTCAGATCATTGTGTGCCACTATCTATTCATTCTTTTCGCACAAATCTTCCGATTTATGTTGCGCTTTGTCTTGACATATTCCCTTTGGAGTCACATTTCATCTTGTAGACCCTTTATAGTCTACTGTTTTGGCTCCATTGGGAATTACTTTTTGAGTCCCAAACATCTCCGAGACTCATCATCAATTCTTTTGCCAAGTAAATCTTATTTCCTTATTCTTGGAGACCACCCGAGGCCTCAACTGTTGGCACTTCTTTCACATGGGGTTGTTGTTTACTCTTTATTACCAAAAGGTAATCGATTCTACTGTCTTCCATTGTCAAGAGGCAACATATAATTTACCTATTAATCTTCTTATAGAGCTAAACAACATCCTCCCCCGGATACAATCTATTCGAGCCTTAGGTATATTCATACCATGCTCCCCCATATCTCTTCATCTTTCAAATATAGGGCATCTTTAAACTTTATTATTTGGGTTTACTCTGTTGAAACTTTCTTTTTTTTTTTATCTATGGCACTTTAAGCACCATCTTAGAATCTTAGTATTCCAGAATAGTGAAAGATCCAGGAATACATCTATTTCTTTACTTTAGGGGTATCATCTATATGACCGTCGTACTCCCCTGAACGATCATTTATAGATCACTTTAGATGCATACTATGCATCACATTTATCGTATGGGGAAATATCTTTCTTAATTGTCTTTCATTTCTCCCCTTCGAAATATGGTGTGAATTCTTCTACCACAATTTCGAAACCATTCATAACTTCTGCAACTTATTCACATGAGCATATCATGCAAACAATGTTATATCTGATTTATTTGGGAGTACACTTTCCTCAATTCACAAAAGAGTTCTTTATCAATAATTCTTTCGCAAGTCACACTTGCATATCATTCTTCTCTTGAGGTTCGTCTGTAATCTTTTAATTCTTTTGAGACTCATTGAGTCCTTAATGACTATGGCACGTGAAAGTGCATGGTCGATACTAGGATAGCATAAAAGCTACTCCATACTTTTGTCTGAGAGTATGATCCAATAAAATCACTTGAGTCATCATATATATCTCCTGTCATGCAGGATAACTCCTTTCTTATACTTTACCCTGTCATGCAGGGATTTCCCAGAATGTCAGTATTGGCTCGTGTTCTATATCAAATTCAGAAATAATTCCGAATATTCTGTAACAAACACATGCTTAATCTGACTTTGGTCAAATTAAACATGTATCTGAATTTAGTCAAATCTTCTTCATAAAGAGTGCATGTAATAAAAAAAATGAACATTTCTCAAACAACACTCTCAATGATATATCTTTCTTGGATTGATATCCAAGAATTCTTTTCTTTTGAAGTCATTCTATAGAGAGAGTATACTCCCTCATACTATTACCTCCATTCTTTGTTATCTTTGGGTCACTAGTACCCAAACTTTTATCTCGTTTTGTTTTCATGAATGAAAACATGAAATCTTTTGTCTGAGAAAACATTCAATAGTAAACTATCAAACTCTGTAAAACTTTGTTTCTTTCTATATCACCTTTGGGCAGAAAATAGAACAAAACATCAACCTTTTACATTATTTTCACATCACCTTTGGGCAGAAATGGAAATAACGTATGACCGAATCTCAATTTATTGTTTAGAACAATAAAACATCTATTTCTTCATTAATTCCATATCATATATGAAGACTCAATTATCTGTTGAATCATTAGAACATCATACTTCTACATTAACTCCACATCACCTTTGGGCAGAAATGGAAATAATGTATGAAATCTTAATTATCTGTTAAAACAATACGCTTCACACTAAATTCTCCCTTTGGTTCGAATTCAGTAGGAAGGTAATCATCTTTATTGCAGCGGAAAACATGAAATATACATTTCTCTAGTACAAGAGCCTTTCTTGATCTTCATATGATCTCTGGAAAACTGATCACTTTGATGCAAAGTTTATCAGATATTTATAACCTTTAAACATAAAACTCATATAATTTCAATATTGTTACTATCAGCTTTGGCCAGAAAATAACAATATCATAATTTCTTTAAATAAATATCTTTAATTATAATATTATTACTATCAGCTTTGGCCAGAAAATAACAATATCATAATTTCTTTAAACAAATATCTTTAATTATAATATTATTACTATCAGCTTTGGCCAGAAAATAACAATATCATAATTTCTTTAAATAAATATCTCTCTAGTCCTCTAATTAAAATTTTCTCATTTGTTCTAATTTAATTAGAGGATAAAACATTTCCTTTAAAAGGATTCGATAACCAATAAAACTATTCGTGACCAATATTGTCTATAATCTTTTACTTTGTAGCGGAAAATATAAAATATTATTCTATTCAGAAGCAATATCTCTACAATCTTTCAATTCTCTAATCAATCCTCCATTGATCCAGATTAAATAGAGATCATATTCTATGCATAACTTATCAAAAAGAATGCTTCTGAAATGGAATAATAATAATAATAATAATAATGAAAAAAAAACTTTCTGTGTACGCAGGCCGCCTGCGGCCCACTAGCTCGCGTGCAACCCAGCTGGGGCTCGGCCTAGTGCCGCACGTGGCTCTGTCCCGCGTCCCAGGCCGCAACCTGGGCCTGGGCCGGGAATCCTTCATCCCGCCTGGGCCAAAACTCGGTCCATTTCTCTGCTGGACGATCTTGGCGGTTCATCTTCATCCGACGGCGTAGCGCAGATATCGGGGCTATACATATAAGCCGGCTCATTCGCTGGAACCCTAACCCTAGGGTTAACCTCTCTTTCTCCTCTCACGGTCGCAGCCGGCGCTCAGCGCCGTCGGCGAGCTCTCTGCCGGCGCGCCGACCGTTCTTACCGTTCTTGCCGCAACCTCCATGGCTGCCAGCAAGATCCTTTCTTTTCTCTCCCCGGTCTTGCGCACGCCGCTGGGAAGACGGAGTGGCGACGGCCAATCGGCGCCGTCGTGGGTCCCCTCGCCGGTGTGCGCGTTCTCCGCGAGGGAGAGCGCGCCGCCGTCGAGTGGTTTCGCAGTGGTGCCTTGAGCCCAGTCCTCGGCTCCGGTGATACGGCGTCGAGCAGCTGCAAGGCTCGGTCTTCCGTGCGACGTCCAAGCGTCGACGGCTGTTGTGTTACCGGTGGTGAGGGATCTAGGTAGATCCTTTGGTCGGTTCCTTTGGATCTTGTCATTATAGTTAGGGTTCTTGTTCTGTGTCTTTGATTCGTACGATTCCCTTTTCGTTCGTTCTTCATCCGAGTCGATTCGAATCGAAATGAGTTTTCTTTCCGTCTTTCTCCTTCGATTCGGATCGGTATAGGAATCGTTCTCTTTCTTTTATTTGATTTCGAGGTCAGAATCTTTCTGTTTCTTTCTTTACGAAATCTCTTCGATCTGTTCTTCCCCTGGACGGAAGCGCACACCGCCGCCGCGATCCCTTCTGTTGCTCCCTTGCGGGCCTCCTCGTCGGCGTCGCGTGCGACCGTGTCGCGCGCGGCTCCACCGAGGAGCGTCGCCGGGGTGCCCTCACGGCGTGCCGGCGTGGCACACCCGTAGTGCGGCTCGTCGAGGTGAGTCGACCTTCTCGTGTTAGGGTTTGCCTTTCTTTTGTTTCTTCGATCCATCGATCCGTGACCGAAGTTTGTTCGATCCGAAACCGATTCGGTTGTTTGTTCATTCTTTTGTTCTGTTCTCTTCCGATTCGATTCGAATCAAAATTCGTTCTTTCAATCTTTCCCCCCGATTCGAATCGAAGTCGGGTCTGTCTTTCTTCTCTTTGATTTCGAGATACAAACTTTGATTTCAAGATCGAAATGTTTCTGGTTCTTCCTTTCTTCTTTCGATCCGTGATCGAATCTTTCATTATTTTTTCCCTGCTAAATCTACTCGCTAGTTTGGCGACTGATACCAATTGTTAGTTCTGTGGATCGGCTAGGAGTAGATCAAGTGGGGTAAACTGTAGAAAACGATTTCTATGTGATTCATACCTTTGGCTAATGATGACTCGTTCGTCGATGGAGGCTGCGCACGGGCAGCGACGGCCGGTGTAGTCCCGTCGACGAGGTTGCAGTGGCGGCGCCGGTGGAGCTTCCCATCGCATACAGCGCCTCCTTTCGATCGGGCTAGGGTTTGGAGGTGGGGAATGGACTGTAGCGGTGAACCTCGTTCTCTGTGTCCTGGCCCCACCTCCCTATTTATGGCACTGCGCGACAGGGGCCCACCAGCCTTATTGGGTTGGGCATCCCCGATCAGGATGCGAGGTCAAGGGTCCAATGGGCCTTTGGACCTATTGGGGTAGAGATCAACCTAACATGTTGGCCTCGCTTGTCATAGGCTCCAGAAAATGAGATTGGACTGATGTGTAATGGTTGTCAGCAGTTGTCAGCGCCAGTTAATGGTTGCCAGATGGTGGTTGTTGCGAGTGGAGGAGGTCGTGGCAGATCCTGAGGCTGGTGGTTGTGGGTGGAGGAGATAGAATGGTGTTGGGATCCAGATAAAAGAGTCGTCGATCTCGGTGGAGGAGCTCAAAACGACGCTGGCGAAGGAGGCCAGGGAGATGCCGACGCAGATAGAACTGGTAACACCACGGTCGTAAGTTTTTGATCGCGCCAAACTTGGTCGAAGAAAGCTGTCAGCACGAGCAAATGAGCTCGAGCGGTGTTCGGGGCAGAGCGCGGCGGAGGAGCTGTTGGTCTCGAGCAGAGCGATGGCGAGGAGGGCGGATGGAGGCGCCATTGAGGAAAGAGACATGGGGAGTTGCGTCTGATGGAAGGAGACGCAGAAAAAAAAAAGTTAGAGAAGGCACGTTGTCCTCGCTTACTAGAGAAGCTGGTTGTATTCATTTAGAGGAAGCGCTTTCTCGGAAGCTATCTTGAAGTCGATTCTGTTGGATACCGTGTAGCATTTTTTTTTATATAAGAAGAAACAGGTGCAACTAGGCAAATGCAGTAATACAGTTTTAAGTTCTTAACCTTTCATGCTATGAAAGGAATAATTAAATATGGTGTTCAATCATCATACATTTTTATTGCTCACCTTTTTTATGTGACTTAACCTTACATAATTAGGATTGAACATCAAAGCATAGTGAATTGGATGTAATATATAATCGTGATAGGCGCATCAGTTATTTTATGGACTTTAACCCAGTGTCATAGAATTTTGTGCTTAAGACCATTTACATTAACTCTCGCTAGTTATATCAACGCCAAAAATCTTTGTTACATACTTCCATTTATAGAAACTATCAATCTTACTATGCATTCCCTATCTTATTTATTTTATTTAACACCTGTGGTAGTATTTGACAAATCCTCGATTATTTTTCTAGTGATTCTTTTGCTATTGCTATTTCAATTCCCACACATCATATTCCAACGGCTTAACGGAAGACTACTAAATAATAATTTATAGTACCAAGTAGTAATTTGTACTTACACTCACCCACCATTTGTACCTAGGCCATGTTCAGATTCCCAACTATTCACTATTCATTCTAACTTTTCACTATTCATTCCAACTTTTCACTATTCCTACCTCACAAAGCACGTTTCCCAGCGAATGCTACAGTGTTTTTTCCTACAATATAAACACACCCCTAGTCATAAGAAAACTCGTCTCAGGCCCCGTTTAGTTTCCCAAATATTCCTCAAAAAAACACTATTCATCCAACTTTTCACTATTCATCCCATCCTTCTACTCACATAACACTATTCATCTACAGTGTTTTTTTGGTGAACAGTGTATTTTCGGGGAATCTTTCCCCAATCTCAACGCACCCTCAACCGCGTAGGACTGACCACACGGGCTCACACGGTCACACCAACAAAACCAGTAACTTGCCGAACTGATAATACTTGGGAAAATGACCATAACCTGTCTTTTAATACAAGAGTCAAAAACAGTGTGATGACTGGGGTGCATACCCACGTGAGCTGGCTTTGTTATAACCCGCACGGTGCACCCCACCACCCACTGCTCCAACCAAAACCACTGGCTTGGCTTGGCTCTCCCCGCGGCGCGAAAACGCCAAAACCCCACCCCGCGTGTTCACACTTCACACACGCCGCGACGCGGCCAGCTCGCTGTTCGCTTCGCTCCGCAGCACACACACGCACACGGCCGCACGGGCCCCACTACCTGGCGAGGCGCCGCGCCCGCGCCCATCCCTTTCCTTTCCCGCCCGCGCGCCGCCACCCCTCTCACCTCTGCGCCCTCCCGTCCCACGGCGGCGGCCATGCTGACCGGGCGGGAGAGCCTGGTCCGCCTCATCGGCCGGCGCCGCCGCTCCCCTCTACCGGCCTCGCTCGCCGCGGCCCTGTCCCCGTCCTCTCCTTCCCCCGCCGCCTTCCCCGCTCAGGTTCCGTTCAACTCAAGCCCTCACCGAGTCACCGCCCCGAACCCCGCGAAAACTCGACGCCGAGTCGCCGATTGACATGCCTCCGTTTTTGTCCAGGCCGACGACGGGGTTGGGACGGGCGAGGCGGCGCGGGCAGCAGAGGCTGGTCCGTCGTCTGGAGGAAGCGGCGGCGGCGGCGTGGGGGCGGAGTGGGTGTCCTGCCCTGTGTGCGGCGAGTCCATCCGCGGGTCGGACTACTGCGTCAACACCCACCTCGGTGCGTCCACGGAATCGTGCGCCTGCCATGAATACCTGGAATGTTGGTTGCTCCATTGCATTACGTGGAGTGTAGGATACTTGTTTCGGTTGCTTTTGTCCGGAAATGGTAGTAGCATCCGCTCTGGCTGAAATGTGGCTGTGACTTCAAAAAAACAAATGGATATCGGCCCTAGGCAAACCCGTTTCTTCTAATTATAGATAGTAACGTCAAATCACAAATTCACATCATATTAAGTGTTGGTGCACCTGAAATCTATCAGTCATTCGGTTAGAACCAACTAGCAAAAGGTGTACGTCCACCTAATCTGTGCCAGTTACCTTTGTCCTCTTGGTTCAGTAGGGGAACAAGCTTGTGTGCAATTTTAGGTGCAAACGTTTTAATCAGTGGTTATGGTACATCTGCTACTATTTGTGTGTCAGGTTGTGCTGCAAGCCTGCCGCAATTATTGCCTTATTGGTGCTATTCCGAAAATTGATTTTATGTTGATGTTAACCGTGCAGATACATGCCTTACAAGAGGAACGAAGCGGAAGTTAACACAGAGTACCCTTCTTAATTTCAGATTCAGTAAAAAAGTTCCCCCTGAGCCTACTTCAAACAGTTTGAACAATGAGGTTGAGACAAGAAATATGAAAAAGGTTGACGAAAGTTTATCTAGTGATCAAGCATTCTTTTCGGTGGATAGTGACATTGGGAGCTCAAAGTCTGGTGCTGCTAATGTTTCATTACCTGGTTGTCTGATACCTGACATTTCTGAGACAATTAGTGCCTTTGTACCTTCAAATAATGGTGCTGTGGAACACTGCTCTTCTATCATGCTTCCAACAGTAGCAACCTCTGACAGTATTGATGCATGTGCAAACATTTATACTCGCACCACTGTAGCAGTAGACACTGTCATAGTGGGCCGGAGGTTCCATGAGAACATTGAACTGAGGCAGGATGCAGGCATTACTATTCTCAGAGATCCTCAGAATGCTAAAGACCCTGATGCTATTAAGGTTTTCATCTTTTCCGAAAAATAGAACATGTTAATACCCTCCACGTGGCGGATTCTTCTCAATACCATTTGTAGGTTCTTTATGCAGCGTCTGAATCTGATGCAATGCTTGGATACTTGCCTCGAGAGCTTGCTAAAGTTTTGGCTCCTCTAATGGACAAACATTACGTTGAATGCGAGGTGAAGTTCTCTTCTTATTTTGCTAGAATGGTGTAGGATAACCTGTGGTGAGTTGGTGACTATTTTGTATTGCTGATTAGACATATACAGGTGACTTTTATGCCGACAGAACTACTTCTATTACTCTCTTTCTTTTGATTTCCTTGTAGTTCACAAAGTAAACATCTTTTAGTGATGAATAGAATAGCCTTTGTTGCCTTAGTAGTTTCTCTGTAAGTATCTCGCCCCATAAAAACTTAATGGATGATCGCTGATGCAGTGAGCTACTGAACACAGTTGATCAAAATTCAATAATCCTTTGTGAATTGTCTTTTAACTGCTGCATTCACAGACTGAACACATGTAAACTCTGGTAATAGTACTTTATATATTTATGCTCGAAAATTTTGGCTACTTCTCTTCAGACCCACAGTTGTGAAAAATAAAGAGATATTGGAAAGTTACTGTGCTTCATCTTTGTAAATGCAAGCAACGATCCACTTGATTATATAATAACTAAGGGAGGTGATGAGATCGATGACTACAGTTTTTTTTTTTCATTTTAAGGATCGATGACTACAATTTGTTATGCTTATTTGCTGAAGTGCTATGTCTGACAATAGATTCCTTTGTAGAGCACTTTATTGATTTTCTTTCATCTCAAGGGCAGTAGGGCACACTGCCCTGTTCCAATTAACAGACCACCTACAAGTTTTCATCTCAGCTTTGCTGATGACGTCAATCACTCAGCTTGCTATAGGAAGGCACTCATATTAATGCTCCAAGTTTGCCTAGGCTTTTTATCACCCATTCTGTTTTCTGCAGATAGACCTTTGCTAGTAAGTAAATAATCATTCAGCTTTTGACACTCTTTATTTTCCTTATTAGGGATATGTGGTTAGTTTGCCTGAACAACATCTTGGCAATGTTCCTATCCAGATTACTATCCAAAAATGTGAAACTGACACTCAGAGAAATGGTGATCCGAAGTATTGGCAGTCCTTATGGGAAAATTTCATCAGTACTGTTAAGAGCGAATATCTTCAGCAACCTAGCAGTGCAAGATACCAGACTAATTTTAATTTGATGATATCAGATGTTATGGCCAACCATACACATGTTTTTAGTGATACAGAAAAATCATTTTTAGGTTGTCTATTTTTTCTTTCCTCCCACCTATATATTTAATTTGAAACCTGAACATGTCTTAATTGACTATTATATACTATTTCATTCAACAGCTTCTTTTAAGTTGCTGTCAGATGATGCACAACGGCTTTTTGTTAGGATCTACACTCGAAAAGGTTAGCTTTCCTGCCGATCAATGCTAAGTAAAAATGTAAAATGTTAACTAGTCTTCCTTTCTGCTTCTGGATATGCACATACCTTTAAAAGTAGACGCTTAGCAACTGTCAGCATTTACAATCGAGCAAGTATAGGGGACGCACAACCTACAATTGGCAGTACTCATTTGTCAAAGGGAACCTCCCTCCATTTACAATTGCTCAGATTTTATTTGCTTTGTTTTTTTAGAAAGTTAATTCCCATCCTCGCAGGTGAAATATTTTTGCTGTACCTTATTCTATGCTCATTCAGGTGATATGGGGTGTGTTCGGTAGCGATTTTCTGCGGGTGCAGCTGCAGCTGTGCAGCCCAGCCGCTCGGCTGTTAGCCCAAGCTGATTGCAGCTGCAGCTCAGCAGAATGCTGATTTTCCTCCTCCACAGCTGCAGCAGGTGCTTGTAGAGGCTGTTGCAGCTGCAGCCACAAAAAGCTGCAGCAAGCTCTGCTGAGCGCATCCATGGTTGTCATGATTTATTCATAAGATTCAGGGTTTTCATATTTGAGATGCCACAGTTTATATAATGGCATCACAATGATTTCTTGGTTCTATTACAAGTTCTTTAACATCACCTATTCACAGTCAAGCTTAGGGCATATGTACCTTCACTACCTTGTTGAAATTATTAAAATAGAGCCTCTTACTAAAGAAATATGTTTTGAAACAAGTCTTACTACACAAATAACTTTTGTTTTTACAGGGCCATGGTTCCGAAAGAGCACCATCTCATATCGTGAGATAGCAGATCTGGACCATGCAATCATGGAGTTGAAGTGTAATAACTTGGCATCTAGATTTTGCTAATTTTTAGTCCACCTTTAGCTTATAGAATTCAAAAGCGGTTTCTTATACAGTGGCAGGTTATATCAACACACTTTCTTGCACCGTTGATCCATCTGAATGTGATACGAAGGCGGCTCTTGATGTGCTAACTGTTCCTGAAATGAAAGAAATTCTAAAGGAGCTTCGTAAGGTTTTCAATTTGTCTTCAATACCTTTTTTCATCACTCACAAGTATGCTGTGTCCTGTTGAGCAAACAGCCATATCCAGGTTTTCTAAAGTGATTGCTATCCTATTATTTTAACCATTTGATATCTATTTGTCTAAATTCAGCTGCTGCCCAACTGTAAGGTTCACATTAAGAATCACCATTTATTCATAAGTTGCCACTTTGGAAGCAATACACTACTGTAGGATTTCGTTAGTGGCAATACCTGTTTAATCCTCATGATAAGCGACTAGTATGAATTTAATGATAGTACCGTTTATCTAACATTAAGAATATCTAAGGAAACAAGGGGATGCCTGCATAACACCAAACAACAATGTACAACAATAATGATGTATAATCTGTGAAATGATTTTACTCCTAAGGAATAGGTGACTTGATAAAGCAATAGACCATTCATCCATCCATAGTTTTGTCCTCTTAGCAGTCGATGAAAATTGAAGAGTGGGAACAGATTTATAGTTTTCCCCTTCAAAACATGCAACAGACTACAATTTTTGATAGAATGGCATATACAGAAATAGGTTTATGCTATCTGGATTCTCATTCTTATTCGATTTTCATTTGTTACCTTGTTTTCTCACTCTATTTATCTTCCTCCTTTTCCCTTTAGGATGACACAAGCTGTACACGCCGACATGAACTTGTTAGCACCCTTCTGTTTTTATATCATAACGGTACCTGGTAAAGGCTCTTTGCTTGTTGCATTCTTGGGGATTATAGCCTTAGTTTCTTGAAATTCACCTTGGAACTTGCAGTGCATCACTACTGAAGAGAATCGTAAAACAAACAGGAACATGTATAAAAATTTCAGAGATGGCAGATGAACTTCTGTGGCGTATCCAGGTTTTTAACTATAAAGCTTAAATAGTGTTTGGACTTTTTATTCTGGCAACAGTACATTTCATCCAACAGCAACATTTGCCATCAATGATGACCTAGTACCATCATGCAGAGGCTCTTTTTTCTAAATGGCGATCAAGATCTTTCTTCCTTCCTATTAGTGGAAATTGGTGTAGTGAAATTTCCAGAATATGCTTGCAGCACATCTCACCGTATTTTTCAAGAAAGAGGCGATTTGCTTGAGTATGAAGAGGTAAATTCCAGTCCCCTTTTCAGAAAGACGAATACCAAGTAACTCTCCAGTTGTGTTTAATATCTTTTGCAAACAGGCTATTCGAGTTGCACAGGTTATGGATGAATCCCTTGATGATGATAATATGGACTTGGTGACAAGATGCATTGATTTGTCTGAGAATCGATTATGCACTATGCGAAAACAAGAAAATGCAACTTCACCTCAACATCCCCCATTGTTCTTTTCCCGCTTTTCAGCTTCCTGGGTCTATTCGAATATACTCACGTTAGGTGTCTCTGTTTATGAACGAGACCGCAGGTCAGTTGCAGTAACTGCTAAAATTCTGAATCAACACTCTTCAGATGCATGAACTTTTTTTGATTCTTATGATTTCAGTTGTAGTGGAAACCTTTACCACAAACTAAAATTCTTTTACCCTGTTGTGTTACGTTGAAATGCCTTCTGGGTCATGCTATAGATTGGGATGCTTTGTTGTTGTAGCTGATAGATACTTGGGCATTTGGCACAAGCACAATGTGACTTGGTTTGCGCAACCACTTTTACATGCCCTTCAGTTAAAGACTCACTAATCTCTTTTCTCAGAAAGCCTCTTAATAATTTTGATTTTTTTCTGGGGATCCAGATTTAATGCCAATTGAAATTTGTAGGTATGAAGATGCAATAAGGATTCTAAAGATACTACTTAGTAAAGTTACTTGTGATATACGGCGAGGGTATTGGACACTCAGGTTATCTGTTGATTTGGAGCACATGGGTCGTCCAAATGAAAGCCTTTCCATAGCTGAAGGAGGAGCAATTGATCCATGGGTCCGTGCTGGTTCAAAGTTTGCTCTGCAAAGGAGAGTGCTGCGTTTAAGCAAACCTCCACGACGCTGGAAAGTTCCCAGTTATGCGAGTTATGTCAAGAGAAATATAAAAGAGGTACATATCACCTTGATCTTCCTCATTGATGGCAAAGTTCAATTTTTTAAATCTGTTGTATTTTCATGCTAAGTAATCTATGCTTGTTATGCTTCTATTATTAGATGAGCATTGAAGGAAGGCCATTAAATTGCGAGACAGGAGCAAAGAATGTATTTTATGGTTATGATGGGGAACTTTGTGGGGTAGAGCAGTTGGCATTACAATATTACGCTGATGAAGGCGGCGGTTGGCAAGGTACCCATTCGGAAGGTGGCATTTGGATGACTATCTTTGGCCTTCTGATGTGGGACGTAATGTTTGCAGATATACAGGATGTTTTCCAGTCTAAATTCCAGGTACAAGACCTAATCGTGTTTCTTGTTTCTTTTTGTTAAGAGGTGCACAACCATTTCTCCTGCCGTGTCATACTGTCATCAGAAACCCACCTTGAAGTGTCATCTTTTGCTTGGTTCCCCCACAGTACTTTCTATAACTTGATTTGTACTTTCTCTTGCAGACGGCTCCCCTTGATATGGAAACAGATGACTTTTACAAATCAAGAAAGGAACTTGCAGAATCCCAGCTGAAGAAGATACAAGATGGAATGGCTGAAGAGATGCTAATCAGCTCTTGGGAGCTACATCAGGGGACAGCCTGCCGCGGTGTTAATTGGGACCGTCATTCCTTAACTGATCTACGGGCTGTCGTTGGATGCATTGGTGGCCATCGCTTGGCATTGCTCCTCCGACATCTGGCTGTTGATTACAGGAGCTGGTCGAGCGGAATGCCTGACTTACTTCTATGGCGTTTCCTTGATGAAAGTGGTGGAGGTGAAGCTAAACTTGTGGAGGTCAAAGGACCAAGGGACCAGCTTTCAGAACAACAGCGCACATGGATTCTTGTTCTCATGGATTTTGGATTTGATGTGGAAGTTTGCAAAGTAAGCCCGGTTGCCAAACGGAGATAGTTCCCTTTCAAAGTTGCACCTGGTGTAACAATTTCATTTATTGATGATTTGTGCTTAAGTCTTTGGTTAATTAGAGAAGCAATTCTGTAACATGTAAATAATGTAAACAACGACATTGCTGTGATGTTGTATAGAAGCAAAAACATTCTCACCACTTATTTGGGCAGGAACATTTGAACAAAGTTCAGTTTTCGTCAGGCTCAGTAAACTAGCTACTTGAGATCATTGGCGCTGCCAATTTTTTACAGAGCAGCAATATGCTACGGAGTAGTTAGAGTTAACCAAAACTTACCTTGTTTATTAACTCATTAAGTACTTTCCAAATTAGCAACACGATTGCATACAGCAAATATTCTGAGCAAAATTTGTTTTATGTTCAAGAGGCAGTGAGGCTCATAAAGCATATCTCCTTACAAAGGCACATAATGACCTGACCTGAGACAGGCACAACAATGTGCAAATTCCCAGCTTGGAACCATGCAAGCCTTCTTGATGCTGATATATAAAATTCACTTTCCTCAGCAAAAACTCCATACGCAGAAGATGATAAAAACTACAAATCATGCAGTGCCGTGCAGCTGTTCAAAGGCCATCTTAAATAGTGACTTTCCTCCAGTTCAGCGCTGCCTTTTCACCTGATCCTAGATGAATATGGAGCTAAATGCCTCCTCCATCGCTCTCCTCTTACTCAATTCAGTAGTCCATCCGCCTGCTCGTGCTGCTCTCTCCGCACGTAGTCTCCTGGTCTCTTCATCATCTCCTTGAAGAGGATCTGACCGACTGCCGATTGGATGGGGCGCCATACCTGTGGGCCGAGGCTGAACAGCAGCAGGTGCATATTGGCCTTGAGTTCCCGTCCCACCACTGATACCCTGGGAACTCCCAGCAGCCTGTTATAGATTGCAAGAGAACCAAGTGTTGGCATCTATACCATATGATTTTGCTTTTTAACCCAAACACAAAAAAAGTATAAACCACACTGAATCCATGCAGCAACTTCCCTTCTTAAGGAGAAAAATGTATCAAGTGAAAGCAGAACAGAACAGAGATCACAAAAGGAGCTTGCGGTAGTTCTACATGGGCATCAAACCAGATAAGACGGAAAATGATCATAAGGATACAACGAAAAGATGGCAGTATCATCCCTTTTTAGAACTCTATGTGTTGTTATGACATGTGGTCAAATAGCTCTGCAGGCAATATGTAAAGATGCATGACATCTATGCAAACATATACCATCCAAGGAGATAAAATGCACATAATGAAGGTGGAATGCAATTTCATAGTTGGCTGAAACATACCAACAAGGGATTCATTTTGCTAAGGCACCTTGGATCACCAAATCACCATTATTACAAAGGCAATTATTTTCATCTAGACTAAAACGTGCAGTCAATATTTGATTGCAATAGCAATTACCAGGAAACATGTTGATAGGATGCTAAGGCGATAAATCTAAAAGGTGGCACTTCAGGATTTATATCTTTTAATTACAACCACTTTCTGATGATGTTTACTATAAGTTTGCCTAGTTGAGCTACTAGAGGTAGTGTCAAATATTCTCTGTACAGGCAGCCTTGCTATGGGATTGCTCATGTAACCACAACATCAGACGTTCAAGCACCTAAATTGAAGAAGACAATATATACACTAACCGTATTGTCAGCCTCGGTCTTTACTGGGTTCATCCTGCTTTCTTTAAGTGCTGCCGCAAGATCTTCAGCCTATACAGGAACAAATGAGCAAAAAAGATAAACTGTTCTCAGTCAAAATATATCAGTAGATCAAAAGGTTAGAGTAAAACATTTCAACTGGAATTTTCCCGCCTCCATCAGAGGATCACGGCAAAGAAGCACACACCCTTTTCGCTCGGGACAAGAATATCTGCTCTGCATTTTCCTCCTCGTATCTCGCAATTTTAGCCTCGATCGCCTCCACATCTATTCCTTCGATCAGGTTGAAGGCTTGAAAGAAAAATCAGACCCTGATAAGCATTCCCAGTCCCAATTGGTTGACATAATTGAAGAGTGACGAACTTACAAACAGGAAAAACAACTCACTCATATCCTCTACTTCTTCCAGATAATCGTTGTAGTCCTTCAGAGTAGGGAAATGATCCTGTGTCTTGTTGAATCTGAATCCGCACAAACAATCGAAGTAAGCAGCGTGACAGGAAAAAAAAAACCTTTTCCTGATTTTTTTCAAGCTGGGGCGCACATTCTGGCTATCCTGCGGCGGATGGTCATCTCCTTCGCCCACGCGTTTCCCCCGCCGCCGGACACCATCACCATCTTGCCGCCACCGCCTGTCCGCCTTGACCGCAGGATCAGCTGCGGCAATGCCGAGGACTCGCGCCGCGGGTTCGAGATGGAAGGAGAGCAGGGTGGCTAGGGTTCTTCCGGTTCGAAGAGGGGAAGAAGGGGGATGAAGTATAGGCCTTGAACGGCAATTGGAGAGACACGAAGAGGCTCTTTTGACAAATCACGTCGTTTCAGTCGATCTGAGCCGTCTACTGCATATCGGACGGTTCAAATCTCGCACGTGTCAAGGGTTTACCCCTTCTTGTCCCTTCGCATCGACGGCACGTGACCGTCGCCATGGCGCTTGCGATTCGCCTCCTCGGCCGCCGCCGGCTCCTCCCGCCGCCACTAGCCGCCGCCGTTACCCACCTCTCCACCGCTACACAGAACCCCAGCCGCCCCCACCACCTCCCTATTCCTACTCCCAAGCTCCCGCTGCCCCCTCGCGAGCTTCCACCTTTTGCCTTCCACTCGCGAAGCTTCTCGTGGTACTCGCGCTCCAGCTCCAGGCCCAGCCCTAGTCCGGAGGCAGCTACCGCGGACGCTCCAGGAGAGGAATCATACATAGATAAGGAAAGCGTATGCCTGGAAAACGCACATATCGTTGACAATGAGGAAGGTGTCGCCAGCGCGGCCGCGGATACCGTGGGAGGTGCCGCCGGCACCACGGCTGACGGCGTTGGTGGAGTGTCGGAATTGGCTGTCAACACAATGACGGACCTAATGGACGGGTTCCATAGCCTCACCGGACTGCCCTGGTAGGCCTCTTCCAGCGGGAAAAAGCTGTCCATTTCCCTTCATTTTCGGCAACAACTTTTCTTGTGGCACTTGGAGGTCATGTGGGTTTTGAGTGATTGTCTATTGTCATAGTTTTGCAATTGTTGTGAGCTATCCTCTGTCATAGAGGCAATGAAGTCTACTTTAAGTGTAACTGTTGATGTTCATTGCCAGGTGGATAACGATCTCCCTTTCGACAGTGGCCATGAGACTGTTGATACTTCCTGCCCTCATTGTACAACTTCACAAGACTGCTAAAATTGGCGAAATATTGCAAAAATGTAAGTATTTCTGCAAGCATTTCATTGCCTGGTGATGCAGCTATGCATCATCTACCAGGGTCCTGTAAAACTTTTTGATTAATATTGTTCTGCACCTTCCAGAATTTGAGCAAGAATTTGTTTAAAATCTCCGATGGCTTTATTTATGTAATACCATCCATTGCAGACAATTAATGGTCAATACCCCCTCATGATGTAGTAATACAGTAATAACATAGTAGGGCGTACTGCTTAGTGTATTGTTTAACCCAAAATGCTTATGTCACGGGATCCTCAATTTCAAACATGCCTTTGTAAATTGATTTATATAGTGCATTTCCTTGTGTTTCTAATTTGATTCTCCTATATCTTCTTTTTAAGTGGCCACTTCATTACCCCCTCCTCAGCCTGGAAGTAACTTCCGCGACCAGTATTCTCTGTTCCAGCGGAAAAAGGAGCTTGGCTGTCCCTCCTTCTTTTGGAATTTCACCTATTTTTCCGTACAGGTAAAGATATAATACTATGATAAGATGTCCTTGCTTCTGTCCTTAACGTAATTTAATGTAGTTATGGATCTTATGACTGATGCCACAATTAATTTTGAAGTCTAAATTTTGGCGTTCCTAATCTATCTTTTCCCATGTGGTATCAAAGCTTAAAATAGCATTTGAAACCAAAGTAGCTTAATGTTATGTTGTTAATATTCTCTGCTCTCTTTATTTTTGTTGCAGTTCCCTTGTTTTATTCTTTGGATGATGAGCATCCGGACTATGTGCTTGAACAATCACCCAGGATTTGATAATGTATGTTCAAGGTATCTCTGTATCTAATTCTTGCCTATTCATTTTACTACTCCTAAGTTTTTCGAAGAGAGTTATGATGTCTTAAGGTCATGATGCTAGCACATATTTGTTGTTCATATTGTTTCTATTTTATATATATTCATGTTCTGTGTTTGTCGTTGGTTGTTTTTTTTTTCATTTGATAGTTGATGTTTTAACATTGAAGCATTCTTTTGTCTGTTACAGTCATTATGCGACTTATTGAAACTATAAGAGAACAATCATATTGACCAGATTTCAATCCTAGAATTACTATGTTGCTGTTGGCCTATTGGATAGAATTTGATGCAGTTACTTTTACTTCACCTAGCTCTGAAAAGAAAAAGATAGCAAAGTGTACATGGTTGGTACCATGTGATCCAAAGTGTTTTAGGGCACTACTGAGTACTAGAGATATATTGCCTAGCATATTGTTAAGTGTTATGTGGGCCATCAGTACACACTATGCAACAAAGGGGACCAAGAAAATGGTCGGAGGATAGAACTAGTGTCTTATTTATGTTAGCTTGGTTTGCTAGTTCAGTTGCTCGACTAGTTCGATGAGGAGGACTGGAGGGGTTTGGTTAGTTGAACATTTGGTTTGTTAGGAGATTGGTTTATCTTGAGTTGTTGAGAGGCTTGAGCAGGGGATAAAGGGACCGACCTTTATCAAGATCAGAGCAGGGAGGACTCGATCCTCCCCCTCTGTCATCAGTTAAACTTGCTGGTTTCCACCGGCCTTTACATAAGTTGCACATCTGAAGGTTGCAGTAGTTCTGTTGGAGATTTGGTGGCGTTGATGACTGTGGGTTGGCATGGTGAGGTGGTTGAAGAGATTGTGAGATGGATTCAGCTGAAGTTAGTAACCCAAAGTTGCGAACATCAGGGATTCACAATGAATATGGATATTGGGGTTTTATTCTGCAAAGCTTGGATGCCATGTTCACAGTTGTATTGAGTTGAAACCCAGTATATATATACAGGAGAACAAATGGGCATATGGGCAACACTTAGACTTGATTGGCTTAAAAGCCAAAAACAAAAATATACGAAGACCATTTATTTCCAAGATATCTATTGTCTAATAGCAAGTGTATCCTGTTTATGAAGCATACATTCATTTTCACAACTATTTATACTATTATGCTGCATAGTTAACTTCTTTTTGTTTAATATAAATTTAACATCCTACTGTTTATTTCTGGACTACTAAACAGGGGGGTATTCTGTGGTTCCATGACTTGACTGAGTTTCCACACGGCACTTTAGGTCCTATCTTTCCTATCTTAGTTACTGGTCTGCATTATTTAAATGTTCAGGTACTTTTCTAGCCAATTTCTGTTTTGAAAGATTTCGTCTACTAGCTTACCTTTCCTACTGCATTTCCTTTTGTGCTGTAAGTCTAGTCTCTAGTACCGGGTCAACACACACAAAGTGTATCAATCTAAAATCGATGGCTCGTTAATTTCTCTCTGGTAGGTTCTCATTGTGTTATCATTAATTTAAAATTCCATTTATAGTTCTTGGTCAATGATCATGCGAGATAGTCGGTGTATCTTTAGATGACAACTTTGAGTTGAGGCCTGTCATGAGCAGCAAGGGTTAACTCGTATAGTTGTGTTGCTGATTTTGATTTCTGTCAACCGTTGGTTATATGGACAGAACAATGTGTTCGAGGTTCAGGAGATATTTCCACCTGTGTAAAAGTAGAGGTGAAGGTGTTAGAGTATATTGGGATATCTCCAGATATGGTAGATTAGTGGCATTGTAATCCTGAATTGCCTTATCTCTGAAGTAGGTTTCTTGCCCCATAAGCAATGTACCTTTATGTAATCCGGCCATCCGGGCATGAGGTTCAGCAATACAATCACCAATTCCAACAATTCTATTTTCCTACAGAGGGGCATGTAACAAATTTCACCATATTCTGATAAAACCTTTTTGAATGAAATCTGGAACATTCTCAGTTCTTTTTGTTGCTAAGTGGACCAGAAATGGTGCTTTTTAATTCTGTTAAGATGGGTTTCAGCCACATCCCTCAAAGAGGTCAGCCTAGGATGTTCACACATGAGCACTGTAGGACAAAGTCGTTTTGGTGCTGCTGAATGCTTGCAGCTTTTCTGGTTTCTCTACTATATGTCGTTGAAGAAGAACTACAATAAATCCCAAGAATATCGTTTAATGCAGAAAATAGCCACTATAATCTGCCTATTACTGCTCTTACTCTGCTGAAATTTAGCTAGCTCTAAAGAGTATGCATTGAGACATATCACAAACCTGTAGACATAATTATTTTTCCAACTCTGGGATGAGGAGCTTGTTTGTGCTAAACTGTCTGTGAGACTCTGACTCCTTGATCTGTTTCCTTAGATTTCTTTTCAGGGGTCCCAGATCAAGCATCATCCAGGAATTTTCGGCTTGCTGGCAAAGGTATGATCCAGAAAACCAGTCACAGGGATACATGTAGCTAGTTGACTAGCTGTCGCAAATTCTTAATAAGTTATCAACATGAGTGACTCATCACCCAGATTTTGTTGTGAAGAACATGGATAGTTCGTCCATCAATCAGAAATCAAGTGTTTTTTTTAAATGTATGTGATGTTTATACTGCACATGGGCAGTTGGCCTTGTTAAATATGACCCATATAATGCTGTTAGTTTACCTGGTCAGTATCTACACTTAATGGAGTTAAGTGTTATAAAATGTGGACATGGCCCAGACAGCAGTAAAGTATCGTGTGAAGTAAATTATCAGTCTAATGAAAATGAACTACTCCTCTTACTTGTTTGGTGGCAACTAGTGGAGGTCAATGGAGTACGTGTGCGTTTCGGATGGTAAATAATACTAGCATTACAGCTATATCCCACAGGCCTCCTTGTGTTGTTATTCTTATATTGCACTGTATCCACCACTGCGAAATGACATCCATATTGCATTTACATGATGGATGTTATACTGATGCTAAGCATTTTGGCTAAAATGCCTGTGCTTACTGGTCGCTAACTCGCTATACTGATTTTCTGATATAAGATGATCGAGCTATGGTTGATACATTGAATATGCACAATACCTTCTTAGAGGTATAAATTATGTTTGGTTAGCTGCTCTCAATCTTTCTGTCTATAGTTAGGTACTGAGGACCCCCCCACCCCAAGTAAGGTCCATTGAAATGCCTTTGAATTTATTTCGGACTGACTGTTTACTTTGCACATGTTTCCTTCTCCCTCCCTTCTTTTTATGTGAATCTGCCCTGTTCTGAAAATATTTCTTTCTTGTTTGCAGTACTACAGAATATACCTGGATATACTGACTATCCCTTTGTTTCTTATCGCGTATGTGGTCCCTCAGGTCAGTTACTTGCATTTTGGTTTTCTGTGGTTAGGAATGAATGCTGTGCAGTGTGCACAACATATGGAGTGCCATTTTTAAATCTATTGCCAAGTTTGGCAGGCAGAGATTAATTAAAATAAATTGGCCAAACTATTATAGTGGAATTTGCTAATCTTTTATGAGAATATGCCATGCATGTATTTCATTAAGAAGTGGAATTTCTTAATCACTGCAGATGCTCAGTATTTGCAATTGTTTCAAGCAACATGCTCTATTCGGCATATTGGTCCACTCACATTACAATCCTTTGTGTCACAGTAATGACAGGTAGATGCTACCTATTACTGCATGCGCTTTCACAAAGTCAGTGTTGGATGAAGTAAGATCCTGAAACTAGAGGGGAAATCAGGCTCTGCAGAACTGTGGGCTGTAGCAGACCTGATTTGGTTTTAGAAATCAGTCCGCCCACCCACCCGCCCGCCCACCCGTCCACACACACACACACACCCACACCCCACACCCACCAGGCCACCACACACTGAGAGGCAGAAATCAGGTTTGGGTGTACAGTTATGATGCTCTTACATTATGATACATTGTAAACTAATTTAACCTAAACTGTTCAGTCAATGGTCTTTTTGCTAAACCATTGGAAAGCATGGCCATGGAAGAAGTATACCACTTGCTTACACCTTTTGTTTCAACCAAATAGCAATTCAAGTGCCGAGACATGATTATTTACTTACAATCTTTGATTGGCAGGGAAGCCTGGTCTACTGGACTACAAATGGCTTATTTTCTGTAGCACAGGTTAGAGCAATCGTTTCTCTTACATATCATGAAGTTATTTCATTTTTGGATATCATGAGAATCTTGTATTCTATTTCTAGTAGTTCTATGCCTAAATCTAAATACGATGTTATCGCAAAATAATAATACACCTCGACCAAAAAAATATGGAAGACGGGCCACATTCCCTTGTAGAATTATCTCATTCCTTTTTCTGGGTTTTCATTGGTTAAATATCGACAATGTAGACATGTGTTGCAAGACCATATTTATGCTTATATTCCAGTAATCTATAAGTAAAGGCCTGAACGATCCTGCGAACACCTTGAAGGAGATACTAGATGGTTTGTCAAGAATCATGAAGAGGTTGCTTAGAAGATATAGATGGATTGAACCTCTATTGCTCTTGTGTAAAGTTCCGACAGGAAAAATGCATATGAATTCCCCTTTTTGTTTGTGATTCATATTTTAGCCTTTGAGCAAATCAGGTTCCATGTATTTTAATTTGAACAAGCTTGATATGATAAAGTCAACATTATGCACTTTATGTTGCATTCTAACTTTTTAAATAACAAAAATGCAGCAATTGTCCCTGAGAAATGTTACTGTCCGTAAGCTGTTGGGATTGCCAGATGTTAGAGCTCAAGTTGGTTACAGAGCAGAAAATTCTCCTCTTGAGGGCCATAAGATGATGCAGGTACAGCTATCTACTACTTTACATGCCGTAATTATTTGCGGTATGTGTAATTGAATCATGGAAGTCTGTCCTGCACTTCCCGCCCCAACACCACAAACCCACCTACGCACCCTCCTTCACCACAATGCCAGACACTGAGGAATATCCTTTTTTTTCTTCATTTATTCTCTTCTCATATCATGAATTTGCACTTTAACAGCGGTCACCATTTGAAGATGCTGACTTGCAAACGAAATTGGTACCTTCTGATAGTGGAACTGCCAGTGAGAGTACAACTCCTAATTTTGTTATGGAAAGTATTGAAGGAAATATATCCGAGTTCAGTGCACCTGAGGAGCTACTTGAAGTACGAATATCTACATATTATTTTAATCTTGGTATATTATTCCAGTATGGATTCTGAAGCATATACCTATATGTTTATCATTAGCAAGCATTACAGTATCTGGGGACTGGCCGCCGAGATCAAGCTATTCCACTGATCAGGTAAGTTGCTGTTTAAGCATTGTGTCTGATCACTTGTTGGTTACCATCTCCATTTGCCAACAATAGAGGTTGATGATCAATTTTACCCACAGGACAGCAGTAGAGAGAAATCCAGATTTGTCTACAGCTTTGATTGGAATGGGACAAACATTATTCTCGAACAGATTGTTTCCTGAAGCCTCAGAATGTTTTAAACATGCTATAGAAAAGGTCTGCTGTTACCAACAATGGTTTTCAATACTTCAAAATTAATGATCTGAGGCAGTAATTTAAGGCTTAATGCTCTCCATTGTGTAGATTCATGAAGATGATCCTCTTCTTATACTTGCACTTTTCGGGGCAGGTCTTTCACACGAGCGGCAGGTAGAGTATCCTACATTTGGACTTAGTTGAACATTAGGAGTAACTGTGAACAACATAAGCATCATGCCTGTAGGGGGATAATGAGATGGCAATCAAGCTCCTGCAGAGAATAGCAGAGCTCAAGGAACCAGAAAAGCCCATCAACAAAACTTGTTACTTCCAAGGGATGGTTATGTTGGGAAGGTAAAGGTCTATTTTAGATAATTTTTTATTTGTTCTGGCTACTGACGGCTACCAAAACCCCAAAATTCTCCCTACTATTGGTTGTGGTAAGGGTAGTTCGCCCCCCCACGTGCTACACCGAAGTTCAACTCCATTACTTATTTTTACCCTAAAAAAAAAACTCCATTACTGATTTTATTTACGTGGCCCTGCTTTGCTATAACGTTGGCAGTTATTAAAAGTGCGGACATTGGTTTTGCAGTATATTGTCCAGAGAAGGCCGGAACCTTGAGGCCGCCAAATATTTGCAGATGGCTATCGCTTATGATCCTTCTGTAGAAAGACTTCTTAAGGAATGTGAGGAAGGAACGGATGGACAACCAAAGTCACAGGAAAAATGACATGCTAGACCGAGGTCATAGTAACAGAGATGGTACGTTTTCATTTTTGGAGATCAACACATTTTTGTCTGCAATGAAATTATGAGACGGCAGCCAGCAAGTCCTAGACCATACTTAGCCATAGAAGAAGTACGAAACGGAGGGTGGCAATCGCATGATCAGATTGCACGCCTTTTAAGTGGTCCATTTCATACCACCCAGTGTGTTCGAGCAGATGTTATTACTTCTATGTTGTTGTGTAAAATATAGCCGCTTCAAATTTTGTAAATTAAAATGCCGCAGGAATCCCACTGATTGACTTGGTGATCTATCTCAAAATTGTACATACACTTGATCCCATTTTACTGAACAATGTTGCCATTTGATAGATCAGAAGTTTATTTTGTAGCTCTAATCTTTTGTCCGTGGTGTTAGTCACAGCAGATCTTGAGAGCAGTTAAACATTCACGCCTTCCATAACATTTAATATTTCTGTAAAAGCGCTACTACTCAAATTGATAGTGATCGGGCCCTTGCAACGACAGCATCTTTGGTTGCATTGAAACTGTTACATGGTAGTAGCTGAAACCTCAAATACGCCCATGGTTCTTGTCAAACTCACCCCCACAATCTCAGCACTATGTAAAGGTTTGACATTGAGCGTGAAGCCTCATATGCGGCAGTCAATTGTTACATTACATCCATCACGCTAGTACACAGGGAAATCAGGATCAACATCTCGTCCCCATGCCTGCAACCCACCGATGATATCCTTTGCAGAGGCAAACCCCTTCTCGCGGAGAAGCTTGACAGCTCTCTGGGAATCGTTACCCCTTCTGCACAGGACAACCAAGGAAGGCTCTTTACCCGAGGCTGCTGCTCTTTCCTTCAGTGAGGTTTCAAGCACGGGCAGCTTCTCTTCCAACATGGAGAGTGGGATGTTCAGAGACGGAGAAATCGAAGTGATTTGGAAGTGATGAGTAGGTCGTACATCCAATAACAGATGAGGTTCGGCATTATCAACCATACTTTTGTAATCTCTACTAGTGATTCGGGCGTTCTCTGGGAGTAGGTCTACACTTGGTGCTGTCTGCAGTGAACTTAAAAGTGGATGAGCCAACAAAAAAAAAATCAAGATATACTTGATATGATATGGCGAGAACTGTTCACATTACCTTATCAGACATTGGAGATTGTGTGAAGTTCTCATAATCAAACGTCTGAAAATCTTGTTCTGTGAAAGCCGATTTTTTGCCACAAATGGTGCAATCTGGCAAGCTTCCACGAAGCTTAACCTGCAAAGATACAGTTCATAATGAAACCAGGCGAGGAGATAATGTCATTATGGGTTATTTTTCCAGTGCTTGAGTCATTACTTATGAACAATTAAATTATCTTTTAAGTTAAAAAGTTTGTAAGGATAAGAAACAATAGAATATGACTCTATGTTAGACCGATTACAGAATATCAACTGCTTGGAATAGGCTAGTTACCAGCTCTCCGAAAAGGTCTTGAAAACACTAAAAGAGGCAAGTCTGGAAAAACCCTACTAGCAGTTACTACGTTCCCAGGATTATAATTGCTTGTTATATATTGGATCAAAAACACAAAATTAGAACTGGAAACACAACCAAAACATGACCATTGCAAGGATACCATAGATAAGAATGTGAAGGTTCTTCCAACAAGAACAAAATGAGTCGAGGTAGACATCAATGACGAGAAAGATCTTATAAAACAATTACATTCCTGTGAGGACCAATTTCAATTCTTTTATGCTCAAACATGATATCGTCTGCCATTTATTACTCTGGTTCAGCGATAAATATATAAATAGAACATGCAAACTAAAAGTGGATTGTCAGGATGAAGCATTGGTGCCGTCCCCCACATGGTGCAGGGAGTAGGATGCATCGCACTGTTAGACTGTTTTGATTTAAAGACACGATAAATTTTGAGGTAAGTCACATACAATTCTAATACGAGCCGAGAGTGCGTCAAAGAGTAGCATCCTTCCGCATAGGGGTTCACCAACCGCAGTCGCAACCTTTATAGCCTCCAGAGCTTGTAGGCAGCCAATCACTCCAGGAACTAGTCAACAAAAGAGTAGTTAGTCCACCAGCGCAAAGCTGCCTACTAAGAAAGTAAATAACAAAGTTCTAGTTACAATAACTAGCAGCAAACTATACAGACTAATAAGCTGACCAAGGTGTCTAAACTGATTGCTGTAGATGCACAGCAAATATCACAATATTTAGTATGAACACCATGAAGAAAAAAACCATTGTAGTAATTACATTGAACCTAACAGAACATGTAGTCATACATAAGTTGAGAATGAATATAGACCCAAAAAAAGGACAAGACTACACAAGATTGGAGCTCCTTACTCATGATTTTATTTCCGTGGGTCGAAATTTACATCATAAAAAGAAGTTTATGTATGGATTTGAAGATTGATAAAAAAATATTCTTATTCATATTTTGCCTGCTGCACGGTGTTTGTAATGGGACTAACGGTAATGAAGGTTGTTTACAGCGTCACATACCAACCCCAAGAACACCACTGTCTGAGCATCTTTGGCAAGCTGCTACAGGTGGTGGACTTGGAAAGAGGCACCGGTAGCATGGACTTCCATTGTGATGATAAACAGTCAACTGTCAGAGAAGTCAATGGATAAATGAGAAATATAAGTTGATGTAAACAAAGTACAATATCTTAGGAAACAAAGATGGTTACCTGCCCTTCTAAACCTAATGCCGCACCGGATACAAGTGGCTGCACAAAATAGGTAAAATCTTAGTGATTGAACAATGGACTATGCAACGAAATCAACAAAAGGCTATTGCAGTTAGCATATTGGTGCAGAAATTTACTTAGAAACAAGCTAATATTACAGAGGGAAAGAATTTCATATCAAAATTACCTTGTTCAGCAGAACACAACAATCACTGATCATATATCTAGTAGGAAGGTTGTCAGTTGCATCGACAACTATATCATATCTGTAGTTGTTTCAGTTAATGCTGAAAACAAGAGGATTGCTTTTCAGAAAAAAAGAAAATCCTATGTCATCAAATGCTGTAAGGATACTTCCGCACAATCTCCAAAGCATTGCACGGCCTCAGTGTATGCTGATGCTCTACCACCTTGACAGAGGAATTAATTCTGGTTCAAGGCAACATATGTGACATTAGTGAAATAATAGCATTAGATATCACATTACTTTCTTGGCAATCAATATCGAGAAACAGCTGAAGGATAGACTCTTACTCACGGCAAGCATCAGCTGCTGACTTCACTTTTGGATCTCCAACATATGCTTCTTTGTGGATTATCTGAGTTAAAAAAAAGGTTAGCATTGATATTCCATATGACTGTTACAGAGTAAAGTAATCTATCACTTTTGGTTGCTCAAGATTGTTCTTTCCCAATTGACTACATTTTGTAGCTTATGAGTTCAGGCATATATTTTCCTGCCTTCTAATTCTGTTACCAATAAGTACGCATCGTTCAGATAATTCAGAGATTAGAATAATAAAAAAATTAAAACACTAGATAATAGGGACTAAAGACACGCCAAATTGTTTCTACCTGTCGATGAAGGTTATTCAGTTCAACATCATCACCATCCACAATGCCCAAGCAACCTATTGAATGCCACAAAATCAGGGAACTTGAGACCAATAACAAATTCAACTTACATAGACAATATGTAAAATACTCTGTCAAAAAGGAAGGACCACACCTAAAAAACAACTTTAAATTTCAGAAACCTAACTGCTTCCTTGTGAAATTAAAGTTAAAGCACAACTTCGCAGCAGAGATGAATATTACCAACACCACAGGCTGCTAGATACAATGCCACGGGAGAACCCAAACCTCCCGCGCCGACCACTAAAATCGACGACTGTGACAGCTTCCGCTGACCTGCCAGATAGATGACAAAGCGTCAGAAGATCAGTTGAAGCGAGCTTACTGCTCTAGGCAATTTTTTAGCAATAGACCTCACCATTGAACCGAGCGTACGAGTTTGAGGGTTGCGATAATACATCCGAAGCAACCAGAGGAAGCCATAATAATGGAAGAAGTCTAAAACTTTGGAAGCGAAACAACTGACCTTCGACCCCGAAATCCGGGAGGAGGAGGTGACGGCTGTACCGGTAGATCATGTCCGCCGGGATACCACCGTCCGGCGCAAACCCATTCCCTCCGCGGCTCCTGCACGCGACGCTTCCGTCGCACGAGCCGTCCACCACCCCTTCCTCCGCCGCCGCTCCACCCACTCCCACAGGCCCCACCTCGAGCTGCGATTCCAGCAGCCGTATCCGGGCATCGAGCTCCTCCCGCTCCGCCCGTAGCTTCTTCAGCTCTCCCTCTATCTCCTCCCTCCTCCTCCCGCCGCCGCCCATCACGCCGCCGCACCTGGACGCTCTGCTCGCCGCTGCCGTGTCGCCTCAGCCGCCGAAACTGTGTCGCCGGTCGCAAGTCGCAACAGCTGCCGAAATTAACTACTGCGCATTCCAACGTGGGCCCGGCCCACATCGACGCTTACGCACGATAAGGCCTGTCGTGTTTTAAAGCCCGGCCCAATAAGACCTCTCGCCGTGTTAAGAGGCCAGGACGCGAGGCGGCTACTCCTGACAGCGCGTCGTCGTTTCGGGGTCTCGTACTCGTCTCCCTGCGGGCCCTTCGTCTCGTACGGTCGTACCTCTCTTCCTCCCGGGCGGCGGCGGCGGCGGCGGCGGCGGCGGCGGCGGCGGCGGAGGGTAGGATGGCGCATCGGCTGCTGCGGGACGCGCAGGCGGACGGGTGGGAGCGGTCGGACTTCCCCATCATCTGCGAGTCATGCCTCGGCGACAACCCCTACGTCCGGATGGTAACGCATCAAACCCTAACCCTACCTGGTCGATTCGTGTGCCTTCTCGTTGCGCTGGCGGCGTCGTGATGCGGTGCGCGCCGCGGCTGCATGCTTGATTCGGTTTTTGCTTGTGATTTTCGCGTGCTGGAGGGAATCAGGCCTAGGTCACGCTTCTAATTAGGTGTCCCGTTTTGTGAACGCGTGGCATAGGTGTTTTCGTTTCGACTCTGTAGCTGCTTGTGATGTTGTTATTCTGTACTAGTAGCTTCAATCGTTATGCTGCGGAATTTTGGGATAGATAGATCGTAGTGCAGGCACTACTTTGAGTGTGTGCATACACGTGCTGTGTTAGTTTAATTTTAATCACTAATTTCAAGTACCGTTCTGTAATCGTTGCAGCTTCTACATAAGAAGCATGTGAATTGAACTGCTTGGTTTTACCCTATGCGTCATATATGCCATCTGTTTCAGCTTGGAATGTCGACAGTTGTGCTTTTACAATCAAAACATGAAAGCCTGAAATAAAACGTTCCTATTTAGCAAGACAAGATAGATTTAAGCAAATTATACTAGGTAGCAAACCCTTACAATGAAACATTCTGTATTTCTCACTTTTAGTTTTCTTTGGTATTACATCATTTCATGTAAATACAAGATTTAGTGTTTACAAGCTCTTGTTTTCCTGACAGTTAAGAGCAGAATATGACAAAGAGTGCAAAATATGTGCACGTCCTTTTACTGTCTTCCGCTGGAGACCTGGTCGGGACGCAAGGTACAAGAAGACAGAGATCTGCCAGACATGCTGCAAGCTGAAAAATGTCTGCCAGGTATGCCTGCTGGATCTTGAATATGGTCTACCAGTTCAGGTCCGGGATACAGCGCTTGCTATCAATTCAAACGATGCAATTCCAAGGAGTGATGTCAATCGTGAGTATTTTGCAGAAGAACATGATCGGCGGGTATGTTTTGTTTTTTCATCTTTTGACACGTGATGCCATTTTCTTATTTTCATAATACCCAAATCCAAATTCAAACTCTGTATTTCTTAGGACTTCTTTAGTTCATTTGTCCTGAAGTTGTGTATTCACACGTTGTTTCTATGATGGCATTGTAAATAATTTGAAGGTCTGGCATACCATAATGCACTTAGGAACCAAGACTAATAAGATGAAGACACTCAAAATATTATAACAAAAGAATCCCCTTTTTTTAGTGCCCCTTCTTTTAAATGCAAGTTATCATGCATAGTTGAGATGTTTGCACTTATTCTCTACTTAGATGGTCCATTGTCAAAATATGGGTAGTTGTTCCTAACTAGACTTTATCTTTATAAATGTAGGCCAGAGCTGGCATAGACTATGATTCCTCCTATGGGAAGGCCACTCCTAATGATACCATTCTGAAGCTTCAAAGGACAGCGCCATATTACAAGAGAAACAGAGCCCATGTTTGCAGTTTCTATGTGCGTGGTGAATGTACTAGAGGTGCTGAGTGCCCATACCGGCATGAGATGCCTGAAACAGGGGAGTTATCGCAGCAGAACATCAAAGATCGTTACTACGGGTAAGTTAATGGTGACAGTGCATACATAATCTTTGATCTGCATTTTGTCTGGTTCTTTCTGCATGCCACCTCAGATCTTGTTGTATTTAACTGAAAGCTTGGCTTAACATTTGATATTACAATGAAATTGATCTATTTTGTTTTACGGTCTTGGTTCTGGATGAATTTGTCAACACTTGTCAATTGTGACATTTTGGCTCTTAATGTTTTATTTATTTGTAAACTCTGATGCTTCTCATCACTATACCACCACTCATGTTCATGACACCCATTCTGCCTGGATCATCTAGCAGAAGCTGGCAGGTTGTTATCTATTATGTGATGCTTTGCCTGTATTCTTGATTGTAGATGGCATATCCATAGATGATCTATCTTCTATTTTATATCTGTATTTTCACTTTATCTTGACTTTATTGTGAAAACACCAAAATTTAAGTTACTTTATATTCCGATGATCAGACAGCATTTGCACGGTTAAACTGCACCTGAAATCCTGAATTGCTGTTGTACATGTGCTTTTACAACATGAAAGAACCATCGTATCCTAACCTGGTTCAAGTGTTGAACTCACATCTGTTTCTTTCAAAGTGGTTTCATAGACAAACTTCCCATCTAGTTAAGCTAAGCACTTATGCTTTCTTTTTTATATATTTGTGTTAACGAACTGAACTGAATTACTGTGTTACAGACTGTTGGGTGAATGTATCTATTCACTTCCTGTAATTTTCAAGTCTTCCCTCTGTATTGGTTTATGACAGTATTTCTTACTGTATGCAGAGTTAATGATCCAGTTGCAATGAAACTTTTGAGTAAGGCAGGTGAGATGCCATCTCTGACACCTCCAGATGACGAGACTATAAGGACACTATACATTGGTGGACTCGATAGCAGAGTAACTGAACAGGATTTGAGGGATCAGTTTTATGCCCATGGTGAGATCGAGTCCATAAGGATGGTGCTTCAGCGTGCATGTGCATTTGTAACATACACTTCAAGGGAAGGTGCGGAGAAGGCTGCAGAGGAACTTGCTAACAAGCTAGTCATCAAGGGTGTGCGACTGAAGCTCATGTGGGGCAAGCCTCAGGCTCCAAAGCCTGAAGAGGATGAATCTGGGAGGCAGGGGCAGGTTTCCCATGGAGGACTGCTCCCTAGGGCTGTCATATCTCAGCAGCAGGGCGGTGACCAGCCTCAACCACCTGGGATGGAGGGCCAGCAGCAGCCACCAGCATCACAGTACTTTAACATTCCAGCACCATCAGCAGCAGAGCGGACTTTGTACCCATCCATGGATCCTCAGAGGATGGGGGCTATAGTTAAGTCACAGGACGGCGAAGGCAAACCAGGGCCACAGCAAGCTGGACATGCTCAGCCATCAAGCAGCTCGGCACAAGGTGGCTATCCTGCGCCACCACCGTACTACCATGGTCAGTATCCGCCATACTATCCTCCACCATATGGTGGCTACATGCCTCCACCTCGCATGCCCTACCCTCCGCTGTATCCTCCATACCAGCCGATGCTAGCACCACCAGCACAAGCCCCCAGTGCATGGCCAGCAACAGCAGCCAGTTCATCTCAGCAAGCAGGACAGCAGCCGCCTAATGGCCCTCCGTCTCAGCAGCAGCAGCCTGCTCATGGCCCTTCGTCTCAGCAGCAGCAGCAGCAGCAGCAACCAGCACAAAACTGATGTACTTACATGAGTTGTCGGATATGCTACTGCTGTAATCCCTTTCTGGAAGAAATTGTAACCGGCGTTGGCTGCCAGCTTTGTAATTTCTGAATTTGTGATTAACAGCAAAACTTTGTAGTATTGCTTATCAGAGTTTGAAAAAACCGGGATATATACTGGATCTATCCAGCATCAAGATTTTTTTTTTTTTTTTTTTTTTTTTGTCTACCGTGCCTTCTGGCATCTCAGCATTGTCTTTACTGTGGAGGTCTAATAAAATCCTTCATCTTTTTTGGACTTAGTAGCTGCTTGGATGTAGAATGATTTTGGATACTATGGCATAATGATGCCTGTTACTAGATGTATTCATGGAGATAATATGATGTAACAGCTTTTGTTTTGCATAGCCGTCAATTCCACTGCAGAACATTGACATGGCTGTTACTAATCACTCGAGTCAAAGCACGGCCCAGGAGCTGATAAATTCGAACATGTTGTTTTAGTAAACACGTTTATTTATTCATTACCCAATTGGAGAACATGGCATTCAGGACACACTATGCGGAAAAGACCACCACCTCATGCATCTGACCAGGAGACGTGGTACTCGCCGACGATCTCCTCCGGGTCATGGATCCCCAACGCATCCCACACGCCCTTGGACGCGCCCACGACGTCGGGGCGGCACGGCGGCTGGTAATCGTGCATCCGGTCGCAGCCATGCACAGTGTCACACTCATCCACGACCTTGGCGAGCACGGAGCTGCCATTAGCTTCGATCCGAATCAGCCTGCCGCAGCGCTTGCCGTTGCCGTACCACCCGGTGGACAAGATCACGACGAGCTCCCTGTTCAAGTGGAACCTCCCGTCGCAGTAGAGGCCGAGGTCTCCTCCCTCGGTGAACTCGTTGAGCTTCATGATCGCCTTGGTGTGGTTGGTCACCGGCGGCGAGCACTGGTATGTGAGGTAGAAGTGCCCCGGCTTGCAACATCCCTCGCATGGGTAGCCTAACCTTGGCCCCTGCACCGTGCCGCTTGGCTGGCATTTTTCTTGGACGTGAGCTGCGGTGCCGGCGCAGAGACTTGGGATGGTGACGAGCAAGAGACCTGACAGAGTAAGGACGAGAAACCTGATGGCTGTTGTCGACATTTTTTTGTGTGGTTTTCTGAAGGAAAGGCTGGTTGAATGGTTGTGGGTCAGTGGGGATGATCGACATCATATTTATAGTAGCTCCATCGCCTGGCGAGATTACTTAGAACCGCGCATCGTGTTCGTGACCAACAATGCCTGCAATATAGTAGTGAAAATGATTGGTACTGTTCAAGTACTGACAACTGACTTGTCCTCATCATTCTGAGTTTCGATGGAGTTTCCCCCTAATTACGAATTGTTACGGCTGTAATTTATTCAGTCAGATAGCGCATGGAAGCATGCCACACAGATTGGCAGAGAGCCAGCCGCCGTTCTATGCCCGCCCGCCACGCCTCCGTGGCTCTGTCTGACTGCCAGAGTCGTCGATCTTGGGCAAGCCGAGGAAGTCTCGTCGTCTCGGGCGTGCCGGGGGAGAGCCATGAGTCCATGAACAAGGGCAAAGCCAACAGCGTACTACCTCCGTTCTTTGAATATATGACACCATTGACTTTTTTTCTTCGTTTGACTATTCGTCTTTTCTACAAATATTTATGCAATTAGATAAGTCTACTAGTTAAATCCAAAGTATTATCAATAATAGATGTAGTGGTACCCATTTTATGCTATTTAACAAAGTAACTAATAAAATATCATTGGTCAAAGTTGAAGAAAAAAATCAATGGTGTCATATATTTAAAAACGGAGGGAGTATATAGCTATAGATGTACAAATGTGCGGCCCGGCCCAAGCCCGGAGTGGCTGGGTCAACAAACTGTCGAGCTAGGCCCAGCCCTACCTTTCACCGGGCTGGACAAGGCTGGCCTGCGGGCTGAGGCGACGACCCAAGCCCGGGCCCTCAGGCTATTTTTGGCCTGGCCAGCCCGGAAAGCCTGAGCATAAATAAAGGGTCAGGCTGGCCCATAGCCCGCGAAGAGAAAAAGAAGACCAAAGTTTCAGCGTTCAACATTCTAAATTTATAGTTTCAACATCTCTTTATTCCTACTTCAACATCTTTTATGTACAATTTCAACATTCTGAGTCTCAAATGTTGATCATGCTCAAGTACAATGTTGATTTAGTTCATCCACGTTGTTGAGTTAGCACAATCGAAATATTGAAGATGGATAGGAGCCCTGTTATTGAAGGCATGAACATGGGCTTTCTGCTCCTTGCTTCAACTCATATATATGTTTTAGTTAAAATTTTGTTGTGTTCTAGATTCTACTATAAGGATGCAATGCTGGTATGTTCACTTTTTTTTAATCATTTTTTCTAATAGCTTTCTTGCTTGCTTGTGCTAATCCTTTTATCATTTTTAATGCGCTGCACTGTGTAGGTCCATGCGTTCGGGGCTCATGGACCTTCAGGAGATCCTTTTCTTGCGTTGTGCTTCACTGCTCCTTTAGATATCCTTGGAGATGCAAAAATAATATGCATGTAATATATGGAAAGTAGCATTTAAATTTTAGTCCTAAACAAGAGCAGCATAATTTTTGTCCAACGTGAGCAAAATTTCTATGAACAAGAGCAGGAAAAATTTTGTGCAACGTGATGCAAAAATAATATCCTTTTCTTGTTTGACGTTTAAATGGAAAAAATAATGATGTTTGTATTTTCATTTTTATGAATTTCTAGAATAAATTTGGACATGTGTGCTCCCAAATTTTCTGTAATGTTAAAGACCTAGCCAGGCTTCAGCCGATCAGCCCAAAGGCTTTAGTGAAAAGTGGAGGGCATAGCACTCTTTGCAGCCCAAACGGTGTGGTAACAAGGCCCAAAGGGCTAGCCCGCGGATCAAGTAGAAGTAAGGATAGGACTGGGCCACTGTTTAGATGAAAAAGGGCCAAGTAGGGCTAGGATCGGGCCTCGGCCCGTTATCAGGCCTCTTCTCTCCGCCCGACCCTTCTTTCTCTCGCTCTCTCCGCCGTCCGCCTCGGCAACTCCCCTCCACCGGCGCCGGAGCAGGGGCCCTCCAGCCATGGATATCCTCTCTGCTCCCCCGCAACGATGCCTCCCTCCTTGCCGCTGCTGCTCCCGCCCGGGCCAAGAACGCCCCCTTCTCCTCGCCCCTGCTGCTCTCGCCCGGGCCAAGAACGCCGCCGCCTCCTGCGCCGGCGGGAGCTCGGGCCCGCGCTGCCTCCTCCATCCTTCCGGCCGTCAATCTCCCTCCGCCGCCACCACCAACCTCTCCACGAGCCTCTCTCTCTCTCTGCGTCGGCGGATCTGCGAGGAGGAAGCGGAGGCTCCGCCGCCGCCACCACCTCTCCATCTCCGCCGCGGATAAGCGGGATTCACCAGCTCGAGCCCCAAGTCGTGGGGGGTCGCCGACGGGGAGGACGAGGGCGCCACCAGCTTCACCAGCAACTCCTCCCTCTCGACCCCACCTGTCCTTTGTCTCTCGGCGAGGGCGAGTAGCGCGGCAGTCAGCGCGCGTTCTTCCGGCCTGCGGCGCTCGGCACGGAAGAGGGGCGCGGCGAGTAGCGCTGCGGCCACCTTGCCCGCGGCAAGAGCGTGTGGTGCTACGGCCGTCATGTAGTCCCCCGGTCCGCGTCTTGCGGTGCAACGAGCTACTCTGCTTCGCTGGGTCACACGGAACTCGGCGAGGGGAGAGGAGCTCAAGCTGATGATGGTTGGGGCTTAGACGGCCGTGATTGGACCGGCGAGATGTGATTCCCCTCGGAGGTGAATTTCAACAGGATATTGGACGTTCTCCCTCTTCTCTTTATAATCTAACTAGGGAAAATGCCTTGCTACGGGAGAAAAACTAAACGCATAAAAAGTGCTTATTCCTTGCTGCTGAAATCTATAAAATAATATTTGATGTGTCCTTAAATTGCTAGTAGATTCTGACCTTGCGTCTCTCACCATGAATATCCCTGAGTACGAAGAAATTTAAAACTCCTTAGCTAATTAAATTTATGTTATCGAGAAAGATAGATAATTTAAGGGGCCATTGCGTTTTTACCCCTATTTTAAACCCCATTTACCCTCACTTTCTTTCGCTTTGCATTTTTACCCTTACTTTTTCAAAACGAACACTCAACTTACCCCTATTCCGTTAACCACACATAATGGTGTCAAAAAAGACAAGTTTGCCCTTGCAAATATACCCCTACTTTAAAAAACTTTATGATTCTACCCTTATTTGGACATCATATTTTGACAGTAAATTAAAGCAGGTAATGGTAGCTGACTCAATAAAACCAACTTAAACCTTAATCTTTAGCTGGACATACGAATGATTTGTTGTTTGCTTTGGAAATAGGTATAGATATAGATATAGATAGGAAAAAGTCCTTTTCACCTCCCTGAACAATGGGCTGAGTTTAAATTTTCTCCCCAAACCACAAAGCCGTCTAACCAGCCTCCTTGAACTTTTGAAACCGTATATTTCACCTCCCCGAGCTGGATATAAGCGGTTTTGAAGGCGGTTATCTATTTTTCTTTTTTATTTATTTTGGCTGAAACTTTGAAAAATCATAATAAATCAAAGAAAAATCATAAAATCGAAAATTTAATTTTGTTGGACTCTATATAAGTATATAAACACATAAAATATATAATATAATATACTTTAGTATAAAGTTTTTACTATAGATTTAGATCTATTTTTTACTGTAGTTAAATATAATAATTCGTAAATGCATTTTTTATGTTCCAATCATGGAAAAATATTTATGGTAGCCTAGTTATTGTATGCTTCAACTATAATAAAAAAATTTATACTCACTGGAACATTTATAACTTAGTTTTAGATTTATTTAGAGTATATTTTGCCCTAAATAAATCTTTATAAAATGCATTTATGAATTATTATATTTAACCATAAAAATTTTTATGGTGAGATAATTATCTCACCATACTCTCCTTCATAAATGCATTTTTTATGGTCCAATCATGGTAAAATTTATGATAGTGGAGCATTATGATTGTCTAAAGAAAAAAAAGTGGCTTATAATATTTATGGAACCACAGTATGCTTTAGAAGTAAAGGAATTCATCTGACAGAAACAAGTTAATTTGAAATGTGTATAATTAAGGAGCTCATTCACTCCAATTGTTGTTGCCTACAGTTGTAGCTCCCTTAAATATACCATTGTTCTCGATGGTCACATTGTACCATGTAAATTTTGTTACTGACTCAAAAAGTTAGGTACATTTCAAATGACTTGTACATTGTTGCATACCATTTATTAATTATTTATGTTTCATATTTTTTTATCCTTCCATCAATATACTCTACACCCCTTTTAAGCAATCCTGGACTCACACAGGCGTGCATGGTATATTGGTATGCAACATAAAGCATGGGGGCCATAGACAATTAAAGCCTAGCTAATGTGTTTAGTTTGACAGCAGCAGGCATAATTGTGAAACAAATCGCAGGACCAGGGGCAATACCGCAATAGCATGCTCCTATGCAGCCTGCACTCTGACACTGCTCAGGTCCCCTCACTGAGTCACTGCCTTGCTCAACTCTTTCTCCTATATACTGCCAAATATTTTTTTAACTGGAGTAGCACTTTATTCCTTCGTTGATGGACCCATTAATGACCCGTATCCGGCCAGTAACACTTTTACTGCGCGACATACCGTAACACTTTTACTGCGCGACATACACATACGTAGCTATGGAAGTGGTAAAATAGTTATCCGAATTTTTGCATCTGTATCCCGTATCCGCACCTAATATGGATATCCGTATCTGCTAAAATTTTAAATGTGGTACGAAAGTGGAAGTATCCACATCCGTTTCCTCTTCTTTTTCTCTACCCGACTTACCATGCATATCTGCAACATCCATATTCGAATAAGAATAGATACATAAAACTATTAAAAAATTATCTGTATAACTAATGATTAGTGATTTTGTTTAATATAATAATAAAATATTAAGTGAAACTATCTAAGAGTGATCATGACTAAATGACATGTGCTATTATGTTTAATATTACTAAAGATGTATAAATAATATAATAATGTTTTCAATAAAACTATTTAAAGTGATCATGAAAATGATTGGCGCTACGTGTTTTAATATTAATAATGTTACACAAAGATTAAGTTTAATTAATTTAAATATATTTTGATATGGCTTGATCATAATTATTTTTAAAATTATTGTTAACTATATAATTAACCAAAGTTTATCTATTTATTGTTAAACTTACATATATACTATATTTTATTTGTTCATGATAACAATTGATATTTCCATTAAAATAATTATTTATTTGCATTTTTTAGTTTTATATTATTAACTGTTAAGATTTTGTGATATATATGTTTTGATACGATGTCTTTTCCTAACGATTACATAATCATACTTGAATCTCTTATTGTATAATGACTTAGCGATATTTTCAAAATGTGTTCATAATAAATAAAACAAATGAATATAACTATGTTTCTAATCAAGTAAATATCCGCATTCGTATCCGCATCCGCACTATCCGTTCTGTATTCGTATCCGCAAGCATCCGAATTCGTATCCGCATCCGCATTAAAACGTGATAAAAGGTGTTGTCCGCAACCAATTCCATCCACATCCGATCTGCTTCCATCCCTACAAGCCATTTCAACTCCTACACAACTTGCTAGTTTTCATACTTACCAGACATGGTTCCTACTTATCCGTGGATAGTTTCGTGAAATTTAATTATTACAAAATCGTCCTCTCTTCTCTCCTTTTATCTCCTATCTCCTTTTTTTTTAATTCCTATGTAGACATAGTTTCTTGTATGAGAAACATTTTTTTTGTTATCTTTAAATATTTTTTTTGTCATGTCACCAATTCTATGAAAACTATCTTAATTATTAGGTTGAGATTGCCCTAATACAATATTATTTTATAGTACACAGTATTAAGTTTTGTCGATTACCTTAGTTTTTAGGGATTGAGAGCCGGCTCTTGCATTTAAAAAAAAATGTTTGTATGGAATCATATAAAGAATAGGAAAGCATAGAGGTTTAGATATTCCTCTATAATGTCAATGTAAGTCTCCAAAGGCTGCCCATGCCTCATGCACCCATGCCTCCAAGCAGCCTGACAAATGAGAAGGCAACTGTCACATAGAGGGAGCCAAAATGGAACAAATGCTGGGAGCTGCCAAAAAGCTGAAGCCAAATGACGATTTGACTTGACACACTGCTGACTACCTGACTGTAACAGTAACAGGACACAAATATGAAAGAAACTAGGTAGTTCCCCGCGCGTTGCCGCGGGACAGTCATGGGAATCTCGTTTTAGTGAGATAAAAGGATTGGAGTATTGATTTATGGAATCAAGTAATAGAATTTTGCATTAGGATCAATTACCGATAACTGTCAGCATATTATGGGCATAGGTTCATAGATTTAATTACCGATACTGTTTGCAGGACAAAAGCATTCATGAACAGAAAAAGAAGTGTTGATAACGACATGATGAACACGATAGGTCAAGGTAAATAGTTAGACATAGAAGTGGATATGCGTTTTGTATATGGTAGAAAATATTTGGATCCTGTAAGTATGTGCAGGTGGGTAGTCTTTTCATTTCGTAGCTGCATATGAGAATCTCCCTGTAGCATCTAGGTATAAGTACATTGTTAGACATGCCAGGGTCTTCAGAAGAAGAGATCATTACATAGCTTCAAAAGCAATTCGGAAACCAAATTGACTGAGTCTGCAAGCATTAAGTAGTGTTAAGCGAAAGTTGTTGTATCTGAGGTAAATAAATAACATTCAAGTGGATAGCAAATATATGATGAGCGCTAAAATAATATTTAAATTATGGCGTATAACAGAAGAATAGTTAGTCAACTAACTGTGCAGATAGTCGTAGTGTGATACCTGGGACTAATGGGTTTGCCTTGATATGTCACTGAAAATATCAATGTATACCACATTATGCGTTTTGTCTTCAAAATCAGGAGAATTGTTCTCAACCAGTACACGCGAACCTGCTGGTGAAGAAACTCTTGAGAAAGCAACATAAAGTTGTCCATGGGAGAATACAGGGCTTGGTAAGTACACACCAACTTTGGTAAGTGTTTGTCCTTGCCTTTTGTTTATGGTCATGGCATATGACACGGACTGGGAACTGCCGCCGCTTCATCTTGAAACGCCATTTCGGATCAGTCGATACAAAGACTATTCTTGGAATGTAAGCTTTAGATCCTGTAGCTTTCCCTGTGATTATTTGTGCTTCAATAATACGATGAGTAAGTTGTGTGACTATTAGTCTGGTTCCGTTGCATAAACCCTTTGATGGATTTAGATTTCTAAGTAGCATTATAGGGACACCAATCTTCAGCTGTAGATGATGATCAGGAAGGCCACTCATTTGAATAGTGTTGAGGAATTCCTGAGGATAAAGGGATTCTAATCTTGACTATCTCTTTTTCTTTGAAGTGTAGCTTTGGCACAGTCAGCACCCTTGTTAGTAGTTCTTCATTCCATTGCGGTTAACACTTTCAACATTTATATGTGCCTGATATTTAACCAATAGATCAAGATTATGTGGTACCACAAATATATTATCAATCTGAACTCCATTTTTTTCAGTAGTAATGCCATTATCTGGTCCGGCATAAGTAACCTGACCGTTAGATAATACAGTAGTGCTCTCACAAAAACACTTTGGGTAGAACTTGTCACATTTTCCATCAACCATGCAAGGGGAGGAAGTATTCGGAGATCCGCAAGGGCCATGAATCATGAACTTGGAGACAACCTCAAAGCCTATAGGATCAAAGAATGGGTTTGGTAATTGTGCTGATATGAAGGCATCTATTTGATCAGCATCAAGAGGCTTATCTTTTTTGAGCCACAGAATCAAGTGGACATGGGGAAGGCCTCGTTTTTTGAATTCCATTGTATAGACAACTATAGAAAATAATATAACAAAACAAAATTAGACATATTAGAGAATTAATTACATAGCAGGATATTAGAGGGAGAGGCAAGAATAGTACCTCCAAGTATGGGCCCAAAGAATTCATACTTCTCTATGTCATCCATTAGTTGAGCTATTTTACAGCGCACAATACTAGTGTCCAGTAGTATATAGTATTGGTTAAGGATAATTTAGTAATTTACTCGAGACCTATTTATTTTAATAATTTTAATTGGTAACAATTCTCACTCTCTAATCTGTAATATAATCATATCAATTCAATATAATGAAAACATAAAAGAATACTAATTAATAACATACTATAGAAATTTTATTTTGTTTTTTAATATATTACACTAATGTCATTAAATTACTTTCCTAGATTACCCCTAGCCCACTATACTACCTTTAAATACTACTATATCACTAGGACCATTTTGTATAATATACAATTAATCTCGACCGTCAGATCTTTATATACTAGTCCTTTTTAACCGCTAGTATATGGTGGTATTGTGCGCTGAGTTTCATTTGGAAAACTCGATCAACAATATCTAGTCTATCAGAAGCTTCGTGCTCTGGGATGGATGCCAGGGCCTCTTCAATTTCTGGCCATAAAGCATTACATGTAAATGTGATAAATAGGTCTGGGCATCCAAACCTACGACACAATGCAACACAATCTTGGTAGTTTTGGTAATAGTACCGATGACTTGCAGTGAATGAACTTGGCAAGAAAGTTCTTTGCCCTGTAGATGAAGCTTCAGTTATGCCATTACTGACTGCTTCAAGTAAATCCTTATACAAAATGGATCTATATTTTTTTTCTGAAAAGAATTCTTCCTGTAATATCTGAGCCGCTCATATTCGACGCAACAGTAAGCATCAACCTCATATGCTTGGGTTAGCTTCTTGCCTCGTAAAGGGGTGTTGAAATCATTGACTCTATCATGCATCCTATATGAGTAATATTCAGCCATGGTCACTTTTTTCCGCTTAATATTGTCGGAACGGTGACACCTTTTGTACTCGAGATCCTCATGAAAGCCATCTTGTCCATAAGGAAATAGAAGTGGGTACTGCATTGCCATGAATTTGCAGTGTGTTTCTTTTACCCGTTGAAGTTGAGATGAGTGATCTTGCACAATTAAGTCACGCCCTTGATCACTGGTACCTAAATCATTCACTACCAAGCCAACTACACTACCGGATCCAGGCTCTTTGCCGTGAGCCTGGCACTCTCGGCAAAGAGGACAATCCTCTCGGCAAAGGCTTTGCCGAGAGCCGGCTCTCGGCAAAGATGACTCGGCAAAGATTTTCTCGGCGAAGCTACCTTTGCCGAGAGCTTTCTGCCGGGATCACGGCAAAGCCTTTGCCGTGTGCACAGGAGGTATTTGCCGAGAGCATGTAAACTCTCGGCAAAGAGCCTGGCCCTAACGCCGGCGAGACGGCGTTGCGCCGTCTCTGTGGGGCCCGCAGCTGGGTTTGCCGAGAGCCATGTGCCAGGCTCTCGGCAAAGCACTCAAGGTTTGCCGAGAGTCACGTGCCTGGCTCTCGGCAACGAATTCAAGGTTTGCCGAGAGCCACGTGCCAGGCTCTCGGCAAAGAGCCCATGGGGCCCACACCGGTGGGCAGGCGCGGGGCCTCTGCACAGGGGCTTTGCCGAGAGCCTTGGCAAGGGCTCTCGGCAAAAAATGGCATCTTTGCCGAGAGCCTTGGCCAGGGCTCTCGGCAAAAAATGGCATCTTTGCCGAGAGCCTGGCCCCATGCTCTCGGCAAACCCCTGGGCTGAGGCCTTTTTTATTTCTTATTTGCTCATATATGGTGCCCAACAACTGAAATATATCACACATACATCTCAAATACATCACAGGCAATTAATATAACCAATACACAAACATTTCATGCACATAACATACTGTTTCAACCATAAGTTTAACCAGAAGTTTAACAACAAGTTATAGCACAAGTCCATGCACATAACATTCAAGTTTGACCACAAGTTTAACCACAACGTCCGTCAACTACCTAATGGTGGTGCCGCCATTCCCACGGGTTGTGTGCTTGGGAGGGGTTGGAGAGGTCGCGATCCTGTGAGCCCTGTCCGTCCTGCTGAGCTCCCCAAGGCGACCAGTCCGACACACGAGGTGCAGGCGACACACCAGGCGACATGTTGACCATTCCAGCGGGATCATTTGATCCCGCCGAGAGACCCTGCAGAAAGGAGAAATGTTTTCATGTGAGACAAGATTTAACCAATGAACTTACAAACCAAAAGTTTTATACTCACAGGGGTCGGTTGCCGAGGCGGTGGCTGAAACTGAAGCTGTGGAGGAGGGACGGACACTTGAGTGCCCACGCTCTGCATCCAGTCGTACATCTGAGTCAAGTTGGCCTGTAGGCTCTCCCATTCGATCTGCCGTTCGGTCCTCTCTTGGGCAAGCTGGGACTGCAATACATTCAAAATATATATGTTAGAATGCGAAGCAATCGTACATCAAAAGCAATGGAAAACAAAGTAAAAAAGAAATAACCTGTAGGGACGATATCTGCAGCTGCTCCTGTGTCATGCGTGGGCGGATTGTGTCGCTTCCGCTTGGCGCCCTTTGCCGAATCTCGGGGAGTCTTGGCGTCGTTGTCGAGTCCATGACGCTGTCACCCATCCGGTACCGCCCATGCTTCTTCCCTCCGCCCACCTTCATGACGACTCGCCCATCAAAGTTCTGGGTGCTTGGAGCGTAGTCTGGCCCATGGACCTCCCTTGACCTAGACGTGTACGAACTGACCCTCGGAGGGATGGTGGGGTTGGTGAACGCCGAGTCGGGAGTGTCCTCGCTGTAGTCGATGTCGTCCGTTGCCTTGCCCATATGAGCTAAGCACCACGCCTTGAACTGAGGGCAGTCCCGGTTGCCATGTGCTGCCGACTGCAGAAAAGGAGAACAAAGCGGTTAGAATGTTTTCATAATGTCTTGCATCAGAATAAACAATTAAAGCCGCTTACCCATGCCTTCGCGTATCCCGTGAGGTCTCGGCTGCCCTGGTGGTGCGATGGTCCTGCCATCTTCAAACGCCTGTCCCGGTGAATATTGTGCTTCTCCTGCCACTCGGGAGAGCACCACTTGTCCACCATCTTCTCCCAGGCCTCTGTGTGATTATTACACCAACTAGGAGGCACCTGCAATTCAATGCAATTAAGGTAGAAGATCCAATGAAGCATGTTTATTCTCAGAAAATAAAGGTTTTGATTTTAGTTAGTTACCTTGAGGAAATCCTCCCTCTCCAACGTCATTGTTACGGCTTGCCTCTTGGTGACCTTTCGATGTTCGTAGTGGGCGTGGTAGTGCACGATAGCCTGGAGGCGCGCCTCGTAGTGAATGTCGTGCAGGAGCTTCTGGCAGGCTCGGTGGGCGTTACGCTCCGCCCTCACCTCAGTTCCCTCCTCGCACCTGTAGAAATCCTGCATATACACACATCAATTATTATGTCAGTATTGAAAATGCGATGAATTCAGTAATGTAGTGCCAGAAAGACTTACCCACAACTCGGCCTTCACCCGCTCCGCCTTGTTGTTGTACGCTCGGCCCAGGGTGTCCGACTGGTCCGGCGCGGAGTAGTAGTGCTCAAAGTGAAAAGCCGGCTCGTACTTTCCGGCATGCTGGACCATGCCGGGGAAGTGCTCCTTGCACAAGAGGCCGAGTATGCCATTGACAAGGCGTGAGTGGTTTCCACCGCCCACCAGGTCCCAACCCCTGAAAATAATTACAATACAATATTAGTTTCTATTGAGATCGCAACTAATCATAGGGAAATTAAGGGTCACGTCAAAAGCACTGACCTTTGTCCAGCGGGTCTAATCACTGGGCGTAGGTGTGGAGGTGGCCGGGGAGGGAGGGTCGACGGGCCTTGCAACCAAACCTTCGGCACGTCCTCTACACCTTCGTAGAAGAAACTATACGCCCGGCCAGGCAACACTATACTAGTCCAAGTAAATACTAAAGCATCATTTCTCTGACACGGAATAGTGTAAATCGATCTGAATTCGAAGCCCAAGGTAAATGCACAAAGTACATGGACAGTCGGGCAGGCAGGAGCGAGAGCAGCAATAGATGAACTCACGAATCTAAATCGGATTGAAGGCACCAATTAAGGGAATCAGATGAAGCAAGCAGGAATTGTAATCCGGAAGGAGTACGAGAGTTGTACCAGCGGTAGCCGCGCGGGGCGCCGGGTGGCACGGGCGCACAGCGGGGGCGTGGGAGTGCGGGAGCCCGCTTGCCCGCGCGACGTCGGTGATCTGCCGTCGGCGAGGTGAGGGAGGGAGGCGGCGGCGCGACGAGGCGAGGGAGGAGACGGCGCGCACGGGCGCGCACGGGCGGGGCGGCGCGCACGGGCGGGGCGCGCGACGAGCGGAGGGCGGGGCAGCGCGCACGGGCGGTGGCGGCGCGCGCGACGAGCGGAGGGCGGTGGCGGCGCGCGCGACGAGCGGGGTGGAAAAATGAATGGCACAGTGGAGGAAGGAGACGGAACGGTTAAGTGTAAGGAGGTTTGCCGAGAGCCTCGATCTGGCTCTCGGCAAAGGCTGTCTTTGCCGAGAGCCAGATCTAGGCTCACGGCAAAGGCTGTCTTTGCCGAGAGCCAGATCTAGGCTCACGGCAAAGCTGTCTTTGCCGAGAGCCAGATCGAAGCTCACGGCAAAGATTCAAATTTTAGTTCGAAAAATTTCAAACCCGTTTGCCGTGAGCTCCTTTGCAAACTCTCGGCAAAGAACTCTTTGCCGAGAGCGTCAAGGCAAGCTCACCCAAACAGGGTGTTTGCCGTGAGCTTGCCTTGACGCTCTTGGCAAAGAGTTGCTCCCCCATTAGTTTTTATTTTATTGTGCTCTCCATTTCTTTTTTCTAAAGTGTTGGTGATACTGATCTTATTTCATATGATGAGTAAAATCATGAAGTCCTATTTGTTTACATATTATTTCATTATTTCATGTGTATTTTAGTAAATTTTCATTATTTCATGTATACATGAAGTAGAAATATATATCAAATTATTCTGAAAAAATACCAAATTTTGACATAGACCATATTATAGTGTCTATAACATGTGCACAAAGTTTTGTATGCAAACTCAAATTTAAAGTTCCCTTTGAGTTCAAATTCTAGAGATCACATGTGATGTTTACGAAACTTCTACGGAGATGTTCGGATTTGTGCATGGTTTGACACAAAATTGCCCGAAACCTCGTCTAACTTTTCCCACACTCTTAGTACACCAAATCATTGGATGTCTACAAAAATCATGATTTTCGGACTCCATTTGCTATTTTTAATAATTGCAAAACTATTAATCCACGTGGTTTTTTCTATGTTTTCATTGAAATATACTCTTATTTTGTTGGTAAGGCTTCACATCACACTTACTTACATGAATCTCATTAGTTAATTCATTTTTTACCATTTTTCAAATCGTTTCTCTATTCAACTTAGAATTATTCCACAAACCCAACAAATTGATACAAAGAAATTAAAAATAGCAAACAAATTGGTAAAATAGTCAAATGCTCACATGTTGTACTTTGTAGGATGTGTGAACTAAGAAAATTTGTTTGGGCGTTGAAATGTGAAATATGTGGGACACGTTTGCCGAGAGCCGCCAGGAAGCTCTCGGCAAAGATTCCCTTCGCCGTGAGGCTTTGGAAAGCTCTCGGCAAACCATGCCTTTGCCGAGAGTCTCCGGAAAGCTCTCGGCAAAGAGGCTGCCACGTGGCCATGCCGGCCTGACTGATGCCGTGTCACGTGTCCAGTTTTGCCGAGAGGATGTCCGCTGCTCTCGGCAAAGCTACTTTTACCGTGAGCCGGAATCACCGCTCTCGGCAAACTCTTTGTTTGCCCCTTTTGAATTTTCTCCAAAAATTTGAACTGAACATGAAAAAGTGTAAAAATTAAAGTTGAAATTTGAGAGGTGGGACACAACTTTCTCTTTGGGGTGAACCTGAAATTTCAAATTTTTCAAGCTCAAACAACCCAAATTCAAAAAGTTGTTCAGAACTGTTTTTCAAGTTTTTGAGGGGCTAAATTGCAAAATTTTCGAAAGTTCCAAACAGTGACTAGGCCTTATTTGTGATGACAAACAACTTTTATTTTTGGAGATTTTCAAGTTTAGTACAAAATTCTTGAGATTTCAGTTGGGTGTCAAACAACCTTTGTTTGTGAATTTAAATTTGAATTTTGATGAATTTTTGAATTCCATATTCACTTTTCCCCTTTTTAATCTGTTTCAAAGGTGTTTTCTACATCTTTACATCAGAGATGTTACAATTATTTAATTATTTCCTGCACGCTTTAACAACTTTCCATTATTTCATGTATATTTTAAATACAAATAAATATCAAATATATCTTAAAAATTACTAACATTTAACAGGGACCATATTATAGTGCCTATAGCATATACACAATGTTTTGAAACTCAAACTCAAACTCAATCTTCACTTTGACTTCAGAAACTAGACATCCCTTCTCATGTTTATGAAATTTCTATGAAGATGTTCAATTTTGTGCATCGTATGAGACAAACTGGTGCGAAACCATGTCAAACCTTTCTCTATCACCTATGTGTCTCATATTATTAGACATCGACAAATTTTATAATTTTTAGACTTTGTTTGCTATTTTTAAAAATTTATGAATGTAATGTTTGCCGTGAGGTTTTATAAAGCTCACGGCAAACACCATCTTTGCCGTGAGCTTTATGAATGCTCACGGCAAATTAGGGTGTTTGCCGTGTGCTCCCCCCCCCCTTGGCTCTCGGCAAAAGAGTTAACGGCCGTTAGGAGCTGTTTCACGAGGAGGCCACGAGGAGTGCACGTGGCCTTTTTTGACGAGTGGGTCCTCTTTTGCCGAGAGCCGCTCTGTTGAGCTCACGGCAAAGGTTTGTTTTGCCGTGGGTTGTATTTTTGACGAGAGCCGCTCTAGTTTAGCTGTCGGCAAATATTTCATTTGACGAGAGCTTATTGTTTGCCGTGAGTTGTCCTCTTTGAGCTCACGGCAAACATGCCTTTGCCGTGAGCCCGACATTTGGCTCACGGCAAAGATTTATACTCACGGCAAACAGCCGTTTTCCGGTAGTGCTACCTGGATCACTGTAAATGTTACCATGCTGTTTGGGGCTAGAAAATAGTTTCACAACATAATGGTCATCTAGTTGGTTAGATTGGCTGTCTGTCTGCATAGATAGCCTATCTCTAGCAGTTCGAAACACTTGCACAATTGGGTTGTGTGCATCAAGCATGCTTATCAATGATGCAACAATAGTTTCATTTGGCTGAAAGTTTGTCTCTGAGTGTGTTGCAACAGCTATTCTATTTCTGATTTCATTATCAGTGTCAAAGATATATAGTTGACAATATTCTGGTCTTGCGTCATGTCTTGGAATTAGTGATCCTATCCGATGGCATAGGTGACCACTGATTTTGAATACATAAGGACCATGATCATCATTAATAGAGTTTATAACATTGACACCCATAGAGGTCATGGCAAACATAGAGTTGCAACGTCTGGTGTTATCAAAGAAGTGTCTGGTTAATGCTGGTTCTTTTCTTGTCAAGAGGCCAAACAAAGGTTCTGGTGGTGGCTTGTATGGAGGTAGAACAATGCTTCCTCCTTTGCAGCACTCATTGTATACTGGAGAGGCTATACGGCCATGACCACGTACACGTTCCTCAGACCAGAAGCGAGCACCGCAATATGGACATGTCTGATTTGGACCTCCCAAATAAAGTGGTGTAAAAATTGTGCCTAAGAGTAAAGAAAGAAAAGGAAAAAGTTAGTTTATCAGGTTATCGAATAATCCATGTGTTTAACTAAATATACATAATAAGTAGAGCTGATAGTTCTCGTAGGATCACCATAGCATAATAGATATTTGAGATGGAGTATTGATGTCGATTTGTAGAATGTTTTCGGATAACTTTTGGCAGGAATTTGCTTGCAGATTTTGCTGGCGAATTTTTTATATCAGACTTCATTTCGATCTGAATGTCCTTTTAGGGAAGAATTCCCTGAGATATATGCGTGGAGGTTATCATACGTTAATGGAAAGAACAGAAAAGAAAAGGAGGGCACTGAACAACTTACGGCGGTGTCGACTGTGCAAGAGAGCTGCCGCATTTTCTAGGAAGTTGGGATGTGTAAGGAAATATAATAATATGGGGAGTAGTTTGTAATAAACAAATTATTAGTTGCAAGCCTCTTGTCAGAATGAGGAAACTAACCTTTTCCAAAAGCTAGAACTGCCTTTCGCTTTTTGCGTGTTTCAGTGGCAGTAGACAACCCTGGCCGTGGGAGATCTATTTTCAAACAAAAAACACACACCACGATCACCTGGTAATATGAATAGCTTTAATGGAAAGGTAAAATCATGTGGATGTGCATTATATTTTTAATGGACTAAATATTACATCATATTGGGAAAATGAATAGGGAAAAGTCTATTTTTCACCCTCCAACTATTACAAAAATCTGATTTTCAACCCACAACTATGAAACCGGACACTAAACACCCTCCAACTATCCAAACCGTGCAAAATTGACCCTTTGGGTGGTTTTGAAGGTGGTTTTGTATTTTCAAAAAAAGTTAAAAAATAATTTTGTATTAAAAAATTCATAACTAATTATTTTGAAATAGAAAAATTTGAATCTGGTGCAAACTTTTTTCTAAAAATGTGACCTATATGTTGGTGCATCATTAGAAGTTATTTGCATATTATTTATTTTTATTCTAATTATTTTTTAAGAAAACAATAAGACACTAATAATATAAATATACAATGCCCAAATAACATTAAATGGTGTGCCAATAGGTTGGTTACATTTTAAGAGAACTTTTGGCACTGATTTCATATTTTTTTGGGTCCAAAATAAATTTGTTATGTTTTTTAAAGTTTAAATAATATTTCTGCTATTTTTAGAAAATCCCAAACCACCCTTAAAACCACCCAAAGGGCCAATTTTGCATGGTTTGGATAGTTGGAGGGTCTTTAGTATCCGGTTTTGTAGTTTGAGGTTGAAAATCAGACTTTTGTAACAGTTGAAGGGTGAAAAATAGACTTTTCACAAATGAATATTGATATTCCGATAGTGGAGTAGGGGAAACTTGTGGTGCAATGACCATATTGGCAGTATGCACTGCAGAGAAACAAAAGTAGATGAATCACCTGGAGTTAACACAAGACATTGTTCTGGAGTAGAACTTGTTTGATTAGAAGTTGTGGTGGATGAAGCAGTACAACTTGATTCTTTATTGCTGGTGGTGGCTGCACCGCAAACTAAAATTAATACATATAAAAGGACAATGGTAAGAAGTGCTTTAAGTAATATCTCACCTCCAAATGGCTGATCTACATGAGCAACCTTCCTATTGTGCCTTTCATCCATGGTTGCCAAAAATACTCTGTAAGCCTTTGTTGCATTCAATAGTAGTTCGATAGTAGTGGTGGCATCAGACAATGCAGATAGCCTAATGCAGTGAAGAAAGTACAGAAGTAAATTATGGATGCCTTGGTAAAGCAAAACACATAATTAAAACTATGTATACTCAACTCTGTAGTTGTTGAACCTTAGCAGGTCAGGTACATATCATACAGAAACATGTGACCTTTTTGACCGATTGTTACACAAATATCTGGTGCTTAGACTACATGCTACTACATATATGATCATGTATATTAGTAGCAGCAACAGCAAAGTTGATCACAAATACAATTTCAGGCACCGGCAGGAAGGACAAAAGAACTATTAAGAATAGGGGCAACCTCGTGTGGGGTGTTTGTATATGAAGATGCGAAGTAGAACTGTATAAGTACCTGCAATTTTGTGTTTTGAAGTGATGAAGCAGTAATTTTTTTTTTTTGGCTTTGCTCTGGTGCTAAATATAATACACTATAAAGAATTGTCTTAGTTCTGTACAGCTAATTAACTTCCAATAATATGCATCTTTAGAATTTGAAGGAGACGCAAGCAGTTGGAAACTAATTTTAGCAAATAGGATGGTGCGAGGCGATGTGTATTGGGAAGAGACGAAGAGTTAGGAAGGGTAGTTGTTGTTTTTTTTGAAGTGGGAATGCACGGATCGGCAATGCGTGGCAGTCGGGCAGCTGTAGTTATACGCGATGATCGGACGGCTGTGTTAATGTGCTCCCGCTTCCAGTTGTCGATCCTGCAAATTCTGGTTCAGTTTATATTTCCAGTAAACAAATGGGAACACTATTTTACCATACATTAGATGCTCGTTGCACATGAATTAAGTTATAAAAAATATTCAGTACAATTGCAACATCTATCATCTATGGATGATTGGTAGCAATGACCTCAACATGGTACTGCAGCTCCACAAAGGATTCCAAAACCAGTATACATAGCATTTTTTTTTCTGCCCATCAAACAATATATTAGAATAGCAAGTGGCATACAAGCACAAATGCACCCAGTGTATTAGACATCAGATTATTACATGACTGCACAAGGATGATGGGAAAAGACAACATATAAGTGCCACTGTGTTAGAGGCTGCATTTAATAAAGTTGAACTTGCCTCTTATGCTCTCCATATATAGTTGCACACATAAGGGAAGTCATAAGCCAACAATTTCTGGATAAAACACCAGCTTTTTCTGAGACCGAAAGGTTGTTCGTCACCAGCATTGACTTCCTTGGGAGACTGGTCACTGGTGGAGAGAAAAGCCCTCGCTCTGTCGCTCAAGGCTCACACAAATTCACCCGCTGCAGGCTCTCATCAGTTCATCACTGTCTCCTCCCTCGCCCAAACCCCTCCTCCCTCCCCGCGGCCCGCGCCATCCTCCCCGCGCCAGATCGTCTTCGAGTCGAGATGGCACGCCTCTCGTCGTCGCCGCCGCCGTCGCCGCCGCCGCCGCCGCCGTCGCCGCCGCCGCCGCCGCCGCCGCCGCCGCCCGACAAGACCCACGACCCCGTCGACCTCCTGGTCGTCTTGGCCTGGGTCGGCGTGGCCGTCGGCGTGGTCGCAGTTGGTGCCGCACTCTGCTACATCTGCAACTACGTAAAGAAGAAGAGGAAGCGTCGTGCGTCGGCGAAGACGAGCACGGGGGTCGTGATGCAGCACGCCGACGCGGCGTGGAGGGCGGTGACGCCGCGGCCGCCGCCGACGAGCATGTCCATCCAGCTGCAGGAGGAGGCAGACGCGGCATGGAGGGCGGCGCGGAGGGCGCGCAGGGAGTTCTTCCCGGCACGCCTCCGTCGTGAGGTGGAGAAGCTTTCATCGCCGTCGTCCCCCGAGGCCGAGTACATCACGCGCACCCGTACCTTCTCCGGCGGCTCCGCTCCCTCGCCGCCGCCGCCGCCCCGTCCGACGACCACGAGCCCAGGTGATGATGAGTACGGCTGCATTCCGTCGATTTCTCCTCCGCACTACCCTCGCCGGCCGAGATCATGCCTGCACGAGAGGGTGGAGTACATTTTTGGCGGATCGGTGTCACCCCGCGCCGCCGCCGCCCCACCAGCACAGCCCGACGACGAGGAGCTCGTCATGCAGCAGCTTCCAGAGTGGCTCCGCGAGTACGTACGCTCGCTTCCCTAGCTAGGTAAGCTCCACGCCTCCACATTACGTATGCATCAAGCTTTTTTTTAGATATTGAATACGTACATGAAGCTAGGCATGAGGTTGTGCTTACCCCCCCTTTTTTGTTTAAATCTTCAGCATATTATTCTGTTTGGGTTATTTTAAAGCTTTTCCAATCAGTGAGAGCCAATATGCATGAGATTGGAACTCTCCCCGTATAGTAATCTCATTGAAAGTAGTCAAGTGCCATGTGATTGGGCATTTGGGCTGGATTGAGAAATTAACCTCTGCGTGTGCTTTATGTTGTATACATTTTTGTCCCTGTAGCACCAAAGTTCCATTAATACTCATCTCAACTGTGAAATGCTATATACACTGATCCTTATTAGCATAAATCTATCTCATGCTAATTCTTAAGGTGATGCTTGTGTGTAGACTTGTTTATTTTCATAAGGACACGCAAAACTTGTTGAATAATCATGCAGTGCTTTAGCTATAAAAAATTAGCTTAAATGTCACACAAATACTGAAGGTGGCAGCAAAATTCACCTCAAATTCACTGTCATGAAATTGTTAGTATCCCCCCCCCCCCGTGTTAGAATGGTTACTACAAGAAAATATGGTCTGAACAATTTAAATACGATTTGACCAAGTACATTCTAAACGATTGGTCCTAATAATTAGATTACTGGGGTTGATTGGCATGGCATTCCTGAATTCTGACCTATTTTTATTTGTTTGCGCAGATTTGCGATGTGGTACAAGGAGCAGGTGAAGGTTTCCCACAGATACTATAAGCGAGAGGTCGTCCAAGTCAACTGCCACAGCAGTTGGGTTTTTCGTGAATGGTTTAACGTATACATTACATGCAGACAAATATATATTAGACTCAAAGTTTATGTTTATAGTGAAACATAAACAAGTATTAAGTTTACCGCAAAAAAAAAACAAGTATAGTTTATTTTGGTTATGCATGACAGAATAGTACTGCCTCTGGTGCGTCCCTCTGCTTAGTCTAAGATTTTTTCGTCGATTGCTATTGCGAACCCTCTTCGCCTACATTATTACTTCTTGGCGTCCATAGCCTTGGATTTATCATTCTTGCTTGGAGCCATAGGGATTTCAGAGTGACAAAGGATATTCAAACCAATGAGATGATCTCTTCTGCAGTATTAACTATTGTTATATTAGCTTGTTCGTCAAATATAGCAATGCCTGATCGAGCTCACATATAACATGAGATTGGGCCAAAATAATTGTTATAATGGGCCTGCTTTATAAAAGAGTACAAGGCAATGGATAGAGTCAAAACAAACAACCCTCATGAACGAAAGAGCAGAAAGTGTGCTGGCATGTACAGAGCCCGGGCATGTACGTCACTACCTCATGTGAACTAGGGTCCCGATCTAAAGATAACTCTCGTTTTGGGCGGGATTGCAACACACTGATCCAGCTCGTGCCCATGCGTTGCTACGGGACATACAATCTTTTGCACAATAAGAAAACTATAATGTAAAATTAAATATTGTGACGAAGTGATGCGACATACAGTACGTGCTTTCTTATATGATACAATTTTTTTTATGTAAAACAACTATATGCTCTACTTAAAATTTAAACTTGTGATGCGATTAATGTATTGTTTTATATCCGTCGAAAGCATCTTTCGATATACATTTGCTTCATGCGACAAGACATTAATGATAAAATCCCGATGCATTGCCGTTGGATCCTATACACATGAGGAGTACAATACTTTGGATTATTAGAAGTTGCTCACATTTTATTTTATAATAATAGTAAGATCCGTATTCAGTGAAAGCACTCAAGCGCTTGAGGTTGTTGTTCACGTTCTATTTTATTGTTCCATAGGTTACTTGTTTCCTACTTTGAGAACTTAATCGTGACTTAATATCTCAACATTACAATATGAATTTGCATAAAGATATTGCATTTTGTTGGAGGATAAAGGAAAATTCTAGGAATGCAAAAGTCTGTATACCCAAAGAACACAGTGTTGTGGCGATACTAAAGTGTTGCTGAAATGACAGTTGATTAACAAAAATGAACCTCCTGTATGGCTCTCTCTTACCCTGGATAATTAAGATAAAGGAATCTAGTGTAGCTGACCTGACTCTTGACTTGCTCTCTCTTACTCTAATCCATTTGCTCCAATCTACTCAAAGAGAAACCATTATCAATCAGCTGACACAGGGCAAGGCAGGGATACAAAATGTTACTGCTCCCCATATTATTTAAGGTAGAGATACATATGAATCGATCTGGCCTTATCTTAACAGCGTTCCTTGAAAGCATTCATTATTTAAAAAATCAAAGAGGCTGCATTTAGAAGATGTACTTGACACAGTTACATGGTTATCTCAGTGATGTAAGACAACAAAAAAATTGGCAAATGAAGTATAAATAAATCAGAAAACACATGTAAAGGATGCTTCACTACGAACATGGAGACCACATCACATACAGTGCATATGCCGCTTCACTATAAACACACAACGTGTTGGTTTAATTATAATGCTTCTTGTTTATGGCCCACTTGCATGGCAATCACTGCGAAAACAAACTCGCTACATGGTAAATTGAATCCTGTCAACATATCTAAACTTTTAATTCTATGAACCAAACCTTCGTGATATGTCAAACTGAATTATGCGTGCAACATATGGCCATTGTTTCCCATCCAACTACAGCTTTAAACCTTCAATTCTGTGAACAAGTGTCATCAGCTAGGTTGACATATTCATAGAGACATACGAAAACAATATAATTGTTGAAACTGAGCAGAATATGAACTGACCATAATCTTTGTGAACCCACAGTTTCCAGTAAAACCATGATAGATCTGGCCACCTTCGAAGATGGAACCGCAGTCACACGCTCATGGTCTCGTGGATGTGGTCGTACGTGAACTCGTTGTCCGGCAGTACGCCGGTCTCCAGTAGGCCCCTCGTCACGGCGGCCTGCCATGGGCCCAGCGCCGGCCTGAACGGCACGACGTCCTCCACCCACCAGTACGCCACAGGCCACAGCCACCTCCCAGGGTTCCCACTCTACGGCCCTGACGTAGCCGGTGCTGGCCCGCCGCCCAGCACCCGCGGCCGCGATTTGACGGGGACGACGGGGACGTGTCCACCAGCACGTCAGAGAAGTGGACCATGCTCAGGACGCGCGCGTCCTCATACGGAGAGCCGAAACGCTCAGGCAGCAGCACGCGCGACCGCTCCGACAGTGGCGGCGACGATGATGATGTAGTCGTAGTAGGCCATCGACGGCGCGTTCACTTCCTCCCTCATGAAGGTGCAGTTCACAGTCACACACCTCCACGGGACCAAGATGCAAACAACTTACTTCCGTCGCCTCGAGTGGTGTTCGATTGTTCGTGATGCAACAAGACCGCTGGAACGATCGTGTCCGATGGCGCTCGACGGCGATGGTCGCAGGGGGCGATTCAAGAGCGCGACACGATGGGACGTTCCTCCGACGGCGACGCGATGCAGGGCTGTCCGGTAAGCAGGCATAATTGAGAACATAAACCCTAGGCTTCGTTGGAAACCCTAGATGAGATTGTGATGGATCGCATGTTCTAAACCGTAGACAGTGAAACTACCTCGTGCGAGATGGACCTCCAAGAGGGAACAACCTGTAAAAGAAAGTTGGAACTTACGTCCGGGATCGATCACGTGGTGCGTGACGCCGTTCGATTATGGAGAGTTCCTATGGCTAAGTCCATCACTGACTCACCGCTGGTGATGTTGCATGCAGGGAGAGTAACGGGAGGAGCCGAGGGGGTAGGCGACCTGGGCAGTGGCCGAGGTCGTGGACGGCATGGCGGTGACGGCGACGGTGACTAAGTCGAGTCGGCGGCAGATCTCAGGGAGACGACGCCGCATGCGAGCGATGGAAGGCGTCGAGCGGTGGTGGAAGGCGTCTGGCGAATGATGGAAGGGAAGCTGTTTGCCGGTCTCGCAAACAACACCGAGAGGGAAGGTTGGCGGTTTTTTAGGAGAAGATTGGGCGTCGAAACGAAAGTCCAAGGGAGGGGGGGGGGGTGAGGATGTACCACGGTGAAGCCGTGGTGAAGCAGGGGACGCGACATCCCTTATACTCCTTTTAGGAGTAGAGATAGAGAATATGAGTGATGTCCGCATCATCCTCCCCCTCTTGAATCGGAGTTGTCCTCGACTCAAGCACATCTTCTTCACCCAAGTAAGGCTTCAAATCTGAAATGTCAAATGTAGGACTAACCACGAACTCGGAAGGTAATTCAAGTTTGTATGCATTATCATGTGCCTGGGCATTATCATAGAAATATCCGCCCATGGAATAGAAGGAACAGGGAGAGGCATACACAGACCATGTGGATTCAAATGTGACTTTGCCTTTTGACATGTAGTGCAGTGACTCACGAACCTCTGAACATCCCGTCGCATTTGTGGCCAAAAGAAATGTGTGGCCAACATGTCAAGCGTCTTCGTAGCACCAAAGTGTCCCATCGAACCTCCACCATGTGCTTCCTGCAACAAGAGAAGACGGAAGGATCCAACTGGAATACATAGCCAGTTAGCTCTAAACAAATATCCGTCATTGAGCACAAATTTATTCCAAGCATGGCCCTCCTTACAATTCAGAATAATATCTTTGAAATCAGCATCAAGTGCATATTGTCCCTTAATCATTTCAAGTCAAAAATCCGACAATCAAGTTGAGACAACATGGTGTAATGGCGAGACAAAGTATCAGCAATAACATTATCTTTCCCTTTCTTGTGTTTAATGATGTAGGAAAAAGATTAAATAAATTCAACCCACATAAGGCAGCCGCCCCACTAAAATAGTTTTCCTCGCGTCTAGATTTATTACAGTTAACCAATTCCCTGACATATGGGTTACATAACAAGGACAAGGTAATCCGGTAGCCATGGTAACAATCCTCCAAATATTTTGCATTTTGGCAGTCGAAAAACAAATGTTTGATTGTCTCATTGCTTAGAAGACTTATTTTTTTTATCTCCAGGTGTACAATCCCTTGACCTCCTTGATCTTTGGGGCGGCAAAGTATGACCCATTTGGCAAGTTTATATTTTTTGATCATTATCTCCTTGCCATTAAAATCTAGACATGTCATAGTCTAGCTTTTTGATGACTTCTTTGGGTATTTCAAAGTACATCATAAACATGGGTAGGTTGCTAACAACTGAGTTTAAAAGAACCAAATGCCCCCCATAAGATAAGTGTTTGGCTTTCAACAAGATAATTTCTTTTCGAACCTTTTTTCTATTATTCTCCAATCACTATTCCGGATTTTTCTGTTTTTTTCTTGAAGTTGATTTTTCTGATTGATGATAATGTTTCTATCTTCTCCCCATTAAGATTCTGCCATCTTACCTTGCTTAATCTTGAAGGGGCTCTTCCCCTACCTTGGCCCAACAGAATGAAGATTGCTCTAGGTGCTGCAAACGGACCTTGCTTAATCTTTACAGGGATTTTAAGACATCGAATATTACATCTGTTGCATACCATGTTTATATAATGCTGCTACCTTGTTAACTCTGGTGATGTTACTTCTACAGGAATACAATGCAAAACTATTTGATTTCGGTTTAGCAAAAGCTGGTCCTCAGGGTGATAAAACTCATGTTTCTGCTCGGGTTGTTGGCACCTATGGTTATGCTGCGCCAGAGACCCAGAGTATGTAATGACAGGTGTCAAGGAGAACTTTTAGCTTCAGTAGCTACTTGTAGCAAAAATATCGTAGCTTGGTGTTACTTTCTGTGTGTTGGTAGTTTACAATGTTTCTTTTAACTTGTAGAATGTTCTTGTGTTCTTGTTAATTGGATGCTAAAGTAGCTTGATTTATCTCTGAACATAAACTGGGGCCATTCTCCCTTTTGAGTTTTCCACCAACTATAGTTCGAACTTTCTTCTTCTTTGTAGGATTCTCTGTTATAGTTTGTCTTATAATATGAGGGGCTTATAATGAATCATCTTGATAATCGAAGTAATGTTACATGTGGTTGCTTCTGTACAATAGGTCCTTATTTTTTTTGACTAACCGTGCCGCAGGAACTGCATATGCTTTTTTGCTAATGTACGTGACCATAACCTCTGCATGCACCCCAACAGTATTTTTTTCCACGAAATTTGTATACCCTACCAGAACTAAAATAAATTTAACAATAGGTGTTCATTTACCGCACAAAGAAAGTAATTAGTTCTCACAAATTAGTATACTTTGCAAAAAAAAGTATATTTCAGAAAGAAGTACTATCTTTTTAACAAAGTTGCCATGACAACCATTTGAGAGCCCAAGTAGCAGTTGTATGCCCTCCATTTTCATCAAGCACAAATGTTAGTTTTATGATTCTTTAAAACATAATAGAAATTACATATCTGACTAACATTGATTATCTTTACTTACCTTGCTACAATAATCGTGTTAAGCTCATTGGTGCTCATAAGAGAGAAATTATTTACGTCCATGAGAGTTTTAGAAGTATGGTTTTTTTGTCAGGGTTCTCACATTGATACTCAGTTATCAAGTGAGCAGCACTAGTGCTATAGTGAGTACTGAATCATTGTAGCTGTCTAGTATAAAATCATTATATAGTAGTTATACATTAACCTCATTGCCATTTTGCAGATATGTAATTTACGGATATGGAAGGATCGATGACAATATGTCGAAGATAGTGTTTTATTGCCAATAGTCAGCTACAATCGGGATCCCAAGCTGAGTTTCAAATTAGTCAACAGTTACTGTTGGTGAAGCATTTGCAGATTGCGAGTACTGAGGTGGAACTGTAGAAGAGGTTGATTAAAGTATCACCAGTTAATGCTAGCTTTGAGCAAATAACTTTTGGTTTTTAACTTTGTATCAAGTTATGTGGAGCAATATGTTGTGATGTTCAAATGGCTACAGTTTGACCAATCGTTGGATGACTCAGGACAGACTTTTTCACATGGCATGTACTATTTCACACTTATAATTATATAATTAGTAAATGTCCGAAAAATGATTATGTATAGATTATGGTATGATATGTAGTTGGATTCATCACCCATCAACTCTGTTAGGACTTAAGGCCCAAGTATACAGTTGTAAATATGCACTAGTCTAGGTGATGATAGATCCTATATGTATAGTATTGATCAAGTAAATATTTTAATACATACTAAACTAAGCTTGTTGATCATGTGTCTTTTACAAACAATCATGGAAGTTTTCAGTGGATGGGCCCCAGGTTTCAATGCTCGCACGCCGCTGTTCTCCTGGAATGCCATTGAAATGTACGCATATGTTACATTTTTATTACAATAGTGACAATTTTCCAAACCTATGATATCCTCATTCTAACTATTTCAGTTAGCAATTCTCTCATTCAGAGATCACAAAGTTCGATAATATACCAAAAGATGACTTGTTTCAGTAATCCATAGCACAAGTGATAGAATAATCTGTCATTTTAACATGTCATTTCACCTATTGCACTTCAATCGATTGCTCACTTAATTCTAAACTAGTATAGTGCCCGTGCGTTGCTACGGGTGGTAAAAAAATTATATAACCAACAACATAGAACAATACAAAAAATAATAATTCAATGATATAGTTGTATTGTTGTAAAATAAAACAATTTGCTCTATCAAATATTTGATTTGCAATGCATTTAAGATAATGTTTGATATGGGTTGAAAGCAACGATCTGATAGAAAAAAATGCATCATAAGAGAGGAACAAATGTAGCTTTATAATGGTACAAATCTAAAGTCCGCAGGTAGACAATCATATCATTTTATGTCATTTGACACAATTGATCACAAATGCGACATGAGCATAACGGAAATTGAGGAAGATAATAAAAAAATACAACAATGATATGCAAGGAGCAAGGCGAAACACATCTATATTTGGTTTTCTATACTAGTCACAAGCAGGAGTTGCCTCAACAGCATTGTTCCCTCAATCAATCACCATACAACCTGCAAAACATATGGTATTAGAATGATCATGATCAATGTATATTTGAATATGTCAATTTAAAGAACGAAGATACACATGATTGATCAATATATTACCTTATTTATGGTGTTAGAACCTCCTTATACATGATATTCTTTGTGTACATACCATTGAATATTGGGACCTCTTTCTTCTTCTTAATTAACTTCTTGAATATGAAGTCACAACCTCAATATGCATTCGAGAAACCTAATATACACTGTCTAAAACATGTCACAGATATTCTTGAAACCTATTGCTGCAACATTTTTAATACCTGGATAGCTGAATGTCTATTGTATGAGAGTAGATAATGTTTTACATTCAATGGGCACAAATCTAGTAAAGACCTATTTTTTTATCAAATTGCAAATGAAATGTGCTTAATATCCAATGTATTTGGAAATCCTCTTTCTTAACTCACTTCTGCAAGCACCACTTCTTCGATCATATACTCAATGAAACAAAGTACATACACAGAAAACTATCTCAATCTATCCATGATAAATTAAACTTTTAAGCTGTATATAGTCCCAAGGCATTCATTCAGTTTTTACGGGTTCACCTTGTCCATGCATGAGGCCAAGTGCATGCAGCAAGATCACGTTGCTGCTATAACACAGTAGATGAACATAGAGTGCCTAGCAATGAAAACCGGCGATTCAAAACACACTTTTAAACATATGGCACTCGATCAACATAGATTTCCGATATTTTGAAGCAAGCCTGAGTGTTGAAAACATGCAGGAGAACTTCCATACGAACGCAGGGGCAATCGTACCTGCAACGGAGTGTTTTGTCCTGTGCAAGCCAAAGGAAGCAAGCGAGTTGGACGTGAGGCTCTCGGCGAGGACGGAGGGCCAGCAACGGCCGAGTCGCGATCTCGGCTCCCCGTTTCGTCGTGGCCAGGGCCGGCGTCGAGTTGGAGACGTGCGCCTCGGTGAGGAGGGCCTGCGTAGATGTAACTGTCCCGTCGTGGATAGAAGGCATGGATGGCGACCTCGCGTCCACGGGCGGGCGGCGCAAGCAATCTGCGAGAGATCGGCGAAGGACGAAGGCGACGGCGTTTGGCCGGCCGGCGGCAGCGATCGACTTTGGGGAGGGACAGCGGCGTCGTTTGACTTTGGGGATGGACTTCACATCGGTGGCGCCGTGACCGGAAGGAAGGATCACAGCCGAGCCGACAGGGAGGAGAACGGGCATGGCGCGATTGCGAGGCGGAGGCGATGGATCGGAGGGTGCGGACACGAGGGGGTTGCAATCGATCGGGGGCACGGTCGATCGGGCGCATTTGATAGTGAGGTCGCGGAAGACGGTCGCGAGGGCGGGCGGGCGGGCGGTCGCGACTCATGAATGCGATATGGCGGGGGAGGTGCGGTCGCGAGGGCGACGGACGCGAGACGCGCGGTCGCGGAAGGATGCGACGCGAATTACGGGTAGCAACAACATAAAATATGGCAAGATACAATAATATAGTTATATTTTTATAAAATAAAATAATCTACTCTATTAAATATTTAGAACCGTGATCCGATCTACATATAATATTTTGTATGTGTCGAAAGTATCTTTCGAAATATATATTTTCTTTCGTGTGCCAAGTTATCAATGAAGAAATTCTTTCACACTATATTGCCAAATATTAGCAAAATCAACTAAAATCAATACATGCATCTAAATGCGAAACAATGGACAAAACTTGCACTAATCATTGCAAAAAATTTTTTGTGATGCCCATAAGATGCTAAGAGAGGTATTACAATTGTAATACAATTTATACATACATTGTGAGTGTCAATTGTTATGATTCTCATAAAGTGCAGACTTAACTTGCAATCTTTGACAGAGACGAACCCCGCTGAGCCTAGCTACTCGCCTACTCCTGCATCTTGCATTATTCACGGACTGAAAGATCACATGCGAATGTGTAGAGAACACACCATGGAGCTAACCTCCTGGCCGGCCTTCACGCCCACTATCTGCACGACTCGCCGGCACCATGCAAACTCCTCCTCTATCTAAACTCTATACGTGCTAACAATTCCTCTATTCTCAACTCTGTTAGCACGTACAACAACTGCAGGCTGATGAGCGCCGTCACGGCGACCGGCATGGCGCCCAGGCTATTAGTTCTTGATCTCGTGCAGACCCGCACACGCTACGTCGGTCGTCAGCGTAGGAGCCGCTGCAACCCGCACCTGAGATGGGGCCCAAGGCCGCCAGCCTCGTCGCCATGTAGGAGGCCGTAGACGTCGGCGCCTCTTCCGGTCGTGCGCCGCGGCTCGCAGTGGCCGGCATCTGGGGCTCAGGTGGGAGGTGCAAGAAGACACAGATACAACAGTTGTAGGTCGGGCGCGACGATGAAATCGTCGATCCATTTTTCACAGGAGGTGAAGGAGGCAAGGCACGGAAGGAAGGCCGAAGGCAAGAGAGGATGAATTTGTCGATCTGTTTTTTTGCAGCGACTGCGACAGGGAAGGGAGGCGTTGGATCGAGGGAGACAGGCACGGTTGGAGGCGACGGAATCAGAAGCAGGCAATCGATAGACGCACGAGATCGAGCGAGGCACGGCGGAGGCAGGGCGATCTCCGAGTGGGAGACGGACGCCTCAACCCTCCATCCATTTATCTCCATCGCCTAAGCCTTCAACGCAAAGACCAAGGAGCACTTAACGGCCACGAGCTTTTCCATAAATCGCCGTCTGGTTTAACTGCATGGACGCATGGACGTCGCTTCGTTTCCCCGAGGAAAGCATCGCTTAACACCGCTAAATTGCCGTTTCCCGCGCAGCCGCGCTGCGTCATCGCGCGCTCGCGCATACGGTCGGCATGACCGCTAAAAACTCGTTTCCCGCCACCTAATCGAGCGCTCACACATAAGCCTCTCTTCACTGAACTCTTTCCCGCATCCGACCGTGCAAGCGCATAGTGTATCTGTCGACGAAAATTTGGCAGCCAAATTCGAAAATTCAGCTACTCTTCAATTTCGTTTTCAGTTGGCGCCAGTCTACAATTTTGTTTTGAATTTTCATGGCCTATATAAGTCGGCAAGGAGGCAGGAAAACGTCCAGGCGAGTTCAGTGCTCTCTCTACCTCATCTCTTCTTCATTCTCCACCTCCGACTAGATGCCCAGATTAGGAATTGATCTGAATGAAGAAGCACATGAACCTGCCGACCTGCATCCCATAGTTGCAGATGACGATGGCAGGCAATGTAGCGATCTTACCCGAGAAATGGGCCCACTTAAGTATATTCCACCTTCCATTGGTGCTAATACACGAAAATGTTCCCAAGTGCGGATTCGACCGTCGAGTCAAGCTCGACTAACTGCTACTGAAGATCGTCCGTCCATACGCTCACTCGAAGGTGAGTTCCAAAGATCACATCATTCCACAATTCAAATTACAACAAGGTTCAGAGTTATTACAACCAAATTGAAATGATAAGTAAAATAGTTTGAGTTCATGCAGCGGAAAGTAAACGAGATACTAGCGACGATCCATAGTATCGTCACGAAGAAGTCAGCCGTGACGCTACTCCTCACGATCCTCGGGAGAGGTCGGCTCCCACTCGATGCTGTAACCAGGAGGAAGCTGGGAGGCCCAAGCCATAGAGGCAGCTACCTCCTGAGGGGACGGTCCTGAAATTTTTGCCACAAGCAAGGCTGAGTATACTAGTTATACACAACAAGACTTACCCGACTGGTGATCAGTACATCACCGACTCCTAAAATGAGAGGCTGTTTGGCCAGTGGGGTTCTTTTGCCAAAAGCGACTAAGCTGAGTTCTAATTTTTCCATTTTGATTTTATTTCCTTTAGCCTATCCATTCTAGGTGAGCCTAGCTAAACAATCAAGTTTTGCAATACAATTATTCCATACAAAGATTTCATCCTTCCAAGTTTACTTCATAATATGTCATACATCGGTCAAGCAGTCTCATTAACCGCGAGAAGCGGACAGTTCGAACCGAATTTACTACCTGGCCAGGGAAAACCCACACATATGGAATGGTTGGAAATGCCAACACACCCCAATCCTTTCTCCTCTCTCTGCGAGTGGCTCCCGAGTCCCAATGCCTCAGGGTAAAGGTTTACCACTACTGGGACTCACGCAACTACCCTCATGTGCCCATGGGATAACGTTTCCAAGACAGAGAGCTGTCGGACCTGCTCGCATCAATCGGATACCGGGACTTACCGGTCCCATAGTCCGTGCATATATGTGGTACGTTCAAACGCTTGACACAAAAGTACCACATGTTTCCAATTAAAACATCGATAGACGGTGTCTACAATCCTCCGTCCATCATCTCTAGTGTTTCTGATATGAGTAGACATACAACTCCTATATCTCGCGAGTGTCGGAAAACACTCGACTTTTATCGGTCTTAAGCATAGCGACTATCGAACCTAACATACTAGTGTTCAATCAAAGGAACCTATGATCATGCAATCTAGGGTTTCATTCAACTCCTTGAAACTTAAATGCACAAACATATAATCAAATAAACCGCGTAAGTAAAGTTAGGTTATGCTCCGGGGCTTGCCTTCCGGCTCGAAGCGGTACTCCTGCTCGGGGCTCGGATCCACGTGCACCACGTTCACCTCGGACTCCTGGGCGATCTCCTCGGCAGCGGGGACTAGCTCGTAGACTCCGTCGGCGAGACCCGAATCTACACGAATGCATGAAATGCTCAAATATCGAGATTTAAATAGTTAGGGTTTATTTAAATCTTGGTTGATGAATTGGAAAGGATAAACATTAATTATAAGTGAATATACCCTTTTTATTTTGAACCTTTACTTTGATTTTAGAGTTTTAGGTTTTTCTCTTTTCTTTTTCTTTTTCTTCTCTTTTCCCCTATTTAAGTCCTTTTTCTATTATTCAAAAGGTGAACTTAGGAATATTATTTTTTAGGTGCCATTTGACCAGAGGCTTGCTCATGCCAAAGCAGGAGCCTAGCCCAAAATTTGGCTCAAGGGGACTTTTCTATAATTTATTAAAAATGTTCTTATCTTTTTGCCTAAAAACAAACTAAAATCCTACAAAAATAATTACAAGGTTTCTGTCCACACCACTTGGCACATTGACTTAGGGTACCAAGAGTGACATCTCTGCAAGTTTGCATGTGATATTGAATTATGGTTATTTTCGTGGAATTTCACCATGTTTAAACTACCAAAAATCATTTAGCCATTTTCCAGTGTCCAAAAATTACCATTTTAATTTTTATAAGGTTTCTTATGTCTTGATTTAGTTTCTGTGTGAAGGAGGTGATTTTTCACTTAGTAATTTATTTTCTGTGATTTATTTGCCAAAACAGCAGGGTATATGATTGGAAATTCATAACCCTAGATCCACTGGGAATTTTTGTGCACCACTTGCACATTAAGCTAATGACAACCATACTAACAACATATCCCAAGACCAGCTCCAGTGCATGGGTAGATTTTGAACTATGATGAAAAGTGTCCAAACTGATTTGAATTTATATTTCAAAATCCACAGCTCAACTGAGTGAGGTGCAAAGGAAGAAGTTGGACTTCTTGAATCACTGGTCACTACAAAATTAGTTTGGCATTTTTCTGATTTTTCTACGATTTTCTACGAATTTTTAAAGATCTCAGCGAATTAAACCTAAAAGATAGAATCTATTTTACGCTGTGAACCCTAGAGTTTTTGAAAGTCTTACAACGGGGTCCCTACATTTTGCGCTCGGCCCCCTGGAAAGAGGTTGAAGACACACCGAGGTCCCTGGGTTCGCCGGCGTGCTTACGCCGGCCAAACGGCGGCGGGTCCGGGCCGGGAAAGTAGGGGGAAACGGAGAGGGCTCACCGCGGTTCTTTTAAGCTAGGTCTCGAGGTCGGGGAAGGCCGGGAACGGGCTCGGTGACGACGGTGGCGGCTCGGCAACTCCGGCGAGCGGCGAGCGGCGACGTCGGGGTTGGAGAAGGTCGGGGAAGTGGTCGGTGAGCACCAGTGCGGCACGGTGAAGCTGTTGGTGCCCTTGGTTCAGCCGGAGGAGGAGTGGAGCGAGCTGTGCACGTGCGCGGGCGGCGGCGGAAGGCTCGGGCTTCTCCGGCGAGCTACGCCGGCGGCTGTGGTGGTGGAAAAGGGTCGGGGATTGGTCGAGGAGTGGCAGTGGGTGATGGGGAAGCTAGTGCGAGCCTCGGTTTGGCCGGAGGAGCAACGGGGAGAGCTGTCCACGAGAGCGAGCTCGGCGGCGGCTCTGCGAGCTCCGGCGAGGGTTTTCCGGCGTGCTGAGGGAGGGAACTGTTTGGGGGCTTAAGTAGGAGTGAGAGGGGAGGAAGAGGGTGCTCGGGCAGCACTGGATGGGGGCTGGGGCAGCTCGGTGACGTCTCGCGGCGGCAGCAGCGCTGGCGCGGCCGTTGGCGCCTTTTCCCGGCGTCAACGCGCGCGCAGGCGTGCTGCAGGCGGCAGGCGCGCGTGGGCGAGGCGAGAAGAGACAGGGCGGGGGAAAAAAGAGACGGCGTGGTCGCGAAAGTCGCTCGGGGGACCGATGGGCAACGGCGGCGACGGCATTAACCGGCGGTCCGCGGCGGCGACGCGACGGCGAGGCGAGGGTCAGCGCTACAGTGCGCCTCAGGCCACGCGACCTTGCCAGAAGCGTGCACCGCGATCGGGGACACACAGCCGCGCCATTGGTCGGCTCAGGCAAGGACGGACGGCGACAGGGGCTGCCGGCAGCGAGCTCGGGCACGCGCGAGCGCGGCGTGGGCAACCCGTGAGCGCGCCTCGGCCGGGCAAAGGTCAACTTGGTTGGCATGGCTCAAACTTCAAAAATTTGAACATGGCTCGAAAATCTTCCAACATGAAAGTTGTTTAGAATTTTATGAGACATGTCCCTGCACCGGAGATTTTGAGAAAAAGTTGAAAATTTCGCCGTAATTCAAAAGGGGGTAATTCCCTGTTTTGAACCGAAATTTTGAAATTCGAGGGGCTAGATGGCAAAATTGGCCAAAGTGCCAATTGAGGCAAAGTTCAGAAATGTGAAGATGTACAACTTTGCTTTTTGGAGATTTTGATATTCTATGGTAAAATCTTGAGATTTGGCTAGATTCCATTTCAGCTTTGTATTTGAATTGGAAAAAAATTCACATTCCAAGTTTAGGATTTGAATTTTGAGATGCTTTCAAGCATTTTTAGGCTATGGTTTGAAAAGGGAAGTTTCTTGGTTTGATTCATACTCCAACTTTCACATTTGCACTTTTTCAAGTTCTTAGGAAGTTTTCAAAGTTTTCTTTATTGCTTCATTTGAATGGTTTTTGACTCAATTTGGATAATTTTCCTTATTTTCTTTGATTTCTCTTTTGAAGTGTGCTTAGCTTAACTTTAACTTCATTTTAGTGTTAATTAACACCAGGGGTGTTACAGGCAAGGCGCCAAGCCACAGATGAAGTGCAAGGAGGTGCAGCAGATCGATGGAGTGCAAGATGATGGTGCAGCAACAGATGGCGTCAATTTCTTGGCTTGTTGGCTCACTCATTGTCATTCACTTTATGTTCAGTTAGAGTTTCTGTAACTGAGAGTTTTGAGTTTTTGCCATGGCGCTCCATTGCAGTCCACCGTGATTGTTGGCGAGGGGCAACGTCGCGACAATGAAGAATGACCACGGCGAGAGCAGCAACGACTGGAAGAGACGGAAGGATGGATTCCTAACGGAGGAGACAGAGGGCGTATTTCAAGCGACGGAGAACGACCGCAGCAGTGCATACGAGGCGTAGCGAGGTCCTGGGGACGAAGCGACGCCCGTGGTCCCGCCTAAGACGACGGAGATTCACGGACGGAGGGAGAATTGAAGCGTGAGAATTACATGGCCTATTTATGGATTAGGTATTTGATTTCTCTTGAAATTGTTCCTACAGCTTGCAGGAAGAACATATGATGGTCTCTTGAATTTGTTTTGGATTATTGGCCGTTTGCACACGAGAAGAGAATGCTTGTTGTATAGGAGTGTACCAAAATATACATTTCAACATGAAGATGGTAGTAAGGAGAAGGGAATTCGTGAGAAAAAAAGATTTTGCAGAAAATACACAAAGAGAACAGAACTGCTGTGAGATCATTAACCAATTGAGATTTGGGCGCACATGAATTTTAGGATCTGACCCATCAATCATGGTAGCGAAAATTTTCAGTATGATCTAAGTGCAGATAAACCATCCTTCTAAGTTTTAGCATAATTTGCCGAAAAAAAAGGAAACAAGAAATCCTGTGATTAACCAATTATGCTAAATTATCCAAGACTAAATGATCTTCTCTGGCATCAAAACAGCACGCACTTACACGCTATCTATGTACATCTCGCGCGCTCTCCTCCAATGGTAATGGCACTACGGTTCGCGCACCATGATATGCAACTGGTTCAGTGCCGGAGATAGCCTGCCCGAACTTGCAAGCTGCCAACTCCACTACATGGATCTCGGGTCTTATAAAATATACTAGCATTATGCCCGTGCGTTGCTACGGGACAACAAAAATTATCTAAGGAATCACATATCCAACATTGCAAAGACCATAATTTATTGGTATAGTTTATTGTTATAAAATAAATTAATCCTGCTATATTAAATAAATTTAAACATATGGTGCCATTAAGATAATATTTTATAATGTTTTATATTTTTATAGTATAGTGCATGTGCGTTGCTATGGGACAACAAGAAACGTATAAAGAACAACATAGAACATCACAAAACACAATAAATTCATTGATATAATTTTATTGTTTTAAAACAAAACAGTCTGCTCTAGGTTTGTGCTGGTGCTTCGCTACGGGTAGCTAATCTTTTATAATGTTTTACATGGAGTACCAACAAGACAAATAATACTACAAATTAAGCTCAATCTATAATAAGCGAAGGAAAAAGTCTATTTTTAGCCATCCAACTCTTGCCTCAGTTTTGTTTTGGCCATCGAACTCTAAAACCAGGTATCTTTGGCCATCCAACTATCAAAACCGTTCAAATTTGACCATCAGGCTGTTTTGATGATTGGTTTTAACTTTTTTATTTACATTTAGTCCTTAGATCTTAAAATGATTGTTACTTTTTGCCCGTACCTCCGATTTAGGTGATTCTTACGGTCACGTGTTCCTAACGACAAACATTATCTTTTAAAATGATATTTATATTATTTTATCACTATTTGTTATATTATTAGTTGTCACTATGTAGAAAAAATAATAAAATAAAAAATAAACAAATAATTATAAAATAATATAATCAACATTTTAAAACGTAAAGCTCATCGTTATGAACGCATGACCACTAGAATCACTTAAATCGGAGATGCAAGAAAAAAATAATCATTTTAACATCCAAGAACCAAAAAGAACTAAATTAGTCCTTTTTAATCATTGGATCTTAAAATGATTATTATTTTTTTTCTTATCTCTGATTTAAGTGATTCTAGTGGGTATGCATTTGTAATGATAAACTTTATCTGTTAAAATACTGATTATATTATTTTATAATTGTTTGTTTTACTTTTTTATATTATTGTTTATACACACCGACAAAAAAATAGTATAACAAATAGTGATAAAATAGTATAAAGATTGCTTTAAATATAGTGTTCACCGTTAGGAACACGTGACCACAAGAATCACCTAAATCGGAGGTACGAGCAAAAAGTAATAATCATTTTAAGATCTAAGGACTAAATTGTAAATAAAAAAGTTAAAACCACTCATCAAAACAGCCCGATGGCCAAACTTAACGGTTTTGATAGTTGGATGGTCAAAGATACCCGGTTTTGGAGTTCGATGGCCAAAATCAAACTGAGGCAAGAGTTGGATGGCTAAAAATGGACCTTTTCCATAAGAGAAATAGTTAATTCTTACCCGTACTCAGAAGGAACAAATAAAATAGAAGCTTATCTTAATTGCAATCCACCCAATTAAATGAATATACAAACAAAATTGTCGCGTGTACAGGGCAGATTGCAACAGCACACAATTCTTAATGCATCTCTTGTTGAAAAAAAGTTCACCCTGTTGAATAGCTGTATATTAAGGTACGAGAATATCTGTGTAACGATTTTCTGAGCTAAAACTGGGTACCTGAGGATTAAAAAAACAACGGTAAGGACATATCCAGTACCAGTGAACAGTAAATAAATAATGAGACACGCACGTACGTACTCAATAGCTTATCCAAGTATTCAATAATTTTCTGCCAGTGGTTACTCTGATTCTGAGATTGACCAGATAACCATCTGCAAACCCGCATCATGCTAACTTCCAATATTGTTCTTGGGGCCTAATGATTGAAGAAAAAAAATAATCAAGGATGGCAAAATGTTTATGACCTAATGCCAAATACGAATTTATAAAGTCTAAACAAACTACAAAGAGGATATGCTACCTGGATACGCAGTTAGCTGCTGCTTGGTAAGCAAGGCAGGATATTTGCTGACTTCAACTTGGCGGCCAACATATGTAATCTGTTGCTTCGACATGCATATTGACGAAATATGCAGAATGAAAACTCTAGACAAATTGATTTACGTTATACCATATGCCCTAACTCATTAATTTAATTTTTAAGCATGCAAAGGTCGTTAGCATACTTGAGTCATTCTGCCAAAAAATGATATCGGTTGAGGAGGTTCCTTTTGTAAAACATTACCACGAGTACCAGAAGCCGTGGGGCTTCTCTGCAGTAGGAATGGTAGGTTAGATGCATTCGAGAGCCAGTTGACAAGGTTGTCATTGTCGTCCTTGTTCTGCATCAAACACTGGACAAAGTGAGCGGTTGTTGGGGAAAAAGGAAAAATAATAAGTTTCCTAAACTCCAAAAACAACCCATACGATAACATAGCAGAAAATCAGTGGAGTCAGGGGCGAAGCTAGTATTGAATTGATGGTGGTGCACTGCTGAAGAGACTACATCTTTTTCTAGGATTATAGGGTGATTTTGAGAGTACTTAGTGGTAAAATATTTTTTTACCTGGTGCCCGTGCACCAGGCAATTATAACGTCGCGTCGCCCCTGAGTGGAGTATTGCATGGCCAATATCATCAGTAAAGAATGTGTTAAATTAGTGAAATTCCACAGGTGTTCAGCATGAACATTAAGACATTCACATAATATGATAAGCTTTCACACATCTGCATTGTTCCAAACTTTCATGTTTCAGTATCTTGACTAAAATCCCAGTTCCAGATCACACCTCGATTGCAAAACCTATTAATTGAATGAGACGATCAACTATGCCCAAACTAAAGATTTACATATAATTAAGCTTGTCAAGGATGAAGGTCGGCAGTGGATTATGATTATAAAAAGGGGAAAGAACCGAGTTGATCTGCAGAAGTTAATCTCACCTCGGTTCAGGTCCTTCAACTAGAGCAATATGCAGTGCACGGCTTCTTCCTATCCCCTTCTTTTTTTTTTCTTTCCCTTGTCGTTCGCGTCCTGGTTCTTCTCAAACAGAGACATACAAGACGCCATCTCTGCACGAGAAATAAAATCAGACGAATCCGAATTAAGAGAAACTGTGCCGAGATCTGAATGAAGATGGATGAGATCTGGCAGCGTACCATGATGGGCTTGAACTCCTTGGCGCACTGCACCTTCCTGAGCTCGGCCAAGAGGGGCTCCTGTTCCTTCCCCTTGGTCCCGATCTCCTCCACCTTACCGAATGACCTCGCCCCGCTCCCTCACCATGTCCTCCGGGCTTCTCCTTCTCCAGCCCTTGGAGCACTGCCACGACGGCTGCTGCCGCAATGTCCTTGCCACTCCTGGATGGCTGCCCGCTTCGCCTTCTGCACGGAGGACGCCGATAGGTCCCTGGCCTGGGCGTCGTTCGCAGCGAAGATGTTGGCCTCAATGCCAAGCACGGCCACGAGTCGGCCGATCACCCGGGCGGACGCGGGAGGTCAAGGGCGGCCGATGCGGTGCGGAAGCGAGAGGGCAAGGACGGCCAATTGCCGGGGCGCACGACTGGACGCGAGGTTGTTTGAGGCGCCATTGATGGCCAAACGCGGATGGAAGGAATTTTGAAAAGCTCGGTAGCGGATGGCGCGGACGTGGTTGTTTTCGGCTTCACCACGGGATGGTAGGAAGGAAAGTTCGGGGAGGCGTGGTGGAAGGGGACGTACCACGGTGAAGTGGCCTGTGGTGAAGCGCTACACGACATTCCTTACACTTTTTTTAAGGAGTATTTATATAGAGAAGATAGAAAGGGCTCTGCACAGACTCATGGTGGTTGTTTGACGAGTAAATGTCGGCAAACGTCCATGACCCTGGTAAAATCAACATTGGGTAGCTGATAAGTAACCAACATATATGCCATCATAAACAACTCCAATATACACAATATCAAAGGGATGATATATTACTCCAACAATATTTCACTTCCTGGCACAAATCACGAGTACTTTTGAATACAAATCATAGGCTGATCACACGCCCTGCAAACGATGTGAACCTTTTCATCGTCATCCTTGAAATCTTTTTCTCTAGAGCAGCTCGTCAGGGAATAGAACGCGTAGCCGACTGCGATGCTGCGTGTTCTGCTGCTGTGCGCGTAACAGATTCACCTCGCCGGCCAGGAGGACCCGAGGCCTCAGTGCTCGCCACACCCGTTCGTCCGGCGCACCGAGCACATGGAAGATCACGAGAGCTGGTCCGCCTGGTCCCTTCCCCTGAACACCTGCTCGCCGGTGAGGAGCTCCACAGACGGCGTGGCGGTTACGGCTTCGGGGCCGGCTGGCGGCGACGTCGGTCCTGGCTGGGCTGAGATCAGCGAGGACGTTCAATTTTCACCATAGGTCCATAGGGACGCGAGGCGCAAGCGAGACATAGATGGAAGCTGAAGTGTTCGACGGAAGGAAAGGATCGTGCTTGATCGTACAAGGAAACACGAGCCAAGGATGCGGAGGTAGAGAGAGGCGCCGATGGAGCTATAGTCGCCGAGGGATGCACATGTAGCTCATTCGCTTCTAAATGATAATTTAGGTTTGGAAATAGTTATTGAACATGCAGCGAGTCAAATTTAGCTCATTCGCTTCTAAATGTCATCTCATTGGCTTGTACATGGCAAAGCCAAATTTTTTTCTGTCACGGCGAGGGATGCACGTGACCAAACATAGAAAACATGAAACGAAGATCACTGAAGCCATAGCCTGGACAGGAGAGCGCGGAGATCACCAAACATGCCTCAATCAATTTCACTTTAGTTTTTAAACAATTGAAACTGATTGGCAAATCAAACAATTTGAACATACATATACAAGCACTCGGGGATCTCACCTAGGATGATAGGACGTCGAGGGGGCTGGGGTGGTGCGGTTTGGTCTCGAGACGGAGAGGGCGGCCCCGTGTGTGCTGTGTGGATGCAAAATGACAGCACCATGGACGTGCGTACGGCTTCGGGTGGCCGGTTCACGGCGGCAACGTGGGGCTTTGTCGCACCTTCTCTTTGGTCACCTCCTGGAGCAAGACTTCGTACAATCCCTTGATCATAAACCCTAGATGACATTGTGATGGATATAAGATAGGACCGTTCATGGAATTAGCATGCGGGGAGAAGGGAGATTAACGGGAGGAGGTAGGCGACCTTGGCGACGTCGGGGACGCCGCGGCGGACGTGGCTTCCTGGCCAGGTGGCGGCGGCCATAATGTGTCATCGACTCGTCGCGGCCGTAGGGATGCTCTTGGCGAATTGGCCGCCGGCGCGTCCAATCACGAGGGGCAGCAGAGGGTGTATGGAACGCCGTCTGCTACAGGCCGGGAACGGACGGGAATGCAGAGCAGGAAGAAGCCGGCGGACGAAGAAGAACCTGTGGTTGATCCGGAGACGATGGAGGGGACTATACTAGTCTAAAATCTAAAAAGTAATGCTAGGCTTACATCATAGATAGCTTTTGCTAATGCCATCTTTATATGCTAGAGTAGCAAGAGTATCTAAAATCATGCATACCGGTGTATATAGAAACATGGTGATGAGCATAACATCTCTTCTCTACTTTCTCTTCTCAATCTCTATTTTCTATTCTATTCTATTTTCTATTCTATCTATCTATTAAAATAAAATAAAAATCTCTATCTCTCTATATATTATATATTACTAGTATAGTGCCCGTGCGTTGCTACGGGTATAAAAATATATATAACAAACAACATATAGAATATCGTAAAAGACAACAATTCAACAATATAGTTATATTGTTGCAAAACAAAATAATTTGCTCTACTAATAAATATTTAAATCTGCGTTGCGATTAAGAAAACCAATTCAAGGTGGTACTCCTAGTTGGCTTGACAGAACCCCTAATATCACCATTGCAGCAATGGACAACATTAATAAATTCTCAGAAAATTGACAGAACCACACTTATGTTTCTTGACATAAAATTGGCATACATTTTTTTAACTCAACAAGAGAGCCGAGGCCAACTTTGTTCTTTCATTATTACTGAAAAAGTATTAAAAACATAAGACTGCTGGTTTAGAAAATATTTGGCTTCAGAAGAGATCAACATTTTTTAAGAACACAGAACGACATAAGAGGTTAAACTGAATTTCCAATCAAATAGTTGCATGGCGACAATACTGAATCTCTGGATCCTATTAATCGATAAGATTTGCATTCCAGAAAACCCACTAACAGGGTGGTAACTTGATGTCCAGTCATCCAGCAGGAAGGAGAGCAAAACAACTAATCAATCTATTGCCACCTACGTGTGTGTTGCCTTGGACCAGCAGGAAAGAGGGATAAGTGTAGCAATGCTAACATGGACATGCAGGATTACATCAAAGAGAACATACGGGATTACACCATTTTGTCCTAGTATTCCCAAACAAAAAATGGCTGAAGCCATGAATGAGATCGACACACACACATATTCATATGTTCACCCACACTAAATCCAGATAAGAAAGGGAGAGAAATATAATGTGACATCCTGGTTCAATAAGCAAAACCATAATACAGTGAGTTTAACATTGTTACCTATCAGTATATCTCGAGGTATTTAGTATGCGTTCACATGAACCTGATCGTTGTCAAGACCTCGAATTCATTCTTTGACAGCTAGCAATAACAAGCTAAAATACAACCGCTGTAGTACCTAATTGAAGCGAGGAAAGGGTAACCATGAGGGTGTGGTCTGCCGGCGGCTGCCCGGCATGCAGGATGCTGACAATGGTAGTCGACGAGCGCACGATATCTGGGTCCTCGTTGAAGCTTTGTAGCATCTCCCCCACCTCGGATCCTGACAAATTCTGCTGGCATGCACAAGAGCAAACGCACATCTTTGACCAATAATCGAGTATCCGGGACGGGAGGGTCGCCAAGTCGTGGCTGCCGAACGAATCGCCGCGAGGGCAGGCCGAGCAGGACGACCTATCGCCGGCTGACGCAGTCGCCGTGCGGCATGACGGTTTCTAGGCGGAGGACGACGATCCCCGGGAGGCCGAGCGCAGTATCTCTATGCTGGGCGGCGTACGGTGTCCCCAGGAGGCCTGTCTCTAGGCGGCGATCCTTAGAGGTGGGCGCAGGAACTCCGGGCAGGGTCGTGGGTGTGGAGGCCGGTCTCAAGCGGAAGGCGGCGATCCCCTGGAGGCCGGGCGAGGAGGGAGGTCTCCCATATTTTTCGGGCTGAGGAATCGCGAGGCGGGCGCAAAACCTCGGACGGGAGAGGGATTTGCGGCCCCGAAGGGTCGGGGAAGCCGCGCGAGTAGGACGCGGACGGGAACTGGGTCGCGGTCGTGAAAGTTTGGTGGTCGACGATTACCCCAATCATTCTTTTCAGGTAGTGTTTAGTTGATTGGAGGAGAAAAAAACTTTTTTTTTGGGAAGCGTGTTTTGTGAGGGGGATGAATAGGAAAGTTGAAGGGAGTTGAAGGAAAATTTTTCTAGGAAGCGTGTTTTCTGAGAGGGATGAATAGAAAAGTTGAAAAGATCTTTTGCAACTAAACATAGCGTAGTAGATAGACTCCCGCACTGATTCCCAGGAACAGGAAGTACGTTGGGCAAACAATTGGTGAGTTTGCAAGAACTTGATGGCAGGACCGACGAACGCAGCCCTAGGCGCCCGTGCAGTACTGTTTCAATCTTAATGGAGTATCATCGAATGAGATTGGATGGTAGCACTTTCCCTTCTAGCCGAAGGAATCAGATACAGAGCCCAAAATCAAATCTTAGTTTCTCAGCTTTGCTACCTCCAAGGAACCGCATGTTCGTCTTCCTCGTCGACGTTCGTCTCCATCGCTGGTGAGTGTCCCCCTGTGCATCCTCCCTCTCAAGCCTCTACCTCTCTCGTCCACGCGCCCAAACCCTGACCCACACGGCCTACGCCTCACTCCGACGCACCACGTGCCCGGCCGGCTACTTCCCTGACCGCCGCCGCCTCGCATCTTCCATGCGCGATTGATGTGCTCCCCGCGGCCGCCGACCACTAGCCCTGCTCCTCACAATCTGAGTGTCGCACCCAGCTTCTGCTAGTCTACTGCTGCAGTCCTGCAGACCGAGGCCATCCACCACGACGCCACACCTAGGAACTGCCATTGGAGCACCGCCACGCCGAGCAATTGTTTCTTTCGCTCATCACCAAATCAAACTTGTGCTCTGCAGATATGCAATGATGCTGCCCGATGATGGCAGATGCATTGACATGGCTCACCAAGAACATGAGTTTGTTGTTGTGGATTCGCAAGTTACTCTCTCTCTCTCTCTCATGGCAGATGGCAGATGCATTGACATGGCTCACCAAGAACATGAGCTTGTTCTTGTGGATTCGCAAGTTAATCTCTCTCTCTCTTCTCTCTCTTATATGGATCGATCGAAAGCAAATGATGAGCTTCATTTTATGGATTCGTACCCCTTGCAGATTGCACTCTAAATTTAATTTGTATTACATATCCTCCCAAATTTTGAAATGATGTTTGCGTACTCCTGATCAATCGTGTTTTTTGTTTTAGCCTGTTATTTTGAACCAAATTGACTGAAGTGGCGATTTTACTAGCTCCACAAGAAAAATATTCACTACCGGAAAACTGATATTTGCCGTGTGGGCAAATCTTTGCCGAGAGCATCTTTTATGTACACTAACTGCTGCCGGTGATCGTATTTTCTCTTCTATCTCATGCTGGAATTATGTTTTGTCTTAACAGGTCGCGATGGAAGCTATGGCAAAGGAATTGCATAGCATTGGCTCAACTACATCAATTCCACTTAAAGACGTAGATGACACTTATACTGCTACTATGGTAAATATGTACCTAATTCTTAATAAACCATATTTATAAACCCATATCAATTTTTTATCTTGATGTTTTCTCTATAGGTTGAAATATGTATAGATGAAGCTAATGAAGGTAGCTATAGAAGACCAGAAAGAACAATTAGCGCAATGGTAAACCCATACTCTATTTCTGGTAACCATGTTTTTTTTTTAGGAAACCGGCAGGGTCGCTCCCTACCTTTTTTAATTTTATATAAAGAATGATATGTATAGATTACAAGGACCTAGGCCCAAAGAAGAAAAAACAAGAAGAGTTATAAAAGACTACTCAACCAAATGTTTATACTCTCCTTTACAAGCGGTTTGGACCTTGAGATAACCATCTTCATTCCCTCTGTGAAAGTCCTTCTCCAAGTGGCAAATGACAAAGTTGCATTATCGATAACGATACTATTATGATGCATCCATATGGCCCACAATGCCATAATTATAATATCTCTGAAAATGGATAAGCCAAACGGTTCTCTTGCCCGGAGTAGCATGGTTGGGAAGTCCAGTGATGTATCCCAATGTATATCCAAGTATGAGAGAAAGGGCACTCAAAAAAGAGATGCATGATATCCTCACCTCCATTCTCCACACATACCGCACAATGATAGGAATCCAGATGCGCTGTCTTTTTTCGAAGCATAACCCTTGTATTCAGTCGAGCCCTTAATATTAGCCAGAAAAAGAACTTGTGCGTATTCTGTACACAAGATTTCCATAACCATTTGAAGAGTGGTGAGGCAGGGAACACGCCAGACAGTTAAGCATAAGCCTTTTTACTGGTAAAAATGGACAATCCCCAGATATAAGTCCACGCATCATGTACACGGTCATTAAGCTACATATTACCAAGTTCAATCATCAATTGATTTAATTGTGTGGAGGCTTGCACAGAGAGCGGTAGCCTGAACTTTCAGTCCAATTCCCACTGAGAGAATTGCATAATTGACAAGGAAGGTTTCCTAGCAAATGAGAAGAGTTGTGCGAACCTCCATTTGAGAATACCCATATCCCAAAGATCAGTCCAAAAGACCGTAGTATCCCCCTTATTAACGTGGCTAGAAGAAATTTTGAAATAGTCACCAACCAAGGACATGATATCACGACACCAAAAGGATCCAACCCCTTTTATAGAGTGTAGTGGAGTACCATTAGCATACAGGCATTGCCAAGTCAAGTGCCCCCATGGCAAATCCATTTTGTTATAGAACTTGTGTAAGAATTTCGTGAGAAGAGTAGTAAGTTCTCAGGTTAATAATACTAAGGCCACCATCTTCCTTCCTCTTACAACAGGTCTCCCAAGCTAACAGATAACCACACTTCCTTGACAGGTCTCCACCATGCCAAAGAATATGTTTCTATTGCTGTCAATTTGATTTAAAATTTCAATCGGCAATCTCAAAGAGCAAAGATAGAAGGTAGGCATAGCTGAGTAGACAGAATTAACAAAAATCAGTCTACTAGCATAAGTGAGATGTCTGGAAATTACCATGAATGTTTTTCCATCCTTGTCAAAATTGATATGAAATCTTGCACCGATGGTCTAGTGGTACCCAAAAGGCAAGCTCAAATACGTAAATGGCACAGTACCCAATTGACAACCAAGAGTACTTGTGAGCTCATCCCATCTACTTTCATCCACATTTATGGGAACAATAAAGGATTTGGCAAAATTCACCTTTAATCCAGTGGAAGTAGCAAAAGTATGAAGAATATCCTTCAAGGTGGCTAGTTGCTGAGTATCTGCTGGAAGAACCACTAATGTGTCATCAGCATGTTGTACAATAGGTTAACCCCCACCGAAGTCAGGACCCAAAGGATGTGTGAGTTCCCCATTCTTAGCAGCATTGTTTATGATAGATTGCAATAAATCAGCTCCCAACACAAAGAGCAAAGGGAACATAGGGTCTCCTTGCCTCACACCCCTTCTACAATGAAAAGGTTTGCCAGGCACACCATTAAGCAAAACAAATGATGTACCAGAAGCAAGAATAGATTAAATCCAAGAGATCCATTTATCAAAAAAAGCCCTTATATTTCATAACCTGCAAGATCACCTCATGTTCCAGCTTGTCAAAAGCCTTTTCAAAATCCAACTTAAGGCTGACGATTTCCCTTCTGGATTTGTGACAAATGTGTAAAAATTGAAAGGCCCAAGCAAGACAATCATGGATTGTCCTACCCTTTAGGAAACCATATTAATTAGCATGCACTACCTGGAGAATAATACTCTACAATCTAATGGCCAGGAGCTTTGTCACAAAATTTAGAGAGTGATTCAGGAGTGAAATGGGTCTATAGTCATTGATAGTTTGAGGGTAATCTATCTATGGAATCAAAGTTATGAGAGAAGCATTAATACTCTCCAAATTCATACTGCCAGCAGCAAAGTCATTACATAAACGAACAATGTCATTCTTAATAATTCCCCAATACTTTTCAAACAACACGTTTATAAACATGGATTTCTTCCATGTGCGATTTGTCGAATGGAAGCTTTTACCAGAAAAAGAACACATCAGTTTCATAGTAATAGAATATGAATTAGCATGCACTATGTTGGGTATAGAAACCCCAGGTTCCCTAATCAAGCTAGATTCCTACTAGGACACCTTGTCCTACTAGGACTCTTCAATTGTAACTGACTAGGAGACTTATCATGTAAACCTCGCCCCCTGGATATATAAAGGAGGGCAGGGGTCCCTAGATTAGACCATGGGGGCAACGCCGCCAGGCATTGCAAAATCTCATCAATACAAGATACATCATACAGGACGTAGGGCATTACGCTCCGGCGACCCGAACCTGTCTAAAACCGTCTCTTGTCACCTTCGGCTCTAGATTCTCGACGACTTCTCCCTAAACCCTTCTCTCGGGGCACCCCCTCGAGAACCTAGTCAGCATAAATCGCCGACACTTTGGCGCCGTCCGTGGGGATCTACTCGTCGATAACTCGTTAAAGAGTTGATGGCATCCTTCAGCGCCTCCATCGTCTCCAAATTCGACGAAGGCGCGACGTTCATCTTCGGTTCCTGGCTTTGCACTGCAAACCGGGATGGCAAACTTCGTCATGAACTACGCGGCGAGCCGCTACGTCAGTACCGTCGCCCGTGCAGATCACGCCGCGAGGATCACGAAAAAACTTCAACTTCAACTTCGTGAAGATCACCCGGCGAGCTAGATTTGTTCGGAGGACTTCATCGAGGTTGAGTCGGACTCCACCGTCGTGGTTATTGTTTTGGAACTCGACGAGTCCGAACAAAAGTCGATGCAAGCTGTCGTCGATCTGTAAGACCGATGGTCTATCGTGCTATACTACAACACGTTCGTTGCTGTCAGGGTCGGAGGGCAGCAAGCATCCCTGTACCATGTCCGATGCATCAAGGCGAAGCAAGGAAAAAGATTTGGGCTGCTGTACAAACATCCAGAAGTGTGCAGGTCTGTGTCCTGCACGAGCACGGGTGCTAAGGCGGACGAAAAACAGAGTCTTATCGTGTTGCAGCTGGACATCAAATTAGTGTACGTGTGTGTACCAGACGCGTCGCATGGCAAACAAGCTACCAGGAAGCACGCACGCACAACTACGTCTGCCTCGGCCATTGTTCGACAACAACACAACTCCGACACCTTGACGCCTTGTTCGACAACGCCGACGCAGTGACGGAGTACGGCTTGCACTGACGACCGCACTCACCGCGGCATCAGCATTTGCCACCGCACCGCCGAGTACGGCGGCACCGCAGAGTACTTGGACTACTCGCACTACTTCTGCTATTCGGCTCATCTCCAAACAACTCGGGGACGACTTATCCGCAACGACTCAGATCATCTCGAAACAACTCGGGAACTGGGCTATGACGACCAATCTGAGTTCTTATTTTAATAACGAACTCGGACCATGACGCTAGCCAAGTACTTTTTTCAGCAAAGTACTCGGACATCTTTGCTACACATCTTCCCGACATACCCGGAGTCCGCAGAGAGTTGATCAAGAACAAGCTGGGTTGTTTCGGCAACACATGCATTGATTGCTTCGGCACCACATGAACCAATTGCTCCGGCATCCAGAGTTCTTCTGTAACATTGCTCTGGCAATACATGAACTGGTTGCTTCGGCATCCTGAGTTCTTCTGCAACATTGCTCCGGCAATACATGAACTGGTTGCTTCGGCATCGTAAGTTCTTCTCTACCGTTGTTTCGGCAACGAAACATTGTAGTTCCGCGCACTTTCGTGTTCGGGGGCTGATGCAAGCCGGGTTCTTTTTTCAGCAAAGAACTCGGACCACTACGCCGGCTGGGTTCTTTTTTCAACAAAGAACTCGGACCACTACGCCAGCTGGGTTCTTTTTTCAACAAAGAACTCGGACCATGATGCTCGCCGAGTACGTTTTCAGCAAAGTACTCGGACATCTTCGCTCCATCGGAGTCACATCAGATCTTCTACAAATCGCCGACACACTAGGACACCATCATACCAGCCAAAATCCCAAACAATGATCATTCCACCCGAGGCCCCAACTGAGGGAAAAAAAATCAAACTTATCAAGATGTCTAGGACAACTTTTTTATGTAATCCAAATCAAAGAAATCCCTCTTAGTTTCTTGAAGGCAAACGACTGATGCAAATAATTCTTGTATCTTGTCCTGGATTGCATCCCATTTTTGTTGAGAGTTAATACGCCTGACGTTAGCCCTGTACATGGTTTGGTTTTACAGGTTTATGGTTAAAACCCAATTCAAACCGTGAGGAAGCTAGTTGGGCGGTTTAGAAACCGGCGGGTTTCACGGTTTCCACGGTTTTCCAGTAATGCAATGATTCGTTGTTCGTCGAAGGGCTCATCGGTGTCCAACCCCGGTGGCGTCCTATGTGCCAGCAGGGACAGAAGTGTGTTTCTCGCCAAATCCAGAGCAGAGAAGACTGGGAGGAGGAAGTAGAGGACAAGGCCATTGCCGTGCTGAGGCCTGAGGCGCTTACTGCATGCTTCAGTTGCTTTCGATGCGCGAATGCAGACAGAGAACCATGGCTGGTAACGCTGGCAAGATCAGAACAGGAAGAAGTACGAGCAATCAGCAGAACAAGAACGCTGGCAAATTCAGAATAGGAAGAAACACGAGCAATCAAGATGTGGGACCACCAGATTGAGCGAGCAATTAAGATTTAAAGCGACCAATTTAGACTGTTGGCTTTCTAGATTAGTTGATTTGGTACGGGATCTGCGTGTTGTGCTTGATATTGGAGAAAGAAAGGGACGAGATGTCGGAAGGTTAGGGACGATGCGAACTGCGAGTGGCGACATGGCCGTACAAGCTCAGTGCGGCAACCTCACCGGCATCTTGGCGCCCGACGGCTGGTTCGCCGACGATCTGTGGGTGCTCCAGGATTGCACACGCATCTGCGGCAGGGAGGATGACTTCGCCATACGCCCTACCTCGCGTCCTCGTCGGCGGCGCTGCCGCCGGGGATGCAGAACACGCTTGGCCTGAAGTAGTCCTCGTCAGCGGTGATGCGATCTGGACGCTGCAGTCCGAGGCCTGCGCCGAATCAGGCGATCCAAAGATGTGTGGTACTCCAAACCACACATGCATAGTCCAAATTGGCAGATGATTGAAAGCAAAGATTTGATTATTCACCTTGATAACAGCAAATTCAAAGCACGAGGAATCAGAGGGGCCACAATTACATAAGCAGGCAAGCTTATAGTACGATCATCCACTTCATTAACCACAACAGCATGTGCTTATGACATGACAGCATCCCCAGGTGGACCCTGAGCACTATGAGAATATCAGGCATCACCAGATACTTGTGCATGATCAGCGTTAGGTCCATCCATGCCCATCCACCTAGGCAGGGGTGGAGGGAAGCGGTGTGCTAACCCGCCATCGGTAGGTGGGAAGATATCCTCATCATCAGGAATCATCACATCCTTTCTCTTCAAAAAAACACAAGGCAGGTCCACGTATGAACCCTAGGTTCCAGTCCAACTGAAACAACCACAACATCTGGGATCTTTTCTTCATCATGAAGGTGAACCTTGCAAACAACTTGTGCATTGTTGGTGGAATCGTATCAATATCTAAGCAATCCAAAGCCAGCAACTGCCTTTGACAGAGCACTATTGTTGCGAGCATCATTAGGGAATAGCATCATCATAATCCAAATTTTCCTATCCAAATCATGCATACGGACATGTGCACCCTCATCATGCTTAATGAACCTTAGCGTGTGGCCATGACCAAACTGGATAACTCTATCGAGGAATCTTTCTCTTTCCACTAGGCTACCAAAATGAACAAAAGCATCTCCAATCAGGGAAGGTTGTACCTCATGAAGACGGACACCCATGTCCTATTGGAAGAAGCTTTTGAGAGCTTCAACCGACTCGTAGATATCTTCTTTTGCAACTGTTGGCAGCAAGAACGCAATCGCCAAATCCTCATTGTAGACATCCATGACTCCCCCCAATGGACGAGTACAACCTGCTTGATGGAGCATTGGGGTCACGAGGGACAACCTCGAAACCTCTAGGGAAATAGGGGTGATGATCAATGGCGAAGTTCGCCATGCGAGGGGATGGTGGAGGTGATGGAGGAGGGGGTGGCAGAGGGGGCGAGGAGCAGAAGGAAGGCTCTGGTGGACACCTCGGGGAAGACGAACCGTTGCTAGGAAGGTTTTGCGGATTAAATGCGGTTGGTGGAACAATTGCTTTATTTTGGGCTGGAATTTTGGGCCGATAAACTCGCCGAGAAGTGTTGTGTTTATAGAAACGGGTGCTATGGCTGTAACAGAAGCATTCCTTGCACCGGAAATCTTGGGTGCAAGATTTGTCCCAGTGACCAGGGGCTAGACAGTGTGAACAAATCAGATCCTTGTGATGCGGAGAAGTAGGCCGAGAATTTCGCCTTCCAATAGGAGGCCCATGCATTTCAAAATTCAAATCAGGCGAAGAACACAGGGTGCACACTTTGGGACTTTGCCAATTGGATCGAAAATGATTCCCATTAGAATGATTTCTAGATAAACAATAAAAAGCTAAAGTGCGTGCCGAAGAGTTCCTCTCATAATTATCCTTGAAATAAGAAGAGGGATATGAAAGCCTAGAAAAAACCAATTTGGTAAAGCCTCTGGTTTGTGGTGGCTGAGCTGTCACTTGGGCGTAAGATTTCTTAGAGGATCTAGAGGCGGTGACCCACTCTAGATGTTGTTCAAGGTCCCATTTTTTTTCTTTTCTTTTATATAATCAGGACCACCATTTCTCCATGAGGAGAAGAAGAGAGCAAAGGCCTTCAACAAAAATTTATCAAGATGATGAACCATCAGGCCAATGTTCTTAGAGGAGACCAAAACTGGAACATCCAAAAAGATTGATGCACCACACGGAAATCAGATGCATCACCTCCAAGGCTCCAAGTACCGATTGTAAAATGAGGGCAACGGAACTCTCATCCAAACGGATAGATGATTGAGTGAAAGACACAACCAAAAAGAAATCATGTGAAGGTGAAGGAGATGAGACATGGGTGAAGGGACGAAACAATTGATAGACCACTTCCTACAATTCCAGACCTGGCCGGGAGTCTAGGTTTGAATGAGCGGCCATGGATCTTCAGTCGGAAGGCCGTGATCGGCATGGTCGCCAAGGGGGGGAGGTGGGAGGAGAGCCATCGAGTGCAGCAATATTCTAATAGGTTTGTGGGTGCTCATCTCTGAGGTGCTTGAAACCGGTAACTTGACTTCCATTGGGAAGTATCGGCTAAGTAGCAAAAGAATGGTTATAGTCAATATGTTTACTGCGGCTGCCCTATGGGGGCACTGGAAACTAAAAAATTCCCTTTGTTTTCAGAATGCTCGGTGGAGACATGTAGCTTCTCTGCTCCAAAAAATAGCAAACATGGTCGACAATTGGAAAGTCTTATGCCATGTAGAGAAGAAGCCTGAGCTCGAGCTGAGTCTTACCAACTTGAAGTGTTCAGCAAATCGGCCTCCAAGATTGCTAGGGTAGAAGCCAAGCATATGCTAGAGGGCGGCACACCCCAAGACCTGGTGGTGCTGATGAAAAACATGGGAGAAAACCAGTTTGCCAACAATGTAGGTGAAGAGTTAGTCTTCAATTAAATGTTGCCGCATACTTCTGTGTGGAGCGGCTGAATGTAATAGGATAGTGTGCTCCCTTTGTTGCAAAAGCATTTTGATACCATATGCGAGCGCATAGGAAGGTTTCCCTTTAAAGGGAGAGGCAGAGGAGTGTGTCGGGGACTTGGAGAGGGCCAAAGCAGTTGGTGAGGCATGGGCTTCACGTGCGGGTGGCCGACAATCAAAGCGGGCACCATGGCCGCTCTAACGAGCTCTGCCAGACAAGACGAGGTGTGGGAGGGAGACGACACGTGCATGGGGGACGAGTGACGTCATGTACATGTTCTTGAGAGAATTGGAGCACGGACGGATCATGAGGTTGAGCACGACACCTCGAACCTCTCGGTGCATCGTCATGGCGCCCATACGCCAGTGTGGTGGCGCGACCGCTAGTAGACGAGCGACGCTCGATTGATCACGTCAACTGGCCAGAGAGGTTTTCCATGACGTGGGACACATCAACTAGGGGTTTGAAAGGGCAGTCATGGCGGCATGCGGTCGCCAACCAATGGCGGCCATGCCCTAGCGTAGGCAGGGGAGTTGTTGACCGCGAATGGCGCGACGAGAGTGCGACAAGTTGGCAATGGTGTTTCTCAAAATATTTCAACTACACGACAATTTTTTCCAATACAAAAGTTTTAGAGGGTAAACAGGAACACAACTTTTGTAAAGGTTGACATAAGAAATGTTGAGTATTTTGAGCTATGGTGAGGCATGAACATTAGGGTTTGCAACTCATTTTTTTAATTATGGAGGTCTTCCAATCACTTTTGTCCAAGACAAAAAAAATATGAAAGTTGTTTCAATTGTGAAGCTTAATAACTTTTATTTTTTGGAGATTTTGAAGTTTAGTTGTAAAATTTGATCTTATTGCCCAAATTTTGATTAAGCCTTTTTAAGTAAAAGAGGATTGAGTTTTTACCATTTCATTTGTTACACTTGTGTATCAACTCTAATTCGAGCATGAGGGGCCGCTGGCCTGGTAGATTCAATACCGCGAAGGTGAGGGACCGCACCGTAATGGACTCCTAATCCTTTGATCGCTATGGATGGAAAATGCAAATAATGCGTCATTTATTTCCATTTATATTTCTCGTGTGATCTTCAACATACAAGTTAGTTCAGGCTGTCAATATCTAAATTCATAACTCATGTAATCATGGTCATACAAATAATGTAATCAAGATTGGCATGTTTCTGTCTCTCTAACTATAGTAGTGTCGATTTTAAATTGTCAAGATGTATATATTCTTCATATGGATATCTCTTATTAGTTTAGGTTGTCAGTATTATTTCTCTTTAATTATCTACCTCCTACAATCCTAACTCCCTCCCGGTAAAAAAAAAATTATATGTACTTCTATATAAGTGCAATCCAACTTCCATCACTCTTTCTCAAATCCAACCATCGATACTGTTCAAAATAAACATGAGGAGATCTTACCATGGTATGTCAGGCGTGATGCTTATGTTCTTGTTCTTCTTGTTCTTGGCAACCCATGGACAATGTAAGTGATATATGCTCACTAGTCTTGTTGGTAGATGTATGCTCATTGTATACAAAAGCATATTACTTCGATTACTGATGGATAATAAAATGATCTAAAGCAGGTCGTATACTCGAGGCTAAAGGTACAACAAGAAACACATATAACCTTACCAGCACAACATGTACACCATTAGATGGGAATAAGATCATATTGATCTTTTGCAAGAAGACAAAGTGTAATAAAAAATGGGTGGGTTGCTATTGTTGTTTGATTACAAGGCCAGACGAGAAGTGTTATGACACATATGATGAGTGCAAATCCAATTGCCCTATCTGCAACCCTCGGTGTCCCCCCGCAATCGTCGTCCCACCAATCGTTGTGGAAGAACAAACGCCGCATGTTAAATATATAAACATTATCTTGCATAATTAAGAGGTTATATGTAGCCTTAAACTATTTGTATTGATCCAAATAATGTGATGCATGGCACTGTATCCATCGGATATCTGTTGCGCTAAATAATATTCATGATATAATATCGCATTTAGAAATGCTCCAGTGGTCCTCTTTTCAAATCTGCATGAATATTAAAGCAGTTGGGTAATTAAATTTATTTTTTCCACCTGGGTTCCACTTGGGCTTGGCCTACTCGAGCCGTAAAAGAGGCCGGTCCATTCTAGGCGTTTTTCAGACCCAACCCAGGGGGCTGCAGGCAGCTGATCGTTTTCTTCTCCGATTCCAGCGCCTCCCTCATCCTCGCTCGTCGTCGTCTATGTGTGCGCCCGCAAAGTGGCTCACCGGCTCCTTTCATCCCTCACTATTCCTCTGCCGTCTCCTATCTCTCTCCCCATTTCTCCAAGTCCTCAAGTCCCCATGGGTACCGGCGCAACATGGCCCTGAAGAAATGGAGAGCCTGCTTGGGGACTCGTCCGTGGCCAGCTTGGGGATGATCAACACGGGAAATTTCAGCATGGAGAAGATTGTGCAAGCGTTGCTGGACTCTGGGCGTTAGTTAGACATGGCCCTGACATACCACAAATTCACATTGGACAGTTTGATTCTTATGTGTTGGTATATATCCGAGTACTTATTTATACCACAGGTAATAAGGTAATGCATGTATATGTCGGACAAGCCAGTTGTATGTAAGTGTTTGTATGTGTGCTTGGGGAGGAGAACTGAGTGATTTCATTATCCACTTTCCACTGCATTGGTTGTTACTCCCTACGGGCAACTGTGCACTTGCTCCCCAACAATACAAGACCTATTTTGTTTTGAGTTGGTTTCTTGAAGACGCGCTTTGACTATTGTATTGTTTGTATGTCATGTATAGGTACGATAACAATATGGCATGAATTGTTTGTATGCATGTATATGTATTTTTAGCACTAATTATATATGTGATCTGATTAATTGTTGATGGGAATATATGACTTTTGACTAGCATTTTTTCCCCCTGCTGGGCACCGGGGCTGTTCGGATCCGAGCGGCCATTTCTGTCGCCATGGAGAGGCTGAGGCTATGGAATATGGATCGCTGCATAGGGAACATAGCCGGCAAGCTGCATGCAATTGCCTCTATAATATAAGTCCTATTTTATTTTGATTTGGCTCGTGAGGATGTCGCACTTACTGTTGTCTTAGAAAATACAGAGTATGTCATTATATTGCGATGCCAGTATGTTATGAATTGTTTATACACACGTAAAACTACTTGAAATAATGTTTATGTACTAATCATGTACCATTTGGTTAAACAATAATTAAAATGTATGGATGGCTTTTTAGAGTAAAATGTGCCTTGCATTTGATTCACGGCATCTCGGCTTAGAGCCTAGTGGGCGTCATTCATGGCGCTCATTATATGGATCTTATTATGTCAGTTTTTATGGAGAGTTTTATTTTACAGTTATCAAAGATTAGAACTACGCACGTACAGCACACACGTGGCTTTGAAAGATATTAGTATAAAAATATATTTATACCTTTTTTATTGGTTTTTTTAGTTGGTTCTTGTTATGATGTTTAGCAATTTTATTTTGGAAAAAAAAGTCATTTGGTCCACGAGCACACGTGGGCCATAAGGGTAAAAAACATTTTAATTGTCAAACCTTACCAAAAGTTATAAAAATGGCTAGTAGGAGATTAAATTTTACGATCAATGGTACCGAAGAGATTTGAGTTTTTAGATAAGGGATTAGAAAGGAATTTTCTTTTTTTTATTCTCTCACAATTAATTTCCTAGGTCATTACGTACTCTTCTGTGGGATTATTTTTTAAAAAAAACTTCCGTAAGATCTTGGTTACTACTCCGACGCCTAGCTTTTTATTTAGCGAATACTCCGACGCCTAACTGCCTGCGGCAGCAGGCGTGACCGACAGCCCAGTCAGCCTCGTGGCCCAAGCGACGCCAGGCTCGGCGCCCCACGCGACGGAATCTACGGCTGGCGCTCAGGTCGGGGACGGTAGCGCCACATCTAATTAGCAAAAAACGATTTCGGTTGGAAAAAATGATTCGGCGCGGGTAGACAAAATATAGGTGAGAAAAAATATTTGATTTTGGCAGAAAAAATTTCTAAATATCAGTTTTTGTGGGTTTAACCCCCTCTCCACCCCATTGACCCTTACAGGTGGGTCCGACGTGAGGGGTACGATGGGCCCAAATTGGGTTAGAAACGTTTTCAATTTTACTCGTTCTTTTATAGATAGATAAAACTTGTAAAGACTAGGCTAGAAAATAGAATGGAATAAAATTTTAAGCTATTTCTTTGTACTCTGTATTGTGAGAGAGATATTACAGTGAAGGTCACGACATATTAGATTATTTATTATTTCAATATGGTGAAGAATCACGCAATGAAAATTAAGTAAAAAGAGTATATTGACCACTTTGTGAATTATTTGCTTTTTATTGGCATTGCATAATTACTAAATAAAGTCATGCGTAAATAGTGTATGCTTGTTTAGACAATAGAAAATTGCCTTAGATAGTTGATATAAGTTGTAAATTTTCAAATGGTAAATTTTTCTCTCCGGTGGTACCGCCACTGGTCGTATCAGTCATAGTCATGAATCATGACCTGCTCATATTATCCGTGAAATGAAGAAACTTCCCCAACATCAAGGAGATACTTCCAACAACATGGGGCCTGCTGCTGCTGGAGCAGATAAAGCTCACAGCAGGCCACATTTTTTTTCCTAGATAAAATTAGTATATAACTTCTACAACATAACTGTAACTATACTACTATATTTTTTGCAAAATAGCTTATACAAATAAAGATTTGTCTGTACAATGTCTTCGGAAACTTATATATAGAACTTGTTCAGGATCGCTTTTTACGTATAATTATTCCCAGGCAAACTCAACATGGGACCTGCTGCTGCTGGAGCAGATAAAGCTCACAACAGGCCACATTTTTTTTCCTAGATAAAATTAGTATATGACTTCTACAACATAACTGTAACTATACTACTATATTTTTTTGCAAAATAGCTTATACAAATTAAGATTTGTCTGTACAATGTCTTCGCAAACTTATATATACAACTTGTTCGGGATTGCTTTTTGCGTATAATTATGAGTTAATTGTGTCGTTAATACATTAACTTGGCGAGTGGGTGCATTTAGGTACATTATCTTTTAAATTGCTCATTTAGAAACAACAACTTGACATATGAGTGCATATAGGTCACCTGGTTGGCATATGGGAAAAAAGTCATGTGGATTCTTATGTGTACATTTAGCGCTTATGTGTACATTAATCATGGTGACCATTATTACAGATAGACCCTTAGTTTATTTGCTCATTGGTTTATCCGCCTATTTTTCTTCGGATGTTCACGAGAGATGGTTTTGACAGAGAGTTTTTGCCTCATGTAACAATTTCAAGGTGAAGACTGACGTCGCACAACACCTAGGCAGACGATCTTTCATGATTACATTGAGTTATCGATTCTCTTCATACTCTGCTAATTAGGATTTTGCATATTTCTTTTAGCATTGTTGATAAAAGAAGATTTGGTTTATGGTTAAGTCACCAGCTGTAATAACTCATTTTTCTTTCCACTAGTTGGGATAAAAGTTATCTAATTTTTCTCCAATGAAAAATAAAACATAGTATGGGTGTGCTATGCTTAAATATAAACTGAAAAGAATGCAACGAAGAAGAGAATCGAGATCTCAAGCTTGAGAAGAAAAGGATTAGGAGAGGATAAGCTGATTTTTTTTATTTTTATGATAAATTGGAGGATATGCATGACTTTTCCAATAAAGTACCAGATAACATGTAAGCCTCCACATGATCTTTTTTTCCCACATGCCAAGTTGTTGTTTCTAAATAAATAATTTGGGAGATGATGTACCTATATGCACCCACATGCCAAGTTCTTTTCTAAATAAGCAGCTTCTAAATAAGCAATTTAGAAGATGATGTACCTAAGTGCACTCACTCGCTAAGTTTATGTACTAATGATGCAATTAACTTTATAATTATTCCCAGGCAAAGTCCTCGTACACATATTTGATTTTATTTTGGGAATGTACACATATTTTTTTTTGAATCGCACAGTACATTCGCAGACGCTCACAAACATGTACGCACACTTCTCCTACAAACTTACGCACGCAACGCTATCCCTATGAGCACCTCTGAAAGACTGGGCCGGCAAATCCTCCAAATTGACGAAGTCACCACATGCGCATCGCTATCGACGGTCACATCGCCTGCCACGGAAAAAATAGCGCCGGTTAAATCCTGGAATAAGTCCAGGAAAATGCGAGCACCAGTGCCGAATTGAGGACTCGGACCCTGGTGGGCTGCTTTCACCACAAGAAACCTTGCCAGCTGAGATAGAGCTCAGTTCGCGAATGTACACATATTTGATTATAGCATAAAGAAAAATACATGAAAACACATAACGGAAATAAAAAAATCTTTGATTCCGATCTCATACTAATGATCACAACTAATCACATGCTAGTTGTCTTACGTACGCTAGTCTCGAATTGAAACAGAAAAGAAAATGGTAATGGAGAACAAGTGAACAACTAATCACGAGTGTGCCACCTAGGCACCTATGCTGAACAAATGTGTCCCAAGCGTCGATCGCTGGATTTTTTTTTTCTTTTTTGATATCGTCGATCGCTGGAATTGGAAGCGATGTGAGCGCTCGCGTGAAAAACCGGAACTGCGAATGGGCCCATACTGATGGGCTCGGTAGCATTTCACTTTGGTGGCCTTTTGGACAGAGTGATAGGGGCCCAAAAACCCTTATCTGGGCCCCGAGCTTGCCCAGTGCAAATCTCTCAGGTGGCACGCCCAACCGAACGAAGCTCAGCCTGGCACAACAAGCACGGCCGGTAAAGAAGTATGGCGGTTCCTAAAAAAAATGGTAAAGAAGTACGGTGGCGGCGGCGGTCCATCGGCGGCGATGCGGCCGGGGGCCCACAAGCGCACGCTGCCTCGCAAGCCGTGAGAGTTGGTGAGATCATGCGGATGGGAGGGCGAGCTCGCCGGCTGGCCGGAAGCCGACAGCCATGGCCGGTGTAGCGCGAGGTTAGCTTGTCTGCTTCCAATCCCACAAACTTCTAGTATTGCCTACCGTTGACGCCTTTTCGGGTCAACACACAATAAGCGCTAGATCGCGCGGTAGCCGAAATCTCCTCGTCGGAACTTCTAGACAGGGAATCAGACCGCCTGTCACAGGAGGTCACACCGCCCGTCACAGGGGTCACACCGCCTGTAGGCAGAAGCGCCGCGAAAGCCTACGATCGTTGCCTCGGGAGGGACCCCGTCGTAGGCGGCGAACCTAGGATTGTTCTAAGGTCGGCAAGGCCACTTAGAACATCCTAAAACGCCATGGAGACGAAGAAGGAAGAAGAGGGGGTTGGAAAAGCTAGGGTTTGAGATAAAAGAGTAAAGGTAAATTGATTGTTCGATTGGGTAGAGGTCCTCAATCGGCCACAGCCCTTCATAATATAGGGTGGGGGGGTCTTGCCCCGTGGGGAGTCAATTCCATAATGAAGTCCCATCAAAATACAACTCTACTTCGGATTAGAACAGCTACAGGCGGTCTGACCTCCAGTATAGGCGGTCTAACCGCCTGGGCCCAGGGTTGACCCTTGACAGAGCCATAACTCCCTCATCCGGAGTCCAAATCAGGCGATCCACATATGCATTTTGACCTTCTCGATGAGCCCTACGCAATGGTGGAGTCAAAATCATATTTTGAGCACTTTCCTACAGACGGTCTAGACCGGCTGTACAGGCGGTCAGACCGTCTGGCCCATTGCCAGACCGGCTACAGGGTACAGCCGGTCAGACCGCTTGTTACAGGCGGTTAGACCGGCTGTCGAGCCAGATCGGCATCCTTGCCATTTTCGGTCGTCAACCTATGCCCCCTTGTTTCTTGGTAAAGCTTGCGTATCAAGAAACATTAATTCAGTCTAAGGGCGACCCTCTATTGTCGGCCATTTCATTCTAAGAGCGATATCAACACATTGGCAAAATCCTTTCAAACGCTTTGCCAAACAATTGGATAATACCTTCAAATGTTCTTGACAACTGAAATCCATGCAATAATCAACTTGAAAGAATGTTACCTTTGCCTTCTTATTAAATACTCGATATCTTCTTTCTAGACCTGCTCCAAAGCCTCCAAACGCCTGCCGGTCACTCAAAGGACTTCTAGACCATAGACAAACTCATACGGAGTAACTTTGGCAGAACCATGTCTAGAAACATGCCTTATTGCTAAACTCAACTTCACCATTAGCTTGAGCTTAATATGGATATGAATTGAGCAATTTAATACCATTGGATTTAACGAACTCGCGTACCTCCTTAGATATGAATGATGTTCATTAGCAAACGAATCCCAAATCCATGTATAACATGCTCGATAATAAACTCAATCATCTCTTTCATAGTAACAAAAACAATCGGCAATTATTGTAAACCAATAATAGTAAACCCGCTTAAGGAGCCACTTCATCATGCGAGCCGATTGTTGCGCACCATAAATTTCTTCATGAACCTCTGCCATAACCAACCTAGCTTGATCAGGATATAAACACTTTAAGTGCAAACCATCCGCGGTCCGACGATATAGTTCACTATCAACCAAAGCAAACTTGAAAGTCCATCGTCGGACTTTTCAATCCATTGACCTGCTAGTATCCTGCAAATACCGCCAGAGGCTTCCTCCAAATACCAACATCGGCCTCAACAGATTGAGAGGCATCCACAGCCGAATCGGTCTTTCAAAGGCACAGGCGGTCAGGCCACTTATCATGGCGGTTAGACCGGCCAGGCCGGTTAGACCGGCTGCACCAGGCGGTTGGACCGCCTGTCCTAGAGCAAGCATGTCGGCTTCGCAAAACATCGGCTTCTTTTCTCGAACCGATCCATCAAAATGCAAATTGCATAGAGTAAAAGTAATATAGCCGACATTTAAATTAAGTTGCTCATTAATCAATGTTAAATAAAATCGGCAATGATATGTCTTTATAAATTTCAATGAATCAAACACTAAATCATATTCAATTAAACCATAAGCCATTTGTCGATTCTATCACTCAATATTTGGTCTATGCAACATGTATTTAATTGTGTTGGCTTAACAAGCAATTATGCAAGTATTTCACAGTAAATAATGCCTTAACTTGGTATAATCATGATGTATACAACTAAAAGCATACCTCATTTCGGCGTCCAATAATCTTTTACTTGTATATGCAATAATAAAATCCTTCCCTTCGGTCTTTTGAATCAAAACAGCTCCAATAACGCTTTCTTCGGCCATAATATATAGTTCAAAAGAAACCCTTCTTCTAGGTGCCCGAAGAACCGGAGGCGAAGATAAATAAGATTTTACCTCAAAGGCTCCTTGCTGTTTTGCCCCCCGAGTAAATTCAGCATCATTCTTCGACCGAAGTAAGGAGTAAAAACACCTACATAGCTTCCTCAGGATCAAAATCAGGATGATCAGGATCTTCCTCCATAAGAATATAATCACCCAAGTATGGGACATTAGCATCCATATCCATATGCTCTGGTGACAAACTGCAATCAACAAGTTGTTCATCGTCCTCAGCAGTGGGAACCGATGTCAACTCGTCATCACAAACCATGGGAGCAGAAGAAACATCATCCGGCAGTATCTCTGCCCCTACCGGTCTGACCGGCCGTGCAGGCAGTCTGACCGCCTGTTCGGTCGACTTTGTATAACTGGCGGTCTGGACCGCCTATACAACCGGTTGGACCGCCTGTACTGCTGGCTTCGGCTGATCGTTCTTTTTGACTCTCCACTCCTTCTTCTAAGGAAGCATTGGTCTATGCTTGTTGAAAAGCTCTTGCTTTTCTGGCTCTTGCTTCTCTGGCTCTTGTTTCTTTCTCTCCTGAAGACGCAGCCTTTGAAGTTTTCTTCTCTGCGTACGAGTCAAACCTGGAGGACACCATCTAGAAAGAAAGTTAAACTCATTATGGCTAACTTCATGACCACTAGCAGTGGGAGTCTCCGACATAGACTTCTCAACCAGATTGTCTAAAACAATCGGTCCTTCATCTCCATCAAGTTTAGTAGCCTTTACTGAGTCCACATTCTTCTCCTGAACTTTCTCCTCCATCTTCTTAGGCCGATACACCTGCTTTAAAACATGTACCTTCCTCTTCTGCGATGGCCGGTCTAGACCGCTTGTAACAGGCGGTCTGACCGCCTGGGCCCGATGCCCTTGACCAGATTGACGAACAGCCAAACGGTCACGAACGGGTAGTGCAATCCTGTCCAGAACATGTCTTCTTGGTTCCCTCCATCCAGAATGCAAAGAATGTTGTGACACCGACTGATACGGCACCCACATCACACCATTGTCATCCCATATCGGACTTAACTTCCAAGACACATGATGATGCTGCACTGGCTTGAAAAATCTACCTTTAGGTGATCTCACTTCTTTTTTTAATGGCCGATTGCTTGGAACGGCCTTTTGCTTGGAGTACTTGTCGAGAAGCATATCAAATGTGACCTTTGGCTTTGTACCAGATCCTCTGTCATTAGCCAAACTCACTTTCGAAGCTCCAACCTTTGAACGCTTCGTTTTCAGCACCTTTGGACGACTATGGTGTAGGCCGGTCTAACCGCGTGCTGTAGGTCCAGACGGCTGCAGTCCAGGTGAAACGACCGACCTTTGCCCCCATGTCCAGAGGCTCTCAATGTGACTTTGAATGTCTCTTTTCCATCAGAAGACTTCTCACATGTCACTTCACAGATCAACTCCTTCCCTATGAAAGTGGGACTTTCATCTCCCACTACCACATTCTTCCCTTTGGTAGATTCGACTTGATGCGGCTGAATCAAGACCTTAGGTTGCTGCAAATCTAAAGTACTGACCGGGAAAGAAGTTTTATCCACCTGCATGTTATGAAACCTCAAACGGCCTTCATTTATAGCCGATTGAACTTGCCGATGGAAAACATTGCAATCATTGATAGCATGCGAATAAGAATTATGAAATTTACAATATGCATGCCTTTTCAACTCTTCCAATGCAGGTATAACATGAGAAATCTTAATGTATCCATGTTTATGCAATTCATCAAAAATGCGATCACATTTAGATACATCAAATGTAAATTTCAATTGTTCTTGCCGACTCTTATGAGCCAGCCTAAGAGATGAACAAGAATAAGCTTCAACTTTAGAAAGCCATGTAAATTCAACAATATTAACATTATTATCATTATCAGTCGAAACAACGGATTTACCATCAATAGCATGCATATTAGACCGACATGATTTTAAGACCCTCCTTTTCTTTATTCATTCGATCTTGAGCCACTTCAGCTCTAATGTGAACTTGAGCAACCGAATGATAATCACAATTATCAATTTTCTCTCTAATAGATGATTTTAATCCACTAAAGCATAATCGAGCAAGATTAACCTCAGAAATCGATAAATTAAAGCAACGGTTTTTCATCTCTTTAAATCTTCTAAAATATTGAGAGACGGTTTCATCCTGACCTTGTTTAACCGATGCTAAATCCTGCAACATTCTTTCGTACGTAGCATTGACTGCATTCAGCATACCATCACGGCTATCAACAGCCGAATTTGGCATAACAGCTAGCGATGTAAGCCACTCCGGAACAACTGTCACAGTACTAGAAAGATTGGTCTGACCAGCCGCTGAGGGGATGTGACCGTCCGTACAGGCGGTCTGACTGGCTGCACCGGCGGTCTGACCGCCTGCAAGCGTTGATCCAATTGCAATGACCGTGTTCGGTCTGGGCAACTAGATCAACGGCGGAGTCTGACCATCATAAGAATTAGGTAACATACCGCAGAACGTATTATCAATATTAGACCATGGTATGACAGGCACATCACTATTATGAACCGATTTCCCCTTTTTAAGTATCTCTAGTCGATCTAAACGTGCAGAGAGTTCATCAAGACTAGGCATACTATTAACAACAATCGGGCTAACCGTATCAATAGGGGAAGACGGCTGTGAAGATGAACTTACAGTGTCGATTACCTCAATCTTATCGCAGCTCATCTTGAAGGATGGCATCACAAACTCCTGAACACGTGTGACCGTGTCTTGATCCTTCTTGAAGCCCTTCAAGAACTCGCTCTGGAGATGTGCTAAAACCATCAAATACTTCTGGCGTCCTTCCTCATCGAGATCTTCTATATTAGAGGGGATATCATCTTGATCAATCTTGGATCCCATTTGTAACACCCCTTGTGTTAATTAACACTAAAAGGATGTTTAAGTTAAGCTAAGCACAGTTCAAAAGTGAAATTGAAGAAAACAAGGGAAAAATTTTCCAATTTGAATCAAAAACCGTTTAAACGGAGCAATGAAGAAACTTGAAAAACTTCCTAAGAACTTGAAAACGTGCAAATGGGAAAGTTGGAGTATAAGTCAAACCAAGAAACTTCCCTTTTCAAACTATAGCCTAAAAATGTCTGGAAGCATCTCAAAATTCAAACCCTAATCTTGGAAATTGAAATTTCCAATTCAAATTCAAAGCTGAAACGGAATCTTAGCCAAATCTCAAGATTTTACCACAGAACATCAAAATCTCCAAAAAGCAAAGTTGTACATCTTCACATTTCTGAACTTTGCCTCTTTTGGCACTTTGGCCAATTTTGCCATCTAGCCCCTCGAATTTCAAAAATTCAGTTCAAAACAGGGAATTACCCCCTTTTGAATTACGGCCAAATTTTCAACTTTCTCTCCAAATCTCCAGTGCAAAGATGTGTCCCACAGTCCCTTCTACATCTTTCATGTTCAAACTTTTTCGAGTTCTGTTCAAAATTTTTGAATTGGAAGCTCGCTCTTCAACTCGGTTGTAAGCCGCAGGAGCGCGCTCTCGGGAGCTCGCGCGCTCGCCCACGCAAGCCGGCCATGTCGCCCCTGCCGCCTGCTGCCAACCGTGCTCCGGCCGTGCCCTGCACGACATGTCCCCTATCACCGCGCATGCGTTCGACCGGCTCTGGCTCGCTGACGGACCCTGCACGCGCGCCTGCGCCCGAGCGCACGCCGACGCGCCCGCGCCGTCGCGCTCGGACCATCGGTCCGCCGGCCGCCTTGTCCCCGTCACGCGGTCCTCGCGCTCGACTGCATCCGTAGATGCTCGCCCGGCCATCCACGAGCGTCTGCCCGGCCTCGCCCTGCTCCACCTGCCCGCTCAGCGCGAGCCCTTGCCGCTCAGGCTGCCATGGCAGGCGCTGACCGGCACGCCTCTGCCCGTTGCCCGCGCCCGACCTTAGGGCCCTGCCTGAGCATCTCCTGGACTCCCTTTTCCCTTCCCTACAAAGCCCAAGGTCCATCCCTCGCTCGTGTGACCGCTATCCCTCGCCGGAGTCGCCATTTCCGCCGCCGCGCTCGAGTCGCACGTGGACAACCTCCTCCGCGCCTCCCCCGGCCAAACCACCGCCACCAGCAGCTCCGCCGTGCCCCACTGTCTCTCACCGAGCCTTCTCCCACCTTCCTCCGCCACCCCAGTCGCCGGCGCGACTCACCGGAGCAGAGCCGAGCGCCGCCACCATCGACGACCATCTTCCCGACCTTCTCCGACCACGAGACCTTGCCCAAAGGACTCACGGTGAGCTCCTCTTCGTTTCCCTCCACTTCCCCGGGCCGGAACCACCGCCGTTTGGCCGACGCACGAACGCCGGCGAGCCCTAGGACCTAACTCTATCTTTCTCGTTTTTCCAGGGGGCCGAGTGAAAGATGTAGGGGCCATTTCGTAAGACTTTCAAAAGTTCCAGGGTCCCCGAGGTAAAAAGAATCTTCTCCCTTGCCTTTAATTCGCTGAGATCTTTAAAAATTCGTAGAAAATCGTAGAAAAATCAGAAAAATGCCAAACCAATTTTGTAGTGACCAGTGAATCTAGAAGGCCAACTTCTTCCTTTGCACCTCACTCATTTGAGCTGTAGATTTTGAAATATAAATTCATTTCAGTTTGAGCACTTTTCTTCATAGTTCAAAATCTACACATGCACTGGAGCCAAGCTTGGGATATGTTGTTAGGGTGATTGTAATTAGCTTAATGCGCAAAGGGTGCACAAAAATTCCCAGTGGATTTAGGGTTATGATTTTCCAAACATATACCCTGCTGTTTTGGCAAATAAATCGCAGAAAATAAATTACTCAGTGAAAAATCACCTCATTCACACAGAAACTAAATCAAGACATTAGAAACCTTAGAAAAATGCAAATGGTAATTTTTGGACACTGGAAAATGGCTAAATGATTTTTGGTAGTTTAAACATGGTGAAATTCCACAAAAATAACCATAAATCAATACCACCTATAAACTTGCAGAGAGTTCACTCTTGGCACCCTAAGTCACTGTGCCAAGTGGTGTGGACAAAAACTTTGTAGTTATTTTTGTAGGATTTTAGTTTGATTTTAGGCAAAAAGATAAGAACATTTTTAATAAATTATAGAAAAATCAACTTGAGCCAAATTTTGGGTTAGGCTCCTGCCTTGGCATGAGCAAGCCTCTGGTCCAATGGCACCTAAAAATAATATTCCTAAGTTCACCTTTTGAATAATGGAAAAAGGACTTAAAGGGTGGAAAAGAGAAGAAAAAGAAAAGAAAAGAGAAGAAAAAGAAGAGAAAAGAGAAGAAAAAGAAAAGAAAAGAAAAGAGAAGAAAAAAAAAGAAAAGAAAAGAGAAAAACATAAAACTCTGAAATCAAAGTAAAGGTTCAAAATGAAAAGGGTATATTCACTTATAATTAATGTTTATCCTTTCCAATTCATCAACCAAGTTTTAAATGAACCCTAACTATTTAAATCTCGATACTTAAGCATTTCATGCATTCGTGTAGATTCGGGTCTCGCCGACGGAGTCTACGAGCTAGTCCCCGCTACCGAGGAGATCGCCCAGGAGTCCGAGGTGAACGTGGTGCACGTGGATCCGAGCCGCGAGCAGGAGTACCGCTTCAAGCCGGAAGGCAAGTCCCGGAGCATAACCTAACTTTACTTACGCGATTTATTTGATTATATGTTTGTGCATTTAAGTTTCAAGGAGTTGAATGAAACCCTAGATTGCATGATCATAGGTTCCTTTGATTGAACACTAGTATGTTAGGTCCGATAGTTGCTATGCTTAAGAACGATAGAAGTCGAGTGTTTTCCGACACTCGCAAGATATAGGAGTTGTATGTCTACTCATATCAGAAACACTAGAGATGATGGACGGATGATTGTAGATTCCCGCCTATCGATGTTTTAATTGGAAACATGTGGTACTTTTGTGTCAAGCGTTTGAACGTACCACACATATGCACGGTTTATGGGACCGGTAAGTCCCGGTATCAGATTGAAGCAGCTAGGGCCGATAGCCATCTCTCCTTGGAAACCATTGTTTTCCCCTGCCGTACACTTGTGGATATATGCGTGAGACTGTGAGTGAAGCAGTAAACCTTTATCCTGAGGAAATGGACCCGGTGCCGAATTGTGGATCGATGAGAAAGGATTGGGGTGTGTTGGCATTTCCAACCATTCCGTATGTGTGGGTTTCCCCTGGCCAGGTAGTAAATTCGGTTCGAACTGTCCGCTTCTCGCGGTTAATGAGACTGCTTGACCGATGTATGACATATTATGAAGTGGAACTTGGAAGGATGAAATCTTGGTATGGAATAATTGTATTGCAAAACTTGATTGTTTAGCTAGGCTCACCTAGAATGGATAGGCTAAAGAAATTAAAATCAAAATGAAGAAATTAGAAATCAGCTTAGTCGCTTTTGGCAAAAGAACCCCACTAGCCAAACAGCCTCTCATTTTAGGAGTCGGTGATGTAGTGATCACCAGTCGGGTAAGTCTTGTTGAGTATAACTAGTATACTCAGCCTTGCTTGTGGCTTAAATTTTCAGGACCGTCCCCTCAGGAGGTAGCTGCCTCTATGGCTTGGGCCTCCCAGCTTCCTCCTGGTTACAGCATCGAGTGGGAGCCGATCTCTCCCGAGGATCGTGAGGAGTAGCGTCACGGCTGACTTCATCGTGACGATACTATGGATCGTCGCTAGTATCTCGTTTACTTTCCGCTGCATAAACTCGAACTATTTTATTTATCATTTCAATTGGATGTAATAACTCTGAGACTTGTTGTAATTTAAATTGTGGAATGATGTGATCTTTGGAAACTCACTTTCGAGTGAGCGTATGGACGGACGATCTTCAGTAGCAGTTAGTCGAGTTTGACTCGACGGTCGAATCCGCACTTGGGAACATTTTCGTGTATTAGCACCAATGGAAGGTGGAATATACTTAAGTGGGCCCATTTCTCGGGTGAGATCGCTACACCATTGGGCTAGGGTCGAATAGATCGGTTATGAAAACCAGATTTTTCTTCCCCAGCGGAGTCGCCCAAATATGTTGACGCCTTTTCGGGTCAACACACGATAAGCGCTTGATCGTGCGGTAGCCGGAATCTCCTCGTCGGAACTTCTGTACAGGGAGTCAGGCCGCCTGTACAGGGGGTTAGACCGCCCGTCACAGGGGGTCAGACCGCCTGTAGGCAGAGGCACCGCGAAAGCCTACAATCGTCGCCTCGGGAGGGACCCCGTCGGAGGCGGCGAACCTAGGGTTGTTCTAAGGTCGGCAAGGCCACCTAGAACATCCTAAAACGCTATGGAGACGAAGAAGGAAGAAGAGGGGGTTGGAAAAGCTAGGGTTTGAGGTAAAAGAGTAAAGGTAAATTGATTGTTCGATTGGGTAGAGGTCCTCAATCGGCCACAGCCCTTCATAATATAGGGTGGGGAGGTCTTGCCCCGTGGGGAGTCAATTCCATAATGAAGTCCCATCAAAATACAACTCTAGTTCGGATTAGAACTGCTACAGGCGGTCTGACCTCCTGTACAGGCGGTCTAACCGCCTGGGCCCGGGGTTGACACTTGACAGAGCCATAACTTCCTCATTCGGAGTCCAAATCAGGCGATCCACATATGCATTGTGACCTTCTCGACGAGCCCTACGCAATGGTGGAGTCAAAATCATATTTTGAGCACTTTCCTACAGGCAGTCAGACCGCCTGGCCCATTGCCAGACCGGCTACAGGGTACAGCCAGTCAGACCGCTTGTTACAGACGGTTAGACCGGCTATCGAGCCAGATCGGCATCCTTGCCATTTTCGGTCATCAACACCTACTCTCCTTCAGTAACCTTTCTCTGTGCCCAGGATTCCACAACCGCGGACTTAACAATGTGTCGGATTAAGCTAACTTCAATTGGGGGAAAAAAGAAAGATTGGATTATTGCTCGCCTCTAGCCCCGTTACAATGCACATCCTGTGTTCACGTTACTGTGGTATGACCTCTGCAATTTTCTACTTGGCCAAACCCATCCTGCATTCCTCGTGGACTTTAGAGCCATATGTAACTGTCGACGTAGCCAGACCAATCCCCGGCCTGAATTGACTTTAGTGCGGGTCCACGCCAAATTGGAGGGCTGCAAATTGCACGAGATGTTTAAGTTGTCGACCGAACAAATCGTTGTGTTCAGGCGACTGGACAATAGGAGCTGCCTTCAATTATTGCACGTCAGTTGTGCTTGTTTAATTTTGGTGCTCACGTCTACAGAAGATTAAACCCTAAAAAACGATCAAGTGTGTTGGTTGTATTTTGAGGTGTAAATGTACTTATATGGTCCTTTCAGTGCGGTCACGCTAGCACAACTTGTTAATGTACCAATCTAGCGACTAAGTACAACGTATGAAATTAATCTGATTCTGTTGGAAAGAGAAAACAATGTATTAATTATGCCCCTTTGAGTGCTAGTCCTGTTTCAATCCACATTCTGCCTTGAGAGTGGTCTGACCCCATAGTCTTTGACGTGGCCAAAGGAACTACATTCAGTGTTGAATTAAGTGTACTATGACATAAATTTGAAGAGACAGCATGATTTAGTATTTCAATTACAGTTATTTCATTCATGTTCATCAGCATAAATCTTCTTTAATTTCTTTAATAGCATGCTTACCTGGTTTGAAGGTTGAACATGTGCAGTGGCCATTTTTTAGGTGAAATTTCCCCAGTGATCCTTTCACTGCATCACTGTTAGATATGTTGTTAAAATAAAATTTTCTAATATACACTCCTCATAGTTGCGGTGCAATACTCTAGTTTTTTTTTAGGGAATGCAATACTCTAGTTGAAGAAATCTCATCAGGTCGAAATAAATTCATGAGATGTAACTGAATGAAATGAGAGACATTTGCTGCCAGTTGCAAGTTATCATTTGTTGATGTCTTGATGAGGCGGATTGAAGAATCATTTTGAGATATTTAACTGTACAATGGATGCTGAAATTTATAGATTTATAGAATTTAGCAGTTCCATATTTCTTCATAGAATAGATTTAACTGCACAAGGGTCATGGGTTCATAGCTGCACTTTTTTTTCTTGAAAATAAAACAGAAGAAGCAATGCTATGTCGTATAAGGAGAAGCAAGCAATAGTCTTACCAAGTCGTTACTACAGACCAAGAGGAGCTCAAGTAACAAAAGTAACAAACTATCATGAAAAAAAACTTGACCTACGGACCGGGCATTTTTGTTAAGAGAAGACCTCATGCAGATCGAGAAAACCTCCGAACTCCTGCTCCACCCTTACACAGGGCACCGTTGCCTATGTGAGACGATCAACGACCTGGGTTGGGCCTTATAATTAGACCTATGCTTTTGCGTGGTAACGGACGAGGGAATTTTTTAACCACGACCTAAAATTCACTCCCACGGGGAGTCCATCTAATTTGTCTAGCTAGAGGCCCGTTCGCGACAAACTATCATTAAGATACAACTGTAGGTTCGTCGCTCCTGGTTCCTGAGCTTACGAATTTCATCTCTTGAAGCTGCACAAAATTTAGCATCTAATTCTTTTATTCTATTGAACCTTTTCCCTTATGTGGAAGTTTTAAGAGGAAGATGCTTCCCTCAATGAAAACAGCTTTGACTCTTTCAAAGGGTTGAAAATCACAGCATGTATTTTTGGAGTCATCAAAAGATCACAAACTAAATCAATCACTTTGTAACAAAAGGAAAAGGTTTGGCCAACAAAGTAAGCATCGTACTAGTATAAATAGAGGCTAACATAAGAAACCAAGTAGACATTGAGACACACCATAAGGAACTATGTACTACCACTGCTACAAGAATTCCACTGATACAGTACCTATGCTTCTTCTGCTACTCTTCATCCTCACAGGTACGCTGCGATTCCAAAGCAAGGCAGCGGTCTTGCCAGGTCCCAGCTGCCCTAAGAAATGTGGTGACGTTGACATTGAATTCCCATTCGGGATTGGTGCTGGTTGTGCGCTAATGGAGGACTTTGAGCTCAAGTGCAACAAGACTAAGAATGGCAGCAGTGACGAGACTTTGTACCTCAACGTCCCGGTGTTGAATATATCTCTTCTTGATGGCCAGATTTGAATGAAAAATTACATATCATCCATGTGCTACAGCCACTTGAACAGGAGTATTACCTACGTTGACTGGAGTCTGGATTTCTCCAACCTGCCATTCACATTCTCGGAGAAGCTCAACATGTTTACAGTTGTTGGTATCAATACGCTCGCGTACATGATCGGATATACGGTGAGTTATCTAGTATTGACCATTTTATGAGGCTAATAGGCTCTCGGTATATATACAAACAAAACACATGGAAGAAATATTTCTAGCTATATATTCCAACTCTTTAATACCATGGTCATGTACATGATCCGATATACGGTGAGTTATCTAATATTGACCATTTTATGAGGCTAATAGGTTCTCTGTATATATACAAACAAAACCCATGGAATAAATATTTCTAGCTATATAATCCAGCTCTTTAATACCATGGACTAGAGAATATTTAGGCTGCTATTAAACTGACTGTTGTTGATTATGCAGCAAGTGCTTGGGTGTGTGTCACGATCCTTGCCCTATGGTTACAATCCCACGGGCGTCACGGCACAAGATGGGGTTTGCGGTGGTGTCGGTTGCTGCCAGGTTGCACTCTCCAGCAACATGTCTTACTACAGTGTGAATTTCGATGAACAATACAACACCTCCAGCCTAAGCATCACAGACAACAAAGATTACTGTGGCTATGCTGTGATGATGGAGACTGATAAATTCAAGTTCCATACAACATATCTGAACACAAGTGCCTTTTGGGATGACCATGCTGGCCGTGTCCCAGTTGTATTGAACTGGGCAGTAGGCAATGAGAGCTGTGCTATTGCTAGCACGAAAATAGATTATGCTTGCCGCAGTAATTACAGTGTGTGCACTGATTCGACCAGTGGCCCAGGTTACCTCTGCAACTGCAGAGAAGGCTACAAGGGAAATCCTTACCTTCCTGATGGATGCCAAGGTCTGTATCGCATTGCACCTGAACTAATGTGCTATGCTTACATATATAACATTTTACTGGCCATCACTTTGTTCAATCCTTGGCTCCTTGCATAGCAGACCTGTAAGTAAGTATGATCATGTGTTTACAGATATTGATGAGTGTGTTGAAAACTATCCACTTCCATGCCCTGGACGTTGCAAGAACACACCTGGGAATTTCTCTTGCCCAGATCAAAAGCCTCCAAGATCCTCACACTTTGGCACTACGTTGCTAGTTGTTGGTAAATCACTCTTTCTTCCTATCTTTCTCAACCATGGATTTAGTTTTTGCCATATGATTTAGCTGGAACAGCAATGATCTGAAAACTGCACAGGTCCAAGTGTCAGTATTGTACTTGTGGTCATAACCATCACCTGCGCATACCTGATCATTGAAAGGAAGAAGCTGGCCAATATCAAGAAGAAATATTTCCAGCAACATGGTGGGATGCTGCTACTGCAGGAGATAAGCTTAAAGAAATGCACTTCCTTTTCAATCTTCACGGAAGCAGAGCTCACTGAGGCAACAAACAAGTTTGATGACAAGAACATCCTCGGCCGTGGTGGCCACGGCACTGTCTACAGGGGCACGCTCCACGATGGCAGTTTCATCGCAGTAAAACGGTGTGTATCAATGACCAGTGAGCAACAGAAAAAGGAGTTCGGTAGAGAGATGCTCATCCTTTCCCAGATCAACCACAAGAACATTGTCAAACTACTGGGCTGCTGCCTTGAAGTAGAGGTTCCAATGCTAGTTTACGAGTTCATTCCCAACGGAACTCTGCTTCAGTTCATCCATAGTGATAACGGCCACCATATCCCCTTGTCGACTCGGCTGCGTGTTGCCCTTGAGTCTGCTCTTGCTCTAGCATACCTGCATTCATGGGCTTCACCTCCAATCCTTCATGGCGACGTCAAATCTTCCAACATACTTCTTGATGAGAACTATGAGGCAAAGGTCTCTGACTTTGGGGCCTCGATACTAGCACCGGCTGACAAATCCCAGTTCATGACGCTGGTGCAAGGGACCTGCGGGTATCTAGACCCTGAGTATATGCAGACATGCCAGCTGACAGATAAGAGTGATGTGTACAGCTTCGGTGTTGTTCTCCTAGAGCTGCTCACTGGCAAGCTGCCCTTCAACCTTGAAGGTCCTGAGAGCGAGAGGAGCCTTTCGATTCGCTTCTTGAGCGCCATGAAGGAGGGCAAACTTATGGATGTCATAGACGACCGCATCAAGAGTGACAGTAACGCTTGGTTGCTCGAGGAGGTCGCCGAGCTGGCAAGGCAGTGCCTGGAGATGGTTGGTGAGAGGCGGCCAGCAATGAGAGATGTCGCCGAGAAGCTGGACCGGTTGAGCAAGATCATCCAGCACCCGTGGGCGCCAGCGCAGCATCACCCTGAAGAGATGGAGAGCCTGCTAGGGGAGTCGTCGGTGACCAGCTTGGAGATGATCAACACAGGAAATTTCAGCATGGAGAAGAGGATCGTGCAAGGGTTGTTGGAGTCTGGGCGTTAGACATGGCCCTGACATACCACAAATTCACATTGAACAGTTTGATTCTTATGTGTAATGTGTTGGTATATATTGGAGTACTTATTTTATACCACAAGGTAATGTGTGTATATGTCGGACAAGCCAGTTATATGTACAAGTGTTTGTATATATGCTTGGGGAGGAGAACTGAGTGATTTCATTATCCACTTTTTTATTTGAAATAAATTATATTTTTAGAAATATTACACAGTCATATTTTTTTTAGTTGAAATAAATTATGTTTTTAGAGATATTATTGATCAAATTTAAAATGTTTAATTTTAGAAAAACCAAAATATAGCCACATTTTGGGACGGAGAGAGATTATAAGAGCATATTTAGCAGTCCCCCATTCTCCAATCCGACTACCACAAAGGGGGATGTTTTGGTAAAATAGTGCGCTGGCAGAATCCGTTTATATCAATAAATCACTCTAGGTCTCCTCAAATAAAGAGAGAGTTTAGTCTCTCCCAACTCTGATGGGCTTGGACATCGAAACAGGGAGAGCCCGATACATAGACTGTATCTGGGCCGCACCAGCAAGAAACAATTGGGCTGCCCAACTAGAGCTCAGCGCTTCTGCCTGCTTAGGACGACAGCGACTAGCCGACGAGTGTCGTCAGGATGGCGCAACACGGTCGCCACCCTAGCGAGTAGCGACGACGTGCCATACGCGACCGGTAGCGGCGGCTGGACTTCGAGAAGCTGGAAAGATTCAAACACAGCTTTGGGCTGGGCGTCCGGAGGCAACGGCTGGCCGGACGCCGGTGACCATGGCGGCCGCAACCCGCGATGACGGGCGGCGGCGGCGAAGGGATGCGCGAGGTTGGTCTGCTACTCTGCTTCTACCCCCAAATCCTAATCTCGCGCTATCTTCTATCGTATGCTCCCCATAAAGGGGGAAAAAAATCTCTAAAATCAAATCTCTTGTCTGTCCCAAATGAATGTACACGATAGTAACTGACTGAAATGGGATGCTTCTGCTTCTAGTTTCGAGATTTAGTTGTTCAGTAAGGAGTGAAAGATATTTTTGTAGAGTCGACGACTATGTATCTGCCGCAAGCTGTTGACCTCACCATAGACTTAAGAGGTCGTCAGTCTTGTTGAGTTAAATACGTGTGGCCTATATTCAGTTGAAAGTTTCCCCGACGATATTTCCATTGTCTTCACTGTAGGTCTGTACTGTCCAGTTGTTTTCAGGATTGCTCAATTTATGGTCCTGGGGCGACATTTGGAATTGGGTGATTATTCACTGAATGGAAAAAGGCATGACCAGGTCGAATGGTCCAAAACAGTAGCACGTATTTAGTGGAGACCAAATATTATCCCATTTTTCAGCAAAAAAATTTACAAAAAGACCTGGCTGACTGGGGTAAAGTAAACGCTAGACAAGTATATGAAGAGAGACTATGTACGTGTCGTATGTGCTCATAATCAAAGCAGACATTGCCACACGCCACAGCACATTATGTACTAGTGTTACAAGAGCCATGTAATTGTTTGATTCTCTAGAAGGATTCTCCAAATTTATGTCCTGAGGTGGAAGTTGGGACAGGAAGATGCTTCACGGAATCGAAACAGCCATGAGTTATCCATGTTGAAAGGGTCTACCAAAACTGTAGCATGCGTTTACGGGAGGACCTGGGGTGGATGATTGATGACAAAGTAAAACGACAAACTAGTATATATATAGACCAATGTATCATACGTGCCCATGAATCAAAGCAGACATTGTAACACACACATGGTAGCACACTATGTACTACTACAACAAGAACCCTACTGTTATAGGACACATGTTTATGCTGCTTCTATGTTTCAGCCTCACAGCTACGTTGCAATTCCAAAGCAACGCGGTGGTGCTGCCAGGTCCCAGCTGCCCGAAGAACTGCGGCGAAGTTGACATTGAATTCCCATTCGGGATTGGTGCCGGCTGTGCACTAACGGAGGAATTTGAGCTTGACTGAACAACAACACTAAAAATGGCAGCAGCAAGGTGACTTTCTACGGCAATATCCCGGTGTTGAATATATCTCTTCAAGGCCAGATTCGGATGAATAATTCTATCTCGTCCATGTGCTACAACCGCTCGAGCGGGGATATCACCTACGACGACTGGACCCTGAAAGTCTCCAAACTGAAATTCGCGGAGGAGCTCAACATGTTTACAGTTGTTGGCGTTAATACGCTTGCGTACATGATCGGACATACGGTGAGTAATCTAATACCTGCCATTTTACGAGGCTAATCGACTCTCTGTATATATACAAACAAAACTCATTGAAGAAATATTTCTAGCTATTTATTCCAACTCTTTAATACCACGAACTAGAGAATATTTAGGTTGCTATGCTATTAAACTGAATGTTGTTGATTATGCAGCAACTGCTTGGGTGTTTGTCACAGTCTTCACCCTATGGTTACAATCTCACGGCACAATATGGGGTTTGCAATGGTGTCGGCTGCTGCCAGGTTGCACTCTCAAGCAATATGTCTTTCTACGATGTGAATTTCAATGAACTGTACAACACCTCCAACATAAGCATCACAGACAACAAAGATTACTGTGGCTATGCTGCAATGATGGAGACAGATATATTCAAGTTCCATACAACATATCTGAACACGAGTGCCTTTTGGGATGACCATGGTGGCCGTGTCCCAGTGATATTGAACTGGGCAGTGGGCAACGAGAGCTGTGATGTTGCTAGCATGAAAACAGATTATGCTTGCCGCAGCAATTACAGTGTGTGCACCAATTCGACCACTGGCACAGGTTACCTCTGCAACTGCACTGAAGGCTTCAAGGGAAATCCTTACCTTCCTGATGGATGCCAAGGTATGTATTGCATTACATCTCAACTAGTGTGTTATGCTTACCTATACAACCAAGCATTTTTACAGGTAATCACTTTGCTCAATCCATAAGAGAGCTTGAAGTATGATTTTGTGTTTACAGATATTAATGAGTGTGTTGAAAACGATCCACCTCCATGCCCCAGCCATTGCAAGAACACACCTGGGAATTTCTCTTGCCCAGATCAAAAGCCTTCAAGTTCCTCACACTCTGGCACTATGCTTCTAGTTCTTGGTACATCACTCATTCTTCCTCCCCCCCCCCCGGTCTTGTGGATTTAGATGTTAGCATGTGATTGAATGATTCAATTGGAACATCAATGATCTGAAAACTGCACAGGTCCAAGCGTCGGTATTGTACTTGTGGTCGTAGCCACCACCTGCACATACCTGATCCTTGAAAGGAAGAAGCTGGCCAATATCAAGAAGAAATATTTCCAACAACATGGCGGGATGCTGCTACTGCAGGAGATAAGCTCAAAGCAAGGCGCTTCTTTTTCAATCTTCACGGAAGCAGAGCTCACTGAGGCAACAAACAAGTTTGATGACAAGAACATCATCGGCCGTGGTGGCCATGGCACCGTCTACAGGGGCACGCTCCACGATGGCAGTCTCATTGCAGTAAAACGGTGTGTATCAATGACCAGTGAGCAGCAGAAGAAGGAGTTCGGCAAAGAGATGCTCATCCTTTCCCAGATCAACCACAAGAACATTGTCAAACTACTGGGCTGCTGCCTTGAAGTAGAGGTTCCAATGCTAGTTTACGAGTTCATTCCCAACGGCACTCTGTTTCAGTTCATCCATGGTGATAACGGCCGCCACATCCCCTTGTCGACTCGACTGCGTGTTGCCCTCGAGTCTGCTCTTGCCCTAGCATACCTGCATTCATGGGCTTCACCTCCAATCCTTCACGGTGATGTCAAATCTTCCAACATACTTCTGGATGAGAACCATGAGCCAAAGGTCTGAGACTTTGGGGCCTCGATACTAGCACCAGCTGACAAGTCTCAATTCATGACGCTGGTGCAAGGGACTTGTGGATACCTAGACCCTGAGTACATGCAGACATGCCAGCTGACAGATAAGAGTGATGTGTACAGCTTTGGTGTTGTTCTCCTAGAGCTGCTCACTGGCAAGATGGCCTTCAACCTTGAAGGTCCCGAGAACGAGAGGAGCCTTTCGCTTCGCTTCTTGAGCGCCATGAAGGAGGGCAAACTTATGGATGTCATAGACAACCGCATCAAGAGTGACAGTGACTCGTGGTTGCTCGAGGAGGTTGCGGAGCTGGCAAGGCAGTGTTTGGACATGGTTGGTGAGAGGCGGCCGGCTATGAGAGATGTTGCTGATAAGCTGGACCGGCTGAGCAAGATCATGCAGCACCCGTGGGTGCCAGTGCAGCATGACCCTGAAGAGATGGAGAGCCTGCTCGGGGAGTCGTCGGTGGCCAGCTTGGAGATGATCAGCACGGGAAATTTCAGCATGGAAAAGAGGATCGTGCAAGGGTTGCTAGAGTCTGGGCGTTAGACATGGCCCTACCATACCACAAACTCGCGTCGATCAGTTTAATTCTTATGTGTTAGTATATATATATAGGAGTACTTATTTTATACCATACGTAATGAGGTAATGTATGTATATGTTGGATAAGCCAGTTATATGTACAAAGTGTTTGTACATGTAATTGTTAGATTGCTTGAGGAGAACTAAGTGATTTCATTATCGCCTTTCCCCTGCATTGTTTGCTACTCCCTGGCTCCCTACACTACCGGATTCGGCTAGTTTGCCGTGAGCCACAATGCTCACGGCAAAGGGCCAAATGCTCACGGCAAAGCCTTTGTGGCTCACAGCAAAGCCCTCATGGCAAAAAACCTATCGGCAAAGGGACCTTTGCCGTGAGCCAAAAAACACCCTCTCGGCAAACCTTTGCCGTGAGCCGTGGTACCCCTTCGGCAAAACAAATTTTACGATGACGGCGAGTAACGGCCGTCAACGGCGTTAGTGGGGCCTACACGGAGGTTTGCCGTGAGCCAGCTCAAAGGCTCACGGCAAAAAAGGCCTGTTTGCCGTGAGCCAGGGCACTGGCTCACGGCAAACACGGCACCTTTGCCGTGAGCCAAGTGCGCTGGCTCACGGCAAACACCTTTGCCGTGATCCAAGTACGTGGCTCACGGCAAACATCCCAGCAATGCGGCGGCCTGGAAGGCTGTTTGCCTTGAGCCAAGGCCCTGGCTCACGGCAAAGATGCCCTGTTTGCCGTGAGCCAGGGTCCAGGCTCACGGCAAAGAGCTCAGAGAATCCCAGAAATGGCTCTTTGCCGTGAGCCTAGGCCAGTGGCTCACGGCAAAGGAGCCTTTTGCCGTGAGCCTGGGTCATTTCCTCACGGCAAACAATGGCACCTGGGCTACTTTTTTCTGTTTTTTTTGTATATGATACCCCAATCAAAAATGTATCACACAGACAATTTACATATACATTGCACAACCACATAGTGATCACAATAAGCATTACAGGCAGTTTATATAGACATTGCACAACCACACATAGTTAATACAACGAGAAAGGTAAACTAAAAGCTCGACGACATCCAGACCAAGTTCAACCACGACATTCAACGACAAACAATAGAGTTCGACGACATCCAAACCAAGTTCAACCATGACATTATCAAGTTCAATCAAACGACAACAAGTTCACTACATAATAGTGCGGCCTTCGTTCCCAAGGGTTGGAGGGGGAGGGTGTGGACAGATCCTAATCCTGTGGGTTTGCCTCCGGCGGCGGAGACGGCTGAGAACCCCAATGCCCCCAAGGTGACACAGTAGCAGGTGGGCCTCGTGGCGTTGGCTGAGATCCCCAAGTCCCCCAAGGCGACACAGTAGCACCAGGCGACACATTAGCAGCAGGATCATTTGATGCCGCCGATAGACCCTGCACAAAGAATAATATATTGCACATGTGGGGAAAGAATTAAGTTACCAACATACAAACTAAAGCATTCATATATACTCACAGGTGTGTGTTGACGAGGCGCTGGGTACAATTGAATCTGTGACGGAGGTATAGAGATCTGAGCACCCACATTCTGCATCCAAAGATACATCTGGCTCATGGAGGCCTCTATTTGCTCCCGTTGGCTCCTCTCTTCTAGTAGCTGGGCCTGCAATGTAATATATGTTAGAATTCAAATTAATAGTGTCAGAATTGAAAAAAGCCCAAAGTAAACAAAAATAACCTGTAGACTCGCTATCTGCATCTGGTCAACGGTTTGTCTTGGGCGTATCGCATCGCTTCCGCTTGACGCCCTTGCTCGAATCTCGGAGAGTCTTGGCGTCGAGGCCGAGTCGATCGTGCCGTCACCCATCCAGTAACGCCCATGCCTTTTGCCTCCTCCTACCTCCATGATGATTCGTCCATCAAAGTTCTGGGTGCTTGGATCGTACTCCGACCCATGGACCTCCCTTGCCTTCTGTGTGTATGCACTAAGCCGTGGGGCGCTTGTCGGATTGGTGTACGCTGAGGCCGGTGTCTCCATGCTGAAGTCAGTGTCTGTCGTTGCCTTGCCCATGTGAGCTAAAGCGTATGCCTTCACCTCGCCACAAGGCTGGCCACTATGTGAATCAGACTGCGGACAATGAGTGTAAGGTTGTTAGATATTGATTACTATGTCTAACATCAAAGCAAAGAAAGGTATCCGCTTACCCATGTTTTCGCAAATGCCCTGAGGTTTCGGTTGCCTTGATGGTGCACTGGTCCTTGCATCTTCAAACGCTTTTCCCAGGTAAGGTTGTGCTTTGCCCGCCATTCAGCAGAGCACCACCTATCCACCATTCTTTCCCAGGCTTGTGCGTGATTATTACACCAACTAACAGGCGCCTACAAGACATGAATTGAACGTCGAATATCAAATGAAGCATGTTTATTCTCAGGAAAAAAAAGCCTTCAAGGTTGTTAGTTACCTGGAGGTATTGCCCCCTGTTCAGCGTCATCTTTCTTGCCTCCTCCTTGGTGACCTTCGTGTGAAGCACTTCTGCGTGGTAATTAATGATAGCCTGGATGCGCGCCTCATAATGCATGTCATGCACTAGCTTTTTGCAGGCTCTATGAGCATTACCCTGTGCGTCTGCCTCACATCCATCCTCACACCTAAAGAAATCCTGCATATACATACAATACTTATATGCTCTGAATGCAATGAATAGAGTAATGTAGTGTGAGGTCAACTTACCCATAACTCGTTCTTCACCCGCTCCGCCATGTTATCATAAAGCCTGTCCAAAAGATCTCGCTGGTCCACCGCTGAGTAGTAGTGTTCAAAAGTCAATGCCGGCTCGTACACACCACCATGCAAAACCATGCCAGGAAAGTGTTCCCTGCACAAAAGGCCTAGTATGCCATTGACGAGGCGTGTATGATCACCTCCGCCCACAATCTCCCAACTCTTGAAATATGATTAATTTTTTGAGATTTGCAGTATATCATATGAAGAATATTAATCGAGTCAAAAGTGCTTACTTCTGCCCATAGGGCCTAATCACCGGGCGTTTGTGAGGAGCTGGTCGTTTCGGAAGGCATCCCGCCCAAGATTGTATTGGGACTTTAGGGATATAAGGCGTGCAATGCCATCCAGCTGAGAAACCTTAGTATGCCCGTGAAGGGGTTGTTGAGCCGTGGATAACATGTCATAGTACGCCTTTGCGGTTGCCTCTGGCTCCTCCTCCATAGGTTCCCTGTAGCGATCTCACCCGAGAAATGGGCCCACTTAAGTATATTCCACCTTCCATTGGTGCTAATACACAAAAATGTTCCCAAGTGCGGATTTGACCGTCGAGTCAAGCTCGACTAACTGCTACTGAAGATCGTCCGTCCATACGCTCACTCGAAGGTGAGTTTCCAAAGATCACATCATTCCACAATTCAAATTACAACAAGGTTCAGAGTTATTACAACCAAATTGAAATGATAAGTAAAATAGTTTGAGTTCATGCAGCGGAAAGTAAACGAGATACTAGCGACGATCCATAGTATCGTCACGATGAGGTCAGCCGTGACGCTACTCCTCACGATCCTCGGGAGAGGTCGGCTCCCACTCGATGCTGTAACCAGGAGGAGGCTGGGAGGCCCAAGCCATAGAGGCAGCTACCTCCTGAGGGGACGGTCCTGAAAATTTAGCCACAAGCAAGGCTGAGTATACTAGTTATACTCAACAAGACTTAACCGACTGGTGATCACTACATCCCCGACTCCTAAGATGAGAGGCTGTTTGGCTAGTGGGGTTCTTTTGCCAAAAGCGACTAAGCTGATTTCTAATTTTTTCATTTTGATTTTAATTTCTTTAGCCTATCCATTCTAGGTGAGCCTAGCTAAACAATCAAGTTTTGCAATACAATTATTCCATACAAAGATTTCATCCTTCCAAATTTCACTTCATAATATGTCATACATCGGTCAAGCAGTCTCATTAACCGCGAGAAGCGGACAGTTCGAACCGAATTTACTACCTGGCCAGGGGAAACCCACACATACGGAATGGTTGGAAATGCCAACACACCCCAATCCTTTCTCCTCTCTCTGCGAGTGGCTCCCGAGTCCCAATGCCTCAGGATAAAGGTTTACCACTACTGGGACTCACGCAACTACCCTCATGTGCCCATGGGATAACGTTTCCAAGACAGAGAGCTGTCGGACCTGCTCGCATCAATCGGATACCGGACTTACTGGTCCCATAAACCGTGCATATATGTGGTACGTTCAAACGCTTGACACAAAAGTACCACATGTTTCCAATTAAAACATCGATAGACGGGTATCTACAATCATCCGTCCATCATCTCTAGTGTTTCTGATATGAGTAGACATACAACTCCTATATCTCGCGAGTGTCGGAAACACTCGACTTCTATCGGTCTTAAGCATAGCGACTATCGAACCTATCATACTAGTGTTCAATCAAAGGAACCTATGATCATGCAATCTAGGGTCTCATTCAACTCCTTGAAACTTAAATGCACAAACATATAATCAAATAAAACGCGTAAGTAAAGTTAGGTTATGCTCCCAGGCTTGCCTTCAGGCTCGAAGCGGTACTCCTGCTCGGGGCTCGGATCCACGTGCACCACGTTCACCTCGGACTCCTGGGCGATCTCCTCGGCAACGGGGACTAGCTCGTAGACTCCGTCGGCGAGACCCGAATCTACACGAAATGCATGAATGCTTAAGTATCGAGATTTAAATACATTTAGGGTTTGCTTAAACCTTGGTTAATGAATTGGAAAGGATAAACATTAATTATAAGTGAATATACCCTTTTCATTTTGAACCTTTACTTTGATTTTAGAGTTTTAGGTTTTTCTCTTTTCTTTTCTTTTTCTTTTCTTTTCTTTTCTTTTTCTTCTCTTTTCTTTTCTTTTTCTTCTCTTTTCCACTATTTAAGTCCTTTTTCCATTATTCAAAAGGTCAACTTAGGAACATTATTTTTAGGTGCCATTTGACCAGAGGCTTGCTCATGCCAAGGCAGGAGCCTGGCCCAAAATTTGGCTCAAGTTGGTTTTTCTATAATTTATTAAAATGTTCTTATCTTTTTGCCTAAAAACAAACTAAAATCCTACAAAAATAATTACAAGGTTTCTGTTCACACCACTTGGCACAGTGACTTAGGGTACCAAGAGTGATCTCTCTGCAAGTTTGCATGTGATATTGATTTATGGTTATTTTTGTGGAATTTCACCATGTTTAAACTACCAAAAATACCATTTTCATTTTTCTAAGGTTTCTAATGTCTTGATTTAGTTTCTGTGTGAAGGAGGTGATTTGTCACTGAGTAATTTATTTTCTGTGATTTATTTGCCAAAACAGCAGGGCATATGTTTGGAAAATCATAACCCTAAATCCACAGGGAATTTTTGTGCACCCTTTGCGCATTGAGCTAATGATAATCACCCTAACAACATATCCCAAGCTCAGCTCCAGTGCATGTGTAGATTTTGAACTATGATGAAAAGTGCTCAAACTGATTTGAATTTATATTTCAAAATCTAAAGCTCAACTGAGTGAGGTGCAAAGGAAGAAGTTGGCCTTCTAGATTCACTGGTCACTACAAAATTGGTTTGGCATTTTTATGATTTTTCTACGATTTTCTACGAATTTTTGAAGATTTCAGTGAATAGGGTTTAAAAATAGAATCTTTTTACGCTGTGAACCCTAGGGTTTTTGAATCTCTTACAAACAAGTCCCTACATTTTGCGCTCGGCCCCCTGGAAAGAGGTTGAAGACACACAGGGGTCCTTGAGTTCGCCGGCGAGCTTACGCCGACCAAACGGCGGCGAGTCCGGGCCGGGGAAGTGGGGGAAAACGGAGAGGGGCTCACCGTGGTTCTTTTAAGCTAGGTCTCGAGGTCGGGGAAGGCCGGGAACGGGCTCGGTGACGACGGTGGCGGCTCGGCAACTCGGGCGAGCGGCGACCGGCGACGTCGGGGTCGAAGAGGGTCAGTGAAGTGGTCGGTGAGCACCAGTGCGGCACGGGGAAGCTGTTGGTGCACTCGGTTCGGTCGGAGGAGGAGCGTAGCGAGCTGTGCACGTGCGCGGGCGGCGGCGGAGAGCTCGGGCTTCTCCGGCGAGCTACGCCGGCGGCTGTGGTGGAGGAAAGGGGTCGGGGCTTGGTCGAGGAGTGGCAGTGGGTGATGGGGAAGCTAGTGAGAGCCTCGGTTTGGCCGGAGGAGCAACGGCGAGAGCTGTCCACGAGAGCGAGCTCGGCGGCGGCTCTGCGAGCTCCGGTGAGGATTTTCCGGCGTGCTGAAGGAGGGAACTGTTTGGGGGCTTAAGTAGGAGCGAGAGGGGAGGAAGGGGATGCTCGGGAAGCACGGGATGGGGACTGGGGCAGCTCGGTGGCGTCTCGCGGCGAGAGGGGCTCTGCCGCGGCCGTGTTGGCGCCGTGCGCGGCGTCAGCGCGGCGCAGGCGAGCGGCAGGCGGCAGGCGCGCGTGGGCGAGGCGAGGAGACAGGGCGGAGGGGAAAAGCGACGCGCGTGGGCGCAAAAGTCGCGCGTTGGACCGGTGGACAACGGCGGCGGCGCTTTTGTCCGGCGGCTCACGGCGGCGACGAGACGGCGAGCCTCGGGTCAGCGCTACAGGGCGCCCTGGGCCACGAGACCTTGCCAGAAGCGTGCACCGCGAGCGGGGACACACAGCCGCGCCATTGGTCGGCTCAGGCGAGGCCGGACGGCGGCAGAGCGCTGCCAGCGGCGAGCTCGGGCACGCGCGAGCGCGGCGTGAGCGACCCGTGAGCGCGCCTCGGCCGGGCAAAGGTCAACTGATTGGCATGGCTCAAATTCCAAAATTTTGAACGTGGCTCGAAAATCTTCCAACATGAAAGTTGTTTAGAATTTCATGAGACACGTCCCTGCACTGGAGATTTTGAGAAAAAGTTGAAAGTTTGGCCGTAATCCAAAAAGGGGTAAATCCCTGTTTTGAACTGAATTTTTGAAATTCGAGGGGCTAGATGGCAAAATTGGCCAAAGTGCCAAAAGAGGCAAAGTTCAGGAATGTGAAGATGTACATCTTTGCTTTTTGGAGATTTTGATGTTCTGTGGTAAAATCTTGAGATTTGGCTAAGATTCCATTTCAGCTTTGAATTTAAATTGGAAATTTCAAATTCCAAGATTAGGGTTTGAATTTTGAGATGCTTCCAGACATTTTTAGGCTATGGTTTGAAAAGGGAAGTTTCTTGGTTTGACTTATACTCCAACTTTCCCATTTGCACTTTTTTAAGTTTTTAGAAAGTTTTCAAAGTTTCTTTATTGCTCCATTTAAACGGTTTTTGACTCAATTTGGATAAATTTTCCTCATTTTCTTTGATTTCACTTTTGAATTAACCTTAGTTTAACTTAACCACTAGTTTAGTGCTAACTAACACCAGGGGTGTTACATTCCCCATTGAAGTGTGCTTCACCAAAGTCATTTAACATGTCCCCTGCCCCAGCTTCAGCATCATAATCCATGACTCGTTGTCTCATGACCTCCTCTCTCACACGATCGTCGACTTCACCATGATACTTCCACCGTGTATAGCCAGCAACATATCCATTCTTACAAATATGTGTACTCATGACATTCTTTGGTTGGCGTTTCTTGTTTTTGCAAATGCTGCATGGACACCAAGTCCTGCTGGCTCCTTTAGCATTTTGAAATGCTAGTTTCACAAATTCCTCGGTCTTCTTAATCCATTCGACTGTAAACTGACGATTACTCGGACGCCCCGTGTACATCCAATCACGGTCGTCCATCCTTAAAGTATCAACGAGCAATATAAAAATCTTAAGTATCTACACGCTCCTTATACTTTCTAATAGGTGAAGATAGATCCTAATCCCACCCGAAGATGCGCCGATGTGGTTAGTCTCCATGCTCTACTCCTATCCGAGAGAAAATTTCGGCAGCACCTCCCAGTTGTTCTCCAGATACACGTCCTTGAAAGTAGAGTGTGTATCCAGAGAACAACAGGGAGATACTGCCGAAACTCTGTCCCGGATAGAAGTAAAACATGGAGACTAACCACATTGACGCATCCTCGGGCTGTCCAAAAACATGGACAATTCGAAACAGATACGGTTTTAAATATGCAGATATCTCGGCATATTTCGAACCGTATCTCTTCCGAACGGGAGACGCCTAACTCTGTTACGTGAACTACAAACATGAACATTTAGAGAGGTGGGGTTTAATGTCTCACCTCGCCGTCGTGCAAGGTCACGAGTCAAAAGCGGTCTCTACCTACACATAAAAAAAATAACAATGTTAAAAGCAAATTTTGGCAGCATCTCCTCTGCATGGTGAGTTATCTAAGACCCGCAACAATCAACATACAAACCAAGGGCACGACGGTCGACAATGATCACACAAACGATGGGCACGATGGCCGGCAATTCATCTTCAATTCTTACAAAATTAACTCACATGCTTTATAAATTCTAACAATTTCAAATCCAATTCACCATAGTTTATTGCAAATTGACCATCAATTCTCACACAATTAATATATATGCGAAATAACAAGCACTGTGAGGAGCAATTCTCACCTCGAGTGCACGGCTGCCCAGCATCGGGGGCAGCAGACCTCGGGGCCGGCGTCGGCCTGACCTGGCCAAGCGCGGCCTTGCGCGGCATGCCCTGCCGCGGCCTGGCCTGGCGCCTGGTCGGTGCGGCTGCCTGGCCGGCAGCGGCCGGCCTGCCTGGCGCGGTCGCTGGCGGGCGCGGCCTGCCCTGGCCTAGCGGCCGACGACGGCTGGCGGCGGGCGGCGGAGGCGGCGACGTCTGGCGGCTGCGGCGGGAGGCGCTGAGGAGGTGTGCGTGTATGTGTAGTGTTTGAGTGAGTGAAGACAGATGTGAAAGGGGTGGTTCAAAAGGGGCATCTGGGCAGCTTTGCCGTGAGCCGCCAGATCTGGCTCACGGCAAAGCGGAAGGTTTGCCGTGAGCCAGATCGGACGGCTCACGGCAAAGCTTCCGGTTTGCCGTGAGCCAGATCAGACGGCTCACGGCAAATCGGCCTGTTTGCCGTGAGCCGCCGATCTGGCTCACGGCAAACCATGCCACGTGTCAATTTTTTCACCCCTAAAAATTATTTTTGTTTTTTCTCCCAGTTAATTTTATTTTTTTCTATCTTTTCTCCCCCAAAAATCAATTTACGTGGGGTTCTTTGCCGTGAGCCTCCTCAGAGGCTCACGGCAAACAAGGCCTTTGTCGTGAGCCTCCCCAAGGGCTCACGGCAAAACATGAAAACCGCCCACATTCCATTTTATTTTCACATGTTTTTATATTTTTTCTTTCTTAGAAAGTCACGATTAAACTATTTCGTGTACTTTCATTTAAGTAAATTTATTCATATTTGTTTGCTTCTTATTTTATTATTTTGTTTACGTCTTAACAATTTTTTATTATTTCGGGCATGTTTTAAATATCAAATATATCTAAAAAAATTACTAACCTTTAACAAAGACCACGTTATAGTGTCTATACCATATACACAATGTTTTTAAACTCAAACTCAAACTTAAGCTTCACTTTGACTTAAAAAAACTAAATATCACTTCTCATGTTTATGAAACTTCTACGGACATTTTCAATTTTGTGCATCGTACGAAACAAACTTATGCGAAACCGTATCAAACCTTCTCCACAATCTATGTGTCTGATACAAGTAGACATCCATAAATTTTATGAGCCTTGGAAAAGCTCAAGGCAAATAGGTTGTTTGCCGTGTGCATTAGAAAAGCTCACGGCAAACTACCTCTTTGCCGTGAGCTTCTCTAATGCTCACGGCAAACCACCTATTTGCCGTGAGCCTTATAAAGCTCACGGCAAACTATGGCCCTAACGGCCGTTACTACCGTCACGGGAGGCGACATTTTAAATATTTTAAAACTATTTTGCCGAGAGCCGTGTTATTTTAGCCCACGGCAAAGGGAGGTTTTGCCGTGAGTTTCTTTTTGCCGTGAGCTTCTCTTGTTTAGCTCATGGCAAAGAGAGCTCTTTTGCCGTGAGCTTTCCTTTTTAGGCTCACGTCAAAGATTGATTTTGGCGTGAGCTTATCTTTGCCGTGAGCTTCCGGTTTTATGCTCACGGCAAAAAATTATTTGCCGTGAGCCCGATTTTTGGCTCACGGCAAAGATTTTAGCTCACGGCAAACAACGATTTTCCGGTAGTGCTATGGCAACTGTGCACTTGCCCCACAACAATTCAAGGCCATATTTTGTTTTGGTTTGGTTTCTTGAGGACGCACTTTCACTACTGTATTTAGAAGACGTCATTTATAGGTACGATAGCAATATGGCATGAATTGTTTGTATGCATCAATGCATGTAAATCAATTGGTATATGATATGTGTGATCTGATTAGTCGTTGATTGGAATATATGATTTTTATACTTTTTTTTTCTGGGCACTGGGCCGGGGCTGTTCGGATCCGAGCGGCCATTTTGTGTCGCCATGGAGAGGTTGAGGCTATGGATCGCTGCGTAGGCAAGCGGCATGCAATTGCCTCTATAATATAAGCCCTATTTTATTTTGATCTGGTTCGTGAGGATATCGTATTCACTTTTGTCTTAGAAAATATTTTCTCCTTTTTAAATTGTTGGTCGTTTGATTTTTTTTACCTTCAAGTTTGACTATTTGTCTTTTTAAAAAATATCCAAACTACATTTTTTTTTGTAATGGCTTGATTTTCTAATCAAAGTTCTTCAATAATGATTTAAATTTTACTATATTTGTATACTTTTTTTGAATAAAACAAGATGCCATGCCAAAACTGGGGTAAAAAAGTCGAACGACCTACAATTTAGAACGGATGTAGTATGCCATTTTTTGTTGCTGCCAGTATGTTATGAATTGTTTATGCACGAAAAACTATTCTTAATAATGTTTATGCCTTAATCATGTGCAGTTTGGTTTAGCATTAATTAAAATGTATGAATGGCCTTTTAAGAGTAAAACGTGCCTTGCATTTGATTCCGGATGCTCATGGTATGGTATGTATCTTAGACCATTCTTTGTGGAGAGTTTTATTTGATAATTTTGAATAGTAGCACGTTATCGAAATGGTTTGATGAATAAAATAAGGCCTTCAATACATATTTTTATTCTAATTATTATTTCATAGACATGTTATACCATTTAATAATAACCAAAATAGTATAATATAAAATAATTTAGACTTTAGCCCTCGTTTATAGTTTCAACATGTTTCATAGCACTGAAAAACAGGGTATATAAATTTTATCCTGATAAAATCCACCTCTTCTATCTCATTACAAATCGCATGTCATATCATTATTTTCGTCTACATAACACCATATTTTGTTTATCTTTACATGGAACCACATTTAATATAATGCATACACAAGTTTTTTAGATAAATATAATTCATACACGAATACACAACTACACAAGACCAAACGAAGAATGCGAAGGAAAATGGACCCAGCCCAAGGCCCATTTTCTGCTGGGCCTGACATTATTAGGGGCCCCGGCCTAACTAGAGCTCAGCGCGAATCTGCTTAAGGACGACGAGGAGGGTCAGGAGGAACTCTGTCCGGTGGCGGTACCCGCCGGTAGGCGGTAGCGGCGGCTGAACTTCGACAAGCTGGAAGGGTTCCGCGTTGGGCAGGGCGTCCGGAGGCGACGGCTGACCGGACGCCGGTGACCATGGCGACCGCAATCCACGACGAAGAGCGGCAGTGGCGGGATGCGCAAGGTTGGTCTGCTTCTACTTGTTAGAGTTATCTGATCTTGTATGAACTATACCGGATCATCTAGTCTAACATAGATCACACCTAGTACTTAGTTCTAATACGGAATTTGGTGAAACTTAGGACTTACCACTCAGATCCATCCCTTTGGTGGATGCTTAACGACCAGGTGTAGACGTTGTAGAGCCGTAGAGGAAGTAGACGTAGCAGAACGTTCGGATGTCGATGTATACGAGGGACACCGAGCTTCCACGCCTTACAGCACCCTTAGTGATTGATAGGTTTAGGGCTCTAGTGCACCCTATAGGCTAACTCGTGATTAACTCAGATTAGGGAAACCTAGGGGTCTCCCCTTAGATATATAGTGCTGTAGACGCGGGGTCGGGCCCTAAGTGGGTTGTGTTTGCCTTCCAATCAAAGGAAACTAATAGAGAGTAGTGTAGGATTAGGATTGGGCCTGATGGCCCAATTACACATGACCGAGGTCAATTCCAACATTCTCCCCCATGACCGAAGGTCAACGACTTATTCTTTATAATTTTGTTATATTGATCATGTGGAGGTGGATACACACATATCAATAGTCTCTCTCTTAATCGAACAATCTTAATCTTAAAACTTAAGCTTATGTTAGCCTTATATTCACACTCAATACCATAGCAACACCTAGCGAATGAGTCATCGGCAGGGACTACAACCATACTGGGACGTCATTAACTAAAGTCCGCTATAGTATCTTGATAGAACACTTATAACTTATTTGGGAGTTTGTTTATTCGGCCTCATCCAGAATCACATTTCAGGTTAATCATCAAATCCATACTAATTTCACGAAAATAGGATAAGAGATAAAACCCTGAATTAGTCGCATTGCTAGTTATTTTCTTAATGCATTAAAATGACTTGATCCTGGGACCCTTCTTTCATAACAATATATTTGTCAATCGGCTTGACACCATCAACTATATGTCATTACTTGAAAGGAATACTGTAATCAAATACAGCGACATTGAATTTAATCAATGCAAATATAATTATACCGGAATATATTTTATATGCCTGCCTGTGTTAAAATATGCCATACAAAATCAGCATCAATAATGCTAATCTTGTTTTAGAGCTTTCTGCAGAATTGCTCATATCTGCAAGAGTGAAGGATACAAAACATAATTGTGCACATTTATATCCAGACATTCTTACAAAATCTTATCTCAGTAGTACTTAATTAAATAAGCATGTTATTTGGTGTATTAAACTTTTAACACCTTTTCTAGTGGACCTCCCCTGGACTAAGACTAATAATGTCAAGCATTCCGGCTTGGTATGCTAAGTCAATTTCTCATATGTCTTAGCATATAGCTTCATTAGAAGCTTTAGGAACGTCTTCCTATTTATCTTATTCTTAACTTTGTACGTATGATAAATTAGCTATACCACGCAAACAAAGCAGGCATAATTGTGTATATGCATTCACATTTTGTCACTTCAAAACTTCTCTCAACTTTTGCTCTTTAGTGACAATCCTAATACTCTAAGTTAAAGATCAGATAACTCTAACACTACTCCCAAATCCCAATCTATCGCAATCGTCCATCATTTATTTTATATCGCCATCACTGTAGGTGTGTAGATCCCAGTTGTTTGATATCTAGGAGAATCGTTGAATATTTTGTCCTGAGAAGGAATTTGGCGTTGGAAGATGATTTACTGATTGGAATCAGGCATATGACCTGGTCGAATGGTCCAAAACAATAGCACGTATTTAGTGGAGAGCTGATACGATCCCATTTGTCAGCAAAAGGCTAAAAAGACTGGCTGATGGGGGCAAATTAAATGCTAGACAAGTATATGATGGTGACTTGGATAGTCGTATGTGCTCAGACATTGCCACACGCCAAAACACACTATGTACTAGTGTTACAAGAACCATGTAATTATTTGATTCTCTAGAAGGATTCTCCAACACTTTTTTCCTGAGCTGGAAGTTGTAACCGGAAGATGCTTCACGGAAACAGCCATGCGTGATCGATCCTGTCAAAGGGTCTACCAAAACTGTAGGACGCGTTTAATCGAGGACCAGGGTGGCTGATTGATGACAAAATAAACGACGGACTAGTAATAGTATATAAATAGACCAATGTATCGTATCATATGTGCTTATGAATCAAAGCAGGCATTGCAACACACACATGATAGCACACTATGTACTACTACAACAAGAACCCCACTGTTATAGTACGCATGTTTATGCTGCTGCCATGTTTCAGCCTCACAGTTATGCTGCGATTCCAAAGCAACGCAGTGTTGCTGCCAGATCCCAGCTGCCCGAAGAAATGCGGCGAAGTTGATATTGAATTCCCATTCGGGATTGGTGCCGGCTGTGCACTAGCGAGGGAATTTGAGCTCGACTGCAACAAGATTGAAAATGGCAGCAGCAAGGTGACTTTCTACGGCAATGTCCCAGTGTTGAATATATCTCTTCTCGGTGGCCAGATTTGGATTGAGAATTACATCTCATCCATGTGCTACAACCACTCGAACGGGATTATTTCCTACGATTATTGGAATCTGAAATTACCCAACCCGCCATTCACATTCTCAGAGAAGCTCAATGTGTTTATAGTTGTTGGTGTTAATACGCTCGCGTACATAATTGGATATACGGTGAGTTATCTAGTATTGACCATTTTTCGAGGATAATAGGCAATATCTCTATATACAAGCAAAACTCATGAAAGAAATATTTCTAGCTATATATTCCAACTCTTTAGTACCATGGACTAGAGAATATTTAGGATGTTATTAAACTGAATGCTGATTGATTATGCAGCAAGTGCTTGGGTGTCTGTCACAGTCCTCGCCCTATGTTTACGGTCTCTCGGCACAAGATGGGGTTTGCAATGGTGACGGCTGCTGCCAGGTTGCACTGTCCAGCAACATGTCTTATTTCAGTGTGAATTTCGATGAACAATACAACACCTCCAGCCTAAGCATCACAGACAACAAAGATTACTGTGGCTATGCTGTGATGATGGAGACTGATAAATTCAAGTTCCATACAACATATCTGAACACAAGTGCCTTTTGGGATGACCATGGTGGCCATGTCCCAGTGATATTGAACTGGGCAGTGGGTAACGAGATCTGTGATGTTGCTAGCACGAAATCAGATTATGCTTGCCTCAGCAATTACAGTGTGTGCACCGATTCGACCAGTGGCCCAGGTTACCTCTGCAACTGCACTGAAGGGTACAAGGGAAATCCTTACCTTCCTGATGGATGCCAAGGTCTGTATCGCATTGCATCCCAACTAATGTGGCTTACATATATAACATTTTACTGGTCATAACTTTGTTCGATCCTTGCATAGCAGACCTGTAACTATAATAATGCATTTACAGATATTGATGAGTGTGCTGAAAACGATCCACTTCCATGCCCTGGCCATTGCAAGAACACACCTGGGAATTTCTCTTGCCCAGATCAAAAGCCTTCAAGTTCCTCACACTCTGCCACTATGCTTCAAGTTCTTGGTACACACTCATTAGTCCTCTCTGCCCCCCCCCCCCCCTGGTCTCTCTCTGAATTTAGTTGTTGGCATGCAATTAAATTGGAACAGCAATTATCTGAAAACTGCACAGGTCCAAGCGTCGGTATTGTACTTGTGGTCATAGCCGTCACCTGTGCATACCTAATCATTGAAAGGAAGAAGCTGGCCAATATCAAGAAGAAATATTTCCAACAACATGGTGGGGTGGCACTATTGCAGGAGATAAGCTTAAAGAAAGGCGCTTCCTTTTCAATCTTCACGGAAGCAGAGCTCACTGAGGCGACGAACAAGTTTGATGACAAGAACATCCTTGGCCGTGGTGGCCATGGCACTGTCTACAGGGGCACGCTCCACGATGGCAGTCTCATTGCAGTAAAACGGTGTGTATCAATGACCAGTGAGCAGCAGAAAAAGGAATTTGGCAGAGAGATGCTCATCCTTTCCCAGATCAACCACAAGAACATTGTCAAACTACTGGGCTGCTGCCTTGAAGTAGAGGTTCCAATGCTAGTTTACGAGTTCATTCCCAACGGCACTCTGTTTCAGTTCATCCATGGTGACTACTGCCGCCACGTCCCCTTGTCGACTCGGCTGCGTGTTGCCCTTGAGTCTGCTCTTGCCCTAGCATACCTGCATTCGTGGGCTTCACCTCCAATCCTTCACGGCGATGTCAAATCGTCCAACATACTCCTGGATGAGAATTATGAGGCAAAGGTCTCAGACTTTGGGGCCTCGATACTAGCACCAGCTGACAAGTCCCAGTTCATGACGCTGGTGCAAGGGACCTGTGGATACCTAGATCCTGAGTACATGCAGACATGCCAGCTGACAGATAAGAGTGATGTGTACAGCTTCGGTGTTGTTCTTCTAGAGCTGCTCACTGGCAAGATGGCCTTCAACCTGGAAGGTCCTGAGAACGAGAGGAGCCTTTCGATTCGCTTCTTGAGCGCCATGAAGGTGGGAAAACTTATGGATGTCATAGACGACCGCATCAAGAGTGACAGTGATGTTTGGTTGCTCGAGGAGGTCGCCGAGCTGGCAAGGCAGTGCCTGGATATGGTTGGTGAGAGGCGGCCGGCAATGAGAGATGTCGCTGATAAGCTGGACCGGCTGAGCAAGATCATGCAACACCCATGGGTTCCTCCGAAACATGAGCCTGAAGAAATGGAGAGCCTGCTTGGGGAATTGCCGGTGGCCAGCTTGGAGATGATCAGCACCCTGAATTTCAGCATGGAGAAGAGGATTGTGCAAGGGCTCATGGAATCCGGGCGTTAGAGCTGGCCCCATCATGCCACAGTTTTACAGTAGCCATGGTACTGTTCAGTTCTTATTTTAGTTTATGTTTAACTGTCCTTAATTTCTGTTTAGCCAGTGATGTATGTATGCCAGTATGTACATGTAGAATTAAGTGTCTTGATTTGCTCGGATACATTGTATACATCTGTGGTTATCAACAAGTGAACAAGGGGCCACCGGTCCTGAAATCATTGTTCATTGAAATGGAATCATTGGTATGTTTGAGTTCACAAACTATTGGAGTGGTATCTGGTGTACACTTTACTCCAATCTTGTGAAGGATCTGTTTTTTTCTTCATCCTTTTTTGAGAGTACTGTGATTCTGGGAAGCAGCTGTTGAATTTGCCAACTAATAAAACTGGACGGAAGGTATTATCAATGGGCCTGGCCTCATTAGGTTCTCGATAAGTGCTTTTACTGGGCCCAAAATAAATTGTGCAAGCATATAATTCACTGGCCCAACTAGCTCAGCCAGTGTGTGCCAGAAGAGCCCAGACATGAACTTTTGCAGGCCCACTATGCTTAGAGGTCGCCAGGCCGGCGTCCCGTCTCCGTGTCCATCGACGACACAGGGGCGGCGGCATAGTCCCCGACGAGGAGCAAGGGACACGACGAAGTCTGCGAGGGCGCGCCGCTCGACGTGCGATGGCCACGGCTGCGATACGACATCGAAGCCTGAAGAGGTTGACGTCGCGTGAAGGGTGGGCTCTGGCCCTCCGTCCGGACTCCGGAGGCGACGGCTGGCCGGACGCGGGCGGTCAATGGTGAGCACGGCGCGCCACAGTGCGGAGCAGGGACGGCCGGACGGGGAGCGGCAGGTTAGACTGCTTCTACTCCCAAATCTCAATAGCGCGATCTTCTATGAGTTGCTGCTGACCAGCCGTACGAAACGTCTCTCTGTTCCACAGTCCACCAAATTAAGCTGCTTTGGATTTGGAAAATCAAGTGATTGAATTGTTCCCTGTCTCCTCGCCCAGCAGTCCACGTTATGTGTTGAACTGAGGGGGTGACCCGTTCAGTTCTTGACCTAGACAAACGGAATAACTAATCCACATCACAACAAATTTGGGGAGCGATGACGCAGTTAGTTCACAACAGTTTTGTTCAATTCATGTACATCACTGATGTTTCTTTTTGTCTGGGGCTTGTATTAATAATCCCAGGTTGAACAAGCGCAGCCGTTGTTTTCACAGTTGACAGTTTTCCCCCTCCTCTGGGGTCATAGTAGTAGCATTTGACGAATAATTCAATCCACCCGAGAACCTGTGTTGTTTTAAGTTTACCAATCTAGTTGGAGACTTAGCTAGTTAGCTGCTAGTTGTGAATTATTGTTGTTGTGTGTATATGTGCTTTTGTGGGGGGGGAAGTCAAGTGAACTATGTAGGAATATCATCATTCAAAGAAGTGAAGAACCTCTAGCAAGGTCCTGGCTGTACAAAATTTGGCCGAACTATAAGTATCTCAATTTGTATAATTATCTGAAGAACCATTAGCAAGGCCATGGCTCTGTCAAATTTGATACCTAAGGTGTTGGTTCACCTTTTCCCCTGGAGTAGAGGTAGTCAGGTAGAGGTACGAACAGGAAGATGCTACGCTTACACAGAGTAGAAATGGCCATGCCCCCGTTAAAGGGTTCAAAACCTCCCAACATAGAGTTGACAAAAGATGAGCTAATGTCATCTCATTTTGCAGCCAATTAAAACCACATTCTACATCGAATTAGACACCTCGGACTGCTTAGGTGCGCTTTAGTAGATATGGCACTACACCAAGTTTCTTTTTATTATGGAGACGTGGACAGTGATATCCTAACAATGCTAGTTCTTATTGTGCTCCAGCGGTGGTGAAGGTCACGGGGTAAACTTTCGCCAACATAGATGGTTATTGCAGATGTGCAACCTTTAATAGATGTAATTTTGGTGCCAAACTCTTAGTTGAGGGAATTTCTTGTCCAATCCAAAAGAATTTAGGAGATACAATGAAATGAAATGCTTTTTAATTCCATTTTTTTAGTTGTTCAATGAGAAGTGAATAATTTTTTGTGAGTCCATTTACCTCATCATAGACTTCAACATGTTATATGGGCTAAAGGTTGAGCATTTGTAGCTTCCATTTATAGTTGAATATTTCTGCAATGATCCTTCCATCACCATCATTGTAGCTTTGAATTGTTTGACACACTTGAAGTTGAAGGAGTCTTTAATATTTATTCCTGAGGTGGAAGTTGGAGCTGCAAGATGCATCACTGAATTGAGACAGCCATGATCCTGTCAAAGGGTCCAAAACTGTTGTGTGCATTTGGTGGACACCATATAATAACATCTCCTTTTGCAGTACCAAAAAAAAAGTCTTGCTGATTAGCAAACACCAGGCTAGTATATATAGAGAGTTAGAGACCAATTACTCGTATGTGCTCATCTATCAAAGAACAAATTGTGACACAATAAGCACAATATGCACTACTACAAGATCCACAGTGATACAGTACCTATGCTTCTGCTGCTACTCTTCAGCCTCACAGTTACACTGCAGTTCCAAGCCAATACGATGGCTTTGCCAGGATCCAGCTGCCTGAAGCGTTGCGGAGATGTGAACATTGCATACCCGTTTGGGATTGGTGCTGGCTGTGCTATGGAAGGATTTGAGCTCAATTGCAGCAAGACTAAGGATGGCCACAGCATCGTGAAGTTCTTTGGGGAAATTCCAGTGCGGGATATATTGCTGCTCGAAGGTCAGGTTCGGATCATGAAACACATCTCAACCATGTCCTACAACCACTTGAGCAAGGAGAACAACCTCGATACATGGGGAAAGGACCTCTCCAACACGCCATTTACATATTGTGGGAAGTCCAACAAGTTTACAGTTATCGGTGTCAACACTCTCGCATACATGACGCCATGACGAACAATGTCGTGAGTAGGCTCTGTGTACAACACAAATTCATTTATGATTATATACGGTTAGCTGCACGTTTTAGTTCTTCAGTTCCATGGATTGGTTCTTTTTTAGTCTGCTAATTAGTTAAATCTTCATGTTTATGCAGCATGTGATTGTTGGGTGTGTGTCACGGTGCTCACCCTACAACAACCTCCTGGCACAAGATGGGATATGCCGCGGTGCTGGCTGCTGCCAGGTTCCATTCAATGAGGACATGTCCAACGACGGCGTGTATTTCAATCCACTGTACAACACTACCGATTACTATAGCAACACTACAGAGTACAGGGGCTATGCTGTGATTATGGAGTCCGATGCATTCCGGTTCAATACAACATATCTGAACACAACAATGTTTTTTGATGAGAATGCTGGCCGTGTCCCTGCTATCTTGAACTGGGCAGTGGGTAATGAGACATGTGATGTCGCGAGGAAGAAAAATGATTCATATGCTTGCCTCAGCATTAACAGCAAATGCGTTGATTCCAGCAGGGGCTCAGGTTACCTCTGCAACTGCACTGAAGGCTACCAGGGAAATCCTTACCTTCCTGATGGATGCAAAGGTCGGTATCTCGAGTATACCTTCTGATTGTGCATATGAATACAATAAAGAATTCCGCAAAACAATATATAATAAAGAATTTTATGTGCTAACTTATCAATCCTTGCTAAGTATAACTCAAGTACACAATTCTCTAAGTATCATACTTTGTATGCAGATATTGATGAGTGTGCTGCCAGCAAACCTCCATGTGCTGGCTGCATCAACAAACCCGGAGGTTACGATTGTCCACCTCCCTTGAATGTCGTGGCACTAGCTGTGGGTAAACACAGTTTCTCTTTTATCTATGAGACATGTTTGCACATTATTAAAATTTATAATGACAGTAGCTAACTGAAAACTGCACAGGTTCAAGCATCGGAGTCGTAGTTGTGGTCATAGCCAGTACCTGCACGTTCTTTTTCCATGAAAGGAAGAAGTTGGCCAAGATCAAGCAGAAGTATTTCCAACAGCATGGCGGGATGCTTCTTCTGCAGGAGATGAGCTTAAAGCAAGGATCTGGCTTCTCCATCTTCACTGAAGCCGAGCTCATTGAGGCAACGGACAAGTTTGACGACAAGAACATCCTCGGACGTGGTGGCCATGGAACTGTCTACAAGGGCACTCTCAAGGACGGTAGCCTTATCGCAGTCAAACGGTGTACATTGATGACCAGTGAGCAGCAGAAGGAGGAGTTTGGCAAAGAGATGATCATCCTTTCTCAGATTAATCACAAGAACATCGTGAAGCTATTGGGCTGCTGCCTTGAAGTAGAGGTTCCAATGCTGGTCTATGAGTTCATCCCCAACGGCACCCTGTATCAGTTCATCCATGGTGACAATGCCTGCCACGACATTCCCTTCTCAACTCGGTTACACATTGCCCTTGAGTCTGCTCTAGCCTTAGCTTACCTGCATTCATGGGCTTCACCTCCAGTCATTCACGGTGATGTCAAATCATCCAATATACTCCTGGATGAGAACTATGCCGCTAAGGTATCAGACTTTGGGGCCTCGATACTAGCACCAACTGATGAATCTCAGTTTGTCACATTTGTGCAAGGGACCTGTGGGTACCTGGACCCTGAGTATATGCAGACGTGCCAATTGACAGATAAGAGTGATGTCTACAGTTTTGGTGTCGTTCTCCTAGAGCTTCTCACTGGCAAGAAGGCATTCAACTTTGAAGGGCCTGAAAATGAGAGGAGCCTTTCACTAAGTTTCTTATGCGCCATGAAGGAGGGCAGGCTCATGGACATCATATACACCCGCATCAAGAATGAGAACGATATTGGGTTGCTGGAGGAGGTTGCAGAGCTCGCGACGCAGTGCCTGGAGATGGTTGTCGAGAGGCGGCCGACAATGAGAGATGTCGCCGAGAAGCTGGACACGATGAGCAAGGTGATGCAGCAGCAGCACCCATGGGTGCCTCCGCAACATAACCCTGAAGAGATGGAGAGCCTGCTCGGGGAGTCGCCTGGGGTCAGCCTGGAGATGATCAGCTCTGTGAATTTCTTCAGTATGGAGAAGAGGATCGTGCAAGGGCTGCTGGAGTCTGGGCGTTAACCTTGGTCCCATCCTAAACTGCCACAGATACATGGTGATCACCTGATGTATATTTACATATATATTTGTTTTAACGTTGATTTTAGAGTAAATTGTACCCACCATACATCAACATGTGAGCTTGTATCATTTTGGTCCAACAAGTAGCAAAACATGCAAATGAATACATGAACTTGTTAAGCGTGTGCATATACGGTCACATATACTCTATATAGACGTATTTTTTCACCATGACACCTAACATGGATAGTTGTATACATGTAACACATATCTTTCTCCCCCTTCACATCTATATATGCAATAAACATGTATACAACCTTATATTCCATTAACAAATATGAAAAGATGAAAAAAAAAATAATGATATCACCAAGACACTAATTAAACTGTCTTTTTTTCTTTCTAAATCCAACTTAGAATTATGTGCATTTAATATATATACGAAGCCCTATGTCAATTTTTATAATTCTTCTCATTTTATATAGTTGATTGCTTGAACAAGATCGAACTTAACATTAGTATTAGGATTATTAATTTTTTAAAAAACTATTTGATGTCTATGGTAATATTGTTTCTTTTAAATCTACTGTATATCCATCATTAAAATTTTAAAAAGGCATGTTAGGAAATTCTTTTTTTTAATATTTTCACTTCTGAACAAGAGTAAACAAAATGTACATGAGACACAATAAATATGACTTTATCATACTGGCCATCCATTGTTGAAGTTTTTTTAAAAAAAAAAACATTTTACCCATATCAAAAGAAATAAGAGTTGTGCACATATTTATGATATAGATGAGAAGGGGCTAAGGGTTAAAACCGTCCACGTTACATCTCATGGTGGCAAAATACATCTACATGCAATACATGTGACCGTATATGCACGTATTTAACAAGTTTATGTATTCATTTGTATTGTTTGCTACTTGTTGGATCAAAATGATACAAGTGCACAATTTGTTGTATGGTGGATGTAATTTACTCTTGATTTTATTATATTTCATCTGTTGTTATGTTGCTTTGGGAGAGGTTAGTCACCCGATTTTGCTTGAATTCCACTGATGCTGTATCTAATATATCTGCAGTAGATATAATTGATTGCTGCCACTTTTTGTGTTTCTGGAGGAAATGTTCCTCTTTTGGCACCTTTTTTCACTAGCTGATGTCCTTTTCACCTCCTCATGGCTGGAACGGTGAATCCTGAATGCTGGACAAAGAGACAACACCACTACCTTTGCTTGCTGAACTCTTTTCAGCCTTCAGCCCGCCCGAAGGCTGATGAGTGATGACCACAGAGAGGTTGCTGGTGGGCTGATGCTCATTGCCAAAGCTGTGGTTGCTATCCTGGGTTTGGCTGGTACTTCCTGTAAGGCTGTACGGTCTTTGGGATTTGACCATCATACACCCATTTTCTGGGCTCAACGGTTATGCAGAGGGCTTAAGTGGTTTGGGTTACAAAACGTAACAAGCCAAAATCATGACATATATATATCTTTGGCACTCATTTGCTTCAAATCCAAAATTTGATGTACCAAAGTTTCCTATCTAGATTTTGCGGGGAAAAAAATTGGCATGCCTATATTTTGGTATGACTTTAATTTTGCCATGCTAAAACAATCAGACTCACAAGTTTCCGTTTGGCGTGCAAGACTACTCCAAGCTTTCCATGGTATTTAAGCCTTTTCGTGTGGAATTCATTCATTCATGCGTATCCAATTTCAAAATGTGTTTTTTTCCCCCACGTTCCTACGCACAAGTCCATTCTACTGTCTCCTATCCCTCAGTCAATCCCCACTTGCCGCGGTTTGATCCTTTCCTGCCGGCGGCCGTTGACACCAGCTGCGTAGGCTCCCAGCCTCCCGCCCATCTCCGCCGTCCACCACCACTCCGTTCCCACCACCTCTCCTCCTCGCCGGAGAAACGGAATCGAATCAACCCCGGCGAGCCGAGGCCTGCCGTAAATCTCATCCCCGCAGCCTCGTCTCACCGTAGGCTGGGTGGTCGTCAGGCTGACGCGCAGGAGGTATAAAGGCTACCCGGCCAACCAGCCAGCCAGTGTGCAGCCGGCAAGCAGGCAGGCGAAGGCCGCGCCGTGGCCGCAGCCAAAAGGCAGCCGCCGCCGAAAAGCCCCTTTCTTTCCCCTCGGCCTCATCCCCCGCGTCATGACGACGGCGACGCCGACCCGTCGCTGCTGCACTAGTGCTCTCTCTCGCGCTGACGACGGGCGGCCCACCACCGCCACCACCACTGACCCGGCCACACTCCACTCCCCCCCCCCCCCAACCCGCCAGCTTGCTTCTCCGACTTGCGCACCCCCACCGCACCGCTGCCCGCCATCTTTCGCTTTCCCTTTCCCTTTCCCTTTTGCGCCCCCGCGCATCGCACTTATCTGATGCTGCTGCTCGGGCAGGGAAGCTCGCTCGCCTTGGGAGAATTGGACGAGGCGAGGGAGAACGAGAGGAAGGGCGAGCAAGAAAAGTAACGCGTAGAGCCGGGGCCGGGTCGTCAGGCAGCCGTGCGCGGATGGGCGTGTAGGGGAGGTGTAGGCCGTTGACCTCCTCGCCTGGGCGGACAGCGGGGAGATGGCGGGTTCCCGGAAGCGCGCGGCGGGGCAGGGCGGGTGCGGGTGCTGGGCCTCCGTCGCGCGAGGCTTCCGCGGGGGGTGCTTCCAACCGGCGGCTGCGGCGGTGGACGGAGACGGCGACGGCGACGGCGGCGGCGGCGGCGTGGCCAAGGCCAGCCATGTCCACGACGCAGGTGCTGGATTGATTCCTGTCCTATTCGTCCCTCTTCTTTTTTCTTCTTTTTTTCCAAGTTCTGTTTTCAGTCGGTTGGTTGGTGGATAGTGATCGTTTGTTTGATTGTGTAGAAGATTTTGTTCCTGCTTGCTTGTTCGTTAGTGGCAAAGAGTTGGCTTGGCGATTAGCGCGATGTTGTCATGTATGATTGATGCCTCATCATATATGGAAAGGGAGCTACTTATTTCTTTCTGTGTCTCTGTCCCTGACATTCTTGCTCGTATTCCTTGGGGTTTATCACGGATTGGATCGATTGATTTTGCTTGAAACTCCTTCGTAGCTGAAGAACACTTATTCGATTGGCATGGAAGATAAGTTAAGGGTAAAGTTTGAGCCTTTGAAGTGAGCGTCAAATTAAACATATGTAGGATGATGCTATTCGCACAGTTTGCACAGGATCATGTTCTCAATCCTTACTGACAAATGTGGATGTGATGGTCTATTGGTTGATCAATCGATCAATCTGTCAACAAGCCATTCATGGTAGATAGTGTTGGTTAGAACAGACTAATACAACATTAGGCAATGTATTCAACCTTGCATGTTTGTTCTTAGCTAGATTGGTTAACATGAATTTCCTAAACAACTTTGGCCATAGAATACTTGTGAGCTTGCGCGCAATTATTTGAACGTTGCATGCTTGTCAATAAGAGGTAAAGAGAGTATGTTAATGTGATTGGTATTAAAGTCCCCTTCATGTCGTCAAAGTTTATGCCCCTGCTCATGTTTTCCATCCAAATAGTTTTATTTTCGATAAGGAAAATTTTTTCTTCGATAAGGATCCAAATAGTTTTATGCAGTTCAATCGTTCCTCATGGCAGATTTCAATTGTCAAGAGGGGTTTTCTGAGCATATGGCAACAATTGAAGCTCATTGGGTCAAAGTATGAAGAAAAGTCTTTGATTCATTGGTTCCAGGAACCATTTACATCTGATCATGTTGCTTGCTGCTGTAGTTATCATGTTGCCTGAAAGTGACACTCCACCAATGATTAACCTGGATAACATAACAAAACACACCCACGATACTTCAAGTCAACTAGATAGGTTTTGTCTTGTATAAAAAGCTGAGGATGACAATTCCAAGTACATAATACCAAACGGTCAATGCCTACCAGCTTGTTTAACGATTTTGGATAGTGCGGGGAGCTTGAGGGTTAATACCCATTGTCCTTGGCAATTATGTTTCATCTTATCTTAGTACTTGCTGTAGGTAAATTTTCATTTTCTTTGTGATGTGCTTAATAAACAAGTTTTTTTTGTAACAGGAGAGACGAGATATTTGAATGCTAGCAATCGGGAGGTTGGTGATCATTTTCAGGCAAACCATGATGGTGAAAATGGTGTTCATGGATCAGTTGAAAAGAAAACACCACACAAGCTACTTCAGTTTACTTTTCAAGAGTTGAAATCTGCCACCATGAACTTCAGGCCAGACAGTATTCTTGGGGAGGGTGGGTTCGGTTACGTCTTCAAGGGATGGATTGAACCAAACAGCACTGCTCCTGCAAAACCTGGCACAGGTGTTACTGTGGCTGTTAAAAGTTTGAAGCCAGATGCTCTTCAAGGTCATAGAGAATGGGTGGTAAGTATTATATGGCATCTGAAATATATCTATTACATATTAGTTGTAGCTATGGATTTTAAAAGAAATAACATTTTCAGGCAGAAATTGACTTTCTGGGACAGTTGCATCATAAACACCTTGTTAAGTTGATTGGATACTGTATTGAGGATGATCAAAGGTTACTTGTATATGAATTCATGGCACGAGGAAGTCTTGAAAATCATCTATTCAGAAGTAAGCAATCAGCTAACATGGTTAATTCTTTAAGTTGAGTTGGTTTAGTGTTTTACTAAATTCGTTTTCTCCTTATGCCTATCTTGTAGTTTGCTTCCATGCTAAGTCCTATTGCATTTCACTCAGAATCTTGGATTTTTTTTCCCTTTTGGTCCTCTGTGGCAACTTAGATCATATAATTTAACAATGGTATAATACCTTCTGATCGCTGGTGTAGACCTGAGAAATGTACCCTGTGCATACTTTTTTTATATTTTGAGTTTTACTTGTTCCATTTGATATTATACCTTCTTAGTTAATAGGTGGTGGATTTTCAAAAGAAAAACTTCATTTGTTCTACAAAGGAGCCAAGGATGAATGGCTACTAGATTGCCATCCCATTTCTAACTTAGGTCATCCCCGTGTAGCCATTTTTTTTCCATTTTTTAAGGGGGTGGGGAGAATTTGCCTGCCTTTTCATGAAGTTAATTTTTCTGATTGATGATAATGTTTCTGTCTTCTCCCTATTATGATTCTGCCATCTTACCTTGCTTAATCTTGAAGGGGCTCTTCCCCTACCTTGGTCCAACAGAATGAAGATTGCTCTAGGTGCTGCAAAAGGACTAGCCTTCCTCCATGGAGGTCTGAAACAAGTTATTTACAGGGACTTTAAGACATCGAATATTCTTCTTGATGCGGTACTGTATCTGTTGCATCTGTTGCATACCATGCTTATATAATGCTGCTACCTTGTTAACTCTGGTGATGTCACTTATACAGGAATACAATGCAAAACTATCTGATTTCGGTTTAGCAAAAGCTGGTCCTCAGGGTGATAAAACTCATGTTTCTACTCGGGTTGTTGGCACCTATGGTTATGCTGCACCAGAGTATGTAATGACAGGTACCAAGGAGAACTTTTAGCTTCAGTAGCTACTTGTGGCAAAAAAATTGGAGAAAGTTAATATGTCAACATCTATTACTCATGTTATGCATACTGTTCAGGGCACTTGACATCTAAGAGTGATGTCTATAGCTTCGGGGTTGTGCTTCTCGAGATGTTAACGGGCAGAAGATCAATGGACAAGAAGCGGCCTACAGGGGAGCAGAACCTAGTTGCATGGGCAAGGCCTTACCTAAATGATCGGCGAAGGCTCTATCAGCTCGTGGATCCTCGCTTGGGGCTGAACTACTCTGTAAAAGGGGTGCAGAAAGTTGCTCAGATGTGCCATTACTGCCTTAGCCGTGATAGCAAGTCCCGTCCATCGATGGATGAAGTTGTGAAGCAACTCACACCACTACAAGATCTAAATGACATGGCATCAGCATCGTCGAGGCCACGCTCGACTCAACGCGGTGAGTAGTAGTAGCACATGATATCAATGAAGAGCTGATTATTAGCAGTTCATCAGAATTTTCTTTTTTTCTGGAAGCATCATCCAAGATGACGGCTGAATCTCGCTGATTCTAAAAAGAACGGAAGCTCACTGCGACTCACTTTGTGATTACAGGAAGAATACATCGATGACAGCCGGTTCTGTAGTAACAGAAGAGCAGACCGGTGATTCTTCTTGTCGCTGGGCGCTTGTTTGGTTTAATTGTATAGCAAAGATAGCTTTGATGTTAACTGCCGATACCTGTTGGAGGTGTGTGAAATGCACCCCCAAGATGTCTCGCTCGGTTCAATCACACTCTGTTTGGCTGATCGCCAAAGAAAGCGAGATAACGATGTATCTGATTGCAGCATGTAATAATCATCATAATGATCATGGGTAGAATGGTTTCTGTGCACCCCAGGTCAGTGATCTCGATGGGAGTGAGCTCGATCAGCTGCGATTAGACTGCTGTTGATTGTGTGATATGTTGGATAATTATCTGCAATAGGCCATATTTTAATTCCAAAGGTTATAATTAAATTCACAAATATTTGCATGACTATAGTGAGTCAAACAATCTATGTGCACGTGTTCAAATTTAACACAGATTTAAAAAGGAACACGAATAAAATAAAGGATAGCAGTTCGGACATCGAAAAGTACCCCGGGACGGGACTTCGCCGTTACCAGCTGGAGGAATACCATCCGAACTCATGGTGTTCCTCGACTGGCCTTGCTCGACGTAGTCGTACAGATTCGATGCAGGGAGATCCGTCGACGCAGTGTAGTCCGTGCGCCGGAGTCGTACAGGAAGGAGACGCGGCGCGGTGTAGTCGTTCGACGGCGGCGGAGTGTTCAGGACGGTGAACCGTACGCCGGTGAAGACGCAACGGTTCTGGGCGAGCACTCGCGTAGAGACGCTTCCCAGAAACCTGATTGCCCCGGTATCCCGAGCAGGATCTCGAAGAGGCAACGGTGTCGGAGGCACCTGCTCTTGCCGGTGATGTGCGCGCAGTGCCGGCGATGGGGGGAGGCAGAGTTGCAGCAGAGGAAGGAGGAGGAGTAGTGTCTCAGATCTGAATCTCAACGGAGAGGATGGCTCTGTTTATATAGCCCCCGGGTGTCGGTGCCTGATTTGGTCGCACCGGCACCGACGAGTGATTGCGGTGCTAACCACTCGTTTTCCCGATGGCGAGAGTGAGAGACAAGGGTTTTATCCTGGTTCCGGCCACGGGGCCGTACGTCCAGCAGTGGTGCGATGCACCGGGTTACGTGTTGCTTGTAGTAGGGGTTTACAAGCAAGGTGGGAAAAGGAGATAAGCTCCTAAGTCCCAGGCTATGATGTGTGGGTGCGTTCTAGAGTGTGTATGAACTCGTGTGTTCGTGTCGCTTGAGACTTGTGTTCTCCTCCCCCCTTCTCGTGGGCTTCCCTTCCCCTTTTATAGACCAAGGGGAGCAGGGTGCGAGTACATGTGTTTGTCGGTAAGTGCACTGTTCGTCCATGCCGCGCCGTACGTGAGCGGGAATCGCGCCTTCCAACTCTGCTGACGACATGGCAGGGACTGACGTATCGTCCTTCCTTCTCGTGACAGTTCACGGCGTCGAGGGTGGTGTCTTGCGTACGGGGTCCAATTCGAGCCTCCGTGGCCTCCTTCGAGGTTGCCTCCGAGGGTGGCATCGTGTCCGGCGGGGGTAAAGTCAAAGGAGTGGTTGGCACAGTGCTGCTGGCAGGGTTAGGTCTGGCGTGCAGCATGGCGCTCAGAGTCCACTGTTGCGAGTGGATTTGACCGATGTCTTCTCCGGAGAGTAGGTGATGGCGTGGAGCAGTGAGCCCTGCTTTTTGACCGCGTCGTGTCGACTCTGATGGGTCGCAGGGCATTGGGCGTTGTTCCCGTTGAGGCGGGCTCGAGCTTGGATGGCAAGCTCGAGCTCGCCGACCCTCGAACGAGAACGGAAAATATCCCCTCGAGGGTAGGGGTCGCCCTCGAGGCTGCTGAGCCTCGAACGAGACGGAAACTGCCCGCTCGAGGGTGAGGGTCAAGGCCGCCGAGCCTCGATCGAGACGGAAACCGCCCGCTCGAGGGTGAGGGTTGAGGCCGCCGAGCCTCGATCGAGACGGAAAACCCCGCTCGAGGGTAAGGGTCGTCCTCGAGGCTGCTGAGCCTCGAACGAGACGGAAACCACCCGCTCGAGGGTGATCGTTCACCTCGAGCGGGACGGGTGCCAAGGTCTCGTAGCGATGGCAGGCCTTTGCTGGGCTGTGGAGCCAGGTTAATGTCGTTGTGGGCCTTGATGCCAAGTAGTTTTTGGACTTAGATTGGGGTACCCCTTTTGCAGGTACCCAACAGTAGCCCCCGAGCCTTCGCAGGGATGAAGTTTAATCCCGCGAAGGCTGGAGTTCGTCGAGGCTTTCGAGGCCTTCGTTTCTTCGTGGGTTCCGAGAATCCGTGGGGGCGCGCTAGCGCACCCGCGGGTGTAGCCCCCGAGGCCTTGGGAGAGTGATTGACACTCTCTCAAGGCCTCAGCCTGATGCACAGAGCATTTGCTGCTTCCTCAAGTGTGGGTTCGTCCGCCGCGCCTGAGGTAGGGGGGATTTCGAGTTTTCTTCGTGCCTCGCGCTCCCTGTTCGAGGGTGCTGAGGAGGAGGCGACCCGTGCTTCCCTCGGTGGGATCGAGCCACGGATGCCTGGTTGAGCTGGTAGCGGGTGGTTCGAGTGGACGTCCATACCCCGTTCGATAAGGGTAGGCTCGTGGTCACAGGACACGCCCGTAGAAGCCTTTCGCAAAGTATGCTAGATGGGACTCGACCTCATTCGATAGAGGTCGAGGGCTCGATGCTCCCCCTCGAGGGGTCCCTCGATCTAGGCACTTTGCCTGGCCTCGAACATAATCGGCTGGCTCCCTCGAGCGTTCGAGCTTCGAGGGTACCGTCGATTATCCCTGACTCGGTTGATCTGAGGCCCTTGTCGAAACCCTTCGTAGGCCCAAGGTTCGAACCCCCGATCAGTAGAACAATGACTTCCTCCCTTCGAGGGGGAAGCCTTGAGCGTTCTCTCCGCATGTTCCGCTCCGCGCGGTGTGGCCGATGTGGGGAGGAACACGGTCGTGTGGATTTGTCCACAGCACTAGGAGCCCCCGAGCCTCGTTTGGCTCGAGATGTCCCAAATATTTCTTCGTTCCTCGGGATCCCTTTCGAGGGACTGAGGAGGAGGCGATCCACGCTACCCACGATTGGGATCGAGCCATGGATGCCTGGGTGAGCTGATAGCGGGTAGTTCGAGCGGACGTCCATGCCCCGTTCGATAAGGGTAGGCTCGTGGTCACAGGACACGCCCGTAGAAGCCTTTCGCAAAAGTATGCTAGATGGGACTCGACCTCATTCGGTAGAGGTCGAGGGCTCGATGCTCCCCCTCGAGGGGTCCCTCGATCTAGGCACTTTGCCCGGCCTCGAACATAATCGGCTGGCTCCCTCGAGCGCTCGAGCTTCGAGAGTACCGTCGATTATCCCTGACTCGGTTGATCTGGGGCCCTTGTCGAAACCCTTCGAAGGCCCAAGGTTCGAACCCCTGATCAGTAGAACGATGACTTCCTTTTCAAGGGTTGGTGTGTTGAATGTGCCTTCCCCCTCTTCGTGCGGGGTCATGATGACCGTTAGGGCAGTTACTGCGACTTCGTGGGGGAGTGCGCGCGCCTTTTCAGGCGTGGCGTGGGCGAAGTGACCGCACGACTGCCCTGACGGTGGAAGAGCGTCCTTTCCCGGGCGAAGATGGCGGCGGCTGGGATGACCTTGATGGTTGAAGCGGACCCTGAAAGCCTCGGGACATCGAGCCCGAGTATAAATAGTTGATTAGAGACTTGCGTTTCCTGATGTAAGAACAATTCGTTTGTTTTCATACATCCTACTTATTTTCGTTAAACATCGTTTGTATCGTTAAACGAGTTTTATTTCCATGCGACATCTCTGCGATGCACGTCGTGTCGAATGCATGCGCCTCGGAAGGAAGTCGCCACTAGGATCGATCGTACGTGAATGACTTAGGCGGAGGGAAGTGAGGTGCTGCCATAGCCTCGAGGCGTAGGCGAGCATTCGGCTCAGGCGACCCTGCCCTTGTCCGTTTCACGCCTAGTGTCTTCCCTTCGAGGGTTGCAAAAGAGCACTTGGCGATACGCTCGAGATATCACAAGAATTTCATAAAAGTATTGACTTTTTCGGGGGTTCGTCCCCATTGCGGCCCCCGAGGGAGGCATGGTCCTAGCGAGGGTAGGACCAAACCTTTACTCAAGTATGAGTGGACTCGAGTCCACTTGATTCGTTCACAACTTGCGAGAGCTAAGCCAAATACTTAAACAAGAGTTTGTACAATCGAAAGTATGTACAAAAGGGTTCGAGGGGCTGAAGCCGCTCTAGGGGTAGAAGCGACTTAGCTGTTGGATGTCGCAGGCGTTCGCGAGGATTTCCGTCGGCGGTGGATCGTTCCATGCTGAAGAACACGTCGTCGGCATCAAAGACTCTCCTCCACACGGAAGGCCTCGAGGCCCCCTGTGGCTGGGGTCCACTACGGGGACTTCGTTCGCCGTTGTTGCCTTGATTTTACTTCCTCGAGGGCTTCCTTGGCTTGCTGCCCTCCGCGGGCGTCTCTTCGGGGCGCTTTCCCTTCTTGCCGTTGAAGATGGCGTTCGCCGCCTCCTCCCCCGAAGCGTATTTGGAGGCTACCTCGAATAGCCGGTTCGCGTCGGGGGGAGGGTCCCTCCCCAACTTGCATATTAGGTTGTAGCTAGTGGTGCTCTCGAGGAAGAAGTGGATGATCTGAGTGTCGGTGATGTTAGGCAGCTCGGTGCAGCGCTTGGAGAAGCGCCGGATGAAGTCCCTCAGGGATTCACCGGGCTTTTGCCTGCAACCTCGAAGGTCCCACGTGTTCCCAGGGCGCACGTAGGTGCCCTGGAAATTTCCCACGAAGGTCTCGACCAGGTCGTCCCAGTCGCGGATCCGGTTCGGGGGCAGGTGCTCGAGCCATGTCCGCGCGGAATCCGCCACGTGGAGTGGCAGATTGCGGATGATCATGGCGTCGTCTGTGGCGCCGCCGAGCTGGCACGCTAGGCGGTAGTCGTTGAGCCATACCCTGGGGTCAGTTTCCCCAGAGTACTTGGTGATGGTGGTAGGCTGTCGGAAACGAAGGGGGATCGGAGCGGTGCGGATGTTACGACTGAACACGCGCGTTCCCGCCGGTTCCGAGACCGCATCCCGGTTCCACCGAACGTCGGTCCGCCCGCGTTGGTGGGCCCGGGCTCCCTCTCGCTGCCTTATATGATTCAGGGTGTTGCGAGCATCGCCATCGCCGACCGCGCCTAGGGTGTCCCGGAGGCGTGACCTCGCGGGCACCCTCGCTGGAAGCGTTCGTGCTTCGGGCGTACGTGGCTCGTTGGCGTGGCGCTGCGCCGAGTCACGGCAGGAGTCGCCGCAGGACTGGGCTCGTGCCCTGCCGTTAGGCCGGGGTGAGCGTACCGAGGGTTCCTCTCCCCGTTCGCCCTTCGAGGCTGAGGGGCGCCGAAGGCGGGAGGCTGAGCTCTCGGCCTGTTGTCGGGCGGCATGCTCGACCAGCTTTCGGGCCTCGAGGTGCAGCTTCCGCCCTTCGGGGGTGGCTGCCTCGGGCATGGCTCGGAGCAGCGCGGCCGCCGCGATGAGCTTCTGGCTCGTTCTGGGAGCGAGCTCGTCATCTTTGCCTTCGGCAAGGATGCGGGCCTGAGCCACTCGCCCCGCGTGTCGTGGGTTCGTGGCGTGCTCGTCGCCTCGCTTGCCCGGCTCGCGGTCGGAGCGCGCCGGTGGCGAGACGTCACCGCTAACTCGTGGCAGGTGGCGCGGATCTCGCTCGTCCTCGGAAGGAGAGTGATCCGATGGGTCCGATGGCTGCGCGCCTATCGGATCTATGTCATCGTTGTTCCCCTGGTCGTCACCCCCGCCGTCGTTGATGACGAAACACTCCCTGGTTGGGTCATACTCATCATCGGAATACTCGAAGCAGTAATCCGCCGCTGTTTGGAAGGCAATAAAGGCCTCTGGGTCGCGGAGACCCGAGTAGTCCCAACCAGGGAATCCACGCATAAATGCGTGTCCATCATCGGACTCCGTGCGGGAATCGCCGGGCAACGGATCGGCGAAATCTTGCTCGGAGACTGGGTGGCAACCAGGCTGGTCGCCATACGCACTCATGATAGTGCGGATGGTGGAGGCGTACGCATCTGCGGAGTTGCGTAACCCGTAGGGATAGGAATGCACTGTCGTAGCGCGTGGTGCAGACATGGGCCCTGGGAGGAAGGGAGCAGCCCTCTCCTGTGACCCTGACTTCAGGACGTCCCCTTCCTTTGTGGGTCGGGGGTCGCCGACGTCGGCGGCACGCCTCGCGGCGCGTGCTCGTCGTGCACGAGGTCCGGGACGACTCCGTCGTCGTGGTGTCGCCGGTTGCTGATGATGAGGCTCCGGTCGGTCGCTTGGATCCTGCTGGAGGATGGGCATGTGGTAATCATCGCCACACGCCCGGAATCGCAAGCTTCCGAACCAGATCTCCCGGCCCGCTGGGAGCAGATCGCTCTTGCCCAGCGGAGGCCGTCCTTCGCCGAAGTTCGCCATCGAGAACGAGAGTTGCGCAGCGCTGGTCCCCTACCTGGCGCGCCAACTGTCGGTGCCTGATTTGGTCGCACCGGCACCGACGAGTGATTGCGGTGCTAACCACTCGTTTTCCCGATGGCGAGAGTGAGAGACAAGGGTTTTATCCTGGTTCCGGCCACGGGGCCGTACGTCCAGCAGTGGTGCGATGCACCGGGTTACGTGTTGCTTGTAGTAGGGGTTTACAAGCAAGGTGGGAAAAGGAGATAAGCTCCTAAGTCCCAGGCTATGATGTGTGGGTGCGTTCTAGAGTGTGTATGAACTCGTGTGTTCGTGTCGCTTGAGACTTGTGTTCTCCTCCCCCCTTCTCGTGGGCTTCCCTTCCCCTTTTATAGACCAAGGGGAGCAGGGTGCGAGTACATGTGTTTGTCGGTAAGTGCACTGTTCGTCCATGCCGCGCCGTACGTGAGCGGGAATCGCGCCTTCCAACTCTGCTGACGACATGGCAGGGACTGACGTATCGTCCTTCCTTCTCGTGACAGTTCACGGCGTCGAGGGTGGTGTCTTGCGTACGGGGTCCAATTCGAGCCTCCGTGGCCTCCTTCGAGGTTGCCTCCGAGGGTGGCATCGTGTCCGGCGGGGGTAAAGTCAAAGGAGTGGTTGGCACAGTGCTGCTGGCAGGGTTAGGTCTGGCGTGCAGCATGGCGCTCAGAGTCCACTGTTGCGAGTGGATTTGACCGATGTCTTCTCCGGAGAGTAGGTGATGGCGTGGAGCAGTGAGCCCTGCTTTTTGACCGCGTCGTGTCGACTCTGATGGGTCGCAGGGCATTGGGCGTTGTTCCCGTTGAGGCGGGCTCGAGCTTGGATGGCAAGCTCGAGCTCGCCGACCCTCGAACGAGAACGGAAAATATCCCCTCGAGGGTAGGGGTCGCCCTCGAGGCTGCTGAGCCTCGAACGAGACGGAAACTGCCCGCTCGAGGGTGAGGGTCAAGGCCGCCGAGCCTCGATCGAGACGGAAACCGCCCGCTCGAGGGTGAGGGTTGAGGCCGCCGAGCCTCGATCGAGACGGAAAACCCCGCTCGAGGGTAAGGGTCGTCCTCGAGGCTGCTGAGCCTCGAACGAGACGGAAACCACCCGCTCGAGGGTGATCGTTCACCTCGAGCGGGACGGGTGCCAAGGTCTCGTAGCGATGGCAGGCCTTTGCTGGGCTGTGGAGCCAGGTTAATGTCGCTGTGGGCCTTAATGCCAAGTAGTTTTTGGACTTAGATTGGGGTACCCCTTTTGCAGGTACCCAACACCGGGGGAGACGAGAGGATGAACCTGGACGGGAGAGAATCGGGAAGGCTGAATTATGGTATCATTGATTGCCATAACCAGCCATTCCAAATACCGCGTCTTCAATTGCCATAACCAGCAAAAGAGAGACCCTGAGTCAGGCTCAGGCTCGGCACGGCACGGCTCGCCTCGCCACGCCACGCCCACGCCCACGCCCCGGCGAGGCGAGCGAGCGCGCGCACGCGTGGCTCGCCAATTTCTCCTTACCGGCTTCACAAGGGGTGCACCAAAGGTTGACCCTTTAAGTCGGTTGAGATTCTTTTCCACTACCAATATGGTTTTAACCATAATAACTATAACATTAAAAGTAGACTATAATCCTTTACAATAAATAGAATAATGGGCCAGGCCTAAATATTCTAACAATCTCCACCAAGAATTCTAAGCCGTACTTGAAACGTTCTCAGGTCCTCTTTGATATACCAGTATTTGATGGAGACTGTTAAGTTGAACTTCCATCTAAAACCAGGGCTACATTCGTTCACAACTGAACAATGGACTATGCCTTGAATTGCTAGTTTTGTGCAAATAAGTTTCACAAGAGCTCTATACTGATACTAGGCTGCAGCAGCAGCACCGCTGTTTTGGAGCTTATGGGTCATACTCCATGCCTTTTATGAGTTTCTAGAGATCACCCAAATCTCATAGACTATGACCAGTAGTCAGGCTCATATACGTGTGTTCCTTAAGGATGTTCTGTAGGACAACATCTCTGTTTCAATGAAACAACTGCCTTGTTCCATGAAACCACTTGGCGCACATTAAGGTATAAACCATCCTACCTTACAGGTTTGAAGAAAAATTCATCTTCTCACGAAATGAGCCTTCATTAAAGGTTCTCTTCTCTCAGTTACACTATAGCTTGTTGCACCATCCTGCTTCACGGGATCTCCGATCACACAGAATAGGTTTCAACCATAGAGTAACTCACGTGGGTCTCAAGCCCAATTCCAAAGATGCATAGTCTATCACATTTCTTGAAAGACCCTTTGTGAATTAATCTATCAGGTTTTTAGCCGTCTGAATATAATCCAAGGCTATAACTCCGGAGTTTCTCATTTTCCTGACAGACTTTAACCGCCTTTTCACATGCCTAGATGACTTCATGTTGTCCTTAGAACTATTCACCTTGATAATCACAGTTCATCAGAATTGCCGGTATAGGTTTTTCAACTATCGGCAGGTCAGTAAGGAGTTCACGAAGCCATTCGGCCTCAACTGTGGCGGTATCCAGTGCTGTGAGTTCTGCTTCCATTGTTGAGCTCGTTAAGATGGTCTGCTTGCAAGACTTCCAGGAAACAACGCCACCTCCGAGTGTGAACATATAACCACTCGTGGCCTTGAGCTCATCAGCATCTGATATCCAATTCGAATCACTATACCCTTCTAGAACCTTAGGGTCCCCAGTATAATGAATTCCATAGTCTATTGTTCCTACTAGATAGCACATTACTCTTTCAAGAGCTCTCCAATGATCATCGCCCGGGTTTGAAACAAACCGACTCAATTTGCTCACAGCATATGCGATGTCAGGCCTCATAGCGCTGGCTAGATACATCAATGAACCAATTATTTGAGAGTATCTCAGTTGATCTCTCGTTATCCTTTTATTCTTCTTCAATATTAGACTGGCATCATAAGAAGTTGAGACAGACTTGTAATCGCTGTAACCAAAGCGACTCAACATCTTCTCCACATAGTGAGCCTGTGACAGAGTCACCTCACCATTTCCATCCTTTACCAGTTTGATATTGAGGATAACATCGGCCTCTCCCAGATCTTTCATCTCAAAGCTCTGAGAGAGAAATTCTTTGACTTTCTTAATCACACTAAGGTTAGTCCCGAAGATCAGTATGTCATCCACATACACACACAGAATCACTCCATCACCTCCACCAAAACGATAGTACACACATTTGTCGGCTTCGTTTGAAACAAAACCAACAGAGGTTAGAGTTCTGTCAAACTTCTCATGCCACTGCTTAGGTGCTTGCTTGAGACCATACAGAGACTTCAACAGCTTGCACACCTTTCCCTCTTGACCATTTGCCACAAACCCATCAAGCTGATCCATATAGATCTCATCTTCCAACTCCCCATTTAGGAAAGCTGTCTTCATGTCCATTTGATGAACGAGAAGCCCATAGGAGGCTGCCAGTGATAGTAGCACTCGGATAGTGGTCAAACGAGCAACAGGTGAGTAAGTGTCAAAATAGTCCTCTCCTTCTTTCTGGGTATAACCCTTGGCCACAAGCCTAGCCTTGTACTTATCAATAGTACCATTAGGCCTAAGCTTTTTCTTGAACACCCATTTGCAGCCCACAGGCTTGCATCCATGTGGGCGATCAACAACCTCCCAGGTACCATTAGTCATGATAGAGTCCATTTCATTTCTGACAGCTTCCTTCCAATAGTCAGCGTCAGGAGTTGAATATACCTCTTTAATGGTCCTAGGCGTGTCATCCACGAGGTATACAATGAAATCATCACCAAAAGACTTTACAATCTTCTGTCTCTTGCTCTTTCTGGGAGCTTCATTGTTATCCTCCTCAGGATGTTTCACATGAGAAAGTTCATCGTGTACAATCGGTTCGGCGAAGATATCATCCTCGATAATCTTTTGCCTAGATGAACATGTTCCATCTTTCATTGGAAACATGTTCTCAAAGAACGTAGCATCTCTGGTCTCAAAAATTGTACCGACCGCCATGTCAGGTACTCCAGAGTTCACTACCAGAAATCTATAGCCAACGTTATGAATAGCATAACCAAGAAAAACACAATCTACAGTTTTAGGTCCAAGTTTGAGCTTCTTGTTGATAGACACACTTGCTTTGGCCAAACAACCCCAAGTACGCAAATAAGAAAGTGTTAGCCTTTTCTTTTCCCATTCCTCGAATGGTGTCTTCTCTTTATTCTTTGGAGGCACACGGTTTAGGACATAATATGCTGTCAATATAGCCTCACCCCACCATTCCCTAGAAAGTCCCGAGGTATCCAACATGGCGTTAACCAAGTCAGTCAAGGTTCGGTTCTTTCTTTCGGCAACCCCGTTTGACTGGGGAGAATAGGGAGGCGTCCTCTCATGAATAATGCCGTGTTCTTCGTAGAATAAATCAAACGACTTTGAAAAGTACTCGCCACCGCGATCTGACCTAATTCTTTTGATTTTCCTCATAAGTTGGTTTTCTACTACAGCCTTATAGATTTTAAAGTAGTGAAGTGCTTCATCTTTAGTTTCCAACAAGTAAATGTAACAATATCTAGTGCTATCATGGATAAGAGTCATGAAATATTTCTTTCCACCTTTTGTCAACACTCCATTCATCTCACAAAGATCAGAATGAATTAAGTCTAGAGGTGCCAAGTCTCTCGCCTCAGCAGCCATGTGTGGCTTGCGAGTTTGTTTTGAACCAACACATGCAAGGCACTTAGAATTCTTGGCAAAGGTAAACTTTGGAATTAAACTCAGATTTGCAAGTCGTGACATACAACCAAAATTAACGTGACAAAGCCACGAACGCCAAACATTAGATTCATCAACGTTAACAATGTTGTTCACTACTTTATTACATCCATCATCAAGAGAAAAGCGGAACAAACCTCCGCTATCATAACCTTTACCAACAAAGGTTCCAAACTTTGACACAATAAATTTATTTGACAAGAATACTAATTTAAAACCATCTCTACAAAGTAGAGAGCCGCTGACTAGATTCTTCTTGATGGTGGGGACATGCTGCACATTCTTCAGCTGCACGATCTTTCCCGAAGTAAACTTCAGATTGACCGTACCAACACCAAGTACACGCGCATGAGCTCAGTTCCCCATCAGCAAGGAGGTAGTCCCCCGACCTGGTATGAAGAAAACAAGGAAATGTCAGCACATACATGAATATTAGCACCAGTATCTACCCACCACTCGGGAGTACACAGAACTGAAAGAACTGTAGGTAAATAATTACTGTACCCCAATGTTCCTCCAGGCTCGTTAATAACCATGTTGGTAGACTTGCCTCCTTTGCGTTGAGGACACTTTCCAGCAAAGTGGTCTTTACTCCTGCACACGTAGCAGGCTCCCTTCTTCTTCTTCAAACTGGTGGTTTGTTTAGCCTTCCCGGGATTCTGTGGCTGCGGAGGTTTCTTGCCTTTGCCCTTGTTGTTGGTGCGAGCATTAATGTTCCTTTGAACAAAGTTCGCGCTTGCACCGACAAGTGTCCCCTTGTAGCGTACGTCCTTTGCTCTCGCCTTTTCATCCACATCAAGAGTGCCAATGAGTCCATCAATCGTGAACTCCTGCCTCCTGCGCTTCAGAGAAGTAGCAAAGTCCCTCCAAGAAGGTGGCAGTTTGGAGATGATACCTCCGGCAACAACTTGACGGGCAGCACACAAGGGTTCTCTTTGTTGCAACAGCCGAGGTCTTTTGCTAGCACATGCAACTCATTACCTTGTTCCACCACAGGACGGTCTTCCACCATCCTGTAGTCTAGGAACTGCTCCATGAGATACAATTCACTGCCAGCATCTGACACCCCGTACTGAGCGTCAAGGGCGTCCCGCATCTCTCTCCCAGTCTTCTTCTTAAGAAGGGGATTAATCAGGTGTGGGGCAATAACACCAAGGACGCATCCGCGAAAGAGATTGTCTTTAACCTCGAACGCACTTTCCTGCTCGGAAGTGCATTGTTCGGGCATCCCTTCCGCCACATCCATTATGCCCATGGTGGTCAATCACAGTACCATCCGTTCACGCTAACTAACAAAATTTGTACCGTAAAAAATGTTTAGTTTAATGGATGAAGCAAATTGAGCAATCGAAAACCTATCAACATAATTATCACTAAAATCAGGTTTCTGGATTGTTGGATAATTATCTGCAATAGGTCATATTTTAATTCCAAAGGTTATAATTAAATTCAAAAATATTTGCATAACTATGAGTGAAACAATCCATGTGCACATGTTCAAATTTAACACAGATTTAAAAAGGAACACGAATAAAATAAAGGATAGCAGTTCGGACATCGAAAAGTACCCCCGGGCGGGACCTTTGCCGGAGGCATCGGTTGCGCCGTTACCAGCTGGAGGAATACCATCCGAACTCATGGTGTTCCTCGACTGTCCTTGCTCGAAGTAGTCGTACAGATTCGATGCAGGGAGATCCGTCGACGCAGTGCAGTCCGTGCGCCGGAGTCGTACAGGAAGGAGACGCGGCGCGGTGTAGTCGTTCGACGGCGGCGGAGTGTCCAGGACGGTGAACCGTACGCCGGTGAAGACGCAACGGTTTTGGGCGAGCAGACGCGTAGAGACGCTCCCCAAAAACCTGATTGCCCCGGTATCCCGAGCAGTATCTCGAAGAGGCAACGGTGTCGGAGGCACCTGCTCTCGCCGGTGATGTGCGCGCAGCGCCGGCGATAGGGAGGCAGAGTTGCAGCAGAGGAAGGAGGAGGAGTAGTGTCTCAGATCTGAATCTCAACGGAGAGGATGGCTCTGTTTATATAGCCCCCGGGGGGAGACGAGAGGATGAACCTGGACGGGAGAGAATCGGGAAGGCTGAATTATGGTATCATTGATTGCCATAACCAGCCCTTCCAAATACCGCGTCTTCAATTGCCATAACCAGCAAAAGAGAGACCCCGAGTCAGGCTCGGCTCGGCTCGCCACACCCACGGCCCGGCTCGGCGAGGCGAGCGCGCGCGCGTGTGGCTCGCCAATTTCTCCTTACCGGCTTCACAAGGGGTGCACCAAAGGTTGACCCTTTAAGTCGGTTGAGATTCTTTTCCACTACCAATATGGTTTTAACCATAATAACTATAACATTAAAAAGTAGGCTATAATCCTTTACAATAAATAGAATAATGGGCCAGGCCTAAATATTCTAACATGATAGAACACGTAGACAGGGTAAAGTGAGTAAAGTATTGCTAATGATTGATACAGTGCTAACCCAGGCAAAACCCTAGCTGAACCTGCAGCAAATCTCCCAAGGGAAAAAAAATAACAGAGTTCTGAATATCTGATCCTCCAGCTGTCACGTATGAACAGTTTCTGAAACCTGTGACTCACATTGCTGAATCCGGCCGGGCATCGTATCATATCCGATCCAATTATCCATCCAGCGTTTAGCCAGGACGAGTTCATCGCTGAATTTCCTCGAGCCATGTGTCCCCACTCAGAGCAGGGTTAATAACCTAGCCCGCCAGCCGGCTGCGTGCGTTGTCCTGCACCTCCTCCTTCGCCTGCTGCGGGCTGTAAGCAGGCGCATGGCTCCATGCAGGCCCACAAACAGCGGATGGAACACCCGTTTCAGCCGGTTTCGAGCGGGCGACGAGCGAGACGCCCGATCTCCTCTCTCTCCATGTTTCTCTATCCGACACCTAAGACGTCGCCCGCTGTAATACCTGCTCTGCTATAATACCTGCTCTCACGAGGACGCGCCACGCATCGGTCGATATTGTCCGTGGCTGTGGAAATAGAAACACACACACTGCTCAGTGCTCACACCAACCGAGGACGACGAAGACGACGACGACCACCAGCGCCGGAACGCTCCAAAACACCCCCGCGGCGGGTCACGGGCCGCACCGGACAACCACACGTCAGTCTCCTCCTCGATCCCTCCAGCGTCCGCCGGTTCGCCCGCCGGCCGGGGCGCCCGGCTGGCCTTGCCGTGTTCCGGCGGGCCAGGGTCGCAGGGATGGCTAGGCAGGGCAGGGCAGCTAGCTACGGACGCTGCCGGAACCGGACGCTTTGCTCCTCTGCGCCACCGCCGGCCCGTGACCCCCTCCGGGCGTTGGCCGCTTGCGCGCGCATCCTCCTCGCTGCGCCAGGTGCCGGCGGCGCGGCGAACACCTGGCGCCCGTCCCTGCCGTGCACACACGCGGTTCATTTAGCTCGGCGCGATCACGTTTCACGTGCTGGACGGACGCGACCGTGATTAGCGTTGACTAATCGTGCTTCCAGTCTGGCTAGACACGTGTCGCATGGAACCTTGCGTTGCGAGCTCAGCTCAGCTCACTGTGATACAGTGATAGTGTGCGTCGTCGCTTCACTCGATCGCCCGGCCCGTGAGGCTCCTCGTCTCGCTATAAAAGGGGAGGTCGTGAACGCTTGTGCACACACCTCGTCACAGCCATCGCTGTGGTGAGCTTGAGCCACCGCCACAATGGCCACCTCCACCGCCGCCTCCGTTCGCGTCCTCCTCCTCCTCGCCGCCGCAGTCCTCCTGCCGCCGACCTCGCTGGCGTGGAGCCAGAGCAACTGCCCCCCACCGGCGCCTGGCGGTGGCAGCGGCGGCCACGGCCCCGGCCGCCCGTGGTACCCGCCACCCGGCTCCGGCTCCGGCGGCGGCCACGGCTCGCCGCCCCACCATGGCAGGCCACCCAAGCAGCACCACGGCAAGCCTCCCTCCAACTGCCCTCCCTGTAACCCTCCCTACAACCCTCCTCCGACGCCTCGCCCATCTCCGCCCTACGTGCCACCCTACACCCCTCCGACGCCACGTCCTTCTCCACCCTACGTGCCACCGTACATCCCCCCGACCCCACCGTACGTCCCCCCGACCCCACCGTACGTGCCACCGTATGTGCCGCCGCCGACGCCAACGCCACCGGCGGGGAGGACGTGTCCGATAGACGCGCTGAAGCTGAACGCGTGCGTGGACGTGCTGAGCGGGCTGATCCACCTGGTGATAGGGCAGGAGGCGCGGACCAAGTGCTGCCCGCTGGTGCAGGGGGTGGCGGACCTCGACGCGGCGCTGTGCCTGTGCACCACCATCCGGGCGCGGCTGCTCAACATCAACATCTACCTCCCCGTCGCGCTCGAGCTGCTCATCACCTGCGGCAAGCACGCGCCGCCGGGGTTCAAGTGCCCCACCCTCTACGACTGACGCGGCGGATCGACCGGTCGAGATCGCCGGCCATGATATGGCATGCGTGGTGGTGCTTATTTCTTCGTTCCTTTCTACTGGCATGATTGGGATCTTGTGCATGTCCACAGCCTGTGTCGTAATTTCTTTTGGTTCTCTCTTGAGAGTGTGTGCTTTTCGTCGACCAGTACTGGATCAGAATCGGAAACTTTTTCGATCTCCTAAAGTGACTGTAGTTTTACCAGTCGGTGGGTGCATGTGTCATCACGTGACGTCGCTCGTCTTGTGGCGGCAAGTATTTGGGTTCGTTTTCAGGCAAGCGCGCCTTATTTGGTTCATTTCCACTTCCCATAGCCATCACTATGCTCAGACTCTTTTACTAGCTTCCGTTGCGAATTTGAGACGCGGGACGATATGCATGATTGGCACACGAAAAAATCTGTCTACAAGCTAGTGTGAGATTGGTCACACACTGACCAGGGCAACATCTATTCGTGTTGGCCAAAAACAAAAACAAAAACAAATTAAACTGTGTAGGTAACATTGGTGATGATTTAAACTCACGTATTTGCGCAGGGTGCACATTCAAAATCTTCGATAAACAACTTGTCAGCTGCAAATCCTTGAGGTGACAGACATGTTGGCTTTTTTCAACTCCTTTAAAATTGTGGTTCGCTTAACATTCACCTGTTTCAACCCCGACCAAACCGATCCAAATTAAATCCTCTTCAGTCCCGATGAAACCAAACAAGACCCAGCAACTCCTAATCTTGATTGGAAATCTATATATGTAACGGCTGATGCAATTTTGTCAATTATTTATATTTGTATAGTGCATATGTAAGCACTCCTTCAGAAATTTTATCTCACTCTACCGACTAACTAGCCACAGTCGTTAATTTGTTTTTTAGGAAGCATAACGTTTTATTGATTATAGAGTTATAAGAGTTACACACGTAGGCTCACTGATTCCAAACTCCCTCACCACAATGCACATATGCTCGTGGGCCCGATCTCCTGTATTTTCCGTTCATTTGGTCCGTCCGGCCCGTTTATATCTTTCAACATACTATACACTTTTTTTAAAAAACAAAAAGTGCTACGAGCCTATGCTACTGCAAGTGTGTCCGCGTAATCATTTCAAATTATAGTTCTTCTGATTTTTTTACCACTCATCTTATTAAAAAAATATGAAAAATATTTTGTTATGGCTAAGCTAGCAGCAGCATGTCTACAACTTGAGTCGTGATTCATTTGGTTCTCTTTTGAGAGTGTGTGCTTTTTCTTCAGGACTCGATCGTATCATCAGAGTCGAAAACTTTTCGATCTCATATACTAAATGTGTAGCTTTACCAGTCGATGCATATGAGGTAGGGGAAATTGGTTTCGTAGCACCGAAAGACCGCCACTTTCATGAATACCATTAAAAGACGTCGTCCCCATTTTATACCATCGAAAGGTGTGGCCGTTACCCAAATTTACCATTTTGTCACTTTTGGCCAGCGAAAAGTTATTTTCATCTACGGTAATGCTATACTACGTGCGTCCGGCGCATGCAACTTCCTTAGGACGGGTTTCTCTACTGCCGTTTCCTATTTCTCCTCCCCTCAAGCCCACCAACAACGTCCAACCGTCCATCCAATTTTTATTCCCTCCAGCCTCACACACCAAGCAATTAAATGTTTTAATGTTATAGATGTTTCAAGTGAACAATGTTGCAAATCGTTTCATGTGTAATGTTGCAAAAATAAGATGCGAGATATTTTTGATGTTGTATGTTTCACTCGAATGTTTCAATTTTTAACTAGATGTTTCAATCTCGCAACGTTATAACCTTTATTAAATGTTTCAGATGTTGCAAATTTGATTTAATGTTGCAAATTTGACTTAATGTTGCGGTGGAATTTTCCATCCGATGTTGTGTGCTCTCGGGCGTCGGACGCTTCAATGTTTCAGATGTTTCAAATGAACAATGATGTAAATCGTTTCATGTGAATGTTGCAAAAACTAAGATCTTGGATGTTTCCATGTTGCATGCTTCATTGAAATGTTGCATGTTTTACCTAAATGTTCCATGTTTTAATGTTGCATGTTTCAAAAATTGAAATGATGTTGCAACTTAATGGTGCTCGAAACAACATCCAATGCTGCGCCCGGACAACGGACGTCCGGGCGCTAGCAAGTCCCATTCAGCCTCTCCAATCCAAACACACGAGTCTGAGCCTAACGCTCCCCAGGCGTGGCGGCGGCGCTTCCCCATGTCCTCCGTCGCCGGCGACGCGCCACCTCCTCCTCCTCCTCCACGGGCCTGCTGCTCCTTCCCAGGCACGAACAACAGCGACGCATCCCCAGGTGCGGGCAGCGGCGGTGCTTCCCCAGGCCCTCCGTCGCCGGCGACGTGCCACCTTCTCCTCCTCTGCGATCCTGCTGCTCCTCCTCTGGCCCCAACCGCTGGTCCTCCCCATCGCCCAGCAAACAGGCAGCCCAGGCCCCAGGTCGTGCACGCATATGCAGGTAAGACGCAAGAGCATGGGGCAAGAAAGACGCAAGAGCAGCATGCAGGGCTGAACGAGAGAAAAAATAACACGTTTTGGGGGTATTTTCATCCAAACTAACAGCTATTTTGACTAAAAGTAACCGATTGGCAGTTTTGGGTAACGGTTGCACCTTTCTATGGTATAAAACGGGGCGGCGTTTTTTAATGCTATTTAACGAAAGTTGTGATTTTTCGGTGCTACCAAACCAATTTCTCCTGTGAGTTATTATGTCGCTATTGTCTCGTTGGTTTTGGCAGCACGTAGCAGCAGGTATTGGGTTCGTTTTCAGGCGAGCACGCTTGTTGGTTTGTTTCCATCTTTGCATAGCTATCATTATGCTTGAATCTTCAGTTAAAATGTGTGAAACAGATATCCACCTTTGCATTATGCACTTTGTGCACTTTGTGTGAAACTCTAAATTAACATAATGGTCTCACCAAGCCGAGATCAGCTGTAGCTGAATGGTTGGTATCTGTTGTCTATAAGAGGCTAGTGTAGTAGAGATACATGCTGCCTCGCACATTCTGTAATGCTTCAGGCCAAACTGACCAAGTCAGTGAGGAATTTCTGAATCTTTAGTCTGATTTTTAGATTTTGGATACAAAAAGATGGATGGTTGTGTGATCACAAGTATATTTTCTTGTCACTTCAGTTCTGTCATTGCCACTTTGGTTTAAGCACTGTTTTCATCAGCAATGCACATATGCAATCTCAATTGTTGATATTACTCATAGATTATGTGCTTTGTGTACTACGACAGTGTTGTTTGTAAAGAATCTGCAGGAAGCATTGATTTGATGAACATAAGAAATCATCACTTCTGATACTCCAGTAATTTGATCACTAATGTCACAATATTCTGAAAACATGGTCAAGCTCACAATTTGAAAAGAATACTGCATTAATTTAAACATGATACATGCAATATCTACTTCTCATCACATAATCATGTACGTGTAATCTTTACTTTTAGATCTTGGGTTTACATACAACAACATCATACACCGTTAGTTTCGTGGCCCCACATGTCAACTGTCGCAATGCAACTACCGACCTGCTTCAAAATCTCCCTCCCCCGCCTCGGGGCCCAGACAACTATCTGTCAACAAACTTCCTCCCCGTCCTCTTCTTCTTTCTTGATCCAAGAACTAAGAAACGATGATGGAGTGCTCCTCCGCGAACGGGAAGCACACATGCCTTCGGAGCCGCGGGGACGACCCGTGCTCTCACGGCGAGGAGGGTGGTCTCGACATCATCTCGTGCCAGCGCTACGCCCTGCTCGACGCCATGCTGGCGGTGCATCGGTGGCACCACTTCATGCGCGGCAGCACGATCTTTTGCGCCTTCTCTACGCCTACGCCTACGACGGCCACCTCGCGTCGGCCATGCCTCAGCTCCTACCCATCCTCTTCCCTCCTTTGAGCCAAAATCAAGAAATGCTGCTCTCGAGAAACTCCGCCGTCCTCCACACATCCCGCGTTGGCACCGCTTCGTGTGCGGTGGCGCGAGCTACGCCCTCCTCCACGGCGCCGCCTATGGCGACCACCTCGACGTGCCTCTGGGCCAGGGATCTCACCATGGCGTCTCGCGTGGCTACAATGCTACAGAGGAAGACGACAAATTGGAGGTCATAGGGATGAGTTCTTGCATGATCGAAGTCATCGCTCCAAGAATGGCCCGCGGCGTCCAACGTTGCCTCGTCATTACAGAGGAGAACATTTTGGAGCCCATGGGGATAAGTTGGTTGATCGGATTCATTGCTCGAAGAAAGAACGCACCGCCTAGCCATATCGCCAACTGCGTCGTCCAGCATGCCTACAACGCCCCGGAGGAATACGATATACTACTGGATGCCATGGAGGTGGAGGACGGGTCCAGAGAGGTTCTCGTGTGCCACTAAACGAGCGGTCCCTCAATATAGTTTTTGCCAGGACTTCGGCTTATAACTCTGATGAGCTCGTCGTCCCCTCTGACCGAACTCCTAACATCAATCTGACAGAGTAGAGTTTGGAACCTATTGAGTCTAAAACTTGCTACCCAATTTGAAGAATTGTGTTTCTTGTTATAAGGCTGCTAATTACTAAATTTGATGACATTCTTGTATATTTCTTTTATATCATATATTACTGTATGTTGTACATACAGATCAATAATTTTGAGTTATGGTTTTGGTTACGTTTAGGGGCACATCACTTAGTATGAGGAATGTCATTCTTAAATGCATTGGTTTAGTTATTAGCTGCTGAGTCCATATGCTCTTAGGCGCAACCATACATAACATAGAAATCACACATGAAATGTGTAGGCAATTAGCTAGAGGATAAGGTATTATAGCGAAACTGATTGACAAAGAGTGTAAATTGGCTACTTTAAGATTACCATCTGGGGAGACCCCAAAACTTATTAGCAACAGACAGAGAAGTGGGTAATGTTGCTACGAGATATCAGTGAATTTGTTACTGAATGTCATATGTGTAGAAATTCGAAAACCATAGATCACTGATGAAAGTAGAAACTCAAGCTTGCCTACTCTATAATTTGGCTCGAATGTTCAGAGTCTTTCTATAGGTTTTGAATATACATATATAGACATATGGTTGCCTAGCCTTCCCTTCTAGTACCCTCTTCGTAACTTCTACACTCTTCCTTGTAAACATCAGACTAGAAATTTCTCTCGTTCTTGTCCTACCATGTAAATATATAGCCTCTAGAGTCACTCTTCCTTACCATGCAAAATAGAGGTACTGACTCATCCGATGCTCTATACAAGTTACCACCAAATCGGTCGGTGGTATACAAGACGACGGGAAGGCACCGATTCATTCGATGGGTGCTGAAGAGTAGCACCAAATCAGTCGGTGGTTGAAGGACCTACAGGGCCGCGTAAAAGACTTCTCTACGTGATGACCATCGAATCATTTGATGGGTCCATTAAACTAGCTTTTAATCAATAGGAGAAAGTGCCTGGAACATGCAATTGCATGGGCGACACGCAAAGCCTAATCAATCTGTCATTAGGAATTGTTTATTGTAGCAAGATGATGTCTAATTATGGAATAATTACTCTTGCAATTCACTTTGACTTATGAATTAAGTCTTGTCAATTATCCATATTTAATACTTTAAATTTTAATTTATCATGGCGTTGAAAAAGTTGGCGAAGCCTAAGATGTGGCCCCGGCTAGTAGATGGGCTTTGTCTTGGGAGGTGAATGGTTGAAACAGACAGATAGCGGCCCACCAGGCTTCCCATCAAGCTGCCCTCAAGCTTCCACACCATCGCATTTGCACGTCCCTCCTCCAGTACTACGACTTTTCCTCGCGAAATTCGAATCCACAAAGCGTACGAGACGACGGCACTCGGTCAGACGGCCGCCGAGCATCCACGTCATCGAAGGCTCGAAGCAGCATCTTCCCCTGCAAGGAAGAACCGGGAACGCGCACGCCCACGTGGCACCCCGGCGTCCGGACCAGCCAATCATACGGCTTGCCGCAGAAAGTCCACGCCGCCGTCTCAAAAAACCCGCAAAAAAGCTTGCGCAGCACGCTCCTCGGTTCCCGCCTGGCTCCCGTGCACGAGGGCGCACCCCCCCTCACACTGACACCGTGGGCCCGCCGCCACCCCGGCCATGTCGCCGCCGGCACATACCTCTCTCCCTGCAGCCTCACTGACATGTGGAGCCAGAGATGCCTGACCTGACTGTGGTCCCACGCGTCGGCCTCTTGGACCCCTTCCCGGGCCGGCACGGGCGCACGGCCACCCACCCCACCCCCCGTGGTCCACGACGCCCCAAAACAGCGCGGGAAACGCCTCCGCGCCTGCGCGCCAAACCCAATCCAAACCGAGGCGTTTTCTTCTCCACCGCGAAAAGAAAAAAATTCCTCAACCCCCTCTCCGGCCACCGCTTGATTGCTCTCCTCGCATCTTCCGCGCCGGGAAGGCATTTAAATCTCCCCCGAGACCTACCCTCCCCTCCTCACCCATCTTCCCCCCCTTCTGACCTCCCTCGCCTCGAATCCACATCCATTCCTTTGGCGGCGGCGGCGCGGGCGAGCGCACCAGGTGTTCGACGGAAGTCCTCGCCGGGCCGGGACAAGATGTACGTCGTGAAGCGGGACGGGCGGCAGGAGACGGTGCACTTCGACAAGATCACGGCGCGCCTCAAGAAGCTCAGCTACGGCCTCAGCCAGGAGCACTGCGACCCCGTGCTCGTCGCGCAGAAGGTCTGCGCGGGGGTCTACAAGGGCGTCACCACCAGCCAGCTCGATGAGCTCGCCGCCGAGACCGCCGCGGCCATGACCGCGTCCCACCCGGACTACGCCTCGGTGAGCCCCAAGTCCTCTGTTTGTGGTTTTCCCTTCTCCTGTCCGTCGTCGTTGTCCTGACGTGAGGTTCGCTACTTCCTTTCTCCGGCGTGGTTCGTGAAGCTGGCCGCGAGGATTGCTGTGTCAAACCTGCACAAGAACACCAAGAAGTCCTTCTCGGAGACGTAAGTGGCGGCTGACTTTGGCTTAATTTCATCCATTCATGGCAGCAGAAGGAAGGCTGGATTTGCCGATTGGGTTGCAAATTGAGCTGTGACTGTTGTGGATGCAGGATTAAGGATATGTACATGCACTTCAACGAGAGATCTGGGCTGACGGCCCCTCTGGTCGCTGAAGATATTTATGAAATCATCATGAAGGTGAGATTCTGATTGCCCCTGACACATTTCTGACAGGTCACCTGTGTATAGATACTGCTGCTCTGTCTTTGGCGGTTAATTGTACTGTTCCATTACTTTTCCCCCCTCAAAACGGCATTTTTTTTATCCAGTAGTTCTTTTTTTCTCTCTCCACTGTCTTGATGTTGTAAATTGTACCTCACGTAGCTTCTATATTGCCACGTTTCAGAATGCTGCTCGCTTGGACAGTGAAATAATTTACGATAGGGACTTCGATTATGACTACTTTGGCTTCAAGACTTTGGAGAGGTCTTACCTCTTGAAGCTTGCGGGGAAGGTTGTTGAAAGACCGCAGCACATGCTAATGAGGGTTTCAGTGGGGATACACAAGGAAGACATTGAGTCTGCCATTAAGACTTACCATCTCATGTCTCAGCGCTGGTTTACACATGCCTCACCGACGCTTTTCAATGCTGGCACACCAAGGCCCCAAGTACTTTCCTTGTTTCCCTCCATGATCTGAAAATGTGGCTTGTCACTTGTGAGGTTGTTTATTAACTGTTGTGTTCTATATGATGCAGTTAAGCAGCTGTTTCCTTATCTGCATGAAAGATGACAGCATCGAAGGAATTTATGATACTCTGAAGGAATGTGCTGTCATAAGCAAATCAGCTGGAGGAATTGGAGTCTCAGTTCACAATATTCGTGCTACAGGGAGTTACATTCGAGGAACAAATGGAACATCCAATGGAATTGTTCCTATGTTGCGTGTCTTCAATGATACCGCTCGTTATGTTGATCAAGGTGGCGGCAAAAGAAAGGGTATGCTCTTTCCTTTTTCACAGTTCTAATTTTAGTGCCTTCACAATTCTTACGAGCTTCTAAAATTTAGGTGCATTTGCTGTATACTTGGAGCCTTGGCATGCTGATATTTTTGAGTTCCTTGATCTGAGGAAGAACCATGGGAAGGTAATATCTCTACGATTGTTATAATGACTTTTGCATATGAAAATAGTAGGTCATCATAGTCTTATGTAGTAACTGAACACTAAATTGACATTATGTGTGCTTACTGATCTGATCGCCTAAAATTGATTCTTTCCATGTGCTCCCTGAGCCCTCAAAGATGGTTGTTTAAGTCTTAGTTTTTTTGTTCAAGCTATTTTCTTATAAAGATAGTGCTCTATTTTATTTCTGCATGATATAGATGTCCAATATTTTAGTTTCCCAATCACCTAAAATGATTATTTACCTGTGCCATGAGCCCTCAATGATGGCTGTTTAAGTCTTAGTTTTTTGTTCAAGCTAGTATCTTATAAAAATAGTGCTCTACTTTATTTCTGCATGATATAGATGCCCAATATTTTAGTTTCCTAACTGTGGTCAAGGAATATGTGCACATGTTTTGTCTGCTATGTGTAAGTCTCTAATAATACTAAAATTTATTCCTTCTAAATTGTAGTGGCCCTACAAAAATCTTAAAAGACTTGTTATTCTGAATGTCAAATTAACAGGAGGAACATCGCGCAAGAGATCTTTTCTATGCATTATGGGTTCCTGATCTATTCATGCAAAGGGTCCAGAATAACGGAGAATGGTCATTGTTTTGCCCTAATGAAGCTCCAGGGTTGGCTGATTGCTGGGGTGAGGAGTTTGAGACTTTGTACAAGAAATACGAGAGAGAAGTAAGCTGGATATTGTAATTTTATATATAGTATATTGAAATGGGAACATACTAGTAACCTTGCTTTCTGATTTCAGGGCAAAGCAAAAAAAATTGTTCCAGCACAGACCCTCTGGTTTGACATTTTGAAGGCACAGATAGAAACTGGTACACCATATATGCTTTACAAGGTATGTTTTTGGCAACTATCAACTATACAAACAGGTGTTCCTGCATCTGGACCTGTACTTTTGGCAAATTTTGCCAGCTTTTACTGTCAGGCTATGAACATTTTTGTAATGGTTATTAACTGTGTTCAGGATACGTGCAATAGAAAGAGTAACCAGCAGAATCTTGGTACAATTAAATCATCAAACTTGTGCACTGAGATAATTGAGTTCACAAGCCCAACTGAAACTGCTGTCTGCAACCTTGCATCTATTGCTTTACCACGTTTCGTAAGGGAAAAGGTATCTAGTCAATTCTTCGTCTGAATCCAATCATTGAAGTTGTATTAGGATGTGATGTATGATAAACTTCTTTCACAGGGTGTTCCTTTAGAGTCCCATCCATCTAAGCTTGTGGGCAGCACTGATTCAAAAAATAGATACTTTGACTTTGAGAAGCTAGCTGAGGTTTGTTCAAATCCTATTTATCCTAGATTCTTGATCCTCATCTATGTTAACATATGTTCTGATGCATTCTTGATTTTGCCAGGTTACCTCAACTGTTACTTACAATCTCAATAAAATTATTGATATTAATTATTATCCTGTTGAGACCGCAAAGAGATCAAATATGCGGCACAGACCAATTGGCATAGGTGTTCAAGGCTTGGCAGATACGTTCATATTACTTGGCATGCCATTTGATTCACCAGAGGTACTTTATCCTCAGCTATGCTTTGACACTTCATTTCTATCTGTACGTAGCTGGTATATAACAAATAGTATCCTTTTCAGGCTCAGCAGTTGAATAAAGATATTTTTGAGACAATTTACTATCATTCTCTGAAAGCTTCTGCTGAACTTGCTGCTAAAGAAGGTCCTTATGAAACATATGAAGGCAGCCCTGTCAGCAAGGTTTTCTTCTCGACATTTCCCTGTTTCAATTACTGATACTGTAATGTTTTGCAATTTTTGGCGTAGCTTTATGCCTTAATGTTTTAGTTTCATCCTAAAATCTCTATGAATTCACCTTAAATATTAATCACATATTGTCTACTCTCTTTGTAGGGCATTCTCCAACCTGACATGTGGAATGTAGTCCCATCTGACAGATGGAACTGGCCATCTCTAAGGCAGACTATTTCTAAAGTTGGGATAAGAAACTCTCTTCTTGTTGCTCCAATGCCCACTGCATCCACTAGTCAGATTCTTGGTAACAACGAGTGCTTTGAACCCTACACGTCTAACATATACAGTCGACGGGTTCTAAGGTCTGGAAATATACTCCTTAGAGTGCTTGCATTCTGATCTACTTGTGCATAGATTGATGTTTCTGTTTCTGTTCCAGTGGGGAGTTTGTTGTTGTTAACAAACATCTTCTTCATGATCTGACCGAAATGGGTATTTGGACCCCTACTCTGAAAAATCAAATAATATATGAAGATGGTTCTGTCCAGAAGATGACAGAAATCCCTGATGATCTTAAAGCAATCTACAAGTATGTATTTCAACCTCTATACCATCATTTTCCTTAACAGTTTGAGTTTCTAAAAGTTCGTATGCAATTAATGCACCAGGACTGTCTGGGAGATCAAACAGAAAACTTTGGTTGACATGGCGGTTGACCGTGGATGCTATATTGACCAGAGCCAGAGCCTCAATGTCCATATGGAGCAACCCAACTTTGGGAAGCTAACATCGTTGCATTTCCATGCTTGGTCCAAGGTATTTGGCCTTGAATTATCAAAGCAACTGGTTATCTTCAAGCACTATGTACTTAGCCTATAATGATGATTTCTTCAACCTTGTTGAATTCAATTTCAGGGCCTGAAGACTGGGATGTACTATCTACGGACACGAGCAGCTGCCGACGCGATCAAGTTTACAGTCGATACCACACTTCTGAAAGAGAACGGGGTATGTGTTGTCCCTTAATCATATATGTTTTTTCACACTCTTTCCCTAAGACTCAACACGAAAACCATTTACATATGCAGGTGGCTAATGGCAAGCCAACAGAGGAAGACGTGGAAGCCAAGATGGCACAAATGGTTTGTTCTTTGAACAACCGTGAAGAATGCATGGCGTGCGGAAGCTAGACGCATCATCCGCGCTTTCTTGTTTATGACCACAACATTATACAACCGGCTGATGATTGGAGTTCAGTAACCAGAACGAAGTCTTGTGATGTAGGTTGAGTTAAAAAGTTCCCACACTGGGAATGCCTTGGTCCCCGAATAGCGATTTCTGCTACCTCCCGCTTGTGTTGCGCTACTGAAATATTTGGGCTGATGCCCATGTGTATATATATGATCGACTACTGTCAATGCTATTGTTGTGTGCTATTGCATACTTTTGTGATTCATCTGCAGCAATTCCTATGCATCAACATCAGCAGCACAACTCCTGAACAATATTTCACATAGATTGCTAAAGATCAACTTGAATTCTTTGTTCCGAAAAGTGTAAGATTTAAGAGTTTACTCCCTTGTTCCTGATGACTTGCCTAGTCCCTAACCACGAACTAGAAACTGCAAGACAACTCCTGAACCGCCGACCGGTTCACTGTCGATGTGGATGCGCTGCAGCGCATCAGCCAGCTCATCTGCCGCCGGCGCAGTCCCTGAGGCGCATGCTGTTGCGGCGGAGCATCTCCACGGCGCTGCCCCGCTTCGCCACGACCAGCCGCACCCCGGCCGAGATCTCGCCGGAGACCAACACCACGTTGCGCACGGCCTCGACCAACACCAATGTTTAATAATAAACCAGCCCAAAATGAATTTTCAATGAGTAGATCTTTTGCCATGCCAAACTGCATGGAGTTAGGCCTTGTTTAGTTCCCAACTTCTCACCAACTTTGCACATTGATAACCGTGTCCCCTCTCACAGAATACGCTTCCCAGTGCGCCAACTTTACACCAACTTCACGAACTAAATAAGGCCTTACTCACAATTGAGCCACACCATATGCAACATCCTGGCCTGAATGCCACGGTGGCACAAGATAAAATCATCAAAATTTATATTATCAGATCGATCTGATGCGTGCGTTGGCGCTGGAAATTAAGCATCAAGGCTGTGGCGTCGTCGTCCCCTCTCCTTCGTTGCCCGGGGGCGTTCTCAGCCGGACCACTGCAATGTGCTTCGCCATGGCGATGTACTCCATCCTGAGCGCGTCAAGCTCGGCGGACATGTCACCCAGGGACGCCTTCAACCTGTCGTACCGGGCTTCGGCGTCCATCACGACGTCGGCGTGGAGCTTGCGAAGCCGTCCGCGTCCGCCGGCTTCCTCCATGTCGTCGAGGTTGCCCGGGGGCGTTCTCAGCCGGACCGCTCCAATGTGCTTCGCCATGGCGATATACTCTCCATCTCCATCCTGAGCGCGTCAAGCTCGGCGGACGTGTCCTCCAGGAGGGCCTTGAAGCTGTCGTGCCGGGCGCGTGCGTGCATGACGTGGGCGTGGAGCATGCGAAACCGCTCCCCGGTCGCCCTGTCGACCATGAAGAAGCCGCCGGCTTCCTCCATGTCGGCGAGGAACTGCTCCATGGAGAACGGTGGCTCCGTTGTTGCAGATCACGGCAACCCCTCCCCCTCGTCGCCGGTGATCGCCTGATCACCCTCGGAGACCCCAGAAACCCCTTGCCGCCGGAACTCCATGGACACACGCGAACGCCTGGACCACTGAACACACATAACACACGAGGAACTTGGTGCGTTGCTACGTTTTCTGAGATTGTATTGCAGAATATAAAGATAGGCTCAACTCCTATATTCTAGGACACGATGCACACGACGGAACCAGCACGCGTCAGGCTCACTAGCCAGGCATCAACTACTTGGCCGTTATTGACATCTAAATATAGACAGTAGATGGCACAGGATTATAGCCCACATCCGTGGCGTATTAATCCGTTACCAGCAGGTGTGACAACCTTATAGTTACATCACATTAAAAAATTGATTCACAGGCTAATATATGTTTTTTTCCCGCTGTATGCAGATAGATGGCAATTATAGGACGTATAAAACAACAAATGAACTAATCAAGTGTTCGTGCATTTTGGGTGCCCTGTAGTGTTCATGTACAACGTGTGAATGATAAACCACTACTCGTTCTGTTCCAGATTATTAGTCATGTGCCATTTTGAGTGTCTAAATTCATAACATCATTTATGAACCTCGACATATACAAAAAGCTAGGATCGGAGGGAGTATTCGTCTATCCCCCTCTCCGCTAATCACTTATCAGATCAGATGCGTACGGCGGCGCTGGAAATTAAGCATCAAAGCTGTAGCGTCGTCGTCACCTCTCCTTCGTTGCCGGGAGGCGTTCTCAGCCGCACCGCCGCAATGTGCTTCGCCATGGCGATATACTCCTTCCTGAGGGCGTCAAGCTCGGCTGACGTGTCATCCAGGAGGGCCTTCAACCTATCGTACCGGACACGTGCGTCCATGACGTCGGCGTGGAGCTTGCGAAACCGTTCCCCAGTCGCCCTGTCGACCAAGAAGAAGCCGCCGGCTTCCTCCATGTCGGCGAGGAACTGTTCCATGGAGAACGGCGGCTCCGACGTGGCGTCCGTGTCCGCCATGGCTGGCGCTTGCGCCGCCTCTCCTCCCGTCTCCATGGCAACGATGATGACGATGCCAATGATCGAGAACGCAGCACATCCATTTATGGAGGACGCGCAGGCACGCAGAGCCCCAAGCCGTGTACAACAAGAACTAGATCGGTCGTCAGAATTAATCCTAGTAAAGTCCTCGATTCCTGCAACTGAATCACGGTCATGTAACACAGCCTTGGCATAGATAATAGAAATTAAATATATGTATATATAAATACATACTACTAACTATGCATCTAAATATACAAAAATAACCTACATTTTGGAACGGAAAAAATAAATCATTAATCATAGCTAGGCTTATCACTACCTCCGAATCTCCGGTCCCCCACCACTTAATTTTTTGTAAAATGTTTGGAGAGAACTAAGAGCGAATTAATTTTTGTAAAATGTTTGGGGAGAACAACAGAGAAAGGTATCATATAACCATTTATTAGGAGTATAATTCATGTCTAAAAAGTTAGCCCAAATTACGAGTAGCCGTAACTGTATTATTATATTCATTATCTCCTTTCCAGATTTTTTTTAGTGTAAATCAATGTTTACAAATTTGGAATTTAATCGAGAAAGTAGTAAGTAGCCGCCCAAAACTTATTTTGATATTCTATATGTTGCCGCCAACCATTGGCATCAATCTTGTTTGTCGATCGCCTCACAAGCCCCTTTATCTACAGGTGGCAAACTGACAACCCTGAAGAACCCTTGGAATTGAACCCATTGCCACTGAATCCTCACCGGAAGTGGTGTTTCTTTTCAACGAAAGCCAACAGAGCAGTGTTCAAAAGCCAATGTTTTTTAGTTTGGAAAAGTAGAGCATGAGTGCGGAAAAAACATTGAAGAATGAAAATGGCTTCATTGGCAATGAATCTGTTCTTTCTTTTTTACACTATACTATATAGACAACGCATGTGACAAAAACTTGCCGTACTTTGAACAGTAATAATTGGATACAACGATCAGCGTGTATCAAAACCTTAGATCGATCATCGATGTAGACCGTTGCCTCATCACCGGCTCAACGATGAATTTTGAACTCATGACCCGAATCAAATCTGAAACAACCACACATCATGTTACTACATCGATTTGTCGTTACTTCATAAAAAAACACTCGTTACATTATTTTTTTAAAAAAAGGAAAATTTAATCCTAATGCGTACACGACTACACGAGTACACCCCCGAACACGAGCAAATTTAAGTCCTAATCGCTCCCGTCCTCAAACAGCTCAGCTGCGGCGGCGCTGGAATCTTCATCCTCAAACTCGCTCGCCGCTGCATCGTCTTCGCCTGAAGCTGCCCGGAGGGCCGCGAGCCGAGCCATCACCATGGCGTCGAGGTCCATCAGCCTCGTCTCGAACTCCACCAAGAGCTCCTCCTTCATCCGCGACAGCTCGGCGAGCCGCGCCCGCAGGTCGTCGTCGTCGTCGCCGCCGGCGGCGGCCCGCGCCTCGAATTCCGCGTCCAGCTCGTCGACTTCCTTCGCCAGCGCGTCGACCCGGGCGCTGACGTCCTCAGCCACGTCGTGGAGGAGCTGGTTGATCTCAACTGCGGAGAGCGGCGGCGGCGGCGTGTCCTCTAGGCCGGCGTGCGTGTCTTGTGACATGGCAACGACGTACTTGCTGTTCACTTGTTATTGCAACAAGAGAGACGTGGTGCGTCGACGTGTTCGCAGGGAGGAGGACGACAGGCTCGGCTGCATGAGTTAGATATATATATCGGTTGGGCCTGCACGTTGGAGCCTCGAACGAGTACGAGCACGACGACGACACGGACTCCAGTAACCAACTCGACTTGGAACAAACAAGCACAGATTCAATCGCACAGGTCTCGGAGATGGATTTTCAATCGCACAGGTCTCGGAGATGGATTTTCAATCGCACAGGTCTCGGAGATGGATTTTCAATCGCACAGGTCTCGGAGATGAGCCCGGCAGGCGGCCGGCTCCGGTTCAGATTCGTACTGTGCGTTTGGAGACGCTGGGCCTGCTTGGTTGTTGGATGTCAAAGTATGAGTATGTCAAAATGTGAGCATTCTAAAACGTGGACATGTCAATTTTTTTTTGCTAAAATCTTGACAACTTTAAAATAGACTTAGTTAGGTGAGCTACTTTTTAGCCTCCAACTAAATGACTGATAAAATTTATGGGGCATGCCTTAATTAATTTTGACTTGGCATGCTTTGGCATCAAACCATGAGAGCGTGGAGTTGATGATCTAGCTCGGATGCCCACGTGCCACAATGCCTGCTTGCAGCAATACGTGCCACTGCCATACGATACAGATTGGGCTGGCCAAGTTCTCATGGCTGCAGCTCACTTCTCGGCGTGAACTCCATTGTGTGTCCCAAGTTCTCATGTGTCACAAACATGTAGTACGTCATCTTTACACCAATGTTGTCTAGCCGCGCGTTGTTCTCCTTGATATCGTCGACGACGAGCCGGCGCGCGTCGAGGACACCAGGCTGCCCACGTTTTGCTAACCACGAACTTCACAACAGGACAGCATGTAATCGGCATCATCATCAAGCAGGACAGCGCCTCGCCATGCTACGTTTGGGGTTGATGTAAAACTTCGTTTTTGTGCTCATTTCTTCAAGAATCATCAGTGTAGCTGCCATTTTAATTATTTCAGCCAAGAGGTCGCATATGGAGCATTTCTTTAAACGTGAGAATTTTTTTGCCCGGATTTGCATTACACATGGTGACTAGATACTACTCACATGTAATCGACACCTCGACTCTCCAATCGCCGTGCTTGTGTATCTAAACAGTATGTATTACGGGAACAATGCTTTGTGTATAACCATTTGAGATTACCTCTATCAGCTCAAAAGCAACAATTTGAGTTTCCCTACTGAATTGAACATGTCAATATTGAGAGGAGGGCGGAGCTGTGTAGTGATTAGAGGGTCCCCAATAATTAAAAAAAAAACAGTGTTAATGTCTATTTTCACCCTATTTGCACCCCAAGAATCAAATCTATGCACCCACGAAGGCTAGTGCACCCCCCCCTCCAATTTGCTCTAGCTTCGCCATTGGAGAATGCAAGCTTTTATTAGAAGAGGGTGTGTAGCTAGGCTCATCTAAACAACGGTTAGAGAAATATGAAATTGGGACAAAATGGGGTGGGGAATTCAGCTCCAAGAATATTCAGTGTTCAAGCGAGATTTCATACATATGCAGAAGCCAATACCTCGGCAAACAGTGCACCCGAGACTACCTTCTCTTGAATTACTTGCCGTGGGGCTTTGCCCCCAGGGTTTTTGCTCAAAAAAACACTGCCAGTTACTTACTTCTGACTACAGAAATAACTGCAACTTACTCCCAGAAGCACACCCTTTGTTTTGCATGTCTGTAGCCAGTTCAATTTACCCATTTAACGATCGGAGCAGCACATCTCCAAAAACTCCAAAATTCAAATTTGCTTACAGTTTGGGTTCACTGAAGCCGCAGAAAATTCGAGCCAAGTACACGTACAGGTTATGAAACTGCTAAGGCTAACCAGCTCGGTGTATTCCTAGTTACAGTATCAAGTGTCACATCTCACTAACGGTGGGAACAAATTTGCAAAGCACCCAGCAAGGGAACAGATTGGCCTTGGAACGAATCATATAGTACAATATGGATGATCTAATCTTCATAATCTATGCCGTCGTCGTCATCTAGCTCGGAACTATCAACCCCCATCAGTGATAGGAACACAAGAACTGCAACAAGTTGTGCGGCCAGGAAGTACTTTGATCTTTGCCTGAATTTCTTTTCCTCCACGGTCCGTTCCTTCTTGGCTCTAGGTTTTGGCTTATAACCTAAGGACACCATATGTCAATAAGATCTCTGAAAACAGAAAAGAATATAAGCAATACAAGTGCTGAGATAACAGGGGGAATGGGCCAGGTGAAGTTCAAGTACAAACTGTTATCACTACCTCAACATTTCCTTAATGCATTTTACTTACCCCCTGTTTTCAAATGAAAGTGCACACAAGTAAAATTTATAAACATAAATATTATGATAACCCCCTCGGTGCTAACTTCTGACTGAATCTTCCCAAATGTATCTGAGACAAATCATTTTGCCATATTTGCCCAAGTATCATTATTCTGTTGGTGAGCCTAGCCATATGCAACCTTATGTGTAACTAAAGCATGATTTTCCACCTATCCTAACTAAAGCATCTTTTGGTACAACTTCGTGATACAATGAAATTAAAAGAAAAAACAGTTTGAGCCACCAGTGATCCAGGATTACAGAAAGGCTTCATATGCTAAAAATGCTCTTTTTTTTCCAGGGAAATATAATAGGATGTTCTTTGGCGCACACACTGTTTTACTTTGTAATGAAATGCATTTTGGAAGGGAATATCACCACTTTCATGCACAACTAGTACTGCTAATGCGAATGAGTAGACTGCAGGATGCAGATGGCTTTAAACAGTTCAGTGCGTGCATATAATAGTCATTGCCAATAGCACAGATGGAATATAAATTCAGACAAGCAGACATTACTTATTAGTCTCTTCCCCAGACCTAATTTGAATGTTGAATGGAATGCATCATCATATTAAATTCGACAGAATGGCAATCAACAAATACAGCCTGAAAGCAGCTCCAGGAAACAAAATATTTATAATGGGTGATAAAGCATTGGGCATCATTCGATTTTTAATGTTCCTACAGGTTATCTAATCAAGTATTCGTGCTAAACCACCTATCTCTGAATTTTGAACATCTGAATAAAGCTATTTGTTTGCTTACTTTGGCCAGCAGATGCTCTTTTCCTGGGGGTGGAGGAGGATGGACTGGTTGATGATCCTAACCCTGGTGATGATGAGTCTCCCAGCAACCGGACCTTGTGATGCTCGACAAAGTTCACTAAGTTTTCATATATCTGCAAAGTGCCCCTCAGCACAGATGCATCCTAAGAAGCAGAAGTAAGATCAGAACGTGCCTCAAAGAATAGCAAAGCATAGTCAAGAATGTTTTGGATCATTTGCTTGATGGATATAGGTTATAGCTAAGGAAATTCCACACAGCATAGAGAAACAACTTAATTTCCCTACTTCTAAAATCGAAGCATTAGTTCTTTCAAGATAATGTTCTTGTACAATTGGGCATCTGTGCTTCTATCATTCTTTCTATGCAATAGGTACTTTAGGTGGTGTCTTCCATTTGGGTGTACGTATAGTATAGAAGGGAACTTACAGGCAAAGCACTGAGCACAAAAAGAGCATGTCCAAGGAAAAGAGCATCAGCATCTGTAGGGCTTCACAAATCAAAATAAAAATATTAGGGCTCTACAAAAGGCGCATCAGGACAAATACCCAAACATAAAAAAAACTAATACAAAGCACAGAAAAATCTATGGATCAGTAGCTTACCTGTTGTCAAATAGAAAGATTTGATCTCCAAGTATCAAAGACAATGCACCATATGCAGCACGTGCCTTCTGGTATATCTGTTTAAATCAGAAATTTGCATCAGAAACTACTAGTGTGTCACTGGAAAAGAAAAAGATAGTGAAAATAGTGTGTAGGAATTTGCATCAGAAACTACTAGTGTGTCACTGGAAAAGAAAAAGACAGTGAACAAAGTGTGTAGGGAGTAGGGAACCTCCTCTTCTTTTTCTGCAGCATTAAGCTTCGTTATACCCAGTAGTTGCTTCACATCTCTAGCCTTCTTCCAATGAAGTGTCTTTCCAATGGGCCAGGGGAGATCAGAGAAGTAGATATCATGTGCGATGCTCCCATCAGTAACCACCCAGAGCTCATACTGCAAGGCATCCATGAGCCAGGTCGAAACCATGGCCTTTGTGGATACCACATCAGCGGGAGAAACACTTGGGTGCTTTGAGTTCAAGTCAACGATTTTCTCCTCCTTCAGATACTCAATCACACCTCCTCTCTCGTTGTTGAACGCCACGCAATCGCCAAATTCAACATATGGTATGTGATCTGCGGCAAAAAAATTAATGCGTGAGCAGAGCAACTGCTGTCTCGCGGATGGCTCCACTAGCGCAGCGATTCCAGCGCGTCAATGTATGACTGCCCCGCAGCTACCTACAGCTTTATCCTTTTTTTTAAGGGGAAAAACACCATCTGGCAGCTCACGAACAGGGGCGCCAGCAGCGGTGCGAGATCCCAGCATGGCAGCACCGGGCAACACAAAGGGGAACTCAGGCGATACATGAAGAGGGAGTAGGGCCGCGCGTGCGGGCGGGGAGCTCACCGGCATCGGGGAAGGAAGTGTCGACGTGGATGTCGAAGGGGACCTCCGCCAGGCGGAGGTAGAGGAGCACGGGGAGGCTGGTGGGGCAGGCGGTGGGGAGCCCGAAGCAGGGCTTCCGCGCCACCAGCACCTTCCGCTCCGCCGCCTCCCACTCCGCGGCCGCCGCCGCCGCCGCCGATGCCATCGCCGGGTGGTGTGAGCTGGGGTTTCCTTCAAGGGAGACCGCCGGGGGTTTGCCTCTTCTTGCGGAAAAAAAAAAACAAAGGGTTTAATTTGGACACTGGGTTGTCGTGTCCGCGTGTGCCTCCTTCAAAGCGGGCCGGACGTTTGGGCTCGAAGTGGGCCGCACCGCTTGTGTAAAACCAACCAGTCAATCCAGCCCAGGTAAGAAAAATCGCATGGTTCAGCCCACGATGGACGGCCACTACACATTATGATTGTGATTGTTTTTTTTTTATATCGTTATTGATTGATTTACACGCTTGGATTTGGAATTTGTATATGCTAAAACAAATGGAATTTGAACAGAATCATCCGTTTTTTTTGGGAATTAACAGAATCATCCGTTAATTACACACATATATATAATTATATAAAGGGTACTTTCATGAATTATCTTGAGCATCATTAATTCATTATACATGTACCCCATTATTCCAAGATTGCTTCCATTTGGAAACCACACACTGCAAGCACGCACATGTACGGATGAGCATGATGTGACATTGCCCGTACGCCCAAATACAAGGGAGTATCTGCAGCTACTCGAGCTTGAAGTAGTCGAGCCTGGGGCGCCTCTCGCTGCCTTTCTTGTAGAAGTGGCCGATGAACTCCTCGATGGTGACGCTCCTGTACATCGGTGGGTTGCCGCCGTCCGGCGACGTGACGAGCTCCGGGATTGGCCCGAACCGCCTCACTGACCTCCCCTCCCCCACATCGACGAACGCCGCCACAGAGATCCTCGCCGTGCCCGTGCTCGCCAGAACCCTGTGCTCCACGCTCTTCAGCCTGCCATTGCTGACTAGCTGCACCATCGAGAAGAAAGGGACGTACGGTAAGATAACAAATACGATCACATCTCGGAGTATGTATAATAATACAAACTGTAACTTTCAGCGAGTGGTGGATCGATCATGGATGTTTGCCTGAAGAAGGTCGCCGACGTTGATGATGAGAGCACCCGGAACGGGAGGGACGTCCACCCAGACCTTGTCGCCGCCATGGTCATGGAGCACCTGAAGACCACCGACGCCGTCCTGGAGGAGGACGGTAAGGAACGTCGGGTCGGTGTGCCTGGTGTTACCGAGGGTGAGGTGCGGCTCGGGACACGGCGGGTAGTAGTTGCACGCCACCTTGAGGCTCTCGCCGCAGCCCATCTTGGCGAGGTGGTCGCCGGCGAGGCCGAGCGACTCGGACAGGAGCTCGAACACCGACGCGGCGAGCTTCATCACCGCGCCGGTGAACTCGAACGTCGCGCCCCTCATCTTCTCCGGGAGCTCCTCCGGCGTCGGCGGCTCCGGCGCCATGTCGAGGAAGACGGTGTCGCGCCAGCAGGCGGCCTCGGACTGGAAGAGGTCGAGGTTGGAGTAGAACCTCGCCTTGGTCTTGGACGTGTCCCTCGTGTAGTATGGCCTCTTCGTCTCCACGGGCTCCTCGTTGAAGCCTCTCACTGCAGCGAGCATGGCCGCCATGGCAGAGCTCGGCACGCCGTGGTTGACCACCTGGAAGAACCCGCCCGTCTCGGCCGCGGCACGGACAAGGCGGACCACCTCCTCACGTGGAGCAGCCAGGTCGATGACCGGGACCGCCGCGTCATCGACGATGGAGCTGACGTCATCGTCCTGGGGCAGCGTGTCAGGCCGGTGGTGGAAGATGGCCGGGATGGATGTGACGCCGGAGTCGACGAGGCCCTTGACGCCGGCCTTGGTGTCGTCGACGCCTGCAGCTCTCGCCGGCGGTCGTAACCGTTGGAGGAGGCCACGGCGATGGACATGGTGACGGTACGGTGGCTCCGACGACAGACCAAGGCTGGGTTGGGGGGGGGGGGGGGGCGGGGGAGGAAATGTGACCTGGCTAGATGGATGCATCTATCGCCAGTCGGTACAATTTATGCGTGCGACGGCCGTATTATTGGACCAGCTCGGCTCAGCAGAATAAATCATTTCTAATATCGTACTATTGGGACCATTTCATGTACTATTGAGAGAGAAAGTTTTACAATATTATTTCATATATTAGGGAGATATTTTTACAGACTCCTACTAATCTCATTCTATTAGCAACCACATATTAGGAGAGCCTAAATTATCTCTTTGTTTAGCGAGAATTGAGTGGGTTACTGGTTTGTCCTAATATTTTTTTAGAAAAAAGGGAGATGTAAAGGATTATGTTGATGTATTGTTTTTACACCAACCCTCTGATAGTTGTATTAGAGAGAGTATGGAGGTGATTGAATTCGAGGGTCTTAAAGTAAGTCCTATCACATCTAATGTTTTGAATTCATTTATAGAAGGATTAAACACAGTTTAATTATAAAACTGATTGCATAAACCCTAAGCCTTTTCACGAGATGAATGTATTAAGCCTAATTAATTTAAGGTTAGCACATATGAGATAATCATGTAGTAATTAGGTTTCATAGATTCGCCTCGTGAAAAGACTAGGGGTTATGAAATTTATTTGGTCATCAATCTATGTTTAAATACTCTTAATTAGCATCTAAACACCCGACGTGATGGAGCTTACAATAAGCATTAGGGGAACCAAACACCCTCAAGACCGATGGAGATGCTCTACTTTTCATTGTTCTATGGTTATTCTAATGGATTTGGTAACCACTCAGTTTTTTCTACATTTGGGACGAATTCATGTTGACTTCATCAGTGTATTTGGAAGACTCAAGAATACTATTGTTGCTAACTAAAGTCCTCCATGATCGTGACACAGCTACGGATTTACCAAAAATCTTTGAGCATGTTATTCCAAAGTGAATGGAATCAAATGCTCGCATATATAGTACTTGTCCCTTTTGATCAGCCACGTGCATCATGTGTGATGTCGTGGCCGTGTGGCATTATGTTTTTTTTTCCTCTCTTTCATCCGTATGCGTGCGTCAATTCTGCACAACTTTTCCTGCCCATCGAAAACTACTCCTTTTTTTTCCGGGTGTAACCACTCTTCTTCTTTAAACAGTGTGTGTGTGTGTGTGTGTTTTAAAAAACTGCATTGGTTGAGTAACGCACATCTTAAGTGTGGACTAAGAGAATTATAGTGCGAACTCCAATTCCTCTCTATGCTCTTGTGTATTCATAAAACCACAAAACCTGAGATTATTCGTTAAAAAAAACCTCAGATTATACGCCTCATTCCTACAAAGTAGTCACCTTTGTCAACCGTAGGGTCCCTTGATAAAAAAAAATGATAGATGCTATTTTGCAGTACCAATATTCTTCAACTATAAATTCAGACAACAAATCTTAGCTATTATATCTGCATCGCCGATCAGTTCAATTTATGCAATATTATTCTATTTTGTGAAGTCACGGTTATTCTAATTGAGTCGGCAACCACTCAATTTTTATACGGGCTGTGGTGACGAATCCATGATGATTTCATTGAATACGTATTTATTCGTTATTCCTACCAGACACGGGCATCTCTAATGTATAGAACCACCCTTGGTTCTATAGATGGGACCCAATGATTTGATGTCGTCTGTTGTATTGGCTGCAATGTATAGAAACAGTAGATGGATCTATAGATAGGACCCACATCACTCTCCTCTCTTTCTCTCTCCCATTTTTTTTCTATTTTATTGTTTGGAACCAGGTCCTATACATGGAACCAGGTTTTATATAGAACCGATCCTGCAGTGTATGGGCACTAGTTCTATGTCTGTATTTATTGTATGGAACCACCTTACCTTAGGACCTCCCACTGGCCATTGGAGACGCCCAAGCTAATTCGATCAAACGGGATCGTGTGGATCTTCAACTGGTTAAACAAACCTTGCCCTCCGGTGGTACTGCGACCATATTTTTTTTTTAAGTGGCTGATACGTATGACAGGTATTGATAGAGGCGTGGGACCGTAAATGAGCTAAGTCATACTCTAATATACGGCCTTGAATTAATATGCGTATTTTGATAATGTAAAATTCCACCATTATATTTAGAACCGATGGTTAGGATCTTCTACATGTCGCACTTTCATTGCATTTTTTTATACACTGAAAGAAAATTTTGATTTGTAGATATTCTCATACTACTAGAGTCAGAATGCTAAGGTCACAGTGGTTCTCTGTAATATTTGGAAGATTCGGAATGCTAGCTAAAGTCTTCCATGAAGGTGACACCTCTACCACTCGCACTGCTAGGCCGGGGAGCACAAAAGCTTCTACTCTTTGCATTGGTTGAGTAATATAAAGCAAACCTTAAAGTGTGGACTGAGAGAATTATGAACATCTGTAGGCTAATCTTTCTCGGAAAAACTTAGGTGCATGAGGGCTGTAAAATGGGGTTTGTGCAGTCCAATCTCGGATTTTTGCCTCGTGGACACAGAAACCCATCGGACGCACGTTTGGGAAGGCGCCTCTTGCCCTTTGGCTCCGCCGTCTGGGAGCCATTGGAGCTGCGCTGGCCGCTGGGAGGATCCGACTGCCACGCGCCAGGGCCGGGCTGGCTGCTTTCTTGGACAGTAACCGATTCCCATCAATGCCCATATGTCATAGTCCAATTAAAATCAAGCCAGCACAAAGTATGCAAATGCTAGGCACAAGGGAGACGGAGTTGTTGCCTTGTTGGCTTGTTGCCCGTTGGAGCAGAGGTGACATTAAACGCCATGAGTGCTGCATGAAAGCTACAGGCTCCTCGAATCAGATCACGGGGGCAAGGACATCCATTGCAATCGAAGAGGGTGCCTTGGGGACCGACCGTGGCGAGCGAGCGGGGCCGACTGTGGGAAAGAAAAAGACGGACCTGGATCTGGTTTGAGCCGAGCGGCGCATCAAAGGAGACAAGCCAGCTCCTCCGTAAAAAAAAACATGTAATTTTTGAAAGACATGTTTTAGTGTCATAAGTTTGATCAATTATAAAAGAATTATGAAAAGTATCAATAGCTATACTATCGATAAGGATCATTAGATTAATTACAACATCTATTTTCATAATAAATTTATTTAGAACCATAAATATGAATACAATTTTCTAAAAACTTGATCAAACGTGAACTATTTTAAGGCCAGTCTCAGTGGGAGGGTCAGGATGAGGGTCATGGCATTAAATATCATGTCTAATCAACAAATTTGCTTACATGACAGGGTTATTTATGAGGAGAGAGTAGTGAGAGGAACATGAGATGAGAGGGAAGCATGACCTTAGCTGACACGGGTCTCCAAGTTTACAGTCTTGATGACCCTCCCACTGAGACTGGACTAAGTGGCACGCAATCATAGTTGTATGTTTTTTTTTTTGAGACGGAGGTACTAGTTGTTGCCGATGTGCCGTTCGGTCGTGGGGCTGGACACGCGTCCCCTATCAGGCGCAGGGCTGCACAAACCCCAGTCTACAGCCCTCATGCACCTAAATTTTTTTCCTCTTTCTCGCTTCATCTCTTATATATATATATGCTCTTGTGTATTCATAAAACCTGGGATTATACGCCTCATTCCTACAATTAATCGTGCACTTCATGGCACCAATTGCCTACCATAGGGTCCCTTGAGAAAAAATAAAAATAGACGCTACTTTGCAGGTACCAATTCTTCGCCTAATAACTTGCAGCTGCAGACAACAAATCCTGGCTATTATATCTGGATTGGACGACAGGACGATCAAGCCATCGTCTTCTTCCTCCGTTCAATCGTAACCACTGCCGTGCAAGCTCACTCGTCGTACCCCTACGCCTCTGGTTGACTATGGCGATGCTAGTGCGATTTGAGCGTCACCTGAAACTGACGCCAATTTAAATGTATCAACGTAAAGGTCAGACATATTCATCATCTCTGTCGATCGTCTTAATTTGCGCTTGCGAGGTTGCCAGCACTTGGGCGGCGTGGCACCCCGGCGTCATTTTTATTCTTTCAGTCGCTGCAATTAGCCCTGTGTAGAAAGCTGGCCCCTACCCCCTTTTTTTTTTACCATAGTCTCTCTTTTTGCAAGCTGCAACCAATCGTTACATGGAGTTGCAGCTGCAGAGGAGCTAGCCACAATAGCTGAATTCGTTTGTCACACAAAAACTGCAGCTGTCCTTTTTCAGTTCCTTTGCACTACTGTCGCTGAACGGCTGAAGAGGAGCTAGCCACAATAGCTGTGAACACGACGATGACGCCATGCAAGGGACACATGATTATTCCATGAACGGCATTTGTTGTGCTCGCACTGGTTCGGTGATCAATCTCTGATATCTCACTCATCACAGATAGTCAGCCGTCAGGACACAGTAATTTGATTCTTTTGCATGAACTGTCTGCATGTGCAACCTAACATGAACAACTGTACTGCAATGTGCTACAACCGGGATGACATCACACTTCCACACACACAAAAAAAAAACAGGCCAACTTAATACACGTTCAACTTCTTCATCAGAAAAATGCAAGGAATTTTAGCAATCAAGATTCATGGTGCTGTTGAGGCACCCTTCGATTGAAAGGCAATGGTGAACCGAGAGTTGATTAGGTATTTTGTGCTGTAACATAACTTCACCTGTGCCTTTTTTATATTTATTTTGTAAATCAATAGCGTAATTCCTTCAGTAAGGGAAAATGTTACCCTCCACAGCACTATTTCTATTCAAAAGAGGTGCTCCTCTGAATTTTGCTCGCTATTGTTTGGTTTGTATTTACTTCGTATGAAGTGACATCCTGCCAGATATGTTGCAGCTTCAAATGACAGATTGGTGTTTGGATGTTGGATCCTATTAGAAGTTGCGAGAAACCGGGTTTATTCAGATTCAAGATTCAGTACTAGTTATAGGTCTGAGGAAGCTGCGCTAGAAGCTACTGTAGGATATTTCTTCGATTCCAAATTATTAGTGATTCTGGGTGTCATTTTGAGTGTCTAAATTCATGACATCCTGAGCCTAGACATATAGTTGTCTAAATTCATAACATCATCAGTGAATCTAGTAAAATGGCAGAATGACTAATAATTTAGAACGAAATGAATAGTTTAGATTCAGAATATGGTTTCTGCAAGTTGGGTTAGGATTCAAAGTCCAAACACAACCAGGGCCCTATTCTCCTTCCTCCAAGAAACTAGAAACAGGCCACTGCCCGTCTGCCCCCTTCCTCCAAGCCAGGACACGAATCTTAACGGCCAGGAAGCAAAGGGCGAAGAGATCCAACGGCTCAGATGCGCTTAAACCGGCGGCCCCGTTCCCCTTTCTTGCCTCACAAGTAGATCTCGCGTTAACTTCTCCCGAGTCGCCTCCCCTCCGAATCCCCCCCAATCTCACAAACGCAAACCCCAATCTCGCCGCCGCCGCCGCCGCCGCCGCGATGTCTCGCCGCTATGACAGCCGCACGACGATCTTCTCGCCGGAGGGGCGCCTCTACCAAGTGGAGTACGCGATGGAGGCGATCGGCAACGCCGGGTCGGCCCTCGGGATCCTGGCGGCAGACGGCGTGGTCCTCGTCGGCGAGAAGAAGGTGACCTCCAAGCTCCTCCAGACCTCCCGATCCGCCGAGAAGATGTACAAGATCGACTCCCACGTCTCCTGCGCCGTCGCCGGGATCATGTCCGACGCCAACATCCTCATCAACACAGCCCGCCTCCACGCCCAGCGCTACGCCCTCTCCTACCAGGAGCCCATCCCCGTCGAGCAGCTCGTCCAGTCCCTCTGCGACACCAAGCAGGGCTACACTCAGTTCGGAGGCCTCCGCCCCTTCGGGGTCTCCTTCCTCTTCGCCGGCTGGGACAAGCACCACGGCTTCCAGCTCTACATGAGCGACCCATCTGGCAACTACGGCGGGTGGAAGGCCGCCGCTGTTGGGGCTAACAGCCAGGCCGCGCAGTCTATGCTCAAGCAGGACTACAAGGACGGCTTGACCCGCGAGGAGGCCGTCGCCCTCGCGCTCAAGGTTCTCAGCAAGACCATGGACTCCACCAGCTTGACCGCCGAGAAGCTGGAGTTGGCTGAGGTGTTCCTGCAGCCCGGCACCGGGGAGGTGCAGTACCAGGTGTGCTCCCCTGATGCCCTGGGGAAGCTGCTTTCCAAGGCCGGCCTCACGCAGCCAGCGCCTGAGGCGTAATGTGCTGGTTTGCCATGGCTTGTGATGCCTACTACTGCTCTTAGATATGGTTTAAGCAGTTATGCTTGTGCTGTCTGAACTAAGATATCCGAGAATTATGTTGTTTAATTTTTATGTTGAGCATGCTTGATCCATTAATGCTTCGTCTGTAACAGTGGATTACCTTGAACTTGTTGCAAATTGTTGATTTCTATCTGCTTTGCTTAATTGTTGCTACGACTAGGGAGTGCTGGAGGGGGAACAAGTGAACAGGGAAAAGTAGGTTCATATCTATTCGTTGACTAGACTGACAAATATAAGCCATCTGGATGATAGTACTGCTTCCATCAACTGTGCTGAGTAGCCAGGCAAAGTTATAGGGTCCTTCGATTTGTTTAAGAGCGTATGTGTGAGGCTGTGCTTTGTTGTGTTGCAATTGAGAAGGGGGAGAAAAGGAATCAGAAATAGGTACTAATGTCTACACACCATGACAATTGAACCCATCAGGATAATGTTATTGTTTTTTGTAAGCTGTGCTTAGAAAACAGGCCAGAGTTTTATGGTATATCTGTCCAGTTCAGATTACCTAGGTAGCTTTAGATCCAGCATCTGTTCTAGTCAGTCACTGCTTAGGAAACAGGCCAGAGTTTTGTGGTATTTCTGTCCAAATCAGATTACCTAGATAGCTTTATATCCAGCATCTCCCAAAGTTTGAAGCCCCATCTTAGTCACTCAATACATCATACCCCAAAGTTTGAAGCCCCCTCTTGCAAGTGTATTGCACCTCCCCTGGAACTATGCTATTGATCTTATCAACTGGAACCTTCCTAGTATTTAATATCTTCAGGATCATAACCATAATGTTTATATGGAGATTCCTTGTCGTCCTTTGCTTGGATGCTAAATCTTGATTTGCACATAAAAAAGTGGAAGCATTCTTTGGCTATTTGCCTACTGAAGCAGTATAGATCTGTTTAGAAATTTTCACTGGATGTCTCATGTATGTTCCAGCGCCTGTATTCCTGTAGAGAATGATTTCACTGTGTATCTTTGGCTGCTACAAACCTTGGACAACTCAACACTGCTATTTCAGTCCGTGCCTGCATATTCTACTGCATAGCATATTCCTTGCTTGTCACTTCACCTTCACTTCACCTGCTGCAACCATATAACCATGATTATAACATTTGGCTTAAGGAAATATCTATTTTGTGCACTAGGGAACCGTGTTGATGACGAGGGATTGAAATCGTTTACTGTCATCAACTTCGGGTTTAAATTTGAGATTTCGTACTTAATCTTATAGCCTTTGTTGTATAAGTCAACCGTTGAATCCTGTTTGTGTTCATCGTGCATGTTTCATATCAGATTCGTATAGAATTTCCAAATTGTTTTTGGCTTCAGGTTTCTCCTTGCCTCATGTTCCATGTCTTGGTATGAAATTTGAGAATCCAGGTTTGGAAATATTATGGTTGGATGTCATTCAACTGTGAGATGATTTAGTAATAAGATTATCTGATACGGTTGTCATCCCGAGTGTTTTGTCCATGTGCTGAATAGGAACGCTGCTTAGTCTGCCTATAAATTTGGCAGATGCAGCCTTTGTTGTGTACTAATATTGTTTGAGCCAAGGATTCAAGATACATAGTGAATGTCGCTGATAACTGAATTGGACAAACCAGGAACACACTGCAGTTGGATCATGTTTGTGTTGATGAGGTCTAAATTCTGGGCTCTTATTTTAGGACCCAGCCTCTGTTTTGGAATTGTGGTCAGGTCTCCTGATCAAAATTTTAGGAGCAATATAGACTTGAGTTCAGGGAAAGATTGCACAGATGTATCATGTCAAGCACTCGGCAGGCATCATAGGGAAGTTTGATCGGTGTACAGACGAACAATAAGCTTTGGGAATACAGCAGTTACATTCATTCTAAAATCAGAGATCAAATAAATTTGTGTACATCAGTGACAGGAATGCTTGAGATGATGGGGGCTACAAACTTACAATCGATGGTGAAGCAAAACTAAAGGCCTAAAATTTCCGTTACAAAATGAACTGTACAACAATGTGTATCTTTCTAGTTATGATTGCAACCAAAACTCAACACAAATACAAAAGGCTCTAGCACGAAAAGGAAACAGGATGAAGAATCAGATATATACACCAGAATTCCTGAGCTCCTCATGCCATTGAACGCTTCACAAGGGAAACCCATTTCCACCAAAGGTAAACCACGGATGAAGATATTACTGCAGCAGCTATACCAAGAGCTGCAATGCCTGCGATAATTCCTCTTCTCTTTTCATCCTGTCGCGAAGAACTGGAATGCGGTGCTGGAGGGGGACTGATCTCCGGTTTTTGGTAACGGGTAACTGAGAAAATAAAACAGTCAATTCATAATTTTTGGCAAGCATCTGTAAACAAGACGAGATCAACAGATGGCAGGATATGATCTGTAGCTACCTTTTATTGCTGACACCAGTGGCCCATAAGCTCCTTCATATGGAATGCAGCAGGTGCCTCGTCCGCTCCAGTACAGATGTATTACCAGTATGGATTTGTTAACAGTCACTACCTGGGTTATGTTAGTGGGTTTTCTGAAACCTCCTGCTTCCTTAGCAATGTCAAAATCCTTCCTGATATTCTGATCCTGCAAATAATTGACCAAATAAAGGTATAGCTTGTGTCCTGGATAAGTTAAAACTTCCTTTTTTTCATTGAATAAGCATTCACACCTGAATATCGATGTCAAATACACGCCGTCCTGGTCCATCAACTATAACTATCTCTGCAAAGAAGAGTTGGACCGTATATTCCCCGTTAGCCAAACCTACCACATAGTATCTCAATGAACCTGTTGATGTTCTTGCTGTTTTGTAGAGATCTGGCATGTCTGTTTCCAGAGTATCGTTTGTATATACAATGCCAGGGGCAGAACCCACATGACTAACTACCCATTGACTGGTAGTATTAACGTGAAAGCCTGCTCCTCCAAGATCAGTAGAGTCTTCAGAGAACACAGTTGGCATTGGTTCTGAATAATTATTAAATTGCTTGCCACCACAGTTTATAGCGAAGGACGTTGCATGATCTGCATATATGATTATTTGACGATGTAAAGACTAAGGTTTGCATAAAAAATATTAGATACTGAATGAACTGACAAAATCTGAGTACAACTTAGATGCATCAGTAAGTATCTTGTAAGTCACAGCCCTGTAGATCAGCACTGCAGTGGACAAATTTACACTTTCTTAGCATGGCATTTCGTAAAATTTCACGCCTTTATGATGACATTTTTATGACATCATTCGCAAAAGCATTTTTTTCACTCGATGGAGATTGCTGATGATATGTAGGAACTAGAAGATTTTCTTTTCATAGAATTTACACCAAAATATTGACTGGTGCTACGAATATGTGGACTAGCAGTCAAATAGCAAAAAGTGGCAGGCTCAATGATCAAAAGACAGATTCTTTTTTGTAAAACTTACTAGTTAAATTGTTTCTGTTGCATTCTTTCGTACGAAGGCAGTTGAGGACTGTAAGACTTTCACTGCATGGCAATACAGCAAAGTGAGATATATGCAGCATATTGCTTCGAATTTCAAAATAATGCAGCGATTAAAATCTACCACATATCAGTAGGGCAATGTCATTACTTATACTATTTCTAGAGGTAGCATAGCAACCAATACACTAGAAATACATTTACCATATTCTCCTCGTTAAAAATTTCCTACGCACTCCAAACATTCTACACAACAAAAAGTTATCTAGCTTTTAAAAATATAGACTAGGGGGAAAAACGTCCAACCCTAGCAATTTCAATAGGCAGGAGATGAGAATTGAACCCTGGTTCGCTGGGTCATGGGTGACACAACACCAACCCTCACTAACAAATTCATCTCAGGAAGATTCCCAATCTCTAAAATGCAAAGGAAGGCCGAACTTGTGGCAATTTTTCTGCTGTACTTTAGGCATGTTGATCACTAAGTATATGCTTATCAGTGAACAGCAGGTTAGACATTTAAAAAGGGAATACTTTGCAACAGTGTAATAAAAATTCTCTCTAAAAGCCAACCTCCATGTCCCTATGAAAAACAGGCAGCAAGGATCCTGTAGTAAATGCTATTCAAATTTCGAAACTTCATATACGTACTTTGCAAAATGATAACAGCTGATTTTTTTCACCAAAATATTATCAAAAGAACACATGTTGGTTATATGTAATGCTCATTACCTGTTCATTGTTCCACTTGCATCAACCGAAGTTCCAATATAATTTCTAGACATAACATGTTTGCAGAAGAATACGTAAGGTTGGTATAATTAAAACAATAATTTATATACTGATAAAAAAGAGAGAAATTTATACATGGGCCACTTCTGACCAACAGGGTTGTTAGGAAGGGATCCGTTAACAGAAGGATTATATGAAACGTCCCTGGAGTGTTTACACCAAAATTGAGATGAGTTAGACATGCATGAGAAAAGAGCTGGTGGATCATTCAGAAACAGAAAATATGTGAATACAAGTTTTTACTACGGAAGCCATAGAATTTTAGGTAGATCCTGAAGAGTTCAAAAGTATAGAATGTGACACCAGGGGTGGGGGAACCAGAGAGTAAAATGCAACACCAGTCCCACTTCAGACCCGACGCGTGCAAGTTCCTATCTTTGCTATTTGGTTAGATATCAACCGTTTTATCAAAGTATTCTAACTAGCTCAGTTCAAAACTTTCAAAAGTTTGATCTGATTAAAGTAAAAAAATTTAAACTCTCTGTAGAGAGGTGGAAACCACAAGCTACACGTGTCATGACTTACGATACACCAACATGGCTATTGGAAATTATGAGTTGATATGATGAATAAGCTTGCAGCCAAATCAGTTGGCTTTGTGAATAAAATGGGAAGTACTATGCTGTATAGAAGTGATTTACATGGTAATGAACAATGATTCAGGGAAGTTCATACCAAAATCCTTTGTGTGGTCAGATGGGAATCATGAGAAAAGTATGTTGTCTTAAGAGGCCCTTGCAATAATTAAGGTAGTTGAAGCAGTTAATCCCTGAACTTTGGGAACTTGTGCACTTCACCACCCAATGTTCAAAACCATATAAACTTTGTGAACTTGACATACCATTTACGTAACCCCATAAAACAATGTTGGTATTTTTGTCAGGTGGATTTAGTATTTGTTGCCATCCATCAAACGGTGCAGACACAGAAGATAGGGAAAAACAACAACATTACTTACAAAGGAACAAATGGTTGAACAATTTCAGTAGGAAGACGTTCACTGAAGCTGTTATTACCTACATATCTAAATGAACAAAAGTTCATTAGCAAAGTGAGAAACATGAATAACATGGAACTTGACGTTATATGTAGAAGAATGATACGATTACATATGAAGTGTCAACAGATTATCTGTAGTCTGTAGATAGCATAGACAATTAGACTTACATTCTTAATTCAGAGTTCAATACTAGAAAATATTGCAGAAGCTGTCAATACAGATTTGCATGAATACCTCAAAAATGTCTTGCTAAATTTCGAGATAAAGCTTGGAACAACTGCTTATTATCTCTAGTTTTGATGCTGCAGATTAAATGCATGAATTTAGAGGCTCTGTAATTTACAAATTATTGAAGTGATAAGGTGGGAGGGTTGGTGTGCGTGTACCCCTCTCCACCACCAAGTTTTGAATCCTCTTCAACTCGAGTTTGGGTGCCTATATCTTCTTATTTACAGTGGTCCTAAGTTGGTTAAGTTTTCTAACATACAAGGTTAATAAAGTTTCTAAAAGTAAAGATGAGTGACATGATTCCTATATGGAGAAATCCAAAACTTGGAAATGGTTTATGCTTCACATCCATTTCAATAACCACAAGGTGATACGCAAGCCTCCAACGAATCCAAGGCAGCAATATATCTAATACAGGAGGAGATTGAGGTGGCAAATGCACCGGACTTATCCTACCATCTATCTTGGGGAAACATACAGAAATAAGGGATCTTATGGTAGTTTGAATGCCTAGCCATGATACTTGGATTCCAAACATCAAGCTACAAAAAATGAACAGAAATATGCATTACTCACACAGCTGGACTAGATCATTATTCCCGTAGGTTTCAAATTATACTGCAATCATAACAAGTTTATTTCAGGCAAAAGTTTGATGCCTAATTCCATTGCTCACTGAAAGCACAATATCAGCATATGCATATCACACATTCACACTTATATTACTCAAGAATTGAAACTCCATCTTACATAAAGTTCAATGAGTTCTTGTATGAAAGCAATAGACTTATAGGCCCTGATAAGTTGTTCGATGTCAAATCCCTGCAAATGATATAAATAGTATTTCAATTCATGATAAATTAATATATATATATTATATAAAGAAAAGTTTGGTTTAAAATTACGGACTCTACAGTTTCCACAGTAAGGAAATTTGTGTAACTTCAACCACTTAATATTATAGCAAGCTAAGAACACAATCAACTGTCAGTGCCTATATGTTACATGGGATATCTTACAGCTACCATGTCTTCATTTCTTTGAAAAGATTCAGAAATAAAGTTTATTTAACAATCAAGAACATCCAAACCTAGCGACTAGCAGAAGACGCTGTTAAAAGAGGGTAAAATTGGTTTAGACTGTTTATCTTTTGATCTGATGCGTGGCAACTGATAGAAATAATATAATGGAAAACTGCAAAAAAGTATTCACAACTGCAATAGCATTAAGAAGACCACCATCCTTTCACAAGACATTAGTAAATATTATATCAAAATAAGCGGTTATGTTACTATTTAGCATAACAGAAGAAAGGAATTCTATTTAAGCAGAACTTATAAGAACTCACAGGTATTTCAGCTTGGGCAAGTTTCGGGGAGGATTAAGAATTTGGCCTGTGAGCCCACATTTCCTCAGAGATCTGCATAACAAAAAGAAAGTATGCAGTAAGTAATTGCATTGATCCAAACTAGACTATTCATTAAGAGTGCTGAAACTTGACATACAATGTTGAAAGGTTTGCCCAGTTTTCTATGAAATTAGTAGAAGGATTGCCCTCAAGGTCACCAAGCATCCTGTAAAGAACAGAAAAGTCTACATATTAATACAAAATAAGATCAGATAAGAAATTTCTTCAGATTATAATCTTAGGTGGTCAAGATTTAATATTTTTCTACTCAATATTTATCACATAACAGATATTCAACATAAATGAAGAATATTTCCTTAATAGAAGGAACCATTAGAGTGACTTACAGGTGTTCTAGATTGATCAATTTAGAGAAATTTTGTGGAATAGGTCCTTGAAGTTTCATCCCATATAATCGCCTAGCAAGATCACACCATTATCTCATGAAGATTGAAAACGAAGGGGCTGTAACTAACAAGAAGCCAAGAGGTTATGCATACAAGTCTGTCAAGTTGGTGAAGTTCTGAATAAATTCTGGAATAGGCCCTTCGATGTGATTATCAAACATCCACCTGCATCAACCGCAAGATTAGTTATTTTTCTTCAAGTTGACCCTGCCTGAAGTACATGTTTACAAGTATGTAAAAACAGAGATGTATGAGACACTTACAGGGACTTGAGATTCCTTAAAAGTGACGATTCGAGAGGAAAGGATCCACTGAGATTGTTATTATTGAAGTGCCTAGCTATATGGAGAGCATTCAATCAGCTATGATAAGATCAAATGTTTGGCTCACAAGTAATGTCGAAACTAAGATAATCAGAGCACCAGCAACAATCTGGAGAAGGGCTAATTCTTGTCATAAGATGTACTATTTATAAGCATGCACTAGATACATCACAGAGTAGTTACTAGAATAGTTGAATAACATCGCCCAAAATGCCACAGCAAGAAACTGATCATAAGATGGCAGACACAAAGGTCAACAATGTATGTTATTTGAAATTGCTAAAGTAATATCCAAAATTTGGAATTAGTTACGACGTTCAGTCTACAGTTGAGAAAGGGAATACAGAAATAAGCAACCATTTCTTAGATAAGGAATCATTCGTTCTAGTCAGCTGTATCATGTCTGTAGCTGTCATGGATGCATGGCAGGGGTACAGTATTGTGGTTCAACTAAGTAGGGAAATTAAGGATTATGTTAGCGCTAGATTAAATTAGCAATGGCATTCAAAATATGGGCCATCAATATTATGTAATGCTTACGCTCAAACTTTTTGTTTATACAGTAGTTATATTCTTTGTTTCCCTCTTTATCTTTGGATTCTTATCTAATGACCCAGGACGTAATCCCGGGCATGAGGAGTAAAAATCCAAAATTTTTGGGAATTTTTTCTTACAAATTGGATTTATACATGCTCTTAGGTGACAGTTACAAAAACAATGGCTCAACGAAGAGCAAAATGACATTTCAGGGGAACAAGTTCGGTTATCACCATGTTTCCAGTTTGGAAAGGTTGCCAACTTCTGGGGGCACTGAACCACTCAACTTGTTATTACTCAAATCCCTACAGGAAAAAAGCAGGAGCTGACTTACAATCATATTGAAATTTCTATTCTTACAAGAGTGTTTATATCATAATGATAATCAGAGTCATTCTCTTAAAAAAAAGAAGACAGGAGCTACACTAACGCAGGTAGAGCAAACTTAAAAACTGTAACTATCAGTCCAAATATACCATTATAGGAAGGTAATATGGTCGATTTCCAATACATGCCCCTATCAACTACTTCTCAGTAGAATGATAGTGGTGTTAGACTGTTAGAGGGTACATGATATAAAACATAGGAGCGAAGTATGTCAAAAACAAACAAATATGCTCCTTGTTACATGTAATAGAGCTAAATGACAACTAAATGAGGTAGGAGGAAGTAATGATAGATAATTTTTCTGTCATGCAGGCTGAAAACAAGTACTGGTTCAATTTAAATGGTATGTGCGTGGATAAATGAGATACCAAAACTTGTGTGTAACAGTATATAAACTGTGAATGAAGCAAAAGTACATAGAGTCTAAAAGAACAACTAGTGTCTAATAGATCCTTCTAGGGATAGTAGGACACCATATTATAGCACAAGTTATGGATTTTCCATATTTAGGGTGAAAATGGCGCAATACTTGGCTCAATGGGCGATCACATGTTGCGGACAAACTAGATCCATCAACTTACTTATAGAACTCATTTCGACCAAATATGACATCCCCCACTAGCACACGGCGATTATTTTCTACGTAGTAGTCGATACAAGTTGGGGTAACCAATTCTGCAACATTAATCATAATGCCAAAACTGAAAACTCACAGAGAGACAAGCTCTGTCAAATTAAAGAGTGCCGGCGGGATCTCCGTGATGTTCCAGAACCCAGTCACATTCCTGCATTATCCAGAGATTCGAGAGCCAAGCCACACACATCAACCACACGCGCACAGAAGCATCAGCAGCAAACGGGAGGAAACACTGAAGACGACGTACAGGTGCGTGATGCGGCACTCCAAGCCGCGGGAGCAGTCGCATCCAACGGACGCGTTCACCGCAAACGACTCGGACCAGACGCGCTTCCCGCACGGATTCTCCGCCGCCTCGAGGCGCCACCGCTGGAACACGTCGTGCAGGGCGGCCGCTGCAGGAACGGAATCAACGCGAGATCCACGGGTTACTACTACTAGCTGCCAACCCTCCCATAGCACAAGGAGCAAGCGAGGAATCGGTACCGTCGGAGGAATTTGTGGGTTGTTGGCCCCGCGCGGCGTCGATGGCGCGAAGCGCGAGGACAAGGAGGAAGGCGGCGACGAGGTCGGGAGCGGGACGACGAGCCATGGGGGCGCGGCGGACGCAGGTGGGAGTTGACTTGCGCGCGCAGGAGGTGGTGGGAGGAGGAGCAGAGGCAGAGCAGAGCATTGGGTTGCCGGCTGCCGCTATACTTGGTAGCGGTAGAGGGGCGGGAGGGCTGGGTCTCTGCCTCTGGGGTTTGACCGGGTGATCATGTGCGCTCGCAGAGACGAGGTCGCTGGAGACGCAGGTGGATGGAGTTGACGCGGCTGCCTCGGAGAGCGGGAGGATCTGGTCGGCGGTGGCGGTAGATGCGGCGGGTCGGCGGCGCCGCTCTCGAGCAGGGGCGATGCGGTGGGAGACGGTAGGCTTTGCTGCTCAGGTTGGCCGCTGTCGCGTGAACGAGAATTCGTATGGATCTTAAATTCGAATCAGTAAAACGTTGACATGAATGACCCGACGAAATTTGTCAAAGAAAAAAAATTAAAGATGAATTCCAATGCAGATGAGCTGGTGTCAAATTGTCAGACTTCTGTTGTGCTAGATTGGACAATTAGGCACTAATAGTAATCGACCTTCAGCGTTGCTAAGCACGGCTGTAGTTACGACGAGGCACGTCGAACGACTTCTGGCACACAAATGGCCTCCGTCCGAGAAAGTCTAGAGCTGCACATGCTGTGTCCAGAAATGTGGATCCGATCATGGATGAATAATGAATTCATGGGTGCTTTGAACACAAAAGAAATGGTACCATACCATTGTCATGTGATCGTGGACTCGCTGTACTCGTGCACACCACCATGCCCATCCGCCACGAACACTGGATCCAGCGAGGAAAAAGACATTTTGCTTATTGTAAGTTTCAGTATTCAGACCGTCTGTATAAAATCTAGGAATCGTAGTATTTGTCACAAGCTCAAATAAGCTACAGTTTTTTCTCTCTCTCAAACAAAGGGGCTTTATTTATTTTCAAGAACATTACATCAAGGTGATACAAATTCTTGATAAAAACACTCCCGCCCTCACACATTTTTAATTAGATACACAATTATACATAAATTCATAATCACCCTAGTATGACTGTATGAGGTATCTCCTCGCAAAGAACATAAGATCACAGCTGCTTCTTTGCCAGATTTCTGTTCTGCTCTAGGTAAGGATAGGCTCTCTGGTACTGCAAAACAGACCAAACAAGGTGCCTGAAAGAGAAGTCGGGCCATAGAGCGTCTGGGTTCTGCAAATGACTGAATGTCGTCTGCCACAGGAGGAAATTGCTCAATCGAGTCTCGCCTGAAGTCCGGATCACAATGTCAGGATCTGGGCATCCGGCACTATACATGTGCCGATCCAAATCGGCCACTGAAATCTCTGGATGCACCCCGTTATTCACAGCCTGACCGTTACAGTCACCGTCATGTTCTCTCTGCAGCATCTCCCTCCTTTCTGCGTAGACCTCACTAACAGCATTGGCAATCTCAGAAGTTGAGTTATATGGCATGCAGACAGACAAGACGGGCCCTGTGTTTCCGGCCGTGCTTGCCATCAGTTTCTGAGCTGCTAACCTCACTGGCTCACATAACAGTTCCAAATTTCCCCAGAAGTTGACCTTGCAGTTAAGCTTGTCGATCACACTTTGCTTTTCTAATAACTCGTTGATTTTTTCCTCCATTAACTGCATCAAGGACTGCACCTCCTTTGGGTCCCTTTTAAAATTGTCAATGCTAAATGCATATACCGTCATGTACTTCACACCCATTTCATAGCAGTACAGCAGATTTGCAATAAGAGCAAAGAAACCCACCCTGTGACCAGCTCCTTGCTGGATGCTTCTGCATTTAGCATATCTGCGGTTACCGTCCATAATAAACGCAATGTGATTGGGCATTGGGCCATATGAGATGACAGCTATTAGGCACTTGCGTAGGAAATTCTGAAACCTTGCAAGAACACCAGTTTTAACCATGTCTTCAGGCTTCTCTATATTCGGATTCTAGACCAAGCAAACAAATCAAAAGTGATCAGAACCTTCCATATTGAAGAATATTTGTGGATGTCAGAGCGACAAAAAGGTTATAGCTCTTTGAGGATCTTTAAAAGCCTGATAAAATTATATCTGATTGCTTGCTTTATTAATAAACAATAATCTACCTATGTTGCTACAAATATAAAACTCACCACTGAAGGAGAGCAGGAGGTAAGTGTCCCTTCCATTGTGACGATGAGGGTGGCCAATTACCAAGGCTGCAAACAGGAAAGCATGTCAGGTTCAGAACTTTGAGTAAAGGGGAAAAATAGCCATCACAATAGAGTACATGAGCTACGCTAAGCAACATTTGACTTAAAAAAAAAAACACGCTGTAAAGTTTTTACAAGCAGGCTGCACAATTGTACTACCCAGTTCTGAATTCACACTTTTTTTAAAGGAAAAGAGTCATTCTGAGCTATGAGCCTATGAATGATGAGAAAGACCTACTAACTTACTAGTTGACAGAGTGCAGGGATTCCCTGATATAGCTTAGACGATTGACTTTGTTCCCAAGAATAATGTTTACAAGGAAGGATCTAATTCGCCCTCCGAAGAGGCTCTGAATCTTAACCGATCCTTGCTTGCCTCACACACATAGCAAACCTCGGCTTATATGCTGCCGATCTAAACAAACTCTCCAAAACAAACTCATAAACCATCCCAACAATCAAGGAAACAAACTCCTATAATCTAGCCACTGCCGCCAGCCTCCTTCCTACTGCGGTGCTGATAATGACGCCCAATAAAGGCGTCCACAACATTCGCATAGTGAAAAAGGGCAGACCTTCAACAAAATCTAAGAGAGGGCACACCTCAAAAACATCTCTAAAGAAACTAAATTAATGAAGCTTGTATACAGTGGAATTTTGTTAATTAACTAGATTAGCAAAACTTGAGTGAGAGCATATGCCCCCACTGGCCACAACGTAGGTCTGCCCTGAGTCAAATGAGGAGACCCGCACCAACAACTTGTCTATCTATCCGAAATTGCTCCAATTTAAGCACTTGCAGGTAACTGTTAATCTGGGCTTGCTGATGCACATGACGGGGAAAGATGTGAAAAGGACAGACCTTTTACTAAAGCCAGTGCTTGCTTCCACTTGATGGTGCAAAGCACCTCAGGAACATGAACAACGGCTTTCCCTTTTCGTCTCTCGAACAAGCTTTACGTGGGGAAAGTGACACGCAGAATCATCCTCCTGTCCTCAAATTCCTAGTGCTTTTCTATGACAAGCTCGCAGAAATGGTATCGAGAAGGCCAGAAAGCAGCAACTCCAACTCTTAGCTACAAGGTCGGCAGCTCATAAACAGGAGCCATCACACCGCCAAGGTGGTAACTAGCTACTGGATTAGGACCACGCACCCACCGTCTCTACACCAATCGTCCAAACAAGAACCAGCAGATCGAGGTATACCCGGCTCAAAACAAATTCACCGAGCACATGGCGAGCAGGGCCAGGAAGCGACTTGAATATAGCCTCTGCGCTTACCTGATGGTTGGGAACTCGGCGACGGAGCAGGCAGAGAGACCACACAGAGGGAGGCGATGCTGAGTTACTGGTGGAGGGCGAGAATCAGGGAAGGAGTTTGCGGAGCCTGCCCGCCGCTCCGCTCCTCCTCCTCCCCCGGAACGTGCGGAAGCGGAACGGAGCCGGGGCCGCTGCGGTGGCAGGCAGCGTGCCACGACGAGCTCGTGGCCGTGGGGGAATGTCTTTCCTCCGCGTCCGAGCACGATCGCCACCACTCCCCGTCCGACACGACGCCCTTGTGGCGCGAATAAAAACGAGGCCGCTGGATCGCCGATAAGGTAGTGGTGAACTTTTGGTGGACCAGCTACTCCCTCCATTCAAAAAAAATACAATTCTTATTTCTTGAGGAGTCAACTCATTTTAACTTTGACCTAATGTATATAACGAAGTACTAACATTTATGACACAAAATAAATGTCATTGAATTAGTTATAGAATATAGTTTCATAATTAAATTATTTAGAAGCACAAATGGTAATATAATTTAATGTAGAGTTAGTCAAATATGAGATAGTTTGACTGGCACGGTTCCTATAATTGTATTCTTTCTGGTACAGAGGGAGTACGTCGTACGCTAAACAGCAGACTTTCTTTTTCTTTTTTTATTTAATTTTCTTTCTTGTGATATTTTTTTTTAGGACGAGGACACCCAGGCCCACGAGCGACCAGTGATCGCGGCACACTAACGACCCATCCAAGGAAATGCGAGCGCGAACTTTTCCTTCCCGCTGCACCGGCGCTTGCTACGGCGCCAGCAACTTCCATCAAGTAGTCAGCCCTGGATTTTCTGCTCTAGCTGCCGCGTTAACGGCGGGCGCCACCCATGAACTCTCACCTATTTCCGCCGCTACGTTGATCATTGAAACTCCCGCTGCGTAGAGTTACAGACACCGTGTATCGACCATACCAACTTGTTAGCCAGCCGGACAAGTAACCACTCGTTGCATACCATCTCAGGCTGTTGGATGATGTGGACTGGCGTAGTAAGCTGAAATGGCTTGGATAGGAACCGAGGACTCCCATAACTTTTGCAATATACTAGTAGCAATAACATGAATGGGATGAATGAGTCGAAGTGATAGCACATTTTTATGAAAGAGTAACTAGTCTTAGTAGAATGTACTAGAATCTACTAGAATTGTCCGTAGAGGGAAAAGGTGGTAGCAGGAGAGCTTGTGTCATTCTTAATTAATACATGATCATAAACTTTGTAACGTAGTGTGCGGACACATTTGACCTCAGACATGCCCACAACGACATAAGCTATGTTTGTGGGAGATTTGCTATAATCATAAATTCATAATCACCCTAGTATGACTGTATGAGGTACCTCCTCGCAAGAACATAAGATCACAGCTGCTTCTTTGCCAGATTTCTGTTCTGCTCTAGATGAGGATAGGCTCTCTGGTACTGCAAAACAGCCCAAACAAGGTGCCTGAAAGAGAAGTCGGGCCATAGTGTGTCCGGGTTCTGCAAATGACTGAATGTCGTCTGCCACAGGAGGAAATTGCTCAATCGAGTCTCACCTGAAGTCCGGATCACGATGTCAGGATCTGGGCATCCGGCACTATACATGTGCCGATCCAAATCGGCCACTGAAATCTCTGGATGAACCCCACTATTAGCAGCCTGACCGTTACAGTCACCGTCACGTTCTCCCTGCAGCATCTCCCTCCTTTCTGCGCAGACCTCACTAACAGCATTGACAATCTCAGAAGTCGAGTTATATGGAATGCAGACAGACAAGACGGGCCCTGTGTTTCCGGCCGTGCTTGCCATCAGCTTCTGAGCTGCTAACCTCGCTGGCTCACGTAACAGTTCCAAATTTCCCCAGAAGTTGACCTTGCAGTTAAGCTTGTCAATCACACTCTGCTTTTCCAATACCTCATTGATTTTTTCCTCCATTAACTGCATCAAGGACTGCACCTCCTTTGGGTCCCTTTTAAAATTGTCAATGCTAAATGCATAAACCGTCATGTACTTTACACCCATTTCATAGCAGTACAGCAGATTTGCAACAACAGCAAAGAAACCCACCCTGTGACCAGCTCCTTGCTGGATGCTTCTGCATTTAGCATATCTGCGGTTACCGTCCATAATAAACGCAATGTGGTTGGGCATTGGGCCATATGAGATGACAGCTATGAGGCACTTGCGTAGAAAATTCTGAAACCTTGCAAGAACACCAGTTTTAACCATGTCTTCAGGCTTCTCTATCTTCGGATTCTAGACCAAGCCAAAAAAAATAATAATAATAATAATCAAAAGTGATCAGAACCTACCATATTGTAAGGATATTTGTGGATTTCAGAACAACAAAAAGGTTATAGCTCTTTGAGGATCTTTAAAAGCCTGATAAAATTATATCTGATTGCTTGCTTTATTAATAAATTAATAATCTACCTATGTTGCTACAAATATAAAACTCACCACTGAAGGAGAGCAGGAGGTAAGAAATCCTTCCATTGAGACGGTGAGGGATAGCCAATTATCACGGCTGCAAATAGGAAACATGTGAGGATCAGAACTTGGGTAAGAGAGGGGGGTGGCCATCACAATAGAGTACATAAACTAAGCCAAGAAACATTTTAACTTCTAAAAAATACACGCTGTACTGCACAATTGCACTACCCAGTTATGAATTCACACCCTTTTTTTCTTTTTTTGAAAAGAAAAGAGATCCTAGGCTATGAGCCTACGAATGATGAGACCCACTGTTACTAGTTGATGTATGGAGAGCAGAGTTTCCAATAGGGCAAATGAGGAGAGGACGCAACTACTCAGAGAACCCTCTTGCTTTAACCTATTGCGGAGAGCCCCATGGCTTGGGCCCACGCGCATTACTTAGATTGGGGAAAAACACTGTACTGTGAGTTGGAGGAATAGGATGAATAGGGAAAAGTTGAATCAATAGTGTTTTTTTTTTAAATATTTGGGAAATGGGGACGCGCTTCGTCTACCTTGCGACGAACGGCCGCAGATCCACACAATGGCTGGCCTCCGCCCGACACCAGCGAGCTCCCTCACCGTTGTCTTCCTCCTTCCATTCGCTAGCCTATCCCCATCGTTGTCTTCCTCCTTCCATTCGCCTCCCTCCCCCACCATTGCCGGTGTCCGCCCACAAACCACCCCGACCCTCTTCCCCACCCTTCCTAACCACTCCTTCCTCGCCCCCGCCGCCAGCCCTTCCCAACCGCCCTCCTCCACCACCCGGCCGGCAGTGCCATCGCCGCCTCGCCTCGCCGCCCTCCAACCACCACCACCGCCGGTCCGGCAGCCACCCCCGGCCATCCCTCTAAGCTCAATGGTCATAGAGGCCTCCCCCACAGCCCCAGCCCCAACCCCAGAAACCCCAAAACCCTAAATTCCGCCTGCCTCCAATGCCACCCGCTAAAAGTTACTTCCTTCTCTATTATTTTTGGTTTGAAGAAAGTAGCCTAAGAGGCCTATCCATTTAGATTTCCTCTTTCGGCTTTGCTGATGCACATGATGGGGAAAGATGCGAAAAGGACAGCTTTCACTAAAGGCCAGTGTTTCCACTTGATGGTGCAAAGCACCTCAGGAACACGAACAACAGCTTACCCTTTTTCGTCTCTCGAACAAGCTTACGTGGGGTATCGAGAAGGCCAGAAAGCAGCAGCTGCAATTCTTACTACGACCTTGGCTGCTGGTAAACATGAACCATCATACCAGCAAGGCGGTAACTAGCTACTGGATCTCCACACCAATGTTCCAAACAAGAACTAGCAGATCGAGATCGAGGTATATCCGGCTCACAGCTATTTCAACGAGCACATGGTGAACAGGGCCAGGAAGCGATTTCAGGAGAGACTCTGAGCTTACCTGATGGTTGGAGAGAGAGACGCACGCACACCAGACGGAGGAGGAGATGCTGAGTCAACTGGTGGAGGGTGAGAATCAGTGAGGGAGAGTTTGCGGAGCCTTCTCTCCGCTCCTCCTCCGGAACGCGCGGAGAGGAGCCAGGAGCCCAGGACCGCTGCGGTGGCAGGCAGCGTGCTCGTGGCCGTGGGGGAATCTTTCCTCCGCGTGCGAGCACGAGCGCCACCACCGCCACGACGCCCTCGTGGCGCGAACAAACACGAGGCCGCTGGATCGGGCGCGGGCGCCGATACGGTGCTGGTGAACTTTTGGTGGAGCAGGTACGCCGGAGCAAGTTTAATAAGAGAGACAAGCTCTTCGCTATTAGACAAGACACATCAGCTATCTAGGAGCCAAGCCGTACAGTAGCAGTATTATCATTTGTCTCCTGTTAAGCCTAAACGTATTTTTTTATTCTTCAACCTCTTCTCTTCACCAATCTTCATGCGCCACCTCCTCTTGTATGGCTACTTGCCGCGTGTGAAGTGACTGCCGTGCCTTGGAGTGTGCGAGGAGCCGATCGACGCATGCAGCGACAAGCTACTTTCTCTTTCCTTCCCTCTCTGTTCCAGCTAGGCATCCGTTGCTGACCTGTTGGGCGATTCGCCCATTATTGGGCCTGCTCAAGCAGCGGACTTTCTTTTTCTTTTTTTAATTAATTTTCTTTCTTGTGATTTTTTTTAGGACGAGGACACGCAGGCCCACGAGCGACCAGTGATTGCGGCCCACTAACGGCCCATCCAAGGAAATGCGAGCGCGAACTTTTCCTTCCCGTTGCACCGGCGCGCTTGCTACGGCGCCAGCGACTTCCATCAAAGTTTTTTTTTTCGAATCACACAGTACAGACGCAACGCTGATATACACGCACGTACACGTGTCCCTACGAATATACGCACGCAACCCTGCTCCCTATGAGCACCTTCGAAAGACTGGGCCGGCAAATCCTCGAAATTAACGAAGTCACCACAGACGCATCGCTATCGACGGGCACGTCGCCTACCACTGAAAGAATAGCGCCGGTTAAATCCTAGAATAAATCCAGAAAAATACGAACACCAGTGCCGAGTCGAGGACTCAAACCTTGGTGGACTGGTTAGGAAGAGCGGAGGCCGTCTGGGTCGGCAGCAGGCTGGCCGCGATCCACCGTCCACGACGACTTGGTGGATTGGTCAGCTCCGCCTGGTTTGCACGGTGGCCACGGCCAACGGGCAGCAGCAACAAGCGCACGCGACGCAGCAGCCCAAACAGCACGTGCGAGGTCAGCGAGCGCACAGCTTGCCCTGCCGGCCCACGCTTAAGCAGCAACCACACACGGCCCAAGGCGTCAGCAGATCGGCAGCACAACAACACCAGCAAGCACGCAGGCAAGGTCAGCAGCAAGCCCAGCACTAGTTCGTGCAGGCAAGCAAGCAGGTTGCTCCTTGGCTTCGATTTGATTTGGGCAGTGTCGTTTTAGGCTACAGTAAACATCATTATCTTGATTTATTTAATCTAGCAATTGCTCGTTTTGACCATGTGCTAAAATGAACTATTCCTTACTTGATTAGTGTAACAGCACATACGCAAGTCTCTCTGCTTCTCTCCGTTACACCAAATCAAGTTGCTTGATTATTTCGGTTCGGTCAGATAGCCTTTCAATTTGAGCTCCCCCACGTCCAACATCGGATCAGTAACAGCGAAGACGTGGCATTCCCTAGACGAGCACAGATCCTCAAAAGGAACTAGCTCCAGTGCTTCCCACCAGGCTGCCACGACAATTGAAGAGTTGAGATCTACATCTGGGCGCACCAGTCTGCCCCGTTGGGTCCGGCCATAACGCTACTAACGTCACAGGGCAGCAGGTGGCGAAGAGTGGGCGACGGGGTATGCTTGGCAAGTCGTTTGCCCTCCGCCTCGCCGAATTAGCCCCCTGCCGCGAAATGCCACCAGCGACTTCGACTTGTAATCGGCGATGCGATGGATGGAGACCCTTCTCACGACGAGGTTGTCATCCGCCGTCCCATAGAGCACGAGGATGATAGAGCACGATGTTGCCATCACAACGTCGTCTGGGTCGTCCTGCGTCGAGTCTAGGAGCACGAAGCGCAGGGAAGAGAGGTCATCGTCGTCCGTCTGCGATGTCGCCTGGCCCTAACTCCCAACACGCCTGGCTAACAATTAATCGCGTCCCCTGAACATGATCATATACTTTGTAAGAGTAAAATGGGCAGCCGGTCCTCGAACTTGTCTAAGTGTGTCGTGCCGGTCCATGAACTCACAAATCGTCTAGTTATGGTCCCTAATCGCTGTTTGGGTCTCATTTGCTGGTACAAATGGGTCTAGACCCATGCCCATGCATCAACGTGGCGTGCCTACGTGGCTAAGCGCTGGAAATTTGCAAGTTGTATTTTACCTCGCTTCCTGACAAGCGCTGAACTGCACGAATATGTAGACCAAATTGATCTGCAACATATCTTGTATCTTTCATGCCTAGTTTCCCATTCTTGCTTCTAGCCAACAAAGCCTGATAAACTTGTTTTCTCACTTCTTCTTTAAGTCTTTCCTTCGACGGTTTACTTCAACACGGGATCCACAACATGTTCTAGAAAAATGAAGAAAAAAAAGCACATTCAAATCCTAGTTTCATTGAAAAACAAAAGAACAGTGAGATTAATCTTACCAGCGAGGTTGTCTACAAAATCGAAATCAACCGCGTCATATTCGTCTAGTGGCAAGTTTAAATCAAATCCTATAATAGCCAAGTTTAAAGCATTGAATACTCCGAAATATTACACAACATCTAGTTCTCCACGATTGGGCCTAGTATTCGAAATTACCGTTGACACTTGACACCATTGGCGTCTTCATCTTGCATGTCATCTTGCACGTCTCCATCTTGCATGTGTTCATCTTGCATGTCATGAAAAATCAAAGCAAAGCCCGTTTTCAAATCAAAGCCTGTCATGACTCATGAAACAAAAACAAGTAAAGGAGTCAAATCCTGTAATGAGAATTAATGAAACTAGCAAAATATGTAGTCGTTGAAGGAAACTAAGTAGAGAAAGCATTACCATTGTCGCCGTCGAGATCGATGGAAGCATCATCGTCGCTGTCAATGTCATCTTCTAGGATAGGCTCATTGAGATAGCCTGCTAAAAGATCTGCCATGCTTGCTGGTAACGAGTGAATGAGTGAGCTGGTAACGAGTGAACGGACAAGTGCTTAAATAGGCACGGAACCAAGCGAACGACCCCGCCACCACGAAAAGCGCAGGTAACAGACGCAAACACTCCATGCCAAAAAACGGGACAGTTTAAAAAAAACGAGAGCGCATGCGCCCGCGCAGCGAAAAAACGGGCGCAAAATGCGAAGCGCCATGCAGACGCCATGCAAAATTCTAGCAAAAAGAAAAAAAAAAGTTGCAACTATGAGGAATCGAACTTTGGCCATGCAGACGCGTGTGCCACCTTGTTGTCCAGCGACGCCATCGCGGTGTGGGCGGGAGGAGGAGCACCTCGACTGCGCCTCCGGTCGCTGTTAATCTCAAAGAAATTATAACTAATTTATTTTCTCTACTTCAAAAAAACACTTAAGGGGGTCAAAAATACGTCGTCTGTCCCTCTCCTCCGATGGTTTTCGTCCCCATTCCTCCCTCACGCCCGCGTCTCTGGCCCGGGCAATCCCACGATCTCTCTCCCAACTTCCGTTTGCCGACCGACCTCTTTTCCTTTCGTCGTGCGCCTGGCGAAGAGGAAAACCGATCGGTAGCGCAGAGTAGAACCAAGACTCCGCCCAACGTCGACAACGCTACCGGCCACGACTCTGCAGTCCCGCATGGGTCGTCCGCTGTCCACAACGCCGCCGTTCGCCGTCCACCCTCCGTCGCCATCCGCGTCCAATGTCTGAGGAACCGGCGATCCGCCAGCCGCCGTCCAACATCACCAGATGCATTACAGGTACTATTTCCCCCCTTTACTACAACTCATCGACGTTGTCCGCCCTCACATCCGGTGCTGCACCTCCCAACCCGGCGCGCTCACCGCCTCACCCCCCGCCCGACCGGGGACCCGTTTCTCTGCCTCAGCGCCCCGCTGCGCATGCTCGCGTCCCGCTTTACGCTCCCCCTGCATTCGCCTCCTCCCCGAACTACAACGTGTTGTTCGTCGCGCTCACGCCCTCCGCGGCGCTGCACTTTTATCCTCGAGTATATGACCTGCTTTAGATCATTTTATTATCCATCAGCAATACGAAGTATGCTTTTGTATATAGTGAGCATACATCTAGCAACAAGCTGTATATATTATAGTGAGAATATATACATCAGCAATACGATATCATCTGAATTTTCAATGGATACACGCAGAGCCCTGCCATCTCACCCGACACCGGAAATCCCCACCCGATTCCACCGGAAACGAGCGATGCCGCCGCTGCCATGCATCCACCCTCCACCGGCACAAGCGACGCTCCACGCAGATCGCCATCAACCCAGCCATTGCCACCACCAGTTTCCGTCTTTCCGCTCCTTCCCTCTCCCCATTTTTGCCTTTTACTTTGCATCCCACACACACACACAAACACGAGTCTGGACCGTGAGTGCGTGGAGGGGAACGAACAAGAACCGCGAGACATCCCCATCGTCGGGCCGGGTTCCTCGCACACCATGCGCCTTTTTGCTCGAGAAAATGGCCTTCTAACGGCAGCCTCATGAGGCCCGGTCAGCCAGCCCGGCAGCACCCGCGTAACATTCCTTCCAAAGCTGTGCAAGCCCAAAGGTGTGAAGAAAAGAACAGTGTACCAACCTTGCAGAAAGGTTCAGAGATCAGATCTTTGTTCCTTTGTTCTTTATATCACTTTATATGTCAGTCTGGATGGATAACCAAAGAATAGCAAGATTTTTTTTACATAACAGTTGTGAGGCCGCCACCGGCTATTTTATCTTTAGATCATTATTTAACCACGATGTAAGTTTATTAACAGCAGGTACTATGAATACTGCATGTTAGTTAAGAGGTTGACACTGGTAGTTGAGATAAGTTGGTTTTTCTTCACTTGATAACACGAGAGAGAAAAAAGAAGAAGCAAAAAGTGGTTCTGAAAGTTCTGGTTTCGTGTAACGCAAAATGTCAATAGAAAAGAAAGGGATTAGTGGACTTTAGCTTGAGTCATTTGCCTTTGCAGCTCGCAGAAGGAAGACACGTATGCTCTGCCCCTTTTGTTGGTTCGGTTTGGTTGCTTGTGTAGCCGCGTGTTTCGTGTTCCCCCCATTTTTGCATATAAGCATGGGCTTGTCACACTTCACAAGCCTTGGCCTTTGGCCTTTCCCTCATCAGCTAATTGCTTGGCTCCTTGCAACTGCTGCAAGTTGCTAACGCCAGCCAGCAACCGAGAAGCTACCACTACTGGCTGCTCCGGTTCACCTCAGCTCAAAAGGCGTCGGGGTTTAGTGCACGAAATGACCAGCTCGTTGCCCAATCTGCCCCGGGCAACGAGGAGGAAGAGGAGATGCTGCTGCTTCTGCTAGGATTGGCCACGGCCATCGCCGTCGCCGGGGAAGACGACAAGCACGACGGCGACGGAGCGGCCTCTGCCAGCCATGGCTCGATGATTGGCCCCGTGGTGCTGTTCGTCCTGGTGATTGTGGCAACGGTCCTGCTCGTCTCGGGGCTTCTGCATCTCGTGGTTCGGTGCCTGCGGCGGCGCCGCCGTGCGCGGGGGGAGGGCGGCGCCGACGAGGCGGCCGGCGGCGGTGGGGAAGAGACGGCGCTGCAGAGGCAGCTGCAGCAGCTGTTCCACCTCCACGACGCCGGGCTCGACCAGGACGTCATCGACGCGCTCCCGGTGTTCCTGTACCGGGAGGTGGTGGGCCCCGGCTCCAAGGAGCCGTTCGACTGCGCGGTGTGCCTGTGCGAGTTCGCCGGAGACGACCGGCTCCGGCTGCTCCCGCCGTGCGGGCACGCGTTCCACATCGACTGCATCGACACCTGGCTGCTCTCCAACTCCACCTGCCCGCTCTGCCGCTGCGCGCTCGCCGCCGACGCGCTGCTCCACGGCGGCGAGGAAGGGTGGGAGCACGACGAGGACGCCGCCGCCGTGCTCCCCGTCCGCCTCGGCAAGTTCAAGAACATGTCCATGGCGACGGCGGCGCCCGGCGGCTTCGCACACGAAGGCGGAGACGGCATTGCGGCGAGGGAGGCCGGCGAGACGAGCAGCAGCAGCCTCGACGACAGGCGGTGCTACTCCATGGGATCCTACCAGTACGTCCTCGCCGAGGCGAGCTTGCAGGTGTCCGTACACCGGAGGCACGGCGAAGGCCACGCAAGGGGCAGAGCTAGGATCAGAGGCGTCGGCGCTAACCTCGCCGGCGGAGAGGTAGCCGCGGCGGCGACGGCGGGAGCGGAGGGGAACAGGATCGGCGCAGGTAGCAAAGGGGACAGCTTCTCGGTGTCCAAGATTTGGCAGTGGCCGCGGAACGGGAAGGGGAAGCTGCCCGTGCTCGCGTCCGACGACTCGCCGGCGATGAACGGCCGGTTGCCGTGGCAGAGGCGGAGCCCCGGGGATTCGTGACGCGGGGAGAAGAAACGTGTGTGGTGGTGCGTGCCCCCCAATCCAATCTCTTTCTTGAGCTGATTTGGCTCGCCCTTTTAACCGCTGATGATGAATCTGTTCATAGCCATTCGTTCCTCTTTACAAAAGAAATCACATTTGCGTGTGGTGCTGGTGATCGTAGCTTTCTAGATGCATGATGATGAACTTTGTTTGTGTGCGGATTATACTTTGTTCATTTGCCATTCACCACCGTCTTTCTTTGCTCACATTTCAGTGCTCACTTCTCAGGAGCATGATTATGTTTTACTACAAGGTCATTTCAGGAGACAAACTTGCCTCTGCAAACCTGAGGGACCATTCCGTGATCATTACTTAATGTTTGGCACACTTTTTATTTATTTAATTATATATTGCGAGGACACTGCTGGGAAGCCGTATTAGTTTTAATGGCAGATTCTTGTCTTAGCAAGCAAGTGCTTGTACAGGACAGTACTCTTTGCTCAATCGTCAAGCCATCACAAGGACTTGTAAAGCACAAAGGGCCGTACGCCTTCACGCGGCACGCATAAGGCTGTCTTCATATTGGAAGTAAAAAGTATTTTTTCTAAATAAATAGTGCACTGGGAAGCGTGTTCTGTGAGTAGAATAAATAGAAAAAAACTTGTTGGAGAAGTACTTTTTACTGAATCTAAACACAGCAGTACCCTTCCTGAAATCACAGTACACGGCTCACTCCAGTCAAGCTTAACCACCCCTAATTTCTCACAGCCATAAAAATCAGGTCGAATCGGAGCAGCTCTCTTAGGACTGAGACTTCACGGGATTAAGCATTAAGCTTACCATTTCTGAACCGACGTTTCAACTAGGCGAGTAATGTGATGTTACAGGAGAGGTTTCATGGGTGGTTTGGCTTCCCTGACAGGTCCGGCGGTCGCATCCTCCAAATCACGCACAGATTCTGCAGGCGATCTAGTAGTTCACCAGCAGTACACGCCCAATAAAGCTGCTGCAGCTAGATTAGAAAAGCGGCTGCAATGCAAGGGCCCAAAAAAACAACCATTACTTAAACCAAGACACGTCCATGCATTGCTTGCTAGCACTTGGACGGGAGCGTTCGGAAATCTGAATCGCCGTGACAGGCATGGATTGGGTTTGTTTGAACTTTGAACAGAGCTATGTTTATCTTCATCGTCTACTAGCTCCCGACTGCAGCGGCATGTGAGGCCCTGGTCCTAAGCGTGTGCGGTTACGTGTCCGTATCCGCTATTAAACGGGGTAGCAAGTACTGCTAACCCTTCAATGTGACGGAAAAGATGCCTCGCCATCACAGCGCGGCATTCAATGTGCTCCTTGCACGGCTGTGTGATTAGGAGCATTTGGCCCTGCTCCGGCTAGGCTGATGCTGCTGGACTAGTTGGGCGTGCTAGTGTTCATGACTCATGAGGTGAGAGGAGTTGGTGCATTGGTGGTGGTGGTTTTGACATGAGCGGCCTGTGGATGGCTTGCCATGCTGTTGTAATTGACAGTAACAACTAACAAACAACGTTTGATAGATGTAGTCATGTAGAAAGATATGGAAGGTAGAAGGTTAGACAGGAGCTTCGAGATAATCTAAGGTAGATGAAAAGAATCTAAACGATGGGCGAGTGTAAACGTGGCTTCTGGTGAGGGGTGAATTGATATGAACTAACCATACTCTGGCATGCAAACATGCTGAAACAAACATGGGCAAGGTGACAAATGACAGTAAGGCCCTGTTCAGATTCCCCAACTTTTCACTATTCATTCCAACTTTTCACTATTTTTCTTCCTCACAAAACACGTTTCCCAGCGAATGCTACAGTATTTTTCTGATGGTACAGTGTTTTTTCCTACAATCTAAACACACCCTAAAGGCTTTAGAGTGCAGTTACTATCAGAGGGCCGGAGCAGGCAGGCCAGCAGGGGAAACAAGTACTGCTACAGAATCGTGCTGATGTTGTCAAACTGCACTCGTGCAATCAGTCTGATGTTGACTACGAAGGATCATGGGCAGCGCAAGTGCCTGACAATGCACCGAGAAAAAAACTCGAGTGCGCACAGATCACGCTTTCCGCACATCCAGAAAAAAGCCCAGGACCACCGAATCAAACCAAACTTATCTGCATTTTCTGTGTACAAATTACGAATGTTCAAATTCTAGCAGTGAAATTTGTGGCACCGTCAGTGAATCGACCTTGAATGGCTCGGAAAGAGGTCCCAAGATTCGGACGTGTAAAAGAAAATAATTACTCAAATATAAGCATGTATGAGCTCGATTAGACAAATAAATAATTACATTGGGGGAAATCAAGATACAACATATTCCTTTGCTGCTTGATATGTGGGGATGGGGTGAAAATTTTGGTTACCCTCAAGGTATGATATACACCAACATATGAATACGTTTCGGCAAAACTGAGGATACATCATTAATAGCTGCCATCTACTGTACACTATATATAAAGCAAGAATGAATGGCCAAAACCAACTAGCAGTGTACACAACTCACTAACAGGCAAGCAGAAGTGAGGAATGGTTAAGAACAAGAAAAGAAACGCCTTGCCTGTAGCACGCTGAAAGTGCAACCACAGCATTATAGACAGGTGGCGCACTACAACCCAGCAGGAAAGTTGCTGATTTGCCCTTGTTCTAGCCTGTCCTCTCCATTCACTTTGTAAGACACCCGGATACGCATCGCAAGTGGTTTCTATGAAACAAACAATCCAGACTCAGATTATTGGAATGGAAAGCCAAACATTCAGCCTGTTCGGCTGGTAGCTATACATTGCTACAGTAAGCACAGTTAAAGCAGCTGCAGCTGCAGCCCGGGCTGCAGTGCAGCCGAACGAGCTGATTCTTGTTCCTTTAAGAGCAGAAATATAACTAATTATAGGACCAAGAGAAGTGCATCAGATAAACTTGAGTTTCCTAATTTATAATTTACACATGGCCATGCGAAAACTGAGCTACCAGTTGCATAGGCTCTTTCAACTTTCACGTATCAAATTGGATCAGAAGTCAAAGAAAAGCATAAGGAAAGATTAAGAGTCGGGGGGGGGGGGGGGGGGTCTTGATGTACCTGTCCATGCTGGTTGTTAGTGACACTGAGGTTTTGTGTAACTGCCCCATTCCCACTGGCAGGAAGAGTGCTGCTGCTAGCTGGGTCCAAACGCAACTGGATGAACTGGAGCACAAATTTGGATAAGTGAGCTGTACATATAGAGAAACTACAAAATTTATCTGTTAACAATTTCTAGAGACAATTTTACTAACTGAATCCAACAGTGACAATGATGGCAAAGCAATGCTCAGCCACCAAAGGTCTACAAGTTACCAAGATCATTGATGACTTTTGATCCAATAACAATCAGTTGATTACATGATTTGCAGATTAAACTAAGCAGTTGAATTTGTAAGTCTAACTATTTACTAAAATATCTGTTGTCTGGAACGAGTGTCATAGATGAATACTACCTTTGGCACAGCTGCCTGGAAGACAAAATCTGTGAATGTGGTAGCTGCTAAATTTGTGAAGGTGGCATTAATTGTAGTCTCTTGAGGTTTCCCAGACTGCTTTTTGAAGCTGAATGTAATCCTCAAGGTTGCACTCTGGAATGCTGTGATCGTGGGGTAAGATGCATTCTCATCTGGCGGCAAGCAAATTAAGTAACAGTAAATTTTGTCATTTATCTAGAATGTTACATAATTAGTAGGAAAATGCAGAAGCTGCCCGCTGAAGTCACCTTGAGTTTGATATGGAAGGGAAATCAAACTCAGTGACTTTTAGGGCACACTTGTAACTTTCAGTGGTAACAGCTAATCAAGTAACAGGAGCTAACCAGGAAGAGGTGTGCTGGAGGACAGACCATCGAGAAGATCCACAACTTGAGGCACAACCGAAACAGGTTTAGTTTCTGCTGCAAGGTGTTCAATAAATAAGCAAGAATGACAAAAACTCAAAAACAAGTGTCAATGTTATGTTATCATCACATTATTTTACCTATGCCAGGAGGGATAAAACTTGATGTTGCCGTGCCATTTTGTACAGGAGTTGAACCAATAGACAGAAGATCCATTAGAATGTCTGTGCTTGTAGATGGAGCTCCGCCTAGAATAGATCAGAACAAACTCATAAGCAACACTTGAAATAACAATGTCACCACAAACAGCAATAACGGATTAATATAAAAGCCCATTTAGGAGAGGTTAAGCTGATTGGAATTGCCATGACCTTAAACTATCCAAAACAAGATGCACTCAACAAGGTATAACCTCATTTATAAGCATGCACTAGTGGCATAATTAAAACCAAGTGTGGTCCATGTGCCCGAAGATACTAGGTATGCGATAAAGCATAAGTTGTTTTGCTTCTGTAAACCTAAGAAGAAACAGAAGCAAAGCCTTATGAAAGATAAATAGCTGAGAGTACGACCTGAAGGGGATGAATCAGTCAAACCAATGCCCAAAAGGTCCTGTAGAAAATCATTAGGCGCTGTAGTAGGGGCAGAAGTAGTCACTGGGGTATCATCGGAACTCAAATCAAGCAAATCAGCTAAAGGAGCTGCTGGTGGCTTTGCTACACCATTTGGAAGCTTAAGTTGCCCTCCAGGAGTGACTCCTGGAGCAGATTTTACTGGTGAAACTGTCACCTGCATAGAAGCAGCTCTCTTCACCAAATAATTAGCTTCATCCAATACAGGCATCCGTTCAAGCAAAGATGATCTGCACATACACCAGCATTATCCATATTACATTCTTTTTTAAAAAGAAAATATGGTAATACAAAGTATCTTCAATAATGACAAAATCTGCCACTCACTTTATGGATTGATGCCTTTGTATAATGGAACTGAATTCAATAGATCTTTGCTGCAATTCAAGCACAGTATTCCCTTTATTCTGCGCAACTATTTCTTTTATCCTCCTGGAAACACAACCAAAAAGTTCACAAAAATGTACAATTACTTTACAATGTATTACTAAGCAAAAAGGACCTTGATTCAAGGCATGCAAAACGATGGAACAAAAATAGACTTGAAACAAAGCTAATATTGCATCTAAACAAAGCCAAAGACTCAAAACAAAATGACTGTTACGATATAAACTTTGATAGAGTTATAACAGGATTCACGATCAAACCAGTTCACATGAAACTATGCGACCGACATACCCCAACTACTAGACAAAATTGTGAACTATTGATCTGACATTGTGACATTTGATAACTTGCTGTTTTCTTGCTTAAGATCGGTAAGCTTGTAAGGTTCATTCACAAATATAGGGAAGCAAATTAGAATGTGAAAATCTTTAACAGTAGCTGGCTCAAAACAAACTCTGTGGGAATCAAGACAGACAATTATGCTACTTCATACAAAAAGGCAGCCTACTTAAGTCATTTGATAGGTTGCACGGCTACAGTACAAAGTATTTTACGACGACTATGACACGAGTACAAGACCTATTTCAACAATAACTTACTCTGAGGTTGGTGGAAACCGGGAGGAAAGCTTCAAAAGAGAGACAAGACACATAGCCCTAGTAGTAACATCTGAAGAATAGCGTTTAAGAGCGACCTCTACAGCATCCACAGCATCAGATTCTGTTACCTGAACAACATAAAAAATTGGCCACACTGTTTGACAATCCAAAATTTTGAGGAGCATTGCTCCTAAATGAAATACATAAAGAGAAAGGACAAAGTGGAAGAGGCTAAAGCTATAAACTCTATATACTGTGAGAAGATTTTAATTCGTCTAGAAGTTATAAACTTCATATATACACAGGATTTGATACGGTTTGAAAATAACTAACAAATTATTTACCTGAAGAAAATAAGAAGAATGCTTAATGATACAAAATGGAGCTATAAGTGCAGTGTATTCTCAGTAGAAAACGTATCACCACATAGAGATAGCTACTGAGAACCTCTAACTCACCGTGATCGGTTCCTCAATGTCCAACATACTAATATTGTTGACCAGCATTTCTCCATATTCCCCGATGCACCAAACAGCCACCCTAACTAAACATTCCTAAACATACCAACATAGAAGAGGCCTATGCGCATTAGATACACAATCCAATAGGATACATGACAGAGAACACTAATTATTTTTCCCTACCTGTTCACCGCAGGCTAGCAATGCCTTATATAAAGACCTAACTGAATATCCTTGAAGTTCAGATGCATTACTCATTAGAACTATAAGAGCATGCCATACATCATCCTTTACATAATTTCCAGCCTGTGGACAACAAAAGTGTAAAACATCACTTTGGTTAATTGTACCTGTTCAACAGGCTCAGAAATTTGGTTGGCCGAAGGGAAATCATATACTCCCTTCATTCCAACATTCTTGGAGAGCCAAACCATCTCAAGTTGGACCAAATTTATATAACAAAGTACTAACATTTATGGTACCAAATAAGTATCATTAGTTTCTTCATTAAGTATATTTTTATATTTTATATTATATTATATCTATTCAGTGCCATAAATCTTTGTGATCTACTCTATAATTTTGGTCAAAGATAAATAGTTTGACTCTCCAAGAAAGTTGGAATGACTTCAATTTGTAATGGAGTGAGTAGTAAAAAAAAAATGCATGCAAGATTAAATAAAATAGATTGTTTGGCGATTGGCATTCTATTTTAGTAAGTTGATTCGGCAATTAGGTGAAGCAAATTGCATAGATGTAATATAATAGTAAGCAAAAACTTATGAGGTCCAGGAATCGCTAATAACTGTACTGCTCCACGTACCAGTGACAAAACTCTGAACATCTGGTCCAGGTACCATAGCTTGTCCTGGGAAAACCTAAGAAAGCAAATGCCAAACCATTAATTTCCCACAAATCAACAGGAAGAAAACAAGATATTCCATAAAATTTATCCAATACCATCACAAAACAACTCATCAAGCACAGATATGGATGAAACCTATTAAATAACTAAAAATGAGCTGTAGCCAAGGACAACTGGGGGAGGGTAGCAAAGGAGTAGCAGCTCCATGGTCTTAAAACTCAAAAGAAACAAAAACATGAATATGCACAAAAGACAATGTAACGCTGCAAGTTATGTGGCAAGAAAACTAAGCATTCATATTATAGCCTATCATCTAGCATACGGCAGAAAAAAGTGAACTGACAGTGCTGTATCTGTCATATATTTTGATAGGCGCTAGCATCCAGAAAAGTAGGTTTATATAATGAAACTATGCTGAAATAACCATGCTAAAGAAGGCAAGATCAAAACAGAGCATGATTAGAAAGATTACTGTTCAAATGAGAATAAATCAGTTATTCGCTCATTAATGAATGGTGTTCCTTTATTACATTCACTTCCCTCCATCTAGGAGACAAAATAGGAGGAAGATGCAGCATGAACTGAAGCCGAATATCCTTATTGTCTAGCAATTAATTATATTTCAATATACATCAAACATCTGTGGATATACAGTGACCATTGGAGAAATAAGGAACAAGCACATCAGATTTTTTTTCTTCCAAAATCCAAATGCATTTCGAGAACACAGCAGAAACAGTAAGTCATTCACAACAATAAAAAGTGCTAGATCCAGAATTATAACTTACTTTTCAACTATTGAGCATATCTTTGCAGTGAGGTCTTCCTTGAAATCTTGATCACTCGCTTCAAGGTAATCAACAAGCTCCTTAGTCAAAGGCTTTACATTTGTATCATTGACAAGTAGGTAAACAAGTTCCAGGGCTCTTTTACGGATGGAGACATCTGCATCCTGACAGTGCATATGCAATTCAAAAAGACAGATAAATAGAATTGAATGTGGCTAAGGATATTTTTTTTAGTATGGATGAAGATATAGCGACGATTTATACATGGACAGAAAGGCTTTTTTTTTCTCTCTCTTGCTACGCATATAACTTAAGGACAAGCATAAAAGAATACAAAGCAGGACGGACTTTTTTTCTTGGGCATGGACAAGAGCTGCATGTCATTATATTAAGAAGAAAAACGAGGTGTCGAAACCGTAGAAAAAACAGGACAGAACTGTCTTCTCAAGATACGTAGAAATAAACAAACCCTCATCTCAGCAAACTATCATAATTCATAAGTGAATATTACTCCAAAGCTCTGTAGCAGAAAGGGCTAAAGGGAATAGAAACATAACATTATTTAGGAAAATTGTACTTGGTTACCTTGACACACTCTAAAATTGTTGCCCTGTGTCTTTGCACAGCTTGTGTGTCTACAGAAATGGCCTTCATAAGCATGTTCAGAGCAACATATCTGAAAAGTCGGTACATACAGTGATAATTTAAGGGTATTTAATGAGAGGTAGGTAAACACTTTATAATAATAATTAAAAAAACTCAGTCATGTATAACGTCCATTCTTGTTGTATCGAGAATAGCACTAATCACTAAGCCTTATAACAATGCTAATATTCTACAGAAACAAGTCAAGAGCAAATAGCATACCCATCAAACCACAATAAATAAATAGCATTCATTTTCTCTCTTTTGGTCTATATTGTTGCAAATAAACAGTTCGCCATATGAGTTGGCTCAAAGCAAAGTAAATTTACCTTATGTTATTATCACGGTTGGACAAAAATCTACCCAAAATATTGATTGCCAACACACGTAAACCACTAGTAGCTTCGATGCCCATTATGGTCCAAACACATTCATATAAAATAGCATTTCCAGCATTCTTATTTGACTCAGTTTTCGTTGCAACCTGGAAAGAAATCCAAGTATTTGTTATCCACCAAACTTCAGGGAATGCCAAGTGCAAAGATAACCAAGAAAGTGTACAAAAAATAGCAGCAGCAACAATAGTAATAACTCTTAACATTCATATGACACAGTTTTCAGAATCTAATACAAAACAGCAGTAGCTAAGCAAGATCTTAATGGAACAGTCACTTTGAAATTAACAAATTACAGATAACTCAGGGTAGTGCTACTAGGAGTTCATATTGCTATAGTTGCATAATAATATTATAATATATGGTGGTGGTTATTAAAAAGAAATGGCTCTGGTGGTTGTATAAGCATAAAATGAAAGATCAACAAATCACCTGAGCAAGGATATCATTAATATACTCACTGCAATCCGCATCTCCTTGACCCAATGTTCTCATGAGTTTAAGCACTCGGATATGTAAGAATGGATCTGTAATGCCAGCAACATCGTATTCAGGAGCATATGAACTGTTGGACACGTCTCTCAGTATTCGGACCAAACCTTCAAGGCAGTTCTGCAACAAGAAGGCTTTCTCAAAACATTTATAGCCACAAATGAACATGCAGATTCACCCAATAATACTCGCCTTACTAGCTAAGTGAGGCCATATCAAATATAGATCACGTGCAGCACTGAATAACAAAGAACGACTATGGTTGCAGTGCATCCCTTTTCTAGCACTTCTAATGATATTATTGGCTTATTGGTCACAGGCCTTTTGAGTCATATAGCAGAAAACTAACAAATGAAAATTATCAAAATCATAAAATGTCTGCCTAGACTCTAGAGATCAGTGTAATCCCTCCAGGTTGGTAAAGGAAGTCGTTTAGGACATTGACACTGTCTCCAAAATATAACTTTGACTAATACTTTTTGCTATAAAATATTAATAAAAATATATTTAAAGAGTACTTTTATGAAACTATATATTTCAATACAAATCTACTCATGTCATTCTCATATTTGTAAACTTAACACATAGAAAAATATTTGCAGCCAGTGTTTAAAAAGTTTGACTTAGGACAATCTCAAAACGACTTCCTTTAGTGATACAGAGGGTATGTATCTCAATAAATAATCTATTGAGGCAAGTAAAGAAGACGAGCAATCAACAGCATCATACATTTCACATATAGTAAAAGGAGAACTACATAAAATGTCCAGCATCTTTACAGTTCAGTGTCTGTCAAGACAACAGACACGTCTCACAAACTAAATGATGATGGATCGATTTAGACTAAGGAATAGGATATAACTCAAAATTCTTTTAACGTTGTCTCTTTCACTCAATGACAAACAGTATATGTTAGCGTGAGTGAGTAGTGGAGAATAAACAGCTGTTACTACCTTACTTCAAGACTATAAGCAGTATGTATGTATATAATTCTCGAGGGAAAAAACATTGCTTCTGTCATGCTCTGTACCTTTCTCAGGTACTCTAATGCTTCAGTGCTGGCTTTACAGAGTTCCGTGCAAAGCTGAACAGCAGATACCAGAACCCCATGATGTTTTTCCTTCATTAATGACACAGCAGCGCCCATGAAATTTTCTGCCAAGTCAGGAACTTTTCGTACAATCCTTATAGAGCATAAGGCGGCCTACAAAATAGCAAGAGCAAGACAATCAACAAGAATTCACCAAAAAAAACACATTTCACAAGCTAACCAAAAAAGATAAGCATTGGTGAAGGATGAAAATGCTGAGCTGAGAAAATGCTCAGGGTGTAAGCTATGAGGCAACGAAAGCTTATTGGCTCTAACTCTAATATCTATAATCCAAATGCATATAATTTTCCAGCACCATCAACTTATCACTTAACACTTGAGCATATTTTTGGTAGTGTTATCAGCTAATAGTGATTAGTGAAACAGCAAAGGATTATTCTGGTTCTCAAAGCATTTTAATAGCTAAATCTTTCATATGAACAATTAGGAGGGTTACACAACTCCTGGAACGGAAGTATTGTTAAGATGCTAAAACAGACTGTCAGACTTGGATAAACTAGCATGTCAAAATGACTACCTTCTTCTTCGTATTAGGATCCCTATTTTGCAACAGCCTCTCAACTTCAGGTGCCAGATCACGTGCCATTTCAGCAGAACAAATGTTGCCAAGGGCACAGAGTGCAAGCCCCACAATGAACTGGTTCGAGTGGTTAAGATCTCTGCCCACGTTAAGTAGTACCAAACACTCCAGTATCAGCAAACAAATGAGAAATAAAGCATAAGAGCATGAGCAAGCACAAAATGTAGGCGTAGGCGGGGCGGATACTGCTTGAGGGAGTTGGTGACGAGCATAAGGACCTCCTGCCGCTCGTCGAGCAGCAGCATGAGTCCGAGGTAGCCGATGCGCTTCTCGGGGAAGCCCGCGGCGGCGATGAGCTTGAGGCACTCCATCTGGCCGAAGTGGGTGGGGTAGCCAAGCATGTGGATGAACATGAGCTTGGCCATGTTCCGGTGCCGGTAGTCCTGGTCGCCCTCGCTGATGGCGGCCCGTATCGCGGCGCACTCCCGCCGCACCACCGCGCGCTCCTCCGCGGCCGTCTTGCACGCGCGTATCGAGCGTATCATATCCCTGCGGTACACAGACCCCCGCGCCGGCCCGGTCAAGCCACGAGCAGATCCGAGGGGAGGAGGGTGCGGTGCGAGAGAGGACGACGACTAACCGGAGGCGGGTGCCGGAGGAGAAGGGGTTGATGGCGAGGTCCATGGCGAAGTCCTCGACGATCTTCTCAACGGAATCCAGGGCGGGGCGGCGGAGGGAGGGATCTCACCGCCGCGGGGGCCGGAGGAGGGGGGCGACGACGGCCGGGCGGATCTGGAGGCGGGCGGTGGTGACGGTGGTGATGGTGGTGGTGGGAATTGCGAAGAGGCCCCTGCTTTGTCTTTCGGTTTTGTTTAGTTGAGTCCATTGGGATTAGTGGGGTCATTTGGGATCTGATCTCGCTGTGCTAACCTATAGTGGCGTGAGTGCGTGACGGCAAAAACACAGAGTACAAGACGGTTGATTCAGGCATTCAGCTAGTGTTAATGTCATATTGCCGTAGACCCGTAGTCTTAGAAAAAGTTCACTTTACCTTTTTAAGTCTAGAAAAGGTGTCGGTTTTCCTTCCAGATTTGGTCTAATTAAACGATCTTAAGCCTATATGCGTTTGTATAAAAACTAACGACTTTATAATAGCAAATACGTGCCATTTGGATTCAAGAAACCTATACACTTTTCTCTATAATAATGTTGGCCAAATAAATAGTTGTCTTCAAACAGTATTAAAATGACGGTCCTGAGAAAATATTATTTTAAAAATTTTAACCACTCATTTAAGATACGGTTAGAACTAGTAAGAATTTTAGAAGAGATTTTTTATTTTTAATTGTTGAGCCATGGAGCGTGGATAAAGAAATACAAATTTGAAAATAAAATTATTTCATGTGACATCATTAGTCATTACATATAATAAGTCACTGCCAATGTTAAAATGTGCTTCTCTTATCATAGATATTGAAATTGGTCAAGCCCCCACCGAAGTTAGAAATAACAACATCAGGGGCTTTGAGTCTTTGACCATAAGCTTTTTATCGTCTTATTACCTTGAGTGAAAAAGTCACCCCTTCAGAAGGTATACTGGCATTCGTGAACATCCGATCCGAGGCACATCGAGATTAGAAAGAAGTCACATATAATCAAGGAACGAGCCACTCACACTATCACGTGTGATGTAATGATTGTTTCGTTTTTCCTAATTTCATGGCTGTCACATATGCTCAAGTGTGTACCAGGAATTAGAGACGACTGGAAAAAAGTAAGTTGTGCCTACCATGTTCTGAATTTCCGCGACGAATTGGAATGAAGATTTGAGAATCATTGACATGTATTTGCTGCAAACGTATGCTATATGTTCTATTTTCTGAAGAACAACAGTTTCACAAGGTTCTTTCTCATGAAAGGCTACAAATCAGCTAGAGAAATTCAAACATTGCGTTCTAAGAAAATAAACATCAAAGGGAGCATAAAAAAAAACAAATAAAGCTTAGGCAACGTCTATTCTATTCTATGGATAAGTAGGCAGCATCCACAACGCTTGTTCAGCCACCGGAGCTCCATCCAATTCCTGCATCCTCATCGCCCCGTCCTTCACGCTGAACACCATCATGCGCTTCGTCCCCGCGTACGGCATGTAGACGCAGTCCGGCTCGAGCCCGAACTCCGCCGCCGCCGCGCGCGAGGCGCCGAAGTACCACGGTGACAACAGGAACGCCCTGCCGCCGATGTCGTCGTCAACCTCGTGCCATTCCTACGCCGAGAAGTCCATCCTGTGCACCTGGACTCTGTAGAGCGCGTTGAGGTCGGTGGCAGCCAGCAAGGAGACCATGAAGAGCTCCTGGCCGGACTCGACCAGGAACTCCTTCTGGCACCCGAAGGGTTCCTCTATGGCGTTGCGAATTGCGATTGAGCTGAACACAGGTGCTGGGCCGTCGAGCTCGAGCACGCTGAGCTCGTCGAAGCCACCGTTGAAGTAGAACTTGCCGTCACACGATGCGACCGAGCACATCACCAGTTTCTCACTGTAGCCTTCGCTCTCGTCAGGTAATTCTAGAGCTCCAATGTCATACTCGTATCTTACCCACGCGTCGTCGCCGACGTGGCAGTACCAGATGACAGGGTCATCAGGCTCGATTAGGAGCACAAGGCACCTCTCTGAAGCAACAGGATCAGGGTAATCAGAGAGCAGGCAGCTGAAGAAAGAAGAGAGGCCATCCTCCGGTAGATGTGGCAGTTGGATCCTGGTGCTACGGTCGTGAGGGTCCAGAAGATAGGTGGACGATGAGGCGGCTTTACGAACCAGCACCCAGCCCTGCGGTGTCGCCCAGCAGTTGCCGTTCTCCAGCTCACCGGCGGCGTCGACGTCGATGGTGGCTTTCTTATCCGAGACGGTGTAGAAGACGGGTTGATCATCTGAACCTGTCGCGTGCTTCAAGGCGAGGTAGGGCACGCGCACATCGCGGCGTGGCGGCGTCGACGTCGTGTTCGTGTCCATGTCTGATGCCCCGTAGGAAGCAAGGAACGGCAGATTGTACAGAGCGTGGTCTGTCTGACTCGTTCGATCAATTGATGGCTTCGTTGACGTGAAGAAGAAAATCCTGGCACGGTCAAGGTTTAAATAGGCAGCGTCAGGACAACATGATTCGTGCGTACCTTTGTACACGAGTCGGAGTCGAAGATGGCGGCGGGATTGAGTCCAAAAACGCTGTAAGTTTGTACTACCAAACGACATTCATTCATTCATATGGGGTTCATCGCGATCACAAAAGGCAGTGTGCGACAACGTGAGTGTCATGCTCGAAGTCTATAACGTTTTATGTTTTAACTGCCACGTCTATCAACATCGGGGTAAATAAATGTAGTAACTCGTTATTCGATTGGAAGCGAAGGCAAAAGCCTAAACAAATTCCTTTGAATTTTTCTATATAAAAACTTGTGTACATTTCGAGCTTTTGAACATTTTTTCCTGAACTTGTTTAAAAAAAAAGATTTTGAATTCAACTGTGTTACTCGAGGAAGGGAGACTTAGGCACGTTTGGCAGCTCGAATCATTTCTCACCAGAAACAGAGAAACGATGCCAAACGCAATACTTGTGAAACGATCGGGCCTCGGAACGATTCTCCTTTCGTATGTGGGCGCTCGAAACGGCGCCCTAGTTTCGTGTGATTCTGATTCCTAGATAATGCACGTCCCCACACCCTTTGCCAAGAATTACTAAGCAATTGCCTGAGAGAATAACGTGGTCCCGGTGGCCACACATTATTCTCTCCGTCTATAGCGCCTGACATCCAGTGAACAGCCTCGTCGTTTATGGATAGACACCACTAATATTTTGAATGGTCTAACAGACGATTCATGAGGTTATTACAAACCGCTACTAATTTTCACAGCATTCCCTTGTTACTTCAAGAAAACAAAAGCACATATCTACATTGGTCTATTCCCTTGCGTCATCCTGACATTCTCTTCTGACAAGCCGAGGGTGTGTCTACATAGCCCAAAAATTCTTCGAAAATACGCTGTTAAAAAAACACTATAGATGAATAGTGTTCTGTGAGTGAGAGGTATACAATAAATAGAAAAAAGTTGGATGAATAGTTTTGCTTTTTTGAAATTTTTGGGAACTAAACGGGGCCTAATGTAGGTGGCTAGCCAAACGGTTTCAATGAGATAATCTGTTTTTCTTCTAAAACGTTTCTCCAAGCATCTAGACACCCTTAGTTGGGCCATCCTACTGCACTAATGTTATCTAGATAATCCGGAATTCTGATATCAAAGTCACGAGTTTCACGAAACAAGAGTGATGTAAGTTAGAGTCGTTACAAATCACATATAACATGCCATTCTACAACTAGAGACAAACTGAAATTATTTAGAATTTTTCATTTCTTTAAAAGTGCTTTATAACCATTTGACACTGCATATCCAGTTTCCCCAATTTCATTGCCTCACGTCACTAGGAAACGTACTGGAAAATCGGAGAAGCTGCACGAGCCAGCCAGCTGAAGCCCATCCACTAACCGACTCACACATATACAAGGCCCATCAAGCCCCTCACATCTTGGCCCAACCACTAAAGTCGGCTCGACTGCACCGCCATTGTCGCAAAGGCCCTCAGATACAAATATCCCCAGGCGCACCCCGATCGCATCTATTTCTTTCTCCCCTTCTCCACTTTTTTTTCTCTTCTCTTTCACCCCGACCCCTCTCGAACACACACCACCGCCGCGCTCGACGACGCTAAAACCCTAGGCAGCAGCGGGAGGCCGCCGCGCCGCCCCGCCTCGCCGCCGATGTGGAACGGGGCGCCGCCTCCGCTGCCGCCGCACATGGCGGCGGCCCCGCCTCCACCGGGCACGACGGGGGCCGGGGCGGGCCAGCCCCCGCCCCCGCCGCCGCCGGCCGGGGCACCGCAGGCCGCCGTGCCGCTCACGCCGGCGGAGCTGGAGGCGCAGCTCGTGGAGAAGGCCCGCAAGTGGCACCAGCTCAACTCCAAGCGCTACGGCGACAAGCGCAAGTTCGGGTTCGTCGAGGCGCAGAAGGAGGACATGCCTCCCGAGCACGTCCGCAAAATCATCAGGTGAATATCCAGATCCGCCTCCCCGTAAGGTGTTCCATGATTTACTTTGTGCTCATGGCTAGGTTTTTTGTGTTTTTTTGGTTCGTGTTGGGCTTTGGGCTTGGGTTGTTGTAGTTATGCGTATTTGGTTTATTAGTCATGCGGAGCTTTGAACTGATTAGGTTGAGGTGGACCTCTCGTTTAATTCCTACATGTTGTGCGAGTAGAGAATCTGATGTACCCTTTGGAGTTCCTGGTGGCTAGCTGCATGTTGTAGCGTCCTGGTTTGGCTTCAAATGACGCATTTGCCAGTTACAGTGGTGTTATCTGATTCAGAAATTGGCTCAGGCCTTCCATCCCAACTTATGTGTATTTGGATGATGTAGCTATGGCCACGATAGTGATTTGGTTGCTCACAACAAGTCATACGGGGATCATGGTTTCCCTTTAGTTTGCACTGTAGATGCACAATTGCTTCTAGCTTTGCTAGCTGATTTACTGTTTCTTTTAGTGTATCAGTTTCCACTTGTTTATTCATACCTTTTATCATCAAAATCCAGAACTATTCTTTTTAGCTATTTATATTCTATTACATGATGTGGTTAATGTTTGGGAGCTAATGGCTACGGAGTAATTTTTTTTATTTTATTTTGACCCAATTGATTAGAGGACAAATTCTTAAGTATGAGTTGTACATGTCTAAGAATGATTCTGTGTAGGCAGTAAAAATTTTGGTTTGTCGGGTTCTGCCGGTGGGGTTCTTTGGGTTCCATTGCTTGTTATCCATCCAGTGGATTTTGAAGTTTTTGATGATACAATTTCCTTTTTTGTATGTTATACTGTCTAAGATGGACTCTATTTATGATTCCTTACTTTGTTTAACAGAGACCACGGAGACATGTCATCCAAGAAGTACAGGCACGACAAGCGTGTTTATCTTGGAGCACTCAAATTTGTGCCCCATGCTGTCTACAAACTACTGGAGAACATGCCAATGCCTTGGGAGCAGGTATCTTGTCATGTCTTTTAGACATATAATATAATTAAGTAGCCTTTTCTTTGTAACCTGTGGGCTTGTGGCATATCATTTGAGTAATATATATGTATTCATTTTCAGGTCCGGCATGTTAAAGTCTTGTATCACATTACTGGCGCTATCACTTTTGTAAACGAAATCCCATGGGTGGTGGAACCCATATACCTTGCTCAGGTAACAATCCGTAGACTTCTCATGCCCTTTTATTGCTACATAGTGAGCTGTTTATATGCTGACAACTGCTGTTCTTTGCCAGTTGTTACACATACTTTATTTCGTCTTTTATACTTAAACCTTCTTTCTAATTTACTTTCTCAGTGGGGTACAATGTGGATCATGATGCGGAGAGAGAAGAGGGATAGGCGACATTTTAAACGAATGCGCTTTCCTCCATTTGATGATGAGGAACCCCCACTGGATTATGCTGATAATCTATTGGATGTTGAACCCCTCGAGGCTATACAGTTGGAATTGGACAGCGAAGAAGATTCAGCTGTCTGTAAATGGTTCTATGATCATAAGCCTCTTATGAAGACTAAGCTTATAAATGGCCCCAGCTACAGGAAATGGCATTTATCTCTTCCCATAATGGCAACACTATATCGCCTTGCTGGCCAGCTGTTGTCAGATCTGATTGATAGGAACTATTTCTACTTGTTTGACATGGAGTCTTTCTTTACTGCCAAGGCACTTAATATGTGCATTCCAGGTATGTATGGTTGCTTTAAGTTGCGTAAGCTTTTGTCTGTCATGGTTTTTGCCACCTTTCATTTCAGTGAGGTTAGCACAGAGTAGGCTTTTGTAGGCTTGCAGCTTTCATGTTAACAGGTACACCAAAATTTAGCCCATGAAGTATAGTGTTGGGTAGCTATCTTCCTATCGGCAAGGTCTTTGGATAACATGTTATTAGAGCATATTTCCTTCTGATTCTTTTTTGTCAGATACGTAGTTAAAGAGGGAAGCTCTGCCTACTATCATTATTGTTTGTTTTGTGCTATATCAAGCATTAACTTATCTATGATATTCTGTCAGGGGGTCCGAAGTTTGAGCCACTATATCGTGATATGGAGAAGGGTGATGAGGACTGGAATGAGTTTAATGACATAAATAAGCTCATCATACGTCAGCCACTTCGAACTGAGTACAGGATTGCTTTCCCTCATTTGTACAACAACAGGCCAAGGAAAGTGAAACTTGGGGTCTATCATACCCCCATGATAATGTATATCAAGACAGAGGATCCAGATTTGCCAGCATTCTACTACGATCCTCTTATAAATCCCATCACTTCAACTAACAAGGTTGATCGTCGGGAGAGGAAAGCAGCTGAAGAGGAAGACGATAAAGATTTTTGTCTCCCAGAAGAAGTGGTGCCTCTCTTGAAAAACACTGGCCTCTACACTGATACAACAGCTGCTGGTATATCATTACTTTTTGCTCCAAAGCCTTTTAACATGAGATCTGGCAGAACACGTCGTGCAGAGGACATCCCCCTTGTATCTGAGTGGTTCAAGGAGCATTGGTGAGTGCCCATTTGAAACTTACAAATCCATTCTTGGCTTTTCTTGTGTGTTTTCTTAATACCTATTTATCGCGCTACTTACTGTGTTTTCTACTCATTATCGTGCTACTTACTGCGTTTTCTTAATACCCTTTTTTTTTCAGCCCACCAGCTTATCCTGTGAAAGTTCGCGTGAGTTATCAGAAGCTATTGAAGTGTTATGTACTCAATGAGCTACATCATAGGCCTCCAAAGGCTCAGAAAAAGAAGCATCTCTTCCGTTCACTCCAAGCAACAAAGTTTTTCCAAACTACTGAGCTTGACTGGGCAGAAGCAGGATTGCAAGTTTGCAAGCAAGGGTACAACATGCTGAATTTGTTGATTCACAGGAAGAATCTTAACTATCTTCATCTAGACTACAATTTCAATTTGAAACCCGTGAAGACTCTTACAACAAAGGAGAGAAAGAAATCTCGTTTTGGAAATGCCTTCCATCTCTGTCGTGAGATTTTACGACTTACTAAGTTGGTTGTTGATGCTAACATCCAGTTCCGCCTTGGAAATGTTGATGCTTTCCAGTTGGCAGATGGTCTGCAATACATATTCTCTCATGTTGGTCAGTTAACTGGTATGTATAGGTACAAGTATCGGTTGATGAGGCAGATTAGGATGTGCAAAGATCTGAAGCACTTGATATACTACCGTTTCAACACCGGCCCTGTTGGAAAAGGACCTGGTTGTGGGTTTTGGGCTCCAATGTGGAGAGTGTGGCTCTTCTTCCTTCGGGGCATTGTCCCATTGTTGGAGCGCTGGTTGGGTAATCTGTTGGCAAGGCAGTTTGAGGGCCGACACTCGAAGGGAGTAGCCAAAACTGTAACAAAGCAACGTGTTGAGTCTCATTTTGATTTGGAGCTTCGTGCTGCAGTTATGCATGATGTTCTAGATGCTATGCCAGAGGGTATCAAGCAAAACAAGGCGCGGACTATATTACAGCATCTTAGTGAGGCATGGCGATGCTGGAAGGCAAATATCCCTTGGAAAGTCCCTGGCCTACCTGTGCCTATTGAGAACATGATTCTTCGTTATGTGAAGTCAAAGGCAGATTGGTGGACTAATGTTGCTCACTACAACCGTGAGCGTATCAGGCGTGGTGCTACAGTTGACAAGACTGTTTGTCGGAAAAATCTTGGAAGGTTAACTCGTCTTTGGCTCAAGGCTGAACAAGAGAGGCAACACAATTACTTAAAAGATGGGCCATACGTAACTCCTGAGGAAGCTGTTGCTATTTATACAACAACAGTTCACTGGCTGGAATCAAGAAAGTTCTCACCAATTCCTTTCCCGCCACTATCATACAAGCATGACACCAAGCTTCTTATACTTGCATTGGAAAGGCTGAAGGAGTCATACAGTGTAGCAGTTAGATTGAATCAACTGCAACGGGAAGAGCTTGGGTTGATTGAACAGGCGTATGATAATCCACATGAAGCACTGTCAAGGATAAAGAGGCATCTTCTTACTCAGCGTGCCTTCAAAGAAGTTGGCATAGAATTCATGGACTTATACAGCTACTTGATTCCAGTTTATGAAATTGAACCTCTTGAAAAAATCACTGATGCATACCTTGACCAATACTTGTGGTACGAGGGGGACAAACGCCATCTCTTCCCGAATTGGGTCAAACCTGCTGATTCAGAACCACCCCCTCTACTTGTTTATAAATGGTGCCAGGGTATAAATAATTTACAGGATATATGGGACACAAGTGATGGACAGTGTGTTGTGATGCTCCAGACAAAATTTGAGAAGTTCTTCGAAAAAATTGATCTGACTCTGTTGAACAGGCTTCTTCGGTTGGTCTTGGATCATAACATAGCTGACTATGTCACTGCAAAGAACAATGTTGTGCTATCTTACAAGGACATGAGTCATACAAATTCTTATGGTCTCATTCGAGGGCTTCAGTTTGCATCTTTTGTTGTTCAGTATTACGGCCTTGTGCTAGATCTCCTGATTCTTGGTCTAACACGTGCAAGTGAGATTGCTGGGCCACCTCAAATGCCAAATGAGTTCCTTACATATGCTGACACGAAAATTGAGACAAGGCATCCCATCAGATTGTATTCTCGATATATTGACAAGGTCCATATATTGTTCCGCTTCACTCATGAGGAAGCACGGGATTTAATTCAGCGGTACCTGACAGAACATCCTGATCCTAACAATGAGAACATGGTTGGTTATAATAACAAGAAATGTTGGCCTAGAGATGCAAGAATGAGGCTGATGAAACATGATGTAAATCTTGGAAGAAGTGTGTTTTGGGATATGAAGAACCGCCTTCCAAGGAGCATTACAACCTTGGAATGGGAGAATAGCTTTGTTTCTGTTTACAGCAAGGACAATCCAAACCTGCTTTTTAGCATGTGCGGGTTTGAAGTCCGTATACTACCAAAGATACGGATGACTCAGGAGGCATTCAGTAACACAAAGGATGGAGTATGGAATTTGCAGAATGAACAGACAAAAGAAAGGACAGCAATTGCCTTCCTGAGAGTCGATGATGAGCATATGAAGGTGTTCGAGAACCGTGTCCGTCAGATTCTAATGTCATCAGGTTCAACAACGTTCACTAAGATAGTCAACAAATGGAATACTGCTCTCATTGGCCTTATGACATACTTTCGTGAAGCCACAGTCCATACACAGGAGCTATTGGATTTACTTGTCAAATGTGAAAACAAGATACAGACTCGTATAAAGATTGGACTGAATTCAAAGATGCCTAGTAGGTTTCCTCCTGTTATCTTCTATACACCTAAGGAAATTGGAGGGCTGGGAATGTTATCGATGGGTCATATTCTTATACCACAAAGTGATCTTAGGTATAGTAAGCAGACAGATGTTGGTGTAACACATTTCCGAAGTGGTATGAGCCATGAAGAGGACCAGCTTATTCCTAACTTGTATCGCTACATCCAGCCATGGGAGAGTGAGTTTATTGATTCACAGCGTGTTTGGGCTGAGTATGCTTTGAAGAGGCAGGAAGCACAATCACAGAACAGACGGTTAACTCTTGAGGATCTCGAGGACTCATGGGATAGGGGTATACCTCGTATCAACACTCTTTTCCAGAAGGACCGCCATACCCTAGCTTACGACAAAGGATGGAGAGTGAGAACAGATTTTAAGCAATACCAAGTGCTGAAACAGAACCCATTCTGGTGGACACATCAGCGCCATGATGGGAAGCTTTGGAACCTAAATAACTACAGAACTGATGTCATTCAAGCACTTGGTGGTGTAGAAGGTATCCTGGAACATACATTATTTAAAGGAACTTATTTCCCTACTTGGGAGGGTCTGTTTTGGGAGAAGGCATCAGGTTTCGAAGAGTCTATGAAATACAAGAAACTGACAAATGCACAGCGTTCTGGGCTCAACCAAATCCCCAATCGAAGATTTACCCTGTGGTGGTCACCGACAATCAATCGTGCAAATGTGTATGTTGGTTTCCAGGTCCAGCTAGATCTTACCGGGATATTCATGCACGGGAAAATCCCGACATTGAAGATTTCTCTGATCCAGATCTTCCGTGCACATCTGTGGCAGAAGATCCATGAAAGTGTTGTTATGGATCTTTGCCAAGTTCTGGACCAAGAGTTAGATGCACTGGAGATTGAGACTGTACAGAAAGAGACGATACATCCCAGGAAGAGTTACAAGATGAACAGTTCCTGCGCAGATATCCTCCTCTTTGCTGCACACAGGTGGCAGATGTCAAAGCCAAGCTTAGTTTCTGAGTCAAAGGATCTTTTTGATCAGAAAGCAAGTAACAAGTATTGGATTGATGTGCAACTGCGTTGGGGAGATTATGATTCACATGATATAGAACGTTATACAAGAGCCAAGTTCATGGATTACACAACCGACAATATGTCCATCTACCCATCACCAACTGGTATGCTGAGTATCCATGGCCTGCCAATTTCCTATCCTTCTTAGTTTGTTGAATATAGCTAATGCTCGCTAATCTGTTGCAGGGGTGATGATTGGAATTGATTTAGCGTATAATTTGCACTCCGCTTTTGGCAACTGGTTCCCTGGTTCGAAGCCCCTACTTCAGCAAGCAATGAACAAGATCATGAAGGTATATAACCATGTTAAAATCTATCTATTTTTATTTCATAATCACCCCACGGTATTAATAGATGTCCAGTTTGAGTAACTTTCTTGACTTTTCTTTTTCAGTCAAATCCTGCTCTGTATGTGCTGAGGGAGAGAATAAGGAAGGGTCTGCAGTTGTACTCATCTGAGCCCACTGAACCGTATCTATCTTCACAGAACTATGGAGAGATCTTCAGCAATCAAATCATATGGTTCGTGGATGATACAAATGTGTATCGAGTTACTATTCACAAAACATTTGAGGGTAACTTGACCACAAAACCAATTAATGGTGCTATTTTTATTTTCAATCCAAGAACTGGCCAACTTTTCCTCAAGGTTTGTTCCTTTCTAATATGTGTTCTATTTTGCTTGTAATTTTAGTATTGCTGTAGTGCCCTAAAGGCTTAGCGTGGAAGATGTCAACTGAGAATGGATCATAATGTGCAGGTTATCCACACAAGTGTATGGGCGGGGCAAAAGCGTCTTGGGCAGCTGGCCAAGTGGAAAACAGCTGAGGAGGTTGCTGCATTAGTTAGATCTCTTCCTGTAGAAGAGCAGCCAAAGCAGATTATTGTGACAAGGAAGGGCATGTTGGATCCCTTGGAGGTGCATCTGCTTGACTTTCCCAACATTGTTATCAAGGGCAGTGAGCTGCAGCTTCCGTTCCAGGCTTGCTTAAAGATCGAGAAGTTTGGTGATCTTATTTTGAAGGCAACTGAACCACAGATGGTTCTTTATAATATATATGATGATTGGTTGAAAAGCATCTCTTCATACACAGCCTTCTCTCGTATCGTACTTATTCTCCGAGCTCTTCATGTGAATAACGAGAAGGCAAAGATGTTACTCAAACCTGACAAAACAATTGTTACTGAACCACATCATATATGGCCAAGTTTGAATGATGAACAGTGGTTGAAGGTTGAATGTGCACTAAGGGACCTCATTCTTTCTGATTATGCAAAGAAGAACAATGTTAATACTTCTGCACTGACGCAATCTGAAATTCGAGATATCATACTTGGTGCTGAAATCGCTCCACCATCACAGCAGAGGCAACAGATTGCTGAAATTGAGAAACAGGTATAGCATAAATATTTAGACTTGGTTTTTACATCTTCCTTCAGAGATAATCTTATCGGTTTGCTCACTCTTGGTTTTACCTGTTTCTTTCAGTCTAGGGAGACAACTCAGTTAACTGCTGTTACCACAAGGACAACGAATGTACATGGAGATGAACTCATCATCACGACGACAAGTCCTTACGAGCAACAAGCTTTCGCATCAAAGACTGATTGGCGTGTTAGAGCCATCTCTGCCACAAACTTGTATCTTCGTGTCAATCACATTTATGTCAATTCTGATGATATTAAGGTCAGTACAGTAATTACATCATCTCATAACAGAAGAAATGTTGAATGGTTACTTAACGGCATTCATTCTGGTTGCAGGAGACTGGCTACACTTACATTATGCCAAAGAACATATTGAAGAAGTTCATATGTATAGCAGATCTGCGGACGCAAATTGCTGGATTCTTGTATGGGCTGAGTCCACAGGACAATCCTCAAGTTAAAGAGATCAGGTGTATAGCCATTCCTCCGCAGCATGGAACCCACCAGATGGTGACTCTGCCATCAAATCTTCCTGAGCATGAGTTCCTCAATGACCTGGAACCATTGGGATGGATGCACACGCAGCCAAATGAAGCTCCACAGCTATCACCACAGGTTTGAACTCTTATCTAGCATTTTTTGCTGCTGTCAGAAGCCTACTATACTTCAACATTTTTGGCTTTTTCCCCCCCTCCGAATGCATGGGACTAACTGCATTGTGATTGCAGGACCTGACATCGCACGCTAAGATTCTGGAGGGCAACAAACAATGGGATGGTGAGAAGTGCATCATTTTGACATGCAGCTTCACGCCAGGATCTTGCTCGTTGACTGCATACAAGCTGACACCAAGCGGTTACGAGTGGGGACGCAGCAACAAGGACAATGGAAGCAACCCACATGGATACCTCCCAACCCATTACGAGAAGGTGCAGATGCTTCTGAGTGATCGCTTCCTTGGCTTCTACATGGTATGTACTGGGTTCAATACTCACCAAAACCTCTCGACGTCTTTAGTTGCATTGCTCCATCACTCACTTGAATGTTTTTATTCCAACAACCAGGTTCCGGATAACGTCCCTTGGAACTTCAACTTCATGGGTGTGAAGCATGACCCGCAGATGAAGTACAATATGAAGCTGGGCATGCCCCGGGACTTCTACCACGAGGACCACCGGCCGACACACTTCCTGGAGTTCAGCAACATTGAGGAGGGAGAGGTTGCGGAAGGGGATAGGGAGGACACCTTCTCGTAGGCACTGGGTTGAGATGGCCGAACCCTATGTTTAGCTCTGTATCTGCAACGCACTTATCTTTGGTTTTTAAGAGAGATGTGTGAACCTGTAAGTCTGTAACCTGACGCAACGGGTACCTGTTTTTTCGCCTGTTGCTTTAGCTTGTATCATAACCTTTTTGTTGTGAGGCACCTTCGAGAGATGGGGTTAACACTGTACACAAGTGCACGCTATATGGTAACAGTAAAAGATTTTGGTTAGCAGCTATATGCTTAGTTCTGAACTTCGCATGCACACTGATAGTAGGTTCCAATTGTTTCAGTTTCTATACGTGTTTCATCTAAGCTTTGTGTTTTCTTCGGTTTAACGCTTCCACTGGAGCGAGCAAACAGGATCTGCCAATTACTTTTGCTCTAGACAAACTCATGTATGCATTGTTTGGTTGCTCTAATCAAATTGAATATTGGATGGTTTCTCACTTGGGTGGGATGATTCTGGATGGAAATATGGGATGATACTAGATTACTAGAGCGCTCATGAATCATGATACTACACCTCAGACTCAGGATGGGAATCTGGGATTACATGATCCTATGTTAGTTTTTGTAAGTGAGCAATATCCGTTCCGCTGATCGGCAGCCTTGTCAACAAACGTATGTTATGATCGTGTTTTGTGCCATTCCCAACTTGCTGGACGCCCCCACGTGTCAGGCAACCGACCCACGCTTGCGCGTCCAAGAGAAGCCATCGCCTTGAAATGCCCCGGCACCGCGCCAACGCCAAACGTAACCGCCTCGCAACGCACACACCTGCTCTGCTCTGCTCTCGCCTCTCCCTCCCCTCCCTCTCGCCGACGAGGACGGGGTGGTGCACCGTCCTGTGGAGGGCCTCCACGGTGGGCAATGGCGACCTCCGCGCCAACGGCAGGTACCGCGTCTGGCACACCGGCGTCACCGTCGATTCAACGGCGGCAGGCCGAGCCGAGCACGATGATGCATTGGGAAGGTCGAGGTCCTCCCGCTGAAATCGGAGCTGCCAGCACTTCCGCTTCCATGTTCCAACTCCGGTGAGTTGGCCATCCATTCTCCTTGAAAGTTCAAGTTGGAACTCCTTGGCTCCTCGCGTTGATTCCATGAACGGGTTACTTGTAAGTTGGGACACGAATCGTGGGTGTTCCTTCTTTTGCGAGTTGCATCGATTTTCGCGAGAACCGCCGCCCAAGTTTCCACTTTTTGAAACTGTTGAGGTTTCAAAATAAGACTGAACCTGTTTTTGTGATTCCTTTTCAGAGAGAGAGGCTACTTGAATTAGTCGTTACTACCTTCGTTGACAGATGCACTACTCGTTATCGAACAGAGAACAACAACTTCGCAAGACGTTCGTCTCTTCAAAAAGATGAAGTGTGATCAATAATTCAATCACAACTTCACATGGTTAGGATAAAAAGCATTGCATCCCTGTTCCTTCCTGCCTAGCAACTCCCTGATCGATCTATGAACCAAACCAGCTACAGAACGATTCACAGATAATCTTGGCAATCATCGTCGGCGTCGTCGCCGAGGCGACGCCGGCAGCGGCGGCGGACGACGCCCTCGTTGGCGTCCTCGCAGGCGTCGATCCACTCGGCGTACACGTCGACGGGGGCCGTGAGCGGGTGAGCTTTGGTGACGTAGCTCTCGGTGCAGATGCGGCACTCCACCTTGGCGTACCTCTCCTTGAGGTCGATGAGGCACCCCACGGCGTCGCGGTGGTTGCAGAACGGGCAGCTGAATTCCGTCTCCAGCTTCGGCGGCTTCCTCGGCGTCGGCTTCGGAGTCCTCGACTTCCTCTTCCCCATGGCTGCTGGTGGTGCTCAAGCTTACGGTGAGCGAGACGGGCCTTTTCTTGCTCCGGCGACGAAGTTGCACCGGCGGCGAGTCGGCGACGAAGCGAGTTTGCGGAAAGAGAGAGACTCGTCGGGAACTAGAGACACGAGCGGTGGGCAGGAAGGAGATTGGAGGAGCCGTGGATGCAGAGAGATTGGTGGGAAGATGCGTCTGGGGGTAGTGGGTTTTATGGATCGTCGAGTCGGTGCGGCATTCTGCGGAGTTCGTATCGGACTCTGTGTCCAACTCTGCAGTTGTCGGACGCGACGTGGCGGCGGCTTGGGAAGAACTGGCATTTGTTCATCGCCGGCGGCTTCCTCGGATCGGAATCGGACACCAACCCGAGGACGTGGAGGAGCACGCATCGTCGAGGCCGTAACTTCGTTCAAGCAAACCTTGTTTCTTCTATCTATTTCAGATGAAAAAAAAAAGGTAACTAGCACCGGGACACGTCAGACGAGCCCGGTCCCCGAGTCCTCGCCGCACTGATACCCCCCGATTGGCCGCGTTACAAATCTCCATGTGGTCTCTCGCCGCGCGCGTATATACGTTCCGGAGTCGGAATTATTGTTGGTCGATCTAGAGCAGCTAGCGTCACGATCTTGCTTGCAACTTTTGTACATGGTCACCTTTTGTACACTGAAGCTATATAGTACAGAACTTCTTTCTCTTCTTTTTATTTTTGATGTTTTCAGCACAACAAGTTGAGCTTCATTTGAAAAAGGATGCTCCCTTTCAGATCTTTAGAACGACCCTTCCGGCTGTGCTGTGTTTGTAGTACATGGCACGAAGTATTTTTCATCCTCTTCAGTGTTTGCGAATGCTTTGTTCAGCAAGGTGTAAGCCTGGAAGGATCAGATCCCCGACATGATCAAGGCGAAACCATGGTATAGACCTACCGTTCTACTCCTAAATTTCTGTATTTCAAGTCGTTTTCTGCTGTTCATTCGTTGTCGGATTTTTGGCAGATTTGTAACATCCTGTTTTTATGTTTTTTTTTAGAGAGAGAGACTACCTGAATTAGTAGTTACTTTTTTCTTTCACAAATAGATGGATTACTCATTACCAATCAGAGAACAGGACTTCGCGACGCGTTCAATCTCTTGAAACAGATGATGTACAATCAATTCGACATTATCTCTACAACTTCACATGCTGGGACAAAAGCATTCCATGCCTGTTCCTTCCTGCCCAGCCATTCCCAACAACAAAAGACTGTTCGATTCTACGCACGCAAATAACTGCGGCACGACACGAGTCTAGCTTCATTGAAATTTGAAAAGGGTTCTCTGTTTCAGATCTCCCAGCAATTCCCCTGCCGAACGATCACAGGCGAGGCCGGCGGTGGCGGACGTCGACGCCCTCGTTGGCGTCCTCGCAGGCGTCGATCCACTCGGCGTAGACGTCGACGGGTGCTGTGAGCGCGTTGGCCCTGGTCCAGTAGCTCTCGTTGCAGATTCGGCACTCGACCTTGGCGAACCTCTCCTTGAGGTCGATCAGGCACGACACGGCGTCGCGGTGGCTGCAGAACGGGCAGCTGAATTCGGTTTCGAGCTTCGGCGGCTTCCTCGGCGTCGGCTTCGGAGTCCTCGACTTCCTCTTCCCCATGCTGTCTGCTGCTGGTGCTCAAGCTGACGGAGCGACGGGTCTTGTCTTGAACCGGCCGGCGACGAAGCGACGGATCTTTGCACCGGCGGCGAGTCGGCGACGAAGAGCGAGTTTGTGGCGAGAGAGAGAGAGAGACTCGTCTAGAACACGAGCGGTGGGCAGGAAGGGGATTGGAGGAGTGGATGGAGAGGGATTGGTGGGAAGATGGTCTCCAGGGCCGTGGGTTTTATGGATCGTCGCGTCGGTGCGGCATTCTGCAGAGCTCGTATCGGACTCGATGTCCGACTCTGCAGAGTTCGTATCGGTGTCGGACTCGGGGCAGTGGGTTTTATGGACCGTCGGTGTCCGACTCCGCCGCCATGTTCTCTCGCCGCGCGCTGGTTGCAGAACGGGCAGCTGAATTCGGACATGTTCTCTCGCCGCCGCTAGGCCAGAATATTTTCAACGCGCGTCCGGCATGGTTTTTTTCAGATGGAAATCCTGGATACGCATTCCAGCGTAGCCTGGAAAGCTTTATGGTTCGAGGATGATCCTGTTGCAGGGCACGTTCAGCTTCCGGATCCATCTGCGTGTTTTCACTGTAGTCATTTGCATGTGGCTAAAAATGTGAATAACGCGAGCTTCTCTCTGGTAAAGCACATCACAAACTAAAAAGGAAAATACTACTCTCTACTTTAATTGAAGCACGAAACACGGTTGCTTTCATATAATTTATTTACTATAACCTACCAACACATGCTCCTGCTCAGGCTAATTAAAATTAATATAAAAATAAAACCTATAGCTAATAATCATACTTATCTGTCTCATTCCCCCTTCCACCTACTAAATATTCTAACACAGTACTCTAAATTTTTTGTCATTATCTAGTTGAAATAGGTTTAGTTAGTAACAAATTTTCTGCACTTTGCATCACACCTCTATACTGTTTAATCTAATTTTTTTGTTTGAGCTGTGAACATGAAAATTAGCATTTGTATCTTCCCTTATATATGAATACTTGGTGACACACATCATGGATATATAATATTTCGTATAGTAATATAAACAATATATTAATGATGATACAAATAGTAATTTAGAATTTCATATTGATACACTTTAAGAATTTTTTTTATAATTGTATAACGTAGATTCAGATTTGGCATAACCAGAAAAATTTATATGCATATATTTGGGGTTATTTGACACTATTTGTGTAATGATATAAGTTGCTAATTTTATGAAGATTAGGGGGTTACTTTAGATTATCTTTTTAATAGCAAAGTGGGTAATTTAGATACATTTTAGAGACGTCCTTACTCCGCAAGACGTTGAATCACTCTCTTGGTAGAAATGAAGTACGATCAATTCAACATTATCTCTAGTACTCCACATGTTTGGACAAAAGCATTCCATGCATGTTCCTTCGTTCCTGCCCAGCAATTCCCGACAACAAAAGAAGGACAAAAACAACTGATCGATCTACGCACGAAAATAACTGCGGCACGAGTCGAGGTTCATTGACAAGCATTCCCTGTTTCAGATCTCCCAGAAATTTCCCGGCAGAACGACCACACAAAGTCTTGGCAGTCTGTGGCGTCACACATAATCTTGGCGCGGCCGGCAGCGGCGGCGGCGGTCGACGCCCTCGTTGGCATCCTCGCAGGCGTCGATCCACTCGGCGTACACGTCGACGGGTGCTGTGAGCGGGTGGGCTTTGGTGACGTAGCTCTCGTTGCAGATACGGCACTCCACCTTGGCGTACCTCTCCTTGCGGTCGATGAGGCACGCCACGGCGTCGCGGTGGTTGCAGAACGGGCAGCTGAATTCCGTGTCCAGCTTCGCCGGCTTCCTCGGCGTCGGCTTCGGAGTCCTCGACTTCCTCTTCCCCATGTTTGCGCCGGCGACGAAGCGAGTTTGCGGCGAGAGAGAGAGAGAGACTCGTCGAGGACTCGAGCGGTGGGCGGGATGGAGATTGGAGGCAGAGAGATGGGTGGGCAGAGGAGCTTCGGGGCCGTCTGGTTTTATGGATCGGTGTGGCATCCTGTCGAGTCCGGGTCGGTCTCGAATCAATCTGTGTCTGATTCTGCAGTTGTCGGACTCGGACCTCCACGTGGCGGCTTGGGAAGAAGTTGCAGAGTTCATCGCCGGTGGCTACCTCGGATCGGACACCGGTGGGGAGGCAGGGCAGAGCGCAGGGACGCGCGTCCAGTGAACGCATGGCCACCAACCCGAGGACGTGGAGGAGCACGTCGTCGCCGAGGCCGTTGATCCGGTCGACCTCGCCGGCCGATGGGGTGTCCCTTTCTCTCGCTTGGAGTTGCGGGCTTGCGGCGCGTCTTAAAATGCATGTACGAATCAACGAACGCGCACTTCATGTTCTTCTGAACATGCCACGACAACTGCGCCACCAATACATGCAAACGTTTAGCTCTTTCACTGATTTTACTCGTTCGTTTCCGAATTCAGATGCTGATGCATGCTGGTGTACTGTAGAGGAACACGAGAGCAAGACTTTTGATACGAACATCACATTTCATCTCTTCAGATGCAATGAGATGAGAACCGGCTGTAGGTTCAGAAAGCTTCAGATAACTCAGAAGCTTTTACTGTCAGCTTTACTGTTGTGTTTTTAGAAGTTGGTCCGATGCGTTCACTGACGGAATCAGTCTGAAGTCTGAATTGGTGACTTGGTTTCAGAAACAAACAAACTGCTCACAAGCATCATTATGTGGGTGCTGCATCTCAATTGGTTAAATTGTTTGTGTGCTGAACTTTAACAACACACCATGTCTGAATAATTTTCAGCAAATTTATGGAATTCTTGATACTTCCTCAGCAATCGAAGCTGCCTCTGTGCCTCGTGTTGCTATTGCCGAATTCTCGTCAGAGCTATCATCCTGCTAGAAAGAAAGAGACACATGTCGCTGGTTCATATGTTCAGGTCACGTTTCTATGCATGTTCCTGCACATATGAACCGAGATGTAACCTACGGCTCTATGCCTGTACCTCATCACGTATGCTACAAATTTTGCTCTGCACACGTATATATCAATCGAACTTGGATAAGAAAGAAAGAGCGACATGAACCAAATAGCTATTCATGACACACTGTGTGCTGCTGCCTTCTGCTCTGGAATTTTATCGGAACCATCTAATCATATGCACAACTTCATATGATATCAGGAAACAATTACATGTCTGCTCTTTCCAGCCCTGCAACTCCGGCCTCCACAAAGAACATGAAAAACTACGGAGCTATGACCGTACGAAATTAAACCACCTAAAACCGGAGACAAAAATGGAGAGAGAGAGAGAGAGAGAGGAGCTTACGTGCTTGTTTTTTTCTTACCATGGGCCACTAGCGATGCCCCTAGGAACCTGCACTAGGATTATTCATCATCGAAAAGCAAGCTTCATTCATGCATGCTACGCTGGAGCTGGAATGCGTATCACACACTACACAACTTCCACAAATTAGATTGGAGCCCCAACCGTGTGTCATGCCTCACTTAAATTAGAGAGTACGTAGCATTTTTTTTTAGTTTGCGAATTGCGATGTGCTGTACCAAAGAAAAGCCCTTGTTTTTTACTGTACACTTTTAGCCACATGCAAATGACTAGAATGAAAATAGAAGCTGAACGTGCCCTGCGCGAGGATCATCCTCGAACAACAAAGCTCTTCAGGCTACGCTGGAATGCGTATCCCACTACAGGACTTCCATCTGAAAAAACCATGACGGACGCGCCCTGAAGATATTCTTGCCTAGCGTCGGCTTCGCCACCGTCTCCGGCAGCAAAGGCGTGATGCTCCCATACGGCCATACCTCATGTCGAACACGCCACTGTCGCCGAGAGTGTCCAACACAGAATGATCCTCCCAGCCATTCTCACGCATGAAGTAGATGCAGTCCTCACGAGCTCCTCCACACTCGGAGGCCGTGACGGACTTGGAGTACCTGCCGACGAAGAGCTAGCGCCTGGCCTCCTCCCAGCGCAGTGATCCTCCTCCATGGGCTGCAAGGCCCACCGCTCAGGTCTGCCTCGAACACGTCGAACGAGAGTGTACGTGCATGTGCCGTCCCATTATTTCCAACGCCGCACGGGTACCCGATCACACGCCGTACGTGCAGCAGCCTACCTCCTGACTCGACGAGGTAGCTAGCTCCAGTCGTCCCTGCACGTACGCAAACCTCTCGTCTCCAACCGTGACAAGGTGTCGACGAGTGTCCACGAGATTATTGGCGATGCATATATCTCGTCGTCAACCTGATCTCGTCCCCCTGGCTTGCCCTCCTCGCATCCCGTCGTCGCGATCGCGTCGGCCATGTCGAAGATGTAGAGGTGCCTGCTGCACGAGATCGCGTATAGCTTCCCGTCCAAGAAGACAACGTCGTAGAGGATGTCGTCGCATCCGGGCACCGTGACCACCGTTGCGGCGGCGCCCCCCGTGGGCCCGGGACGGCAGAGCCCAAGGGACGACGAGGAGGGTGAGAGCTGCACAAGCTTCAAGATGAAGCTCGTCGTCACGTTGGGAGCCACATGAAGGCCCCGTCGTGGAAGGGGTTGGCCAGCGCGCACAAGTTCCAGCCGTAGGTCAGGAAGAGCCAGCTGCCCACGGAGCCACGGCAGGTGGCGTCGTCGCCGAGAACGGAAGGGAAGCGGTGGACCTCGCCGTCGGGGACGCTGAGGAAGGTCCCGTCGGGGAGGCCCAGCCATGGGAACGGGACGGGGATGGGCTCGTGGCGCCATGACCGGCAGACCGCGCGGAGGCGGACGCGGTCGGCTAGGGTGGGGAGACGCCGGAGGACGAGGTCGGTTTGGCCAATAGGCGCACGACCCCGCGGTGCCGTCGTCGTCGTTCACCATGGCCAATAGGGGCAGCCGGGCAGCAGTGCGGCGTGGACTCGGGGACCGGGTTCGTGTGGCGTGTCGCTGCAGAACTAGAGGCGAGTCGAACAACCTCTGATATTCCTCTCTCTGTTTAAATGAGGACGTTAGTTCTACGACTTGCCAGTGCGGCGCTCCAATCGGAGTTTGTCCTGAACTCCTCGTTGCATCTGCCGCACATGTGCCCGGACATTGCAGGTTACATTGACCAAAAAAAGAGAGAGGAAAACACACAAAGCAAATACGTTAAAATGTTTTGACCATGTAGTGTAATATGAGTAGCAATGGACAAGCTAGTAGACAGTCAGCTCCTTCATCTCATGGACTTGCAAAGTGCACGAATAATGCCACAACATGATAATATTTCATTTATCAAAATCGAACCGATGAGATGCAGGCGGTTCATATTGAGCTTGAAGTAAGAGATAGGGACCAGGCGAGGATGATCGCCGTGTGGGATTCTAAAATGTCAGGTGTCCTTCTATGAGAGGAGGTCTCTCCATATCAGTAAAGGACCGGGTCTCTCACAATTTGCCTTCCTCGCGGTGCCTATTGCCTTCCCCTCTTCACTTTCTCCGGCACCCGGCCCCCCATATCTGCAGCTACATGATTTGATGTTGCACTAGCTTTGTTTCAATGTTACATGAATTCGAATCAATGTCGCATAAAACAGACCTTCAATATTGTGGTGGGAATTTTACCCCCGAACCCCGATTTTGATGCATTCTAGTACATGCTTCTTTGATATTGCAAATATTGATTTTTTTATGTTGCAAACACAATTTCATGATGTTTCAGCAGCTCTATTTTGATGTTGCAACAGATCGTTCTAATTGGACGTCCGGGTCCAAGCAGCGCTGTTTTTTTTAGTTTGTTTTTCACATTTTTAACCACATGCAAATGACTTCAATGAAAAGAATGGTATCATCCACATAGATTCCACGTGCCTAGGACGAACCTGTACCAGGATCATTCATCCTGGAACAGCTAGCAAAGTTTCATTCATGCTACGCTGGAGGAGGCTGGAGCTGGAATGCTATCACACACTACAAAACTTCCATTTGAAAAAACCATGCCGGACGCCGTCCGCGGAGTTTTCCGGCTAGCGGCGGCTTCGCCACCGTCTCCGGCAACAAAGGTGTGATCCTCCCATCTCTTATGTCGAACACACCGCTATCGCCCAGAGTGTCCAAGTCCAACACAGAATAACCCTCCCGGCAATACTCACGCACGAAGTAGACGCAGTCCTCCCGAGCTCCACACTCCGAAGCCGTGACGGACTTCGAGTGCTTGCCGACGAAGAGCGCCTGGCCTCCTCCCAACTCAGTGATCCTCTTCCATGGGCAGCAAAACCTAGCGTTCAGATCAGCCTCGAACACGTCGAACCAAAGTGTACGTCCGGTACGCTCCATCATCGTCAGCTGCGGTGCAGTGCTCGGGTACACGATCAGCCGCCGTACACGTAGCAGCCTACCTCCAGACTCGACGAGGTAGCTCCAGTCCCTGCACGAGAACGTCTCGTCCCCAATCGTGACATGGTGCCGCGTCCACCGAGTGTCCACGAGGTTGGCGATGCATGTCCGTGGCGGGATCAATGGTGGCTTGCCGTTGCCATTGCCATTATTGCAGCTCGCGATCGCGTCGGCCATGTCGTAGATGTAGAGCTGCTTGTACGAGATGGCGTACAGCTTGCCGTCGAGGAACGCGGCGTCGTAGAGCCGCTCGCTTTTAGGCGTTATCGTGATCGTCGTGATGGTGGGCTTGGGCTTGGGCCTGCCGGCCACCGCAGCCGGCCCGAGACGGAAGATGGAGATATCGCTCGGGCCCACCGCGGCGTAGAGGGAGTCCGTGGGCCGTGGCGCCGGTGGGCCGAGGGGCGAGGGCCCGAGCTGCACGAGCTTGAAGACGCCATGGCCGCAGGTGGGGAAGACGTCGTCGTCGCCGCCGAGGGAAGGGAAGTGGTGGATCTCGCCGTCGGGGAAGCTGAGGAAGGTCCCGTCGGGGAGGCTCAGCCATGGGAAAGGGACGGGGAGGGGTTCGCGGCGCCATGCCCGGCAGACCGCGCGTAGCCGGACGCGGTCGGCTAGGGTGGGGAGCCGCCGGAGGACGATGGCCACGAGCTCCGGCGGGAGGTCTGCCCATGGCGAGGGCGACACCGAGCCCCAGGTGAGGTCGTCGTTCGCCATTGTTGCGAGCAAGGTCGTGAAGCTGCTCCTCGGTCGACGAGCAATTCGATCGGACTCTGGAACGCGCGGCGAGAGGTGAGGTCATGGCGGAGACGGCTTGGAGATCTATAGCGCTGTCAGCCATGGCTGTGCGGCAAGGACTCGGGATCTGGGGGGGTGGGGGGGGGGGGGGGGCGTGACAAGGTGTCGTCGTCGACGCTACAAGACTGGAGGCGAGTCGAACACCACTGGGAAAGCCGAAAGGAGACTGGGATCGCAATCGATCGGAGTCAAGTCGTTTCAGCAATGACATAAAAAAAGTGTTTTCGTTTGTGAACTGCTGTGGCGGCTCCTTCGCTTTGCTCCCGAGTCCCGACCAGGGTTTACCTAACCATGGGAACCAGTCCGGTTTGACCGGTTCCCGACCAAACCGCCCCGGACCGGTAGCGGTTCGGGGCGGTTCAAACCGGTCCGAGTTCAAAATTTTCAAATTTGAATTAAAAAATGGAAAAATGTCGAAAAAATTTTTAAAAATACTTCAAGGTGTGTGTAATCTGTTGGTGTAAAAAGTTTTCAAATATTTGCTCATTTGGTATTTTTTTCGGTAAATACAAGTTAAATCAAAAAAGAAAAAGAAAAAACAGTGGCCGGCCCATTAAGGCCCATGAAGGCCCAACGCCTCCCTAACCCTAACCCCCCCTCCCCCAACGGCCAGCGCTCCCATTCTCCCCCCCCCCCGCGCAGCCGCGTCCAGGACAGGCGATTTTTCGCCGCCGGCCGCCGTAACCGCCACGCGAGCCGGCTAACCGCCCTGGTAGTACCGGTAACCGGTCCGGTTTGCCGGTTAGCCGTTCCGGTAACCGGTCAAACCGGCCGGCTAACCGGTCCAAACCGGCCACACGGGGGATTTGAATTCAAAATTTGAATTTGGCCGGTTTTCCTACAAACCGGCCGGCTAACCGGTCAAACCGGTGGGTAACCGGTCAAACCGGTCGGCTAACCGGTCCAAACCGGTGACACGGGGAATTTGAATTCAAAATTTGAATTTGACCGGTTTCTAGCGGTTACCGTTCAAACCGGTCCGGCTAGCCGCTACCGCTAGCCGGCGGTTCGAACTACCGGACCGGATTAATTAACCCTGGTCCCGACTACTTTTTTCTCCCAACTACTACTACTTGTGAATTGTGATTTAGATTCTGGTCTTGCCCTTTATGGTATAGATTGTGAAGCCTGGGTGCCGTTGTAGTTGTTTGCACGTAGTACCAACTACCAACCGTGTCTCACACTCAACTAGATTAAGAGAGAATTAAGATGAAGGGTGTGTTTAGATTGTAGGAAAAAACACTGTAGCATTCGCTGGGAAACGTGTTTTGTGAGGAAGGAATAGTGAAAAGTTGGAATGAATAGTGAAAAGTTGGAATAAATAGTGAATAGTTGGAAATCTGAACATGGCCGAAGTCTAGTTTATTGATTTGATTTCTGTTTGGTAGCACATTTTTCACATTGCAATCCGCAGGCATCGATCTGTAATTTGAATTGGTCATGGCGTGCCAGAACTGTCATGAAGGTTTTTGCAAAGAGTAGCTTTGAAACCAAGCTCATTCTTCACCAACAAGAATAATTCAAATAGTCTCTCTGCATAGTGATATGATGCAAATTAGGTAAGAGAATTAATATGCGGGCAGCAGTCAACAAGATCACAGAAATATACAACATATGAGAAATTTATGCATCTTTCTATGCGGTGCATGCAAAAAGCACTTCGCATAACAATATCCATTATCCAAACCCCACTCTTTCTTACTCATCTCAACAGTAAAAGGGGAAAAAGAAATAAAAAGGCAACTCACAAATATCAATGCCTGTACAATTTCTATTCATGTCAAACCACACAACCAATCATCAATACCACACCATCGCCTACGACAGCAATCTATGACAATTCAAGCACCACCCAATTCTTCATCTTTTCTTGGCACAGAGTCTGTGCTCCCCTCTGGAGTCGATGTTCCTTGGGAACTCACTGTCGAGTCGGGCCTGAACAGCTCATCTCTTTCAAGCTTCAGAAGCATCTCTTTCGATTCGCCTTTCAGCAAAGGCACAACTTCAACCATTGTTGGTCTCTTTTCGGGTTCTGAATGTGTGCATGCAAGCCCGACCAACACCATTCTTTTCAGTTCAGGTTCAGAAAACTTGTCATTGAGTTTTGAGTCCGCAATTTCATCGTATCTACCCTCCTTTGCCAGTGGGAGCACCCAGTTTCGAATTCCACAAGTCTTGACAGAGCCTGACTTTTCTATTGGCTTTTTGCCACTCGCAAGCTCCAATAATACTATTCCAAAGCTGTATATATCACAGCCTGCTGTTGGTTTGCCAAACATTATGTATTCAGGAGCAAGATAGCCTCGTTGATTTTCGCTGGTTATCTTTTCATTATCTGTTCCATCAGGAATAAGCCTTATCAGGCCGAAATCACCAACATGTGCCTGGAAGTCTGAATCCAGCAACACATTGGTGGCCTTGATGCTCCCATGGGTTATCTGAGGTGTTGCGTGGTGATGAAGATACCTGTGAGAAAGCACTTGTGAGTTATGTCTGACACAATGTGCATGAAAAGCAACAAAGAATGAAGTATCAGCCCTATTTTGTTATAAGCAAAGAGGGCTGTTTACTGACATGAGAGCCCGAGCAGCACCAATGGCAATAGATGCTCTCCTCCGCCAGTCAAGGAGACACTCCGCAGAAAGCGGTCCATGAAGATGTGCAAAGAGACTTGAGTTTGCCATGAAGTCATAGACCAGAATGCGTTCAGGTCCATCGGCACAATATCCACGGAAACTCAGGAGGTTTTTGTGTCTTATTCTTCCCAAGATCTCGACTTCTGAAGCAAATTCCACTTCTGTGCCGTACTTTCCATTCTTTAACCTCTTGACAACAATCTGTACAAAAAAGAAGGCAAAGTCAATCAGTAGGTAGGATTGAATCCATTGTGGCAATAATAATGTATGGAACTGCACCTCCTCACAATTTTTCCCAGCCACTCAATTTGCATTAAAAATTGACGCAACTACAAAAAAAAAAAGGACAAAGGTAGAAACAGAACATACTACTATACGTAAGAGATGGCCTTTATTTGTCAATCTAACATTATATTAATCCTCTCCACGATGCTTAAAAGAATTTTATTCTGCAGAAACATGAGGCCTCAATCATAGTTTTAGAAAAGACATGTCACATAGTTGAAGCCATGACAGGGCAAATTCCAACTTCTTTCCCCCCCTTTGTTTACAAGATAAGAGATATGCAAACCTGTAGCCAGTTCATCTGGCATTTCTTTTTGTTTATTTCTCTATGACAACATATCCTACCTACCTAATAATAACACAATCAAAGATCAATGTTCCAAAACTAATCAAGTAAAGTTAACTGATAGTAGTTACTTGGCTATTTAGTAAGACAGGTACCACTGAAATTTGTCCAACTCTGCAGAATAATTGTGACTGGACCAGCTGAAAGCAAGAGCTTAAAAGCAATAAAGTCGAAAAAGTTTAATTCCCAGCAAGGATGAGGATGTACAAACCTGAGAGCCATCCCAAACTTGTCCCCAATACACACTCCCAAGTGGCCCTTCTCCAATCTTATTATCGTAGTTGAAGCTGTTTGTTGCCGATCGAAGCTCCCTCAACGAGAACACCCACCTCAACGATCCGCTCCCTTCGTCAGACCTGGAAAACCGAAAGGGACAAGCCACTACCAATTAATCTTCCAAGTTTTTTTTAGCGAAATTAATGTTCCAAGTTTAACATAGGCAATCAACTCATATCCAACTCCACTGATACAAATCCAATTTTGGCTAATCCGAGCACCGAAAATCATCCAGGCATATAACTCTAAAAAAAATCAATCAGGCATCATTTGCGTTACTATTAGGATGGCTCATAAAAGCAGACTATTATGCCAATTTTCCACAGGAGTTCATAACAATATTCCCAAAGCTGGAAAAAGGTAGCAGGGAAAGTATGAAAGGATGGAACAGAATAAGCTGGCATCCTCTACCAACAGGAGCACCCAAATCCCCACTAGTTCCATTCCACCTGTAACGAAATCGCTTTTCGAAACGGGTTCGAAACCAACCCGAGACGTCTCCTTCCTACCGAATTACGCACCAGCAAGTCACGTCGTGCACCACCCCCTCAGTATTTGGCAGAATTCGCTTAAACCCGAAAAAAAAAGGAATGGATTAGCATCGCTGAAACCAGCAGCGGCATCCGACGCCATTCATCAAGCAAAACCCGCCACGAACTAATTCACCGTCGTCGAAACCCAAGCATCTATCTGTATTCCACACAACCACAGACACACCAAGCGCCGCCGCGCCGGAATTCCGCGAAGCCACGCGGGTCCAAGAGCGCAGGGAAGGGACCGAGGAGCAGAGGAGGAACAGAACAAGGGGATTGGCGACTTACAGGTCCTCCCTGGAGGCGCCCCCGCCGCAGCAGAGGAGCCTGCGGGCGGCGCGCGACAGCTTCGGGTGCATCGGCGGCGGCGCCCTCCTCTCCCTCCCTCTCTCCAGCGTCTTCGCGCGTAGAAGAAGAAGATGAAGAAGCGTGCGGACGGCGGGGGAGGAGGAGGAGCAGGGGGAGAACTTGGACTCGACGACTCGGAAGTTGTGGTGGGGCGGGGCTTGGCGGCGGTGGTGGTGGCCGTTGGGCGTGGGGGGGACTTGGACTAGAGGTAGAGGAGGAGAGGGAGAGGCGAGCGGAGCAGAGAACTAGAGACGAGCCGAGCCAGCGGAGACCAGCCAGCCTCGCAGGTTCTGTGCTTTCGGTGAGGACGACCTGTTGGTCTCGCCTCCCTTTCCTTTTTGGCTCGCGAGCGATTGCGATTCCCACCCCACCCCACCGGGGGCCACGACACGACGCGCACCCGAGTTGGACGCCGTTCGGGTTCGGCAGCCACACCACGCCGCTGCTTGCCGTGCGGTGCACACCGTTGGATGGAGCCACCCAGCCCATGGGTTGGTGTGTGTGTGGTGGGGGGGTTCGGTACGCGGCGGTTAGGTTACGCGTGGGTGGCATTGCAGTTGCATACCGTACGGAGATTTTTCGGTTGCAACAGCGATCAATCGGGCGAGGAGGACTGAGAACGCACCCAGGCCAGGCACGCACGGACGGTGGACAATCAGAATTAAAATCGCGCACCGTGGTGACTGACTGACTGACTGGGGTGTCGCCCCGTGTCGTGTGTGTCCCTGGGAAAATATACATCACAAATGACATTATCGTGAATGGACCATTCCGGAAAAAAAATAGCGGAAATAGACGTTCCATGTGAGCCGCCCAAACTTTATTTTTTTTTACTTCTGGAATAAATTAAAATGAACACTCTTGAATACATCAAGAAGTCAAGAACCAACGAGCATTTTTTTTATGAGAACATCTTAAAACAATTGCAAATCAAAGAACTAGGTCACCAAAAAGTCCTAGTGATGTTTATGAGCAACGGGAAGATTTTTCTCTAGTTGCATGGAATACAAATTTGAGAAAAGAACAACAAAACAATAGAAAGAACATGAACGGTTTTCTTCATCCGTCGCAAGTAATACTAATTAAGAAAAAAAAAATGGAAGAGCGTTAACATAACGGCACCTCATCTTTGAGAATGGCTCCTTCCACGTCTTCATGCAGGGTGCCTAGATTGTGTTTGTCGGTGCCTGATTTGGTCGCACCGGCACCAACAAGTGATTGCGGTGCTAACCACTCGTTTCCCTGATGGCGAGAGTGAGAGACGGGGTTTTATCCTGGTTCCGGCCACGGGGCCGTACGTCCAGCAGTGGTGCTACGCACCGGGTTGCGTGTTGCTCGTGGTAGGGGTTTACAAGTAAGGTGGGAGAAGGAGATGAGCTCCTAGGTCCCCGGTTATGGTCTGTGTGTGTTTGAGACTTGTGTTCTCTGCGTGTCTTGCCCTTTGCATGGGCTTCCCTCCCCCTTTTATAGACAAGGGGGCGGGGTGCGAGTACATGTGTTTGTCGCTGTGTGCACTGTTCGTCCATGCCGCGCCGTACGTGAGCGGGAATCGCGTCTTCCAACTCTGCTGACGACATGGCAGGGACTGACGTATCGTCTTTCCTTCTCGTGACAGTTCACGACGTCGAGGGGAGTGTCTTGCGCACGGCGTTCCATGGTCTCCTTCGAGGCTGCCTTCGAGGGTGGCTGCGCGTCCGGCGGGGGTAAAGTCAAAGGAGTGGTTGGCACAGTGCTACTAGCAGGGTTAGGCCTGGCGCGCAGCATGACGCTCAGAGTTCACTGTCGCGAGTGGATTTGACCGATGTCTTCTCCGGAGGGTAGGTGATGGCGTGGAGTAGTGATCCTGCTTTTTGACCGCGTCTCAACGACTCTGACGAATCGCGGCGCGTTGGGCGTCGTTCCCGTCGAGGCGGGCTCGAGCTTGGATGGCAAGCTCGAGCTCGCCGACCCTCGAACGAGACGAAAAACACCCCCTCGAGGGTAGGGGTCGTCCTCGAGGCCGTCGAGCCTCGATCGAGACGGAAAACATCCGCTAGAGGGTGGTCGCTTGCCTCGAGCTGGATGGGCGCCGAAGACTTATAGCGATGGCGGGCCTTTGCTGGGCTGTGGAGCCTGGTTGATGTCGTTGTGGGCCTTGGCGTCAAGTAGTTTTGGACTTAGATTGGGGTACCCCTTTTGCAGGTACCCGACAGTGTTATCTGGAGATTTGTTTCGTAAGTTTATATGATATGTTTTTTATGTGCAAACATTTTGTTCTATGAGGCGATGGTGCGGTGGTGGTGAGTGACTGAGTGCCTGAGTGCTACTTAATTTTGCCAGACGGTTATGTTTCTGGGATCTTTTGGACCGAGGAAAGGGCCCAACCTTGTTTCAACTGGGGCTCATCATCAGTCTGCTGACTGGTAAAGGCTTGGGCTGTACAAACAGCCCAACCCAGCCCAGCCCAGTGCGCAGATCCATTTAGTTCATTTTTTTTAGCATTTTTATTCAGACGGAGACGGATTCGTTGCCACGGCAGCGAAGCGAATTCGGGGCCTGCATATAATTTTTAGAAAAGGTAATATATTTCAATATTCCAACCTCTGCATCGACGAATGCATATATCTGTTCATTATTACATCAGAGTCCACACGAATCTCATAACAAGAAAAAAGTCGAAAATTAACTTGAAGGAAGTCTATTACTAAAAACACCATCCATTTTTTGCAAAAATATCTATTGACGTGATCTCAAGCATACGACATTCCCATATGACTTGAGGCCACTCCTCCTCCTTTTGCAATAGAGACCAGAACCACATCCAGTGTGTTCCTCTGAAAATCACCTGCATAGGAGTGAAAGCTTTTGCATTGTTAAACACCACATCATTTCTGCATATAATGAGCTAACTAGTTTATTTTTTAAGCATCTCCTAAATATCATACATTTAAATTGTTGTTAGAACATAATAGAACAAGTTCCTTCCTCTCTGCCATTCTTCTTCCTCTTGCACCTGTCTATGTGTTGACGTCTTTTATGGTCAACACACGAGAGCGCTAGATCGCGCGGATCGCAAATGGATCGAATTGATGTTGGGCGACAGGAGGTTAGACCGCCTGCACAGGGAGTTAGACCGCCTGTCACAGGGAGTCAAACCGCCTGTTACAGAGAGTCAGACCGCCCGTAGCTGAGACCCCACGAGATCGATCGTTCGATGGATAACTGCCACACTTACATGGTGGTGGACGGCTAGGTTTACGAGCAAACCAACAAAGAGATAACCAACACACTTTTGTGGCGAAGAACGACTAGTTTACGAGCAAACTAGCAAAGGTCGTCGATGCTCACTCCCGGGAGGGACCCCGTCAGGGCGTGGACGTCGCCGGACGTGCCTAGGTCGACCAGCAAGCCTTAGGACGCCATCAATGGCCGTGGAGATCACGATGGACAGCAAGGGAGATTGGAAAAGATTAGGGTTTGAGGATAAAAGTAAAAGTGACTTTCGATTGGGTTGGATCCCTCTCAATCGGCCATAGCCCTTTATATTTATAGGATGGGGAGGTCTGTACCCATGGAGAGTCAATTACATAAGAAAATCCCGTCAAATACAACTCTAATTCATATTATGACAGCCACAGGCGGTCTAACCTCCTGTACAGGCGGTCTAACCGGTTGGGTACAGCACTGATTCTTGCCAAAACCATAACTCCCTCATCCGGACTCCAAATCGGGCGATCCACATATGCATTTTGATCATCTCGACGAGGCCCACGCAACGGTGGAGTCCAATTCATATTTTGAGCACTTTTATACAGGCGGTTAGACCGCCCCATACAGTCGGTCAGACCTCCTGCCGTTTTGCCGGATCGGCTACAGGGCACAACCGGTCAAGCCTGATCGGCTTGCTGCAACTTTTGGTCATCAACATATGCTCCCTGTTTCTTGATAAAGCTTTGCGTATCAAGAAACATTTGTCATAATTCAAATTGCATAGGAGCAATGTCGAACACACTCGCATCAAACATGCTTCTCTCATGTTGTGTGAGTCAAATAAGCCTGAGTACACATTATCTCGGTTGTGTTTTTTGAACATACTAGAAGATCATTCTCACACATGTAAGCTATTGTGAATGCATAAAGCGACCAAATTGCAATAATACCAATTGGTCTTTGCAACACATCTCAAATTGAGCACGAAGAAAGACATAACATCTCAATAGCATTCACAAATCACTTTAACCATATGAAGTGAAATGAATAATCAGCCAAAAAGTAAATGTGACAAAATTACCTTGAAACTGGTAAAGGCCAGATTACTCTTGCATCCTTCTTTGCTCGTTTCCATCCTGTCTTTCGATGCATCTTGAATTATGAAAATATTCAACAATAGCGGTTAGACCATATATCAACAGCGGTCGGACCTGCCATGGCGGTTGAACCGGCTGTCAATGGCGGTCAGACCAGCACATCTAGAATAAGCCCTCTAATTTTGCTAAACATCGGTCTTTTTCTCATAAAAATACCTGACTCGATGCTCGCTATTCTAGAGGTACAATTCTGAATATTCATGTCTAGAAGCATGATAAATAATAAAGCTAAAATCATTCACTAGACATTTACTATTAAAACATCCAATAACTCATTTAAATATAAACATTTGTTGCACCACCATCAATGAGTCATTATGAATTCAGAAAATGCTTTTCACCCATGAATGCAAAATCTCTAACCCGAATATAAAACTTACATTCGGCTCAATCATTCACGCAAAACACTTAAATCGGCTAAATATTCAAAGCATCCTTATTTAGTGAAACAAAGACAGCACCAATGTTTTTGAAAACACTTTGTAAGCCGATTTAGTAAATATAAACTACATGGTGAAAAGTTACTTCTTTTGCTAATGCCTTGCCCCCCGAGCATTAAAGCATCGCAAGTAATTGCTCATCGGGAAGCTTTCCACTTTAGGACGATGACTAAAGGCGCTCATCGGCCGTATACGTTGCCAAGGACGATATAAAATATCATCCATATGAATTCACCCATAAAAGTACGCACAACCGAAATAAAGTGTAGAGAAAGATACGAATAACAGAATTAAAATCTTCTCTATGAACTAAACATTTCGGCTTTTGTAAATTAAGAGCAATGCATATTGCAATTAATTATGTGTATGAAAATTCGGTGAAAACCCTCCATGATATATAGACCCATATGGCAACCAAGGATCAAAATAACAACATGAGGGATAACAAAGTATACTATAGGATGAATTCCATGGCATAGGTAAATATGGTATTTGAAAATCAAATGGATGATGCAATGACCAATAATTTCAATGATTTGGTGCAAACCTTGTATTTGAAGATCGTCTCTCGGACCTCCTCGTCTCCTTCAACTGCGTTGCACCTTTTGCTTGGACATGATCCTTGTCTTGAGTACAAATGCTTCTTTTAGGAATCCATGACATGCCCGTCTTTCTCAACTCTTGAGCACTAAGCTTTTGTAGCTTATTCTTTTGCCAATTCGATAAATGAAGTGAACATCCCAATTTTGTTTCAGTTTTGGACAGCAGCACCTCATTCTTACCTTTTGGCTTCTTCACCTTCTTTTGTTCAGATTTGGCACTTGGAGGGTCAATGGCAATTTTTTCCTCTCCTTTACCATCACTAGCCAAAGTGCCTAACACATTAATCGGCTCTTCACTAACTGAATTCAGATCTGAACTTTTATCCTTGCAGCCATCCTTTTGCACCACATAAACCTGCTTGACAACATTTTTCTTGTTTTGAACTCTAGACCGATCTTTTTGATCAAAACGGTCATTTTCAACATACGGTTGTCTAGCACATGATGGTCCTCTTGAAGCTGCATACTCTACATGATATGGCCTGAAATAAGAAGGATTATGTGCCCATAAATTATCCCACCCCCATGATGAGTAAGGATAAAAATTTGTGGGATGTGAAGCATATGGAAATGGCATTGATGGCCCTGAAGAAGAATATGATGCTGCTGAACGGAAACTCCTTCTTTGCCAATTCCAATTCCCATAAGTATGTTTAGGAGGCAATCTTGATGATTTAACATCACTTGACCGATTAGCACGCTTGGCCTCATTATCTTTTTTATATTTAGCCAGAAGTTCATTAAAAGTGAGCTTCGGCTTTTTGCCCTTGTGCTTAACACGGTCTTTACCTCCATCCACTTTAGGATGTTCAGATTTAGACATAGGTGGATTTTTTAGACCTGAACCGACCTGATCAATTTCGGAGTTCGGCCTTCCTTGTTGGTGACAGGCGGTCAGACCCCCTGTCGCAGGTGGTCTAACCTTGCAGCCGGTCAGACCCCCTGTCGCAGGCGGTCTGACCTCCTGTTCCAGCACAGCTAAAGTAACAGGATCTTGATCCAATAGAGAAAAATTTAACCTCTGTGATTTTAATAGGTTCATCGTCCTCAATAGTTGCTTGAACTTTCAAATCATGGACGATGTCCTTCTCACCACTTGGGAGCTTTAAATCTTTCTCTTTGGCAATTGAAATATGATCCTCATTTAAATCGGCTAACTTCAACCGATTTACTGACCCTTTGCCATTATGACCAATTGAAGCCAACTGGTCATCCTCTTGTGTTGGAGAAAATCTCAATCGTCCAATGTTAATGGCCGATTGTATGAATTGAAGAAACATATTGCAATCACTAGTATTATCACCAAAAGAATTATGCAACTTACAATATTTTCGACCAATGACCAATACTTTGCTTCTCTTCTAGTCTTCAATCTGCAGTAGGAAGCAAGCAAAATACAATGTCATCGGCTTGGGCAGCCTGATCCAAAGTTACTGAGTATAGATGCAATCGGTCCAAAACGACCAGATCCAACTATAATGGCGAATCAAAACAGTAGATCAATTAAGTATATGGCTAGGGATTGATAGAACGGCTTGAGCAACCTGATCTTTCTTCCCCAGCGGAGTCGCCAAAATATGTTGACGCCTTTTATGGTCAACACACGAGAGCGCTAGATAGCGCGGATCGCAAACGGATCGAATTGCTGCTGGGCGACAGGAGGTTAGACCGCCTGTCACAGGGAGTCAAACCGCCTGTTACAGAGAGTCAGACCGCCCGTAGCTGAGACCCCACGAGATCGATCGTTCGATGGATAACTGCCACACTTACATGGTGGTGGACGGCTAGGTTTACGAGCAAACCAACAAAGAGATAACCAACACACTTTTGTGGCGAAGAACGACTAGTTTACGAGCAAACTAGCAAAGGTCGTCGATGCTCACTCCCGGGAGGGACCCCGTCAGGGCGTGGACGTCGCCGGACGTGCCTAGGTCGACCAGCAAGCCTTAGGACGCCATCAATGGCCGTGGAGATCACGATGGACAGCAAGGGAGATTGGATAAGATTAGGGTTTGAGGATAAAAGTAAAAGTGAGTTTCGATTGGGTTGGATCCCTCTCAATCGGCCATAGCCCATTATATTTATAGGATGGGGTGGTCTGTACCCGTTGGGAGTCAATTACATAAGAAAATCCCATCAAATATAACTCTAATTCAGATTAGGACAGCCACAGGCGGTCTAACTGGCTGGGTGCAACACTGATTCTTGCCAGAGCCATAACTCCCTCATCCGGACTCCAAATCGAGCGATCCACATATGCATTTTGATCATCTCAACAAGGCCCACGCAATGGTGGAGTCCCATTCATATTTTAAGCACTTTTATACAGGCGGTTAGACCGCCCATACAGGCGGACAGACCTCCTGTCGTTTTGCCGGATCGGCTATAGGGCACAACCGGTCAAGCCTGATCGGCTTGCTGCAACTTTTGGTCATCAACACTATGTCTTGTACCAACTTGTTCTAGCTTATGATGTTAATGAGATTTATGAAGCAATGATGAACAAACTGATTGTGCAGCAGAACCTTGGAGAAGTCATTTGAGTATTATCAGACCTGGGAACATTTAATTGCCTCAGCAACGATATATTCTTGGAGATGCTTTTGTTGTTCAACGCAATGCTTTCCTTGCCACTGCAGCTCAGTATGTATGTGTTTTTTTTTTTTTACTTGAGTTCATTGTCGTACGTCAAACTTTGAGCACTGGCAACATCATGGTCAAGTTGGTCTCACACCGGCCATCATCCAAATACAAAGGGGTAACTGCATCGTAAATTCATAATAGTTGTTGCAAACATGAAGACCATGGAACTACCGCTGAGCTGCAGGAACTGCATGGAGGACATGACAGAGGAGCAGCATGTTAGGAGAGCCTCTCTCTTTACTGCTCCACTTGGCTAATCTATTAGTATTTGGTTAGCTGAAATTTGTTGGTTTGGAGACTAATTGAATAGCTACTACTGTACATTAGAGTTATGGTGTGTTTAGGCTGTGTTCAGATTCAGGAAAAAGTATTTCTCCAACAAGTTTTTTCTATTCACCCCACTCACAGAACACGCTTCTCAGTGCACTATTCATCTAAAACTTTCACCCACTTTTTTCAATATAAACACAGCCTAGATTGTAAGAAAAAATACTGTAGCATAAGAAAAACACTGTAGCATTAGCTGGGAAACGTGTTTTGTGAGGAGGGAATAGTAAAAAGTTAGAATAAATAGTGAATAGTTGAGAATTTGAAACCCTAGTCCTACTTAGATCCATCGATCAGCTAAAATTGGTTAACTACCCATGGCCAGTGAATCTAAACAGACCTTAACTCACTCGATTAGGGAAAAAGGACCACATGACGAGTGCCACGCCTATGTGACGTCGCCGGGGACACGAACGGCCACATCACTGGCGCTGCCGGTTGCGACGCGACACCGAGCTGAGCAAAGCCTGTCCTGGAGGTCCGGCCCTGCTCGGGGGACCTGCCGGGTTCGCAATCCCGTTCAAAAGTGGTCGGTTTCTGCGGCAACCCGTCAAACCGCCCCGGAACAGTAGCGGTTTGGGGCGGTTTCAAATCGGTTAAATTTAAAAAATATTTAAATTTACATTTAAAATGGAAAAATATCAAAAAAAATTTCTAAAAATACTTCAAGGTATATGTAATTTATTAGTGTCAAAAATTTTTAAATATTTGCTCATTTGATATTTTTTGCAGGCATTAGAAGTTCAACCAAAAAAAGGAAAAGAAAAAAAATCGGCTCATTGAACTTCTAATGCACACAAAAAAAAACTAAATGCACTAATATTTGAAAAATTTTGACACCATTAAACTCTACGCACCTTGAAATATTTTTAGGAATTTTTCTTTTATTTTTTAAAATCTTTAGTTAAATTTGAAAACATGACAAATTATGTATTGAGCCGGCTTACCGTCCAAACCGGCCGGCTTACCGCCCAAGCCGCTCGGCTTACCGGTCAAACCGGACGGCTTACCGGTTCAAACCGATTGAACTAGGATTTCATATATATTTAAATTCAAAATTTAAATTTAATCGGTTCCCACGGGAACCGGACCAATTAGCCGCTACCGCCGACCGGCTGTTCGGCCCTCCAGTTCGGTTTCGTGAACCCTGCTGCCGATACGGCACCTTCCTTTTTTTCTCTCGCTCCCTCCTGCTGTATCCGCCGGCCGATCTAGCATAGCAGAACGCAGCAGCAGCCAGCAGGAGTACTGGTACTAGCCCTGCACATGGTTTCACGCAGGAGCATTGAGCCTGGACCGAACCGGCGGTGCCGCGCTGCGCGGCGTGGACATCTCGTGTGCCGGACGCCAGCCGCAAGAGCACGGGCGTCTCGGCACTCGTCACGCGCTGGCGCTGGTGCGCTGCGATCTCCCCACAGATCCAGTGCATCGCAGCGCACGAAAAATATTCATTCCACCCACAGAATATGCTTCTCAGTGCATTATTTATCTAGTAAAACTACTTTTTACTTTCAATCTGAACAGACGGGGAGTCTTGGGACAAACGAGTCGGTCCCGATGCCAGAAGAACCACGGCGGCCACCGAGGCTGGACGTGTATCCGGACGTCGTGGACGCGACACGTTGGTCCTCGGGCGCCGGGGCGACTTCCCGTACGTCCGGCCGGATAGGTTTCGGCGCGGGTTCATTGTACTTTGCGTAATCGCGTGCCAGCGCGTGTGGTTCGTTCGGTCGGTGGTCTGAAGTGAAAGACCCAAGCACAAGAGCGCTGCACGAATCCTCTCTCGAAACTCAAAAGGAAGGGACCAGATCGGGTGCAGAGCACGTGAGTACTCGGGTGTCCAAGACAGAGCAGAGTTCCCGGACACTGCAGGAGTAGTACCTTTGTTCAAAAGAAAAAAACAACCTCGCAGGTCAGGTTACGTTACGTCCACCCCAAACGGACGCGACGCCGCCACGCACTACTAGTACTTGAGACCCAATCCACACCAGCAAAGGCTCCCTTCTGGCTGTTTTGTTCGCTTCGAGTTTTGCTTTGATATGAATTATCCAAAAGCGGGTTCTGACGTGACGCTGATGAAGAACCCCTCATCATCAGAGGAGGCAAAGCCACCGGGGACGCAGCCGGAAACACGAGTCGCCGGCCGGTCAGGCATCAGCTTGTCCACGCCATGTTCTAGTATCGTTTTCCGCCGCCGGCGTCCGGCAGCGGCGAGAGATCTCGTCGCACCGTGTCTGCCCTGCCCACCGGCCGGGCAGTGGTCGGTACCCCGTACACGCAAGCTGCTCCCCCGATCCCTCCGTCATCCGCCCAAGAAAACGTACGGCACGATCCCCTCGGCACCCACCCAGTGTTTTCAGACACCACTCGCCTTTTTTCTTCTCGTCGAGTCTGTGCCGTGACGCCCAAACGGCCAAACCTTTTGACATCCGGGTAAACTTGTCCCCTACATCTACGTCAACGTCGATAGCGCTGAGAGATCTCAACGAGTCCAGGATAAACATTTACTGTACCTCGAGAGGCCGAGACCGACCACGACGTGTCTGTCCAGGATGCACACAAGTACACAACTGAAGGAGTATAAAGAACAAAAGGCAGTATCAAAAAAAAGAAAAAAGAACAAAAGGCCGTTGGGTACTGAAGCCTGCAGGGAAATTTTACTGCGGCTTGCTAGAACGGAGCCGGCAGCGGGGGCGAGAGGCATGGGGAAGCGTGGCGCCCATTCGTGCAGGCAGATCGCGATGCAGTGTACTCCGTATGGGCAAGTGACAATGGAGCCGGCGGGCGAGTGGCAGAGCTAGTAGCGCACACAAGTAGACAGCCGCAGCAGTTGCTGCTGTTGGCTCTGCGCTCGACTTGGGAGCGTGCGGGGGGAAAACTCGCAAGGAACAGCCGCGCCCCCACATGCATGCCCTTGCGATGCTCGTCTGCAAGACATTTGCTATACACACTCCATTCAGACCGGATAAAACATTGTGATCCGGAAAGATTGATTTGCCAAGTGCCATATCAAAGATGTCAGCGACTAAAACACTAAAGCAGGAGCAAAACCATCTCGCTCGAATCTTATCATCAGCAGCTTGCAGCTACTACCACACCAAGCAGGCCCCGCGCGTGCACAATGGCCACTACGCTACGCACGAACCCACGCCACGCTCAGCTCGGCAAAGCGACCAGGCCGCGGTGTGCCGGTGTGCCCACCACCCTACGACGCGGCGGCACATCCCCCGCCAGCCGCGCACCAACCATGCCGATGCCGTGTCGCGCAGAGCCCGGGGGGGCACCGAGCGGCCTCTGTCCCGGCGCGCGGCGGCAGCCGGACAGCGCGCCCGCGGCGAGGTCCCCCGGACACCCGACACACTGTCGGCAACTTTTCTTTATTCTCTGGATAGATCTGCCCCCACCGCGGCCCAGATCGGCAGATCCTCCCCCGCCGGTGGGATCGATCCCCACCCACATGTGCGTGCGCCGCTGCACGTATAAATACCACCGCGCACCGCCGCCGCGGCTGCTCATACTCGACCGACTCTGCTGGCATTGGCAAGGCTTTGCTGCAAAGCTGCTGCTGCTGCTACCTTTCTTTCCTCTTGTGTTTTTTCCAGTCTGTCTCACACCCGCTGCTGCATCGATCGGATCGAGGTTGGCTGTCAGCTGTGAGCTTGCCTGTGTGAGTTGTGTGATTGTGACCACTACGCGTATGCGCGCGGCGAGCGTGGAGGGCGTGGACCTCAAGGGGAGAGGGTGATTATTCCATGGAGCTGGAGCTCGGCCTCGCACCGCCGAACGCGCGCCCGCCGGCCGGCGGCGGCGGGGAGTTATTCCCAGGCCTCCTCGGCGGGAAGAGGGCGTTTGGCGAGGCGTTCGTCAAGGCCACGCTTCCGCTCTTCGTGCGCGATGGGGATGGCGGCGGCGGCGACGACGACGACGGCGGGCGCCACGGCGTCGACCCTGAAACGACGAGCAACAAGTGAGTCCATGCCCGCTTGTTTACTTGTGCTTTTTATTTGACGTATTTATTGGCTGCTCCAACAAGTGAGATCGAACGAACCATGCGTACGTAACGCGTAGGAGGAAGAGGCTGGTGGGGTGGCTGCCGGTGAAGAGCGTGCACAGGCGGAGCTCCGGCGGCGCGTACGTGAAGGTGAAGATGGAAGGGGTGGCCATCGGGCGCAAGGTGGACGTCTCCCTCCACGGCTCCTACGACGAGTTGCTCCGCACGCTCGCCCGCATGTTCCCGTCCGGAGGTGCAGGCGGTGCAGAGGACGAGGCGGCGGTGACTGGCCAGCACGAGGGCCGCCGCCGTGGCCCCCCGTACGTGGTCACCTACGAGGACGGCGAGGGGGACTGGTTGCTCGTCGGAGACGTGCCGTGGGAGTAAGTTGTCGTGGCCAGAACAAACTGACAATAAAGCTGTTAGGAAATAAACCACGTCGTGTTCGTGCATGGCGTGTTTCAGGTTGTGTTGTTCATGGTCGTGGCGTGTTTGTGTCGCACGTGTGGCGTGCGTGTCGTGTCCGAGTCGAGTGCGTCCCGTGGGTGCACGGCGTTCTCGCGATCGAGTTTGTTAGGGTCATCGAGTCAGAGTCTGTTAGGATTTGATCGAGTGTGTTAGTGCATGAGTGCATGCACGTGTGGTCTGGTCCAGCGTCTGGTGCGTGGGGTAGTTTGAGTCAGGTGTGAAGATGGGTACTACTTGGCTTTCGGATGAAGATGGTGACCGGGTCTTGCGCTCGAGCAACGGCTCACGAAGGCCGGCGCCAGGAGATCATGGCTGCATGCATGCGTGTGCTGTTGGTGCGGCAGACGGTTGCAGGGAGGGCCAAGTCTTCATGCGGAGGTGGGATGCAGCATGCAAAGGAGGCGCAGTCAAGCTAAAATCCCGTAGAGAGCAGCGGCTCGGCGAGGATCTCGCGTTCGTGCGCATGGTGATTAGTTTTCTGGTTGCGTGGGTTGTGTGCTGCTGCTTGGCTATAAAGCCTCATGTACACGTTTGAGTCCAGTGAGTCCAGTCCTTTGATTGAATAAACAAGCCAACATACAGGCCGTTCGAGCGGCCGGGGCGTTCGTCGCCAATCTTGTGTGTGTGCACTGTTCTTCTTCCACCTCCGTCCGGCGTGAGTTAGAAGTGTTCATAGGACTAGATTCCAACAAAAGCACGCAAGCATGTCCTCTCCTCGTACATAAACTTAAGAGACCAGCTAACAGCGATGCTAATGTTAACCTCGTTATTGTGCAGGGCCTTCGCGAAGACTGTGAAGCGGCTCAAGATCCTTGCGTAGGTAGCTGGTGGTGACTGATGATGACGGCGTTCATGCGTCAGCATGCAGCAACGTGTCGTGCCTCGTCTCGCCTCATCATCTGCGTATGGCAAGCTCGATAGATCACTCAATAAATGTCTTTCTCTGTGCATCAGATATCTCAGTGCGTGTATCCTGGACTTTTGGCCGTCGGTGTTTTGCTCTGAGAGCATGACGACGAGTGCACCACTCACTAGCATAGTAGCTAGCTGTTGTCGTCACGCTGCACCTAGCTGTGTTCATGTCAAAGGTTTCGTCTACCAAATAGCCGGTAGCCGCTCGATTAGTCGTCTTGCTGTGACCGTATACGTGTAAGGTCGTCGTCGTCGATCTGTGGCCGGATTAGATCGTCTAGTTCAGCATGCGTCACAGCTTGCTGTAGTGTTGATCTACAAACCCCTTGGGACTCCCTTTCAGATATTGCAGTGCATGGGTTTTTTAGATAAAGAAATATTATTATTTCGGCCTCTACAAGCATATATCCAGCCATTATTACAAAAGAAACCACAGATGTCCACTTAGAAAGATAAAAGGTATCGATTTATAAGCAAATTCTTATTACTAAAACACCACCCGTTCTTCGCAAAGATATCCATTGCCATAGTCTCCAAAGCCTGACATGCTCCTATAATAGTTTCTCGGTCCTCCTCCTTGTGTAATAAGGCCAAGAGTCTGATCCAGTGAGTAGCCCTGAAAAGTATCTGCAAGAAGATTGTGGGTTTGTTTTATCAAAAACAATATCATTTCTACTTAGCCATATGACCCAACAAACTGCGCTTACTCATGTAAGTACAAGCTTTTTTCCCTTGTATCCATGACCCAAATATATGAATAACATTATTCGGTTTATATAGACCAAAGGTAGTATGGATTATTCTCCAAATCAACCTAGCCATCTGATAAAAAAAAGATGTTGTATAGTCTCTTCGTTACTACAGTAGCAACATTTCTTATTTCCATGCCAGTTTTGTCTAGCCAAGTTATCTTTAGTGAGAATAACCCCTCAGTGGAGGAGCCAAATGAAGACTTTTACTTTAAGGGGAAGTTCAAGAATGTGTTAATAGGAATGACCCCTACATTAGGGATGAAAATGGTCGGGAACGGTCGGGAAAATACCGTAACCATTCTTGTTCCTTTATTTCTTGGCCGGGAACAGGAGCGGGAACGGGAAAGCCGGTCGGGAAAACGAAAGCGATATTACGGGATATCGGGAACGGGATAATACGATCGGGAACATGTCGATTATGGCCGGGAACACCAAACATATATCCACTTCAAACAGTCAACTCGATGCAATGATTACGGCCATGGACACTTGCATCAACAATTAACACTCAGGCGGGATAAGAACACATCGGTACATCAGATCATCATGCCAGCAGCTAGCAGGCAACACTAACAAGGCAGCACAGGTTCGAATTAAAAAAAAAAGAATCCAACTCCAACAGCAGTTCAAATCAGCACAGCCGCACAAGTTCGAATTAATAAAAAAACATGCCTTCATCTAAAGTTCAGGCAGCAGTGCAGCACGGCAATAGCAGGCAGCGAAGGGGCGGCCGCCGTGCGCCCATGCTTACGCGCATGCGGCACGGCCAGCTTCCTGCCTGCAGTCCCTGCACCGCTGAACGGTGCTCGCCTAGCAGTGGACTTGCGAGCAGCGAGCTGGCGGCAGAGGGGCCATGGCTCGGCCGCGTCACAGCGTGGCGTAGGGTCTGGGACGGGCGACGGACCGACGGTGCTTCTTGTGAGTTGTGTGGTGGCAGCGGCCGACGGCTACAGAGGGTTGGTGAGGGAGTGAGGTTGAGGAAGTTAGGGTTGGGGTGGGGCCGTGGGGCGTCGGTGGGATGGGCTGGTTGGACTGGGAGGGTTAGAGTTTGTGGGCCGAGCCGAGGAAGCAAGGTATGGGCTGAAATGAGGATTGCAGCCCACAAATACGGGAATTCCCGTGGGAATTTTCCCGGCTGAAAGCGGGATCCGACAATACGGCCGGGAATACTCCAACCGGTTTCGCACCCGTGACCACCGGTTTTCCTGGTTTTTTCCCGTTTTCCCGGTTTTTCTGAGAAAACGGTTCACGGTCGGTTTAGACGGTAAACGGTGTCGGTCGGGACGGGATTTTCCCGTCCCGTTTTCATCCCTACCCTACATCAAGAACCGCTCTGTACATTGATTGAATAGAGAAGATTCCATTTTTTTTGTAAAGACCAAATAAACATATCCGGCTGATCTACCAATTGGATAGTTGCTATCCTGTTTACCAACTCATGCCAGTTCCTAAGATTATCCCCCTCAAAGCTCTCCGAAAGGACACGTCCAGTGGAGTAAAAGACATGGGTAATGGGTTAAACGTGTGCTAACTAACGCTGCGTACATATATATTGTAACACCCTAATTTCATCACATTAAAATCTATTTAGGCAACTAATTTTCCTAGTTTTTGTTGTTAGGAATTATTAAATTGCAAATTAAATCTTGGCTTTTAAATATTTAAACAACACTTAAATTAGAGTCAATAAAGTTTGGAAAAAGTCTATTTTTGGCCATCGAACTATTACGTGGGTTTGGTTTTGGCCATCGAACTCTAAAACCAGGAATCTTCGACCATCCAACTCTCAAAACCGTTCACAATTGACCATCGGGCGGTTTTAGTTGCTGGTTTCGCTGATGTGGATGCCATGTGGCTGTGGGGCCCGCCTGTCATAACCCTAACTATTTTTCCTCCTCTCTCTCTGCTCTCTCTCTCTCTCTTTCCTCTTCTACCCACCCCGTCTTCCACGGAGCCGGTAGCCGGTCTGCCGCTCCGCCATGGGCCCTGAGGGAACTCCGGCGCCTGCGCGTAATAGGAGCACAGGTCCCACGGCACAGTAGGTGGACGGTCTGCGAGCCGCCGCCTAGGATGCTGCGCTGGCCGCCTGAAGGCGCCGTCGTCCGGCGATGCCGCGCCAGCCGCTCCTCCGATGCCTCCTCCATGGAATCGAGCTCGTTTGTTTTCGAATCGAGTAGCTTTGCCACCAAATCGAGCAACTGAGCCATGAATCGCCTCTCTGCCTCGCCGTCGCTCGAGCCCTCCCTGCCTCGGCCGGCGGCGCTGGCCCAGCGTGGAGCTCCAGCTCGCCCGGCCTGCGACGTTGGCCCGAGGTGGAGCTCCAGCTCACCTGACGGTGCTAGCCCTCACCTGACGGTGCTAGCCCAGCACGGAGCTTGAGCTCACCCGCCCACCGGAGCGCTCGGGAAAGAGAGAGGAGGAGATGGGGAAGAAATAGAGAGAGAGGAGAGAGAATGGATAAAATAAGCTGACAAGTGGGTCCCACAGCCACATGGCATCCACCTCAGCGAAACCGGCAACTTAAACCATCCAATGGTCAATTGTGAACGGTTTTAAGAGTTGAATGGTCGAAGATTCCTGGTTTTGGAGTTCGATGGCCAAAACCAAACCCGTCTAATAGTTCGATGGCCAAAAATAGACTTTTTTCATAAAGTTTTGTTGCATTCATGCTGTTTGCATATATTTTGAATGTTGGTTTGAATTTTGAAAAGGTTTGCAAAAGTTTAAACTAAATTCAAAACCTTTCTTCTTCTCTCTCTTTCTAGCCGGCCCAGTTTTCTTTCTCTTTTTCTCGGCCCAGTTCTCTCGCGCAGTCGCGGCCCGGTTTCTTTTCTGGCCAAATTTGTGCGTAGCCCAGCCCAGTCGTCCGTTTTTCTCCTTCCCTCTCTTTCTCTCTCTGGCGTGTGGGCCCGCCGTGTCGGTTTCTTCTTCCCCGAGCCGAGCTTCCAATCCCTCTCTCTCTCGCTCTCTCGTGTCCTCGTTGCGTCGCCGCCTTGGCCGAGCCGCCGCTCGTCGGTGTGAGCTCTCTTTGTCTCTCAATCCTTGTTTAGAACCCCTAAAACGGATTCTCTGTTGTCTTAGCTTTCTCCCAAGCCAATCATGGCGAGATTCCGAGCTCTCTAGCATCGGTTTCGATCAACTCCGGCGAGATTCCGGTGTAGCGCCGCCGCGCGCCGTCACTCCATTCGCCGGAATCGTCCTCTTCGTTTTGAGCCGTCCGATCTTGATCCAACGGTCCAGATCGAGCTCTACTCGAGTCAGACCTGAGTCGTACCGGTCAGCCGTGCCGTTTTGCAGAAAAGCCCTCAGTTTTCTTAGAATCAACCCGCGGTCCAAGCCAGTTCAAAAATAATTAGATCTAGGTTCTTTTCTTTTTGTTTTAGCCCCTGAGCTTTCTAAAAATCTAACCCGCAGTCCTGTCGCGTCGTTTTTCACAAAAGTCCTTCTGTTTTTATATAAAATTATGTTTTAGGTCCCTAGTTTCTTCTGTTAAGGCCCCTGGAAGGTTAGATTTAGTTCAAAGAAGCCCCTAAACCTTGTTTTAGCCATATCTTTACCGTTTTAAATCCGTTTTGAGTGATCTTTGCGCTCACGCGATCGTCTCTTCATCAAGAATAGTTCTAGACACGTCTTTGCGTCTTTAAAAGTTGTTTGGTGTATTGTTTTGCTTTTATTGATTGAATGCTTGTGCGAATCGTGTAGAGAACGGTCCGTTCGAGGGAGATCAAGATCAAGTCTACGAGCAGGAGCCACCGCAGTATTTTGAGCAAGGCAAGTGGATTTCCCCCTCTGCATACTCTTTTGAACCCATACACATTGCATGACAACAAAGTTTATATTCATGTTCGCGATGCATTAATTTGATGGGTCCTATGTAAGGATGACTAGTCTTTTACACCTAATCCTTGATACACCGGGTTTGCCTTTATGTTGGGTAGCTATGCTAGTTGCTTAACCTTGGTTCATGATGGGTTCTATCCAACATTGATGAATATCCTTATTATTTATATCTTATCATGATAATACAAGATCACCATGTTTATCGGAACATGGAGAACCACCCAGGATTTACCGTACAACCACAATACCATATGGCTCTGGTCTTAGCTGAATAATTAGATGAACTACATGTTGTGTTTGTGCTGCCTGTTGGGCTGTTATTGGTTTGTGGATGTGTTGGTGCGGGGATCGGAAGAGGGTATCTTCTGTTGAAACCGTCGGTACTGGGAACAAACACACATGTAGGAATTCTTTGTAAAGGCTTCGTAGCGTCCCTATGCAGTCACACCTTGGAAGTGTGGTACGTGCCTGGCCCGCACTGCATGGTTGGGTTTAAAGTTCTTCGGAGCTTTTACGCGAATTGTGGTGAAAGTGTACAACCTCTGCAGAGTGTAAAACTGTTATAACAGCCGTGTTCGCGGTCATGAACGGCCTGGACCCTCACGTGATTAATCTATCGAAACATGAAATCAAATCATTGCATGCATATGTTATTGGTTATGTTTATGATTTACTTTATGCTTACTTAATGTTAATATGGGGTGGTATATACTTATATCTTAGTAAATAGTTGCTTGATAATAAAACTTGACCAACTAAAATGCTAACCGCTGCAAGCCAAGCCTTTCCTTGATAGCTTGCATATTTCCCCCACTTGTTGAGTACCAACCATAAGTGTACTCATCCTTGCTTATATTGGATCAGAAGGTAATAATGGAGCGGAGTACCTCAGCGATCTTGATGAGTTCTAGGCGTGTGTTCCACCAGTCAGATGCCTGTGGAGTGCTTTTGGAGTTATCGTCCTTAGTTATCGTGTGAACCAGTTTATTTTGGCCTTTGTGCCTTATTCGTGAGTGTAATAAATACTTTAATTATTAACTATTCGTTTGAGTACTGTTTCTGCTATTCACTCACGGTCTATCATATGTGTGAAATTTGATCCTGGCACACATATGAGATGTACTCGTTTTCTTTCTAAAACCGGGTATGACATGTATATTACTCCGTATATTCTAAATTGCGTGATGTTACCCTCTTGGAATTTGGAAAATGGAAACTAGTACTGCAAAGACACTTGCACCAAACAAGAAATTATGGTCTCGTACGCCTACAATAACTACACTAAAGCTCAGTTAAAATTGTTTGGCCAATCTTGTCAATTTGCATCTGCACAGCTCAACATATGAAGTCAGATACTTGCCTGTTGGAAATGACGGATAACGTACACATGATTGACACATCTACGTAGTAACGTCAAGCAGGTCTGGACAGGTGCATCCGTGCGTGGACAGTTCTGGTTGAACCTAGCTCTCGCCGTTCACACGGAACGGGATTGATCGATCTGTTCGTTGCAGAGAGCGATTATGACACTGCACATGCCATAAACGTGCTGCGTCTCTCATTGAATGCGCAAGCTAAACACGGCTTCTGAAAAAAATCAGAAGTGTAACGGCAGGAGGAAATAAAGGTCCATGGATAATAAAAATCTCGCTGACTAACATGGTAATAGTACTAAGAGTGAATTCTATCCATCATACAACAACTTATAAGGTTGTCTCATTTTGGTCCAACAAGTAGAGAAACATGCAATTGGATACACAAACTTGTCAAATGTGTGCGTATACACATTTGATGTATACACACAAACTTGTCAACATATACGCCATTTTGATGTATTTTGCCATGGTAGCACTTGAAGTGAGTAGTTTTATGCATGTGGCCCCTTACTTTCATCCCACCTTCTCAATACTTCAAAGTTGTCTACTGTACACTTTAGTAGCTCTTCTTATTTTGGAAGTAAAATATATATATAAAAACTTTGTAGTAGTGTCTAAATTTTGATGACTAATATGACGTATGGAACCAAAAATATTGCTGTCTACATGCAGAAGTAAAGGTTTTTTTAAAAAAATAAATAAATGTTGCAAATATACTTAGTACTAACGTTTATCTTAATACTATAATCAACTATAGAAAGTGAGAGGAATTTCAAAGCTAACTTGGGGCTCCATATATATGACGCACACATATACGAGGTTAAAATTAGATCAACATGTAAGTTGCGGTACACTTTATCTTATCACACATCGTCAATTGTTTTTTAATCTTCTCACAATGAAAAAAGAGTAATGTGCACGATTAAGATTTAAATGAGAAGGAAGAGAAAGACAAGGGATTGCATGCATAAAATCCTTTCATGTTACGCACCATAGTGGTAAAAATACAGCTACATGGAGTACATATGACCGTATATGCACACATTTGACAAGTTCGTGTATCCATTTGCACAATTTGTTACTTGTTCGACTAAAATGATACAACCTCACAAGTTGTTGTATGGTCGATGTAATTTATTCTAGTACTAACTAGCAGAGTTTGTTTACATGCACCTGACAGCCAACTATATAGGGTTATTCAGCTAATTCAATTCTACCTCATCCAATGATCCAAACATGCTTAGCTAATTTTAAGCTAAAACAATTCTTGCCTCATCACCTAAGTACCTCTGTTCTCTAATATACTATATCATTAACGACAAATAAATTAGTTTTTTTCTTGTCATAAACGACATATATTTAGAGTACATCCTTTGTTCCAAAATGAAAGCACGGTCAAAACTTCTAATGCTACATTTGACTTTAATATCTTTTATATAATATAACCTTTATAGCAATAAAACTACAGGAGTGTGGGATGAGAAAGTGCTTTTAAATTCAAAATTGATTTTTTTTTTCAAGTTTACATGTCAAATTATATGAGCACCTTATATTATGGCACTGAGGGAATATTCAGCTACGCCGTTCACTAGAAAACAACTATGCCCGCAATTGTTACGAGAGATTAAACGTAGCATGGACGTGAAGCATGTTGCCTACCGTTTCCATGGCATCTCGCGGTTGCCTCCGATTTGGTTGCCTGCCCAAATTTGCAACGCGTGTTATAGCTCATTAGGCACTTCGGCATGTACTTAGTCCAAGCCAATTGTAGCTCCCAAACTCAATTTTTTATATTGAAGTATACTGTACACCTCACCATGTCATGGAGTCATTTGTTGCTAAACTTTAGCCGGTTTGTTTGCATCGCTTACTTTTTATGGTTGTTAAACTTTGCTTGCGTTCAGTCACAGCAAATTGCCTGTACACTTTTGTGCCTACACTTTTTGGTGTGTAATGTGTTCATGGAAAGCCATATTGCAATTTGCAAGAGGTACACTACACTCGTTAAGAGTGTAGCCCAGCAGTATAGACAGTGAGCAGAGGAAGACAGCCATACCGCCAAAGCACTAGCTAGTCCCAAATCCCAATCAGAAGCAGAGCATATGCCGATCCACCACAGCTGACAGCTGGTCCAGAGCCGCGAGGAGTTGGCGAGTTGCCCCGCCAAGTTGCCGAGCTCGACGAGGACAGGTCAGCCCGATCCCACCCAGCCCACCCGCAGGAGTCAGGACCAAACCGTAAAGAAGACGATCGGTGGTGCAGCCGCACGCCAACAGCCAGCGCCGGCAGTGTCTACGCCCCGACGACCACTCGTCTCGTCCTCTCTAACGGCTCCCACTTGCGAGCTCGCCGACACGCCGTCGCCGCCGCCTCCACTCAGACAGCGATCGGGACCCGTTCCGACCTGTGTTGAGGTCGAACCAAACGACAACCTTGGCCGCCGCGTCGCAATCCTTGTTCAGAACACCAGCCAGAGAATGGGACCATCTCAATTCTCATTGCCGCGTTCTCTGCCGTGACGGAACGGGACGGACCGCATGGCGCTCCGAAACTTCGCCGCCGCGCGCGCAAACGACTGGCCGGCGCGCACGGTTTCAGCATGCGACGGCTGGCCGGCGGCCGGACACCTCAGAGCGCCGAGCCCATCCCCTCGGCCCTGACCCCACCCACACCACTTGACCGGGTCCGGCCGCGCTGGGCCAGGGGGCGGCGTGATCGCCTGTCGGTGAGGTTCAGGCTGTGTTTAGATGGGTGAAGATGGGCGAAGAAAAATAAGGCCATGTTCAGATTCCCAACTATTCATTATTCATTCCAACTTTTCACTATTCATTTTAACTTTTCACTATTCCTCCCTCACAAAACACGTTTCCCAGCGAATGCTACAGTGTTTTTCTTATGCTACAGTGTTTTTTCCTACAATCTAAACACACCCTAACTTTTTTTTAGATACGTGTTATGTGAGGAAGATGAATAAGAAAGGTGAAAAAGAAATTTTTAGGGATACATGTTTTGTGAGGAGGATGAATAGAAAGTAAAAGGAACTTTAACATATCCTCAGATGATCCGCAACCGACACCGGCGTAGAATAATGCCCGTACCACCGCCGCACGATGCCGATCCAACCAGGCAAGTCCGCAAGTACGTACACCCTCCGTCCCAAAAAACATGCAATTCTAGGTTTCGTCACGTATACCAAGGAAAGTGTAAAAAGACACATGTGCCCCTATAGAAAAGACAAAATAGATCTCACCTAAACAATATAGGACCCACATAAAGACTATACGGGTCCCACGTGGGTCCCGCGTGAACAATAAGCGGGTCCCACGTGGGTCCCGCCTTAACAATATGCGGGTCCCACCTGAACAATACGTGGGTCCCACGTGGGTCCCGCCTGAACAATACGCGGGTCCCACATGGGTCCCGCATTAACAATAAGTGGGTCCCACGTGGGTCCCGCCTAAACAATACGCGGGTCCCACGTGGGTCCTGCCTTAACAATAAGCGGGTCCACCTACATAGAATGTTGGTCCCACATGGGTTCCGCATAAATAGTACGTGGGTCCAGAACTAATCATTGGCGCGTCCAGAACTAATCATTGGTGCTAGAGTTGCATGTTTTTTGGGACAAAATTTGAACTCTAGAGTTGCATGTTTTCTGGGACGGAGGGTGTACATGCACAGTGAATAAACAAAAGCAAGTCCATGTCCTGCTGACCGAGACGACACCAGAAGAAACTGACGCCGTTTGACCTTTGGGTGGTCGGAAATGTCAGTCTGTGTTGAAATGGAAAGAAAAATTGGGATGCGTGTAATGTGAGGTAAATGAATAGAAACGTGAAAAAGAAAATTTTAGAGATACGTATTATGTGAGAGGGATAAATAGAAAAGGTGAAAAAGAAATTTTTGAAATACGTGTTCCGCAAGGGTGGTGAATAGAAAGTAAAAATACTTTTAGAACATGAACACAGCCAGTATGCTCTTCACTGCACTGCGCGCCGGCCGGCCTGGTGGAGCACCTCGCCGCGTGGAGATCCAGTGGCTAGTCGGCGGCACGCCGGCACCCTCCCTGCCGCTCCGCTCCAAAGCTCTCGCCCGGATGTGATGCCGACGGAGATGGATTCTCGCGATCTTTAGGCTCGGCTCGACTTGACTTGAACGAGGTCATTTTCGTCTCCAGTACTCTATGCGGAAGCCGTTGCCGTCCATACTCTCGCTTTGAGTGGCGCCGCCACAGCTGTCCCGTCGGAATGTTCTTCGACAGTACGTACACTCGAAAGCTGGGGGAAGCTTCTAGGCCCGCAGATATTTTTGTCACGACCTTTTCACACTTCAACACCCGTGTCACGACACAGAACTCCGTTTACCAACCACCATGTCCACTGTTCATCGCTGTTGTCACAAGGTAAGGCCGTGCACAACGAGCAGGCATCTCCCGACTCCCGTGACTGATGGAAAGGTGCCGACGTGCCGTGCCCAAGTCCTGATCGTCGTCGATCGTCGTCCCAGCTTAGGCACAGAGACCCACCACGAATCTTCCCGTCCGGAGCTCCCAGGGCGGCGCCGGGCTCGCCTCTCGGGTGCGCCGTAATCAATTGCCGACACGCGCATAATTGGCCAGCCGGCAGGCGAGGAGGAAGGACCCCACGCACGGTCCACACCGTCCCCACGGCCGAGCCGAGCCGGCAGCCACCGCCTTCTGTGAATCTACTACCGGCCGTCGCTTTCGGCGGGGACGGGCGGGAGCGGCTCGCACGGCAAGTCCGTGTCGTCCACCCGCGCCGCGCCGGCCAGGTCGCCAATCCCCGCGCGGCATCGCAACGTGCGCCCCGTCGACGCCAGGTGGGGTCCCCTTTCGCCGCCGTGCGCCTCCCTCCCCTCCCTGCGGCGCCACCGCCGGCAGGCGACACGAGGGCCACTCCACGGGCCGGCGGCTTGCGCAACTCATCTGGATGGATGGATCGGATGCTGCTTTCAGCCAAACATATGTGGCACGGTATGGCATCCGGGGCATGCAAGATTTCTTCGTTTCGGAGCATCGCGGAGGCCTCGGTATGGAACGCAGCAGTTTCTTCCCATTTCAAGACTTTCCTTTTTGCTTTGTAATTTCAGAGTGTCCTGTGAATCGGCGCGACGTTCCAAAGCTCCAGTTCAACAGCAACTCATTTGTAATTTGAAAAATTAACACGCGATCCCAATGTTCCAAACAGGCCTCGCCGACGGAGATTCGATCACGACACCTGTCAGTTTCCGGACTCAAAAGGAACGTCCACATAAGTGTAGTTTGGAAATTTCTCACGAAATTCAAATGTTCCAAACGTGCCTTCGATTCTAATTATGATGCTTGCTTGCTTCCAAATTCAAATGGCAGCATGGAATCAGAAATACTCCACCTTTGGTCTTTGTGTCAAAATATACAGGCCTTGCATAGAATCATAGATGAATGGAGGGAGTATGGAACAAGCAAAAGATTCATGAAGCTCTTGTCGATCTTGCTTGCCGGGTATCTTTTTTTTTTTTTCCTTTACACACGTCTTTATGTGAAGGGGGAGAGGTTACATAGCCGTCTTGCTTAGCTACACATTGCCCGCACACACTGACACCGTGACACGCACCCGTCTGCGTCGCCTGCTCCAGCTCCAGCCCGTCGGCCGTCGCCGTCCGTCGACGTCGCCTCCGGCCCAAACAGCACACAGCTCGGACACGACCACCCCTAGGCTCCTCCTCCTACTTACTGCGGGCTTCCCGCCCTGACGGCGACGTCGCGGCTCCATTATTGGCTTACCTCCGAGCTCATCCGCATTCCACCGAACACCTTGGTTGCGTCCATCCATCCGCTTTGGCATGGCGCTATCTTCCTCTGGTTGCTTGCTTACTGCTACTACTGACTGGCTATGGCTAGCTAGCTACTCCTCGTGTGAGTAGTTGTTGCCTAAGGACTAGAGACTAGTAGATCATGGAGGAGCTGGAGGAAGAAGAGGAGACAAAATCAGCTCGCGCGCTTCACTCGTCGTCGTCGGTGTCCGGTGTGGGCTCCCGGTTGAGGTCGGGGTTCTTAGCTCGGCGGCGGTGGTGCGACGACGACAGCGGCGGCGGGGGCGGAGGTGCGCCGACGCCGCCGCAGTGGAGCGCGTCGACGCGGGCACCGACCTCGGCCGCCTTCTTCCGGATGGCGGCGGCGGTGAGCCCCGCGCCCGCGCCGGCGTCCCTGTGGCCCTCGGGGCGCTCGGCGACCGCGGCGCCGTCGAGCTGGTCGGGGAAGTTGAGCCGCGCGGAGCGGCCGCGGAGGTAGAAGACCGCCGTGTCGTAGGCCCGCGCCGCCGCGACGGCGGTCGAGTAGGACCCGAGCCAGATCCGCGACCGCTTGTTCGGTTCCCGGATCTCCGCCACCCACTTGCCCCACTTCCGCATCCGCACGCCGCGGTACTGCCTCCCTCCTCCACCTCCACCGCCGCCGCCGCCGCCTCCGCCGCGAGCGTTCCCTCCGACGACGACTGCGCCGCCCGCTCCTCCGGCGTCCGCCATCGCCACCGCGCCCGGCGCCGCGGCGAGGGGCACCGCCTGCACCGGTTGCGGCGGCGGGTAGAAGGCCGTGGCGTCCCTCTCCATCCCCCGATCCAGCAGCAGCGGCGGTGTGGTGTCGCGTGGCGTGGGGCGGTGGCGCTGCGGCTGCTACTTCTTCTACTGGAGATGGGCTCTCCCCCCTCCCTCACTGTGACCCCTCTCTTGCGCGCCTATGAGAGGTGGGGTCTATAAATAGGAGGCGATTAGGCGAGCGGCCAGGTGGGGATTAGCGGGGTCGTGCGGTGTGTGAGTTGGTGGGCGGCCGATTAGGGCCTGCCTGCCGCCGCCCGCCGTGCCGGGCCCTGGGATCTTTCGCGGCAGCGAGTCGGTGCGTGTGGAGGTGTGGCGACCGGGCGACAGCGACGGCCAGCGCGGGCGCTTTGTGAGTTGTGACTGCGACCATGAGCTTATCGTCAGGGAGGGAAGGGGAGCTTGGATAAACTACTCGCTCTCGTTAGGTTTTGGTGTGACGGGTGCGGCCATTAGTGCGCCCGAAATAATTGGTGGTCGGCGCGCACTCGAACGGAACGGAATGGATGAGAGTGATAAGCTCTGGCAGGGAGGCACCGCACTAGTGCGTGTGATTTCACCGTGTCCTTGTGTGTCCGGTGATGTAACGTGGATGCCGTCGGCGGCGATGGCAACTAACGCGCCGCTGCTAGCGTGCGTGCACCGAATCTGGCACGGCCCCGCCGCACCGGGCTTGTGCGCGCGGCAGGTGCTTGACGCCTCGGCCTCGCCTAATCGTCGGATCACGTGGCGACTAAGCACGCGACGCGACGCGATCAGTTCGATCAAATCGTCGTCTAGCACTCCAACTAGACACACCTGCACCGATGACCCCCCATGACCGCGACCGTCAATCAAAGCGGGATACGTCGAGGGGCGAGGGCCGGTTGAGGCGTCGACGGTTGCCAGCTGCACGTGTCGCGCCGCACCGTCAGGGAACGGACGGACGGCATGGAGCCCCGGTGCAGTGCAGGCCTGGCAGCCGAAACGGTGGCGGCGACCGACGAGGGGCAGGAGCGCGCGCCGACATGCGCGGGAGGGCGGCAGCCACGCGGCGGCCGCGGTGGCCGGCGACGTGGACAAGCCAGGCCGAGCCCGGAGCCCCCTGCCGTCCGGATACGGAAGCACGGCGGGGGAGAGACTGCGAGCGAGCTCCCGTGTCGCGTAGCGGCGCGGGCCCCGAACCCGTCCCGACAAGGCGAGTGGGGCGCGACCGCGACGCCGTTGTTATCCGCTTCGGTCCGGTGCGGGTGTGTGTGCCGCCGTGCACTTGGATTTCTTTTTCCCTTCTCGTCAACGCAGGCGAGGGCGGCGGGTTGGTTCGGTTCGGGGGATCCGTCGCGTATCCTTGAGCGGCTGGAACTGGCCGGTGGTCGGCCGCGCCTCTTGGCTTCTCGGCTCTCAGGCTCTGGATCTGGCCGGGCCGGCCGGCACTGCCCGGGGAATGCTGCGGGGTAGTATAAAATGGAGTGGGATGCATCGAGTGACTGGGTGGGGTTGTCTCAACGTGACGCGGCGGGGCCAGTGACGGCGATGCACTGGTTTGGCGGTTTGCCACTGGGGGGGGGGGTTCGTGTCGGTGAAGAGGGCTTCGTGACGATTCTTCCGTCCAGGTGTTGGGTGGTAGCGTGGACACCGGACCATGGAACCACCCACCCGGTTCATGACCGACCGTGGTGTCTACCTCCCTCCTGTCTCTAGAGAAACATATGTTTTCCTCAGAAACACGTTTTTCCAGTACTATTGTAGTATTGTACACTCTAGCAGAAGGTGAATTTTTTATATAAAAAAAAACTTTTCATGTTTTCGCAGGAGGCAAGGTCATGGAGTCTAACGGATGGATGGGATGAGATGAGCACCCGTTCAGAGAAGTACAGGGGGGGGTACAGAGCTGTGCTCAGATTCAGGAAAAACTACTTCTCCAATAAGTTTTTTCTACTCATCCCACTCACAGAATACGCTTCTCAGTGCACTATTTATCTAGAAAAAGTATTTTTTACTTCCAATCTGAACACAGTCTAGCTGCGAACATATGTTCTTTTAGGTTTGGATGTCTCAAACGTGCAGGCTGGATACCAGAATGGCAGAAATGGCTAATGTTCTTCTGGTCTGGATGCTGCAACTTTTCGAATGCCCTTAATTCAGAAATGCAAAAGGTTTGCAGACGAATAATTCCTCTTAACGGGACCCAGTAGCCCGACCAAATGTATCGCTCGTACGAGTACGACATTTAACATCAAAAGATAGTGCACGATAAAATGTCAACACACTAGTATTTTATAGCTGCGGTACCTTTTGAAAACGCCTGCTTTGTACTGTATTGAAACCAAGGTCTTGCGGAGAAAAGTAGATATTAACATGAACAGAGAGCAACCTAGTTCGCTGCATCAATTGCTCTTCAGTACTCGGCACTCAGCAGGGAAAAAAATGTTGGAAAGAGGTTTGCAAAGAGATGAGAAGACAGTATCGACTGCACTTTGCGTTTTTTCAGATCCCTGTCCTATTGTTCTGCAATTGAGGAAAAGATATCTATAGTTTCTTATCCGCGTGTCTACATTGAATTACTGCAGCCGATTAACATTACACAAGCCAAGATTCAGTGTGTGTGTGTGTGTGTGTGTTTTTTTGGTAAGCATGGAACCTCGAGTTAGCAGTCACAGATAACAGGGGCATCAAACTTTTTGTTAGTTACTAGTACTGTACCGTATAACACAGAAGGGAAGCAGCTTTGCCTCATCTCCATAGTTTCCATAAGCCACAATCACATGATCTAATAAAACAGAGAAAAGGTATTCAGCCTTCTAAAGGTCCGGTGGTGAGAAATGAGCTTATACGCAAATTAATACTTGGATACTCTCCAACCTCCATCCCATTTTGTTCAGAAGGAAATAATTGAGCACGCTTCCTGGCAATCTCTTTGAATAAAGCATGGGCTTCAACTGCCAAAATTAACAAATACCAGGACAATAACTCTGTTTCTAGAATAACTGCTTGGGGAAATAGAGACCAGGGATGATAGTGGCATGATAATCGTGACCGCCAGCATCTACAAAATTTGGAGCATGTGGAACAATGCTTATAGAGGTGGGAAGAATGTCCCGTGAAAACCCCAAGCCCTTGACAGCACTGAACTGAAATTTCAACAGATTGTAAACCACCTGAACAGGGTTTGCAAACCAAACTGATAGTTCTCTCTTTACTGGTAAAAATTTGAAGAAACCATGACTGAATTATTTGATGAAATAGTAGATCCTAGAAAAGAAGAGCTCTACTCTGAAGTAGAAAAGCAGTGAGCAAAGCAGTCGTGCATCAGTATGAGAAGTTAGTCCGGGAAGGTGTGCAGGAAGACGAGACAAAACACAAGCCTGTGATGTTGATCTTGCTGTATTTCGCTCTGAAACCTGAGTGGATCGCACTGAAAAACAAATGGAGCTTCAAGCTGCCTAGAAGATGGATAAATTAATCTGCACCACTAGTGGCTTGAAACTCGACAGAAGTTTTCCTCAATTCTCTGAAGAATGTTGCAATGGTGCGTAATCATTAAAGGACAAATTTAGTCTCTTACATGCTCAATAATGAAAACCAAAGAGAGGTCAATGAACCAATTCAGTTCAATTACCAAATATATGTGCCACAGAGATAGCACATAGTAACTGAACCGAACTGGTTCAATATTCACGATCCAGCTAATTTTCCTGGGAATACAATCTAGTTGCTAGTTCTACAATAGTTTGCTATTTCCTACATGATGGATTGATCATTTCAGATGTAAAGAAAACAAAATAAATGTATCCATCCAAGTGTGTACTGTTTACCTGTTAATCCCCTCGTGGACCTCACAAGTAACCATCCTCTTCCTCATCATCACTACTCCAAAACATGTCATCCCCATTCAATTCAACTCCAAATATGCCATCTGTAACATCCTCATCGGCAAATGCAGATATTGTCGCAGCTCCAAGCAAGCTGGTTCTCACTCCAACGATATCATCAACAACACCGTCCAAACCACTGGCATCCCAGTCAAATATGAACTCCTCACCCTGCTCATCTTCCTGATCTTCTCTGAATTGTGGAAGCGTACAGCTCCTCAGCATCTCCTCATCAACCTCACCATTCTCGACTCGATCCCATGGCAACCAAATGTCTGCAACCTTGCCAAGCACACGGCATCCGTCCCCTACAACCACAGTCCTCAGGTCGGCCGCGCGTGCGTTGCGCACCGTATCGGTGAAGTCAGAGTCGTCCGAGACGAGCACCATCCAGTCGACGCCACAGGCCAAAGAATGCTTCACCTGGCGCTTGAGCGCGTGGTCCGCGGCTTGCGGCTTGTCGGAGACGGTGCGGACTTGGACGCCCGCGCGCCGGAGCTCGGAGGCGAGCCCGTATCCAACCTTGGGGGTGAGGAGCTCCCGTGCCGTGTCCTCGTACTTGGTGTTGCCGGAGATGAACCGCTCGCGGAACTTCTGGCGCTTCTTCCCCTTGAGGGAGCGGAGGCGGGAGAGCTTCTTGTTGCGCTCCCGCTCGTGGAGCTGCCGGAAGTGGCGGGTGAGGTCGGGGCGGGTGGGGAAACGGCGGCCGCAGACGCCGCAAGAGTAGGGCACGGAAGGGGCGGCAACCCCCGCGCGCTCTGCGCGGTCCAGAGCGCGGCGGTCGCGGCGCTCGGCGGTGACCCAGGCGGGGAGGTGGGAGAAGGCGTGGCGGTTGGCGAAGGCGGAGATGGAGACGACGCGCCCGAGGAGGGAGGCGGCGGCGATGAGGGACGTCGCCGCCGGGAACGGCGGCCCGCGCGGGGGCTTGTTGTCGAGGTCCCACAGGACTACCACCGTCGGGGACCGCGCCGTCCACACTCCGTCCCGCCCGCGAACCATCTCGACGTCCACCGATGTGGACGGGTTCTCTGGTTCGGTCGCCGCCGCCGCCACGGAGGCTCGTCGGGTGCGGAGGGAGAGGTGAGGGTGGGGTTGCTGGGCGCGGTGCATTCGGAAGGCATGGAGGGGGGCGGGGTTGGGCGGGAGGTGGATGAAGGAGAGGGCAGGCGGCATGGCGGCGCCGGCGCCGGCGGGAAGAGGCGCGCGCGCGGGGATGCGGTGTTCGGATTTCGTTGGCGAGTGGAGCTGATGGATTGGAAGGGAGTGAACAGAGTAGGATAATCTTTTTTATTTCCCTTTTGCATTTCCCTTGTGCTAGGAAGAAATATTTATTTATTTTTCACGCAGGCTCCAAAACTCAGCGAAATTACGCGTTAATTTGTGATATTCCGACACCACTTGATACGTGGTTGATAAAATCTATCCATTAATATTCTGGTAATTGGTTAATGAACTTAATTTCCAATTTCCATACACTTTAGAGGTCTATAAAATTTGAATAATAACCTAAAATGCCTCTCGATATATATGGTTATAAAATACACTTCATATGTATATGTTAGGGCTTATTTGGATGCCCTCTAACAAAAGTTTAACTAGGTAAAGTTTAGGATGCCTTAGCCGAGGTTCTTTGTATCTCCTTTGCTAAACCCTTATAAATAATCATTTCTACCCTTCATATTTCTTTGTGTAAGAAGACCAAGGGGATGCAGCTGGCGGTTGGAGTTAATGCAAGGACATTTTAGAATTTGATAACTTTTAGCAAGTTTTAGCAACTTTTGGTTGATCAATGACTAACACTCTGTTTGGGGGTTCAACTAAAATTTAGCAGGACATGTTTATATCCAAAGTTGCTAAATTTAGTCAACTAAAGTTAGCAGGGGATCCAAAGATGGCCTTACTCTAGAGCCTCAAAACACTGATATATTAATATCTATTAAAGATGGCCTTCCAAGTATTGTAAAATTCCTCTTAAATTAATTATGCAAAACACTGCTTTGGCCTGTTTATATCGCTTATGTTTCTTTGTTTATGGGGCGATGCTATTGCTTTGGCTGTGTACATCATTTTCAACATCTAGTGAAGATTCGACCATATCATATGGATGATATTTTGGCTGCCATAAAGTATATAAACTACAGATTTATCTTGCTCATCCGGTAAGAATTCCAGTATCACGTGCTCAATGTTTGGATATCACACATTTATATTTATATATTATATTATATATAAAGATTTATGTCTAGATAAAAAAATTACATGAGAAAAAGGTCTAAAATATGGTATTTCCTATACTATTTATGCCCTTAATTGCATCCATTTTCATAAAATAATGTTCACAAAAAGTACCATAAGTTAATTGACAAAACTAAAGAGCCCGTTTGGTTGCTAAAAGCTAATGCCACATCGCGTGCTGTTCCGATAATACACAAAGAATTCAAGTTACCTACTAACATTACCCCGTTGTCCGTATGGTAGCACGTGAGGTGCTAGAGGGAAAAGGCATTTCGATGGATAGTTCTGCAGCATATGTAGGAACGGAATGAGCCACTAACAAATTAAATGATAATATCATATTTGTTTGTTGTGCAGATATTGCTCGGGCACGAAAGGAAAAATACACATGCTGTGTAAGTGTACACGCCAACTTATTATTGTTCTAATTCATCGATATAGATCGAGTCTCTTAGTATTTGGAAAACAATGTGTTCAAAATAACAGAGAAAGTATGGAGAACATATACCATGCTCTATTTGTTCACTTGATAAATATCTCATGTTCAGCATTAGCCATTTAACTCTGTCTGCCGGTACCCATTTTAATTATCACTATATATTTGATGTTTGTGAGTTTATGCCATTTTTTTCGTGCAAAGCTGAACGTCTGAGCTGCCTTTGCTCAGGTTGAATGCATAGGGAACTCATTTAGAAACGACATGAAATCTATCTTGTCCGGACGCTAGCTGGTAGGACAAGGGCAAAGCTAACGAAAACTTTTAACGCGGATCGATGTATATCTCCACCTACTAATAACATATGGGATGAACATATAAGTATAACATCATAAAGATGCCAAAATGTGGATGACTCAGACTACTTCCCACAATTGCATTTTTAGGGACAGCACTCACTTATTATTGCAGCTCAGGTAATAGTTCAGTGTTACTCAGACTAAAAGTTGCTTTAACCTAGAACGTCCTTAGTTATCTTAACACCAGCTAGCAATACATGGGCAGAGCTTGTTCGTTCAAAAAAATCGGCAGAGCTTAGGAACGCACAGGCACAGCATGGTGCACATATACTATAGACGTTTTTGGTTTGAGAAATTGTAACGCAATCGAATTACCACTGTTAAGCCTTTCTCGTACATGTGTTTGTTTCAACTCTCTCTGTAACCCGATTACATGTAATCCAATACCGGTCTATTATTAACCCATTACCCCCCTTCCTCCCCGTTATCGCATACCGCTCCCCGATCCCCGTCGTTTCTTCCCCGTCGCTCCCGCTTGCGCCGCCCCGAGTCCGCCGCCGCTTCCCCCCCTGCCTCCCTTCTCCCTCACACGAGCACATAACCGTCGCCGCCGGTGGCTACTGCATTCATCTCCGGTATGAAGTTGTGGCCGCGACGTGCGTGCGCGGAGCGGCGGCGAGCGCGAGGTATACCGGGGCTGCAGCGGCGGCGCACGGGAGGGCCAGACAGCGAGGCTAGACCGGGGGTCAAGGGGGGCAGATCGACAAGGCGGCCCTCGCGCTACGATGGCCTGCGACGGCGCGCGCAAGGCGTCGAGGAGCTCCAGTGCAGGGCTCCAGATGTGGCGCGATGGGCAGATCCGGCGATGGCCGCGTCGATGGCTCCGGTGACAGACGGGCTCCAGGACGGCGCGGGCGCGCGGCAAGCATGGAGTGGCAGCGGGCTGCACGTGCGGGCTGCAGAGACGGAATGTCAGGATTGAATCCTTTGTTCTACCCTTGTTCTTTGAATTTCGTGTTTTTTCCCTCGTCTGAATTTCGTGTTCTTCCATTATTCTTCCTGGATTGAAGAATCCTTCTGTTCCTGACACGGCGTGGCAGCGCAAGGGTCCGCGCGGCTCCTGTATGGTGCCATGGGCGAGCTCCCGCGGCCACGGGTTGCAGGGCGCCAGCATGACCATCGCCGGCCTTCAGGACATGCGAGCTCGAGTTGTAGCTCCATCGACCAGTCCCACGTTTGAGTGATACCTGAGCATCAACCAAACAACTGTAACGGCACTCGATTTCATTACAGTATTGAGCCAAACAAATTAAGTAATCAGCGATACCACCACCAAATACACTGTGATCCGATTTCATTTGCATTTGCGTTACCAAACACTTCCTATATAGCACAGCGTCTCTGCCTAATAAATTTAACCTGAAATTTTCCAACTACTCAAATACTATATAGCAAAATCCTCGAGCAGTATTCAGTATGGTCGGGGGCATCTCAGTCAATAGAAACTGAGGTAGCTGACTAGCTGTTCTAAGGTGGGCTCCATTATTGCTTCCATATGCTACCCCGATTCTTATGTGAATCTGGGTTCTTAAGTTGCGGCCCAAATGAAAAACTGGATTCATTGTTCTTCATATGCTGGGTCAACGGCTCAAAAAGAGAAGAGAGCAACAAGACTTGATTTTATACATGGAGCCAGGTTCTTCCATGCATGCATGGAGTTAAGTTCTTCATTTCTTTCGTATAAGATCCATTTCAGAGATTAAATGACATATGCCAAGTCTGTATCTAATGTATAGGAATGGGTATTTTTCACGCATTGCAGATACTCTTGTAGTCTTTTCCGAATAGTCTCAGTTTTTTCAAGCTTATTATACGGCATATGGCAACACTGTACCTGAATTGCCTTTGTCACAATCATATGCACTTGTGAATTCAATTACCTACAGCTGTGAAATTAAATTCACCTAAAGTATCATTTTATGAGGATTGAGTGTGACTCGATATAGGCCGGCTCACTTCACTTCCCAACCGACAGCTTCAGATATTCAGTCTTGCAGAGTACCAGCGAGGTGTTGACATGAATGGATTTAGGATGCTCATACATTAGATACAAAGCCAACTAGGGACATATAAACATGTGTGTGGGAAGATGAAAATGGGGCAATAACTTGTTTTTTTTAGGCTGAACATTAATTATATGGTAGTAGAAGATGTAAATTATATTGGGCCACATTAAATACAAAGCCAACTAGGGACATATAAACATGTGTGTGGGAAGATGAAAATGGGGCAATCACTTGTTTTTTAGGCCGAATATTAATTATATGGTAGTAGAAGATGTAAATTATATCATGCAAAATTAATATTGTAACCCAACATATACTCGGTATGGATGTGCCTTGCTTAATAGAGGAATTCTCGTAACGTAACGTTTGACCGGCCAATATTCCAATCACCAAACATCTGTATAGAGAGAATACCCTTGGATCTTTTGTTTTAAAAAGGTGATTGAAACTTTGTCATTCATTTAGTAGATTTTTTTATTATAAAGTGGGTGTTATGAGTTGCTAACTTATATCCAAACGTCAACCTTATAAAAAACCAGAGTTCAAACCCAAGATCTTCTAGAAATATTATTGTTTGGAAATTTCCTTAAGATAAACGGCATGCATTTAGACATGTCTAAAAAATGCCAGGACTCACTTCCCTTTCGAACCGACAAGCGTCTAGACATTTAGTCTTGCAGACTAGTGGTTAGGATTTATGAGTTTTGGATCTAGGATGCTCATATATTAGATGTTAAGCCATCTAAGGACATACAAACACTTTGTGTGGGCATGTGAGATTGGGGCAATCCCTTTTTTTTAGGCTGAGCATCAATTTATGGTAGCAGAGGAGGTAATTCAGCAGGATTAATGTTGTAGCCCAACCGATACGCGCATTGGATTTGCCTTGCTTGGTAGCTAGTTGTACATGTTGGGCAGTCTATATTCGAGATGCCAGACATTTATAGAGAGAATATCCTTGTTTTTTCTCTCTAAAATGACCGAAACTTTCTCACCTAATTAGTAGATTTTTTATTACAAAGTGGGTGCAAAGCGAGTGTCAGCCTACATCCTGACGCAGTCACAAACGATAACTTTACAACAAACCGGAGTTCAAGTCCCAAGAGTCTGCTAGAGATATTATGTTTGGAAAAATTTCTTAACTAAACGACAAGGTCTTTACATTTAATCATATTTTTTCTGTTTTGGAACAATGTCACTAAGCGCTTGCTCCACCTAGTGGACGCGATGGACATCCAGAACACAGAGTGTCACCTATTGTTACATTCCTGGGACAATAAGATGCATGTCATGAAAATTCCTTGAGATTTTTGAAAAAAACAATTAGATTGTCGTAAATCTCGGTCTTTATTTTATGCATGTGGTACACTACTTAATATTTTATGCCCACGGAGGAAAATAAGCACCCAAGTGCGTGCAGTGATTTTTTTTCATTGATCACTGAGAAGAGAAAACGACGAACGGATTTGGTTTTCCTACCATAAAAACCACAAAAACTCACGCTTTGCCAACTCCTACCTGTCGCAGGCCGCGGCGCACCGTTGTTATCTGACGCAGCCACGCGCGCCTGTGCTTTCACACCGAGTCCCCCAAATTAATCAACCCCCTCCCACTGCCAACTGGACCCACGGAGGCTGTCCCCACTGAGCAGTGACTGGTTAAAAGCCCAAACCCCGGTATCCCAACCCGCCACGGCAGCTGGCGCCACGAGGTTGACCACCGGTAGCCAGTAGGCCGCCAGCCCAGAGCCCACAAGCTCACAAGCCGCTCATTTCAAAACAAAACGCAACAAAACGCCCCTCTCCCCTCCGCTTCACCTCTCCATCCCCTCTCCTCTCCGCTCCCCCACCAAATCCTCGCTCATTTTTTTTTTTTAATCCGAGCGGCTCCGCGCCCAACTCTAGTGGGAGGGCGGGAGCGCGCGCGGGGGAGCTAGGGTTTCCGCGGGCGATGGAAGCGGCGGCGGCGGCCTCTTCCGCATCGGGCTCGGCGTCCGCAGGCCGGTCCCGGCCGTCCACCAGCGCCGCGCAGGTCTGCCCTCCTCCCTCCTGCGGTGCCGAGGTTCCGTGAGCGCGGGCCGGCGGGTGGCTCGTGTCCTGGGTCGACGGGGCAATGCGGGTGGGATTTCGTGGTCGATGTGGCGGCGATTGATCAGTTTGGGGAATTTGGGTAGAGATCTGACGCGTTTGTGGGGAGTTGAGGTGCGGGCGCCGTATTTCGAGGCGGAGATTTTGGCTGCCTCGTTTGTTTGTGCCGCTGCGCTTGCGGGCTCCGGTGGGAACGATTTGGTATTTGCGGCGGCGGTAGGTGGGGTTGCCACGGTGTTTATTTTTGCTTTCCCGGAGACGAGTTGGGTTGGACCGGACAGTGTAAATGTCAACATTTGGGCTGGTTCGTGGTACTGCAGTTCATCGAAAAGTAGATATTACAGTAGCTACATTGCCTTCAGCTTGATGATGGAGGCTGCATTTTGTCTTAAGCTTGTTGTATTTTCTCACTGATGTTTATATGGCATCTGAACTCTCAAGGTCTGGTCTCTATTTTATGGACTTATGGCGTTTACACACAGAAGGGAATTCGGGGGTACAACCATGGTATTACTTGTGGAGATACCACAACCATAAAAATAAGGAGCACTAGAATACAAAAGAAGTTCTCAAACCATATTCAGTTCTCTGTGGTACCCTGACATCATATGCTAATCGGACACTGCAATGCCATTATTTACAATTTTTTCTTATGAAATACTCCTACTGTTCCAAAATGTAGTAGGCTTTAGTTCATCCGAAGTCAAACTTATTTGGACCAAGTTATAGAAAAATATTTAGCATCTACAATACCAAATAAATGCATTAGCAAGACACATGGTGGATTTATTGAGACTAATTTAATATTGTAGATGTTAATGCACAATTCTATAATCTATAAACATGGTCACTTGTTCAGAGCTAGAGAAGTTTGACTTAGCACAAACGAAAACCTCTTACATTTTCAAATGGAAGGAGTAGTAGCATGGTATTTGTTTCTTGGTTGTAATAGTGCTCAGTTCTCGCAAATTTTGGCGCAGTTGATTTATTTCTGTCTTGTATTTCCAATCTATTTTTGCCCTTCTCATTTAAAGAGCTAAAATGACCACGATACACATTTTAATATATTATTCAGATGATTGCACAACGTAAAACTGCTTTTTGCATAACATTTCATGTAAAACAATGTTGCTTGCACAAGACAATGTGAACTTGGAATTGCGGACATAGCTGGCAGCATGAAGTTATGTTTTATTGCTATCACATGTAAACTTTTGATCTGAAATCAAAACATTCTAGGACACAAGTAGTATATGTCAAGATTTTTCTCATCTGTTGAATGCGTTAAGATTTGATGTGTATGTGTTTCTTTAGATAATTTGTTTTCTCTGAGGTGCATTTGCTCTTTCCGCCTTGCCTAACTTGCGTCCTGGCTGTGCTAGACAGTTAATAGCTAATTTTAAAGTGTTTGCCCACTTTTCTATTATGCGTATTGTTAATTAAGGATGTTGAAGCCGTGCACATAGATAATTAATTGTTGGGTTCTGATAGTGATAATGTTTTTGGCCTTGATCTGTGTGCCATTCAATCACATTAGATGCTATGTGAGTTTTATACTACATCAGTTGTGCTAAAGTTACTTGCTTTTGTTTTTCCTAGGTTACCAGTATTACAGCTGCACGAGCTGAAGAAGAAAATGCAGTGTCCCCTTATGTGTTATCTGTGATTGAGTCATTAAAAAAGCGGATTACTGCAGACCGTCTAACTTACATCAAGGTTCCTTAAAATTGCACATTTGTCCTTTTTTTTGAATATTTGTATCTGATATTTATGTTGCTGATTTCCTTTTTGTTATGATCTTTTGCAGAATAGGATAGGTGAGAACAAGGCTAACCTCAGCACCTGTACACAGAGGACTTACAATTTGTCAAAAAATAGGCAAAGTAATACATTAAAGGGTACTGATTTAGCATCAAATTTGCTCACAAAAAGGCAAGATGATGCTCTATGCGCTCTGCATAGTGTTGATATTTATCCTACTGACAAAGATGGTAGCAATTTTCAAGATGAAAGTCCTTACTCCTCATCGAATGTTATTTTGGGTGGAAATCTTGGTGCAAAGAATGCTATTCGACCAATTAAACTACCAGAAGTGCCAAAGCTTCCACCTTATACAACATGGATATTTTTGGACAGGTCAGTTGATACTAGGCTTTTCTTAACATCCGTGATTCTCTACTCTGCATATCCCACTAGGTGCTGAAAATAGAATGTGGCGTATACACTCGTTAGTCGTTAAAACATTTATCCGTAGCGTTCATTTTATGTTCAACCTTCGAGCTTGGATTTTTCTAGTTATTTTTTTGGCATCAATAATATCTTTTGTAGTCACTATACCTGTGTGTTTTTTCTGATTGTATTTTGAGTATAAATGATTTGGCAAAAAGATAAATTTTGCTGTGATGCTTTTATAAGATTCATTTCTTACTATACGTTTAGGAAACAATATGTTACAATATCTTGATTTGATATTGTTAGGTTGTATCTTTGCCAGTTTATGATAACTCGGTATTTGGTGGTAGTATTGACTTTATAATCTCAATTGGTTGATTCAAATTTGCTGTTGTTACTTTTATTATATTGGCTCAAGTGTCAGTTCTAGTGGAAGTGTATGTTCCATTGCAATCACTAGCTAAATGGTTTTTTCCATGTACTTGTTAATTGAATTTTCAATTTTCTTATGGGTGACCATTAGCTCTAGTGTGTATTTTCCATTGCAACCACTAGCTAAATGTTTTTTCATCTACTTGCTAACTGAACTTCAATTTTCTTATGAGCAACCATTGTTTTCATTTCATATTACGCCTTGCTATTGCAAGCTAGACATAATGATTGTATATTTGTTACATGAAAGCTGAGGTTAGTGTCATTTGAGTAATCTGGATATTTCTCTAGTAGGTTGGACTACCTTCGTACTATTGCTTTGAAATTGACAAATTGCTGAGTGTTTTACTTGCATATCGGTAAATTGACAACTTACGTTGCCTATGTTGAAAAGGAATAATTTCATTTTGGTTCCTTTTCATCTTGTTATGAGTGCATAATATATTTTCCTGGGAGTGTGGATCATCACAGCAGAGACAGATGACATAACACAGTGAGCGTTGCATCTCATCCTCAAGGTGTTGGATGTAGTGTTATTGCACCAACCTCATTGCCACTAATTCTGTTGCCATGCTGTGATGCTCTTTTGGCCACATATCTGTGTTGTGCATTTGTGCAATTTCATGCTTGCTTTGCCTCTGTGGCTATTCTCCAGTGAGGCTTGTAGAGGGCAGGCTATGGGTGGTAGTAAAGAGTCTGGCTGAAAGCATTCATTGAACAGAATCCTTTGCTGCTATAGATTCTACGCAAGTACGCAGTATACTAAGTGCAAGAATAGTTGTTTTCTCTTGACTGAAAAAGAATGCAAGATTAAGGTCTCATGATTTCTTGAGATTTAATATTGTTTGGGGTTTCACGCAGGAACCAGAGGATGTCAGAAGATCAATCTGTACTTGGTCGACGGAGGATTTACTATGATTCCAGTTGTGGCGAAGCACTAATTTGCAGTGATAGTGAAGATGAAGCTATTGAGGACGAGGAGGAGAAAAAGGAATTTAAACATTCAGAAGATTGCATTATTCGGTAAGGAAGCTTGTTTACTCTTTTTTTTTTCCCTTCAGCCTTGCTGTGCATTGCCAATATACACTAATTTGTGAATGTCTGAATGATGGATGTGATAGTTGTACATTGTTTAATGAAGGAATGCTGTTGCACTTGCATTTCTTTAAGGTAAAAGTTTTACACGTTGGCAATGATGTATTTACAGTTTACACATTTAAGTGATTTGCTTATCAATGCCACTCATGGTTTTTTTATCACTCCATAAAATGTTTCAAATCATAACCGAGCTAGTTTGGTGGCAATTACAAAAACATCATAAAAAAATCATTTAGGTGTTAAGTGGGTATCTTTGCACGCAGTTGCAGGGGGTAGAGAAGCTGATCCACAATTTATTATGGAAGGATAGAAAACAATAGTTTATGGACTCTGGTATATGCTTGTTTTCCACATGCTTAGTGATATCTGATAACCTGCTCTTTTTTGCTCTTCGTTAGGATGACTGTTCAAGAATGTGGCATGTCAGATGCTGTACTGCAAACACTGGCTACATATCTTGATAGGGCTACTGATGACATAAAGGTTAGTTTTATTCCATGTCACTAGGAATCTTGTGTCTGCTTAAGGCTTATAGGCCATCCTTTTCCAATTCATCTATCATATATGACAAGGCACATGTCCAATTTTACAGGCCAGGTATGAGATCCTTCATGGTGCAAAAACTCAGGATTCTTGTAAGAAAGTGATTGAGCATAATGCCAAAGTGGAAGATTTGTATGGTGATAAAGACTTGGACGCAGCATTGGATTCTTTTGACAACCTCTTCTGTCGACGATGCCTAGTACGTTAACTTTCATATCTTGTTTGGACATGTATAGGCTGATTAACACTGCTGCTCTTTGGTGATGCTTTCAGGTTTTTGATTGCAAGCTACATGGGTGTTCTCAAGATCTAGTGTTTCCTGTAAGTTGTCTCAAGTTGAAAGAGTTATTTCTATATTTTTTATCTTTACCTGATTTCTGTTTTCGTTATACAGACAGAGAAACTGCCAGCTTGGAATGGCGTTGCTGATAGTGCGCCCTGTGGTAAATATTGCTATAAGGTTTGTATTTTGATTTTCGAAAAGCGACTTGTTTAGTGTAACAATCTAGCCTTCTGGATCCTGAAATGTAAGTGCATACTTTTTCTTTGATATTTATTTTGTTAACCATATTTTTTGCAGGCCTCTGAACCTGATTCCGAAGCTGCAATTGATCACATGCTTATTGATTCTGAGGAGCCAACTCACTCATCAGGCAATGCAATGAACCAGCCAGTCACAAATAGGAAAAAGAATGGCTCCAGTGGAAGGAAGACTAAATCTCAGCAAAGTGAAACCTCTTCAACTGCAATGGCTGTCTCAGAAAGCAGTGATTCAGAAGTACATCCAATAAGCAGTAAATCTCCGCAGCCCTCCTCAAGTCCCTCGAAAGTTAAAATCGGCCCAAAAGGTGGAATCAGAAAGATTACCAATAGAAGAATTGCTGAGAGGATTCTTATGAGTGTGAAAAAGGGACAAAGGGAAATGGCATCATCAGATTCTAATTCTTTTAATGGCTCCCCTATGGCAAGGGACATGAAACTTAGATCTGATACACGAAACGGAAATAAGGAATCATTTGTATCCTCTCAAAACAATTCTCCAAGCACAAGAAGTACCAGAACGAAGAGTACACCTCAAATTGGGAATAGCTCAGCTTCTGCTGAAGCTCAGAATGATTCAATGGAGGAAGATGGTTATGATAGTTCAAGGAAGGAAGAATTCGTTGATGAGAATATATGCAAGCAAGAGGACAGTTTTAGATCCTGGAAGTCAATTGAGCAGGGACTTCTGGTGAAAGGATTAGAGATTTTCGGAAGAAACAGGTTTGCTCTTTTTCCTAAGAACTCCATTGCTGTATCAGAGTGGTGATCCATGTGCAAGGAACTAAGGAAATATGATGCCCCTTAATCTCTAAATTTCTTCAAAATCGTCTTTTCATTCACCTTGGGACTCTAGATACCATATAAACATCTTGGATATCTTTCTACTATAACTGTAAAAAAACAATTTAATCTTGGTTAACATAAATCTTGTTTAACACAATCTCAATAGTCACACTGAACACATGGTTTGTCATGCAGTTGTTTAATTGCTCGGAACCTTCTCAGTGGAATGAAGACATGCAAAGATGTTTTTCAGTATATGAATTATATTGAAAACAGCAGCGCATCTGGAACTCTTAGCGGTGTTGATTCTCTTGTTAAAGGATATATAAAGGTTGTATTCACTGTGACCCTCATTTATTGATACACACACTCCACTTTGTAACTTACTTTTGTGTTGTCCATGTTGACATTCCAGGGTAATGAGCTGCGCACGAGGTCAAGGTTTTTTAGAAGGAGAGGTAAAGTCCGTCGTTTGAAGTACACCTGGAAATCTGCAGGTTACCATTCTATAAGGAAAAGGATTACAGAAAGGAAGGATCAGCCCTGTCGACAATATAATCCTTGTGGTTGTCAATCTGCATGCGGGAAGCAGTGTCCATGTCTCACAAATGCGACATGCTGTGAGAAATACTGCGGGTAATTACCTATTTTCCTTTGTGTCAACTTATATATTAGCATGCATTAATTTCTATGTGCAGTATATGGTTTGTATGGATTTTGCTTAGTTGTACTGACTATGCAACATTATCAGTTACGGTTTTACCTACATTTTGCTGGTACCAGAAACATTCTATCTGTTCTGCCAGATACTTGTCCGTTGTTTTGTATTCAAAACATTTCTACACTTATTGCAGGCAGAGTCTAAATCAGGAATGGTTGGCCTTCTGGTTTTTAGTGGTGTTTCACTGTTTCTTATGAAAAAGACTGTAGTATCTGCTACTAGAGAAAATGAATAAATTCATTCTTGTTACTGTTACCACCCTCTTACTCTAGGAATATTTGAGTTCAAAGATACTGCAGGGACATTTGGATTGTTTCCTAGAACTGCCCAGCCAAACTTTTTATGTTGACCAGTGTTCATGCCCAGGCGCGGCTATTTGGGTAACGAACCTTTTGGCAGGGTAGTCACAGTCCAAACGAGCCCTGCCTTTGCTACTTTGTCTCTTAGCTTGAAATTTTTTTCCTTAGTTTTGATTGGGTGGGAAATTAGCATGTGGTTCAACATTTCACCAGTCACCACCATCCTATGTTTGTACTTATTGTCACCATATCCCTTTTGTGAAACCTATTGTGTCCCTTATGCATTGCAGGTGTTCCAAAATTTGCAAGAACCGTTTTCGAGGTTGTCATTGCGCAAAGAGTCAGTGTCGCAGCCGCCAATGTCCTTGCTTTGCTGCTGACAGGGAATGTGATCCTGATGTTTGCAGAAACTGCTGGGTTGGGTATGTATTTGAATCTGACAAATCATTGGGGCTTCTATTTAAGTCATGATTATCATCTGTAGTGATACCTCCAAATTATTGCTATCTGATCACGCATTGGCTGTTTACGACCTATACCATGAAGATTTGTTGTTCCTTTTATTTCATCACATAAGGTCTTTTTACTGGATAGTGGCTTTGCGGTTGATCAGAAGGCAAAGAAAGATAATACTGACTAATGTAAAAAATCATCTGTAATCAACTTTTTTAATCGGATCTCTTGTGGAGCCTTGCCTAATTATTTGCTATTTTGTTCAAACTCCAATATCATCTAATCGTGTTCAAATCCATAAATCCTCTCTAGAATAAATCATCAGCACACTGAACTACTCCATGCCATTTATATTTTCTGACTTACAGGTGTGGTGACGGTACATTGGGAGTTCCAAACCAGAGGGGAGATAATTATGAATGTCGGAACATGAAACTTCTTCTTAAACAACAACAAAGGGTAACAATTTTGATATTGACATTTTGGTTATAATTCCATTGAGACAATAATTGATTTTTCTATCCCTTATGGCCATTGTTCAAGAAAAAAGATCCATAATCAAACTTCATATCGTACATTGTAAACACGATTTACACGTGATGTGAGTGCAAAGGTCTAAATCTATCTGAGTTGATGAATGGACATATATTTTAAGGTGACATGTCCCAGTAAAAAATTCTTACATTGTGAATGTCTTACTACATTTTATACTATAATTGACCTTTCCATTTCCATAAATATTTTTCTAAAAAATATTAAACTTCCCAGTAAAATATTGTTATCTTTTCAGGTCTTACTTGGAAGATCAGATGTTTCTGGCTGGGGAGCGTTCCTAAAGGTAAAACAATTCGTCTGAACCTTTTCAGTCTTCCCTTTATCCGTTCCGTCTAATATATCTTTTCTTAAAATCTTCAGAATAGTGTCAGCAAACATGAATATCTTGGTGAGTACACTGGGGAACTAATCTCCCACAAGGAGGCAGATAAACGTGGAAAGATATATGATCGTGAGAACTCATCCTTCCTTTTCAATCTGAACAATGAGGTAGGCCTGCAAACTTTTGTCCTCTGCAAGCATTCAGTTATGATATACTTGGCTGACCACCTGATCGACCCAGCGCTGTAACCTTTGTGATGACTGATTTTTAACTGCTTTATGTCTGGTTTGGCCATCATCCTGTACGTTTGCAATATACTGACTTGTACTATTTGAATGCAGTTTGTTCTTGATGCTTTCAGAATGGGTGACAAGCTGAAGTTTGCCAACCATTCCCCTGACCCGAATTGCTATGCCAAGGTTATAATGGTAGCTGGTGATCATAGAGTGGGTATATTTGCCAAAGAAAGAATCCTTGCCGGCGAAGAGTTGTTCTATGATTACCGTTATGAGCCTGACCGAGCCCCTGCTTGGGCCCGGAAGCCTGAGGATTCCCGAGGAAAGGATGACGGGCAACCATCCAATGGGCGAGCAAAGAAGCTTGCCCAAAACACCAGAAGCTGATTCTGATTCTTTCATTGGCGGGCCAAAAATTTGGCAGTCATTCAAACTGATAGGAATCTGTCATTCGTAGGTCCCTGATTTATTTCAATACATTGTCATTGTAACCTGAATGTTTAATGGGTTAATCTGAATTCTCCATGGCAGTGGTAGCTGGTCCTACCATCCGTAGAATTAGGCAGTGAGCGAATGATCTGCTGATGCAACGAGTTGACTAATAGGTTGAGTATGCTCCTTAAGAGCCTCAATTTCTTGGAAGTATATGATTGGGGAGTTTTGGAAGCAACAGGTTCTACCGCAGTTACTGCTTACTGGTATGTGAAGGGAGAGACCAGCGATTAAGAAAGGCTAGGTTTAGTGCTTTTTTTTTTGGTTACTTGGAAGTGCATCAGCTATTGACCAAATTGCACTGATCGGGTCAACATGAATACAAAAGGTCAAGTTTATACCCCCATTTATTAGCTGTACATGATCGATACTCCAGTCTCCAGCCAAAAGAAAAATGCGAGTTCATGTTGGATTCTTTAAAATGGTAATTTATATTGGACTTTTCACGGATGCCTTTTTTCTTAGAAAGAAAACTTTTATTAAATTTAAGATTATTACATCGGATTTGATAATAGGGCTGTCAAGAATTTTTTAAAATTTTAATCTATTTTAATAATATCTAAAAATAACCCTTTGGGGAACAATATTTTAATCCTATGATCCTTTTGGTCCTGCTAGCCTATGCGGCATGAATTTTTTTAGATAATGGAGAACAAGTACCGGCCTGTGCATCATGATAAAACACTATCACACCATAAGCCTTGGTGTGACAAGATGTGTCATGTTGGAGGGGTCCCTCAACACACAATCTACGTGGCAAGTTTGTCGTGTCACTGCTACCCGGTGTGACAAGATAATGATGTAATAGTTTATATAAAAATTGTAGCGTTGAACATGATCTACAACTTTGTAGTCCTAAGTTTTTCTATTTGAAGTCAGTTATATGCAGAACTAATTGATCTAAAATTTTAGACAACATATTAAGATTCGATTCTTAGTCAGGTCGCCCCAAAGTTAACTTGGTTCACTCGTCAAAGAGGTTATGCAAGATAATAAATTAGTCTATAAACCTTATGTTTCATAGCATACACGAACTACAATACAGGTTAATATTCGAAGATTCATGCGCGTCTCGTCCTTATAAAGTCACCATGTTAGTGTGTTTAGATTGGGGAAAGATTCCCCGAAAATACACTGTTCACCAAAAATACACTGTAGATGAATAGTGTTCTGCGAGTGGGATGAATGAGATGAATAGAAAAAAGTTAGATGAATAGTATTTTTTCGGAGAATCTTTTACAAACTAAACGCACCCAGTCATGGCCGGATAACACAACCATACAAAAGCATGGCCACGATGGCCCGGCCTGTCCCCGAAAACAAAACGACGTGTTCCTGAATTCCACCAGTACGCTACAGGTTACAGATCCTTGTCGTATTTATGATGATATAAAGTACTGAAGTAGTTTAGATTGTGAAAAGCCCACTCCGTCCTGCGTCCTCCGCCTGCTGCCGGTGGGCTCGGGGTCGGGTACTACGCCGAGTCGCCGACCTTGTGTGTGCCCTAGGACAGAAGACATCGTGACAAAGTACGTGAGGGACGACGCTGACGACGGCATCAAGGTCAAGGCGGGCTCGTCCGCATTTTCTTCCACGATTGTTTCGTGAGGGTAAAATGACAGTCGCAACACGTACGTAATCACAGTTAACTACCACACGTTTCAATGTTGTGACAAGTTTAATTCCGTGGTTCAGGGTAGTATTGCCTCCGTCCTGCTCGACCAGACCGACCGTCCGACACGAACGAGCAACTGAATTTAAACTGCAACTGAATCTCAATGCCCGGGACGCCTCCCACCCAACAGCTCCGACATGAACGCAGCTCACTTTTCCTGAAGCAGACACATGCGTATCTGCCCTGTACCCAATGTCCCAACGTCACTGGCAACTGTATCTACTTAATCTCAAACTTGTACCCAATTTCGCTTTCCGATTGAGCAAAACGAAAATAAGATTAATTATATTTCACCTCAAGTTTTCTCAAGCTAAATAATTATGCAGGCTAAAATAACAACAATCGGATTTATCTTATTAACCACATGATTTTTTTTTCCAAAGAGATGTTTATGTTAAAAACCATAATTTTTTATTTGTAACAGCATATGGTGACTGAGTGGTAGGACAAACAAGTTCTTAATTTGCCCTTGCCACCTAGGACAATCTAGAATTCTAGATGCTCATTTGAGTCATTTCGTAGCATCCATGCCCTGTTTTGTAGGCACCGATATTGTATCTTTTAATTGTACATATTCAACTAATTGTTGTTAGGTCAATCTAGGTGCTTATATTGTTAACAGTCGAATGTTGTTAAGTTATTATGCTAGTACCTTGCAAAATCCTTTTTGCGTCTCGTAGCCCATCTCAACCGCCGGTTTGATCCAGGGCGCTTTCCGTAGCAGCTAGATGTAGCATCTCGACGCGTCCCATTTAAAATGTCCCGGGATGGCGCGACGGTGTCCACATGATCGGCTCTCACCCCCCACGCTCAGCCCAATTCCACGCCGCGTCCGCGTCCACTCGCGTCGCGTCGCGGCGCGCCCGCACGCATCGGCGTCACGTGTACGCTCGCGACGTCTCCGGCCGGCGCTACAAGAAGAGGCCCCTCCCGCGCGGCATCGAGAGCGAGAGGGATGGAGAAGGAGCAACAGCAGCAGCAGCCGGGCGGCGACGATGGCGGCGCGGCGGCGGAGGCGGACATCGAGAGGCTCCCAGCCGACATCCTCGCGCACGTCCTCTCCCTCCTGCCCTCCTTCCGCGACCTGTCCATGTACGCGAAGCCCGCATCCTCCTCCCTCCTCGATCAATTCTACTCTGTTTCTTTAGCTGAGCGATTTGCTTATGCTCTGTTTTTTTTTACTTGTGGTGGCTGTCAGGGCGGGCGGAGTGAGCCGGAGGTGGCGCCGGGCGGTGGAGAGGTCGCTGGCGTCGCGGCGGCGGCTGAGCTTCGCGGGGCAACGGACCGGCGACGACACCGCTGCGCGCTTCGTCCACGCCGCCGTCAACCTCCGCGACCTCGACATGTGAGTTCACCGGCGCTTCTACTACTTCTGTCTCTCGATCGACCGATCGAATCCTTTGTTCCTAACGCTGGCTCCCCGTTCTTGGAGTTCACGAAGCTGCTGGGGTTGCATCATTACCGACGAAGGCTTGATAAAAATTTCGTCCGCGGATTGCATCGGGAAGCTAACGTCCATATCGCTGTGGGGATTGGCTGGAATTACAGACAAGGGTGTTGTTCAGCTGGTGAGAACAAGAAGCTTCTGATTACCTTGTAGATGCCGTCTTGTCATTATTCAGATTGAAGTTAGTAGCTTTGCTTTACGTGCTTCTTTTTTCCAACATTTTTTTGAAAGAAATTGTCTCTGCTAATTTTAAGTAGCCTAATTTTTTTCTCAAGTAAATTAACTTTGCTGGTCAATGAAATTGTCTAGAGATTGATATGTTATTTGATAGGATGTTGACTTACTCTCGAGAAAAAGTTGGATCACTTTCCAATTGCGTAACTTGTCTGGCTTTGCTTTCCCATCATCTGTGCATAATTTTATTCGTTCTTTTCTTGGTCATGTACCCTATTAATTAGGTTGTTGCTTTCAGAATCATCCATGTTTTCTAATTGTTGGATAAAATATATTCTAATTTTAATGAAATTATCTCTTTCTATCTGCAAGAAAAAAATTGTTGCCAATTTGATAAACTAGAGTAAGCATGTCCTTGCTTGGGGTGTTAATGTCCATTTTAAACAATGTGCTTTTGTCAAACTTCCTTGTAGATATTTTGAGGTCCGTCCATCAATTGCTTTCAGTTTATTTCCTAGGCCATGTACCCTTGTAGTAGACTTCGTGACATGTTGATAAATCAGAATTATCCATTTTCTAAGAATATTTAAGAAAATACAAACTCCTATCTGCAACTGCAATGGGAAAATTTTCTAGCAGATTGGTGATCCATAGTTCAATACCACTAAGGACTTAAGATGCTATTTGCCTCCATAACAACTGCGGTTGTCTCAAACTCTTCTGTAGGTTTCAAGGGCTTATTCTCTTCAGCACCTGAATATTGGTGGGACATTCATCACAGACGAATCCCTGAATGCAGTCGCAAATAGCTGCACAAATCTGAAGGTGCATCTCTCTTTTTTGAACTTCCATTACTCCAGTCTTGCAAACTACGAACCTGACAAAGTATCGCATGAAAAATGGGTCTAGGGACAGTCCAATCTGTATTTTGAAGATGCACTCGTAAAAGATAACTGAATTATGACATTCTTCTCGTATTTTGGAACTGAATAGTCAATGAGTTAAAAAAAACGTTGAACAAATCAATGAATTTGGTTGGAGCAAATCTATGAACTTGGTTTGTTGGGCCTATCACAGAATAGTGGCGCATTCAATTTTGGTCCTCAGTACATCGGCTGGGATCAGATTAGGCACATATATGACTTGTTATGAGCAATTAGGTGATAGCCCTAAAAATGAGTAATTAAGTGATAAATGATGCTAAGTAGCAATGGACAATTCTTTATCTTATTGCTCATGTGATCAGAATATGCATACAGGAACTGCAATAGCTGATATGATTCTGCTATTCTCTCTATGCTAGCTTTCATAATTCAGATGACCACTGTGTTAGCAAAACAGGGGGATTCAGCAGCAGAGTAGTTAGGTCTGTTCTGTTTTGAGTTTCATATATCATTGCTGCATTAGTAGTTACATTTTTTATTTTGTTTAATCTCAATCTCTTTGATGGTGATAGATTCATAGGTTTTTTTAGACGAATATATTCACAGAGATTCATGCTTTGTTAGATTCATGACTAGAGGCTTGGACCGTTTCTTTCATGCTTGTTCAAGTCAAGTCTGCATTTAGCAGAGAAAATGAGGTTAAATAGACTGTTTGGTGTTATTTCATTAGCTTTCAGTTTGGCTGTTAACTAGAATCGACTTATTCAATGCAGTGAAACACAATTATCCTGCGTTGTTCAACAGAAAAGTTGACATAACAGCAATGCTTTGTACTATGACAATCTTATGGCACTTTGAAATGTTAACGAGGAAAGAAAAACGTGGAACAAATCAGTAGACTTGGTTCCCTGGTCCTGTCATAGAACAGAGATTCTCTTAACTTGGGCCCGGGGGCATCTCATCAGCTGAACAAATACTTGTCGTGCAGATTGAGGTGATCACTGCCGGCCTGCCGCTAGATAGTGATGTTTTTCTTTCTCGGGGTTTAGACCAGGATCTGGCTTACAGTGATGTTTTTTTACAGTAGTTGATTGCGGTGCTGCTGTTCATTCTGACGGGGTCTTTCTGCAGACCATCCCTGACTGTCTGGCTGCCATAGCACATACTCCGTAATTGTCAATGTCAATAGACCCCTAACAGGTTTTTCTACAGCTTTGTGTTAGCTTTCTGTCGAATAGCTACGAGCATTCATTGGGAAGCCATGGGTTTGATAGTTTCAGAACGTGCCAACCCCAAGTGATTAAGCCTGTGCTGCAATTCTGCAGCAAAATCTCAAAGGCGTTCAAAGTATCTGTGTCAACAGTATTACTGTTCTATCTAAAAAACAGTATTACTGTTCTGCACCCATTAAAAATGGTTTCGTCAAACAAATTACTATAAAACTTTGTCAGAACAAGCACACTGCAACGTTGTATTAGTCATCTGCGAGTTCAGATCAGATAACACCTGGAACGCAAATTGCAAGTGCTCGAGAGAATGCAGTTGACCTCCGTGCTCACGGCCTGGTGGGGTTGTCTCCCATTTCCATGTGCAGAGCATCATATTGTGGAGCTGCCGCCATGTGACGGAGGCCGGGCTGGTGGCGCTGGTGAACAAGTGCCGGCGGTTGGAGTGCATCAACGTGGGAGGCATGCGGGTGCCGCCGGAGAGCTTTGTGAGCCTGCTCTCCATCAGCCCCGCCCTGCAGATCAGGTCCATCCCCCAGATCCTCACCGCCGGTGTGCAGGTCTCTTCCTGAAGCCTGTCTCCGTTCATGGACAAGGATCATCAGTTCATCACCAGAGCCTGCCATAACGGCCCATCACTGCTGGTTCATGGCAATAATTGGAAGAAGGGATCCATGGAAGGAGCAATTGTTGTCTGTGCTGTCAATTGTATTGATTGGTGTTCTTCACAAAAAAAAAAGTGTTATTTTGAACATTGTATATTCACACCTGTACATGTTCCACAGGATATGTTGTACCACAACAAGATTGTGATAGGGAGGGCGTACATGTCTATGTACTATGGCCCATAGATAATACATGTAAGTTTAATAAGTTACAGTGCAGATATATCTCAAAATGCTGGTTGCTGAACTGTCATGGCCAACCTGATACAGCAGTATGAAAATGTTCACTTTGATGGGCGATCTGGTGAAAAGAAATGGTTAAGTAAGACTGCATGGTACTAGGTTGTAGATAGAAACAGTAGTGCTCTAATTAGGATCTCGTCTATTTCTTTTACAAAAAAGAAAAAGAAAACCATTGCAGATAGATCGTCTCGAGTCATGATTTGGAGACCTATTTTCCACCAAGATGAGCTTGCTTTAAGATGGCACTGTCTCACCAACCATTCACCCACCCCGTGAGACAAGGACAGGAATCCAACTCAGGCAACCTGCTTAACCGTCCTGGAACCCACTTCCCTCCCTGATGAGTTGATTTCCTTGCACGCCACTTCCAGTATGTGACTGGTTGCTACCCCTGATATGACTGGCTCACAAACTCCAAACTGGTTAGTTTCTGCTTCTGCCAGCTTCTTTGCCAAACTATGGTATGTTTGACAAAGTGCAGGTTTGTTCTAGGATCTTTTTGCAATTTAGGCCATGTTCAGATTCCCAACTATTCACTATTCATTCCAACTTTTCACTATTCATTCCAACTTTTCACTATTCATTCCAACTTTTCACTATTCCCCCCTCACAAACACGTTTCCCAGCGAATGCTACAGTGTTTTTCTTATGCTACAGTGTTTTTTCCTACAATCTAAACACACCCTTATTAGGGCATTAGGTCTTGTGACTTTGAGTGAAAAAACATTTGATTTTCCTTGAATGTTCAACCGATTTTCCTTTTTGTTCTATCCACATCAGCACATGGCCACACGGCACATGGGCAGTGGGCACTCAACTACAGAACTTGACAGAGAAGGTTCGGCAAGCTACAGATGCTGCTGCTAGCAGATATTTGCACGCAGCTGTCGCTGTCGATGAACTCCTCGAGCTGTCAAAAGTGGAAGCATCGACAGATGATCACAGATGGGGTAAAAACTTCAAAGCGGGCATATGCCAAACAAGAAGTCTGCGGATCCAGAAGAATGTAAAATGCGCCGAATTTGGCAGCTTCGATTCGACAAAGTCACAACTTCACCCATTGTCTGAACTCTGAAGCTCTTATTATCTTTTTTGGGTCAAATTTTGGTTGGAGAGTATCGGCATCGTTGTATTCGTCAGCAATTCAGCTGTTTGAGAGCTAGCACGAAGCATAAACACTGGGATCTTCATCGTGTAGTATATAGTGAAATTAATATTATATAATCTCGACATTTACGCATGAAATGGAGACAATTTCCAAGATTACATGGCACAAGAAAAAGGCAAAAAAACACAGTGAATAATTAATGCTGCGTCGTCATCTATAATTGGAGGCGGCGGCGCCGCCGTCGGTGCGGTGTGGTGTGGGCACCCAAGCCGAGCCACGCTCTACTTGACGCGGCGGCAGAGGGTGACGCCATCGCCGACGGGGAGCTGGCAGATCTCGACGCGCTCGTCGGCGGCGAGCGCCTTGTTGAGGACGAGCACGAAGTCGCGGTAGTAGCGGATGTACTTGCGCATGGGCGCGTCGTCGGGGAGCACGACGGATCCGTTCCACAGCGTGTTGTCGTAGCCGATGAGGCCGCCGATCTTCACGAGCTTGAGCAGACGCTCGTGGTAGTTGAGGTAGTTGTCCTTGTCGGCGTCGACGAAGACGAAGTCGTACGTGCCGTGGTTCTTCTCCTGCACGACAAGGGCGGAACGGATCCGTCAAGGTCAGTCATCAAAAGGAAAAAGCTCGATCGATTCCAGATATATGCAAGGCAAGGACGGGAGGAGGAATCGAGCGGCATTTCAGTTTCGTACATCGGCGATGAGGTCGTCGAGGACGGGGAGCGCCGGGCCCTCGCGGAAGTCGATCTTGTGGGCGACACCGGCCTTCTCGATGCAGGGCAGACCGAGCTCGTAGTTCTCGCGGTTGATGTCCATGGCCAAGATCTAGAAAATAGAAACTGTTTCATCAGTGGACTGTTGGTTGGTGGTGAGAAGAGGAGGAACAGGGGATGCAGATCTGAGAAGGAAGGAAAGTAAGGAAGGAGTTGAACTGACCGTGCCGTCCTCGGGGAGGGCGAGCGCGGTGGCGAGGAGGGAGTAGCCGGTGTAGACGCCGATCTCCATGGTCTTCTTGGCGCCGATGAGCTTGATGAGCATGTTGAGGAACTGGCCCTCGTCGGCGGACGTGGTCATCAGGTTCCTGCGCCGCGCAGCGAGCAAGCAAAGACGTCTCATTTCAGATCTGATGAAGCTCGATTCGCATCGAACACAGAGAGACAGATGTCGATGGGGGCGGCGGAGCATGCATACCATGGGTGCTTGGCGGTGACCTCACGGAGCTCCTTCATGCTCTCCGGCTCCCGCGGGTACACGCTGGTGTCGAGGATGTACTGCGGATTTCGAACAATATAATCCCCGGGATCAGTAAAGATCAGTCAGGCCAAGCAAGAAGAAAGGAAGACAAAGAAGATCCGGATCGCGAGGGAGCTCGCTCGGTCGGGGGAAGGACATGTCGTCGGTTACCTGGTAGAGTTCGTCGCTCTTGAGAAGGCTCTTGTGTCCCACCTCGGAGTGGCGCGTCTTCTGCTCGCCGTTGCCGTTGGCCTGCGCCGCTGCCGGCTGGTCCGCCGCCTTGGCCGCCTCCGTCGCCGTGGTCGCCATTGCCGACGCGGAGATCTGGGGCGCGTGCACGAGCCTGGTGTACTGTATTATCTAGGGGGAATGTCTTCTGGATTGACCGCGCCTGCCGGGACGATGCTTGCCGGAGGCGGAGGCTGGGTTATATAATAACGCGCGGCGCGGGGTGGTTTGGTTTGGCGGCCGAAGGCGAGAGGCATGTGATGAGGAGGAAGGAAGGAGCCCCGCCCAAACTGCTGGCTGCCAGGTAGGCTGGCTCGTCGCGTCGGTTGGGGAAGGAGGGAGTCGCGGGCTGCGTGCGACGGCGTGGTGGGGGGTGACTGTGGGGTGGACGCGGTCGGTGGCGGTTGGTGGGTGGACGTCTGGAGGACGAGACGGGGCTCGGCTCGGCTCGGCTCGGTGCGCGGGGGTGGGGTGGGGTGGGGTGGGTGGCGACGCGTTTGGTCTCTCTCGCCTCGGCTCCCCACCACGACGCGGCCACGTTGTGGCCGTGGAGCGGTCAGCGCGGCGGTGGTGTCCACTGTCGCGTGGGGGAGGAGAGGAGGAGGGTGGTTGGTGGGGAAAGGGACGCGGTTGCTGACGGGCGTGATCTGCGTGCGTGTGCTTCTCTTCTTCTTCCTCCGGGTCGGGGTCGGGGATGGCGCCGGCGATGTGGGTGGGGGCACGGTGGAGCTGGAGGAAGCCCCATGATTGGTGGCTGCAGCGGGGGGATGGCCCACCCACCAACCCACCCTACGTTTTCCGTGGGCACGGTACGTGCCAATCATCGTCCATTTCCATGGACCATGGGGTGATGGTTGTTGGACTGGAGACTACCGGCACCTGCACATACTACCATGGAGCGCATTAATGACGGGGAGTGCGAGAGCCGACCAGCAACGCACCAGCGGCCTCGCGGGCCGGCAGCCTTGCACCGCCGAAATTAACTGAGACGGAGTGGAATTCCCAGCTCCCGGGTCGGCGTAACACTGAGGGTCACTTTGGATAGACGGGGCTGATTAGCCCAGGGAAATAATTACCCCACGGGGATTTTTCTGGATCGTGGAATTCCCGCCATGGCAGGGCAGCGGTGCCTCCTCTCCCCGTCGCTGTTTGGAAGATCCTGACGCGGGGGAGCCCTGTCACCTGTGCCCGCTTGTAGCTCTACAACTCCACATCTCACAAACAAAAGAAGCCGCTACCTGACCTGTCATCCTGAGAATCGAACTTCTGAACTTTCCCGAGAAGCTGTAGTGCCAAATCGTGCATGGACACAAAGGTTTCCAGAGCAGCCAGGTGCTGTCGGTTCTTAAAGCATCAGACATGATCGTGCTCCACAAGGCCACATACATCTCTCGCTGGCATTCTATCGAACAGCTCCACGGCATATCGGCAACTCGGCGTCGCTCATTATGCGTTTGGCGTACCCGATCAGCATGACGTTGTGGGTGGTGATGTTGGGTTGGTGATGTACTGATGTCCACCGGCAGCAGACGTCGGACGTCGCGGAGGGCTCCCCAGCAGTGGAGGCGCAAGCGCGTGTTCTGTAGAAAGACGGTGGACGCGACACGCGAGGTCCATGACGACGAGGTGGTCGTGTAGCGCGCAGACGCGAGGTCCACGATGACGAGGTGGCCGTGTCGCGCGCGGGCGCTGGAGGGCGTCGGCAAACGCCTACGGGATCGCCATGCGGGAGGCAGCCGTCCGAGGAGAAGACGGCGATGGCGGCCATGGATTTGAAAGGTAGGGAAGCATACGAGCGACAACTGACGACGACAGAAAGGGAACACTTGGACGGGAAGGTGGAGCGACGGCGTCGGCGCTCGCGAAACGGCATGGGGAAGCCGCGCTCGAACCCCCGAGGTGGGGAAGAGCTGCCCCAGGGAAGACGCGAGGATCGGGCATTCCTTCCCGCCGGCGTGCGCTTCCAAATAGGAGGAAGTTTTTATCAGGGCTTACTTTCCACGAGGGAGTCCTACCCGAGGAAAACACAGGGATCCCGGCGGGGAGCCGCGCTCCCAAAGTCGCCCTGAGTATGGAGTGGAGTCGTTTTTAAGGGTCAAATAGAGAGTAAAAATAAAGAGGCTGTTGGAGATGATGCTCCTACGAACACATCACTGGCCCATGTATTCATCGTTCTTTCTTTCATTTTTTTTTGCCAATAGACTTTTCGTCCCCATGGTTGTGTGCCTTGCGACGCCGTGTATTCTGTTTTTTAATTTCTTCGATTTATTGACTCCTCTCTATACGCACTACGCAACCGGACAATGCTGGGCCCTACGCAGGGGGATACGACACGAATACGCATGCACGAGCAGGCAGCCTTGGGGAGGAAACGGACAAACCAGCAGCTAGCATTGGTAACGGTTGCCCACGACAAAAACGGGCCGCGACTGCCGTGTCTGGTGACGACGCATCTCCTAAATTTTATTTTCTAATAAGATGTCCTAATACAGCAATACTAGTTTTATGGATTATTGGGAGAAATAATTTTGCATTCTTCCAATAATCTCTTTCCAATAGCAACTATCATATTGGGAGAGACTCAACTCTCCCTCTATTTGGGGAGAGATGGGGTTGATTATTGGGATATCCTAATGATATCTCTATCTATAAAAGAACGAGTAGAATTGAAAATGTTTCTCACCTGATTTGGGCCCACCTTACCCCTCACTTCGGACCCACATGTAAGGGTCAACTGAGATGTCAAGAGGGTCAAACTCACCAAAACTAAGTGTTAGAAAATATTTCTGCCAAAATCATATTATTTTTCTCAACGTCATCCGTCCTACCCGCGCGCATGCTCTGACCGTCACTCCCCCTTCGGCCGCAGCGCCGCGCGTAGCGGTAAGGGAACGCACCGCATACTCGCTGGTGAGTCCGTACGCCCCACAAGCCCAGGAAACGTTACGAATCAGCCCGCCCGAGAGTCCCGCCGGCACCACACAACCCGCGAGCAAACGCGAGCGCAGCAAATGTGCAGCAGGGTGCCAACTCAATTTGAGCCCCGAGATGTCAAATTCCTCTATACACATATAAGCTTGGCAACCACCAAATAGAGCTCATCTAATCTAATCTAAATCAGGCTCTTCTAATTCGCTCAGCACTGGCAAATCGAGTTTATCCGCCTCGACAGCCTGACACGCGGAAAAACAGAATGTGGCGCACCTCGAGCACAAGCAGCAATAGCAGCATCGCCGGTGGCAGGGACCGTCGCCAGGCTACTTCACGGCCGAGCTGGTGATCGCGTTTCTTCTCATGGCCGTCAAGCTGCCGCTGGTCTTGCCGTCGCTCCTGCTGCTGGTGCCTGTGGGACCCGAACTCAAACAATGGAGCTGCATTCCATGGATTGTTGACTCCTACTGCTCCTAAAGCTCCGGCTGGCTGGTGCACGCCGGCCTCATGTTTCCTCACCGTCGATCAGTAAAAATAACCTGGCCACTCCACTACGCCAATAAGAAAGTAAGCGCAATTGAGTTGTGAGTACAAGCTATTCTCTTTACTGCAGACACATAAATTTGTATTGCAATCGATCTTAGTGGTTTTGCATGCATGCAAATCCAAGATTAGTCTCAAGTAATCTTGTTCATAATACATGGTTGATCAATTGAAGGAGTAGGAGTATAAATTAATTAGATTTGAGGGCTTAAAATGACTAATAAATTAAAGCATGAAGGAAACAAAGCATGTGCGGTGGGAGCAAAGTACAAGAGTAAATTGTATAATTTTTAGCCCGGAAGGGTAGAGTTACTAGCACAAATGTTATTTTTAATAAAAACCATTAAATATGCAATAATAGTCTCTAAGAAAAACAGGCAACCGATATAGATAGGTGATATCTCATATTCGTATTAAAAAATTGTTTGTAAGAGAAAAGGCAGATAATTTGTATCACGTGCGTGTCGCACGTGCGTCTTTGCTAGTTTGGGAAAAGAGAGATGCATTAGGAGAGTGCTGGAGTTTTTTGTTTCTCATAACCTCTCCCAATATGGTAGTTGGATTGGGGAAAGGGGGACTGATGAGATGCTCTAAGCCCCTGTATACGGCCGCAGCTGTGTGTGCATCATCGGTACAAGGAAAACCAACGGCCACTCAAACTTATCATATTTAACACTAACTATAAGTGTTAATCAAAGAATAGGACTATAAATTGTGAGATAAACTTAATTTTATCGTGATTAGCACATATTTAATGATGAATTATTGTATCATGATAGTGTCTATGACAGTGAAATTATGAGTAATAGATTCGTCTCACGTTTTACATTCCATGTATGTACTTAACTTTATGATTAATCTATATTTAATACTTTTAATTAGCGTTCAAACGTTCAATACGACAAGTTTGCAAACATAGCCTTTGTTTGGTGAGTCTAACTCGTGTACCTGGTTTAAGAATGCGGAAAGGCGAGGCGAGCAACCCCTTGGCTTCTACTCCTTTTGTCCCTTAATAATAGTCGTTTTAGGTCTCTGTGCTATGAGTTTAACTGAATTTGTAGAAAAAATATGTGCAACATTTAAATCTTCAAATAAATTATATAAAAACTATATTCAAATATCTATCTAACGATATGTACCTTGTATTTCCTCAAAAAACAATATTTACCTTGTACCACAAATTTTAATATTTTTTTATATATAATTGACCGAAGTTGTTTCTTGAAAAACGAGAAAGATAATTATTTAGAGACAGAAAAAGTAGGAGAGTAAGAAGGATATCTAGGCGACACTATACACATATATTTATATTATTTAATGTCACTAAAATTCATAAATAAATCATACCATAATATTACTAATTTGACCCATTTCACTACTAGTACATGTCTAATTCCTCCCCCATCTCTCTCTTCTTTGATCTCTTGCCCTTGATTTCTTCCCGCGAGCAGTAGGCGGCATTTCCGGCGTAGCTTCCCACGTGCACCACTTCTTTTGTTCGACCTTGTTTTCGTGACTAAAGTGTCCCGCCATGGATTTTAAGCATATGTAAAATTGAAATCTTAACACATGCTTTTCAGTGTATGTAATCACGCCGCTAATCATTTCTATTTTTTTGAGAGCCAAACAAGAAATTTCCAATACGTACACTTACCTAATAACAAAATTAAATTGTTTTTTTCCTAAAAATACTCTTAAGACTTGTTTTTGTCAAAGCTGGTTACATTTTTGAAGATCTAAACAATCACTTCGATTTTACAAAGATGACGACGGACAAGTGGTCTGCTTTTGGTGGAGGGTACAGTTGCAAAAGCGGCCCACGAGCGATACTCGAAACGGCCCTGGGCGACCTAGCAAAGGAATTGATAGGGGCCATAGCTTAGGGAGATTCATGTAGCTTTATAATGGTGGAATTTTATCTTTTAGCTTGCCATCAAATCTTTGAGTGTCAACGTGGGTCTGCAATGGCCAAGCCCAGAATTACTACTATCTTTCAGAAGATCTTAGCTATCAAATCTTTGAGTCGAGACAACATGGCCACGACGAGAGGAGAAGGCATAGCAGGCGATGGCGCTGGTCTAGTACGCCCGTCGAGGTACCTGGCGGCGTATGTCTCGTGGGCCCGCATTGCATACTCAGGCATTGGCGGCCATGGCGCGACAAGGGGGCGCACGAGGCTCTCACGGAGGTTGAGCTTCAGAGCTTGTGGAGGCTCACGCCGAGCTCCATAACTAAACTATACACAAGTATACGTAAACACATGATTGATAATAATAACTTAAATATACAATTGAAACCATAAAAAATAGCTGTACAATTTATTAAAGTGGAACATATATGCATTTAAAAACAAAAAATATTTACATAAAAAGTACACTACTTAAAATATTTACTTGAAAAATATACATCAGTATGCATAGACACAAGTATTAAATTACGCTAATTTATACTAAGTTATACTAATTTCAACTAACCATACTAATTCCTAAGCATTTCCACTAATATATAAAATGTTTTTCTAACTATTAATCCTAAATTTTACTATTTAATACTACATTATACTAATGTCGACTTAACTTCCAAAACATTTATACTTAATTATGCTAATTTATACTAAATTATACTAATTTCAGCAAAACCATATAGTTCCTAAGCATTCCCACTAATACATAAAAAATTGGTCTAACCAATCAAATACGAATGAGAAAAGAGTATGGAGAAAGGTGTGATAATTGAAAGGAAGAGATTTATTGTGAGAATATGAGATCTCATCCGCCGTGCTCTTTATACAATGATGGTGGGTCTAAACGTACATTTTGATAATTTAGGGATACAAATGATACGTTTTGACAAATTCAGGAGTTTGAATATAAATTTTTAAGAGTTTAAGAGCCTTCATGACACACCGGGATATATATATTCATGGATATGATAAAGTATTTTGAGAATTGAGGAACATAAATGATAGGAAAAAGTCTCTTCTCTCTTATATGCCATCCAAAAAACTTCTAATCCCTCATATGTCATCCTGGCCCACATGTCATTGACACAACTGATCTCACTTGTCATTGAAACAACGATGACATATGAGAGATTATATCTTTTTAAGTGGCATATAAGGGAATCACCCATGATGATATCTTGAGACAAGTTTATAGAGCTCCGATGTAATTTACTCAGAAGAGTAAATAATTAAGAGGAAGAAGTTTATCAAAGCACTTGGTTTACAACGAACTGAGCTCTAGCTCAGCTGGTAAGGTTTCTTGTGGTGGGATCAGCCCACCAGGGTTCGAGTCATCGACTCTGCACTGGTGCTCGCATTTTTCTGGATTTATTACAGGATTTAACCGGTGTTATTCTTTCAGTGGTAGGCAACGTGCCCGTCGATAGCGAGGCGCCTGTGGTAACTTCGTCAATTTGGAGGATTTGTCGGCCCAGTCTTTCGGAGGTGCAGGCGCCTGTGGTAACTTCGTCAATTTGGAGGATTTGTCGGCCCAGTCTTTCGGAGGTGCTCATAGGGGTAGAGTTGCGTGCGTATGTTTGTAGGGGCAAGTGTGCGTGCGTGTTTGTGAGCGTCTGCGTCTGCGTCTGTACTGTGTGATTCGGAAAAAAAAAGCACTTGGTTTACAATATAACTTGATATTACGAAAATTGCGGCACAAGCAGTATACAGATTTGTAATAGCAAAACAAATACCCACACGTCTAATCTAGTTCTCATAAGAAAGGCAGGCACAACTTAGAAAAACGAAAAATAAGGCGCAAGCAAAAGAAGCATATGGGCAAAAGAACGGCCCTGCCTCGTGATGGCCCCACTGGTCATCCTGATCCGTACTGAAAGCCAAGCTCGATTCCCCTCTGCTCCCCACCGCGTGCCATTTACCCCCCCGCCGCCGCCTCGTTGGCAGCGGTGATGCCGTCGTCGGCGTCGCTCCCCCTGCTCCGCCGTCTAGCAGCGCTGGCCGGCGGACGCGTCCGCGCCAACCACCGCCTGCTTTCCTCCTCCCCCTCGGCTGTCTCCGCCGAGCGGGCGTCGCAGTCTTCAGCGGAGCCGGAGGCCGTGCGCATGACGGAGGGTTGCGTCAGGGTATGGCTCTCTCCCCTAGTACCTACCAGTAGGTTGCCCCCCTGCATCTTTTTTTTTTTGGTTTAGTTAGGATTGATTTTGCATTAGCAATCGGCAATTGAAAGAGGGATCCCTCTTGCTGGAATTTATGTGGATGATTTGTGCTAGCTTAAATTAGTTCGATGGGTAAGCTGGAAATGCCTTAGTGTCTAGTTTGTTGCTCTCAAGGGATGGATGTGGGATCTAACAGAAGACAAATGTTTTGTCATCCTGAATCCTGAAGGGCAGATACTAAATTGTGAATCCCAGAAGCATGATGCATGTCTGGGAATTTGAAAAAGTTGGTGATGACATATGCCACCAATTGTGTTCTGGATTGGTTTTGGACCCTTGCATGTCTTACAAGTCAGGACCATCTAATTTATGTTCTTTCTTTTGTGCTAATCTGACTTAATCCTCCAAAAAAGAATGTGCTGTATTTGTCTGAGAAACCATTCCTATCACGCTTTCCATTCTATTTTTGAAGTAATTTCTTGTTTACCTGTGCTCAGAAATTTAACACTTTGCAGAGATTAAAAGAATTACATGGCAAAGAACCATCTGCTGAAGCAAAGATGTTGCGGTTAAGAGTTGAAGCTGGTGGATGTTCTGGGTTCCAGTATTCTTTCTCTCTCGATGACAAGAAAAACTCAGATGACAAGTAAGTCATCTATTTTGATTGAGTTGCTAGATTTTCGTTCAATCAGTTATTCCTTTAAGATTCATTGTCGAGCCTATGAATGTACTGTGCATTAAAACTGTGACCTTGCTCATCCTTCACTTTTCCCTCAATAATTATTTATTTTACTTGCAGGGTCTTTGAGACTGATGGTGTTAAGTTGGTCGTGGATGACATCTCGTATGACTTTGTGAAAGGTGCCACAGTGGATTATGAGGAGGAACTTATACGTTCAGCATTTGTGGTCAGTTGGAAGCTTTGGTTCTTCTCTTTTCCAGATATTTTTTCTGCAAACTACACTAGCTTTTTGAAAATATATTATCACTTAAGAGCACCATTCATCTCATGTGTTTATTCCTTTTACGATAGACAGTGGCAGAGCTTATGAGTATATTCAGCGAGTCCCAATCATAAAAAAATCAGTGGGTTTTAGGATAAGGATGGAAACAATGGATATAAAATTATTGGCTCTTAAAGAGACTTTATTAAATTCTGAATTTGAATCTTGCCATGCCATGTCTTGCTTTAGCTTCGGCACATGGTACTGTTCACAGTAGGCATCTGTGAACTAGAAGCTTTACTTGCTAGCTACCTAGCTTGTACTGGGTAATTGTAGTAATTATTGCGCATTTTCATCTAGTCATTGCAAAACACTTTATCAACGTATGCCTCACTGTAACATTGCACATCACACATTGTATTCTAGTTTTCCTACTACTACTCATCTGAGACCCTTCTGCTAAACGGAAGAAAGAGAAAAAAATGATTTAGGAGGTGTGAATTGAAGGTCTCACCTACTTGGATTCACGTAACTGAGGGAGCTACTCAAGCCGACACTAGTCAGGCACTAAAATCACCCATTCTATGTGTATGTGCCTATGTGGCTATCAAGTAAGAAACCAATCAACTTGTGGCATTGGTCAAGCTAACTGGCTAGCTGCTTAAAGTTTGGTAACCCTGGCTGCTGACGCTCATGTGCATCTAGCCACCATGACCTGCAATTCACCTGCATGTTCCTAGCTGCCACACAACTAGTTTCAGGGTTGGATCCATGTTTCCCGACCTGAGTGTATTGTCCCAATTTGTAATTCAAAACTGATCAGGGTTCATTTCTTGATGCTGGTTAGGCTAGATGTTCTGTGGCAGAGTGGACTACGAGTCACCAGCTCTGGATCACCAGGGGTAAGCTTAGGTTGTTCTGGATTAGACAGTAGACAGCAGCCAACTGATCTGCAGCATATCCTAGGTCTTCGATCCAGCATAGCTGAGGTCATAACTTGTGATAAGGTAGTGTCCAGATAACACCTTGGGTCATTGTCCGTTGACGGTTGACCTGCCTGGGGATTAGCATGCGAATCAAGACTAGTGACAAAGGTGACACTGGGTTGCTTCCATTGGGGCTCCCCCCCCACCGGCAGTGGTGAGGGGTTCATGTGGGTTAGGGGTTCCTTGGCTTTGTTGAGTGTTGCCCCTCTCTACACTACACCTGCTTAAAATGTAGAGAGCATGCATTTTGATCAGGGGTCTGTTTCTTCATTTGCTAGCTGCTAGTTTATGGTTCTTCCTTGTTTTCCAATCATATGCTGCTGCTGCTGCTGCCTGTAAACAACGCAAAATAGTTTATTCGCTAATACATGGACAAAAATTCTGGAACTGAACTTTAAACACATAATAACTAAGCCTTATTTTTGAGTCGTGAGGTCTTGCAGAAGTTCAGAAATGAGGGAATCATTCCATTTTTTAGGGATTTCATGTTTGGCTCTGTCAGCTTCCTCAGCACACATGCTTTTATGTGGTTCTACTTTCCATTTTTGTTACTTTCATCCTATGCATTCTGAATGTTTGTTAAAAAAAAGAAAGAGGAATATAGAATCGTGTACAACTGTTGTAAACTTTAACTTGAAAACATCTTTACTCCGTTAGTTCTGTTGTGACTTATACGTGCCTTTACAATACACAGGTTTCTACAAATCCTAGTGCTGTTGGGGGCTGCAGCTGCAAGAGTTCTTTCATGGTCAAATAGCTCCAAATTTGTTAGTTTGACGTGAAGGGTAGCCAGAAATAGCATTTTCTAGTGATATATACCTTCTAGATACTGAGTGCACACTTCATTTTTGGTAGTATCGATGATGTTTCTTTATGGGTTTTATTACTGTTAGAGACATCATCACCAACAGCCTGATCATATTTGTAATACTCAACCTCGATGACAAATTTATGTACATGTAGCCATATCACTTTTGACATTTATTTGTATGTTGTTTTTAAAATAAAATGCTAAATAAGATGAACAGTCTCTTGTTGAACTGATATGACTGAATATACTTTGAGACTTTTGAGTATTATTAATCTTCCATAATTTTCTTCATATTTTCACATTGCCACATGCTTTCATAATTTTAAGTACCGTTGCACAATACCACTACCCTGTGGTATCTGTCCTTGTCTGTGTTCCTACGGAGTACGGACACGAGGGGTATGATCATTTGCAGTCCCTGTCTGTTCATTCTTTTCAGGGTCTGTAATGCGTCACTTATGACTTATTCCATTTTGACGTTATGGGCGCTACTGATTCATGCATGGGTAACACTTTGCGAAGTAGCGTTATATTGTGCGGTAGCATTTCAAATTTTCAATTTTATAAGTATCTATTATATTGTGCTGTAGCATTTCAATTTTATAAAGTGGTAACGTCACGTTGATGTGCGTAACAAGTAATGGGCTTTAATGGTCACTGCATAGTAGGACTAAATTTTTCGCTCTCTGCTTCTCCAAGGAGGTGCGCGGCGAGGTGTGTTCCTCAAAGTAGAGCTCGAGCAGTAGATGCAAGGGCGAAGATGTCCTTTGTGGAGGATCCAGATGAACAGGCATAGTGCTCGAGACCAAAGACCCCGACGCCATGTGTATCTGGGACACGAAGCTCCCGACCAAAGTGAATTTTTTCGGATGGTTACTCCACCATGAGCGACTCAACAGCAGGTGCTCTCTCTACCACAGGAACATTCGTCGCCTAGAGGAATCATAATGTGAATCCTGCACTAATATCCTGGAAACGCCAGAGCACATTTTTGCAGACTGTCCCTGTGCCGTGCGAGTCTGGCAAACCTTCGGGGCTATTGTTCATCCGGGTCTATACAGCCATACAGGCAGAGCCTTGGCTGCTGGGCGCTGAACTTAACCTCCCCCCTCATACTCACCTTGATGCCATTCTTCTAATTTTATGGCATGTTTGGAAGGCTAGGAACGCACTGATCTTCGAAAAACTATTCTTCGGCGTGTCATAGACAGCATTGATTCTTGGAGCTGTCGGTACAAGAAAATGAAACACCCAATTGCGAGTTTGGCGAGACTTTTCTGAATTCTCACCTCTGATCTCTCTGGATTCTCCTCTCCTGTAATCTCCCCTAGGATGCCAGGTGTATATGTACGAACGTTGCTTTGTTCTATGAGTGAAAATGTAGGTGGGACCTTCCCCCCGATTTTGTTAAAAAAAAAAGGCATAGTGCTGGATGACAGACAGGTGCTCTACGAGTTCATGCTCTGAGCCTCTGTGCTGATGGTAATTGGATCCACTGTCCGGATTCAGAGGCTTCACAGAGAGGGGCATGAATATGTTGGCAAAGATTAAGACTCGTCCGGATCCAACACAAAACCTTAGAATATCTTTAGCACTCTAATAATGGTGTATTTCTTGTATAGAAATGATTTAAGGCTGGTCATCAATACTCATTGGTGTATATCTTTTTAGGCAGTACATGAATGCTGCCTCATTGCTATACTGTTTCTTTACGAATTTCATGAATACCTCCTAAATGATATACACTATATTTGGCAGGTCATTAACATCGGTTTAAATACAGGGCTAATGAATTAATACGTTTTTAAGGCAATATTTCCTCACTGATTCCTAAAAATATACTCACTGGTGTACATCTTTTTAGGCAGTACATGAATGGCGCCTCATTGCTATACTATTTCTTTAGGAATCTCATGAATACCTCCTAAATGATATACACTATATTTGACAGGTCATTAACATCGGTTTAAATACAGGGCTAATGAATTAATATGTTTTTAAGGCAATTTTTCCTCACTGATTCCTATATCTCGAATGCCTCGGTATGTATGTATGTATGTGTGTGTGTGTGTGTGTGTGTGTGTGTGTGTGTGTGTGTGTATATATATATATATATATATATATATATATATGAGTGGAACCCATAGACATTTGTCAACCCCAATAGAGCAAACTGCAGAGACATATACGGTTTGGTTAGATTTCAGATTTTATGGTGTCAAAGATGGCAATGGTGGCCATTGTGCCACTATTGGTTTGTGCTCTCGTCACTCTGAGATTGGAAGCTGCCAATGTGTGGCAGACAAGTGAGGTTGCTTTCGCCGGTGCTAACGGAGCAGGTGGCGACCGAGTATCACCCGGCGGGCCAGACCCCATACACCACATGAAACGAGGTGAGGTTGCTTTCGCCGGTGCTAACATAGCAGGTGGCGACCGAGTATCACCCGGCGGGCCAGACCCCCATACACCACAAGAAACGAAGTGAGGTTGCTTTCGCCAGTGCTAACATAGCAGGTGGCGACCGAGTATCACCCGGTGGTCCAGACCCCATATACCACAAGAAATGAATAGTGCCCGGAACAAACCATAAGCACCATGGGCCCCCGTTCTTACTGCCTATGCTTGAGCATCCCTGGTAGAAGGATGGGACTCCTCAAGCATGGGCTGGTTAGCATTGATCGAGGGAATGCGTGCCTTGTTCAGTATGAAATAAATAATGTATCTCCTTTAGCATGAAAAAATCTATCCCTCTAAAAGATGAGGTTTGTTTGTTATTATCACATTCTCCTATCTTTTTGTGTGGCTGCATGCTGATTCTCCTCTCCTCTTTCCTCCGCCACACATATTTTAGAGTACCGTGAAATTTGCCAAGATGTTAACATGGAAGTCTAGTGTACAATTTACAAATTGTTATTGCTATCGTACAACAAAACAACCGTCTCATCTGCCAAATTTGGAACAATCATGAGAATGCCATTTTATGAGTCCTTTTGCTGTATAACTAACGGAACAAAATAATGAAAATGTCTGGGTCAATGGAAGAGAATGCCTTATCCAAGTGGCCATCGAAACAAACTCAGTAATTCTTGTGGCAGCCATTACCTCTGCGAGTTTTGATCAAGCGCCGGAGAGGCATGCTGTTTAGAGAGACCCGTGAGCTTCTCTCATTGCATTTCGTTTTGTTTAGTGTTGCTCATGTGCCTCGTAGTTGTAATGTTTGTGCCCACGAGTGGCCCGGATCAGATTTGGCTTTATCCCCTCACGAGTCACGAGCTTTGTAAAAACCTTGGTGGATCGCGATGTGGTCGATTCCATCTCTGCTGAACAAAGAACATGAGGCATGATGTACCCAAATGAGACTCCAAGTAATTAGATAATTAGATTTGGGTGTTTTCAAAACCAATTGGGATTAAAAGCAGGGTTGGCAGAATGTATATTTTTTTTAAAGATTCCTCCTTCCTATATATCTTGAGTGCTCCCAACACAACTCAAGTTCGAGTCCACCATGGATCCCAACACTAAAATCGACGCCAGTAAAGTCACATACGAACTCCATTTAAGGTACTAAATATAGTGTGACGAAACTTACCAAGATGCTAACTTGGAAGTCGAGTGTACAATTTACGAGTTGTTATTGCTGGCCTTGTTTAGTTTGCTATTTTTTTTATCGTTATAGTAAATTTGAATTTTTTTTTGCTACGAATTAGGAGAACTAAATTTGGATAACCGACAAAACCCATTCCTTGACCCCGGGTGTAATTGCGAGATTAATCTATTTGGACTAACTAGACCATGATTAGACAATATTGCGCTACATTAAACAATATCGAATAATGGATTAATTAGGCTCACGATTTCATGTCCATATGTGTAATTAGTTTTATAATTAGATCATATTTAGTTTTAATCTTTAATTTAAAATTGCTACAATAAAAAAACCGACTTTTTCATCAAACTAAACAAGGCCTAAAGCTAAAGCTAGGACAGTGATGAGAATGCCAGTATACGGTTGCCGTACTTGACAGGTTGAGTGGATTTCAGTCTTCATCGCTGCAATGCCACTGTACTAAGTTAGGCCACGGCTGCAGTAGAAATGGAGGAAGCGTGCAAGGTCATGACAGCGTTTACAAGGTCTCCTTTAAGCCCTTTACTCTCGTCTCAGACAGTCAGGAGCGCCGTGTTGGACGGATCGAAGCGCTGGCCGTTCTTGCAAGTTCAAGCTCGCTACAGGTTCCGGCGCCATGGCGCTGACCATGTTTTCGTCATTTCATGGCCTCTAGCTTACTCAATGTAGAGAAGAGAAGCAGTTAACGAGGCCAACGACACCATCTGCCCCACGAAAAAACAGCGAAGTTATAGAACATGATGCAAATTAAAGTAACTTACAAAAATGCAGTGCCATGTGCTGTGATCTTTGAGTGACTGTTGCTTCCAACATTGTTCAGCATCGCCGTGCTGGAAGGGTTCCAAGGATTGGCATGGCAGTCAAACCCCTTTCCAAGCTCGTCCTGCTACCTGCACATGCTACATAACACAAGTGAGACCATGTAATGTCAACACGTACAGCGATAGCTTGCTGCTTCGCTCCTTCTCTGCACAACATGCGATTTACGCACGACTCCATTGCTCATTGATATTCCTTATGAGCCCTCGCTGAGCAGCCACGGCCATGGCAGCAGAAGTACGATACAGTTCCACTACTACACTAATCTCCTTCTTCCTCATGTCTTCCATTGTTGCTCTTGCAAATGCTCAAAGCTACCTTTCCAGAGGCTCCTCCATCTCCACCCAGGACGACACCGTCGCCATCCTAGCGTCGCCGAACGGCGCCTTCGCCGGTGGCTTCTACAAGGTGACCACCAACGCCTTCACCTTCTCCATCTGGTTCGCCAGGTCGGCCCATAAGACCATCGCCTGGACGGCCAACCGTGACGCCCCGGTGAACGGCAAGGGCTCCAGGCTTGTCTTCCGGAAGGATGGGCGCCTGGTCCTCCTCGACAACAATGGCACGACTGTATGGAGCACCAACACAGGCGCGACTCGAGCCGACCGTGTGATGCTCCTCGACAGCGGCAACCTTGTGCTCATGGGTTTAGATGGGCAAAACCTCTGGGAGAGCTTTGGTTACCCGAGCGACACCCTCCTGCCGCTGCAGCCGATGACTCATAAGACTAAGTTGGTATCTGCTTCTGCCAGGGGTTTGCTCTCTTCTGGCCTGTACATGTTTTTCTTTGACATTTCCAATGTTCTAAGTCTTATATACAATGGTCCTCAGTTTAGTAGCGTATATTGGCCTGATCCCTACTACACATCATGGGCAAACAATAGGACTACTTTTAACAGCAGTCAATATGGGATTCTTGACCAGAAAGGTCTATTTGTTGCTAGTGACAAGTTTGGATTTGAAGCATCTGATCTTGGACAGGAGGTCATGAGGAGGTTGACTCTGGACTACGACGGCAATCTTAGGCTGTATAGCCTAAATTCTACCAGTGGCAACTGGTCCATCTCTTGGATGGCATTCACTCAGCTCTGCGATATTCATGGACTGTGCGGGGAAAACAGCCTCTGCACATACAAAATGGAGCTTGAATCATGTTCTTGCCTTGAGGGCTTTGAGATGATTCAACCAGGAGATTGGAGCAAAGGGTGCAGGTCCAAGATAAATAACACGGTCAATCAGGACTTCTTGTTTCGAAAGTTTCCTGGAACAGATTTCTGGGGTTCTGACGTGGACTATGCCGAGATGGTGCCACTGCATCAGTGCATCAAGATGTGCTTAGACAATAGTAATTGCAAAGGTTTCAGTTATCTGGAGGGACCAGCCCAATGTTATATAAAAAACATGCTTTTCAATGGCAATGGTTTCTCCTATCCTTACATTGATTTCTATCTGAAAGTTCCCAAGGCTGGGTTATCTTTGCTTGGATTGCCTTCCAGACAAAAAAGTGTTTGCAAGGTTTCTGAAATAGAGGCGCCTCCTTCTTCAGCACACATTTCTTCAGCACACATTTTTAAGTTAGGATACTTACTTTCTTCTGCATTAACACTGCTTGCTGTTGAAGTTATATTAATCGCAACAGGGTTTTGGGCTGTTCACAAATGGCATAAAAGAACAAGGATTACAGATGAAGGTAGCCGGATAATTTCTAGCCAGTTCCGCATGTTCAGATACAAGGAGTTACAGAAGGTAACCAATTATTTCAAGGAAGAGCTGGGAAGAGGTGGTTCAGGAATGGTTTATAAGGGAGTCCTTGATGACGAAAGGAAGGTTGCAGTGAAGAAGCTAAACGATGTGATCCAGGGAGAACAAGAGTTCAGGTCTGAACTTAGTGTAATTGGAAGAATTTATCATATGAATGTTGTGAGAATTTGGGGGTTTTGTGCTGAAAAGACCCACAGGATTTTAGTTTCTGAATTTGTTGAGAACGGTTCTTTAGACAGATTTTTGTTTGATAATCAGAATTTATCTCCTGTACTGCAATGGAGCCAGAGGTACAGTATTGCACTTGGGGTAGCAAAAGCATTGGCCTATCTCCACCACGAGTGTCTTGAATGGATAGTGCATTGTGATATCAAACCAGAGAACATACTGCTAGATGAAGACTTTGAGCCCAAGATAGCAGATTTTGGATTGGTGAAACTATTTGGTCAAGAAGCAGGGTCACAGATGTTATCAAGAGTGCATGGGACTAGGGGGTACATTGCACCTGAATGGGCTTTAAATCTTCCAATCACCGGGAAGGCTGATGTTTACAGCTACGGAGTGGTGCTTCTTGAGTTGGTGATGGGTACTCGGGTTTCCAGTCAGCTAGTTCAGGGTGAGGGCGAGATGGATGTGGAAATGGCTGTTGGACACTACGCTAAAATTCTTAAAGACAAATTGGCAATCAAAGATCAGTCATGGCTCCTGGAGTTTGTTGATTGCAGATTGAATGGAAAATTTGACAATGTACAAACAGCAATGATGCTACAGCTAGCAGTTTCATGTGTGGAAGAGGAGAGAAGAAGAAGACCAGACATGAACCATGTGGTCGAAACTCTGCTTTCACTAGTCGATTAATGTCCAGTGGCCTGTGAGGCTGACTTCTATTTTTACTAGCTAGGCGATCTGCCTATTGTAGTGTTGTGGGAGAAAATAATGGTGCGCTATCATACAGCAAAGTAAACAAGAGGTTCATCCCTACATGTAGTTTTATATATGATGTCGTAATACTACTATTTCCTTTAGGTTACTTGCCCACATACTTTGCTCCCTACGAAATGCTTCAGATTCCATTGTAACCTTACATACATACTGATGAGTGATGAAGCAATACCTGGATCATAGCAAATTATAAATACTAATTTATTATGAATGCATAAGAAATCATCACAAGTAAGATGCCCCAGTTGATAATCTAATTCCTTTTCATAACTTCATTTATCGAGGAAGGTAACAAACTAAACAATCCAGCCTAACAGACTCGATTTTATTTTAAAGAATCAACAAGTGCAGAGATTATTCAACACATCACCTTTGCTAAGCTGGTGTTAGCTGGTTCCTCAATGTCGTCGCTGCCAATGCCATTAACAGTGACAGTGCCTATGAATCCACCTCAACCCCTGGTTTGCCCCCAAATCATTCTCTACCACCTCATCCAGGGTTGTCAATGCAGAGCAATAATCCCCAATTCATTGGTGACAATGTGTTCCTCAACACCAATGCACGCCCATCAACCTCCTCGACTCCTTCTGCTCCGGCACCAGCATCATCTCCCTGACACAGCATCGCTCTAGATCACTTCTTCCCCTCCTCATCCGGTGTCAACGCAGATTGATTCTACCCAGTCTCCAGCAGATTGTGAAGCATCGCGCACGTCCCGGTGCACACCACATCGGCACAGGGAGTACGGGCTCTGCTTTGCTAAGAGCCAAGAGTTATGGGCTGATGGCTCCTCCATCCGTGAGACTTTGAGCTCCACTTCCGCGCTCCGGCGAGATGGGGAACCATCGAAATCGGGAAGCGCCACAAGCACTTAATGGAATCAAACGGCAGCCTGGGAAGTGGCGTCGCGAGGTCCCTGCGGCCATCGCAAAAGCCAGTGGCGACTGGCGAGGGCTACGAGGGGAAGGAAGGTGCTCCTCGGCTAGGAGAGGGAGGCCATATAAAACCGGAAGCCGATGAGGCTGCTGCGGCGAGGAAGATCCGGCAGGCGCGCGGGGGGGGGGGGGGGGGGGGGGTGATGGGGGGCGGGGAGGAGCAGCACAAGTTCTTCGCCGTCGCCGGCGGACGAGGAGGGGAACAGACGAGAGGGACTATGCCTGTGTTTAGTTGATTAAGGGAAAAGATTTTTGTTTCTGGGATGCGTGTTATGTGAGGGGGATGAATAGGAAAGGTGAAAAAGGAATTTTTAGGGATGCGTGTTCTGTGAGGGGAATGAATAGCAAGTGCAAAAGATCTTTTGCATCTAAACACAACCTATTTTGCAAAGCCGGATCGACATTAGGGGTTATTGTAAAATATTGGATCGTTATTATTAGTCACGATCCATTTGAGGGTATATGTGTAAAATTTAGATCGCGATTATTGATCGCGATCCATTTTAGGGTGCTTTATGAAAATATTTGGATCGATCCATTTGATCGCGATCCATTTTAGGGGTTATATGTAAAAATAATGAGGGGCTTCGTAAAAAACAAAAGCTCAAACCCTCCGGCCGAAACTACCACGGCTTCGCCATGGCCATGGCGGCTCCGTGTAGCCTCGGTGTCCAGATCGCGAGAGCTTCATGCCCGGCAGCCCTAGCACTAGCTTCCCCATAATCTCCAGATCCTCTCCCGCACTCGAACGGGAAGAAGGGAGGAGACGAGGCAGAGGAATCGCCGGCGGCCATGGAATTCCCCCACGATGATGGCTGCAGCGAAAAGAGGAGTGTTCGGCCACGCCGACGGGCGGCGGAGAGAGCGCAGCCACACGAGAAACGATGCGAGGTCCTTCTTCACATTCGGTTTGTCGCCTGTGACTCGCGAGCTGCGCGGGGCTCACAGGCAAATCTCATGGCACGCCGGCCGGCGCCTCCGCGCAGTGAGAAGCGACGGCGGCAGAGAGCTGCAACTGCCGGCGGGCAGGCGGTTGTTGACGCCTTGACGGCGCCGTGGTGCGAATTAGTAGCGAATTCTCACAGGATTCGTCAGAACATGGATCGATAAACTCATGTCCTGGACTCCTGATCAGACCAAAGCCTTGAAGCTCTGGTTAGAACAAAGTCCTGTCGTGCCGTCCTGTCCTGACGTGACTCTAGTACGGTTGATCGACGGCGAGGATTCCAAGGAAGAGCTAGGAACCGGTGGTTCAGGAAGTCCTTGATGACGAAAGGCAGGTTGCTGCCAAACGATGTGATCCAAGGAGAAGGAGTTCAGGTCTGAACTTTTTGGTCACAGAGCATTGGACACGAGGGTACAATGCACCTGAATGAGCTCTAAAGTGTAAATCTTCCAATAAATGGCAAGGTTGATGCTTACAGCTATGGAGTAGTGCTCCCTGACTTGATTAGTAACTGGAGTGTGGGTTTCTAGCAAGTATGTTGTGGAGTTGGAACTTGGAAATGACAATTGGACACTTTGCTGAGATTCTTATAAGACAAATTGATGAGTGAAGATTGTTCATGGCTCCTGGAATTTGATCGATAAAAGACTCGGGGGGGAGGGGGGGGATAAACTATTCACAAGCACCTGTGTGTTCAGTTCCCAAAATTACTTTTTACTTTCTATTCATCCCCCTCACAGAACACGCATCCCGAAAAATTCCTTTTTTCACCTTTCTTATTCATCCCCTCACATAACACGCATCCCAAGAATAAAAAATACTTTTTCTCCCCTCCATCTAAACACATATGGTTGGATCTATTCTCTGCTGACTTGCAGCCTGTGCGATTGCTTCAGCCCGTACTTACATATACAATGATCCTTCGTTCAAATATATACAATGGCCCAATATTATTGACATGGAGTAATAATAGTATTAATACATTATGTTTCGGTTAACTGGAATTGCTATCTGAAAGCCTTTTTTTTTTTTGGTTCGATGTGAGACATCGAATTCCATTGCAATCGGCATATTTTGGTGAAAAGAAAATGCTTGGATCATAACAAACTTGATATTTAAACGTTGATATCACATCAACAAATCATCACTTGCAAGGTGCTTCAGCTGATAGCCTAATTTCTTATTTTTAATTTATATTTTGAGCAAGGTAATAAACCAAGCAATCCATCTAACAAACCATATGACCCAAAATAATCAACAAATGTGGAGATCTTTCAAGGATCACCGTTGCTAGGATGGAGTCGGCCAGACTCTGAAGGTTGCTGCTGCCGCTGCACTTCTGCAGTGGCAATGCTCCAAATCCACTTGAAGCCCTACTACTCGTTTCTACATGCATCATATTCATCCCATCAGCTCTTGTTTCTACATAGACGAGATCATTCTGTCTCCACAATTCGTAGCAGGTAGCAGCACGTTGTTGCCAATGCGCTCCGCAAAGGGAATGCATGCCCATCAATGTCAAATCTTCATGCTCCAGCACCTGCATAATCTCCTCGCCCTGCATTCCACACAGCTCCAAATCACTCTCTGCCTCCTCTTCAGCTGGTGCCAATGCACAGTAATCCTTCCTAATCAGCAACACGTTGCGAGGCATGACTCACGTCCCAATGCACGCCACAGCAGCAAGTGTTCCGGGCCCTCTCCTTGAGCCGTGCACTGCCCTTAGGTTTAGAGGTTTGCGTGCATTGTGGCGTTTGTGTAGTCCCTGTTGATCCTAGCGTATGTGACGCCACGGCTATAGCAGGTCAGTGCAAGGTCATGGTCGTGTCTGCACGACTGCACTGATTAGTGAAGTCCTTGTCCAGAAAACGAAGACTCAACGACCATGAGCAGCAAGTCACTGATGTCATGACACAGATTTCAGCACTGCCGTGATGGACGGGCTGAAGCAGTGCCTCAGTGGCCAGTCGTCGCATGGAGTCTTTGCTTGTTGGCGTCTTTAGCTCCACGCGATAGTCTGCAAGAGAAAATGACTGAACTAAATACTCCTACAGATGAGTAAAGCATCTACAACGCCAGAGAAAAACCAATATAGTAATAATTTGACCTAAGACAACTCTAGAAGTTGAATATATTTTTGGACGGATGGAGGAACTTGGCCCTTGTTGACCGCAATGGCACGGGAGCTTTTTTTACGGCGTACAATACTATTACTCAGTGGTATAAGGTATGAAGAAGATCTGATCATCCATTTTCAAAGGCAATTAAGTAATTGTTAAATATATGTTAATTGAGTCCAATTAAATATATGGAATAAAATATATTATAGACCTAAATACACATACATCTACATTTGATCCGGACTTTCAGTCGCTCTCGTGGACGCACAGTGCCTTCCCCTCCGGCGTCGGAGGACGAGGTGGTCAGATTGATCGGCGGCGCCCTGTAGCCGCCGGAATGGACGTATACGCGTGGTGATCCTCTTACGCGCGGTGATCCTCTGACGACGGCTGCCTCAGCCGGGATTGTCAAAATTCTGCCGCACGTATGAGCTGTTTTGTTGTCCGACGACGGACGGTGGCCACCGGCACCGTAGCCGTCGTTCATGCAGACAGTACACGGAAAGGAAACGTGGAGATCCGATCCTCTCGAATATAGAATGATTTTTTCCTCTGTAAAAAAGAAATGTTATCTATAACCATGTCAAATATTTCCAATGATAAAACACCGGTAAAAAAATTAACCAAGTCAAATACTTCCAAACATAAATATATTATAAAAAAAAATTCCATAATACCCTTATACTACCTATACTAGCCATGTATACTATCTATACTACATGTGGAGTTTTCACTAGTATATAAATAATCTTGACCGTCAGATTGTTATATACTAGTCTTTTCTAAATGGTAGTATAGAGTAGTATTGTGTACTTAAAAAGCCCGTGGCACGGGTGTATGGAGTACCTACACAACTGCGATTGGCGCCAGGTATGCACAGCTTCTCGACAATGGCAACCTTGTTGTCTGGGATACATATAATAAGAGCCTCTGGGGAAGCTTCAACTCGCCAACCGACACACTTTTGCCATCACAGCCCATGACTCGGAATACCAAATTGGTTTCTGCATCTGCCAGGGGCTTGCTCTATTCAGGTTCCTACACCTTCTATTTTGAAAGTAACAATGAACTGAGTCTTATGTACACTGGCCCTGAGGTTCGAAGCATATATTGGCCTAACCTTTTCTACGAATCGATATTGAATAATAGGACTACTTACAACAACAGCCTATATGGGTGCCTTGACGACAAAGGTCAGTTTGTAGCCAGTGATAATCTTAGATTTCAAGCTTCTGATTCTGGGCATGATCAGATCAGGAGAAGGCTGACTCTAGATTATGACGGTAACCTAAGGTTATATAGCCTAAATACAACAAGTGGCATAAACAGCCTATGCAGCTGCGTGTCAAACCTCGAGTCATGTTCTTGTCTTGAAGGCTTTGAGATGACCAAGCCGGGTGATTGGAGCGAAGGGTGTAAGCGCAAGATAAATAGCACGGCCAGCCAGGACTTTTCATTTAGGAAACTTCCTGGAATAGATTTCTGGGGATATGACTTCGGCTACACATCGCAAGTGCCATGGGATCTGTGCAGAAATATGTGCTTAGATAGTGGTAACTGCCAAGCTTTTGGTTACCGAGAGGGAACAGGCGAATGTTATCTGAAGACCTTTCTTTTCAGAGGTAAGGACTTCCCGAAGCCATACAATGATATCTATCTGAAAGTTCCTAAGACGGTACTGCCATTGCCTCAATCACCTTACAGACAAAGTCAACCCTGCAAAGTTACTGAAGTAGAGGTGTCTCTTCCACCACTGAAAAAGTTCAAGTTCGGCTACATTCTATCTTCTGCATTGACAGTGCTTGTAATTGAAGTAACTTTAATCATAGCAGGGTGTTTGGTTGTTTACAAATGGGAGAGAAGACAAGAGGTTACAGACGAAGGCTACATGATAATCTCTACCCAATTCCGAAGGTTTAGCTACAAGGAGTTGCAGAAGGCGACCAAGTGTTTCCAGGAAGAGCTTGGAAGTGGAGGATCAGGATCAGTTTATAAGGGAATCCTTGATGATGAAAGGAACATCGCTGTGAAGAAGCTAAATGATGTAGTCCAAGGAGAGCAAGAGTTCAGGTCTGAACTTAGTGTCATCGGAAGAATTTACCATATGAATCTGGTGAGAATTTGGGGGTTTTGTGCTGAAAAGAGTCACAGGCTCTTGATTTCTGAGTTTGTTAAGAATGGCTCTTTAGACAGAGCTCTGTTTGATATCCGGAGCTCATCTCCTGTGCTACAATGGAGCCAAAGGTATAACATTGCACTTGGGGTAGCAAAAGGACTGGCCTATCTCCACCATGAATGTCTTGAATGGATTGAACATTGTGATATCAAACCAGAGAACATACTGTTAGATGAAAATTTCGAGCCCAAGATTGCAGATTTTGGATTGGTGAAACTGTTAGGTCAAGGAGCTGGAGCCCAAATGTTGTCAAGAGTGTGTGATACTAGAGGGTACATTGCACCAGAATGGGCTTTAAATCTTCCAATAACTGGCATGGCCGATGTTTATAGCTATGGCGTAGTGCTTCTTGAGTTAGTGATGGGCACTCGGGTTTCCAGTCAGGTGGTTCAGGGTGAAGGTCAAGTGGAAATGGCTGTTGGTCTCCATGCTAAAATTCTAAAAGAGAAATTGGCAATCAAAGATCAGTCATGGCTCCTGGAGTTTGTTGATTGCAGATTGAATGGAGAATTTGACTATTTACAAGCGGCAATGATGCTTAAACTAGCAGTTTCATGTGTGGAAGAGGAGAGAAGAAGAAGACCAAAGATGAACTACGTGGTCAAAACTCTGCTTTCACTAGTGGAGTAATGTCTAGTGGCCTGTGACCGCTACTTTTTACTAGCTAGGTGTGGGACCAAAGTACACAAGAGCTTCATCCCTATATGCAGACATGTAGTTTATGTATGATGTTGTAATACTACCATTTCCTTTAGCTTACTTGCCTGCATGATTTTATCTACATGAAATGCATCGGATTCCTTTGTCACTTTACATTACTGATGAGTGATTAAGCAACAACATAATAGAAAATTAGAGATATTGATCTATTGCGAACACATAAGAAATCATCAAAAGCAAGATGCATCAGCTGAAAGTCTAATTTCTTTTCATTACCTTATTTATTGAGCAAGTTAAAAAGCTAAACAGTCCAACCTAATGGGCTAAGAATCAACAAGAGATTGTTAAATTATCACCGTTGCTAAGCTGGCATTGGCCGGCCGGTTCCTCAACGTCATTGCTGCCAATGCAGTCTTCATTCTTCAGTGGCAATGCCTGACAATCCACCTCAAACCCTTCCACTCAAGTAGCATCTATCTGGTAGCATTGCTCCCAAGTCCCAACTCATTCTCCGCTTCCTCAATCCTCATCCAGGCATTGCCGCATTGCCAATGCAGAATAATAATCTAAAATCATAGCAACACTTAGCTGCTTCGCAACACCAAACATCGAATCCTTCTGTCACAGCTTCCAGCACAATCTCCCTGACTAAGCATTGCACTAGATCACACCGCCTCATCATCCGGTGCCGATGCAGATTAATCTATATCAATGCATTCTGAAGTATAGAGCCCGTCCCGATACCGAGGCACGCCCGCAGCGACAAGGGGGTCTTTGGGGTTCTCCTTCGAGCAGAGCCACTGCCAACCTATCAAACTTTGAAGTCCGCTTCCGCCCTCCGCCGAGACGGGGCACTATGGAATCCGGGAAGCGACACAAGCACTAAATGGAATCAAAACGGTAGCCTGGGCAGCGGTCACCGCGAGATCCTTGCGGCCGCTGCGAAAGCCAGTGGCGTCTGCTACGAGCACGACGCTGGACGAGGTACGCGCCGCCTGCTGCACGGCAGGAGAGGAGAGGGGACGAGGGGAGGTGCTACTCGGCTAGGAGGGGAAGGCCAGCCCGAAGAGGGAAGTCGATGAGGGCAAGGAAGATCCGGCAGGCAAGTCGGGAAGGGAGCAGGCGAGCAGCGAGCTGTGGAGTGGAGGAGGAGGCGAGGAGCAGCGCAAGTCCGTCGCCGCCGGACGAGGAGAAGAGATTCCCGGCCGTCAATGAGGCCCGACCCACGGGGTCACCCCCTCCCTGGTTCCGATCTCAGCCCACGAAAAAATCACCGCTGCCTGGGTCCTATCCCGGCCCAAGACCTTCACTCTCCCACCCCGACCGGGAATTAACCCTCGTCTCGTGGAACGGAACCCCTCGGCGGCGGAGGCGACGCGCAGGCGAGACGGGTTGAGGTGGTGGCGCGCGTCGGGCTGCTGCGGCGGCGGCTGCAGACCCCTCTCGACGCCGATAGCGACGCACGGAAGGTCGGCTGCGACGGCGACACGCTCATCTCCTTCGGTGGCCGCCAGTGAGTGCATCGTCGCCCTTCTCCTCTTGTCTCCGTTGCCTGCTAGGGTTTTGCTTCACATGCCCGGATCTAGATGTACGAGTTCTTCGATTCACAAGATTGGACAGGAAATCTGCTACTAGTTCTGTAGTCCAGCATGGACTCATGATCAAGGGGCAACCGTCCAGTGCTCCTGGCACTCGCATTTTGATGCTAATGTGGTTGGGATCCTGTGCTACTAACTTAGCATGAGAAGCAGAGGGGGTTGCTAGTCCCTGAACTATTGATGCTATGTGATGTTAATGGAACGTTAATTGGACTATTGATGCTATGTGATGTTAATGTTTTGTCGTTGCCCAGCACTTGTGATGTACAGTATGTTTGTTGTTGCTGATCTAGATGGTGTTGTGAACATTTCTGTGAAATTCTGTGACTTCCTGCTATACTTGCATTAACTATGTTCATGCCAACGTAGTCTTTTTTTCTAGGTAAGTTTTTTTTTTCCTTTTTGAGGGCGTGATGTTTTTTAGCTGAACCCAAGAAGCAAAACGTGAGGCACACCATGCCTTGCTTGGTTTTGTGGTAGGTTGGGTTCATTTTGTTTGCTCTGCTTTGTCGATCAAAAAAGATAACAGAAGCTTTCACATTATCCACAGTTTCTTCTCCTAGCTTTGCCATTGCTTTCTTTTGATGATACAACTGCGCAACATTGATGCACTATTGGCATTGGTTATAAGCTGAGCTGGGTCTAACGGTAGTATGTATAATTAGCAGCCTTCCAAGTCTAAGTCTCAACCTCCACCTTGCATGTTAGTATGTATAGTTAGTGGGCGTGTATTCTAAACACGTAAGCAACTGAATAACAGCAGCAAAAGATAACATGGGCAAAGCGGATTAGCTAATTAACTGCACAAAAGGGAGTTGTGTGTGTACTGAGCAATGGCTTTTGTAATTGTTTATTTAAAGGTCTCCCTTGACCCCTTGAGCAATGGCAAAAGCTGCTCAAAAGAAGGCATCTCCAAAACCAATAGAACCTGGAGGTTCTCCAAAACCAACAGAACCAGGAGTTTTTCCGAAAGGTATAAGTTGACTTGTTTACATGATAAATTCTACGGTTGACTTGATCTTCAAAATTTGATGTTTCACTCTTGTTTGGTGTAGAGAAAGTAAGAGCTGTTTGGAATCCGGAACTAGAGAAGACTCTTGTTGACTTACTTCATGAGCACAAGACCTCTGATCGTAGGGGTCAAATTGGATGGCCATCAGAATCCTGGAACAAGATCGTAACAGAATTTCATGGGAGAGAAGACTGTATATTTCACAAAGGCTCAAATCCAAGAGAAGGAAAAGGAGTTGAAAAGAGACTACAGGTTGTTGAAGGACGCAAAACAAAGAAGTGGAGTTCATTTCGATGAGAAGACTGGGAGGATTAAGGCTTGTCCAGCAGTTTGGAAAAACATCTTAGATTCATATCCCAAGGCTAAAAAGTTTCGCAGCAAGGGTTTTCCACTCTTTAAGACCTTGAGGGAGCTTTATGATGGTTAGTTTCATCACAAAGTTCATGCTTCGCTATATGCTTTACATGTCATTTTTAAAAATAAAACTTCATTGTGTAGGTCAAACGGCTGAAGGGACCTACAATTACACCTGCTATCAACTCAAAGACCCTACACAGGTGGAGAATTGGGACAATGATGAGAACCTGGAAGTTCTGAATTCAGATTTACAAGAAATAGTGGCAGACCAAGAATTTGATGAAGTCATGGAAGTAGAAGATTGTCACATGCCACAAAGAAGAGATGCAACGGTGACAAAGAATGCCGAAGATGATGAAAGAGTTGTTCATGCATCGCAAAGAAGGGTTGCTACCGTGACAAGGAATACAAAAGAAAGAGAACCAAAGAGGCAGAAGCAAATCAACTTGGAAGGATTGACAGAGAAATACATCAACAGGAGAGCTAAACAAGCTGAGGACGAAGCTAAAGAAAAGGACCGTGAGTGGAATGCTTTTTCAATCATGAAATGCATTACTGTTCTTAACACCATGAAAATAAGTTGACTTGTTTACATGCTAAATTCTATGGTTGACTTGATCTTCAAAATTTGATATTTCACTCTTGTTTTGCATAGAGAAAGTAAGAGCTGCTTGGAATCCGGAACTAGAGAAGACTCTTGTTGACATACTTCATGAGCACAAGACCTCTGATCGTAGGGGTCAAATTGGATGGCCATCAGAATCCTGGAACAAGATCGTAACAGAATTTCATTTGAGAGAAGACTATGTGTATTTCACGAAGGCTCAAATCCAAGATAAGGAAAAGGAGTTGAAAAGAGACTACAGGTTGTTGAAGGACGCAAAACAACAAAGTGGAGTTCATTTTGATGAGAAGACTGGGAGGACTAAGGCTTGTCCAGAAGTTTGGAAAAACATCTTAAATTCATATCCCAAGGCTCAGAAGTTTCGCAACAAGGGTTTTCCACTCTTTGAGACCTTGAGGGAGCTTTATGATGGTTAATTTCATCACAAAGTTCATGCTTCGCTATATGCTTTACATGTCATTTTTAAAAATAAAACTTCATTGTGTAGGTCAAACGGCTGAAGGGACCTACAATTACACCTGCTATCAACTCAAAGATCCTACACAAGTGGAGAATTGGGACAATGATGAGAACCTGGAAGTTCTGAATTCAGATTTACAAGAAATATTGGCGGACAACGAAGATGATGAAGTCATGGAAGTAGAAGATGGTCACATGCCACAAAGAAGAGATGCAACTGTGACAAAGAACACAGAAGATGATGAAAGAGTCGTACATGCACCGCAAAGGTCTGCTACTGTGACAGGGAATACAAAAGAAAGAGAACCAAAGAGGCAGAAGAAAATCAACTTGGAAGGATTGATGGAGAAATACATCAACAGGAGAGCCAAACAAGCTGAGGACGAAGCTAAAGAAAAGGAGGAAAGTGAGTGGAATGCTTTTTCAATAAAAAATGCATTACTGCTGTTAACACCATGGAAATAAGTTGACTTGTTTACATGCTAAATTCTACGGTTTGACTTGGTCATCAAAATTTGATGTTTCACTCTTGTTTTCTGTAGAGAAAGTAAGAGCTGCTTGGAATCCGGAACTAGAGAAGACTCTTGTTGACATACTTCATGAGCACAAGACCTCTGATCGTAGGGGTCGAATTGGATGGCCATCAGAATCCTGGAACAAGATCGTAACAGAATTTCATGCGAGAGAAGACTATGTGTATTTCACAAAGGCTCAAATCCAAGAGAAGGAAAAGGAGTTGAAAAGAGACTACAGGTTGTTGAAGGATGTAAAACAACAAAGTGGAGTTCATTTTGATGAGAAGACTGGGAGGATTAAGGCTTGTCCAGAAGTTTGGAAAAACATCTTAAATTCATATCCCAAGGCTAAAAAGTTTCGCAGCAAGGGTTGTCCACTCTTTGGGACCTTGATGGACCTTTATGATGGTTAGTTTCATCTCTAAGTTCATGCTTTGCTATATGCTTTACATGTCTTTTTTAAAAATAAAACTTCATTGTGTAGGTGAAACGGCTGAAGGGACCTACAGTTACACCTCCAATCAACTCAAAGATCCTACACAAGTGGAGAATTGGGACAATGATGAGAACCTGGAAGTTCTGAATTCAGATTTACAAGAAATAATGGCAGACCAAGAAGATGATGAAGTCATGGAAGTAGAAGATGGTCACATACCCCAAAGAAGAGATGCAACTATGACAGAGAACACGGAAGATGATGAAAGAGTAGTTCATGCATCGCAAAGAAGGGCTGTTACCGTGACAAGGAATACAAAAGAAATAGAACCAACGAGGCAGAAAAAAATTAACTTGGAAGGATTGATGGAGAAATACATCAACAGGAGAGCCAAACAAGCTAAGGATGAAGCTAAAGAAAAGGAGGAAAGTGAGTGGAATGTTTTTTCAATCAAGAAATGCATTACTGTTGTTAACACCATGGAAATCACAAAAGAGGAAAAGGCTAAATCATTCAAACTCTTCAAGGACCTTGATACAAGACAGATCTTCTTGAGTGCATATGACAATGACCCAGAAGTTGCATTGATTTGGTTGAGAGGCGAAATTGCATAGGAGGTATGCTCCCTTTCTTCCCCTCTCCTCTCCATTTTAGGTATTTTGTTTTCTGAATTTCTGGACAAGGCATAGATGGGTCTGTACTATGGTTACCAGTAATGAACTTTGAGTTATTTTTGTGCTGCAGTGCTACTTCTGCACTCCAGCTACTTGCATTTAACTTTGGTGAATGGTTTGGTGATGGGATTAATGACAGATAACTAGTGCCTGAGCCACTAATCTCAATGTTTTGGGACAGATAACTAGTACGCTCTTAAGATCATGAGAAATATTTGTTTCTATAGTACTTTCTTCTCTTTTAAAAGTGCCTGGGCTCAAGTCTGTTCAATCTCCCATCTCTTTGGTAGTTTCTTATCTGATGTTACTGTCACACTCATGCTTATGCCAGGGTTCAAGTCTGTTCAATCTCCCATTCTGTTTTTTCATAAAAAAAAAATGCCATCTGGTTTTCTATTTGCGTTTCAGGTTCAAATTCAGAATTATGGTGCTTAATCATACTGGCATACTTAAGGTTCGGTTTGAGAATTAATTGATCATTTTAATTAACAGCTAAATAAGAATGATGGTAAGAATGCTACTTAAAAGAATAAGGTATAATTTAATTTCTATTTTACAGAGTATAATTCAATTTCTATTTTACATTGACTATAACAGTTCTGAATTCATATGCAAGTTCTGTACTAGTGGACACATAAATAACTGAAGAACAGTTCGTAGTATTCAGACACAGCTGTGTTGCCTTTCTTTGTATACTCTGAATCTAGCGTATCTATGTAACTATACTACAAAAATGATGCCAAAGAAGTGCAGACAGCCTATAGTAGAGGTCCTTTGGCTCTGCCTGGTCTCATATATTCAGTAAAGGCAGCCGGCTAAGTATAACTGCAGGCTACTATTTTCTTGGATCTAGAAGTGTGGTCATTGCTTACTTGCTTAGATCACTGCCTGCTAATATGTTGTTTAGGTGAGAATATGATCTAGCACATGCTTAATGTTATTGATGCTAACTTTGTTAGCCATGGTTTAATTCTGTAAGTATGCCTTGTTAGTTTTGTTAGCCTTGAGAATGAGTATTGAAATGTTGTATTTTTTCAGGCAACATGTAATGGCCTGAAGACTTGGACCTATTGACCATGATGATAACAGATATCTATTCTTTGGTTGGTACAATGATGGTGGCAAGTGGCAACAACTTTGTTGTGTCGTTGAATACTCTGGTTGTGCTTTTATAACCGGTGAAGGCTCAATACTGGTACTATTTGTTGTCACTGCAATGCTCAGTATTTCAGATGATGCCTGCCTGAGATGTTTCAGCATTTTGTATTGAAGAGAAAATGGTCCACCATGAGTATCTATAGAACCGTGTGCTTGTGTTCAGTCATAAAAATTGTCTAGCTTATATTGCTGATTTGGTTTTGCATTGTGGGCAATATCATGTTCGTTCAGGGCCCTGGACCAATGAGGCTTGGGAATAATCCCCTCCCTGCAGAACACAACTTTAACCGAAAGGGATTTGGAAAATATAGGGATTAAACCCCCACAGGTATTAAGTGACAGGAGGGGGATTCATTCAGTCCCTGTCTGTATAAATCCTCTTGTGGAATTAAACCATATGAACCGAACAAACTCATAGAGGATTTAATATAAAATATTGGATCACGAATTCACGATCCACTTTAGAGGGTTTTGTGAAAAAGATTGGATCATGATTAATCATCGTGATCTATTCTAGGGGCTTTCCTGAAAAGTTTGGATCACCATAAATAGTTTTTATTTCAAGGAGTTATGTGTAAAATAGTGAGGGGCTCTTTTGAAAAAAAAAAAGCTCAAGGCGACGGCCAAAACGACCTCAGCCAAAACAGCCATGCCTCGGTACCCAGACGCAACAACTCCATGATCCGTCGGCCTGAGCATCCTCATGAGCGCTGGAATCATCCCCTCGCACGAACAGGAAGAAGGGAGATGTGATAGGCGTATCGGCGGTGGACATGAACTTTTGCTACGCTGGCTACAGTAGAAAGGAGTGTCATACCCGAAAAAAAAGGAAGAAGAGTGGCTAGCGATGCCAGCTGCGGCGGCCTGCGCACCGTCACACAGGCTGTGAAGGCCTCCGCCGACAGGTTGTAACTTGCGACTCGCGAAGCGGGAGAGGCTCATATATAGGCAAATCCCATGGCACGCCAGTCGGCACCACCGTGCGTGAGAGTGCGGGTCGGCTGGCGGTGGGTGAGATTAGAAGAGACGGTGGCAGAGAGCTGCAAGTCTGCAACCGCCAACGTGTGGATAGTATCGTAGTTGACGCTGTGGTGGTGTTGGATCTTGGATAGGGATTTTCTGCAGGATTCATGACAAGTTCTGCAAGGATTCAACAACATGGATAGATTGCGAATTTCTGCAGTTTTATTCGTAAGTTCGTAAGAACATGGATGGATCAAAGAGTCTAATGCGCCACGAAACTAGTGAATCCTGGTCAGAACAAGGTCAAACTCCAAGTGTGGCTGAATGAGTTCAGCATAAAACTGCAAGAATGAACCATCAAGAACAGAGTTGTCTGATTGGCGCCCCGGTATGTAGGTCGTGCGTTGAACCAGTGATTCATGTCATGTTCATGTCGGCACACATCCCCAACAGTTGATCCAATCGCTCGCACATACTAGTGTCACGACGACTACGATCACGCATGCCACGACCACTAGAGTTGAGGACACCATTCTTCTCCAAATGTAACCCAGCCCTTGGATATAAAGGAGGACCTGGGCCTTCTCTCTTCATGGTCTGATCCACACATATAGACACGCATAGAGGGGATCCATAGGTTGATCATCTTGATCTATCTAGAATCACTCTTCCGTGCACACTAGCAACCAAACCATGCATCCTCTTACGGGTGCCCCGTTGTAAGTCAAAAGAGAATTTGTACCGAGGAATACGAACCCGAAGCCCCGGCACTAGACATAGGGCATTCGTCGGAACCCGTATAAATCCTTATGTCTCGAGTGCCAGCCATCGATCCTTAGAGGAGTGCAGCTCCGATACACTATCCAGTTACAAAAACATCGACAAGTATTTCTTAAGCAGGGCAGATCTAGGGCTTATCACCAGGGTCAGCTGACCCCAATGGAATTACTGATTTCTAGCTTTAATTACTGTTCATCATCAAGATAAGCAAGCTTTGACCCCATCATTTGGCAGAGCTGACCCCAGTGATTTTGGGCTGGATTCGCCCCTGTTCTTAAGGGTACTATTTTCATCATTAAATAAGAAGGTACATGATTTTTCTTATATGTTTTGAGTCATCAACATCTTTGATAGAGATGCGCATAGCATATTAATCTGATTAGTTTATCTAAAAGTTACCAAGGTAGTATTGTCTTTGCTAGAAATAGCTTCTAAACAAACCCATGAATGCAAAGTTATCAAAGAAGAAATGTATCCTTCATCATGGATGTTATATGTTTCTAGTTCCAAGTTCAACTTTGGCTACTTCCATTCTTTTGTGCTAACACTACTTGTCATTGAAGTGGTATTAACCATAGTCGAATGTTGGGCTGTGGGAGAGAATACCAGCTATTACATATGAAGGTTACATTATACTTTCAAGCCAATTTCGAAGATTCAGCTATAAAAAGTTACAGAAGGCGACCAAGGGGGGTTTTTAGGAAGAGCTCAGGACTGGTCGATCAGGAATGGTTTACAAGGGAGTCCTAGATGATTTGAGAAACGTAGTCATGAAGAACGAACTAAATGGTGTGATACAAGGAGAGCAAGAGTTTTGTCTGAGATAACTGTCATATATGAAGAATTTATCATATGAATCTGGTGAGGATATTGGGATTTGTGCCGAGAAAACACACAAAATCATGGTTTTCGAGTTTCTTGATAATGGTTCATTAGACAAAGCTCTATTTGGTAACCAGAGGTTCTCTAACACTTCTGCTGCGATAGAAACAAATGTGCAGCATTGCACTTGGGTGGCAAAAGGGTGCCTATCTCCACCACGAGTGCCTAGAATGGATTGTGCATTATGACATGAAACCACAGAACATGTTGTTACATGAGGACTTTGAACCAAAGATTGTAGATTTTGGAATGGAAAAACTATTGTATCAAGTGCAGCTTAATGTGCCTTCCTTTATGGATGTGATTATCCTCGTGAGTTGGGCCATATGGATGGTGCGTAATGATTTATTTTTTAGAGATATTCAGCCGAGCTTGCAGGGATGCAAAGACCACTTCAAGAAACAGTTTGCTCTAGAAAACTATTGTGTCAAGGAACCAGAGTACACATGTTGTCAAGAGTGCATGGAACTAGAGGTTCATTGCACCAAAATGGGCTCTAAATTTTCCTATCACTGGCAAGGCTGATGTTTATAGATACGAAGTAGTGCTCCTTGAATTGATGAAGCGGGTTCGGGTTTCCTATCACTGGCAAGGCTGATGTTTATAGATACGAAGTAGTGCTCCTTGAATTGATGAAGCGGGTTCGGGTTTCCATTCTGGTGGTTGAGGGAGAAGGGACAAAGGCGGGACAAAAATGACACTTAGGCACTCTGTTGATACCCTTAAAAAAGAAAGACTGGGGGAGAATTTGATTATTCACAAGCAACAATGATAGTAAAGATAGCAGTGTCATGCTTGGAAGGGGAGAGAAGTTGACCCAACATGAGCAAGGTTGTTGAAGCTCTGTTGTCATTTGTTGGTGTTTCGTAAACCAGCTAATAAATTTGACGTAAGCAATTATAACGGACCATGAGGGTGCCCAACGTCTAGTGTGGAGGTTCAAGTTCGTGTAACTCTATTCAAGTGCTTTGTCAGCTCACAAGGCGCTCATAAGTGGGTTTAAGGATGCAAATGCATGGTGTGTGTAAGAATGAGAGAGTTTCGGCCTTGATATGAATACAGAGTTGGGTCACACTGAAGGAAGGACGCGTCAAGGGGTTGTCGTATGGCTCGGGTGAGTAAAGCCTCCAAGTTGGCCTCTTGCATCATGTCTTACAGTCATGTGGCATAGGACACAATGATGCCAGTCATTTTGATCATGTCGTACGTCATGACAGCACTGTTAAGAAGTGGCCACCATACTTGTGGCATGTCAAGCGAGATCCAATGTTCATTGGTACTTTGGTCATACCCGTCGGACACCCATCCTCCATTCACGTTCGAGGGCTGAGGGTGGCTCTCGACCACCGGTGTGTGGTTGGGTGTAAACTGGTCATCTGGATCCAGGAACAAGGTGGGACATGTTTGCATCAGACTTATCCGTACGCCACGCATGTGAAGCTACTGGAGCGAGGATTAGGTGTCCCCTGATCCCCATCCAATCCATGCCATACAGGTCATGATGAAGTCTTGGACACGGGAATCATGGTAGTCCAAAGGGTGATGCTCCACCTGATGGCCCCTTGGTCGGAAGGGTGGTCTACGCATCTTGGGCTTCATGGATGAGGCCGCTAGGTAGCGCGTGCATGTCTTGTCACAATAGGTGCATTGAATGGGCATGTTTCCTCTGCACCCGGCCTCCTTCCCACTTGTCATGCCCTGGCTGCATGGCTGGGAGGTACCACCACATATGTAGACATCGCCAGGGTTGCGCCACTTCCTGTGGGGTGTGTTTCCTCAGTCCATAAGCCATGCTGTCTTTGGGGTTCAAGATACGTGTTCCCGTCAGCCATCATTTTGGCATTTCAAATCTACCCGATACTAGATCAAATTTAAATGATAGTAGGAGCATATTTATATTTGTTTTATTCTCGATTATAAGTTGAGATGGAAGTTATTTCTTTTGGGTCGTTGGGTGGACCCAAAAACATGATAAAATGAACTAGGATGAGATTGTGTGTAATAAATGTATGATGTGAAATGAACTTGGGTGGCATGCCATCGTAATCATCTAATTGATCCAGAAAATACCAATGGGTAACTGCTTACATCCAAAATTATAAGTGCTTTAAATAGTAATATTGACAATACAAACCATTTTTAGCAGGATGCTCCATGTATAATTAAAATTGTACCATTTTTAATGGTACCTCTCAAAATTGGCATTATACTATCGTCCATTCTAGAAAACCAGCACAAAACCTTGGAATATTTTTTGTGATATACTAGTGGTGTATTTCTTATTTAGAAATTATTTAAGGCCAATCATCATTGGCATATATGCATCTTTTTAGGCATTTAGTGAATGTCGCCTCATTTTTATACTACTTCTTTTGGAATTTCATGAATACCTTCTAATTGGCATACACCATATTTGGCAGGTCATCAATATTGGTATAAAAAAGGTTAATGGATTCATATATTTTTAAGGCAATCTTTGCTCACTGCTTCCCATATATCTTGAGTGCCTTGGTATTTATGTATATATATATGGGTGGAACCCATAGACATTTGCCAACCCCAATAGAGCAAATTGCAGATAAATTGTTAGGTTAGATTTCATATTTCATGGTGTCAAAGATGCCGATGGTGGCCATTATGCCACTGTTGGTTTGCTTTCTCGTCACTTCGAGATTGGAAGCTACCAATGTGTGGCAGACAGGCAAGGTTACTTTCGCTGGTGCTAATGAAGCAGGTGGTGACCGAACTGTACCTGGTGGTGCAGACCCCATACACCATAAGAAACAAGGTGAGGTCGCTTCCGCTAGTGCTAACATAGCAGGTGACAATCGAACAGTACCCAGCGGGGCAGATCCCATACACCACAAGGAACAAGGTGAGGTCGCTTCCGCCGATGCTAACGTAGCAGGTGGCGACCGGACAGTACCCAGCGGGGCAGAGCCCATACACCACAAGAAACAAGGTGAGGTTGCTTCCGCTGGTGCTAACGTAGCAGGCGGTGACCGAATAGTACCCAGCGGGGCAAACCCCATACACCACAAGAAACGTACAGTGCCTAGCGGGCCAAACCCGATACACCACAAGAAATCAAGAGTGCCTAGTGCTCCAAAGCACATGCACCATGAGCCCTTGTTCTCACCACCGATGCTTGAGCATCCATGGTAGAAGGAGGGGACCCATCTAGTGTGGTCTAGTCAGTATTGAGCGAGGGAAAACGTACCTTGTTCAACGTGAAGAAATAAATTGTGTATCTCCTTTTACATGAAAGAAATCTTTCATATTAAAATATATGTCCCTATTCTATCCAAGCTATGCTTTCGTCTGAGCATATATGCGTATTTTCAATAATGATTTTCTATCGGCTACAAGTTAAGGTTTGTTTGTTATTAACACATTCTCTTACCTTTTTGTGTGCTTGTGTGCCGGTTCTCCTCATCTACTCGTGTTCCTTTCACTTCAACAAAAATCACTTCTTATGACAAATACCTCACAACATTAGATATATTTGTCACTATGATGTTCAGATTTATGACATTCTATATAAGGCATACTAGCTTAGTGACGAAAATAAGATATTTGTCACTAAGACTAACAAGAAATCGTCATAAACTAAGGTCCGTCCCAAATGATGACGTGCTTTATTTTGTCATCAAAAACCAATAGTTCAATGTCACAAAATATTCCAAAAGGAAAACACAGAGCTAGAGTGAGCCCAACTGGCACTTGGTAGGGCTGGGCAAAAATTACCCGAAACCGATTAACCGAACCGAACCGATTTAACCGAAAAAAGTCGGTTAAATCGGTTTTTGGTGATTGGGAACAAATCTAATTGGGACCCTTCTTGATCTCGGGCTTCCATGATTGGGAACAAATCTAATTGTGTAAATATTCATATCACATAATACCACATTCTCTTCAGTGCTACTGATCATAATCTGAATTTTCACGTTCAATCACGCTCAATACTCACAAAACTAACCAAGACTTAGGCTATACAGATGGACAATTTACACCGAGTGAACAATTATTGGAACATTTCAGGTTCAGGCATTATTGCTTTGGCATGCTTTGGCTCATTGAGCTATATAGATGGACCACCACACTCACACTAACATGTTCGCGCCAGAGTTTCAATGTACACCAAATATGATGATTTGAGCATTGAACAACAGCCAGATGTTCACAATGAAATAATTGAACTAAGCCACTGTAAATATATACCATGACTAATGCTCAACAAAACATCATTATAAAGCAGTCAAAATTTTACTTATTAAAAGAGCTCTTTCTGGTACTACCAGGTACTTGCAATTACTTTAAGTACTTTTCCTAGTACTTACCGGTACTTTTAACTAGAATTTTTAAAAAATAAATAAATGATTACCTTGGCCTATTTTTCTGGTATTTGGTCCCATAATTTTGGTATTTTTTGTACTTTTGGATGGCTACTTTTTGGTACTAGACATATTTCTCACCGTTGGATTCTATATTCTGAAAGTACCATGGTACTTGTCAATTATTGTAAACGAGATGTGCGCATGTGCAGTTTTAACTGCAATGTCTGGAGTGTTCGATCACCTTTCTTGTCAAGTCTAAAGAAATTCCATCTGACTGCTTTCATGAGGAACCACATGCTGACAACACACATTCAGGTTCAGGAGGAATGAAACCAATGAGGTTGAGATGCATTTCTATGCAGGGTGAAGCACCTCCCCGCATACATTGTAACTTAAGCTTTCTGTAAGACTTGAGCTTACCCTAAAAAATAGCTCACAACCGATGCATGCAAACCTCATTGTTGAAAAATAGCTCACAACCGATGCATGCAAACCTCATTGTTGTTGCAACTGTACAATGAAAACATAGCAAGGGATTTACAACATATATAACTGTTGAGATTGCATAGATTAAAATATAGAAAAGCAACGCATTAACACATGAGTGAAAGCCCCAAGGTATGATCTTTGGTGGCGACCTAGGTTGATTGTCCTTTCGATCCTCTTCGCTGGGACGCTAATGGTAGTTTGCTAGAATGGTACTCAAATCTTGTCCCATACTCATCAATCAACAGCAGAGGATTGCGATTTGGAGTATCTGAAAAGCAAGGAATCAAAGAGTTTTTCATGAAAAATGGAAGACAAGTGATCTGATCTTCAACGGAATCCACGACAAGGTGTTCTGTCTGGGGCAAAGCACCTCAAAATTATGTTGACGCCTCTTTTGGGCATGTTATCTTTTCTTTCTCTTGCTTTGGGCGGTTAGTCTATTCACTCAAAGGGTTGAGTGCGCAGCTCGTGCATGTAAAAACTCTATTTTCTTTTTATTAATATAAGCCGGAATCATTCTAGGTCTTTCAAAAAAACACCTGAGTGAAACATATAGTTCACGGTTGGGATTACGCAATGAATTAAAAACAAAACACAATAACAAGTGAGTAAATACATATTGACACCGGATCCAAAAAATAACATAGTTTGAGATTACACCAGACTAAAACATAGAAGCAGAATTCACACCTGTATGAAAACATTACGAACTCATTATTATCTAATGATTTTAGCATTTCACAGCCAAAATGCCTCAGGATCCTGACAGATGGAGCCAATTCTTGCTTCATGAGGCAGCCTGTAACAACGAACCCTGCAGTGCCTAAGCTTCAGGTCTCCTTTTGTGTCATAAGTAAGAGAGAATGTCTTCAACCGATACATAAAGCGACAGGATTGAGGCCCGCCTCCCTCAAACCCCCGCTCCATGAACTTGGGATTAAGGGTGTGTTTAGATTGGGGAAAGATTGCCCGAAAATACACTGTTCACCAAAAATACACTGTAGATGAATAGTGTTATGTGAGTGGGAGGGATGGGATGAATAGGGAAAAGTTGGATGAATAGTTTTTTTTAAACTAAACACACCCTAACATACGGCTCCCTGAGCTCCTGATCAATCATGAATAGGGAAAAGTTGGATGAATAGTTTTTTTTAAACTAAACACACCCTAACATACGGCTCCCTGAGCTCCTGATCAGTCATGCCGCTATCAATGCAGACACACTCCACAAGGCAGAACCTGCCTGGCCGCATGTGCAAAAGGGTGGCACTCACATGCCTCTCGGCTGGGTTCTTGGTGTACAGGTTCTCCTTGGTGCACTTGATATCAGGGGAAGGGTGCAATCTTTTGCCGGTGTCATCAGCCATGGTGTTGGCCATGTTGCAGCAGTAGAGGTACCCAAGGGCCTGATTGGTTTCCTGCATGCCTCGTCCCTGCATCGCACGCGTGAGCCAGGCCCTCCGCGGCCAGGCTGCTGCCATGCAAGTACTCACTGATTGGTTGCCTGCACGCATGCGGCGAGCTGAGCAGAGAAATTGATTGGTTCCCTAGACACATGAGCTGGCCTTGCACCGCTCCTCTCTGCACTCTTGCAACTCGTGCGCTCGCGTGGGCCTGGCTCAGCGGAAACGCTCAACTCGTACGTATCCAGCGGGCCTGGCTCAGAGGCGCATCGGGCATCACGGGAGCCAGGCTCAGCCACTAGCGTAGGCAACCAATCGCACGGAAGTCGGACGCGGAGATCCTGCCCGACCAGAACCAGGCAACCAATCAGGCCCCAAGTTTCTCAAAGTCTTTGGAGAGACCGACAAAGCCATCCAGTGAGGTGTCATAGTATCCATGGCCGGTGAAAGGGAACGCCCAACCACCGTATAGTTTCCAGACATACTCCTTGGTGTAAAAAATGAAGGTGTCACTCCTGGTACTGACGAGGATGGATCCATCGGGTTGCACGCCATAGGAGTAGACATCCAACCTCAAGAACGGTGGATAACTGAGTTCCTTCCACTTCCACGGTCCATTATGTCCCAGTTTTTGGAGGACTTCAAATACAGAGAAATCCAGAGCGAATAGCTTGTCATCACCGACGGGGAGGTAGATTGGACAAGCCCCAAAGTTCAGTCCACGTCCAAAGATGAAGGTATGATCCTGGACGTCGACAGTTGGGACGCCCATGATACTACCATAATCAGACTTCCCAGGAAGCACCCCTATGATCTTGGTGCCAAAGGCTGACGTGAATAAGTGCGGATACCCACGCACTGCCGAGATGCGCATGAAAACTGGCAAGGGCTCAGCGCCTCTGCTTGAACCCTCGTCAGCGCCTTCGCTTGAGTCGGATGACAAGGGCTGGTCAGCACGTTTGCCTGAGCGGCGCGACAAGCTCACCTTGCTGATGGAGTATCCAAATTCCCAGTCATCAAACAACAAGGTAAAGGTGCTGCTTCAGATCATTTGCTGTCAGTGGTGGAGGACGAAAAAAAAAAGTTACGATATAGCCAAGCCACATAGACAACAATGTGAGATTCAGACTGAAATTAGTATGTACATATGATAGATGTAATGATCTACGCCACCAAGCGTAAAACTTAAACATAACAATTATGGTATGCTTTTCTTCAAACAAAAAAAAAACAATTATGATCTGCTGACATGGGCACATCGCAGCATCATTACTTGATCAGCTCATTAGACTATCGAGTACCAATTGCGTGCGTATGTTTGTAGGGGCAAGTGTGCGTGCGTATTTGTGAGCGTCTGCGTCTGTACTGTGATTCGCAAAAAAAAAATGAAACCTGAAAGTAATTATTCCAGTCAGCAGTGCCCGACTTTGCATACCTCTCATTTTAGTCTCGCAATTGCATTTTCCCTTTGGATCCATGCCAGACTATATATATCAGTTGCTCCTCACAGCTGCAATTGACGACCGCCGCCAGATCGTCTCGCAACGCGAGATCTCGGCAGTTCTCGCGGCGATTGCTGCCTCCGGCTTCCGCTGGACACCGCTGCGGCGCCGCCCACACCGCGCTAGGGTTCGTGACTTCGCGTTCGTCCGTCGTTCGTGTGGTTTCTGGCGGACCCTGCAGTCCCGGCCTGCACGAACATGACAATACATAACAAGGTCACATAAACATATCAATCACTAAGTGTAGGGAATAAACTGATAATCTCGATAGTTTTGAAACTAAAAATTATGGTTCAGTACATATGCGAATATCAATAATCTATACATTAAAAAAAATAGAGATATCCATAATAAATCAAGTATTCACGTACAAGTATTCAATAAAAATCAAGAGCAGAGAGCTTACCAATTTGGATGAGCTTCCGCTTCCTATCTTTTCCTTGAGATTCGATCGATTTGCTTGTGCCTTCAACTCAAGGCTGCGCACGCATCCCAAGCGCGTCTATGCCGTCGGCCGTCGGGCGCCGCCGCCCCGGCAACTGCCGAGCAGCCGGTCGCAGTTAGGCTTAGGGGGGGGGGGGGGGGGGGGTCGCTCCCACGCTGAATTGCGCTGCTCTCAGGTTCGTTGTTCCTTGACTGGACGCCAGTTAGGCTGCCAGTTTCGAGTTGGGTTGCAACTTGCCAGTTGGGCTGAGAAAGCAGCCCGGGCGGCGCCCAGGCTCGCCGAGAAGATAGAAAAAATTTATTTTACAGCGTTCAACTATTATGTTTGTCTAATTTTCAGAAAATCAGAAATCTTTCAACCCTAAACAGTGTGTTTTTCACCCATCTCTGGTTTTTTAAATTGGTTTGTGCAATAAAAGCCATTTTACACTTTTAAACTATTACCTTCGTTAAATTTTCAATCTCCACAAAAAAAAAACTTGTGTCATTGTTGCATGTTGCAAGTAGATGTACTCATAGTCCTATAAATATTTGTTTAAACTAAATTGTCAAAACACGTCAAATTCAAAAAAATTTCCGTGGGAAGGTTTTAGATTTTGAAATTATAGCACTTTTTTTTAAGTGTATCTTCTACTGAAATATGAAAAATTACGCAAAGGAATTAGAAAGAAGCTTTCAGTTTTAAAATTTGTTATGTACAAACGGTTTTGAAATGTAGAGCAACATTCTTTTTGAAAAGTTTTTAATTTAATTTAAAAGTGTTTCATATGTTAGGTTGAATTTGATTTAATTTAAATGTAGTGGTTCCGAACGTCGCGAGTTTTTTCTAATGGAGGTTGAAAATTGAACGAACAACATAGTTTAAGGTTGTAAAATGCACTTTTCTTGCACAAACCGCCTTAAAAAACCGGAGAAGGGTGAAAACAAACGATTTTGATAGTTTGGGATTGAAAAAATTCTGGTTTTGTACATCGAGGTTGAAAACCGAACAAGCGCAATAGTTGAAGATTATAAAAGGTTTTTTTTCCAGGAAGATATATATAGTTGCGCATCCGCCAGCCCGTGAACCCCATCTATGACTAAATATGAACGTGGTCCAATTCCAAACTGATGTGTAGAGGACGGACGACAGGAGTAGCATGCTCCAAGCTGCATAATGTGCGGACTACATAAGAATTGATAAATTTATTTTTTTTCTACTTAATCTGCGTCATTTGATGTCTGTCAAAATTCATCTGACATAAGTATATTTAGAATATTGAACTAATACACTAAATATTAAAAAATTATATATTCAACGCTTCAAATATACTAAACCAATATTTTACTATCTCAACCATTCTAAGTACATTGTTGAATTAGTAAATCTAAAATGTTAATGATTGAAAATACTAAATTATAAAAAATAATAGAATGCCTTCATGTCGGATCTTATTCTGTTGTATTTATTTTAAATAACATTATAGTACAATCAGTTTCGATAATAGATATATGGCTTAAGGGATACACCCTATTGCAGATTGGAATTCATCAAACTAATTATTCTATTGTATTTGATGCTTATCCATTCTAGTTTTAACAGTTCACTAGATATTCTCTATATAATCAGGCCAAGGAAGTGTCCGAAGGAAACCCAAAGTATATGACTAATCAAATGGTATCATCAGGACATTAAGTGTTTTCCGCAATGCTTTCGTAGAGGAGAATGTAGCCATTATCAGTGTTGCCCGTTGCCACTGAACTCTTGCAGTGAGCCAAAGAATGACTGTACCATGGACTCGTCAGTTATCTCAACACTCATCATCAAATAATAACAAATGATTCTGGCTCTTAACCAAGCTCATATTAGAGTGGCAATGATTTGGCCCACTTCCAGCATGGATTACCACGGCAAAAGAAAAAGGAGTATTCGACAGCACCATTCCAGCAATTCTTTGTTAGAAAAGGGCGTCGATAAGACGAGGTAGACTGAAGAACAAGATACACTAAAACTATTATAGAAAAGAAAAGAAAAGAAGTATTGTGTGTTGTAGCTGCAGAAGTAAAAAGGGACACAGAAGAAAATAAAGTTGTATACGAAAAACAAGTTTCAAAGGCATGCCGATCCATCTCCATCGAAAGAGTTCGGATCACATAGTTCACTGTCTGCTAAATCTGGCCTCACCGTCCACGACAGCTTATTCACCAGTTAGGCCCGTTTAGATTCAAAACATTTCTCCCAAAAAAATACTATTCATCCAACTTTTTATCATTCATCTTATCCCTCCCACTCACACAGTGTTTTTTTAAACATTGTATTTCCAGGGAATCTTTGGAAGAACTAAACACACCCTAATCATGTGCCTACTACCCGTACTCATGTACATGCTACAGAAGTCAGAAATAGAGGCCATCTGAAGCCGCCAGGGTACCTGTTGGCTCTTGAATTGCACATTAGGATGCTATAAATCAAAGTACATCATTGCCAACTAGCCATGGCCACGAGAGAAGTCTACATTTTCACCATACTCATCTCGTTTCTTCTCATGTAGTTACCTTGCTAGAGGTTCCTCCATCCCCAGTGGGACGAAACCTCCACCATCCTTGTGTCACCCAATGGCGCCTACACCTGTGGGCTATGGCTTCTGCAAGGTGGCTACTAATGCATTCACTTTCTCCATATGGTTCTCCTGGGCAACTGACAAGACTATCGCCTGGACGGTTAACCGAGATGCTCCGGTTAACGGAAAGGGCTCCAGGCTCATCTTCCGGAAGTTTGCGCTGGAATTTCAGTGTAACAATTCATGATGATTTGAGCACTGAACTAGTAAGCCACGTAAATGTTTGCCGTGACTGATGCATAACAAAACATCGTTATAAAGCAGTCAAAATTTTACTTAAAAGACATATAGCAACTGCTTGGATTTGCACATGCAAGTTTCACTGCAATGTCTGGAGACAGATCGATCACCTTACCTGTCAAGTCAAAGATATTTCATCTGACTGCTTTCATGAGGATGAACCACATGCTGACAGCACAATCAGGAGGAATGAAACCAATGAGGTTGAGATGCATTTGTATGCAGGGTGAAGCACCTCCCTGCATACTTTGCAACTTAAGCTTTCTGTAAGACATGAGCTTACCCTAAAAAGTCCCACAACCGGTGCATGCAGTCCTCATTGTTGTTGAAAACCGTACAGTGAAAACATAGCAAGGATTTAAGACCTGTTTGGTTGCCAGCACAAATTACCACACACCTTAGGTAGCAACCATACCTGTGGCTAGCCACATTTTGTAGCAAAAACAGGCAGCCTGTTCGGCTGCTTGTTTGTGGCTGGGGCTGGTCGCTAGAGCAGCTGGATGGGAGCTAGGCCCAAGCCACAGGGCCCAGCCGTCAGCCTCCTCTTCCCAGCCAGCGCTGGCTGATTTCCAGCTAGCCGAACAAGCTAATGGTGTTTAGTTGATGACTAAGATATGGCAAGTTCTTTGTGGCTGCTATTTGGATTGCTGCCACAGATGTGTGGCAAAAAAATTGTGACAGCTGTTTGGATTGCAGCCACGAGATGGTAAAAACACCTCAATGCCATAATGGTAAGATCACCACCCATTTCTCACAAAACAAACACATTCCAACAACACATTTTCAAATAGCGGTTGTGAAACAACATTTTCATTGTGCCCCTGAAATTACATTACATAATCAACCAACCAAAATGAGCTGCATTCATTAGTACTACCCAGGCACTAAACACATTCTAGCCATACCACTGCCACATTGGGCCAAAATAATCACACATCCAACTATACATACCTAGCCATTTTCACCGCCACACTGGGCCAAAATGATCACACGTCCAACTAGAAGTACATGAGACCACTACAAAATATGTTCCACTGCCACCTTCTTAAGCTAAACTTCACAGGTTAATGTCTTCTTTCTCACATAAAAACTTGAACACCCAAGCATGTAAAGTATCAGCACTTGCATTGCCCAGCCAGCCAAGTTTACCTTTATTCTCTTTGGTAGACAGATGCTCACCAACTAGAACCCTCTGGTCAGGTGTCATTGGGATTGCCTCTAGTTTCTGCCACAAAGATGCATGAGGATCACTAAGTTGCGGCATTTGGGGAGGAGCAGTGCTAACAAGTGTCTCCCGAAGCGACTTCATTGTAGCAGTGATTTCATCATTGCACTGTGCAAGGCGGCTCCTTTTTTTGGTTTCTTAGCTGGTGACTTATTGCCTCTTGGAAACTTCTTAGCAGCTCGACTAGTCCCGAAAGAGCTGTTATCAACAGTTGCATTCCTCGTTGGAGTTGGCAAAGTGTATGAATCCTCACCAAGTAGGTCTTCAGGTTGTGTGTAGGTGTTCAGATCAAATAGCTCCCTTGCTGCATCACTATCTGAACCATCACTATCATCCATGCAAGTGTTCTTGTCCATAGCCAAAGAACCATTAGCACTTGATCCTGCAAATAACTCTTTCGTCTCATTGAACAACTTAATGGGCTTAGAGAGCAAGTGTCTTTCTCTGTCCTGCATTCATTCAATGGAGATAAAGTGAGATTCATATATATAATTCTGATTCTAAAATAGAACATATATTAAATCAAGCGAAAAATTTTTGTGTAGAACATCTGGTATGGTTCAGATTGACATATAATACGGTTCATACTGTGAAATTGAGCATAATTAAAATAGAACATCTAGTGATGGTTCATACTGTGAAATAAAGCATAATTAAACAACTTACACTTTGATGTTGCTGAAATAAAGCATAATTAAACAACTTACACTTTGATGTTGCTTGTCTGATTCTGAGATCGCACCAAGCATCTGGTATGGTCAAATGAATTGCCACTCTTTCCCAATGCTTTGGAAATATAACCCCAATTTTCTTTGTGGTAACCTATAGTAACGGTCCACTTGATCAACAGTCACCCCTATAGCAAACTTTTTATTTAAAGCATCCGCACACAACATGTGATGTGCTTTCTTGAACTTAAACCCAGTATGCTGTTTTTTCAGGTACTCTATGTACCACTGTAGCATGTATTTGGACTGATCCTCATGCCAATTCACAGTCTTCTCACGAGAGGGATGCAAAAGCATCAACCTTCACCTTTCCCTTGGCCATGGCTGCTTTCCACCACAAGATATATTTTATCAAAATTCATATGATGCAAATAAAAGTAGGTGAATAAGAAATGACCACTCATGCAGTTCATACATAGTAGGTGAATAAGAAATGACCACTCATACAGTTAATACATAGTAGGTGAATAAGAAATAACCACTCATGCAGTTCATACAAACTAACACAAGAGATAACATAGTTTAATTATCCTAAGATGCAGCTACTACTTTATCTTCCCACATTTTTTGTGCCATCTCATCTCTTTTATTTGCCCATGCCACACTCCCTTTGTGATTATCACTACGGCTCCTTATGCTTCAAGGCAAGGTTGTGTACCAAGCAACATCATCATAGACATACTCATCAGGCCCATCCTCTAAGATCCAGTTATGAAGCGCACAACATGCCATCACAATCTTCACTTGTGTTTTCAAAGTGAAGAATGGCTGACTTTTAAAGATTTTGAAACGATTCCCCTCCCAACCAGCAAGAATATATATGAACCTTAGGTCAAAATCAATTGCTGCAAGCACATTTTGGGTGGTAATGGATTTTCTACCCCTGAATCGATCTTACATATAGATAGGTACACATGCTGGAATATGTGTACCATCCAGGGCTCCTATGCATCCCTACGAAAATAGATATTTTTGATCATGACAATTGACACCTAGAGTATTTTTAGATTACTGATTAGCAATTTGGAAGTACCTCAAAGTAAGGGTGAAATCTGCCAGGGGCACTTGTTACCTTTGAATGTGTGTCGATTGATCTGATGCATATGAGATCACGGGCAAGAATGCAGAGGGCATCTAAAACATTATTGAAATACCTACTAGCTGTCTCACTTGACCTGATAAACTCAAAAAACTGTTCTGTTTGACCAATTTTGACCCACAGCATGAATAAACATGGCGACTTGTTCCTCTATTGTGACATGAAAGGTCTCCTCTAGCAGGGCCCGTAATCTAAGTTCACCACACAGCCTGTGAAAGACACCTTTCCTCATACGCAGCTCACTTATGCAATGGGCCTACATACCATGATATAATCGATTTAGATGTGTCAATCTTTCAACATCTCTATCAACCATGGGAGCATATGTTATGGCTCTTTTCCTTTTTCTTGCATTAATCCTATACAAATGCATGTCTAAACACACAAGAATGCCAGCAATCAATCTTCTCCTCCACAGATAATGGCAGTAGTCCAAGTAACAGTGTAAACAGTGTTTGGACCGTTTAATCAGTCGGTCACCCTTTGTTTAGTGTTTGGACCGTTTAAACGGTTGTCGGCGAATTATGCTGACAACGTTCTCGAGGGGGTACCCCGAGAGAAGGGTTTAGGGAGAAGTCGTCGAGAATCTAGAGCCGAAGGTGACAAGAGACGATTTAGACAGGTTCGGGCCGCAATGTGCGTAATACCCTACGTCCTGTATGGTGTATCTTGTATAGATGAGATGTTGCAATGCCTGGCGGCGTTGCCCCATGGTCTAATCTAGGGACCCCTGCCCTCCTTTATATATCTCAGGGGGCGAGGTTTACATGGTAAGTCTCCTAGTCAGTTACAATTGAAGAGTCCTAGTAGGACAAGGTGTCCTAGTAGGAGTCTAGCTTGATTAGGGAACCTGGGGTTTCTATACCCAACAAGCCCCCGAGCGCTTCATTGCCTGAAGTACAACCCTGCTGTGAGTCTTGGAATATTGCTGAGTTGTTTGCCAACTCGAGTTCTTCTGAAGTCATCCGAGTTCTCTCAGCTTGGTTGTATGAAGACTTTGAGGTGCTCAAAAACTTCTTGGAGAATCTCATTGGTGCACACCGTAAAGGTGCGCCCAATTGGGCAGCCCCCGAGCCTCGTTTTGCTTTGAAGAAGGAATTCGAGGGTCTTCAATGAATATTTCCCGAAGAGCTTCAATTTCCGAAGAATCCGAGTTCTTTTGAACCCTAGCATTGCCTCCGAGATTCGGTATTAACCGAAAAATTCCGAAGAATCTTTGATGACGTACCCGCAGCTCCCGAGCCTTGATCCGATTTAATAAATCGGATTAAGGATCTGGACTCCAGGATTTGTAGAAGATCTGATGTAACTCCGATGGAGCGAAGATGTCCGAGTACTTTGCTGAAAACGTACTCGGCGAGCATCATGGTCCGAGTTCTTTGTTGTAAAAAGAACCCGGCTGGCGTGGTGGTCCGAGTTCTTTATGGAAAAAGAACTCAGCTGGTGTAGTGGTCTGAGTTCTTTGTTGAAAAAAGAACCCGGCTTGCATCATCCCCCTAGCACAAAAGTGCGCGGAACTGCGATGGTGTGCCGAAGCTTGGTCTGCAAAAATAAAAATATTATGTAGCAAATGTTGAAGAATATTTGAAAAACTGAAATTTATTCAGTCTTGTCGACGAATCGACAAGATATTGCGCATCGCGCAAAGACAAAAAGTTCTTGGGCGTCTTGATCTTGTTAGGCCGCATATTTTCTCCGGGTAGTTAGCCTGATACGTTTAAGCACCTATCTTGCTAACCACTGCTCACGAAGAGGACGGCTTACCACAGACTACATTGCTCAGCAGGGAGGCTTATATGTAGGCGGCACGCAAGAGTCGAGGTTTCACGGATTAAGGCGTGTGCTACACGAGTACTTTAGCAAGCGTTAAGAGAAAACGTGCAAGACACGAGCATATAAAATCGATATAAAGCACATGCAATTTGCGAAAACAACCCGGCAAGATCGCATGCTTAAGTAGTTTGTCCCGCTAGCCGTGCCCCCCACGATACCCCGGTCAAGAACACATCGGCTTGGAAAAAGCACGGTTTGCATCGTCAGACAAAAACTTCTCAAGACACTCGACTTTTAGGGATAAAACCGAACATACTGAAGAAGTCAGCGAAAACGCAAAAGGCGCATGAAGAAACCGACGAAAGCATGGACCGCGAAGGTATCCACTTGTAGATACGAATAGATAATTGAAACATATGACTTAGCTTGATTCGTGGACGATTCGTTGATGAAGTCGCGCCGAGTCCGAGTTCTTGGTTGAAAAAGAACTCGGTTGGTCATCATAGTCCGGGTTCGTGTCGAAAAAAGAACCCTGTTGGTTGCCGTAGTCTGGGTTCTTGTCGAAAAAAGAACCCTGCTCGGATAGGAAAAGAACCCTGGCGACACTTCCTACGAGTCGCAGGGTTGATCTTGGCCTGGCCTCCTGGATGACAGAGGTCACGGTCCTTACTGAAGTACCCTGGCAGATGCTGGAGATGATCCTCAGGCCGCCAAGTAGTCTTGTACGACGACTATCTGCTTGGTGTTGATACTTGAGGGCAACGAGACAGGAGTCATCGTTTATCCGAGTCGAACTCGGCTTCTGCCTCCAGGTACTCCTCCGAGTTAGATACGATCCGAAGATCGTGTTGGAGTCGGAGACCCTTGACGATCTGCGCACGGTGACCCGCGCGGGTGGTGGCGGAGACGCCATTGTCTCGCCGCACAATTCGCGGCGTAGCCTGCGCGGGCGGCGGAGCTGACGCAATCGTCACGTCGCGCAGTTCATGCCGAAGCTTGCCGTCCTGGTTTGCAGTGCAAAGCCAGGAACCAAAGATGAAGGTCGCGCCTTCCTCGAACTTGACGTTGACGGAGGCGCTGAAGGATGCCATCGACTCTTTAATGAAGACTCGACGAGTAGGATCCCCACGGACGGCGCCAAAGTGTCGGCGAATTATGCTGACAACGTTCTCGAGGGGGTACCCCGAGAGAAGGGTTTAGGGAGAAGTCGTCAAGAATCTAGAGCCGAAGGTGACAAGAGACGATTTAGACAGGTTCGGGCCGCAATGTGCGTAATACCCTACGGCCTATATGGTGTATCTTGTATAGATGAGATGTTGCAATGCCTGGCGGCGTTGCCCCATGGTCTAATCTAGGGACCCCTGCCCTCCTTTATATATCTCAGGGGGCAAGGTTTACATGGTAAGTCTCCTAGTCAGTTACAATTGAAGAGTCCTAGTAGGACAAGGTGTCCTAGTAGGAGTCTAGCTTGATTAGGGAACCTGGGGTTTCTATACCCAACAACGGTGTTTAAACGGTGTTAAACGGTCTAAACAGTTTTGCATAGTAACACTAAAATATACCTATTTGTACTTGTAAAAGCCAAATATATTGGCTTTTCTACATATTTGCACATGTAGAATGTAAGTGTCCGACAGAATATTTCTTCAAGAAATCTATGTCTTTTATACAATACTCATATACTTATGATATTAATTACAGAGTGTTGATTATGACAAATGTAATCCTCATATTGACTAAATTATGAATTAAATAGCCATTTAGCCCATGTAATCATGATTAACTCAACTTTGTTTAAACGGTTTAGACGGTTTTGAACGGTTTAAACGGGTTTAAACGGTCCAACTGTTTAATTCACCGTTTAGGGCCTAAACGATACTGGTGACCTCTGTTTACCGTTTAAACGTTGTTTAAACGGACTAAACGGTCGTTTAGGCCAACAGTGAGTGTAAACATAATTTCCTTTGACCCATCTAAAGCACTGTAAACACATTTTCCGAAACAAGACTGAATCAGTAAGATAAAAAGACTGAAGCAGCATGTTATGTAAATCTTAAAAGCAAAAGTATTGTCTAAATATCTAGCTACTGGGTAGAAGTACAGATCTAGAAGAGAAAATGTGCATGTAAAAATATAATCTTACATTTTAGCTTAGCATATACTAGTCAGTAAAAAAATAATCTAAACATTGCTACCAAATAAAAATAGAACATAGTTATCACCATTAGTGGAACAGCTAGAGGGGATTGGAAGTTTGCAGCTTGCGAGCCATATTGAGGCTTCAGGCAGGCAGCATGCTGCAGCTCTGACGGCCAGCAGGTCAATCCATTAAAAAAAAAATTGATTCTTGCATCATGGATCTGCGCATCCCAGAAGAAATCCATGCCAAAGGAAACAAAAACAATTACCGTCTCTGTGGCCGCAGCAGCGATGGCTTCACTCAAAATGCCCATCAGCCTTTTCACACATGAACTCTGCTTGTTTTCGCCCCCCTTGTGCAGCTGCCGATGCACAGCACAGCAAATGGTGGTGAGGAGGGAGATGAGAAGTTGGAGAAGTGCGTAACCTGCGGGGAGGGGAATTCATGGTGAGCTGAACAAGCATGGCAGCCTGGAAGCAAAGCAGCCATGGAAGAAGAGGGGGGCTGCGGTAACTGGAGGGATGCGTATTTATCGCGGCAGGTGAAGATTTTTCGACGGCGATGGCGCGCCACGGAGATTGTGGTGCCGAAAAAGCCCGCCATACTTTCGGCAGGAAAATCTGTGGCCGGAGGCGACCAAAGTTGTGGCACACCTAAATTTATTTGCCAACCAATCAGCTACTAACAATCTTGTGGCAAGCCTAACATTAGGTTCGGCAACTTATGGCTGCCAACCAAACACCCCCATACAGAATCACATTTGAGATTACATATATTAAAACATAGAAAAGGGGCACATTAACACCTGAGTGAAAACATATAGTTCACACTTGGGATTACATACTGAATTAAAAGCAACACATTAACGAGTTTAACACGTAGAAAAGCAAAATGTATCGACACCGGATCCACACAAAAAACACATTTTTGAGATTACACCCGAATAAAACATAGAAGCAGAAGTCACAACTCATCATTTTAGCATTTCAGAGCCAAAATGCCGCTGGATCCTGACAGATGGAGCCAATTCTTGCTTCATGAGGCAGCCTGTAGCAACGAACCCGGCAGTGCCTAACCTTCAGGTCTCCTTTTGTGTCATAACTGAGGGAGAAGGTCTTCGAACGATACATAAAGCGACCGCATTGGGGCCCACCTCCCTCTTCCTCCGGTTCCATGAGCTCCATATCACCACAGGGCTCCTTGAGCTCCTGATCAGTCATGTTGTTATCAGTGCAGACACACTCCACAAGGCAGAACCTACCAGGGCGCATGTGCAAAAGGGTGGCACTCACATGCCTCTCTGCTGGGTTCTTGGTGTACACCTTCTCCTTGCTGCACTTGATATCAGGGGAAGGGTGCAATATTTTTCCTGTGTCATCAGCCATGGTGCTAGCCATGTCGCAGGAGTAGAGGTACCCAAGTGTCTCCGGGTCTTTGGAGAGACCAACAAAGCCCTGCAGGGAGCGGTCGTAGTGTCCATGGTCGGTGAAAGGAAACGCCCAACGACCGTATAGTTTCCAGACATCCTCCTTGGTGTCGAAGATGAAGGTGGTGCCACTCCTGGTACTGACGAGGATGGATCTATCAGGTTGCACGCCATAGGAGTACACATCCGACAACGAGAACGGCGGATAACTGAGTTTCTTCCACTCCCATGGTCCATTATGTCCCAGCTTCTTGAGGATTTCAAATACGGAAAAATGCAGAGCGAATAGCTTATCATCACCAACAGGGAGGAAGATTGGACAAGACCCAAAGGTTAGTCCAGGTCCAAAGATGAAGGTATGATCCTGGACGTCGATAGTTGGCACGCCCATGATAGTACCATCATCAGACATCCCGGGAAGCAACCCAATGATCTTGCTGCCAAAGGCTGACGTGAATAACTGCGGATGCCCACGCTCTGCCGGGAAGCGCAAGAAAACTGGCAAGGGCTCAACTCCTTTGCTTGAGCCCTGATCAGCACCATCGCTTGAGTCGGAGGGCTGCTCGACGCGTTTGCCTGAGCGGCGCGACAAGCTCACCTTGCGGATGGAGTATCCAATTTCCCAGTCATCAAACACAAGGTAAAGGTGCTTCCGATCGTTTGGTGTACGCAGCTCTGGCATCCTCGTACTCTAGGGACAAAAAAAAATACCTCAGATTTCCAGGGAGTGGCGCCGCCATGCCCTTGCCTCCTGCTCCTGCTCCTGCTCCGAATCGGCGATGCGCCGATGCCCAGCAGGCCAGCAGGGACAGGCCCCTAGGCCGCCAGCGCAAGGGGGAAGGCCGGAAGAGGGCAGTGCCGCACCAGCCACCACCGGGCTGAGGCAGGCTGCGCCGCGGCGGCTGGTCGGCCACGGGGGAGGCGGACTGGCGGAGGCGCGGAACGGAAGTCGCGCCGGCCCCGGGGAAGGCGGAGGTCGGAGTCGGAGGCTTTTTTTTTTTTTTTTTGAGAAAACTCCGCTGGACTGCTGGTTAGATGCTGCCCTAGTTCGAACTGGGCCGGTTGAGTTTAGTGGGCCAAAAATTGAAGAAGGGTATGAAGGATTTTTGGGCCACCGCCCTAGTGGCCCTGGCCTGGTGGAGCCCATCTCTGACTAAATATGAACATGGCTCAATTCAAAACTGATGTGTGCGGACTACATAAGAATTGTTAAATTTATTTTTATCTTCTTAATATGTGCGCACTCTTTGATGTTTGTCGAAAATTCATCCGACATAAGTATATTTAGAGGTCTATGCTATATGGTACTCGACTTAAAATAAATCTTATCCCTTCATTTTTATAGGATAAAAAATACTTGAAGTTAAAAAAACTGGCTTCTCTGGCGGCGCGCCTTCCGTGCCCCTCGTTCTCAACTCTCTCTCCACGAGATATGGATTGGAAATTTTTAACCTGACTGATAACTAACACTACACGTACATTAATATTACGAATTTTGTTGCATGGATTAATTGATTAGCAAGAACTAGTAATATCGTCTGCCATATATGAATTACATACTTCTACTTGTAAGATCGCGTTTGGGAAAATTCATATAAAATACATCACGTCGCTTTAGCCAAATGAGGGATATCATTTTTTTAAGAAAAATAAATGGATCCATGACATTTCATCAAAATATGCTACATGATACAAAATTTCTTGTTACCATTCATCTATATCATATTAGAGAAAAAAATATTATTACTGACCCATGTTTTGTTAGGGAAAATATCACATTGCCTCACATTATTAGGAAAAAAAATACTTTGGTCATGTTAGGCGCATTAGAGTAAACAAAGATGTGGATAAAACTCATTTCACATTTTTCTTTGCCCAAAGTACATGACACATTTTATTTGCCCAAAATACATGTCACCGTGCTTCACAGTGGGGAAAATAGGGGTACTTTTTGTGATAGTGGGGAAAATCAGTGTAGTTAGATCTAATCGTTGCCTTTTTTTTCTTTTTCACAAATAAAAATATATCAATATTTATTTCTTCTACTACCTTCTAGGCGATAATAACCACTCAGATCTTCCCAAATGAACTGTCCATTAGTCCATAATTTCAAAGGAGTACCGTAGCAAAGCCCATATTTATAATATTGAACTAATAATACACTAAATATTCAAAAAAAAAAATCTGGATTCAGCATTTCAAGTAGACTAATCCAACATTTTAAATATACCATCTCAACCATTCTAAGTAAATTTTTGAATTCGTTAACCTAAAATGTTGAAATTGATTATCAAAATGTTAAATTTTAAAAAAATAATAGAATGCCTTCATGTCGGATCTTATTATATTGTATTAATTTATTCTAAACAACATCATAGTACAATAGGTTTTGAAAACAGATATACGTTTTACGATATACACCCTGTTGAAGATTGGAATTCATCAAACTAATTATTCTATTGTATTTGATGCTTATTCATTCTAGTTTTAACTTTTCACTGCATATTCTCTATGCCATGAGGCGAAGGAAGCGTCCGAAGGAAACCAAAAGTATATAACTATCAAATGGTGTCATCTGCTCGGTCAATTATGGGCCTTTCTCCCTTTCCTTTGTAAATCGAGGAGACAAGTTTGAAAGGCATGCCGAATCTTCGATCGATCAGGATAGCATCATGTGTACTACGCCGGTAGCCGGTAGCAGGGCTATAGGTAAGGGATTGGACGACCGATCTTTCAACCCGTGCAGCGCGGCTCGCAAGTCGCAGGCGCGGGTCTCTTGTGGCTGTCTACACGCCGCCATGCTCCGGCGCGTCCAAACTGACGGTTCGTCTCCGTGGAAATCGATAGATGCGGAGATGCCGCTGCCCTGATCGAAGTTGTATACGAAAGACAAGTTTGAAATTAAAGGCATGCCGAATCTGGCTCCAGAATAGAGTTCGGGTCACATATTCCACCGTCTGCTAAATCTGGCCTCACCGTCCAGGACAGGCTTGTTCACCAATTAGTCTGCTCCCGGCTACCCGTACTCACGTACAAGCTACAGAAGTCAGAAATAGAGGCCATATGAAGCCGCCAGGGTACCTATTGGCTCTTGAATCTTGATCTGCACATTAGGATGCTATAAAGCACTCCCTTTGTACACCCTTGCCAAGTTAAGTAGCCATGGCCACGAGAGAAGTCTACGTTATCACCATATTCATCTCGTTTCTTCTCATGTCGTCCTCCATTGCTCTCTCAAACGACCAGAGTTACCTTGCTAGAGGTTCCTCCATCCCCACCGGGGATGACACCTCCACCATCCTTGTGTCGCCCAATGGCGCCTTCACCTGTGGCTTCTACAAGGTGGCTACTAATGCGTTCACCTTCTCCATCTGGTTCTCCTGGGCAACTGACAAGACTGTCGCCTGGACGGCTAACCGAGATGCTCCGGTTAATGGAAAGGGCTCCAGGCTCATCTTCAGGAAGGATGGGGCTTTGGCTCTTCTTGACTACAACAGCACGGTCGTATGGAGCACCAACACAACCGGCACTCAAGCCGACCGTGCAATGCTTCTCAGCAGTGGCAACCTTGTCGTCATAGATACATACGGGCGTCACCTATGGAGAAGCTTCGAGTCACCAACTGATACACTTCTACCATGGCAACCAATGACTCGTAATACTAAGTTGGTATCTGCTTCTGCTAGGGGTTTGCTCTATTCAGGCTTATATGCCTTCTACTTCGCTAGTAACAATATCCTAACTCTTATTTACAATGGTCCTGAGACTAGTAGCATATATTGGCCAGACCCATTCTACCTACCATGGGATATTGGTAGGAGTACTTATAACAGTACTCGGTATGGGGTTCTTGACCAGAAAGGCCGGTTTATGGCAAGTGACCAACTTGAATTTGAAGCTTCTGATCTTGGTGATGAGATCATAAGGAGATTGACTCTTGACTATGATGGTAACCTTAGGTTGTATAGCCTAGACACAACCAGTGGCACTTGGTCAGTCTCTTGGGTGGCATTTCCTCGACTCTGCAATGTACATGGATTGTGCGGAGCAAACAGCTTTTGCAGATACAGACTGGAGGCACAGTCATGTTCTTGCCTTGAAGGCTTTGAGATGGTTGAACCAAGTGACTGGAGCAAAGGGTGCAGGCGCAAGATTAGTTCGATGCCCAACCAAGACTTCTTATTTAGAGAGCTTACTGGCATGGACTTGTGGGGCTATGACCTCAACTACTCAGAATCGTCACCATGGCGGGTGTGCAGGGATATGTGCTTGAACAGCACTGACTGCCAAGCTTTTGGTTACCGGAAAGGAACAGGTGAATGTTACCCAAAGGCACTGCTTTTCAATGGCAGGAACTTCCCAGATCCTTACAACGATATTTATCTGAAAGTTCCAAAGGAAGAATTGTCTTCACCGGAATGGACTGCTGGACAAATCCATGCTTGCAAAATTACTGAAAAAGAAGCATACCCCTCATTCCAAATGTCTGTGGTTGGTGATTCCAGCTTCAACTTTGGGTACTTCCTGTCGTCTGCATTGACACTGCTCGTCATTGAAGTGACTTTAATTATAATCGGATGCTGGTTTTTTTACAAGTGGGAGAGAAGGCCAGAGATTAGGGATGAAGGATACATGATAATTTCCAGCCAGTTTCGAAGGTTCAGCTACAATGAGTTACAGAAGGCAACCAAGTGCTTCCAGGAAGAGCTCGGAAGTGGGGCATCAGGAGCTGTTTACAAGGGAGTCCTCGAGGATGAAAGACAGGTCGCAGTGAAGAAGCTACGCAATGTGATGCAAGGAGAGCAAGAGTTCAGATCGGAGCTCAGCATCATTGGAAGAATTTATCATATGAATCTGGTGAGAATTTGGGGGTTCTGTGCAGAGCAGCCTCACAAACTCTTGGTTTCCGAGTTTGTTGAGAATGGTTCGTTAGACAAATTTCTGTTTGACTCACAGAACTCAACTTCTGTGCTGCACTGGAGCCAAAGGTACAATATTGCTCTTGGGGTAGCAAAAGGACTGGCCTACCTCCACCATGAATGGATTGTTCATTGTGATGTTGAACCAGAGAACATATTGTTAGATGAAGAATTCCAGCCAAAAATTGCAGATTTTGGATTGGTAAAACTACTAAGTCGAGAAGTGGGAGCACAGACACTGTCAAGAATACATGGGACTAGAGGGTACATTGCTCCAGAGTGGGCTCTAAATCTTCCCATCACTGGGAAGGCCGATGTTTACAGCTATGGTGTGGTGCTCCTCGAGTTAGTTAAAGGGGCTCAGGTTTCCAGTTGGGCGATTGAGAGCGAGGAGGTGGAAATGTCTATTCAACGACATGCTGAAATTCTCAAAGAGAAATTGGAGAGTGAAGATCAATCTTGGCTCCTTGAATTTGTTGACTGCAGATTGGATGGAAAATTCAACTATTTACAAGCAGCCATGGCATTAAAGATAGCGGTGTCATGTGTTGAAAAGGAGCGGTGCAAAAGACCTAGCATGAGCCATGTCCTTGAGAGTCTGCTTTCACTAGTGGAATAAGATGAGTAATGTAGCAGCTTTTCCATTCTAGCTAGCTGAAGTTCCTACTGTGAGAGTGGATAAGTAAATAAGTAATAGTGTGCTGTTGCCTAGAATATGGTTACTTGAAGCCACGTTTTGTGTAACTCAAAAGAACAGTAACAAGGAGTAATAGTATTCCCTTCAATGCACATCTTTGGATGGTCTGATTTACATAAAACGCTTCAACAAGATCGGTGGATACAGTCATAATGAAAAATGTTAAATCATCTGCTAACATCTCAATGCTAGTAACATGTGTCAAATAATCTCAATGCTAGTAACATGTGTCAAGTGATAATCTGATTTATTTATTGATTTATTGAGCAAGCAACAAACTGAACAGTGACTGACGAACCCAATGGAATCAAAATATTCACCACTATACAAACTACACGATTAAAAAGAATCGGCAATGACAGAAATTGTGAAACAATCACCATTGTATTGCTAGTCAGGTGCTCGCAGGTCTCTCATCGTTGCTGCCAATGCACTTCGCAACATCAATGCACGCCCATCAACCTCGAATCCTTCTTCTGATCCAGCAGCAGCAGCAGCTTCATCTCCCTGGTTCAGAACCCCCCTCAAATCACTCTGCATCTCCGCATCATCCGGTGCCAATGCAGAATAATCCTCCCTAGTCAGCAACAAATTGTGAAGCATTGCGCACGTCCCAATGCAGGCCACAGCTGCTCGAGCGCTCTCCTCCTCGTGGAGCCTAGCAATGGCTCCCCACCCCATCAAGCTCCGGACAGCACGCCTCACCGGGCGGCACATTGCCCTGTGCGCAGAGTTGAACGCTGCCTCTTGGGAGCTAGGCACCACCGGCCCCGGGAACGGCACCATGAGCCAGGGCAGCAGCGGGTATCTGCCCCCATCTCCAACCAGATACTGCGGCGGCTCAAGCAGCCTCCCTTGCTCGACCTCCTGATACAAAGACGAGAGCCTGAGCACCTCGAGGTCCGTTCGGTCGCCGCGGAAGCCGGCGGCGAGGGAGAGGACACGGGAGGATGCCCGCCACGAGCTGCGCGGCGAGCGGGCCCCCCGGGCCGGCGAATCGCGCGCAGCAGAGCGCGCCGCGGCAGGAAGGGAGCGGGGCGGAGTAGGCGCTGGTCGGGTCGGAGGGCGGGAAGGCGAGCCAGAAGCGGAAGTTGGCGAGGAGCACGCGGCGGAGGCGGCGGGACGCGGCGCGCGGGGCCGAGGGCGGCACCCCGAAGCGCGCCGCGAGCGCCGGGTAGGGCAGCCCCGACGCGAGGCGCGCGAGCGCGAGCGCGAGCAGCACCGGCGGCGGCGGGAGGGAAGGGTGGGAGAGGAGCGGGTCAAGGAGGCCCGAGAGGAAGTTGAAGGTGGGCGCCGAGACCCGGAACGCGAGCGGGTAGTGGTCCGGGCTCGTCGGCGGCAGCGGCAGGGCCAGGGGCTCCGGCGGCGGAGGCGGAGGCCCCTCCTCCTCCCGTGGAGAGGGGGCTGCCGCCTGCTGCGGAGCGGGGTCGGACGCCTCGGCGTCCGGGTCGAGGTCAATCTCGCCGCGGTGCCTGCGCTTGCGCGACGCGCGGGCGGCGTCGGGGTCGGGGCCGAGGAGGAGGAGGAGCGCGGCGGCGGAGTGGGCGGTGAGGAGGAGGGGTGGGGGCGTCATGGAGGAGGGTAGCGGAGACGGCGAGGGCGCATGGTGCTGCGGCGGCTGGTGGTGGTGGTGGTGGTTGAGCCGTTGGTGTTGAGAAATACGGGTGGGGATTTCGTTGGGAGGGGAGGCGATCGCAGTGACGCGACGCCGATGATGCCGCGGCCGTGCGCGGTCGCGCTCAGTCACCGTTTTGCTTTGCGCCGGCTTCATTATGATTTGACCCGAAACCGGTCGATTTCTGCAGAAACATTTGCGATTTTTTTTTGTCAGCTCCAAAGAATAAGAGATTTACTCGTTCTCAATCGAATGAGATCTCGCCTTCTCCTCAATCGACGTCCTCTTCTGTTGGGATTAGGATTAGAGGTTTTCTGAGCTGGGGTTACCTCTATAGTTGCCGGCTATAGAAGAAGGTTGGGGCGGCTCGCCGACCGGCGGTGGAGGCAGAAGAGACGGCGGAGCGGAGACGGCGAGGGCGCCGCCGGAGCCGGGCGGTGGAGGACCCCCGGTGGGCGGTGGAGGCGGCGGGGGCGTCTCGTCCTAGCGGTTAGCGTCGGACGGCGAAAGAGGGCAGCGGCGGAGGCCGCCGGAGCTGGGCGGGAGGTGGTCGCAGCAGGGGCGAGATGAGTAGAGGAGAAAAACCAGGTTAGAGGAAGAAGAAGCATCGCAGAAAGAAGACGACTCTAGAAGCATTGGATTTCAATCCAACAGTGGAGGACGGTGATTGACGATGGGGTCATTTTTCAATCGATTGAGGAGGAGACACTTCCAAAGAATAATTCAATCAGAGAAGTTCATGTAAAATTTCGAGCAAGGTAGTGGTATGTACTCTTTTGTGTGGAAAACTCAGCATGTAAAATTTCTAGCGAAAGTTGTCGGATGTGTGGAAAATTCAGCTCATATCTGAATAACTGAATGTATGGCTCGCTCTGACCCAGCTGAATGGGCAGTTGGAAAGCATGAACCAGCATCACAAATATTCAGCTCAAGCAAGTCTTGCCGTCCTTCCCAGTATAATATTATGATATTTTGACACACAAAAAGCATCGAGTCTTTCCGGCCTCCGGGTTGCTTTGAATGGCCTTTTCATCTCTGATCCAGCACAATCCTGATGGGAAGCAGTTGCTTACACGCTGAGCCTTGAGCGTCTAGTTGTGGAAACGATCACATCGCACTAGTACACGGCTTCGTATTCTAATGGAAGCTGAAATGTGCAGTGGTGAGTGGTGGCATGGTTCTCGGGCATCATTAGTGGCTACCAACCACCAACTACCAAGTGACACATTCAGTTCAATTCAAGAATAATATGCTAACGAGTAGTTATATTACTGCTATTTTATCAGCAACGGGGACTTCAGTTTCGCCAGTAGTCAGTCATCAGCTCATAAGCTGTCAAAGGATGAAACGAAACAAAAAACATTTGATTGTTTGTCAGGATTTTCATTCAGAGCAGGGAAAAAAACTCCACCTCCTTGCAGGCGCGTTACATAGCTTCAGCAAGGGAAGAACCACCCTGGACGCACACGTTCCAAATAGAACTCTTCGTCTTCGTCTTCATCATCGTCATCATCATCATCAGAATTTGGCCGCATCACCATTGTCCCTGGCAACAAAGGCGTGATGGTCCCATCTCTCATGTTGAAGACACCGCAGTCGCAGAGAGGATCTTTCCGATAACAACGTGCCCAATCATAGTCAGCCATGAAGTAGATGCAATCCGGTCGAGCTCCACACTCGGAAGCAAGGAGGGACTTGGAGCTTGGGCCAACAAAGAGTGCTTGGCCTCCCAAAGAATGGACTCGTCTCCATTGGACACATGAACGCACTGTCAAGTCTGCCTCAAACACTTCGAACGAAAATGTCCGGCTACGATCCATATATGTCCGGCTACGATCCATATAATAATATTGCTGTGGGACCAAAGTGGACAAGTGTCCAACTAGGCGCCTTACATGCAGCAATTTACCTCTGGATTCAACAAGGTAGCTCCAGTAGGCGCATCTATAGCTCTCGCCACCGATGGTTTTGTACATGTCCCCAGGGTTATCCACGTCGTCGTCGATGCATTCCATGGACGGGACCTTTGGCCCCCCTGCTCTGCGGCTCGAGTCGACGTCGACGACGAAGAGCTTCTTGGGCGAGAGGGCGTACAGCTTCCCGCCAACGAACGCGATGTCGCAGATGCGCACCTCACTGCGGGGCACTCTGAACGCGGCGGCGGCGGCGGAGTTGCAGATGGAGATGACGCTCTCGAAGCCGCCAACCGTCATGAGCACGGCGAAGAGGAGGGAGTCCGGCGACGACGAGGAGGAGAGAGGCACCGGCGGCTTGTACATCATCGGCCGCGCGTCGTGGTCGTCGTCGTTGTCATGGTGGCGGATGGTGTCTGCGTCGGGTAGCGTGATGGTGTCGCCGGAGAAGAGGTTCACCAGCGACATGGAGCGGTCGTTGGTGCGCTCGAGGAAGAGCCAGCTGCCGACGGAGCCATGGCAAAGGGCGTCGTCTTCGTCGCCGAGCAGGGAAGGGAAGTGGTGGACGTCGCCTTCGGGAACGGTGAGGAAGGTCCCGTCGAGGAGGCACAGCCACGGGAACGGAACGGGCAGGATCTCGCGGCGCCATGCCTTGCAGACAGCGCGCAGGCGGGCGCGGTCGGCCGGGGAGGGGAGACGCTGGAGGACGAGGCCCAGGAGCTCTGGATGCAAGTCTGCCCAGGACGAGCAGTGGCGCCGGGCCGTCATCGTTGTCAGTGCAAGCGCGTGCGAGGGAGCACGAGGGGTGATCGCCGGACGTACGAGGACGAGACGACAGTGCGAGGAGTCTGGGAGGCCAAAGGGGAGGCGTGCCTTGGAGATTTATACACTGAGCAGTTCTACTCCGAGTAGGAGGCGGAGCCAAGGCCCCCGTGCTAGGCGTGCTGCAGTATACAACAGCCGCGCGCACAGGTCTAGCTTAGTGCATCGCATGTAAATTCATGAGAGTAGTATTTTTTTAGGCAATCAGGCAATGTGAGTAGTATTAGACGTAAATATGTAGCATTCAGGCTAATTTTAATCAATCCAACAATATAATTGTTCCTGGTTTAGCCTGCGACATGGCATATGCTTTGTTGTTTGAGAATATTCTGGTGCAAATGTTGATAATGCGTATCGGTTTTCTTTTCATTTTTGACAGTCACCATATTTAGCGATATTTGCCAGCATGTCTCTCATGACACAAGTTCAAGCTAAAGACTATCTCTTATACTACTAAGAAAACCAATTGAGATAGTGGTCGTGGCAATTTTCGTCCTGCCGCTTCGTCATCCTGCCTCCGTGTCGAGTCCTGCCCACGAACGACACGTTTGTGCCTCCGATAGCTGTATTCAGGTGCCAAAAAGTACTTTCTACTTCTTATTCATCCCCCTCACAGAACACGTATCCTCAAAAATTTATTTTTCTCTTTTACTATTCATCCTCACATAACACGCATAAAAAAAAAGTATTTTTTTTCCACTCCATCTAAACACACCCTAACTACGTCTCCTCGGGTCCGTATCCCCTTCGCGACCGCGACCGTATCGCTCGCCCTCCCTCCGTTTTTTTTCCCGAGTGCTCAAAACCGATCGACACATCCCTGTGCGCGCTGCACGGCTTTGACGGCAAGTCGGCAACTTCGCCCTCAGCCTCCCGGCCTTCGCCGTGTCCGGTGTACCTTGACGAAGTCGCGGGGCCTTGTGGAGTGCACGGGCTAGCTCCATCCAGCGCACGTAGCTCAGCTCCTGGCAGCCTGAGGATTGAGGAACCCGACGGCTACTACATGCTGACTACATCCCCGTATGTGCATCTCCTGTGGCAGCGCATATTCCCCAAACTACGCCATCGCAGGCTTCCTCGATGCCCTAGGTGAGATCCCCATCTCACGCATGCTCCGTTTTGCCGCTTCCCGTCAATTTTCGCGGTGTAGTCCCGTCTTTGGAGCAGTGAGTATTCTGTAACGTGCATGGAGGCATTCGTTTTCATCGTTCATGCGTGAGGAAGAAGACCCTGCAGCCCTTAATTTCCAAATCAATGGCGCAGATTAGATTCATTAGATACCCCTTTATATGAATTTACCTGATGTTATTGATTTATATATCCCTTTTGGTTGTTTGATTTGCATTGCAAAATATTCCGAGTTTGGTCGAGCTAATGACCAACCATTGTGTTCACCATGGTTTTCTGTAGCAACGCACGAGTATGATGCTAGTTACAACAAAAAAAACAATTGAATACATCAGATAAAGAGTCAAACGGTACAAATTTATGCATAGTTCCATCGGTGCAAGTCTCGTCAGATTTCTCATTTACCGACGGATCGTTCACCGAACCACGTGGAGATAATTAATCGACGCACTATACCTACTAAAGCTTTAAAATTTGGAGAAACTATACAATACTCCTTCTGTCCCAAAAATAATATAATTGTCCCTTCTCGAGGAGTCAGCTAGCTAGTTTCAACTTTGACTAAATTTATATAAAAAATTACTAACATTCGTGATAAAAAAAATAAGTAACATTGAATTAAATATAAAATATAGTTTCATAATTAAATTATTTAGAAACATAGATGCTAATATTAATTAATATAAAATTGATCAAACATGAGCTGCTTTAGCATGGTTTCCATAATTGTCTTTTTTTTACAAAGAGAGTATGTACCCCATATTATGGGACCACCACGTTCCCATAGGGAGACCCATAGGACTCGTTAACATGGATCCGAGAACCGTTTGTGGGACCCATTTACCAACCATTATATATAGGACCCAGTGTAGTTTTTGGAAAAAAAAAGTCTACTTAACACCCCACCTATATGGGGAGAAACACGTCACCCTATAACCTATGAAGCTGGCTTTTCATCCCGTAAACTTTCTAAACCTGGGCAAATCACCTTATGTAGAGGTTTTGGACGGTAGTTTGCTACAGTAATGATGGTTTTTGTCTTTTTTGTTATATTGACTGAATTTTTGAAAAATCATAATAAATAACAAAAAATTGTAAAATAGAAAATCTAATGTTTGTTGGACTCGAAATGAGTAGATCTACATAGAGAATATATAATATAGTATGTTTTAGAATAATTTTTTTTTAGATTTAGATACATGCTTTTCTGTAATTAATCCATAGCTATAAAAAATGTTCTAAAGCATACAATATTATATTCTCACTACGTAGATCTACTCATGTCGAGTCCACAAAATTAGATTTTTCTATTATACAATTTTTCTAGGATTTATTAAGTTTTTTTCAAATATTCAATTAAAATGAAAAAAAAGACAACCGTCCTTAATGTAGCAAACCGCAGTCCAAAACCGCTTGAGGGGCGATTTGCCGATTTAAAAAGTTAAGGGGGTAAAAAAAACCAGTTTATAGGTTGAAGTTGATGTGTTCCAACCCATAGGTCAGGGGAGGGGGGTTAAGTAGACTTTTTCCTGCTATTTTTTAAAGGATTTTTTTTATCAAACATCATTTAAAGTCTCGATAATGCTAGGATGTCCGATGGGGGAAAAATCGAACGGTTCGAGACATGTTGCGATAGTTATATACGATGTTACAACTATTATTTTTGAAAATCGAACAGTTCGAGACATGATGCGAAAGTTATATAAGATGTTACAACTATTGTTTTCGTATGTTTTACAACGAGTGTTGCGGTGAGAATTTTCCTCCTAGAATCAAACTACTTCCTTAATTTTTTGTAGTGAGTCAACATGTTTAATACAATCTGATTAGTTTAGATTCTATCAACTTCATAACATTTTTTAGAAACATCAACCTCATAACTGCACCGGTTTGCTATAGGGTGCGTACAATTCACCCAACTTTTCCCAGAATAACACTATTTATCTAATTTTTCTCTATTCATCACATTCCTCTCACTCACAGAACACCCTTTCCAGCGCGACCTACAGTGTTTTTCTGGATCTACATTGTTTTTCTCCCAATCTAAACTCACCCTTAGGCCCCGTTTAGTTTCTAAAATTTTTTCCAAAAAAAACACTATTTATCCAACTTTTTCCTATTCATCTCATCTCTCCCACTCACAGAACACGCTTCCCCAGACTTAGCTACAGTGGATTTTTGGTGCTACAGTGGATTTTTGGTGTAATTGAGGTGAGTTTAGTTTTGGAAAAGAATACGGTAAATCCAAAAAAAACAATGTAGGTCGTGCTGGGATGCGGGTTCTGTGAGTGGAAGAAATATGATGAATAGTAAAAAGTTAGATGAATCATGTTTTTTTAGAAGTTAGGTGATGTAAACGCACCTAAACGCAGTCTTCTAAACGCAGTCTTAAACGTTTTCCTGGTTTCCCGTGACAACCTAGGATGTTGGGCCTCCTTCAAAACGGCCCCCAGGATCCACGCCGCCGTCCTCACAGAATCAAGTAAACACAAGAAGTAAAAAAAAGTATTTTTTCTAGATGAACAGTGTACTGGAAGTATGTTCTGTGGGTGGAATGAATAGAAAAGACTCGTAAGATTGTTAGAGAAGTATTTTTTTTTACTGAACACACCATCGCCCGTCGCCGCCGGGCACCGCGAGCACTCGGAGCCATCCATTTCCATCCTTCCTCGCCTCAACTGCACCGAGGGCGGCGCCATTGAGTACCTCTCCGCTCTGCAGTGTCCACGATCTCGATCCACCGCTCACGACCTCGAGCAGCCATCCATAGCCTCAAGCCCTCAATCCGCCGGCCTACTCGGCTCTCGCTTGCAAGCCCGGCGGGCACGTTCCGGGTGCCAACGGGACGGAGGATGGGCGAGCGCCCGTCCGAACAGCGGCGCGGCTGCGGCGGCGGCGGCGGCTGCGCAGATCCGGATCGGACCTCCTCCGTTGCCACTTGCCAGCGGCCGGGTAGAGCGATGATGTCGGCGGCGGTCGGGGTTCGCGGTTACGGTGGGCGTCCCCGTTCAGGTACAGGCTCGGTGGGCTTAGTCTGGGCCATCCCGGTTCAGGTATGGGCTCGATTCTTATTGGGCTAAAATATGGAGGGCCCATTAGAAGCCCAGCCTAACACGCTCTTCCTTTTCTCCGGCTTCCCTCCCGCAGTCCCGCTCGCTATTTAACACAGGCGCTGTGTTTCATCGTCTCCGCGCTTACTCGTAGGCTACAGATTCTTCGTCCTCCAGCAAACATGGGAGCTCTGGGAGATGTCACGATCAGCAAGGGCCTCGCCGCGCTCGCCTCCCCGGAGGTCTCCCCTCCACCGCCACGAGCGGGGACCCGGTCTCTGCTCGCCCAGGACGCCCAGGATGCCACAGGGGTTGGCTCGTCCGATGACAAGAGCGGGTTAGTTCTTGTTTATTGAAATTCGGATTCTCAATGTGACTCTGTGTGTTCTTTGGTTTGGTTCAGAATGTTGTTGGCGAGGTTCCCTGTTGTTATTTAGGCTTCTTGGGCTCTTGCCTCTCTACTTGCTCAGTTCTTTCGTGGTGGATTCTGAATTCCGAAATATAAGTGGCAGTTGGTTTCTTGGTTTTCTGGTATATTTTGATTTATGAATTACGCATCGAAATTGAATTCTTGATTTTGATTTCTTGCACCCGTTCTTTCCCCATAGATTCTGATTCTGAACTATGCTTGGCAGAATTCTTGATTTTGCTCACGCATCTTGGCTCTTTTCTTTCCTGATGGATTTTGATTTCTGAATTACACCTAACAGTTTGGTTATGCATTCGTGGCTGTTAAATATTGATCTGTGAATTGTGCTCCACTGGGTTTGTGGCATTTCTTGAACTATGGATTACTCTTCCTTCACAGTTTACATGTTATATTTGTACAGAACCGGGTGAACTGGGTGAACTGTGGATTGTTTTTCTCGCTTAAACTCTGAACTCGCTATAGTTGCAGGATGTATTGCGTGGCCTGCGGCCGAGTGGCTGATTCTGCAGACATCTGCCGGCGCTGCGCCGGGCGGATGAAATCTGTGCTCTTGAGTGTTCAGCCTGCACCCAACGGTGGTAGACAGTTCTACTGTTTGCAGTGCCACAAGTTATTCTTAGGAACGCACGATCACCACCAAGGAATGATTATCCCACTGGGATGTTACAAGGGCAAGCAGGTGGCCTGGTCATCAGGTGACGAGATTTGGGCGGCAATCTTTGCCAACACTAGCGTCCAGGTAATAACATCAGAATGTTAGGAATTCTGTAAGGTTAGGAACTAGGAATTCTATTTTGAGAATGTTTGCAAATGTGCTGCAGATTGCTAAGCGTGACCGCCCTATCCGCCCCTATCTGCTGTGCAAGCCGAAGCCCGTTGACGTCGTCCGGTGTTCCACCTGCTCCGACATTGTGACTACAGATGGTCTTTATGGATCATTCAGGAGTTATTGTACCCTCAAGTGTTGGGTAAGTTGTGCTTGCCCCTTTTATGGCATGTTTATTAAGCTAGCAGAGAGCTGCTCAGGGTTGCTAATTCTTTAACTGATGATGTTGCAATTGCAAGGCGGCGGGAGACAGGGGCAGCGACGCTTCTGTTGAGGTGATGCTGACAGAAGCCATTGTCGCAATGGACAAGGACCAGAATAGATTCTGCCTCACCTGCAAGACGGCCTTTCAGCACCCTGGTGACATGGTGCATCGAGGCCATGACTGGCTCAGCATCCGCACAGACTCAGTTGAGCACAAGCGCTGGGTGGTGATCCCCGCGGGACACCAAATGGAAAAGACTTGGGACCTTGTACAAAAGGTACGAGTGTAGTAAACCGTGTCTTGTTAAATTTGTTGCAGAGCTCCTCTCCAATAGTCCAATGCATAATGCACACCGTTTTGCAGAGGCTCGGCAATAAGGTGCTCATAAGCGACGACTTGTCCATTCGATGCCTGGGTTGCCGCACTCGCATCCCTGTTGATACTGGAGACATGAGTCACGCGACATGCTGTCTGGAGTGCTTGCTTGATGAAAAGACCCGGTTTGTGCCAAGATGTCTGCAGCTCAAGAAGCGTAGCTGCTGAGCTTTGTCCTGGGTGTGACTGATCATAGAACATTCGCTCTGATTGTGGTGTTTGAGAAGACCCGGTTCGTGCCAAGATGTTTGGCCGAAGAAGAGTAACTGCTGAGCTTTGTCCTGGGCGTGACCGTGAGTCCGCGATCATAGAACATTCGTTCTGATTGTGGTTGTAGTGATGTGATGGTTCAGAGAGAAGTACACGATAAGCTTAGTACCTAACTCTGTCTTCTGTTGGAGTAACTAACTCTTGATATTAGTCTCCTTTGGAGTAGCTAACTCTGTACATTAATGCAATGTTATCTCTACAATCTCTGCTTATCATTCTATGGTTAAAAACTTACGGCTTGTTAAATACTGACTTTTGAGTATCAAACCCTTGAACTAAGATTCCTCGTATCTGATGTCTCGTAACTAAGATTCCGAAACATGCCCTAAGATCCGACTTCTGCCGACAAGCATGAAGCCTTTTTCGGTCCCTGGCTGATTTCAATAGACAATATTGTTCAAAAGCTCTGATCCAGTAGGCAGTAGCACAATTCTGAATTTCGGATAGTGGAGCTGGCTAACTAGCCTCACGTAAAGGGGAGCAATTGCTTACACGCAGCTTGATTTACGCTGCAGGAGTGCTAGTTGAAAAACACATGTTACAGTCTCGGTCACCTGCTAGTTTTCCATAGACCATGAAATGTGCAACGTTACATGGCTTTCTACTATCGATACTGCACTGCTAAGTGAAGCATTCAGGGTGCTTCAAAAAAATAAAGTTACTATTGCGGACGGTGGTAAATAACTTTGGGAGCCTGCGTGTCAGCTGGGTTACTGAACTATCTCACTCTGCCACTCATCCTGCCTGTGGTCTTCACTTCAGCTTCATCGAAAGTCATTTCCTAAACTGCCCAAGATTGGAAACAAAAGAAATGTTAATAAATAGCAACTGAGCAGCAGAACCACTAGGGAGGGGGGGGGGAGGAGGATTTTTTTGGTCTGGAAGCAAGTGAGCTAATGACATGCTTTATTATTTTAATCTAACTTGTCATTTGTAGCAGTACAGAATGCATGTAACTTTAAACTATAAATCTACCATGGTTTAACTCACCTGTCTGAAGGAATATTCCCTTTTTTATGAAATGCTTGAAACCATAGAACAAATGAATTTCATAATTGCTGGGGCAAACAACTCTTGTCGACCTACTCCGTTCTAAACACTACATCAAGTTCACTGTCAGACTCATTTTTTCTGTCCAGAGCTTGAATTATCGCCAATTTTCACATTTCTAACAAAAGGACACCGACAGTCTAAACAAACACGAGACAACAAGCCAAAAAAAAAAACAAGTCCAGTTCAAACCAAGAACGAACCTAAGTGCAACTTCTTTGTTCAAAACAGGTCAACACGTGTCTCTTCAAGCGTGAAATGAGAAGCTTACCTAAGCATGTGCTGCATTTATTGGTCCCATGTCATGTAATCACTCTTTGCTACGTGAGCAACCATCAAAATTATCAGCGTTTACAATTGATGATTCTTGCCTAATGTGGTCCATATCATTTCCTGTAAGGGGTCAAAGGGAAATGTCAGCAAAAAGCCAAGGATGAGAAGAGAAACTGTGATGCACAACAAATGGAAGTGTTAGATATGTGTATATTAGGAGTGTATCCTCGCTAATTGTATTTCCCTAGTATAGGTGACTTGCCTTGTATAGGCGTTGTATTCCTTGTACACCAAGCCATATTGACTATTTATATGAAAGGTCACCCCCCCCATTCGGTGTGTGGTGTTTTCCCAAATCTCATTCTCTACATGGTATCACGAGTCCTAGGGATCTCCCCTGGTTCGGCCCCTCCTCTTCCGCTACTCCCACCTCCCTGCGTCGCCCCTCTTCTAGGCGCCGCCAAAACCTAGCCGCCGTACAGCCTCCCCTGCACAGCGCCACCCATCACCAACGCCGCCTCCCTGGCCGCGCCTTCTACCCCACCTATCTGCGCCGACCAAGGTTCCAAAAAACGTCAGTAAACGTCGTTTAATCACGTTTGAACGTTAAATGGAGGCCCAGCGTCTCGTTTAGGGGGTATGCGCTCAATTAATCGCTGGGCGCGCCTAGGCGCTCGTGTACACGCGCGGCAGCGAGTAAACGCCGCGTAATCGGCAGAAAAAACGCTAGGCGGGCACGGTTTGCGGGCGGAGGAGCGGCAGCACGCGGGAAAGCGGCGTGGGCCTTCGCGCGGGAAAGAAGGGCGGCAGCACGCGGGAAAAGAAGGGCGGCAGGCGCGGGAAAGAGGGCAGCGCGGGAAATCGGCGGGCGGCGCACAAATCGACCGCGCGCACGAAACAGAGAGACGTCGGTCCATCCCTCGTTCCCACCCAGTCCGCCTTCCTCTCGCAGCGCAGGGGCCCTGCTTCTCCTTTGCAGCCGCCTGCAACAGGGGGACTCTGCTTCTCCTTCGCTGGGCCGCCGCCTGCAGCAGAGGGCAGCTGCAGGCACAGAGCAGAGGGCAGCCGGGACAACCCCTCCCTCCTCTTCTCTCCAGGTGCTCCCTCGGTCTCTCCCCCATCTTTCCATGCTCTGTTATTTTGATTTCTGCATGTCAATCTACTCAATCACTCAAGTGATGAATTGGATCGGGGATTCAGGGTTAAGATTGAATGTGTACTGCATGCCTGCCTCAGTAGCTCACTAGCTCCTTAGTCATTATGATCTGTTGATCTCTTTGTCCTTAGTATTCCTTGCACTCTTATTCAACACCGTGCTCTCAACATAAAAAAAATAAAAAAATAATAAAAACGTTTAATCACGTTTACTCACGTTTAATCTTCCTGGGCGCTAGATTTTAGGCTAGCGTTCGCCTAGCGCCCAGCGTTTTTTGGAACCTTGGCGCCGACTGCCTGGCTACGCCACCCCCCCCCCTCAGATCCATCCACCATGTCGACCGAATATGCTGTGTCATCATCAAGTGCCGCCTACTCTGCCTCCACCATGGGCGCCCTCATGGCCGGTCCCCTGGTCAACCCCTACGCCACCATCTCCGTCAAATTGCACGTCCCCATGACGCTCGATCTGGAGTCGGCCAACTTCTCCAAGTGGTCCACCGTCTTCCTCTCCATGCATGGCAAGTTCGGCCTCCTCGCCCATGTCGATGGCTCCTCCGATCCTCGTCCCACCGATCCTACCTGGGCGCAGGCTGACGACTGCATCCGCAGTTGGCTGTACGGCTCCGTCGACGACAGCATCCTCGAACTCGCCATGGAGGACAACCAGACGGCCCGCAATCTCTGGGTTGCCATCGAGGGGGTTTTCCAGGCGAACAAGGCCCCCCACGCCATATTCCTGAGTCACGAATTCCACTCGATGACTCAGGGCCCATCCTCCATCAACGAGTACTGCTCCCGCGTTAAGTCTACCGCCAACAAGCTTCGGGACCTAGGGCAACCTGTTCCTGAAGAGACGCCCGTCTTCAATCTGCTCCGCGGCTTGAACAAGGAGTACTCCACCACCGCCGACAGCATCGTCGGTGCCGTTGTCCTCACCTTCCAGAGCGCCCGCCACCAACTCCTTCTCAAGGAGATGCGGCTAGCCAATGAGAACAAGGTGGCAGCCGGCACGATGCTGGTCGCTGGCTCCTCCTGCGGCGCCTCAGGCTGTCGCTCCTCTTCCCCCACCGCTGGTCCTCAGCAGCAGCCGCACCTGCAACAGCAGCAGCAGCCGCAGTGCAACGACGGCCAGCAGCGGGGCAAGAAGGGCGCCGGGAAAAGGGGCTATGGTGGTGGCGGCGGCTGGAATGGCGGCGGACAGCAGCAGCAGCGCCACCAGCAGCCGTCTGGCCCCTGGTTCTGCTTCAATCCGAGCGGCCAGACCTGGTCTCCTTCTGGCGGCTACAACAGCGGCGGGCAGCACTCGCGCACGTGCAGGGCATCCTTGGCGCTGCTCCACAGGCGCAGACGGCGTTCGCCCCCCTCCAGACGTCGCAGCCGGCGCCCTACGTCCAGCCGCCTGCTCAAAGCTGGGACCAGGCGGGCCTCATCGCTGCCCTCCAGCATATGTCGGTCCAGGGCACTCCGCCCTGGGTGATGGACTCCGACGCGCCTGCCCACATGTCCTCGGATGGTATGCTGATTACTCGCCTTCCCAATACTACTCCCTCTATTTTAGTAGGCAATGGTAGTAGTATCCTAGTCACGTCTCGCGGTCAGTCCGTCCTCTCCACCAAAACCTCAAGTTTCGTCTTGAACAATGTCCTTGTCGTTCCCTCGATTGTTCAAAACTTACTTTTTGTACGTCAATTTACTCGTGACAATCATTGTTCCATTGAGTTTGACGCTTCCGGTTTTTCTGTTAAGGACCTTCCGACGGGGTGCGTGATTCTTCGCTGCAATAGTGACGGGGACCTCTACACCTTGCCGTCCACCATCCCCTCCACCTAGGCATTGCTTGCTGCCTCCTCCACCCTGTGGCACCATCGTCTCGGGCACCCTGCTCCAGTTGCCATTAGTCGATTGAATAAAAAAAAAATTATTGATTGTAATAAAGTCGACCACTCTCTTTGTCGTTCTTGTCAAGTTGGCAAGCATACTAGACTTCCCTTTTATTCCTCTACTACTCAGTCGGTTGCTCCCTTTTGAACTCTTGCATTGTGATGTTTGGACCTCGCATGTTGCTAGTACTTCGGGCCTCCTTTATTACCTGGTCATTTTAGATGATTTCACTCACTTTGCATGGACCCACTTTGTTGAGGTTGTTGCTTATGTAGGCACTCAGATTAACCTTCTGTTAAGTGCTTTCAAGCTGATAACGGTACGGAATGCATGGACCCACCGCTGCTTTTCTGGCAGCCCGCGGCATTCTGTTGCGCCTCTCGTGCCCTTACACTTCTCCACAGAACGGCAAGGCTGAGCGTTTCATTCGCACCCTCAACAACTCTGTGCGCACCATGCTCCTGCATGCCTCTATGCCTCCCCCCCCTACTTGGTTGAGGCCATCGCCACCGCTTGCTACCTCATCAACCGACGCCCCTCCTCTATTCGCCATGCCGCCCATACGCTCGCCTGTATGGCTCCCCGTCGTACGATCACCTAAGAGTATTTGGGTGTCTCTGCTACCCAAACCTCCATGCCACCTCTGCACACAAGCTTGCTCCACGGTCGACGACCTGCGTTTTCCTCGGGTATCCCTCTGCGCATAAAGGGTACCGCTGCCTAGATCTCTCCTCTCGGAAGATCATCATTTCTCGCCATGTCATCTTTGATGAGTCCCAGTTTCCCTTTGCTGCCTCCCCGATAGATCGTTCTGCTCTAGACTTTCCGTTAGACAGCGTTGTGGATACTCTATCTTGTTCTACTAACCCTGCAGCTCCTCGACGATCGGCGCCTGTGCTGGTTGTTCCCACTCCGGCCACAGAACAGCCACCCCTCTACCGCCTTCGAGCTGGCCTGGACGGGCATCTGCCCCCATCCGGCCCGGCTCCCTCGTCGACTTCTACACCGACCTCTGCCGGACCAAGCGGGCGTGGCTCCGTGCCCCCGCCAGGACCGACACACTCTTCGCTTCCGGGCGGGCGTGGTCCCGTGCCCCCGCTCGGACTTCGGGATGCTACTCAGCCTCCCCGGTTCGTCTACACACGGCGTCAACCTGTGCCAGCTCCAGTCCAGGCACCGGCTCCTTCGCCAGCTCCCGAGCCTGCGCGAGCACCTTTGCCGCCCGCCCCAGCGCCCTCTCGACCTGCGACTCGGATGCAGACCGGCACTATTCTGCGGGTACAATACAAGGGCTTCTCCGCTACGGCTCTAACACCCTCGCCGCTTCCCGGGAACTACCGCAGTGGGTTGGCAGACCCCAACTGGCGGGCTGCTATGGCGGAAGAATACAAGGCATTGATGGACAATGGCACGTGGCGTCTTGTGCCTCGACCACCCGGTGCCAATGTGGTCACGGGCAAGTGGCTCTTCAAGCACAAGTAACACTCGACGGTACCCTAGCTCGTCACAAAGCCCGCTGGGTCGTCCGAGGTTTCTCTCAGCAGCCAGGTGTCGACTATGATGAGACCTTCAGCCCCGTCATGAAGCCTGCGACAATCCGTGCAGTTCTCAGCATTGCCGCCTCTCGCTCCTGGCCCATCCGTCAGCTGGATGTGAAGAACGCTTTTCTTCATGGCCACCCCGAGGAGACTGTCTACTGTCAGCAGCCTCCGGGTTTTGTCGACCCGACCGCTCTAGACCACGTCTGCCACCTTCGGCGATCTCTGTATGGGCTGAAGCAGGCGCCCCGCGCTTGGCACCAGCAGTTCGCCACGTACCTCAGTCGCCTCGGCTTCACTGCATCTGCCTCGGATATGTCCCTCTTCGTCTACAGAGAGGGAGACGATCTCGTCTACCTTCTGCTCTACGTCGACGACATTGTTCTCACCGCCTCGTCGCCTGCTCTACTTCAGCGCATCATCGGTCATCTCTCCTCCGAGTTCGCCATGACAGATCTTGGGGATTTGCATCACTTCCTCAACATCTCTGTCACTCGCTTTCAATGGGTTATTCCTCTCCCAGCATCAGTATGACGTCGATCTACTTCAGCGGGCAAGCATGGCTGAGTGTCACTCTACTGCGACTCCTGTTGACACTCAGTCCAGGCTTTCCGCAACCGATGGTGCTCCAGTTGCTGATCCCTCGACCTACAGGAGCCTTGCAGGTGCTCTTCAGTACCTCACGCTTACTCGTCCTGACCTGGCGTATGCAGTACAGCAGGTGTGCCTCTTCATGCATGATCCGCGCGAGCCTCACATGGCGCTGCTCAAGCGGATTTTTCGGCATGTGAACGGCACCTTGTCCTTCGGCCTGCACCTCGGTGTTGGCTCTGTTCAGACCCTGATCGCATACTCGGATGCGGACTGGGCTGGTTGTCCCGACTCTCGGCGCTCTACGTCCGGCTTCTGCGTCTACCTCAGTGACAATCTGATATCTTGGTCCTCCAAGCGTCAGACCACGGTTTCTCGCTCCAGCGCTGAAGCGGAATACCGGGCTATGGCGCATGTTGTTGCTGAGTGTTGCTGGCTGCGCCAACTTCTCCAGGAGCTTCACCTCTCGATTGCTACGGCGACGGTTGTCTACTGTGACAACGTGAGTGCTGTCTACATGACGGCGAATCCCGTTCATCACCGCCGCACCAAGCACATTGAGATTGACATCCACTTCGTCCGCGAGAAGGTTGCACTCGGGCAGGTTCGCGTCCTTCATGTGCCCTCGTCGCATCAATACGCGGACATCATGACCACAGGCTTGCCGACTGAGCTCTTCACAGAGTTTAGGTCCAGTCTTTGCGTCCGGGATCCTCCCGCTCTAACTGCGGGCGGGTGTTAGATATGTGTATATTAGGAGTGTATCCTAGCTAATTGTATTTCCCTAGTATAGGTACCTTGTCTTGTATAGGCGTTGTATTCCTTGTACACCAAGCCATATTGGCTATTTATATGAAAGGTCACCCCCCCCCATTGGGTGTGTGGTGTTTTCCCAAATCCCATTCTCTACAGGAAGTAAATGATTACAAACCTGGCAGATTAAGTCTTTCTTGAGCTGAAGTTATCTGATGCTTTGCCATTATCTCTCCCCGAAGCATCATCTTTCAAAGAAAGGTACAAGTTAGGAATACACTAATGAAACTGAAAAGCGACATTTTTAAGACAGTAAGGCTTTGGGTCAAGATTCTGATCTATCCCCAATAAAAAGAGTTACCTCAGAAGATTCAGGCATCCGAAATGTTCGAAGCTGGGACTGTGATGATTCCAAGTGAAATTGACGTTCTGGAATGGTTTTGTCAGGAACACTTGGTAAGACAAAAGATAGCGGTTGATGTTGTGGAGGAGGATTTAATGGGTCAAATGCCTGATGAGCTCCTGAACTTTGGTTTACAGGTGGCATTACTGCCCCAGAGCTTGACGCTGTGATGTTGCCCGCACCTAGTGCAGCAAACATTTGTGATGCTTGCGCAGGCTCAAGTGCACCAGATAAATACGGTGTGTTCAAGTAAACACCATTTCTCATAGACAGCATCTGTAACAAATTCATAGGAAAAAAATCAAATCAATAGCTGCAGTTCAGTGTAGTACCATATGGACCCAGCTAACATAGTAATATTTGGTTAAAAATTAGCATTACTGTTGCAGTCTTAACATTTCTGTATTTCTGCAGGAAAAAAGCAGTATTCTTGGCTTAACAGTAGCCACGTGCATTGCCACGCATTGTCAATCTATCACTGAAACTACGTGATTATTTAGCCCTCAGGCTATTGCAAACCATCTTTCTCTACATGTATTGCAGCATATAAGGATTTGTGCATACTATGGCAGTTCTTCCAGTCCACTTGCCATATCATTTATCTTGCGTTCGCAAAATTTAATTAGATTATGTGTTAAGAAAGTACATTATCTTGACAAGAACCTAGCGCCCAAATTACCATCCGACATAATAGAGGGAGTCACTTCTATTAACAAAAGAAGAAGAAAGCTTGGCATCGATCAATAATTTGACCGTGGTGGGGTAACAGTCTAACACTTTATTATTTTCTTAAAAAAAAAAAGGAAAGCAACCCGTCAACCAAATCATTTGTGAACAAATGAAAACGAAAGGTATCTGCAAATTTAATGAAGCAGCCATCACACATCATGCAAAGGCCACCTGCCTGCTGGGTATAATAAGGCGACTGGCATCAGAATCACACTAGTCTGTCTGTCGTCAGGGGTTGGAAGATGGATCGATAAAGCAGATACTCTGGTATAACAATTATTGCTAATCTTGATAATTTGAAACGTAGTGGACAGATGCATTTGCATCATGCAGAGACATGTACAACTTGCTCACCTGCACTTGCAGCTGCAGTTGCTTCAGATACTCAATGGCCTCATCGAGCATGGATGCCTTGTCAGTCTGCACTCCAAAAACACAACACAAACATATTAATTTCATATTCAGCATGAACACCACTCAATAACCTTTAATCCATGGCGAAAGAGGGAGCAGAAGTTCTTCTGCTTTTCACTGACCTTGTTAGAGTTTGGTATCAGGCTCTGCAGCGCCTTCATCTTCTCGTTGATCTTGCTCCTCCTCCTCTGCGCCCAAGAACCAACCAAAGCAAGGAACGATCTTTAGCGCTCGCACTCATAGCAGAGCAAGAGGAAGGAACACTCGAGACGCCGAGAAAAAGAAAAATAAAAGGCAGCGGCAGGTGGCAGTACCTTCTCGGAGAGGTTGTGCACCTCGGCGGCGCGGCTCCGCTTGCTGCCGGACCCGCCGCGCTGCCGCGCCTGCGCCGGCTCGGCCTCCGACCCGCCCGCGTCGCTGTCCCCGAGCCCGCCGGCCTCCTCCCCGTAGTCCACCTGCTGGCCGTGTCCCAGCCCCAGCGCCGCCGCCGGGAACGCCGCCACCCCGCCGAACACCTGGCGCCGCGCCTCCTCCTCGTCGTCCTCCATCTGCCGCCGCCGCTGCTGCTGGTGCTGATGCTGATGGTGCTGCAGGAGCGCCATCGCCTCCCGTCCACGGCCCCCGCCGAAGCCGCCGAGCCCCTGCTCGTCCATCCCCACCCGCACGGCCACACCACAACCACAACACAACACAGCCGCGGCGTCACCGCTAAGGAGGAAACAGAGAGGAGGCGAGGAGAGAGAGAGAGAGACGAGGAGGTGGGTCTGCGAAGTTGGAGGCGCGGCTGCTTCCTTCTTTTTAGCGTTGCGCCCATGCCGTGCTGCTGCCGCTGAGCGCAGCCGAGCTCGGTGGGTGGCCGGTTGCTCGCTCGCGCGCACCCCGCCCGCTTTGGGCTTGTTTTTTCCCAGACTTTTTACGCGGGTTTTGGCCGCTTTTTCCCGAGCGCGGCCGTGCGGCGGCAGGAGAGGGGGTTCCGTTCGGCTCGGCGTGGCGGGTGTCAGCTAGCGAGCGCCCCAGCGAGGGAGGAGAGGGCGGTCGCTGTCGTGCCTGCCTCTGGGTTCGTGCAGAGAGGGTGCGCATTTATGCTGACTTTCAGTTGTGTGTGGGTTTGGGTTTTCTCGGTTCAGCGTGCTGGGTTTCTCTGCGTCCGCTCAGATGTGGCGTCGTGTGTTGTTGCTCTGCTTTTGGGCTGTTCTTTATTTTCCAGTAGCTCGGGTTTACTAGAATTTATGAACAATTAAACTGAAAGAAAAAATATAAAAATGTAAGCTAACTATTCTTTTAGAGCATTTTTTCACAAAGATTGGGAGCTTTATTAAATCACATAAACATCCTTACTAGCCAGAGAGACGAGGCACTCTGGGAAATCACATAACCAAATACGACGTTCTCCTGAACTCAAGGCGTGATGTTCCAGTTCATGAGCTAGATTATTCTGCTCCCTACCTATCTTAAAAAAGACCACCCGACATAACTGAGCTGCCTCCATCAGCGCATCATGAATAATCGGCGCATAAGTGACAATATTGAACTTGAGACTCTAGACCTTTATACTTTCTTTCCTTTTTTTCTCAACGTCATGTGCATGCTCTTTGCATTCTTTGTGTTTCTTTTTTGTTGAGCTAGCTCTTTTCTATAATATGTATGGCAAAAAAAAAAAACACTCGGATGTAATGGTGTAGACACCTTCTAGTTCTTATACACATCCAATGGATTATTGAAAGTCGAAGAAACATAGGTTTAATTTAGCTCACAACGGTTTATTGTTCTACAAAATACCCACGAATCAATATATATATGTCTAAAAATAATTGTTCAACTTTATCTTATGCTTTACTAAAAAAAATAGCTATAGGCATGTCAACTAAAGTCAACAACTCTATAAAACAAATATGTATACGTATTATGAAATAAGAAATGTTTGTGTGCTCTAACCAACTTACATAACCTAGATCAAACAACTCGTGCAAAAAGAAAACTATTACTATGCTTTTATATATCACTAACTGAAGCCCACGTCAAAAAGGTTAGGACATGTATATAGACACATGCCCTTTAGATCTGACTGACTGCAAGACTACTAAGTATGAAATGATTTGATGGGCTTCGTGGCACTGCAAACCTAATGATTATGACATAAATTAGGTAAAGAATGATACTAAACTAAAGATATTTTTTATGCTTTATGGCAGTGCAAATATAATTAAGTATGGTACGAATCGGATGGTGCAACCATGCCAACACATGTAGAACGTTTTGGACTAAAATTAACCAAGATTTTCTCAGCTTGCCAATTAAATATCTATGTCTATATGGTATCACCACAATTACTTATTTATCCTATGTTATGTCATTTGAACCATTGTTTTCCCTATTCTAACTTATCAGCAACAATTAAACCACTTGTATTTTATATCGATGTCAATGGATTATCGCTAGCTCACCTAGATATCTTACATGATACATATGCTATTCTTCAAGGAAATAGTTAAGGCCTCTTACCTTTGGAACACGGGATTGCAAAAAATGTATGAATCAGAAATTATAGAATTTTTGTAGGAATGCAACGACAATCCAAGTTGACTCATGATTTGTGATTTGACTCGTCGCATTGTATTGGTTAAGTAATAGTCGGAGCGGGCAAAAAAAAAAAGTATTTTTACCATAAAACATATCTCTATCACTCAACTATAAAAAATGTCGGGACGCAAGGATTTATCCTGGTTCCGGCCGTGTGGCCGTACGTCCAGCAGCGGTGCCGTAGCACCAAGTTTGTGTCGCTCGTAGTAGAGGAATACAAGCAAGGTAGGAGAGGGAGATCGGTTCCCAGGTCCCTGAGGTGGTGATTGAGCTGAGTGCCAATATCGTAGGCTAAGTGTTCGTGCGTGCGTCTGTTTGAACCTGCCCGTTGCATGGGCTTCCCTTCCCCTTTTATAGACCAAGGGAGAGGGCGTGAGTACATTAGTGCACGTGTATACAGTGTACACGCCCATATCGTGATGTAGCGCAGTCGTGATGTCCATGCCGAGCACCGTTGAGCGGGAATCGCGCCTTCCAACTCCAGCTGACGACATAGGCAAGTCAGCGGTCGAGGTGATTCTTCTATCGTGACCGTTCACGGCTTCGAGGGTGGCCACTTGAGTACGGCATCCGTATCGAGCCTCTGTGGTCTCCTTCAAGGGTCACTGGTGTTCCCGAGGTGCGCTGTGGTCAAGGAGTAGTTAGCATAGTGTTGCTGCCAAGCTAGGCCTGGCTGCGCAGCGTCATGCTCAGGAGTCCACTGTTGCGTGTGGATTTGACCGATGTCTTCTCCGTGGCGTGGGCGGTGGCGTGGTGCAGTAATTCCCTTCTGACCGCATGGGCGAGCCATCGCGTCGGGGAGTCAATGCGCTGCAGAGCCTCCGCTGGCGTGTCATCTCCCGAGTGTCGCGGCCCTCGAACGGGACGGAGATTCCCGTTCGAGGGTGCCCAGGAGCCTCGAGGCTGGGAGGGCTCGATCGTCACGGAGATTCTCGCTCGAGAATAACGAGTTCCCTCGAGCGGGTCGGTACCCCTGGTTGTTGGATGTTGCGGCGGTGGGTCTTGGAGCTGGGTCTGATTCGTTCGCCGAGACAGGCCTCTCTTGTCAGGGGTTTTTAGGGCCCAACTTTGGTACCCCTAATTCTGGTACCCGTCATTATAGGAATGAAAATCTCAATTTTTTCTTATGAAATTCATGTGTCCAAAGGAACTAAAGAACAGTGCAAATTGCAAATCTATTTAAAAACAAAAAATTCATTTCACCAATTTTCCCTATTAAAAATGGTGGAATAGCGAATTTCATCCCTCAACTATCAATCGAGGCTTAATTTTGTCCCCGAACTACAAAAACAATCATTTTAGTCCCTGAACTTTCGCAATGGGCTCAAATTCGTCCCTCTTGCTCCACATGGTCAGCTAGGTCTTGAAATTTCCTTACTGCCCTTTCTCTTACACGAACAACCACAAGATTTGCCAGCTGACCTTTTCTATGACGTATCGTAAATACACATTTGCAACAAAAGCAAAATATTATATCAAGTTCCTTAGAATAAACAAACCAATCCGTACATATATGGGTCCATTTATACTAAAATATCAATTTGTTGAAGATCAAAGAAACTTCAATATCTCGGATGAAATATATCAGGCTAAAAAGGATCCCCATCAACAATAAGAGAAATGGAAGAAATAGAATTTTAAGGCCATTAGCTGCCCATGTAGAGATAAAAGGACGAAGTCGATCCTATTGCAAAAGCTTTGGGACTAAAATGACATTTTTTTAGTTGGAGGACGAAATTGTGCCTTGGTTGATAGTTGGAGGACGAAATCAGCTATAGTGTACTGAGAAGCGTGTTCAGATTGGTGATCTTGGTGGTGCGACTGGCGAGGACTGCAAGCAAAGTTGTTATCTGGTCAAGGCGAGGCCATTGAAAATCATTTCATGTGGAAACCTTCTGGCCCTGTTCAGATTACAAACTAAACATTGTTCATTCTAATTTTTTCATATTCATACTATTACTTTCACTCACATAACACGCTTCGCAGGACTTACTAATATGTTTTTTTTCTGAAGCTATGGCTGTGTTCAGATTCAGAAAAAAGTACTTCTCCAACAAGTTTTTCCTATTCATCCCACTCACAGAACACGCTTCCTAGCATACTATTCATCTAGAAAAAATACTTTTTACTTCCAATCTAAACCCAGCATATATGAACAGATAACAACTTTGCTTGCAGTCCTCGGCAGTCGCACCACCAAGATCACCAACGTTTTCACCGCCTTTCAAAATTCAAAATCTCGGGTGACACATGGGGCCAACCCAACTGCCCTAGTCCAAGCCAGTCCAAATTACCCCTGCCACGGTGGACTCGGCGCAAAAATCCCCTGGGCCACCGACTCCGCGAGCAAGCAATCCCCTCGGCCCTCGCCGCCTTCCCTTTCCCGTGTCGTCTTCCCCGTCGATCCGCGGGCTAGGGTTTAGCGATTTCCACTTTTGGGGTGGGGGGTTTTATCCGCGAGGCGCGGGCCGGCGGCGGCATCTCAGATTGGGTTCCCCTTCCTGGTCAAGGCGAGGCGATGGAGGCGGCGGCGGTCGACGACATGATCCGGCGGCTCCTGGAGAACCGCGGCGGGCGCACGCCGCGCAACGCGCAGTTGACGGACGCGGAGATCCGGCGGCTCTGCGCCGCCGCCAAGGACGTGTTCCTCTCCCAGCCCAACCTCCTCGAGCTCGAGGCTCCCATCAAGATATGCGGTAAGGAGGACACCTTCCCGAAAGCCTTGACCATGCGTGATAGCGTTGTTAGTCCTCCGTCTCCTTCGTGGCTTCGTCTCTTCCATGGGAAATTTTCTTGCCAGGCGCTGCTCGTTTAGGCTGTGTTCCATCTAGTATGAAGGTGTTGCTAATGGGCTGGCCTCACTGGATTAGCTGTTCTTGTATGGTCTAGGATGTATGACTGCCTGCGGAACCACACTGCTAGTTTAGGCTGGCTCTGTCTTTATTCTTAGTATTCTTTTTTTTTTCTTGTTACGTATGGCGGGAATGATGTGGCATAGTGGGGATTATGGAGATGGTATGTTAATCTGTGGATATCATTTATCTGCCGGTGTGAAGGATTGAACAAGAAATAAATATGAGTGCTGAGGCCCTCTTGAAGCTCCAGCATAAGGACTTACTGAACATCTCAAACCTTGATACCGTAATGGTGGGATGCCATTATTTATGCATGTGTATGAGCTTTACTTCCCCAGAAAGCCAAAGGCCCTTGCGTAGTATTGATTTCAATTTCAACTGAAGGTTCCACATTTCTTTTCCGTATGGTTGTATCTTGATTTTCTTTGGACTGCACAGATATTGTCTTCCGTGTGTTTGGATGGAATTGGAAACATGTTCATTTTTCTATTTTGATTGGCTTGGTGCTGAACTTTTGAAGTTTTAAGTAAAGAAATCTGTGTAACTTCTGAAGGGTATCATATACTCACTGTAGTTCTATCTAGTATAGGGTATCATATCATATGCCCGATGAGTAATAGTGGATTAGTGGTTAACATATTTTATGGCTTCTCTAACATGCCTATGCCATTATACCATATTACCATTCTAGACCGCTTGAGATTACAGATGAGGGATTGAGAACATGAAGAAGTGTAGCTGACAGGAAAATGTTATTTGAAACTGTAATAACTTGAGTACTACTATGTTAATGGCTATTTCTTAATTTGTTTTGTGGTTTCCCAGTAGAAGTAATATAGCGAAGAAAAATAAATATCAGGGAGACAAGGAATGAGAGGGAAAACTTGTTTGTGTGAATGAATCAATAAGTTGGCGGTGAGTAGTTCCTTTTGTAGGTTTTGCACTTTGGCATCTTGGCATGCCAGAATTTATACCGATTGCTTATATTGTCAACAAGTATTGATAGATTCTCATAATTCCTGCTAATGATTCTTCAGTATTTGGTTCATGATGTTATTGTGTGTGTTCTATGCTATTGAGCATTGACCCACTTACACTTTAGAGTGATACAAACTATACCAACTTACTAGACAGTAAAAATGGCAGTTACTCCTGAAACACCAGACTGCAAATTTCATATTTGGTTTCTTCTGTTCAATATATGGTGCTAGCATAATTTCATCGTGCTATTTTGAATTTTAGTTTTTGTCTAATATATGGTGCTAGTAGAGTAGTAGTAATCTCATATAAAGATAACTTTACACTGATCTCAGTAACGAAATGCAAAGGTTAACTTTCTGTATTGTGCATCATCAGCTTGCTAAGTGCACAGATATTGCTTAGTCGTATAATTAGCTGCTGCCATTTTCTTCGATTGCGAACAATGTTCATACTTCTGCCTCAGGTTAATAATATGCTTATAAACTCGTCATTTAAGCAGTTTATATGTACATCGTGATAATAGTTTGGATGACCCTAAGCATTCAACTTCATTACTTGTTGGCAGGGGATATCCATGGGCAGTATTCTGATCTTCTTCGACTGTTTGAGTATGGTGGCTACCCACCTGAGGCTAACTATCTGTTTCTGGGTGACTATGTCGACCGTGGAAAACAGAGTATAGAAACGATATGCCTTCTCCTGGCGTACAAGATAAAGTACCCGGAGAACTTCTTTCTACTCAGGGGGAACCATGAATGTGCTTCCATCAATCGAATATACGGATTCTTTGATGAGTGCAAGAGGAGATTCAATGTTCGTATCTGGAAGGTTTTCACTGAATGTTTTAACTGCCTCCCAGTGGCTGCACTTATTGATGATAAAATACTGTGCATGCATGGAGGTTTATCTCCTGAACTAAAGAATATGGATCAGATACGCAACATTGCACGTCCTGTGGATGTGCCTGACCATGGTCTTCTCTGTGATCTGCTATGGTCAGACCCTGATAAGGAGATTGAAGGGTGGGGTGAAAATGACAGGGGTGTGTCCTACACCTTTGGACCCGACAAAGTTGCTGAGTTTCTTCAGAAACATGATTTAGATCTGGTCTGTCGGGCACACCAGGTATTCATACTGATCTTCAACATTTTGAATCTTTAATTTCAACATTTGGTGTCTTCATTTTCAACATTTCATCTTACCAGTTTCAACATTTTGAAGTTTAAATTCTGACTACGTTGAATGTAAATGTTGAACATGCTTAGTAAAAATGTTGAATCAGTAATATCAAATTGTTGAAGAAAGTAATAGTCATTGTTGTTTCTACCATATTCAAAATTAGTTGGGCCAAGATGGGCTTTAAAGATGGATGGCTTAACCATCTTCCACAAGGTGGATAAGAAGTCCCAGCACAGGGGGGGGGGGGGTTCAGGTGCAAGAACCATGGTTCGAACCCTGGCCAGTGCGTACAACAACGACCGGCCTACACCACTGGGTTATCGCTGGAGATATTCTTTAGTTATTACTCCTGGTCAATATTGGACATGTATTCTTTTCAAAAAGAAAAGCACATCGTTACATTGTTTTAGTATTAGCATGTTTGACTGTTTGCACTGTAATTTCCTCTTTCTGTACAACAGTAACGACTAACAAATCCCCCTGCTGACAAAAAGGAAGTACACATATTTTGCAGGTTGAGTTTGTTATTTGAGCGTTTGATCTTTTTGTGTCAGTACTCTTGCTGTGTGCCTGAACCTTCTGAACATACTCTCTTTAGGCCATCAACTTTAAACTTGGTCCAAGACTTGCTGTTAAGTGAAATGCTCGAATTCAGTCTAAGTGTACGGTGCGTTAAGGTCTCAGTATGAATGTTCAAGCGCAGCCAAAAACTCTTTACATATTTCTCTTTCTGGAATCTGAGCAAATGAATGTTTATAGGCTCAGCCAAAAACCCCGTACATATCTCCCCTTCTGAAATCGGAGCAGCTGGACTTGCTTGGTTTATTCTCAATAGGGATATAACTAAGACATCTGGAGCGCCATTTCTCAGTTGATCTCACTGTTGTGAATTCATTTATTGTCAGCAGTATTGTTACTGTGCACTGCCTTCATTAGCATTGGCATTGTTTTAACTGAAATCCTCTTCGCAGGTCGTGGAGGATGGGTATGAATTTTTCGCCAAGCGCCAGCTCGTTACTATATTCTCTGCACCCAACTACTGTGGCGAGTTCGACAATGCAGGTGCCATGATGAGCATCGATGATTCACTAACATGTTCATTCCAGATACTTAAGCCTTCAGAGAAGAAAGGAAAAGCAGCTGGGTCAAAACCTGGAACACCACCTCGGAAGATAAAAATAAGCGTCACTCGTATTTAGCTGGATTCTCTTTATGAAACTGAATTTGAGATGTTATGATGAAGTGCCCCCCTAGACTTGTTATGGTAAAGGGTTTTGGTGCGTCTAACACAAATGTTCGAACGCAGATCAGCTTGCCTCTTGTCTTACAATGATCTGAAGTCTGATGCAAATGTATCCTGGCGCTTTGCCAACCAAAAGGAAGATCACGCTAACAGAAACTTGGCTATAAATTGTCGAATTCTTCTTTTACTCGTCTGTCAATGCACATGCTTATGGATGGGTAACCTCGGTTGCGCGGGGGTTGTATTACTATTATTTGGACGTTATGTTTTGTTCTTTACCTGTAAAGCTTGACTTCGAAAACGACTGGACAGCCGCAAATGTCTTTTTGTTGATGTTGATGGCAGAAAACGACTGAACATGAGCTCTGTCAATGTCTGTTTTACTTGCTGTAGGATGATGTCTTTGTCACGATGATTTTGAACGTACTCCTACGGTTATTTGTTTGTCGTTCTTGTTCTGGACGTGCACAGCGAGGCCATCCCATAATCCTTACCAAGCCATGTTTTTTTAATTATCTAGTCACACACAGATAGGCTAGCAGTCTCAGTGGTATGCTATTTGCTGTTCTTCGGCAAATCCGGCGGTACTCTTGCAATTACTCTCTTTTCCATTCCAAAATACATTGAAATGGTTTTTAAAACATAATTTTGGTTAATACTTTTTCTATAAAATATATTTAAAAAGTACTTTTATGAAACTATATTTCAATACAAATTTGCTCATAAGATGTATTTCTAGTTAAAATTTTAAAAGTTTGACTTGAGACAATTTTAAAATGAGTTCTTTTTCTATACAAAGGGGTATACTTTTGTTCCATTTTGAAGCTACCATGCCTTCAAAAACTTGTAAATTGTAATGGTTGGGGGTGAATCAGGTTACTGGGAACTGCAATCGTTGCTCCTTCCTACTAGCTCTACATCGAAGTCCAGTCCCATGCATGGATGCCAGTAATGCGGTGGTTATGCAATGGCAAAATGGGGTATGTGTGAAGTTTCTATCCTCCAACCAGTAAATGCTCCTCTAGTTTCTATGCTCTCAACCAGTAAATATGCATCTTGACAACTAGTAACAATTGCGGAGAACAAAAAAGTGTATGCAAGAAAAAAAAAGAGTAGCGGGTATGGGGGTATAGAAATAAATAGGTGAACATTCAACTATTTGTGCATCGATTTCTTCATCTATTCTTATGCAAACTTTTTTAATCCTTCATTTTTTAGGTAAAAGATGACAAGTTGTATTTTTTAATGTAAAAAGTGCAGCCGTGATATGCACGCCTAGTTATGTCCAGGAGAAAAGGAGAACTAAATAGTAAAGGAGAAAAATATGCTCGTGATCGAAATAGAAACCTTTATGAGATAATGTGGAGTAGAAGTATAATTGAAGTTTATCGGTGTTTCGTCACCGGCTAGTATTTTTTAGTGGGGCGCTGCTCTAAGAATTGATTATTAGCACTGAAAACACAGAAAATTATACTGGTTTGTGTGGATGCCCTAAGGCTGCCGTGGGGAGAGAGGGAGGGAGGAAGAAATGGATCGAGTTCATGTTCCTGTGCTAAGTGCTCTTTTGGCTCACAATAGGGCGCTCATAAATGGGTGCAAGGATTCAAAAATGTGTGTGACAGCCTCTATAAGCATGCTGTCTCCGAGGACCTGTGTGAAACGTGTGTGGGTAGAGGCAGATTTTGACTCATATGTTAGGGGGGAGGGAGGCTGATCTCTTCTTCCTCTTCTTTCACCTCTTTTCTCGCTACTTCTTCTTTCGTCACCTTTTTCTCCTAGTGTTGGGTAAAAATATTACGGATACTTGATAGAGGTGTATTAAGAATACGAAAGATAAACCTCAACGTTAACCAAAACGAGAATACCCTGATACGACCACGTTAAAGACAGAAGCTATTCTCCCAAACCCAGGCGATGATCTATGTCACGCCCGACTTCGACTATCAGGGTCAGGAGTCCCAACGATCTCAAGATGCATCCGTCCCGTCCGACCCAACGGTGGAGGATTGTGAAGGCGAAGTGAGCCTCACATAGCCCGCCACATCGCCTGACTTTTCCAAAGGGCCAAGCGAACCAACCAAACTCCAACACAAGCCTCCCGTGTCGTCTGATCCGACAAGGAATCAATGGCTACATGTCGACTCCTTGACACCACGATAGGGTGGTCGGGAACGTCGTGGACGATTGGGACCGTGGCATACACCATGGTGGCCATGCAGTCACTGTTCCCCAACTCCCATCACGCCCCATCCTTGGATGGGATGAACCATGCCCACCATTGTGACCCACCGGAAGGAGTACAATAACGACCCAAGATTATGACACCTTACCACGACGTCATGAACAGGACTAGTGGGGCCCGTAGCACAACCCGGTATGAGTCAAATGAGAGCATATGACCCCTCTACTTTCCACTTATTTCTTACCTCTTTTCCTTGAGCGTAAGGAGGGGCCATCCCTTGAGCTATAAAAGGGACGACTTCCTCCATGCGAAAGCAAGCGAACATAGCGCACCAAACACTGCCTAGAGACTTGGGATTCCCCTCTCGCTCTATCATTTGTAACCCCTACTGCAAACTTGTGCAAGGAACACAAGACCTCCAAACTAGACATAGGCCTTTCAGCCTGAATCAGTATAAAACCCGTGTCTCTCTTGCCAACCATCCGAGCCTCATGTGTAATACACACTCTGGTTACTTGCTGGTGATTTCGAACACCGACACCTTGCCTCTCTTAGCTCCAATGAGGTTTAAACCATCTAAATCCGCCACTTTTGTGCGAGAAAGAAGGCTCATATCCCCTTATATACCCATCACGACGTGCATCGTGTCGGCACTATGCGAGGTGTGACTGTCATCCCTTTGTTACGTCAAGGGGGTCCACTATTTATCAATATAACGGTTATACATGTCGACTACCCTTCCTTTGGTCAGGCTCGAAGGCTGAGGGTGGCTCCAGACCACCGACATGTGCATGTGGTTGGGAGTCAACAAGTTACCCAACCCTAGGAATAGGTTCTTGGAAGGTAAGACATGTTCTTGTTGCATCGTGCTGTGGCCGCGGCCACGCTGGTGAAGTTTATGGGCGCGAGAATCAGACATCCCCTGACTCCTGTCTATGACACGCCATCTATGTTATGATGACGACCTTGGCTTGGAAAGTGGTCCAATGAATGATGCTCCGCCTAACAATCCAATAGTCCGATAAGTGATTGTTGCCCTTTGGGCTTCACGACCAAGGTTGTCGTGTGATGTATGAGCGTCCTGTCGTCTGTCGTGGCACATGTTGCTCCTGCGCCAAGCCTCCTTCCTTCGCTCGACTCAGGCAGCGTGGTTAAGCGAAAGCCACATGTCACGGCTTGGCCGCAAGTTCATGCAGAGCGTATGGTGAGTATAAGACGAGTAATCTATTGCATTCAAATGGAAAAGGCACAGGTCAATGATAGAAGATGCAATGAATTAGGCAAAATAATAATGGACAACTTAAGGGCTAGTACGATGGGTCCACTTGCATTTTGACCATATATGGGCCTCGTAGAGAGTCATGGACAAAAGAGGCCTACTCGTGCCCTCCCATTAGCCCATGTACCATTCCACCCATTAACATCTTTGCCGTATATACAAGTATATAATGAAAGCAAGAGCACTTATAGGGTTTCTCCTCTCATTCCTTTTCCTCCGCTGCATACCACCAACCAGCCGCCACCAAACCCTTGAGGCCCCAAGCGCACGACGTTTAACCTTATCCTCTCATCGCCTTGTTAGATCCATGCCTCGGCAGAGCATTTAGGTCTGCCAAACTCACTATGGCGAGTCCAATCTAGCTCCTTGCTGGGTCCCAAAGGCTTGAGTTTGCTACGCGTTTGTGCTTGATTGCCGATCTGATGTCCTCACTATGTTGGATCACTATTTTATAGGATACCTCACGGAGCAAGAATCACACTACTTCATTGAAGTCCTCATGAAATCCGAGCCATACCACCTCAGTGAAGCCCTCATGAAATCGGAGCCATACTATGCTATCAGAGCCCTTATAAAACCTAAGCCACACCAAGTAATCGGATCCCTCACAAAACTTGAGCCGCATCAAGTTGGCGGAGCCTTCAAGAATCAAAAGCCGCACCAACTTGATGGAGACTCTCTAATGACTGAAGTACTCACCTGATGGAGCTTCAGAAACCACGATTAAGGTATTATTCGTTGTTGCTAATGTAACTTATATTTGTTGTTGTTAGTTTCGAATCTCATAGTTAGATTGAAGATATGACCATTCGTCATAAGTGGTATAGTGGTAATATTTGAAAGTGTTATGGTAAAGCTTGGTAGAAAGGAAATTGTTCTAACCGACCCTACTACCGAGTTTCTTTTTGCGGTCTTCCTACTATGAGTAAAAATGGTACGATAATAAAAATTAAAGCGTTGGAATTTATTGGGCAATATTGACAATAGGGTTGCGTGGAAAAAGGTTAGACAACAGATGACTACTTACTAGACAATGGTTGAGTGTAGGATTATGGGAAAAAAATAAAAAAAAACTCAGAACTACTCTCTCCGTTCCAAATTATTAGTCATTCTGACATTTTACTAGATTAATTGAAGACGCTATGAATTTAGACAAGTATATGTCTAGATTCATATGAGCGGTCGGAGGGAGTAGTTCCTTCTGTCAACCACTACTCAAGTTGGCTTTACTTCTGTCAACCGCAATCCGATAAGTGCTTTATTTCTTTTTCTATGGTATAAAATTCAGTTTCTCTTCCCCTTTCTTTTTCCATCAGTCTGCCACTAGCGTGGAACCAACCTCCCTGTTGTCCACCGCTAGCGCTCCGCGGCCGCGCAACTGCGCACGATGGCAACCGCCGCCGCTCCCGCGCCCCAGCCGACGCCGCCACCGCAGGCGCAGCAGCAGCAGCCGTCCAAGGAGCAGCAGCAGAAGGCACTGGCTGCGAATGCGTTCCGCCTGAAGGCGATCGGCGACCGCATCATGGCCCACCTGCGCGGCATGGGCGGCGTCCTCGCCATCGCCGAGTTCGCCCACCTCGTCTACGCCTTCGCCAGGTGGGCCCCGCCTCTTGCAATTCTGAACTTCTTAGGGTTTTCCGCCGCTACGGTGTGCCCCGCCCCTTGGGCCCGTTGTGGTCGTGGTTAGGGTTTATGCCCTACTTGCTTTCGTCAGAGAAGCGCTGGCACTTCATGTTTATGTTTTGCGCTCGCAGAGGGATCGATTTCGCGGTCTCGGCTGGTGATATTCCTGCGACGGCCGGTGAGATACCTGGCATTTTGAGAAAGGTAATGCTGTTTGCTCTCACCCTGTAGCAGTCATTGTTTCTTGTTTTTCAGGGAATTGTACTTATTAGTGTATGGCTACTCGGTTAAAGTAGCACTCTTACGGATAGGGTAATTATGCACTGAAAAGCTAATTGTATGACCTGTTTTTTTGGGGGTCTAGGATGAGTATCTGAGTGAGTGAATTATTAAAGCAGTTGCGATAATATTAATGGATTATAGAAGACGAATGTTTAACTGTTCGGTGTAAGAGCTTCTAGGATTCAGTAGAAGCTAGCTATCCTTTTCTTTTATTTCCTTATAAAAGGATTGTATTAATCTAACATTAGTGTCTAAATGAAGGCACGGTAATATTGTAGAGTTTTTTTGCACAATTAGACAGTGAGGCCACACTATTCAGTACCTTTTGTTCCAGTGATTTCCCTCTCATTATGCCTTCTGGCCCATCCTTGACACCGTGCTATGTGAGTTGTTGGACACATGGCCACAGCCAGTAGGATTACCTGATTTGACCTTGGGCTCTGTTTTTGACTCATGTTAGGGTTCATATAATTTGTTGACAAGTTGTGGTATGGGCGCCAATCGCTGTGTTGTTGATCTGAAATTTACAATTGTTGGCCAGGTATATGAGCTGAAGAAACAAACATTTATACAATCTTCGCTTCTGGTGCTAGCGATATCATGCAAGGTAAATTTCTGTTCTATGTGAGATTTCAGGTAGTTGTTTTCTTTTTCAACTGGACCCAATTATTCATTAGAAAACAAATACTGCTTCAATCTTCCTTTGCTCAAAGTAGTTTTATTTCTCAATTAGAGTTCCAAACACATATATACCTGTAGTGTTTGAAATGAATAGCCTGTTGCATAGCTTTACATTTTCAGTAAATTTTCTGTTTTAATCCAATGTTTAATTTTCAGTAGCAATTACCATGTTCCCTGTTTGTTTTCTGACTACTTAATTGCACATAGTTATAGGCATATTTTGGTTATATATTAATATTTTAGTCTTAGCAACCAAGCTTTTGGGACGGGGTTGAGGAACGTAAACACAGGATGTGGGAGGTCACTCTAAAATTGCATGTATGAAGGGTATACCTTTTGGGTTGTTCGCTTGAGGGATGGAATGTGGTATGCTGATCAAGGTTTTTTGGAACAATAATCTGGAACGATGTTCCCAGGAAGAGTTCAATGTGATGTCATTTTCTTATGTGTGCCACAGTGTACAATTATACATATGTACTGACTCATAACAGATGCATCACAGCATCACACATTTAAAACAAAAAATGGGACAGAACAAACAAATGCAAAGCAGTAAAGCAGAGTCGTGCAATTGGGCGCACATTCCTGGCCTACTTAGCCCAATAAATAACTTGCAGTAACTCTCTAACCCCTGATTTCACTGCAGTACTGCATGCATACACAAACCGGCTGCCTCCACTGCCCATTTCCCTTTGTTGCTCTCTCCTAACATGATGCAAAGCTGCCGCCACCTGAAATTAGTTGTGCTGACCAGTGACCATCAACTCTCATATCAAGGACGTGCATAATCAGTTGCACCAGTCCTCATCTATCTGGCATTTGCACTTTCTCTAGAGACTTCCTATATTGATGCAGTTGCCCCTGTGGATATGGTTGTATTTTTCTTTGTAGTTGGAAGCCCTTTGCACCGTAAATGTCCTGGCGGCTGCCAATTTGATGATTTGGCAGCATATGGATCGACATTTCATTCTTTGTTTTGGAATGAAGTTTGAGGAACATAGAACTGGGGTCTGGGGACATCGCGTTACAGGCTGCTTAGCATATAATTAGATTCTAGCCGTACAGTATTACAGTCTGCTTTTGAGCTTATTGTTCTGGCATAATATGCAGATTAGTCGACCAATAAAATTAAGGTGGTAACTTACAGGCTGTTTTGCAGAATGCTTGCTCTAATGAATGGTTTCAACCTTCGGATTCCAGAGATATTTTGAAGATGGTTAATGAGGTGCACATGCAGTATTTTTTATGTTTATGTTTATTGTTCCATAAGCAGGGTTTTTTTTTCTTTTTTTTTTTGTCATTTTGGTCCATTCTTGAGGTGGGGCAGCCTTCAAATCTTACACTCATTATATTTCCCCCCCTTTTGGTGTAGCTCTCTGGCAACTTCTGCACATCGTCTGGCCAGGAAGCTAGTGAAAGCACTGTGCTTGAAATTATATCACAAATAATGCCAAGGCAGAGAATCTCTCTATACTTCTCTCTCTCTCTCTCTCTCTCTCTCTCATGTATGTAGAAATTAGAGAACATGTACAAATGTACTTATTACTGTGAAATGTCTAAGGATTAAAAACCGTGTTAATGTTTTTTTGTCAGGACCATATTTTAGTCAAAGTAGCATGTAGCCCCCAGTACCTGATTCTGAAGTTCAAAATGTGCTTGCTGAAAAATGAACTGAAACTGAACATTAGCATTGTATATTTTTCATAATGCACAATTAGAGTACAAACAAGATATAAAAGTATAAAACCCAACAAAAGCCAAAAGATAGCAATAGTGATGATAGTAGGTGCTTTCCTAGGTCATGTTTTAAGCACATGGATTTCTAATGTGCCCGTTTCAGTCCAAAGATGATGATGTTTAATATGTTATTTCAATTAAAAATTAGAATACCAAGTCATATTTAGTTATTTATTGAGAGCAGGTGACACTTTTTGAAATGCTGAATTTGAACTTGCTTAAATATCAATGATTTGGTTATATATGTGTGAAATTGGAATAACTCTTGATTAAATCATGCCAGCATATTCAAATCCTGACCGTACATTAGAGCTATAGTATAAGCTATATGTTTAAACAGGTCCTATTGTTATTAATTTACACTTACATTTTATAGGTATTACCCTCGGTTGAAGTTTGAGCGTCTAATCACTTCTATTGAAGCTAAGGTAGTAACTCTCATTAACTGACTAAAATTTCACAGTTGTACCTGGTGAATTTTGATCATGTAATACCAGCTTTTACCTAATTTGGAAATCATCATGGGTTAAGATGTTGTCGGCTGGTTTTACCTATTTTGATGGTTTTTGTCTACCCTGTGCAGGTTGGCTATGATGTATTGATGGTTGACTTCTTTATTGAGAGGCACCTAGCTCGAGATGAAAAGATTGTAAGTATAGTCAGGGAATCGGGGGGACAAATGTTACTGCATGCATATTCAATAGGCAAATAGTATTGTTAGCTGATGGGTGTTCTTAACAAGTTGTTATTTTCAAAATATATGTGTACTGATACTAGTGTTTTTTCTTTAACTATTTACTTCATTTCCTTCTGTTTCTTGATCAAACAACTTCATTTTTTGAATATTTAAGTTGCATATGAGATTGTATTGGTCTTGCAATTGACTCTATTTTTACAGTGCACTCTGCACTGATCTCTTGTACAGCTCATTGCATATTGGAGATCAGAATCTTTCGTGCATCTGATGTTTATGTATGCTATCCACCATCTTTTCCCCATAACATGAAAGAAAATACCTAGCTTGCTTAGTTGTCTTCTGAATTGAAATGCATTTAGATATCTGTGGTATCTCTTTGAAACTATAGATGGCAGAGGCTATTGACTACCTATCATTAGTTTAAAAACTACCGGTTGCATTGCATACAGTTCGTTTGTATGCTAAATAACAGACTTCCTACACTCATTTAAAGCTCATATTTGTTTTATATTTGTACCGATTGCAGTTAGGGGCAAATTTGTGACTGGAGTTCAGTACTATATATTTTACTTTTTTTTCACGTAGATTTTTTATAAGTAACTTTGCTGTTTGTCTGATTGTCTCACCTTTTTCAGAGACTAATTGTCGTACAAAAGGAAAATTTAGATGCATCGTCATGTATCACAAGCCCACCACACGTGAGGTTTGATTCTCTCTCAGCTTTGATGCTCATCAAACATGCCAATGCTAAACAAAGAAACATGATTGATCCTTTTTTTTTTGGGTTCAGCTTTTTGGTCAATGGAAAGGGCGTGGACAAGAGGACTAATGTTTCAATGGTTAGTGTCCTGTTCCATTATCTTGGTTTCCATGCCTTTTGTAACCTCTGGTTAAGCTCCATCTTTTTAATTGGAAAACTGAGCTCGTACATTGCTAACAGGATGTGGGACCGCAGTTCCCTAGTGATATCACCAAAATGCTCAAATACGGAGCAAACATTATTCAAGCTGTTGGATATTTTAATGGTATCCTTGCTACGCTCTCTGAAAACTTTATAAGTATACACCATTCAGCCCCAATTGTTTATTTTATGGCTGCTGATGTTATTTATATTGCAGCTAATTATATCATAGCAGTAGCATTTGTAAACAGCATGGCATCCTTCAGTGCTCCAAAATTGGATGTCTATGCCCAACATACCACTGTTTGTCCTGCAGGTAGGCGAAGTTCATTTCAGTTCTTTTAGTGCAGAGTACATGTTCAGTATATTTTATTCTTGTGTCTTGGGTGTTGGCTCAGACTGAAATAACTTTTTGTTCTTGTAAGGACTATTTGTATTCCCGAGTGACATATCAACATAGATCAATTTACACTTCTGTTTGATACTTCATACCCACTGACATGTTTTTATGATATATTTTTTTTTATTGGAAATTGACTTACTTTTTTACTCCTATAATTGCAAAATTTGTATTCCATATTTACATGATTGCCACTCCTTTTGGTCCCCCTTTTTTTTTTTTTTTTTTTTGCCATTGTCTATCAGCTTCTTTTGTTTTTGTTTGACGTCATGTTGAGAACAACTTGTGATATTCTGCATGGTCATGGGGCATGTAAATGAGCCTGCTGTCTGGAATTGGATTCAATTTATCTGTAAAGTTATAGGGTCTGGGTCCCCAGTTTGTAGCTGGAGGACTGTTACTTGTAGTTTATAATAAACTGACTACAAGTTTGGTTTTTAGCTATAAGCTGATGGATTTCAGACTATTTCTGATGCCTCCAGGTTTTTACTTTTTAGAGACTGCTTTTGACCTACTCGAGATATTTCTTGCCATGGGCACATAAAACCTGTAAAGTTCTGTTCTCTTAGTCCATGAAGCTGAAAAGTACATAGCTTGTAGTGAACGATTTGAAGAGGAGGCCATGGCTGTAAGCAGACGAACCTACAAACAACATAGAAATATAATGCAAAAAAGCTGGATCATCTGCTACAACCCATAAATAACGGCATATTTGCATAGTTGTTGAAACTGAATAGGTAAACCTGCTCATGCAGGTTTGTGCCCAGCATCCAATTTTCTTAAATCAAATGGCTCTGTGATGCTTATGCATTGCCAGCTCAAAATGGATTAAACAAAAGATCTAAACCAGACTTCAGTTCTGCTACCAGTCTGTCTAGTTTTGTACTTTTGTTAGCTATGCTCATTATCGTTATAATTTCCATCCTTTTTTTATCATGCCTTGTTATCCTGTCCAAAGAAAAGTGTTAGTCCTCATGAAGTTTATGTATTGACAGTAAAAATGAAACTGTTGTTTAATTTCCACGTCGAGTGATTTTAAAGTTGAAGTTCCAACATTGCCTCCTCAGGTTCCTCTACATGTATCTATTGCATTTTTGTAGTGCAGCCAAAATATGAATGGTAAGGAAGGCATTTTATGTGATCACATTACCTTCTTTGGTTCCCCTAGATATGTATTGTATTTTTGTAGTGCTGCCAAAATATGAATTGTAAGGAAGGCATTTTCTGTGATCACATTTTCCGTGATTGATGTTTATGCATCAACAACAGTTTATACTCCATCCATCCCATGAAAAGTGCAATCCTAGCATTTCAAAACAATGCCACAAAGAAAAGTGCAATCGTAGGATGTGGACTGCAATTACCTGCCTAATTTAATGGTTATTGATTTGCATGCCAGAACTAGTGTCCCACTGGCTATGTTTTTAGGAAGTTGATTAGTTGCATGCGGCCAACAGATAAGGGTATATGTGTCTTTTCACGCCACCACTAATCTTTATGTAAAAAAAACTAGGATTGCGCTGTTCGTGGGACGGAGGGAGTACATTACATGCATTGACACATTGACAGCTTACTTTCAAATATTTTTTCATTATAGTTATGATATCTCCTGATCTCTGTAGATTCTGATGTACTCGAGGGACCATCAAGAGTTTCCCTAAATTGTCCTATAAGGTACTGTGTTGCATTTCTCATGGAATAGGCTTTGCTGTACCATGTTCCAAGCGCTGTATGTTATGAAAATCTTGTGCATATATTCATATATGCAGTAACTATCTTTACGATCGACAAGGTCTCAGTGGGATCTTTGCTAGAAAGGACAAGGTTACCTTGAGAACAACTTTTTTTTTTTTTTTTTTTTTGAAATGAACAACTAATCTTTCTTAGTGTCTGCTTAGTTGGGAATACAAAAAAAAAATCTGGATATGCAATGAAAAATTGCAAAGAAATGTGATGTCTTGAATTCATATGAGCGAATTGACTCAAGCTCCAATTGGATACCGGACCATACATTCACAATGTTTCAACTTTCTGATCATGTCACTCTTCTGTAGGTTTTAGATAGTTGGGTAGCATTTCGAGACTTAAGTATCTACTTGACATATATTAGTTGGGTAGCATTTCGAGACTTAAGTATCTACTTGACATATATTAATGGAGTTAATATATTTGACTGTATACTAGTGATCTGGGTTTTGGATGATGAACTTAATTTTTGTGTTTCACCTCCTGTTGCAGTTTTAGGCGCATAAAAACTCCTATTAAAGGGCGCCTTTGCAAACACTATCAGGTATGAACTTAATATTCCCTTGTTTATATTGATTCAGTGATTTGTCTTTTTACAAATGTTAACATAACTGTATTGTCTAGTGTTTTGATTATGATAACTACATGGAGATGAACTCAAGAAAGCCAAATTGGCGTTGTCCATGTTGTAATACCCCTTCAAACTTCACTGACCTACGTATTGACCAAATGATGACAAAGGCAAGTTTCATTTTTGCAAATATTTTTTTAATCTCATTTTTTCTTGCTGACCTCCCTTTTCCTTTTGATTCAGATACTAGAGAAGACTGGAGATGATGTCATCGATGTCCTTGTCTCTGCCGATGGATCTTGGAAAGCTGCTCCAGCTCATGATGAGAAATCAGATAGAAATAGAGGTGATACCATTCAGCAGACTGGAGATGCCATAGAAACTGATTCGTCGTCTTCAGATGTCATAGATCTGATAGATGGTGATGCTGATCTGCCGATGGATTGGGCATCCACTTTAGAAGATACGAAGCCTCTGTTGAATAATCAAGATTTATGTGTGGCAGACTATCTTCAAGATTTCCCTATGGCAGGAGATTTGTATTTAGGAGATGGAAATAATGGGGGCAACAACATGGCTTTCACTTCTGATCAAAATTTGTTACTAGCATCTACCAGTGGGCTGGGCTCAAGTTCTTTTGGGACCTTGGAATCTATGCTACCCCAAAATGTTCTGCGCCCTGTTATTACAGATGCTGTCTCTCCTTCTCTTGAAAATTCTGTCTCAACATCTGGCATGCAACGTGCTTCACAGGAAACGCATCGTGAAACTGTTCAGTTGCAACCACAAATAGGTCCTGTACATGGATCAGAAGGGAGAAGGCTTCCTATACCTAGAAACCCCAGGAGAGAGCCAGTAGGAGTCCAGGCATTGCCAGTGCCACCACAGAATCCTGGCTCATCAACAACAACAAGGTTGCAGCCAAATATCCTCAATTGTCCACCTCCAATCCCACTATCTAGTCCAGCTTCTTCAACTTATCAAGCACATCAAATGATAAATCCGGACAGTGTTATTGCTCCAATAAATAATGGTGGCGTGCCATTACCAAGGACTCCCAATGCCGCTGCATCATTGCATCTACAGCCAACAACACGGGTAAACACCTTTCTAGTCATTATATTATCATCTGTAGTAGCATCTAATAAGGATACTATAACTTTGATATTCCAGTAGTCACCCTGGACCATAGGTCAACAGCAAAAGTGGCAACCAAATATTCTATGATAAGTGAAAAATTATCCTGTGCATCATAACTAAAGTTACTTGTACATATAAAACTATTTTTCAAGACACCTTGCAACTAGCTTGAACTGCTTGAGTTTTCTTTCCTTTTCATTTTGAGAGAATCATCAGGACATCTGAATGTTAACATAACGATAGTAACTTACACATAGTATTTTACAAAGTCCTAGAGGGAACGGACGCAGCCTAATTCAGCTGTAAGATAATGATACCTAACTAATATAACTCCTGGTCAAAGTAGCTGTTGTAGCGTGAGGCGTGTTGTATCTCTGCAAACCTTTTTAAATGCGACATATTCAGCTCTTCTCTGTATTAGGGGGAAAAAAAGGGTCAAAGGAACCATAGAAATTGGCTCCAGCTGACAAGAATCACATTCCAGTTTGCTATGCATTGCTGTTAGCATACCAGGTGAGTGGCTGTTTGTTGTACTAGCAGGAAGGATGTTGGTGACCCTAGGACCTTGATTTTAGTGAAGTAGTTCTGTCAGTTGACTGAGCTCAGCACCAGTAGACAGCATGCAATATTTGACACGATGAAAGGGTGCCTTTATTTTATATATACCATGGCAGGTATGTACTGACATAATCATAATTGTTGGCAGGACATGCGTAACACGTCAAGCCATCTGCCAGGTCGGGTGGTTGGTCTGCCTCCACCACACCTCATGGGTGCACGACCGCCGCCAGGAATCTCAGGACAGGCTGGAGGAATGAACACCCACAGACCTACGCTTGATCAGCTCATGCACACACGAATGACCATGAACCAGACGGCACTGGCTGCCGCGGGCCAAGCCACCGCAGCTGCACATGTCCGACCTATCCAAGTGGACGTCCAAAGTCATCAATTTCCCATACAGCAAGGCCAGGCACCGAGATCGCAACCAGTGCCTCGGGCAGCATCAACTCCTCCATCTCTACCGCGTGCGCCGCATTTGCAGCCTCCCAGTGTACCATCTGCTGCTCCGGGCACAACTCAGGCTGGATCCTCAGATGGTCTCCTACCAGAGCTCCCTGTGGATGAAAACTGGTGCCCCTCGGGTCAGATGAGAGGGAGTCTGACAGGGCATGACTACATTTCTGGGCTTCAGCGCTATCTGCCCCGGCAGGACCCGCAGGAGGGTCAGGCTCAGGCTCGCCCATCAAGCGCGTCGGGTGCGCGAAGGCCTCACTAGCTGCTGGGCACTGTGGTGTTAGTCATCTGGCAAGGCTTGCGGCTTCTAACTTATCAAGAAATTACTTGATTCTTTGGTTGGTGTTCCGAACTATGATGATGCAAGCTGTAGGGAGATGTTTGTACTTTGTAGCAGTTTCTGTAGTTGGCTGCGTAGCTCAGGAAGCGGTGCGGTAAAAAGCCTTAGGATGTTATTAAACATTGGCAGTAGCATCATTTAATTAATCTGTATGTAATGATGTAGTATGTGCATTCGGTGGGATGAAGGAAATTAAGTACTAGTTACTTTTGAGTAGTATACCAGTGTCAAATTATGCTTCTAAACTTTTCTGTTCGGATATGTTATACTCCTTGGACAAGCTAATTAGTTTATTTGAACTAATTAGCTTATCCTAGATCGACATATATTTAAGGACGGAGTACCGGTTTTCTCTAGTTGTCTTGGATTTGAATTAAGATTTCAGATTTTAGATTTCGCAAGCTTGTATATGAGAGATCGAGAATGCATACAAAGCCGATGCAAAAATAAGATGCAGCAAGTTTCACAATTAGGCCTGTTCAGATCTCAAACTAATCACACGCTTTTCAGGACTTGTACGGTGTTTTTTTAACACACCTACACATACTGTCAGTGCCACTAGCAGTACACGTGACGTCAGTCAAATCAGCTTCGGCATCCGCCCAATCCCACCCGCTATATATCCGATCGACGGCAGCCCGGCATGGCCGCAGCGAAGCTCCGTACCGCGGCCGCCATCGCCATCGCGACCGCCGTCCCAGCAGCCGGCGCGGTGCTCCCGCTCCGACGCCACCGGGCCTTCCTCACCGTCCGCCTCCGCGGATCGTCCTGCCGGATCCCGCCGCAGAGGGGAGGAGCAGCCGCGGCCATGTCGTCGTCAGCGAGGGCGGAGCACGAGGCCGGCGCGTGGTACGCAGTGCCGGGCCTCAGCCTCCGCGACCACCGGTTCGCCGTCCCGCTCGATCACTCCAGCCCCGACGGTGGAGACGCCATCACCGTCTTCGCGCGCGAGGTCGTCGCCGGTAGGTCGCGCTTGCTTAGCCCCCGTCTCGACCTACTGCGATCCGCCTAATGAGCAGCGCCAGGTGTCGGCCTGCAACCTTTGCTGGATGCTAGATTTGGATCGTTACAGAGGATATACACGATCGGTAGCTGCTAAGGCCGGCCTGCTTAACTGAATCCTATGCACATAAGATCTCTGAGGCTCTGACATACTGGGAGCATTTTTTTTTTCTGGAGAACTTATTCTTAGGTACCTATCTCAAATGTAGTTGTGAAAGCGATGTTGCAACTAGAAGAGGGAACTTTGGTGAAGCCAAATCAAATTGATCTTTATGCTGGGAGAGCTAGAGTCATTAATTGCTCAGTACCTTAGCCTAAGTGGTTCTGTGCTTATTAATGTTCCTTCTCAAAATATTGATGGCTCTCATGTTTGAACTGTTCCAGCTGGGAAAGAAGAGACATCTCTGCCTTATCTCTTGTACCTACAAGGAGGGCCTGGATTTGAGAGTCCCCGTCCTATGGAAGCAGGTGGATGGTTAAAGAAAGCATGTGAAGACCATCGTGTTGTGCTGCTAGATCAGGTAACAACGCACGATCAAAATTTCCCTGAGTAGATCATGTGTTCTCTTATTCGTCTTTGTTCTCCCCTTGGATTGTCTTGTTTTGAGTGAGTGTTGACATCCTTCTAATTGCAGCGGGGAACAGGGTTATCCACACCATTAACACCATCATCCCTTTCGCAAATTACATCTCCTGCAAAGCAGGTGGAGTACTTAAAGCATTTCAGGGCAGATAATATAGTTAAGGATGCAGAATTTATTCGTCTACGTCTTGTACCAGATGCCAAGCCTTGGACAGTCCTAGGACAGGTATTCTATCTGAAAAGCATTTCATAGATTAATGATACCATCATAAACCTTTAGGTATATACATATATCTAGTTTGATAAAATCTGAACTTCTAACGATGGAGGAAGGTTTCTTGATTTCTGTTAGGTGTCAACACCATTGAAGCATGTGAAAAGACACAGGGACATGAAAACTAACTCTGTAAATAACAAAAAAACTAAATTATATACATAACTCTCTGCAGCAGAGCCTTAAAAAAGATTTTTGTTTCACACAAACCTCCTTTGCGATTTTTATTTGTTTATATATATGAAAATCGCACAAATTAGGACAGATATTCTTTTACCGATGTACGTATTAGCACTATTCTTATGCCGCCATCTACCTTCTTTTATTACAGAGTTACGGTGGATTTTGTGCTGTTACATATTTGAGTTTTGCTCCAGAAGGCCTGAAATCTGTTCTTTTGACTGGAGGGCTTCCACCACTAGGAGAGCCCTGCACTGCACAAACTGTATACAGAGCCTGCTTTAAACAGGTTCAACAGCAAAACGGGAAGTACTATAAGAGATATCCTCAAGATATACCAGTTGTTCATGAGGTTGTAAGATACTTAAGTGAATCTGAAGGCGGAGGAGTAAGTCAATTTTTACAGTGAAACTTTCTATGACTTCGGAAATCTGTTCTTATGCAGCATTTCTTTTACAGGTTGTTCTTCCATCTGGTGGCAGGCTAACCCCTAGGATGCTGCAGTGTCTTGGACTGTCAAGTCTGGGTTCCGGTGGTGGATTTGAAAGGCTGCATTATCTGTAAGAAATGCATTATCTTGTCATTTACGATTTAAGGGAAGAACAGAATATATCTGATCTGCACCATTCCTTGCTATTTTGTCCAGTACAGGCTGGAGAGGGTGTGGGATCCTGTACTGGTTCCTGGAGCTAAGAGGAGCATAAGCTATTACTTCTTGAAAGAGGTAAAAATCTCCACTACTATTTTAATGTCGTTTTCTGTATTTATTGAAGCAATGTTTTAGTGAATACATTTTAATAGTTGCAGGGCTGATAATCTAACATTGTGCTCTCCAGTTTGATATGTGGTTAGGTTTTGATCAAAATCCTCTTTATGCGCTCTTGCACGAATCTATCTACTGTGAGGTAAGTTCTGAATCTTATAGAAGTACTGAGTATTAACAATTAGGTGGCGGTACAACAGCACTCTCAAGTACTCCTTTGTATATGATCACAGGGCTCTTCGTCAAAATGGTCTGCTGAAAAGATTCGTGCTGAATATGAAAGCTTGTTTGATCCTGTTAAGGCTACAGAAGAAGGCCGAGCAGTGTATTTTACTGGAGAGGTAACTCCCATATTCTTGAGGAAATTACCATTCTTTTGAGCGTATCTTCTGGGTTCCCATCATCCTTTATAGAAGGGATGACATTCAGGATTTATAAGTTCCTCAATAGTCACCAGTTTAGCTCTAAAGCAATACCAGCAGTCCAGCACTCTCCTTTGATACTTGTTTGGACATCTTGCTGATGCCTTGGGCAACAACATCTTAAAAGGAACTTGTGCAATGCCATTTACATGCTGAGTTTTATTCTTTCAATCTTTAGCTGTCAACTAGCTACTGCTATCTGTTTATTTGGCACATCATCACTCCCCTAAGATTTCTTACAGTTTCTGACATGTAGTCGTTTCTCATACACAGATGGTATTTCCGTGTATGTTTGATGAGATCCATGCTCTACGAGATCTAAAGGAGGCTGCCCATTTATTAGCGGAGAAGGAAGACTGGCCTCCACTATATGATGTTAGCAAGCTGAATAACAATAAGGTTTGTACTTCATATGAACCATACCATAATTCATGGTTATGTTATAACATACTGTAAAAAGAAGGCATCTGTTTATATAAACTCAATACATTGTATTGTTTCTTAAAGGATGGACTTAAATTTGAATTTTTGCGTTTGGAGCTGACTCCTCCATTAGTTTACTAGCTAATTAGCTCTATTGTTGATTTGTTGCGCTTATACCGAAGAGATGCTTAATTCATATGTTGTTTTTTAGTGTGAGATTTATTTGTTCTAGCAAGTTTGCAGCATTGAAGCTTTGCTGAACATGTGTGGCCATGGTATCCTGCAGGTTCCTGTTGCTGCTGCCGTCTACTACGAGGACATGTACGTGAACTTCAACATCGCCAAGGAGACCGCCTCCCAGATCGCAGGGATCCGGCTCTGGGTGACCAACGAGTACATGCACTCCGGCATCCGCGATGGCGGCTCTCATGTCTTCGAGCATCTCATGGGTCTACTGAACGGCAAGAAGCCATTGTTTTAGATGTTTTCAAACCCACTCTGGTTCTCTGTGACAGTTCAGCTGAGCTTAAGCTGTGACTGAAATAAACAAATAATGTCTGTTCGATTTCTTGTAGATGAAAGCAACGAATTGAAAACATTTCACGATATAAAAAAAACATTTCACCTGTGTTTGTGTGCAGTCCAAACAGATACTTGAAAGCGCTCTTTCAAACAGAATTGCTTTATTTAATTAATACAAAATTTTCTTTACAAGCTTGTGGGCAAGCTTAAACCTCATTTGTATCCGCCAGCTCATGCTACGATTGCCCCTAAGGGCTTATGGGGACCTACCGAGAAGCTCAAATCCCCTTTGCCACATCCCAAGGAGATAAAAATGGTTTAGCTCTAGCTTCTCACCTTGAGAATTAGCTCAGTGATTTTTGTTGCTACAGCTAATGTGTCAACGAACAAAATTGTGAATGATTACAAGCAACTCCATGTTGATGTCACCAATGCCTGAATCCTGACAGCTAATGAGCTTTCCATGTGGTTGCACTGTTGCAGATGTAACAAATCAACTTAAGCTCAGAAGTTAGCTGAGCTCTTTCAGAATCAAAATGTGCCTTGATCCACCCCTTGTGGAAGCTAAAAGGGGTGTCAGGAATTTCCACCTACTGATGTAATTTGACATGTTGCGCAGATTGGAGCATTTCCTGTCCAGTTTTCCATCATGGCTGGAGGCCTGAAACGTAGCTGTGCTAAAACCCCCAGTTGCCACATTATACCATACTTGTTAGCCGACTAGCCACCGACCCTTTTCTTCGTCGGCGGCGTTTTTGTTGAACTCTACAACTAAGGTACAATATAAGGCCTGCATGTCGGAGAAGGAAATAAGGAAAGGAATGGCACAGCATGGTCATATATCTACAACATACAGTAGTCAATTAATGTTTACTACTTACAAGCTGTGGCCGCTAAGCAAGGTATCATCCATTGGCTTGCCATTAACATTCCTATGTCAACCTGCAAAACAAAAATCAGCTTACTCCAGCAATGTCCAGTGGGACAGAAAAACATACAGTACATCACAATTGAATGGATGAACTTCGACAACTCTGAACTGTGACCAACACCCTTAAGACACAACACATGACCTTCTTTCTATAATCTATCATATAAATTCAATTCATACATAAAGGAAAATAGTGTACACAATATCTGAAACACCTTTTCCCTTCGAATATTATAATTCCATCCATACAAATACCTATACAGATTTCAGGACGAGAAACTGAAGGTGACAAAAAAAAAAGTTCACTAAGAGAGCGAGATATATACCTCTTCATGACCAATAAAGCCAAAATAGTCTCTTTTATCATCAAATTTATCAGTATTTGGTGTTGAAAGATTTATTTGAAGTCTTTCAACTTTATCTTGTTTATTGTCAGGAGTTTGTATTGTTACATTGGGATAACTTGAACTTTCATCCATCTGGTATTCCGGGAGCTTTCTTGCGGTGCCTGTTGGTTGGACACCATAACCTTTCGTACCCCAAACCTCAAACCTGGAATCTTGGTGGCAGATCAATTCCTTGCCAATGACTGTAGAGTACGTTGAAAAGTTTACATCTGTTCTTCGTGATGGCTGATGAATATTCTCAAAAACTGGAAACTTTAACTGTGCTGCCTCTAAGAAAAGGACAGGATCTTTCACTCTATTGCCAGTGAACTCCAATATTTTTCTCAAAAGCCAATAGCAGTTTGTTACCATGTGACTACTGTCAAGACAATTTGAGTCACCATAGACTGCAATCCTCCCTTCTCCTGCTTCCATCAATCCAAGAATTGAGGAGAGCTGTGACAGAGAAACGAATAAGCCTTACATATTAATACATATAGCAGTATAATAATTTATATAATTAACACAACCATCAGACAAGATTATTGTGTGGTACAGCTGAGTGGGTAACCATGCTCCATAGAATTCATTTTATTTAAAAAGGAAATAGCACATGTTTTCATCACTAGCTATATGTCTATATTAACGTTGATGGGTATTTCATTTCCATCCTTATCAAATTAAATTGAACAAACTAACTGAAAGTACTTCCATCAGGAAAAAAGCTTACATTGCAATTTTCTTTTTGTAATGGAAAAAGTCTATATCACCCCTCACCTATGGAGGGTGGACTACATAACCGTCCAACCTATGAAACGGTTTATATCACCCCCTGAACTTCTCAAAACCGATCAAATTACCCCCTAAAGCAGTTTTAAAAAATCATAGTAAATCACAGAAAAATCATAAAATAGAAAATCCAATTGTGTTGGACTCCAAATGAGTAGATATACACAATGAACATATAATATGGTGTGCTTTGATACATTTTTTTATAACTATGGAGAAAAACATAGATCTAAAGCTATAGTGAAAAAAATGTATTAATGCATACCATATTATATATTCATTGTGTATATCTACTCATTTTTATTCCAACACAATTTGATTTTCCATTTTATGATTTTTTTGTGATTTACTCTGATTTTTCAAAATTGGTTTATGGTGTAATTTGATCGATTTTGAGAAGTTCACGGGGTGATTTAGACCATTTCATAGGTTGGGGGGTTATGTAGTCCACCCTCCATAGGTGAGGGAGTGATATAGATTTTTTCCTTGTAATTTTGGAATAATTGATTGTAGTAATTGATATATGGAGTAATTAAACAAACAGACTTTATTTAACCAACATAGCATTATATGAGAGTTAAAGATGCTATCAATGCCATGTTCACAAAAGTCTTCATCAGTTAGCTAAGAACTTGCACTCACAGATATAGAAATGAAGCAAAAGTACTGAATTTAAAAGGCCATATCCCCTAACCTTGCTTTTTGCCTCGGCGTTTTCAGTATCTAGTGTTCCTATGTGATCCTGTGCAGCCTTTGAGTTTTCCTGGAGCTGGAAGCTATGCAAGAAACCTCCCGCTGGAAATTGCACTATATCAGTTCCAGAAGCATAGTGGGTCTGCTCACCATTGATCGAGAAGTCACCAGTAAGTATTTTGTCCCCCAAAGCTATTCCAAATGGTGCCAGAAGTTCATTAAGTGCAGGTACATTTGCACCCCCAGTAATTGGAGTCCACCAACTGCGAGTATTCTCATCAAAGAATGTCATCTTAACCATTGTATCAACATGGTACCACTCAGCAAAAACAGCAATGCCAAGTCCCTTGTGTACAACATCATCCCTAAGTTTCTGAATCTCTTCATCAAAGTATTCATCCTCAAGATCAACCATAAGCAATGTCCCATAATTGCTAGCATCAAAACAGGTAAGTGGTGATCCAAGTGTCTCAATGTAGTACCCTGCATCTCTTAGCATGTTGAACAGAATGTGAAAGTTCGTGTGCAAGTGATCGCCATGCCAGTCAAGGATATCATTATGAACATTAAGGGAATCCCTTGGAACATATCCTGACGGGTACTTGATGTTATGATATTGGTCCCACAGTATTCTTTTTGACCTAACAGGTGTTGGAACTACCTTGATCTTCAAGGAAAGAACACATGTACTAGTCCTTGGGCTGCTTTCTCCATGAGCTGCTGGGGTATAAATAGTCAGAGTAACATTGCCACTAATTATGCCTGAGAACTGAGAACCCTCATCTTTGACTTGCAAATGTAGACCAAGATAACCCGTCCACGGCCAGATAACATCCGAGTAGGTGAAATGAACACTAAGAAGATTGCCGATATCTTCAGAAGGTTGCCACAAAGGTTGATCCTTTATGTAACCAATTACCCCCATCCCATTGAGAATTGTAGCATTAAAGATTACCGGCATAGCTCCAGCATACATGGGCTGGCGACAAAAAGGCCAGAAATATGGGCAGTCGGTGAAATCAAGCATTGTAGGAAATATGCTTGCGCGTGGTTGGTAGTTTTTCAAGATTTCATATGACTGCCAACTGGAACAAATGGCGCAAGAAATGAGTATGATTTTGAGTAATGCAAGGAAAAACCAATATCAACATTAATGTCGTAAAACAATGGAGGCATGGAATAAGATAAATCTGAACTATCCAACAGAAGATAGGCCTTGTAAAGTTGTAATTGCTGATTTCCTAATTTATGAAAAGGTATCCAAAAAGGGGATAAGAAACTTACAGATCGAGCTTGCCAGCACCTTGCTCATACATGTTTGGCCCTGAAAGCTTAGAAGCACCCTCGACAAGGGCCTGTTTCATAGCAGCAGGGTTAAGGATCGATTTCCGCTTGTCTTCGGGAATAACACTGACAAGCAAGCATACTACACCAGCAACCACTGGGCTTGCTACACTTGTGCCTGAAAGGGTCTTACAGCCTGTGCTGATCTTTGAACCGATTATATCTCGACTATATGCAACAACATCAGGTTTCACACGACCATAACTGCAGAATCGAATACATATTTCTGAGAATGCTAGTTCTTGAATAAATGACGAAATGAATGCAAAAGACAATGGTTACTCTGAAAGAGACAATGGTCCCTGCAGAATTGAATACTTATTTCTGGGGCCATAGGAGTCTATCATCTCCTTGCCCAGGCAGCTTAACTTAGTGATTAGTCCTTTGTTTGTAAATTTGATGGTTTTTTCTGCTTAGGTTTTTCCCTTAAAAAACCTGGCTGTAACTCGGGTTTATATAAACCCCTTTTCTTCTTAATATATTGATACACAGCTCTCCTGCGTGTTTGAGAAAAAAAAAATGTATTCACTGTAGCTATGTAAAGTTGATTACTCCAAATTTTCAAACTATGATATAAGCTTGGTAAGGCTATGTCTGTGATGCAACCACAGAAACAGTTCCTCATCATGCACCAGTAAGCTATCAAAATAAGTTTTAGTTAATCGTCAAGCTAAATTCTCATAGAAAATCATGTACAGCAAGAAGTAATTACTGAATTATGCTTCATCGCTTCCAGTGAAGTGCCGTGAGTTAAAGGCAATGTAGCATACAGGAAGAAGACAGTATTAAGATATCCTACGATGCTTGAAGGAAGATAACTAGTATACAATCATCTTATGCGCAGATTGACAGGTTTTGTAAGAACAAATCTGGATGGTATTTTCATTTAGGAAAAAGTCCAAATTACTCTCCTCAACTATAAGCAAAGTCCACATAACCCCCAAAACTATTTTTTGGTTTATTTTACCCCATAAACTATGTTATTTGGCCTATTTTACCCCCTAATACAATTTGCCTTTTTATTTTTTCCATGTGCAAGTGTCATATTACGTTCAAATTTTGGGAGATGATAGTAGACATCATAATGCATGATTGAAAAATATAAAATGATTTTTTGTCATTATTCTGATGGTGGTAAGATATTTAATAATTAATTAATCCTTAGGGCACGATATTATACAAAAACTAATGACGAAAAATTCATAATTAATTTTTTTGACATACATTGTGATGTTCACTACAATCATACAAAATTTAAAATTAAAATTCAACTTGTGCATGGAGAAATAAAAAAGACATTGTATTAGGGGGTAGAATACACCAAGTGACATAGTTTCTGGGGTAAAATGAACCAAAAGATAGTTTAGGGGGTTATGTGGACTTTGATTATAGTTTAGGGGAGTAATATGGACTTTTTCCTTTCATTTATGTGGGAAAATACCATCAAAGATAACTAAAACACATCCGGTTCAATTTTGAAGAATATATGCATAGGATAGTACGTAATCAGGCTACCAGTTTCCATATCCTTTGTGCATTGTTGTGACACATTAGCGCCCATGAAAGCTAATTCTTTCCAACAAAAGATGCAATGCCCTTGCCTTTACAGAAAAGGTGAACCAGAAACCCTCAATCCCCAAGAAAAGAAAAGAAAACAGAAACATCAGTGGCATAGTAAGAAAATGGTACCAGAAAGGTAAAGAATGTACCCATGAGGAAGCTCCCAGGTAGTCATGCCTCGAGAGGAAAATGAAGCTATATGGTTATTGTAATCAATACCCCCAACACCAATGACATCGCTTTGATCAGCTGGGTTGTTTAGTGTGCCATAAAGAGGACCATCATTTCCAATAGCTGATACCATAATAATGTTGTTTGCTGTGAGCTCCCAAACCTACAGAAGAAAAAAAAAACAAGTGAGACCTTGTTTAAAATACTATAACAGAAGGGTTTGCACTCATTAAGCAGCATATGTTTTAATAGTATTAATGCCAGTTTTAAAATTCACAAAAAGAACTACAAACACGAGCAAAATAACCATTCCCTTGTATTTCTTGAGAAGTGACTATCAGAACAATCAGGTTGCTAAAAGACAGTGGAGATGTGAAACGTAAGGAAAAAAATATTAATCATCACCAAGCCGTACCTTTTCCACAAAGGGGAGATCCAGGTAGTCAGGTCCACCAATGCTCAAGTTCAAAACATCCATACCAGTTGCTATCGCGTAGTTAAATGCATCCAAGAACCATGACGTGTAGGATATCTGCACTGAGAACAAGACGAAATTATCAAAATCTTACCAGCATGCAGTCCAATTAGAATGGTCATACATGTAGATTTATAAAAAAAAAAGTATGTTCATACATGATATTATAAGTTTACTATGTTTGATAAAAATGTCTAGATTTCTTTTGTACCATAGTTATTGAAAGTTGCGTTTTGAAGAACTTCTAGATATCCAAAATTTCACTTTATTTTTGGAGGGAGTATTTTTTTACAACAAAAGTTGCATATTCAGACAAATCCAGTACCTGAGCATCTGTGAACACTCGAAAAGCATATATCTCGGTATCTGGTGCGAATCCAGGGCATTCTGCATCTTGGCCAGCAATAACTCCTGCTACAAATGTTCCATGCCCAAGGTTATCATTTAGCGTATCTTCATTTGTCCAATTTGTGCGCTCCTACAAAATTATCCTCTTAAGTAATGTTTCATCTTGCTGGAAGAAAATAAGAATTCCTGGGAGACGTGGTACTCAATAACAATGTGAGTCTGTGAGATTAAGTTTAAGTGTCTAATCAGGCAGAAAGTTCTGATTTATTTTGCTATGAGAACTACATATGGAGGTAACTCCAATGAATTACTCCCAAATTTCCATACATGACCATTTGAAATGAATCAATGCAACAGATAAAGCACTACAGTGCAAGAAAAATGCAAGGCAATCACACCAAATAGTGGTATGGTATTGCGTATGGTATTGAAGACCAACAGGATGCACTTACTTAAAGGTCCAGTCATGGCCTTTCAAATTGTGTGGTTTTTTAACGTCTGATGCACATATTTGATGTTCTTATCACTAGTAACAAAATAGCTAATACTTGGTACCTTAATATTGCGAAAATGTGGATGATCGGCCCGAATACCAGTGTCAAAAATGGCCATTTTGACTTTCTTGCCAGTGAAGCCTCTTCCCCATAACCGTTCAGCTCCAAAAAGAGATGTAACTTGTGATCTCTGTCAAATGGCACATGCTATGTTAAAACATGACAGTATAGTTGACATGGAGATGTATCAGATCTATCTAACACTGAAAGAGTTCATATGCATAAATCATATAACGAACAATGCAGTTTGACTTAAAACTACCATAACTGGTGCATATTCCATGAAAAAGTGCAATTGTAGCAGATGTGAAATAGGTCAATGAGTATTGTCACCTGCCAGATTACCATAAACTACCATTAAATCACAGCCGTATCTAAACTTCACTACAGTAAGCTGGTATCAGAAAAGTAGCAACCCCAAAATAGAATGAGTAATAAAAAGCTAGCACTCGTTATTTTGCCTGTTAATGATTGACTGTGGACTTGTAGTTTACAACAAATGCTTGAAACGGCATTGCAATGATTACACTGATGTTTGACATGAAGACTATGTATCTGCACATGCACCCAACAATCTGATGAAGACTATTTTTACAAATGCTTGAAAGAGCATTGCAATGATTACACTGATATTTGACACGAAGACTAGTATGTATCTTCACATGAACCCAACAAGCTGCTGAAGACTATTTTTTTACTTCCAAAGCTAACGGTGACAAAGGGGTGCAATATTAATCTTTTATGTCTAACTAGCAAACATGCCCGTGCGTTGCTACCGGCTTTTGGTTAATATGTTTTTATCTTTATTTTGCTATTTGGACATTTAAAATATATTAATTTAAATTGATTTTTATATTTAAATGTTCGGTTCTAATTAGTTCAATATTTCCGCAATCCAAACCTAGGCAAGGTCAGCCTGACGGAGATGATGACGAAGTGGTGTTCGTGCACGAGAGGATCGGAACATGAACGGAATGCACCAAGATGGTCATAGTTGCATATCCTCACAGAGCACCCTGAATCCCCACTTTCCTGTCTCGTCCACCTTGCTTGTAGTGCGTCTTAGCATAGCTTATTGTATGGTGATGAGCATAAAAACTACGACGTAGCGAGTGGCCCGTAGATAAGAATCTGTTTTAGAGTCATTTGCTTAACATCGCTTTTAGAGTCATTTACTTAACATGTAACTAACTATGAATTCTTTATCCATTTAATTGCCATTTTTAGGAAAACAATAGCAAAATAATATGGGACGTATTTACAGATAAACTTTTAAGATAAAAATCAGCCGCTGATGAGCATGAGCTCAGTATTCACTAAAACCAATCTTTACATGATAAGTTACGTCAAGAGTCGAAAAATGTATATAGGTATAGTTTTTATACCTAGCCATATGGCGCTGGACTGCTGGGTCCACTCGATATGCATCACAATCATGTATCTATAAGCATTGAACTAGGGTGCATCTCAGTTTCATATAACTATGCTATTTCACAAATGTCCCTATTTCTAGCCGTGTATACATCATTTCAGATTACTCCATAATCCTATACTTTTTAGGAGTATATTGGATAACTACCATTATGGCTCTGAAACCATAAAAAAATTGTTTAAAAAGCTATAAGGAATGCCTTCATTGATTCATTCTAGCACCAATGTTCTCCAGTTGCCAACGAGTTGAGTATCAAAGCATGCAAAAACATAATCATCATTTCAACCAACAGGTCCAATCCCTCTCCACGATAGACGAAACAAACGATTTTCATGCGTTTTGGTATTCATCAAAGCAATAATATAATGACATGCTCGACATAAAGAAACAATCTTGCACGGGCCTTCGATTTTTGTACCATGAGCACAAAAGTGAAAAGTCGTGTACCTGCAGCAAAAGCTTCCGCCTCCAAGTAGCAGAAGACGAATTACCCATCTCTCCGCCTCCCTCCTCCCCCTCGCACGACATGGCGGTGAACAGCTTCCCCCGCCCCGGCGGCGGCCGATCCGCCGCGGACAGGGCGGACCGCGAGTAGGTGGCGTCGGCGTGCACGTCCCGCACGCGCCCGAGCTCCCGGACCGCCGCCACGACAGCCTCCCGGTGCGCGTCGCGGATCTCGAGCACCGCGAAGTCCGTGGGGAACGCGGCCGCGGGGTTCCGCCGCTCGACCCACCGCCACGACAACGCCGCGAGCGCGGCGCCCCGGAGCCCGGCGCCCAGGTACTCCCGGTGCTCCTCCGCTGTGCGGTACTCCAGGAACCGCACCACGTGCCTGGACGCCGGCGGGGCCAGGGTCTTCCCCTCGCCACCGCTGCCGTCGGGGGAGTCGGAGGGCAGTGGCAGGATGCGGAGCGCGAGGAGCAGCAGGGGGAGGAAGGCCGCGTACGCTAGCCGCTTCTCCATCGCGGCCCGCGGCGGCGGCGGCGAGGGGATCGCCGCCGGAGATCGGCGGCTGCTCACCGTCAGCGCGTGGGAAGGTGGAGGAGACGAGACACGAGGGAGAGGCGAGGTTAATTAATTAACCGCGGAGAGGTCACTCTCCACTAGAGGGCGTTTTGAGAGTTTTGACCGCATCGTTCCCACCGGCATCTCTCGCCTGGCCAATTAATGCTGTCCTTAGGAGAGACATTTACCGTACAGTAAAAAGGTAATTATCACTTCCATCCTAATTTGGATCTTTGAGGCTCGAGGGAGCCCAGCCCAAGTCGGCGGCCCGGCGAGAAAGCGAGCCCACGATGAAGTCAAAGGGAAACAAAAAGGGCCCATGAAGATAGCGGGAGGCGAGCGCGGCACCAACTCGTGAGGCGGTGCGGGGGAGGCGGGGAGCTGGTTGTTTCGTTTAGTCCCACCTCGAAGAGGAGAGAGACGGAGACAGGGAGAAGGAGTATAAGAGTAGGGGGTGGGCGACCGGAGGAAACCATCTTTGCGCTTGGGGCAATGACGCAGCTAGTGAGGTTATACCGAGGCGCGTCAATTGCTGGTTGAAAACTATTTCCAAACCCCCTCTTTGGCCCTCTGGGCCACTGAGAATTTCTGGAAGGGCTCCTTCTCTTCGGCGAGGGGAAAGCCCTACAAATCAATTCAAAGCTATTATTAAAAATGTAACTATTATATGTGGGTAGCGAGATATATATACGTGCATGTCCTGAGCTGTGCGCATAAGCGTAGATAGACCATCATTTTCATCTATATTTATTTGGTGTACACTACAAATAATGATAATTTCATTTCTTTCTAATAACTCTTTTAAAAAATATTTCGGAACTTAAATACTGTCCCATGAGAATTAATGAATTTGGCGTTGGAACTTCAGAAGTAAACCTGGGACTGGATATTCATTTATGGAAGCCATTAAAATTGATTTACAGGTCCTTTTGATTTTTACCTATTCTATTTTCACCTTAATACATGTTATAACACGCGTACACAGCAAGTTCTGCTATCACGTTGGCGGAACACAAGTTCTGTTATCACGTTGGCGTAACACGCAAACATGCTGCAAGTTTCTTTTTCCTTCACTGGACCCTATTCGCTAGCACGCTCAAGGATTGTAAGAGCAAATCTACTCGCGGCTATAGCTCGTCCTTGACATTTTCAGGAGCGGGGGTATTGTCAGTAGCCGCTACTGTCTCCACGTCTGAGATTTGCAGCTTCTCCTTGATCAATTTGGCCATGTCTTTGACACTTAATTTCTTTGAAACTTTGATCTGCATTGCAAAATATAGAAAATCAGTAGTGCATCACTAACATGTGGTGGAAAGAATTAACTTAAACAGCATGTTTGCATTTGTTTCTGTAGACATACCGGGTTGCTTTTATCTTCAGCAGGATAAATGAAGAGCGTTGGATAGTTGTTCACCTGCACAGAAGCATGAACCATTTTAAAGGGGAGTTTAGAAAATAAAAATTGGCATATCTATGTGAATTTATATTGATCCGTGTGGAGATACAGCGATGCACCAAGCTGTGCTTCCAGTAGGCAAACCAAAGTACCTCTGAACAAGAGTGTAGATATATTCTCATGATATTTGCTCGCTTTAAATGAATGTGGTTTCAGTTATTATCTCCTACAGTGTTCAAGCTGTTTCCAACAGTATTTAGAAGACTTCCAAAAAAGAACTACTAGCGAATACAGGCAGGTGAACAACTATGCATAGGAATTCATGAATTAGCATTGTTCAAGTTGTTTCACAATGCATCAGAACATCTATCATAAACAATGAATGAATGCTTGTGCGCAGGTATATGCCTGTGTATTACAGCCATCTAATTTACGCCTCAGGAGTATTGCAAAACAAAAGAAATGTCTGCAAAATAAAATAGTACGTAAAAAATTGCACTGCATATCTGCAAAATAAAATGCATGAACATGATTAAAAAGATATCCATTTCTTTAATTTCAGTGCCTTTTCCCTATGAGGGTGATGCAAAAGATTGACTCACATTTAATTTGGGATGCTCATTGGCAGAAGCATCTATGCGTGCAAATTTGAGATTGTCCAAACCACTGAAATGCTTGGCCACCTTCTCCACATTTTTACTTATCGCTTCACAGTCAACACACCAAGGCGTATAGACCTTTATTTTATAGGGTAAAGGAGTGTAAGATCATTTCGAGAACAAAATTTATGGTACATTGAAACAAGAAGAGATAATTTTGATGAATAAAATAGAACATATAAAAAAATTCATATACCTCAAGGAATACGTCTTGAGGACTTTCCAGTACAGAAGAATCAAATGTACGACCAACAACTTTTTCAACAAGTCCCTTCTGCAGAATGTGGGGTAAAAAAATCTGGTTAGTGGTTAAACAAATTTTACAGGAGAAAAATACTCAAAACAGAAGGCTAAATAGCAAAAGAAAACATCACACGAGTTGGTTTCCACATATTCTAGGCTCTTGACTCGTGAGCCCCTTATTGCATGTCATTTTCCAATTGTATACATCGAGAGATTGTTATGGAGAAAATGTTGAGTGCACATTTCTGAGATAATAAGTTATAATGATGTACCCTGAGCCTGATAATTTTAAAGTTACAATGCTTAGGGGATTCAAACTCTTGTATAGACACCTTGAAGATTCAAATTGTAAGCAGCTCAAAAAAAGCTTACTTCTTGCGGTACTGGTTCTGATTTGTAGTATGGAGGAAGTGTGCCATCCAGAAGACTCGAGCAGAACTCCTGTTATCCAGTACATAATACAATTAAGTAACTTCCTCAAGTGGTCAAGATATATAGCACAGTATCAAAATACATATCTCAGTACCCGTAGGTTCTTTGCATTGATATCTGTTTCCATCAGATATTTAGCTCCGTTGCTTGTATCAAATGCAGTAACCTGGTAATTTTTCTAATTTTAGCCAGAGAAAAGAAGAGAGTCTAAAGAAACAATATAGAAAAGATTTGATGATTCAGCTCATGTCCCAGATTTAATGTAATGATCCTTATCCACTATTGTAAAGGAATCAATGATGAGTCACAGAGTTAGTAACTAATCTGATTCCATCCTACTTTTTTTTTCTTTATCACAGATTCCATGATGTTTCATCCCACTAGTAACACATCAGTAGATGAATAGAACCCATGTACACAAGTGCATTTAGTGCAACAAGGGTATACAAGATTAGTCGTGAGTCTATTGTCAGACTTACAGTTGGCTTTTCTTCTGATTCAAGGCCATAAAGAGTGAGGAATGGTTTTGCAAGATTTTCTTCAGCAGTGTCCACATATATAAACATTATCTGTGACATCATGAAGAAAACATGTTTAGCCAAAATAGGCATTCATGTGATGTGATTCATAAACAAAATAAAAGCAGCAATATGTTGGCACCTTTGTCTTGAATGCTCTGGCGACTTCTTCAACCGTAGATTCAAGATCTTCAAAATCATAAGCCTCTGAAAAGGTGAAGACCTAGTACAAAATTGCAAGAGAGTAAATCCAACTGTCCATTCATAAGGATCAAGTCTATTATAATTTTCTGTTGGTCATTCCACAGCTAATGATTTACTCAGTTGAATAAAATATAAATAGTTGCCGCCCTGTTAGTAAATTTAAGCACTCCCAGGATCTAAATTTGTGATAGATCAGGAAAGTACACGAGAAGAGGGAGAGAATGCCAACCTGTAGCTTAATAGGGCTTGAATATACTTTACCCGAATTGAGCTCAGTGAATACAGTAATTAGGGGGAACTTGTTTAGCTCCACAAACCGCAGAATTGCCTTTTCTTCAAATTCCCCATCTGCACAATCCCAGTGTATGAGTTACTGCATGGAACAGGAACTAGAAGTTAACCCAGCACATTTAATGAGTATCCAGTGTCTTTTCTCCAGTAACCTTTATTTTTGACCAATTTGATGAGATTATGAGGGAAATCCATAATTATTTAGCATGATAAATTTCTGTTGGAATTATAGAAGGCAGACATTGCTAGAACATGCTAAAAATCTTACTCACGGATTCACGATCACAGCACCAGAATGCTAAGGAAACACAAGAAGCATCCAAATATAGGTAGAAGATACTTACCAAACTTTTCAAACTTCTCTGGTTCACTTTTAACAAGGCCCACGAATTGCTCCTCGGATGCAATACCTGGAAACAGAATTTTGGCAACACTCCTATCACTGGTTTCTACAAACTGTACTTCATCATCTGTGGTTGCTGCCTTCACAAATTCTTCGTATTCTGCTCCCTGCCAAAAGATGGATACGGATAAGCAAAAAGTTGAACAAATCCAAAAACTTCGTTCCACAAGTTTTAACATTTCGCGTAAAGAGAAACCTGAAAATGACGCATTTAGTTGCACCCAGCATTTCGCGTACCTCAAAATTCTTGAATAGACCAATAACAAAAGTCTGATCCTTTTTAAGAAACTCCTCAGCTGAATCCTTAGACTGAAGCCTGATGACCGGCGCACCAGTCTTCTTTCTTACCCAAGTAACTATCGCGTCCCTATCAACAATAGAGATAGTATAAATTCCAGTCATTTCGTCAGGCACACGAGGGACAATTCCTATTATGCTGACGAAACAAAAGAGCATCCAGCGTCCTCACTTAGTGTGCAGGCCATGGTAGGCGTGCTCGGTGCCGTTGACAAAGAGGAGCACGGTGGGGAACCCCCTGACCCCGACGGCTGAGGCCGCCTTGGGGTACCGCTCCCCGTCGAGCTTGGCGAACGCGACGGCGCTGCCCATGGCGCGCAGCGCCGCGGCGGCCTCGGCGAACCGCGGCATGAGCTTGGCGCTGCGCTCGCACCAGGGCGCGTACCCGAGGAGCAGCAGCTCCGCGTTGTCCTCCACGGCGCGGCGCGCGTTGTCGTTGTCGAGCAGCAGCACCATCGACTGCGCCCGCCGCACCGCCTCCGCGGCGCCCCCGTCGTCTCCGGCCCCCGCATCCAGCCCGCCCCGCTCCGCCTCCTCGTCGATGGCCAGCAGCTCGTCCAGCACGCCCGAGTCGTCGTCGTCGTCCAGGTCCAACCGCGCCGCCCACGCCGCCGACACGGCGAGCGCGAGGACGAGCACCAGCACGAGCGCCGCCCCGACCCGCCGCGCCCTCATCATGTTCGACGAAATGCGCGGTGCCTCAGCCTCCCTCCCTCTTTCCCTCTCCTCAGAGATCTAGCACCCGCAGAGCTCGCCCGCACGACGCGCCACCGCCCACGAGGAGATCGAAGAAATCTGGGGGAAGGGCAGCACGAGTGCGCGACGCGACGCCGTAAATGGCTCCCCCGACCCCGAGCTCGAGTGTTCAAACGGCAAGGCGGACGGAGGCGTGCGCCGCGACACCGCGTGCACGAAGCAGGGGAAGATGACACGTGGGGCCCAGCAGAAGGTGGGGTCCAGGCGTCAGTGGGGTCATTCACTGGCATGTTGCGGAGGACGTGACGGCCGCGTCGGCGGAGAAGATGGCACATGGGCTGGGCCGATGGGGATTGCGACCGCGAAATCAGTGGGGGTTTATGGAGTGACGAGGCTGCATCTGCATGTGATTAGAGAGGGTGGAGAGGTCAGCGCTTGATCTTCAGACGCAAAGTGCGAAGTCAAATGGGATTCAGATCCAGATCGAATTGCTTCTCATTCCAATTTGAGCTCTTCCAATTTCTAGGCCCAATGAAATTTTTTTAAAAAAAAAACTACCAAATTCGTACTTCCAAAATGTGCGTCGCTATTTTTTCTCTTTAATGTTGACAGGGACATGGTGATAGTATCTGAAAAGTACCAAATGAGCCTAGCACTGACCCTGCCAGATCCTTAAAAAAAAATCGGCATTTTTTCCTGCAGTTTTTTCTCTTTGCTGAAAATGATGGCACATTGCTATTTGATGTTCTCTCAAAAACCAGGCTGTGGTTCTTCAAAAGTTTGCAACTGCAAATAGGACCATTTTACATCCATCTATATCTCTAAGATACACACCCTAAAAAAGATTGCGAGTAAAAAGGGAGTAATACTCTTACAGCCCATTTTATCGACAAAACCAAATGGCTCAAACAAACCATATGCGTGTGCTTATTGTTCTCCATCATAAACACAATAGCTAAATACAGGCATCTTTGCAAATAACACACACTTGACCGTCGATCACGACGACTCAGGAAAAAGCTCAAGATCAGGCCTTGTACACGGAGCAGGCCTTCTTGGAGAACCTGATGGGCTTGGTCTTCTTGGCGTCGACGACGACGGGGCACGTCACGTGCACCTTGTGCGTCACCCGCACGAGCTTCCCGATCACGTAGCCTCGTGAGGTCAGGTCGAAGTCCAGCGTCAGGGGCACCGCCCCACCTGTGCTCGACAGCATCAGACTACCGCCAGCGCCGTAGAGGGGTACCTTCTCGCCGTGGATGACCGCCGTCACCATACGGTGGCTCTTCCTCGGTTGGTAGTACCTGCGAAGCTGCGTGACCACAGGTGGAGACATCAGTGTATCAGCTTCTGCAAGTTTGCAACAATTCTGATTTCCCACCAACCATGACAGTTGAGGAGCAGATGATCAGAAATGAAGGGCGTGGATTCAAGTAAAAATGTGCATGCTGATTTGCTGGACCATTTACATTGTCTTATTCTGAATTACTCCAGCTTTGGTATTATCAATTGTCTTAACCTGAATTTCCATTCCCACAAGCACCTATCCTCCCTTACAATCATGCATTTTGTACGACTGACTCAAGAAAGAATTATGCATCTTTTAGTCAAACTTTCAGGAACCTTTGAATGGCTTTGGTACAGTGGTTTGGGAAAAGATGGATCGAAGAGTCAAGCGCATGGTAAAATGTTTCGCTAATGCAGTGTAAGTGAAGTAGAGAGGCAGGTTTACTTTGTCGGTACAAGTGGTGTAGCATTGTCACTTTGTCAGACAATATTTGGACAGCACTTAAAAGCAGTTATAAATAGGCAAGGACAGATGATGGACATACCTGGCCGGCAGCGATTGAGATCTCTGAATAGGTCAGATGAATGGGGCCAGAGGTGACATGAATTCCAAACATTGGGGCAGAGTTGTACACAGATATGTGCAGAGAACAGTTCGTCGTGACCAATTTGGTTGGAACCCCGCTGTGGTCTGTGCCTTCACCAGCATAGAAGTCGTCCATCACCAAGCTCTGCGCAAGTGAAACAAGTTCATGGTTTAGGACAGATTCGAGACAAACAGAAGATTCAGATCTGCGGAAAGAAAAGTTTTGCCATGACAAACAGTGCAGATCATAAATGCATAGTAATTATTGGAGCGATTTTGTTTTCTCAATCAAGTACACGATGATAGGAAATGAGCCCAAATGAAGTCAGCATGCTAAACAAAATGCAGTGCCAGACAGCAACATCCCCATCAGAACTCATCATGATCAATGTGCAATGAAATGAATATACTACTGCTGTTTTGACTTTTGCTCGGTCTTCAATGTAGTCCTTTGTTTAAGACCACTATCAGATCCTCTTTCTGATTCAAATATTGGTTTCTTTTTCAGAAGAACTGGAAACTGTAAGCATAGATTTAAATATGTTGTTAACTGTAAGCATAGATTTAAATATGTTGTTATTCAACCAAACAGCACAATGACACCTTATGCAAGTTGTTTTTAGCTTCTGCACCTTGAATTCTTCAGCAATCTAACAAAAACTTACTTGCCACCGTAGCATGCCCCCAATTTATTGAATTACTTGTCACCATATTCACATATTACAGTGTTACCACATCCCCACAACGCGCGAACGAACCAACTCACAACTGTTAGTCTGTTACTATATCCCATTCTGCAGTCCTCACTCATTCCTCAAGTTCCCACACATCACTGTCTAACTGAACCACCAACCAAGTTGATGATGTAACCCTTCTTGCCTACCGCAGGAAATGTGAGACAGGGATCAATTTTTAGTATTTTTTTTTGTGGGACATGAATCAATTTTAGTAATTGACCGTCAATTACTCGAATTAGGGATCGATTTACCTTTTAGTAATTCAACCAAACAAAACCAATGACATCTTTTGCATTTTTTTTTTTGGAAAGACCACACCTTCTGCAACTTGAAGTCTTCAACAATATACTCTAACCAAAACTTACTGGCTAGTGGTTACAGTAACATTAGGCCCCCAATTTATCGAGTTTCTTGTAACCATATGCACATATTACAGTGTTACAACATCTTCGCGACGATCCAACGAACCAACTTGCAACTGTTACTAATCCCATTCTGCATTCCTCACTCATTTCCCACACACCACTGTCTAACTGAACCACCAACCAATTTGATGATGTAACCTTTCTTGCCTACCGCAGGAAATGTGAGGTATGAGTCAATTTTAGTAATTGACCGTCAATTACTCGAATTAGGATCAATTGCCTACCTTCCAATCCAAAAGGAATGAATTGAATCAGGAATCAACAAAGAGGAACAAGTGTTCCATATGCTGCCGAAGTGAACTAAGCTAAGTCTTCGATGCTGCAAAGTGGATGGATGTGCTTACCTTGACGATGACCTCGGGCTCGTACGGCCTTGCGGCGCCCCAAATGATGAGGCAGAAGACGGTGAAGAGCAGGACGAAGGTGAGGAAGCCCAGAATGATCTGACAACGGCGGGAGAGACCGTTGTCGCCGGCGAGGTCCTCGTAGGGGCCCTCCTCCTCGATGACGTTGCACTCTGGCCACCCCTTGTCGTTGAGCGCCTTGCGCTCCCCGCCGCCCTTGCGGAGGTTGCCGGAGAAGCGGCTGACGGAGGAGGAGCGGGAGTGGCGGCCGTAGGAAGGGTGCGACGGCGACTCGTTGGGGCTGTTGTACACCGGCGTCGCCTGCATCGACGACGACTTGTACCCTCCGTCGTGCGACTCCCTCGACGGGCTCTGCACGTAGTAGTTGTTCCCGCCGGCGGCGGCCCCGCCGCCGCCGCCGCCCCGCTTCGGCGACCGCGGCGGCGACGACGCCGCCAGGCTCGTCACATCCGACTCCGACTTGGCGTGCATCATCCCCTCCGCCCCCAATTCCCTTCCTTCCTGTCCAATTCAAGCCAACAACGCACGATCAGAACAGAAACAGCACCGCCGCCACGCGGTTTTTGCAGGGTTTTTCGATCCAAGCCCGCCGCCACCCCCACACCCAGCCGAAGCTCTCGGACGATCTAACACTCACCTGCTCGAAGCGGCCGGAGGAGCAGCGCGGGTGGTGGCGCGGGGACACTGGAGGGAGCAGAGCACGCGGCTTCTCTTCCCCACTCTCTCTGCTGGGCACCGCACCGCAGGCCGCAGCACTAAAAGAGGTGGAGGGGGGGAGAGCGAGAGCGAGCAGTAACGCACAGAAAGGCCAGGGGCAACCTCCTGCGGGATCCGCTGCGGCGGATGACCCAGTGTCCTGCCCGTGTGGGCCGGTGGCGAGGCGGCGTGGAGGCATACGGGGTGGTGTGCGGTGGTGCGGGTGGGAGCAGGGGATCCGAGCAGCTGTTGGGGGAGGTGCGTGGAATACTGGAGTGTCGGCGGCGACGGGTGAGGGGAGGGAATGTGTGTGTGGCCAACGAGATCCTCTGCGGTTCGTCTCTCTGCCATCGAGTCGCTGCCATTTGGTTCCAACCTGTATGGAGCCTGTGACAGTGACTCAATGGTAGAGTCCCAACTACAGAGGAACTGTTTTCTGTGGTGGCGCAGGAATTATCTCCCTGTTCTATTCCATGCCCATGTCCTCGTTTCACCACAGCACTCACCTGGGCTCAGCTAAGATCCTGCTCTTTTACTCTTTTTTGGAGCTTGAGAATTGAGATGCATCAATTTTCTTGTAAGATTTATGCATGTTCTTGGTGATGTGCTATTGATACTTGCACTCTGCTACTGCTACTGTACTGGGCAGGGTACTGACGCCGAGCACGGCCGTCCTTGGTTTGCATCTCTGTAGGGATCCAGTGCATTGCCCAAACGGTCAAACTATCAATGCCATCCATCCATTCAACTTCAAAGGGTAAATTTGAATATTTTAAATATCAGTTGCAAAGTTTAGGAAATCCGAAAGGTGCAATAGTTTGAAACCAACGCGTCGGTCGGTGCTCCGTGAATTTTTGTACCGGATCAGGAGGATCAGAACCTCTGCCAATCACAGCCGCTAGCTGTTTTCACCCCCCTTTTTTTTTCTCTTTTCCAGCGGTAATAATCGCCATAAAGAGTTTTGTTGCCGTGGTACGTGCGGTGAGTGACCGTGAAGAAGATTTGAACTGTGATGGGATTGCCCGTTGCCACTGTGTTTTGTTGCCTTGTGCTGAAGTTGACGTGCTGCCATGTTGGAAAATCTCCGACGATGAAAGGGAGTGTGCGAGGATTATTACCGCTCACGTTACTTGCGTGACTTAGCAAAGGAACCGGTGGTGATGGGAGGTTGTTTGCAAGAATTATCCACCTCTAATTGCTTGCCCGCAAGTTTTACCTCGTTTTGCAGAACATTTTCTCTTCATTGGAACATCTACTTATCCACACAGAAATGTCACAAACAAATTTAACACTACCAATAATCCGTGAACTATCGTGTTCCAAATTCCAATCCTGGCGTTTCTGCCAAGAAAGGAACATTTTACACGAAGCAAGTGAAGTTTTTTTTTTAGGGATAGCGAGACCCAATCAATCATGTGTGACGCCACTCTATCCAATCGAATTCCTTCTGGTAAAGCTAGCCCATCGGTGCGTGTCGGCCGTGTCACCTTGTGTCTTTGCCGATGCCACATCCTTTGTCCGGCTTTTTTTTTTTTCCTTTTCTTTTCTCTCCCTTCACATTTTCTATGCGACCACGCCTCTGCACCAGTGAAATGGCGTGGGGCACTGGGGGAAAGGAGAGCAACAAAGACAAAGCCACAAAGGAAAGACGAACAAGTGCAAAAGGAACGGGATTGTTTAGGGCATGATCTAATCTCTATCCATATCAATGATATCTTGTACTTGTGCCTCATAAAAGAAGAGTTCTTGCCTCCTTGGTACCTAGCGCCGCTCATTACTTCGCTAACTAATTCGGTGTAGAAAATAGCAAGGGTGGATATGATTGATGCGCCCAAGATTGGTGTTCCAACTGGGGAACAAGCAAGTACTCTGGGGCTTGCTCAGTTGGTACAGTATATGATAGAATTGTTTATAAAAAAAAATTGGGACAAGCTATAATGTGCTAGTGATGGTGATTCATGCGGTAGATATTAGATGCCCGACTATTTTTGGACAGTGAAACATCGGCACTTATCATACTGTATGAGTGATTTGGATGCCTATATTGTTCATCCATCAGGTGATATGTCCAAACGAATGTACATCTCCCGAATCACAGAGCTGGAATTGTACTTTGGAGCTGAAGGAACTTTTGTCATATTAAATACCAGAATACTAGTCACAGGCGCATTTTGGTTCAGTCTCTGCTGAAATGAGACAAGGCAACACACTTGGACGCCCACAAATCATCGGCAGCACGGAGAGCTCGAAATCCTTCACGCCGGAAGAGCTAAACGCAGCTCGAAAATGACCTAGCAACTAACCTGGCGAGGTTTGAAACCGGCCGTTGTTGCCCGGAGACGTTCAGGCTTCAAATTGACACGCCGCCTACTGCAGGGGAGAAGAAGAGGATAGGTGAGGCTGACGTCCCAACTCCTTCCTCATCGACCGTTCAGTTTTTCTTTCTTTCTTCTTTCCTTGTGCAAACAATGGCTTCTTCAGATTCGGAACGTGTGGCGGCAAGACCGTTTGGGACTTTGGGGCACCAAGGAGCTTGAAGAAGGTTGAGCAATCGCTATGATACTGTCGTAACTGACAGTAATGCTTGTAACTGACTGACAGTAATCGCTATGATACTATCGGAGGTTCTCACTGACGGCAGGAGGAGGCTCTACCAGTCCATGTCACCAAATCAGTGGACAATGATCTCAAAATTAAATTTTAATTTTAAAATGAAAATCTGAGGACCATCTGGTTGGTCATGATTGGCGCTGTTGACACGTCGGAAATATGGACAGGTTCCAATGTTCCATACCATATGGAGACACAAAAACTTGCATTTGCACATGGACTGAGAGTGGTAGAACATCTCTACCAGCAGGATTTCTGTAGCTGTTGCCCGTTGGTTTTGTCCTTGTGGCAACTCGGCGCCATTGAGGAGTTGACAGCTTTCCCTTCCACAATAGACACGGCTTGTCTTCTCTGAAAACCTTGACAGATTGGTGTTTCCTCTCATTCTCTGTCCAATGAATTCAATGATATGCGTTGGAACCCCTTTCTCAATTTGTCAGGTTAGCAACAATCAAGGTATAGAGGTACGAACTGAGTAGTCTTACTAAACTTGGATTTAATGTCAGTCACATTCAGGAATCGGCAAAATGCAATCGAAAATGAGAGAAATTATTAATGAGGTACTGCTGTGATAATGTATTCTTATATCTCTCCCTTCATGAAGTATGGTTGAGGATATAGGTGACAATTGCTTGCCGCATTCATGGAGTTCTCACTAGAGGAAGCGATCAAACCAATCGCTCGCTTCCTTCACCATATTTACTGTCATACTATGGCCAACTCCAGGCTCTGCAATAAACTGAAAAGCAGAAAGGAAGTGTTAGTAACCCAAATAGTGAATTTTATATCTAGGGATGAAACTAGAGCTTTGCCTGTTCAGAATTCCAGGCAACAATATCAACCATGCACATCAGGGAAGAGGAAGCAATATTAAGTAAAGGAAGAGTTGCAAGGTTAATATAATAATATGCAACAGTTCAAGAGAGAAGGCACCACACTAATAAACATCTGTCAGGAACAATGATTGCTACACTCTTCAGGCATCCTCCTACTTCGCGGACGCCTAAACAACATAGCCCCCATGGCCCAGCATTCAAACAGATGCCAACTCTCTTTTAAGATGGAAAACATATACATGCGTCAATACGTCCAGCAGTTGTTTCTAAAACTGCCAGCAGACCAGGCATAGCTGGCGGTCAGTGCTACTTCTCTGTCAGTCACCAGCATTCAGCAATAATCAGTTCTGCGTCAGTCAGAGCCATTATTTCAAATATTCTGACTTGCACTCATAAAATACATGAAGATATAAAAAAGACTTGATTTTTTAGTTGAACAAGCACCGACCTCCCTCCTTGTAGCGTGACAAATATATAATTTGCATGCATCAAACCTTTACTGGGAGAACATCTCAAAGTCTATTATCTTCTCTCAGATAGCACTTAGTTTTGGCCCAGATCAAGTATGCTTTTAGTATTGCTTTTTCCCCTTGAATTAGCAGGAAGATTGCCCTTCGTTTTTTTATAAAGAAGGATAGAGGATGAGATTCTACAAGTCTTTGCTTTAACCCCAAACTCTTCTTTAAGAATATTACAGTGTTAGACGATTATCTTGAAACCAAATAGTAAAATGTGTATGTGTCAAATTAAAAAGAGTGATCTCAAAAGAAGATAGGAAGAAACAGCATGCAAGCTACCATGAACTTCTCCGCAGAACCTGATTCTTCATAAGCCTTGGCAGCTCTTGAACTAGGTTCTTCTAAACCAGCAATTGGGCATCGACCGTCTTCAGCACCTGCAAGGCAAAAGAAGTAGAGTAGTTATTATGCTACTTCTAGGAACCAGGTGCTAAAAGTAGTTATCTGGCCCAACCAGAAAATTTAAACATAATGCAGATTAGATATTCCAACATTCAACCCTCAGAGTCTAACACAAACAGGTGTTGATACATGAAATAAATGAGGAAAAAGTCTAGAGAACCCCCCAACCTATAGAGGTTGGACTACATAACCCCCCAACCTATGAAACGGTCTACATCACCCCCTGAACTTCTCAGAACCGATCAAATTACCCCCTAAATCAGTTTTGAAAAATCATAGTAAATCATAGAAAAATCATAAAATGGAAAATCCAGTTGTGTTGGACTCCAAATAAGTAGATATACACAGTGAACATATAATATGGTACGTTTTAGTATATTTTTTTCACTATGGCTTTAGATCTACGCTTTCCTCTATAGTAGTAAAAAAATATATTAAAATATACCATATTATTTGTTCAGTGTGTATATCTACTCATTTGGGGTCTAACACAAATGGATTTTCCATTTTATGATTTTTCTATGATTTACTATGATTTTTCAAAACTATTTTAGGGGGTAATTTGATCGGTTTTGAGAAGTTCAGGCGGTGATGTAGACCGTTTCATAGGTTGGGGGTTATGTAGTCTAACCTCTATAGGTTGGGGGGTTCTCTAGACTTTTTCCAAATAAATGATGAGACTGTCTTATTTATGAAACAAATATTGGCCAATAAATGTTCAGCAAGAAATATGTTTCACTTACCATTTAAAAGGAGCAGCGGCCGTGGCGCAATCAAAGGAAGCGAATAGGGGGCATCAAATTGCGAGTTCAGAGCTGGTGCTATCTTTTCCCAAACCTGGTAAAGTATGTCAATATACTATGGTAAAAAAAACAATAGAGGAACTGATCGAATAAGATTCAACTAAACCATATTCTCACCTTCTCAACAACTTCTGTATCTATTTCGCTCTTTCCTAGATCAATTCTTGCTTCTAGAAGAGAAAGCAACACTCAAACGAAAGAAATAGTCATACGCAAATGTTCTGAATTGTATAACATTTTTCGACCATAATATATTATTCCAGTCACACAAGCATCAGCTCTCAAACATGTGATAAAAAGAGATAATGCATGGAGTCTCACCTTCAAATAACGGTTTTATGCTATCCACTCTAGCTTGCCACTTGTTATTATCAACGGCCCATTGGAATCCCTAAAGTCATAGGATACAACTTTACACAGCGCATCATAAAATTATGTGCAGTATCCAAGCCTATAAATTTACGCAGAACAATGGTACCTGAACACCAATTATGGGAACAGTGACACTATACCGTGTGTCCACAAAAGCAGTAAACCATGCGTGCATTCCTTTATGATGTCAGAATTAGTTAAAGAAGTTCATAATCTAAAACAATATAATGTTTAATTCATGATCTGCAATACCTCCAAGTGATTCACCAGTAATCCCAATCCTGTGGGGATCGACATCCACCCTCTTGCTAAGGTGGTCTCCGAGCTTTATCAAGTCCCACACCTATAGATGTACAGATCTAGTTAAGACCCCTCATTGACAGGGATATATATATAAATAAAAAACAAAAGGACCATTACATCTCATAGTATGATATATCAGTCCGTAAGGCACAATACGATCATGTTACAAGAATATAAATAACAAATCCAGGATCAAACTAAAGGGTCAATCCAGATAGTGCAGAGATTTATATGTCAAATCAAGGTTAACTTCAAGAACCGGAGATAAAATATAGTACCGTGTCAAAAATAAAAGGCATTGTATTCCCATGCCGCCAAGCTGATTTCAGGGCCTGAGTTTAAAAGTGAAAGTAGCAAACAGGATCAAGGCAAAGGAGATACAACCATCAAATTTAATGGATACAAACAGGTTGTAAGATGGGGCCATGATAAGGAGGTTACATCTATGTAAGTGCTCTCATTGCTGGCCCTTTCGCCATGATAGCGAGAGTCAATAGCAACAGAAATGTAACCCCTGGAGGCATATGCCTGCAATAAAAAACAAAATTAATGCGTTACATCGGGATGTGCACTTCTTGGTACAAGACTTTGAATAATAAGAGGTTATTTTACCTCAAGCAGTGGGCGCAGCCATTCTTTGCATTTGTAGGAGCTGTGCAAGAATACAATAACTGGTTTTCTTTTAGGGACAGGGTCATTAAGTTTCAGCAGAAGTACAGGTACACGTCCTTGTTCACCTAGCTGTTTGGAAAAGGTAATAACAAGTTCTTCTGTTTAGGAAAAGAGAGGCAAAATACAAACCAAGCTTGTTTCATCAAAAGAAAAAGAAAAGAAAACCAACCAAGCATGTGTTGATTGCAGAATAGTGTTGGAACGCATGTGAGCCTAGATCCCAGAAACCCCCCAAAAAGGTGAACTACTAACTCTGGTGAGTCGTTCCCCCACCCTCATCTCATTAAAAAAAAACACCCACCCACCCGAAAAAAGAATCTATAAATATTGGAGTGACTATTGTGGTAACCATTAAACCATCATCAGCCTGTCTCGACTGCTTAGATGTGATTGTCTCCTATAGGCTAGAGGCCAAAGAACCAAACTGAAATGTGATATTCACTTGCAGAGAAATTATGTCTGATGCACTAATCTGGCCACGTACCTCGGTAATCAAGTAGAAGTTTTCTTCAACCAGCTTCTCCTTGAAGTTTTCCACCTCTTTCCTCGGGCACGATTTCATTGCTGCAGCCTGAAATATTCCAAATACAACAAGCAATCAGCAAAGATCATGTCGCTCATGAAAGATTTTCATTCAAATCAAGGATCCTGACCTCATTGGGCCGCACAGGTTTTTGGTACATCGGTTTCTTCACTGGAGTACCTTTCTCCACCGAGAGAGGCACTAAAGCAAACCAACACAATCCGAAACCAGCCGTCAGCACACTTAGCGGCATCAATTTCAAATATGGCAATATCCTTTGAAGAATTCAGTTTGTAGCATGAACTTAACGGCATCAATGAGCAGGCTTTGCTGCATCTCAACAAGTCAAACGCTATACTCTCACAAAGACCTTCGTTCCAATCTGATCTCCCTGACCCCAGAGACCCATGTGGACTCTCTGCCTCCAACGCGAGAGGCAGAGAGGCATGGATGCAAAACCAATGGAATTGGAATCCTTAGCCAGCCAACAGTTTCGACGTGGAGTTTCAAATACGACAATTTCTCAGAAGAATTTACTTTGTAGCATGAACAGTAGTTACTGAGCTTATACTTGCTGCAAATCAAAACATCAAATTCTATGCTACCAGGCACCAGCTAATAGAATCCTAACTAAATTTGCAATTCCATCCCGAAATCTCCGTGCAGCATACACGCGCGTGTGAGGGAGAGTCGGAGAGACAGTACTGACCTTGGAGGTCGCGGCGGCGACTGAGCAGGACGTCGAGGAACTCCGACCTGAGTCCCGCGCCGGCGTCGACGGTGGTGGAGGCAGCCATTTCTCTCCCGGGAAGCGCCGCGCCGGGGGCTCCGGTGGTGGCGTCGCGGCTGATGGTACTAGGAGCACTGCGCTTGGAGCGGGGCAGCTGGTCACCCATCAAGTACCCCCACCGATCCCTCCTCGAGACGGCCACATGCGCGAGGCCAGCGGCAGCGGAGCACGCGTGGAGGTGTCCGCCCGGGCCAGGGCGCCACGTGGACGCCAGCGCCAGTGCGGCCGCGAGCGTGTGCGCCGTGACGAGGATGCGGCCCCCCCTCGGCAGCATCGGCGCCGATCCCATGCGCGCCCACGCCGTGTGCGCGGCGCGGTGCGGTGCGGCGGCCTGATGCGCTGCGCGGCGTGGGTGGGAAGGGAAGGGGAAAATGGATAAGGGGCGGGCAGCGCTCACGGCTCGCCGCAGCGCGCCGCGCCCGACGCGTCGCCATCAAGATTCAAAGCCGCAACGCGTCGCATCGCGGAGAGGGGGAACGCCGGCCGGAGACGGGCCGTGCGAGCGAGTGCTTCTGCTCCGTGCCGTCGGGATCGAACGACGAACGCCATGTCGCTCTCGATGGTAGCGTTGGAGATTTTGCTGGTGCGAGGCGACAGTTCGCCCACTGGGAATTGGAGTGTCCATGAGGACCTGAACCCGTTGGTTGTTCACGGACCGAACCGCGAGGACTTCTTTGTTTCAGTACGGTCAAATTCTCGAGTGAATCCTTCGGTTATTAGTTAATTGGGTTGGGTCTGATACGATTTCCCCCTCGACTCACGGTGGTCTTAATGGCATGTTATTTTTCTTTTGTCTACTACTACTTTTTTTTGCGCAAGTCTACTACTACTTGTTAGCTCTGATTTTTGTGCATTGGAACAGAGGGATATGATATGCGTGTCAGTTGCGATCGAGGAGAAGATATAGGCTTCGCCAACTTTTCAGTCACATCGAGTCACAGACACGTTTATCAATACACTATTCGCACCTCCAACTTTCTTCAACTTCTCCAACTAAACAAGACCAATATGTTGTTTTCGTCTCGTGGATGCAATCATGCGATGATCGGTGTTTGGAGGAAATAGGAAATTGATAAATTAACATTTTGATCCTTCAACTTTGTTATTTCATTTGAAGTGTGTTTAGTTGTTTTTTTTTTGGAACAAGTGTGTGTTTAGTTGTTCGCACACCTTAATTCGTCAAATTGAAGCAATGGTATTTTCCTGTAATGTTTCTCATCACAACCATAATGATAGTTTTCCACGCTATTGACTAGTATCTATCTATCTATAAAAGAACGAGTAGGATTGAAAACGTTTCTCACCCAAATCGGGTTCGCGGTACCCCTCACGTCGAACCCACCTGTAAGGGTCAATAGAGGTGGAAAGAGGGTCAAACCCACTAAAACTGATATTTAAAAAATGTTTCTACCAATATCGAATTGTTTTTCTCACCTGCATTTTTTCTAACTGATGTTATGTTTTTTCATGTTTTTATCTTTTTTTTTCCGAGTCCGACGCCGCGTCCGCGCGCTCTGGCCGCGACAACCTACTCGAGCTGGTTGCGCCCACCAGGGCCGGGCCCATGGACGTGTAGCCCATGCACCCGCAGAGCCCAATCCTACCAAGCAGGCCGGTGGCAGCAGGCCCAACTCTTGGCGCAATCAGAGTTCCAGGCGAGCCGACCAGAGCATCGAGTGGTGTACAGCAAGGCCAGCCTTCCCCTCCAATCGTTGAAACGTCGGAGGACAGATCAGCCAGGAGCTTTTATTTACTAATCTTTTATTCCTCAGTTGTTTATGTGTGTCATTTGATGGTTTAATGTTGAAGGTTTTATTTCAAGGAGGGTCACAAACTTGAAGCTATTCGATATGAAACATTATCAATACGATTCTTCATTATTTTGTTACAAAATAATACATTATATTGTATCTTTATTTACTCCATTTTGATGGTATGCAACATGGCCTGCCTTTCAAGTTTTGCACAGGGCCTGGTTTATGCCGGCCTGACATGGCGCTCACCCCACACTTTCCTATCTTTCATGTGCACACCCCGATGATGTGCCTTGTTTCCGCTAACGCCCCTTCTTCTTCGACGCTCGATGTAGGTTATACGAGCTTGGCATCGCCCTTGACAGTTGTTTCTAGCTCGTGCAGAGGAAACCTAGATCAGCACCATTTGCACCGAGGCGCCGTCTCAGTTGTTCTCCTATCTCTACAACCTACTTGATTAGCATGGGACCCGTGCACTGAACCGTGATCCAGTCTGTTTTGTTCGAGTTACAAGCGCAACTTCCGAAATGTTCTTTGGGGACTTATGGTTTCGGTTGTAATTCTGCAGGTCGTTTACGCGCGAGGGGATCAACGTGGAGCATCTCGCCATAGACCTCAAGCAGTATCATACACTGACATGTTAAGTCCAATGTATAGAAATTCAAACACCAAACTGCTAATTTATTTTTTGAACATCTTTGGGTGGTTTTAAGAGGATAAGTCTATTGGAAGAATAGTAGATGGATTCTACCGAAGCATTGATACCAAAATTAAACAATGATTATTTCTAAAAAACAATAATTTAGTATCTTTAATATAAAAAATTGAGACAAAGAATTCATAAAAGTTAGAAAAATTCATAAATAGCATAATTATGGTGACGGAATAAAAAATGATATACATAAATCTTTTATATTATAACCTTCTGAACACGTGCGTGATGCACGTGCGTCTTTGCTAGTATTGTTGGGTACCTGCAAAAGGGGTACCCCAATCTAAGTCCAAAACTACTTGGCATCAAGGCCCACGACGACATTGACCTGGCTCAACAGCCCAGCAAAGGCCCGCCATCGCTACGAGTCCTCGGCCCCATCCAGCTCGAGGTAAACGATTACCCTCGAGCGGGAGGTTTCCGTCTCGTTCGAGGCTCAGCGGCCTCGAGGACGACCCCTACCCTCGAGCGGGTGGTTTCCGTCTCGTTCGAGGCTCAGCAGCCTCGAGGGCGACCCCTACCCTCGAGCGGGTAGTTTCCGTCTCGTTCGAGGCTCAGCAGCCTCGAGGGCGACCCCTACCCTCGAGCGGGTAGTTTCCGTCTCGTTCGAGGCTTGACGAACTCGAGCTTGCGATCCAAGCTCGAGTCGGCCTCGCCGGGAACAGCGCCCGGGACTCTGCAACCCATCAGAGTCATCATGACACGGTCAAAAAGCAGGGATCACTGCTCCACGCCATCACCTACTCCCGGAGAGGACATCGGTCAAATCCACTCGCAACAGTGGACTCTGAGCGCCATGCTGCACGCCAGGCCTAACCCTGCCTAGCAGCACTGTGCCAACCACTCCTTTGACTTTACCCCCCGCCGGACACGCTGCCACCCTCGAAGGCAACCTCGAAGGAGGCCACGGAGGCTCGAATTGGACCCCGTACGCAAGACACCACCCTCGACGCCGTGAACTGTCACGAGAGGGAAGGACAATACGTCAGCCCCTGCCATGTCGTCAGCGGAGTTGGAAGGCGCGATTCCCGCTCGCGCACAGTACGCGGCATGGACGAACAGTGCACTTAGCGACAAACACATGTACTCGCACCCCGCTCCCCTTGGTCTACAAAAGGGGAAGGGAAGCCCATGCGAACGGAAGGAGAAGAGGACGAAGACACGCAGAGAACACAAGTCTCATACGCACCCACACACCATAGCCTGGGACTTAGGAGCTTATCTCCTTCTCCCACCTTGCTTGTAAACCCCTACTACAAGCAACACGTAACCAGGTGCATCGCACCCCTGCTGGACGTACGGCCCCGTGGCCGGAACCAGGATAAAACCTCGTCTCCCACTCTCGCCATCGGGAAAGCGAGTGGTTAGCACCGCAATCACTCGTCGGTGCCGGTGCGACCAAATCAGGCACCGACAGTTGGCGCGCCAGGTAGGGGACCAGCGCTGCGTTACTCTCTTTCCCGATGGCGAACTTCGGCGAAGGACCGCCTCCGCTGGGCGAGAGCAATCTGCTCCCAGCGGGGCAGGAGATCCGGTTCGGGAGCTTGCGGTTCCAAACATGTGGCGACGATTACCACATGCGCATCCTCCAGAAGGATCCCAGTAACCAACCGGAGCCTCATCACCAGCCTCCGGCGGCACCGCGACGGCGGAGTCGTCCCGGACCTCGCGCACGACGAGCGCGCGCCGCGAGGCGTGCCGCCGACGTCGGCGACCCCCGTCCCACAAAGGAAGGGGACGTCCTGCAGTCAGGGTCACAGGAGAGGGCTGCTCCCTTCCTCCCAGGGCCCATGTCTGCACCACGCGCTACGACAGCACATTCCTATCCCTACGGGCTACGCAACTCCGCGGATGCGTACGCCTCTTCCATCCGCACTACCATGAGTGCGTATGGCGACCAGCCTGGTTGCCACCCAGTCTCCAAGCGAGACTTCGCCGATCCATTGTTCGGTGATTCCCGCACGGAGTCCGATGATGGACACGCATTTATGCGTAGACACCCCGGTTGGGACTACTCGGGTCTCCGCGACCCAGAGGCCTTTATTGCCTTTCAAACAGCGGCGGATTACTGCCTCGAGTATTCCGATGATGAGTATGACCCAACCAGGGAGTGTTTTGTCATCAACGACGGACAAGCCAGCGAGGGGTCGACGTCGGACGACGACGGCGGGGGTGACGACCAGGGGAACAACGATGGCATGGATCTGATAGGCGCGCAGCCATCGGACCCATCGGATCACTCTCCTTCCGAGGACGAGCGAGATCCGCGCCACCTGCCACGAGTTAGCGGTGACGTCTCGCCACCGGCGCGCTCCGACCGCGAGCCGGGCAAGCGAGACGACGAACGCGGCACGGACGCCCGACACGCGGGACGAGTGGCTCAGGCCCGCATCCTCGCTGAGGGCAAAGACGACGATCTCGCCCCCAGAACGAGCCAGAAGCTCATCGCGGCGGCCGCACTACTCCGAGCCATGCCGGAAGCAGCAACCCCCGAGGGGCGGAAGCTGCACCTCGAGGCTCAAAAGCTGGTCGAGCACGCTGCCCGATAGCATGCCGAGAGCTCGGCCTCCCGCCTTCGACGCTCCTCAGCCTCGAAGGGCGAACGAGGAGGGGAATCCTCGGTACGCTCACCCCGGCCCAACGGCAGGGCGCGAGCCCAGTCCCGCGGCGACTCCTGCCGTGACTCGGCGCAGCGCCACGCCAACGAACCACGTGCGCCCGAAGCACGAACGCTTCCAGCGAGGGTGCCCGCGAGGTCACGCCTCCGGGACACCCGAGGCGCGGTCGGCGATGACGATGCTCGCAACACCCTGAATCATATAAGGCAGCGAGAGGGAGCCCGGGCCCACCAACGCGGGCGGACCGACGTTCGGTGGAACCGGGATGCGGTCTCGGAACCGGCGGGAACGCGCGTGTTCAGTCGTAACATCCGCACCACTCCGTTTCCCCCTCGTTTCCGACAGCCTACTACCATCACCAAGTACTCTGGGGAAACTGACCCCAGGGTATGGCTCAACGACTACCGCCTAGCGTGCCAGCTCGGCGGCGCCACAGACGACGCCATGATCATCCGCAATCTGCCACTCCACCTGGCGGATTCCGCGCGGACATGGCTCGAGCACCTGCCCCCGAACCGGATCCGCGACTGGGACGACCTGGTCGAGACCTTCGTGGGAAATTTCCAGGGCACCTACGTGCGCCCTGGGAACACGTGGGACCTTCGAGGGTGCAGGCAAAAACCCGGTGAATCTCTGAGGGACTTCATCCGGCGCTTCTCCAAGCGCTGCACCGAGCTGCCCAACATCACCGACCATCAGATCATCCACTTCTTCCTCGAGAGCACCACTAGCTACAACCTAATATGCAAGTTGGGGAGGGACCCTCCCCCCGACGCGAACCGGCTATTCGAGGTAGCCTCCAAATACGCTTCAGGGGAGGAGGCGGCGAACGCCATCTTCAACGGCAAGAAGGGAAAGCGCCCCGAAGAGACGCCCGCGGAGGGCAGCAAGCCAAGGAAGCCCTCGAGGAAGTAAAATCAAGGCAATAAGGGGAAGAAGTATCGAACCCCTCGCGAGAAAGGCAACAGCGGCGAACGAAGTCCCCGTAGTGGACCCCCGCCACAAGGGGCCTCGAGGCCTTCCATGTGGAGGAGAGTCTTTGATGCCGATGGCGTGTTCTTCAACGTGGGACGACCCACCGCCGACGGAAATCCTCGCGAACGCCTGCGACATCCAACAGCTAAGTTGCTCATACCCCTAGAGCGGCTTCAGCCCCTCGAACCCTTTTGTACATACTTTCGATTGTACAAACTCTTGTTTAAGTATTTGGCTTAGCTCTCGCAAGTTGTGAACGAATCAGGTGGACTCGAGTCCACTCATACTTGAGTGAGGTTTGGTCCTACCCTCGCTAGGACCATCCCTCCCTCGGGGGCCGCAATGGGGACGAACCCCCGAAAAAGTCAATACTTTTATGAAATTCTTGTGATATCTCGAGCGTATCGCCAAGTGCTCCTTTGCAACCCTCGAAGGGAAGACACTAGGCGTGAAACGGACAAGGGCAGGGTCGCCTGAGCCGAGTGCTCGCCTACGCCTCGAGGCTACGGCAGCACCTCACTTCCCTCCGCCTAAGTCATTCACGTACGATCGATCCTAGTGGCTACTTCCTTTCAAGGCGCATGTATTCGACACAACGTGCATCGCAGAGATACCGCTTGAAAATAAAACTCGTTTTTCGAAATTCTTGTGATATCTCGAGCGTATCGCCAAGTGCTCTTTTGCAACCCTCGAAGGGAAGACACTAGGCGTGAAACGGACAAGGGCAGGGTCGCCTGAGCCGAGTGCTCGCCTACGCCTCGAGGCTACGGCAGCACCTCACTTCCCTCCGCCTAAGTCATTCACGTACGATCGATCCTAGTGGCGACTTCCTTTCGAGGCGCATGCATTCGACACGACGTGCATCGCAGAGATGTCGCATGAAAATAAAACTCGTTTAACGATACAAACGATGTTTAGCGAAAATAAGTAGGATGTATGAAAACAAACGAATTGTTCTTACATCAGGAAACGCAAGTCTCTAAACTACTATTTATACTCGGGCTCGATGTCCCGAGGCTTTCAGGGTTCGCTTCAACCATCAAGGTCATCCCAGCCGCCGCCATCTTCGCCCGGGAAAGGACGCTCTTCCGCCGTCAGGGCAGTCATGCGGTCACTTCGCCCACGCCACGCCTGAAAAGGCGTGCACACTCCCCCACGAAGTCGCAGTAACTGCCCTAACGGTCATCATGACCCCGCACGAAGAGGTGGAAGGTACATTCAACACACCAACCCTTGAAAGGGCGGCCTTCGTTCTACTGATCAGGGGTTCGAACCTTGGGCCTTCGAAGGGTTTCGAGAAGGGCCCCAGATCAACCGAGTCAGGGATAATCGACGGTACCCTCGAAGCTCGAGCGCTCGAGGAAGCCAATCGATTATGTTCGAGGCCAGGCAAAGTGCCTAGATCGAGGGACCCCTCGAGGGGGAGCATCGAGCCCTCGACCTCTATCGAATGAGGTCGAGTCCCATCTAGCATACCTTTGCGAAAAGCTTTTACGGGCGTGTCCTATGACCACGAGCCTACCCCTATCGAATGGGGCATGGACGTCCGCTCGAACTACCCGCTATCAGCTCACCCAGGCATCCATGGCTCGATCCCAATTGTGGGAAGCATGGATCTCCTCCTCCTCCGTCCCTCGAAAGGGACCCCGAGGAACGAAGAAAAATTTGGGACATCTCGAGCCAAGCGAGGCTCGGGGGCTCCTAGTGATGTGGACAAATCCACACGACCGTGTTCCTCCCCACATCGGCCACACTGCGCGGAGCGGAACATGTGGAGAGAACGCTCAAGGCTTCCCCCTCGAAGGGAGGAAGTCATCGTTCTACTGATCAGGGGTTCGAACCTTGGGCCTTCGAAGGGTTTCGACAAGGGCCTCAGATCAACCGAGTCAGGGATAATCAACGGTACCCTCGAAGCTCGAACGCTCGAGGAAACCAACCGATTATGTTCGAGGCCGGGCAAAGTGCCTAGATCAAGGGACCCCTCGAGGGGGAGCATCGAGCCCTCGACCTCTATCGAAGGAGGTCGAGTCCTGTCTAGCATACTTTCGCGGAAGGCTTTTATGGACGTGTCCTGTGACCACGAGCCTACCCTTATCGAACAGGGCATGGACGTCCACTCGAACCACCCGCTACCAGCTCAACCAGGCATCCGTGGCTCGATCCCACCGAGGGAAGCACGGGTCGCCTCCTCCTCAGCACCCTCGAACAGGGAGCGCGAGGCACGAAGAAAGCTTGAAATCCCCCCAACCTCAGGCGTAGTGGACGAACCCACACCTAAGAGAGCAGCGAATGCTCTGCACATCAAGCTGCGACCTTGAGAGAATGCCAACCACTCTCCCAAGGCCTCGGGGGCTACACCCGCGGGTGCGCTAGCGCGCCCCCATGGATTCTCGGAACCCACGAAGAGATAAAGGCCTCGAAAGCCTCGACGAACTCCAGCCTTCGCGGGATTAAACTTCATCCCTGCGAAGGCTCGGGGGCTACTGTTGGGTACCTGCAAAAGGGGTACCCCAATCTAAGTCCAAAACTACTTGGCATCAAGGCCCACGACGACATTGACCTGGCTCAACAGCCCAGCAAAGGCCCGCCATCGCTACGAGTCCTCGGCCCCATCCAGCTCGAGGTAAACGATTACCCTCGAGCGGGAGGTTTCCGTCGTTCGAGGCTCAGCGGCCTCGAGGACGACCCCTACCCTCGAGCGGGTGGTTTCCGTCTCGTTCGAGGCTCAGCAGCCTCGAGGGCGACCCCTACCCTCGAGCGGGTAGTTTCCGTCTCGTTCGAGGCTCAGCAGCCTCGAGGGCGACCCCTACCCTCGAGCGGGTAGTTTCCGTCTCGTTCGAGGCTTGACGAACTCGAGCTTGCGATCCAAGCTCGAGTCGGCCTCGCCGGGAACAGCGTCCGGGACTCTGCAACCCATCAGAGTCATCATGACACGGTCAAAAAGCAGGGATCACTGCTCCACGCCATCACCTACTCCCGGAGAGGACATCGGTCAAATCCACTCGCAACAGTGGACTCTGAGCGCCATGCTGCACGCCAGGCCTAACCCTGCCTAGCAGCACTGTGCCAACCACTCCTTTGACTTTACCCCCCGCCGGACACGCTGCCACCCTCGAAGGCAACCTCGAAGGAGGCCACGGAGGCTCGAATTGGACCCCGTACGCAAGACACCACCCTCGACGCCGTGAACTGTCACGAGAGGGAAGGACAATACGTCAGCCCCTGCCATGTCGTCAGCGGAGTGAAGGCGCGATTCCCGCTCGCGCACAGTACGCGGCATGGACGAACAGTGCACTTAGCGACAAACACATGTACTCGCACCCCGCTCCCCTTGGTCTATAAAAGGGGAAGGGAAGCCCATGCGAACGGAAGGAGAAGAGGACGAAGACACGCAGAGAACACAAGTCTCATACGCACCCACACACCATAGCCTGGGACTTAGGAGCTTATCTCCTTCTCCCACCTTGCTTGTAAACCCCTACTACAAGCAACACGTAACCAGGTGCATCACACCCCTGCTGGACGTACGGCCCCGTGGCCGGAACCAGGATAAAACCTCGTCTCCCACTCTCGCCATCGGGAAAGCGAGTGGTTAGCACCGCAATCACTCGTCGGTGCCGGTGCGACCAAATCAGGCACCGACAAGTATTATCTATAATATAAAGATAAAATCTATGCTAACAGCTAATATAAAGATCGAATCTATGAGCGGTGATATCTTTGTTGGTTTTGTATGTAAGAGCAAGTATTATGGGTGGCGTGGAGCCGGCTGAGAGCCTACATGGATGAAGAGAGAGAGAGAGTGAGGCGAGCGCACGGGCGCATCGCCGTGCGCCCGCTGAGGCCGGCGGAGAGGCCATGCATCTACTGGTTGAGAGCTTGCGGGCCCCACAATCATCCTCAGCCGGCAGTCGGCGTTGCTATAAGCCATGCTCTAAGCCATTTTTGTTGTTATTGACTGATTGTTTCCAGCAAACTTCAGGACCGAGATCTAGTTGCAAGAAAATAACCATTTGCTCGGAATTTCAACAAGTGTGCCTTCCAAGAGTGGAAAAAAAAAGCGAGAACATTTTGAGTTTGTAACAGTTCCCATGCACAATCATCTCGAGAAGTTAAAAGAGAAGACCTTCCGAAGAAGTCAAGCTTTGCCATCGTGGATACTATTTTTATGAAAGGTGACTACTAAAAGTACTTTTTACTTTCTATTCATCCCCCTCACAGAACACGCATCACTAAAAATTCATTTTCTCCTTTTTTGAATGGAAAAAGTCTAAATCAACCCCCAACTATGGAGGGTGGGCTACGTAACCCCCCAACCTATGAAACGGTCTATATCACCCCTTGAACTTCTCAAAACCAATCAAATTACCCCATAAACCAATTTAAAAAAAATCATAGTAAATAAAAAATCATAAAATGGAAAATCAAATTGTGTTGGACTCTAAATGAGTAGATATACACATTGAACATATAATATGATATGTTTTAATACATTTCTTTACAACTATAGAGAAAAGTATGTATCTACTCATATTACATGTATCTATAGTGAAAAAAATATACGAAAACATACCATATTACATGTTCAATGTGTATATCTACTCATTTGGAGTCCAACCCAATTGGATTTTTATTTTATGATTTTTCTGTGATTTACTATGATTTTCTAAAACTGATTTAGGGGGTAATTTGTTCGGTTTTGAGAAGTTCAGGGGTGATTTGGACCGTTTCATAGATTGGGGGTTATATAGTCCAATCTCCATAGGTTAGGGTGATATAAACTTTTTACTTTTTTATTTATTCATTTCACAAAACAATCATAAAAAATACATTTTCTCACCCTCACCGGTGCACTGTCCCGTGACCTGCAGGTGCAGCGAACCCGAAGGAACTCGTGGGCTCGTACTAGAGAGGTGAGGCTTACCGCCACCTCTAATGCCAGCGGTGGGCCCACCACCATTCCCAAAGGTCCCACTTGGCAGAGACGTGAACCAGAACGCTGGCTGGCACAGAGGAGATGCTCCCGGAATCCCGGCCGCAGTCTCGTCAAGTCGTCCCCTCGTAGTCATCCTCGCCGCCGCACCGCCCCCCGCCATCGCCGGCGAGGCACAAATGTGCTTACAATAGCCGTAGCGCCACCCCATCTCCAATCCGGAGGGAGAGAGAGCAGACGCGATGGAGGCAGACGAGCGGGCGGATGCGGCGCGGCGCGCCAAGGAGGCCGGCAACGACGCCTACCGCAAGTCCTTCCTCGAGACGGCCGTCGAGCACTACACCCGCGGCGCGCTTCTCGACCCCGCCGACATCTCCTTCCTCACCAACCGCGCCTTGGCCTACCTCAAGCTGTGCAAGGTCCGTCCCCCCTCTCTCACTTCCCTCCCCGTTCCGATTCCCGAACCGTCCATGGCGAACGCTTTGGGTTTTTTTTTTCAGTACAAGGAGTGCGTAAGGGACTGCGACGACGCGGTGAAGCGCGGAAGGGAGTGCGGCGCGGACAACAAGCTGATTGCGAAGGCGCTGTCGCGGAAGGCGGCGGCGCTGCTCGAGGTCGCGGACTGCGCCGGTGGCTACGCGCCGGCGATCAGGGCACTGGAGCAGTCGCTGGCCGAGCACTACTGCGAGGAGACGCTCGACAAGCTTGGAAAGGCGGAGAGGGAGAGGAAGGAGCTGGAGGAGCAGGAGCGACTGGATCAGGAGGCCACCGACCACGACAGAGAGAAAGGTTTGTTTGTCGATCGGCATTGTTGAGCAGGGAAATGTGAAATTAGACAATGCTACTGGACTGCATTCTTTTACCAAATCACGAATGCATGTACCACACAATTTGGGGCGACAATAGAATAAAATACTTTAGGAAAGTTCCACCTTTTTGTTTCCTTTTTTTTGGTGTGGATAGGCCAAGAACTTTGCAAGGTATAGTGGGGGCCTTGGGGGTTCTCACGTGACCACGTGAATGAAGGACAGAGCGCAAGAGGAAGGAATGAGTAGATTGTCTCCTAGTAATCTGTGTTTTTTATGCATCATACAATACACCGATTCCTACATAGTTATATGCAATTCTGATATATACAACTGCTGCTTAGTGGGTAAAATGCTGCAGGCAACGAATTGTTCAAGCAGAAGAGGTACCATGAAGCAGCAATGCACTACACTAGAGCTATGAAAATGAACCCAAAGGATCCAAGGGTAAGCATACTTACTGGTTATGGTTATTCCACTTTTTTTTTTGGTTTTTTCCAATAAAGGTAACTCCTGATCTCAAGTAAAGACATGTTCTGTAGCTGTCCCCCTTTTTTCCTTGCACTCTTGGTTTGCAGCAATTCGTTTTATGAGTTATGACTGATTTTTTTTTCAGGCGTTTAGCAACAGAGCTCAGTGCCACATCTGTCTCGGAGACTTCCCTCTTGGTCTCAAGGATGCAGAGAAATCTGTTGAACTGGATCCAACTTTTCTCAAGGGCTATATGCGTAAAGCTAAAGTTCAGTTTCTGATGGAAAGTTACGAAAATGCTCTGGCAACTTACCTAGAGGGTTTGAAGTGTGACCCAAATAATATGGAGGTTCTTGATGGCTTAAGAAGGTAACTTTTGAGTTCTCTTCTGGTCTTCTTGAGGCATGACCTAATGGTTTGAATTGACATTGCGTTTGGTTGAATTAGATGTGCAGCATGCATTAAGAGGGCTAATGGGGGCGATGTTGAGCTTAAGGACTTGAAAGATATGTCGGTAAGTCTAGCTCCTTTTTTTTTAATAGTTCCATGATTGCTTGGTTTTTATCTGATTCTTGCAAATTATAGATATCGCCTGTGTGGTTTATTGTGGCTGGTAATCCTTGGTGTAACACAGAAAACCTTGATTAGCAAGGCACACATTAAGAAGTAGGACTTAAACATGTAAACAAAAGCTTGCAAATTAATGATTAATTGATGCTTAAATGGTGGTTGCATGTCAATGTTATATTGAGGGGCACAATTTGTGGTTTCATTCGTGTCGGTGCCTGATTTGGTCACACCGGCACAAACAAGTGATTGCGGTGCTAACCACTCGTTGCCCCGATGGCGGGTGGAGAGACGGGAGTTTTTATCCTGGTTCCGGCCACGGGGCCGTACGTCCAGCAGTGGTGCGTGGCACCGGTTTCGTGTTGCTCGTAGTAGGGGGTTACAAGCAAGATGGGAGAAAGAGATGAGCTCCCAAGTCCCTGGGCCTTTTGGTGGCTAATTGTTTTTGTGTGTTCTGTTGTGTATCCACCTGCCCTTTGCATGAGCTTCCCTTCCCCTTTTATAGACCAAGGGGGGAGGGTGCGAGTACATGTGTTCGTGGGGCTGGCGCTACTAGGTGCACTGTGCTGCCCATGCCGCGCACGATGCGAGCGGGAATCGCGCCTTCCAACTCCAGCTGACAATTATGGAAGTGGTTGACGTGATGTTCTTCTCGTGACAACTCGGGACTTCGAGGGTAGCGACTTGAGCACGGCGTCCGGGTCGACCCTCCGTAGTTCCCTTCGAGGGTTGCCTTCGAGGATAGCGAGCGAAGTCAAAGGAGTGGTTGGCACAGTATCACTGCCAGGACCGGCCTGTGCAGTGTCAGATCAGAATCCACCGCGCCAGGTGGATTTGACCGATGTCTTCTCCGCAGCGTGGGCGGTGGCGTGGTGCAGTGAATCCTTCTTTTTGACCGCAAAGGAGTCATTTATGATCAGTGATGATGGTCGCAGAGTCTCGGGCGTTGTTCCCGGCGTGGCAGGCTCGAGCTTGGCCCGCAAGCTCGAGCTTGCCGAGCCTCGAACGTGACGGAAACGCCAGCTCGAGGGTGAACGTCCCCCTCGAGCTTGGCTAGGCTCGATCGTCACGGACTTCCCCGTTCAAGGGTCTCCAAGCGGGACGAGTGCCGTGGTGGAGTTTGTCGTGATGGGCCTTTGCTGGGCTACGGAGCCAGGCCAGCTTCGTTTGTGGGCCTTGTTATCGAGTAGTTCTGGGCCTAAGTTAGGGTACCCCTTTTACAGGTACCCGACAATTCGGTTCAAAAAAAATTGTGGTTTCATTCCCTTGCCTTGACTCCACTGCACCTAAGCTCAAGTAGGTCAACATAGAGTAACCAAGGGGGGAATTGTAAGAGTACATTCACTTACGGAGTTATTACAAATGAAAGAAAAAGTTATTTTTTTAGTAAGGTTGTATTTTCCTATTAAATTGCATCTTCCAAAATGATAGTCTTTTAATGGTCCTTTCAGGGAAATTTCCAATCAGAAAATGATTTGCGTAAATTACAAAATGCAATGGAACAAGCTGCAATACTCAAGAAGGAAGCTTCTGATGAGCGTCTGATGCGTATTGAATCTGAACGCATGGTAATCTTTAGTACTATAATTCTCTCAAAACTATGTCATCTTTATTGTTTTTTGTGACCAAAAAGTCAATTATCTGGATTTGAAGTCAAATATCATCATCCATTCATTTATTTTCCTGATAGTATTGTCATGTAGATTAAGATATTATCCTACGGTGCAGTTGCTCCAAACAATGGGCAAGCTTACAACATAGTATTTTATTTGCTGTTGAATTGCCATGGCGGTCTTATGAACATGTTTTTCTTTGTTAAGAATCCAGGAGATTAGCATGTTATCGTTCAAAATTGTTTGCAGGCACTTGATTTTACTGAAGCCATAAGTTATTTATGTCGACATTATGAATGAGAATGGATAGGTTTTTTTTCCCTGCAGGCTAGAACAACAGAGGAATATCTTTCAGGGGTCAAGCAAGAGTTGGAACAACTTAGAAAACAACATGAGGAGGTCATGGAGAAACTTCAAAAGACCAATGAGGACCTACAAGGTCAGCTCTCTGAATCCAGAGGACAATATGAACGGCTTCTAGTAGAGCATGATCACTTGCTGCACGAGAGGAATCTTGCTGTCCGTGAAGTTCAAGAGTTGCATCAGAAAAGAGGGCAAATGCTTTCAGTATTGACTACATCAATGCACTGTGAGTTTTCATCATCTGAACTAGTGTGTGCTACTGAAAATTTCAGTAGTTCACTTAAGATTGGAGAAGGTGGGTTTGGATGTGTGTACAGAGGCATACTTCGGAACATGACAGTTGCAATAAAGGTGTTGAAACCTGGTAGTTTACAGGGACAATCACAGTTCGAGCAAGAGGTAGTCCAACTTAACTCATTCTGAAATCTAATTTACTTGTTTTTTTTTTAACTTTAAAATATCTTGATCACTAGCTCGTTGACGCTCACAACATAAACTAAAACATACTTTACCTAATATGCATACATATAGTGATGCCCTTCTGACCGCCACTTCTAGTTTGAAAGAACATTTAACCTGTATTAGAGTGCTTAATGACTTGTTTTGGATTACTTCTGCAGTCTCCTAGCTCACATTTAACATGTATTGGAGTACTAAATGGCTTGTTTGGGATTACTTCTGCAGGTTGCTATCCTGAGCAGAGTGAGGCACCCTCACCTTGTAACTCTGTTAGGAGCCTGCTTGGAGTCATCTACACTTGTGTATGAGTTCTTACCAAATGGAAGCCTTGAAGATTTTCTTGTGTGTATAGAAAAGAGGCGTACTCTACAGTGGCAAACTCGCATCAGAATTATTGCCGAGATTTGTTCAGCATTGACCTTTCTGCACAAGAATAAGCCGCACCCAGTTGTTCATGGAGATTTGAAGCCCGCCAACATCCTTCTTGATGTTAATTTAGTCACTAAGCTTAGTGACTTTGGTATCTCTCGCCATCTAGTTGAGTCAAGCACCAACAACATCATCATGTATCGCACCATGCATCCTATGGGAACTCTTCACTACATGGACCCAGAATTTTTTGCCACTGGAGAGCTAACATGTCAGTCCGATGTCTATTCTTTTGGGATTGTGGTCTTACGCCTTTTGACAGGGAAGCCTCCTGATGGTATAAAGAAGATTGTGGAGGATGCTATGGAGAAAGGCAACCTGCGCTCCGTAGTTGATACCTCAGCGGGAGAGTGGCCTGATGTCCATGCCCAGCAGTTAGCATACCTTGCTATCAGTTGCATGGAGCTGAGCCGAAGGTGTCGTCCTGATCTTTCAGGTGAGGTGTGGGGAGTAGTTGAGGCGATGAGAGATGATGCAGCAGCTTTATCTTCAGCTTCATCTTCTCGATCAGCGTCAAATGAAATCTGCACACCATCATATTTCATCTGCCCTATATCTCAGGTGGATATATAATCATAAAGCATATTCTTTTCCTCTACCATTAGATGTAACCAATGACTAACTAACCGATTGCTTATGACGAATTTCCAGGATGTCATGAATGATCCACATATCGCAGCTGATGGATTCACCTACGAAGCTGAGTTCATCAGGAGTTGGCTAGACAGTGGTCACGACACATCTCCGATGACCAACCTGCGGCTTGAACACGACGAGCTCATTCCCAATCGCGCGCTTCGTTCCGCTATCCAGGAATGGCGTCATCAGCACAATATTGCCTAGGGGGGCTCCAGCCCACCCCCTCCCCCACACACACATCCATTATCCCAACTGCCGTGGATCCCCCACAGCCCCCCTTTGAAGGAGACTTCCATGGCTTCAGCCCCCTCTATGAACCTGTGCTGGTTTCGCCCCTGCGTGGTTTCCTCCGCCACAAACATCATCACGACGCCTCTACCAAAGTTTGGTCATGTTGAGTTGAATTGCTCCTCTAATTTCGTTTTCCATCAACTGCTGGCGCCCGCTGTTGTGTAGTGGTGCAGGCTTAATGTTCAACTAGTTGTAGCAGAATACCCTGTAATCGTTGTAGGTAGAGCCTTTGACAGTGATGCGTGCATAGGCCCAGAGTTTAGAGTATTCAAATATCTTTGGGCGTTGTACCATGTGTTTGGATATCGGGTTGGAGGGGGTTGGTGGGTCAGACCCAGTTGAACCCACGTTTGGATGAGAGTCTACCTCGGTTGGGTCGGACCTAAATGGGAATATACCCTGGCCAGACTTCACCAGAATGTATGCCTTTTATGCTTTGTGTTCTAGAGTTGTAGTGATCAATACTATGCGCTAGAGCTGCCTTGTTTACGGAACGAACAGAGAACTCTGTGTTGATGCCAATTGCCAAGGAGCCCACACTATTTGGCATGGGCGTCCCCGGGCAGGCACGGTTGCCACTTGCCAGCCCTCTTATCCGAAACAGTTAGGAGTCCATATCGAAAGATAATGGGCCAAATTCAAATTGACACTCATCATGGATGGGACCTTCATGGATCAAATGAAACCTCAAGTGAAACACCGCAGGGCCAGGCCCACCGCTCCATCCCAATGTCCGACCCCAACTTGGCAGAGAAACGAGGGCCACACATTCACTTGCTCGATCGCCTGCCCCCCAAATTCCGGCCCAAGTTCTCCTTAAGCTTTTTTGTTTTTCATTTTTGTCTTTTTTTAAGAAGAGAAGCTTTCTCGTCAAAGCCGACGCCTCGTCGTCGGCGTCGCCGCCGCCACCAAACACAGGCGTCGACCAAATGCGCTCGCAGTTTCCGTCGCGCTGCTCGCCTGCTCAAGCGTTCAGCTGTAGGGGAAGGAGGAGCCAGTGCCCAGGGGGGAGGCAAGAAATGGAGGCGAACGGGCGGGCGGAAGAGGCGCAGCGATGGAAGGAGGCCGGCAACGTCGCCTACCGCAAGCACTTCCTCGAGACGGCCGTCGAGTTCTACACCCGCGGCGCGCTCCTCGACCCCAGCGACGTCTCCTTCCTCACCAACCGCGCCGCCGCCTTCCTCCTCATGGGAAAGGTCTCCCCTCCAAACCCTCGCCGCTCACCTTGCCCGCGCGGCCGCGCTCACGCTTGCTTCGGTTCGTTTTTAATTTCTTCAGTACAAGGAGTGCGTGGTGGACTGCGACGACGCGGTGGAGCGCGGCACGGAGCTCGGCGCGGACAGCAAACTGTTCGCAAAGGCGCTGTCGCGGAGGGCGTCCGCGCTGCTCGAGCTCGCAGGCTGTGCCGGGGACCATGCGCCGGCGATCAGGGACTTGCACCAGTTGCTGGAAGAGTACGGCAGTGAGGAGAAGCTCGAGAAGGTCGACGAGGCGGAGAGGTGGAGGGAGTTGCTGGAGGACCAGAAGCGACTGGCTCTGGAGGCCGCTGACCGCCACCGAGAAAGAGGTTTGGGCATTGCTCAGAATCTCAGATTACCTCGTTGAATAGGGAAATTGGTCTATCACAATTCACAAATGGAAGATGCATTAGTCGAATGGTAGGCATTTTGGTCACTTTAGGTGGCATATGTGAGGGGGTAAAAAATCAGCTGCTTGGATTAGAATATAATATAACCATAATGCTGTAACAAAGTGGTTGAATTGGAAAATAATTGGATACATCAAATGTGGGTTCGTTTTTTTAAAAAAAGGTGAAATGTGAGAAGACCACTGTTTTGGGTGCCAAATGCACAGTTGGTCCAAGAATAAAATACTCACGCAAAGTTCCGCATATGTACTTTTGAGTGGATTAGGCTTAGATCGAGCTTTGCAAGATACACTCCTGGGGGCTCCCACGTGAGTGAAAGATGGCACAAAGAAGAAGGGATGTATATACTACTGTACTAGATAATGTTCACTGTTATCTGTTGTTTTTCTAAGGATCATATATCCAATTCCTACATAGATGCATGCTGTTTTGATGTACAAACGCTTAATGTGTACAAATGTCTGCAGGCAATGAATATTTCAAAAGGAAGATGTACCTTGAAGCAGCAATAAACTACACTAGAGCTTTGAAAATAAATCCAAAGGATCCAAGGGTAGGAATTCTGTTTATCTGCTGATTTTACTTCTCAATAAAGGCAAATCTAGATCATTATTAAAGCTTGAGTTCTGCTATATGACACTTTGTGGTCCCTGTCAATCTGCCAATCAGTTTTTAATTTTATTCATGTGGGCTCACACAATTTCAGCTGGTATGTGTGGCCGTGGTCAGGTCGCATGCAGAGAGTCATATGCACCGCTGTACGCCTGTACCCTTAAAGCTTTACCTCATTTGATTTTAGAGTATTGAAAGCTTTACTAATCCACGGTTAGATCTCTATAATACATACTACTTATTAGTAGTTTGCATTGGGCTGCCTATGCTCAAAGCATATTTGGCATGCATTGTGCACTGTAAACTTATAAAGATATGAACTACAGCTCTCCCTGTTTTTGTTGGCACTCTTGACTGTGGCAATTTGTTTAATGACTGATCTTTCAGGTATTAGGGACAGAGCTCAATGCTGCATCTCTCTGGGACATTTGCCTCAAGGCTTTAAGGATGCAGAGAAATGTGTTGAACTGGATCCTGCTTTTTTGGAGGTCTATGTGTGTAAAGCTAAAGTTCAGTTCCTTATGGAGAACTATAAAAATGCTCTGGAAACTTACCTAGAGGGCTTGAGGTGTGACCCAAACAATCTGGAAGTACTTGATGGCTTAATGAGGTATCTCACAGTTCCTCTATAGCCTTCTTGAATCTTTGATATGATTAGAATTTAGATCATAAATGTCATTTTGGTTGGTTGAATTAGATGCGCTGCATGTGTTAAGAGGGTTAACAGTGGTGATGTTGACCTCGAGGACTTTGAAAAGATGTTGGTAAGTCTAGTATCTTTTGTTAAAATAGTCTTCCATGACCATAACTTCCTGTTTTTTGTTTGATAATTACATATTACTTGTCTTGCTTGTGTGGTTTAACTTTTTACTTCGATTGGTAACCCTTGTGTAATGCATGGCTGCTAACACAGAAACAGTACCTTGACGACGAAGGTGCTCTTTACAAAGTACTACATCCGTTCTTAAATATATGACACCGTTGACATTTTTCTTCAACTTTGACGAACAATATTTTATTAGTTACTTTGTTAAATAGCGTAAAATGGGTACCAATACATCTATTATCGATAATACTTTGGATTTAACTAGTAGACTTATCTATTTGCATAAATATTTGTAGAAAATATGAATAGTGAAATGGAGAAAAAAAAAGTCAATGGTGTCATATATTCAAGAACGTAGGTAGGAATTAAAAATCGTAAACAAGCTGTATTAAATACCTGACGGAAATTGGAACAAAAATAAAATGTCCTCCATAAGTCACTTGCCCTTTTGTACTTGCCAGTGCCTCAATGTCCTCCATAATTTTCTGCTATTTGTCCTTTTCTGATCTAATCAAGCTCAAGTCTTGTACAATTGTTAATGTTACTTTGATGCATAACTGGTGGTTTCATGCCTTGGTCACGTACGTAGACCAAAGAGTAGCCAAGGGGGAAATTTTAGGATACACTTGATTATGGAGCTGATAATGATGAAAAAATCCAAAGTCTTTTAGGAAGTATGTACTTTATTTCCAATAAAATTGAATACTCTTTTAATTGTTCTTTCAGCTCCATAAATTGCAAAAAACAATTGAAGAAACTGCGATATTCAAGAAGAAAGCTTCTGATGAGAGCTTGAGGTGTATTGAGTTTGAACAAAAGGTAATCTTTATTCTTTAATGCTATGATTTTTACTGAACTGTTGTCATCTTAATACTTTTTTTGTGACAGAAAGTTAAATGATCTAAATTGATGCATTCAGTCATTTCTTTTCCCAATAGCATGATCATGTAAATGTAGAGGACAGGACAAACATACATGCCTGTGCTTCAACTTCTAGAAATGAACAAGCTTGCAAAAGACCACTGCCACTGTATTTACAGTTGAATTGCCATGACACTCTTATGAGCACAGTATTTTTTCATGGTATTTTTTTAAGATAAAGTTGGCATGTCATTCGTTTTAAAAAGTTTGCAGTTTGCACACTGTTGATATTACATGAAGACATAAGCTGTCTACTCAATGTTATGCATGAGAATCGTCATTTATTTATTTATTTATTTTCAGGCTGGAAGACTGGAGAAACGTATCTCAGCAACACAACAACACTTGAAACGGATCGAAAAAGGACAAGATGAGGTCATGCAGAAACTTCTGATGGCCAATGATCAGACTGAGAATCTACGAGGTCAGCTCTCTGACTTCACAAGACAATATGACTGGCTTCTATCTCAGCATGGTCAGTTGCTACACGAGAGGGATGATGCTCTCCGTGGAGATTGAAGAGTTGCGTCAGAGAAGAGGCCAGATGCTTTCAATTTTGGTTAAATCAATGCACTGTGAGTTTTCATCATCTGAACTGGAGTGTGCTACTAAAAATTTTAGTAGTTCTCTGAAGATTGGAGAAGGTGGGTTTGGATGTGTATACAGAGGTATCCTGGGGAGCATGACAGTTGCAATAAAAGTGTTGAAATCTGAAAGGTTGCAGGGACAATCACAGTTCGAGCAAGAGGTAGCCCACTCAACTCAATTTGTATAAAACTGGATAAAGTGGACCACGACAATCACACCTAGTTGTTGAATAATTCATCTTTTAGTGATAAGATTGTTTCCTCTCGCCACATGAATAAGGAATGTTTTTGTCTTTTTATTTCTATTGCAGGTTGCCATCCTGAGAAGAGTGAGGCACCCACATCTTGTAACTCTGTTTGGAGCATGCTCAGAGTCATCTTCACTTGTTTATGAGTTCTTACCAAATGGAAGCCTTGAAGATTTCCTTTTGTGTGAAGAAAAGAGGCGAATGCTACCCTGGCGAAGTCGCATCCGGATTATTGCCGAGATCTGTTCAGTGCTGATCTTTTTGCACAAGAATAAACCTCACCCAGTTGTTCACGGAGATCTGAAGCCTGCCAACATCCTTCTTGATGCTAATTTGGTCAGCAAGCTTACTGACTTCGGTATCTCTCGTGCCCTGATCCAGTCCAGTACCAACATGTCTGCCCTGCACTGTATCACTGATCCAGTGGGAACCGCCTTGTACATGGAACCAGATTTTCTCACCACTGGAGAACTGACACCTCACTCCGATGTTTATTCCTTTGGGATTGTGGTCCTACGCATGTTGACAGGAAAGCCCCCTGGTGGTATAAAGAAGATCGTCGAGGATGCGATGGAGAAAGGCGACTTGAACTCGGTAGTTGATACCTCAGCAGGAGAGTGGCCTGATGTGCACGTCCAGCAGTTAGCACACCTGGCTATCAGTTGCACAGAGAGTCGAAGGTCTCGTCCTGATCCATCAGGCGAGGTTTGGAGAGTGGTTGAGATAATGCGGGATGGTGCAGATATACCTTTGCCTCGTCTCCTCGATCAGTGTTGGACGAAATCCGAGCACCATCACATTTCATTTGCCCAATATTTCAGGTGAATATATTATAGAAGATATCTTTGTGCACTACCATCTGCTCGTCTAGTCCGTGGACAATGAATTTTAGCATTGAAGATGTTGGAACTTCAGCTGAATGCGGCCATCATCTGCTTTCTTCTTGTGTGCAAATTCAAGTCAAGCAACTCATGTATAGAGATTTACCTATTGATTGACCACTGTTTTTGTGTACAAATTTTTCAGGATGTCATGGACGAACCGCATTTTGCAGCGGATGGATTCACCTACGAAGGCGAGGCCATCAGGTGCTGGCTGAGCAGTGGCCACGACACTTCCCCGATGACCAACCTGCCACTTGGACACAGCCAGCTTACTCCCAACTACTCGCTCCGTTCTGCCATCCAGGAGTGGCTCCAGCAGCAGAGAGCGGCCTCGTTTTGACGCTACGCTTTGTTGGGCTTGCTCCGTGCTTTTTTACTGCTTTCTCCTCCACAAATTGCCTTTTATACCAGAGTCTTGGTTGGTTCTGACTTCTGACAAGTTGGGTTACGCCTGACGTAGTATGAATTCGTCGGTCCTCAACGTGCTGCAATTGCCGGTACAGCTTTTGGATTCAACGGGCTGGAATCTGGAAGGAACGGCATCCATCAGTCCTCGCCATGCAGCTAGAGTTTGGGTTTACTGTTTAGGTCCAGTGTTTAGGTAGTAGTCCTAGTCCACATGTTTATTTTGGCAGGTTTTTGTTGTGATCAATTTGGCCAGAGTTGCATCCAGCTCTGTGTGTGCTGATACAGTGATGCCATGAACGGATGAACTCTCCAGTCAGTGTAGACGTGGTGTAGTACTTGACCACTGACTAGTGACCAGAGCGATGAGCGAGTGGGGACCTGGAGCTCCGGTGTTGTGAATAATGCCAAGAACGCGACACACTGGACCAAGCCGTGCATTGCATTGATGGTGCTCCCTTGCTGTATGCATGGCTCTCTTTCGTCGGGGCGCACTGTAGGCTGTAGCCACATGAGGGATTTTGCCCGGTGGGCTCGATGGCAACAAAGCGGATGCACAAGCCACGTTGTACTACTACTACCTCCAGCCGGTGTAGGACACCAAACTAGCAGTGTGTGGGGCGACGCACAGGCACGGCAAACTGCGGATGGTGGTGTGCCTGGTAGTATGGTAACCTGCAGGTTCACTATTGGCACCACCATTATTGGAGCGAGCGGGGAAGACGAGGCCCGGCACAGAGGCTTGCCATTGCCAATTTGCCATGCCGACGGGGGCGAGGCCGCCGGAGGCGAAACCACATGCCGCAGAGGCGCATGACGATATTGATTGCCGACGATCGAGACGACGACCGGGTCTCCCCGGCGTAGGCAGGTTCGTGCCCCCGCGGGGGCTAGACACCGGTCGACACGTGCTCCTCGGGGTTCCCGGCAGGCCAGGCCATGGCCAGCTCCCCGCAGGGGCGGCGAGTCCACGGCAGATCCTGCCACGGACAGCGGCAGCGTACGTATGCACGGCGTGGTGGGGGGCAGCAGATATCCATCCGTGATCCGTCGTACTCGTCGCCTCGCGCCCCGCCCCCCGTCCAGGCGTCCACCGTCCAGTGCAGCAGCAGCAGCCAGCTAGCTAGCTACAGTGCCGCACCAGCGCCGGCCCAGGCTGCAGGGTGGACGTGGTAATGGCCGCCCGCCCAGCTGATCATCGTGACCTCAGCATATGCATGTCGTCCGCGTTCTGTAACATAGGCTAAGGACATATAATAATCTCTTCCAAAGTTTTTTTTAAAAAAACTTTATTAATTATAACCATTTTTCTCTTATCAGCTAGCGTATGCTTTCTTTGATAATACATAAATATATATTGGAGTTCCCATGTGTAAAACTTCTCACTAAGTATACGAAAAGCCTAATTAAATTGTTGATGGATCACATATAGTTTTAGTGCGAACCAACTAATTTCAGTGAGAGAAATGTTGTTTCCAACAGGCACGTAGTAGACTAGTAGTGACGTCACCTGCAAGCAAAGCAAAGCATGTACTTATATTTATGCGATGAATCTAGCCAGGCTACAGGAGTAGACAAAATCTTTAGGTTGGGAAAAGCGGCGTAGGCCACGTTCGATGGATCGGATAATAATGGCATCTAGCCGTGCCTGGCCTGGATATGACGAATAATACCTCTCTTTTCTGCCTGCTTTTCTATACGCACAAGAGTCGGCAAGAGCTAGCTTTGGAATTTTCCTCACCAAGATCAGGAAAGTACTCCGTATCTTTTATCTATCTATCGTCCGTTTCTAAAAATCTATCTATCGTACTCAGCTTGCCTGGTCGATAATGGGTTGCAAGGAAATAGCTATAGCTCTCAGCAAGCAATCGCTTGAATATCGTTGTACCCACCTACTACCGGAGAATGTCACGACTCTTATACGCTTCAAATAGTGATGACATGCTCCTACTGTCCTACAATCCGATTTAATGTGGCAACTCTTTCACTAAGAATCTTTTCACCATTACCGAAATGCCACAGGCCAAACATGTTTTTCGCGTTGTGAGCTTAATTTCTACAAAAATGGCCTTTTCCTTCCCTCCTTATTGCGATGGATTTGCCACAGCTCATTGTATTTGTGGGAAGCCTTACCAGATATTAAAATACATCTTTAGCAGTGGCGAATCCAGCGGTGGGGCGGCCGGGGATAGAGCCCCCCTACTGATGGAGAACCCGTGGAGCCCTCCCTTAGCCCCCCCTAATTTTTTCTGCCATGGAAGAGATGAAGGAGGGGCTCACTCGCGTCTGGAGGTTGAAGACGAAGCGCTCAGGAAGACTGGCCGGCGTAATTGGGCTGTGAGGGCGTTAGCAGCCAGCGGCCCATGCATCCAAGCCCAGCCGGCCTTTTTTTCCACCGTATCGGCCTCTTGTTTGTCTCGGTCTCTGCCTCTTTGTCTCGGTCTCTCCGCCTCTCCCTCTCGCACTCACGCAGTCACGCGGCGGCGGCGCAACTTGAATGAGCGGCGGGGGCCGGCTACTGCTCGGCCGCAGCGAGACGGGGGTAGCGCCGCAGCCCGCAGCGGCTAGTCCAGAGGCTGGGCGCCCCGCGCCGGCGACCCTGCGCCCCTGCTAGAGCGCGCGGTGGGCGACAGGGCGAGCTGCAGGCCGGCCGGCAGACGAGCATGCCAACGCGGCAGGCGGTTCGCCAGGCGATCAGCGCGGCAGGCACGCTGCGTGCGCGGGGCGGCTGCAGTGGCCGTGCACAGCGCAGCAAACTGGACAACGGACGGTGGTAGCATGCCTGCAGCTAGCAGAGTTGCATCGCACAGCGGCAGCCGAACGGCAAGAGCTGGACACTTGCAAGGTCTACAAATTAAAAGGTATAAAAGAATAAACAAATGTTATTCTCAATTTCTTCGTAATTAGTCCTATCGGTATACATATTTTACCTATGATTTGATAAACTATTCAATGGATAAATGTATGGTCAATTGTTAGTTTATTCCCCTGTCATCTAATTCGTTTGGTATAAACTGACTTACGTTATATATTTTGCTTGTTTTCATGTTGTAAAACATGTCATAGTTGTGGTGTTGTATTTTGACGCTACAACTTCGGCGCGCTGCGTATGCAGCGTGGTTACCGATGGCAGGTAGTCAAACAGGCCTTTATATTTCAGCTCCCCCTACTTTTTTTTCCCCCTAGATTCGCCACTAATCTTTAGCATGGCATCCTATTCGTCTTATTAGAAAAAACTATAATGTGCAACTATATATGGTCATAGATCAAGGACCGACTTTGGCAAATCACGAGGGAATTGAGTTGGGAGCTTGTGGTGTGGGAGTTGATGAACCTACTCCCTCCATTATATTTTGAAACTTAGTCCTATTTGCTATCGATATGGATCATGACAATAATTTTCATAAGTAATGAGGAGTTCCAATCAAACACATTGGAGGACTAACTAAAATGTTATGTGTTGCATTAATTAGATGATAAGCAAAGTGAGTTTCCTTGGTTATTATGTTAAGATAAAATAGGACTATCAAAAGATAATATGAAGGGAGTATTTTTTTTCTTGCTTCGCCAGCTGTTTTGCTACAGCATCATACATGTAATAATGTATATGAGCTAAATTCTTAAGTGTGACGTAAGATCGTCGTTGGTGTACTAATACATGTCATCGTGTGAAAACCATATTCAACATAGTATGTCTATATCTACATATATAATAGAAAACGTCTTCAGTCTTGGAAACTTGTGACTTGCTTCAAGATCATATGACGACTGATGAGTGACGAGGAATAAACGTGTACTTGAAATCTCCATGATTTTTTTCTTTATTCGAGTTGGGACATGTAGTCAGTGGCAGCTATCCATGTAGCCGTAGGCAGGAGGCAGCCGATGAGCTGAGCCGAAGTTGAGCCACTAGAGCGCATACCTAGCCCCTGAACCATCGACACGTGGTCCTACACCCTACCCTGCACGCCGTGCTCCCTCCCCTTTGCCCTACGCTCACCAGCGGCACGCGTGACGCGCTCGAGAGGACGACGACAAGGCGCAGCCGCTGCCATGTGGGGCCATCCAACGGGCAGGTACGAGGGGCCGTGGCCCAGGCACCAATCACGTCGCCGTTTGCGCAAGTTGGGGTGAAAAAGCAACAGTAGTCAGAGCAACGGCTGATTGACAGGTATACAGAGAGAAGAGGGCTTTTCTGTGTGTGTATGTGTATCAGTGTATGTGTGTGTGTGCGAGAGAGAGAGAGAGACTTGCGAGGAGGAGAGGGAGAGAGAGACTATTCAGAGAGCGATCGAGAGGGTCGAGGTCGACGGTAAAAGGCAAAGGCATGGCCGTACGCGCATAGCATAACCAAGCTACTACAGCAGTATACTCCGCGAGGTGTCAAGGGCAGAGCGAGAGAGAAACTACTGCTACTACCACTAGTGTATATAGCAGCTAGGGAGACGACGACGAAGATAAGAAGAGAAAGTGTACGCTTGCAAGAAGAGGAAAGAATAAAGATCTCTTGCTGCTGTAGAGACTAGAGAGAGAAACAAAGAGATAGAATAGAGGTAAGCGTGTTGGGGAAAGGACCGGAGGAAGAGCCGAAGAGCGAGGATCGATGGGGCGCGGGAAGGTGGAGCTGAAGCGGATCGAGAACAAGATCAGCCGGCAGGTGACGTTCGCCAAGCGCCGGAACGGTCTGCTCAAGAAGGCGTACGAGCTCTCCGTGCTCTGCGACGCCGAGGTCGCCCTCATCATCTTCTCCAGCCGCGGCCGCCTCTTCGAGTTCTCCACCTCCTCATGGTACGTTCCACCCCATGCTGCCTGCCCACATCTACGTATAGCTTAACCAACCCTAACAATCGATCTCCTGATCTCTCTGTATGCATGTTTAATTTGGCAACATTTGTAAGAACAAGCTTTATGTGTCACGATACTTATTTGGGGGGTTTTGGTGTTCGATCACCATGCCAAGTTTTATTTGTTTCCTCATCATTTCCTATCATGTTTCTTTAATTTGTTTAAAAAATCGTGAAAATTTATTTCTACTTGGGGTTTTCTGCGTGGGGCTTCATGTGCGAGGCAGGAAGGCTATTCTTTTGGTTAGATCTGCAGCTCAGCTCTCTAGTCTCTACCTGTTGATCATAGCCTAGCTCCTGTTCCCTTTTGCTGTTTGGGAATTATCGGTTTGCTGGTCGTTTTATCATCTCAGTGCTCACCTTTCCTCTTTTGTTTTCTGTGAGAGGTCAGCAACTTCAGTTGCGTTGCTATAAAAAGGCATTGACAATTAGAGGGGATGACACAGAAGATCTCTCTTCACAATCTGTTCTATCTGTATTTCTGTAGGCTACTGATTCTCTAACGCTTCTCGGTCGCCTCCTTTTTTTAGTTAGCTCATGTCAGAGATCATTAGCAGCAGCAGAAGCTTGCTAGTGATGTTCATCAGAGGAACTAGCTTGCATGCGTAGCTATTAGCTACCTGATGGATCATTCATCTCTACAGATCTGGAGAAAGGCACCATTTTTTTCTTCTGTGTTCATGCATTTCTTTGTGTGTATAGCATTATTACTGTTACATTGATGAGTGTTCTTGAGAGAGATCAGATGCCACTCTAGTTTAGATCTCTGTTTTCTTGCACTGGCTAGCTACTCCCTCCATTCTAAATTATATAAAAAAATCCAACTTTTTTTAAGAGTCTATCCATTTTAGGTTGGACCAAAATTATAACGAAAAGGTTTATGACACTGATAGATATACTATGCTATAAAAATATATTTAATAAAAAAAACTAATCTTATTATTTGGTATTACAAATGTTAGTAGATCTTTGACTACAAAATTCAAATAACTTGTCATTTGAAACGGGAGGTAGATTTTACTGTTCCACTGAGACACATCTCTCAGCTTCTTTAGATTCTACTGTTCCATTGGAGAATTTAATTGAGATCCGTGTCCGTCCTCTCTCTCATCAAGTCTCTCCTCTCTCTACGTCGTGTCTAGCTCCTCTTGTCGTGCAAGCGGCTGCAGCAGGATGAGGACTCGGCACATACAAGGTAAGGTGTACGGAGTACATGGATTGGCCCGTCAGTTATCCTATGTTGGGTATGAATCGACCATGGACTGATGGACAGGCTGTCAGACTCACAGGCAGGGTGCATACTGTCCTTCTAGGCACGGCAGACAAGAGGCTACGGGCTATTTTAGTTGCAAAAGATCTTTTCAACTTTAGTATTCATCCCTCTCAGAAAACACGTTTTCCAGCAAAATTTCTCTTCAACTTTCCTATTCATCCCTCTCACAAAACACACTCCCAAAAAAAATTCTTTTCCCCTCCAATCAACTAAACACTACCTATGACTATGCAAAATGCATGTGTATCGGGATGCTGAACATCGTGTCATATCGTATGCAAAGCATGTAGAGAGAGAGAGCTTGCAGAGCGGCCTGGAGCCGATGCAGAAATTCAATCCAGAGGGCAGGGGCCGCTGAAATTCTGACAATGCTTCTCATGTTATTGTTAATGAAAATATGCACAAGATACGCGTTCAAGAAAAATAAGATACTAATTCCACTTGTCAAAATAAAATTATATAGCGAACTGAGTTGTAGCTCAGCTGGCATGGTTCCTTGTGGTGGAACCAGCCCACCAGGGTTCGAGTCCTCGACTCGCACTGGTGCTCGTATTTTTCTGGATTTATTCCAGGATTTAGCCGGCGTTATTCTTTCAGTGGTAGGCGACGTGCCCGTCTATAGCAAGGCGGCTGTGGTGACTTCGTCAATTTCGAGGATTTGCCGGCCTAGTCTTTCGGAGGTGTTCATAGGGGTAGGGTGGTGTGCATATGTTTATAGGGACAAGTGTGCGTGCGTATATGTGAGCGTCTGTGTATGTACTATGTGATTCGGAAAAAAATTATATATATATCCACTCAAACAAATCCAGGTCGTAAGGAAATGCGCATGTATTGATGCAACCTGGTCTATTGCTCTGGTGATAGTATGTTTGAGGAAACCTCGAATATGACTAGTTTCTAAATATGGTTATGTGCAAAAATAACCTTACACAGTAATTAATAAGATTGTACAAATATAGTGCGAGAATTATGACTATTAGTGGCCGATGTGTTTATTAGTTTTATTTTTTTATCAGTGCGAGGTATATAAATTATAAACACAACAAAAATTTTTTGGCATTGATTCTCAACACTTTCTTGTAAACAGCATGTACAAGACACTGGAGCGATACCGCAGCTGCAACTACGCCTCTGAAGCATCGTCAGCTCCAATTGAGGCCGAGCTAGTAACATTCTGATATCCGAATGCTATTTTTACATTTATCTATGTATATTAAATTCATGTGTGGGAAGAAACATGAATTTTCAAAGAACTGTTGGGCGATCAGATGCAGTTTATGTCACAAACCCATGAGATTAATTATTTCAGGAAATATTAGAGATGATACACAACAAATATTATGAATCACAGTATCACACCAAGGCACTGCAGCCAGTGTCCACATGTTGGCCCTCTTCTTTACTTCTTAAGAAAATAATATAAACACATTAATATAGTATGCACTTTACACTGAATTAAAAAAGATTGATATTTGCACATGTTAATTTTGATGCGACATGTCATTAATAAATGAAATGAGTGCAAGGCCATACATTCTAGCTTTGTAAAATGGAATACATACTGGTCATGTTGTGTAGTTCAATCCTAAGGTTCATCCGTTCATGTATAATAGGTAGCTCAACCAGAAGGGCAATATTACGATAGGTGCTCTCCATAAAGTGCTTGATCAGGCCTACAGCCTTGCGCAATTGAAATGGATCCTATAGCAATTAACATAATGCATATGCAATTTTATACAGTGGTCAATGAAAATTTTAATGTTTGCCAAACCTAGAGTCGAAATTACTATGAATCACACGCTATAGGCAGCAACTGGCGCATTCATGTTGGTTCTCTTCGGTCTTCATTGCATCCTTAAGAAAATAATATATAATAATATTTATTCAATGAAAACTTTTTAGATTGAATTCAAAAAGTTTGAATAAGTTACACACATTTTGATTTGTTGTGGCGTTATTTGTTAGGATGTTAAAAAATGAAGTTCACGCAAGACCATGCAGTGTACCTTATGGAATGTATACTTGTCATACGTTGTAGAGCCTGTTAATGAGTTTCATATGAATGCTAGGTAGCTCAACATAGGTCATCTACAATTCTACAATAGCATGAGACCTTCCTAAATTTATAAGCCCTATACAGTGTGTCTTTTTGCCTAGTAAGTTTGTATGCATCTGATAGGCCACAAATAGTAAACTGTGTGCATAGGGTGCGTGTGTATTTGTTTGTTTTCTAATCAAAATTTAGACAAACTAATCAACGAATCTGATTTATTATTGAATAGAATAATTACCAGGAGTATTTGAAGTTAAAGACAAGAATTGAATTCCTACAAACAACTCAGAGGTATGTTACTACTTTGTCATTTGTATATATCTATCCAAATAATGTCCGATCAAGTTTTGATCTTGGTCTGCAGAAATCTTCTTGGTGAGGACTTGGGTCCACTTAGCACAAAGGAGCTGGAGCAACTAGAGAATCAAATTGAGATATCTCTCAAGCATATCAGATCATCAAAGGTACCCAAACAAGATATTTTCATACATTCTTTCATTTATTTGTACCCATGATACTGAAAGTATCTAGGGTATATATATTAAGAACAATGGAATAAGATTGAAAATTCAGTAATCTGCTGACCGGTGGTAACTTTCACAGAACCAGCAGATGCTCGATCAACTGTTTGAGCTCAAGCGCAAGGTGATGCACTTTCCATTTTAAATTTACTTTGGCATATATTTTGTTTGTAAAATCCCCGAAATACTAACCAGTAAGCTGCATGCGCAGGAACAACAGCTTCAGGATTCTAACAAGGAATTAAGAAGGAAGGTAATGCCTTGTGTGTGATAAAAGTTAAATTCGCTATTTATGTTATTGCTTTCTATGATGCACATTCGTGAGATGTAGAGGTACATTCTGTTTCTATATATATGTACGTGTGTGTGTAAAAAAAAATCAGAATTCATACGTACTATCTTTCAGGGAAAGTAAGTACATATAGTGTGTCATATATCCCAGTGAACTGTCTAGTGTGTATGTAGAAGCACACAACATGTACAGTTCAATGCATAACTATATTATTTAAAATGGAGTATGATCGTACGACTAAATTACAGAAGTTTTAATACTGTGTAATATTGTTTGTGGATACTAGTGAGTAGTGCTAATAAGAAAGACATACAACTAAGTCTCAAGCGAAAAGGAAGTTATTATGCTGCTAAACTTTCATAATTCTATGAGGAATTTGAACTTGAAGTATGCTAATTTTAATTGTTACCTCCTATATATACTTAAGAGAGCTAGCACTATATTCTCAATTTTCAAGCTTTTATTGTTGTACCAGATACAAGAAACTAGCGAGGAGAATGTGCTGCGTCTGTCCTGCCAGGACCTTGGCCCTGGTGGATCTAGCAGTCATGCTGATGAGGCTAACCAGGAACTCCTTCGCACTGCTGTTTGTGATCCTTCCCTGCATATAGGGTGAATATTCTCCACCTGTTTCAATATAAAAGTTAGAGACTAGAGAATGATTATAAATTTAGTAATGCTGTTTATTTGACATGAATCATATGTAAGTGTCTTTCTGTCTCTACATTGTCCCCACATTTCAACAGACCATTGGTAAATTAGTGCTTCCTCTGGTAAAAAATATATGATGTTTAACAACTAACAGCTGAAAATTCAATGGTTTGGACATAGATAAAATTGATTGTAGTATGCTACGTTTTATATTTGAAATAATTATTTTACAAAAATAGATAGTCAAAATTTCACCTTGTAGACCATGTTAATGTCTTAAACCTAAACTGATTATGTATAATTATGATTGAAGGAGTAATTCATAGTAAAGAAAAATCTGGAAAGAAATTACCTTTTTCCTCAAAGTGAAGGCAGCGCTGCCAGAATAAAAAATAATGAAACTCTGTTAAATATTATCAGTGATCCTTAAAGAAAGCTCTGCGAAACCATGTATTGCACATGCATTTTTTTTAAAAAAATTGAGCATATGTATAACATTTGCTTTAATTCTAACTTTCCCCCCTCCTGTGTAGGTATCAAGCTTACATCGACCACCTGAGCAATGAATAAGTTGTTTCACTAGTTCACTAGCAGAAGGGTCTTACTATATATTGGGTTTAATGCTTTTGACAGGACTTCACCTTTGAGCTACTATATAAATATGTACTAAACTAAGAGCTCATGCTTTAGACTCTCCTGAGTTCAAGAAGATGATCTGATGATGAATGCATTGCATTGCATGCTAAATATGCCCAAGATATATCTCATTTTAAATTGACTATCTAATGAAAACTCTGAGCAACTATGAATACCTAGCAACCAACATATGATTACGTTATTAGTTCCAAATTACATGTCTGTCCGAGTACTGGGCATTTTTATCATACTTCTCTGAATTAATTCATGTTATCTTATGACTTGTAAAGAAATAAAGGAAAAATAAATCATCCTCATTCTGTTTTCAGCATAAATGTAAATAGACAACTAGCTACCGCAGCACAATACTGAAGAGCAGATGGAACACATTTAGACTCCAGACATAAATTACGATATATATTCATCATATTTTTTTTAGAAAAGAAACGCTTCATTTAATTTGAGCTTGATTATGTAATTCTATGTTGCCCTTCCAAGGACCCTAGAAACTTCTCTCCTAGTTAAAGATATACTTGTTAGCTTACAAATTCTTGATATGTTTGTATTCCACCTCACTCCATCTATCTTATGCATTTCCGCATTTGTAGTTCCAAAAGTTAAAGATTTATTTGTTCCATGCATGGACATTGAGATTGCATTTGTAGCTTTGCCCTTTAAATTAGTATATTTTGAAAGTTTGATCTGTGAAGAAATATACAACATTTACTGGTTACAATCAGTGTGCAATTATGCTATGTTTATATTGCTTTCCTATTTTGTTACATATTCTATCACGTTGTTTTGTGGACTATCAACACTTAGGCTATCCCCAACCCTCCTAGTAGGATGGTGTCCATAGAATTAATTATAGTGCCACATAGGATTTTTAGGTGATGTGTCATGTATTAAATAAGAGAGAGAGGAGAGATGGGAAGAAACTGGGTCTTGCATGAGACCCAGTGTCTATGCGAAAACCAATGCACTAGACACTATTAATATTAGCATTGGGAGAGAGTAGTGTCTATATAGTTTAGGAGGAAGCAAGATGATTGGTCAATAGAATGTATAGAAAAAAGTGAATGAAATGGCTAATTAATTATTTAGACTCTTGGTAGATGTGATGCATTGGACATCATAGTTTCTTGAGTAGTGTCCATATGACATGGCACACATAGACATCAGTTAGGTTGGGGATAGCCTTAAGCAACTTGGAGAGCCTATAGCTCATACAAGCGTGCCTCAGTGGCCTATCCACCTATGTGACATCCATCATCCTCAAAAGTAAAGAATTTTTTTTTCTTGAAAATTAAAGCTGTTTTGCAGTAAACATCAAACAGAAGGCAGCAGAAATCACCTTGACAGTGTTTGGACAAAAAGTTTTTCCGTCATCCCATTTAGGCCTCAAAACGAGGGTAAAATCACCATTGACCTCCAAACTGCTCCACTCAGAGATATGTTCATATTGTATCGACCCGTCGATTTTTTACATCGTCGAGAGCATGATTCGACTCGAAAGATCAACGCATGGTTTACCGGCACCACATCGCAGGAACTAAGCTCGGCGGCGCGCGCGGGGAAGGAGGCCGCGCCGCCATCGGCTGCTGAGCCGGGCGACGAGATGGGTCGTCTAAATTTAGCAGCCCCACGTTTCGCTCGTTTTGGGCTTTGTTCCTCGGCCTCTTAACAGTAGAGCCCATTACCTATTGAGCCCCCAGTTCAGAAGGGCCTACCCGTACCGGCCGGCCCTAAAGACCCCTCGAGGGAGACAGAGGCGCCAGTGTCTGTCTCTCGCCGCCGCGCCTCGCCTCGCCGGCTGCAAGAGCTCCACCACTTCCACTCCACGGCGGCCGTCGCGTGCTCCGCTCGCACGGGAACAACGGCGACGGGCGGGGGAGGAGATGAAGCTGAAGCAGCTGGAGGGCCTGCTGGGTGGCCTGACCCAGTTCCCCGCACCCAAGGTACTCCGCCACCGCCGCCGCGTCTCGCCTTTTTCTTTCCCATCTCCTACCCGATTTTGGCAAGGGGAACAAAAGCGAGGGGGAGTATCTTACTTTTGCCTTTGGACGGCGTTGTTGGTGCAGGTGGAGCTGGAGCAGTACCCGACGGGCCCTCACATCGCGTCGCGGATGCTCTACACGGTCAGTGCCGCCACTTGCGTCCCCCCTCCGATTCCGATGCCTTTTCCGGCTTTGCTTCGGGAGGGAAGGATGCTATCTTTCTCTTCTCGGGATGGTTTTGGGATGCGATCGGTGCAGGGTTTTGTTTGTGATGCGAGTGGAATTATGGAATTGGGTGCCGCTGCCACCAACTGCAGCTTTGGTTCGAAGCAGCCCTTTCACATAGAAAAAAATAGGATATAGAGACGCAAGTTATATACATTTTGGGTGATTGGGTCATTGGGTCAACCAGAAACTTGATAAAATAAGCTTGGATGGCACTGTACCTAATTAATTTAGGAGTATAAATGAAGTAGAGTGGCATACCATGGTAATTATTTAGTTGACCCAAAAAATACCACGGTACCCACTTGCATCCTAGAGATGGGCCATGGCTATTTGTCTAGAAGTGCACATAAAATCCTTAAGTTGACAAATGCTAGTAGAGTATATTATTTCCTTTCTATTTGTGGTGATCTTGTGCAATTGGCATTCTGATGCTGAAATTCCACTTATGGTGGTTATTCACTTAGCTTTATCATACTCATTCTGACATCAATCAGGCGGAGAATAGTTTTGACGACATAACTGGCAAAGTGGTAGCTGATTTTGGCTGTGGCTGTGGCACCCTGGCTGTGGCGAGTGCTCTACTGGATGCTGAGTGAGTATGTTTGAGTCTGTAATATCGGGCAATCATTTTCTTCTCTCTGACTGTCACTCAACTGTCTGGTTAAAATCTTCCATTTTCATATATGCAATAGCATCACCACTTCCTTAATCCTGATACTCGTAATCTTGCATACTGCATCTATATGCGATTGATTGAACTTAAGAGTTTCCGCAGCTTCGATTGTGTAATGATAGATTGTGCCGCCTAAGTCCTTGGCTAGTAATTATTCACACTTATTTTAGGAAGCCAAAATAGCAAAATATTTTATTCCATAGAATACAACAGATACTGTAGAATACCTTTAAACACTTCTCATTGCTATAAAGGATTATAAATCATCTGAATGACTTCTGTTGCTAGTGTCTTTTTATCTTCCATTTCCAATTTTTGATGCTATGGTTGTGATTGAGATTGACAGGCATGTTATCGGTATTGATGTTGATCCACAAGCACTTGAACTTGCTCAAGAAAATGCTGCTGATCTGGAGGTACGCCATTGTTTTGGTTCTTAGTTTTCCACTTTAATCAATCTTTTATTCAGAAACAGAGAACCTTTCACTTTATTAACTCCCTCTTATTTTCACTGGGAATTGCATCATTGTCAAACTCTGTATAGTGCTTTAGCTGTTTAGATGATGGTACTCACATATGTCGTGCAAAATGCTGACCTGCGTCTTCCTGTTACCGGTCTTGTTGAAAGTTGTACATACCTGCAAACAGATGTTAGTGTTTGTTTTAGCAAAGCTACCAGCTTACTTTATTATCCCGTATTAGCATGTGGTATATTTTAAAGGAAAAAATTGAATATGGGATGGGCAAAAAAAATAGCATGTTGTGTTGCTGGTTGCATTTCTACTTGAAGCCATTCCTTATAACAAAGGTGACATGTACAATTAGTTATCCTTGAATTTAGACATTCCAGTGTGCGGTAAAACTTAAGCTCTATGGTTTCTATGTTGACATTATATTCTATAACTGGAAGGTTATCACCCTAGCTTCAAAATCGTTTTTAAAGCTGAGCCCAGAGGCCCAGGCCACACTGAGCTAGTTTTTGTTTATTCCATAGATTGAATTATTCCTTGGACATAACAACATCAATACATCATATAAGCTGAAGCTGGTGGTCATTGATTATTGTAACCAAACGTTATTGAGTTATTACCATTGGTTTATAGTGAATGCAGAAATACACATATGACGTTATTATGTTCCATTTTCAATTTGTGTTATATACCAGAACAACACTTATTTTGTATTCAGTGGAGTGCATCTAAGTTCTCCTATGATAGCCCTCGTTGTCACTGCAGGAGCGGATGCAGCCCTTCTTATCGGGGTCAGCTGACCCCGATGGAATCTGTGATTCCTGTAGCAAACTACTGTTCATTAGTGTGCGACCCCGTCATTTTGGTAGACCTGACCCTGGCATCGTCCTCGGCCGGATTCGCCTGTGTCACTGCCTCTTGCAAGCATTTATTTGCTCATGATGGTTTCACTAGATTATTGCATGATTTTTTTTATCCGTCATGAAAAGTTCCATGGTTATGTTAAAATACTTATTCGAGAGTAAAGTGCAAAAGAATATTTACTGACTCATACTTAGCAATTTGTATCTAACCATGTTTCTACACTTGTTAATGACATGTCTTTTTCTTATGAAATGTTTGATTTTGCAGATGGATGTCGACTTAATTTGGTCTGACATAAAGAACTTAAATTTGAAAGGTATTGTTCTCAAGAGTTAAGGTATTCTATCTAGGCAGAAGGGAGGCACTTGTGGTGTTTTTGGTTACCTTAGAAACTCTATAGATAAGCATTTCATGTCTAGAAACATGTTTCATAATCTTAACAGTAATGTCCTCTAACCCTGCCGTGCGGATTGATCTCCGGTACAAGCAATGTTTTTCAGCCACTAGGGATTCATAGTTTTAACAATTACTGGTCAGATCGATGATCGGGGTGATAAAGTCGATCAAACAGCTTCATGAAGACAATTTAAATGGAAATAGAACAATTTAAATGCATTCTTTTTTTTCTAAATTGAATTATATGCTTATGCTTTCAGTATTCCAAAGCATCCCCAGCCTTTTGTCTGACAGAAAACAATTTGGTGCAGGCATCCTTGTTGACACTGTTGTCATGAATCCTCCTTTTGGGACACGAAAGAAAGGAGCAGACATGGAGTTCCTTTCTATGGGCTTGAAGGTGTGTGTTTCCTGTGATTTTGTTTAACAATTATGCCATTGGTGTTTGAGTGCCCATTTGCTATTCACAGGTTGCTTCTCAGGCTGTTTATTCTCTACACAAGACTTCCACAAGAGAAGTATACTTTTCTCAGAACAACAGAAAATTCACAGATATCCAGACCGTGCCAATGTTTATTTTTTTTTCTATCCTCATGTGTCTGATAATTTTTGCAATTTCATGTTTGTTTTCTTGTTTCTAATGGTCAGCATATCAAGAAGGCAGCCTTGCGTGATTGCAATGCCATCAGCGCTGAGGTTCTATGCGAGGTAAGCATATAAACTCAAGTCACTTTTCCTTGTCACCAGGTACGCATTTGTATACCTCAGGTGGCTGTTTCACATTCTTAATCTCGTCCTCTTCCGTACATTGCAGCTGCGATACGATCTTCCGCAGACATATAAGTTCCACAAGAAAAAGGAGGTCGACATTGCCGTCGACTTGTGGCGCTTTGTTCCTAACGCCAGACGCAGCAGCTAGCAGCGCCCAGGCATTGAGACCGCGACATGAACAAGAAACGCAGCGTTGATTGGCTTACATGGCTAGACTTGATAGAAGAGACATCTACACGCGGTGTATCTATTGTCTGTCTCGAGTGTGCCAACTCCCAGCAGCAGCTGTACCGTGTCTTTTCTGGTTCCTCGATTTCAATGGTATGATGCACTTGGCTACTGCACCGGTTGGAGCTGGGGCCTGGGGGACATGACGAACTGGATGTAGCTTAGCTTATCTGTGTTCTCTCTATTCGAGCTGTGGTATATTCCTCCAGACTTGTGTACCTATCATTCAACTCACTCGTGTAAACAGGACAAGCCTGCAACGACTCGGGGCGCATCGATTGGCCGCCCCATCGCGATCTGGAGCTGCATCTTGCGTGGTTGTTGAGCGGCCAGTGCCACTAGATGCCATGTCAACCGCCGTTCTCTTGTGTTTGTTCGTACGCACAGGGGGCTGGATGATCGCAATCGACAAGCATATTCCATGTTCTCTCACTATCACTCGCTTTGGAGAACATAGCAGGGACAATTCTGCCAAATCCAGAGTGCTTACATTGTGTGTGCCTGCTGAGTGCTGATCTTGTTCACATGTCTGAATGTTTTCTTTCTTCTTTGTGGATCAGACGTCTGCCTCAGAACACCACTCCTGCTTATTCTTATGTGCTTTCCATATGCGTCTCATCTGTGGCGTGACGAGGACCAATGAGGCCACGTTATTCCTCTCCATGGTTGGAACCTCAAACAGAACAAGTCGACAAGCATATTCCATGTTCTCTCACTGTCACTCGCTCTGGATAACATAGCAGGTAGTACAAATCTCCCAAACCCAAAGTGGTTACAAATTTGCCTCAGAACGGCAACTCCTGCCTATTCTATGACCTTTCCATATGCGTCTCATCCGTGACGTGATGACGACCAATGAGGCCGCGTTATTCCTCTCCATGGTCGGAACCTCAAACAGAACAAGCCATGCTTGTCCCGGCGCCTGCACTCAGCGTCTTTATAACGAAGGCCATGGTATCTAACAAAGCAATAATCATTAAAGGAGGCATCATTGCCACGACGGCGACGCACTACACCATGCTCAGAGCTGGAGGTTGCTTGAAGCCGGCCGGCGGCAGGTGCATGCGCGTCCATGGCTACAGGTCTCCAGACCAAGCACTCCCCTTCACTCCATCGAATGGCGTCAAGGTACCATGCAGTGATGCAACCTGCTGTGTATAATGAGGAGGGTTTACATCTCTAGGAGTCTATGAGGAGGGTTTACACCTCTCTAAGAGTCTAGGTTGCCGTCGTTTTAGGTGTCATCGCCTGGATGGAAGAAGCAGGACCTCATGCAGGAGATGTCGAAAACTTTGCAGTCAGTCTCTTCAAATATCCTGAAACGGTTCGTAGATACAGCATACAGATTCTCTGAGCAACCTTCTCTGAATGAGGTAAGTGTCAAAGATGCTGCTTATTTGCTCTTTTTCTTTTTTTTTGTCACTCGCATTTTTCCTTGCTACTCCTTTTAGGTTTTAACTTAAAAAAGACTTTAACACACGCGAATTAGAGGGGAAAATAATATGGAAATTAGATAGCCTAGTTTGCACTGATTCTTTTTCAGCATACCAGCCTGTTAATCTCTTACAACTACACTACTTTCCCAATCTACTGATAGCAACTGAAAGATGCTTCAGTTTTATAATATTGAATATGCAACATCTATGAGCTAACTTTCCTAGCTCGTTGATGTAACTGAACTCGTGTTGCTACGATTGGACAAACAAAATTGAACAAGTCTCCTACAGGGGAATTTTCGACCTGTCAGTGAAATCGGTGAGGAGGTTTTACTCAACAATCTCAGTGGAGAGGTCCCAGAAGATTTTCCTGAGGGCATCTACATAAGAAATGGTGAGCCCCACTTGAGTCTTGAGTCATGTTAACTTGCAGTTGAATCGATGAGTTTAAGATTCAGAAAACAGTACAAGTAAAATGTCGGATTCCGAATTATGAAAGTTATCATCCAAGTGCCTTAACTTTAGGAGTTTGGATTGACGTCATAACTTGAAAGGAACAGCCATGTGTTGATGTACTGAATTTGAACTACTTTAACAGGTCCAAACCCTCTCCATCCAACACAAACAATCGCAGATTCTTTATTTGGTTCAGCATCATATTTGTATTACGAAGGTCATGGAATGCTACATGCTGTTTACTTCAACAAGAACAGTCTAGGAGAATGGAAGATATCGTACAGGAACAAGTATGTGGATTCGGATACCTTTCAATTAGAGAGGGAAAAGAATGAAGTGGCTTTTCTGCCATCTGCTGATGGAGAACCCTATGCATCACTAGTTGCATTCTTTATTAATATTGTAAGTATTATGCACGAGTAGAATGTGATTATCCAGTTAATTAATCTTTTAGGACTCGAAAGCAAATGATGAAACTCTTTTATCTGTAGATGTAATTGCTATATAGCTTTTCCTGTGATACTGACAGATTTTTTGTGGAATAGTTGAGATTTGGAAAAGCTGTGAAGGATAGCGCAAATACCAACATATTTGAGCATGGGGGACGAGCTTTTGCTGTCTCAGAAAGCCATTTGCCGTACGAAATCGATATCAATAATCTCAACACAATAGGACCTTATAGCATCAATGGCGCTTGGACCCAACCGTTCACTAGTCATCCAAAGGTACGCAGTGTTAGCTGTTAACTATTTCTCCTAAAAACTCCTTGCAAAGTGAAAAAAGACACTACACTATTTCCTACGATTCATGAAAAAAGGTAGCCACAGGGGCGGACCTACATACGGCCGGCCAGGGGTGAGGGAGGGCACATGCCGCCACTCATTTTTTTTTTCTTATTCAATGAAGTTTAGGCTTGTTTCACTATAGCTATAGAATCCCAATAAAGAGCAGGCCACCACTCAGTTTTTTGGGCTGGGTCTGCCCTTGGTCGTTCGTGTTCTAACCTTCATTTTTATGGATCCATAGTCCCAAAAGAAAAAGAGGTCATGGGTTCACACCATGGTTCAATACTTAACAAGCATGAAAAATGGATAATTTTAGTATTTTAATAATCAGTTATTGCATATTGCCTATCCTGTTATGTTATTAATTAATTATAACTCTTCGACAACATTATCACATAGTGACTTGTTTTTACAGAAGGTTCATGGAAGTGGAGACCTGGTGATAATGGGGACAAATATTGAAAAACCTCACTATGTGCTTGGAGTAATTTCGTGTAAGTTGGGAAATGTTAATCAATCCACCATCGAACAAATAAAATAATAGATGAAATTAAAAGTATTTGGTATAAACAAATGTGTCAAAAAACAACAATTTATTTCAAAAGCTGCATAAACAACTAAGACAAACAAGTTTAGGAAAAAATGAATTAGAGATATTAATATCATTTTTTTATCTATATCATTATCTTAGTTTCTCACTGGAAACTGATAGCATACACCCCTAAGATTTGTCATTGCTCATATTTTATCATATATCACAACCCGGTTAATTATTTGTGCCCCTTTTCGCATGAATAAGCTGATGGTGAGAGGCTTCTTCACAAGGTTGATCTCAAATTTGAGGAAGGGAAATTCATTCATGATATCGGAGTAACTATGAGGTATATTTTATTTTTGTTTACAAGTCATATTAAATTCCCCTATACGTAACTTTATCTAACAAATATTTCATGTAATATAGGTACAATATTATAATGGACTATCCACTCATGTTTGGCATATCCAGGACACTCTTAAAAAAGCCGTAAGTGAACTCCATATGTACCATAAATAGTGTGGCGGTCACCTTTTTGGGTGAGTACAGGCAGATTGAGCCATAACAATGTTTACATGTTTACTTCCAGATTTATTGAAAATGATATGAACGGAAAATCACGTATTGGGGTAATGCCTCGTTTTGGTGATGCTGAGTCTATCATATGGTTTGACATTGAGAACCACTGCAGTTATCATTTATTTAATTGCTTTGAGGATGGAAATGAGGTAAATCCTACAAAATCTAAATGCATCCTGACAGATATAGAAAAAAAGGAGTCACATGACAAAAAAAAACTTCCATATGTAGTAATAATTTATATCAAGAATTGTTCATATTTTCCTGTTTTATGTACTTTGACAAAAAACCTGTGAACAGGTTGTTGTAAGAGGCTGTCGGACACTTGGTTCTGTTATCCCTAGTGAGCGCCATAGAGTTGACAAATCGAAATGGTATGGAAGGGCATTTCTCCAGCCTGATAAGGATTCAAAAGATTTTGATCCTTCACTAGATGGCATTCTCTTCTCACGCCCTTATGAGTGGAGGTTAAATTTGGAAAGTGGGACTAAAACTGAAGGTTATATTACAAGTGAGGAAGTTGCTATGGATTTCCCTGTCATAAATGACAAATTTGTAGGCATTACAAATAAGTATGGATATGCTCAAGTTGTTGACTCATTATCAACCAGTAAAACAGGTAACAAAACCTTACTGTGGCGATTTTGAAAAAAAAAAATTCTTCTCAGCTGTTGTCGTTGTCCATCTTGTTACACAATCCATGTTCATGTCTTGTGTTTCTGTTGAATTAAGTTACCTGCATGATCTCTACTGCTGCATATATATAATTCTGTGTCACAATGCAGGCTTGTTTAAGTTTAAGATGATAGCAAAGCTGAACTTTGACACGCCAGACAAGGTTAGTAACTACTAAATATTGCACTTAAGTATCATATATATCCCGTTAATACACAGACTAAAGTATCAGAACAACTTCAGGAAAACAAGCAATTTATCTCAGTGGAGTATCACGCCTTAAAAGAGAAACAATTCTGCTCCGGAGTTCAATTTGTTGCAAAGGAAAGAGGAATAGATGAAGATGATGGATGGGTAGTAACATATGTACATGACGAGGGAACAAACTTATCTCAGGTAATCAAATTGTGTACTTGAAGGGTATGTCACATCGCTCATTATATCCATGGATTCCTGAGTTAACCAGATTTCTTGTCTTATCTAGGTTTACATTATTGACGCAAAAAGATTTACGGAAGAGCCGGTAGCAAAAATTAATTTACCTCAAAGGGTTCCATATGGTTTCCATGGGAATTTTTTCTACAAGTAATTGCCAATGATCTGTAGCAAACCATACATTATTTGAAATGAAGGATAGAATTTTTATGGTTCGCACCACTGTCCAATCAGTTAATGTGGTCTGCACACAACAATTGTAAAGGACAATGGCAGTCTAGAGGACTGTGTTTATTGTGAGATCAGGAATAGGACTTTGCCTTTTGTCCTTATACCTTATTAACTGGGACACCAATCAACTACACGACACACCCTAGGAACGGGGTGACCTTCACATATATAGCCATCAAGGCATATATTCTAACACCTACTCCGTAGCGCAGCATGATCGGTTCACGGCACCAATACCAAGTTTTTTAGCACCTAAACTAAGCATTCATTGTATGACATATTTTAATTTCAAGAATTACTACATCCATCATCATATTTTTCAGTGATCTAGTCAGAACATGTTAGAATATAATATGTGCGCATGTTTATGGTAATCTCAAAATAAAATGAACAACCATAAACCAGAGAAGGTTTGGATTGTACTATGTAGTAGGGCCGTTATGGGAGGCATTAATTGTGCTGTTACCAACTGGAGTAGACATTCCACTCTGTTGGCCTCATCAGTCGATGTAGATGTACAAAGTTGTTGTCTAGAGAAGATAGGATGTTGCCCAGTCCCTCTAAGTAGTCATTCTAGACAACGTCTTCTGTAAGCTGGTGGCAGATTCAGATCCAGAGATGATACGCAGCAATCTTTGAGCAAGATCTTTCATGCTGTTACTGTATTTCACAATAGCATGTATCAAATCCTGTGTTTCAGAGAGAAATATATCTGGTGTTTAGGTGTAATGTGCTGACAAGCATGAACGCAGGATGCTAGCTTCAGTATTTTTTCCTTGGTAATATTCTCCAACAGGTAAAAACATATTCAACAGACAGCACTATGTATCAAAGAGATCAGTACAACAATAAGCTGTCACATTGAAGTGGGCATTTTTTTTTATAGAAGTTCAAATCATATAACCACACATTATCTGTGGTTAGCAAAGTCTAGTCTCTAGTTCCCCTGGACCAAGCCATGATCTGAATCTCATAACGTATTACTAATGCAGAGATGTCAATCCTTCCTTGTCCACATTCTACTTTGTCTGCACATCTGAACAAAAAACCTTTCACCTCCTATGCTTATCAACTCTACCCTCTCCTTCCTCTATCAACAGAACTGTAAATCGTAGCAATTCAGACTCATCCAGAGATGATCTGAAACAGATCGAAAGAGGATTTTCTAGTTGATGAACGGGCCAATTACCTGTATCCGGGGACGAATGAAATCAGCCCATGTGCGGATCACGGCGGGACTCCGGGAGCGTGCGGATAGTCAAGCCAGTCGAGCACGGAGTGGTCGTTGGCGAGAATGCGCCCGTCGTGCCGTGCCCTTCCGCGGCGGCGCGCATGGCCGAGCTGTACATGATCCAGAGCTTGCCCTCCATGGACGCGCGGAAGAAGGCGAGCCTGACTTCAGTGCTCTTTCACAGAGGGGAAAAAAGGCAATTGGTCAATGGGTTATGCATCTAGTTGGCCCTTCAGATTTTAATTTTGGCACTTGGCAGTTGGCAGTATACTGGCAATTACCATCGATCGGAACTTTGGTTGTTTCGGTCGGTAAGGTTTTTTTTATCTATAATTCAAGTATTCAACCTTTGTACTTGTGTGGTAGTGCTGATCGATCAAACTAAAGAGTGGCAGTCTCTGCACTTGTGTGGTTAACTGGTTATGCTGCCTAAGTTCTTGCTTGGCCCATATCCATTCTCTATATCATTAGAGAAATTTTCATGAATTTTGGAGGTCATTTCGGTCAAGAAAAAAAAAAGAGAAAAAGATCTGCAGCGGTTCTTCCTGATTCTTCTTCACCTGTATGGTGGTAACGTATCTGTAACTGTAATGTACTTATTAAAATGCCGCGAGATATCCTTTGTTGGACACTCGATCGCCCAAGAGTCCTAGTTCTACAGCTGGTTCCTTAGCTTAATCTCTTCCCCTAGTTACATTGCAGCTGTCCGATACGATCTGCCGCAGACTTAAGAGTTCCACAAGAGAACAAGGAGGTCGACATTGCCTGATTGCCGTCGACCATGTGGCGCGATGTTCCTAACGCCCGACTCGCGCGCAGGCGCAGCAGCTATAGCGCCATGCTCCGAGGCGATGATACCGTGAACATGAACTCTGAAACACAGAGACACGGTTACGTTACATGCCTGTACGTGCGGAAGAAAATCACTATTACGCGCGGTCAATATCTTATTTTCTCGAGTGGCGACACTTGCAGCAGCGGCGCAGTGTTTTTCACGGCACGAGAATCTGCGGCGGAACGTGCGCGTACGATCGCCAGATGCCACCAGCTCCGCTGTCCTCTCCAGCTCTTGTGCTGTACCTGCTGCAAGATTCTAATAGGAAGGAAAATCTGCCAACTGGACAGACATGCATGATGCCAAACCTGTCGAACCAAGTGGAGCTGCTAGCAGCAACTGGAGGCGCCGCCAGGCCGCCATCGCGATCGATCCATAGCTGCATCCTGCGTAGTGCGTGCATTGTGTCGTGCACATTTTCACTGTTGTGCGTACCTCTTGTCCTCTTCAGTAAAATAAGCTCCACTAGTTCCTACACTAATACTTTCTTCTCGCCCCACAGCACGTCCTACTGACCGAAGAAATGACGCCAACGGCTTAGTATTCTCGCCCCAGCACGTCCTAGTGACCGAAGAAATGACGCCAATGGCTAGTACTTTCTTTTCGGCCCAGCACGTCCCAGTGACCGAAGAAATGACGCCAATGGTCGATGCCACTAGTCGGTTGTCCTGCCGGTGCGCACGCACGTAGCTAGCTGAGATGGGGTGAGAGAAGAAAAAGAATCATATTTATAGGAAAAAACTAGTTTCAACCTGTAACTGTTATAAAAATCTATCGTTTAATCTACATACAAAATCAGACACTAAAGATAATCTAACTGTCCAAACTGGAGAGATTTGGCTCTTTGAGTGGTTTTCAATTTTATGAAAATAAAAAATTTATTAAAGCTTTAAAATTCATTGTTTAGATAAAAACTTATGAAATTGGTGCATTTTCTTAACAATGTAATATACCTATTGGCACACTATTTAATATTATTTAGGTATCGTTTGTTTATGCTGCTAGTGTTTTTTATTATTATATAAAAATACTTGGATTAAAATAAATAATATGCAAATACAAAAAGTTGCGCACCAATATATAGGTTACCTTTTTTCAAAAAAGTCGACACTGGGTTCATTTTTTTATAATACAAAATTTAGTTATGGATTTTTTTATATTATATGACTTTTTATAATTTTTTTAAAAAATAGAAAACCACCTTTAAAACCACCCAAAGGGCTAATTTTGTCCTATTTCGATAGTTAGATGGCCCTCAGTGTCATGTTTTGCAATTGTAGTTTGAAAATCAGCATTTTGTAACGGTTGAAGGGTGAAAATAGTCCTTTTCCCTATTTATACATCTATTTTTATAGATGAGTGGTCCTATCTGTTGTCCTCACATCTTGCCAGGGTACGAGAAGTAGGCTGGTGTTTTGCTGGTCGCTAGCTAACACCCTCTCCTTCTTTTCCCTCCACAAGTCCACATAGGAGAGAGAATGTAGCCAGCTAGCTACATCTCTAGTTGTTGGATGTGTCCTTAATACTTTCTAGTTGAGCTCGTTCATCCACAACCTGCTCTCGCTACCAAGGGTCTCTTTGGCAGAGCAGCTTCTCATCTCAATCTAGGAGGACCTCTACCAAAGTTTTTGCAATAAAGTGATTCGAGGCTGATTCCGTGGAGCGATTCTCGAAAATGAACTAAAGGGTTGAGACTGAAAAAAATTGTTTCTCCTGATTCACTCCTTGCTGAAAAAATTGTTTCTCCTTATTCACTTCTCGAAAATGCACTAAAGATGTTGGCTCGCTTTTGCCTAAAATTTAACTTGATGAGTCACTTATAGACTCCGAATCACTTCTCACAATGAATCACAATAAGAAAAAGTTATACCAAAAGGCCGTAGATATGCCAACTTGCCAAGCAAAGGCTGCCGACTCAATGCCCGATGATCACTAGCATATTCCGCCTAGCTCTTCTCACTTTTGCGTACTTATCCTCGCTCCCAACCAGGGACAAATCTGCCAGCCCGAGGCTCTGCGTCCATCACTCCATTGGCCATTTGGCCACGCCCTCGCCACCCACTTGTTAAACCAAGCCCTAGTTGGACACTTGCACGGCCGCTGCCAGCTCCATTGGCTACTCCCAGTCCATACTCCATAGTGCGTGTGCTACTGTGCTCCGTTAGTTCTATTGTTTTCTTCTTCTTTTTATCATCAAACCAGACGTCTCTGCCTAAAACACCAAAAAACCTTTTTTCCTACATGGCATTATTTTATGTGTGCTTCCACGTGTCTCGCCCGTAAGGCCTGCTATGTGCTATGTTCTTCCCCGCACACAGGGCGCCGACCAATGAGGCCACGTTATTCCTCTCCGCGGCCGGAGCATAAGATGGAAGAAGCCATGTTTGTCCCGGCGCGTTCACGCGCGCGTCTTTATAACGAAGCCCGGCGCGCGCCATGGCATTGGCGTCTCATCACAAGCCATCGTCATCTCTGAGACGACGAGTCGTCGACGACGCACTACGCCATGTTCAGAGCTGGAGGCGGCAGCAGCCTGAAACTGAAACCGGCGGCCGGCAGGTGTGGCGGCATGATGGCCGTTCACTCCAGCCTGCACGGGGCTGCAGGCCAAGCTCACCCCTCTGCGCCGCCGAACGCCATCAAGGTATCATGCAGTGATCGATGTGATGCAGATGCAGCTGATCCTTCTGCACAGACAGAGTGGCAAATGAGCTGTGACTTCGTTCTGAGTTCTGAACCCCATGTTTAATTAGCAATGCCTCGATGGAATGGCTGTACGTAGCTTGGATCCTTGCGTTTTGCAAGTTAATTTGGTGTTCTATTCAAACCAAAGCACATAAGTTAATTACTAGTAGTTGTATGTCTACGAAAAGGACACACGTACGTCTAAATCGCCGTCTTTTTAGGTCCCATTGCCTGGATGGAAGAGGCTGGACCTTCTGCAGGCGATGTCCAAAACTCTGAAGTCAATCTCTTCAAATCTCCTGGAACGATTCGTAGACACAGCGTACAGATTCTCTGAGCAGCCTTCTTTGAATGAGGTAAAATAAATGTTGAGATGATTTTTAAATATTCTCTTCTCTCATTTGTGCTTTTTGATATACGTTTAAACTTTTTTTCTTAAAAAAAAAAGAAAAAGTCCGGTTTACACTCTTAGACTATAACAAAAGTATGTTTTTCAATCCACGACTACAAAACTAGACACGTAAAGGGCCATCCAATTATCAAAATTGAACAAATCTTGCTATTTGAGTGGTAAAGGTGGTTTTATGTTTTTTCAAAAATTATAAAAAATAATTTAATCTAAAAAGTCACAACTCATTATTTTTAAGGATAAAATGAAATCAATGACAATTGTTTCCTAAAAATATAAGACATATGTTGTTACACTATTTGAATTTATTTTCATATCAGTTCTATTAATAGTGTTTTTAGAAAAATAAAAACACTACCAAAATGAACAAATAATACCCGAATAACTTTGAACAGTGTAGTACCAGTAGGTAATTTTATGTTTTTAGAAACATTGTGGCATTGGGTTCATACATTTTGATTTAAAATGAATTAGTTATGAATATTTAAGTTTAAAATATTCTTTATATTTTCATAAAATAAAAACTATCAAAGGACCAAATTTTCCCGGTCTTGATAGTTGGATTGCCCTTAGTATCTGTTTTTATAGTTGTTGGTTGAAAATTAGACTTTAGGGAAGAATGGAAGGTGTAAACCAAAATTTTCCCTAAAAAAAACTTTATTACCCATGGCACTAGAGAAAAATAAGCTTGAAATCAACTATAGCCTATAGATCGCGCTATTTCTTTTCAGTATCTTTGTTAGGCTTTTTAACATGTGCAGTAGTTGAGTGTGAGTGAATATGCAACATATATGAGCACTTGAGCAGACTTTCCCAGCTCGTTGATGTTACTAAACTCATAGAAAAACAAAATTAAACAAATCTCCTACAGGGGAATTTTCGACCAGTCAACGAAATCGGTGAGGCAGCTTTACTCGACAATCTCGACGGAGAGGTCCCAGAAGATTTTCCTGAGGGTGTCTACATAAGAAATGGTACGGTGAGTTTCACTTCATGTTTAACACAGTATGAATATTACTCGCAGTTGCATCGATGAGTTCATGAGGTCCAGATTCACTCCACATTAATACAAGTAAAATGATTAGCACGACGTACGGAAGCTTCCCTAAAACTTTTGGACTGACGTCATGACTAAAGAGGATATCCATATCTTGATGTATTGAACTACTTTAACAGGTCCAAACCCTCTCCATCCAACGCAAACAATTGCAGATTCCATATTTGGTTCAACGTCTTACATGTATTATGAAGGGCATGGAATGCTACATGCTGTGTACTTCAACAAGAGCAGTACAGGAGAATGGAAGATAACGTACAGGAACAAGTACGTGGATTCAGACACCTTTCAACTAGAGAGAGAAAAGAATGAAGTGGCTTTTGTGCCTTCTGCTGATGGAGAACCCTATGGAACACTAGTTGCATTTCTTATTAATATTGTAAGTATTATATTGACAGCAAAATGCCCGCAATCAATGTTAAACACAATTTTAATTGAATATTTGGAATCAAGGGTAAATGCATTTTAATTGGTATATAGTTGATTATTATAATTAAGGTAAATGATGAAACTCTTTTATCTGTAGATGTCATTGCTATATAGCTTCTTCTAAAAGATTTTTTTTGACAGATGAGATTTGGAAAACCTGTGAAGGACAGCGCAAATACTAACATATTTGAGCACGCGGGACGAGCTTTTGCTGTCACAGAAAACCATCTGCCATATGAGATAGACATCAATAATCTCAGCACACTAGGACCATATAACATCAACGGAGCTTGGGACCAACCTTTCACTAGTCATCCAAAGGTACGAAATGGTAACTGCTAAATATTTCCCCTGCAAACTCCTTGCAAGGAAAAAACAATAAACACCACACTAGCTATTTTGTTCATATGATGCACGAAAAAGGTAGTAGTTTTTCTGCCACGGTTCACAATTTAACAAGCATATAAAACTGGAGCATCTTAGTGATTTTAATAATCAGTTACGTTATTAGTTAACTATAACTCCTCAACAAGAAATTCTCATATACTACTTGTTTCTGCAGAAGATTCATGGAAGTGGGGACCTGGTGATCATGGGGACAAATACCGAAAAACCCCATTTTGTGCTTGGAGTAATTTCCTGTAAGTTATGAAATAATGTTAATCAATCTACCACATCCGATAGGTACAATATTACTTTAGATGATATTAACAGTAAGGTGTAAACTAGTGTGTAAAAACTCAATACTTTATTTTCACAGGGCTGCATTACACAATTTAAGATAAATAAAGTTCCGGATATTAATGTAAACACATAGGGCATCCTATTATCAAAGTTTCAATCTATGTTATACACCACAACTGCATTTAATTATTGATGCCCCTTTTACATGATAAGCTGATGGTGAGAGGCTTCTTCACAAGGTTGATCTTAAATTTGAGGAAGGAAAACTCATTCACGACGTTGGAGTAACTGCAAAGTATTTTTTTTGTTTTGTTTTGTTTACAAGTCATATTAGATTCCTCTAAACATAAATTTTTCTCTAACAACTATTTCATGTTATATAGGTACAATATTATAATGGACTATCCTCTCAGATTCGGCATATCCAGGGTATTCTTACAAAAGCCGTGAGTGAACTCCATATGCATCTTCTTTACTGTGCTCTGTGGGAACCACCCTTTCTTTTTTAGGGGCAGTTATAGTGCAGATTCTGCCATAACAATGTGCACGTGTTTGTCTTCAGATTTATTGAAAATGATATGAATGGAAAATCACGTATTGGAGTAATGCCTCGTTTTGGTGATGCTGAGTCCATCAGATGGTTTGATGTTGAGAACCACTGCAGCTACCATTTATTTAACTGCTTTGAGGATGGAGATGAGGTAATTCCTATAAAATCTGAATTTATCCTGACACATATAGATAAGAAACGAGTCATATGTAGTTTATATTTGTTTCTTGCTTTATGTACTTCGAAAAAAAACTCCCTGTGAACAGGTTATAGTGAGAGGCTGTCGATTACTTGGTTCTATTATCCCTAGTGGCCGTCATAGAGTTGACAAGTCGAAATGGTATGGAAGGGCGTTTCTCCAGCCTGATAAGGATTCAGAAGATTTTAATCCTTCACTAGACGGCATTCTGTTTTCTCGCCCTTATGAATGGAGGTTAAATTTGGAAAGTGGCGAAACAAATGAAGGTTATATTACCAGCGAGGAAGTTGCAATGGATTTCCCTGTCATCAATGAAAAATTTATAGGCATTAGACACAAATATGGATATGCTCAAGTTGCTGATTCATTAGCAACCAGTAAAACAGGTAACATCGTTACTAAGGCGGTTTTTAAAAATATATATTTTTCTTCTCAATTGTTTTTGTTGTTCATCTTGTCACACAATTCATGCGCATGCCATATGTTCATGTTGATCTAAGTTACCTGTATGATCTCCGTTGGTGTATTTAAAGAATTCTGTGTAACAATGCAGGCTTGTTTAAGTTTAATATGATAGCAAAGCTGAACTTCGACATGCCAGATAAGGTTAGTAACTACAACGTATTTCACAAAATATCATATATTTCCCGTTAGTACATACTAAAGTACCAGAAAACCCTCAGGAAAACAAGCAATTTATCTCAGTGGAGTATCATGTCTTAAAAGAGAAACAGTTCTGCTCTGGAGTTCAATTTGTTGCAAAGGAAAGTGGAGTCGATGAAGATGATGGATGGGTAGTTACATATGTCCATGATGAGAGAACAAACATCTCTCAGGTAATTATATTGTGCACTTGAAGAGCATGTCACATTGATCGTCGTTATTTCCATATATTTCTTAAGTTGACAGATTCCTTGTCTTCTCTAGGTTTACATTATTGACGCAAAAAGATTTTCAGAGGAGCCAGTAGCAACAATTACTTTACCTCAAAGGGTCCCATATGGTTTCCATGGGAACTTTTTCTATAAGTAATTGCGAACGAACTGTAGCAAGCCATACACTGTTGGAAACAAAGGGTATCATTTTAATGATTCACACCTTCAGGAACTTTTCAATCGGTTATCGGTTTGTCCACACCAATGTTTTCAGGAACAATTTTAAAGGGGAATAGCAGTTTAGATTAGTGTGTTTCTGGTGGGATCAGGAATAGAACTTTCCATTTTGTCCTTGTTCCACAAAATACAGATCGGATGGCACATGCCATGATGAAAAACTAGTTATATTGTCATGTACAAGAACCTCCTTACACTTGCCACCGCTTCTACGGTCCCATGCACTAAACAAAAGAAGTTTAAAAGTCCACCTGCAATTTCTCATTCCCTCCCCTGTTTCCTAAACGTAGTTGCCTGACCTGAATGATACTAATTATAGGAGATAATCCTATAATCCAGATCATCCCCATTCCCCACGCAGTGTATAATGTATAGCCCTGCATAGCTGCAACCACTGTCACTGCCGCAGCTGCTCCTAAGTCCCACCCTGCCTTGAGCTGCGCCACTAATGCGGTCTGTTCACTCGAGGAGACCACAAGGTACATGAGCAATAAAAAAAACTCCAATGAAATGCTTTGAACCGATGGTTAAAAATTCTTCTTTTTAACTCGGACACATAAATCAACTAAAACATCACAAAAATAAGAAAGATGGCGTGAAGCAAAAATGATGTGTCGAGATTCAGGCATGACTATTTCAGGAATGGGTGGGCACCAGTCCATATGCTCACAGAATGCACTCCTCTTTCAATCAGTTAGATGAAATTACTAACAAATATTGGCAATCAAAAAGTACTTTATTGCACCACATACACCACATTGAGATTGGCAATTGATTTGTTGGGACATGTATTGGAACACAAACAGATGGCTAGTATTTTGTATCCTGTTTTAAGGCGCCCCTGACTCTCTTTTGTTTTTCAAAGAACCAGGCGTCTATAACTCACTGCTCAATCAGGAGGGCATCAATGTTGCGCTTGCCCTCTGGACCTTTGCTATACCAAGATGAGACATAGTCACCATAGATTATGTCCCGATACTTTTGTCGCTCATCCTTGCTCACAAGCTGCGGGGCAGTGCATATTTTCCTTGACTTTGATGGATCGTAGAATGTCGCCACTGACAAGCGAGCGCGTTCAGCATTGACAGTAGCTCGATGAACAGAGCTCTTGTATCTTCCATTGGTGATGATCTGGATAAGGGTAAAAACATGAATAATATGATTAACCCTAAAGGAATCAAATCTCAAATAAAAAAATATATTCATATGACACTTTAGCCATAACCCACCAAAACAGTGCCCCATGAAGAGCAGGTAACGTCAAACATAGATCAGGAAAAAAAAATGGTGAACAAAAACTAATGCTGATGACAAAGCATGCTAATGTACAAGTACCTCTGTCTGGTCAGCCAAAATGACAAGGATACCAGCAGGCAAAGGGGGCACAGGGATCCACATTCCATCCTTTAATACCTCGAGGCCACCCACATCATCTTGTATCAGAAGCGTTATTGCACCCATATCAGAGTGAGATTGCAGTCCAAGAGCAAGGTCTGGTTGTGGACAAGGAGAGTAGTAGCTAATGGTGATATTCTGATAAACTTCTCCAACCGCCTCTTCAATATAAGACGGTGGCAGGTTCAGACTTCCAGAGATAACACGCAGCAATCTTTGAGCAAGATCTTTCATGCTGTTGCTGTATTTCACAATAGTATCCCTGCAAATGCAAGTTTATTAGGTTGTTTGTTTAGGGAAAAGTGCATCTGGTGTGATGCGCTGACAAGGATGAAGACAGGATGCTTAAGCATTTTGTTCATTCTACAATAGGTGAAAGCATACTCAACAAATGGCATTATGCTATCAACGAATCCTGTACAACAGGGTGTCATGTTAAGTGGCCATATTTGGATTGAAGTTCAATCACATAACTATAAATTATGTGGTTAGTTAAGTTGAGTTTCTCTGGGCTGTACCATGTTCTTAATCTCAGGGTGAATTACTACTAATGCAGAGGGTTCAGAGCTTCCTTCCCCACTTTTGCACATCAGAAGTTCTGAACAAAAATTCCTAGTACATCTCCTACGCTTATCAAAATAACCTCTCGTTTCTGTGTGAATAGAACTGTAAACTTCGAAATTCACGACTCATCCAGAGAACATAGATGAGCTGAACAGATAGAGATGATTTTCCTGTCGATGAACCGGCCAAATTACCTGTATCCGGGGACGAAGTCGGGCCAGTGGGCGGGATCACGGCGGGACTCCGGGAACGTGTGGTGGTCGAAGTAGTCGCGCCAGTCGAGCACGGAGTCGTCGTTTGCGAGCATGCGGCTGCCGTACCCTTCCGCGGCGGCGCCCCTGGCCGGGTCGCAAGCGAACCGGAGCTTGTCCTCCATAGGCGCGCGGAAGAAGGCGAGCCCGGCCCCGCGCACCGCGTCTAGGAGCTCCGTAGGCACGCCGTGCCCGACCACGTGGAAGGCACCCCAGTCCGCGCACGCGGCGCGGACGGCGTCGGCAGCGGCGAGGGACGAGAGGTCGACGACCGGGACGGAGGGCGCCGCGGCAACCGGAGAGGAGGACGGTGGGGCCCGGCGGTGCTCCGGCGGCTGGATGTACTGCGCCGGGAGGCGGGACACGCCGGTCTCGGCGAGGGCTTGGACGCGCGCCGGCGCGGCGGTTTCCATCGGAGCAGCGGCGGTGGCGCACAGACTTCGGTTGGTGGCTTGTCTAGTGGCAGTCTAGCAATTTTTGCCCATGTCTAAAAAAAAGGAAAAAACAATTATTCCATGGACAGAAGGGTACAAAAAATGGTGAATAAAAATGGGGTGCCATGGACAGAGGGATTAAATAAAAAATAGGGGCGTTGCGAGAATCGAACTCGCGACCTCTCGCACCCAAAGCGAGAATCATACCACTAGACCAAACGCCCTGATCTGTTCAATGTCTACGTTTAATTGTATATGAAGATTTATCTATTCATACCTCCCAGCACCTGAACCTTCATCAGTTCGTGACCCAAAGGTCGACAGATTTTAGAATGTGCCGGCCACCTTATTCTTGAGATGGGAACCCGGAGATGTGCTTCCACCTTGTGGCGTTCAAGCGGCTTCAGCAGATTCAGGCATGGCCGCATGGGCGTCGCTATTTCGTTTGTTTCCTACTACTCGGTTGTAGCGACTAGCGAAAGGATATCACATTGCAGGTATGAGATATCAATGGGTTGATGCACATGCAGTTTCCAAAAAATGGTCTGTTGCAGGCGTGAGCTGCATAGTTTTTTAAAAAAATGATCAGTAAACTTCTTTATCTGAAAACATGGATTACTGGATCAGTAAACTTGGAACATACAGCAAATGGACATTGATTTTACATTCCCAGTAAAGGGTTCTCACGAAAAGCAAATGCTGGATTCTGAAACTTTGCTTTGTTCAGTAAATGTGAATATGTGGTTCAATTTTGTGTACAGCAACAACAAAATGTACATATCTGTATGGGGAAATAGATCATGTTATTTCAAGGTTCAGGGTTGCCTAATACTAACACTCTAGTAGTATAAGACTTGATCTGAAAAGGAAAACTGCTGAAAATGTGTATTGTCTAGATGACCTATTGCTACTAGTGTACTGTCTCATTCATTTGCAAGACATGAAGTAGTTGTGACTGGTGAGTTGGCAGTTACGTGAAGAGATTCAGTAATCAGCATACAGTTGATGTAATATTTCAGTTCATGACTGAAACCTTTGGCTTGGCAAAGTTATCCACAGGGGCAGAGGTTCAGTAGACAAATGGTGTAACCAATATTTTTCAGTTCCTGACTGAAATCTGAATTCAACTTTCATTGACTGAAATCTACCAAAAGGCCAGGTGGAGAGAGCATCCACAGACCACAGCCAATAGAAATGAAGGTGGTGACTACACACCAATGTCACTGTGCAAAAATCTCTCATCAGTTTGTCAGTTGTGGAACTGAAATATCCATACACACTGCTTCCTGTCAGCGGCATGGATCAAAACCTATCTACCGGAAACAGTAGACTTGCTGACTTTCCTAAAACTATCTGAACAGAAAGACAGCCATTTCTCATTGTTGTATCTGACGCAGTGGTACTTCGGAATTCTGAAGAGATGAATTGGGAAGTGATTGTCAGGAGTCCTGCCCTCATATACCTCTAATGTCCATCAAGATTTGGATACCTCAATGCATCAGCGGCTGAAATTCACAACGGGAACACAAGTAAGACAATGAAGTAGTTAGACAGCATGTCATGGGTGATCAACTTTTTCAGCATTTCATTTCCAATGTTCTATCAGAAAGACAGCAGAACCAATGGTAGCAAGTATAATTTAGTCCATACACTATGTTCATTCAGCCGTTTCTGCTCATCTGCAGCATTCTCATATTACCCAAAAAACAAAGTATATCATTTTTTTAAAATAAGGGCAACTTGAAGCGCTGGGATAAAACAAAAGCCTACTATGCAGCAACTTTGCAGATAAAACCAAAGCCGACTACATGCAACAACTATTTTTTTTTAACTGATACATGCAGCAACTATTTACTTAACACAATGCACAGAAAATTCTGAACTACAGAATAAATGTGAGCTAATGCACTATCCAAGTTACAATCATCACTTCATCAGCATGATCTACTGAACATCTGTAATATGGTGATCACTGAAAAACACAAAGGTTATCTGACCTGGGAAAAGGGATGCTACATCCAGCAACTATTTACTGAACACATTGCATAGCAAATTCAGAAATGCAGAATTACTGTGAGCTATCCTGCACTATCCAAGTTACAGTTTCTACCTTAAACTGTATGATCTACTGAGCATCTGTCACCATCCGACTACCGAAAAACAGAAAGGTTATCTGACCTGGTGTACCGAAAACGACGGCGACGACGTCCACGGTCTCCTCGTTGCGAGGCAGGTCGATGAGGAGCGGGATTGGCCGCCCGTAGCGGCCGGCCCGGACGCACACAATGATGCGGAAAAAGAAGAGCGCATTGTCCACACGTCTCGCTACCTCCGTCCTCAGGTTGAACACGGACCGGCCAGGGAACTGAAACGTGGCCCAGGTGTTCGAGTTCGGGTTGAAGTAGCCGTGATCGTCAGCGATCACGTACCGGATCGTTCGCTGCAGCACCACGGGCTCTTCGTGCAGGAGGAACAGGCCGCGGAAGCCTCGTTTAATCTGTTATATGATGGAACAGTGGCGTTTAGAAAACCTGAAAAAGTAGACACTAGACAACAATGGTTCTGAACTTCTGATTACCGAACAATTCAGAAACAAGCAATTCTGAACATCGTATTGGGAACAAAATGTTCAGAAACAGGCAATCAACCATGATTATGAAAATTAGCTCCGAAAACGTTGAAGTATACTACACACCTTAATCTGACAGATCAACATGTGACGCACAGAAATTCTAAAGAAAACAGTGTTGGCTACGTTCTCAGAAATTTCTAACGAATGGAAGGCGGAAACGACTAATTTGGGCAAGATTTCCTCTCAAAGGCAAAATCATATGCAGGGAAGCAAGGAATCAAAACCCCAGAAAGGTAAAAATTCGGGTTCCGCCCAAAACCTTAAGAATTCTACTGCTCCATATGAGCTGAACCTACCGTATCAAAAATTCAACGCGAGTAGTGGGTAATCTAATCTTGGCACAAATTTGATCCCAACAGAACGCAATCATCACATTTGGCAGTTCTTGGAAAACCCATGCGAACAAGAAACATCTGGCGCTGGTGCTCAAGGAACTGTGCTCAGCCCAAACCAATGCGGGGAGTGCCAAGAAGTGGGAACGGCGAGCTCACCGGGGTAGGAGCTGGAAGGGCCGGCGGCGTGGGCCTCGGGGGGATGGCCTCGACCTTCCAATGCATCATCGTGCTCTGGTTGTCGAAGTCGTCGACGGAGACGCCGTCGTGCCACCGCTGGTACCTTCCGTTGGCGCGGAGGAGGCGGTAGGAGACGTGGCGCAGGAAGACGTAGCCGTCGTGCCCCGAGCCGACGGGCTTCCACGGGAAGGGGTCCATGTCCTGCTCGCCGCGCTCCCCCTGGACGACGCGGTGGCCGAGATGGCCCGGCGGCGCCGGGTGCGGCGAGGCCTCGAGGTACCGGCCGTAGGCGGCGCTCTGGAGGAGGACGCAGGTGGTGCCGTCGTGGAGGATGTGCTCCACCCGCCACGCCGCGCCCATCGACCCGCGGCGGCCCCACCGCAGGGAGACGCCCTCCGCGTCCTTGTCGGCGTGGAGCCACCCGCCGTGCACGCGGCTCTGCAGCCGCACGTGCGCCCCCTCCGGGAACTGCTGCATCGCGTCCGGCGGCCCCGCGACGGCGACGGCGGCGGCGTCGGCGGCCGCGGCGGCCATAGCTGGCGGCGAGCGAGAGGCTTGTCTTGGTTCCTTGGGCGCTGCGCTGCGGGGGAGAGGAAGGGGGTGGAAGAAGGAGAGGAGAGCAGAGCAGGTTTGTTGCGGCGGTTACGTTTCGGCGTCGAGGCGAGGCGGGGCGGGGAATTTTAAGGCGGTGGCCTCGGGTGGAGGAGTCGCAAAGCGCAGGTTGCTTCCTGGATGTACCATTGCCACTGACTGGTGGGGCCAGCATCGGGGTTCGTTGATGTGGCAATGGACCACGGGACCAACGCTCCGTGTCAAGGACTGTTTGGGCTTTGGGCATCAGTATCTGGGTAACCTCAACGCCAGCGGGTATGATCTCTGAACTCTGAACAGAACAGCTCCGACATGAGTCTGACAACAGAAGGAACGAATATAAAGAATCAACGAGGTTCAAAAAAGTTCAGTCGTTCATGATCATGTTGGCGGCCTGACGCGGCAGAACAAACAAAATGAAAACACTGAAGCATACCGAACCTTTTTTTTAAGAAAAAAGGACCATTCATTCGCTGAATGCCCTGAATGTACCTAGAAACCGAGAGAAGGAAGCTATGTGCAGAGGATTAGCCTTCAGACCATACATGATACGTCACCATGAATTGAACTGAAAGCTAATTCAACAAATATAGAAGCAAGGTTCAAGCAAAACCAGATACATTCTTGCTATCACCCGACAGAGATGAGTGTGGTAACTATAACCAATGTTACTTTGCAAAATTGTTTAACGTTACTTCCACATAATGCTTTCACAAGTTTGTAAGTTCTGAAACTGGAAGGGCGGTTCAAACCCGTCCAGTCAGCAAGAATTCATCGAATCTAACTAACAGAAACAATAAAGCCCCTGAGTTTTCTGAAGCCACTGAACAAATGGAAGACGAGCTGATTATCAAGTATTCAGACTTCTGGTTCTGAAGTGATGCATTGCTATATTGTCGACAGGAATTCTGCTCCCGTATTATGGCGGCTTCACGCGCATATCGATCCAGCCATCCACGCTGGAGATAGCTGTCTTGCAGCTGAGTTGGACATGCTGCATTGGTAACTAGACTAGACTAGAATCTTGTCTTTCTACTGGAACCCAGCCCAGAATTGGACGCCAGGAAGGAACGGGAATGTAACTATTGTAACTGTTTTTCTTACGTTGTCTTTAGTTTTTTAGATGAATCCTAGTTTTTCTCTCACGCTGAAACTCAGTTCATACAGGTTGACATGTGCAGTGCAAAAGTGGTAGCCTATGTGATCAGCACAGTGGTAAGCTACTACAACGCATCGAGTCTTTTATCTTTCGTTTATACAAAAAAAAAGGGAAAAAAAACTTGGAAACGGAACCAGAGGCTCAACAGAGCAACAGGTACTGACAGAAAATCCGACAACAGAAAGGAAAAAAACGAATAGAAACAGAGAAGGGACTTCTGCGTACAGAGTTTCAGCACAGAAATGGCATCTATATTTGAACTGACAGAAAAGTGCAACAAATATGGACTCTAGTTCTTGATTTCTTAGTATAGCAGAAGCAAGATACAGGCAAAAGATTAGTCTCATCCACGCCATAGAGAAAATCACATCCAAGATCCTGGCGTTACGCCTAGCGCCATTAATTGGCACGCTCATCTCCCCCTCACAAAGCGCTTTCATAAAAGGCCGAAACATACATGACAACTTCCTATATGTGCGGAATCTAGCACGTCGCTTCCACAGAAATAAATCGCCGGCACTCTTGCTGAAGTTAGACATATCAAAAGCTTTTGACTCTGTCAGATGGGACTACCTCCTGACAATGCTTCGGCATAGGGGTTTCCCCACGAAATGGATCAGCTGGATAGCTGCCTTACCACTACCACGTCACGGGTACTACTCAATGGTCATCATCTGCAGCCCATAAAACATGGAAGAGGTCTACGACAAGGTGACCCATTATCACCGTTGCTCTTCATCCTTGCCATAGATCCTCTACATCGACTGCTATCCGTGGCCACTGAGCGTGGTCTACTGAACAAACTAAATGGTCGAACTACGAGGCTGAGAATATCCTTGTATGCGGATGACGCAGCAATATTCCTCAAGCCGACGCTAAAAGACGTCCGGAACCTCAAGGACATCCTCCTCCTCTTCGGCCAAACTACGGGCCTAAGCACGAACATCAGAAAAGACCAGCGTCACACCAATCAGCTGCACTGGCGTCGACCTCGGCAGTATCCTGACAAACCTCCCGGTTAGCTGACAAGGATTCCCACTAAAATACCTAGGCCTGCCTCTCACTGTTAGGCGACTGCGGCGAATAGACTTCCAACCAATCCTGGACAAAGCGACTTCGCGTATGTCCAAGTGGAATGGCAGGAATCTAACGCAAGCTGGAAGAGTAAGCCTCACGAAGCATGTGCTATCGTCGCAGCTAGTCTGCATGCTCACAGTGCTCAAACCGCTGAAAGAAGTGCTCGAGGACCTCAACGGCAACCGCAAACGATTTTTGTGGGCAGGGGACAAAGAACTGACGGGAGGAAAATGCAAAGTCAACTGGACCAGGACTACACTCCCAAAGGAGTGCGGGGGCCTTGGTGTACTAAACTTAGATAAATTCGCACGGGCCCTGCGCCTCAGATGGTTATGGCATGAATGGGCTTCACCAGACAAGGCATGGGTAGGCACTGAAGCACCATGCGATGATTAGGACCGACTGCTCTTTGCGGCTTGTACATCCATCACCGTCGGGAACGGGCAACGAATTCGCTTCTGGATGGACGCCTGGCTACAAGGTAGGCGTCCTAAGGATATCGCACCCAACCTATTCGCCAGAACAAAGGGAAAGAGGAAAACCTTGGCACACGCCCTGGAACACAATAATTGGATAAGGGACCTTAACTACAGATTCGGTTTCAACACCACGCTCTTGCACGAGTACTCCGCGCTATGGGAGTTAGTAAGCCAAGTGCAGCTTCGAGACTCTGAAGACCACATCACGTGGAAGCTGATACAAAGCGGTCAATACTCGACGGCGTCGGCCTACAAAGCACAATTCATTGGCACCACTAAGAATCCAGTGATCGCCTCGTTATGGTCCACATGGGGCCCTCCTAAATGCAAGTTATTCACTTGGCTTATTGTGCAAAACAGAGTATGGACTTCGGATCGTCTGGCACAACGAGAGTGGGACCATAGCCCAGCCTGCCCCCTGTGCAGATGCGCCATGGAGACTGCCCACCACCTACTTGCCGACTGCCGATTCACCATAAGAATTTGAGCGATGGTGGCTGCGTGGACAAAACAACGAAACCTACGCCAAGAAAGATGGCCGCACAGTGCAACACCCATTCAGTGGTGGGCGAATATCACCTCGACCCCGGATGCCCCTTGCAAGGCATCACGGAGCTTAACGCTCCTCATAATTTAGGAGATATGGAAAGAAAGAAATGCGAGAGTGTTCAGGAACCAAGGAAAGCCAACGCCTACAGTCATGGCCACAATCAAAAGTGAGGCATGGGCCTGGATAGCGGCAGGAGATATGCCTCTAGAGAACTTGCTAGCGCGAGAGTAGACTTTTGTAAAAACCCAGCCGGTTTGCCGGCTTGTAAAAAACCCTCTTTTTCAATGAAATAGGCACAGTCTTGTGCCCATTCGTTCAAAAAAAAAAAGATACAGGCAAAACCAGCAGCGTTTATTCCTGTTATCACCCTACAGAGATGAATATGGTAACTACAACCAATGTTACTTTGCAAAATCATTTGCCATTAGTTCCACATAGTGCTTTCACCCACCATTTTGTAAGTTCTGAAACTGAAAGGCCAAATCAAACCCATCCGGGTCAGTGGAATGCATTGAACCTAACTTTTTTTTAGATAATGGATATAATCCGGCTCTACCAAAGTACACAGCCAGCATTGAACCTAACTAACACAGACAGTAAGTCGCTGAGTTTTCTGAAGCCATCTGAACAAAAGAAGACAAGCTGATTCTCAAGCCATTGGTCCTTCTGCATTTTGTTGTCAGAAGTTCTGCTCCCGTATTCCTCTATGGTCCTTCTGTGTCAACATCTGGGGCACCTGCAGACTGATCTTCTGTTGGCTAGCAAGTAGAACTACTGAGGCTTTTGTAGTGAATAAAAGACTATTGGCAGTTTTGGCACAACTGAAATTTTTAACCTAGGATCACGGTAAGAAATGAAAACCCGACAATTTCTAGGCTCAGACCAAAGTTAGAGTCTCCACTTCCAGTATGGTATTACGATCTTCACTCTTCAGTACAAATATCAGATCAGAAGAAAGAATCGCAGTGGAACGAGCACCATTGCCTTACTACACCATAGCAGATCCAGGGAAACTGGGTTTGCCAATCTGGCCGTGGAGCAGAGTTGAAATAAGATCATTGTCATAAATTTTCCAACTCCACAAGTCTTGAATTACCGCAAAGCTCTGCACATACTAAATCCATGCCGACGAAGAAGGTCACAAGGAGAAATATCTTGTGTAAATATTTTGTCCCAAAATACAAGCCTGAATGAATACTTTACCGCTCGTTAAATTCAGTAAAACATTAGCTTGTCAATAGTAAAACACCTCTATATTTCAGTAATTTATACCGATGCATATTCTGTTGCTTTGGGGAGAAAATGAAAACTCAGCTATGCCACGCCCGTACGAATTCAGAATACAGCGCCCAAATTCTGCAATGCTGATTGCATTCAGTTTCATAACTCAGAATTAGCAAATCCCAAATGCGGAGCAAACCAAGCCTCTACGAATAGCAAGCGCCACTGATCTTTTCTGGACACGACGCCCGTCGAACGAAGGAGACCCAAACGTGTGACCCCTGTAAAGGTAGGGCGCCACCGAGACAGGCCGTTGGTCGTGAGTGCGTCTAGACCTCGTCGGAGCTCGGGGGACATGACGCCCGTGCCCGGTGCTGTTGCTCCCATGCGCGCTGCTTGAGTGCTTGGTGCTTGGGACAGGCGGCGACAACTGGCCAGGGGCACCGCACCGAGTGGTAGTACGTCGCCCTCGTCCACCTCCACGGCGGACGAGCGTGACGACCGCGGCGACGAAGACGAACGCGGCAGCGCTGCGGCAATGGCGGTGAACAATGTTGGCTGTGACGAGCCTGTGACAACGGAGAGCAGTGTCCTGAGGCCAGCATGCATGTTTCCGGTGGTGGTCTCCGAATCCTATTCCCACAGCTGCTCCCTAGTCCTATTGGCTATTCCTACTTTCGAACCTATGGGGACTTCCCGGATATATATAGTACTAATCAAAGGACGACGTTTCATGACCTCCTCGAAGTTCAACCCCGGCCCAAGCAATCCGGGCAATCTTCGTAGAAGCTAGGCCTAGCCACCTAGTCCCCCTCCAACCTCGCGCCTGGATTCTATGGCGGCGCACGACGACGCCGAGGCGCGTGCCTCGAAACGAGCGAGGTTAACCACCCCACCGGCCGGTGACGCCGTCGACCTCATCAGCGGCCTCGACGACGACGTCCTCCTTCGCGTCCTCTCCCTGTTGCCCGACGCGAGCGACGCGGTGCGCACGGGCGCGCTCTCGCGGCGGTGGCGCGGCCTCTGGGCGCGCGTCGCCGCGCTCCGCTTCGCCTCTCGTCCGGCGTCCGAGTCCGACCCGTGCGCCGCCTTAGAGCGGTACGTTTCCTTCGTCGACGGCGTCCTTGCCCGGCGCACGCGATCTGACTGCGCCATTGAGGACCTGGCCATCTCTTATACCACGGACCCTGACGAGCACTACCTGAAACTGAAACAGCTGATGTTGGCGTCTGTCGACGCCGTGCAAGTGTGACTCCGGTACGCTTTCCGTCATGGTTTGAAGTCTTTCGCAGTGGACCTACAGTTCCCAGATGATGAAGATGTTACTGAGGAGGAGGAAGAAGAGGATGGCTACTACTACGGCAGTGACAACGACGGCAAGAATGGCCATGGCTACAAAGGCTGCCAAAAGGAGCCCGAGGTGGTGCTTCTTGACGAGCTACCTACTAGCCCTACACGGCTGGAGGCCTTTCGCCTGGCATTAGGTGGCGCAACACTCCGGCTCCCAACCACCGTGAAATTTGCATCGCTCACCGATCTCTCACTCGAAAGGATGAAGATTCCGGACGGTGGAGCTCATCTCCTTGCCCGCCTCGTGTCGCCGGCGAGCTGCCCTCGTCTGACGAAACTGCGTATGATCGATCTGTGGGTTCCTGATCCAAGCGACCAAGAGATGCGACTTGAAGCCAACGTGCTCTCAGAGCTGTGGATGGAGGACGTCACTCCGCTGAGGTCACTGGAACTGAAGACTCCCAACCTCCGGATCTTGCACATAGACGCATGCTACAGCGAGGTGCTTAGGGTTTCAGCTCCGCGGCTGGAAGAACTTGAGTTTTTTTGAACTAGGATGCCCACCTAGGTTGCTCGAGGTCGACGGCGAGCTGCCGTGCGTGCGGAGCCTCAAGATCTGTCTGTGGTCACATCGTGCTTGTATCTCATCCGGTTATTATGGCGAGACCGAGAACGACATTAACGTGGTGCTCCTCAATCAATGCATCTCAGTCACATGCCTTGCAGTGACTCTTAGAGGCCCAAAGGTGTTCAAGGAAGACATGGACATTATAAGCAATAGGGTGCCACACCTCCCTCAAATCACATCTTTGATCATTAATGTTACCGACTGGGCTGAGCGGCATGACTTCGGAGCTGGCGTGGCAAGTCTCCTCACACGATTCAACAATCTTAGACGCCTCAGCCTACAATTACCTGTCTTCGACAGCCTGGTAAGCACAACAGTATTCCTACATATTTCAGTCCTATTTACTTCCCTTTTTTTTTAAGATTGTTCTCTCTCCAATCTGGGGCACTAATAAACTTACATATTTCTGCATTGCAGTGGGAAAAGGGTGCAAATGCATTATGTGATCGTCAACTGCAAAAATGCCATTGGACATCCTATGAGATTTCCATGGCCCACCCGCAAGAAGTAGAGCTTACCGGATTGACAGGAGCTGAGTGTGAACTTTCGTTCGTGAAAGTGGTGTTCGCAAGTGCCAAAAGACTCTATAAAGTGGCTATAAGCTTCAACCCGAAATGTCAACACCCAGGCAGGATGGATGCATTTGAGCGTATGCTACTTGATGGAGCGTGGACTATCCACCGTGGAGCATTTATGCTTACGGCTTACCTGTCGTAAGTAATATTGCGCTACTCCAAGTGCTCTGTATCATGTTACTGTATCCAAGTTTTAAAAGTCATCGGTTGAATTGATGTGTAGAAACATCTTCTAGAGTACACTGTATTGTTGTTTCTTAGTATATCAAGACAGTTAATTACTCTATCTATGTGCTTGTGCTTGTGCTGCGGGGGGGGGGGGGGGGTGAGGAAGGGGGAGGCCAGAGCAGGTTCGTTGCTACCGTTACATTTCGGCATCAGTGTGGGCGTGGGGAATTTCAAGGCGGTGGTGAGGAGTCGCAAGCGCAGGTTGCTTCCTGAATGTACCATTTCCACTGACTTGTGGGGGTAAGCATCTCAACGCTGAGGTTATCTCATCTGGTGTATCCATGAGGACAGTTACTACGTCCATATTATCATCATTTAAAGGCGAGTAAATAGCATTCACCATACAACAACTTGTCAGGTGCGTGCAAATAGGTCCACTAACTTGTAAAATGCTCAATTTAGTGCAACAACTTGATATATAGGTGCGGATTGGTCCAACAACTTGTAAAATCCTCAAATTAGTGCAATAACTTGGCAAATTGGTGCATATGTAGTCTAAATGTTACTTTGACAATGTATTTGTCTATGCACAGAGGGATGTAAGGCATGTATTGTGTCATTTTTGGATTATGTTTCTTGATAACATGACCAAAAGTAATTTTGACTTTTATCATATTGTTTTAATTTGATGTTCTGATATTTTCTTATAATTTTTCACTTTTTATATTTTCAACTAACCACAATAGAAGTATTTTGTAAAAGATTAATAACAACACCAAATGCTTCGTATAAATGTACTTATAACTGAATATTCATGTACATGATGTAATATTGCCTTAGTGAATTAACTAATGGTTTTTATTCATTAAAAATTATAGTTCAAATTAAAGGGGAAAAATTCTTTATCTAAACTTAAAAACATAAATAGGCATAAATCCAGCTGATATTGCTTTACAGAAATTGTATGTCAGACTTAGAAAAAATATTTTATATGGAGAAAACAAAATATCTTTTATTTTCTAACGTGAGTATATTTTTTAATTTTATAATAAATGTTCTTATCTTGGATAAATATATTGTCACTGTTAACGTGAATATCAATGGCCACACAATGGTCAATTTTTTTTGTTTGAATGGCAAATATACCATGTATTTGTTGTTTGTCGTGGCCAAATACACGTTAATGTAACATTTGGACTCTGTATGCACTAATTTGTTAAGTTGTTGCACTAAGTTAAGTATTTTACAAGTTATTGGCCAATCCGCACCTACATATCAAGTTGTTGCACTAAATTGAGCATTTTACAAGTTAGTGGATCTATTTGCACGCACCTGACAAGTTGTCGTATGGTGGGTGCAATTAACTCTATAAAGGCAGGTCTGAACTCTGAATAGAGCAATAGGTTACTCTGACAGAAGTCCGACAACAGAAGGAACGAACAGAAAGAGTCAAGGAGGTTCAGTTCAGCCATTCATGAGTATACCACGAGGTCAGTTTATCTGCTCATTCGCAGTTTCGCACTACGCCTCTCTACCCTGGTAAAGCAAAGCTTTTACCAATAAAGGGCCTTCCATTTGCTGAATGTATCGAGAAACTGAGTGAATGCAGGAGGTTCAGCCCATATAACCATGACTTGAACTGAAAGCTAATTCAACAAATATAGAGGCAAGGTGAAAGCAAAACCAGCAACATCCATTCCTGATATCACGCGACAGAGATGAAATAGGTAACTACAACCAATGTTACTTCGCAAAATTGTTCGCTTTTGCTTCTGCATAATGCTTTCACAACTTTGTAAGTTCTGAAATTGGAAGGCCAGTTCAAACCCTTCCAGTCAGCTGAATTCATCGAACCTAACTAACAGAAACAATAAAGTCGCTGAGTTTTCTGAAGCCATCTGAACAAAAGGAAGACGAGCTGATTATCAAGTATTCAGACTTCTGATTTCTAGAGGGATGAACTGATATATTGTCGCAGAGTTTCCTCTATGGTCTTTGAGCTCTACATCTGGCTACACTAACTCCTCAGCATCTGAACTCGCAAGGGAATAAGTAAAACAAAAAGTTACACTTTTCTTGGATAGAAAGAGAGCAATAATAATCAGTTTTTTCAAGATCAAAACTGGTGTCTGAACTTTAAGTAGTGCACATCAGACTATTGGTGCAGCTGAGCATTAAAAGGTAAGTAAATGATGTGAGAATTTAGTTAGATTTCTTGACTGAGGATCGTGCTCAGAAGAAATTCCAACAATTTCTAGAACCAGACCAAACTTAGGACTACTACATCCCACAAGGCATTCTCAATGTTATAGACCTAAGATTGTTTCCATTCAACTGTTTCTGCTTAATTTAAATTCTAAAGCATGTTTCAGACAAAAAGTAAACAATTTTGTAAAGCACAAATCTGTGCGATAGACGAAAAATAAAAACCCAAAAAGAGGGTACTACATATAGCAACATCTAAAAAACATGCAGAAGTACTCTGAGCATATCAGATATGTACACGCTATGCAAGTCACATATTTGGCAATTTTCCTTCCCAATTTCAAAACTATGACCGATGCCATACCATGCATGTTTGATGTGTCCATATAGGACAGTCATGATTAATCCACAGTTGTTCTTTATATTTCTAGAATTCTTACTAAGAATTCATTTCTTCTGTTCATTGACTCTTTAGTTCACCAGAAAATTCTCTTTGTAGTATCAATTATATTATCCACTGGATCTGTTCGGTATCCTTTTGGTAATATAATACTAATCAGTACAGTAGTTTCAGTTTTACAAGGATTTTCTTCTTATCCTGATGACATGCTCTTTTGTTTTTTACTCTGAGCATGTAGTTCACCGCCGGCCTGTCAGGCGATGGTTCGAGCTCGAAGTCGAATTTATCTGTGCTATGTCTGTTTCGTGCATGTTTGATGTTTGCTGTAAACTGTTAGATTGACTTGTCTAAGAACATATTCTGGGTTCGATCATTCTTTTTTAGACCAATTTATCTTGCTAAAAAACAACTAATTTTGTCAGGATTAGACATTAAGGGTTTGGCCATTGTTTTTTTAGACCAATCTACCTTGCTAAAAAAAACAATTGTCAGGATTAGACATGAAATTTATTCCAGTGACAGTACGTGTTGTTTTAGCTCCCTTGACATTATTTTAGAATTTTTTAACAATCTGCAGAAGTAGAGATATATATACCAGTAAATTTTAATTTATGAAGTATTTGCTTCATGTAGTGATTACTGATCACAGAAACACGCGACCACGCATTACTTGCCACAACACCTTTCTGGTGTTTTGACTGTTCTAATTTTTAGCTCTGATTTCTGTTTTCGTAATGAAAAACACTCTTTCTCTTGAAAGAAAAGAAGTTCAATGTGCATCTAACAATATTGGATGAATTATCAATGAAGCATCATGAATGCAATACTCTGAAGAACGAGTTTGCAGAGTCTCTGCAGCAGTATATTGCATATCAAACATGAAGATGAATCTGTTGGTGCAACAAGGAAGCAAAATCGTCAAACTATTTTCAGAAGCTTACCAAGGGGCAAGCAACAAGTTAGCCTGGTAGGGTGGTAAGCATGCAGACTCAAATAAAAGGGGCAAGCAACATAAAACAAGGAACACATAACTAACCAAGCGAGCAGGCTCAAATACTTAAGCATGATGATAATATCTGGTTGACAATCAATCAAGTTAGCCTGGTAGATTGTGTGCAGCAGGATACTGCATAACAAACTGCAGGATCTTCTAATCAGGGGATGAGCACCATAAAAAGGAACACGCAATCGGGTGAGCAGATTCAAATACTCATCATGATGATAATATGCGATTGACAATTACTAAGTTAACATACAGGCATACAGCCTGATTGTGACACTGACACCATTACCTTATGATTATACTATACTCAATACAGACTTGAAGATTGCCCAGGCACACCTAGCACACACCTAGCAGACCTAGCACTGACAGATTGTAACAACCGGCCCATATTGGCATAGTTGTGCTATGGGCCTTCGCCATCCCATGACCCAGCCCAAGGCCCACGCGAAGGCAGAACACTGATTTAAAAGATTGTCCAGCAACAAGGAAGAGCACAGAAAGAAAATGAGAAATTGAATCCCCTCCGTATCGTCCTCGGCAACGGCGGTGGTCCGTCTCACGTCCCGGCGACCTCTCGTCGGCGGCCACGGGAGTATCTATCGGTGAGTGCTCGTCCATCTTCCTCACGTTCCGGTCTTCACCACCGGTGGCCTTGGGGCGGTTGTGACAGTTGGTATCAGAGCCAGGTTGATGTGCTCTCTCTGGTTACAAACACTTCTTTTCTCTTGGGGCCTGGTAGCTACTGTGTGGATAAGAATCCAGCCAGGCTTAGCATGCATGGGAATTTGCAATCTGCACTTAAGACAGGTGACAATATATGGCAGCAATTGGCATGGGGCAGCAAGGACTTTGATTATGAAATGGGAAAGCCTATTCCTTATGTGGTCCATAAAGATGTGCTCACCAATGTTGGCCGCTCCCCTCACATCACTGAGTCTGGTATGCATCCCAATGAGTCAGTTGTCTATGTTTATCTGATGGAGATGAAATACAAGAAAGCATATAATTCTAGAAGTCAATGGGACCCTGGTATTTGGAGGCCATGGAATCCAGGTATTTATACGTCCAACTTAAATGCGACAAGCATGCATGGATACCTACCTGGGCACATTGTTCACCAGAAATGCCACAAAGAGAATGAACACAATTATCATGTTGTTGCTTGGGGACAAGCAACATTTTGTGGGGGTGTAAATGTAACAACCGCCCATATTGGCATAGTTGTGCTATGGGCCTTCGCCATCCCATGACCCAGCCCAAGGCCCACGCGAAGGCAGAACGCTGATTGAAAAGATTGTCCAGCAACAAGGAAGAGCACAGAAAGAAAATGAGAAATTGAATCCCCTCCGTATCGTCCTCGGCAACGGCGGTGGTCCGTCTCACGTCCCGGCGACCTCTCGTCGGCGGCCACGGGAGTATCTATCGGTGAGTGCTCGTCCATCTTCCTCACGTTCCGGTCTTCACCACCGGTGGCCTTGGGGCGGTTGTGACACAGATAAACTTCGATGCAGACTTAAAATTGCTCAGACAGACCTAGCACAGACGACTCCACGCCCTAACGCAATTAATGGTCCTCATCGTCTATCTCCAACACGGCGTAGCCCTTCTGGTAGTACTGCTCTATGATGCTCACTTCCCTGGCATGTGTTTTCCTGAGCGAGGCCATCTCGGCAACTTCCTGGGCTCGCCACATCGCTCGTTCGTCGTCGTCAGCCGCAAGGGTAGCGAGGATATCGCACACTCCACCAGGTCCTGGACGACAGGTGTCGCAGCAGCAGTTTTGGAGCATTGGGCGCGATAGCAGCACGTCGATGTAACCCTGGAGCACCTTCACCAGCTTCGCCCTCCTCCTTTCCGATGCATCCTTGTCCGCCGCCGCCGATTCCTCCTCCTTGTTCACCGCTACGGCCGCCGCCGATTTGGTCGACATTTGTGCAGCCTCGGAAGGCTTGGTGTCGCTGAAGGCGCCGACAAGAGCCGATGAAGCCTCCTCCACCTTGTGAGCTCTCCGTCGACTTGCTTCGATCCACCGAAACCGCGACTGTCGCGGGCCTCTTATTTTTATTTCTACTCTCGACAAGAACTCGAACTCTGACTCTTCCGTCCGAGTCTAACACCAAATCTTGAAAGAGAGGAGGGCACGCGGGTTGCAAGATGCATTGGGCCAATCGGGCGGGCCAATGCGTTGCCTTCTTTTTTTCTCCTTTTGATTCTAACGCTTTTCGGTTGTTTTCTTTGTTTTTGGTCCTTCGGTCGGAAAACAGATTTCTTTGTTTTCCTTCGCGAATCTAGGACTGCCATTTCAGTAGGGTCTCTTGAATTATCCGACCGGCATCCTGTTTGGGGAGTAGCTCAAAATTTCCAGAGCGTCCCTTCCCCCTCGGCCTCATCTCCACTCGTCCCTCAACCACGTGTTGGTCCCCAGGACCAGAACCAGGATCTGAATCTTGTCTGGTGATGGCGGCGAGACAAAGACAGTGGCACAATGCTCGTCTTGGTCAGACCTGCAGCCAGAGCTTCTGGGCCTTGTCCTCAAGCGGCTCCCCTCCCTAGCCGATCGCGTTCGCCTCGGCGCAGTTTGCCGCTCGTGGCGTCACCATGCTCGCCAGGAGGCAGGAGCGCCTGCCCTCTCCGCTCCCCTGGCTCACCCTCCTCGATGGGACTTTCCTTAGGGTGAGTTTAGATTGGGAGAAAAAACACTGTAGATCCAGAAAAACACTGTAGATCGTATTGAGAAACGTGTTCTGTGAGTGGGAGGGATATGATGAATAGAGAAAGTTTGATGAATAGTGTTTTTTTGGGAGAAGTTGGGTGAACTAAACTCACCTAACATCCCTTTTGACGGTGAAATAATCCACCGTGTGCCTCTACCGGAGGGCGCTCGCCGCTGCCATGGCTCCATGGACAACTGGCTCTTCGTCGAGCACATCGATGGCGGGTGCTCGCTGATGAACCCTTTCTCCAAGGCCGCTGTCGTGCAGCTCCCTGATGTCTGCACCATCTGGTGCCGTGGGAAGATGAATGCGCTTGCACGGCCGAGACGACATCTGGTCTACCTGAAGTTGGTGCCACTCTCGCCGTCGCTGGCTGGATTCGACACCAGATTCACTTTTCGCTGTAATGGTCATGGACAACAAGCATATAGGTGTACAATTTCTGGCTGCCGACCCAGGAGTGGCTCTGCATTCAGGGTGCCCAAGCCCAAGCACTTTGTTGACGTAGCATTCTTCGGTGGAAAGCTGTATGCTCTCTCGCAAGTTGAGCTCTTTGTTGTTGAGATCGATCCGAGCTACAATGGTACGCCTGAAATCCCACGCATGAGATGCGTAGTCGACTCCATCGATGACCCAGGGACTACACTCCAATCCTTTGTTGATAAGGGCTATGACTGTATGTATTGGTGTTGCCTTTGCTGAATCTAGTGGTAGATTGTTACATGTGAGGCGGCTGGTTGGAGTCTTGTCCACCGTGCCAGTGGAGAACAGGATGGAACATGCCCGTACTCTCTCATTTGACCTCTACTTGTTGTGGTCAATGGAAAAGAGTCCATATACTTTGGGAGGCCAGGCACTCTTTGTTGCCACACACTCCAAGTCCCTACCTGCTTCTGAATGTTGGGCTCAGGAGGATTGCATCTACTTCATGCGTGACTATGATAGGGCGTATTTTCATGAGGATCCTTCTGCGACTCCGGTGTGTTCAACATGAGAAATGGGGAGATCACGCCCTTGTTGCCAGAGACTGCAGTGGTGCGGCCCCAAGGTGCACAAACTGTTGGGCGTCCGGCATGGTTCTTCACTACGGGTACTGTCGGCGATTTATGCTAACTAGGTTCTCGAGGGGGTGCCCCGAGAGAAGGGTTTAGGGAGAAGTCGTCGAGAATCTAGAGTCGAAGGTGACAAGAGACGATTTAGACAGGTTCGGGTCGCCGGAGCGTAATACCCTACGTCCTGTATGGTGTATCTTGTATTGATGATCTTGCTTTGAGGGGGTCCCTGCCTCCCCTTATATAGTCCGGAGGGCAGGGTTACATGGGAACCGTATAGGACTAGGAGACTTTTACAAGTTTATCTCTAATTCCCTAATACAGTCTATCCAAACCGATTAGGACTAATCCTTGTCTTGTACGTCAAGTCTTGTTCTTGGACCGGCCCATAGGATGGGCCGCCAGGGTTGTTTAGTCCATCAGGACTCTACACCCACAAGCCCCCGAGCACCTTATCTCCTGAAGAACAGCCTTGTTGAAAATACAGAGTTCTTTGAAGTCCTCCAGAGTTCATTTTGAGATCCGCCAGGGTTCTTTGAGACCCACAGGGTTCTTTGATCTTGGAAGTTGCAACCATGCTGTTCAATAGGTAATGATGTGCTCATAAATCTTCTCGAAGTTCGGATTGGTGCGCACCGACTAGGTGCGCCCAATTGGGCAGCCCCCGAGCCTCGTTTATCTTTGAAGAAGAAATTCGAGGCTCTTTCGAAGTCCGAACCAAAAGAGAATCAATTTCCGAAGAAACCCGAATTCTTTTAGAATTCCTCATAAATTTATCAATTGAAGCCGAAAATTCTCAGAAAAATATTTCCTGAAAATATGTCCACAGCCCCCGAGCCTAAATTTGAACGAATTCAAATATAGGATCAAGAAAGGACCAAAAGTGAAAATTACCGAAGTAACGCTTCAGAAAGCCCATATAAACCGTCCGCGACCCTTTGTATCCGTACGCCGTTCGCAAAACAGATCTAGGGTTTGCGACAGTTGCAGTTCTCGCAATCCAGAGACCGCGCAAAAGCATCCTCAGCCTCCCCCAATCCACACCAAATCTCCAAAGATTCCAATGGCCGGTGGAGAAGGATCCAGCCGAGGCAAGGGTTCGAAGAGGAAAGCAGAGGCCATGAAGCAAGTCGTTACGACCGAGGAGCCAGCGTCCGTGGGGGACATGCCGATTATTGAAGATCCGATCAGCGACTGGCCGACCAGTATTCTGAAGGAGAAGCACATCAAGGCCCTAGAGGCAGATGGATTCTTGCCAGCGCAAGAAATCAGTCAGTGGAGAAGCGCACACGGGCACGAATACCCCACCGAAGAAACCGAGGAAATCACGGTATGGAAAGCCTTCTATGAAGTTGGTTTTGGCATGCCAACTTGTGATTTTTTCCGCCGTGTGCTGCAGTTTTATGGGATAGAACTGTGTCATCTGAATCCCAACTCCATTTTGAATTTATCCATCTATATCCATCTGTGCGAAGCATTCCTAGGGATAGATCCCCATTTTGCCCTTTTCCGCCATCTGTTTAGGGTAAAGACCTCCAGCGGACCACTGCAAGTGGTAGGCAAAGTAGTTATCCAGTTCCGCCAGGGCATGAGGCCGGTATATTTGGATTACACAACGAAGGAAAGCCTCAAGGACTGGCAGAAGGAGTGGTTCTACGCATGGAACCACCAGCCACAGCTTCAGAGCCGCTCAGGGAATCCGCCAGTAATGAAGCCATTCTGGAGCGAAACAGTTGGAGTGAACCAGGCAATGCAGATCCCTGAGCTGCTCAACATGATTAGAGATCTGAAGGCACAAGGGCTGACAGGAGCCATAGTATATCGGTCATTTCTGCTGAGGAGGATCCAGCCCTGTAAACAACGCTGTAACCCAGGGTACAAGTACTCTGGGGAAACAGACCCCTCAAGGAATGCCACCGGAAACTTGTCAGAGAAGAGAGTGAATCAACTCTTGAAGAAGTTTCTGGTGGTCAACGATGACCAATTTCCAGAGATAATGGAAATTTCTGTAATCACCATGACACCTGAGGTAAAATCCTTGCCTGAAATCAATATATAGCCTTATTGTTGAAGTTATAATATAAACTAATGTCCTGATCATCACAGTATGAAGCCCGGCGTGCACTCTATGTGAGTTTGCCGTCCCTGGACCCGACCAACACTGAAGAAGCCGCTCTGTTGGCACGGTGTGTGGATCCAAAGGTAAGAGATCAAGGTCGCCCAAGCAAGCCAACTGCAATTGAAGACCCTGACGAACCAATGGTTAAAATTGAACCACAGGTCCCTGAAGAACCCCAATCCAAATCAGAAGCAACCTCCAGGGGAACAGAAAGGTCCAAGAGACCGGCACCAGCAGAAGCGCAAGCACCAGTGCCCAAGAGAGCACGCACCTTGCCCAAGCCCCGAGCCAGAACAGTCCCGGAGGAAAGGGCAAAGGTATCCCCACAACCCAGGACAACATCTTCAGTGGGGATATCTATCGGAGAAATTAGAACCAGCATGCCGCAGCAAGGCAGCTCTGCTCGGCGAGCGTTATCTGATGAAGAGATCCTGCACGAGATCTTCAACCCTATCTCCGGTCCGTTTGTAAGGACAACGCCAATTATTGAAGAACCCTGTCCAGCAGGACCTTCGGCGGCGGAGCAGGAAGCTGAAGAGGAGTTCACCTTGGGGGAGCCAGAGATCCCCATGCGGCCCTCCACCATGTAAGTATTTTGTTAAGCAGTATAGAGTTCATCGTTGTAGAATACTGTTGTGACTAACAAACTGCATTATTCCAAAGTTGAAGAAGCACCAGCGACAACCAGGGAAGAACCCTCGGTTGATCATGCAGCTGTAGAACCAGAGGCCGCAGTGCCCGAAGAACCCAGGGTAGTACCAGAAACAACCCTGCCGGAGGTTCATACAGCAATGCCAACAGACCCGCCAGCACCAGAAGGAGCCCAAGTCGAGGAAACAGTTGCAGAGGTGCTGGCGGATATCGAACAGCTGGTCACGTCAGCGCTGATTGAAGAATCCGAACTGGAACGCCGTGACCAGTCCTCTGCGCAGCCCCCGAGCGTCACAGAAACAACTCATGCCGGGGCGGAAGCAGAGTGCTCAAGGGGGAAACAAACTGAAGCAACAACCCCAGAGCAAAGGATTGAAGAGATCCCCAGAGTACCCAAGGGTACTGGAGCTGAAGAAGAGGGTGGGAGCTTCCGCATCGGGAGCTTCGACCCAATGCTCAATCCGAACCCGCAGACCTTCGAGTACATTTTGGACGCGGAGGAGGATGAGCAACATATCGACAGGGGACTGTACCACGCCGAGAGGGCAGTAGCCTACTTTAAGGTTAGTGAAACAACCCTGTTCTTGTAGCATTGATAAAGCATATCTTATAACAACTCTGTTGCAGGCTGTTGGCGAGGCATGAAGGATGAAAACCGAGTACCTCCACAACATTTCCTTGATGCACGCCAAGGCGGACCGTCTCCAGAAGGAGCTGGAGCGTGAGCGCGAAGATCGGAAACTCCAGGAGGCGGAAGACGCCGACATGATCCGCACCTTGCACCTGCGGACCAAGGAATTGGCCGCGGAGAAGGAGGACATGAAGAAAAAGCTTACAACGGCGAAAGCAGAGCTCAAAGGTACTCTGTCGCTACCGAAGTCTTGTAACAAATTGTCCACTGCCTTTGTTGAATAACAATTCTGTCGTTGTCTTGTGTTCTCAGGGGTGCAACAGCAGCTAGCAACAACCCAGAGCAAGATGACGGATTGGTTCAACGTGGCCAACCGTCATGGAGAAGCGTTGAAGACCCTCTCTGCCGAGCATGAAAGCCTCAAAGAAGAACTCAGAGTGGCGGTCAAACAACGCAAGGATGCCGACGAGCAATTAATTCAAGTCCTCGAGCAGCAAAAGCAGCTTGCCAAGAACCTGGAGGATGCTCGCGAGGAGAATAATCGGCTATCCAGGGATCTCGTCCAGGCACAGAAGCATCTTGCAGACAAGAAGGTGCTGGACGAGAAGCTTGAACAGGCGGCCAGGAGGATGTCAGAGCTCGAAGAGTCGTTGCGGTTGATGAAGAAGTCTGACGACGACCTGGCGGAAGCCTTGAACCGGATCGCGCTGCTAGAGAAGGCAGCGAACCCGGTGGTGAAAGCCTTGGTCCCAGAAGACCCTTCAGCACCGCTATCATTCCTGGAGCGCCTGAAGGCCATGCCAAGACAACTGAAGGCGTACATCAAGAGATCTTCGAAAGCTTGTCTTGTGCATGTCCTTGCTGTAGTTAAGTCCAGGTACCCGGAGGTAGACATAGGCAAACTAGTAGAAGGCGCAGAGCCGAACTGTACCGAGTCTGCCTTCAGGGACCTGAAGCAAGAGGCCGAGCCAGTTGCAGAAGCAATTGCTTAGAGCCTTAGGCTGTAATTGTAAACAAATGTTATTGTAATATAAGTATCATGCAATGTAATATATTATTGTCATGTTATGAAGAAAAACCAAGAATTTCGATGAATTCCTGGGTTGTCTCTGTGTTGATAACCAGGACTTAGTCAAAATGTACGTTGCGTAGATTTTAACTTGAAAAACAACCCTGTTAAGGACCCGAAGGAACCCAGGGAGATTTCTTATAGCATAAGCTATCTAATAAAATGTATCCCAGGAGGATACTTGGGAACTAACTGTATATGGTTTGCCGAAACAAGAACCCAGTAAGACCCATGGAGCGGCAGCGTTGAGCTGGAAATTACCACAGAGTAGCATAATAGTAGGAACAGATCCGTTCTTGGCCCCGAAAGAACCCGGATAGACCTCAGTTATAGGCTCCGAATGCAAGTAAAAGAAACTCTCCAAGTCTGAAAAGAACACGGGAGTTTTAGATGATGTCACGAAGACATATAAACAACCCAGTAGAGGGAGCTTTATCAAAGTATATCTCGTTGCCGGAACAACGGTACAAGAGAACATGTAATGCCGAAGCAATTAGTTCATATATTGCCAGAGCAATTGTTTACAGAAGAACCCTGGGTGCCGAAGCAATTGGTTCTTATGGTGCCGAAGCAATGCTGTAGTGAAGGAGCTACGCGTAGAATTTGCGTAGGTGTTCTATATTCCAAGGATTTGGTAGTTCCACACCGTCTTCTGTTTGAAGTCTGTAGGTGCCTGGTTTGAGTACTTTGGAAACAATAAATGGACCATCCCAGGGTGAAGTAAGCTTGGAGTGACCGACTGTATTCTGGATTCATCGTAACACCAAGTCTCCAATCTGGAATGATCTTGTCTTCACATTTTTGTCATGGAATCTGCGGAGTCCCTGAAGATACGCAGCGTTGTGTAACAAGGCGGCCAGTCGCACTTCTTCGGCCGTATCGACTTCCAGCATCCGTTGTTCGTCCGCCATGGCTTCTTGAAATTCCTCAACGCGGGGAGCACCATGCATGACGTCGACAGGTAGAACAGCCTCTGATCCATACACCAGGAAGAAGGGAGATTGCCCTGTAGCTTTGCTGGGTTGAGATCGTAGGCCCCAGACGACTGGAAAGAGTTCTTTCATCCACCGGCCTTCCGCTTTCTTTAAGGTTCGTTCCATGCGAGCTTTAAGTCCATCAAGGAGCATGCCATTGGCCCTTTCGACTTGTCCGTTGGCACGAGGATGAGCAACCGAGGCATAGGATACCTCGATGCTGCGATCTTCACAGTAGTCCCAGAACTTGTTGCCTGTGAAGGTGGTACCCAAATCTGTGATAATTTGGTGTGGTATCCCAAAGCGAAGAATCAACTCTTGGAGAAATTGGACTGCCTTCTCAGAGGTTGGTTTATCAACCGGGAAGACTTCTATCCATTTTGTAAATTTGTCAATGGCGACGAAACAATATTCGAATCCACCAGGCGCCCTGGGTAGTTTTCCAATCATATCAAGCCCCCAGCATGCAAATGGCCATGACGGAGGTATCAATTTGATCTTGTGAGCAGGCTGATGTGAATGATGAGCAAAATATTGACAACCCTTGCAGTAACGAACAATTTCCTCAGCGTCGTGTAAAGCTGTAGGCCAGTAGAACCCGGCACGGAAGGCTTTGCCTACGATAGTGCGGAAAGCTGCATGATTGCCACATTCTCCTGCGTGAATTTCCTCCAGGATGTTGACTCCTTCTTGCTGTGAGACGCATTTCATCAATGCGCCAGAGCGTGCGCCACGTCGGTACAGTGTATCGCCGATTATAACATAGGACTTGCTACGGCGAACAATTTGCTGAGCTTCTGCCTTCTCGGTAGGAAGTTTGTCGTGCAAGATGTAGTCTATAATCGGAGCGCTCCAAGTGGCGTCAATGAGCATAACCTCAGGAGCTGAGGTTGTATTGTCAGGAGTTGTTGCTGCAGAAATTGATGGCTTGGAAAGTTCATTGACGAACACCCCACTAGGCACCTCTGCTCTGGAAGAACCCAGCTTTGATAGGACGTCTGCAGCGACGTTGTAATCTCGCTCGACATGATGAAATTCAATGCCGAGAAAGTGTTTTTCCAACTTCCGAACTTCTTCACAGTACGCATCCATGTCTTCATGGTTTCGATTCCAGTCCTTGTTAACTTGCTTGATGACCAACATTGAATCCCCATACACCAGCAGACGCTTGATACTGAGAGTAATGGCCATCTTCATTCCGTGAAGAAGTGCTTCGTATTCTGCAGCGTTGTTGGTAACAACGAACTGAATCTGCAGAACATACTTGAGTTGATCTCCTCGAGGTGAGATCAACAGAACTCCAGCGCCTCCGCCTTCCAGCTTGAGTGACCCGTCGAAATACATGATCCAATACTCAGGCTTGGTGGTGGCGACTGGGAGATTGTGCTCGGTCCATTCCGATATGAAATCAGTAAGGACTTGAGACTTCATGGCCGTTCGAGAACGGAACTCGATGATGTATGTTCCGAGCTCAACAGCCCATTTGGCGATACGCCCTGTAGCGTCTTGATTATGGAGAATTTCGCCAATAGGATAACCAGTAACCACGATGATCTTGTAGGTGTCGAAGTAATGCCGCAATTTTCTGGATGTCATTAAGACAGCATATAGAATTTTTTGAACTTGAGGGTACCTGGATTTGGAATCCGAGAGGACTTCACTCACAAAGTACACGGGTCGTTGAATCTTCTGAAGGTGACCCTCCTCATCGCGTTCAACAACAATGGCGGCGCTGACGACATTGGTGGTTGCTGAAATATAGAGCAAGAGATCTTCGCCCGGGAGCGGTGCAGTGAGCACAGGTGGTGTAGTCAGGAACAACTTGAGCTTGTCGAAGGCGACTTGAGCTTCCTGAGTCCACTGGAATCTATCTTGCTTCTTGAGTAGTTTGAAGAACTCGGTCCCGCGTTCCCCCAGTTTGGAGATAAAGCGGTTGAGTGCGGCCATGCAGCCCGTAAGCTTCATGACATCCTTGACGGTGCGCGGCGGCTCCATACTCATGATAGTTGCTATCTTTTCTGGATTAGCCTCAATGCCGCGCTCACTGATGATGAACCCAAGGAGTTTTCCAGATGGAACGCCGAAAACACACTTGGCGGGATTGAGCTTCCATCGCCATTTGCGTAAATTATCGAACGTCTCGGTGAGGTCAGAGATGAGATCCTCGGGATTTCTTGTCTTGACTACCACATCATCAACGTAGGCTTCAACATTTCGGTGAAGTTGGTCTTGAAGACAACCCTGTATCGCCCGCTGATATGTGGCACCTGCATTTTTCAAGCCAAAAGGCATAGTTGTATAACAATATGCACCATATGGCGTGATGAATGAAGTTTTAATCTGATCCTCTTCTTTCAGCGATATCTGATGATATCCTGAGTAACAATCGAGGAAACAGAGTAGGGTGCACCCGGCGGTGCTGTCGATGACTTGATCGATGCGAGGAAGCCCGAAGAGATCCTTCTTGCAATGTTTGTTGAGATCAGTATAATCAACACACATTCTCCATTCATTTGAATTCTTTTTCCTTACAAGAACCGGATTGGCTAACCAATCCGGATAGAAGACTTCTTTAATGAAGCCGGCTGCTAATAACTTAGCTAGCTCTTTCTTGATGGCTTCCCGACGCTCTGTGGCGAATCTTCGGAGGCGCTGATTTTTGGGCTTTGCGCTCTCGTTGAGGTCTAGCTTGTGCTCGATCAACTCTCTGGGGACTCCAGGCATGTCGGAAGGCTTTGTAGCAAAGATGTCCGCCTGGGCTCGCAGGAGGTCGACGAGCGCGCTTTCCTATGCAGGAGTGAGGGTGGAGCCGATCACTGCTGTCTTCGATGGATCTCCTGTTTGGAGATCAATCGTCTTCGTTGCGACCTTCTCCACAGGCTTGATGGCCCGTGTCTTCTTCTGCGTCGGGGCGTCATCATCCTCTGCGACGACGGCGGCGGCTAAGGGTTGGAGCTCTTGGCGATCTATGGTAGACGCAGCTCTAACGGCGTACTCCACTGCCTCTTTGTCGCAGAGGTAGGAGCGCTTGATATCACCGCGAAGGGAGAGAACGCCATGAGGCCCTGGCATCTTCAACGCCAGGTAGGTGTAGTGGGGGATGGCCATGAACTTGGCCAATGCTGGTCGCCCGAGGATGGCGTGGTAGGAGGTCTCGAAGTCTGCAACTTCGAACTTAATGAACTCTGTACGGTAATTGGATGACGTACCGTACGTGACGGGCAAGGTGATTTGCCCGAGGGGGATGGCGGCCTTTCCAGGCACGATGCCGTGGAAAGGAGTATCCGCCGGCTGCAGCGTGCTCGTGTCGAGGCCCATGGACTTCAGCGTCTTGGCGAAGATGAGGTTGAGTCCGCTGCCTCCGTCGATCAGGACCTTGGTGAGCCTGCTATTTGCTACCACGGTCTCGAGGACAAGAGGATATCGTCCAGGAGAGGTGATCTCCGTCCATTGATCTTCTCGGGACCAGGTGATGGTGGTGTCCGACCACCGTAGCGGAGTAACCACCGCTGGTTCTGCTGCGTAGGCCTCGCGCCTCGCATTCTTGCGGTTGCGCGAGGTGTCGCTGACTGCCATGCCTCCGAAGATGACGTTGACAGTGTTGGTGATGTCTGGGAAACCGCTGTCTCCCTTATCGTGCCCGTCGTCTCCGTCGCCAGCCGACTTCTGCTTCTTGTTGGGCGTGCTGAACGTCTCCCGAAGGAGCACGCACTCGCCCATGGTGTGCTTGCTGTCGGGGTGGTAGGGGCAGCGCTTCTTGAGAAGTTTGTTGAATTCTTCCCTTCGTTGCTGCGCGGATTTGGCGGCGCGGACGGTCTGGACGGTTGCGACCGTGTTGTGTGGTCGCTTCCGTGGGTTGTTGCCGTTACGCTGGAAGGAGTCGCGCGGCTGATCCCTGTTGTCTTCCTGGTTCTTGCGACCAGGGTTGTTGGGTCTTTTGCCGTAGCGCTCCCGTTCTTGATCATCGGCGTCCATCCAATTGGACACCAGTGCGCGGAATTCCTCGAGGTCACGAGGGCGGTTGTGACCGAAGTCACGGAAAAGGGTGCGATCGGTCATCCCTTCTTGAAAGTAGTCGATGACTTCTGAGTCGGGGATGGGAACGCATGATGCCTTGATGGCGAAGAATCGCCTGTTGTAGTCGCGCAGGGACTCGTCTGGCTTCTGTTTGCACGCGCGGAGTTCATATTTGCTGCCAGGGCGCTCAAAAGAACCCTGGTAGTTGGAGACGAAAGCCTTCTTTAGCGCGTGTCAGCTGTCGATGGAGTCTGGATGAAGGGACTCGAGCCAGGTGAGAGGACCCTGTTCCATCACAACTGGGAAGTAGAGCATCTTGGAGATGTCATCGCCCCCCGATGCTTCAATTGCAGAAGAGTATCTGCGCAGCCAGATGTTTGGATCTTGCTTCCCGTCGAAGATGGCGATGCCTGGCATCTTGAACTTTCGCGGGAAAGAGCTGACGCGGATGGCACGTGTGTAGCATGGCAGGGCGTCGGGGTTGGGGGCGTCGCATCTTCCTGCAGAATCCGCAACGTGGGAGGTAGCTCTCCCCTCTCGGATCCGGATGATGTCGTTGCGGGCGTCGTTCGGTGTGACGTGAGAGCGGGCTGGACGGGGTTCTTCGCGACGCTGGGACCTGGGAGGTTCCTCGCGAGGACGGCGGGGTTCTTCGCGAGGCCTGTTCTTGTCCTTTGTTTGTCCTGCAGAGCTGCGGTAGTGGCTGCTCTGACGCCTGGCTGACGGTGCTTGGTGGCGCGAATAACTCTTGCTTTTGGAGGCGGAGCGGCCTCCGTCCAGGCGATCAACCATGACCGCTGCGGCTTCTAGGCGGGCTTTGGCGAGGTTGATCTCAGGGGTAGTTTGGAACCCCTCGAAGACGCTGACCCCGAACAGGATGTTGGCCACAGGGGAGTTGAAGATGCCTTCCTTGTCGAACTCAGAGTTGAGATTTTTCTTCTTGATGAAGCGACGTCGGAGGGCACGGTTGCGGTTTCGCTCGATACGGAGTTCTCGGTCCGCATCGGTTTCTCCTTCCTCTGTTGGAGCGTCGTCGGAGACAACTTCTTCATCGCTGTGATCGTTGAGGATCACGCAGGACTGGCGACCGGGGTTGCTAGGCCCGGTTCTTCTGTTACTCGTGGCAACAGGGAGTTCTCTGCCTTCTTGGAAAGGAAGCAGAGGTAGAATATCCCGTACCGTAGAAGGTACGTTTGCTTCGAGGAGAGCCACCTCAGGATCCATGTCAGGCCAATGAACGATAACCCCCGAGGGAGTTGAGGTCATGACAAGATCCGAGGTTGCTCCACGGGGTTGGAGAACCTTCTTCTTCAGGTGCTTTTGGTGGATTGCGTCTGAGTTTGTTAACCCGAAGGGAAACTGAGATGCGCGCGATCCACGTGGTGAAGTCTTCGTCCCGCGGGGATTGGAACCAGGGTTCCTGGGTACCCGCGGGGTTGCTGTCACGGTCCTGATCGTTGAACCCTGGCGGGACTCGGAAGTGATCCGGAGTCCGCCGGGTAGTCGTGGACACGTGGCCTGATCCTGCCCCTTGATAGGGGTTGAGTTGACGTGGTCGGCCCGGGATTGGATCTGCTTCGGGCGCCATGTACTCCTCCGAGTAGGATACGATCCAGAGATCGTGTCGGAATTCGAGATTTTCCGAGATCCTCGCGGAGTGGTTTGCGCGCGTGGCGAAGCTGGTGCAGCCACCTCGTCGCGCAGTTGGTGTTGGAGTTCGCCTTCCTGGTTTGCGATGCAAAGCCAGGAGCCGAAGACGAAGGAGGCGCCTGCCTCGAACTTGGTGACGATGGAGGCGCTGAAAGAGGCCATCGACTCTCTAACGAGGACTCGACGAGTAGATCCCACGGACGGCGCCAAAGTGTCGGCGATTTATGCTGACTAGGTTCTCGAGGGGGTGCCCCGAGAGAAGGGTTTAAGGAGAAGTCGTCGAGAATCTAGAGTCGAAGGTGACAAGAGACGATTTAGACAGGTTCGGGTCGCCGGAGCGTAATACCCTACGTCCTGTATGGTGTATCTTGTATTGATGATCTTGCTTTGAGGGGGTCCCTGCCTCCCCTTATATAGTCCGGAGGGCAGGGTTACATGGGAACCGTATAGGACTAGGAGACTTTTACAAGTTTATCTCTAATTCCCTAATACAGTCTATCCAAACCGATTAGGACTAATCCTTGTCTTGTACGTCAAGTCTTGTTCTTGGACCGGCCCATAGGATGGGCCGCCAGGGTTGTTTAGTCCATCAGGACTCTACACCCACAGGTACTATGTAATCTACTGAGGTACGCCAAGGTCGAGTGCCGCGTCTGCAAAAAGAGTTATATATGCCGGAGACTAAGAAGATGTTGTGTCGTGTGAAAGTGCAGTGGTTACCCAGTTCAGCCTTTCAGGTAGTTCATGCATAGGTCATTAGTTTTTTACGTTCTTTTTGTGCCTGGAATTGCAGGGCAAGAAGGATCAGGCGTGTCATGTGTGTAATGTTTATGTCATAACATGTGAAGTTTTGGACGTGATGTGCATGGATGGATTGCAATTCTTCTGTTAATGTCTTGTGAAGTCTATTTTCACTAATAACGAGATCATCACTGAAGAAAAAGGTATAGTAGATATAACAGTGCTCATTTTGAGAAGTGCAATAATTTGTTTGTCTTTTGACATGAAGAAGTACATTGTTGCTCCTTGCTTTTACAGGCAAAGCCACAGTTGATGTCCAAAGATTCAGTGGATCTACTGCAGTATTTCTATGGTATATGTATTTACAGTTTTCTTCTAGAGGCATGTGAGCAGGACTTCTGAAAACAACAACTCCGCAATTCATTTTACAGAAAAAACAAGTTAATGTTTTTTTAAATCAAATCCAAAAAAATAATGCTCCCCCAGAAAACCACGACATGATAATTAATTGCCATTTCTTTTGTTCGTATGGTCATAAAAGGCAGCAGCTCTTTGTTTTTGGTTGACGTACGAAAACCACTTACGTTTGTCCTAACATTTCAGAAATCAGAACTCAAACAATGCTGAGCAAATTTTGGTTGACGTACGATACATTCCTCTTTGTTTTTTTTTCGCATGGAACAAGATTACTGCTTGAACAAATTTTGCAAATGTGGTACTGGTTCCACAAAGTTCGTGGAACGTGTACGGATTAGCAGCAGTGGACTCGGAAGTCGGAACTCGAACTAGGAAGTAGGAACGAACTAAAAAAAAACTAGGAAGTAGGAACTCCATCGCTCATGGCCCCACAAGCCAGTGGCAGAGTGGCTGACTGATACCCTGGTCCTCTTCCTCTTCCCCCACGGTCCCATTTGCCTGTCGCCACGTGGCCTATGCCGCAGCAACCGACCTGGCATTCGAGTCCACAGGTGCCCGTCGCCTTGAACTTGAAATGCCACGCCTCGGCGCCGCCGAAAGGTGAGGTGACCAGCATCACCAGCCGCGCGGCGATGGAGCTCTTCCCCGACGGGGCGCACGAGGGAGCACATCATTTTCGGCTCGGCAGCGCGCGTCGCTGATGAACACGGCGTGGGCGTTGCACCGCCTCGCGCGCGCCCGCCGCTGGGCGTCGTCCACCGCCCCGTCCTGCGCGTCTACGACGCCCCGGAGCAGGACGACGTCCTCTGGGTGGCCGTCGGATCGGGAGACGAGGGTGGCGACGTCCTCTTGCGCCACGACAAGCAAGACACGTCGTTCCTCGGCGTCACCGCAGACAGCAACGACAGCCGGCGCACGCATTGAGTGGTCGAGGCCATCGCCGGCGAGACAGAAGCTGCCAATCCTTCCAGCGCCAGTCCCGGTGAGCTCGCCGTTCCCCCTCTCCGTCAAATATTCCGGTCATCCATTTGGTCGGAATAGGGTTCTGAGAAGAGAGAAGCAATCGCGTCTTCGAAGCTTTTAGACGATTCGAAGAAACTACTGAAACTTGATGGTTTGAATCTCTTGGGAGCAATTGTAGCATCGGTTCTTTGTTCTGAATGTTGCAGAAAACTCATGAACACTCCTGGTTTTGGTAGTAGGTCTGATGCGTTCTGCTGATCGGATCTGATGTTCTTCAACTAACCTTTCAGTTTTAGAACTTACAATTTTGTGAAGACATTACGTGGAAATAACACTCTAGCAAATTTGCACAGTGACATTGGTTGTAGCTACCACCTTCCTGTCTACAGGTTGGTGTTTACTCTGTACCTTGCTCCTGATACTCCAAATGGTACAGTGAAGGTTTTATGAACTGAAAGTCACAGTTCTACCACCGTTTCTTGAACATAATGCTGAAACAATTCCGCGGCAGTGAATCAACCCTGATGGAGCGAGCTCATGCTGCACATCAAGAAGGAGGGTGGCGAATGGATAACAGCCGGCGCCGACCAACTGGGTTGTCTCTTCTCTGTGTAATCGCCCACGACCTAGAGTAGCTTGCAGGTTGTTGAATCATGTAATATCGCATTCGTGTCACTGAGGGGCGTGGCTTCGGCCCGCGTTGTAGGAACTTTTAACATCTTCTTCTCAATACAAAGATACGCAACTCTCTTGTGTATTCGAGAAAAAAAATAATGCTGAAACAAAAGATCTAGTAGACAGATAGTGAACAATTTTAGAACGTGTAATATATATGTGTTTCTTTTGAGATGAAGTACACACTATTGATATTACTATATTATTAGGCAACCGAATGATAACTTGCACCTTAGTTTTTGGCGTTCTTTTGTGCACGGAATTGCAGGGCCAAGACGGATGAAGTTTTGGAGATGACGTGCATGGATGGATTGCAATTCTTCGGTTAATGTCTTCTGAAGTTTATTTTTCACTCACCGATAACGAATAATCTGTCTTTCAAGACAAAGCTAATTAACAACTACTCGTCTTCGGTGATAATCTCTCATGGTTCTGCCTTGAGTTATCTGGATCGTCCGCCATTGATCCGCCCTGGGCCCGGTTTGAACGCCGGAAGGCCACTGCGGCCTCCATGATGCTGTTGCAAAGTAACACTTGTCTTTAGCAGAATCAAACAATCAAACAGATGTAACTGAACGATTACGTGAAGTCTCTTTGTACTCGGGCTACTGTATCTGTATGGATGTACGACTCCAAAGCAATTGAGGTCTGCACTGTACCGCAGTTTGGAATTTCCTATAGATTACAGTGTGACTTGCCTAGTCTGTACTGTACCTCAGTTGTTCAGAGCCCTTATGGAGTTTGAGTTTGTAGCTTCTGAATGCATGCAGTATGAACTTATTGGGCTTTGTGTGTGTGTGTGTGTGTGTTGGGGGATCTATTTTTCACCTCCCAACTATTGCAAAAGTTTGACTTTCAACCTACAACTACAAAACCGGACATGGAGGGCCATCCAACTATCAAAATCAGGGAAAAATGGCCCTTTGGGTAGTTTCAAACGTGGTTTTCCATTTTTCAAAATGTATAAAGTAATATAATATAGAAAAAATCATAAATATTTTATTTTTTAGTATAAAAATATGAATCCAATGATAACTTTTTCCTAAAAGAATGACCTATATGCTGGAGCATCATTTAATTTACTTGCATATTATTTATTTTATTCCTAATATTTTTGTAAAAAACGATAAAACAATAGTAATATAAATAGATAATGCCAAAATAACATTAAACAGTGTGCCCATAGCTAGGTTATATTCTTTAATAGCAATTGGCACCAATTTCATAATTTTTATATTTAAAATGAATTAGTTATAATTTTTTAAATCTAAGCTAATTTTTTCCTATTTTCTTAAATCAACAACCACCTTCAAAATCACCCGAAGGACCAAATCTGCTTGGTTTGGATGATCTTTAGTTCTTGACTTAATAGTTGTAGGTTGAAAATTATACTTTTGTAACAGTTGGAGGGTGCCAACAGACTTTTCCCTTTTTGTATGACTTGTGTTTCCTGAAGAAAAGCTTTTCAGTCATTAACTGAAAAAACCACAGTTAAACCACCATTTCTTGATATATTCAGAGCACTATGATGAAAAAAGGTCTAGTAGATATAGTTCATGTGAGATGAAGATGCACAGTGTTGCTCCTTGCTTTTACAAGCATTGCGGTTTGATGTCCAAAGATTTAGTGATTCTGCTTCAACTTATACAGGCAGGAAAAGTTGAATGGGAGCTAGCTTTGGCATGTGAGAGTAGGACTTCTAAAAATAACACCTCCACAATTCATGTTTACAGAAATTTGTTTTGATGTTTTTGTAAAAAAAAAAGAGATCCAAATTAATGCCCCCCAAAACGACGACATGAGAAATCAAAGTACAGTTTCATAAGTCAGCAGCTCTTCTTTTTCTGTTTGACGTACAATACATCCTCTGGCGAAAAAAGAAGTTACGTTTGCCCTATCATTTTCAGAAATCAGAACTAAAACCATGCTGAAAAAGTGAAAAGCATGATACGAGAACACTGGTTGAACAAATTTTCAAAGGTGGCACTTGTTCATCACAAGCTGGACTATTCATCCAACTTGTTCGAACACTTGTTCATTTTCAAAGGTGGCACTTATGAAACATTAAAAAGGTCTTCTTTTTGGTTTAATTCACCTAACTTCTCCCAAAAAACACTATTCATCCAACTTTTCCCTGTTCATCTCATTCCTCCCACTCACAGAACACGCTTCCCAGTACGACCTACAGTGTTTTCCTGGATCTACAGTATTTTTCTCCCAATCTAAACTCACCCTAAAGTTTTGAACTAGGAAATCCCCCCGTTCATGGCCCCACAAGCCACAAGCCACAACTTTTCAAGGCAACCGGCTCCTTGTTTCGAACTAGGAAATCCCCCGTTCATGACCCACAAGCCAGTGGCAGAGGTGCTGACTGGTGTCCTGCTCCCACCACTTGTCGGTCGCCACGTGGCGTGAGTCGCAGCCGACCTGCCATGCGACTCCGCAAGAGGCCGTTGCCTTCAAGTTGAAAATTTGAAATCCCCCCCCCCCCCCCCCCCCAAACATCCACCTGCTCAGCTCTCATCTGTCCACCCTCCTCCCCCTCGCAGCCCCGCCGCTCCCACGCCTCCGCTCAGGGCCCCTCCGACGGCAGCAGGAGCAGCCGCGCGGCGATGGAGCTCTTCCCCGATGCGGACGGGGCGCACTTGCGACTGCGGAGCCGCGTGCACGGCACGTACCTGCACGCCGACGCGGACGGGAAGGGCGCCTCCTCCAGCACGCAGCGCGCGTCGCTGAACACGGCGTGGGCGGTGCACCGCCTCGTGCGCGGCGGCGGCGGCGGCTCCTGCGTGCTCGTCTGAAGCGCCGCCTACGGCCGGTGAGATCGTCGTTCCCACTCTCTTTCAAACATTCCTTGCATCCATTTGCTCGGACTAGGGTTCTGAGAATCAATCGTGTCTTTCGAGATTTTTATCCGATTTGAGGAAACTACTGAAACTTGATGATTTGAAGTTTTGAAACTCCTGGGAGCAATTGTAGCATCCGTTCTAGCTAGTAAATGTTTTAGCAATTGTAGTAACTTCATGTTTGACTGAATTCTGCTTCTGATGTTGATGTCGGCGATTGGAATACTTCCGCTCATAACTGTAATTCTCCATATTTCAGATTCTGCATTGGGTTCACTTTAGGGGGCAGCCCTTGATCGGATTAGAAATTAAATTTCCCAAAAGGGAATTTAGGGAGCATTTATTGATCAGATCAGTCTCCGCAATCATGAATTGACTTCTGTCACCCCTTAATCTGCTCTGTTTACCAGTGGCTGTCAGAATTCAGTTAGTTCATTCAGTTACCAATTACCAGTGGTTGTCTTGCTTGTTTCGATTTCCACTGCAACAGCTTTCCTGTCCAATGGTGTTGTGGCGGACGACGAGGGGAACTTCGACCCCCACCCGTTCGCCACGAGAAGGTTCGTTCATTTTCTACGGCAGCTCCGTGTTCCGGCTGACGGGCGTCCAGTCGATCCTCCTGCGCGAAAGCGTCTTCAGCATCAGGCTGTGCGTGCGGGCGGGCTGGCTGGCTCCCAGGGGCGGTTGACACCTCTGGTCATCGACCTGTAGACCATTGCCATGGACATCGTCGTCCTTACCGCCGGGTCACCAGGTGAGTACTTTGCAGTTTCCTTCAGTAGTCTGTGCAGCAATTCTGCAATTGTTATCTGTTCCTCTTCAGTAGTTTTGTACTTTGGAATTTGCTGCGTGAGATTAGTATAATTGTTTCTGCATGTCACATGATCAGTAGATCAAGTGTTGCACTGATGACACCCAGAAGCTGTAGCTTTTTCACTGTATTCAGAGATCTTCTGTACTTCTGAAAACGTAGTTTCTGCAGGTAGTATCATCTACTTGATTTTTAGGTTCGACTTGTGCTTAAGAAAATTTATCTAGAAAGTATCCGATTGATATATTACCTCCTCAGTTCTGAAAAAATGCTAAGTGGCGCCAATAATTTGATTCACCATCCAGAGATTTCATTTTTTTTTAATAATTTGTCAACCATTCTGTTACTTTATTGGATCTATCACAATAGTTATATCAGAATGCATGTTGCCTAGTGCCTAACCGCATTTTCCTCGTTCCCTTGTGGATTCAGCTGTTCAGGGTCAGGGGTTAGTGTACCCAGATGCTGACGGGTAGAGGAATATGAGAGCAAAACTCAAGACAATTGATTGCTTCAGAGATTGATCGCACCGTTGCTGTGGGTATGATGAGAAGAGAGTCGGCCGTACTAGGTCTGATGCGTTCTACAATCTACAGCACAATTTTACTTAGAGTGCGTTTTCAGATAGATATTGAACATTGTCTACTTGATTATGAGTTAATTATTATCTTTTTTACAGCATGTGAAGTGGTCCCACCTGTCGGTTGCCAGCTGGCATGTCCAGCAGCACGCACCGACCTGCGCGTGCCATAATCGATGGCCTTGAAATTCCTTCCCAGCCTCGGCGCCTCAACATAACCGAAGAACGAACGCCTCTCTTCTCTCCCCTCGCCACGGTGCCAAGAAACACGAACCCGACTCCCTCGCCACCGTTCTCCTCCGCCCTCAGAAGCAGCACCAGCTCCTGCGCCGGCCGCTGGTGATGGAGCTTCTCCCCGACGGGATGCCCGTGCGGCTGCGGAACCGCATGCACGGGGTTTACCTCCACGCCGACGAGGACGGGGAGCGCGTCTCGCTGAGGCCGCACCGCGCCTCCCTGAACACGGCGTGGCGGGTGCACCGGGTCCGGCAAGCCGGCGACGACTACGTCCTCCTCCAGAGCGCCGCCTACGGACGGTACCTCGCCACCTCACCCCACCAGGTGTCGCTAGCCTACGCCGGCCACGCCGCCATCCAGGTTGCCTACGATGCCCCGGATCAGGACGACGTCGTCTGGGAGGCCGTCCGCGTGGCGGACGACACCGACGACGTCCTCATGCTCCGCGTCTCCAACCGCGTCCTCCGCGCCGCCCCCTGGAACCCAGTCTTGCCGTCCCCCGTCTACGTCGACATCGACAGTGCGGGGACGATGATGCATTGGGTGGTCGAGGCCGTCCCCCTGAGACAGGCGCCGCCGGTCCTTCCAGGCCCAACTGAGGTGAGCTCGCCGTCCCATTTCCTTGGAATTCTTCTGATGATTTGGGTTTTGGGGGGCACAGGGCATGTTCTTGACTTCTTGGAGCCTATCGTTTCTTGCATTCCTTCTTTGTTACTTGTTACTGAAGTTGTTAGCTACTGAATTCTTGCTGATGTTGACAATTCTTGGTATATTTTTTGTTGTTGTGCCAAGAATCACTCTAGTACTTTCTGTCAAAAACCCTGGTTTGGGTTCTGTTCGATGCAGTAGTTTTGAGTTCTTGAATTGATCCTCTGCATTTAGTCGCCAATTCTTTGATCAGAATCATCAGACAAGCCCTTTTCTCCTACCCACTTAGTAGTTCGTACGAGATATAAAAAGTAACCATGTTCATGCAAGATTGTCCCTAATATATAGGCTTAACAGCTACGATAGCTTTACCAATTTATGTCTTCCATTCGTTAATCCGCATTGGACCAGACCATGGCGTTCTGAAAAACATGGGGGTTCTTAGTTGAGTGTCCACTGCAGTTTCCTTTCTTTTTTATCTGCTGCCAACAGTCTGACACATGAACACATCACAATTAGGACTAGTTGTCGACACCAGTCTGACTAGTGTTTCATTGCAACAGTTTCCACGTGGAGATGGGCTGCGGCGGAATATTCTGTACATGCGGGCGAACAACGAAGGAGTGTTCGACCCGATGACCAAGAAGACGTCCGAGTTCTCCGGCAGGTCCTTGTTCAACCTGAAGGGCGACCTGGCCAGCCAGCTGCGCGAAGCGTTCGACCATATCACGCTGTGCGTGCGGCCCGGCTCCCAGGGACGGCTGACCCCTCTGGTCATCGACCTGCCTGCCAACGAGGACACCATGGAGATTGTAGTCCTCACCACCGGGTCACCAGGTGAGAGCTTTGCAGTTTACTTCAGTAATTCTGGGCAGCAATTGTTATCTCTTTGTCTTCAGTAGTATGCACACGGCTGTTCCGTATTTTGGAATTTGCTGCGCGAGATCAGTATAATTGTTCCTGCAAGTCACATGATCAGTAGTAGATCAAGTGTTGTACTGATGACAGCAGAAGCTGTAGTTTTCTCACTCTGTATATTCAGAGATCATGTGTTTTTTTAGATTATGGAATTTGCTACAAGAGATCAGTATAATTGGTCCTGCAAGTCACATGATCAGTAGTAGATCAAGTGCTGTACTGATGACAGCAAAAGCTGTAGTTTTCTCACTGTGTATATTCGGAGATCTTGTGTTTTTTTTAGATTATGGATAAATCCATTCAGAGGTCTTCCGTAGTTTTGAATGTGTAGTTTCTGTAGGTAGTATCAGCTACTTGATTTTTGGGTTCGACTTATGCTGAAGAAAATTCATAAAGAAAGTATCCGATTCATACATCACATCACTTATGAAAAATGATAAGTGGTTCCAATGTTTGTTTGATCACACTGATGACAACAGAGTAGATACAGTAGATTGAATGCAGTATAGCATTTGCTAATACACTCGCGGCTGTTATGTAGTCTTGGGTTTTGGAATTTGCCTTGAGAGATTGGTACATCTGTTCCTGCATGTAAGATGTTCAATAGGTTGTAGTCTCATAACGATGGCAGTAGAAACTGTACATTGCCTACTTTGTGCTGTAGTCTGTAGCTCCAATGTTCATACTTCAGACAACTGTAGTTTTGAATATGCACTGTGCTGTTGTTGCATGTGGTATCATCTTGTGTTTTAGGTTTAAAGAAATTACTGTGATTCATATAATAATGTATGATCACTTAAATGCAGAAAAATAAGCCGTGCCAACAATTTATTCACTATAAACAAATCTCTGTTTTTTTAAGGAAACTTGACCACTATGACCCTGTGTTTCACTATGCAGCACTTATGTGTTTGCTTGTCCTCTCATGAAGGGTGTTCTGTAGTTTCCGATTTTGGAATTTGCCGTGCCTATTCCTGCATGTCAGATAGTGTGTGCGTGCGTGCACGCGCGTGCGTGTGTGTGTGTTTAATGTATACAGCTCTAATGTCATTTCAATGTCTTTGTTCCGCAGCTGCTGAGAGGCTTATTTTTCCGGATACTCGTGAGACTGAGACCATAACCCCAGAGCCCCTCAATCGCCGCCGTCCGCGTCAGTCACCCGGAGCTGTGGGCATGGAGATGTTCCCGGATGGGGCGCACGTGCGGTTGCTGAGCCGAGTACGGGATATGTTCTTGCAGGCCGACGAGGACCGGGTGGAACGTCTCGCTGACTGCGCGTCGCCATTATCTGAATACGGTGTGGTTGGTCCACCGGCTAATGCGTGACGGGAAACATTATGTCCTTTTCCACAGTGCCGCCTACGGTGGCTACCTCGGACTGTCATGTAGTGAGAACCAGACTTGGGATCTCTTCCAGGGGATGTATACCTCCCCCACACAGGAGGACATTCTCTGGCAGGCCGTCAAGGTCCACAATGGAAAAGGGGTCATCCTGTTGCGACATGTGGAGTATTCCTCATATTTGCTTGACCTCACAAGAGGAGAGGACGGAAACGCTGGACGGCGTTGGGCGATCGAGGCCGTCCCTGCCACACGACATGCGCCACCCCTGCGACGCCGAACCCACGTGAGTACTTCTTCTTCTTTCTTCTCCTGTCATCTCCCAGTAGCATTTTCTTTCGTATTAAATAACTATTGCTGCATTGCAACAGCTGGTACCAGGAATCATAAGGAGGCAAGTCACGTTGATCAAGATGGACTATCATGGAAACCTTGTCACTGATACAGCACAGAAGTTCGAGTTCAAGGGAAGATCCACCTATGATCTGAGGGCGGTGTTGGCGAACAAGCTCAACAAGATACCATCGAATTTGACACTATGCCTGTTTGTCGGCAGTGAGGGAAGACTGACACCTTTAATGGGGGACTTGCCTAACCGCGAGGATACGGTAGTGATAGCTGTCCTCGAGACAGGTTCACTAGGTAAGAATCTTCGCTAACTTAAATACCGTTGTTCAGTAGCTTTGAATTACTTATGAGATCTAGTAAAATTGTTCACACAAATTGGTCATTCAATAGTTCATGATGTCATACACTCATACTGATGACTCGTGTTTGATTTGTAAGCAAATTACTCTGATACATGTCAATGCAGAAAAATAAGTTGTGACAATAATTTATTCACTATCCAGAATTAAGTTTGACCGTTATGCCCCTTTCACTGAGTGCCTTATTTTGAACTGTTGCATCAGGCCAACAGCTGCAACAAAAATGGACGCTGCTATTGCCTAACTGTGTTTTTTTTATCATTGCAGCGGCTTCGAGGTTGCGGTACCCGGACTTGTGACATCAAGATTCCATTAAATGGAAAACACGGCTGATACAATGAGATGATGAGAACTGGCAGCGGAAAAACTTTTTTGTTGTAATAGGTCCAGAAAACTCGCTGTTTTTGACTTTTTGGTGGTAGGTCTGTTGGCATGTGCTGACTGAATAATGTGGTTAGACAAGTTTCAGAATTTGAGAGAGTTGCTGAAAGCATTTATGTGCTCGAATGGCTCGGACAGTAACAACGGCTGTAGTCAACGCCTTATCTCTGTTGGTTGATAAACAGAAGTTGTTGTGGCTTGCCCCTGATACACCAAATGTTACCGTCAACATTTTCTGATTATAGCTTTTCAGTCATCATGAAATGAAAATCAGCGTTACTATTTCATTTGCGTCATGATGCTCTGTTTGTCAATACGTAATTGTCCGGACCCAGGACAATCATTGGAAGCAGTATACGTGGGGCGCTAGGCCCACATGACAGTGGACGGAGCGCTGGCTGGCAACCGGCAGATACGTGGCGTGCTCCGCAACCGACCTGTGCTCTGCTCCTCGTCGGATCCAACAACGTTCGCCTGCGTTGCGCCATTTCTCCGACGCACGCAGGCAGCCGCGACGCCCGTGCGTGGTAGCGCTAGCAAGCAAACCGCCCAAGCCCCGCGCCTCTGTTCCGACGCGCCGCGGCGCCGGACTGCACACTGACTTGCCGCGGCTCCACCCCGGCCGCCCGCCGAGCCGCCTTCGCCCGTTCGCCGATATGATGCCCACCTGCGCCGCACGGCCTAAGGGTCGCCACGTCGCAACCGTTCGCCTTAGCGGCTTCAAGATGGATGTTCGCCGCACCAAGCATGGCCATGGCGCGGAGCGGAGCCGGACCGAGCAAGCCGCTAGCCGGAAATTTCCACGCCACGGCTACAGCAGACGGCCTCGGCATGTGCGCGGCGGTGGCGCCAGGGTTGGCCTCGCCACATACACGAATGTGGCAGCGCCACCCCTCGCCACGAACGCGGGCGCGCCGCAGCGCTGCCGCCGCTGCACGTGCGCGGCGAATGTGCGTTGACGCACGATGGATATTTCGAGCATTGAGTCAGTCTGAGTCCTGAGACCTGAGTCACAGCACAGGAGTCCACGCCCCGCCTGTTTTGAAGTTGAACCATCTTTCAATTTGACCTCTGTTCTTTATCTGTTTCAACAGAAGGCTCGTCCACCCTTGAATCTTTACAAAAAAAACCCTGACATTTTCTGAATTAAGGGAAACTCTGGATTTACAGTACTGATATGCAGTTTCAGACCCTCAAGGAAGAGAGCGCCAGGTCGGCAACAAGCCGATGCACGGACCGTTTGATCAATCCATGGCATGATCCCTCTTCTTCGGTTCTTCCGAGCAATTGGGCTGAACAAACAACTGGAAACCAGACCAGAGATCTAAACAGAGCAACATGCCACAACTCTGACTGAAATCCAACAACAGGAAGCAAAAAATCGTCATACACAGACCAGACCAAACTCAAACTCGAAGTCTCGAACACCATTTGCATTCCAAGAGGTGACCGGAGCCAACTTCACATCACCATAACACAGACCAAGCCCGGCCAGATATAAACGACCGATTTCTGAGTTCTAGGCTTGGCTGGCTTAGGGGTCCTTTCTGCATCGCCGATTTCTACGTTCTTGGCTTGCCTGGCTTAGAAGTCCTTTTTGCACATTGTGCACCTAAGACCTCTATGCAAGTAACCAAACACACAAAGGTTACATTAGACTGGTCAGGCTTAGCTAGGTAACCAAACAGAACAGTAGCAGCAAAAGCTATGATGACACGGGCGGGTGAGCTGTTACAATAAAAGCGCGGAAACGATAACCAGGATCACACAACCAAATCGTAAGATCACACGAAACGAGAACGACACCGAGACACGATGTGTTTTAACGAGGTTCGGTCGTGTGCCTACGTCCTCGGGGCATGACTACGGACGCCCCTCCCCATAACAGCAGCTACACCGACATCCGGACACCACCGCGGCCACGCCGCCGCCCACACCAGCCGCCAAGTCGTCTCACGGTTACAACGGTAGTGCCCTCATATTTATAGGCCTTGTAGCGATCTTACCCGAGAAATGGGCCCACTTAAGTATATTTCACCTTCCATTGGTGCTAATACACGAAAATGTTCCCAAGTGCGGATACGACCGTCGAGTCGAGCTCGACTAACTGCAACTGAAGATTATCCGTCCATACGCTCACTCGAAAGTGAGTTCCAAAGATCACATCATTCCACAATTCAAGTTACAACAAGTCTCAGAGTTATTACAACCAAATTGAAATGATAAATAAAATAGTTCGAGTTCATGCAGCAGAAAGTAAACGAGATACTAGCGACGATCCGTAGTATCGTCACGATGAAGTCAACCGTGACGCTACTCCTCACGATCCTCGGAAGAGGTCGGCTCCCACTCGATGCTGTAACCAGGAGGAAGCTGGGAGGCCTAAGCCATAGAGGCAGCTACCTCCTGAGGGGACGGTCCTGAAAATTTAGCCACAAGCAAGGCTGAGTATACTAATTATACTCAACAAGACTTACCCGACTGGTGATCACTACATCACCGACTCCTAAAATGAGAGGTTATTTGGCTAGTGGGGTTCTTTTGCCAAAAGCGACTAAGCTGATTTCTAGTTTATCCATTTTGATTTTAATTCCTTTAACCTATCCATTCTAGGTGAACCTAGCTAGACAACCAAGTTTTGCAATACAATTATTCCATACAAAGATTTCATCCTTCCAAGTTCACTTCATAATATGTCATACATCGGTCAAGCAGTCTCATTAACCGCGAGAAGCGGACAGTTCTAACCGAATTTGCTACCTGGCCAGGGGAAAACCCACACATACGGAATGGTTGGAAATGCCAACACACCCCAATCCTTTCTCCTTTCTCTGCGAGTGGCTCCCGAGTCCCAAAGCCTCAGGGTAAAGGTTTACCACTACTGGGACTCACGCAACTACCCTCATGTGCCCATGGGATAACGTTTCCAAGACAGAGAGCTGTCGGACCTGCTCGCATCAATCGGATACCGGGACTTACCGGTCCCATAGTCCGTGCATATGTGTGGTACGTTCAAAAGCTTGACACAAAAGTACCACATGTTTCCGATTAAACCATCGATAGACGGGTATCTACAATCATCCGTCCATCGTCTCTAGTGTTTCTGATATGAGTAGACATACAACTCCTATATCTCGCGGGTGTCGGAAACACTCGACTTCTAACGGTCTTAAGCATAGCGACTATCGAACCTACATACTAGTGTTCAATCAAAGGAACCTATGATCATGCAATCTAGGGTTTCATTCAACTCCTTGAAACTTAAATGCACAAACATATAATCAAGTAAATTGCATAAGTAAAGTTAGGTTATGCTCCGGGGCTTGCCTTCCGGTTCGAAGCGGTACTCCTGCTCGGGGCTCGGATCCACATGCACCACGTTCACCTCGGACTCCTGGGCAATCTCCTCGGCAGCGGGGACTAGCTCGTAGACTCCGTCGGCGAGACCCGAATCTACACGAGATGCATGGAATGTTTAGATATCGAGATTTAATATAGTTAGGGTTTGCTTAAACCTTGGTTAACGAATTGGAAAGGATAAACATTATAATTATAAGTGAATATACTCTTTCCGTTTGGAATCGTGGATTTGATTTATGAGATTTAGGTTTTTCTCTATTCTTTTTCTTTTTCTTCTCTTTTCCACCATTTAAGTCCTTCTTCTATTATTCAAAAGGTGAACTTAGGAACATTATTTTCAGGTGCCATTTGGCCAGAGGCTTGCTCATGCCAAGGCAGGAGTCTAGCCCAAAACTTGGCTCAAGGTGATTTTTTTTATAATTTATTAAAAATGTTCTTATCTTTTTGCCTAAAAACAAACTAAATTCCTACAAAAATAGCTATAAGGTTTATGTCCACACCACTTGGCACAGTGACTTAGGTTACCAAGAGTGACCTCTCTGCAAGTTTACATGTGGTATTGATTTATGGTTATTTTTTGGAATTTCACCATGTTTAAACTACCAAAAATCATTTAGCCATTTTCCAGTGTCCAAAAATTACCATTTTCATTTTTCTAAGGTTTCTAATGTCTTGATTAAGTTTCTGTGTGAAGGAGGTGATTTTTCACTGAGTGAATTATTTTCTGTGATTTATTTGCCAAAACAGCAAGGTAAAAGTTTGGAAATTCATAACTCTAAATGCACTTGGAATTTTTGTGCACCACTTGGGCAGAGATCCTATGTCACCCATGAGTCCAACATATCCAAAGCTCAGCCCTAGTGCATGAGTGGATTTCAAGCTATGAAGAAAGGTTCTCAAACTTTGTAAATTTTTAAACTATAAACTAAGCCTCAACTGAGTGAGGTGCAATGGAAGAAGTTTGACTTCTAGATTCACTGGCACTACAAAATTTGTTTGGCATTTTTCTGATTTTTCTATGATTTTCTACGAATTTTTGAAATTGCAGTGAATAGTGCTCAAAGGGTAGAATCTAATTACGCCGTGAACCCTAGAAGTTTTGAATCTTCACAAAAGGGTCCCTGGAATCTTATAGTCGGCCCCCTACAAAAAGGAAGAAGACACAGTTTGGTCCTCGAGGTCGCCGGCGTGCGTACGCCGGCCAAACGGCGGCGAGTCCGGGCCGGGGAAATGGGGGAAAACGGAGAGGGGCTCACCGCGCGTTCTTTGGGCGAGGTCTCGGGGTCGGGGAAGGCCGGGAAATGGGTCGTCGACGGCGGCGGCGGCTCTGCTTTGCTCCGGCGAGTAGTGACCGGCGGCGTCGGGGTCGGAGAGGGTCGGGGAAGGGGTCGATGAGCACCAGCGCGTCACGGCGAAGGTATAGGTGCCCTCGGTTCAGCCGGAGGAGGAGCGTAGCGTGCTGTCCACGTGCGCGGTCGGCGGCGGAAGCTCGAGTTTCTCCGGCGAGCTGCGCCGGCGGCTGTGGTGGCGGAAAAGGGTCGGGGCTTCGTCGAGGAGTGGCGGTGGGTGATGGGGAAGCTAGCGCGAGCCTTGGTTTGGCCGTAGGAGCAGTGGAGAAGGCTGGCCACGTGAGCGAGCTCGGCGGCGGCTCTGCGAACTCCGGCGAACGATTTCGGCGCGGAAGAGAGGGGGAACTGTTTGGAACTTTAAGTAGGAGGAAGAGGGGAAGGGAATGGTGCTCGAGCAGCACTGGATGGGGGCTGGGGCAGCGCGGCAACGGCTCGCGGCGGCAGCGGCTTGTCGCGGCCGTTGGGCGCCTTGCGCGGCGACAGCGCGGCGCAGGCGAGGACGGCAGACGGCAGGCGCGCGTGGGCGAGGAGAAAAGGAAGGGAGGGATGAAAACGAGACGCGCGTGGTCGCGAAAGTCGCACGGCGGACCGGTGGGTAACGGCGGCGGCGGCTTTACCCGGCGGTTCACGGCGGCGGCGCGGTGACAGCTCGGGAGCGCGGCTCGGGTCAGCGCTACAGTGCGCCATTGGCCACGCGACCTGGCCAGACGCGTGCTCCATGATCGGGGACACACAGCCGTGCCATTGGCCGGCTCAGTCGAGGATGGTCGGCGGCAGAGCGCTGCCGGCGGCGAGCGCGGGCACGCGCGAGCGCGGCGTGAGCGCCCCGTGAGCGCGCCTCTGCCGGTGCAAAGTCAACTTGGTTGGCATGGCTCAAACTCTAAAAATTTGAACATGGCCCGGAAATCTTGCAATATGAAAGTTGTTTAGAATTTCATGAGACACGTCCCTACACTGGAGATAATGAGAAAAAGATGAAAATTTGGCCGTGATTCAAAAGGGGATAAAACCCTGTTTTGAACTGAATTTTTGAAATTCGAGGGGCTAGATGGCAAAATTGGCCAAAGTGCCAATGGAGGCAAAGTTCAGAAATGTGAAGATGTACAACTTTGCTTTTTAGAGATTTTGATGTTCAGTGGTAAAATCTTGAGATTTGACTGAGATTCCATTTCAGTCTTGAATTTGAATGGGAAAATTCAAATTCCAAGATTATGGTTTGAATTTTGAGATGCTTCCAAGCGTTTTTAGGCTATGGTTTGAAAAGGGAAGTTTATTGGTTTGACTTATACTCTAACTTTCTCATTTGCACTTTTTCAAGTTCTTAGGAAGTTTTCAAAGTTTTCTTTATTGCTTCATTTGAATGGTTTTTGACTCAATTTGGGAAATTTTTCCTCATTTTCCTTGATTTCCACTTGTAAACTGTGCTTAGCTTAACTTAATCACCATTTTAGTGTTAATTAACACCAGGGGTGTTACAGGCCTAGGGATACAAAGTTCGACTACAACTCTATCCCTAACCTACCAAGTTACAACTCAAGTGTGACACCCGGCCCAAGTTGATATGGCCCATAGTGGCCCATGAGCACGGTGTGCGCATGTTTAGTACCACCTTACTAGTTTAGAGAGGGTGGAGCCAACTTATAATCCTTTGTCCTCCAGCCATAGCACCTTCGGGTTGACCCTTTTACACGAAGCGAGGACGAAAGTGTAAGAATGATGCTATGTATACGCGTGCCCGCCCCCACGAAAGGGCTGGGTGGTGCGGCCTTGGGAGACGGGGTGTTACAAATGGTATCAGAGCTGACCCTCGCGGTTGCACGTACGGGTCAGTGTGCGGACATGGGGCGCATGGCGCGTGTGTGCCGGCTAGGACACACGACATGGCATATGGGTCGGCACTGGACGTACGGTCGTGTGCTAAGAGGGAACGTTACTGGACATTTTCTCGGGTCAGTGTGCAGACATATGGCGCATGTGGGCCGGGTAGGATACACGGCATATGGGTCGGCACTGGACGGGTGAGTTGGACCGATGAGGACGTCGGGTTCTTTGAGGGAGGGTGTATTGTGACACCCGCCCCAAGTTGATATGGCCCATAGTGGCCCATGAGTGCGGTGTGCGCATGTGTTAGTACCACCTTACTAGTTTAGAGAGGGTGGAGCCAACTTATAATACTTTGTCCTCCAGCCATAGCACCTTCGGATTGACCCTTTTACACGAAGCGAGAACGAAAGTGTAAGCATGGTGCTATGTGTACGCGTGTCCGCCCCCACGGAAGGGCTGGGCGGTGCGGCCTTGGGAGACAGGGTGTTACATCAAGTCCAATCGTAACCAAACTACACATATATTCGACACATATCCAACAAACTCCACCTTGGCGAATATGCACGCCACCTTGAATTGTCCATGCACGAACTTCCGTGTACCAGACTTGAGCCATCTCCCTTTGCTGCTCACTCAGAACAGCCCGAAGAAACATTGCTATCCTACAACACCAGATTCCGTGACTCCACCTACAACGATGCACCTTCCCTTCTATCACCGCAATCTTTGCTGCCTGCACACATGATAATGAGAACCTCATTGTTGCTACCGAGTCACATAAAGAAATTGCCACATTAGCATTGCTCTTCCGTTACTGCTGCATACTACACTCGATATCTTACACCGTAGTCTCCTGCAGCCTTTGCCAACTAGATTACTCCAGTTGCAAGCATAAACATCACAGTCTATACTCCCTTCCAGTTTAGCCTATCACCACGCCCTTCGATTCACCACCGCACGTGCAACTCGAATCAATATGTGTCTTTGCTGATTTGAAAGCACAGAAACTCCTCCCATGTAAACCTGCATACTAAGCTCATGCCACGTGTCGCCACGCCACAGAGAACAATAACCTCATCAGCCGTTACGCTCCTATGTTATCATCGCTGATCTTGTCATCGTCTCTGCCTCACCGCACACTAGACCATGCACAGCCCACGTCGCTCGCGAGCCTCGTCGACTTCCTCATCATCGCACACGATGATGCCGATCCACCCGAGCTTCGCCTGCCGTTCAACCAAACGGCCTGATTGCCTCGTGCAATCATTCTTCCGTAGACTCGTATATATGGATGTAGACCTCGGTGGTATAAGTCCCAACTCTCAAACCAATCAGACTCTTCCTGCCGCCTCTTCCTTTCCTTGTCGTGCATGGTGCTTTTCTTCTCTCCACCCGTGAGCTTGCATCTCCACGAGCATCCAAACTCCCAATAGAAAATTATGCACCATAATAAACACACAAGCAACCAGCTGGCCCATTGCCATACGTACCCAACTTCGTGACTGAGCAGGAAATATAATCCAACATGCATACATCCATGTATGCATGCAATAACTGTTCATCTGCTCCTACCGCCTCTGTAGCGATCTTACCCGAGAAATGGGCCCACTTAAGTATATTCCACCTTCCATTGGTGCTAATACACGAAAATGTTCCCAAGTGCGGATTCGACCGTCGAGTCGAGCTCGACTAACTGCTACTGAAGATCGTCCGTCCATACGCTCACTCGAAGGTGAGTTCCAAAGATCACATCATTCCACAATTCAAATTACAACAAGTCTTAGAGTTATTACAACCAAATTGAAATGATAAGTAAAATAGTTTGAGTTCATGCAGCGGAAATGTAAACGAGATACTAGCGACGATCCATAGTATCGTCACGATGAAGTCAGCCGTGACACTACTCCTCACGATCCTCGGGAGAGGTCGGCTCCCACTCGATGCTGTAACCAGGAGGAAGCTGGGAGGCCCAAGCCATAGAGGCAGCTACCTCCTGAGGGGACGGTCCTGAAAAATTAAGCCACAAGCAAGGCTGAGTATACTAGTTATACTCAACAAGACTTAACCGACTGGTGATCACTACATCACCGACTCCTAAGATGAGAGGCCGTTTGGCTAGTGGGGTTCTTTGCCAAAAGCGACTAAGCTGATTTCTAAGTTCTCCATTTTGATTTTAATTCCTTTAGCCTATCCATTCTAGGTGAACCTAGCTAAACAATCAAGTTTTGCAATACAATTATTCCATACAAAGATTTCATCCTTCCAAGTTCCACTTCATAATATGTCATACATCGGTCAAGCAGTCTCATTAACCGCGAGAAGCAGACAGTTCGAACCGAATTTACTACCTGGCCAGGGGAAACCCACACATACGGAATGGTTGGAAATGCCAACACACCCCAATCCTTTCTCCTCTCTCTGCGAGTGGCTCCCGAGTCCCAATGCCTCAGGGTAAAGGTTTACCACTACTGGGACTCACGCAACTACCCTCATGTGCCCATGGGATAACGTTTCCAAGACAGAGAGCTGTCGGACCTGCTCGCATCAATCGGATACCGGGACTTACCGGTCCCATAAACCGTGCATATATGTGGTACGTTCAAACGCTTGACACAAAAGTACCACATGTTTCCACTTAAACATCGATAGACGGGTATCTACAATCATCCGTCCATCATCTCTAGTGGTTCTGATATGAGTAGACATACAACTCCTATATCTCGCGCGTGTCGGAAAACACTCGACTTCTATCGGTCTTAAGCATAGCAACTATCGAACCTAACATACTAGTGTTCAATCAAAGGAACCTATGATCATGCAATCTAGGGTTTCATTCAACTCCTTGAAACTTAAATGCACAACATATAATCAAATAAAAATCGCGTAAGTAAAGTTAGGTTATGCTCCGGGGCTTGCCTTCCGGCTCGAAGCGGTACTCCTGCTCTGGGCTCGGATCCACGTGCACCACGTTCACCTCGGACTCTTGGGCGATCTCCTCGGCAGCGGGGACTAGCTCGTAGACTCCGTCGGCGAGACCCGAATCTACACGAGATGCATGATATGCTTAAGTATCGAGATTTAAAAGTTAGGGTTTATTTAAACCTTGGTTGATGAATTGGAAAGGATAAACATTAATTATAAGTGAATATGCCCTTTTCATTTTGAACCTTTACTTTGATTTTTGAGTTTTAGGTTTTTCTCTTTTCTTTTCTTTTTCTTCTCTTTCCTTTTCTTTTTCTTTTCTTTTTCTTTTCTTTTCCACTATTTAAGTCCTTTTTCTATTATTCAAAAGGTGAACTTAGGAATATTATTTTCATGTGCCATTTGGCCAGAGGCTTACCCATTCCAAGGCAGGAGCTTAGCCCAAAATTTAGCTCAAGATAATTTTTCTATAATTTATTAAAATTATTCTTATCTTTTTGCCTAAAACCAAACTAAAATCCTACAAAAATAATTACAAGGTTTCTGTCCACACCACTTGGCACAGTGACTTAGGGTACCAAGAGTGACCTCTCTGCAAGTTGGCATGTGATATTGATTTATGGTTATTTTTGTGGAATTTCACCATGTTTAACTACCAAAAATTATTTAGCCGTTTTCCAGTGTCCAAAAATTACCATTTTCATTTTTCTAAGGTTTCTTATGTCTTGATTAAGTTTCTGTGTGGAAGAGGTGATTTTTCACTGAGTAAATTATTTTCTGTGATTTCTTTGCAAAACAGCAGGGTATATGTTTGGAAAATTATAACCCTAAATCCACTGGGAATTTTTGTGCACCCTTTGCCCATTAAGCTAATGATAATCACACTAACAACATATCCCAAGCTCAGCTTCAGTGCATGTGTAGATTTTGAACTATGATGAAAAGTGCTCAAACTGAAATGAATGTATATTTCAAAATCTACATCTCAACTGAGTGAGGTGCAAAGGAATAAGTTGGCCTTCTAGATTCACTGGTCACTACAAAATTGGTTTGACATTTTTCTGATTTTTCTACGATTTTCTACGAATTTTTGAAGATATCAGCGAATTAATCCTAAAATATAGAATCTATTTTACGCTGTGAACCCTAGGGTTTTTGAATCTCTTACAAACAAGTCCCTGCATTTTGCGCTCGGCCCCCTGGAAAGAGGTTGAAGACACAACGAGGTCCTTGAGTTCGCCGGCGTGGTTACGCCGGCCAAACGGCGGCGAGACCGGGCCGGGGAAGTGGGGGAAAACGGAGAGGGGCTCACCGCGGTTCCTTTAAGCTAGGTCTCGAGGTCGGGGATGGCCGGGAACGAGGTCAGCGACGGCGGTGGCGGCTCGGCTTGCTCCGGCGAGCGGTGACCGGCGGCGTCGGGGTCGGAGAAGGTCGGGGAAGGGGTCGGTGAGCACCAGCGTGGCACGGTGAAGCTGTTGGTGCCCTTGGTTCAGCCGGAGGAGGAGTGAAACGAGCTGTGCACGTGCGCGGGCGGCGGCGGAGAGCTCGGGCTTCTCCGGCGAGCTACGCCGGCGGCTGTGGTGGAGGAAAGGGGTCGGGGCTTGGTCGAGGAGTGGCAGTGGAGGATGGGGAAGCTCGTGAGAGCCTCGGTTTGGCCGGAGAAGCAGTGGAGAGGGCTGCCCACGGGAACGAGCTCGGCGGCGCCTCTGCGAGCTCCGGCGAGGTTTTTCCGGCGTGGATGAGAGGGGAACTGTTTGGGGGCTTAAGTAGGAGTGAGAGGGGAGGAAGGGGATGCTCGGGAAGCACGGGATAGAGGCTGGGGCAGCTCGATGGGCTGTCGCGGCGGCAGCGGCTTGTCGCGGCCGTGTTGGCGCCGTGCACGGCGTCAGCGCGGCGCGCAGGCGTGCTGCAGGCGGCAGGCGCGCGTGGGCGAGGCGAGAAGACAGCGCGGGGAAGGAAAAAGCGACGCTCGGGCGCAAAAGTCGCGCATTGGACCGATGGGCAACGGCGGCGACGGCAAAATCCGGCGGTCCGCGGCGGCGACGCGACGGCGAGCGTGGGAGTCAGCGCTACAGTGCGTCTCCGGCCATGCGACCTTGCCAGAAGCGTGCACCGCGTGCGGGGACATGCAACGGTGCCATTGGTCGGCTCAAGCGAGGACGGACGGTGACAGGAGCTGCCGGCGGCGAGCTCGGGCACGCGCGAGCGCGGCGTGAGCGACCCGTGAGCGCGCCGTGAGCGGGCAAAGGTCAACTGATTGGCATGGCTCAAAATCCAAAATTTTGAACATGACTCAAAAATCTTTCAACATGAAAGTTGTTTAGAATTTCATGAGACATGTCCCTGTACTGGAGATTTTGAGAAAAAGTTGAGAATTTGGCCGTAATTCAAAAGGGGGTAATTCCCTGTTTTGAACTAAATTTTTGAAATTCGAGGGGCTAGATGGCAAAATTGGCCAAAGTGCCCAAAGAGGAAAAGTTCAGAAATGTGAAAATTTACAACTTTGCTTTTTGGAGATTTTGATGTTCTGTGGTAGAATCTTGAGATTTGGATAAGATTCCATTTCAGCTTTGAAATTGAATTGGAAATTTCAAATTCCAAGGTTAAGGTTTGAATTTTTGAGATGCTTCTAGACATTTTTAGGCTATAGTTTGAAAAGAAAAGTTTCTTGGTTTGACTTATACTCCAACTTTCACATTTGCACTTTTTCAAGTTCTTAGGAAATTTTTCAAGTTTCTTCATTGCTCCATTTAAATGTTTTTGACTCAAATTTGAATAATTTTCCTCATTTTCTTTGATTTCTCTTTTGAAGTATGCTTAGCTTAACTTAAACTTCATTTTAGTGTTAATTAACACCAGGGGTGTTACAGCCTCAAAGGCGTACGTGACTGCAACACCACCTGCACCTCCCCTGTGCCTGCAATTGGCTGGCTTCCATGACCACACAATCATGCTGTGTCCGTGTTTTAATCGGTCAATCAGCCACAATGCCGCACGACCCTGAAACAAGGCATCTCCATCAACATACGGAGTCCACCATAGCTTTTGCCACCACCGTTGCAGCTCATCCTAAGCCCGCAATAGCCACTCTGATCACGATCGACCTCCCGTCAATCTGATCGCGAGTCGAAGTCGTCGCCCTTGTCCACGACGTCTTCCAGCCGCACCGTCCAACTTGGCCATCACGTCTGACCGGCCCCTATCGAACAACAGCCACCAGCCACCATCAACCCGATCTCCATGTCTGTACAGATCCCTATTGATTGCAGCCCATTGGACGGTTCGAGCCACCCGCTCGAAGTTTCCAACTCCACCGATCGAGTCGTCGATCGCCGCCATGCTCCACCTTGCGCCCTGTCCCTCCACGGACAGCTTGTGCGACCTTGCACGGTGTGGAACATACCCATCGCGCCTCCACGTAGATCTTCTCCATGGATCTAGCTCTGATACCACTTGTTAGAATAAAAGCGCGGAAGCGATAACCAGGATCACACAACCAAATCACGGTTACAACGGTAGTGCTCTCATATTTATGGGTCATAGGGATACAAAGTTCGACTACAACTCTATCTCTAACCTACCAAGTTACAACTCAAGTCCAACCGTAACCAAACTATACACATATTCGACACATATCCAACATGAGCTGCAGGCAGCAGCATCGTACAACGGTACGAGCAAATAGCTAGCTTTTCTTAAAAAAAAAAGAAGCAAAAAACATCAGGCAGCAGCACACGATCTAGACACAGCACGGTACATCCAACCAAACATAAGCTGTGACGATTATTAGTAGCGCCCAAACTGGTCAAGCTTATGATGCTTCTTGTAAGAATGTAAGGTAATTCATATCTACAATCCAACCAGATGTACTATCCTTGATGGCCAAATAATGTATGGGAGTAGTGTAGCCAATGACAACTTCTGTGGCTAGTAAGAGATCAACTTTTGGGTTACAAGTTACCATTACTTGGAAACAAACAAAAAAACTGTATTGATTGAGCACACTAACTTAGCTGATTGCAATCAATCAACAATCAATTACAGGATTTACAGGAACCTTGACATATTCTAAAAGATACCAAATGTATTATATTAATTACTTAAGACAGGTAATCATATGTTCTTCACGGCGGGAAGTCCACATTCCTTCATCAAGCAGCAGACGCTGAAATGCATCCATATTGCCCTTGTGTTGACAACATTCTTTGTGGAACCTTATTGTCACTTTGCCAAGTATTTTGGCACTTGCGAGGACTGCTTCCATGAACCGTAATTCACAATAAACTCCTGTCAATCCAGTGAGCTCTACTTCCTGCAGGTGAACCATGGATATCTTATAGAATGTCCAATGGTCTGGGTGATCATCACAATACAGATCATCTAATCCTTCATCGAGCTCATAAAACTGCATTACAGATATACGTGGGTTTTATTAGCGCAACAAATTAGGGAGAGGGAATCATATTTAAGATATTTAAGAGAGAGAGAGAGAGAGAGAGATAAGTGAATTGGATTGACGGGTTAAGAGTTTGTGCTCACCAGGGAGGGCAAATGTACGCTGAGGTGTCTAAGATTGGTGAATCGTGTCAGGAGGTTTGCCACGCCAGCTCCAAAGTTATGCCTCGTAAACGCCTCAGAAACTTTAACCGTCAAAGATGTGATCTGAGGGATATGTGGTACGGTATCTTTTATCAAGTCCACGTATACCTCGTATCTCATGCCAGGCTGAAAAAAAAAACAATCAGGCAATAGATGTATCAGCAAATTAAAACGTCTTAACAAACAAAGCATATGCAAATTAATACAACACACGTGAAGAAACAGCTCATACCATTGAACCGGCAAGAGTGACCTCAAGGCATTTGAGTAAGCTACAGCTCTTCAAGAGGAGCACGCTGCTATCGTTCTGCTCGCCGCCATGGAAGCTATAGTGATGATGTGACCACATCCAGAGCTTGAGGCTCTGCACGCACGGCAAGTCTCCATGAACCCGAAGCAACCTAACCGGGCTTGCTGTTGGTCGACACAGCAAGGCAACTTGTTCCAGCCTCGGAGCTGAGAGGCCGAGCACCTGGATGTTGCACTTGTCTATGTGTAAAACCCGGAGGCACGGAGTCCTCAGATCCAGCGACATCAAGTCTGTGTCCTCTACCCATAGCTCCGAGAGCATGTCAGCTTCGAGCCGCATCTCTTGGCTCCAGCTGCGAAACTGTAGCCTACGTATGCGCAGCTTCTGTAGGTTAGGGCAGCTCCGAGACGACACGAGGCAGGCAAAGAGCCGAGCGTCACCGTCTGCGACCTTGATCCTTTCGAGCGAGAGATCCTTGAGTGATGCGAATTTCACGTCGGCCGAGGGCCGGAGTCTCGCGCCGCCCAATACCAAACGCATCGTCTCCAGCCTGACAGGACTAGGGAGGCCGTCGTCAAGACACACCATCAGGTTCTTGTGGCTCTCCTCGTCGTCGTCTACATTTTTTCCTCCGATAAGCTTTGGACGCTCCGGCAGATGCATGTCCAATGCCAGAGACTTGACACCGTGCTGAAATGCGTAACGGATCCACCCTTGCACGGCATGGACGGACGCCGGGAGCAGTCCTTGCAGGTGTGGCGCGCCGAGGGACGGAGAGTCTTTTGTGTACGCGATCGACAAGGTCTCGACGGCGGCGCAGCCGGATCGGGCACGCCGGGAGAGGACGCCGTCGACGAGGGAGACGTACTGCTCCAAGGCGGCGCACCGATCGACGGCGCTGATTGCCATGGGCAACGGCCGGGACGCGAAGCGGAGCACCGGGACACGTGTCCACAGGCGGAGCCACCGCCGCGAGAGCGCGGCCGTGCGTGCCGCGTCCCTCGCGTCGGGGACGAGGGAGAGGATGCGGAGGAGCACGTCGTCGTCGAGGACGCCGATGAGGTCCATGTCACCGGCCGATGGGGTTAGCCTCGCTCGTTTCGCATCGCGCGCGTCATCCTCCGCCGTGGAGGAATCCATAGAGAGATTGGGGATTTTTTTGCTGTGTAGTGTAATTTGTTAAGGTACGACTTAGTTATATGATGCAGGGCAACGGTATGATGCAGCTGACCGTGTCCGAATAGGAGACCGTCCCCGCATGTTCTCATCCAGACCGTCTCCGAATAGGAGACCAGCCAGTCACCATGCACGGTCGTTACTGGGCCCAGGAGCGCTGGCCCTACTTGTCAGCGGCGGGAACGCTGGCTGACATCTGGCGGGCAGGTGGCACGCTGAGCAACCGACTTGAGCCGTCGGCTTCCTCCCAAACCAAAACGTAACCTCCTCGCAACGAACAGCTTCTGCTCTCCCCTCACAGCAAGCAGAAACCCACCCGATTCCCTCGCCGCCGTCCGCCTCCGCCACCGGTCACAGCCCCTTCAGCAGCAACGCCAGCGCCGGCGACATATATAGAGCCCTTCATCGACTGGTCGTGCCATGCGTCCGCGTGTTTGCTTGTCTGAGTAGTATTTTTTTTAAAAAGGAAAAAGTCTATTTTTCAACCTTCAACTGTTACAAAAGTCTGATTTTCAACCTCAAACTACAAAACCAGATACCAAAGGCCCTCCATGCAAAATTGGCCCTTTGGGTGGTTTTGGATTTTCTAAAAATAGCATAAATATTGTTTAAATTTTAAAAAACCATAACTAATGCATTTTGGAAATAAAAAATATGAAATCAGTGCCAAAAGTTCTCTTAAAATGTAACCAACCTATTGGCAAACCATTAATGATATTTGGGTATTATATATTTATATTACTAGTGTCTTATTGTTTTTAAAAATAATTAGAATAAAAATAAATAATATGTAAATAACTTCTAATGGTGCACCAACATGTAGGTCACATTTTTAGAAAAACATTTGCACCAGATTCTAATTTTTCTAGTTCAAAATAAATTAATTATGAATTTTTTAATACAAAATTATTTTTTATTTTTTTGGAAAATACAAAACCACCCAAAGGGCTAATTTTGCACGGTTTGGATAATTGGAGGGTGTTTAGTGTCCGGTTTTATAGATGTGGGTTGAAAATCAGACTTTTGTAATAGTTAGAGGGTAAAAAATAGACTTTTTTCCTTTAAAAAAACGTTTTAAAAAAAGAAGGGTACACTACGGGGCAGAGCAGTGATGATTTGGGCCTCGGACGTCCGCGTGTTGGGAGCTAGTTGGGTTCCTTGAGATGGGTTCATGGACTAGAGAACTGGGCCCGGATGACAGCTGGCTGACAGCTGGTGGTGGACACGGGATGACGGGAGGCATCGTCTTCCTTGAAATTGAAATCCCCGCCTCGACGCCTAAACGTAACCGCCTCGCAACGAACACCTGCTCTGCTCCCTTCCTCCTCCACCCCCTTCTCTCCTCGCCGTCGTCCGTCTCCGCCCCGGCATCAGCAGCAGCACCGGCGGGCGCCATGGACCTGTTCCCCGACCGGGCGCACGTGCGGCTGCGGAGCCGCGTGCGTGGCGGCTACCTCCACGCCGACGAGGACGGGGTGAGCGTCTCCCTGCGCGCGCGCCGCGCCTCCCTGAACACGGCGTGGCAGGTTCACCGGGTCCCGCGCGACGACGGCGTCACCTACGTGCTCCTCCACAGCGCCGCCTACGGCTGGTACCTCGCGCGCTCTCCCTGAGAGGCCCCTCGGGGCCACCGGGGGAGCGGCGCCTACCTGCGCCTCTACAGGACGCCGGGGCAGGAGGACGTCCTCTGGGTGGCCATGAGGTACGGAGACCACGTCCGCTTGCGCCACGTCTCGTACAGCCTCCTCCGGGCCAACGGGAGGTACCGCCGGTGGCTCAACGGCGTCTCCGTCGACAACGACGCCAGCAACCAGAGCACGATGACGCATTGGAGGGTCGAGGCCATCCCCCCGAGAGCTCAACCGCCAGCGCTTCCACTTCCAACTCCGGTGAGCTCGCTGTTCCCTTCCCTCTCCTTGGAACTGCTCTGCTCGCGTCGATTTGGGGCGGGAGAATCAACCGATGTTGCGATTCTGTAGTCGATTTGTGAGAACCTCTTAAACTTGATGGTTGGCTTCTGCGATTGTTGCTCTTGCATGATGGTTGGAGCTGCTCGTGTTGATTAGGGCCGGGGGAATCAACCGATTCTACGATTCTGTAGTCAATTTGCGAGAACCTCTGAAACGTGATGGTTGGATTCGGCGCCATGCGATTGTTGCATCTGTTCTTGTCAGATTTCTCCCCCTTTGTTACTGAAGCTGTTGGTCTCTGAATTCCACCTCTTAAGTTAATGCAGATGATTTGTTCTTGATAATTCTGCACTGCATTCGGTTCGCTTAGGGAAGTAATGGTTTTCACTTATGAGGGTCTGAACATTTTGTTCCATTGCAACAGCATCCAGAGGAGTTGCGGCGGATTATCGTGTACGTGCAGGTGGATGATCTCGTGAACTACGACCCGCTCGCCAGAAGAACGTTCTGGTTCCATGGGCGGTCCGTATCCAACCTGAGGAACTCCTTGGCGAACCATCTCAACGAAGATAGCGTCGACAACATCACGCCGTGCGTGCGAGCCGGCTCCCAGGGGCGGCTGACCCCTCTGGTCGTCGACCTGCCCCGGAGCGAAGTCCCCATGTTCATCATTGTCCTCACCACCGGGTCACCAGGTGAGAAGATTTGCAGTTTCTTCAGTACTTTGTTCATCACTTGTTATTTGTATCTGTTCATCAAGTGCTCAGTTCAGCAATTGTTCCTGTTTTTGCACTTGTTATCTGTCTCTGTTCAAGTGTTCAGTTCAGCGATTGTTCTTGGTTCAGCACTTGTTATCTGTCTCTGTTCAGTTCAGCAATTGTTCTTGTTTTTTTGTACACGTAAATGAGTGCCAGGAGGCCATACATAACTAGCCAACGAATTCTAAATCATCTAACAGCTAGGATCGTATCTCATATGCTCAAGAGTTTTGTACTTATAAATTAGTGGTCAGGGATCAGTAAACTTGCTGCAAGTCGAATGTTCAGTAGGTTATAGTCTCTCAGACAAACTGTAACTTGCCTAGTGTACACTTCAGTTCAGATGTCATAACTGTCCAGTTCAGAAAATTCAGGTGTGACAATTTGATTCCCTGTCCAGAAATTTTGTATTTTCAGTTGTCAACAAATATGCTGATCTTGTTAGTTGTCACTGAATTTTCTTTAACTGTTGCACCACTTGCAGCACCAATACATGCTGCCTAGCCTAACTGAATTACTTATTTCACTTGTTCCCTTGCAATTCAGCGGCTTTGGAGTTACGGCACCCAAATGTTGATGCGTAGAGCAGGAATATGAGAAGTGAGGCTCCTGAGGAGGACATACAATTGATCTCTTCAGAAATCAAGTATCGCGGCCTCGGATACAATGGGATGGAAATTGTCTACACTTCTTGTGTTCTATCAGCTTCAGAAACCTCAGGAACTTCTCTTGTTTCTTGTCTGATGCATGTGTGTCTTCTGCTGACTTGAAGCAGTTTGAATTGGCCTTTTCAGTTACACAACTTAAAAATGGGTCTAAGCATTACATGGAAATAATGCTTGAACAATTTTGCCTAGTTTCATTGGTTCTAAGTTGAAACTACCATCTCCGTCTCCGCCCCTAGCTTGGCTTGCTCAAAAGAGCCTAAGGGAAACACGCGTCCCTTGCTCCCTGCTGCTCTGCAATTCTGGCAGAACGAAATGCCATCTTGTAAACTTTGTCAGATTATTAGGAGCCCCACACTGCAGGCTGGGAAGGCAATTCTAGAAGCCCGATATGCATAGCTCGAGCCTTTATTATGAAACGACTTGGATCCACCCTAGTTTCAGGCTTTCAGCATCTAGAAATCAGAATCAACAACATCCATTCGAGAGGCTGAACAAGTCTTCAGAAATCAGAATTGGGACCGATCAGCAACCCCCTTGCGGTATGAGTCGATTCGAGAGACTGAACTCAACAAGGTCGAAACAATCTCACATCCATTCTACTAACATGCTTTCGTTCGTTCAAAATTCTACTAACATGCAGTTTCAGAACACTGCAGCGCCAGGAGTGGAACTTCGTCAGCTCACTGACACGCAGGGCCAATAGCACTCGGCCTCTGAATGCACGCCAATTCCAATCGACGCGAACAAAGCATTTGCCTCGGTCGGGATTTCCCTCGGTACGCTCGATGTAGCCGAAGGCGCCTCGTGGGTGGCGTCCGTCCCCATTGGCAGCAGACTCGCTCGCTCCTCTGCGAGGGCATCCAGTCCAGCTCGGCTCTGCCTCGCCAAGCCATGGGGAAGCGCAAGTCGAGGAGCTCCAAGCTGGCGGCGCAGCCGAAGAAGGCGCCGAGGCTGGAGAAGGTGTTCACGTGCCCGTTCTGCAACCACCCGGAGACCGTCCGGTGCGTCATCGACCTGGAGCTCGGGATCGCTGAGGCGTCGTGCCTCGTCTGCGAGGAAGCCTACTGTACTGTACCCGACAACCTCACCGAACCCATCGACGTCTACCATGAGTGGATCGACGAGTGCGAGCGCGCCAACCAAGGCGCCGCGCCGCCGCCGCCGCCGTGATGGCGAGCCGAGGTTTAGTGGTTCCGGTTCAGCCGAGGGTATGTACATCCATGGAACAGACTTGGATCTGCACGGTTGGGTTGATTCGCCTATCTCCATTGCAGTTTCGTGTCGCAAGTTCTTTGTCGTTCTGCTTCATCTAGCCGTACGAAATTGCAGCTCAGTTTTAGGGTGTTGTGACCAAATACAGACGAAGATTCGATTCAACCAAATGTTATTGTGCAAAATTATGCAAGCATTATTTTCACATAATGCTTGTGCTGGTGTTTAAGTTCCGAAGCTGAACATCCGGTTCAAACCACTTTCAAACTTGTTGACTTTTCTGAAGCCACCAGAATGAAGATTCTATGTATACATCCAATGTTACTGTACAAAATCATTCAGGTATTATTTGCACATAATGCTTTCACTGGTGTTCTAATTCCAATTCAGATCACTTCCAAACTTGCCGACTTTTCTAAAGTCGTCAGAACAAAGTACTGCCAGTTTTCATATCATTGTATCTGAAACAGCAGTACATTTGACTTCTGAAGAGATGAATTGTAATATTGCTGTCAGAAATCTTGCTCTTGTTTTTCTTCTATTGTGCATCAATATATTTGGGTGCCGCAACTCCAAAGCCACTGAATTTGCAAGGAACAAGGAAAAGTGGAGTTAGGCATTGTGCAGCATGCATTGGTGTTGCAACCGTGAAAATGGCACAACTGAATTTTCTGAACTTATGTAGCAATATATGAATTCAACAATTGCTATATCTAGACTATTATTAGTTAACAAAAGACTGAAATACCAAGAAAATGTAAATGCAAAAGACCTGAAATTACTTCTATCAATTTTGTGAACTGATGTAGCACTATGTGAATTCAACAATAGCTATATCTAGACTATTATTTAGTGACCACAAAATAAGCCGTACTGTTTTCTCATACATATATGACTAAAATAAGAACAAGAAAAAGGAGGATACTAGGTGAAACAACTATATATATTCAAAATTACATAAAGTCTCTGAATATGTGATCTGTAATCTTTAGTACAGTAGGCAAGCTACATTTTCTACTGTCATCTGTACAATACTACGATGCTCTGAACATCTGCCATGCAGAAACAAACATTTCTTGCAGCAAATTCAGAATCATGGAATTATAATTAGCATCTAACCAATTATACTCTGCTGAACTTAGTGTACGTACTCTAATCTAATCTCATTAGCATGATCTACTACACGCCTTCCATGAGACCAGGAATAAAGAAACAGATAACAGGTACTGAACATAATACTGAAAAACTGCAAAGTTCTCACCTGGTGACACGGTGGTGAGGACAAAGATGTCCATGGGCTCCTCGCAGCGAGGCAGGTCGATGACCAGAGGGGTCAGCTGACCATAGATGCCGGCTCGAACGCACAGAGTGATGGTGAAGTTCCCTTCGTCGCCAATGAAGATGGGTTCGTCCAGAAGGTACAGCACCCTGCAAATCAGGAGGTACAAGGACCTGCCGTAGAACTGGAACGTGGCCCAGCCGTTCTGGTTGAATTGGCCTTGATCATTCACCCTCACGTACCGAATCGTCCGCAGAGGCTCTACACGGGGCTCGGCACGCCGGCGGAACAGGCTGATCATACCGGGTCCTCCTAGATTCTGATGCAATTAATGGTCCTAGACTCAGGAGACAGAAACAAGTTGACACCACTGGTAATTGAATGGAATGAATCTGAATTGAATGCTTACATCAATGAGAAAGAATTCCAATAGTGATGCTGCAGAATTAGAACTTCAGAGCGACGGGAGTGGTAATCTTGGCACAAAATGTACCAACAGAGTCAAGGAACTAACAGTTTCAGTTAATTCAGAGTTTCAGACTATGGCAAGAATGTAATAACCAGATCGAGCAGTTGTTAAACAAGTTGACAGAGCGACGAGGAAGAATTCTAATGGTGATGCCACATAATTAGAATTTCAGAGCGACATGAGTGGTAATCTTGGCACAAAATGCACCAAGACAGAGTCAAACAACGAACAGTTTCAGTAAATTCAGACTATGGCAAGAATGCAATGATCAGATCCAACAGTTCTTAGCAGAGGAGAATCTACGCAGAAAGGAGAGGTGTTCCAAGCAATCCGTTCACGGAATCCACCATAGGTTTCCAGAATCATGCTCCGCCAAAATCAAATCCGAGGAGCGTCGTAAGGAACTAACCACCGTGCTTGGAGTTGGAGGGGGTGGTGGCACCGGTCTCGGGGGGATTTCCTCGACCATCCAATGCATCATGGTGCTCCTTTCACCGTGGTTGTCCTCGAGGTCGACGGTGACGCCGGTGTGCCAGCGGCGGTACCTGCCGTTGGCGCGGAGGATGCGGATGAAGGCGCGGTGTCGCAGGACGACGTCGTCTCCGCCGCCGCCATCGCCGCCGGCAAGGGTGGCCCTCCACATGACGGCGGTCAGGTCCGCCTCGTCGTAGTCGCGCTGGACCGCGCGGCGGCCGCGGTGGCCGGGCGGCGGAGCCGCCATGCCAGGTGGGGCCAGCGCGAGTTACCGGCCGTAGGCGGCGCCGCAGAGGAGGACGAAGCCCATGCCGCCGACCTGGACCAGGTGGACCAGCCACGCCGCGTTCAGGGAGTCGCGGCGCGGGCTCAGGGACACCCCGGCCCCGTCCTCGTCGGCGTGGAGGTACATGCCGCGCGCCCGGCTCCGCAGCCGCACGTGGATCCCTTCACGGAAGAGGTCCATCGCAGCCGCCCCGATCGATGGCGGTGGCGCGCGGCGGCGAGGTGAGCGCGCTGCTGCGAGGGGGCGAGAGGTGGGAGGAGAGCAGGTGGGTTCGTTGTGCGACGGTTACGGATTTGGGCGCCGGGGCGGCCAGGAGGAAACATTTCAAGGCCAGGGGAGGCAGAGTCGGTGTCATCTGGGCCCGGCCCAGCCCGGCCTGCAAACTGTGGGCCCAATACGAGCCGAACGGCCAGAGGCCAGAGATGCAAAGTGGCTATAAGATTTAACAAAAAAAATGTGGGGAACATTCGGGTAAGATGGACGCATATACGATGCTTGCTTGAGGAATGCAGGCTTTCCACCGTGACAAACATTTGCTAACGTGTCATGCATGGACATGAGAAGCGTGATGTGTAATAAAACTTCCAATAAGCTTTTGTTGCAAACAAATGAAATTCGGACAATGTTTTTGTATATCATATACGCATTGATGTCTTCTGTCTTCTCAATATTCTGTTTCCACAAAAGGAGTAATGTGAGATGCAACTCACAACTGTGGTTTTATTTATTTTGTCTCATTTCATTTTTTTTGTTTCACTTGGTGTAGGTGTAGAGTCCTAATGGACTAAACAACCCTGGCGGGCCGTCCTATGGGCCGGCCCAAGTACAATACTTGACGCACAAGACAAGGATCAGTCCTAGTCGGTTAGGATAAGCTGTATTAGGAAATTAGAGATAAACTTGTAAAAGTCTCCTGATCCTATACGCCTTCCATGTAACCCTGTCCTCCGGCATATATAAGGGGAGACAGGGACCCTTCAAAGCATCTCATCTATACAAGATACACCATACAGGACGTAGGGTATTACGCATATTGCGGCCTGAACCTGTCTAAATCGCCTCTTGTCACCTTCGATTCTAGATTCTCGACGACTTCTCCTTAAACCCTTCTCTCGGGGCATCCCTTCGAGAACCTAGTCAGCATAACTCGCCGACATTTTGGCGCCGTCCGTGGGATCCACTCGTCGAGAACTCGCTAAAGAATCGATGGCATCCTTCAGCGCCTCCATCGTCACCAAGTTCGAAGAAGGCGCGACATTCATCTTCGGTTCCTGGCTATGCACCGCAAACCAGGACGGGCAAGCTCCAACGTGAACTGCGCAGCGAGGCGGTCGCGTCAGCTCCGCCACCCGCGCAGATCACGCCGCGAGGATCGCGGAAAACTCCTAATTCCGACACGATCTTCGGATCGTACCCTACTCGGAGAAGCACATGGCGCCCAAAGCAGACACAAGCTCGGGCAAACTACACCGACCCGGCCCCTGTCAAGCGGCAGGTTCGACCCACACGTCCACGACTCCCTGGTGGACTCCAGATCACCTCCGACTTCTACCAGGGCTCTACGATCAGGACCGTGACAACAACCCCATGGGTACTCAGGAGCTTCAATTCCAGTTCCCGTGGGACGGAGACTCCACCGCGTAGATCGCGCGAGCCTTAGTCCCCCTTCGGGTTGACAAATTCGGCCGCGACCTACCAGACCCATCTGACGAAGAACCTTCACCAACTTCGCCAAGCCAACTCAGATCTTGTCATGACCACAACTCCCTCGGGGTTATCGTCCATTGGCCTGACATGGATCCTGTCCTCGCTCTCCAAGAAGCAAACGCTCCCTCCACAACACAGGGTACTCTCCCTCTGCTTCCCTTCCAGGAAGGCAGAGAACTTTCTGTTATCTCGGATAACAAACAAACCGGGCCTAACAACCCCGGTCGCCAGTCCTGTGTCATCCTTAACGACAACAGCGACGATGAAGTTGTCTCCGATGACGCCCCAACAGTCGACGGAGAAACAGACGAAGACCGAGAACTCCGTATCGAGCAAAACCGCAACCGTGCCCTCAGGCATCGCCACGTTTGGATGAAGAATCTCAACGGGGAGTTCGACAAAGAAGGAATATTCAAATCACCTGCGGCCAACATCATATTCGCGGTTAGCGTCTTCGAAGGATTTCAAGCTACCCCTGATATCAACCTCGCCAAAGCTCGCCTCGAAACCGCGGCAGTTATGGTTGATCGCCTGGATGGAAGCCGCTCCGCTTCTAGAAGCAAGAGTTCTTCCCACCACCGAACACCCTCAGCGAAGCGCCAGAGCAGCCACTACGGACCTTTACCCTTCGAGCATTCGGCTTCATCAACAACTTTACATTGAGCAGATTTTGGAATCTGCAAGTTGCTTGGGGGCTCATTGCTCGCTTTGACATGGCGCTCTGCTGTTGATTCTTCCATTACAGTCTGAGTGACGAGCTGCTCTACGTCTGCCAGAACTTCTGCAGTTGCTTGCTCCATGGGTTCTGATCGAATAGTTGATGGCGCATCAGCTGGGGCTTCGGGCAGAGTTGTTTGCAACTCTACCCGGGTTTCTTCTTCCACTGTCACCTCTGGCGTACCCACTGCTGATGGCTTTTTCAACTCTGCACATGAGATACTACCATAAGGATGGTGATTTTTTACAAGATGTTTTAATCAAGCAAAGGTTTCCAGAATACTCACATAACGGTTGGACGCATCGGAATTTCTGGCTCTCCCAGAGTGAACTCCTCTTCTGGCTCCTGCTCCATTGCCGTTGGACCGGCAGGGTTGTTTTCTACTTCACTTGGTCTTGAACCAGCATATGGAGCCAAGACAGGGTTGAAGATATTATGAATGATTTCTTCTTCTGATAATGGCGTACGGGCAGTGTTGCCTTGCTGCGGCCGGCTGGTCCCGATTTCTCCAATCGCTATCCCCACAGATGATGGCATTTTCGGTTGTGGGGATATCTTCTCCTTCTCTTCAGTGATGATCCTCACCCGAGGCTTGGGTAGGATCCGTGCTCTCTTGGGCACTGGCGCATTCAGCTCTGACGCCGCGGCTTTTTTGAACCTTCTCCTCTCTTAGAGGTTGCCCCTGCTTTGGCATGGGGTTCTTCAGCATCCTGATTTTTATCATTGGCATTTTGCTCGTCAGATTCTTCAGTTGAAGTTGCCTTATCAGAGTGTGGCTTGTGTTTACGAACCTGGTCCCTAACCACTGAATCTACACATCGGGCTAATAGGTCTGCTTCTTCTGCATTTGTTGGATCCAGAGGAGGCAGGCTTACATACAGTGAACGTCGGGCTTCATACTGTTATGGACAGTGATTTAGTTAATAACACATCATAGTGAAATACACAATGTATTGACTTTCAGAAATGGTTCATACCTCGGGTGTCATAGTGACCGCGGAAATTTCCATAATTTCTGGAAAATCTTCATCATTGATGATCAGATATTTCTTCAACAACTGTATGATCCTCTTTTCAGACAAGGTGCCGGTAGCATTCCGTGAGGGATCAGCTTCTCCAGAATATGAGTACCCTGGATTACAGCGTTGTTTGCAAGGCTGGATTCTCCTCATCAGAAATGACCTATATACGACGGCTCCAGTCAACCCTTGTGATTTCAGGTCTCTGATCATATTGATTAGTTCTGGAATATGCATTGCTTGATTTATACCGACTGTTTCACTCCAGAATGGTTTCATCACTGGAGGATTCCCTGAGCGGCTGGGCAGTTGTGGTTGATGGTTCCATGCATAAAATCATTCCTTCTGCCAATCCTTCAGACTTTCCTTGGTGGAATAATCCAGATATACTGACTTCATGCCTTGGCGGAACTGGATCACCACTTTACCAACCACTTGCGATGGTCCGCTTGATATCTTCACTCTGAATAAGTGGCGGAACAGGGCAAAGTGTGGGTCTATTCCTAGGAACACTTCACACAAGTGGATGTATATGGACAGATTCATGATGGAGTTGGGGCTCAAATGACACAGTTCAATTCCATAAAATTGCAGCACACGGCGGAAGAAATCGCAGGTCGGCATACCGAAACCAACTTCATAAAATGATTTCCATACCGTGAGTTCCTCTGTTTCCTCTGTGGGGTACTCATGACCGTGAGCACTCCTCCACCGACTGATCTCCTTGGCTGCGAGGAATCCATCCGCTTCCAGATTCTTGATATATTTATCTTTTAGTGTACTGGTTGGCCAGTCACTAATTGGATCTTCCAGGCATGGACTTTCCGTGCTCCTCCACAGCGCCACCTACAGCCGATACCTCGCGTGCACGAACGCCGAGGTCCCACGGGGCCACCGAGGGAACGCCGCCGACCTACGCATCTACACCATGTCGGAGCAGCAGGACGTCCTCTGGGTAGCCGTGAGGAACGGGGTTCACGTCCTCATGCGCCACGGCTCCAAGTGGAGATACCGCCGGTGGCTCAACGGCGTCTCCGTCGATGACGACGCTAGCAACCAGGGCACAATGAACATTGGAAGGTCGAGGCCATCAGGCGCCGACGGCGGCGCCGCGACCAGGTGCCGACGATGCCGGTCGTCGAGGGCCATGGCCGGCGAGCTAGGGGTCAGGCTTCTTCTTCCTGTTGAGCGACGTGGGCCATGGCCGAGCAGCACGCCGCCCTGGAGCGATACACCGCCTTCATCGACGACGTCGTTGCCCGTAGTGCCCAATCCAGCTGCGCCATATATGGCATATTGCAGATATCTTGGTTTGGAACAAAGGCACTTAAGTAGAGTGAAATCTGCTCATAAATGGCTTCATCAATTGGTAGCATCCATCAATCAAGGCAACGTATCCTATGGAAACCAATCTCTCCGTGGAAAATAAAATCTGGACCACACGATGTTGATCCAAGGGCGCGACCAGATCAGGTGGGAGGGTGATTTGCAAAAAACGTCTTGCAAATCACCCCTCTCACATCCCCTGAGTTTTGTAAATCACCCCTTCCACCTGATCTAGGCGAGCCCTTGGATCAACATCGTGTGTTCCAGATTGAAGTTTTCATAGTTTTCATGAGAAATTGGTTTCCACTAGATATGTTCCCATCAATCAATCCAACAAAATTTAAGTAAAGGGTGCTTAGTTGTCAATTCCTGACTTCCTGTTCCTCTGAGCAACGTTACACATTCCACTGACAGGTGGACCCGGGCACCCGCCCATTGTCACTTTTGTCAGGCCTGGATGCGCCGCCGAGCCGGTAACATATACTCCCTCCGTCCCAAAAAGCATGCACTTCTAGCTGTACCATTGGGTGTCCAGATTCATAGCATCTCCAATAAATCTGGACAATCTCTTGTCTAGATACATTGCAGATGCTATGACAATGGTGTCCAGATTCATAGCATCTCCAATGAATCTGGACAATCTCTTGTCTAGATACATTGCAGATGCTATGAATCTAATGAACGGCTAGAATTGCATGAGTATGTTTGATTCCGACGCGAGCACGACCCTACGAGCTTTCCCTGCATCTACGGAAACGAGCCCTAGCTCTAGCCGCCGCCCGCCAGCGGAGCGCGCTCGAAGAAGCGAGTGCGCGCGGGCCGCCGACGCCGCCGATCTCGTTCGTTCTCGCTCATGGATTCTTCCACGGTGGTGGAGGAGGCGGCGCCACGCAGCGCGAAACCAACAACACCGTCGGACGCCGGTGACGTCGACCTGATCAGCGGCCTCAACGACGACGTGCTCCTCCGCGTCCTCTCCCTGCTGCCCGACGCGAGCGACGCGGTGCGCACGGGCGCGCTCTCGCGGCGGTGGCGCGGCCTCTGGTCGCGCGTCCCCGCTCTCCGCTTTGCCTCTCGTCCGGGAGCCGGGGCGACCACCGGCGGCGAGCAGCGCGCCGCCCTGGAGCGCTACGCCGCCTTCGTCGACGGCTTCGTTTCCCGGCGAGCCCAACCCGGCTGCGCCGCCATCGAGAGCCTGTCGATCGTGTATGCCACTGGCTCCTCCGACGTCCTGGAAAAGCCGCCGCCGCCGCCGGTGTTCGTCGCGCGAGTGATCTTCGCCATTGGTAGGCCGCACGAGACTAATGATCGCGACACGCAGCGACGACAGTTGATGCCAACGTACGTCCATGCCGTGCAGGGCTGGATCCAGAACGCTTTTCTGCACGGGGTCAAGTCTTTCAGCGTGGACCTGCGTCTGCCACCAAATTCTTGGAGGCAGCATGGTGGTGACCACGACGACGACGAGAATGTGGTTCTTCTTGAAGGCCTCCATAGCCCTGCAAGGCTGGAGACCTTGCGTCTGGCATTAGGGGGAGCAATAAGACTCCGGCTCCCAAGCACAGTAAAATTCGCATCACTGGCTCATCTTTCTCTCGAAAGGATCACGATAGCGGCCGACCGCGGCGACGGCGCTCGCCTCCTTGGACACCTCGTGTCTTCGGCGACCTGCCTGCATTTGCAAAAGCTGTGCATGAGGAATATCAACCTCCATGCTTTTAGTGAAGAGATGCGGCTCGAAGCCGCCATGCTCTCGGAGCTATGTATGGAGGGCGTCAAAACGGTGATGTCACTGAAACTTTGGACTCCAAAACTAAGGGTTCTTCACATGTACACGTGCTCCCACATGATGCTCATGATCTCAGCTCCGAAGCTGGAAGAACTTGTAATATCCTTTCAGCAAGGATACCCACCGAGGTGCCTTGAGATTCAAGGTGGCTTGTTGTGCGTGCGAAGCCTCAAGATCTGTCCGTGGTCACATCGTCCTTGTGCCATAAATCTATATGAAGATGAGAACGATACCAACATATCGGTACTCAAGCATTGTGGCTTACTTACATGCCTTGATGTGACTCTGCTTCGAGGTCAAAATGTAAGTTTTGCTGCATCATATCTTGGAACATGTCAAATAAAATACCCTATGATGACCTCCTTCAAAGAGTACTTACTTTCCTAAAAAAAGAGTACTTACTCTTCGATTAATATTTAGTTTAGAAGGATAACAATTGTATTTGTAGATTATTTTTCTTAAAAAGAATACTCACATCCATTACACATCGGATACTATACCTATATTCTAACAAGAAGTATCATTGTTAAAATTTGAAGACCACAAAAATTCAATGGTATCACGTAGAGGTAATATAAATTTTACCATGTTTGAGGAAAGACGAGTAGTCGAGTACAGTTATTTAAAACTCTCTATCCATATTTTTATTTGAGTTAAACATATATGGGTTTAACTGTTTTCCTTCCATATATGTAGCATATTACATTAGCTATTTTCACGGAATTTGCAATACTACTATCATTCAGCACGTCCACCCTTCGAATATTTATACTTTATTTCCTAGATTTTCATTTCCCACATGATTTGCATAAATTTGTCAATTGTCATCCTCTTGTGCGCCATGTTCAATTTATCTATTTCCTCATTAATGCCTTTTTTTCCTACTCTGTTTTTATTCAAGGGCGACGTGGACATGATAGAAACAGGGTACCAGAACTCCCTCATATCACATCTTTGATTGTTAATGTTTTTTATTGGTTTGCTCGTCATAACTTTGGAGCTGGCGTGGCAAGTCTCCTCACACGATTCAGCAATCTTAGGAATCTTAGCCTACATTTACCTCCTCCCCTCGGCCTGGTGAGCACATACTTATCCTAAATTTATTGACCCTACTTTATTACCTTTTCGAAGATGATTTCCCTCTGGAATCTGCTGGACTAAAGTCACATAAATCTATGCTGCAGGACTGTAATATGCATGAAAGATTAGTGCTCCCATGCGATCACCCAGACCATTGGAAATCCAAAGATATTTCCATGGCTCACCTGCTGGAATTAGAGCTCACAGGATTTACAGGAACTAACTGTGAACTTTGGTTCATGAAATCCGTGCTCAGAACCGCCAAAAGAGTTCGCAAAGTGGCTATAAGTTTCAACAAGAGCTGTCAACAGCATCAGGGCAATATGGATGCATTTGAGCGTATGCTACTTGATGCAGGAATGCGGGCTTCCCACCGTGACGAACATGTGCTTAGATGTCTTAGATAACTATTTACTACCTCTGTTCATTTTTATTTGACGTCAATTAGCTCAAATTTGAGCTAGCCAACGTCAAATAAATGTGAACGGAGGGAGTATTAGCTTGTAAAACGTGAGATGAAATGGAACTTAGAAAAAAGTAACTTTTTACAACAAAAAGTTGAGCTAATAATTTGCTTGTGTATTCCATATGCACTATGCCTTATTATGATTCTTTGTCCATGCAACATGTGCTATGATTGGCGTACGACCTTGTCTTTGCAAACTCCAACCAGATTAATATGTTCGGGGTTCTGGGATGGGCAACGACCGGGAACCGAGCTAGCTATAGTCAGTAGGGTCCTTCGGCCTTTTTGGCTTATTCTGTCAATAGAAATTGGTCTGCAGTCCCAACACGCCTGCTAGGATGGTTTCCTTAGCATTAAATAGTATATCACATACAAGGAGAGTTGATGAAGTTCTGGGCAATGTCATTTTCAGTGCATGACTCAAAAGCTATCTATAGGTTCAGAATTTGATGTATTAGGGTCAAGGTGCAGAGTAAACAGTATCTGTTTAAGTACAATAATTTCTACTGTTCAAACTCGCTCGTGTTAGTTTAACCTGGTACTTTCAGCAACTTTCAAGTTCTGAAACTTATAGGCCAATTCAAACCGCATCAGGTCAGCAGAATTCATCAAACCTATCAGAATAAAAGCACAGCCACATCTCATTGTGTGGAACTGTAGCGATTCCTGCCACCCTGTTGAATTCAGTGTCTTGATTCCCTTTGCGTGTCTCAAGTCCCTTTGCTCCTGTGGAGAAAAATCGTCTAAAATAAATTAGCATTACTGAAGAAACTAGCTTTACCTTGTTCAATTGTGAAGATGCTGAAAGCCTGAAACCGGGAGACGCCAAGTAATTTCTGACTAAAGCCTCGAGTAAGCCAGTTGCACGTTCAAAGAGCAAGCCAGTTGCATTCGTAGCATGCCCATCCTGAACCGCAGCAAATCTGGCAAAAATGTCCAACAGGATTACCAATCTAACAAACTTTGCAAGTTTGTATCGCTCTGTTCAAATTTCCGAGCCAAAGGGAGCTTTCCTCTGCGTCGTTTCAGTCAAACACTTGCTGGACAATGATGGTATACTTGAAGAATTCAATCACTGGAAGGCATAACCATGATTCGCAAAAGTACTGCACGTCAATATCTATTCGTGTTGTCATCCAAATTCCAATTGAGGTAAAAATGGTATCTACAACCAATGTTATTGTGCAAAAAGGTTCAAGCATTATTTCCACATAATGCTTGCATAATTTTTAAGTTTTTAGAAACTAAAATGCCAATTCAAACCAAATATCTGGTCAGTAGAAAACGGTTACAAAAAAACTGGAGTTCCTGAGTTTTCTTAAGCCATCAGAACCGACCTAAGAGAACAAGGAAAAATACTGATACGGTATTTTAATTACGCATCTGGTTCCCACAACCACAAGAGAACAAGGGAAAATACTGACACAGTTAGGCATTAGGTAGTATGGATTGGTGTTGCAACTGTTCTAGCATTCAGTAACAAGCAATGAAACTGAATTTGGGCAGTGAATCAAATTAGCATCATAACTGAATTTCTGAACATTTTAGCATCTGACTGCAGAACTATATGTCAAAACCAAAAGCAAAGAATACATATTCAAAACTACAGAAGGTCTCTGAACATCTGACTACAGTACATTGTAGGCAAGTTACACTTTCTCTAACAGCAAATTCAAAACTGCAGAACCTCCGTTAGCTTATGAAGCCTACAGACTACTGTAGACAGTATTCAATTTACTTGTCATCCTTATGATCAACTAGCAACGATCATAACAAGAGGCCATGAGAGCCTCATCACCCAAATGATGTGACAGTTACTTTCACTCTTTCAGTTCATGAGTAAAAGCTAAGTTCAGAAAATTTTAATGGTAACCATTTGATGTATAAGGATCCTGGTGAAGAGTAAACAGCAGTATCTATTCATCACACAGTACAATCACTGTTGATTTTCACATCCTGTTACTCTGTCAGTATTTTTCAGAGTCTGAAACTCAGAGGCCAATTCCAAACACTTCCGGTCAACCTGATGTATCAACTCTAGTAGTACCAAAAACAGAAGGGCTTGCTGAGATTCCTGAAGCTATCAACAAAAAATGGTAAAACAGCCAGTTCTCATCTTGTACGTAGTATCTGAAGGAGCGGCACTTTTGCTTTTAGAAGAGATGTGATATTGTTGTCAAAAGTCTTGCTCTTGTATTCCTTAATCTGCATCAACATCTGGGTACACCAGCTCCTGAGCAGCTGGATTCGCAAAGGAACAAGTAAAAACAATGAAACAATTAGGCGATAGGCAGCATGTATTTAGTGATGCAATCGTTGAACTCACATGCAAGACTGTTATTCTGACTAATTTTAGCATCTGCAAAGACGAATGATATGCAAGAAATACTGTAAATGGAACAAAAACAGCAATTATTTCCACAAATCAACCTCTGCTTAGTCATGTTTCAGATTTGTCCCGACCTAACAATGTACAAATGTTTTAGAAGTTCAATCACCTCTGCGCTCAATCACTGAAAGGCATAACCATGACTTAACTGCTTCAATCACCTCTGGAGGGTGTACTGAGCAAATTCAGAAGTTCATAGTACTCAATGAGAAGAGAACAAACCAACAAGTTCAATGATCTCTCACAGGTCACAGAAAACAAATTCAGAACTAAAAGACTTCTCTGAGCAAATTCAGAACTACAAGGCTGCACTGAGCAAATTCAGAAGTTCATAGTATTCAGGCTACTGTACATATTTGTCCTATTCTCGCTTCGTCAGGATCTACTGAACACCTTTCATGAGAAGAGAGACAGATAACAAGGCTACTGAAAGAACTGCAAGGCTCTCACCTTGTGACCCGGTGGAGAAGACAACGATCTGCATCTCCTGGTTGTCGGCAGCCAGGTCTATGACCAGAGGGGTCAGGCGCCCCTGGGAGCCGGCCCGCACGCACAGCGTGATGTTGAGGGCGTTGGCTTCACCCAGTTGGCGCGCTAAGTCACTCCTCAGGTGGAACACGGACAGACCATATAACTCTAACGTTCTCCATTGAAGCCCGTCCGCGTTGTAGTCCCCCTGATGGTTCGCCCGCACGTACTGGATTGTCTGCTGAAACTCCGGTGGAGGCAGTGCAGCTCGGCGGATCTGACCACCACCCATGGGCGCCGCTAGAGGCTGTTGCAATTCAGCAATTGCAATGAAGCAAACAATTCTGAATAGACATTCCGATGAGAGTTCAGAACGAAATCTTTCAGACTTAGGTAACAGTCCAAGAAAGGCAAGAATCCCCAGGTCGCTGCGTGGAGTTCAATGCGGAAGGGGACTCACCGGAATCACAGGTGGTGCAGGTGGAAGCTCCGGAGGGTTCTCTCTCGGGGGCACGACCTCCATCGTCCACCTCGTATTCGTGCCATCGGGGTTGCGCCACACGCCGTACACTCGGTGGATCAAGAGGAACTCGCCGGTCCCGTCCTGCTCGTCGAAGACCGTCCACAGGACGTCCAACTGTCCCGGGTCGGCGTAGGCGCGCTGGACGAAGCCGACGACGGGGAAAGGGTTTCGTGGGTCGTCGACGTTCTGCTCCGCGGCGACGGAGAGGTACCGGCCGTAGGCGGCGCCGTGGAAGAGGGCGTAGATGTTGCCCTCGCGCACGAGGCCGTGAGCCCTCCACACCACGTTCAGCGACGCCCGGTCCGTGCTCAGCGAGACGTCGCGCCCGTCCTCGGCGGCGTAGAGGTAGGGGTTGTCCCACCGGCTCCGCAGGCGCACGTGCATCCCGTCGAAGAGCTCCATCGGTGGCGGCGGCGCTTGCTCCTCTGCTTCGGCGGCGGGATCCATCGCCGGCCGGCGGCGCTGGGACGGAGGCGGGCGGCGGCGAGGGCTTGGGTTTCTCGGCGCTGGGGCGAGGGGAAGACCGGGGAGGGAGAAGAAGAGGAGGGAGAGAGCAGAGGAGGTGTTCGTTGCGAGGCGGTTACGGTTTCCTTTGGTTTGGGAGGCGGGGGCATTTCAAGGAAGCCGTCGAGCCGATGTCTCAGGTCGATTGCTTTGCTTGACGTGCCAGCTGGCTGCCGGCTGTCAGCCAGCGCTGCAGCCACTGCCATATGGGCCCAGCGCTCCGGGGCCCAGTGACGACCGTACGTATGAGGTCGCCGGCCAGTGTTCCAGCGAATGGCGAGACCGCCGGGAACGCCACAGCAACCATGAACGCCTCGGCGGAAACATCTGATGTTGATGCAGAGTGGAGGAATGCATCACGGTTCATCTTCTCGGGGGTTCAGGAATCAAAAATATCGCTGCTTGGATACAGTGAGATGATGATCGGCAGCCCTGCACTTGTTGTCTTCTTTTGTTCCGAGAGCTTCAGAAAGTGAAGCAAGACCTGTTGTGGTAGGATAAATGTGTTCTGGAGACCGGAAGCATTTACAAATGGCCATTCACTTTTTGATAGCTTACAAATTTCGCAAGCGGCCAGGTGAAGTTACGCCCCGGCAGTCCGGCACGGCGCCTCGGCGATCCTCTCTGAAGTCTGAACGCTTGAGGATCCACGCGATGGGCTCGCAATCTGGGCATCCCCACGCGCGCGGTTCAAAATTCAAAGACACTGGGCCGCCAGGTCGCCAAGGCCCAGTTAATACCTGGTTTACGGCCCACCACCATCTGCACGAAAGTATCCCCCGAAAGCCTGTACGGCTGAACTGAACATGAAGCCAACATGGCACAAGCTCGTTGTGCCAACAGGTCAAATTAGGTAGTGTTTGGTTGCTTGTATGGAACTCGTCCCGTATCATTTCATCCTGAATCTGTGGTTGCCGGCTTGTAGTTGAACGAATTGAATGATATGGTACAGGATGGCTTCATTCAGGTAGTGTTTGGTTGCTTGTATGGAACTCATCCCGTATCGTTTCATCCTGAATCTGTGGTTGCCGGCTTGTTTGGTTGAACGAATTGAATGATATGGTACAGAATGGCTTCATTCAGATTCCTAGAATATTCCTATCCCATCCTGAACCATCGCGTGCGGCAAAAATCATTGAATGAAACCATCCAGGCACCCCCCGTCTCCCTTCCACGTCTTTTTTTTCGCCCACGAGTTCTTTCCTCCCTCCCGTTCCTTCTCTGGCGACACCGCAGGACGCCGCTGCACCTGCATCAGCCGCCCCCAATCCTCCATCCACGCTGAAGGCAAGAACCAATAGGGCTTCCCTTCCCTCTCCCCCTCCCTTCCCTTCCCTTCCCTTCCCTCCCTTCATGTTGCGGCCAGCACCAGTGTGCCCTAATGAATATTTTCCTCTTTTCCCCTCACCGTAGGAACAAGTTCCCTTTGTTGCCTGTGATTGGATTTAATTCTCTCCCTCAAATAAGGTACAGATCTGAAATTCCTCATTGTCAACTTGTGGGATGCTAGCAATGCCTATAGATCTAGGATTCGTGTGTTATATTGCTGCAGAAATTGAAAGCTATAGTCATGCATATGCTTCTGTGTTTGTTTTCATTGTTTCGTGTGAAAACCAAAATGTTCAGTATACTACATTTGCATTGATAATCATCTTTATTTGTCCCTGTAAATTTTGAGACATATCCTGTGCTCTTCTGGGTCATGTAGATGGACAAAAGGAAGCTCAACAAAAGGAAGTTGTTGATGCTTATCACTACTGCAGCAGCATATGCAGCTTCATGTATGGTGGCTTTGTTTGTCACATCAGACTACTACAAAATAAGAGGCAGCGTATTACTTATGGGCCGATAGAGGAGAGGGATAAGTCTAGGATTGTGTATCTTAATTCAAAAATTTACCAGGATGATACAATCTGCACAAAAATAATAAGGCTGAAGAGAGAACCTTTTTCCGGTTGTGCCAGCTTTTGAGGGAACGCTCATTGTTTTTTTAATATGACCTCATATGATGTTTTATTCTGAATTTTTGTTTTCCTTAAGTTGAAAATCATTGCTGATTTAATATGAACTCATGTGATGTTTTAATCTGGATTCTTGTCTTCCTTAAGTTGTAGGAGATGGATCATGAACAACAAGGTGACAACTTGGGTGGACATGGTGGAGGTGCAATCCATTGGACAACTCCTATGTCTAGCTTTATGCTCACGTACTTGTCTCAACTTGTTGCTAGTGGCACTAAATTGGGATGAAGAAAGTTGCACCATAAAGCTTGACCGTGCGCATTATATTGGTCATATTCAGGTTAGTTTTGTTACTATAAAGCTTGACCGTGTGAATCTTCATACTTTGCTGAAATTATATATGTATCTGTTCTTCCTATTAGGACCATCGTGAGGATGCCAACTATTTGAACACTCCACTTGAGTACTACCATGAGATGGCAACTATCTTTGGCAATAGTTTAGCAACTGGTGCATATGCTAAGGGAGCAAATGACCCTCTTGCTAAAGAGGTGACTGAAACTGAGAATGCACCAAAAGGCACAACAGAGGCTTCACCAACCCATGAACAAGAGACCAGGGCTGATGACATAACAATGTCTACCAACAATACAGGAGAGTCCTCAGGTACCAAACCACCTCCAGCAAAGAAGGCTAAGGTGAATATGGAAGATCCCAACATGGTCATGGCGACTATGATCAGCCACAGTCTTGCAAATCTTGCAACAGCAATGACAAATGTGACAAAAGCCATTACTTCAGAGGGTGAGATTCCAGAAGGACTTTATGATGCCATGATGACTATCCCTGGTTTCGATGTGGCACATCTAGATCACTACTATTCTTATTTGTGTGATCATCCACCACAAGCAAGGGCTTTCTACAGGCTGCCCCTCTCAAGCAAAATGATATGGGTTGCAAGGTACATCAAGGAGAATCTTTCTGATGCCGATCTGTAGGTCCTGATCTATGTATTTTGCTAACCAGTTATTCAACTGCAGTGGTATGTGATCAGTGTTGTAACTAAGCATGAACTGAAACTGGTTGTCATGGTAGTGGTGACCCTGGATAGTATTTTGTTAACCACAAGAACTGAAACGGTGGTGGTTTATGGCATTTATTAAGAACTACAACTGTGGTGGTTTATGGCATGTATTAAGAACTGAACTGGTTTGGTGTATGGACGTATGGTAGTCCGTTTGGCTTGTGTGTGCTTTTATAAAAAAAAATCAACATGAACAATTAAGGTTATAATTAAAGAAGATGCTACCTGTCTCTTTCTTTTTTTTTTGTCATCGAATGCTTATTGTCAATATTTTCTATTAATATATTTATGTACTAAAATATGATGTAACGTTACTAGTATGTGCTGAAGGTGACAACGCTTGATCCATTCATCCAACCAAACATGAACTTGTATCATCCTGTACCATCCCATACAAGCAACCAAACAATGAAGTTGTACCATCCCGCATCATATCATACAATCAACCAAACACCCTGCTTGTATCATTCTATCCAGGATCGTCCCATCTAGGTGAACCACCTTATACAGGTTCAGTTTGATTCGCCCAAACTTGTATCATCCTGTACCATCCCATACAAGCAACCAAACAATGAAGTTGTACCATCCCGCATCATATCATACAATCAACCAAACACTCTGCTTGTATCATTCTATCCAGGATAGTCCCTTTGCCGCCGGCTGTCAGCCAGCGCTGCAGCGACTGCCATGTGGTCCCTCCAGGGGCCCAGCAACGACCGCATGTAAGGTCGCCGGCCAGTGAACGGCGAGCGGGGAAGCCGACGTGGACACGCCGACGTCCGGCGAGCTGTGGGATATTGAGAGGAGGCGGACGTCATCATTGATCCACCTTTTAGTGTTCATTTTTACCGAACCAAAATCAGCAAACTTTTCAGAATTAAAACCTGAAAAAAACGGCACGACGAACTTGTCACTTGTCAGCGCAGTCGTGCAGGGGAGAGCCACATGTGGTTATTGGTGTGAACCAGGCCGTAACTATATATCATCGATCGGGCGGGCCTTGGCGACCTGGCGGGCCTTGAACCACACGCGGGAGGGGATGCCAGCCCATCGCGTGGAGCCGGCCATTGTCACTTTGCCAGGCCTGGATGCGAGCCGGTAACATGTTCGATTCCGATTCCGATTCCGATTCCGATTCCGGCCGCCGCACTCGCAAGTCATAATATATATCGATGCTGCTGTGTCTGTGTCTGCATCTACCTGCCGAAACGGAGCCCTAGCCATCTCGTTCTGATCTCGCGCAATGGATTCCACCACGGCGGTCGAGAAGCACGCGGCGGCGCGCAGCGCGAAACGAGCGAGGAGGCCAACAACACCGCCGGACGCCGGCGACGACGACGCCGTCGACCTGATCAGCGGCCTCGACGACGACGTCCTCCTCCGCGTCCTCTCCCTGCTCCCCGACGCGAGCGACGCGGTGCGCACGGGCGCGCTCTCGCGGCGGTGGCGCGGCCTCTGGGCGCGCGTCGCCGCGCTCCGCTTCGCCCCTCGGCCGGGATTCACCGGGGCAACCACCGCCGCCGGCTCCCAAGCACTGTAAAATTTGCATCGCTCGCTCATCTTTCGCTTGAGAGGATCAATATAACGACCGGCGGCGCTCACCTCCTTGGCCGCCTCGTGTCGTCGGAGAGCTGCCCGCATTTGCAAAAGTTGCGAATGAGGAATATTTACCTTCGTGGTGGTGTCAACGAAGAGATGCGAATTGAAGCCAACGTGCTCTCGGAGCTTTGGATTGATACCGTTGAAGTGTTGACGTCGCTCAAGCTTACAACTCCTAGGCTCAGGGCTTTGCACATGTACAAGTGCTCCTACGAGGTGCTCACAATCTCCGCTCCGAGGCTGGAAGAGCTTGCAATATCCTTTCAACCAAACTTCACACCGAGGTGGCTTGTTGTGCGTGCGAAGCCTGAAAATCTGTATGTGGTCACATCGTCCTCGCGGCTCAAGTTATTACGAGGATGTCAACGATACCAACGTATTTCTACTCAAGTACTGTGGCTCACTTACACGCCCTGACGTGGTTCTTCAAGGTCAAGAGGTAAGTTTTACTAGACCACATCTTCAAATTGCCCTATGGATCGAATGACCACCTTCAAAAGAAATAAGTACTTACTCTTCGATAAAAATGTTTATCAAAAGGTGATAGTAAATGGTTTTCAAAATATTTAGTTTTTGACGGTTTACAATTGTATATGAAGATTTTTTTCTTCAAAAAAAAAAGAACTCCACATCCCATCGCTGGTGACAAATCAAGAAAGTTGTGGTTAATTACACATAGGATAGTATTACTATATCTATTCTAAGAAGTATAGGTGTTGAAGTTAAAATTTGATGCACGAGTTTAACTTTTTCCTTGCATATATGTAGCATATCGACATTAACTTCTAACTACTTAATTCCACAAAATTTGCAATATATTACTAGCATTCATCACGTGATATGCATTAGTCGACCCCTTCGAATATTCATACTTTTTTTCCCCATGTTTTATTTCTTAGATTTGCATTTTTTTTCTACATGATGGATTTGCATACATTTTTCATCCGCCAGTGCACAATGCTCAATCTACCTATTTCCTCATTGCCTTTTTTTCTACTCTGATTTTATTGAAGGACAACGTGGACATTATAAAAAGCAGGGGCACCAAAGCTCCCTCATATCACATCTTTGACTGTTAGTGTTTCTCACTGGTTTGATCGTCATAACTTTGGAGCTGGCGTCGCAAGTCTCCTCACACGATTCAGCAATCTTAGGCATCTTAGTCTACATTTACCTATTATCCTCGGCCAGGTGAGCACGTACTTATCCAAATTTATCAACCCTACATAATTACCTTTTCTAAGATGATTTCTCTCTGGAATCTGCTGGAGACCTACAGAAATCTTTGTCGCAGGACGATTACTATATGCCTGCAGGACCAGATCTCCCATGCGATCACCCAGACCATTGGAGATCCAAAGATATTTCCATGGCTTACCTGCTGGAATTGGAGCTCACAGGATTTACAGGAACTGACTGTGAACTTTGGTTCATGAAATCTGTGCTCAGAACCGCCAAAAGAGTTCGTAAAGTGGTTTTAAGTTTCAACAAGAGCCTTCGGGGACATCAGGTAAAGATGGATGCATTTCAGAGTATGCTATTTAATGAAGGAATGTGGGCTTCCCACCACGATGATTCGATAAACATATGATCACATGTTGTAGATAACTATAATACATATATTAGTTTGTAGTAAGAAGGAAAAAGCTACATCTGTGTCCGATCTGTATGTAAGACTGTTGTTGTCGCTCCATTTGGTTGCTTTTGGTTTATTTATTTAATTATTTGCTGAGCGGGCCCCACCTGCCTTTTACTGAACTATTGCCACACCTAGTTTTAGAAAGAAAATCAATTGTGTAACTATATGTGTCAGTATCAAATTTCATGCTACAGTGACACATTAGTGAATAACAATTGTATCATGAAAAATAAATGACTAAAAATCAATTAAAAATATACACAACTTATCCTAGAAATGAAGGCTCCAAACGTCACGGGCAATTGACTGGGGGATGTGTATGCCTAGAATCCAGCACCATCTTCAATAATTTCACACGTTTTTTTTTCTTCTGATAAACAATAAGAGTACAATTATAGTTGGTACTCAGCAAGACCATAGAAATAACTAGAACAACTTAATTAATAACAACTTCAAATAAATTAATCATGTGAGGGTCCAGCCCGCTCATAACCACGAGTTATAACAATTTTTAACACTCTACAGAGGTTATACATATTTTCCCACCAATTGTATAAAAGTTCAAAATAACTTTAGACCCAACCATGCCATGCCACATAAGCGCATATCACACTATCGAGGTGTGACGGCATAGAGACGCTATGGGGCCTTTACAAAGAATCCCTATATGTATGTGTTGATCCCTTCCTTGCAGGTCATCTGAACTTTCCCTGCACCTCTTGCACCAACCAAAATACACCGGCCTTACAACCCCAGTAAACACAACATACAATTCATCTAATTACACATCCCAGATCGGAGCCATGATAGTTCTTATGGTTGTACGGACGCTCCCGGGTGGTTCTCCATGTTGCTATTAATGCATAGTGATATAAATCAATCGTAGATAAAAAAAAAGATGGTTAGAGACACTTGCTTTTCCGCAAAAGAAAGCCACTATTTAATCTTCAGCTCTTGTTATTGACATGTCTTGAATGATGTTCCTCTACTCATAGTAATTATCAAGCACAATATGCATGCAAGCAAACAAATGATATAGCTAAGAACAATACAACAATTAAAAGAAAAGCTCTAAAAGAACACACCAAATGACAGGGCTTATTACAACGGTTAAAAGAGCGCAAGAAACACTGAAAACAAGGTTACCATTGAAAATATAGAGCTGTCGAAAGGTTGATGTTGTAAAGAAAACGGCGTCACGTACTTGCTCCTCCACAGCGGCGTGGTAGGTTCACCTGGTCCCAGGAGAAGACGGCGTCACGTACTTGCTCCTCCACAGCGCCGCCTACGGCCGGTACCTCGCGCGCACGACCGCCGAGGCCCCGCCGGGCCACCGAGGGAACACCGCCGACCTGCGCCTCTACACCACGCCGGAGCAGAAGGATGTCCTCTGGGTGGCCGTGAGGAACGGGAACCACGTCCGCCTGCGCCACGTCTCCAACGGCCTCCTCCGGGCCAACGGGAGGTACCGTGGTGGCTCAACGGCGTCTCCATCGACAACGACGCCAACACCCAGAGCACGATGACGCATTGGACGGTCGAGGTCATCCCCCCGAGAGAAGAACCGCCAGCGCTTCCACTTCCAGCTCCGGTGAGCTCGCCGTTACCTTCCCTCTCCTTGCTTGGAACTGCTCTGCTCGCGTTGATTTGAGGCGGGGGAATCAACTGATTCTGCGATTCTGTAGTCAATTCGTGACTTGTGTGAACCTCTGAAACTTGATGGTTGAATTCTGCGATTGTTGTATGAAGGTTAGATATGGTCTCGTTGATTTGGGGGGAATCAACCGATTCTGGGATTCTGTAGTCAATTTGCGAGAACCTCTGAAACTTGATGGCTGGATTCTGCGATTGTTGCATGATGGTTGGAACTGCTCCCGTTGATACCGATTCTGGGATTCTGCTATCAATTTCCAGAGAACTTCTGAAACTTGACGATTAGATTCTGCGCCATGCGATTTTGGCATCTATTGGTCGCTGAATTCCGCCTGTTAAGCTAATGCAGATTATCTGTTCTTGAATTCTTGCTCATCTGCACTGTGTTTAGTATGCTTTGGGGAGGACTGGTTATGAGGGTCTGAACATTTTGCCCCATTGCAATCTGCAGCAGCATCCAGAGGAGTCGCGGCGGATTATCGTGTACGTGCAGGCGGATGGTCTCGTGAACTTCGATCCGAACGCCACGAGAACGTGCTATTTCTACGGCCGGTCCGTGGCCAACCTGAGGAGCACCTTGGCGAACCATCTCAACGAAGACTGCGTCGACAACATCACGACGTGCGCGCGAGCCGGCTTCCAGGGGCGGCTGACCCCTCTGGTGGTCGACCTGCCTCGGAATCAGGAGCCCATGTTCATCGTTCTCCTCACCACCGGGTCACCAGGTGAGAAATTTTGCAGTTTCTTAAGTACTATGTTCACACTTGTTATCTGTCTGTTAAGTTCAGCAGCTGTGCTTGTTTTGGTACACGTACATGAGTGCTAGGAGGGCATTACAGAACTAGCCAACGAACTCCAAATCATCTGACAACTAGGATCGTAGCTCATATGCTCAGCAGTTTCGTGATTTTGAATTAGTTGTGAGGGATCAGTAAACTTTTTGCTGCAAATCAAATGTTCAGTATGTCATAGGACATAGGCCACTCATGACAAACAGTAACTTGCCTAGTGTATGCTTCAGTTCAGATGTCCAAGCAATCTCAGGTAGTTTTTAGGTATATATAGTTGATGCATGCGATGCCCTCTTCTAGGGCTTTTCAGTTATTGTTTAGTCGTGTGTGTGTGTGTGTGTGTGTGTGTGGTGGGGGGGGGGGGTGTGCACTGACATGTGTTAGAGAAAAACAGTCATAATTTGTTTGGTGAGGACAAATCTGCCTAAGTTATAAACAAGGAGAAGCAGATTGATGGAAATAATTCCAGGTTTTGTTGTGTATATGCTGATCGGCTTTCTTGTTACTGAATGTCTTATCTATCCAGACCAGAAAGTTCAATTGTTACACTTTGACTCACTGTCTAGAAATTCAGTTTTAGTAATGTGGGGGTGGTGTACGGCGCTGATCGACTATAGCTTTTACTGAATGTCGGAACTGTCCGGTTCAGAAAATTCAGTTGTGACAGTTTGATTCACTGTCCTGAAATTCAGTCTTTTCAGTTGTCAATAAATATGCTAATCTTGTTATTGTAGTGTCTTTTTAACTGTTGCACCACTTGCAGAACTAATTCATGCTGCCTAGCCTAACTGAATCACTTATGTTGCTTGTTCCCTTGAAATTCAGCTGCTTTGGAGTTGCGGCACCCAAATGTTGATGCGCAGTAGAGGAATGTGAGAGTGAGGCTCCAGACCAGGACATACATACACGTAACAATTGATCTGTTCAGAAATCAAGTATCACGGCCTCAGATACAATACGATGGCAATTGACTGCACTTCTTTTGTCCTATTAGCTTCAGAAAACTCAGGAACTTCTCTTGTTTTTTGTTTGTTGTGTTCTGCTGACTTGAAGCAGTTTCAATTGGTCCTCTCAGTTTCAGAATTAAAAATGGGCCAAAGCATTACGTGGAAATAATGATTGAATAATTTTTCTTAGTTTCATTGGTTGGAAGTTGTAACTACCATCTTCGTCTCTGTACGTGATAACAATGTTGCATGTTTTCTTTCATTTGCTTGATGCGAAAACTCCTGTAATAAAGAAAATCTTTCTCCTGAGTCAATGAATGTTTCTGAACTTGGTTCAATCATGATGCACTAAGATTAATGTTTCCTCATTTGCTGAGCCCCTGTGAACACCTGAAATGTTCACGTGTACCTGTACAATTTGTTCTTGGATTGAGTATAATCACATGAACGTGTTCTCGGCTGTTCCTGGACACTGTCATTCATCCGACAACACCTGTACATGCTGATTGCTGAACGCTGCACCTCCGCTGGGATGATCCATACAAGCTCCATCCATGGTGTAAACGTGGGAGTAACTTGTCAGTTGCCACATATAGCTCCTGCGCCAGAGCTATTTTGCCTCATGTTTTATCGAAGCACATTGCATCATCGATCGCATGTTGGCATATCGATCCCTTTTTGATCTGCTGTTCAGGGAGAACGATAAAGAAAAACTTGTCAACTTTGTCAGATTAGGAACCCCAAACGGACAATATTACCAGTCTCGTTGCGATTTGGGAAGGGCATTCTTGAACTTGAACTGATAATTCCTTCAGAAATGATACACTTGCTGCTTCCTGAAACTCTCTGATTTTGACTTGGCCGATCAGAAAGCTCCTTTCAGTAAGAATCGATTCTTCAGAAATGATAGATACAGTATGTTGCGTACTGAATCACCCTAGCTTTGATTTCGCCGATCTTCAGAATTCAAATTTCAAACCAATAAACGAACGGCCCGAGGCGCCGAGCACGACGATGTCTTTGCCAAGTGCAAAGCTCGATCCATGGGCCGCTGATGAACTCGTGCGTGGCGATGCGCGATCCATCTTCTTCTTCCCAAAAAAAAATTGCGCCCACGTGCTAGTGGCTGCTGCTCTGACTGACTGGCTGGTCCCACCTGTCTTCTGCCAGGTGGCATGAGCCGCCGCCGCGGCGAAACGACCCGTGCGGCGCAAGCCCACTACTACGCCGCAACGAATTCCCCCCCCCCCCCCCCCGCCGCCGCCTATCCTATCCATGTAGCATCCCTTAGGTGTTGATGGATCGTTATGCAAAAAAAAAAGTGATAGACTGTAGAGGAATACGAGCAAAGCAGCATCACATGAACTGCTTCAGAATTGGCTGCACCGGACATGAGATGGGAATTGGCTGTGCTTTTCAAATGGCTTCAGAAAACTCATGGATTCATGGTTTTTGCTAGTAGGTTTTATGTGTCCTGCTGATCAGAAAAGCTTGAGCTGGCTAAGTTTCAGAACATAAAAATTGCTGAAGGTGCTACGTGGAAATAACGCTTGAACAATTTCGCAGCCACCTTAATCTATCTCTGTTTGGTGACAATACGAAAGAACCTCCCTGGTACATCAGGTATTACAATAATTGTATTCGGAGTCATGCTTTTGGTCATGCACTGAAAATCACGGCTATGATAGTTATCAGGAAACAGATGTAACATAACGTTGGGGTCTTGGGGACTTCGTATTGACCCTTGCTTAGGGTAAAACGTGGTATGGATATTCTCCATCCGACAGATGACCGAAGGTGCTCGGGACTTAAATACTACAGATACAGACGATCAATGTATGTCCGTATCCGAATTTGTATAGCAAAAATTAAATATCTATTATAGATACATAATCTATATCACTATCCGATACATTTTAGTCCACATGGATACATAACTTAGATATCTATTTTTTTCCGGATCGCAACTACAATCATATGGCAAAAGTGCAAAACTGATTTTCTCTAAAGTTAGATAAGAAAAGGCACCCTTTTGTGGTGATTTGGGACAAATGTCTTCCGATTTGGTATTTTATTATGGAGCCAAATGTTAATAAATAAGTTCATCAAGTCACGCAGCGCTGATATACCTCTAGCAAATGAATAGAACCTCATCAACTCACAATACTTCTAAAAAAATTATGCATGAACGTTATACATCTAAGTTTGTATGATTCTAAAAGCAGTAAGTGGTGTAAAATAAATCTTTTCAAGGAAAAGAATATTTGGTGTTGTTAAAAATATATCAATAGGAACTCTCTCGGCGGGTAGGCACTAACCAGAAATGCCGAGTTGGCCACCGAGTCCTATCTAGTCATCCAGACAATTTTCTCCGTTCCAAATTATAATTATATTTAATTTTTTCAACTAAATGAACGTTCGTCTTATTAAAAAATTTGTACGTTATATTCAAATTTAAGTTTTTTTAAATAAAGCAGTTCATAATAAAAAAATATTTGGTATAATCTTTTAAATGGTCAAACTTAAGATAAAAAAATCAAATGAATTATAATTTGAAACAAAAGAGTAGTAGAAAAAGGAAATGCAATCCTCTAATTCCTTGTCCACGTGTTCTAAGACCACCTTCCATGTTTGCTGGGTGACAAATACTGTAGACGTTGTTGTTTAAACTGCACCTTGCTCAAATGTTTTCCAGTCTTAACAATCAATGTTCTACGCATTAACAGTCAATGTTCTACGCTTTCAGATTTTCATTCAGTCGTCGTCCTGTTGTGAACACAAAATTAATGTTATTTCATTTCCATGACGACGTTTTGTTTCTCAAGACAGCTTAGCTTGTCAGGAAATGAATGAGGGCATTATGCTTCAAAAAATTATGCTTAAAAGAAGGGTCTGCTAGACGGTAGAGTACGGTGACGAATTGGGCCTCGCACGTCCGTGTGTTGGGCTAATTGGGCTCCTGAAGGCCCCGTTTGGGACAGCTCTCCCGAGCAGCGATTCCGTGGGAATCACGATTTCCTTCAAAGCCGCTTTCCTTGGAATCGCTACCAAGAGAAGCTTCCCGTTTGGCAGCCTGGAGAGAATCGCTTCCATTGCTCTACATCCACACCGCCGCTGCCAACATCACGAGAACCGAGAGCTGCCAGCGTGAGGCCTCGTCCGCCAACGCGAGAACCAGGAGCTGCCAACGCGAGGCCTCGTTCGCCTTGAGCTCGCAGCCGCCGAGTTGCTCGCCGAGTCGCGCGGCAGACTCCTCCGGAGCACGGCAGGCCAGATCTCGGGGCAAGCCTCCGGCGCGGCGGCGCGGGTGCTGGCAGACCTCCTCTTCCCCGCAGTCGAGGTCGAGGCTCAGGGAGGAAGACGCCAACGGCAACAGGCTGAGGGAGGTGGGGCTCTTCTCCGGCGGGGACGGCGAGGTCTTCTCCGGCGCGGGGTCGAGGCTGGACCTCGGGGGAGGCAGCGGTGGCGCGCTGCTCCGGCGGGCGCTGGTGGGTCTTCTCCTTCGCAGGGTCAAGGCTAGCGGACCTCGGGGAGGCGGCGGCTGCACTGAGCTCGACTGGAATCGTGACCGCGTTCGGCCGAAGCGTCTCGCGAGCAGCTTCCGCGTTGTAGTGTAAAAATTGTGGTGGGTAAAATCGTGTCTGACGGAAGCGGATGGAGAATCGGTCCGTTTGGACGCATAAACGGATTATATTCATTGGAATCAGCGCAGAAGCTGTCCCAAACGGGGCCGAAGTCTACTTGAGATGGGTTCACGGACTAGAGAGCTGGGCCCACTTGACAGTGGCCAGCTGGCTGACAGCCGGTGGACAGGTGGCACCGGAGGCCAACCTCTTCCTTGAAATTTGAAATGCCCCGCCTCGTTGACGCCCAAACGTAACCGCCTCGCACTGCTCTGCTCTCGCCCTCTCTTCCTTCTCCACCCCCTTCCCCTCGCCGCCATTCGCCTCCGCCCTGTAACAAGCAGCAGCGCCGGCGGCGGGCGCCATGGACCTGTTCCCCGACCAAGCGCACGTGCGGCTGCGGAGCCGCGTCCGCGGCGGGTACCTCCACGCCGACGAGGACGGGGTGGGCGTCTCCCTGAGCGCGCGCCGCGCCTCCATGAACGCGACGTAGCAGGTTCACCTGGTCCCAGGCGAAGAGGGCGTCACCTAGTTTCTCCTCCACAGCGCCGCCTACGGCCGATACCTCGCGTGCACGACCGCCGAGGCCCCGTGGGGCCACCGAGGGGCGAGGGAACGCCGTCGACCTGCGCCTCTACACCACGCCGGAACAGTAGGACGTCCGCTGGGTGGCCGTGAGGAACGGGGACCACGTCCTCTTGCGCCACGTCTCCAACGGCCTCCTGCGGGCCAACGGGAGGTATCGCCGGTGGCTCAACGGCGTCTCCGTCGACAACGGCGCCAGCAATCATCAGAGCACGATGACGCGCTGGACGGTCGAGGTCATCCCCCCGAGAGAAGAACCGCTAGCGCTTCCACTTCCAACTCCGGTGAGCTTGCCATTCCCTCCCCTCTCCTTGGAACTGCATTGCTCGTGTGGATTTGGGGCCGGGGGAAGCAATCGATTCTGCGTTTCTGTTCTGTAGTCAATTTGCGAGAACCTCTGAAACTTGATGGCTGGATTCTGCGATTGTTGCATGATGGTTGGAACTGCTCGCGTTGATTTGGGGGGGGATAAATGATTCTGGGATTCTGTTATCAATTTGTAGAGAACTTCTGAAACTTGATGATTAGATTCTGCACCATGAGATTGTTGCATCTGTTCATGCCAAATTTCTCCTCCTTTGTTACTGAAGCTGTTGGTCTCTGAATTTATAAACAAGGAGAGGTAGATTGATGAAAATAATTCTAGGTTTTATTTTGTATACAGTTTCTCTTGGGATTTGAGTGCTTTTCTCTTATTAATAAAGAAATTATATGATTTGTATATGCTGACCGGCTTTCTTGTTACTGAATGGCTTATCTGACCAGATTAGAAAGTTCAGTTGTTGCACTTTGACTCGCTGTCTAGAAATTCAGTTTTGCTCATGTGGGGGTCGTGTACGCTAATCGACTATCGCTTTTACAGTTTACTGAATGTCGGAACTGTCCGGTTCAGAAACTTCAGCTGTGACACTTTGATTCACTGTCCAGAAAATCAGTCTTTTCAGTTGTAAACAACATGTTGATCTTGTTACTGTAGTGTATTTTACACTTGCAGAGCCAATGCATGCTGGCTAGCCTAACTGAATTACTTGTGTTACTTGTTCCCTTGAAATTTCAGCTGCTTTGGAGTTGTGGCACCCAAATGTTGATGCGCAGTAGAGGAATGTGAGAGTGAGGCTCCTGACGAGGACATCACATCTCTTCAGAAAAACTCAGGAACTTCTCTTGTTTCTTGGTTTGCTGTGTTGTGCTGACTTGAAGCAGTTGAATTGGCCTTTTCAGTTTCAGAACTTAAAAATGGGCCAAAGCATTACGTGGAAATAATGCTTGAACAATTTTGCAATTTTGCCTAGTTTCATTGGTTTTAAGTTGAAACTACCATCTTCGTCTCTGTAATGGTGATGACAATGCTGCAGGTGTTCTTTCATTTGCATGATGAATACTCCGGTAATGACAAAAATCTTTCTCCCGAGTCATGATATTACAGTTAATGTTTAATGTTTCTGAACTTACCTTTCAGTCACGAGTTAAAATCATGGTTTCGTTATTGGCTGAGCTATGTGCACACCTGAACAATTCATCTTAAGTAAACCATTCGAGTAGAAGGTACTTGCGCGACCCTTTGGAGAGGCTATTAATCCGAGTCACATTTTCGCCTAAAATAATTTGAAGGTTTTCTAGTTTCAGATGACATTAAAATACGCTACTGATATTGTTCTTCGTTATTTCCTGTCCAGGCATTATGAACACAAATTACATCTCGCAGCAGTATTCACCGGGGGCCAGTTTAATCCCAGCTGTTGTAAATGAAAGTAAAGTGGGCCCACCTGTCAGCGGATGTGCAACAACCGACCTTCTACGCTCGCCTTCAAATGCCCCGCCTCCCTCGCCTCGGCCGGCCGGCGCCGACGAAACGTAACCGTCTCGCAACGAACACCTCCCCTCCCTGCCCTCTCTTCTCCCACCCTCCTACCCCTCGCAGCAGCGCCGCTCCCCACGCCACCGTCCTCCTCCGCGCCGTCATCCAGCAGCGCCGCGCGCTCCCACGCCACCGTCTTCCGCCTCCGCGCCGGCAGCAGCAGCAGCCACGAGGCGATGGAGCTCTTCCTCGACCGGGCGCACCTGCGGCTGCGGAGCCGCGAGGAAGACACCTACCTCCACGCCGACGAGGACGGGTGGGGCGTATCCGGGAGCCCGCACCGCGCCTCGCTCAACACGGCGTGGGTGGTGCACCTCCTCCGCCACGTCGGCGCCACCTACGTCCTCCTCCACGGCGCCGCCTACGGCCGATACCTCGCCCTCAGGTACCAGCCCGAGCCCCAGCTGGCGCCGCCGCAGATGCAGCCGCAGGGCCACCACCTCGACTACCGCACCATCCAGCGCGTCTACGACACGCCCGTTCAGGCCGACGTGATGTGGGAGGTTCGCCCGGCGGGAGACGGGAGCGGCGACGTCCGGCTGCGGCACGCGATGTACCATGCGTTCGTGATGCCGCTTTGGATTGTAGAAGCCATCCCGGCGAGACAGTTGCCGCCAGACCTTCCCCAGCAGGTTCCGGTGAGCTCGCCGCGAACTCCGCGCGTCGTCTTCAGTTTGCTAGAATTACTGAATGTCTGAATCTTGATAGCTCGCCGTCCCTTCCTGTTCGAACTCCGCGTGCCGTCTTCAGTTGCAAGAATTACTGAATGTCTGAATCTTGATAGCTCGCGGTCCCTTCTTGTTCGAACTCCGCGAGTCGTCTTCAGTTTGCAAGAATTACTGAATCTTGATTGGGTTGTTCTCGTCTCGTTGTTACTGAATGAATAACAGCGCTAGTTGCTGTATTCTGCGTATTATGTTGACATTGATGTGATATTCTTGGTACATTTTGTGCCGCGATTTTATAGATCTAAACTTCTGCCAATCAAGCTGATTGCATGTTGATGATTGGAGTACTTTTTTTCTCTCAGAAGTTCTGATTCTGTAGGCTGCACCTGCACCCCGGAGCAGTTCTTGACCAGATTACTGCATTTCGTTTTCCATTTTGTAATTCTTACCAGTTATCGAATACTTGTAATCTGTTCCAGAAATGAATTGTGGTCCTTAGAAAATCTTGTTGATATTGTGTGAATATTGTGTGTTGGGTTAGCTCCTGAGTTCTTAATTATGAGATCACCTGCACTATTATTGGAATTCTCAGAGGATGTATGCATTGCATTGATAATGTGTGCAACTCGTCAGATTTGTTGGATATTGTGTGAATCTTGTCGCCAAGGCCCATTTAATGCCAGGTTCACGGCCCACCATCACCTGCACGAGAGTAGTGCCCAACTGTACGGCTGAATATTCTAAAAAAACTGTACGGATAAATTTTTCTCAAAAGACTGTACGGCTGAACATGAAGCCAACAAGCTCGTCGTCGTCGGGGGTGTTCGGCTGGCTGGCTTCCAGCCAGCCGAACAGGGCCGTCGTCGTCGTCTTCTTCTTCTTTTGAGGAATTCACTACGCCAACAAGCTCGTCTTCACGACGTTCTTAAAAAAACAACTCGTGTTCTCGAAGGAAAAAATGTCCTATTTACCGAAATGATCGAGCTTAATAAAAAAAGTATGTGTTTCTATCCTGAACTCAAAAATCGATATCCCAACTCTTCTAACTTTCGAAACCAACTATTTTTTCTGATTTTGGTTGTCGTGGCGCCATGTCGGTCATCCTATATGGTGCCGCATCAGTCACGGGGAGATAAATTAGACCCCGCTAAATAGTTTAGACCGATGGTGCCGCATCCTGTATGGGATGGGCTGGTCTGTGGCCTGAGTGGGGGCGAGCAGGGAGCAGGAACCGATGGAGGCGCGTGGACGACGGAGGCAGACGGTGGGACCCAGGGAGGCAGATGGCGACAGCATAGGCAGGCAGGGTGGCCGGCGACGGGTGCCGGTGGAGGCGAGTCGGGGCGGCCGACGACGGGTGCCGGTGGAGGCGAGTCAGGGAGAGAGAAAGATAGAGGGAAAAAAGAAAGGAAAAAAAGTTGGACTGACAGGTGGGCTCCACGTGCCATGTCAGCTAATACCAGCGTCCAAACCGCCTAGGGATGAAAACCAAACGGATTGCATAGTTGAGGGACCATCTCTACCCGGTTCTGTAGTTGAGGGACGAAAATCGAACTTCGACGATAGTTCAGGGACCAAAATAGGACTTCTTCCTCGCCAGGCTTGCAACCTTAACAAAAAAAACACTCTGAAAACTCCCTAGAAAAGAAAAACTTGTTGTTCTAAAAGAGCAAAAACCCTAGCCGCCACCTGAGCCCTTCCTCGGAGAAGAGGGAGTCGAAGGCAGCCGCCGATCTCGCGCATGGCCACGGTGGAGGACGCGGAAGGAGCAAGGAAAAAAAAGCCATCGGCCGGTGAGGTCGACCTGATCAGCGGCCTCGACGACGACGTGCTCCTCCGCATCCTCGCCCTGGTGCCCGACGCAAAGGACGCGGCGCGAGCGGCCGCCCTCTCGCGGCAGTGGCGCCGCCTCTGGATGCGCGTCCCCACCCTCCGCTTCGTCTGCCGGCCGTTGCCCAGGGCTGCTAGCGGCGCCGCTTCGTCTCCTTCGTCAACGGCATCCTTCTCCGGCGTACCACCCAATCCGACGACCGCTGCGCCATCGTCAAGACTCTGGACATCTTGTACATCACGAAGCCCGATCCGGAGAGAAATCTGTATAACCAACAAAGCTGGCCTGAGTACAACATGGAACGACTGATGCCGGCGTCCGTCGATGCAGCTCAAGGGTGGATCCGCTACGCTTTTCAGCACGGGGTCAAGTCTCTCTCCATGGACCTGCGCCTGCCGGACCCTCTAAATCTTGCTGACCAATACTTTTACTACGACGAGGGCAAACAGAAGGCAGTGGTGCTTCTTGACGACCTCCCTAGTCCTGAAAGGCTCGAGACCATGCATCTGTCACTAGGCCGCGCAAGGCTCCGGCCCCCACCACCATGGAATTCACATCACTCAGGGATCTTTCGCTCAAAAAGATCAGGATTGAATATGGCGGCGGTGCTCGCTTCTTTGCCCACCTCGTGTCATCGGCAAATTGCCCGCATCTGCGAAAGGTGCACATGGCCACGGTTCGGTTTCCTAATTTCAATGCAGAAATGCGGCTTGAAGCTGATGCGCATGCACTCTCGGAGCTGTGGTTAGAGGACATCAGCGTGGTGTCGCTGGAGCTGAGGACTCCTAGCCTCCGGGTTTTACTCATAGACAAAGTCTACCACAAGGTGCTTAAGATCTCTGCTCCGGGGCTGGAAGAACTCACATTGTTCTTTCGACAAGGATGTTCGCCAAGGCGGGGGATTGAAATCGATGGAGACTTGCCGTGCGTGCGGATCCTCAAGCTATATATGTGGTCATATCATACTCCTGCCGCCCACTACGGTGACCCCATCGGCACCAATGCTGTTAACATGCTCATTCTTAGTCGTTGTAGCTCAATTACATGCCTCGACGTGACTCTTGACGGTCCAGAGGTACATCTCTCACTACTAAATCTCACAAAACTCAAAGCATACCCTACATATCCATAACTTCAACAAACAAATGTACTGTAGGTTTCTTACACAAATGTATTATAGGTTTCTTACCACTTGCACAGTCGCATGAGGAATGACGACATACACTGCCTCTTTCTAAAACTTTCAACTAATTGAACTTTATTATTATTTATAAGTTGAAAGTAGATTTATTTTTAATCGTGTACAGACTGATAGACTATAGCAGATGACTTTACCTTACATCAAGTATTTTCACGTGATTGGCAATTTTACTAGCATTCTTTGCATATGGATATACACAACAGTCTATTCCTTTAGATCGTTGCACTTTATCTCCTATATGTTTTCTTTCTTCGACTTAGACTTGCATTTCTTCAAAGTGCTATGGATTGCATAACTTTCATACCTTTTTTTCTTTTAACAATGCTCAAGTTATCTGCAACCTCAATTACCATTTTTAATTTTTGTACTCTTACAAGGTATTCCCGGAGGACGTGGAGATCATAAAGAGCAGGGTACCAAACCTCCCTCATATCACATCTTTGACCATTAATGTTTCTATGTCGTTTGAGTGGCGCAACTTTGGAGTAGGGGTTGCAAACCTCCTCACACGATTCACTAATCTTAAACGCCTGAGTCTACATTTACCCTTCCCTCTGGTGAGCACCAATTTGACCATGTCCATTCCTATTTATTTCCCTTTTTATGAAGATGATTCCTCTCTCCAATCTATAGCACTAACCAACATTACTACTGCAAGTATTACGGTAAAGGATCAGGTCACTTGTGCAATCATTCAGACCATTGGATACCCCACCATGAGATCTCCATGACTCACCTACATGAATTAGAGCTTACCGGATTGACGGGAACTGAGTGTGAACTCTGGCTCACGAAAGGCATGGTCACAAGTGCCACAGGGCTCCGTGAAGTGTCTATAAGATTCAACACAAAGTGCTGGCAACATAGGGCAAGATGGATGCCTTTGAGCGGATGCTGCTTGATGAAGGAATGTGGGTTTCCCACCGCGACAAACATACGCTGACCTTGCGTAAGTAATCAATCGATACACTTCAAACTTCTACAATGTGAGGTGGAGTGAATATTTATGAATTATGGTATACTAATAATATTAATTCTTTTCCAGGACGTGCGTGAAGTTGTTGTCCATATCCCACGCATTTTTGGTGCAACACTTGCAACTGTAATTTCTTTTCTTTTTACGTAAAACTGTGGTTTCCTTCATTTGGTTTGTATCGTTTCATCTAATCTGTTTTTCTCTCCCCTTCTTCACATGTTTACAAATATTTATTTGTAGATAGGCCTCCTCCCGTGGCTTGGACGTGGTACTTCGGTTTGACAAAGCTGGGAAAATCTCCTGGTTTTAAGATAGCACAAATTCTGGTTCCTTCTATATGACTATATGCATGCTCTGTCTCTACGTTTTTATCGGGAAAATTGGATCCGTACCATTAAAAGATTACAAAGTTGGATATATACCATTACTATCCCATATATTCACATGGGTCAATGACATGTGGGGTCAATGATATATATCCAACTTTGTGATCTTTTAATGGTAAATATCCAATTATATCTTTATCTGAGGAGCCTCTCTAGTCTACGTTTTTTTTTAAGATAACCTCCCTAGTCTCTACGTGAGCAGTCCCTTCATCGATCGTCGTGTACGTGTGTGAGTCGTCTCGTTGCACATGAAAGGGGCCGTCGACCTGGGCCCAACTGGCCATCCTAGGGTGGGCTGTGCCGAAAAGGCGAAAAGATTGGGACGAGCTGGGCTGGGCCTGCAGGTACCGGCCTGCCGAAAATGCTGCGCGCGCACGTGCTGGTGCTGCCGTCCACTCGGCGCAGACCAGCAGGCGATGAGCAACTTGCGAACTTTCGCTTAAAAAAAAGAAAAAAGCAACGTGCGAACTGAGAAGCGATATATTGTGCGGGTGCAAAGGCCGTGACTATTGACTGTGTCACAGATCAAGGAACATGGAGAATCTTTAGCAGCTTCAAGAAATCAACGTGTTATCACATTTATCGACCCCAACGAGCCAACCGAACACCTTATTACTTAAGGACAGATCCTTAAGAAAGTACGCTTAAAATAAGCTCAACGCATGCATCTTGCTTAAAAGGCTGAAGCGAATTGGGTTAATTATGTTAACGAGCTCACCTAGTCAGCTACTCTTTTCGTTTCAAATTATTAGTCATCTTGGCTTTTTACCAGATTCATCGAAAATGATATGAAACTAGACAAGTATATGTCTAGGTTTATAAAAAATGTCTTGAATTTAAACACTCAAAATGACATCCAGAATGACTAATAATTTGGAGCGGTGGGAGTACATCACAAGCTCAACACTACCAAAATCAGACTTAGAAAATATTTAGCAGTTGCTACATGATTTGTCAAACGCTCACAGTAAATTACATGAATGTCCCTGCTAGATGGACTTTCCTGCTCTTTCCTATCTCTATAGGCTTGGTTCGAGCTAAGAGCGACGTTACGATTATCTGTTTCCACTAATTGGGCTCGTATTCTTTATGCATTGTTACAGATTTATTCTTGCGGGAAAACCACATGGACGGCCAGAAAGTGGAGAGAGAATAATGAGGAGCACGTGCTCGATGTACTCCGTATGTTAAAGTGGAGCTATACCAAAGTGCAAATAAAAATGATATTCTACACATCCGTATGAATTATGATCCGGAAATTTGTGACGTTACTGTTATCATATCTATACGATAAAAAAAAAGAACTCGAAACAACTATAAAACATCTATCTTTGTCAACGTATGATGTATGTATGTGCCGGCAGTGCAGTACATCAGCATAATCCTTAGCTCATTATTCCAGCAACGGAGAATATAAAATATTTTTTCACCGGTTCTCTCTACTCTTTAGATATCAATTTATGTTTTAAAAAATACTACCTCATTTCCTCACCGTTTGTACAGGTTCGAACCGAGTTATGTGTGAACTGTACGCTACCAAACGTGAGTCAAATACAGTAGGAACTAATGAACTACTATTGTACTTGTACACATGTGGATCAAATACACACACGTGGGTAAAACGAGAGAAAATTGGAAAAAGTCAAACACGCACGTGGGTAGAGAAGAGGGAAATTCGAAAAAAAATAAAGAAAAAAGCAAAAGGAGCAGGAATCGCCCAACTATACCAAACGTGAGACAGCCAGGCGCACACGGTATACTGAATTAATGTCATTAAAAAAATGTAAAATAATTGGGTGGGAAACCAACCCAACAGAGCGCGCAGCAGTAGAACTGCAGAAGAGTCCTCCACTCTTCGTCTTCCACCTCGCAATTCTCGCCACACCCATCTTTTTATATTATCCGTCAGAGCCAGGGATCTCCCTCCCAAATCAAGCCAAGCGCCGAGGAGAAACAAGCACCGAGCCGACGAGTTGCTCCTCCGTCCTCAAGGCGGCACAGCGAAGGCAGAGGCAGGGATAGATGGCGACGGACGCGGCGGGGGCGGAGGTGGACCACCTCGCCGCCGAGAGGGCCGCGGCGCGCTTCGACGTCGAGGAGATGAAGGTCGCGTGGGCCGGGTCGCGGCACGCCGTGGAGGTCGGCGACCGCATGGCGCGGCTCGTCGCGTCCGACCCTGTAAGCAGCTGCTCCCTCGTTCCCCGATCCCCAATTCCGCCTGAATCAGCTTCCCTTGCTGTTTGCTTGCTCGATTGCTGCTGCATCTGTCTAGCTCGTTACTTGCCCCGTCAGGGATTTGCTTCCCCCAAATTTAGCTTAATTCACTAGTTGACTTCCTTAGAATCCATGCTTTGCTTTCTCCGATCCGCCGAATTAATTCCAGCTTTCACTTTCTTCCTAAAACATCACGAGCATCTGATTTCCTATATTCTCCCTGACAAAGTAAACAAGCAGACAAAGGGATTTCGCATACCACGGTTTACCTGCTCAATTTCAGCTTTGAACGCTTCGCCTCGTCCGCTTTTCCTTACATTATTCGGATCTATGAATATTCTTAGCTCCGCTGCTGACTACCAATTTTCTAAGTGCTTGTCTATGTTTGCCCCGGTCACCTCAAGATGCAGAGTCGGACAATAAACTTTTTTTAATTCAACAGTAATAAATGTGTTGGCTCATTCTAGCATATACATGGTTGATCCCCTTTCGGTTTTTAAACAGGACACTACGCTCCATCCATGTGAGACACTGTAAAGTTGTTCTGCTCAGATTTCAGAAAAGCAACAGTTACAGTGACTGTCACTATTATGCTTTTCTTTTTCCCTTCTTCCTAGAATCTTCAGTCTTAAGTGCTAATATTGAACCAGATAACCCCCCAACCGCTTCTCTAATCTGTGCTCAAGATATTCCGTGGAGATGTGTATTTCTTCAGATTACAATTTTTAAATTCCCTTCTGGACAATTTTTCACTTACATTTGTACCTGCTTATTACATAGGTCTTCCGCAAGGATAACAGGACCATGATCTCCAGGAAGGACTTGTTCAAAGACACTCTAAGAAAAGCAGCCCATGCATGGAAACGTATTTCAGAGCTACGTCTAACAGGTACAAGACAACCCATAGTTTCCAATACCAGCCAAATGCCTATCGAGCCATAGTTCTACATATGACAGTCTTATCTGATGTTGTACTACCTTCTTTTGTTGTGGATTGACAGAGGAGGAAGCTAGTCTGCTGAGGCAATACGTCGATCAGCCTGGTTATGTTGATCTGCATTGGGTATGAGTATGACCATCAATTCTTATTGCATCAAAATACGTTCTGATGATGAAACCTTTGGTTTTCCGATGTTTTGTGCCAATGCCTTCTGGAGTTAGTGCTGCTGTATCCTCAGCATATTGTTGTTCTTGCGTTTCTGTAAAAAACAAAGCCTTTTTTATAAGAAGCAAAAATAAGATTGACGCTATTGAGTAACAGATAGTTTCTTTGTACGAGCTTTATCTATATTGCTAACTTACAAAAATGATGCTATATTGCAGGGCATGTTTGTTCCTGCTATAAAAGGGCAAGGAACCGAGGAACAACAGAAGAAGTGGTTACCGCTTGCTTACAGGTTCCAAATAATTGGGTGCTATGCTCAGACTGAACTTGGTCATGGCTCAAATGTTCAGGGCCTTGAAACAACTGCTACATTTGATCCAAAGACTGATGAATTTGTCATCCACAGTCCAACTCTGACCTCCAGCAAGGTCTTCTTTTTGGTTAATGGCTACTGGATGTTGATTTATTGAAAACATTTTTTTTATCTTCCTTTTTCCTTTTTATGTTGATTTATTATTGTTATCTTGCTGAAGATCCTGTTCCACAATTCAGTACCTCTTTCTTCATGTTGGCAGTGGTGGCCTGGTGGCTTGGGGAAAGCATCCACTCATGCAGTGGTGTATGCTCGGTTGATAACTGAAGGAAAGGACTATGGCATACATGGTAAAGTGTTTCTTTTTTGTGACCTTTAAGCGCTCTCTTTTTTGTGACTTATGCATGCCTGTGTTACAGGTTTCATTGTGCAACTGCGAAGCTTAGAGGATCACTCCCCGCTTCCTGGTATTACCCTTGGTGATATTGGTGGAAAATTTGGTAGTGGTGCATATAACAGTATGGACAATGGAGTTCTGCGATTTGATCACGTCCGCATCCCAAGGGATCAAATGTTGATGAGGTTGGGTTATTATGTTCCATTCTGTCACTTTATCAATTCCTTTTTGTTTTGGTCTTAACCTTCGTCAAACTTGACATTGTTACCTTTTTTTCCCTAGACTTTCACAAGTTACAAGGGAGGGGAAATATGTGCATTCGGATGTTCCAAAGCAACTGCTTTATGGGACAATGGTTTTTGTTCGTCAGACAATTGTTGCTGATGCTTCCAAGGCTTTGTCTCGTGCTGTTTGCATTGCTGTTCGATACAGTGCCATCAGAAAGCAGTTTGGCTCTCAGGATGGTGGCCCTGAGACTCAGGTATGTTAATACGGAGCCATTTGTATCGTCATTTACTCAATTTTCTCTGTTAATCTCTGAAGAAACTTGTAAAAATATGCTATTATGCTTAGCTAGAATTTGAATGGATAGTATGAAACATAAATAATAAGCAAGATCTATGTGCCAGACAGGCATCAAAGGCAATTGGACACCAATATCTGGTTGGTAGTAATAACGTTCTGACTGTTGATACCAATATCTGGTTGGTATGTTATTATAATTTTGTTCATATTCACCTCAAATACAGCTTACAGTAATGTAAGAATAAACAGCCCTGTTGATGCTGTTCACTTGTATTCTGCATGCACGGATAAACTATCCATAGACCTTAACACTTCCAAAGTTATATCGGCTCTGTAACTGCTCTGTTACATGTCTGTGAAGCACTCATCTTCATTTATGGTCATTTGCATATTTGTGATTGACTGTATGATGATCTTATGTGAATCATCTGCCTGGTGCTATTGCCTAATTGTCTATACTTAGCACAAATAATTTCAGCATCTTTTTGGCTACCAACAATGGGTAACTAATGCATTCAAACCATTTACAGGTCCTTAATTACAGGACTCAACAAAGCAGACTCTTTCCGTTGCTGGCTTCGGCATATGCATTTAGATTCGTGGGTGATTGGCTCAAGTGGCTATACACGGATGTCACTCAGAAACTGGAAGCAAAAGACTACTCTACACTGCAAGAAGCTCATGCCTGCACTGCTGGTTTGAAGGCTGTGACAACATCTGCAACAGCTGTACGTATAATTAATTTCAGTAATGCTTTTAGCTGTTCTACTTTTTAATGATTTACTGGTTTTACTTGATGGGATATGTTCATTTGCCCTCTTCATCTTTACAGTACAATTTGTTTGAAGTGGAGTTGAATTATTAACTGATTATTCTCAAACAGTATAGAAGTGTCTTGTAAAAATCTCCACACTACCAGCCCTCAAAAAGCAAAAGTCTTCACACTACTAAATGGGCAAATGTTGCCTTCATCACTTCATCTTTCTTAGGCATCTGTACTTCATAAGCTGGGACCATGTATGACACCATACTGTCACACCAATTTTCCGTCGATATATTTATTCCTGAAGCTCCACATTATTTCTGAACAGAGTAAATTTTGGTATGATGTTTGAGCCATATGCATGCTCAAATGATCTAGTCAGTATGTTTAATAAAGGACTTTGACAATTCTTATGATAATTACTCTCTGTTATGCAGGATGCAATTGAAGAATGCAGAAAGCTCTGTGGTGGACATGGTTACTTGAACAGCAGTGGACTTCCTGAATTGTTTGCTGTCTATGTTCCTGCTTGCACATATGAAGGAGACAATGTTGTTCTCCTTTTGCAGGTTTGTATGGTTCTGATTAGACTAGTTATACGTTTGGCTACTGTTATTGGTTGAGTATGTGTGACATGACATATAGTATACCACAGAAGCTATTTTTGTTTTCATCTACTCCAGTTTGATCAATGGTATAGTAATAGGTAGCCTTTGATGGTACCTGCAGGTTGCAAGGATTCTAATGAAGGCTGTATCTCAATTGACCTCTGGAAAACAACCTGTTGGTACAATGGCTTACATGGGCAAAGTGCAATATCTGATGCAGTGCAAATGTGCTGTCAACACAGGTACTCTAAGCTGGCTCATGATATTATTTCATTCTCTAGTATATCTTATATCTGTTCCAGGCCTCTTGAAGATGCATTGATGTGGTAATAATTCATTTTTTTTATCGATGACATAACAGCCGAAGATTGGCTTAACCCTGTCGCCATACAAGAGGCATTTGAAGCTAGGGCTCTCAGGATGGTGGTAAACTGTGCCCAGAACATAGGCCAAGCAGCAAAACAAGAAGAAGGTAGTATTTACATAATCCAATATCACATTCTTTCTTCTATAATGATACTGAATTGTACTCAGTAATTGCTAAATTGATGATTGTTTGCTTTGCAGGTTTCTATGAGCGATCCCCAGATTTGCTTGAGGCTGCGGTAGCTCACATCCAGTTGATCATTGTAACAAAGTGAGTTTTAATTCTTCAACATTGTTGATGAAGTGTGTGATGTTCCTTCCAGGGTGTCTTTAAATAAGTTACGAGTCATTTATACCCCTCTTCCTGTGTGATGCTAGGTTCATCGAGAAGGTGCAGCAGGACAGTCCTGGACATGGAGTGAAGGAACAGCTCCAGAATCTCTGCAATGTTTATGCCCTCTACATTCTTCACAAGCACCTGGGCGACTTCCTGGCGACTGGTTGCATCACACCCAAGCAGGGAGCGCTGGCTAACGAGCTGCTGGGCAAGCTTTACGCACAGGTACGCTGGTCTCTGTTTCTTCTGCCAGCAGCAGTATGATAACGAAGCGTATGCTGATGCTGGATGGTGATCTGCAACAGGTGCGTCCGAATGCTGTTGCGCTGGTGGATGCGTTCAACTACACGGACCACTACCTGGGGTCGGTGCTTGGGCGGTATGACGGCAACGTGTACCCGGCGCTGTATGAGGAGGCGTGGAAGGACCCTCTGAATGAGACGGTGGTGCCGGAGGGGTACCACGAGTACCTCCGCCCATTGCTCAAGCAGCAGCTCAAGCTCTCCAGGCTCTGATCTGATTGACCACCTTCAGGAACGTGTTCTCGGAGAATCCAATTCCCCCTCAGAATGGATGAACGAGTCAAATAAACCACGATATTGTTGTGCTAGAAACGAAGAGGCATATACAGATCGACAAGTATTCAAATCTGTTGCGGATAATATCTTGGGTATGTGTTCAGTAAATAAAGAGCGATAAGGAGGTTGAGCCTATCTCTGCTGCTGCTAAGGATTGTAAGTAGTCCAAGTAGTAGAATGAATATGTACAAGTATTGTGAGTTGATGAAGTTCCATTCATTTGCTAGAGGTATATCAGCACAGCGTGACTTGATGAACTTATTTATTAACCTTTGGCTCCCTAATAAAATATAAAATCGGAAGACGTTTCTCCCCAAAACACAAAAAATGGTGTTTTTTTCTTATTTAATTGTAGACAAAATGATTGTATGTTACGTCCGTTTCCTGATAAAATATCATAGCCGTGTTTCTCAGTGCATGACCAAAAGCATGGCTTCGAAAACAATTATTGTAATACCTGATGTACCAGGGAGGTTCTTTCGTATTGTCACCAAGCCAATGTTACCCTGCAAATTGCAAAATTGTTCAAGCGTTATTTCCACGTAGCACCTTCAGCAATTGTTAAGTTCTGAAACTGAGCCAGCTCAAGTTCTTCTGATCAGCAGAACACATCAAACCTACTAGCAAAAACCATGAGTCCATGAGTTTTCTGAAGGACTGAAGCCATCTGAAAAGCACAGCCAATTCCCATTTCGTATCCGATGCAGCCAATTCTGAAGCTTTCTGAAGCAGTTCATGTGATGCTGCTTTGCTCGTATAATCTTATTCCTCTACACTACACTACAGCCCATCACATTGTTTTTAGATGATCCATCAACAATTCAACACCGTACCCAAGGGATGCTACGTGCAGCAACCATGCATTAGAAACTGCAGGAGGTCTCTTGACTATCAGAGCTAAACTACACAGCAGGCCATTCACAGAAGGCTTGCACGTACACTACTGGAGGCTTAACGCGCCGGCCGAACAGGCTGACCGGATCTTGCAAATCAAGCCACAAAACAGCAGAACCAGGGGTGATTCAGTATGCAGCATATCAAGTATCATTTCTGAAGAATCAATTCTTACTGAAAGGAGATTGCGGAAGGAATTATCAGTTCAAGAATGCCCTCCCCAAACCGCGGAGTCTGGTAATATTGGCCATTTCGAGTTCCTAATCTGATGAAGTATATCAGGACTTGGGAGAAAGATTTTCTTTATTACATACAGGAGTTTTATTGCATCATGCAAATGAAAGAACACTTGCAACATTGTTTAGCACCTTACAAGAGACGAAGATTGTTGTTTCAACTTCCAACCAATGAAACTAAGCAAAATTGTTCAAGCATTATTTCCACTTAATGCTTTGACCCACTTTTAAGTTCTGAAACTGAAAAGGCGAATTCAAACCGCTTCAAGTCAGCAGAAACAAGAGAAGTTCCTGGGTTTTCTGATGCTAATAGAACAAAAGAAGTGCAACCAATTGCCATCCCATTGTATCCGAGGCCGCAATGTTTGATTTCTGAACAGATCAATTGTTATGTCCTCCTCAGGGGCCTCACTTTCATGTTCCTCTACTGCGCATCAACATTTGGGTGCCGCAACTCCACAGCCGCTGAAATTCAAGGAAACAAGTGAAATAAGTAATTCAGTTAGAGTAGGCAGCTTGTATTGGTGCTGCAAGTGGTGCACAGTTAAAGACACTTTAGTAACAAGATCAGAATATTTGTTGACAACTGAAAATAATGAATTTCTGGACAGTGAATCAAAGTGTCACAACTGAATTTTCTTTCGGACAGTTACAGAATTCAGTAAAAGCGACACTCGATCAGGGTGCACCGCCCCCACATGAGTAAAACTGAATTTATAGACAGTGAGTCAAAGTGCAACGACTGAACTTTCTGATCTGGATGATTAAGACATTCAGGGCATATTTGGATGCAGCCCTGAGAAATCTGCCTGTGCCAGGCAGCTCATCCAGGCCATCGATTTTGTGAGCCTGGGGCCAGGATGGCTGCCTGGGCACACCTGCCTGGTCCAGGGCAGCAACCAAATAAGCCCTCAGTAACAAGAAAGTGGATTGGCATATACAAGTCCTATAATTTCTATATTAAGAGAAAAGCAATCAAATCCCAACCTGAAATTATTTCCATCAATCTACCTCTGCTTGTTTATAACTTATTATCCTCGCCAAACAAATTATGACCGTTTTTTTCTCAAACACATGTCAGTGCACCACCCACATGAATAAACAAGAACTGAAAAATCCTAGCAGAGGGCATCGCATGCATCAACTATACCCAAGAAATTAAACAACCTGAGGTTGCTTGGACATCTGAACTGAAGCATACACTAGCCAAGTTACTGTTTGCCATTAATAGCCTATGACATACTGAACGTTTGGTTTGCGGCAACAAGTTTACTACTCCCCACAACTAATTCAAAAGCACACGAAACTCCTGAGCATATGAGCTACTATCCTAGATTCCTAGTTGTCAGATGATTTGGTGTTCGTTGGCTAGTTCTGTAATGCCCTCCTAGCACTCATGTACGTGTACCAAAACAAGCACAGCTGTTGAACTTAACAGACAGATAACAAGTGTGAACAAAGTACTTAAGAAACTGCAAATTTTCTCACCTGGTGACCCGGTGGTGAGGAGAACGATGAACATGGGCTCCTGATTCCGAGGCAGGTCGACCACCAGAGGGGTCAGCCGCCCCTGGAAGCCGGCTCGTACGCACGTCGTGATGTTGTCGACGCAGTCTTCGTTGAGGTGGTTCGCCAAGGAGCTCTTCAGGTTGGTCACGGACCGGCCGTGGAACCAGCACGATCTCGTAGCGTGAGGATCGAAATTCCCGAGATCATCCGCCTGCACGTACGTGATAATCCGCCGCAACTCCTCTGGATGCTATTGCAAATTGCAATGAAGCATGTTGAAGGATTTGGAGTGCATCTCGCTCAAGAACAGGGGAAGAACACTCTGGATTTTGGGGGGCAAATTCAGTCTACTCATTCCTTCCATAGTCTGTTATAAAGATTACATTTTGTACTTTGGCCCTCCTATACAATCTATTTTATACATAAGTACTACCAACACTCCCTCTCAAGATGGGGTAAATATATCTATAAGCCCCATCTTGTTACATAACTTATCAAACAGTACAACACTAACCCCCTTCGTTAGAACATCAGCTAATTGATCACTAGACTTGACAAAGCTAACCTGAAGTGTTCCATCCTCTAGCTTCTCCCTAATAAAGTGTCTATCTATTCCAATATGCTTTGTCTTGTCATGATAGACTGGATTGTTCACTATACTTATTGTAGCTTGATTATCACAATAAAGTTGGAGTGGAGCCCCATCATGTAACTGGAGTTCAGTTAATAAGATTTTCAGCCACATTAATTCACATAATCCTGAGGCTATAGATCTAAATTCTGCCTCTGTTGTAGACCTTGAAACCACATTTTGTTTTTTACTTCTCCAGGTAACAAGATTACCACCGACAAATATGCAGTAGCCTGATGTGGACCTTCTATCATCTAAACACCCAGCCCAATCAGCATCTGTATAGCCTTCTATCCTCATATGTCCATTGTTTGAAAACATTATTCCTTTTCCTGGGCAGCTTTTTAGATAGCGTAGAATTCTAATCACAGCATTCATATGACCAGACCGAGGATCATGCATATATCTGCTCACAATGCTAACAGCATATGCAATGTCTGGCCTCGTGTGTGACAGATAAATTAAACGCCCAACTAATCGCTGATATTTGTTCTTATCTACTGGATCACCAAGGTCAGCTACAATGCGATGGTTCTGTTCAATTGGAGTAGCAGCTAGTTTACAATTAAGCATCCCTGTTTCAGCAAGCAGATCAAGAATATATTTTCTTTGTGAAAGATAAATACCTTGGCGTTATATGCAACTTCTATTCCAAGGAAATAGTGAAGGTGTCCAAGATCTTTAACTTCAAATGTCTTAGCCAAGGTCTCCTTCAAGTACTTCATCTCTCTATCATCATTGCCTGTAATTACAATGTCGTCCACATAGACAACAAGTATAGTGATCTTATTATTATACTGCTTAAAAAACAGTGTGTGGTCTGCATTGCTTTGTCGATATCCTAGGGAGCAAACTTCCTTACTGAACCTTCCAAACCAAGCTCTAGGTGACTGTTTAAGCCCATATAGTGATTTCATTAATTTACACACCTTACCCTCTGTTTCAGAACTGTTAAACCCAGGAGGAATTTCCATATATACTTCTTCTTGCAAGTCCCCGTGAAGAAAAGCATTTTTCACATCCATTTGGAACAAATTCCATCCATTGTTAGATGCCATAGAAATAATTTCCCTAATAGTATTCATTTTCGCCACTGGTGCGAATGTTTCATCATAATCAACTCCATAAGTTTGACTATACCCTTTTGCCACTAATCTTGCTTTATATCTTTCCACTTTACCCTCAGGATTTTGCTTTATAGTAAACACCCACTTGCACCCTACAGCCCTTTTATTAGGAGGAAGTGTAGTAATTACCCATGTATTATTTTTGTCAAGGGCCTCCATGTCTTCGATCATCGCTGCTCTCCACTTTGGATGTTGCTTAGCTTCTTGCCAATTATGAGGTATAAAATCTGCAGAATCCATTGCTGCTATAAAATATTTATACAAAGGACCGATACATGCATATGATACATGATTAGTAACATTATATTGAGCCAATTTTGAGGGCAACTTCCCAGCTGTGGAGCGTAGTGGCTTTCTGTGGGCAATGGGTACATCTAGATCGTCGTATGGAAAAGGGAGAGTACCTTCACCTGCAGGGGATGGCAATGGAGAACTTGAATCAGGTACTTCTTGTTGTTCTAGTGCCTCGGAATCCTGTCCCATCAAATCGATTTCCTTCTCCTGTACATGTTCCTTCTCACGTTGATGTCTTCGTGAATATACCTGCAGATTACGTTCCTCGTTTGGTCGTGACCATTGAGGTTCTCTATTTTGAGTGCTTTGCATCTCCCTCTGTGACTTCCCTTGTTCTTCTTGTAATACATCCTCATCTTCACCAGTTGGAATCACTTCAACTATTATCTCCCTGGTTGCTTCCTCATTAGCTTCGACTCTTTTCTCTCCCCCTGTCTTGCAGTCTGCATCTAGAATATCATTAGTAAACAAATCAGGGAATACATCAGTTAAGTCCACCGGTTCTCCATAAAATGGTTCGTGCTCCCTGAATACCACATCCATACTCACAAACATTCTTTTTTCAAATGGACACCAACATTTATAACCCTTCTGCTTACTAGAATATCCCACGAAAATACACTTCAAAGCCTTTGGATCTAGCTTGCCAACAGATGGCCTATGATCTTTCACGAAACATACACACCCGAAGACCTTTGGTGGAACCACATATTTAGTCTCACCAATTAGACACTCTATTGGTGTCTTATAGCCAAGAACTCTAGTTGGCATTCTATTCATAAGATACGCGGCTGTCATCACAGCTTCACTCCACAAGAATTTAGGGACATTCATTGATAACATAATGCAACGAGTAATTTCCATCAAATGCCTATTTTTCCTTTCAGCCAAACCATTCTGCTCCGAGGTACCTGGACAAGTAGTCTGATGAATGATTCCATAACTTGACAAATATTCATCAAACTTCTTGTTAACGTACTCAGTGCCATTATCAGTACGGAGTACTTTTACACATGCATTGTGTTGAGTCATAATCAGATTATGGAAATCTTTAAAACATTCAAAAACATCACCTTTGTTCCGTAACACATATACCCAAGTAGTTCTTGTGCAGCAATCAATAAATGTAACAAAATAACGATACCCATTAATGGACACTACTCCACTGGGGCCCCATACATCTGAATGTATAGTTTGAAGTGGGACATCACTTCTATTATCAGATGATACATAAACACTTCTAGTTTGCTTCCCGTACTGACAAGCATCACATACTAGCATGTCTTTTTTGATTTTATTATAAAGATTTGGATAGAGTTGACCCAATATAGCAAAAGATGTATGTCCCAGTCGTCGATGAAGTAGTAGAAACTCCTCCAGTGGAGAGGAAGACATAACAACTGCCACAGTTGGTGATGTGTTATTGTCCAGGTAATATAGCCCATCATGCAATCTCCCTGTCCCAAGTCTTCTTCCAGTCCCAAGTTCCTGAAATACACACCATGATGGGAAGAAAATAGCAGCACAATTGAGCTCTTTCGTAATACAACTAATGGATAATAGATTTACTGGGAACGATGGCACATGTAAGACAGAAGATAAAGACATTTCTGGGTTGCACATGACAGTCCCTGAACCCAATATAATTTGAGAAGAACCATCAGCTAACTTAACACTCTCCTTTCTTTTTTCAGGAACATAGCTTGAAAAAACTTCATGATTACCAGCCATATGTCTTGATGCCCCTGAATCTATTAACCAATATGCTTTCGAATAATTATAGCATTCAATATTTAGGTTTTTACCGCTGAAATTTGCCACTGCAGAAGATGCTGTAGATGGTCCCTCAATAGGCTGCTTGTCGCCAAAAGCCGTCTCCTTGAATTGACACATTTCTTCCAGTCATCATTATTCATCTCCACATTTACTGTTTGATTTACTTCTTCAACGATAGTTGATGTATTTGCTTTGCTTGCTGATCTGGCTCCACGACCACGAGTGCCACCACGTCCATCAAATGAACGCCCTCTACCTCTACCTCGCCAATCTTGGCCTCTACCACGACCTGCACTCAGCAGCTCAGGACAGAAAGCCTTTAGATGTCCAGATTGGCCACATTCGAAGCATTTCCTCTCTAGAATATTTGTCCCTGTACGCTGGTAATTTCCACCATCCATAGCAACTAACGCTGATCGCTTTTGTGCCATCCCTGTGTACCAAGTCCTGTTGATTCCAACCTCAACCGAGTTTCTTCACTAATGATAGCTGAAATAGCTTGCTCTAGGCTCGGCAATTTTCCACTGCCATATAAAGCAGCCCTTCTATTCTCAAACTTCGGGTTGAGTCCATTCAGGAAATCTCTCACACGTCTTTTCTCAGTCCACTTGCTAAACTTCTCAATGCACTTGCCACACTCCAACTCAATTGGATCATAGTAATCTAGGTCACTCCACAATCTTTTTAGCTCGGACACACACTCAACTACAGATTTATCACCTTGACAAAGCTCTTGTAACTCTTTCTGAATTTTGCAAGCCAACATCTCGTTTCCAACCCCTGAATAGGTACTCTTGAGTAGTCGCCATATTTCTGCTGCTTCTTTGATTCTCTCAACTTGTTTGGCAATTTGAGGTGACAGTGAACTCAAAAGCCATGCTCTTACTAATGCATTTGTCATCTTCCATTTCTAGCCTTCTTTTGAGCTTTCTTCTTCTGGTTTTTCAGTTGTGCCAAGGATGTATCCTTCCAATTTTCCTGAGACTAGGATAGTCTCAGCATGCTCTGTACAGCTTGCATAACTTTCAGCTCCCTCCAACTTCACATGAGGCATCTGTAATGGATGAATTTCTTCCTTGGGCTCAACATCTGCTCTTAAAGCTCCTCCATGTCTGCTGAGTGCATCAAACAATGACCTGTATTTCTCATCCATTGCTTGCAGTACAGCAGCAAGCTCCCCTGCTGTAACCCCTGCTGAAGTTCCGGCATTATCACCCATCGCTGCACTTATCTCGTAGGCTTCCTCTCCAATCTCAAGTGCAAGCAATTCCCAACAAAAAAAAATTCCCATCACTTCTCACTGTCCCAACTACAGCACGCCGCCACTTCACCAAGAAAAGCACAATCACAACTAAAAGCTTCCTCAGCCCACAAACACACCTGCCCACGGTCTGCCCTTCACCAGCAACACAGAAGCTACTTTCTTTTCAGAACCAAATCTTGCACGATTGCCCTAAGCACCAGATGAAGCTGCCTAAATCTCCCCCTGGGTAGCTTGCTCTTGCAAGCCTCACGAATGCACTGACCTCTATGAGTAGTGCCGCCCAAATCGTTGTCGATTCAGGCGCCCTTGCTGCTGATTTCCTCCAGCTCAGGCTACCACTGCTACGGGTACCCAAGCTCCTCTCCTACTTCCGCCCCTCACCACCGGCCTCCTGAATGCCACAGATTTGATATAGCTTCCGCGGTCGTGTCCCAATCACCCGAGCTCTGATACCATGTTGAAGGATTTGGAGTGCATCTCGCTCAAGAACAGGGGAAGAACACTCTGGATTTTGGGGGGCAAATTCAGTCTACTCATTCCTTCCATAGTCTGTTATAAAGATTACATTTTGTACTTTGGCCCTCCTATACAATCTATTTTATACATAAGTACTACCAACAAAGCAAAATGTTCAGAGCCTCATAACCGATCCTCCCCCAAAGCCAACAAAACGCAGTGCAGATGAGCAAGAATTCAAGAACAGATAATCTGCATTAACTCAACAGGCGGAATTCAGCGACCAACAACTTCAGTAACAAAGGGGGAGAAATTTGGCAGATGCAAAAATCGCAGGGCGCAGAATCTAATCGTCAAGTTTCAGAAGTTCTCTGCAAATTGATAGCAGAATCCCAGAATCGGTTGATTCCCCCCCCCCCAAATCAATGCGACAAGTTCCAACCATCATGCAACAATGGCAGAATCCAGCCATCAAGTTTCAGAGGTTCTCGCAAATTGATTACCGAATCGCAAAATCTGTTTATTCCCCCGCCCCAAATCAACGCGAGCAGAGCAATTTCATGGAGAAGGGATGGAACGGAGAGCTCACCGGAGTTTGAAGTGGAAGCGCTGGTGGTTGTTCTCTCGGGGGGATGACCTTTACCGTCCAATGCGTCATCGTGCTCTGGGTGTTGGCGTCGTTATCGACGGAGACGCCGTTGAGCCACCGGCGGTACCTCCCGTTGGCCCGGAGGAGGCCGTTGGAGACGTGGCGCAGGTGGACGTGGTTCCCGTTCCTCACGGCCACCCAGAGGACGTCCTTCTGCTCCGACGTGGTGTAGAGGCGCAGGTCGGCGGCGTTCCCTCGGTGGCCCGGCGGGGCCTCGGCGGTCGTGCGCGCGAGGTTTCGGCCGTAGGCGGCGCTGTGGAGGAGCAAGTAGGTGACGCCGTCTTCTCCCGGGACCAGGTGAACCTGCCACGCCGCGTTCATGGAGGCGCGGCGCGCGCGCAGGGAGACGCCCACCCCGTCCTCGTCGGCGTGGAGGTACGCGCCGCGCACGCGGCTCCGCAGCCACACGTGCGACCGGTCGTGGAACAGGTCCATCGCGCCCGTCGGTGGTGCTGCTGCTGCTTATGCTGGAGCGGAGGCGGACGACGGCGAGGGGAGAAGGGGGTGGGGGAGGCAGGGAAGGAGAGCAAGAGTTTGTTGCAAGGCGGTTACGTTTGGGTGTCGAGGCGGGGCATTTCAATTTCAAGGATGACGATGGCCTCCGGTGTCCAGGCTGTTAGCTAGCTGTCATCCGGGCCGAGTTCTCTAGTCCGTGAAGGCTTGAGGAGCCCAATTAGCCCAATAGGCGTGCGAGGCCCACTTCATCACCGTGCTCTACCGTCTAGTAGACCCCTTCTTCCTTTTTAAGCATAATGTCCCTCACTCATTCCCTGACAAGGTAAGACGCATAGGCAAACATAGCGTCATCACGCAAATTTTATATCCACGACGACGACTGAATGTAGAGCTAAAAGCGTAGAACATTGACGGTTAATTATAAATAACATTTGAGCGAGGTGCAGTGTAAACAATGTATTTGTCACCCAACAACACATGGAAGATGGTTTTAGAACATGTGGACAAGGAAATGGAGGATTGCATTTCCTTTTTTTCTACTACTCTTTCTATTCCAAATTATAGTTCGTTTGAGTACTTGACTTGTCCAAGTATCACATTTTTTGTTATGTCTTACCTTATTAATAAAAATTAAAAGTCCTTCAAGAGTGACTTAAATTTAATTAGGTTTGTATATTTTTTCGAATAAGACAAATGGTCAAATTTGTGATAAAAAAGTCAAATATGAATTATAATTTAACTGATCGATAGGACTCGTGTGCAACTCGATATTTTTTTTGAATTATAATATCAAGAGTGACTTAAACATTGACTGTTAAGTCTGTAAAACATCTGAGCAAGGTGTAGTGTAAACAACAACGTCTATAGTATGTCACCCAACAAACATGGAAGATGGTTTTAGAACACGTGGACAAGGAATTAGAGGATTGCATTTCCTTTTTCCTACTACTCTTTCGTTTTAAACTATAATTTGTTGATTTTTTAGGCTAAGTTTGACCACTTATTTTTATTAGGTAAAATAGTCAAATTCGTCTTTCAAGCATGGGCTGAGGGTCAACTGTGTCCTTGAACTATCGAAAAGTCAAAATTGATCCTCCAACTTTATATTTGTGAGCCAATTTCATCGTTTATCCAACGTAGAGCACCACATAAGTGTGCTATGTCACTAGTCGGATATGAAATATCATCTTTGCCCACAAGTTGACGTGCGTTGCTCCTGTCCCATGTTTGCCTGGCCACATGCACATGCTCGATCAACCTCCTCCAGTGGTGATCCCTGGCGCGGCCTGAGCGCGAGCTGCTGGTCACGGAGCCCGTGCCCTACGGCTCCAACAACCTGGCCGGCAGCGTGTATATATACTATAAACACAAACTATACTCTTCCTGGCCTTTTCACGCTGTTTGTGCACATGTCGCCTTGCTTGCAGTGCATCTTAGCATAGCTTATTGTATGGTGATGAGCAGAAAAAACTGCAACGTATGGTGATCATGGCGAGTGGCTCGTAGGTAAGAATATCTTTTTAGAGTCATTTACTACTTAACATGTAATTGTTTTATCCATTTAATTGATATTGCTAGAAAAAATGGCAAAATAAGACGAGACATGTTTAGAGATAAACTTATGACATAAAGATCGGCATAAGCTTATAGGAAAGCATTGTTAATAGGATCAGCCCATTTAAAGGATCCAATATTGAAATCCCATTGCTAAATCACAAATAGGTATAGATTTCGTAGTCTAAGTGATAGCAAAAAAGCTAAATATTTCAATTGAATTACACTATCACTATTATCATCATCATAATCATACATCCAGTTCGTTATCCTCCATCACCCATTTCTTATGTTCAAGTTGTTACTCATAATGACACAGAGGACAAGCAGTCACAGTAATCGTACGATACCGACTAATTGATTCAAGTTTTACTCTATAGAGAGAAACCCAGCAAGCACATCATAAGAAGTCCCAGACTTTCTCATGTGCCTATCACGTTCCCTTCAGACTCCGTACCTCAAACTCCATCCACCCGAACCGACTGCATTGCATCAACTCTACCTCTGGTGGGGATGGAACTAAAGTTCAAGACCTGGGCCTTTCAAATACTTAGTTTTGTGGTTTCATATAGCCACTGGTACGTTCAACACTTATCACAACACTGCCCCAGACAACACATCACTTAGCTGATTTCAACTATTGCAGACAGGGCAATCCACCCATGTGCCTCGCACACCTAGCCATGTCTGTCATCTCTTAGTTTCTAGTTTATCAGGAACCTATATCTCGCGAGAGGCAGGAAACCACTCGACTTGTAATGGTCCTATTAAGCAAAGCATTGCTACTCGAGCCTATCATGCTAGTAAAAGAACTTGGATACCTATAGATTTATGCATCTAAGGTTCCCACTCAACTCCTTAAAACGTAAATAGACTTGATATAGCCAGAAACAACCCTTGGTATGAGGCTTTATATGAGATTATGAGATCAACTTGGATTACACAAGTTACCAGTTCTTGGAAACAAACAAACTGTGCTAAGCAAGCTAACTTAGTTGAATACAATCGTATGTTTGTCACGGCGGGAAGTCATATTCTAAAAGACACCAAATGTATTATAATAATTACTTAAGACAGATAATCATATGTTCTTCTCGGCGGGAAGTCCACATTCCTTCATCAATCAGCAGACGCTGAAATGCATCCATATTGTCCTGGTGTTGACAACATTCTTTGTGGAAGCTTATAGTCACTTTGCCAAGTATTTTGGCACTTGCAAGGACTGCTTCCGTGAACCATAATTCACAATCAACTCCCGTCAATCCAGTAAGCTCTACGTCCTGCAGGTGAACCATGGATATCTCATGGGATGTCCAATGGTTTGAGTGGTCACAATCCAGATCTAATCCGTGTTTGAGATCACAGAACTGCAGTACAGACATATGTGGGTTTGTTAGTGCAACTGATTACAAAGAGAATCATCTTCAAAAAAAAAAAGAAAAAGAAGTGAATAGGATCGATAGTTGTATAGTTTGTGCTCACCAGGCCGTAGAAGAAGGGCAAATGTAGGTTGAGGTGTGTAAGATTGGTGAATCTTGTGAGGAGGTTTGCCACGCCAGCTCCGAAGTTATGCCTCTCAAAGGCCTCAGAGACATTAACCGTCAAAGATGTGATATGAGGGAGGTGTGGCACCTTATCTTTTATCAAGTCCACGTGTTCCACGTATTTCAGCTTAGACTGAAAAAAAAAAATACAATGAGGTAGTAGTGGTCAATAGATATTTTATATATTATAAACGTCTTAAAGTTTATGCAAATCTAGCACGTGTGAAGAAACAAACTCATACCTTTGGACCGCCTAGAGTCACCTCAAGGCATTTGAGTAAGCTACAGCGCTTCATGAGGAGCACGCAGCTATCGTTCTGCTCGCCGCCATGGAATCTATGATGACGATGTGACCACATGCAGAGCTTGAGGCTGTGCACACGCGGCAAGTCTCCATCGATTCGAAGCAACCCAAGCGGGCGTCGTGGTTCTGGTCGAGAGAAGACTGCAACTTGTTCCAGCCTCGGAGCAGCTAAGAGGCTGAGCACCTCGTTGTGGCACCTGTCTACGTGCAAAACCCGGAGGCTGGGAGTCCTCAATTCCATGGACATAATGTTGATGCCCTCTATGCACAGCTCTGAGAGCATGTCAGCTTCGATCCGCATCTCTTCGCTGGAACTAGCAGGAAACCGTAGCCTGCTCATGCGCAGCTTCTGTAGATGTGGGCAGTTGGGCGACGACACGAGGCGGGCAAGGAGGCGAGCGCCGCCACCGTCTGCGATCTCGATGCTTTCGAGCGAGAGTTCCTTAAGTGATGCGAATTTCACGGCTGTGGAGAGCTCGAGTCTCGCGCCGCCCAATGCCAGACGCATCGTCTCCAGCCCTGCAGGGCTAGGGAGGTCGTCAAGACGTACCTGCTGCATTAGCCTCTTTCTACTATCGCCGTGGTCGTCATCACCTCGACGCGGTGGAAGTTGCATGTCCAAATCCAAAAACTTCACCCCGTTCTGAAATGCGTACTGGATCCACCCTTGTAGGGCATGGACGGACACCTGCGTCATCAGTCGCCGGTTTTGCGCACCGACGAACAAACAACACAGCTGGCATCAGCTGTCCTCCCACGTCGTCGCCGCACGCCGGCGTCAGCTGATCCGAAATTCCGAGTTCCAGGCGTACGAGATCGACAAGGTCTCGACGGCGGCGCTGCCGGACCGGGCACGCCGGGCGAGGACGCCGTCGACGAGGGAGACGTGTCGCTCCAAGGCGGCGCACCGCTCGGCGGCGCTGGCTGACCTGGGCACCGGCCGGGACGCGAAGCGGAGCTCGGGGACGCGCGTCCAGAGGCGAAGCCACCGCCGCGAGAGCGTGGCCGTGCGCGCACCCGCGTCCCTCGCGTCGGGAACCAGGGCGAGGATGCGGAGGAGCACGTCGTCGTCGAGGCCGCTGGTGAGGTCAACGCCACCGGCCGCCATCGATGGGGTTAGCCTCGCTCGTTTCGCATCTCGTGCGTCTTCCGCCCTTGAGGAGTCCATCACAGAGATTGTTTGTTTTTTTACTGTGTATAATCTGTTAACGTACGACTTAGTTAATTATATACTCCGTATTCAGCATGTTTTCAACCAGACCGTCTCCGAATATGAGGCTAGCAAGCGCACGATATGATTACAGGGCAAACGCCTAGCAAAACACCGACAACTAGTAGAATTTTGGTCCTTTTCCTTCTCCACGTGGTCTTTTTAAATTAAGTGTGCCTCGACGGTCTTATAATAGTAATTAAATAGTACTTCCTCCGTCCCAAATTGTAAGTCGTTTGACTTTTTTACCCCAACTTTGACCACTCGTCTTATTAAAAACTTTTCGCGAAATATCATTTTTTTTTTGTTTTGGCTAGCTTTAGTAATAAATGAATTTCAAGATTAACTTAAATTTGACTATATTTGCATAAATTTTTTTAAATAAGATGAGTGGTCAAAGTTGAGGTCAAAAAAGTCAAATGACTTACAATTTGGAATGGAGGGAGTATATATTGACAATTATATTCACAAGCTTGACTTAGAATAAACAAAATATGGCAGGTTATCTTTATCTAATTTTAAATCACGTAAGATTTTGTCTGCGTCCATCGCATCTCTATGTAATGAAAACAACACCACACCCCACGAGCTCACGTTGTGCCACATTAACCATTAAATATCGGCCGTCTCGGATCGGCCGCGGATGGCTGGGATCCGGCAACCCATGGTCATTTTGCAAAAACACCTTCAGATGGGAGTGAACCGAGAACGGCGGCTTCCAACATGAGGGTGCACTAATCTCATAGCAGCTGAACGGAAAAAGACAGTGAAACATAGTAAGACTAGACATAATTTGATACTAAATGCAGAAAAAAAAACTGTACATATTCAACGGATCCGAACTACAGTACACAGTAGGCAAAATGTTCACCTGGTGATCCGGTGCTGAGCACACCGATAAACAAGGGAGCTCGGTCATGCGGCAGGTTGGTAGTAAGAGGGACGAACCGCCCAAGGTTGCCAGCACGAATGCACAATGTGATCGTCAAATACGCCACTTTTAGCTCCAAAGCTATCGCTGATCTGAGGTTGAACACCGATCTTCCGGGAAATAATAGATCTTTCCGCTCGTTTAGCTCCAGGTCCTCAAGATTGTTAGCCCGCACATACACAATCGCCCGCAGCAATGTCCCATGAGACTGCTGCGACGGAAACCAAAACAAGCTGAATTGTGCATTATGCATTCTAGAACTGTGCACTACCTGTCTACTATAACTTTTTTTCAGCATCATGTTCCACTCATTTCCTGACAATATATCGAGAAACGGTGGTATAACTGTGACTCTCACAATTCATAAAACTTTTACTGTACCAACTGGAGTACCAGAAGCAAGGTACAGAGTAAGCACCAATATGTATTACTAGTATTATCACCAAACAGAAAAGTGGTAACTACAACCAATGTCTTTTTTTCTCGAACAACTACAACCAATGTCACTGCAAAATTACTCGAGCATTATTTCCACGTAATGTTTTCAGGAAATTTTAAGTTCTGAAACTGCAAGGCCAGTTCAAGAACTTCTGATCAACAGAACACATCAGACCTACCAAGTACAAATCCCAGAACTAATAGATTCCCCAAATCAAAGACACGAGTTCACTAGAGAATACTACATTCAGTTAAAACGATAGTCGATCAGCGTACAGCCGTACACCACCCCACAAGACCAAAACTGAATTTGTGGACAGTGAGTCAGTGTAACAACGGAAGTTTCTGGTCTAGACAGTTAAGACATTCAGTAACAAGAAAGTCGATCAGCATATACAAATACTATAATTTCTGTATTAAGAGAAAGTTACTCAGATCCCAAGAGAAACTGTATATAAAACAAAACCTGAAATCATTTCCACCAATATGCCTCTCCTTGTTTATAACTTAGGCAGATTTGTCCTCGCCAAAAAAATTATGACCGTTTTTTTCAAACACATCAGTGCACCACCCACACGACTAAGCAAGCAGTGAAAACAAGAGGATATCAAGTGCATCCACGATATATCCCTAAAAACTACCGGAGATCGTTTGGACATCTGAACTGAAGCATACACTAGGCAAGTTACAGTTTGTCATGAGTACACCTACTGAATATTCGACTTGCAGCCACAAGTTTTCTGATCACTGACAATTAATTTAAAAGTACACAACTCTTGTGCATATGAGCTACGATCCTAGTTATGTATGGCTTCCTGGCACTCATTTACGTGTACAGAAACAAGCACAATTTATGAACTGAACAGAGATAGATAACAGGTGCTGAAGAGAGTACTGAATTTAACTGCAAATTTTCTAGGCCCACATAACCAATTAACCATCCCTCAGACTTCTAGGCCTTGAAAAAACTGACTAATTGTAACTGTAATCTTTCAAAAACTCAGTAGGACTGCTGGCTGGGAGCGTGGCCTATGCAATTTTAGTTTTGAGCGGAAGAGGCAAGAACCCTAAACAACATCATCCCATTGACAGGCAAATTCTAGTTTCAGTAACAAAGGTTGGCACGAACAGATGCAACAATTGCATGACTGATAAACAATCATCACGTTTCAGTATAGTTCTCGAAATTGACTAGGAATCACAGAACCAATAATTGATTCCCCCAAATCAAAGGTAAGTGTTCCAAAGCTAGGAAATAACGAGCTCACCGGAGAATACTACTTTCCCTAACCTGCAAGAATCTGTTGATTCCCCACACATAAACGCGAGCAGTTCCAACCATCACGCAACAATCGCAGAATCCAGCCATAAAGTTTCAGAGGTTATCGCAAATTGACTACAGAATCGCAGAATCAGTTGATTCCCCAGCCCCAAATCAACGCGAGCAGAGCAGTTCCAGGCAAGGAGAGAGAAGGGAACTGCGAGCTCACCGGAGTTGGAAGTGGAAGCGCTGGAGCTAGCGCTCTCGGGGGGATGGCCTCGACCTTCCAATGCGTCATCGTGCTCTGGTTGCTGGCGTCGTCGACGGAGAGCCCGTTCACCCAGCGCTGCTCATCGCCGTTTGCTCGGAGGAGGCAGCCGGAGCCGTGGCGCATCAGGAAGACGTGGTCCCCGACGGCGACGCCCTCCCAGATGATGTCCGGCTGATGCGGGTCGTTGTAGGCGTTCTGGAAGGCGCGGCGGTCGCGGTGACCGTGCGGGGAGGCTGCGGGCGAGACCGCGAGGTAGCGGCCGTAAGCGGAGCACAGGAGGAGGACGTAGGGGTTGCCGTCCTCCCCTGTGACCCGATGCGCCTGCCACGCGGTGCTGATCGTCTCGCGGCGCCCCGTGAGGGAGACGCCCCTCCCGTCCTCGTCGGCGTGGAGGAAGGTGCCGCGCACGAGGCTCTGAAGCCTCACGTGCGCCCCGTCCGGCAGAAAGTCCATGGCGCCGCCGCCGATGGCGCTCCTGCTGCGGCGAGCGGAGGCGGAGGAGGAGGCGGTAGCGGTGGCTTACGGCGGAAGCCGGCGAGGGGTGTGGGGTGGGTTGGCTACTGCGAGGGGGAAGCAGCAGGGTTGCGTTTGGTTTGCAAGGCCAAGGCGAAGACGAGAGCGGGGAGGGGCATTTCAAGCGAGGCGGCGGTCGTGTGGGCGTGTGGGGTCGAAGGCAAATTTCAGTTGAAAAATGCCAGTTGTACATCCACATGTGGGCCCGAGTGATCCAGGTGGGTTGTGCTAGTGCGCGCTTCGCAACCAAGGCACCCGCCCGCCGATCGTTCGTTTCAACTCTGATGGAACAACCAGCATGCATGGGCGTTCAGCTCTGATGGAACAATCAGCTGAATCCTTATACCCAAGTAAAGCTAACACAGGCGAACTCTTCTGGTGTGCACAGAGATCAGTAGCTCACAAGCCATGATTTTAGCTCATGACTGAAAGCTAAGTTCAGAAACATTGACTTATTGCATGAGTTTTATATCATCGTGTAAATGAAAGAACCCTTGCCTTGCCTCCACATGCAGAGTGCAAGATACAGACTAAACTAGCAACAGTTATTCTTGTTATCACCTTATTACAGAGATCAAGATGGTAGTTACAACCAATGAAGCTAGCAAAATTGTTCAGGCATTATTTTGACGTAATGCTTTGGCCCATTTTTAAGTTCTGAAATTCTGAAAAGGCCAACTCAAACTACTTCAAGTCAGCAACAAACCAGAAACTAGGGAAGTTCCTGAATATTTCTGAAGGCGCATAGGTGTTCGCTGCGTGACGGTTACGAACAGAACTACAGAAGAGAGCAAGGCGATGAGCTCGCGCATGTCGGTAGTTGCTGAGCGTGCCACGTGTCCGCTGGCTGTCAGCCAGCGCTCCATCCACGGTCATGTGGGTCCAGCGCCCCAGTCCCTACCGGACCCTTTTTTGGGGGTATACATGACTGAAAAGCTATAGTAGGCAGTAAAGTGTTGACTGTAACAGGAGCAAGGCACAGCAACCTAGTACTCAGTACTCCAGTATTTATCAACCAACAGATATGGAAGGCGTTGAGTACAGGCGTTGTTAGTCATTCGAGCACATGAGTTTTCTGCTACATTCAGACTTCAGAGCAAAGAAGTACAGCTGATTCTCTTCTCATCATACCCTACTACCAAAACCAGGATTCATGAGTTTTCTGCGGCATTCAGAACAAAGAAGTACAGCCGATTCTCTTCTCATCGTACCCAAAGCAGCGATACGTTGAATCTCTGAAGGGATCAATTGTGATGATGTTGTCAGAATTTTTGCTCTCATATTCCTCTACGCATCAACATCTGGGTTCCCTAACCCCTGAGCAGCTGAATTCACAAGGGAACAATGAAAAACATTAATGCAGTTAGGCACTAGGCAACATGCATTCTGTTATAACTGTTGTAATAGATCGAAATAACTTTTTAAAAAAAGTAATAGATCGAAATCAAGCAACAGAATGGCTGACAAGTTATTAAAAAAAAATGAAATCTCTGGATGGTGAATCAGATTTTTGCCGCCACTTGTCATTTTTCAGAACTGATGTGGTAACATATGAATCGGGTACTTTCTATACCAATTTCTTAAGCACAAGTCGAACCCAAAAATCAAGTAGGAGTAGATGATACTAGCTACAGAAACTAAGAATTCATAAGTATAGAAGATCTCTGAATGGATTTATCCTTAACCTAGAAAAACAGAAGATCTATGAATGTCTAAGCTAGAGTACACAGTGAGAAAACTACAGGTTCTGCTGTCATCAGTAAGTGTACAACACTTGATCTACTACAGTATTACTGATCATGTGACTTACATGAACAGTTATACTGATCTCACGCAACAAATTCAAAAATACAGAACATCCGTGAGCATACCACTTAAGAGAAACAGATAACAATTGCTGCACAGATTACTGAAGGAAACTGCAATGTACTCACCTGGTGACCCAGCGGTGAGGACTACGATGTCCATGGGCTGCTCGTTGGCAGGCAGGTCGATGACCAGAGGTGTCAGACGCCCCTGGGAGCCGGCCCGCACGCACAGCCTGATGCCGAAGAACCATTCGCGCAGGAGGATTGACAGGACGCCCGTCAGCTGGAACACGGAGCGGCCGTAGAAAATGAACCTTCTCCTGGCGAGCGGGTGCGGGTCGAAGTTCCCCTCGTCGTCCGCCCGCACGTATGTGATCGTCCGCCACAACACCATTGGACGGGAAAGCTGTTGCAGTGGAAATCGAAACAAGCAGACAATCACAGGTAAATTGGTAACTGAATGAACGACTCTGAAACTCTGAATAAACGGCGCGGTGATACTAATTGATAACCAGAGCAGATTAACGAATGGTAGACAAACATAAATTCATCGAAGCAATCATGATTGCTAACACTGATCTGATCAATAAATGCAACCCAAATTCCCTTTCGGAAAATTTAACTTTGAATCCGATCAAGGGCTGCCCCCAAAAGTGAACCCCATGCAGAATCTGAAAAACCCAGTAGCTCAGAACTACAATTTTTTTTTTAGCGGAAGTACTCTAATCGCCGACAACAAATTAAGAATCAGAATTCAGTAACGAACAGCTTCAGTAACAAGGAGGAATCAAGCTAGAACGGATGCTACAACTACAACTGCTCCCAGAATCATCATCGAAGCGATCATGATTGCTGAGACTTATCTGAACAATAAATGCTCCCGAAATACCCTTTTGGGAAATTTAATTTCTAATCCGATTTCCGAGCAAGGGGTCCTGCCTAAAGTGAACCCAATGCAGAATTTGAAAACCCCAGTACGCAGAGTTTAAAATTTTGAGCGGAAGTACTCCAATCGCCGACATCAACATCAGAAGCAGAATTCAGTAGCAAACAGCTTCAGCAACAAGGAGGAAAACTAGCTAGAACGGATGCTTCGATTGCTTCCAGGAGATTCAAATCATCAAGTTTCAGTAGTTTCCGCAAATTCACTATCCAATTCGAAGACGCGATCGATTCTCTGAACCCTAGTCCGAGCAAATGAGTACGAGGAGGAATGTTCGAAGGAGAAGGGGTACGGCGAGCTCACCGGAACTGGGGCTGGAAGGATCGGCGGCTTCTGTCTCGCGGCGATGACCTCGACCACCCAATGCGCGCGCTGGCTGCCGTGGCTGTCTGCGTTCACGCCGAGGAACGACGTGGCGTGCCTGCCGTGGCGCAGGAGGACGTCGCCGCTCTCGTCCGCCGCTCCGACGGCGACCCAGAGGACGTCGTCCTGCTCCGGGTACTCGTAGACGCGCAGGACGGGGAGGTGGACGACGCCCAGCGGCGGCGCGGGATGAGCCCAGAGGCCGAGGTACCGGCCGTAGGCGGCGCTGCGGAGGAGCACGTAGGCGGAGGCGGAGGCGGAGGCGGCGCCGCCGTCTTCGCCGCCGCGCCCGAGGCGGTGCACCGCCCACGCCCCGTTCAGCGACGCGCGCTGCGAGCTCGTGGAGACGCCCTCCCCGTCCGCGTCGGCGTGGAGGTACGTGCCGTGCACGCGGCTCCGCAGCCGCACGTGCGCACCATCGGGGAAGAGCTCCATCGCCACTGCTGCTGCCGCCGGGGCGGAGGCGGACGGTGGCGTGGGGGCGGCGGTGCTGCGAGGGGGGGGAGGGAGGGCGGGGAGAGAAAGAGGAGAGCTAGCAGAGCAAGGTGATCGTTACGTTTCGGCGCCGAGGCGTGGCATTTCAAGGCGGCGGGCTCCTGCGGACTCGCATGCCAGGTCGGATGCGGTGGATGCCACATGGCGACCGACAGGTGGGGGCAATAGGGCACCAGTTCGAAATTGGCTTGTGGGGCCGGGCTTGTTCGAAACTTCCAATTCCACCGCTGCTGGCATTCGCGAACATTTGCAAAAATTTGTTCCAGTAGTATTCTCGTACCATGATTTTCAGCATTGTTTTTTGTTCTAATTTCTGAAATTGTTAGGACAATCATTTCTGCCAGACGAATGTATTGTACGTCAAACAGAAACAAAAGAGCTGCTGACTTTCTTGAAACTGTAATTTGATTTCTCATGTCGGTGATTTGGGGAGTATTAATTTGGATTTTTTTTCTCATATGCCTCTAGAAGAAACTGTAAATATAGGGATATTATATCAGCACGCATACACACACTAGTCTATATTTATACCTATTTCTAAAGCAAGCAATGATTCTGCTCCTTTTGTGGTCCGTCGTGGACCCCACCTGTCAGTGGGGTCTGATGTTAGGCGCTGCGCGTTGTCGCCGCACGCCAACAACGCTCCCGACCCGGACTCCCTCGCAGCGGCCTCAAAAGGTTCTCCGACTGGGACGCTGCCTGCCGATGCCGTAAACGTTCCCGACGCTAGAGGCTGGACTCACTCCCTCACCCAAGCGCTCTCCTCCTGGGACACCGTGCCAGGAACCAAGATCCTGCGCAAGCTCATCATGGAGCTCTCCGACATGGCGGCTACAAGCTCCACGGTTCATGGAGCTCTCGGACCCTCCGAACGCAGGACCAGGGATGCACAGGAGGCGCGTGTGGAGGAGAGCGAGTTGCCTTCGACGGCGTGGAGGAGGTGTCGTCGCGACGGGCCAAGCTCCGTCCTTGAAGAGCCGCCTTCGATCCAACTGCAATGTAGAATGTACGTGCAAGTCAGTAGAAGGGACAACAACGTCGACAAGAGATGCAAACAGGAAAAGAACGAGGATTCAAAAGAACAGAAAATCAACAATAAAGCAAATCTCTAAAAGCTCGTGTAGGTCGCCACGAATTGATGGATCAACTGCTCCTCCAAGTCCAACTCCCGCCGCGCTAGGCACGCAACTACCAGGTCGTTCGCAGAATCATTTGGCGCTTGCACCGCCTGCCACCACCGCCGCCGCTGGACGCACATCAACCAACAACTGTTAGCTTACCATAGCATCCGCCGAATAGCTTGCTCGCTGCTACTCAGTGTGCAGCGGCTTGGCTGCTAGCCGTGATGGGGTTGAGTAGCTTCGCCTAGAAGAACTGGAGCGCAGACCAAACAAGTGGACGAGGATAGCTGATTCTGCCCTTTCTTGGTCCGTCGTGGGCCCCACCTGTCAGGTATGCACAAAGCTCCTCCGCCGTCGCTCGCTTGCGCTCGAGATTTCGCATCGGGACGCCGTCCTCCACCGTGCTGTCCTCACTAGCTCCTCCCCGCCGACCGAATCTGCCCCCATCCCCCAGTCCTCACCAGATTCCCTAACGGCCTCTGGGATAGATGATGCAAATCCAATCGAATAGATATCCAGATCGATTAATTAGTCAGTTCAAAACCGATGAAAGCCATGCATAACAAATCGAAGCTAAATACAAGCCGCCATGCCGAAAAAAGATTCCAACTCGTCGAGTTCGGCGTGACCCGGAGAAGCGAAGCAGCTCGTCATTAGCTGGCCCGTCGAGTAAGCCGCGCCTGCAGAGTGCCGAGGACGGGCGGCCGCGCGCTGGCCGCAGGCCGCAGCGCTCCTCATCGTGTTGTAGGACGAGCGGCTACGCTGGCTGCAGCGCCCTTCGCCGCACCAAGCACCATAGTTGCTGGCCTTGCATCTGAGAGTGAGACGGAGCACGCGAAAGAGAATGACAGAGTCAACGACTCAACAGGCTGAAGTAAGATAAATATCTTTGGCATTTACAGTATAGTCCGTAAAAGAGGTAAAAATTATGAAAGGTTCTTTACATATGAAAGGATCGTAATTTAAATAAAAAATTATACTTTAGCTCTCATAATATATAATTATCTCTACAAGGCATGCATCAATCTCATGTAAGATAATATTTCTGTTTTATTGGTGTGTTCTATTTGTCTATATATGAACTAAATATATAGTTTGCAGATAACAAACTAAACAAACCAATATATGATATGGTTTATACTTGTATATATTCTTAGTATCGGTTATTGTTTCAACATTGGTATTCTGACGGGTGGATGCAAAATAAACCTAAAATGACAATTAATGAGTTCACATCATTGCTTGGTAATACAAACATAGGGATACTTGGCGTTGATTTTCTTAAAAAAGAATCTCAATCACAAGCGGTCGAACTGAAATTCTGGCAAACCTAGATTAGAGGTTAGCATTACGAATGATGCCAATTATTTTGTATTTAATATCAAAGTATTAAAAATAATTTACAGATGTTGTCATCCATTCATCATTCTAAGCCCCGTAGCAACGCACGGGCATGTTTGCTAGTGTAATTCAAGAAACAGAATTGAATTCAGTCCCTACTAAATGTAAGAGGAAAGCATCAGCAGTGTGGCACATGATCGCATCACAGAAACGCAGAGTATGTGGTCTCAACGTTACATGAACAAAAATATCTATCAACCTCAGCAAAACAATGATCCAACGATCACATACGATTCTGACACAAGATCAGTGAACAAGATTCAAAAAGACTTAATGGCCACAACAATGCAGGAGAAAGGGCGTCCAAGGGGCCAACTCAGAATTCCTCCTCTCTTCTCCTTGAGCGTCTTGGAACTCCCTCTAGTCTTCTTCCTCCCTCCCTAAGTCCCTATTGACTGTTGAGAGAGGCCGCGCCCAGGCGGCAAGTGAACGGCATCTCAAGCCCTAAAGACCCGCCTGTCACGAGTTGTTGTACCATCCTGTCCTTGTCGTTTCCACAGACAAACTTACGACCCATGGGGTGCAAAATGCCCAAGTGACCACGACAGAATGCACAGCTCCTCCTGTACTTGCCAAGAGGCTCTTCTGCAACCATGCAGCATGCTAACATCAGTCGAACAACTAACCAAAAGAAAAATACAAATTCACATACACAGATACATACCGATGATGGTGCATGCTTCAACGATGGGAATTGGGAGTGGAAGTGGCAGGCCTGAGCAGACAGAGTTGCTGCTGCTGCTGCTGGTGGTGGTAGTGGTGGTGGTTGGCTTCTCAGCTTCTGGGACTTGTAAGGGCAGGTCTGAGCAGGAGCCGCTGCTGGTGCTCTGCGGCTTCTTAGCTCCTGGGACTGGAAATGGCACGCCTGAGCAGACAGATCGGCTGCCAGGTGGCTTGTAGTGCACCTCGGCAAAGAACCGCTTGATCTTTTTGTTCTTACGGCAGCATGCCCAGAAGTTGACATGGAACCACACCTGGCCCTTGAAACGCACGCTGTCTCCCATCAGAGGCTTCACAATATCAAACTCTTCGCCCTGCAGGCAGAGTTGATTAATATGTCGTATCATGCAACTCAGGCAGGAATTAATTGCGATGAAATTGATAAGGACTAATTGAATTACTGTTCTGATGAAGTGAACTGGACATACTGGGTGTTTGGTATTGTAATGGCGGAGAGCGTAGCGGGCATGGGGAATGATGACAGCGTCACGTTCACTGCAGTAGAAGAAATTTGATTGATTAGTTATTTGTTCAATGTATGCACATAAATGCATACGTAGAGCTACTATGCTCCATCAGTGGCCCAAACAAGTCGTCTCCATAAACCATGTAAACGGTGATTAAACCTTATTTTTTTATCAAGTTTCTTCTCTTATTAATACAATGATACGCAACAAGAAAAAAACACTATGAACAAAATTGGAGCTGATGGGTAATGTCACCCACACTCCACAGATACAAACACCCCTTTACGTAACGTGATTATCCAGACACAATAAAAGAGCTTGCCTTTCCATAATAGTAGGCTCGGATATTGTGATAATGTGCAAGAATCATAAGGGCAATTTGCTTTCACTCAGTCACATGAGATATTATCATGTATAGAACTATACAACTTTATTCCTTAAGATTTCCTCAAAAGTCTCAACTGGTGCATGGGGGAAAAAAGAGCAGAAAGCTAATGACTGGGACTGCATCAGTTTCACTTCAACTGCAGTCGTTACTCCTCAGAGACTCATAAGCTGTCGTAGCAGCACGGGGCAACAAAATAAGAGTTAATATGAACAATTTCCATGCTGAAGAGACAGCAGTCCATTTGAAATGGAGGGGCACTACTTCATCAAAACAGGACATCACTTTGTTTGGTTCACAACTCTCCCTAGGCAACCTTTCGTTGACTGTAAATATATTCACCTATACTGTGTGCAGGTGGTTACTGCTTATCAACTTAGCTGCAGTCTTTAACACACTATAGCATAATATATTTAAGTTAAAATGCGGCTTCCTTCTAGGTCTACTAGTTATCAGCGATTTTATTCCAGGTTTCATGGGGCAGGTTCCTAAAACTCTAAAGCAAGGAACATGGCACAGGAAAGTCCATGTATTATTCCAATTTTCTTAACAGCACACACGCATGCACCACGTAATCGAATACATTTTTTATTGTAAGTTCCGTTGGACTTATATAACTTGGTTCATATTTTGAACTTTCAATACACTGCACTCAAAAAAGTATCTGGCCGTCATACTACTTTGTGTGGGAGGATGGGGTGGGGTGGGGTGGGAGACCTTTCGGTGTGCCAGGAAGATGATTGGACATAGTCTTCCTTCATCCACCGCTTCTGAATGCGCTCATGCTCATGCAAGTAGCTCTGCAATCGTATCTGTTCCTCACGGGAGAGCTCTGGAAGCAAGTCCTCCAATGCCGGTGCTTCCCATGGTTCCCATCCAAACAGCCAATCTTCTGTCGATGTCGATCCCATAACTGATCAGGCAATGTGCGCCCAGTCAAGGTGATCTGTAGAAGGAATTTGCCATTAAGTTTTTACAAAGCAGCTTCAAAACAATTCATTGCAGTGTATATTAGCAATAACAAATAAATCTAGTTCACACACTGCAGATAAGGAAATAGTAACGCATACACAACCACTGCTATTGTCGGATTGACTGACAGGTAAATACACGCACAGTGCGGAGGTAAGAGCTCCAGGTGGTAAGCCAACTAGGGAGGCCGCAAGCCTTCTTCTTCTTTTCTTTTTGCTGACAAAAACAGCAGTTGAGAAAATTGAATCATGTGCGTTTCTAATTTGCACCCAGATGTGCAGTGGCAGCCACTACAATTTTCACTAAAATAATCACAGACAACCATCGTCGCACTGCAGATTAGCAGCAAATTATTTAAATTGGCACCGAGATGCCATCCGATAGCAACTAAAATCATCACGAACCCCCAAACTAGAATCATCGAGATTCCGAAACCGTGCGGCTCTGATGTGCTAGGTAAGAGGAAGAGGGGTTACCTCTGCTGCGACGGCGGTATACCGGCGAGCAGGACGTGGGGAATCCGATGTTGAGGCCGGCGAGAATCAAGCGTCCCAGCGTCTGCGTGGGCGGAGAAGGGCGAGCAGAGGGGCGGGGGAGGCCGTCCGGAGCCGAACCCTAGGTCGGGCGGTGGAGGCGGGAGACGCCGTGCGTCCTGCGTCGCTTCGCTCGCTCGAATCGGGGGACCCCGGGTTGGGATGCGGGCAGGTTATCCGACGGTAGAATGCGCGTAATGATTTTTTTTTAAGGAACTTGTGATTTTGTTTGGTGAACCGGAATTTTTTTATTTTATGATTTTTCATAAATAAATACCCTAGCGAAAAATTTGCAGAAGTATACCTCCTAGCCGGATGTGTTTAGATGGAGTGAAGTAAAAGTAATTTTTTTTTTCTGAGATGCGTGTTACGTGACGAGGATGAATAGAAAAGGTGAAAAAAGAATTTTTAGGGATGCGTGTTCTGTGAGCGGGATGAATAGAAAGTAAAAAGTACTTTTGGGAACTAAACACAGCCAGATGAATTGGCCATAGGGTACACATATGGACAATTCAATTAACGGAATGTTGCCTATTCAGACAGTGTATTTTTCAAAAATAATAACTAATTCATGAACTTAGATGAGATGAACTTTATATGAAAATTGTATCTCTAGACTTGATGTATAACTATGTAGTTCATTTTTTTTATTTCAAAGCATCTTGATGCTCAAATAATCCACTAAAGTTTTGGATCTAAAATTAAATTCTATATCTAAACATTAAACGATATGTTTAAAAAAATCATAACTAATTTATATGAATTTAGATGAAGATAAACCTTATATGATAATTACAGCTCACAACTTCGTCTGCCGTCGGCGTGGTGGGCGCTAAGCGAGGCAATGGGGCGGCTGGCGACCTGACGGGGTCTGTCGGAGTCTTGCTCCAGGTGCTACGTTGTGGCTTGCACTACCCTTCCTCTTCTCTTCTTCGTCGACACCGATCTGCTCGATGCTCTGGTGCCGCCGTGGTGGTGGGGCAGGGGTGGTCTGCACACGCTCGTGGTACCATGGTGGCGCTGTGAGCTGTGCCACACCATCCATCCTTCGAGCACTGGTTCATGCGGAGCCAACAGAGAGAGAGGTATTGCTGCAAGTGGTCTGCGGCACATCTCCGCGTTTCGGCACGGAATGGGCAGTGCGCATGTTGCAGGTGGTGGTGGCTTTGAGCGAAAGCCTATGACGGTGGCGTCCGAGGGCATCGCTCTCCCAATTGGGGCGTCTTGGTCGAGTCTCCATACCTGATATGTCAAGTGTCTCGAGGTGAAAACCCTGTCCATTATGGACTAGCGACAACAACATCGTCTTGGTGTCGTACCCTCTTTGGAGGAGTCGCTTGCGATACTCGGCGTGGCTTGTGACACTATTAGGTGTGGCCGGGCTAGTCTCGATGAGTCGATGATGATGGTAGCAGTGTCGGCTCACGTTCCATTCACTTGTAAAGCGTGTGCGTGTGCCCGGTAATAGGCCCGCGTATAACCTCTATGTGTTACTTTTCTTCTTAATGTAAAGATACTCAACTCTCATTTGTGTTCTCGTTAGCTGAGTTCAACATCCGGATACCGCAATTCCTCATTAGCTGAGTTCAAAGCTGAGTTCAAAGGGAACAAGTAAGATGATTAGGAAAATAGGAAGTTCGCATATCCAGGGTAGTGAATTTGTCGCAACAGTTCATTTTCCCTAGCCTAATGTTCAAATTTCAGTATCACTAAGTCCAAGCGAGACAACTCGGGGGTTGAGAGTTCTGGAAATTTTAATTTTCCAAACTGTCGAACACCGTAAGAAACAAATCCAGCTTTGTATATTCAAACCATTTTTAGTACCCGTGCAAAGAAAAATGCAAATGCCACTATACTATAGGCTAGTAGAGTATTTCCATTCAGCTGTTTCTGCTTTTCTGCAGTACTGTTTGGCGTTAATCCTAAGTACCTAACCCAGGTAAATATACATTCCCAAAAAAAAACCCAGGTAAATATAGCATTTTCTCAAACACAAGGCAGAATATTTCACTGATCTATCTGTGCAGCAAATTCAAAATTATTGATGTACTCTGAAGTCAACATATGGGCCATATCACACAGTGAGCAAGTTTAGATAGTGAAAGATTTCCGAAAAAACACTGTAGATCCAAAAAAAACACTGTAGATGAATAGTGTTTTGTGAGTATGAGGAATGTGATGATTAGAAAAAAGTTAGATGAATAGTATTTTTTAAAAAGAGTTGATGAATCTAAACGCACCCAGTTCCTACCGTGATCACTGATCATGAATTCAGGATGGTACTGCTGGTATTCTGAACGCCTGAAGTGCAGTAACAATGCGACCTCAAAATTACTCCTACATAACTACAGCATATGACTTTTGAGCACTGAAAAAAAAACTACTGCGAAGTTCTAACCTGGTGACCAGGTGGTGAGGACAACTCTAACGTCCCGCCACTCTAGACCGGACCTGCTTACGCCTTGTAGCTCTCTAGAATATTAAGACTATCCTTACATATTAATACATGTCTTTCGCCATAGTCACACGGAACACAGGACAGGCCGTAGTTCCGTGTCCCGGGAACTTCGTTCCAAAACGCGGAACCGGGACGAAGCGCAGAACTTCACGGTATGCGAATGGAATGAAGCTTGGATCGACGTCTCGCTTGGAAGGGAGGGGAACGTGAAGACTTGGAAAACTGCAGCGGCGGCGAATTGGAAGGTTGTGATTTGGAAGACATAACCTTCCCATCCCTGGCGATTTGGAAGATTGTGGCAGCGACGGCAGCGGCGGTGGCGGCCATAGATCTGGGATTATCAGACGTGTGGAGAAGATGAGTCGGTTGTGTTCAGATTGGAAGTAAAAAGTATTTTTTCTAAATGAATAGTGCACTGAGAAGCGTGTTCTGTGAGTGGGATGAATAGAAAAAATTTGTTGGAGAAGTACTTTTTCCTAAATCTGAACACAGCCGAGCAGCACCACATCGATATCCATCGATTCACTAACGGGCTGAGTTGTAGGTAGTAAGTATATTGGCCTGGCCCATGGAGTTGGAAAACAGCCCAGTTAACAGCCCAAACAACTAACGGGCCAAACTGTCAACTTTTCCTCATTTGGACATGTCTTCAGCCCAACTACAGATATGATCCTAACAGAACATGCCATGGAGACGCAAAACATTCCAGCTTATCGTTCCAAAAGCTATTGATTGATGTTCCCGTTTCGATTGGAACGTCCCGAGGGAGTATATCCCCTTCGTACCATGTTTTTATTAGACCGAGTTCCGGGTACCGCGTTTTCGTTCCATGTTCCACCGTTCCGGGAACCTGGTGACTATGTTCTACGCATTTTGTCCTCATGCACCCAGAAAGAACTTCTCGGTTGGTCACCTATCCTGAAATTGCTCTGGGCTAAGTACGTTTAACCTCGGAGTTCTTTTGGTATGAGCTCCAGAAAAAAGATACAACTTGTTGATGTGAGTATTCGTATTATTAAGCCTTACGACAACGATGTCCTTGGGCTCTTCGCTGCTAGGCAGGTCGAATACCAGAGGGTTCAGCCACCTGTAGAAGCCAGGCCGCAAGGATCTCCTCGACGGCATGGCGCGCAACCTCCGCCCTCAGGTTTTACAAGGACCGGCCGTCGAACTTGAAATATGACCCAGCCGAGCTCATGAAATCTCCCGTGGTCGTTGGCCCACACGTACCGGATTGTCCCCTGCCGGCAGAACTGGCCTCCTAGATTCTATTGCAATGGAACACTAATCAAACTGACGACACTTTGTAACTGAATACACAAGCGTAAGAAATTATTCAGACAGCCAGAGTCATACTTAACCAGCCAGAAGTCATACTTTGCAATATTCAGGGGGATTCAGCCGTCGATACAAGGGTGTGCATCTCATTTCATGAAAGAATTTGCTATGGCTATGCTTAGAGCAAAGAAAGATCAACCAAACATATGAATATATGGATAGAGGATCTAATTTAACTTGTCTGATATTTTTTATTTCTTTCTTCGTTTCTTGATTCTTCTTTTTGTAAACTTGCTTTACTTTTTTATACGAACATAATATATAACCAGTAGGGGGCAACCCCTCCTGTTTCTAATAAAAAACTACAATAGTACGATGTGGCCAAAATCGTCAAAACAATCCAAGCATAACATACATCATGAAAGAAACAATGATGTCACAGGTAAGATGATAACATGAATTGTAGAGCATACTTACAAGAGATTATATCGAACCAACGAACAGTAGGTAGAAATTCAGAAACAAATACTATTTGTTAAATGTTGAAATTTCAGAGTGCTCCAAGTGCCCCAGATGCCGAGTCTGGTGTTCGAATTGGTAGGTTCCAAGCCCTATTCCACGCAAATCAATGCAAGGAATGCAAGGGAGGATAGGATGGTGATCGAGCGCGCACCAGAGCAGGGCCGGGAATGACCGGTGATGCCGGTCTGGTGAGGATGGCCTCGACCATCCAATTCATCATCGTCATGCTGCGGTTGCTGTACTGACGACGACGACACCGGTGCGCCAGAAACGGCGCCAGCCATCGGCGTGGAGGAGGCAGTAGGTGGTGAAGTGGCGCACGACGACGACGATGTCGCTCCCGTCCTCGACCACGATGGCCCTCCACATGATGGCATCCATCCCCGGCGCGTCGTAGTCGCTCTGCACGGCAACGTGGTGGTCTGTCGGCGAGAGCATGAGGTACCGCCCATAGGTGGTGCCCTGAACTCTGGAGCAGGACGCAGGCACCGCCGCCGTGGCGCTCTGCCCTCTCCATGCGGTGTTCAGCAACACCAGGGCGCGAAGGCACAGGGAGACGACGGTCACCTCCTCGTCGGCGTGGAGGTACTGACCGGTCCCTCAAGAAGAAAGATAACAAGGTGGTGGCTCACTTGATCAACAACCAAAGAAATGTGTACAACCAATCTATTTGGGTATCCAAGAAAATCATCATTATCATGAAGGGCTCTAAGAAGGTTTTGGTTCCAAAGGCCACTTAGAGTCCATGCCACTTGGGAGGATTTGGAGGCTTGGCAATAAGAGAAATGCAATTCAAGTAAAGAGTCAAGTTATTCAAGGTTTGGGGTATGTTGGAAATCATGATCAATCAATTACCTATATCCTCCAAAGGTAACATAAGTAATTAGATTTAAATTCATGCACCGTTAATTAGCATCAAGTTCCTTCACATGTCTAGTATTACATGATAATATTTCAATTCCATTGTTGTCGACGAGTCGTACCAGGGGGTACGACACGTCGGCTAATGCCGATCTCAGAGCTTGCGGGACTACGGCGAGCGATGGTTCAAGAGAGCAATGCAAGGTTTATACTGGTGGATGAATCCCTACATCCAGTTCGGGGGTGTCAGTTGTATTGCACTCTTGGTTCGGTTACAGTGAGAGCTGGTTCATGCTCTTGGGAATGGAAACGTGTAAGGGACTTAGCGTTTTTAAATCGGATCCTCTCATAGGAGGATGGCCTCCCCTTTTATAGGCGAGGGGGAGGTCCACTTACACAAGGGAGACGAAGAGAGTTGGCGGGGATCGTTTAATGTAGGGATCGGGCTCAACCGCTTCGTTCGTCCTTTCCTCTTCTAGCGGTCCTTGTCCGACCCCTTCTTCAGTCGTCGCATGTCTATGCCCATGTTCTGTGGGCCCGCCTGACCTCACTCGACGTACGCCGCCGATCCCTCCGCCCTGCCACATCGTGTCGTAGCGTCCCACACTTCCATACCCTGATGATATGGTGGGCGTGTGCCTACCTGCGTGACCCAGGGACGCGATGCTATGGTAGCGTCTCATGCCTCACAGTGTAGTGGGTGGCACTGCTTTGCCCTGTGACGACGTGCAATGCTGGCGCGGCCCGAAAGTCCACCCCACACTGCCACACTGTGGCTGACGACGGGAGTTGGCGCGCACAGCATCGCACTGTGGGGTATGGTCCGTCTCCTTGAGGGCATACCTTCTGGGAAATTGGCCTTCTGCGCGGCTCCCTCTCCCGGCCCCGTGCGAATCCCGCTGGTTCGTACGCCCCGCTCGCTCATGGCAGTCAGCACTCCTAGGTGGGCCCGTCGGAACCTGTTTAGAAGCGGGCCGGCGACTACCTCGTCCAACCCTTGAGGAGCTAGGTTGGCAGGCTTTCGCTCGACCCTGGGGATCAAGCAGGACGAAATCTCGTCTGACCGCGTGGTTGGGCGGAGTTGGAGTGTGTTTGGGAGGGTCGGTGTTGTTTGGACAACCCCTCCCGGGTTTTAGTGTTGCGATACTCTCCATACGCTGGCGACTTGCCCCCCACCTAATCTATACCCTCCATAATTGCATTGCCTAGTTTTTTTTCTTTCATATGACAAGTTGATTTTATTTCTCTCTAACCCATGAGCAACTTGCATGGTTTCTTAGTTGTAGGAAAATGAAATTAGTGCTTAATTCATATCTTTTGTGCGAAATCCAAGTCATAGGATAACTTCTCAATATCATTATTGACTTGTGCGTGTCTCTCACAAGTAATTCAATTGCTTGTGTGCACACGTTTAGGGGAAGCTATTTATGGTTTGTGATTTTAAGACTTACCCATTTTGCAAACTTATCATGTGTGTAGTCTCACATTGAAAGATTCCCTGGAGATATGCAAAGCTTATACTTCAAGTGATATAACTGTCAATTGGTATCTTTGTCCTTATTGATATCATGCATTTCAAATTCGTATAAGATATCTCCACGTATAATTAGATTAAACTCATCATCTTGTCTTAATTGACTTGTTGTGTATATGGTTTATTTTCTATCATATACATGCACACACTTAGGGGAGAGATTAGTCTATGTTATGTGAATTTCAATTTCATGACCTTAATTGTTTGACAAAGGGGAAGAATTTCATGTTTTCCACGTTCAAAAGGTTCATGTTCTATTAAACTATCCCTTGTGCATTTGATGCCTTCCTTTTTGGTGTTTGATTCCAAAGGGGGAGAATTTTAGTAACCAAAGCAAGTAAACCTTAAGGGGAAGCCGACCTTAAGGGGGATGATGCAATAAAAGCAAGAACCTCAAGTATAGAGGAGATTGAAGATTTCAAACTTGAGGGGAGATTGAAAGAATTTGGTCCGAGAAACGGATAAAAGTAGCATTGGAGTAAGGGGGGGCTTTATGTCCAAATGGCCACATAAGGGGGAATACCACCAACTATTTCAGTTGTACATGAGAGCATGCACCGAATCAGTCACTGTTGGGTGACCCAGACGTCAGACTCAACGACTAGCTGAAGTGGCACCACCGACTATTTCGGTGGTACCTCTCCTATGTGCACCGAATTAGTCGGTGGTACGCAGAACGTTGCAACGGTTATGCAACAACTAGTTCCTTTTGTTGGGATATAAATACCATATCCCACGGCCATTTCATGAGTGCTTGAGCTCAGAGAAGATATTGACAGTGTTCTACACATTCTTAAGTGTCCAATCCACCATAGTGCTAATTAGAAGATCTCAATCCACCATAGTGCTAATTAGAAGATCTAGGCGATTAGCAAAGTATTTAGTGCTAATATAGGCCGCTTAGCGCATCTCTGAGGCCATCCCAACCCAAGTGATGTCTATGGGTGCCATGTCATATGGACACTACTCAAGAAACTATGATGTCCAATGCATCACATTTACCAAGAGTCTAGATAATTAATTAGCCACTTCATTTACTTTTTTCTATGCATTTATTGACCAATCGTCTTGTTTTCCACAAACTATGTAGATATTACTCTCTCCTAATGCTAATATTAATAGTGTCTAGTGCATTGATTTTCACATAGACAATGAGTTTCATGCAGTACCCAGTTTCTTACCATCTCTCCTCTCTCTTATTTAATACATGACACATCATCAAAAATTCCTATGTGGTACTAAAATTAATTCTATGGACACCATCCTACTGGGAGGGTTGGGGATGACCTTAGATGTTTAGCCTAGAGTTTAGCGAGGTTTGCATTCTTGCTTTACCCGGTGCTTGCTCGTACCAAGTAGTGTAATCCGTAGCTTGTAGTCTTGCGAGACCCTCCAACTGAGTTTGTGGAGTGGCCGCCAGTGATTGTGCAAGGGAGGAGAGGCCCTTGAGCGTTTGGCCAAAGCTCTACCAAGTGAAGGCGGCGAAGAGCATCTTGTGAGAGACGAGCGGAGACCCACTTGCGCGTGAGAAAGTCCCGTGGTCACCCACGGAGTTACTCGATCGGGGAGTTTATGCCCTTGCGCTGGCATTCCCTTTGAGAGGGCTCCAACAACAAGAACATATGATGAGCTTTTCGATACCTTGATAAAAATCATCGCGCCGAGAGTTTGCTCTTCTCTACCTTTAACCTTCCACATTTCATACTTGCACTGCATTTGGACCTAGGGTGCAAAACTTTATAGCATAGTGAAAATCCCAAGCACATTTAGATAGAAACTGCAATATGTTTTCATATGTGTAATTGGAGCCATAGCTTTTAAAACACTTAATAATTCACCACCCCCTCTTAGGTGTCATGGTCTTCACCCCCTCACCACATGTTTGATCCAATTACACCATCTTTCAAAGAACCCTCCGTACCTCAAGGCAGTCAAAGAGGAAGTTCCATTCTTAAAGTCACCTCTTTGATGATCCATTTGTATAGGCAATTTGGTAAACATATGGGTCTTAATTGTTGTATCTTATTGGCATTTGTCACTTTGGGCAGCAGGGTAATAATTACATAATTGAGTCTAGTAACATCCAACTTTCTATGGTGGAAATCATCGAAGGTCTCCAGAATGTTTGGTTTCACAATGTCCCAATACGTCTGGTAAAATTCAATAGGTATCTTATCAGGACCCACTGCTTTTTTGCGTTCCATCTGAAATAGGGCTACCTTAATCTCAGTTTTTGAGAAAGCCTTTGGATCATTTTTAAAGTTCTCAAACTGAAATTCTGAAAAGGCCAATTCAAATTGCTTCAAGTCAGCAGATCACATGAACAAGAGAAGTTCCTGAATGTTCTAAAGCTAATAGAACAAAAGAAATGCAGCCGGCTATTATCCCATTGTATCCGAAGCAGCGACTTTGATTTCTAAAGTGAATGATATTTGTGTCCTTCCAGGAGCCTCACTCTCATATAGGCGCATCAACATTTGGGTGCCGCAACTCGAGAGCTGTTGAATTTCAAGGCGCAGAGCAGAGAAGCTGTTGGTGTTGGCTGCGAGACGGTTACGAATAGAAGAGAGCAGCCCCAGGTGGAATCGCATGCTCAGATTGCTGAGCGTGCCACGTGTCCGCTGGCTGTCAGCCAGCGCTCCATGCACGGTTGTGTGGGCCCAGCGCCCCAGCACCTACTATCATTGGGTTGCCTAATATCTAAGTGTAGTTCATCACAAAAGAAACACAAATTACACGTTCCAAATAAAATTGTGCACTATCTGTCTACTAGACCTCTTTTTTCAGCATCACGCTCCACCCATTTCCTGACAATACATCGAGAAAGAACGGAGAAACCGTGGTAGAACTGTGACTTTCAGTTCATAAAACTTATAGTCTACCATTTGGAGTATCAGGAGCAAAGTACAGAGTAAGCACTAATATGTTTTGGTATTATCAGCAAGAAAGGTGGTAACTACTAACTACAACCGATGTCACTGTACAAAATTGCTCGAGCTTATTTCCACGTAATGTTTGCGGCAAAATTGTAAGTTCTAAAACTGAAAGGCCAGTTCAAGAACATCCAACGAGCAAAACGCATCAGACCTACTACCAAAACTCCAAAATCAGCATTCATGAGTTTCCTGCAGCATTCAGAGCAAAAAGGAACAGCCGATTCTCTTCTCATCATACCTACTACAAAAACCAGGATTCATGAGTTTTCTGCAGCATTCAGAACAAAGAAGTACAGCCGATTCTCTTCTCATCGTACCCGAAGCAGCGATACGTTCAATCTCTGAAGAGATCAATTGTGATGTTATTGTCAGAACTCAGAAGTTTTGCTCCCATATTCCTCTAGGCATCAACATCTGGGTACACTAACGCCTGACCCTGAGCAGCTGAATTCACAAGGGAACAAGGAAAGACAGTAATGCAGTTAGGCACTAGGCAACATGCATTCTATTATAACTGTTGTATAAAGCAACAGAATAACGGTTTTCAAGTTATTAAAAAATGTAATCTCTGGATGGTGAATCAAATTATCTGCACAACCTATCATTTTTCAGAAATGATGTAGTAATATATGAATCGGATACTTTCTATATGAATTTCCTTAAGCATAAGTCGAATCTAAAATTCAAGTAGATGATATAACCTACAGAAACTACGGATTCAAAATTACCGAAGATCTCTGAATGGATTTATCCTTAATGTAAAAAAACAGAATATCTCTGAATATCTAAGCTAGAGTACTGAGTACACAGTGAGAAAACTACAGTTTTGCTGTCATCAGTATAACACATCAGATACTTTCTATATGAATTTTCTTAAGAATAAGTCGAATCTAAAAATTAATTAGACGATATTACCTACAGAAACTACAAATTCAAAAGTACAGAAGATCTCTGAATGGATTTATCCTTAATGTAAAAAAAAAAATAGAAGATCTCTGAATACCTAAGCTAGAGTACTGAGTAGTGAGAAAACTACAGCTTTGCTGTCATCAGTATAACACATGATCTCGCGCAGCAAATTTGAAAACACAGAACAGCCGTGAACATTCTATTGAAGAGAAACGGATAACAGTTGCTGCGCAGACTACTTGAGGAAACTGCTCACCTGGTGACCCGGCGGTGAGGATGACGATGTCAAGGCAGCTAAACCACTGCACTACGAGGATAGGTGAGCGTGCGTCCATCCAGATCCATCCTCTCCACCCTGATGGTGTGAACCTCTTCAAGCTCATAAAAATGAATCCATCTCTCTGGTCCACTGGGCGAATGATTATCAAGAATTCGGACTTCTAGCTGGGCATCCCTGACACGGTACTCGAAACATAGGACTGAGTGGTAACCCACCTTATTGTGGCCAAAACATTTCTTACTCAATTCCTGCAGTGCCTTGTTCCTGGCGCAACCTGATCTGTAAACAAGGTCATTATCTTTAGCCACGTCAAATAGGTGGTACCAAGGACAGACCCAGAGAGTCCCAACAAACGGCCACGTGTGTCAAAGAGCTGAATGATTCGATCCTCTGTCAGTCCATTGCCAGTGTCCCACCTGTGCTGTTGCCAAGAATGCAACGGCAGGAAAGACGGCACTGGAGTTGGAGCATTGGTAGTCCTCACTCCCCCAAGTTGCTGTATCCTCCGCATAACATTTCCAACATATGCTCCCTTGTTTGGTATCCAAGACCCTGCACGGCGGCAGGCACTACGAAGCTTTCGTGGGGAAGCTGCGATGCAAGGAAAAGTGTTAATTCCATGTCGTGTCTCGTACTCCCAGCGGTGGTGCACCTCCACGCACATGGTTGACGACACAATTGCACAAGTGTCTGCAAGTCATGGACAAATGCATGCAAGTTAACGGTAAGACACTTGCGCAATTCCGCATGTAGATGTCAAAGCAGAAGAACTTCAACTTACTAGGAACAGTTTGCTCTAGAGGAGTGCCCAGAAATTCTTTGTAGCTGTTCTGTTGCGTTATTTGACTCAAATTGACTGGCCGAATTGCATCCTCAAACACGGCACTGAAATGGTCTGATCCCCCGACATAAAGAACTGTGCGCATGATACCAATATCTTCAACAGAAATCTGCAGTATGTATCAGGAAGCATGCAAATTTAAGTTGAACTTTCCAAAATTAACCTTGAAATTCATCATCGGCCGCTCACCATACTGCGCAAACCAAGGCCACGAGTTGCCACTCCGCATGGTAAACCGGCACAAAGGCCAACTGCCCAGAAGAACAAATTACTTTGGAGTCACAGAATTTCACCATTTTAAAGAGAATTCACAAGCACACAATTTCTATTTTTTATTGCACAGAAACTACAGAACAAAAAAGGAACACATTTAATCAACAGAAGAGAACAGACGACTCAATCTAGTGTGTCTAATCTGTTCTCATTAGTGTGATGAACTGAGCACTTTTCATGAAAAGACAGACAGATAGTCACTGAAAGAACTGCAAGGCTCTCACCTGGTGACCGGGTGGTGGTGACGGTCTCCCAGAGGACGTCGTCCTGCTCCGAGGCGTCGTTGGCGACAAGGATGGCGGCGTGGCCGGCGTAGGCCAGCGACACCGGCTGAGGCGAGAGGGCGAGGTACCGGCCGTAGGCAGCGCTCTGGAGGAGCATGTAGTCGTCGCCGGCGCGCCGGACCCGGTGTACATGCCACGCCGTGTTCAGGGAGGCGCGGTGCAGCCTCAGCGAGACGCGTGCCCCGTCCTCGTCGGCGTGGAGGTACACTCCGTGTATGCGCTTCAGCAGCCGCACATGCATCCCGTCGGGGAGAAGCTCTGTCTCCGGCGGCCGGAGCTGGTGGTGCTGCTGCTGCTTCCGGGAGCGGAGGACGGCGGCGAGGGAGCGGGTTTCTTGGTTTCTACCTGCAGAAACTACGTATTCAAAGTATAGAATGAAGATCTCTGAATATCTAAGCTAGAGTACACAGTGAGAAAACTACAGCTTCTGCTGTCATCAGTACAGCACTTAATCTACTACTCTGATCATGTGACCTGCGGGAAGCCGGTATACTGATCTCACGCAGCAAATTCCAAAATACAGAACATACGTGATCATACTACTGAAGATGAACATATAACAAGTGATGTGCAGTGCAGATTACTGAAGGAAACTGCAATGTACCCACCTGGTGACCCGGCGGTGAGGACGACGATGTCCATGGGCTGCTCGTTAGCAGGCAGGTCGATGACCAGAGGTGTCAGACGCCCCTGGGAGCCGGCCCGCACGCACAGCCTGATGCCGAAGTACCATTCGCGCAGGAGGATTGACAGGACGCCCGTCAGCTGGAACACGGAGCGGCCGTAGAAAATGAACCTTCTCCTGGCGAGCGGGTGCGGGTCGAAGTTCCCCTCGTCGTCCGCCCGCACGTATGTGATCGGCCGCCACAACACCATTGGACGGGAAAGCTGTTGCAGTGTAAATCGAAACAAGCATACACCAGACAACCACTTGTAAATTGGTAACTGAATGAACTCTGAAATTATGAATAAATGCCGCAGAGATAATAGATAACCAAAGCAGATTAACGAATGGTAGACAGACAAATTCATCGAAGGATCATGATTGCTAAGACTGATCTGATCAATAAATGCAACCTAAATTCCTTTTGGAAAATTAAACTTCGAATCCGATCAAGGGATGTCCCCTAAAGCGAACCCAATGAAGAATCTGAAAAACCCAGTACCGCAGAATTTCACATTGTGAGCGGAAGTACTCCAATCGCCGACATCAAAATAAGAAGAAGAATTCAGTAACAAACAACTTTCGCAACAAGGAGGAAAAACTAGCTAGAACGGATGGTACAATTGCTAGCGGGAGATTCAATCATCAAGTTTTAGTAGTTTCCGTAAATTGGCTAAAACCTTCGAAGACACCATTGGACGGGAAAGCTGTTGCAGTGGAAATCGAAATAAGCAGACGACCACTGATAATTGGTAACGAATGACAGAAGTAAATTCATTGAAGCGATCATGATTGCTGAGACTGATCTGATCAATAAATGCAACCTAAATTCCCTTTCGGAAATTCAATTTCCAATCCGATCGAGGCCTGCTCCCCTAAACTGAACCCAATGCAGAATCTGAAAATCCCAGTACCGCAGAATTACACATTCTGAGCGGAAGTACTCCAATCGCCGACATCAAATTAAGAATCAGAATTCAGTAAAAAACAGCTTCAGTAACAAGGAGGAACCAAGCTAGAACGGATGCTACAACTACAACTGCTCCCAGAATCATCATCGAAGCGATCATTATTGCTGAGGCTGTTCTGAACAATAAATGCTCACGAAATTCCCTTTTGGAAAATTTAATTTCTAATCCGATCAAGGGTTGCCCCCTAAAGTGAACCCAATGCAGAATCTGAAAACCCCAATACGCAGAGTTTGAAATTTTGAGCGGAAGTATTCCAATCGCCGACATCAGCATCAGAAGCAGAATTCAGTAGCAAACACCAAACAGCTTCAGCAACAAGGAGGAAAACTAGCTAGAACGGATGCTTCGATTGCTTCCAGAAGATTCAAACCATCAAGTTTCAGTAGCCGCAAATTCACTATCCAATTCGAAGACGCGATCGATTCTCAGAACCCTAGTCCGACCAAATGAATGCGACGAGGAATATTCGAGGGAGAAGGGGAACGGCGAGCTCACCCGAACTGGGGCTGGAAGGATCAGCGGCTTCTATCTCGCGGCGATGACCTGGACCACCCAATGCGCGCGCCGGCTGTTGTGGCTGTCTGCGTTCACGCCGATGAACGACGTGGCGTGCCTGCCGTGGCGCAGGAGGACGTCGCCGCTCTCGTCCGCCGCTCCGACGGCCACCCAGAGGACGTCGTCCTGCTCCGGGGAGTCGTAGACGCGCAGGACGGGGCGGTGGACAACGCCCAGCGGCGGCGCGGGCTGGGCCCAGAGGCCGAGGTACCGGCCGTAGGCAGCGGCGCCGCCGCCATCGCCGCGCGCGAGGCCCCGCCGTCGCCGTCGACGCGCGCTGCGAGCTCGAGGAGACGCCCTCGCCGTCCGCCTCGGCGTGGAGGTACGTAACGTGCACGCGGCTCCGCAGCCGCACGTGCGCCCCGTCGGGGAAGAGCTCCATCGCCGCGGGGCTGCTGCTGCTGCTGCGGGGCTGTGGCGAAGGCGGACGGTGTCGTGGGGAGCGGCGGTGCTGCGAGGGCGAGGAGAGCAGGGAGAGGAGAGAGCTCGCTTCGTTGGAGCAGGTGATTGTTGCGCGACGGGCGTTTCGGCGGCGAGGCGTGGCATTTCAATTTTCAAGGCGACGGGCTCCTCTCCTGCGGACTGGCATTCCAGTTCGGTTGCGCCAGATGCCACGTGGCGTGGCGACGAACAGGTGGGGCCAGAGGGCCGGGATGTCAGTAAACCACTCTGCCACTGGTTTGTGGGGCCATGAGTGGTGGAGTTCCTAGTTCGAAACTTCGAGTCCGCCGCTGCTAGTAAATCGCTTTTCGCCAATTTGTGAGGAATCAGTGCCACATTTGAAAATTTGTACAAGTAATATTCTTGTATCATGCTTTTCAGCATTGTTTTTGTTCTAATTTCTGAAAATGTTAGGACAAACTGAATTGATTTCTGCAAGAGGAATTTATTGTACATCAAGCAGAAATAATAGAGCTGCTGACTTTTACGAAACTGTAATTTGATTTCTCATGTCACTGTCTTGGGTTGGATCTCTTTTTTTTTTTACAAAGACGTCAAAAAAAAATAATCTGTAAACATGAATCACGGAGTTGTTATTTTCAGAAGTCCTGCTCTCATATGCCTTTATAAGAAACTGTAAATACATATACCATAGAACTAAGATTGCTCCCATTCAATTTTCCATCAAAGATTGCTCCCATTCAACTTTGATCCCATTCAACAGTAAATACATATACCATAGACCAATCTTAGTTCGCCGTGCACAGCATCAGATCAGCAATTTGGCACATGATCGCATTACAGAAACGTAGAGTATGTGGTCTCAGCATTACTTGAACAAAAATATCTATCAACCTCAGCAAAACAATAGTCCAACGACCCATACAAATCTGACACAACATCGTTGAACAAGATTCAATAAGACCTCAGCAAAACAATGATCCAACGACCCATACAAATCTGACACAACATCAGTGAACAAGATTCAATAAGACTTGGTTGGCCAGAACAATGCAGGCGAAAGGGCGTCCAAATGACCAACTCAGGATGCCCTCTTCTCTTCTCCTTGACCGTCCAAGAGAATTCCCTCTAGTCTTCTTCCTCCCTCCCTATTGACTGTTGAGAGAGGCTGTGCCCATGCGGCAAGTGAATGGCATCTCGAGCCCCGAAGACCCACCTGAAGACCCGCCTGTCACGAGTTGTTGCACCATCCTGTCCTTGTCGTTTCCACAGACAAACTTACGACCCACGGGGTGCAAAATGCCCAAGTGACCACGACAGAATGCGCAGCTCCTCCTGTACCTGCCAAGAGGCTCTTCTGCAAAGATGCGGCATGTTACCATCAATCGAACCATACCAAACAGCCAACAAAAAGGAAAAATAGAAATCCACATACACATACATACCGATGATGGTGCATGCTTCAACAATGGGAACTGGGAGTGGAAGTGGCAGGCCTGAGCAGACAGAGCTACTGCTGCTGGATTGCTTCTCAGATTCTGGGACTTGTAAAGGCAGGTCTGAGCAGGTGCTGCTGCTGGTGCTCTGCTGCTTCTTAGCTCCTGGGACTGGAAATGGCAAGTCTAAGTAGACAGCTCGGCTGCTGCCAGGTGGTTTGTAGTGCACCTCGGCAAAGAAGCGCTTGATCTTTTTGCTCTTGCGGCAGCGTGCCCAGAAGTTGACATGGTACCACACCTGGCCCTTGAAAGTCACGCTAGCTTCCATCAGAGGCTTCACAACATCAAACTCTTCACCCTGCAGGCAGAATTGATAAATATGTCGTATCATACAGCTCATGCAGTAATTAATTGCAATGAAATTGATAAAGACTAATTGAATTACTGCTTGGACGAAGTGAACTGGACATACTGGGTGTTTGGCATTGTAATGGTGGAGAGCGTAGCGGGCTTGGGGAATGATGATGGCGTCACGTTCACTGCAATTGAAGAAATTTGATTGATTAGTTATTTGTTAAATGCATGCGGAGAGCCACTCTGCTACATTAGTGGCCCAAGCAAGTCTTCTCCATAAACCATGTAAACGGTGATTAAACCTTAATTTTCTAGTGGTGTGCGTGTTTGGGTTTCTTCTCCTATTAATACAATGATATGCAGCTCTCCTGCGTGTTCGAGGGAAAAAAACACCATGAACAAAATTGGAGGGTAATGTCACCCACAGATACAGACACCCCTTTCCATAATGCGATTCTCCAGACACAATGAAAGAGAATGCTTTTCGTAACAGTAGGCTCAGATATTGTGATAATGTGCAAGAATCATAAGGGCAATTGGCTTTCACTCAGTCACATGAGAATATGATATATTATCATGTATATAACTTTACAACTTTATTCCTTATGACTTCCTCAAATGTCTCAATTCGCAACTGGTGTGTGGCGTGAAAAAGAGCAGAAAGCTGGACTGCTATCAGTTTCACTTCAACTGCAGTTATCACTTCTCAGAGACTCATAAGCTGTCGTAGCAGCACGGGGCAACAAAATCATAGTTAATACGAACGATTCCATGCTGAAGAAACAGCAGGTCATTTGAAAATGAAGGGGCACCACTTCATCAAAACAGGACATCACTTTGTTTGGTTCACGACTCCTCCTAGGCAACCTTTCATTGACTGTAAATGTATTCACCTATGCTATGTGCAAGTGGTTATTGCTTATCAAACTTAGTGGCAGTTTTTAACACACTATAGCATAATATATTTAAGTTAAAATACAGCTTCCTTCTAGGTCTACTAGTGATATACGATTTTATTCCAGGTTTCATGGGGGCAGAAACTCCAAAGCAAGGAACATGGTACAGGAAAGTATAGGTATTATTCCAAATTTCTTAACAGCACACACACATGCACCAAGTAATCAAATATATTCTTTATTGCAAGTTAAGTTGGACTTGTATAACTTGGTTCATATGAATTTTCAATACACTGCACTCAAAAACGTAACTAGCCCTCATACTACTTTGTGCGGGAGGATGGGGTAGGGTGGGAGACCTTTCTGAGTGCCAGGAAGAGGATTGGATATAATCTCCCTTCATCCACCGCTTCTGAATGCGCTCATGCTCGCGCAAGTAGCTCTGCAATAGTATCTGCTCTTCACGGGAGAGTTCTGGAAGCAAGTCCTCCAATGCCGGTGCTTCCCATGGTTCCCATCCGAACAGCCAATCTTCTGTTGATGTCGATCCCATAACTGATCAGGCAATGTGCGCCCAGTCAAGGTGATCTGTAGAAGGAATTTATCATTAAGTTTTTACAAAGCAGCTTCAAAACAATTCATTGCAGTGTATATTAGCAATAACAAATAAATCTAGTTCACACACTGCAGACAAGGAAATAGTAATGCATACACAATCACTGCTGTTGTCTGATAGACTGACAGGCAAATACACGTGCAGTGTGGTGGTAACTGGTAAGAGCTCCAGGTGGTAAGCCAACTGCAAGCCTTCTTCTTCTTTTCTTAATAGGCTGACAGAAACAGCAGTTGAGAAGATTGAATCATGTACGTTTCTAATTTGCACCCAGATGTGCAATGACAACCACTGCAATTTTCACTAAAATAATCACAGACGGTCATCCTCGCACAGCAGATTAGCAGCAATTTAAATTGCTGCCGAGATGCCATCACATAGCATCTAAAATCATCACGAACGGAGGACCCCCCCCCCCCCTCAAACTAGAATCATCGAGATTCCGAAACCGTGCGGCTGAGATGCTAGGTAAGAGGAAGAGATGTTACCTTACCTACCCGGGATTGGGTGCGTCGGCCCGCTGCTGCGGCGGCGGGATACCGGCGAGCAGGAAGTGGGGGATCCGATGTTGAGGCCGGCGAGAATCTGGCGTCCCAGCGTCTGCGTGGGGGGAGAAGGGCGAGCAGAGAGGCAGCGGAGGCCGTCCGCAGCCGAACCCTAGGTCGGGCGGTGGACTGGTGGAGGCGGGAGACGCCGTGCGTCCTGCCTCCTGCGTCGCTTCGCTCTCTCGAGTCGGGGGATGCGGGCAGGCCGCAGGTGGTTATCCGATGGTAGAATGCGCGTAAATTTTGTTTGGTGAACCGAGCAACCTTCTTTTTTAAGGGGGACTCAAGCAGACGCTTTCGTTTTGTTTTTCCTCAAAGTTGTAGGTCAACAAGACGCTTGCTTTTTTTTTGAGATAAATAAGACGCTTCCTGGAACCAGCCCGGAGGAAGACGAAGCAGCAAGCAGGCCAGCCCATAGGGTTCCGCGGCCCAGCACAGAGACAGAGACCGGTGGCCAACATACAGAAACACAACTGCGAGTCTGCACCCCCTGCAAACAATGTTACCAAATTTGTTTTAGCATTACTTTTACATCATTTTTGCGGCATTTTGATGATATTTCTGAGGCTATACGAACGAGAACCCTAGTTGAGTTAGCCAAATTTCAGTATTACTATGTCCAAGCCAGACAACTCAACTAGGGTTGAGAGTTCTACATATTCGAGACTGTAAGAAACTGTAAGAAACAAATCCAGCTTCGTACATTAAAACTATTTTTAGTACCCACGCAAACACAGTGAGCAAGCTTCAGTTCCTACTGTGATCACTGGCCAGGAATTCAGGATGGTACTGTTGGTATTCTGAATACCTGAAATGCAGCAACAATGCGAACTCAAAATTACTCCTACATAACTACGGCTTATGACTTATGAGCAGCAGATAAGTAGATAACATCTGCTGCAGTGAAAACTGAAAAAAAAAAAAGTACTGCGAAGTTCTAGCCTGGTGACCAGGTGTTGAGGACAACGATGTCCATGGGCTCTTCGCTGCGAGGCAGGTCGATGACCAGAGGGTTCAGCCGCCCATAGAAGCCAGGCCGCAAGCACAGTGTGCTGCTGGAGGGGATCTCCTCGTCGGCATGGCGCGCAACCTCCACCATCAGGTCGAACAAGGACCGGCCGTAGAACTCAAATATGACCCAGCCGAGCTCATGAATCTCTCATGGTCGTCATCCCACACGTACCGGATTGTCCCCTGCCGCTGCTAGCATAACTGGCCTCCTAGATTCTACTGCAAAGGAACACTAATCAAACTAACGACACTTAGTAACTGAATGAACAAATTCTGAATACACAAGCGTAACAAAAAATATTCAGACAGCCAGAGTCATACATGTCACAGGCAAGATGGTAACGGGTATTGTCGAGCATTCTTACAAGAGACTATATCGAATCAACGAACAGTAGGCAGAAATTCAGAAACAAATCGCATTTGTTAAATGTTGAAATTTCAGAGTGCTCCAAGTGCCCCAAATGCAGAGTCCAGTGTTCGAATTGGTGGGTTTCATGCCCTATTCCATGCAAATCTGTGCAAGGAATGCAAGGGAGGATAGGGTGGCGATCGAGCGCACACCAGAGTAGGACCGGGAATGACTGGCGGCGCCGGTCTAGGGGATGGCCTCGACCATCCAACGCATCATCGACTCATCCTGCCGCGGTTTCCGTACTCATCGACGGCGACGCTGGCGCGGCAGAAGCGGCATATACCGTCGGCGCGGTGCAAGCGGTAGGGGAAGTGGCGCACGACGACGTCGTCGCTCCCGTACGTCCCCCGCCGCGATGATTTTCCACATGCCGGCCCCGGGGCGTCGTAGTCGCTCTGGACGGCGGCCCTCTGGAGCAGGACGTGGTGGGCAGTGCCGCCGTGGCGCGCCCGGCGCGCTGCATCCTCCACGCGGCGGCATTCAGCGACGCGCGGGCACAGCGAGACGCCCGCCCCGTCCTCGTCGGCGTGGAGGTAACCCGCTGGTCGCGCGGCTCCGAAGACGCACGTTGGGCGCCGTCGGGGAAGAGCTCCATCGCCTTCTGCACGTTGGCGTGGCACGCGTGGTCGCTGTGGTGCGGCGGTTTAGGCGACACGCCATGGCGAATGAGACGGCCGCGCCTCTTCCTCCTGGGCTCGCGACGCGAGGGAGCAGGTCGGTTGCTGCCACGCTGGCATCCATGTGCGGCCCGGATTCGTGGATACCAGTCAACGCTCACTCGAGCTAGTGACGTGTGGGGCGAAGAATGATTTGAGTCCGACAGGTGGCACGATCGAGTTCGAGCCGGACACGAAGTAACCATATCCACAGCAGCATGTGGTGAGATTATCATCAGCCGATCACAGAACGTGATGTACTGTACTAAATCATAGCTGTTGTCACTAATGAGCAACAAGGTTACAAGGCCTGTGCAGTGTAGGCTGTGGCTGTGCTGAAGGCCGACGCTCCGATAAGCGCACTGCTGCACAAGCACAACTGACCAGTGACCATGTCATATGGCCCGAAGTCCCGAACCAAGAAAGACCCAAGACTGACAGCTTACCCTGTACCAGCTACTGATAAACTCATTTCTCCCCTGATATGAACGAGTAAAGAGCAAAGACTAACATAAACTCATAACGCTGAATGTAGTGAAACTCTACACTTTATGGATTACGGATGTATAACACACTACTCACTGACATTTGCTTCTCAATATGCTTACCATCTTCTCTTCCAATGAACCTTAACCAGACTTGTTCTCAAGTTTCAGTTCATGATGACTAGCAATGAATAGGCATATACACTCATACTGCAGCCTGGGCCAAGCCAGGATCCCAAAATTGCCTTGGTGCTTCATGTTTGAGTAAATAACAAGGAATATATGTAAGAAAGGAAAATGTGGATGTCGGCCCTTTTTTGAACATTCACACCTCACCTCAGGGATCCTGGACAATTGCACGAACATAGTAACATCAGGTTCTTCTACTTTAACTTAATTAATGGTACTCCACCACACACACAGGACTAGCTTCGGATAGTAGCACCGGTGGGAAAAGGTACTAAAACGCAAACATTGTGGTTAGAAACCCTGCCTATCTACTGGATTCAGCTGCAGTTACAAAAATAGTGGGTACTGCATTTCTCGAAGTTGGCCTAGTAGTTGCGGTGTAGTTGTCTGAGTTTCGGCCCCCTCCATTGTCACAATGCCTATAAACTTGATTATAGGACATCCCATTCTCCAAGATAAACCTTTTCATCGTCGTCTTCATAATAGTAGTCGTACTCCTCTTCATCGTAGTAGTCATCCCCATTATCATCATGGATTATATTGCTCTCTTCCCACAGCGGGCAAGAGCAGGTTGCTTTCTTCTCCTTCCATTCTTTCCCGCATGTGTAGCAGAATTCATAGCCGCACCTGTAACAACAAACAACAGATATACAACCAAAGGCTTTAACATCACCAAGATTGTGACATCAAATATTGATCAACAGGAAGCTTAACAATGGTTATGCAACACACAATCATAAGGACTAAGGAGAATTGGCCTTACAAACAGGTCAACCCTCTGAGAGTTCAATCATGTGCTTGCATTTCAGACATTGGCGCCACAGGTTCTGTTCAGCTAGATTCTTTAACTTTGCATCTTCTAAACGAGCATGGGGATTCCTACTCTTGTAGTCACAGCAACTCATCCTATAATGCCACGGGACCTTGCATTTGAAGCAAAACGAGCCTCTGCATCTCACACACTTCCTCAATGTGGCAGCATCAGCAGCAGTGTACTTCGAGCAGGATTCTTGCATTGGATGGATCAGCTCACTCAAGGACATCAATGCTGAACACTTGGGATAAGGGAAATAAATCTTCTGACGTGGATGGATTTGCCCTTCTCTGATACGTTCCACCATGATCTCTAACAGTTGTGCCGATAGAAACATCTTTGAACCTTCGACACTTAGCTTGGTAGTGCAACCATCTTGGGGGCAAGCTGGGAGCATTCCATGAAGAAGCTTAACTTTCACATGCTCCTTCATGTAGGAGAAGCAAAAGCGATGTGCACAACCTTCAACTGCGTGGATTTTAGAGACATCAGTGTCTTCCAAGCAAATGGTACATGTCTCTCTTATATCCTTGCGAGTATCGACGGCAAGAGCTTTGGTGATCTGAGAATACATGGAATCTCTTGCTAGTTTCATCACATAGCTAACTTCTCTTTACCGAACCAAAAATATCTCACACTGCTCAAACTCCATCATCACTGAGAGAACCTGATCGACCATATCTGCAACCTTCTTCTGTGTTGCATACCAAATTCCAAGCATCTGGACCGTCATCGAATTACCAAAAAAAAAAAACAAGTTACGAACTTATCACGACAAGCACATTCAGGAAGATATCGGGAATTCGGGATAGAGACAAGCCTTAAACTATAAAGACCTCTAAAATATACAGACTTCTCCATACAGACCTGAAACTGCTATCAGACTAAGCACATCATTATACTATGCATACTTAAGTTTGACATTATCACTGTAAGACATAGAACAAGCTATGACAGAGCAAATAATAGTGATCACTGTAGTACTATAAGAATATATCTTGAGTTAAAAGTAATACTACTACTGACACAGTGACAGTGCAGGTGCTGGTAGCATCATCTTCACAAAAAAAAAAAGGGTGGAGCAATTGACCAAGCCGTAATCAAAAGAGAGTCAGAGAGATCGAATCGCATACATGATTATACAGCGGCCTGTAATCGATGAGGACCTCGACGCGGTGGATACCCAACCCAAGCGCCGCGTGGAGACCCTCCATGAGCGCCATGCCCTCCAGCACCTCGCGCCCACCCACGAACCCATCCACCGGCTTCTGCACAGGGTTTTATTTTTCGAACCGAGACCTCGAACCGCCGGCCAGCGGTAGCGGTTAGCCGGTCCTGTTTGACCGGTTACCGCTGAAAACCGAACAAATTCAAATTTTGAATTCAAATTCACATATCCGGCGGTTGGAGCGGTTAGCCGCTCGGTTTGACCGGTAGCCGGACCGGTTTGGCGGTTAGCCGGCCGGTTTGCGTCAAAAAAAATGGCCTTAATGGGCCAACCATTTTTTTCTTTTTCTTTTTTGATTTAACTTGTATTTGCCAAAAAAAATATCAAATGAGCAAATATTTGAAAACCTTTTACACCAATAGATTACACGCACCTTGAAGTATTTTTAGAAATTTTTACGATATTTTTCCATTTTTAAATTTAAATTTGAAAATTTTGAATTTTGCCCGGTTCAAACCGCCTCGGACCGTGGTTCGGGGCGGTTTGGTTGGGAACCGTCAAACCGGACCGGTTCCCGACGGTTTGGTTACCCTGCACCTCCCCCTCCGGGCCGCACACAGCCGCCGCGAGGACCGCGACGCCGGGATCCGGGTCCCGCGGGCCCACCACGTCCTTGCTCGCCAGGCCCTTGGCGAAGACACAGAAGAGCGGGCGCGACGACGGGTCATCGTCCGACGAGCCCAGCGGGCGCTCGAAGCGGTCGCCGTCGTGGGCCCACCGGTCCTCCGGGGATGGCGGCGAGCGCCCGCGCGAAGCGCGCGTCGTGCACGGCGACGCGGACGGAGGCGGCGGCGCGCGCGTGGAGGGCCTGCGCGTCGCGGCGGTCGAGCTCGGCGCGCGCGACGTCGGCGGCGTGGAGCGCAAGGGCGTAGGCGGTGCCGACGACTCGGGTGACGCCTTCCGCGGCGAGGTTGTCTTCGTCTCCGACGCCGGCCATGGTCGCATGCAATGATTGGGGGAGACTGCGGTGGTGAAGGAAGAAGTGGCTCTTGTGCTGATGCCATCGTTTGAATTTTGAATTCGAGTGAGTGTCCCGGTGGTAGTGGGAGACTGTTGGGCTGGCTGGTGTCACCTTCCACTGACAGGTGGGGTCACTTCAGGGTCCGGCGGATGCGAGGAGGACTCAAGGAGGGGGCTAGTCATCTGGCCCACCCAAGCATGTTGCTCTCGGCCCACCACATGATAATAGCCCATCTTAAGCGCGGCCTGCGTCGAGCGCGCGCGTTTACTTGCTGCTTTTGGTGGAGCGTGTGTGATTCCTAATTCGGCCCGATTAGAAACGGAAAAGCCGAGTCCAAACCGAACATCCGAATTGCATTTCTCAGAGAGAAAAAAAGAACATGCAAATTGCAAGTTTCGTCTTAAAAAACGCGTGCTGGTTCTGCACCGTGTTTTTTTATATAAACAAAAAAAGACAAATTATGCTTGATACAGAAACGAGATGACGGGCTAGGCACGGCAACACAGCTCTAAAACAGAGCAAAGAACACTAGTATAATTGGTTCACCACTCCACTGTTTACGTGAACGCGACTGCGTGACAGCGTGCGTGGGCCATTGAACCTACATAGGCCGCCGAACGAGACAAAGCAGCTAGCAGCACCGATCCCTGTTGACAAGACCACTCCGATCGAAACGCCCACACAGCTCGCGTCGTTCCTGCCACGAAACCTTACATGCAGGCAGGCCCTAAGCCAAGGACAGAGAGGGACAGCACATGCACCGTCTTCCTGAAGACACGAAAAGTTCACTTCGCCGCGACACGCGAGAACGCGACACCCGCTCACGAGCTCCCGGTGAATCCGCCACGGCCAGGCAAGCCGCCAGCCGCAGATCTTTTTCCCCCCCACGCTACACTGCCGCTGAAAGCGCTCCGACCCCGTCCGCTCCCGTTCCGTTGTGTGTGTGGCTGGCAGCCTGGCGCCATCCCACCTGTCCACCTCCTCACGCCTCAGTGGCTCACACGGCGAGGGGAGAGAGAGAGAGAGGGGGGGGGGGGGGGGGGGATACAGGACGGGAGTGGAGGACCCCACTGGATCCGTTTTTGCTGTGTGCTTCAAACCAAAAACCCCTCCTCGCCTCCCATCCCTCGCCACCCGCGAAGCGCGGCACCGCACTCCACTCCACCCCACCACCGCCCCCTTCTGCGAGAAGAAGAGAAGAGAGGAGACGACACGAGACGCGCTCCTCTCCGCATCCGCAGCCTCCTCGCTCCCCCTCTCCCCGCGCGATCCCCACGCACGCCGGTCCCCCGGCCCCCGCAGCCTCCCTGCCGCAATAATGGCGACGCCGGCCGTGGGCGCCGCGTGCGTCCTCCTCGCACGGGCCGCCGGCCCGGGGCCCAGGCGGAACGGCTTCGGCGGCGACCAGGCGCGGCCGCGGCGGCTCCAGCGGGCGGTGCGGCGGCGCTGCGTGGCGGAGCTGAGCAGGGAGGGCCCCGCGCCGCGCCCGATGCCGCCCGCGCAGCTCGCGCCACCGCTCGTCCCGGGCCTCCTCGCGCCGCCGCCAGCGCCCGCGCCTGAGCCGGCGTCCACGCCGCCGTCCGTGCCCGACGACGGGCTTGGGGACCTCGATCTCCAGCCGGAAGGTAAGAAGCGCCTCGGCCGAATCCTGTCCGCTTTTCATTTCGTCGACGTATGGTCTGAATTCTGCTGGGTTATGATCGGTTTCGTTCAGCAGAGATGCGTCTAAGAGGTTAGATGGGGTCAATTTGTGTTGAAATTGATCCAGGTTAGTGTTGATCGAATATTCATAGGTACTAGTAGTAGCGTTGTAATAAATTAAACTCGAAATCCGCATGTGTATTGGGATCATGAAGCGATGGGGGCTCAGGGTGGCGTGTCGATACCTCGGTATGATGCAGTGCACTGCGTGCTGCAGAGGTTTCGAGAGCCGTGCACGTGGTTGGATCTGCGCAGGCGTAGCATGCTGTTGTACATATTTAGTATTAGTAGTAAGCTGGAGGAGGAATGAGGCTAACTCGGGTGACGCATATGCCCTTGGGAGCAAAACAAAAACAACGAATTTGTCTCTTCCTTGGCTTAGTGATGCGATTGTAACCTTTGTTGCAACTTGCAACACATGGAATATCCTAGCAGCATTTTGGGTATCAGTTTCTGCTAGTTCGTTAAAAAAATGTTTCGTTAAAAAAAAAGTTTCTGCTAAAAGGCCACTTCACTGCATCAGCAGCCGTCAATGAAAGAAGAAATCGGAAGTGAGCGCCACTTTTAGTGGAACACTGAGACTGAATAGTGGAATGACCAAGTTTTAGTCAGTTGAGTAGAAATTAGAAAGGATTTTCTTTCTTTTGTTTTTCTTTTGGAAAAGGACTTCCAACAGAGAGGTGTCATGGAATGACTATAGCTATATGTTTAGTACAGAAGAAAAAAAAAAGAACTCGGAATTTTTCTTAGGATCCTTAGATTATGAATATCTTGTGAGTTAACTGTATTCTAGAAGGGCCACATGCATCTTCTAGTCACATGGTCCTTTCACTGGACCACTAGTTCCAATTTGGTACAAATCTATTCTTTTGGGTACTTGCGAGATATTTATTGATATACTGTTGGCCGACCTTGCTCTCTTCCTTGGACGATAGCCCTACTTTGGTTTCTGGTGTATATTAAACACACACTCTTACCATACGATCGAATTATTTAGGAAACTAGTGAGCATCAGATGTCAACCTGAATTTGTCATTTAGCTCAGAACAGAATGCTGGTTGCACCATTAGTATTCACTTAGACTTGTTTTGGCATGATCGAGCAAGCACTCGTCTCCTGATTTTTATTGACGTTCTGCTAATATTTTCCATCTACTCTGGTCTGAACATTTATATAATCCTTCATTTCACATACAGTAATTTCTGAAGATTTCACCAAAGACACAGTAGTTGTGGAAAGTGAACAAGACTCTAAGATCATGGTTGGGAAGGAACAAGACTCCGAGATCATGGTTGGAAAGGAGCAAGCTAAAGCTGAAGTAACACATAGCGTTGTTTTTGTAACTGGTGAAGCTGCTCCTTATGCAAAGTCAGGAGGGCTAGGAGATGTTTGTGGTTCACTACCAGTTGCTCTTGCTGCTCGTGGCCACCGTGTGATGGTTGTGATGCCAAGATATTTAAATGGTACCTCTGATAAAAATTATGCAAATGCATTTTACACTGAGAAGCGCATTCGGATTCCATGCTTTGGTGGTGATCATGAAGTAACCTTTTTCCATGAGTATAGAGATTCTGTTGATTGGGTAAGTATTTAAGCACTTTATTGTTTCTGATGAGAATTAAGAACTTGCTACCTTTTTCTGTAAGGCTGTGCTGACTTTTAGTCCTGTGAGTTTCTTGACATGTACATTCTCTGATGTTACTTTCGTACTTAATGTTATTGGTCCCATAGTCGTCAGCATCCTGGATAACATACAGTAGTTTCCAGATTAAGATGAGGATGGCTCCACAATGCTTGATATGATGTGTCCATGAAATTAGCACACCTGTGCCTCCGGTCCTAAACTCTTGTGCATCAGTGGTCTTACATTTGTGCTAACAGAAATTACTGACTAAAGATGGGATTAACGAATAATGATATGGTCAATGCAGCAGGAAACTTTCAAAAGGTTGCTTTAGTGAGGCAGATCATGTTTGTTGATTTCCACTATTTGCATGATTGTCTAGTTGATAAATGTCATGTTTTCCTTCTTATTGTGACTGGTGATTGAAGAATTCTTATATGTGTTTGGGCTATCTATTTGTTTTTTCGGTTCATGCTAATTGTGCCATTTGTTTAGGTGTTTGTTGACCACCCTTCATATCACAGACCTGGAAATCTATATGGAGATAAGTTTGGTGCTTATGGTGACAATCAGGTAAGAAGCTTGCTACATTAAGCTCCTATTTTGATCTGCTTAAGTTTAATCACAAACTTGATCAAACAATATCTCTGTCTTGCAGTTCAGATACACACTCCTTTGTTATGCTGCATGTGAGGCTCCTTTGGTCCTTGAACTGGGAGGATATATTTACGGACAGAATTGTATGTTTGTTGTGAACGATTGGCATGCCAGCCTTGTGCCAGTGTATGTTTTGAATCTACGCGTCTAAATCCTGCAAGCCTACTCCTTTATTCATTGTCTTCAAAGCTCTATACTAACATTTGTTGATTTCCCCCCTCTTATCGGTTATATAACATTTTCAGAAGTTAATAAATAATTTAATGCAGCAATTAAACAGTTAAATTTTTTAGTCAACATGCTCTGGCACTGCTAGTTCTTAGCCTATCAGTTACAACTTACAAATACTCTGAACCATTCCTTTTACTTCAAAATAGGAAGGCATGATTTGGATAGCAGTTGCGTGTCGTTGCACATGAATACATGTTACATGATGTCTGTGCAATGAAAATCATTTAATTTCTAGAGGCTGGTTTATGTGGCAAACGGTAAAACCTGGTCGTTTATGTGTGACTGATAAAGACTTGCACAATGAACATAAGAGTTGAGTAGTGGCCTTGCCGCCTTGCGTCATATTGCTGCCATATGAAGAGTTCAGATGATACTTATTTCTTTTTATGTGTTTCACATGGTTTTCTGCTTACTATGAGTTAACTATGTCACTTTTAAGTGCAATTTTAGATGCGTGCCTTTTGTGTTATGCTGTTTGCCCTTATTTTTTCCCCTTGTATTGGCTTCACAAATGCTAAATTGGCTTCCATTATGTGATCAGTTTAGTCCTAACCTTATAGCTTTGTTTATTTCAGCCTTCTTGCTGCAAAATATAGACCCTATGGTGTTTATAAAGACTCCCGTAGCATTCTAGTAATACATAATCTGGCACATCAGGTTTGCGCTTATCATCAGGTTGCATTGTCCATATAAAGTTTGGCGATACAGGTCACTCAGCACCATAATTTGTTTTTTATTGTGATAGGGTGTGGAGCCTGCAAGCACATATCCTGACCTGGGGTTGCCACCTGAATGGTATGGAGCTCTGGAGTGGGTATTCCCTGAGTGGGCAAGGAGGCACGCCCTTGACAAGGGTGAGGCGGTTAATTTTTTGAAAGGTGCGGTTGTGACAGCAGATCGAATCGTGACTGTCAGTAAGGTGATATTACATATAATAATTTTATGTCAATACTTTTTGACAAGATGTTCTTCCTGCAATCTGGTGTTCCCTGTCTTCCACTTCTCATTTATGTCTCATTTCCAGGGTTATTCATGGGAGGTCACCACTGCTGAAGGTGGACAAGGTCTCGATGAGCTGTTAAGTTCCAGGAAGAGTGTATTAAACGGTAACGACATTAATGTTAATTTATTTGTTCATAAACTGTTCTGTGGAAACTTCATTTAAAAAACTGTTTTGTGGAAACACCTGAGGGGGATGATGGAATTACTCACTCCAATCACAAATAAGCTCCTTTTGGGGGTTTCTTAAGCCAATCATTTCAAATAGTTGCAAATTACTTTTTATATGTTGAATTTGGATATCTGAAAATGATAGAATTGTCTTGAAATGTAGTTCCATAAATGTATACTTTCGTTATGATTTATAAATATTATTTTGTTTAAAAAAAATATTAGTCAATGTGTGTTTTGGAAACCGTTTTGGTGTTCAGATGTCACTTATTTGTGACTGGAGGGAGTAACTCAATATTTGGCTCTATCTCCAGGAATTGTAAACGGAATTGACATTAATGATTGGAACCCTGAAACAGACAAAAATATCCCTAGTCATTATTCTGCTGATGACCTCTCTGGAAAGGTATGCTCGGAGTTGGGATGACTTCTTTCCTATGTTTAATCTCCGCCTCCCATTTCTCAACTCTCTCAGTAACAAATCGTATGTGGCCTGGCATTGTTGTTTTAGGCTAAATGTAAAGCTGCATTGCAGAAGGAGCTGGGTTTACCTATAAGACCTGATGTTCCTATGGTTAGATACCAATGCTTCATGCATCACCTTTTCTTTTAAAAAGATGTAGGGGATTAATTTATTACCTTGATTTACAGATTGGCTTCATCGGAAGATTAGATTATCAGAAAGGAATTGATCTCATTCAACTTATCATGCCAGATCTCATGCGGGATGACGTTCAATTTGTGAGTACTGATTCTATTCTGTGACAATAAGCTCGAAACTGAGTAAAAAAACATTCAATCTGTGATGAACTTCTCTAATGTCCTTGTGCTGAATTTATTTCTCCATTCCAGTGCTCTCTTTAATAAGGTCAGAAATGATGTTAATAAGTTCTTAAGAAAATTCGTCGAAACAGAGGGGCTATTGTTCCCTATGGCCTTAAACATATTTCCTGCCTGTGGGTTTTAAATCTGGCGATATAGAGATAAGATATGTGGAGTAACTCCCGGAACACTGAATAGCATTTCGCACGCATGCATTTGTGCACACTTAATAAAATGACAGAATTAATTTAACTATATCTTAATGGTAGCTGTTGGTTTGAGAAACTAGAGCCATGTCCTTATTCTTCTCGTGGGTTACTTTTAACTGAATACTGATAAAGGATCGGGGTGGGTGCGCTTAGAAGTTTTAACTTGCCCTCTTTATGCGTAAAACTAGAGTGAGTTGACCACTGGAAATTTTATCTTTTTTAATGTAGGTCATGCTTGGATCTGGTGACCCAGAGCTTGAAGAATGGATGAGATCTACAGAGTCGAACTTCAGGGATAAATTCCGCGGATGGGTTGGATTTAGTGTTCCAGTTTCCCACCGAATAACTGCAGGGTATACAAATAACCCATTGCCAAATAACTCACTTGGAATCTTATAAATAAAAATAAAATTTATATTTGAGGTACTGATATCTCCCTTTTTGGACAGCTGCGACATATTGTTAATGCCATCCAGATTTGAACCTTGTGGTCTCAATCAGCTATATGCTATGCAGTATGGTACAGTTCCCGTTGTTCATGCAACTGGGGGGCTTAGAGTAAGATAATTATCCTTTAATAATTATTTGTAATATCGGTATCAAGTCAGAATGTTTATTCAGCCTTTTCTATTGAACAGGACACAGTGGAGAACTTCAACCCTTTTGGTGACAATGGAGAGCAGGGTACAGGGTAAGTACTGCTCCTTTTTAGAGTATTTGCATGCTGTTACCTTTCTTGTCTGGAATCAATCTAGGCTTACAATGGTTTTGTAGCTTGTTCCTTTTATTAACAAACTGATCAATTTTATCTTCATACATATTTTACAGGTGGGCGTTTGCACCCCTAACAACGGAAAACATGCTGTGGGTGAGTTTCAGTTAAACTCGATTCCTTAAATCTGCTAGAATCTTGGCCATAGAATGTCCTCGTACTTTATGGCCCTTTTTGTGTACTACCAAACATTGTTGAGCTCAGCTGTGCTAACATCAGCTGTCTAGTCAATTCTTCTAATGACAATGTGTAACTGGATTTACGGGAAAGGGTGCTCTAAAGACTTTGATTAAAACTTCAACTCAATCACATCTCACCTCAACCAATGATGCTACTACTCTGTCCAAAATGTTATAAATGTACTAATTAATTGCTTTGACTTCGACTAATATGTTTCTTCTAAAACAATTGAGAGTAGTGTAGAAATGTACTTAATTTGTTTGCTGTTTTTTTTTCTAAAATGCGGTACTAATTTTTTTTCTCGATCCATCATTAGTAATGGGGGCAAGCATTTCACAATTGGGATTTGACGCTTTGACTATGTTTTTTGCAGACATTGCGAACTGCAATTTCGACATACAGGGAACACAAATCTTCCTGGGAGGGACTCATGAAGCGGGGCATGTCAAAAGACTTCACGTGGGACCATGCCGCGGAGCAATATGAACAAATCTTCCAGTGGGCCTTCATCGATCAACCTTATGTTCGGTAAAAGAAATGAGGGAAGCACAAGTAGCGTCTCGTTGGAGTCTCCGGTTCTTCATCCTTCCATGAGCAGAAGGATGAGCAAAAACTCTGTACATACATGGAACTATGGAAGCAAACTGGCCATAAAGGACGTGATGCAGTGCCAAGTCCAGATGAATGACAGTTTCGAAGAATAAGGAGGATGCTGGAAGCGGTGCCGCGCAGGCAGCCTCGCATGGTACATATGCAATCAACTGGATTCTGTTTCGGTTACACCACTCACTGTCTCCTTAAGATTGTTGCTCATGACATGTTGTCCTTTGCCCGGAATGTCTCATAACTTTTGACCCTATAGAGGAACCATGCCTCGTTTTTCCTGAAAAACTGTCTGACGATAGGGCCGCGTTCTCTGAGATATTTGCTAAAGATGGTTACTGCTGAGTGCTGATGCCCCCCATCTTCAGTGTCAAGGCGTCCGTGCATCGAAAGCATAGCTACAGATGTGATGGTAATGGTAACAAAGAATCTTGTAAAGCGCAAGGCCATTCGTCTGGTGTGCCTTGTGCCCCCGGGCAAGGGTATGCATGTTTTAGGAAAGCTTTATCCTTGGCGTAACAACACCCTGTTGGCCTGTTCGCTTGATCAGTAACCTTCGGAACAAGGGCATGGCCTACGCCGTTACGCGAGCATTGGAGCCTTGGGGGGCCATAGTGTGGGGAAACTTGCAATGCAGGGCCTCCATTCCGGACCCGCACATCAGTTTGGGATCGATCCTTGATCGTCGTGTGTTGTGCAACCTGGATTCACTCACAAGTCACACAACCAATTACTAAATCGTAAAAAATGTTTCACGTGAATCAAATGTTTAACCTAACCGAACCTGAATTTCACCTCGCGTCTGCTGCGGTGACCGTTGGATGCTGAGTGGAATTGTTTGAGAGCCAAGCCCCACGCCCAGCTTCCCATTGTGCTTACTCCTCCATGTCACGTAAGCTGCTGCTTGTGTTCCTGCCTCTGATCACGCCACGAAAGGGATTACGTACTGGCCAACTCAGAAATCCCCACAGCCATTTCAACTCTGCAAGGCCTATAAAGCCCCACTGCGCCCAGTCACAAACCATCGATCCCCCACCAGCTGCTCACCGCCGCCACCACTGCCGCCACCACCGCCCGGAAGGCCGGAACCAAAAGCGAAAATGAGCTCAACCCCCGACGTAACGTCAACGCCACCGCCATCAATCGCAGATCAGCCTGCACGCCGCGAGACCACCGAGACGCCACCGCCACCGGTCACAGAGCCTGCTGTCGTTCACCGGCGTACGAGCACGTCCTTCACCGACGTGCGCAGCGAGCCGCTCCCCCGGCCCCGCACGCCGCCGCGCGCGTCTCCGGCTCCGGCTCCGGCGACGGCGACGGCGGCGCTACCGTACGAGGCGATGCTGCGGTCGACGGCGTACGAGCGGATGCGCGCGGAGCACCCGTCGGAGTTCGCGCCGGCGAGCGTCTTCTTCACCCACGACCCGCGCAGCGCCATCGACCGCCGCAACAGCTTCCGCGTCAAGGCCGCCCTCGTCTACGAGGCCGTCACTGGCCACCACGTCGACGACCACATGCTCCGCGCCAACTCCCTCCTCCTCGCCCTCGCCAAGGAATGCCACTCCCGAATCCACCACGCGCCACCGAGTACCACCACCAATAACCCAGCCACGCCGGAGCAGGAGCGGCTCACCGACGAGGACTGGGACGAGAATCTGAAGCGGGTGGTGGACTCTATCTTCCTCGTCGTCGGCTTCTTGCCAAAGCTCATGGACGCGATCGCCAAGAGCCCCGACCGCGACGGCGTCGACGAGGCGTTCAAGTCGCGTCACATGCACGACATCGTGGCGGACGTGATCAAGCTCGAGAACCAGCTCCCGCTCCGTGACCTCCTCGACGTCGCCGGCGTCGTCGAGGCCGCCGTCATGGCTACGCTCGCCGGCTACGAGTTCAAGGACGTCAGGGACTCCGTCGCCGGCGGCGGCGAGTACAAGCTTCCCTTCACCAACGACACCTTCGGCGAAGTGGTCCACGGCTTCTGCTGGTACTACTCCCCGTTCGCCTCCCCGAAAAAACCCGCGGCGGCGAGCTCGCCATTCCATGACCTCGCCGGAGACGACGACGAGGGGATGAAGACGAGGACGCTCCTCGACTGCCTCCACATGAGCGTGGTGAAGCCGCCGCAGGGAGCGGGGATGAGCGCCACCGGAAGGCCGTCGAGGATGCCGACGGCGAAGGATCTCCGGCGATCTGGGGTGAGGATCCAGGCATCCGAGACCGGCCGCGCCGAGGTGGAGTTCGCGCCGCCGGCGGTGAGGCTACCGGCGCTGGTGTACGACTTCAAGCTAGCGACGGTGGCGAGGAACCTTCTGGCGAGGGAGTACGAAGGGCAGAGCAAGCCGGTGACGCGCTACTTCCAGATGATGAACGAGCTCGTGGAGGACGCCGCCGACGTGCGCATCCTCCGCCGCGCCGGCGTGGTACGCGGCGGCTCCGGCGACGGGAAGGAGGTGCACGAGCTGGTCAAGAACATCGATGGGCACGCCACGTACCCGTCCGTGTACATGGCGTTGGACAGGGAGATCGAGAAGGTGAGGCAGTACCATGACCAGAGGATGACGAGCTTCTTCGTCCGCAACCGTCCCGGCGTGATCTGGGCCTCGTCGGTGGCCGCCATCTCGGTGGTCGCCATTGTCGCCGCGAGGAGGAATCGTGGGTGAAGCGAGAAATGATCGTTAAGCAGCTAAAATTGTTGGTCACATATACGCTCCTTATATGTATATGTACATATATGTAAGTATATAACTTGATGTGTTGTAAGGCGTGTCATGATCCATACGCCGACTAGCGTAATACGGTAAGCGCGCTGATACAGTGATACAAGGCAATAAAAAGTCGAAATGTGCTAGCAAGAATAGCGAGCAAACTGAACATCTCGGGCTTGGTCACATTCCTACTAGTCTTGAAGTGAATTTCGGCCCCATTAACACACTCTCCGATTCATACAATTCAACGTTATTTTTCTGTTTTGGACGATTAATTGTTTTGCCATAGATTGGCGCAATGGATATACACGCGAGACCAGTAAAAACACGATGTATACTAACGGATACATGGTACATGTGCAGCGGGTGTGTGTGAGCCCGTGTGGCCTTCTCCAAGGGTTACCGTTTATTAAGTTTTTGCTAGCTCTTAAATTATTTAATCTATAACCAGTACCAAAATAGTATAAAAGTAAGTTGGCTATTTGCAAGTGGGTTAGCTCTTTGCTTACTCTTAGCGGTCTCATATTCATTGAAGAGTGCAAAAAGTGATATGGCCGGCTCTTGAACAAGAGCCGGTCACATCAAAAGTTGCTCTCTTTAATGAATAAAAAAAATACTATGAGACGGCTAAAACTAACTTAGGAGTCAATGAACATTGCCCCATTGAAAAAGGCGGGCATGAGTCGTGCAGGTGGTCATTGGTGAGCGCATGGCAGCGAGCAAGGAGAAGGGCCTAGGATCCTATTGGTTAGTAGTTTGGTTCTACGCAAATACGCAATAGATGATGGGTGAACTAGAGGTAAAACAGTCTTTAATGGCAATTTAAAAAAAAATTGCACGCAAAAATGTAGTTTAGTCATTTACATAGATAATGATAATTCGACAAAGCCATTTTATACACAATAGGGAGAAAAAAAAAGAAATTGTAGCTAATCTAGGATAGGTCCTGTAAATGTTATCATATAGCCCCAATTCAAGAGACTGAACGAGTCCAATTTCAAGGCATGTTCTGAAAAGCTTTCTGAGTTTTTGGTTCTTTGACTAGAGTTGCGCGAACAATCTGTCTTGCAATAGGGCCCTGTGACATGCTAATTTTGGTCTCTATCTCTCTCTCTCTAAATGACAACCGTGTGTTCGATGTTCATGAAAGAAATAGGCGGGCTTCAAACCCAGGTAGGAAGTACTACCTCCGTTCTTAAATATATGACACCATTGACTTTTTCCTTCAACTTTGACCAATGATATTTTATTAGTTACTTTGTTAAATAGCACAAAATGGGTACCACTACATCTATTATTGATAATACTTTGGATTTAACTAGTAGACTTATCTAATTGCATAAATATTTGTAGAAAAGACGAATAGTCAAACGAAGAAAAAAAGTCAATGGTGTCATATATTCAAGAACGGAGGTAGTAACTAGTAACTAAATAATTCAGGTTGAATTTATTGGACTTGGTGTAGGAGAAATTAGTAAACATTACGATTACAAGGAAATGGCAAAACAAAATTTTAAAATAAAACTATTAATTTTAGAAAAAGTCTTTTTAGAGAGATTTTTTTCAAGATTTTAAACACAAGTCCTCTAGTCTCTACAGCAAACAAAACTTTTGTCTTCTTCCAAAATATCTTATGGGAAAATATTTTTTTCAAAACAACTCCTGAAAAATTATAAAAAGAACATGTTCCGATGAAGGTTGTGGACCTTTTCCATTGAAGTTTTCAAGAAAAATGGAAAGAGAAAACATAGCAGGGTCCGGCCAAACGATGTCTACGTCCGGCTTGTGAATGTAGTCGTCAGCAAGCGAAACTCATAAGATCTATACCACTCTTTCGCCTACTTGCAGGATCCAGTCGGACCTGCATCGGGAAATGAATTAGAGCGAGGAAGAGGACAATATAGCTGCCATTTGCGCACGGGTGGAAACGCATGAAAGAATGGTTAATTACTCTGACTCATGTGCAGACCAAAGTGTAAGTATTTAGAGAGGAGCGTGAGGTCGAGGTAGGACAAATATAAACGTGTGGTGGGCCCTCGCGCTTTAGTAACCTGCGCGTGAACCATGGGCTCGTGAGTAGGGTTGGATATCGAGCCAGCTCGACTCGTTAGTGGCTCGACTCGTTATAGCTCGGTTCGTTATAGCTCGCTAGCTAACGATCTAAAACTCTGGCTCGGCTCGGCTCGGATCGTTGGCGAGCTCGAGCCAGCTCGTTAGCTCGTGAGCCAGGACATCAAAAGTTTGACCATTTAACATATATTGAGAATATGAGATATTTTATTGAGAATATTTTTTATAAATTATCATCTTTTTCAGAGTTGTTTTCTTCCTCCTCCTCCTCATCTATATGGTCCATGTGCTGCACAAATAGTAGGAAAACGATTAATACTCTACTAGCTCTACTGCTCTACCTCTAGTATAAGTTGTCCATTACAGATTGGCACAAATACTCACCGTGTCTGTAGAGGGTGTGGATCCTATCCGTGTGGCAGTAGCAACTTGAGATGCTGATGGTGATGGAGAAACTTGAGGTCGACGGCGGCCACCGCGCCCTGAGCATGACCCGGCCTTCTCCACCTCCTTCCCTGCCATGGACTTTATCCTCGATTCGCGACTTGCTGGTGCTACTATAGCCTGCACCTGGCCGTCGGCGTCGCTCTCCTTCTCCATGCGTGCGCACAACCGCTGGTGGCCGCAGGCCGCTGGTGGCAGCGAGAGCTGCTGCCGGAGAGAGCTGCTGCCAGAGAGAGCTGCGGAGGCGGAGGGAGCGGCGGCCTACTAGAGCCTAGAGTGCTGGCGGCGGCACGGCTTGGCGTCTGGCGGCGTGGGGAGGGAAATCGCCGGAGGCATGCGTGCGTGCGTCAGTGGCTTCGTGACCGTGCGTGCGTGGGGGCTGGCGGCGGTGGTGGGGTGGACTGGTGGGTGGGAGATAGATAGGGTTTGTGACTTTGTGGGCTTTGCAGTGTGTTGGGCTTGTGGCCCATATAGTTTGTTGGGCCTGATTCGAATTTGGTGTTTGGACTGCTAAACCACCTCAGCTCGTTTGAGCTCGTGAGCAGCTCGCGAGCCAGCTCGAGCTGGCTCGTTATAGGACCGAGCTATAGGCTTGGCTCGGCTCGTTTGAAAATCCTAACAAGTCGAGCCGAGCCGAGCCAATAACGAGCGAATTCGAGCGAGTTTACGAGTTACGAGTTTTTCGTCCAGCCCTACTCGTGAGCTAGCAAGGAAACTGCAAAGTGCCCTCTGTGCAACCATGCCCGTAATATATGGGGCAGGCTGCACGAAGGGCACATAAGTTTTTTATCGTGCTAACACATCGCCTTAATTCGTATCGTGTTGCATTCATCCAACTTTGTAACTCGAAGCGTTACAAATAGCCTATATCTCCTCACCACCATTGTAGCATATACAGCATGGCAACAACAATGTGCATGCTGAGCAATCAATAAGTTGCACCCATCAACAGTCAACATCTAGTAAAAATGCTCATTTTTTATTAATAGAAATATGCAGTGTCCCTGCTTGTTCTTTTAAAAATAAAAATGCATGCATCGGAAGCTTTAGCCCTGAGATTTAACCAGCACGTACATTTTCAAAACTAGCCAGCAATTTCAATATCTCAACGGGCAGATTGCCTGAATCATGGCCTTGCTCTGTGCTGTCAGTACATGGCCGGTCAAGCAAGCCGCTAGAGAGTCGGCCATGCAGAAGTGAGCTCCAAGCCACACGCTCAAACCCAAAGACTAGCCAGCCATGCCTTCTCGAGGGCTTGGTCTCCCCCATGCAGGACTGGAGGAGTCCAAGCACAACTCAACTGATCGAAGTGAATTACGGCGCCCGAATCGGAGCCAAATTTTCGTTTGCCGCTCGTTTTCTGAAGCAACAAGAACACAACATGTCGATCGATTTGAAGGAGCAACTCGAAAAAGCACACTCAAAATTGTTACAATAATGTCTTTTTTTTCCCTCAATCAGATCCCGAAGCTGCCTAATGCAACATGAACAATACATGTACTCGATGACTACTCAGCACACTGAACGAATGATGGGGAGATAGATGATGTTGACGCGAAGAGTTTAGAATGGAGAAAAAAGAATGGCATCTGGCTCCATACATACAAGGCAAATGACAAAACTTTCCGGCGGCGGCAGTGACAAGCTGATGGATCTTTCGTTCATCAGAGGCCCGGCGAGCGGATTGGAGAAGGGAACAAGTCGTCGTCTCTGATGTTGCTGAAGCGCCATATCGGAGCGAGCTCGGAGTCGTCGTCGTCGTCGACGAGGTGGGGGAGCTTCGGCTCGTCCAAGACATCGAACATGACGCCCAAGGCTGGGTTGCCATGGTAAGGCGTGATGACGACGCCGGGGTAGTAGTCGAGGTCGATGTGCGGCAGGAGCTCGTCGTGGCAAACCATGGCGATATCTTTACCGCCGGTTGTGGGCTCGCCGCCGGCGACGTCCGTGGGTTTTTGCGCCGCCGTGTCGCACGGCATTTCGGAGGTCGTCTCGGGGAGGACGGAGACCGGCGAACCGACAAGCTGGGACTCGTCGCTCGAGTCCTCGGCGGAGGAGAGGTAGACCACGGCCGCGGCGGCGGGAATGGCGGACGGCGGCGGCGCGGCGAGATCACTCTTCGCCGGAGATGCCGGGAAGTTGGTCGTCGCCGATGCGCCGCGGAGTTGCCGCGCGGCGATGTCGTACTCCCTCGCGGCCTCCTCGGCGGTGTCGAACGTGCCGAGCCACACGCGGACGCCCTCGTGTGGGTTGCGGATCTCCGCAGCGTACTTCCCCCATGGCCGCTTCCTCACACCCCTATACTTCCGCTCCGCCGCCGCGACGCCCTCCGCCGGAATCTCCGGCGGCGATTTCCTCTTCCCACCGCCACCGGCGCCGGCGCCGGCGGCGAGTCTCCCGGCGGGCGCCATGGCCGGCGTGATGACCTTGACGGACTGCTCCTCGACGTGGATCTCCTTGACGAACTTGCGCACTCCCCGTGCGCCGGTGGCCTCCTCGTCGCCGGAGGAGTCCGTGGCGTCGGCGTCGACGCAGAAGACGCGGACGAGTTTTCGGACCGTCGTGGGCTCGGCCGCGGACTCCTGCTTGATCTTTCGCTGCTGCTTCTTCACCACTTTATGGATCGTGGCTGCTTGCACCATTGCTCGCGCTCTGTGCTGGGTGGAGAAGGGAGCGGGGGGAAGAGGAAGAGGAAGAGGAAGAGGAAGAGAACTGGAGGTGGAAGAGGAGACGAGGAGGCGAGACAAATTCGGCGAGAGATATAGGGAAGAGTTGTTGGGAGAAGGAAGGAGGGAGGAGGGAGGTATCACATTTTTGTTGGGAAAATTTAGCATCCGTTTTACTTTGGTAAAACAAAAAAAAACAGCCCAATCATTAAGGATTTGCCTGGCTAGTCTATCTCTTCATTAATACATTGCCATTTATCCCAGATATTTCTCCACAGCCAGGATCTGCCCTTTGGCTGGTTTGACCACGTTCAAATCCTAATTTGGGAAGAAAAACGTGACTAAAAACAAATAAAACTCAAATTCAATCGATCTAAGCCCACATGTAAGAGAAACATCTTATGGAAAAAAAAACGTCCGTTTGCTTTGAAAATTTGGAAAATAATTACAGGGTTATAGCTGTAGTAGGCCAACGGTAGGGCAAATTACATCTGCGACCAGATGGGTGAATGGGTCTCATGTACTGTAAGGTGACATGAATGATTGGCAGCTCATCATTTTTGTTTGCTTATTTATATTCTTCCAAAATTTTATATGCTTTGGTAGTAAGCGCTTTGTATGAATTTGACGTTTAGATATAGTGACTTCAGAAAATAATAACTTGCCAATAGGAAGTGCTGAGAATTGTAGCGCGTATTGAATTTTTTTAAAAAAGAAAGTGTTTGAAAAACAAATATCCCAGTATGCTTTTTGGTAAAATAGTTTCATGTTTTTTAAAATTAAGTTGATGGCAAAACATTACTTTAATTTTCAAAATTAAGCTCAATGTTGACATGAAAAGCTTAATATTTTTTCTATGAAAAATTAATTTCACCAAACAAAGTGGCAGTGAGCTGCCTGATACGACAAGGCGTTTCACCAATAACGGCAACGTGTGCCATAATGCATGGATCCGACGTGTGTTTGGCTTTTCCTGGACCCACATGAATGCACGCGCGGCCTAAGGAGTAACGGATTAAGAACTTGTTACATGCACATTACTTGGGGTGAGTTGTTTGGCATCACCATTTGTAAGGACCCACCGCTTTTATTGTATATTTTGAGAAAACACTAAGCATAATGACGTGAGTTGCTTGATACGAAAAGGCGTTTCCGGTAACAGCTGTCTATGCCAGCTATGCTTGGACCCGATATGTGTTTGGCTTCCCATATACCCACATCTACCCCTCTCCCCTCCCCGATACGTGTTTGGCTTCCCATAGACCCACATCTACCCACACGTACGCAACCTAGCGGCGTTACAAGTAACGGATTAAAGAACGTGCTACCTCTAAATCACTCATCATTTCTAGTATTTGATTAGTTTTCTCCGACTTGTATATCTTTGTAATGAGTACTCGTGCGACGTTGTATTTTTAAATACAAAAATGTATATTGGACATGTTTTAGAGCACATTGTTGTAACCGTTTGGATTTCTACTCTTTCATGAGAGATGTTTTAGACCTTAACTATGCCATGATTACGATAACAAAAGAATCACAGTAGTCAAATCTAGTGCATATGTGGTGCACTACATGCATCATTTCGTTTTTTATCATGGCAAACTTCATGTGCATATCATGAGTAACAACATGAGAGACACAATTTTCACGCAAAAAAAAAAAAACTCGTCTTTGAAGCAGGGCTGCAGGGGTCGAATGAACCTTCAACTACCACTTTATTCTCCCGGCATGAGCTCTATCACAAGTAAGTTGCAAGTCTTTCTGAATAAGAGCAAATTATAAGTTGCAACAAAAACATCATGCTGGATTTTTCTTCTTTTTTTTAAAAAAAATACAATGGTACAGGATAAAACGGCCAAACGTCTAACAAAGAGGAATCAACATTCAGAAGAGGTGAAGACACAAGAGGGGAGTACAAACCAATTAATCACATTATATATTTATTCAGATAGCCACAAAAATTTCAGAATGATTAGCCGCCCAAGAGCAAATGCAGAGACCTTAAGCAAAGCATATATGTCCACTCTTGTCCATTTCCACAGTACAGCAGGATGATGTTTGGTGAGATGCACTAGCTACCCATTCTTTTTTTGCGCTCACAGAGACGACAAACATTTGCTTTTTGGGCCGCGCTAAAAACAATTAGGCGAGTGCTTAGAACTTTGCTGTCATGTACAGTCGTTGTTACATGGACTAATATAGTTTAAGAAGTGACGTGGCCAGCCGTGCTCGGATTTTTCCTGTCGATCATATTCTCAGGGTTTGTCGGGTAGGCTACGTTGACGTATCGCGAGGTCTCTCTCGGCAAGGGCAAAGATAATAAGCTGATTCGGTGTAGGTTTACAGCCAGACTAGCTAGTGTACTCAATAATGCAAGCAATCGTCGATCTCGAATGCACAATAATACAGCGTGTGTCAAAATCGAGATTAGCAAGAGTAGTGCTGCAGTAGCAAGCACAAGTTTTTTTTTTTTATCTCCGCCCTGTCAGTCTGTCACGGTGTCACCAATCGATAACAACAGTCCAAAGAGGAAAAAAAAAAGGTTAACAGCGATTTATTAGTGCGTCCAAACTCCAAATTAAGGACGGCCTTTTGTTTTTGTCAGCACACGGCACAGGGTTCTTAAAAACCTGTCAGGAACTGAAGCAAGAAAACAACTCGGGTCGATTTCTATACTGACGTGATCCGACTGATATGCAATGTTTAGTTCCAAAAGATCTTTTCAACTTCGTTATTCATCTCTATCAGAAAACACGCTTTCTAGAAAAGTTCTATTTCGATTCCATTCAACTTTTCTATTCATCCCTCTCACAAAACACGCTTCCCCGAAAAAAGTTTATTTCCCTCCCAAACAACTAAACACCCCCTGAGTGAAAGCGGTGCCAATAAAATCGTCTCTCCTGCGTGCGTGCGTGCTGCCACTCGAGACTCACGCATCCAGCGGTACAGATGGAAAACCAAGCGGCGGCGCGAGCCCGGCCAGCGTGGCAGCGTCGCCGTCGTCGGCCGACGATTATGCGTGGCATCCTGGAGGAGATGCCGAGCCCCGGGCGGGTGCGGTGGGAGGTAGAGGACGAAGCGAGCCGGCCGGCGCAACGCACCGGGCAGGAGCGGCCAGCGCAAGGGACAAGAAAGCGCGAGAGGCGTGTGGGGAGTCAGAAAGGCGGGCGCTGTTGCGGCTCGTGTGTGATGGCACACGCACCGTACGTACCGGTGGTGGCGACGGTGATGGGCTGGCTGATGGCCGAGGAAATGGACAAGGCTTGACTAGTTTAAGGAAATACGGCGCCTGATCCTATTCTAATCGGCCGATCGACACCGTTATCTGGGACTGAACGGTGCATGTATGGTTCGTTCCCGATTGATATATGATGTATGGTTAGTTCATTCCTGATATATGAAATATGATCGACACCGCTAGTTTCTCTCTGTACCTTCTTGTATGAATGGTTTTCCAGTACGAACGAACGGCCGATCGATCTAATCATCCACTCGCCTCAAGACCGTGAGCCACGCACGGGCTTACCAGATTCGTTTATCAAATCCCAAGAGACACCAAACGGGCACCCGCGCAGGCCGCGGCGAACCGTCCACGGTTGGTTTCTCACTCGGAATTCACCGCTGGAAGCGGGACCGTTAACTCCAGCGACCAAGTTTTTGTCGTCTCCCGCAAGCCACGCGGATCGCGCGCCCAATTTTGTTTGGTGGTCCCCCGATCGGCGCCGCGTCACAACTCTCATAAACGGGCCGTCCGCGGATCGTCAAAAATGCCCCGCACGTCGAAGCCCATCATCTGACGTGCGGCCCAATAGCTGGGTTCCTTGCTTCGTCGCGAACCTCGCTCGCCTTCTTCGCACGCAACGGCTCCGCGTCGCGTCGCGTCGCGTCCTCGGCGGCTCTACAGCCAGGATCTGCCTTTTTGCTAGTTTGACCGCGTTTAAATCCTAATTTGGGAAGAAAAACGTGACAAAAAATAAATCTCAAATTCAATCGATCAAGTCCCACATGTGAGAGTTGCGTAACATAAAAAAGATATGCACGTTTGATATGAATATTTGGAAAATAATAACAGGGGTAAGGCTGTAGTAGGCCAACGGTAGTTCGATGACATCTGGGACCAGATGGGTCATGGGTCTCATGTCCTGTAAGGTGACATGAGTGTTTTGCAACTCCTCATTTTTGTTTACTTATTTATTACTTACTTCCAAAAATGTATACGCTTGTATGAATGTGACGCTTAGATATAATGATTTCAGAAAATAATAACCTGCCAATAAGCAGCACTGAGAATTGTGGTGCGGATTGCAATATTCTTTTAAAATTGTTGGAAAAATAAATATGCTAATCTTCTTTGTGGGAAATCGTTTCAAGTTTATTTTTTATGAAATTAAGTCGATGGCAAAACATGATGTTGATTTTCAAAAATAACTTCAATGTTGAGATGAAAAGCTTAATATTTTCCATGTAAAATTAATTTCATCAAAATGACTTTGAGTTTGGACACAGAGACGACAAATGCTTGCCTTTTGCGTCCCTAAAAACAATTAGGGGAGTGCTTAGAACTTTGCTGTCATGTACAGTCGTTGTTACATGGACTAGTATAGTTCAAGAAGTGACGTGGCGAGCCGTGTTCGGAATTTTTTTTTTCCTGTCCATCATATTCCCCCAAGGCTTGTCGGTGTAGCGAGACTATGCATGCAGAATACACCGTGTTAAAATCGAGTCAATGAGCCTGACGGGTGAGTCGTTAGATGGTTCAGATTTGCGAGAGCGATTAAGTCGTCAGTCTCTCAAGGTGTGTCACCGATAACATAACATGACAAAAAAAAAAGTTAAGAACGATTTAGTGCGTCCAATTAAGCTCCCAGAGTCACCACAGGATCTTTAAACCCTGGCAGGAACTGGTCGGGTCAATTTCTTTCTTTTTTTTTTGAAAAGAACGGGTCAATTTCTATACTGGCGTGATCCGTGTGAGTAATTAAAACTGCCACTCAACCCACGCATCCAGCGCGCCCCCGGGGTGGGTAGCGGACGAAATGAAGCGAGCCGGCCGGGCAGGAGCGGCCAGCGCAAGGGATGCGGGGGGTCGGAAACGTGGGTGCTGTTGCTTTGCGACTCGTGATGGTCCAACGGTGGTGCTACTGTTATCTGGGAACAGATGAGAGAACGGCCCGTGCTGCTACTGTTTCTATACTGGTATGTATATACCTCCTGCCTGCCTGTAACCCATGATGTCACGTACACGACCAACCCCGCGGTGTAAGACAAGACGGGACACGCCCCCCTTGTGCGAACCTGACGTGCTGCAATCTCGGTCGATCTTTTTTCTATTTTTTTTTTGGAACTTTAACCTCGGCATATTTCAATTATCGCCCAAGACCGCGAGGCACGGGATTTGTTTCTCAAATCCCAAGAGGCACCGCCGCAAACGGTCACCACGCGCACAGGCCGCGGCGAACCGTCCATGCTTGTGCTTGGTTACTCGGATTCACCGCCTGAAGCGGGGCCTACGACCGGTAAACTCCAGCGACCAGTCGTCGTCGTCACCCGCAAGCCACGCGGATCGCGCGCGCGCGCCAACTTTTTTTTTTCGAGGACGCGCGCACGCGCCAACTGGGCGACCCGCGCCAATTTGTTTGGTAGTCGGTCTCACAGGCGGGCCGTCCGTGTCACAAACTCACAAAGGCCCGCACGCCGAAGCCCATCCATCATTCATCAAGGGAACCGATGTGAAGGCGGCTGGACCGACACAGACGGCCCAACAAATAACTGGGTTCCTTCGTCGCGAACCCCCACACCCCTCCTCTCCCCCTCTCTCTCGCTCGCCTTCTTCGCAAGCACACGGCTCCGCGTCCTCGGCCTCCTCTCCTCTCCTCTCCCGAGTTTTTTCTCCATCCAGGCCGCGTCCGTGATCCGGCCTCGCTCTCCTCTCTCGCCGGAGCGCAACACCTCCTCGCCCCCAGCGGCCAGCCCGTCGCGTCGCCGATGGAGTACGACTTCCGGGGCCGGCAGGGCTCGGGATCCTACGGCGGGCCGCCTCCGGGGTCCGCACCAGGCGGCTCGTCGCTCTACCCGCGCGTCGGCCAGCCCTCCCACGGCGGGGGAGGAGGGGGCGCCGCCGCCGCCTCGCCGCGGGTCGCGCCCTACCACCACGGGCCCGGGGGCGGGTCCGGGTCCTCGGCCCCCATCGTCACGCCGCTCGCTCCAACCTCCTCCGCAGCCTCCTCGAGTAATTCTCCCCCGTTTCCCACTTTTTAGACACGTATATCGGATTGATTCCACGGTTGTTAGTATTGGTCCTGTAGCGGGGGGAGGTACACGCTGTGCGCTCGATCGACTGCAGCATGACGAATCGTTAGTCGAACTAATTGGTTGGTTTTTGGTGGCTGTTGAGTCGGCAGATCTCTTGTTTGGAAGTTGAATTTCAGCAAATTCTAATGGTATCAGTTAAATTGAATTGCAATTCAATTTTTTTTTCTTGTGACAGACCTTGCTTGGGTATTCCTAGTGCAACTCAGTTGCGCACTAAGCATGAATTTATGATGCTATATAAGGACTTTTAGGTGTTTTCGTGTGCTGGATTAACATTAGTGTTTGCATATGCTTCATCTTCAGCTTAGAATTGGCGATGAATGCAACAGCATCAGATGGCATATGCTTATGAAATGGTTCAGCAGTGTTGAGACAGTCGGATTTTGGAAATGTTTGCTCCCCATATTGTTATCAACATAATTGAAGTTGATAGGATGCTAAACTTTCCTAGGCACATGGACTCACTTGTTTAAAAAAAAATATATAACAGCGCAAAGTAGTTGGTTATATCAGTAATTGTGTCTCTATAGTTTACTGTTTTCATATCGCAAAAAATGAATAAACTTCTTACTTCCATTTCCTGTTTGCTTATTCTCCATACTAGTTTGTTTTCTAATACAATATCGTTTCCTTATTCTGCAGAAGTGGGCATACAGGTTGCGATAAAGCCTGAATTCCGCATTAGCCCTCCTGTGAGTAATTTACTTTTACTAAATTAGATTTTTCAGCCTTCTGTGGACCTACTAATCTACTCTTAGATAAAAAAAGTGTTACTCCAGAGACATTGAATGTTTGCGTAGCTGTTAGACAAATGTTGGTATGCTATCAATTCATATGTAAATAAGTTCTCAACTGCCGATATCCAACTGTTGATTTGTGTTTTAAACTTTTAATAAACTATTAAATTTTATCTATTAATTTATGGCATCATTAGGATTTCTGTACGGTCTGTGTCAGGGAAATTTGCAGAAATCAATTGTTCGCCATTACTGATCTGTGTGAGTCACCTTTAGCTGTCCAGTGATCATCATCTTGGTCTCGTTAATATGAACACCATTGACCAGTCTTACTAGTTTATCTATTTCTTGATTGACAGCAATCCTTTCTGCCAGCCCCTTGTAGATAGTGAGTGCTGCTTATTTGCTTATTCCTTTTATGAATGCACAACTGGATGCATGTCTAAACAGTACAATGAACTGATGTTTGTGCTAATAATTCTGTTTTCTCTAGGAAATTTGCTGATGGCTTCAGTTAATTCTGTGCTGCCATAGCTATCTGTTGGTTGTCTAATCTTGGTGTTATAGTTTGTAGTCAACTAAGTTTAAATGTACCAGGGTACGATTCATACTATGCGTGGGTTTTATCGAAGTGTCATACTATAATAGACATATCTAGTGTTTTATCTGTTCCTATAAAAGCACTCTACCATTCTTCATGATTCCATTCATATGTTTGTTGAGCAATCCCTGTTTGTTATGTGTGGCTGTGTGCTATACATGCTTTCTTGTTGAGATGTTGATTTGCAAATTCATGATGTTCTAATCAGTGTTATCTTTTCAGCCTCAATTGCCACCACAGATGGTAGAAATTCCTCGCAGCACCTTCAACTTTGATTTTGAGTATGAGAAAAGAATTCTTGCTGAGGCAGAGAAGGAAAACCCCAGCTGGAGTAAATTTGTTGTAGAAAGACAGGCACCACCACCTGTGCCACAGCAGGCAAGTTACATAGTTCCTTCTACTCCTTTTTATTGGATAAATAGTTCCTAGTGGGGGAAAAGGGGTCTTAAGTTGTCTATAGACTCCTTTTTGTTGTTGTTACTATTAGCTTAATTGGAAGATCGCCTTATCCCTTATGTAACTGATACCCAGAAGTACTTCCTAAGCTAGTAAGCTTCGCCCTCCCACCATTCCTCTGCTTCGTCGATGTTATTGATGGGATGGTTTGCTACTTTGCTGTATGGCTTTAATTCGAAAGGCTAGAAGTGCTTATTGACTTGCTCATTGAAGCAAAAATATTTTGATACTACAAATCAGTAAATCATGTATCTGAGCATTCAACCTCGTTATCTTGAACACTCAGCGATAAATCCAGTGGAATGATGAGCCATGCGATTTAGGCATGGTTTATACAAAACTGCATTAATTTGGTTCTGTTCTTTCGGTCCTGCCCTGCCTGACATCCTTGTATTGATGCAAAAAGTGCGCTTGCAAATTACATTTTTCTCCAATTCTTGTTGACCCCGCAACTTTAGATCAGAAACTGAATATCACTTTCAACCAAATTGGACTAATGTGGCGATAACTGATACCAGTTCTTTGACAATTTGTGTAGTATACCCAGGAGAAAAACTATTGTGTATATGCCCTGGTTTGTTCACAATCTGGCAGTGCAATTTTTATTTGTTCAAAGTGGCAAACATACTGGTGACTGTTAATGGGCATATAGTTAATGTATTTGGTTATTGCAGGCTACCCACCATTTCTGTTAATCCATTTAAGCTCATTTTCTTCTGTGCATGCTCATATGTGTCCAACCTCTCCTTCAATAATAACATAACTTCAACAATAACATAGTAATAACATCCAATTTTTCAATTGAATAAGTGAATACCTAATCTATTACAGAGAGATCAGCTAGTCTAGTACAGCCATTTGTTGAAATTTCTCTTCTGAGAAAGGCATTTAGTGAAATTTCTCCTCACCTCACTGTCATACGATGGGTAGTGCATGCCAAGCAGATGTTTAAAATGAAAGTATCGATTGAATAACCACCAGTACCCTTTTCCTTTTGCAGCCTAGACCAGCATCCTCAGGGGATCCAGTTGTGGACAAGTATGTCGCTATGGGTCTTGGTCGCGAAGCTGTCTCATTCGCTGTGTTGAATTATGGAGATAATCCGGCGAAGGCATGCTCTTTTCCTCCTGTTGTATATTTTTCTTAATACTTCTTTCAGCTCCATTAATCATGAAAAATGGTGTACTTATAGCTCAAACACTTTAATGATAATAACTATGTGCATCTTATCTCTACTATAATAGGATTTGCAGGCAATTAAATCCACCTTTTCATGTGTCACGAGCTAGTTTTTTCCCCAAGACTATGGTTGCCTCCGTGTCCTATTACTATTATAATTAAATCCACCTTTTTATGTGTCACGCGTTAGGTTTTTTCTCAAGACTATGGTTGCCTTCGTGTCCTATTACTATTATTTTAAATTGGATTTTCAAGAGATAAATCGCTGAAATATCTTTGTCCATTTCTGCTGGAAGTTTATGTTGATCACTTGTTGTTCATGATTATCTACTGCCATTCACCAGTATTGCAGTGGAAACCTTCTTATATAACTGAATATGTTGTACATGTTTTTGATATGTACTACAGTTCGGGTGAGATAACTTGTGTTTGTCAATTGAGAAAATTTACACTACAAAGATAACAAACATGATACATGCAAGCTGTATTTTTGGTAGGTATGTGAAAATAAACATATTCCTTCTACTGCAAGCCAATTTTCCACAATGAATTTAAAAAATGTGGTTAGTAATTGATCATAAGATAGAGTAAATATGTAAAAATCATTTGGCATGAACAGTTTAAGCTGATAGTGTTTGCGTTGACATAATTTTGCTGTTTTTATGCCGTTGCTATGGTTTAGCTGTCAATTTCTTTTGCTGTTGTGCCTGCTGTCGCTGTCACTGGATGTCCATGGCACTGACATATTCACCTCGTTCTCTTGTACCCCAGGTGAAGGAGTTCGTGAGATCGTACAATATCCTCCACGAGATGGGCTTCACATCGTCGAACGTCCCCGAGCTGCTGGCGATCCACGACAATGACCCCGACAAGGTCATCCAGCGCCTGCTATCCTCGCCGTCGTGATCCCAGACCCAGAGCGAGACGCCTCGCACTCGCAGTCAATCTCGCTCACATGTATACCACATCAAATGCATGTACAGCGCTGCCCTACGCTGGCAACCGTCATATATTCACGTCACATGTTTATGCAGTTCATTCGGTCTGCGTGTTAGCTGCCGCCAGTTTTGTGGACCGATCGAGTACCATTGCATGTATGTTGTATCCTGACTCGTTTGGTGTTTTTCTTTTAAAGAATCGTTTGTCACTGGAGGTCTGAATCTTTTTTTTTCCTCAGACTGCGTAGTATAAGGCCTTCTCCAATGGTGAGACAAGAGCTAGCTCTTAATTGATGAAAAGTACAAGTCAGCTCTTGCCTCTGAACACTGTAAAGTTGATTCTTATCTTGGCTTCCTGAAGAGCTGGTTACGTCAACTTTGCACTCTTCAAAGAGCCAAAAGCTGGCTAAGGCCGTGTCCAATGGTTGAGATAGCAAGCTAGCTCATAGCACAGTTGCGCACAGTGATTTCTGACGCACACAGTGATGCACAGGGAACCAGCAGTGAGAGAAGAAGGTGTTGGGAAACGTGCAAGGCAATCGCTTGGCAGCGCGCTAGCGCGTAGGATTTTGATACTGTTCACGCATAAAAAAATTCAAGACATAGCTTTGAGCTAGTGCGTTGGAGGAGGCCTAAGAGCTAGTAAAGAGCCAAGAGCTACCCGTTTTGGTCTGTTTTTGTATTTTTCATCGATTAAACAATTTAAGAGCTAGCTCTTGGCTCACCATGGAGAAGGCCTAACAAGATGATTTGCTCATTTGCTGAATGATGGTAAAATCTTGTCGGCAAACAGCACGTACTGTGACCGCGAGTTTATACATTGGCAGTCGATTTCATCGTTCTCAACATCTTCGCCTGCGGTTCTCTGCCTGCAATCTGCATGGACATCCCCTGTTCGATCAGAAGAAAGCTACAGCGGCGTCTGAGCATGGTCGACAACTCCAAAACATCTGTCGGTCGCTGGGGCTCCATCCACTACAGACAACTGCGCGTCTGCTACTGCTAATGCTCACTGTGAACGCCAAAGCATGAGCAGCGGCAGCCTACACCATTACTCTATCTAGTGACAGCACTGCTGCTTCGTCATGGCGTTGCCGCTGCAGCCTGCCTATTCCTATATGAACGTGCCATGCCCCACGCCCTTTGTCTACAGGTCCACGGACACGGCATCCCCAAGCTAAAGCTTTTGCGCCATGGTGACGGCACGGCTGGTGCTCCTCGTGGCGACGGCGCTGTGCTGCGCCTCTGCCTCCTCCTCCGCCTCGCCGGCGGTGAGGACGGCCGGGAGGTGCAGGTCATTCCCCGCCGTGTTCAACTTCGGCGACTCCAACTCCGACACCGGCGGCTTCTGGGCCGCGTTCCCGGCGCAGGGAGGACCGTTCGGCATGACCTACTTCGACAAGCCAGCCGGCCGCGCCTCCGACGGCCGCCTCGCCATCGACTTCATAGGCACGCACGCCTTGTCATTGCAACATGTTCTTGTCACCTCTTCATTGTGACTTGCGAGTTGTGAAATGATGCTGACGAGAGACCATGGTGTTCTGTGATCGATCCATAGTGCAAGCCATGGGGCTACCAATGCCGAGCCCTTACTTGCAGTTGATCGGCTCCGACTTCCGGAGCGGCGCAAACTTCGCGACGCTGGCGTCGACGGTGCTGCTGCCCAACACGTCGCTGTTCGTCACCGGGACCAGCCCCTTCTCCCTCGCCATCCAGCTCAACCAGATGAAGGCGTTCAGGGACAGAGTCATCAGCTCCCATGGCAAAAATGGTGAGGCAATTGTTAATTCTAATCAACTAGCCGAAAATTACAGAAAAAACAAGCTCTGAACTTATGATGGGAAAGGGACAGCAAAGAAATGGATAGCCACAGGTTCAGATCTATGAGGTAGTTCAGGGGCATGATTGTCGCGTGACAGTGGTGGTTTTCCTTTTTCTTTTGTGTTAACTACTACAGTAGTAACGATCCTATGTGCTCTGTTTCTAGTAGTGAGATAGCATCATGGATGTCAAGGTTAATTTGATGATTTCACTGGACAGCGAAGGGCTCAAATGTCTTGCTGATTGAATGGTTCACTTGCTGAATGTTTTGCAGGCCGACTCCCTTCCCCTGATATCTTTGGTCGTGCTCTTTATACGATAGACATTGGGCAAAATGATATCACCTCAAATCTAGGATCTGGCGGTGTTGAAACAGTCAAGCAAAGTCTCCCTTCAGTTGTCAATCAAATCTCCTGGACAATACAGGTGAAGTAGTAAGAAATATATATATAGTTAGCCTAAAACAGTGTTAAGAAGAATCGGGGAGTGAGTTAGCTTCAGGTTGAGTTTTATCCACTAAATTCCATTTTCAGGATTTGTATAACATCGGAGCCCGCAACTTCATGGTGTTCAACATGGCGCCGATTGGATGCTACCCGGCATTTCTCACGGAGCTTCCACATAGCAGCAATGACTTGGACGAATTTGGATGCATGAAAACATACAGCAGTGGTGTAGTCTACTACAATGAGCTACTGAAGAACATTTTGGCTGAGGTAAGGAAGAAGATGCAGGACGCGTCGATTGTGTATGTCGACAAGCATACTGTAATGCTTGAGCTGTTCCGACATCCCCATGCTCATGGTAAGCTGTCAAATATTTCTGCAGCATCTAATCAGGATTCAGGCATGAATCAAGATTTTTCATTTCCAAACTTGATTCATACTCATGCAGCAATACACCTGAGTACCTGACTGATCTGGTGATGATTTCAGGGCTGAAGTATGGGACTAAGGCTTGCTGCGGATACGGTGGTGGAGCTTACAATTTGGACCAAAATGTTTACTGTGGCAACAGCAAAATGGTGAACGGCCAAACTGTAACCGCGGTAGCTTGTGGAGATCCACAGAACTACGTGAGCTGGGACGGAATCCATGCCACTGAAGCAGCAAACAAGATAATTGCAACTGCAGTAATTAGTGGCTCCTATTCATACCCACTAACAACGCTCTGCAGGCCATAGACTGATCTGTGATCACATAGTCATTCAGTCAGGCTAAACTGTTGCTGAAACAATACTATCACAGCACATAATATGTTTTAACATCCAGCATTGCCAATCAGTTGAAAAGTGTAAACAGCCACATCCAAACCCAAACTGTCATTCAGAGCAACAAGCACAACTCAACCACAATCCAGCACATAGGTCATGTCAACCAGGGATTAACAATACAGATCCTGAGATACAAAGTAGTACAGGCAATTCAGGAGAGCAACACAAATCTAGATGATTATCAGTAGGGTAGATGAATTCCATTGCATTTCCTCAACTGGTAGTAACAATTCCTCGATAGCACTCACATTGCAATAAACCGCTAAATTACCAACGACACACACCAGGAACACGACGACAGCAGCCTAAACACCTCGTAAACAGGAATTAAACCTAGACGGGCGAGAGTGTGAAACGCCTAGGCGCGCTCCCCGCGGATACGGCGGGCGAGCTGAATGTCCTTGGGCATGATGGTGACGCGCTTGGCGTGGATGGCGCAGAGGTTGGTGTCCTCGAAGAGCCCGACGAGGTAGGCCTCGGCGGCCTCCTGCAGCGCGGCGACGGCGGACGACTGGAAGCGGAGGTCGGTCTTGAAATCCTGCGCGATCTCGCGAACAAGGCGCTGGAAGGGGAGCTTGCGGATCAGCAGCTCTGTGCTCTTCTGGTACTTGCGGATCTCACGTAGCGCGACGGTGCCAGGGCGGAAGCGGTGGGGCTTCTTCACGCCGCCGGTCGCCGGGGCCGACTTGCGTGCCGCCTTCGTCGCCAGCTGCTTCCTCGGCGCCTTGCCGCCGGTGGACTTGCGCGCCGTCTGCTTCGTGCGGGCCATCGGGGTTGGAGGAGGAGGGGAGTGGCGGCGATCTGGGCTCGGAGACGAGAGAGATGGAGGGCGCGGGAAGATTTCGGCGAGATTTGGGTGTGGTGCTGTGAGGAGGATTAGGTGGGTTTAAGTAGCGGTGGGATGTGAGGAATTGGCGCACAATCGCGCGGGAGTTCGAAAATTTTGTGGATTTGGGCGAAATTTTGGAGGGTTTGGAGAATTGGAGGGAACGGGTGGTTCCATTCGAACGGTTTTGGAAGCGCGGCGCCTCTCGGGGGACGCGGGATGAACTGGGCTTTGGGGAGCCGTCGGATCTGGGTGGATTGGACGGTGAGGATGCCTGCTGCACGGTTGCCACGGATAGCGATCCGCGTCGCTGTTTGCCTATCTGCAGTGCGGTCTGCTCGGTTTCCGTTTGGAACGCTGGAATTTACCTTTTGTCTTAATGCAGCATTCAGGAAAATGGTTCTGCATTTTCAAGTGTGCTTCAAACCATATACTTTAGTATTTGTTTCAGATTAAATTAAATTTAAGAACCAAATTCCTAGCAAAGCAAACAGGTCCTCGAGGGCAGAACTCAAAACAAAATGGAAAAGAACAATTGGCTCCATTTTCAAACAATATGAACAATGAACAAGCGTACGAGCACTATTAAAGTAACTCGTATCCTGTGTTCATCCTTCTATGAAAGTGAACCCACTAGAATTTGAAGTGCTGGTCGGTCCAAATCGCCCAAAAGTATCGAGCTCTGACAGATGTCCCAGAAACAGAGCATGTCAACACTTTCAGAGGTCCTAACAGCAAAATATAAGGAATTTCATGAAGTATATATCTGTATATGTCTGAGATATTCAACAAGCTTTACAGAATATAATACAATTTATACACACAAAATCAATTATATTGATCAAAGGTAACAGTGTTGTGATTTTACAGTGCCGGCACTCTGCTGTACACACTTCTTGCTCCCTCAAACTGCAACTCATCTCAAAACCGAAAAAGAACACAGGAAGACAGTCGACATCCAAAAAAAAATTGCAAGCCTCGGAATCAAACCTGTGACCCTTGAATAAATGGAGGGCACTTGACAAAAAAAAAACGTAAATTCACAACTGTGAATTGAAGGGATAAAAAAAACCTAGCAAAACAAACTCGAGCTAGGAAAAAGGGGACGGATCCAGGACGATGTGAAAATTGATGTGCCGTTGCGGATGGTGATTGCATTCTGCAAAACTATGACAGTTGCCAAGGGCTATTGAGGTATTGAACAGAATCACTTTCACCAAATGGCTATTTGACTCGAGGATTAAATGGGATATTTGAAGCTTTGATGACCATGCTAAAAAAGTTGAAGGGCAATCTTTAGCCTGTTCTGCTTCCACTTTGGAAGTTTGCTGAATGCCTCCTTTGTCATCCCAAACTTCTCTTTGAATTCAGCCGAAGATAAGTAGGTCTGCATCAAATAAAAAATAATGTGATTGTTGGCTTCTTTTGAGAAAACGTGAATACTCTAAGATCAGACAATCACCTCTCTCCTCGTGACATCAATTTCAGTAACAGGATCAGCAGCTGTGGTCTTCAGACGTTCATATGGATATATTGGAAGGCCCTCGTCATCTTCTGGCTCGTTTTCTTTTGCATCTTCAGTTATGGTCAGAGATTCGACTGTATTGGTCATGGTAGCAACGCCATCTTTAGTATCTTCCGTTTGCTTCGGCTTCTCTGACCCAGAGCCATCTTAGTTTGCACAGAATTTTCAGAGAAAAGTAAGCAGCAGTTCATTTTCTATTTTCAAGCAGAATTTTTGCCTGAGTAGTCATACCACATACCTTTTACTGATTCTGGTGTGAGGTTTTGGGTAGGGCGATCCAACGAACCAGCCAGAGCCGCGATTGCAGATGACTTATTATTTGATGAATCAGGTGTAAGAGATTTTGGGTATAGTTTCTTAACTACTGGTGGAGGAGTGGAAAGATTTCTGTTGCTTGAATTTTCAAAGTTAGCAGCCAATGCAGTGAACGCTGGAGATCTTCCCCTAACACGGACACGCTCAGGGCTAAAGGACATGCTTCTGGAGCGCTGAGATTTATCTTGTGTAGTACTCCTTCCTGAATACACAGGTGTTCGTCGTTTCGGTTTCTGACAATGCATGAGCATCAGCATGAGTTCTATCATTTTTGTAAATACAAGGGTTCAGCAATAATACTGGATATCATACAGAGGAGAAATACTGTTGTATTGTACAGAAATGTTTGCAGTAAAATGCAGTTAACAGACACAATAGCATGGGGAACTATTACAAAATCACTAGGTTTCAGGCATCTTACGTCCAATGCTGGAGCACCTCCACCTTTTACTATGGCAAGCTTCCTCTGGTATGAATTGCCATGCATCTAAGAACAAAAGGATGAGATTAAATATTAAAAAAGGATTGGTCATGCTGTTCTGTTACTGTATAGACTACAGACCACAAACTGCTCATATATTCAAGAATAAACAATTGGAGAGGTCAAACTCATGGCTAATCTACTTACCAGTGATTTTGTGGAGTCCCAGGTGAAGAACCTGGTGAAAAAGGGAGGCTCGTTCCCTTCTGTAACAGTGAAAATCGGTGTTTTGCGGGCAAGGTTTTCCATAAGGAAATCGAGCACAACAAATTTCTGGTAAAAACGTCAAACAGTAATAAGTGAGAATGGTAGTGACAAGAAAACAATATATGGTTTCTAAAGCTGCTGTATACAAATACAAATTATTACCTCCCCGACATCCAGAGCTTGTAGCCTCACTTTAACATCCACCTGTTGACCAACCCAAACAAATATGCTTGTGTGACAGTCCAGAATGAAAACATCTTCTGTCATTAGATCGTCTTGAGTAAAGTGGTGTATTTCCTTGACCTGCTCAACAGATTCTCCAAATACAAATATTAAATGTAAAAACAGGTAGAGTACAGCATAAAAACTAAATCACAGTTTTACTGTGCTAACCTTCAAATTGCCTTCATCGACCCCAACCGGTTAGGAACATCAAAAGAGAACAGAAAGGGATGAGTATGTGCAAACTGCTAACGTGGATAACTTCCTAATGAAACTATGAACCTACATTCTTACCTTTCAACAGGATGCATGAGAAAAGATGGGGATCACTTTCAAGCTCTCGCACGACTTTTTGGCTTGAATACTCAGATTTGCCTCCCAGTAAGCTCCAGAATTGGTCAGTTTCTGACCCTTCCTTTTGTGACCTAGACTGTGTATTTGGCTGAACAATGTAGAAAGCCATGGAAGAAAAACTTAAGCCAAAGAAAGGCATAATAAACCATAACAAAGCTACCCAAGTATTGATGATAATAGTTATATACTTATATCTCGAAAGGGAAGATAGCTCCACACCTTAATTACATCAAGCTGCCTTTCCATTAACTCTTGATCCAATGCAGTGGTCAGATTTCCAGCCCAAGTGAACACGGCATTTCCATCATGTAGAATGTAACAGTAGGATGAATTCAATGATGAGGCCACCTAAGAATAGAGTAGAGATAGTATATGAGTGGTAAGGAATATGTCATAATATTAACTGCGATCAGATATACCTTGGGGAATAAAGTGCAATGTTACTTACAGGTTCAACTTGAATTGCTTGCATGTTTTCTGGTCCTGAACCTTGAACTCGGAAGAGTGCAAGCCCCTCTTCAGAATAACTGTCATCGTCGATACCATTTTCAGCAATAAACTTCTTGTATCCAGAGCTAAGACCACCCTGCAATGGAATTTGGGATGGTAAGACTACTGCTGCGTTAAACCCAAACTAGTAGTACTGATACAACTGAAGGTCATTAAATGCATGTCAACCTTAAACACTTGCAAGCTTTGAAATATCACAAAGAACTGAATCGGTTCTTTCCCCTCATACAAGCGCGCCTGAATGAGAAGCAAAGATACATTAGAGATGACACAAGGGTTCTTATCTAGTTTAAAATTCCAAATAAAGAAAATCACTGAGTACCTGGACAGCCTGAAACTTAGCAGATTCAACCATCTTGCTTGCAAGTGAAACTGCCGTTACCCTATCCTCCTGGATAAGAATTGAGATCCTTTAAGGTTGATGTGAATTTAACAAGTAACTGAACGCTACATAATCGACAAGCATAAGGTTATTCAGAATCTCAGTACTATACACAAATAACATAGATAACCTTTTGATTTATTTAGCAAAGCAAGAACATAAATAGCTGTCAGCTGATACATCAAACCTTCTGAATTCTTATTATGAACTTCAAAGACAACTTGACTAAAACCAAGTAACTATGGGTTAGAAATTCAACAGATATTCTGTAAACTCCGTTACCTCAATACTTTTTTTCCCAAACCAAGTTCCAATAAGACATTCCTCCTTGTCATCTCCAGGATACGTATACTGAAATATGTAGCAATCGCCAGTGTACAATTTGGATTGATCAGAGGATGAGAGAAGTGCCTTGTCCTTATCATTTACTCGCCACACCTATCAAATATAGAGGAAAAAATCATAAGCCAGAAGGCTACTTTAATATGCATATGGAAGGTAAAAATTGAAGCGGGTCATATGCAGCGTAACAATGCATTAAACATTAGTCTTCTGTATTGAAGCATACACCAACCTCCATTCTGAAAGTGAATTTCTAGCTAACTAGCTTGCAGGTGCTTTAGAACCATTATTTGCAACAATGTCTGTCCACAAATTTTTTAAGCATACAGAATGTTGGCAAATCCAATATTTTGAAGGGGAAAACACAAACAAACAAAAAATGATGAGATACAAAAGATGAAGCTAATATAAAAAGAGCAGAGGTACCTGCAGGTTGCCAGTGCAATCAATATAGGATTGAGGTTCTTCCTTTGCAGGAGCAGCTTTCATCAAACCCTTAACGTTTAAGCCCTGGCGTTTGAGAAGAGCTTCACAAAAAAAAGTCGATTAAATTGTGAAGGGTGGAAAACATTTGACAAATGAGAGAGAGAGAGAGAGAGAGAAGTTGAAGCTGATAAATTTGTAAATAATAACCTGCAACTTTGCCTCTTCCATCCTCTGATGACAACTTCAAGTCAGGTGTCTGTGGCCACTCTTTAAATTTTGATTTGAACATAACAGTCTCAAATCCTTCAATCACTTTGATGATATGTGTTTTTGTTCGGTTTGAATCAGAGAGCAATTTCTACATCAGCAAATAAACAAATAAATAGTGAACATCAAAACGACATATAATTAACACATACTTCATTTTTTTAATATATGTGAGAGAGATAAAGACAATGTAAGATTTCTCCAAATATTTCTTATCAGCATGAATGAGTAATCAAGACTCTAAAGGGTAAAGAAATTAATTAATGATAGATCTATAAACAGTCTAATAAACAAAAGGAAACATATGCCATATTGCAAAATCATGCCATATTGCAAAATCAATGAGCGCAATGGGAAGGGTCAGCATGACTCCTCAGCATTTAATAGTGTAACATGATGTTTGTAAGAATACAATGAGAAAACATAATTAGATGAACAAATATCACCTCAGCAGCTTCACTAGCACCCTTTCTCTCTTGCAGGGCTGTAGTTCTGCCCATCCAAACATACAATTCCGCACCACAGTCTAACAAGTAACACTTGTTTGTCTCAAGTAATTCATGTGCCAAGGATTCAAAATTGACAGGCTCCAGTTTTCCTTGGTCAAAACTGAAAAGGTAAACACTTTATAAATTACTAACTGTCTTCAAGCAGATACTATTTTAGTTGGCAATCAAACAGGAGTTTACATATATGGAATAAAACCTCAGTCAACTACCATAACAATTTGAAGGCAGTTTCCTCATGTTTCTCATTGCCTTCTGCAGGCGCCCTCCTTGGAAGAGGGGCAAAGCCACCGAAAAAACCCCAGAATTCACCAGCTTCCGCATCAGCCATCATTCTACCATCCTCTAAGGAAAATGCAAACAGTCATATCTAGATATTTTAGTTCCCAATACAAAAGGAAGTGAATAGATGCTCACCAACAGAAGCAATTTCACACTTCCCCTCATGAAATGTATCTTTGATGTACTGCACAACTTCAAGAGCTTTTGCTCGCTCTTGGATGGATGAGTTTGAACCATTGAACTGGAAAATTTTGAACTTCGTATCCAGAATAAATATGTCATCATGATTAAGAGATGATCGAGCAAAAGGAACCTGGTTGCAGAGTGGAAGTATTATTAAGACAAGAATAGCCATGTTTGAATAAAGAAGACAATAACCGCAGATAACTTGCCTCTTTAACATGAACGACATGCTTCCCGTGGCAGACATATAAGCGGGTCTCATGATCCAGGTTGTTGACCTCAACATGCTTGAACCCAGATGCCACTCCTCCTGGCTGTGGCATGATGCAGGGTCTAAAATAGGATAGGAATTTCTCTGTTTCATTGCCTTGTATTTCTCGGTACTGAACAGCGCGTCCACCAAGGGCAGCATCAAGCTCTACTGTTAAAATTGCAGCAGTTCCAGCTTCGTCCTACCATGGATAAGATTTGATTCAATAACCTTTCCGAAACAGTATCATCAAATGATATGAGAAACATACCTGACTAGTATCTTTACCGATCCAGTAATGGATATCATGGCGAAGAGAACCGTTTTTCAAGGCTGTTGTCTGTAAGAAGGGGAAAATATGTTAAAAAAATTACATCCATGCCTTGAGCATAATACAACTGAATTCCCAAGCATACAAATTCACAGAAAAATAGTGGTAACATGCATATGGCAAGAAAATAATATTTAACTATTTATTTCTTATATGACCTCAACAAACCCAGTTTTGTGAACCAGAAATCACTGAACAAACCTTCTTTTATATGTATCTACCATAAATATTAAGAAAATTGTTCAACTTCAGTGTAAACTGAAGGTTTTACAATAACATGCTTGCTGCATTTGGTCAAGCAGTTTGAAGATGAGTTTCAGCTGTGGGGCATGGCTGGAGCATGGGGACTGGCAGCACTTGGTCGTGTGGCCTAGCCGCTAGTTTTCTCCGGCCTCTATGGTTCAAGCCTGTAGAGAGTGTTTTGTTATAGAACTACATCGATCATGTAATTTCAGCACCTCACAGCTTGGTCCGGAGTGAGGTGGTGTAGTTTGTAAGGGACCAATCTTTCCTCTCTTTTAATATACTGATACGCAGCTCTCCTGCGTATTCGAGAAAAAAAAAACATGCTTGCTGCATTTAATACCTCTCCTCCCCCCCCCCCTCTCCAAAAAAAGGACAGTACATAAACTAAGTGCATGCACTGAGGAGATAAGGCTGCAACACCTGAGGAGATAAATAGTTAGAATGTGTGCTGTGCTTTCAAGTCTGTCTCTGTGCTGTCAACAAATAGAACGGTTCATTTGCCAAGATGTTTGGCAGATTCCTAAACAAAGAACGATTGGAGAACGAATATGAACTCTAGCAGTACATAAACTAAGTGCATGTTAGAAACCAGTAAAAAAAGTTATGATTGGATATAGAAGGAAGCAATCTAAGAACAGGAAGATATTAGCAGGGAAGAAGCCATGCACCTAAAGATCATGCACTTTGGTACCTTCAAGATAATGTAAGAATCGCCCATGAAAAACTTCCCATATGAAGATGCAGGGATAGGAACAGGCTTGAAATTCTCAATACGCCATATTTCCAAGCCACTGGAAGGTATTAAGGATAACAGTGGCCATTCATGTGCCAAGACCAAAAGTGTAAAATGGAGTTGTAGACTAATTTCCAAAATGAATTTGAGATCAAGTGCATGTTCCCTAAATATTTGATGAGCTCAACTTTGACAGGCTTTAGCTATTATGATATAATCCTTTACCGTTGCCATTTAGCTATGAAAGATGCATACATTTTTTTCCTGGCAATGAGCACCGATTTCTATTGTGTGTTAGATTTATAGAACTTGCCAAGAAGTCATATCCCAAGAAAGTTCATTTATCTACATAATTGTAATACAAAGTAGTAATTACATAAACATATGTCAAACAGGCACCACATTTTTATCCTCTACAGGTCCCGTTTGTGAGATAAAATGGCATGAATACCTGAGTGCTTAATATTATTGCATGATACCCACAAAATCACTATTCAATAGCCCAAGATTTGGACCAACATGAAGATAAAAAAATGAAATATCATAATGACAGATTGAAATAAACATGAGCCTGAAAGGATACTCTTTTTGTCCTGAGCCACGGAAAGCTGGGTCCAGGTCCTTCATAGAAACTGACATCTTCAACTCTATAGACAGCTCTTGCCTAATTCTTCTTTCGACGGAGAGATAAAAGGATGCTGCGAACAAGAAACCAAAGGGCATGATAGTAAGAAAAAAAAACTCGGGCAGAGGGAGATACGTCCCTCTGATTTCGTCTTAAGGAAGCCGGTATTAGGATTCGAACACGGGCCAGAAACAGGGTTTCATAAAAAACAAACGATCTCCCATTTTGAGAAAATTAAATTAGGCATTTTGGCTGATGTCGAATTAACACTTAATCATAACAGTTCCATCTGAGCATCAAGGTTTTACAAGTAAGAATCACTTTAAATGATAGAATTACTACTGATGCGAAAGTAACAAAACAGGCACACCATCATATGATCGTATCCTCAACTGCAAGTCTGTGACCAATAACAAAATAGGCATACCAACATATTTCCCTATCAAGGATTTATATATTGAAGCAGGAAAAATCGCAGGTGAACTTAGGAGCCAGAACTACGATTCTGTGCTATGGCTCTATTTTAGTTACAGGTTTGCATAATTAAGAATCACTTCAGAGTTCAGATGATAGAATGAATGCTACCGTGCATAGGCATCCTCTAAAATCATATCCTCGGCAACAATTTTAACAGATAACAGAGACTGCAAAAAAAGATGCAGTCCGCTATGTATTTCGGGATCAACAAATGCATAGCAACGTATCAAATATCAATATGCAGCCTACGAAGCTCGCATGCAGCGCTGGTCGCCGACCGACTGCAGGACTAATCTGCCAGAACAGAAGGTCCAGAACCCAACACGGCCTACCATTCCTCCTCCTGACTCCTATCATGTCAGCTCCAATTTTACAGCTGAGCAGTTAAGTGCTAAAAATATTATGCTAAGCATTGCAAACAAGTAGATGTTTCTCCCATCTACTTTGCGACAAGCTTGTGTGGAAGCTTTCGCGCTGGGGTACTTTGGGTTTGGGACAAGCTAAAGCGAGCGAGCAGCTCTGCACCGTCAAGGCGCAAATCTGGATCAACCAAGCGGCAAGCACCCAGACAATTTTCGCAGGAGAATCGAAGTTTAGCAGGTTAAATACACGGTCAGATCCGAACACCCATAGCATACATCATGGCTTTATCTGTTCGACTTCGCACAGCAGGAAGTGAAGGGAAGTGAAGCGAATGGACGGGCATACCTGCACGATGCTCGGCGGCGGCGAAGTGCCCGACCAAGACCTGGCGCCGACTCGCCCTCTCGCCGCCGACTCGCCGCGCTGGCAAAGAGATGCCGAGACGAGAGTGGTATGAAGCGAAGAAAAGGAAAAGGAGAGCAGAGGAGGAAAGAAGAAGGAACGCTTTCCACCTAGGCCATCGGCCCTTTGCCACTGTGCCTAGTTATATGAAATATTGCCAATGGAGGGGGCTCTGTGCAAATAAGAACCTAGAAGAATACTACAGGCCAGCTGGGGTGGCAAATGATGGACTGAAGCGTGCGTGCCACTAAACAACATCAACAAGTTTTTTAAAAAAATAAAAACAATAACAATCCAAAGACTCCCTATTTTTTAGATTTTCTTTCTTATCAAAATTCAATCACCAACTTTAAATACAGCCAAATATTGCTGTTCTCACACCGCATACGCCATGACGTGGAGTCAAATTCTGATGGCCCGGTTGTGTACTTGTTTTGTACCAACAAAATTAAATGCATAAAATGGTATTGACCGAGACCCCTACATATAATTTTAGAGGTTTTTATCTTTTTTTTATTGTTTGGTTATTTTTGGGTTGAGGAGCATATTTGAGGCAGTGTCCTATGTGTCTCCTCATTAACACTTTTGACCTCCAGCTGATACGAGGGAGCAGCACTTCAGTCGATGTCAAATGTGTCGTGTGCCACGTCAAAGCTGCTGATTAGTACGCTAAGCAGGTTTGTTTGGGAGGCATGATGAAAGGGATAAAGGCGTTGTGGCAGTATTTAGTTCCATCCAGAAAGTTTGTAGGGTAATGTGCTTTGATTCGTTGATCATTTGCTCATTCATTCATCGCTTAGGCGGCTGGGGGCCCATAAGACAGCCGATCATGTGTACTCTGGTGTGGGATTATAGGCTGGCAAGTCTTTTTTCGCTCCCGGGTCCTACTCTGCCTTTAAACGGAAAGCATAACTGCATAAGCATATTTCTAGCAGAAAAAAGCATATATCGATATTTTTAATGAAAAATAATGAATATTAAATTATTGGTAGCTTGAAAATTTACTAAAGCCTTTGGAGTTGGTTATTTGAATGGTAAGGCCAATTAAATAACCAAACCTAGAGATGCAATTCGATTTCAAAATGTTGTTTTGCAAAGCATAGCACATACTCAGTGTGAATACCCACACATAACATAGCACATACCCACACACAACACAGCACATACCCACACATGACATACTTCTAAAAATGTCTCTGAGAGACCGAGTCATTCGAAAATTGAGATTGATGTAATCTTCAGTGCGAACACTATCCACCACCAAAAGATATACATGGTTGTGCGCTTGTGATTGGTCTATTGATAATCCTATGCTTACAAGTAATAAAATTGTCCATATCAGCTCAAGTTTGTTGTAGTTTTCGTCTAAAAAATTATCAACCTTCAGGGGACAACCACTGGTCCTAAAGGTGACAGTTTTGGCACCATGGATGGAACCATGACTGCATATTGAAAAGGAAGAGTGCACTTTTAGTGAATTTGATGCTACTAAGCACTTTTTGATCATGTGAAGAGTGCATTGCTAGGGTTATGGGGTTATATTCCTTAGGAAGTGAAAAAGGGTGGCAACGGATCCGGTAAAGCTACGAGTAGATCAAATGCCCGCTGCGAGCATATCATAAACTCTTAAACTTGTACCCGTGCCCACAAAGCTTAGTGGTAGGCCTTTTGTATTGTACCCATGTATGTATTCGACGGGTTTTGGCACTATCGGGTCTAGTCATGATAGCATAGATAATATATTATTCTATCATATAAACAATTATAGCTACCGTTTATACAAATCAATGCGAGTTGTTAGTAGTAAAACGATATATCTAAATACTAATCTTACACTATATATCTTGTCTTTTATTCTCTAGGATCTACTTAGTCATTGTATGCAAGCTTTCTGTTTTTAAGCTTCCATAGAACCAAGAGCAAACAATGACACGAGTACACTACTAGTGAACATTAAGTAAGAATGTCTCTCCCATACCGAATGTTCACGAAATATCACAAATTAGTTTCCGATTTCTCACAAATATATGAGAAGAAGAAACAAACATGGTAATAATTTAATAAATTATAACACGTGTTTTGGGTACCTATGGGCCACATATAATTTTTTATACCTACATTTTACCCGGCATGTTTCGGGTACCCAACCCTATTGTGCTCGCGGGGTGAGATTCCGTACATCTTTGCTTATCGGGTATGAAAGGATTGCCATCCCTAAGTGCGGGCGACTCCAGCTCACCTCCTACTTGTATGCCCCTGTTCTATCTAAATAAGAGTCTCTCATTCTATCTCTCCTACTTAGGCCATGTTCAGATTTCCAACTATTCACTATTCATTCCAACTTTTCACTATTCATTCCAACTTTTCACTATTCCTCCCTCACAAAACACGTTTCCCAGCAAATGCTACAGTGTTTTTCTTATGCTACAGTGTTTTTTCCTACAATCTAAACACACCCTTAACACTAGTCTCCAACATCCCCCTCGGCGGATGAAAGTCTATCGTTCTATTCCTAACAGTAGTGCAGTGAGGCCGACGGATAAGAGACCTCTCAAAGTTACCAGAGAGATAGGAGTTCCGTTGGAGACTTTTTTTTATTTTATTCTTTTGCATTCTTCCCAAACGTAAAGTAGGAGCTCGGATAAAGTGTTGATTGGAATTGCTAATTTGCTAATTCTAGCCCAGAATTGTCTAGGCCCAGCTGGCAGCTCTTTCCCTGCCGATGCCCACAGCTCAGCTAAGCCCAGCCAAAATACATCCTCCTCGATCGTGCGTGTTGGGCTTTGTTAATGGCTTCGGTGCCGCCGCTACATCATACATGTTTCTTTCACGACAAAGATATATATGCTTGTTTGGATGGGTGGGGTAAAGTTGGTGAAAGTTGGCAAAATGTCATATCTATCCTTTTTGACACTAATTAGGAGTACTAAATATAGACTAATTATAAAACTAATTACACAGATGGACTCTACATCGCAAGACGAATCTATTAAGACTAATATGTGCCGTCATTAGCGCATTTTTAATGACAGGTTACTGTAGCACGACAGTGTCTAATGACGAATTAATTAAGCTTAATAGATTCGTCTCACGATGTGGAGTCCATCTATGTAATTAGTTTATTTTTATACCTATCTTTAATACTTCTAATTAGTGTCCAGACATTCAATGTGATAAGTTGGCAAAATAAGTTAACGAAAGTTAGCGATCTAAACGACGCCTGTACGGCCACCACGCCACGTACACGCAAAAACGTCTTCGTATTTCTTTTCAGAAATTATAGGGTAGTACAGCGGCTCATGGACGGCTACGCACTTCGTTGAAGTCGCGCGACGCGAGGACCTCAAGAACATTGAAGTGGCTTGCTTTGTTTCGTCTTTTTCCTCCCTGTTTCTGCTCGATCAGACGATCACTAGATCACACTGCGGACGAGACGACGATAACGGATGATGACCGTGGCACACTACCGCTGATGGCTTCCCGGCCGGCCGTTGGTTCTCCGGGATTTGGCCACCGGAGCAAGCCAAAACGACGGCGAGAGGCCCTGTTTAGTTCCACCTCAGAGTTTTTTTTTTCACTATTCATCCTCCTTACAAAACATGCTTCTCAACACACTATTTATCTAGAAAAAATACTTTTTCCACCCAACTAAACACAATATCCTCGAGGCTACAGAGGCCGTGTTCACTGTTCAGATACAACAGCTTCCCCTGCCAGCTGCCATCTCTCCATCGGCTGCCGCTCACCACCCACGGATCACGATCCGCGGGACGCCTCCAGAATCAAATCCCCACCCTCCATTCGAAACGCAATCCAACGGTGCCCACTCATCTTCCTCTTCCGCCGCGCCAGGCCAAATTCCAAACCAAAAATCCCGCGCTTCCGAGCCCCAAATCCGCCGCCTCCTATTTATAACCTTCTCGTCTCGCCCTCAATTCCCCACCTCCAAAGCAATCTTCTCCCCCGAGCTCAAATCAAGCACCGTCCCCAGATCCACCCGATCCCCTCTCGCGATGGCCCGCACGAAGCAGACGGCGCGCAAGTCCACGGGCGGCAAGGCGCCGAGGAAGCAGCTGGCGACGAAGGCGGCGCGCAAGTCGGCGCCGGCGACCGGCGGCGTGAAGAAGCCGCACCGCTTCCGCCCGGGCACCGTCGCGCTCCGCGAGATCCGCAAGTACCAGAAGAGCACGGAACTGCTCATCCGCAAGCTCCCGTTCCAGCGCCTCGTCCGCGAGATCGCGCAGGACTTCAAGACCGACCTCCGCTTCCAGTCCTCTGCCGTCGCCGCGCTGCAGGAGGCCGCCGAGGCCTACCTCGTCGGGCTCTTCGAGGACACCAACCTCTGCGCCATCCACGCCAAGCGCGTCACCATCATGCCCAAGGACATCCAGCTCGCCCGCCGCATCCGTGGGGAGCGTGCTTAGGATCGTCGCCGGTGGTGCTCTAGAACCTAGTAGGTGTTTAGCTGATAGTAGTCGTGGGAGGAATGCTGTAACTTGTGATGCCTGCCAAATGCTGTTAACCTCTGGTTGTTATCAATGGAAATTGGCCATGTCTGTTGTTAATTTCTCGCGTTCATCTTCGTCGTCCTGATTAAGACTATGAAATTGTTCTTGGAACTTTTTTTTTTATATCGGAAAGCTTGTTTCTATTAGACAGCTCCAACCTGGTCTTCAGAGACCAGGCTGCAGATAAAGGCGGGGACTTGGTTCCAGAACACCGTCGAACCAGAGCTAACTACACTCGCCCCATACTTTGCAAGGCAGTCTGCCACATTGTTGCAGTTTCTCGGACAGTGCCGAATATCACAGGAATCGAAAGCGGAGCCAATAAAGTCTCTGATTTGCTTGAGTAGGCTTCCATCAACACTTTGATCAAGAGACATAGAAGTCAGCCCCCTCACTAGATCTGTTGAATCTGTCTCGAGGATGAAACTTGACATTCCCAGCTGTGCTATCGTCAACATGTTAACTACCCCTGCTCGTGTTTAATTTTCTGTTCTGTTCCCTATCAAAATTCTTGAACCTCTGAAATCCGATGTGGTGTCGAGTGAAACGTGCTGGGCTGACAGGACTGAGCAGTCATGTGGCCCACCCGGCCCATTTAGCTGCTCCTTTTTTCAATTCTGGCAGCTGTATGTAACTTTGCATGCTGTTCGTAATGAAATGATAAAAAATCAGCTATCAGAGTCGATGAGCGCATAGCTGTTCAATCAGTTTTTGAACCAATAAAATTATGCTACATAGCAGGAGTTGGTGGATCGGAGGAGAATAGCATGAAGATGCAATGCAGTTCGGTAATTCTGAGAACCGTATTTTGCCGTTGCCACGGTAAACATTTTGGTTAAAATTGTAAGCTCCACCACTGTATCCGCAGCAAGCTTAATCCCGAACTTCAGCCTTAAAATCATCACGAGACCAGTCAGGTGCATTGCCGGATATGAGAGCGAGTCAAGTTTCCTCCTCTTAATGAAATACGGAGTACTCCGTATGTGCTAAGGCCCGGTCACAAAAAAGAGTAGGAACCAAGGATGAACTGAAAATTCTTGATTCATGTCTGGCGTCGGGACAGCTTACCATGAGCATCATGGTGCCGGAACGGATCAAGCATTACAGTATGCTTGTCGACATACACAATCGACGCGTCCTGCAGCTTCATCCTGACCTCAGCCAAAAATGTTCTTCAGTAGCTCATTGTAGTAGACTACACCACTACCGTACGTTTTCATGCATCCAAATTCGTGCAAGTCATTGCTGCTACGATGTGGAAGCTCCGCGAGGAATGCTCCATGAAGTTGCAGGCTCCAATGCTATACAGTTCCTGAAACACGCCTCCATATATAATGCATATGGCAGGTAGAGCATTTAGGCGCTCGATTTTGTCTGCGCGCAGTTAGGATCTGTGCCTAGATAGTGTAAGTTGGCTCAGGGCGCCATCCAAACATGTCGCTCGTCGCCGACGAGGAACGCCACCATATTATCCCGACCATAAATCCGTGAAATTACACACTTTATTTTCCCAAAAAAGGGCGACGATACGGCACCTGCTAGCATCAAATTAGCTAGTAAGAGAGCATGCGTGGCGTCTCTGTGCGACTGTGCCTGCTGGTCCTGTGACAATATCTTGCTAGGTAGCCGGGGCCGCGTCGTTGCTGGCGCGCCCGCGCATGGGTGGTGCTGCGTGGCGCAAAGCGATGGCGGTGGCGAGGCGCCATAGCTTGTGCAGGAGCTGCACCATGTACACGACGTAGACGACGAAGAGCACGACGGCGGTGAGCGCGAGAGTGTACTTGGTGGCCTGGTCCCTGGTCGCGCTGGCGGTGCCCGCCCAGTAGGCGCCCATGAGGCCCACCACGTCGAACACCACGATGGTCTCCAACGCCAACACCTTGGCCTCCGAGTGGTAGAACAACGGGTTCATCAGCAGCAGGATGATCGCCAGCGACGTCACGAACGCCGTCGTGTTGAAGTAGAAGAACATGTAGTAGTAGTACCTAATAAGAATCCGTTACCGTTTCTTCCCTATGAAAGTGAAACGAACAAACATTTTTTGGCAATTTTTTTTTTGTACCTGTAGTTACCTGTTCTGGGATGTGGACTTGAGCATGGGCGTGCCGTCGCCCGAGAAGCCGCCGGGAGGGTTGAGCCCTGCCTGGTAGGTGGACGAGGCGACTTGCACGGCGAGCACCATGATCCAGCCGCGCATGTCCTTGAACCAACTGGCCCGCATCGCTCTCCTGCCGATCGGGTCGTCGTCCTCCTCTCTCTCCTGCTGCCGCCACCCTTGGCGCCCGCCGGTGGGCTGCACGGCGCCCGCCACGGCGACGAGGGAGACGCGCACGAGCTTGCTGGCGCTGTCGGCCGGTGGCGCGTCCTGTGCCTCGCTGGTGGTCGCTGGCGGTGGCGCGTCGACCCTGGACTCGCTGGCGGTCTCGGCGTCCAAGGTATCCTCCGAGGACATTGCCGGTGGAATCGGATGCACCGGCGACGGCGAGGCTGGTCTCATCAGTTCGAGCAGTCGAGGCCTACAGTGATTAGGCGCTGATCTGTGTGTTTGCATTGGGTCGGAGTACATAGCAGTCAGAGATCTAGCACGTGTGCCTCGATCCAAGAAATCAACATCATACTACACTCATGCTGATTGCGAAGGATCAACTTCTTCAACGTCTTCGTCGTCGTCGCAAAGATTATTCCAAGGTTAGGTAGGACTAGAAGCAGAAAAAGGACGATGGAACCAGTCAACCGGAATAGTCCCTGCTCCGATCCTCTTTATTTTCAGGTTGAAGCACCAGGATGCTACGTTTATCGCTTGCGTTTGGGGTGACTGTCATGGCTTACATCTCTGGCTGTCACCACGACTTGTGTTCGCGGTCAACCGCTGCGAGCGGTCGAAGCACTACCAACATCTGGTAGGCTGGTATCCACGATAGCTCTTCCAGATTGTTCAGTCTCCTGTTTCTGATTGCTGCAGATCAAGGTATGCAGCGCGTGATTGTGGAAACTGATTCTGAGACTTTGGTGAAGGCTTTACGAACCGACTTTTTTTTTTGTTTTTTAGCCCTTTCGTAAAACTTATTTCACGAATAGACTCCTGGTAGAACGATTTGCACAAATAGACCCTGGGTGTCGGCGCCACGTAACACGGCGCCGAGGTAACACGTCTCGGCGCCGTATCTCATGGCGCCGACCCTTTTGGCGAGTCCAGCAAGGCAAGACGACGTGGACTGCCACATGGCCTACCTCGGCGCCGTAGATCTCGGCGCCGAGCTCGGAACGCGGCGCTAAGCTCGGCGCCGCAGATCTTCGGATTCGTTTTCTTCTTCTCCTTTTCTTTCTTTTCTCTCTCTCTTCCTCATCCCGCTGCAGAACGCCGCGCCCGCCGTCGCCGTGCCTGTTGTCACCCTCGTCGTCGCCCGCCGTCGCCTGCCGCCGTCGACCGCCGTCGCCCGCCGTCGTCGCCCGCCGTCGCCTGCCGCCGTCGACCGCCGTGGCCCCCGTCGCCCGCCGTCGTCGCCCGCGCGTGCGCGTGGGGGCAGACGGTGGGGGTGGCTTAGGCGGCCGGCGAGGGGGCAGGCGGCCCCTCTGCCGGCAGCAGTTGCGCCCGCCTCCCCGGCAGGCGGCCTCCCCCTCCAACGTCTTGTAACTTTTTTCAAAAAAAATATAGTGGTAATATATAGTAAATTTAATTTTTTATAAAGGCAATTAGTTATATATAACAATTTACAAGGTAATTTAGTTATGGATTTGACCTATTTATGATGTTCTTTGATCTAACAAACTAATTTAGTTATATTTTTTAAAATAATCAATACTTATTTGATATTATACGGTATTTAGACATAATAGGTTAGTATTTATATTTATATGAATTAGAAATTTTGTTTACTATACCTTTAGGTTAGTACTTAATATAGATAAGGATTATGAATTTTAGAAAATAATCTTTCTTATACGAGGTCGACATGAACTAGATGGAGAATATAATCACCTTGCATCATGGAGGAGTTGTGGAGAAAGGAGATTTTGGGAATGTCACTTTTGTTGGGATGGACACGGAGACTTTGTTATTTGTTGACCGTCCGTTGTTGAGTGATTGGGTTGATAGGGCTCGTGAGGTGCTACATGTAAATGAAAACACTGACATCATCTCAGTTGAAGGAGTCATGCACTATAATAAATTTGGGCGAATTTGTAGCCGATTGGTTGGTATTACATCTGAGGCATCTTGGGAGAAGTTTGTGAATATTGTCATGAATAGTGAATGTCAATCGGTGGAGGTGTACGTGTGTAATTTGTCAAGCCATCGAATTAGTCGTCATCAACCACACCTAAGTTTGCATGCACCGATCCAAGACCATGCTGGACCATCTCATTATAACCCTCCCCTTCGAAGCGTGGAGGTGAATGTGGAAGATGTGGTTGCATCCCCTGACGGTCAGTCCGGACCGAAGGACTTAATTGCTCCTCAGGAAATTCCATTGACTCAGAACCATCCAAGTAAGTGTTGTACCAATTCTAGTTGTTCACAATTTCATTGACTCATAACCATCCACTCATGCGTATCAATTCCGTCTTGCTTTGTTGTTTGAATGCAGGAGTGATTCCCAAATGCGTTGTCCCTCCTTTGAAACCACCATCCAATACCGGTTACGGTTCTAATAGTGTGTCCGTTCAGATTGAGGATGATGAGGAGCCTTATGGGGTTGCTAGGGCCGTTGATTCCGATGACGACCGCCCTGTGGCAATGAGTGAAGAGGATATGGATCTGTTCAGACGTGTATGTGGTCGTGATCCATTAGTTCATGAATTCAGTGATATCTGTGGTTCCCACAGAGCTTATGCAGAAGGAAGACAGGATGAGTTACTTGAGGCTCCACATAGGGGTGATGAAGACGAGTTTGAAATTAAGTCCGGCCTAGTGTTCAAGGACCTGCCTACATTGAGAAGGGTGTTACAGGAGTATGCTGTGAGACATAGAAGGCCTTTCAAGGTATCCCATTTGTATGTGCAGCGTCACTACACTGTCGTGTGCGAGAAGCCAGATTGCAATTGGAAGGTATGTGCTAGGAAGCAGAAGGTCACTGGAAAGTTCAAGATCACCAAAGTGAATCCTGTACACACTTGTGCGAACCTTGAGATTCAACTTAAGCATCGACAACTGGCATCTACTCTGATTGCCAAAAGACTTGTTGATATGTTGAAGGTGGAGCCCAACATAAAGGTGTCGGGTGTTATTACTATGACTCAGGAGATATTTAACTACATAAAGTATGGAAAAGTATGGCGTGCGAAGCAACGGGCCTGGAAGATGATTTATGGTGATTGGGAGGAGGCGTATGAGAAGGTGCCAGCAATGTTAAATGGCAGCAACAGAGTTTCTCGGCAGTTTGGGTTGAGGCAGCAATGGCTTGTACCTCATTTTGACACGTCAGTTGAGTTGCACAAGTAAGGAATTCTTGTTCACCAATCTTAGTTTGCTCGTACAATTATTGTGTCCTTCATATGTTGTTGATTGCAGGATTGATCGACAAAAGCAGAAGAAGACAAGAGATTTTGAGATGCTCCACCTCGCACATATTGACACTTGGGATCACTTCCAAGAGAACGTGAATGAAAACGATGAGGCGCACACGAACGAAAACTTTCGAGCCTACTTGTCTTGGTACTTAGGTGAGTAAAGATGGGTTGCTTATTCCATGTGTTATTTCTTTACAATGCTTTGCCCCTCGCTAACATGTATTTTAATTGTTAGGTACTACACGAACAAAGTTGAAGGGGCAATGGACCCAATCGGACTACGCCGACATTCAGTCCTCGGAAGACGAAGATACAGAGTATGACAGAGGAACCCGTGCAGGCACGGTTGTGGAAGCTGCGCCAATCCTAGATCGTGTGGTACGCTATTTTGCAACTTGTCCCTAAAGTACCATCAATGTGAAACATGTTTCTAGTGTTAACTATACACGATAAATGTAGGGAAACACATTGAAGCAATCCGTGGTTGACATTGACCGTTTTCCGAGGGATGGTTTGGATGATAGGACTGTGACTTTCCTTGGAGTAAGTTATTGTGAAGTTCAATTTAATTCATACTTGCACGATGAATCATGATTCGAACCCATGACATGTTTAATTGCAGAGACTTGCACATCGCCTTCGTCGTGCTGCTGCTTGTTGTGGTTGCAGCATGGGTGTGGCAATGGACGCCCAAGAGCCAACACAAGCTTCCAGTACCATGTCCGGAGGTCAGAGCTCTTCCCAGAGCACGCACGACACTTTTGTTGGTGAGGACGACGATAAGGAGGAGATTGGACCTTCTCAGCTACAGGATGCTCCTCTCACTCAGCCTTCTCAAACTCCAGGGCCTAGGAAGCGCCACCCTGCAAAACGCTTCACTCCAGGGACCGACGCTCTAGGTAAAGGTAAGGCCAAGAGTAGGAAGAAGTAAGAGAGTTTGTGACTTCATTGTTTCCTAGTTATTGTGTATGTTAGGACTATGAACTGTGCTATGTATTATGGATTTTGATATCTATGTGCACTATGGACTTACTATAGACTATGAACTTTGATATTTGTATGTGGACTATTCACATTACTGTGGACTATGTGCTTTGATATGTCTTGTCTATATGCTATATGTTATGTTATGTGAATATGTGTGAGAAAACCACAAAAAATAGGGGAGGCTCTGGCGAATTTTTTACCTCAAAGTAATATGGAATTTTTTGTATGTTGTATTCTAATTTTTCCCTTATCTCAAAACAAACATAGAAATCGTTTTGCCTTAACAAAATAGAATGCACGCTATTGCCTTAAGCAAACCAATAACTGCATTTTTTTCATTTCTACACGCCAACACCATGGCATTTAAGGCATGAAAGGAAAATAGTGTATGACTCTAAATTTTTACCTCAAAATAAAATCCGTATCACATTTTTACCAATTCACTAGCTAACAACTCAATGCCGAATAGGCTTTTCAGGGCGCGATCCAATCACATATGCATAATATGTTTACAGTGACAGGTCTTTTCAGAATAGCCTTTTCATCGCAGCATTGATTTCAAACATGGCGACCTACCTATAGGCTTTTCAGCGTCCAGTCTTTTCATCTATAGCGCTTCACCTTATTTAATACTGGTGGGTGCGGATGCGAGGTTCGGTGGATCGACTGGTCTTTAAATACAAGAGTCTATCTGCATCCTTCTCGCCACACATCTCAGCATGTCCGGAGGTTCGTCCAATGAGAAAGGTAGAGGGAAGGGAGGAAGGAAGGGACCTCCCATTGTGGGGAGGAAACTGTTGGTCCTGATAAGTTTGATGAAGCAGTGTAACAGATGCCTGAGGAGAGTAAGTATGACTTTAGTAGTGATAGTCCACTTAGAGGATACGATAACCGCCAAGAAGAGTGGCCAAAATGCAGGCATGGTGAGGACTGCTTAGTACAGATGCAGGTCGGGTGGGGAGAAGGAGGTCGTCATTTCTTCAAATGCCGGCGCGCATGGGTTTGTCCTTGCTACCCTAGAATTATCTTGTCTTTATAGCCTTTCATTCTTCATTGTTTCTGATTCCTTCCTTAACAGTCTTCCAAAGCACCTGATAACTGTGGCTTCACTCGTTGGTGGATCCGGTTCCTATTTGGCCTCATTAGGAGTACATTAACTACCTGGAGCATCGTATTCAAGATCTAGAGTTTGAGATCGAAAATGGCAAGCCCAAAAGTGAGGAACAAGATGATGCCGGAGGATCAAAGACGCCAATATGCACTATTCCATATTGTTGTTGCCCTTGCCACAACAAGGGAACTCCACCACCACCACCACCAGCACCACCATCAACATACCATGGAGAAGGCGCAACACAGTTCTCTATGTGGGAGCACTACTAGTTATCATTACTAGTATTAACCTACCTATTAGTTATCATCACTAGTAGCATTATCATCCCTATATTTGTCGTAGATTTTAAATTACCTAAGGCATGTTAGTTTCAGTATAGGATCTTTACTGTACTTAGGTAAAGATCTATACATGCCACTGCAATTGTTATGTCTAGTAATTTATGTAATCGTCACCCACCTCTGTGTAATCGTCACCCAATCAAATTTGAAATATTTAATTTCGTTGCATGACAACATTTAATTACTTCCTAAAATACTAGATAATAACAAAGCATGATAAATACTAGACAACATTTAATCAACTTCATGACATCTAAACGACAAATACAATACATGCATGACTAATCGAGGTGTTTCGTGGGTTAGGGAGGAGAGAAAAAAACGAGAGCAGGAAGAACCAAATGCGAACAAGTGGTTTCGGGCGGATAGTGTGCGGCCTTTACTGGCCAGCTCGGCGCCGAGATCGGCGGCGCCAAGCTCAGCGCCGCGTTCCGAGCTCGGCGCCGAGATATGCGGCGCCGAGCTAGGCCACGTGGCCGTCCACGTCACCTTGCCTCGCTGGACTCGCCAAAAGGTTCGGCGCCATGAGATACGGCGCTGAGACATGTTACCTCGGCGCCGTGTTACATGGCGCCGACACCCAGAGTCTATTTGTACAAATCGTTCTACCAGGGGTCAGGGGTCTATTCGTGAAATAAGTTTTACGAAAGTGCTTAAAAAAAAAAAGTCGGACGAACAGATGAGATGGATCGAGCACCATCGGGTGTACTATTCAAGGAGACGAAGTTCATGGTGGTGACCTTGTTTACCTTGGTGGAGGTTGTGCATGTTCATCGTTCTAGTAATCCCGTAGCTCATGGCTTGACGCGTGTTGGTCGCTGTAGGGACCTGGCTCATCCTGCTGTTTGGATGACGCCTCTCCCGCGAACTAGCTGAACGTGCAAATAAAGCGACATGAGTTAAATTAAAAAAAAAGTACCCTGTTTCTTCTCCACTCGTTTCGTCCTCTTTTTCCTCATCTTAGCGGGCCTCACCACTACCCCTTTTCGGGCTAGTTAAAAATATGTCATTATAATTTTCACGAGTTGAAAATACGCCATCAGTAGTCATTGGCTAGCGAGGTCACCTCAATTACTGACAATGGCATATTCTAAAATATTGAAAATCGTAATTTCAAATTATCCTTTTTTTCTTCTTCCTTCCTTCCTTCCTTTCATTTCTCTTTCTTCCTTCTCTCTTTCCTCTTCTCTAGATCCAACGACGGCGCAAGACGGGCTAATGGCCACGGGTTGGAAAGATTGAAAATCAAACTGAAACTACAAAACTAACTCAAAATAATCATCAACTTCAACATCTGAAACGACAGAACGAAATCGACTGAGAGAGCCAATGTCTATTTTATAAAGAGCACGGCCAAAGATATCAGGGGATCTGGGGATGGGAGTTGGCCTGCAAAACATTCAGAAATTGACTCATCCAGCAAGACATAACTTTGTAAGCAGTTATGATGCGATCCCAGTAGCCATTACTGTAGACTAGTAGTTACCACAAGGGAAATGAAAAATCAACACTGTCACGCGAAAGTCTGTCCCTGAACTATTTCATAGATCTGAACCTGTGGCTTTCCATTTCTTTGCTGTCCATTTCCATCAGAAGTTCAGAGCTTGTTTTCTGTAGTTTTCGTCTACTTGATTGGAAGTGACAGAGAGTGCTCAGGCATTTGGTCTCACCATTTCTTTGCTGAGCTGGATGACGAGGGAGAACTGGAGAAGCCACTAGGCAGCTGGTCCTGCTGACGAACACCGACGCGTGTTGGGACGAACACCGACGTGTGGGCAGCCTGTTTGAGTGAATTTTGCAAGCATTTGTGTGTGTGTGTGTTTTAAAGTTTTTTTTGCAAGCATTTTGTAGCAGCAGCTAGTTGGCTATACCTCGGCCCAGCAGTGAGCTGGCGTATGGCCAGCAGCCCATTGGAAGACACAATGGATCCTTATCGGGCTTGGAGAATATTCGTGGGCTGGGCCTCGGCCTTCCTATTGTCTGGTCCATTTCCACATCCGCCTCAGTGTGTGTGTGCTGTAGACTGGAGTGGGGGATTCCTATCGCTCCTGCCATGGAAGCGAAGAGGAAGAGGACGGACCCCGCCCCACCTTCACCGCCGCCACCGCCGCCGGAGGAGGCGGCGGCGGCGTCCGCAGTCGCGTCGGTGTTGGGCAGCGACGACCTCCTGCGCTCGATCCTGCTCCGCCTCAACTCCCCTACGTGCCTCGTCCGCGCCGCTGCCGTCTCCCAGCGCTGGCTCCGTCACGCCTCCGACCGCGCCCTCCTCCACCACTTCGGCGCGTGCCACCCTCCCCGCCCCCTCGGCTTCTACCTCCGCCTCTGCAGCGGCCCGGCGATGAACTTCGTGCCGATGCCGGGTCTCCCGGAGGACCTCGCTGCTTCCGTCCGCCTCGCCAGTTCGAAACCGGGCGACAGGGTTGTCGCGTTTGTGGAGGATTGCTGCAGCGGGCGCCTTATCTTCTGGGTCCCATGTCCGTGCCCGTTGAGAATGTACCGCCCGCTGCACCCTGCGCGAGGTATAGTCGCATACCCGCAGCCTCCCGTAGGTACCGACAACTCAGGTTTTTTCCACTCTCGACATTTCTTGCCCCGTGACGATGGTGGTGATGGCATGTCTTGCATTGCGGTGACCTTGATGCATAATGACCTGAGAGCTTGGGTCCACTTGCAAACAGCAGCCGATGGAGAAACTTGGGGTGAAGCAGTTAGATCAGAGACGATTGAGCTACCTCAAAGACTGATGCCGAATATTATGTTTCTTAGGAGGAAGTTCAGTTTGCTTGCCAACGGCAAGATCTATATGCACGCTATGCCATGGTACATTCTTGGTCTTGATTTCGCATCCACAAGTTTATTCTGTATCAAACTTCCAGAAGGAGTGAAGTCTCGCTGTGACGGGGACCTTGCGCTATCCCGCGCTGAGGATTCTGGATTTTATATTGTCCATTTGCGGAACGCTCGGATGTATGTTTGGCATCATAATATGGACACCAGCAATTGGAAGATAATCGACACAGTTTGCCTGCGTCAGGCATTTAGTCCCCGTCACGTTGAAAATGGTACTTGGGGGGTTGATGTCGTTTATGTTGCTGCAGTGGGGGATAACGCCAAATTTGTGTTCCTGTTGATAAACTGTGAAATATTCTACATGCATATTTCTAGTAGAACATTGAAGAAGGTATGTGATATACCGATGCCACATGGATTGCTGCGGGCATTGTATCCCTTGATGACGGCTTGGCCTCCCACATTCCCCGTGTTGAACGATGGACCTAATCAAGATGAATGATTAAGGTTTGCCTTCCACTAACTCTGTTATTTTTCCCAAGAATTGGATTTAAACATGATGTGAGTATGTTACTTTTATTGATGTTATGTTAATGGATAACGTGCTAAGAAGATCATGCTATTCTATCAATATACTGCACAACCTTCTAGATGTGTAAACTATAATTAGGTTGGTCACATCAGCTTTCATGCATCAGAAGCTCCCACTTTCTCTTCTAGATGATGGACTAATGTGCAGATGTGGGTTTGATGGTAAAATTTAATGTAAAGTGCAGTATAAGAAATTATTAGCCTTGTGCAATATTTGCATAAAGTAGCACGATCCTCCTTCAATCTGATTTAGGATCCTTGAGAACATCAGGGAGTCTTGCCTTTGATTTGCATTTTTGTAAGTAGATTACATGATAAGGCTGCTCGTTTATTCTCTAAGCAAGTTTAGAGGAGACACCTGATGTTTATGAGAGCTTAGTATCTGACTGTAATTCTTTTCAAGGCATTTTAAATCTTCCTGATCTAAAAAAAAAGAAATAAAACTACTAACCTACAAGGTCCCAGAGTCATTTATCACGCAACCTGAGTTTGATCATCGAAGTTTGACAGCCATATAACTTTCTTTCACTAAATCCGTGCAGCATGTTTCTAGTTTACAACTTTACACACTATGATGGCAATTGAATTTACATCATGCCTTGGAATTAGGTTATAACATGTTGTAAAATAAATGAGCGAAGAGTATCAGTGTATCACTGGCTTAATACCGACTGGTACTATTAAGTACTAACTCTACCCAAGAAACTGGAGAACTCATATTCTGGTTAATTCAGGACAACTACTAAACTAATCTGGAGGTATAGAATGGTATAATTGCTATATTTCCACTCGACTGCAGTTATAAAACAAAACTCGACCAAGGAGAGAAACGTCCACCCTAGCATTACTCTCTCCTCCTATCTTTATAAGGCACAATCAAACTTTGCACAGTCTCCCAACCTATACATTGACCTTTCATTTATTTTATATTGTATTGAGTATGATTATAAACGCACTATTGTTAGAGAGTATATTTGATACAAATCCGACCAGATCAAAATTGTATTATAAAAAGTTATATTATAAAAGTCAACGTTTGTAAAGTTTGACTATGAATATTTCTGCGTGCCTTTTAAAGATAGGAGGGAGTAATATGTGGAAGGTGAGAACCGACCTCTGTTTTACTGTAGTGTTGATAAGAGAATAATGTACCTTTGCACTTTCCTCCTCTTTTCAATTTTTTGTGCCAAGATATGGACAATTTCTTTTCTTAATGCGGTACATCTTCATGGGTACTGGGTAGCTGCATAGCCTGCCATTGTCAGTTACTCAAGTACTGCTTGTAGTAATTTTTTCTAGCTATGTAACTCTAGTTATTCTGTAGCGCGCCTGGAATAATTCCTCAGAGGCACAATGGCAAACTTAACCAACTAAATCCCATATATATTGTTACTATTGACTTGACATGTCACATGTCCTTGTGGTATTGACGATACAATCTCACTTTTGGGATATGCATGGAATAGTGATGCTACAACTTGTTCCTCTCTGATTTTCTTATTTGGTCTTGATAGCTTCTCAGTATCCCAAAGGGAAGAAGTGATGTGGATAGGGTATAAAATTTGATCACATGGCTCCTCATTCAGCCATTTAGCCAACCACCAAACAAGTAAATGAAAACATGAATGTCAAAAGTTGCTGAGTCTGACAGCCAGCTGATATCAAAGTAACTGTATTATAGTCACATGTGTAGTTGAATATGTCATTTGGTCTAGAAAAAAAGGTAATAAGGTCTATTGCTATATAGTGATTTCATCAACATCTTCCTAACCTGCTAATGTTATTTCCAATGGTTCCTGGGGCCCCGCAATTGGTTAACCATAGACATTTTAGTTAACCCATGAACCCCTCAGGTATGCTCCAAAAGGCATCTTAAAATGTGCATTCTATACTGCTTCATCACAGTAACCCCGGTATCACTTACAGTTGGATCGGATGTGCCCGATATAGAAGACTACTGTAGGTCATTGTACTATATTTCACTAATCGACCATGTTGCCAGGCCATAAATCAAATCTTTGAATTTCAGTTGTCATATTGTGTACTCCAAATCGACCCACCACTATGTGCCTAGTTATTTATGATACCAATTACTAGTGCAGTAACATGTATAATACATCACCGCATAAATGAAATCTACCTGGGAAACAGAAGGGATTGAGCTCACCTACATTCATATTCAGAATGGTTTAGGTGATCACTTTAACATATCTGAAGTGTGAGGAGGGCAGAGAGTAATTAGTTGAAGTGATATTTTGTATGGCCGAAATAGAAATGACTCGACAAGCTCAAGCCATAGAGAATTTTCCATGGCTTAGCACCACACCACTGGATGCTACTGCCTGCACTTGCTATCTGCTCCACTTATTTATTCCTCGAAAGTTCACCAGTATATGAAAAGTTCTATTTCTGAATTTCTTCGCTGAGATTTTTGTGCACAGAAAGTGTTGGATCGAAAAATGCTCAACTGTGAGTATACTGCCGTAGAATTTCTTCTTACCTGTTTCCTTCTTGCACATGCTGCTGGACTATTATATATGCACAGCAGCACAGGTTCCAACACAGGCGATGTTGTTCTTCATTATTTGCACTACTGTAGCTCCTTTTGTGTGTGTATGATCTAGGACAAATATGCTGGCATGGCACGCATATTTGATCTAAATGTCTTGAGCAAAATTTCCAATGTGAATTTTATTTAATTTTGTCAGTTCCTATACTTGCCTTATCAGAGGAGATCAACTGAATGAAAGTATTCTTGTTTGAGTGAGAAGAAATATGTAGTTGTCTTCTGCTGCTCTATTAGGCGTTTTTTAATGTTGGATGTTTTTCCTGCTGCTATGTTTTTTGTGTGTATAATGGTGCAAGTCTTACCTTTTGCAGGAAGCAGTGGGGTAAGGCTCATGGATTTTGAGGGACGAGCAGGAGAAGAAAGAAGAACTAGATCTTTTGTTACATCACTTGGGGTTGCTTGATGCTTTAGTCATCACAAGGGAAAAGAAAAATCACCATTGTCACGCGACAATCATGTCCCTGAACTCCATAAATCTGAACCTGCGGCTATCCATTTCTCTGCTGTTTGCTTTCCCGTCAGAATTTCAGACCTTGTTTCTTCTTTAATTTTCGGCTACTTCAAATTCTTTAATATCCTGTGGAAGCTAAAGTTTTTACACGCACAAGAACTGCGGAATGCTGTTGTTGAATTGTTATCAGAACCTTTTGATTTCTAGCTGTATACTCCTACATTCTCAAACCAAAGAAATGCTCGTCTCATACAACGTCATACTCCTACATTATTGCCTGTCAACTCTTAAAAAAAAAAACTCGGTACACAACAAGAACTTTATTTGACGTGCAAGGCAGAGGCCAAGCGACTATCGATATCGATCTGAATGCAGCCTTGTCCTTGGGAGAGTGCTTCTCGGCTTCCTCTTCCTCCTCTTCCTTGTCTAAAGCGGCGAGGTGTTGTTGCGCCCGGCGCAGGACGGCGGTCATGGAGGGGATAAGCGTGGCCCGAGTGTCGGCGACGAGCTGCTCGAGGGTCATGCCCTTGGTGCGCTCCTTCTCCCTGTGGTGGTCCACGACCCACCGCTCCAGTTCCTGCCGCAGGTTGATGCCGGCGATTCCGTCCATGGGATCGATGATGTGCCTCAGGGCGTCCGGATCAATCTCGAGCCTTGACGCGAAGGACCTCACCTCCTCTTCACTCAGGACGTCGAACTGCTCCATCAATCCGCCGCCGGCGATGCGCACCGCCTACAAGATCGCTAAAAGATCGTTTCTGGTTGCGGCGGCGGTGAGAGATTGGGTTTGGATTCTGACGCCTCTCGCCTTTTGTAGACCTAACCCGATCGGTCACGGGCGGCTCCATCCGACTCGGGATCGGGCACTGATATGAAACCAGCCAACCGGAACAATCCCGCTGATATGCAATCTGCTCCCGTTCATTTGGACGTTGAAGCCCCAAGTTTATCGCTTGCGATCGCGATAACTGTCATGGCTTGCATGTCTGCCTGCCACTAGCTCGCCTTTTTTTTTTTTTGCGGGTACTAGCCTTTACTAATTACTGACTTTGGTGCTCCGCTTATAGAAGAACTATGTGACAATACAATAAAATTCAGTCAACTCTGAGAACCGCTTATAGGAAAAAAATCGATTTTAAATCAATGAGTGGACTCAAATAACAATGAGCATCGACAATATGGGAATTCCGATAGCATTCATAACAATCTGATCTGATGATTCCGTTCGAACTGTTTTGTTCTGCTGCGTACTGGGCCGAGAAGACGGGGCAGCCGGCCCATTATACTGATGTGTTAGTTGTATTCTGCTCGTGAATTCCCAACCATAATACACCTACATCCGTGAATTAGGCACCTTTTTATTTCCCAGAGAACAACGATACGGAATGGAAATTGGAAAGACATGCAAGAAACTTCCAGAATACCCAATCGTAGCTTTAAAAAACGGGACGCGATTTTTTTGGGACTTTGTGAAGCTTTTTTTTATAGAGTACGTAAATGAAACACGAAACGTAGCAAAAGAGCGTGAGATCATCAACCAGGTTGCCAGAACACGCCACCTGCCAGCAACAAACTAGCTAGGGAGACAGCATACTTGACGGCTCTGTCCCTGCCAACCGGCTACCACGGCGGCGCGGCGTCGCCGACAACCGCTGCGACCTCGCCACGTCGATCTGGCTGGTCACGGGCGCCGCGCCGCCCGGGGCCACGTCAGCGGCGTGCACGCGCTGTGCGGCGGCGAGGGAGACGACGGCGACCTTGGCGGCGGCCAGGCACCATAGTGTCCGTAGCTTGTGGAGCAGCTGCACCGTGTACACGACGTAGACGACGAAGAGCACGAACGCGGTGAGCACGAGGGTGTACTTGGTGGTCTGGTCCCTACGAGCGCTGGTGGTGGTGCCCGCCCAGTAGGCACCCATGAGACCCACCAAATCGAGCACGAGGATGGTCTCCAGCGCCACCACCTTGGCCTCCGAGTGGTAGAACGACTCGTTCATTAGTAGGATGATGCTCGCCAACGACGTCACGAACGCCGTCGTGTTGGAGTAGAAGAAGATGTAGTACCTGCAATAAAAATAAAAGGTGTTTATTGGTTACATAGGTGAACCTAAGTCTTTCTCACTCAAAAGTCAAATCTTTAAACTAATGAATAAAAAATGAATGGTCCAAATTCTTCCTTCTCTGATTAGCCCACCCACGCCGCCGTCGCTCGCCCTCGGCGCTGCCCTGACCCAATCGCCGTCCACCGCGGCCTAGGGCAGCTGCGGTGATCGATCACTGACCCTAGCAACCTCAAGACCCTAACCCCGACTCCTAATGTCACCGGAGGCTCGTCAGAGTTCAAGAAGGAAGAAAGAAAGGAAGGAAAGAGAGATTTGTGTAAAGAAAAAAAATTGAATGATAAAAGGCTTCAAATCACTTGTAGTTACCTGCAGTTGGAGAAGAAAGGAAGTAAAGAAGGATTTGTGCGAAGAAAAAAACTGAACGAGAAGAGACTTCATTCAAATCACTCAAGTGAGTGGTAGATTTTCCCATAAGAATCAGTTGACATGTCATATAGTTAATTTCTCTATGAAAGGAACAACATTTTTTGCACTAGTAGTTACCTGGAGTGGGATGTGGACTCGAGAATGGGGGTGCTGTGGCTGGTGTCCCCCGAGAAGCCGCGGGGCGGGTTGAGCCCTGCCTGGTATGTGGACGAGGCGATTTGCATGGCGAGCACCATGAGCCAGCCGCGCATGTCTTTGAACCACATGGCCCGCATCTTCTTCGTGTCTTCGCCCTCCTCGCTCTCCTCCTGCTGCCGCCACCCCTGGCGCTGCTGCGGCACAGCGCCGGCCATGGCGATGGGGGACACGTGGACGGGCACGGGCCTGGCAGCCGGTGAACCGTCCTGGGCGACGACGACGTCCTCGGCCTCGCTGGCGGTCGCGGCGTCCATGGAGGAAAGTGCCGGTGGAATCGGATGCACCGGCGGCGCTGGCTGGCCTTGTCAGTTCGAGCAGTGAAGCTGACTGCAATGATTGGGCGCTGATCTTAGTTGTTTTGGCCGGAGTACGTATATTTTTTTTTAGAAACGGAAATATATTTCAGTACTCCAGCCTACCAGTATTTCAATATTTTTTTTGCAGAGTACGTATATAGCAGAGAGCACGTACGGGTGCCTCGATCATCCAATTAATCAACATCATACATTCATGCTCTGATTGCTAAAGGGGGTCAAGTCTTGGCAAAGATAATTGTTAGATAAGGACGATGGGACCAGCCAATCGGAATAGTCCCCGCTCCTCTTCATTTTTCAGGTTGAAGGCTTTAATCCTCAGAATGCTAAGTTTGTGTTTGTCGCTTGCTGGTTGCGAATTGCAATGACTGTCAGGGATTACATCTCTGACTATTACTCGCCTTTATTGGCTGCTGACTTCGGTGATGCTGAGCGGCGGCTTCCCCATTCCAGAGTGAGTGGATTCTGCAAGTACACGTGTTTGCATGAATTTTGCAAGCAGTTGTAGTAGCAATTTTTTTTCTTTTCGTTTTTTGAGGGAGATTTCTAGCAGCAGGCTATACCTCGGCCCAGCAGTGAGCTGGTGTATGGCCGGCCCATCGTAAGACGGGGAATGTTGTATCCGTGAGCCCATCTCTCTCTCTCTCTCTCTCTCGTCCTCCGTACGTGTGCGCCATCCAAACGACCGAATCTTTTCAAGAGTTTAACGTCGGATGGACGTGCAATAATGCAAAGCATACCACACATCGCACCGGGATCTATCTACCTGTCCCACGCTGCCCCCACACCATCATCTGCCATGCCTTGATCTGACAAAGGGCGCCGCTATCGCTTTAGGTCACCCACAGTGTTGGTCCTGAGCGATGCTGACTTTAGGAGAGAGAAGAACTCAGCATCGGATTTCATCAATTTCACCACTGCAGCTCACGATGCTAAGAAAAAAAGAGCTGGCACCGAAAACAGTTCAGATCCCGATGCTCGTTTGCTGAAAAAAAAAATATTCCTCGTTGCCGCCATGCGCACGCACGTTCTGCTGATGAACGAGGACAGCGGCCCCAACACCTCCTAGTATTCACCATTTACTATTCTTTTTTTTCACCGAGTGGCCCCTACAAACTGAATTTGGCATCGACAAAGCACACTGCGGTGAAAATTAAATTTCAGTATCGTTTCTACGTGGAGGTGAAATGATATTTCCGGCATCGCCCACGCTGCGGGTGCCCTTACTCCTTTATCCCTTCCGATCACCAATTCGCCATGGCACGCTTGACAGAGCTCCCCCGGCCCCGGCGCACCTCGAGTATAGTCGCCGTCCGGCACGCCGGCGCCGGTCGCCCGTTCATGTGCATCCCTGCCTGCGCGTGCAGTGGTAGATTCACGCATGCTGTCGCGTTGCCTCGTTGGCCGCCTGGCGTCGCTTGCTCGATCGGCAGTAGGGTGGCGTACGTGATTGGCGTGGATGGTACCTGGGCCTTTCAGTTTGGACGAAACCTGAACCGGAATATTTCTGAACTACAGTACATGGTGGATCAGGTCGGGGATAGACGACGAAAGTGAGCCAGATTTTCGTGGAAACGTAGTAAGCGATTGGATTTTAGTGGCGGCTGCTTACTTTTGCACGAGGAAAAGACAGGATCACAGGATATATATTATGTGCTGCTAATCCTCACCACTCACTACACCAGTAGTCACCATGCATGCATTGACACACGGCAGTCTTTGTTTGTTTGTTTGTGTAATGATGATGATCTAATCAGGTTGGCAAAGGTTGGTTGATCAGTATGTAGGGCATATGGTGCTGATGAACTGTCGTGCTCACTTTATTTTGTTAAAAGCAGTGATGTGTTAAAAAACTGTTGATTCCAAAGTTTAGATCCGGTTGTCTAGATGAGATCCAATCATACATAAAGCTCGGGTTGTTCGATTGTTACTGGTGACACCGTACGTGACAGGGAGAGTTGTCCCAGTCTCCTACAACCCCTCTTTCTCCCATCAGTAGTAATTGGTTACGAAAAGATTAATCCTGATGCCGTAGTGACTTCACTTCTCGAAACCTTGTGTTTTCTTAATTCTATTTCTCTCTATTTTGCATGTACTATATTTCTCTCCGTTTTGCATGTAAGAGGAAGATGGATAGAGTTTGTCTCCTTTTCTTAGGGGTTACAAGGACTTAAGAAAAAAAATGATCCTGTGGCTATATTCTCTCTATTGTGATAGAATGAAGGGAAGAGAGGATCTTAATTCACTGGGGCCTGGGGCTAGGAGTTTTAATTTTTTAGTGGCCCAAAATACTGTGGCAACAGCAGTACAGGGCAATGGAGTTATGGACGTGTCACACACTTTCGATCATACCTAGCTATGCACAGAGAGGTACACAAGTATTATTATGGAAACATTTCTGGTGGCCCAGGTGAACACAAAACGCTGCAGCCATGCTCCTGCTCCGAATTCAGGTTTACAATAGTCCATTAAAATGACATTTTTTAAATAAGATCAAGCTATAGTTTAATTTTGGCCTCATGTAACTTCGAATAGTCTCCCTGCTCTGGTTTCGCCTCCTCGGTTTTCTAGGATGGCCATACTGATTGTTGTATCCTGCTATTTGTCTACTCTACCATGCCAATTCTTAGATGTCCCTCTCTACCTTATATATGTCACCTTCTTTATGTACATGCGAATATCAATATGCACGTTTTGGATTATGCTAATTTTGCAGGCATTAAAGCTGGTACCTGATCAGTGCCAGTGAACCTGTGTCTAGGGAGCTGAGGCCCTTTGCTGTTCTACTGACCCTGTGATGTCGCACCTGTGTGTACTCCTGCCCATCCAATCACATGCTTGATATCTAAAAAAATCACCATTATATTAACGGACATATGTGCAAATTCCTATTGCGTTGTCAATTGTCTTCAACTACATGTTGGGTAAACAACCTGACATGGAACCAACTACATGAGCATTGTGATGCATGGGCAACCACTCCTGTCATATTAGCTGCCATTGCAAGTTGTCATCAATCCTGATGTGTGTTGAAGGTCAAATTCTTGGTCCTTCTAGCAGCGCGGCACGATGAGCCAAATTAAGGGATTGTGTGTTTGTAAAGTTACTTGTGGCACACCAATGTAGTGTTCTGGTTTAGATGAATCGGTTTGCTGTAATGGCAGTTGCGACCAGTACCTTAAGGTAGGATCTTTATGTTTGAAAATACCACATGAATCGAGTGTCCTATATATCGTGTTGGTTTTCTATGTCTCCAACGGCCTGTAGGTTGCTCTTTGCTTGAAACTGTATTTTATACTCTCAATTCTGTTAACATATGTCCTTGACCTACAAATTGTGTTTAACCGCATCTTTGTGTACGTGCCACGTCCGTTTATATTTAATTATTCAGATATGTTCAAAAAATGTCGTGTACATGTGCGTCAGCCTTCGGGCGCGGCGTAGCGCGCCTTTCATGCTAGTATGATCAACCTCGCTCGAACCTCTGCATCGCAGAGTGCTTCCGCCGTACAACGGGCCATAGGTCCTGTCTGCACCATCGTGATAAATAAAGGATGATAGTAGCTCAAGAAAAGAGTGAACAGTGCTGACTTTGCCTTGTATATTTTATCGACAGCATTTTCAGTGAAGCTCTTTTTTTTTTCAAAAGGTTCGTTACTAGTCACTTTACATTGTTGTCTTCTTCTTCTTGGCAAATCAGATCAGATAAGTTCTATAGCGCTATTACATGATCTGCTATCAAATACAGTAAATTCCTTGTCTGTTCTATACTTTTAGTTCTATGGATTAAAGTTTCAAGTGCTCCCACATTTACGATGCTACCGTGCTGTACGAAAACACGATAGCCCCTCAAAATCGACTATACATATAGAATTATAGATGGATAGCTCCTCTAAACGTATATAAAAAATCGACTATGCATATAGAATTATAGATGGATAGCTCCTCTAAACGTATATAAAAAATCGACTATGCATAGTAGATGAATAGAGCTGCAAGCATCAATCTGCATAGATGGGAATAAATTTTCACTCTAACTAACACAAGGTGATTAGATCTACTAGTTCCAGCTGTTTAATTTTGGCGTGGATCACGTGTGAATAAGACATGATTATCATTTGCTTCGGCCATGATCTAATCATCAGGTTGTCATACAGATTATATCAGTTGATCATTAGGTATACTGTATATATGCTACTGATGAACTGTCGTGTTCAGTTCATTTATTAGAAGGCAGTGATGTTTACACATGACTTCACAGAATCACAGTACCTTTGCTGGTGAGAGGCGGTCGATATGTCCAACGGCCGCAGGCGCGCGGAAGATGCCGGATGCCGCGGAGGCCGGCCGCGCTAGCTCGCCGGCCGGCGTGCGCGTGCGGTGTGCCTGCCCACACGTCCGGCGGTTGGCTGGGTGTCCAGCTGGGAACTTAGCGTCCCGCGCAGCAGCTAGTGCTCCCCGCACGTGCTGCGCGTGCCAGGTCGCACGCGTGTGTATCCTGGGGCTCGGATGCGCCGCTTGGCGACGGCGACCGGTCACGCGTGGCTTGGTACGTAGCTGTCCCGTCGCGCGTGGGCGTCGATCGACCGGTCGACGCGTACGTATGTCGTCGTTGTCCAGACTTCAGAGTTGAGAGAGCAACAAGGATTTCCAACACCTATCTACCCACCCCCACCTCAACTCACTGTTCCTCTTCCTCCTCTCCGGTGGCACGCCTCCGCCGCTCCCGCCGCCTGCCGGGGATCCTCCCCTGCCCAAGCGTCGTCTCGTCCTGCTCTGTTGACCGAACCACCACCTCCGCCGTTCTGCTGCTGCCCTCCGACTTCTTCTAAGCCCGCCGATCATGAGATCCTCCTCCGAAACCCAAACCGCCGCCACCTCAACCACCACCCCGGCCAGCGGCGACCTCGCCACCGGCCGCTCCCCCCACCGTCCACCAGGATGCGACGATAGGGGTAGATATGCCGCAGGGTAGAAAATCATTTTTGGTTGAGAAAGCGAGAGGGTTTTCATGTCTGCCTCTACCTGCCATGGGCAGCGAATTGAAACGATGTGAAGTTTAACGAGCCCCACCTCCGATCCTGTTCCGGCCGGCCGCCCGGGCGATCGAGCGAGCAGACTGAGTATGTGTAATAACATCGTCGTGATTTTTTTTCTATGTTTTTTTTGTGAGGAACATGATGGTCATGATAACGCACAAATTCGACACTGAATCCAAATGGAGAAAGTTTATAAACTCTATTGGATTTGGATTCATCGTGATAACGGGGATGCAAGGAGAGAGAGTAGTGAGAGAGGGTGCGCCGGTCGCTCGGCAGCTGATGACGCACATGTCAGTTTTCTCTGTTCAGCGGGATGAAGCTGCTGACGTGTTGGCACGTGCTGGCAGCAGGGTTTTTTTTTTATCTCGAACTGGTACCAGGAACCGTCGTCCTACGGTAGCGGCTTACCGGAGCGGTTTGAGCGGTTTCCGGTGGAAACCGGACAAATTCAAATTTTGAATTCAAATCTATATGAATCCCTAGTTTAGTCGGTTTGAACCGGTAAGCCGGGCGGTTTGGTCGGTAAACCGGTCGGTTTGGGCGGTAAGCCGGCCGGTTTGGACGGTAAGCAGGCTCAATAAAGAATTTGTCATGTTTTCAAATTTAATTAAAAAATTTAAAAAATAAAAGAAAAATTCCTAAAAATATTTCAAGGTGCGTAGAATCTAATGGTGTCAAAAAAATTCAAATATTAGTGTATTTAGTATTTTTTGTGTGTATTAGAAGTTCAATCGGCCGATTTGTTTTCTTTTTCTTTTTTGGTTCAACTTCTAATGCCTGCAAAAAATACCAAATGAGAAAATATTTGAAAAAAATTTACACCAAAAGATTACACGTACCTTGAAGTATTTTAGGATTTTTTTTCGACATTTTTCCTTTTTTGAATTCAAATTTGAATATTTGAAATTTAACCGGTTTGAAACCACCCCGAACCGCTACCGGTCCGGGACGGTTTCACCAGGAACCGCAGGAATCGGACTGGTTCCCAGCGGTTTCGTAAACCCTGGATGGCTGGCAGTGCCCACGTACGCGTCATTTTTATTTTCTTTCTTTTCTTTTTAGTCTGTCCCTCCAATCGCTTTACTACGCCGAGGGCCACCACTTGAAGTTGTTGCCCCAGGGCCGGTCGTCGACGGAGTCACTTGTGATCGATCGGCTATACTGGTGTTACACGTTCACGTGTTGATCGTTGCTAGCATAGGTAAAAGGCCAGGGGGCAGCCTAGCTTAGCTTTTGACACTTTCTTGATGACACATTGACACTGACGCTTCCATCGGCAGCCTTTGCTTGGATGCATGCAATGCGTGGGAATTTTATGCCCGAGCGAACCGGTTTCAGTATAACCCGGCCCGGCCGGTCCCCTTCGAGCCCATTACCGTTGCTGTGTGTCATGTATAAAACACAGTGTGTTGTACGTTCACACTATCAGGATCCAATCAGGTTAGCAGTAGGCTGAGAGGATCTTCAGCAGATTATTCGTCTCGTTGTCAAGATGTTCTCTTCTCTATTTTACAGTAGCTACTTTTTTGTTCAGTAATCTATGTTACAACAAAAACCAAAATATATGGAGGTAAGAGAAGTTTACATGTAAGATAAATGAATCACCTACCTACATATAAATAAGGGAGGTGGGTTTGGCGGTCAGTACCAAAATATTTGTGGTAGTGGTAAACTGGTAATGAGACTGGATAATCTGCCGGAGCATCACCTCATATCTCTTAAATTGTAGTTTTTGGGTATTGGGATGAGAATAGATAATGGATTGAGGGTATTCTAATCTTTGTCTTAAAAATAAATGAAATGCAATAAAAACGGAGGGATTAGGTTCTTTCTTATTTGAATGGATGTTGTCGACTTATAGGTTCTTTCTTATTTTGAATGGATGTTGTTTATCGTACATGGTACTTTATACTATGCTATAGACTAGTATTTTTTTTTTTTGCAACCGCTATATTGTAGACTATTCAGATTATGGGCGATCTCCACCTGATGCCTAAAAAAAAATAATGTAGACTATATAGTAGAGGATCGTCAACTGGTATGCTATTGCTGTCGCAAATCACCACCAAGAAGTGGACTTTTGTCGTCTGAAGCATAATTTTATACTACACGAGCAAACTGATCGGTGTTAGGCCATTCCCAACCCAAGACACTAGTTATAGTGTCGATAAGATCCACATCAGCAAGAAACTAGCACTAGACACTACCCTTCCAATGTAAACACCACTAATCAATACTTGAATTCAATACTACCCATATCTCATTATGTCTTGGATGGTGTGTAGAAACCATGTCTCATGTAAAACCCGGTTTCCTCCTCTTTCCTCATTTATTTCTTTGCCACATCATCTTTCATCCTAGGTGGCAGCTCAGTTAATGCTAGGGACATCAAGCGGACAGAACATTAACTGAACTCTCCTAATCTCTGTGGGGACACCGAGCGTCTCTGTGGGGACACCGAGCGGGACATGGTCTAATTGTTGTGGTCCAGATTAAAGCACTGCATGCGAAAAAAGATTTGGACGCGGGACGTACTACTCCTATGTTGATCAGGCCTCCGAGCTGACAGCAGCAAGTTGGCACGACGTCTCAAAATGGTCTTCTCTATGCTCTTGGATTGCTAGCTCGCATCATATTCATGGAGCCAGCAGAGGCCCAAGACTCATCAAGAATCTCTTTAGGGTTTATATGTGATGGTTTGGTGGCAGCTTCATTAAAGAAGTATTTGCCAAATCATCCTTCTATTGGTGAGCACTCCCGAGACAAAGCTCAAGTATCCTTCAAGCAATTGTAGGGAAAAAAAAAAGAATGCAGAGAAAAAAACTTGTGGTAGTTGGTGGTTTGGGCTTTGCTGTCTCGTTGGTGTAGAGCGGTCAAGGAAAAACAAACAAGTATGGGGAAAGCTGTTCTAGTGAATGAACTCAATAAGTTGGGGGGCTCACGCTTGAACTACGTGTGTACTCCCACTTTTAAAATGCAGTAAGATTTTTTAGCTTAGTATTAGTCAGATTTTCTTTAGTTGAAGCTGAATTAGTAGAAACTGCGACAACATCTAGAAAATCAAATTAGTTTGAAATACATTAATAGTACATTTACTGAGTATTGTAGAAGTTGGAAAAAAGTTTCGCACAACTTAAACCTTCTTCTATTTTGAAGGAGCGGGTGGAGTAATTTAGTTTATCGTTAAAGCGTCATTAATGATCCCATGTGGCACGTGAACCGGCAGCATTTATGTTGGTGTTTCGGTCCTTAATTCTCTAGGGATCCGTTACTGTGTTTCTGAACTTTCTGATCGCCGCTGTCCCTTCTGACGAAACGGCGCACCGTACTGTACAGTACGTGGCTACGTGCCGCGCCATGTCGAACGTAGAGCGGCAAATAAACTCACGGCGAGATAAAAAAAAAAATAACTCACAGCTAGTTCATCGGAGATTATATATATTGTTACCGCGCGCAACCGTGGGGAGCGCCTGGTCAGCCACGCCATGGTGGTTGTCGTTGGCGCCGTCCTTGCTCGCGTGCGGAATCAGATCAAAAGAGCATGGATCACGGACGAAAGCGACTCTCTGTGTCTGTGCTGCCGCTGCTGATCGGGGCCAGGTTCTTCTTGTTTTGGCGTCACCGTCTGATGCATCCCCTGGCTGGAGAAATGGTTGACGGTTGCGACGAGGGTTTGATGCAGGGCGGTGGAAGGAGTCAGAAGACACTGGCAACGGTTGGTGACGATCAGTGGTAAAGACCGACAAGAATAAAACTCTTTGGCAAAACGACGCGCGCGCGGTGACGACCCAAATCACGCGGGGAAATTTTAGTGTTCGGTAATAATCGGATTACTAGGTGATTAGCTACCTGAAATATCCTGTGTTCACCACCCGGCCGTAGTTTTTCTTTTCTTACTACGTACAGTATTATTGTAAGTAATCATTTCCTTCTTCGCGTCATGTTAGCATACAACTTTTTTTTTCCAGGCAACACATTAGCATTTTTGTTCGCATCCGGAACATTTGTTCGCCGAATCTCATCGTGCGCAACGAATCTCTCAATCCGCAACAAGTTTTTCTTTCAGACAGGACCATTAATTGGTCGTCGCATCTCGTCGTGAAATTAAAGTGGTATATACTGTGGCCGTCGCATCTAACCGTGCAAGTGCTACAGAATTTATATCATCATCAAACAAACAAAGTAAAAATGAAAGGGGAAAAAAAAACCACATCCGAATCGCTCCCGGCCGATGTGCTACTACAAAGCAAATGCTCGCTCTCGCTGCAGTGACGCACAAGTCGTGCGTGTCGTACAAAGGTCCGAGGCCGCCACGCACGAAACCACCTGCCCATCCTTCTGACGATTACTTGTACACTCGTGTACTAGGTGACACGCTGCTGAGACGGTGGCACGTGACGACCAAATCGACCGCACGGGACTGGTCGACCGGACCTAACCCCCGGCTCGGGCACGTCGCCGCCTATAATAGCCAGGGAGGGGAGAGCCCCACGAGTGGGGCAAATGAAAGGAGCCGATTCGGGGCACGGCACGTCGGCGTCGGCATCGTCCGCGCACATAATAGCCTCCTCCTTCACCACCACCAGCAGCGCGCGCGGCGACGACGTGAGCGGTGACGGAGGCACCACCCCGGCCCAGCGGGCATCACGTCTCCGCCCGGGATTATCCCGTCACTAATTAACCCACCCACCCGCCGCCGCCGCCTATAAACCGGCCCATCTCTCTCTCTCTCCACTCCAGTGAGAGAGGGTCTCTCTGTGTGTGTGTGAGAGACCGAGTCTGAGTGAGAAGAGAGAAACAAAACTCAAACCCAAACCCCTCGCTCCAGTACGCGGCGTCGTCAGTGCAATACAATATTGCGCACGAGGAAGAACACGAGGGGGGCATCATATAGCAGCGCGACGTGTCCCGCGGCGAGGGCGGCGACGAGCGCCCACGCCGGCCGGCGACGGGGACGAGACTACAAAAAGTAATTAAGCGCCGGCTTATTGGGATTCGCGCTTGGGACGACGCTTTGGTTAGTTGGTCGATACGGGGCATAAATGCCATCGGCAGGTGGTTCAGAATTTGGCAAGGATTTTGTTTCTTTTTTTTTTCTTTCTTTCCCTGATCATCACTAGCGGCGGCGGGGGCTCTCCCGGCTCTGTCTTGCCTACTGGCCTCCTCCTGCCTCCTGGTGAGAACTGAGAAGGGTGCCTCGTTTCGGTGGGGGTTTTTTTGGGTTGGGGTTTTCCTCCGCGTCAGCCGTCAGGTGCCCGCGCATTTGCCTTCGGTTCGAGCTCTCGGCTCGGATCCCCCAATACAGGCCGTGGGGCCGGCGAGGCGATACACCGTTTGATCTTTCGTTTGTTTTCCCCCTTGTATATATAAAGGCAGATCGATCGATCGCGGGTAGATGATGATCACTGGTGCATGTGTCTGATTTTTCTTTTCTTTTCTTTTGCTGTTGTTGTTGTGCTAGTGGATTGACATAAAACACTTGCGGTGGCGGGTTTTAAACATAGCAGCCTGCGTTTACTGTGAGCTCTGGCATGTGTCACTTGTGTTCTGTCTGGTGTACCACAAAGTTTTATGTAATCACACCATTGCATGACATGGATTTGAGATTCTTTTTCTTTTAATCTGTTCTTTCCCCTGACTAAACTCCTGTACGTCATGAAGGGCTTCAAGTTGGAGGGGGACCTGATGAACTCCTGTACGTCATGATCATTGTGCTGGTAGTAGTAGGCTAGACAACGGGAATGCCATACCAGTTGTGTAAAATTGTTATTCTAAAGGTTCAAAAAAAATTGTTATTCTAAGGGGTTTCTCTGAAATTCTCCGTCAGGTTCTTGGATGGTGGACTTGTGCGGGAGCCCAATATGCTCCATGCAGGTCGCGGACTCCTGCGCATGGGAGGAACTATTCGACTCCTCCACTTGCATGAATCACATTATGGTGACTGGCGTTGCAGCTCTAATCTCCATCATACTCGCGATCCAGCTGCTTGTCAGAATTCCAAGGAGTGGAGCATCTGCGCGGCAGCTTGTCGCCCGCGGTTCGCCGCTGCAGTTGGCTGGTGTGGTGTTCAATGGCTGCTTGGGTCTGATTTATATTGGCCTCGGACTGTGGATGCTGTGGAGCAACTTCAGTCAAGATGCCTCTGTTCACCTGCCACATTGGTGGTTGGTAGCCTTGTCTCAGGGATTCAGTTTGATCCTTATTAGCATTGCCTTCAGCATCAGGGCGCAGTTCCTTGGAATGACATATGTCCGGATTTGGTCGGTTCTGCTGACCATATATGCTGCATTTGTTTGCTGCTCCTCGGTTGCCAACATGATTGCAGATAAGGATGTCACCATGAAGGGTTGTTTAGATGTTCTATTCCTACCAGGCGCACTGCTACTCCTTCTCTATGGAATTTGGTCCATCAGGGAAGATGGTAATGGAGGAACTGAAAGTATTTTGTATAAGCCCTTGATCGCTGAGGCTGTTGATGATGATACAGCTGAATCTGAGAATCATATCACCCCTTTCGCGAAAGCTGGGTTTTTCAGCGTTATGACTTTTTGGTGGTTAAATCCTTTGATGAAGGTGGGTTATGAGAAGCCCCTTGAGGAGAAAGACATGCCGCTTTTAGGTGCCTCGGATCGAGCATATAACCAATACTTGATGTTTCTGGAGAAGCTGAACAATAAGAAGCAATTGCTGCCACATGGCACCCCGTCAGTATTTTGGACTATCGTTTCTTGTCACAAAAGTGGGATCATAATCTCAGGTTTTTTTGCATTGCTTAAGGTGCTCACAGTGTCTTCAGGCCCATTGCTTCTGAAGGCATTCATCAATGTTTCACTCGGGAACGGGTCCTTTAAATATGAAGGCTATGTGTTGGCTGTTACACTGTTCGTTTGCAAATGTGCTGAATCTTTGTCACAGAGGCAGTGGTATTTTCGTACTCGGAGGTTAGGAGTCCAAGTGAGATCATTTCTATCAGCTGCTATATATAAAAAACAACAGAAGCTATCAAACTCAGCTAAAATGAAGCATTCTTCTGGAGAGATCATGAACTATGTCACTGTTGACGCCTATCGGATTGGGGAATTCCCATACTGGTTCCATCAAACATGGTCAACAAGTGTCCAACTTTGCATTGCTCTAGCAATTCTGTATAATGCAGTTGGTCTTGCTATGATTGCATCGCTGGTTGTCATCATCCTTACTGTGCTTTGCAATGCTCCTCTGGCCAAGCTACAACACAAATTTCAGAGTAAACTTATGGAAGCACAAGATGTGAGACTGAAGGCAATGACAGAGTCCTTAATTCATATGAAGGTCTTGAAGCTTTATGCATGGGAAGCTCATTTCAAGAAGGTCATTGAACGATTAAGAGAGGTTGAATACAAGTGGCTGTCAGCATTCCAGCTTAGAAAATCATACAACAGTTTCCTGTTCTGGTCATCACCTGTTTTAGTTTCGGCTGCAACATTCTTAGCATGCTATCTGTTGAAAATTCCTCTTGATGCTAGCAACGTCTTCACCTTTGTTGCAACTCTCCGCCTTGTTCAAGACCCAATTAGGCAGATACCGGATGTTATTGGGGTTGTGATACAAGCTAAAGTTGCTTTCACTAGGATAACAAAGTTTCTTGATGCACCTGAGCTGAATGGACAAGTTAGGAAGAAATACTGTGTCGGCAGCGAGTTTCATATAGTGATAGACAATGGCAGTTTCTCATGGGATGAGAACCCATCAAAACCGACTCTAAATAATATAAATTTGGTAGTCAAAGCTGGTGAGAAGGTTGCAATCTGTGGTGAGGTAGGATCAGGGAAGTCAACACTTTTGGCTGCAGTTCTCGGAGAGGTCCCGAAAACTGAAGGCACGGTATGCTTCTCTGCTACTTCATATATATGAACAGAAATACTTGTGTTTTTTTTCAGTTTTATGATATATAGTTCACTTCCTCCACGAAAATATGGCACATTCATTGAGTTCCTTTTTATCACAGCGCATATTTTGAAATTCAAATTGTTTAGTTGATGTCATATATGTTAAACAATTTGAATTTCTTAGGGGAAGGAACAAATTAACATATGTTGAAATTCAAATTGTTTAGTTGATGTCATATATTTCAGATTCAAGTTTGTGGGAAAATGGCATATGTTTCTCAGAATGCATGGATCCAAACAGGGACCGTGCAAGACAATATTCTCTTTGGATCTTCAATGGACAAACAGAGATACCAAGAAACACTTGAGAGGTGTTCTTTGGTGAAGGACCTTGAAATGTTGCCATATGGAGACCGTACTCAAATTGGGGAGAGAGGGGTAAATCTCAGTGGTGGCCAGAAGCAGCGTGTTCAGCTTGCTCGTGCGTTATACAAAAATGCAGACATTTATCTTCTTGATGACCCTTTCAGTGCTGTTGATGCCCATACAGCAACAAGCCTGTTTAATGTAAGGACCACAGAATAATTGTGAATTGCAATACATTATAGGATTGTAGACTGTTTTAAAGTGTTAAACTTTTTTTTATAGGAATATGTCACGGAGGCTCTATCAGACAAGACTGTTCTTTTGGTGACTCACCAAGTCGATTTTCTACCTGTGTTTGATTCCATTCTGGTACGCTTTCACATGTGGTCCTAATCAATCTCAGTGCGCTTGTGCATTTTTTCATCAAGCAAGTTTTCATACCTAAGATGAATTTATTGTTTCAACTTTCTAGCTAATAATTGAAATTTCAGCATTAAGCGTGATGAGTTGAATTTCAGAACCAATAAACATGAGAAAAAAAATGTATGCCAAGATATTCAGTTCTCTACGAGACCATGATTTATATTTATGTTAGCAACTGTTTTTGTTTCTTGATGTCATCTAAAACTAATGTTATTTTTCACAGTTAATGTCAAATGGTGAAATTATTCGATCTGCACCTTATCAAGATCTATTGGCAAATTGTCAAGAATTTCAGAACCTTGTAAATGCCCACAAAGATACTATTGGTGGCTCAGATCTTAACAAAGCATCCCCCGACAGAACAAAGGAAATATTAATCAAGGAGACAAATGATACCCATGGTCATGGAAACAGATATAGAGAGACTGTGAAGCCATCACCAGTCGATCAATTGATCAAGACGGAAGAAAGAGAAATTGGTGATACAGGTCTCAAGCCTTATACCCTCTACCTGTCTCAGAACAAAGGCTACTTATATGCCTCAATTGGTGTTATTTCCCACATGGTTTTCTTAGCTGGGCAAATATCACAGAATTCATGGATGGCAGCTAACGTCCAGAGGACTGATGTTAGTACATTGAAGTTGATTTCTGTTTACATCACTATTGGAGTTTGTACGATATTCTTCTTGCTATCTAGATCGTTAGCAGTGGTTTCTCTTGGGATACACACATCAAGATCCTTATTTTCCCAGTTACTTAACTCATTATTCCACGCACCAATGTCCTTTTTTGATTCGACCCCTTTAGGAAGGGTACTTAGTAGGGTAAGAATCCTGAATTGAAATAGAATGCCAAAAGGTTATATTTACAGTTGGCAATTTTCTATTGATTGATTAACTTGCTATTTTTCCATGCAGGTTTCTTCAGATTTCAGTATTGTTGACCTTGATATTCCGTTCGGCTTCATGTTTAGCATTGGTGCCAGCTTAAATTCATATAGCAATCTGGGGGTATTGGCTGTTGTTACCTGGCAAGTTCTGTTCATCTCAGTGCCAATGATAGTTTTGGCAATCAGGTTGCAGGTAACTTTGTGTTATTTGGTTGGCTACAATTTTGCGGTTACTTCATATACCAGCTCAATTAGTGTCATCTGGTGCTATTTTCATTCAAGGGGTGAAACAGTCTACTATTCACAATTCTTAATTGACTGAAATATTGTTTTTGGTCATGCAGAGGTTCTATTTAGCCTCAGCTAAGGAATTAATGAGGATCAATGGCACTACCAAATCTGCTGTGGCTAATCACTTGGGCGAATCAATTGCAGGGGCTATAACTATAAGGGCCTTTGAGGAAGAGGATCGTTTCTTTGAGAAAAATTTGGAGCTTGTAGACAAGAATGCTGGTCCATACTTCTATAACTTTGCAGCAACTGAATGGCTGATTCAACGTCTGGAGACGATGAGTGCTGCAGTTCTTTCCTTTTCTGCCTTTGTCATGGCTCTTCTTCCTCCCGGAACTTTTAGCCCTGGTGAGCAACTATCGCCGCATGAGCAAGTTAGAATAACAGCAAGCCTAACCTTCAATTCTTGCATTTGATCTGCAGCAAATTGTTTTTTTTTCCTTGTCTGCATGTTATGAAGATTTAAGTATTGCTAATGCGACCAGAAACACTAATTACTCCAATTTATACTTGTGCTGTTGTGCAGGCTTTGTAGGAATGGCATTGTCGTATGGCCTGTCCTTAAATATGTCCTTTGTTTTCTCCATCCAAAATCAGTGCCAGCTTGCAAATCAAATCATCTCTGTGGAAAGGGTGAACCAGTACATGGACATACCAAGTGAGGCGGCAGAGGTTATTGAAGAAAATCGACCATCATCAGAATGGCCCCAAACTGGCAGGGTGGAGCTTAGAGATTTGAAGGTAACATAAAGATAAATATTTATATGTATGCCTCGTATGGCGAAGATTTCATGAGTTCTAGGATCCAGCAAATTAACATGAATTATTTTCATTCGACAGATTAGGTATAGGCAAGATGCTCCTCTTGTACTACATGGAATCACTTGCACATTTGAAGGTGGGGATAAGATTGGTATAGTTGGTCGAACAGGAAGTGGCAAGACAACTTTAATCGGCGCATTGTTTCGTCTAGTTGAACCTGCTGGAGGGAAAATAATAATAGATTCTGTAGACATCACAACAATAGGGCTACATGATCTACGCTCTCGTTTGGGAATCATTCCACAGGACCCAACACTTTTTCAGGGTACTGTAAGATATAACCTAGACCCACTTGGGCAGTTCTCAGACCAACAAATATGGGAGGTAACATGTATCTTCTTGACTACGTATTTTCTCTCATCCTACTAACTGCTCAAATAAGTGACAGTGACAAATAATTAGTTTGATGGAACCATATGTAATGTTGAATAGTGAGGTCACCACTCCCTCTATTGTTGTAGACAATTTTAGTTCAGTTTCTGTGAGATAATGGTCAACAATCCTGAAGTTGAACAGAATATCAGGGAAAGTGTATAGTAACAAACTCTTTTCTTCATGATGCACACACAGTTCTTCTGTGTTTGAGGAAAAATAATAATCCTAAAGTTTCAGAATATTATCAAAATGGGGTGAATGAACTGAATTTGTGGCATGTGGACATTTTCTAATGATAACTGTACATTTTCAAGGGGATTACTGAAGTGGTTAGTTGCTACCCTGATACAGGTTCTTGACAAATGTCAGCTGCTTGAAGCTGTCCAAGAGAAGGAACAGAGATTGGATTCACTTGGTAGGAGACCTTCCTCTGTAATTCTGTACTTTAGTTCAGGAATCCTTGAAAAAATGTGCAATGCTATATGTTGAAGCATATTAAAACTGAAAATGGATGCCCTTACCCTAGATTTTTTCAGTGTTTAGAGTCAGATTAGGGATGAAAGTACATATGCCACTGAGATCTTTGCATTATAATCTGCTTCGAACTGCCTTTATAAGGCACATGCAGAGAGCCACAGTTTCGTTTTGGGTTCAAGAACTGTTGAGCAAGCAAAAGTACTTGTATTGATGAGTTAGCAGTGATATAAAGAACTGGTTAAATTGAACAACATATGTGACTTATACCAATAAGATATGCCTTTTCCATTTGCACCTAAAGTAAAATTGTTGGCGAAGTTTTTAGAGGTGGTGTCTTTTGTTTTTTGGTAGCGTGGTACCTGCTATTATTTAGACGCTGTAGGCTTTACTGACAGACATCTTGCTGTATAGTTGTTGAAGATGGGTCAAACTGGAGCATGGGCCAAAGGCAGCTCTTCTGTTTGGGACGTGCACTTTTGAGAAGATGCCGTATCTTAGTTCTCGACGAGGCCACAGCTTCTATAGACAATGCAACTGATGCTATACTTCAGAAAACAATCAGAACAGAATTCAAAGATTGCACTGTTATCACGGTAGCACATCGTATACCTACTGTTATGGACTGCTCCATGGTACTTGCAATGAGTGATGGTATGTTTTATTCTCACCAATTTAGTTTAATATACAATGATCTCCTTATAAAAAATTAGTAAATTGTCTACTGATTCAGCACAACTTAAACATCTGGAGTATGGCTGAAACCAAATATATTGTTGGTAGAAGTGATAACACTTTTTTTCTCTTCAATAATCTAGCCTTTTCTGCATCAATTCCCTACTAAGTTTATTGTGATTCACACAACAGCATAAAATAAATAAATCGGAAGCCTAGAACTAAATTGTCCTTTTTAATTAATGTTTAGAAGCATAAGATGACCAGTTTTATTTTTAATAATTTTGGATTATGAAAATGTCTTTCTTCATACAGTATTACAGCATGAAGTATGACGGGCAAATGTCTTTCCTATTAATGAGTTCTGTTTACTTCCAGGGAAAGTAGTGGAGTATGACAGACCTTTGAAGCTCATGGAAACTGAAGGATCGCTCTTCCGTGATCTTGTCAAAGAATACTGGTCATACACATCGAACGGAAATATTTGAAGTTATTGATTATGTATGTTACTCTCTGCAGTCTCTAGAAAGAGATACAGAAATTTGTGCTCATAAATCACATACCAGTTTTCTGGCTGAAATTTGGAACAGCGCGGAGGCTGCTTGTTTCTGTGGTCTTTGCTGGGTCCTAAACAGAAGGAAAACTTGAGCTGGTTTTGCCCTGCAATAGTAACTAAGCTAGTACTGATGGGCAGCACTTCTTCAAGTCTGCAGCCATGGTTTCTTTCGATACTTAGCAAGTTGAGGTTACTGATGAGAAAAGGGACAACTCAAAGCTTTACTGTATCTTCGTTTTGTAATAAATCACAGTGTATATAACTTTGTTTTTCTTCAACGAAGGCTTTTCCCGTGTTAACATTTTTGTGCGGTCAGCTATTAGAGCCATATAATGCATGGTATTTCTGTATATGGTGGTAATTATTTTCTTATCAAGTATTCATCCTTATTAAGGAGCACTTTACGCCATTGACAACTACCTTGATTTAAAAAATAAAATGAATATATTCCTTGTGGTCGCCCGAGACTCGATAGTGGCCGTCCGGCACGCCGGCGCCGGTCGCCCGTTCATGTGCATCCCTGCCAGCGCATACGTGGTAGATTCACGCATGCTGTCGCGTTGGCTGATTGGCTCCGTGCCGCCTGGCGTCGCCTGCTCGCCTGGCCTTTCAGCTGTTTGGACGCAACCTGAACCGGAATATTTCTGCACTACAGTATACATGGTCGACCAGATCGGGGATAGACGAAAGTAAGCCAGATTTTCGTGGAAACGTAGTAAGCGACGATTGGATCTAGTGGCAGCTGCTTACTTTTCCACGAGGAAAAGACAGGATATATATTATGTGCTGCTAGCTGCTGCTAATCCTCACCACTCACTTCACCAGTAGTCACCATGCATGCCTTGACCTGACACGGCAATCTTTGTTTGTTTGTTTGGGTCAGGTGGCAAAAGGTTGGTTGATCAGTATGTACGTAGGGCATATATGCTGCTGATGAACTGTCGTCCTCACTTTATTTTGTTAAAAGCCGTCTTGTACTAAAAGACTGTCGATTCCAAAGTAGATCCGGTTGTCTAGTTGAGATCCAATCATACATGAAGCTCGGGTTGTTCGATTTCTACTGGCGACAGGGAGAGTTGTCCCATTGCTAATGGGTTTTCATACAGATTAAATTGGTGGTTGATCATTAATTAGGTATACTGTACTACTATATTCTACTGATGAAACTGTCGAGTTCAGGTCATTTATATGTTTACGGAGTACGGTCGTGTTCGGTTCCATAAAATACTTTTTACTTTCTATTTATTATCCTCACATAATATGTTTTCTAGAAAATTTCTTTTCCACACTCATCCCCTCACTAACACGTTTTTTTAAAAAGAATATTTTTTTTTCTACTCCAACTGAACACACAGAGGCGACCGCGACCGCCTGGAAACCTATGCCGCCGCAACTGTTGAATTGGTAGTCTCCGACGACCGAGAGCTTGCTAGGCCGGCCGTACGTCCACGTCCCCGCCGGGCCGTCGTTCTTCCATCCATGCTCGCGAACCCGAAGAACACTCCGCTGTGTGGAGGGAGATCACTGTTGTGTTGTGCCACTGCCACGTACGATCGATCGTGTCAGAGAGCGAGACGGCTTTCGTGTGCCTGCCTCTGCCGCTCTGCCTGCCATGGGCAGCGAAACGATGGGCAGTATTGCTACGTGCCCCACCCGGCGAGGTTCCGGCCGGCCGCTCGGGCCATCGATCGAGCAGACCTATAGTACACATCGTCTCACAAGTTTTTTTTCTTTGTTTTCTTTTGTGAGGAACATTTTTTTCCTCATAAAAGAAGTTTTATTATGTTTCAAGTGCACTAGTCATATATCATAATTAATAACTCACAAATTCGACACTGAATCCAAATGAAGAAACTTTTTAGTTATTGGATTAGGATTCATCGTGATAACGTGAATGGAAGGAGAGAGTGAGAGACGGTGCCGGTCGCTCGGCAGCCGATGACGCAGATGTCAGTTTTGTCTGTTCGGCTAGGAAGCTGGCAAGCTGCTGATTGGCATGTGCTGGCAGTGCCTACCTACGCCTCGTTTTTTTTATTTTCTTTTTTTTTTAACAAAGTTAGATATATACCATTAAAAGATCGTAAAGTTGGATATATACCATTGGACCCACATGTAATTGACTCATGTGAACCCCACATGTAAGTGAGATAGTGATAGTATATATCCAACTTGTGATATTTTGATGGTACTGTCACACTCCAATGGCTTTATTACTACGCCGAGGGCCACCACTTGAAGTTGTTGCCTCGTTCGTCGACCGAGCCACTCGTGATCGATCGGCTATACTGGTGTCACGTTTCACGTGTGCTTAGCTTTTGACACTTTCTTTGAAATTTATGCCCGCGAAGATTGGGAAAGATTCTCCGGAAAACACTGTAGACCACAAAAACATTGTACATGAATAATGATATATGAGTGGGAAAGATGAGATGAATAGTAAAAATTTAAATGAATAGTATTTTTTTTAGAAGTTGGTGGATCTAAACGGGGCCTCAGTCTAACCTGGCCCGGCCGGGCCCCTTCTAGCCCAGTCATGTCTAGAACACAATGTGTTGTATGTTCACACTACCAAGATCCAATCAGGTTAGCAGTAGGCTGAGAGGATCTTCAGCAGATTATTCGCCTCGTTATCAAGATATTCATTCTATCTTTTACAGTAGCTACTTTTTTCTGTAGTCACTGTTATAACATACACCAAAATCTACGGAGGTAAGAGAAGTTTATAAGGTAAGATAAATGAATCACCTACCTACGTATAAATAAGGGGAGTGGGTTTTGGATAGTATCAAAATATTCTTGGTAGTGGTAAACTCGTAATGAGACTACATAATCTGCCGGAGCATCACCTCGTATCTCGTAGTTTTTTTTTTTGGTATTGTGATGAGAATAGATAATGCATTGACGGTATTCTAATCCTTGTCTTAAAAATAAGTGAAATGCAATAAAAACGGAGGGATTAGGTTCTTTCTTATCTTGAATGGATGTTGTCTACTTATAGGTTCTTTTGTATTTTGAATGGATGTTGTTTGTGGTACTCTGTACTATGTTATAGACTATTTTTTGCAACAGCTATATTGTAGACTATTGAGATGGGCGATCTCCACCCCTCTAGTCAGCCACGGTCCCACGCCATGGTGGTGGTTGTCGTTGGCGCCGTTCTTGCTCGCGTGCGAAATCAAAAGCACACTGCATGGATCACGGACGAAAGCGAATCCCCCAGTTGGAGAAACAATGGATGGTTGCGACGAGGGTTGATGCAGGACGGTGACAGAAGACAATGGCGATTGGCGACAGTGGTGGAGACCGACGAGAATAAAACGACGACCCAAATCACGCCCGGCTAACGGGGAAATTAGTGTTCACTGTTCAAGAACAATGGGATTATTAGGTGATTAGCTACCTGAAATATACAGTGATTAGCTACCTGAAATGTACCGTGTTCACCAACCGGCCGTAGTTTTTTTTCCTAACTAGTATTATTGTAGTAATCATTTCCTTCTTCGCGTCTCCTTAATATAGATTTTTTTTCCCAGCCAACACATTAGCATTTTTGTTCCCATCCGGAACATTTGTTCACCGAATCTCATCGTGCGCACCGAATCTCACCCGCAGCATCTTTTCTTTCCGACAGGACCATTATTACTTGGTCCTCGCATCTCGTCGTGAAATTAAAGTGTGATACTGTGGCCCCTCGCATCTAACCGTGAAAGTGCCACCGAATTGATGTCATCATCAATCAAACAAAAAAAAAAAGAAAGAAAAAACGCGACCCAATCGCTCCCGGCCGATGAAGCAATGCTCGCTCGCTGCAGTGATGCATATGAGCCGTGTCGTGCAAAGGTCCGAGGCTTCCACCACTCACGAAACCACCTGCCCCATCAGATCCGCCTCACGATTACTTGTACACTCGTACAATACGTGACACGCTGATGTGACGGTTGGCACGTGACGACCGAATCGGCCGCACAATCGGGCGGCCTTGGACTGGCCGACCGGACCTAACCGCCGTCCGCCGGGCTCGGGCACGCGAGCGAGGGCCACACCGTGAACTGCACGTGCCGCCCGCCCGCCCGTTAGCTAACCACAGGCGGCCAGTAGTAGCAAACAAAGACGGCAAGGGAGGGGAGAGAGAGCCCCACGAGTGGGGGAAAGGAAGGAAAGGAAGCGATGCCTCCGCGTCGGCATCGGCCGCGTGCATTAAGCGACGAGCGAGCGAGCGAGCGAGGCCACCCGGCCTCCTCCTCCTCCATCACCAGTCCAGTCAACCTCCACAAGCAGCCGCGCGCGCGGCGGCGACGTGAGCGGTGGCGGAGGCACCACGCCGGCCGGCCAGCGGGCATCAAGTCTCCGGCCGCCGCGCGCCTATAAACCAGCCAATCCCTCTCCACTCCAGTGAGAGAGGCGTCTCTCTGGGTGTGTGTGAGAGACTGAGTCTGAGTCTGAGTAATATTATTGCGCACGAGGAAGAGCACGAGGGGGCCGCGGCGCAGCGACGTGTCCCGCGACGAGGGCGACGACGAGCCCATGCCGGCGGAAGGGACGAGACTATAAAAAGGTAAGCCGCGGTTTATTGGGATTCGCGCTTGGAGGTGGTTGTTGGTTGATACGGGGGGCATAAATGCCATCGCCGGATTTGAGAAGGATTTTTGTTTCTTCTTTGGTCGGTCGACGCTGCTTCCTACTCCTAGGATTGTCTTCGAGCTGCGGCGGCGGGGCGGGGGCTCTCCTCGCCGGCTCGATCCGTTTGGTGAGCTTCTTTCGTTTTTTTCTTCTATGAAGGCAGATCGATCGCGCGGGTAACTGATGATCACTGGTGCATATGTGCTTGATTTGTTGTTTTTTTTTCTTTTGTAATTTGGGAAGGATTTTGTATAAACTTATCCCATTCCTCTTGCCTACTGGACTCCTCCTGCCACCAGCCACCTGGTGTGGTGTCTGGTGAGAAGGATTTTGTTGTCTTTTTGTTGTGCTAGTGGATAAGTGGAATGAGAAGAGCACTTGCGGTCGTGGGTTTTAGCAGCCTGAAATTGCTGTCGCGTTTACTGTGCTGTGCGCTCTGGCATACTAGGCACTTGTGTACCGCAAAGTTTGTGTAATAGCACCATTGCATTGCATGGCATGAATTTGGGATTCTATTTTTGTTTCATCTGCTCTTTCCCCTGACTAAACTCCTGTTCGTCATGAAGGCTTGAAGTTGAAGGGGACCTGATAACCTGACCCACGCGACAGTGCAACAGAGATTGGACACATGGGCTCCCTAACAAGTTAGTCTTATCCTCTCCTCTCCTTTCTCTTGTTGCATAATTGTTTCTGCGTACATGTTCATTGTGCTGGTAGTACTAGATTATAAGAACAACTACACAACGGGAATGCCATACCAGTTCTGTAAAACCATTATTCTAAGGGGTTTCTCTGAAATTGTCCGTCAGGTTCTTGGTTGGTCGACTTGTGTGGGAGCCCAATATGCTCCAAGCAGGGTGCGGCCTCCTTCGCATGGGAGGAACTATTCAGCTCCTCCACTTGCACGAATCACATTCTGGTGACTGGCATTGCGGCTCTAATATCCATCATACTCGCAATCCAGCTGCTTGTCAGAATTCCAAGGAGTGGAGCATCTGCGCGGCAGCTTGTACTCAGCAGTTCGCCGCTGCAGTTGGCTGGTGTGGTATTTAATGGCTGCTTGGGTCTGATTTATCTTGGCCTCGGACTGTGGATGCTGTGGAGGAACTTCAGTCAAGATGCCTATGTTCACCTGCCACATTGGTGGTTGGTAGCCTTGTTCAGGGATTCAGTTTGATCCTTATCAGCATTGCCTTCAGCATCAGGGCGCAGTTCCTTGGAACGACGTCTGTCCGGATTTGGTCAGTTCTGCTGACCATATATGCTGCATTTGTTTGCTGCTCCTCGGTTGTTAAAATGATTGCAGATAAGGATGTCACCATGAAGGGTTGTTTAGATGTTCTATTCCTACCAGGCGCACTGCTACTCCTTGTCTATGGAATTTGGTACATCAGTGAAGATGGCAATGGAGGAACTGAAAGTACTTTGTATAAGCGCCTGAACGCTGAGGCTGTTGATGATGATACAGCTGGCTCTGAGAATCATGTCACACCTTTTGCTAAAGCTGGGTTTTTCAGTGTTATGACTTTTTGGTGGTTAAATCCTTTGATGAAGCTGGGCTATGAGAAGACCCTTGAGGAGAAAGACATGCCACTTTTAGGTGCCTCAGATCGAGCATACAACCAGTACTTGATGTTTCTGGAGAAGCTGAACAAGAAGAAGCAATTGCTGCCACATGGGCAAGGCAATCCGTCAGTCTTTTGGACTATCGTTTCTTGTCACAAAAGTGGGATCATAATCTCAGGTTTGTTTGCATTGCTTAAGGTGCTAACATTGTCTTCAGGCCCATTGCTTCTGAAGGCATTCATCAATGTTTCAAACGGGAAAGAGTCCTTTAAATATGAAGGCTACGTGTTGGCTGCTACACTGTTCGTCTGCAAATGTTGTGAATCTTTGTCACAGCGGCAGTGGTATTTTCGTACTCGGAGGTTAGGAGTCCAAGTGAGATCATTTCTATCAGCTGCTATCTATAAGAAACAACAGAAGCTATCAAACTCAGCTAAAATGAAGCATTCTTCTGGAGAGATCATGAACTATGTCACTGTTGACGCCTATCGGATTGGGGAATTCCCATACTGGTTCCATCAAACATGGTCAACAAGTGTCCAACTTTGCATTGCTCTAGTAATTCTGTATAATGCAGTTGGTCTTGCTATGATTGCATCGCTGGTTGTCATCATCCTTACTGTGCTTTGCAATGCTCCTCTGGCCAAGCTACAACACAAATTTCAGAGTAAACTTATGGAAGCACAAGATGTGAGACTGAAGGCAATGACGGAGTCCTTAATTCATATGAAGGTCTTGAAGCTTTATGCTTGGGAAGCTCATTTCAAGAAGGTCATTGAAGGATTAAGAGAGGTTGAATACAAATGGCTATCAGCATTCCAGCTTAGAAAATCATACAACGGTTTCCTGTTCTGGTCATCACCTGTTTTGGTTTCGGCTGCAACATTCTTGGCATGCTATCTGTTGAAAATTCCTCTTGATGCTAGCAACGTCTTCACCTTTGTCGCAACTCTCCGCCTTGTTCAAGACCCAATTAGGCAGATACCAGATGTTATTGGAGTTGTGATACAAGCTAAAGTTGCTTTCACTAGGATAACAAAGTTTCTTGATGCACCTGAGCTGAATGGACAAGTTAGGAAGAAATACTGTGTCGGCAGCGAGTTTCATATAGTGATAGACAATGGCAGTTTCTCATGGGATGAGAACCCATCAAAACCGACTCTAAAGAATATAAATTTGGTAGTCAAAGCTGGTGAGAAGGTTGCAATCTGTGGTGAGGTAGGATCAGGGAAGTCAACACTTTTGGCTGCAGTTCTCGGAGAGGTCCCGGAAACTGAAGGCATGGTATGCTTCTCTGTTCATATTTATGAACAGAAAATACTTTTTTTTTCTTCAGTATTATTTGTGATATATAGTTCACTTCCTCCACGAAATGGCACTTTCACTGAGAACCCCTTTTTTTTTTATCATAGCGCATATTTTGTAATATTTATATTTTAACCTATGAATTACAAGTACAATATAGCCGTATAGTTTTGCAATAAATATTGGCTTGATAATATGCTGACATATGTTATTTCATCAGAGTGTACTTGAGAACCTGAGTGGCTAATTTCTTGCTCAAAATACATCACATGAAAGCGGTATCATAAGTTTGGCGCAGTTGCTACAATTATTTTGCATGATAATAGTGTGCCAAAATATGTTAATTTATTCCTTCTCCTAATAAATTCAAATTGTTTAGTTGCTGTCATATATTTCAGATTCAAGTTTGTGGGAAAATGGCATATGTTTCTCAGAATGCATGGATCCAAACAGGGACCGTGCAAGACAATATTCTCTTTGGATCTTCAATGGACAAACAGAGATACCAAGAAACACTTGAGAGGTGTTCTTTGGTGAAGGACCTTGAAATGTTGCCATATGGAGACCGTACTCAAATTGGGGAGAGAGGGGTAAATCTCAGTGGTGGCCAGAAGCAGCGTGTTCAGCTTGCTCGTGCGTTATACAAAAATGCAGACATTTATCTTCTTGATGACCCTTTCAGTGCTGTTGATGCCCATACAGCAACAAGCCTGTTTAATGTAAGGACCACAGAATAATTGTGAATTGCAATACATTATAGGATTGTAGACTGTTTTAAAGTGTTAAACTTTTTTTTATAGGAATATGTCATGGAGGCTCTATCAGACAAGACTGTTCTTTTGGTGACTCACCAAGTCGATTTTCTACCTGTGTTTGATTCCATTCTGGTACGCTTTCACATGTGGTCCTAATCAATCTCAGTGCGCTTGTGCATTTTTTCATCAAGCAAGTTTTCACACCTAAGATGAATTTATTGTTTCAACTTTCTAGCTAATAATTGAAATTTCAGCATTAAGCGTGATGAGTTGAATTTCAGAACCAATAAACATGAGAAAAAAAATGTATGCCAAGATATTCAGTTCTCTACGAGACCATGATTTATATTTATGTTAGCAACTAGCGTTATTTTTTATGTCATCATTTTTATGTCATCTAAAACTAGTGTTATTTTTTTACAGTTAATGTCAAATGGTGAAATTATTCGATCTGCACCTTATCAAGATCTATTAGCAAATTGTCAACAATTTCAGAACCTTGTAAATGCCCACAAAGATACTATTGGTGGCTCAGATCTTAACGAAGCATCGCCCGACACAACAAAGGAAATATCAATCAAGGAGACAAATGATACTCATGGAAACAGATATAGAGAGACCGTGAAGCCGTCACCAGGGGATCAATTGATCAAGGAGGAAGAAAGAGAAATTGGTGATACAGGTCTCAAGCCTTATATCCTCTACCTGTCTCAGAACAAAGGCTACTTATATGCCTCTATTGGTATTATTTCCCACACGGTTTTCTTGGCTGGGCAAATATCACAGAATTCATGGATGGCAGCTAACGTCCAGAGTCCTGATGTTAGTACATTGAAGTTGATTTCTGTTTACATTGCTATTGGAGTTTGTACGATGTTCTTCTTGCTATCTAGGACGTTAGCAGTGGTTTCTCTTGGGATGCAGACATCAAGATCCTTATTTTCCCAGTTACTTAACTCATTATTCCGCGCACCAATGTCCTTTTTTGATTCGACCCCTTTAGGAAGGGTACTTAGTAGGGTAAGAATCCTGAATTGAAATAGAATGCCGAAAGTTATATTTGCATTTGGGAATTTTCTATTGATTGATTAACTTGCTATTTTTCCATGCAGGTTTCTGCAGATTTGAGTATTGTTGACCTTGATGTTCCGTTCACCTTCATGTTTAGCATTGGTACCAGCATAAATTCATATAGCAATCTTGGGGTATTGGCTGTTGTTACCTGGCAAGTTCTGTTCATCTCTGTGCCAATGATAGTTTTGGCAATGCGGTTGCAGGTAGCTTTGTGTTATTTGGTTGGCTACAATTTTGTGGTTACTTCATATACCTGTTCAATTAGTGTCATCTGGTGCTATTTTGATTCAAGGGGTGAAACAGTCTACTATTCACAATATCTTAGTTGACTGAAACTTTGTTTTTGGTCATGCAGAAGTTCTATTTAGCCTCAGCTAAGGAATTGATGAGGATCAATGGCACTACCAAATCTGCTGTGGCTAATCACTTGGGCGAATCAATTGCAGGGGCTATAACTATAAGGGCATTTGAGGAAGAGGATCGTTTCTTTGAGAAAAATTTGGAGCTTGTAGACAAGAATGCTGGTCCATACTTCTATAACTTTGCAGCAACTGAATGGCTGATTCAACGTCTGGAGACGATGAGTGCTGCAGTTCTTTCCTTTTCTGCCTTTGTCATGGCTCTTCTTCCTCCCGGAACTTTTAACCCTGGTGAGCAACTATCGCCGCATGAGCAAGTCAGAATAACAGCAAGCCTAACCTTCAATTCTTGCATTTGATCTGCAACAAATTGTTTTTTTTTCTTGTCTGCATGTTAGAAAAAAACAGCAAGCCTAACCTTTCATTCTTGGATTTGATCTGGAACAAATCGTTAGATGCACTGCAAATTGTTTTTCTTTGACATGTCTCAATAGCTTCCTGAAATCAAGCCATGGAATATCAAGATCTTTCTATCTATACTTGAATCACTTGATAATGCTGGGTCACGAGTAACATAAGTTTGGCCAGCCTGCCAGCAGGACATATTTAGTAAATAATGTAGAACATCGCAAGCTAACATAGGCTTGATCTGTTGAAAATTGACAAAGCTGAGATGAATGCACGAATTGGCAAATTCAAAACTATAGGCACTTGTTTTGCTCAGGTTATCAAGATTTAAGTATTGCTAATGCTACCAGAAACACTAATTACTGCAACTCATATTTGTACAGGCTTTATAGGAATGGCATTGTCGTATGGCCTGTCCTTAAATATGTCCTTTGTTTTCTCCATCCAAAATCAGTGCCAGCTTACAAATCAAATCATCTCTGTGGAAAGGGTGAGCCAGTACATAGACATACCAAGTGAAGCGGCAGAGATTATTGAAGAAAATCGACCATCATCAGAATGGCCCCAAACTGGCCGGGTGGAGCTTAGAGATTTGAAGGTAACAGAAAGATAAATATTTATATGTATGCCTTGTCTGGCGAAAATTTCATGAGTTGTAGGCTCCAGCAAATTAACATGAATTATTTTCATTCGACAGATTAGGTATAGGCAAGATGCTCCTCTTGTATTACATGGAATCACTTGCACATTTGAAGGTGGGGATAAGATTGGTATAGTTGGTCGAACAGGAAGTGGCAAGACAACTTTAATCGGCGCATTGTTTCGTCTAGTTGAACCTGCTGGAGGGAAAATAATAATAGACTCTGTAGACATCACAACAATAGGGCTACATGATCTGCGCTCTCGTTTGGGCATCATTCCACAGGACCCAACACTTTTTCAGGGTACCATAAGATATAACCTAGACCCACTTGGGCAGTTCTCAGACCAACAAATATGGGAGGTAACATGTATCTTCTTGACTACGCATTTTCTCTCATCCTACTAGCTGCTCAAATAAGTGACAGTGACAAATAATTACTTTGATGGAACCATATAGTACTAATGTTTAATAGTGAGGTCACCACTCCCTCTATTGTTGTTGTAGACAATTATAATTCAGTTATTGTGAGATAATGGTCAACAATCCTGAAGTTGAACAGAATATCAGGGAACCTGTATAGTAACAAACTCTTTTCTTCATAATGCACACACAGTTCTTCTGTGTTTGAGGAAAAAGATAATCTCAAAGTTTCAAAACATTATCAAAATGGGGTGAATAAACTGAATTTGTGGCATATTCACATTTTCTGATTACAACTGTACATTTTCAAGGGGATCACTGAAGTGGTTAGTTGCTACTCTGATACAGGTTCTTGACAAATGTCAGCTGCTTGAAGCTGTCCAAGAGAAGGAACAGAGATTGGATTCACTTGGTATGAGACCTTGTTTCCTCTTAATTCTGTACTTTAGTTCTGGAATCCTTGAAATATTGTGCAATGCTATATGTTGAACCATTGTCAAACCGAAAATGGCTGTCCTTACCCTAGATTTTTTTGATTGTTTGGAGTCAGACTAGGGATGAAAGTACATATGCCACTGAGATCTTTGCACTAGAATTTGCTTTGAACTGCCTTTATAAGGCCATGCAGAGAGCCACAGTTTCGTTTTGGGAATAAGAACTGTTGAGCAAACAAAAGTACCGGTATTGATGAGTTAGAAATGATATAAATAACTTGTTAAATGGCACAAGATATGTGACTTATACCAATAAAATATGTGTTTTCCGTTTGCACCTAAAGTAAAATAGTTGGCGAAGTGTTTAGAGGTGATTTCTTCTATTTTTTTGGTAGCGTGATAGCTGCTATTATTTTAGACGCTGTAGCCTCTAGGCTATACTGACAGACATCTGGCTGTATAGTTGTCGAAGATGGGTCGAACTGGAGCATGGGCCAAAGGCAGCTCTTCTGTTTGGGACGTGCACTTTTGAGAAGATGCCGTGTCTTAGTTCTCGATGAGGCCACAGCTTCTATAGACAATGCAACTGATGCTATACTTCAGAAAACAATCAGAACAGAATTCAGAGATTGCACTGTTGTCACGGTAGCACATCGTATACCTACTGTTATGGACTGCTCCATGGTGCTTGCAATGAGTGATGGTATGTTTTATTCTCACCAATTTAGTTTAATATACAGTGATCCCCTTTTAATAAATTAGTAAATTGTCTACTGAACCAGCACAACTTAAACGTCTGGAGTATCGCTGAAACCAAATACATTGTTGGTAGTAATCTAGCCTTTTCTGCTAAGTTTATTGTGATTTATACAACAGCATTAACTAATCAAATCGGAAGCCTAGAAGTAAATTAGCATTTTTAATTAGTGTCTATAAGCATAAGCTGACCGGTTCTTCTTTTTAATCGTTTAATGAAAATGTCTTTTTCGATACAGTATTACAGCATATGCTTCATAGTTCATCCTTCCTACTAATGAGTTCTATTTACTTCCAGGGAAAGTAGTGGAGTATGACAGACCTTTGAAGCTCATGGAAACTGAAGGATCGCTCTTCCGCGATCTTGTCAAAGAATACTGGTCATACACATCGAATGGAAATATTTGAAGTTATTGATTATGTATGTTACTCTCTGCAGTCTCTAGAAAGAGATACAGAAATTTGTGCTCATAAATCACATACCAGTTTTCTGGCTGAAACTGGAGCAGCGCAGAGGCAGCTTTTTGCCGTGGTCTTTGCTGGGTCCTAAACAGAAGGAAAACTTAAGCTGGTTTTTTCCTGCAATAGTAAGCTACTACTGATGGACAGCACTTCTTCAAGTCTGCAGCAGTGGTTTCTTTTGATACTTCGCAAGTTGAGGTTACTGATGGATAACTCAAGCTTTACTGTATCTTCGTTTTCTAATAAATGACGGTGTATATAAATTTTTTTTTCTTTTTGCAACGAAGGCTATTCCCGTGCTAACATTTTTGTGCGGTCAGCTATTAGAGCCATATAATGCATGGAATTTCAATGGTGGTAATTATTTTCTTATCAAGTATTCATCCTTATTAAGGAGCACTTTACGCATTGATGACTACCTTGATTTAAAAATAAAATGACTATATTTCTCGTGGCGCGAATGTATTCTCAAACCTAAACCTGCCATATGTACGGCTTGTCACTGGACTGTTTTCTTTTTCTTAAAATAATTTCGCACACTTCCACTGCTCTGCAGAAATTATTATAAACTAACAACGGATGAAGAACGCTCTATTCTCTATTTCTTTTTCAAACAAAAAACTTCTCTAATTTACTGCAAAACTTCCATTTCAATTGGAATGGAAGTTGGGATAAAGTACATTGTGCTATACAAGTATCTTATCCTGTAGATCTTCTGAAAAAAAAAACGCACAATCCTAAACACGAAACAGAACGTCACAAAACTTTCGCACGCTTTACAAGCTTTCGCCGGCCGGTGCAAACTCGAACAGGAGCTCATGGACAACACCTTACTGCCATGACAGGCTCTCCTCCACCTCCGGCCGCGTCCTCATCACCTTCGCCGACGGCATCCTGCTCCCGCGCACCGTCATCCTCCCAAGCTCCTCCCCCGCCATTGCTCGCCGCTCCATCTCCTCCCTCCGCCGCCTCCTGCTCCAGCTCACCGCGCCGGCCACGGCGATCCCCAACACGCTGGCTCCCACCACGCCACCGGCACCGACCCCCACCGTCCACGCCCACCACCTCGCCCTCACCACCGGCGCCGCCGCGGGCACCCGCACCGCGATCCCGAAGCGCCCTGTGCCGGTCACCGCGCACGCCATGGCCGACGCCACGGCGGCGTGCGTCGCCACGACCTCCCCGTTGGCCCCGAACGTCACGCACCGCACGGTAGTGGCGTTCAGCACCTTCCCCCCCGTCGCCGGAGACGACGACGAGAGGTTCCCGAACAGGACGCGCACCGGGGCGCCGAGAGTCCGGAGGGAGACGCGGGTGTGCCTCGCTCGAGACGCGTCGTCGGCGTCGTACGCGAGGAGGGCGACGACGGGCGCGGCGAGGGCGTACCCCGGCGGCGCGGCGAAGGCGGACGCCGAATCGCCCGCGAACCGCTCGAAGACGATGGCGACGCGCCGGGCGAACGGGGCAGGGAGGACGCGCGGCGGGATGGCGATGGCGATCGCGAGCGCGACCCCCGACGAGGAGCTCGCCGTGGCGTTGATGCCGCTGGCCCAGAGCGCGTTGGTGCGAACGCGGAGCGCCGAGGCCTCGACGCCGGCGAAGGAGAGGTTCGCCGGGAGGGGAACGTCCACGAGCAGCTGGCTCCTCGCGCCGCGAGCCAGCAGCTCGAACGCCCGGTCCCGGACGGTGTCCTCGACGGCCGAGATGTTCGCGGAGTGGGTCTGAGCCACGCAGGGGCGCAGGAAGAAGGCGGCGGCGAGGACGACGCGCACGAGCAGGGACAAGGTCGCCGTGGCCATTGACGAGCCTCCAGCGCGCGGCGCCTCGTCGTCTTCCTCGATGGCTAGCTCCGCGGCGGCGTGTGACGGCGGCGGCAGCAGGAAGCCGCCATCCCGGACGGCGAGGAATCGAATGGCGGTGGTTGGAGAGGAGAGGGGGAGGTGGTGGGCCGAGAGGCTGGCAGTGGCAATGGAGAGACTTGAGTTTGCTATACTTAGGATGCCATGGGTGTCAATGGCTCTGGATGATTAGATGCACAGAGCCCCGGTTTGGTGTTCATCTCAAGCTCTCTGTACAGCAATAAGCTGCAGAGTTGGTGCTTTGATCAAACTGGCCTTTGCCTCCGGCAACTGCCGAGAACAAGTGGCCAAACCAATCCACAATTCCCGTAGACCGTAGTCTTCAGCTACGAGTACATGGAGCTTATCTGAGTCTCTAACAACAAGATGACCATAATTTCCATTCTTTTTTTTTTCCTCCATGGAGGAGCAGTTGAATAGTTGATGCTACTGCTCTAGGCTGCTCCAACTCTGCATCCAGTTCATCATTTGCAGCAGCCTAGCAGGTGCAGTAGCCAGTAGGCTAGTGCATGACTGCAGCCGCTGCTGTGCTGCCGCAGAATGATTGGGAGGCGGCAGCTTTGTTGTGTGCGATGACGGCTATGGACCAAGGTAAAAGTGATTGGCAATTGCTGGGCGGCGCTGCGTTGACGATGTGGTGGAAGGGGAGCAGGTTGGCTGCTCGATGCCAATGCCTTGGAGCCCTGTGTCTCGTGATGGTTTTCTTATTGGACAAAGGTTGGTCAGCTGTAATCCAGGAGCGCGTTCCCAGCAAATATTGTGTTGTGTCTGTTTGGCCGCAGCCTACGGAACAGTGAGAACACACAGCCTTTCTGATGATATGAAAAGGGCGGCATGCTTATACAGCCATGATGCTTTCGAGACCTCTGTTCTGGCAAGTGAAAAGGCCACCCAAGATGACTCAAGCGAAAAAAAAAAGGACCAGTTCACTAGATGGCAAGTTCAATTAGGTGCAGAAAGGACAACTGAAGCGAAAATCATATTTGTTCGGGACACAATTGTCAAAGTTCTTGCATCAGATTTCCTCAATTACATGATGTCCAAAACCCAAAGGCTATATTGCCACTAATGAACAGGGAAAGAACACTACTGCACTAGGTTCAATGAGTTAGATACATTGCCAGATCAACCCAGCCAAGGTCATGAACAAGCAAAAACATTGGAGCTATGCTTTGGAGAACTTAGCTTCAGCCTGAGATACCGTGCCGCACGACCAACAACAATACAAGAGATTCTGGTGCAAGCTCTGTTCCTGTAAATTATCTGTAGTGTCACGATTTTGCTAACAAAGGAGCCCTGGCACTTCAGAAACATCAGGTCCAGTCAGTTGACTTATGTCAAAAGGTCTTTTGTCCGGAACAAATGAACATTCACATCAATCATTTGTGAGTGACTAGAGGAGATTTTGTTACTTTCATTGTGGCACGAGTTCTTCGAGCTGGCTCGTAAAGACCTAGCATGTGCCCATCAATGCAACGTAAGGCCGCAACCTGACAAATTGGAATTTCAAGGAAATATAATGCCACAATATGTTTCCAAAGGGGTCGTGAATGCAATGCATACGGGAATTATGGGCATATAGACACAAATACCTTTCCATGGATCTCATACTTGATCGGTCCATCCAACTCAGCTCCTAGTGCCATTAGTTTTGAAACTGTACTGTTAATGTCTGGTACAGTGAATGACAGCATTGAAGAGTAGACTCTCTGCGACGCAAGATTACTGCAAAAGATGTATGGAGAATTGGATAGTCAAAATTTTAGTATATCTATTCACCATGCTATGCATTTTCAAATCGGAAATTCTCTCTGTTAACATATATGTAACCCGTACTCCATATGAAACATGATGTATGCCTATCTTATATTCATATGACAACGAAATTTTAAGTCCATTAGGAAAACAGATAAAACCTTCAAGGAACAAAAGAATAGCTCAACAATTAATCACTTATTTTCACACACTACCTGAGTACCATAACTGTTCTTGATCTAGGCTGCAAGAAGCAACTGTGTAAATGCATTGAAGTATATTTCAGGCAATATTTTGGAATGTAGGGTGGGCCATCACTCAGACTGGACACCATTTTCTCAAGAATACTTCTTCCAAGACTTCGGAGCCATTTTGTTTTGGGGTATTGGACTCGGGCACACATTCTACAGTCAGTCTAAGCGTTTAACCAAGCACATCAACAAAAGGATCCTTTTACTCAGAAAAAGGCTCAACCTGTAAAGAGTAAAGACCACTAGTAGCCTGTAAAGTGCAAATCATTGCCATGAATAAAGGATCCATTGACATTAGTCCTGCACACCAAATCGAAACCAATTTACCGCTTTCCTGGGGGGAGGGACGAGTGGAATAGAACAATTACTTAGTGCTCAACTGCTCACACCAGCTTCTCTGTGCCATCTGCCAAGCTACTCATCTAAGCTCCAACGTGCCGGCGAGTCGGTGACGAATAAGGTGTTTGGAAAAATAGATGGAATATTGAATCCCAGTTCGTATGCACAGCATAAGAATTCCAGGACAAAACTTTCACGGCTGGATCAGATGAAAATCGACTACATTTCTCCTTAAACCAATAGCCCCAGCATCTCACGTTGTGCATTCTCACATGCCATCACCGAAGTTTAAAGCATCTGACCAAAACCGAGTCTCTCCATGCACGCATTTCATCGAACACATAAACCTCATATCCCATAGCACCACCACGGCAGAATGCGGCCCGATCGGACCATCCGCCGCATTCCGCCAATCAACTCTCATGACCTAACTGTTACGAACAACAGAACAGGACGAGAATAGGGCGGAGCGGTGATCAAACCTGTCATTGGTGTGCATGAGCGCGAGCTTGAGCGGGCCCGACTGGAGCTCGGCCCAGCGGAGCGTGCAGACGTTGACGCTGAAATCAAGCCCCTCCGAGTAGAACCGCGCCGCCCGCGGCACGTCCCGGTGCAGCTGAAGCACCCACCGGAGCGTCGCCGTCCCCCGCCGCCATTCCCCGCCTCCTCCTCTCCCCTTGCCGGCGATGACGAGATGACGACGCACGCAACAACACTCTCAGATCCAACCAAAGCGCAGCCTCTCTCGTCAGTCACATTCAACGGCCCAAAAGAACATCTTGTTGGGCCCGTACTGGGCCAGAAGAAAAGGCCCAACAGAATACCAGAACCCAACAAGAGCGTCTATGACAACCAGGCCCACCAGTAGCCGCCTTTCTTCCTCGCAGAGAAGCAAACCGCAAACCCTTCCTCGCTCTCGCCCACCGTACCCGCGCCGCCGCCGCCGCCGCCGCCGTGTGCCGTGACGAGCGCGAGCTACCCACGGTTGTAGGGTTTGGTTCGAGATGGGGAGGGCGAAGTGCAAGGGCCCCAAGTTCGCCGCGGTGAAGAAGATGATCACCAAGAAGACCATCAACAAGTGAGACAGCCTCGACCACCTCCTCCCCCTCCGCATCCGCTCCTCTGCAGTTCTATTTTTGCCCCAAACCCTAATTTCTCTGTGTAATAGGTACAAGCAGGATGTGCTGAACCCTAATAAGAAGGACGCCGAGAAGGAGAAGCTCGGCCGGAATGTGTGAGTGCCCCTCTGCGCTCTGATTTTGGGGCTCAATTGAATATGTTTGTTTGGATATGTTACGCCGTTTTGTTTTGTGGTGCGCAGGCCGCAGGTTTCGTCGGCTCTGTTCTTCAGCTACAACACGGCGCTCGGCCCGCCTTATCGGGTGATTGTGGACACCAACTTTATCAACTTCTCCATTCAGAACAAGGTATGCTGTTGAATTATATGGTGTTCTGTGCTCTTTAATTGGTTCCATGATCCATCAGACCAGTGTAATTGCTATCAACCATACAATAAGGATTTATCAGATGATTCTGCCTCTTATTTGGTCAGTAAACAATTTGAACATTTTCGAGTTACATGTAATGTTCTCTGAACATAAGCTGCATCACTTGTTGGAAACTTTAGCTGATCTCTATGCTAGGTTCTCAGAATAAACAGTGGTAGGCATTTCCGCTTTGTTATAGCCTGTACAACTCAGTAAATCTACATTTCTATGGAAGGAGGAGTAACACTAACATGGATACTTATTCTTACAAGATACTGAAAACTTGTTTAGCGCGAAAGCAAATGTAGTGGTGGGGCTTCATGGGCACCAGGGTGGGTTCTGACTCCTCGACTCTATGGAAAACTCCACTGTGATGTACATACATTTCGTACGTATGCTTATTTGCCTTCTTCAACAAAGGACTTGTCCATTTGTAACTGGCATACCGTCCCGCCAAAGAGCAAATAGTCGGGCTGGCTGTTGATTTACAGGGTGTAAAGGGTGACCTCTTTTTAGCAATAATCCGCAACTTACATCTCCCTGGCGACAATTTTCCTTATATGTATTATTTAGCACACATGATGAAGAAACTAACTTTCAGAGCATAGACACTCTTTTGTGTACTAAATCCTTCATTCCCTCTATGCAGCTGGATTTGGAGAAAGGGATGATGGATTGCCTTTATGCAAAATGTAAGCATGTAACTCTGTTATCTTGCATTGACATTATCTTTCTACTGTGTGAGCTATCTCAGTATCCCTTCAACATCATATTAACTTCATATGCCTCTGGTAACAAATTCTATGTCTGTTATGAAGGCACTCCATGCATCACTGACTGTGTTATGGCTGAGCTTGAAAAGCTGGGACAGAAGTACCGCGTGGCCTTGAGGTGTGATCTATTCTGTTGCCATGCATTTTTGTTGGCTTTCTCTGCTTCATTGCCTTCAAAGAGGGTTTTGCCTAGTTTTTTCATTCTACCCATGCGCTGTGCCCTTTGTCATCCACTCACACAAGTGTTTATTTTGCATTCGTCCTGTTACTTATATGTGTAATTTTCGTCTATTTTTATAACCTACTTTACCCTTCTTATAGAATTGCCAAGGACCCTAGGTTCCAAAGATTAGCATGCACACACAAGGGAACATATGCTGATGACTGCATAGTGGAGAGGGTTACACAGGTAAAACTTGACATTCTTGAATCCTTTTTTATATGGTTGGAGTTTGAGCAGTTCCAGGGGTACCCTGTTAAGTGCTAACATTGTAAGAGATTCAGAGAATAATTCCTGTTATGGGCTTTGCAATTTTTTCTACATTACCATTTCCTGTATAATATTCATATTTACTTACCTGAGATATTATGAATGCTTAATATGAAGTATGGACATTGGTTAGAGAAGTGAAGTAATGTTTGTAACTGTAACACCTGTACTAGTTGAACTCTTTTTTATAGATGTGTGGATTATTAGAATTTAGGCTGTACCTTCTAAAATTGTAAACTTTTAGTTGAAAGTAGATTTCCTTTTTCTTTTTCACTGATATTTACATATCTAATTTGTATGTTACCTTGAGTCTCAAGCATGTGATTCATTTGTTCTAAACCATCAATTTTATATGGCAGCACAAATGCTACATTGTTGCTACATGTGATAGAGATTTGAAAAGGAGGATAAGGAAGGTATGTTTAGCGTTCACTGCATGCGGCTCAGGGTCCTGATATGACAGAAGCTTTGCACGCACCCTTATAACACGAGCATTTTCTCAATTTTGCAGGTTCCTGGTGTCCCAATCATGTATATTACTCGTCACAGGTACTCGATAGAACGGCTCCCTGAAGCTACAGTTGGTGGAGGTATGCAATATGTACCTGCTGCAGATAATTTGTGCTTCCTTCACATTTTCTCCTGGGTTTACAGTAACTACTCAAGGTAGCAATATTCTGATCCATGTGAGTGTATCTGTCGCAGCTCCAAGAATCTGATGAGCACAAACATGAGCTGGCGAGTTTCACTGTTGGGCTCGTGCTTGTCCATGTTCTCACATTTTTTGCCTGAAGCTGCCGATTGGAACAATGATGGGAGTCTCATCGACAACAAAGCTGCTGCTGTACAAATTTTGTACCAGCCCATGATGTTACTACTCTTATCAAGAAAATGTAATAGTTTCTTTACAAACCTTCCCGATTTTTTTAGAGCTAACCTGTACCAAGATTTGGCCTACAATTTTTTTCGTTGTCAACATGCTCGTAGTCGTAGGTAATTTAGCTCGCGCAAGCACGGTTGCATTGTCTGGGATTCGAAAAGGACAACATCGTGTCAGGAAGGGAAAAACGACGATTACCCCTTATAGCCTTCTAGACTCTTCGCCTGCCTCCGTGGTGAGGTTGCACTACCAAATGTTTCCATGGTTGTAGCTGAGGCTGAGCTGCGTGTGGTCGTTGAGTCGTCGTGCACACGCAACAACAGGGCAGTGGGCAGGTCTGTGCACGTCTTGAGTCGATGGCTGCATGATACAGTGTGCAAGCCAAAGGCCGAGGGTGTTTAGTTTGTGAAAGTTGGAGGCAACTTCACTGTAGCAATGAATTGTGAGGGAGATCACGGTTTTCAATGGACCGATGTGATGGGAGGAATAGTGGAGTAGAAGAAACTAAACACCCCCGCTTGACCAAAAGGAGAATTTAGCGGACAAACTGTGTAGCGATCTCACCCGAGAAATGGGCCCACTTAAGTATATTCCACCTTCCATTGGTGCTAATACACGAAAATGTTCCCAAGTGCGGATTCGACCGTCGAGTCAAGCTCGACTAACTGCTACTGAAGATCGTCCGTCCATACGCTCACTCGAAGGCGAGCTCCAAAGATCACATCATTCCACAATTCAAATTACATCAAGTCTTAGAGTTATTACAACCAAATTGAAATGATAAGGTAAATAAAATAGTTCGAGTTCATGCAGCGGAATTAAACGAGATACTAGCGACGATCCATAGTATCGTCACGATGAAGTCAGCCGTGACGCTACTCCTCACGATCCTCGGGAGAGGTCGGCTCCCACTCGATGTTGTAACCAGGAGGAAGCTGGGAGGGGTTCCCGTCCCTCTTTTGGAAGATTCTGAAGGAGGTTGGCTATCCGTCTCTGCCGGTTTACTTTGGCAGAGAGTATGCGGAGCGTGGTGTGACTTGGTGCAGTGTCCGCATGGAGGCACCGGTGCACCCCGAGCACCCCGACTGGCCTAGGCTGGGAGTTGTGGTGCATGGTCACCGTTTTCCGGACACTTGGGAGCCGGCCTCTTTCGCAGGGCTGAACCAGTTCACTTCGCAGCACCACGATTTGGTGGATAACACTTTGGTTGGTTTCCTGCCTTCAGCCCGCAGGGATGACCCTCAGTGGTTGTCACGTTACTTGGCTTCCCCGCAGTTGTTCCTGGAGTTTCCCCGGAACGCACCGGCTTTCTTTGCTAGCTGGATGAAGGCTAGTATCCGCATGGCAGAGCTACTCAAGATGTCTCAGGATTCTCTGCTCGACTTTGCCGATGCGATGGTGAGAGTGTCCGCGGATAAGGACATAGCCGGGATCTGCACTTCCTTGGACATGGCTGCCAAGGATACTCAGATCCGGGACTTGCAGGCTCGCATTGCGGAGCTTACCATGGAGAAGGAGCACTGTGCTCACCAGGTGGAGGTGTTGACGGATGCACTTGAGGAGGCACAGGCGGAGTTGCACGAGGCTAATGCCGAGATGGTTGAGTTGGAGGCTCATATGGAGGTTCCCGGGGGGGACGAGGCAGAGGATGAGGCAGAGGATGATGCCAAGTCCGAGCTGGACGATGAGGAGTTACCCCCAGTTCAGCCACCACTTTCCCCCACCGTGAGCCGTACTTCGGTGAACGACGTGGATGACTTCTAGAGCGTTGAGTTAGAGATTAGGTACTCTTCAGCATGGCTTTTCCGTGTCACGTGGAGTTTAGCTAGTTGAAGATGAATAATCTCTTTGTATCTCATGTCATGTTTCCCTTCGCAATTGGTGTAACATCTTAATTAGAATGTGTTGTCAGCATGTGTTGTAATGGATTCGTCGAACCATGTCTTGGATTAATGAAGTTGCTCATTCTATGGAATTTCGCTTTTTATGCCACGTCTTTGTAACATTGAGTTTGTCTCTCAATCCTGCCTGTCATTCCCTTAAGAGCAAATGATGATTCCTGAAATTAATAGAGACTCAATCATGCAGATGGTAGGACCTACGACCCGACGGACCCCGGACGGGTTCGGGGCAAATCAAGGCTCAACTAGTGCCCCGGATCAGCAGGTTCCGCCAGAGCAGCAGCCACCACCTGCCCCTCCGCTGCCAAATTGGCAGCAGATGATGGCTATGCACGTCGAGGTCATGAGGACTATGCAGCAGCAGATACAATTGCAGCAGCAGCAGTTGGCCCAGAACATGAACATCGGTGCTCAGCGTCAGAGTGGCCGTAATGCCCCGCCTGCTCAGGTTGCACGATTTGAGGACTTTCTGGGTACTTAGCCCCCGGTGTTCTCTAAAGCTACTGAGCCTATGGAGGCCGACGCGTGGATTCGGGCTATTGACTCGAAGTTTGCCATCTTGGCTGTCCCTTGCTCTGAAGAGCGCAAGGTCACTTTCGCCGCACAACAGCTTCGCGGTCCGGCTTTGGTTTGGTGGGAGACTTATCGTGGCATGCTCCCCGCCGAAACTGTGCTTACTTGGCAGAACTTCAAGGATGCGTTCAAGGCGCATCACATTCCTAAGGGTCTTATTGAGAGGAAGTTGAGGGAGTTCCTGACCTTGACTCAGGGCACTCACACGGTGTATCAGTACGCCCAGGCTTTCAACAACCTCTGTCAGTATGCTGGTCATCATGCTGACAGTGATGATAAGAAGAAGGAGAGGTTCCGTATGGGGCTCAGCACCAAGTTGCAGGAGAGGCTGCTCAACATCAAGCCTGCCACTTATGCTGACTTGGTCAATGTGGCTATCGCTCAGGAGGACGCCATTATGACCCATAGAGCCGATAAGAAGAGGAAGGCTCCTGTTGCCTCTGCCAGTGGCGGTAAGCCGCAGCGCTTCCGTATTGTTCCTCCACAGGGACAGCAGCATACAGGGCAGTCTGGCCGCTGGGTGGTTAACCCTCCTCAGCAGGGTGGTTCTCGCTTTCCACCACAACAGTCACAGCAGCAGAAGACCCCGATGAAGCAGCAGCCAGCTCAGCCTGGAGCTGGGTATTCTTGCTACCGTTGCGGCAGTACCAGTCATTTCATCAGGGACTGTCCCCAGGGCAAGCAGCAGAACAATGGCAACCAGCCAAACAAGGGCAAGTTGCAGAAGATTCACGTCAAGCAGGGAAGGGTCAACTTCACCACCTTGACCGACCTTCCCGAGGGAGCACCAGTGATGACGGGTAAATTTCTGATTCATAACCAACCTGCAGTCATTCTCTTTGATTCTGGTGCCACTCATAGTTTCATAAGTCCCAGTTGTGCTAAGAAATGTGGGTTAAATTGCTTATCTACAAATGCGGCCTACAAAATAATCACCGCAGGAGGAAACCTAAATTCAAATCATGTGGCGCGAAAGGTGCCAATTAAACTGGGTAGTAGAGTTATCTTGACCGACCTGATTCTTTTAGAACTGGATGGGATAGATATAATCTTGGGAGCTAATTGGATGGCACAGCACAAGGTTGTGTTAGACATTGCTGAGAGAATTGTTGATATCAACTCACCTACACATGGATCTACCACACTCTATCTTCCGTCTCCCAACTCCTTGAGCTCATGTGTCTTTGTCATGACTGAACCCAAGCTTGAAGACATTCCTATTGTCTGTGAGTTCCCCGATGTCTTCCCAGACGACTTGCCTGGAATGCCATCGGATCGAGACATTGAGTTCGTTATCGAGCTACAACCTGGTACCGCACCAATTTCTAAAAGACCCTACAGAATGCCACCCGCGGAATTGGCAGAAATGAAAACTCAACTCCAAGAATTACTGGACAAGGGTTTCATTCGTCCGAGTACATCACCTTGGGGTTGTCCTGCCATATTTGTCGAGAAGAAGGATCACACGTTGAGGATGTGTATTGACTACCGGCCTCTCAATGCGGTCACTATCAAAAATAAGTACCCTCTTCCCCGCATTGATGTATTGTTCGATCAACTCGCCGGAGCCAAGATATTCTCAAAAATTGATCTTCGTTCCGGATATCATCAAATCAAGATTCGTCCTTGTGATATTCCCAAGACGGCTTTCTCGACCCGCTATGGACTTTATGAATTCTTGGTTATGTCGTTCGGACTGACTAATGCTCCTGCTTATTTCATGTATCTCATGAATTCGGTGTTCATGCCCGAGCTGGATAACTTCGTAGTGGTTTTCATTGACGATATTCTTGTCTACTCCAAGAATGAGGAAGAGCATGCCGAGCATCTCCGTATTGTTCTTCAACGACTCCGTGATCACAAGTTGTATGCCAAGTTCTCCAAGTGTGAATTTTGGCTGGATAGTGTGAAGTTCTTAGGTCACACTGTTTCTAAAGATGGTATCTCGGTGGATCCTACGAAAGTGCAGCAAGTAATGGATTGGAAACCTCCTACCTCTGTCCATGAAATCCGAAGCTTTCTGGGTTTGGCCGGATATTATCGTCGTTTTATTCCGGATTTCTCGCGAGTTGCCAAGCCAATGACCGAGCTACTGAAGAAGGGGCAGAAATTCGTGTGGGATGAGAAGTGTGAAGAGGCATTCCGCACATTGAGGAAGTTGTTGACCTCAGCTCCCGTTCTGACCCAACCGGATAGCACCAAACCCTACGATGTCTATTGCGATGCTTCAGGCACCGGACTCGGTTGTGTTCTTATGCAAGAAAATCGAGTTATTGCTTATGCTTCACGTGCTCTCCGTCCCCATGAGCTGAATTATCCCACTCACGACCTTGAATTGGCAGCCGTGATTCACGCTCTGAAAATATGGAGGCAATATCTTATAGGAGTTCCTTGCAACGTGTACACCGACCACAAAAGTCTCAAGTACGTCTTCACTCAAGCTAACTTGAATATGAGGCAACGAAGATGGCTGGAGTTGGCAAAAGATTATGATATGAGTTTGCATTATCATCCCGGAAAGGCGAATGTGGTTGCGGATGCCTTGAGCCGCAAGTCTCATTGCCATTATCTTTCGGTCGAATCGTATGTCGACACTCTATGCCATGAGTTGGCGAAACTCAATCTCGAGATTGTTCCGCATGGCTATCTAAACAACATATCTCTCGAGTCCACATTACACGATGAGATCTTTCTGGCCCAGCAGACCGATAAAAAGGTCGGAGTTATTCGAGAGGAGCTAGCCAAAGGAACGGAGGAACGGTTTAACTGTTTCCGTCAGGATGCCCGAGGCATGATATGGTTTGGGAACCGTATCGTCGTGCCTAAAGATCTGGAGTTACGAAAGAAAATTTTGAGTGAAGCTCACCACTCGAAGTTCTCTATTCACCCTGGCAGCAATAAGATGTACCAGGATATGAAGAAAACTTTTTGGTGGACCAAGATGAAGATGGATATCGCTCGATTTGTATCCGAGTGTGACACTTGTCGGAGGGTAAAGGCTAGTCATCTAAAGGCGGCTGGAACTCTTCAACCTCTGTCTATACCATCATGGAAATGGGAGGATATCAGTATGGATTTCATTGTTGGCCTTCCCAAGACCGCACGAGGGCACGATTCTATATGGGTCATTGTGGACAGGCTCACAAAGACCGCTCACTTTATTCCGGTCAACACTACCTATGCCGTCAAGAAGTATGCCGAGATCTATCTCAACCAAATTGTACGTCTGCACGGAGTGCCTAGAACCATCATTTCGGACCGAGGTCCGCAGTTTGTGGCAAGGTTCTGGGAGCAACTCCATGCATCTCTCGGCACAAAGCTTATTCGAAGCTCGGCTTACCACCCGCAGACGGATGGGCAAACCGAGCGGGTGAATCAAATCCTTGAAGACATGCTTAGAGCTTGCGTCATTCAATATGAAGCAAGTTGGGATAAATGCCTGGCTATCGCCGAGTTCTCATACAAAAACAGTTACCAAGCAAGCTTGAAAATGGCCCCTTTCGAAGTCTTGTATGGGAAAATGTGTCGAACTCCGTTATGTTGGTCTCAGCCTGGGGAGCGAGAAATATACGGACCCGACCTGGTGATTGAAGCCGAAGAGCAAGTCAGGGTTATTCGGGAAAACCTCAAAGCCGCTCAGTCTCGTCAGAAGAGTTATGCCGATCGCCGAAGAATGCCTCTCAAATTCGCAGTCGGTGATCATGTGTATCTTAAGGTTTCCCCAACTCGGGGAGTCCAAAGGTTCGGAGTAAAGGGAAAGCTTGCACCCCGTTACGTCGGACCTTATGAAATCATCGAGAAGTGTGGATCCGTGGCTTATCGTCTACGACTTCCCGACAAACTTTCAGCCGTGCACAATGTCTTTCATATCTCACAACTCAAGAAGTGTATCCGAGTTCCGACTGAAGTCGTGGAACAAGAAGACGTGGAAGTTGAGCCCGATCTGACCTACGTTGCTCAACCGCTCAAAGTCCTTGACCAAAAAGAAAGGCACACAAGAAGGAGCTCAGTTAAGATGTATAAGATTCAGTGGGTTCATCACACTGAAGAAGAAGCAACATGGGAAACCGAGGAATATCTTAATCGTCATTATCCTGGATTTCTCACCACCCCACCAGGTACCGCACATTCCGCACTTTCTAGCATTCCCGAATCTCGGGACGAGATTCTTTTTAAGGGGGGTAGGCTGTAACACCCCTGGTGTTAATTAACACTAAACAAATGTTTAAGCTAAGCTAAGCATGATTCAAAAGCCAAATCAAAGAAAATGAGGAAATTCATCCAAATTTGAGTCAAAAACCCTTTGAAAGGAGCAATAAAGAAACTTGAGAAATTCCCTACAAACTTGAAAAAGTGCAAATATGAAAGTTGGAGAATAAGTCAAACCAAGAAACTTCTCTTTTCAAACCATGGCCAAAAAATGCTTGGAAGCATCTCATATTTCAAACCCAAACCAGGGAATTTGAAATTTTCAATTCAAATTCAAAGCTGAAATGGAATCTTAGCCAAATCTCAAGATTTTACCACAGAACATCAAAATCTCCAAAAAGAAAAGTTGTTCTTCATCACATTTCTGAACTTTTCCTTTTTGGGCACTTTGGCCAAATTTGCCGTTTAGCCCCTTGAATTTCAGAAATTCAGTTCAAAACAGGGATTTACCCCCTTTTGAATTACAGCCAAATTTCCAACTTTTTCTCAAAATCTCCAGTGCAGGGACGTGTCTCATGAAATTCTAAACAACTTTCATGTTGGAAGATTTTCGAGTCATGTTCAAAATTTTGGAATTTGAGCCATGCCAATCAGTTGACCTTCGCACCGCTCACGGCGCGCTCACGGGTTGCCAGCGCCGCGCCCGCGCGTGCCGCGCTCGCCGCCGGCAAGCGCCTGCCGCCGTCCGGCCTCGCCTGAGCCGACAAGTGACACGGCCGGGTGTCCCCGCTCACGGTGCACGCCTCTGGCAAGGTCTCATGGTCGGAGACGCACTGTAGCGCTGACTCCGCGCTCGCCGTCGCGTCGCCGCCGCGGACCGCCGGGTTTTGCCGTCGCCGCCGTTGCCCGCCGGTCCAAAGCATGACTTTTGCGCCCCCGCGTGCTCCTTTTTCCTCCCTTGGCCTGTCTTCTCGCTCGCCCACATGCGCTTGCGGCTGCAGCACGCCTGTGCGCCGCGTTGACGCCGTGCACGGCGCCAACACGGCCGCGGCAAGCCTCTGTCGCCGCGAGACGTCACCGAGCTGCCCCGGTCTCCATCTCGTGCTTCCCGAGCACCCTTCCACTCCCCTCTCACTCCTACTTAAGCCCTCAACAGTTCCCCTCCCTTCCTCGCCGGAAAAACGCTCGCCGGAGTCCGCAGAGCCGCCGTCGAGCTCGCTCTCGTGGGCAGCCCTCTCCACTGCTCCCCCGGCCAAACCAAGGCCCTCTCGAGCTTCCCCATCCTCCACTGCCACTCCCCGACCCTTTCCCGACCCCTCTCCGCCACCGCAGCCACCGGCGTAGCTCGCCGGAGTTCGCAAGGCTTCCGCCATCGAGCCGCGCACGTGCACAGCTCGCTACGCTCCACCTCCGGCCGAACCGAGGGCACCAATAGCTTCCCCGTGCCACGCTGGTGCTCACCGACCCCTTCCCCGACCTTCTCCGACCCCGACGCCGCCGGTCGCCGCTCGCCGGAGCAAGCCGAGCCGCCACCGCCGTCGTTGACCTCGATTCCGGCCATCCCCGACCTCGAGACCTAGCTCAAACGAATCACGGTGAGCCCCTCTCCATTTCCCCCTACTTTCCCGACCCGGTCTCGCCGCCGTTTGGCCGGCGTAACCACGCCGGCGAACTCGAGGACACGGTTGTGTCTTCCACCTCTTTCCAGGGGGCTGCGTGCAAAACGCAGGGGCCTGTTTGTAAGGGATTCAAAAGTTCTAGGGTCCCTCGCGTAAAATAGATTCTATATTTTAGGTTTAATTCGCTGAGATCTTCAAAAATTCGTAGAAAATCGTAGAAAAATCAGAAAAATGCCAAACCAATTTTGTAGTGACCAGTGAATCTAGAAGAACAAATTATTTCATTGCACCTCACCCAGTTGAGCTGTAGATTTTGAAATATAAATTCATTTCAGTTTGAGCACATTTCATCATAGTTCAAAATCTACACATGCACTGGAGCTGAGCTTTGGATATGTTGTTAGGGTTATTATCATTAGCTTAATGCGCAAGTGGTGCACAAAAATTCTAAGTGGATTTAGGGTTATGATTTTCCAAACATATACCCTGCTGTTTTGGCAAAGAAATCACAAAACATAAATTACTCAGTGAAAAATCACCTCCTTCACAAAGAAACTTAAGCCAGACATTAGAAACCTTAGAAAAATGAAAATGGTAATTTTTGGACACTGGAAAATGGCTAAATGATTTTTGGTAGTTTAAACATGGTGAAATTCCACAAAAATACTCATAATTCAAAATCACATGCAAACTTGCAGAGGTGTCACTCTTGGCATCCTAAGCCACTGTGCCAAGTGGTTTGGACAAAAATATTGTAATTATTTTTGTAGGATTTTAGTTGGATTTTAGGCAAAAAGATAAGAATAATTTTAATAAATTTTAGAAAAATCAACTTGAGCCAAATTTTGGCCTAAGCTCCTGCCTTGGCATGAGTGAGCCTCTGGACAAATGGCACCTAAAAATAATAATCCTAAGTTCACCTTTTGAATAATAGAAAAAGTACTTAAATAGAGGAAAAGAGAAGAAAAAGAAAAGGAAAGAGAAGAAAAAGGAAAGAAGAGAGAAGAAAAAGAAAAGAAAAGAGAAAAACCTAAAACTCTAAAATCAAAGTAAAGGTTCAAAATGAAAAGGGAATATTCACTTATAATTAATGTTTATCCTTTCCAATTCATTAACCAAGATTTAAATAAACCCTAACTATTTAAATCCGGATACTTAAGCATTCATGCATTCGTGTAGATTCGGGTCTCGCCGACGGAGTCTATGAGCTAGTCCCCGCTGCCGAGGAGATCGCCCAGGAGTCCGAGGTGAACGTGGTGCACGTGGATCCGAGCCCCGAGCAGGAGTACCGCTTCGAGCCGGAAGGCAAGCCCCGGAGCATAACCTAACTTTACTTACGCAATTTATTTGATTATATGTTTGTGCATTTAAGTTTCAAGGAGTTGAATGAAACCCTAGATTGCATGATCATAGGTTCCTTTGATTGAACACTAGTATGTTAGGTTCGATAGTTGCTATGCTTAAGAACGATAGAAGTCGAGTGTTTTCCGACACTCGCGAGATATAGGAGTTGTATGACTACTCATATCAGAAACACTAGAGATGATGGACGGATGATTGTAGATACCCGTCTATCGATGTTTTAAGTGGAAACATGTGGTACTTTTGTGTCAAGCGTTTGAACGTACCACACATATGCACGGTTTATGGGACCGGTAAGTCCCGGTATCCGATTGATGCGAGCAGGTCCGACAGCTCTCTGTCTTGGAAACGTTATCCCATGGGCACATGAGGGTAGTTGCGTGAGTCCCAGTAGTGGTAAACCTTTACCCTGAGGCTGTGGGACTCGGGAGCCACTCGCAGAGAGAGGAGAAAGGATTGGGGTGTGTTGGCATTTCCAACCATTCCGTATGTATGGGTTTTCCCTGGCCAGGTAGTAAATTCGGTTCGAACTGTCCGCTTCTCGCGGTTAATGAGACTGCTTGACCGATGTATGACATATTATGAAGTGGAACTTGGAAGGATGAAATCTTTGTATGGAATAATTGTATTGCAAAACTTGATTGTTTAGCTAGGCTCACCTAGAATGGATAGGTTAAAAGAAATAAAAATCAAAAGGGATAAATTAGAAAACAGCTTAGTCGCTTTTGGCAAAAGAACCCCACTAGCCAAACAGCCTCTCATCTTAGGAGTCGGTGATGTAGTGATCACCAGAGGGTTAAGTCTTGTTGAGTATAACTAGTATACTCAGCCTTGCTTGTGGCTTAATTTCAGGACCATCCCCTCAGGAGGTAGCTGCCTCTATGGCTTGGGCCTCCCAGCTTCCTCCTGGTTACAACATCGAGTGGGAGCCGACCTCTCCCGAGGATCGTGAGGAGTAGCGTCACGGCTGACTTCATCGTGACGATACTATGGATCGTCGCTAGTATCTCGTTTAATTCCGCTGCATGAAGTCGAACTATTTTATTTACCTTATCATTTCAATTTGGTTGTAATAACTCTAAGACTTGATGTAATTTGAATTGTGGAATGATGTGATCTTTGGAGCTCGCCTTCGAGTGAGCGTATGGACGGACGATCTTCAGTAGCAGTTAGTCGAGCTTGACTCGACGGTCGAATCCGCACTTGGGAACATTTTCGTGTATTAGCACCAATGGAAGCTGGAATATACTTAAGTGGGCCCATTTCTCGGGTGAGATCGCTACAAACTGTGTTCGATCTGTTTGTTGGAACGGGACTAGTTCATTCATGGTAAAGAACACCAGCTGCAGGAGTTTTTTTTTTGGGATGGAAAGCATTTTACAGTCGTTGAGAAGTATACCTCGGTAGCTTTCGATGAACACTTTTGAGGAAAAGTTTTCGATGAACACATTATATCAAACATTTTGGCAGAGTATACCGAAGATATTTTTTGCTGAAGTACGGTAAGTAAGCATTTAATGAGATGGGCTAGTACAATCTTAGATTGAAATGTAAATAAAAATTCAAGGTCCTAAGAGAATAGAAAGATCAAAACAATAACATAAAAGTCATATAGAGATACAAATCAAGCATCCTATTCGCTAACTACGGCGACATAAGGTAATTCTACAAGTCCATATATAACTTGCCACCTTCCTTCTCATGAATTCGACCACCTTCCCGTTAGCATTGATCCTCACGGTGAGTAGGTGGCTATCTGATCCAAATGGTAACTCAAACTTCTCACGATGTAGAGCCACCCAAAATCCACCTTCGAGGTTAGCCCTTATGTTGTCGGGATAGCATTGTAGATCAGCAAATGGCTCCGATGTCCCTGCTTTGGTACCCTTGATCCAATACCTCATCAACTTGCATGGTCCGGTAAGTGCGACCACAAGATGCGTTCAATCAGCACTGATGGCGACGACGTTCGGATATGTTATGCCAAACTGTAACACGATAACATTGTTTGTTTTCAGATCATACTTCATGAGGCGCCCCGTTGAGTCTCCGGTGACCGTGACCCTCTCGTGTTACGACCGTTGGTAGTTCATGCTATTGTCCGTAAAGAACACTTCTCCTGTGACCTGGTCGACGTCGACGCCATTGGTGAAGCGGAGCGGCGCGGTGTCGTCGTCGCCGCCACTGAACGCGGCGCTCTCCGGGCCACGCAGCAGCGACCCGCGGAGCGGTAGGTGCAGTCTCCGGCTGCCGTCGATGGTGGGGGTCTCCGTGAGGGGGCGCGCGGTGGCACATGGTTGGAGCAGCAGCGCCAGGACGAGGAGCAGTGAGACCGCCACCTTCAGGACCTTTAAATTATTCCCCATGATGTTCCATATGGTTGCTCTATGTGCGTGCGTGCGTGCGTGCAGCCTCTCGCAGACAGAGGATTTTGTGGACTTGGATCTTGAGTTGGTTGGCTGAACGTTTGGCGAACACTTAGTTCTTGGCTTTGGTACTGGAGAGAGCTGCAGGGTGCCTCTACCTTTTATGGCGCCATCAGCCTGCCCTGGCATTTCCGAGTCAGTGCTAGTCGGATAGAGACTAGATGTCTATAGTTGGACTCGGACTTGGTGTTCCAAGGCCTTCGGATTTGGATTAGGTGGTTAGGTGTTGGTAAACCTAGCTTTCGATTACATAGGCGGTTAGATTTTGTGATATCATAATCTTGTATTTGTTGATGCAAATTCCAAACTCCAAAGCACACAGTTAGGGCATGGAGAGGCTGAAGCTGATGTGCGAGGTCATCCTTTGTGAGAGCATCAACGTCAATAATGTGGCGACCTTGCTTAGCTGTGACCAACACCATTGCAAGGCTCTCAGAGGTGCTTGCACCGAGTTTAAGAAGGGAACCGTATGACGGTGGTCGAGAAAACCCCACGAGCGCCCAAAGGACCAAACTATACTTGGGCCGACAACCACCATTACCTAGGCCGGCATATGCACAACACCATTACCTGGGCCAAAAGGCATCCCAGCAGCCCAAGCCAGCGAGCACAACTAGAGTTTCTTTTTCCATGTGCAAGAACCAGGGTTTCTTTTTTCAGGTGCGAAAACCACACATGAATGTGGAGGAAAGACACACTAAAAGAACAAGGAATATCCTTAGGAAAATCATAGAGATACTGGCGGTAGTCATGTGTGATGTGTCTACAAAACAAAGTAAAACCGACGTCACTAGACTTGTCGCACACATAACCCAAGAGAAGCCCACAAGAGCTGCATCGGCCAAAGCTGGGCCCGAACGGGCCCAGTAGGAGGCCGAGCGACCCCGGGGGTCGGTCGACCCAAAAAGGAGGTCCCAGGGGGCCAGGTTCTTTCTAGGCGGTTCTCTAGGTCGGTAACTGTGACTACCATACTTAGAACCCCTTTGGAACCGACTTTTGACCCCTATATAAACGTGGGCTCCTGTTGGGATCGACTCAAATACATCTGGCGGAGAAGGGATGTAGAAGAGCTTTCACAATAGAATTAGACTAGGGAGTGTGTGAGGGGAGATTAGAAGGGGATTATAAAAAGATCAAGACTTGTTGGATTATTTATTCTTGCACCTCTTAAGATGTTTGTAAGTTTCTAAGCTCTTTGTTAAGTTATATTTTGTTATTGCTTATTTGCAGGATCATTATTCGTTCTTGTGACGATTTATTCTAGTGAAGCGCCTCTAATACGAGTAACCCTGTACACACATTAGAGTAAGTAGTCGACGACGTAGACGCAGTGACTAGGCCAGAGTAGAGGGATAACCTGTCAACCCGACACATCTTTTATACGTAGTTTTGTGTATGCCTCCCTATTAGAACACAAGTGTAGAGCATATAGCGGGAGGTCCCTAATAGTACATGGGTCAGACCAGCTCTCGTTCGCATACGAAATATAGCAGAGTTTGATATTGTCTTTAGAATGAAACATACTGCATATACCAATCTCTTCCCTCTATCTTTCAAGGTATTCCAGTTAGAAGGCAGTTATGCCTTCATTCCCCATGAAAATATTATACCCCGAATACTCAAGTGCTGCAATGATATTGTCATACACTTGTGGATTATTTTGTAAGAAATTAAGAAACACCAACAATTATACAGTTAGATATTTTGCAAAGAAGTATATAGAAGGTGGACACATGACAACATCACATGACCACATGAGTCATGGAGTCCTATAAATAGGGGTGGTCTCCTCCCATTACCATACCATGGCATAAGGGGTCACAAGTAGGAGACAAAGGTTACCATGTAGTATAGTGGTGTCATAGTAGGGTAGACCCATAAAGAGTGTAATAGTTCTCTCATGTGTATATCAAGTTTAGTTGTGAATAAAGTTTTGAGTTTTCTTGTAAAAATGTTGGTATCCTATCTTACTGTCTAGATGAATGTATTTATATACAGAGTAGTGTGGTCTCGTAATTAATAATCCTACTTAAAAGTTATTTTTCCAATCGTTTGTAACCAATATGCTTGTAACCAATATGCTTAATATGCTTTCCTTATATACACTTCTTTTTATGGTTGCTTTCACATAATAAAATCATGACTAGTAACAGTTTTAGCAATATAGGAAAAAAAAGAGTGCAAAAGACTAGTTCTAATTCAAGACAACAAATGTTAACTTTGGAACCTTCAACATATGGAGGACCTTGTGTTCCATAAGTCAGAAAGCTTGTATTTCTCTGATTTGTGCATATTTTCCAGCATTGGCTCTGAACGTGAAGAGATTTTGTACTACACTTTAGCATAAGACAGATATCTACTAAAACATGCATCACACTATTTAGGTCCTTAAAGAGCCAAGTTGCTTTGTATAATAGCTGACAGGGATTTTTATATTTGCCTTGTCTAATCATCTCATAGATCTCATGCAACAAGAAAAGTGTCAAAGAAGCTTTATGGCTAGTGTTACTATTAGAGAAGAATATTCTAATAAGGACCTTTAAACGCCTTCACAGTGACATTGCTACGGTTGACTCAAAATCCATATATTCAGGAGTGTGCTTGAGGATAGTAACACTCATATCCAGTTTTTATTCTAGTAGCACACGTATCCAAAAGTTTCTTACTTCTCCTCCTACTATTTTTGGATCTAAATCTGTTGGAATTATGTAAATTCTGTTGAGTCTCTCAATTTGCTTCTCACCAAGGTTCCAGGCCATGACAGTGCATATCATGATTTTCAATGATATAACTAACATAATTGCCGAAATGATATGCTTTCATAACATTAGCTGGAATGCTCTCCTCAGTCTAATCTTCAGCCTTTCCTTCCACTAGGCTCTTTGTTCCTTCTTCTCCCCTTCAACTTCCATCTTGGTCTCTATCATTTTGGTTGTTTCTGCTACCCTTGCTACATGTGCTGCCTCAATGCCTCCATCATATGTTGCCTCCATCATGGCCTAAATAGTGCGTGTCTTTGTTGCATGTGCTGCCTCCATCATGGTCTATATTTCTGTTGAAGCATGTATCCCTGTTGTCCCTATGGCGGTGGACTTTGTTGCTTTGTCCCTCCTCACATAGAGAATAGTTCCTTGATCTGCCATGGACCTCCTGAAATGGTGAATCTCCATAGTGTGTGTCTCTCCTTGTGTTGTAGCTGCCTCCATCATGGTCTCCACGGCCTCCATGGTCTCGGTCTCCATAGCTGGTGTCCCCGTTGTTGTCCCTGCTGCCTCTGGGGTCTCCATAGCTGGTGTGCCTGTTGCTGATCCTGCTGCATGTGCTGCCTCCATCATGGTCTATATTTGTGTTGAAGCATGTATCCCTGTTGTCCCTATGGCGGTGGCCTTTGTTGCTTTGTCCCTCCTCACATAGAGAATAGTTCCTTGATCTGCCATGGACCTCCTGAAATGGTGAATCTCCATAGTGTGTCTCTCCTTGTGTTTTCGTTGCCTCCATCATGGTCTCCACGGCCTCCATGGTCTCGGTCTCCATAGCTGGTGTCCCCGCTGTTGTCCCTGCTGCCTCTGGGTCTCCATAGCTGGTGTGTCTGTTTCTGACCCTACTGTCCCTGCTGCCCCTAGGGCGACGTCCCTCCTCTCATAGAGCTCTGCTTTGGCCCTCCTGTCTCCTTGTGCCACTGCTGCTTTGACCCTCCTGAAATAGACTCTTGCAAGTCTTGAAACTCTCAAAACTGTTGTTGAGCGTGGAGGTTGGCCTTCCATGCTTGGCAGTTAGCACTTGAAAAATACATGAAAAGAGGGTTGACAAAAAAATAGAGAGACTAATTTCCAACATATTAATTGTAAAATAATTTAATTTTGTAAAATTAGATTGGTAAAAAGAGTAGTTAGATAAGGACACTAATGATTGGAAAGTGGATGCAGTATTCAAAAGAATAAGAGATAATTACAAGAAACATAGGTTTTGCAGGCATATGTTTCACTTTGCACCAGGTTTTAGGTCGACAATTGCACCACATTCTAGTATTGGACATGATTACATGATTTTAAATCCACAAGGCGCCAACTCATGTAATTTGGGATAGTTTAGGACACTATCATACACCTAAACATAAAATTGATCAATATAAGGGTTTCGAATTACAAAACCAACAGAAAACCATGCATGTTTTTGAGGGAATAGGAGGGTTTTCCCCCCTAGTGATTATATATTATAACAAAGAAACAATAATATATAGTTTAAAAGGAAAGCTTAAGTAACAAAGAAAGAAACAAAAAAGATCATTGAAGTTATAACATCGTATATATCCATGAAGACATCATCGTGGGCAGATTCTTCTTTGCTCGTAGCATAACTAGAGCAAATTCCTTTCAAAAAGTTTCCTTGCAATTCTGAATTGATGGGTTTATGCCTCTGAAGATCAAATCATTCCTAGCCGTCCAAATATCCAACAGAGGAGAACCACAACATCCATGTAAAATGGAACTCGTAGTTGGGCCTTCAAAGCATCCATCCATGCAAATAATGTCATTTGGATCGAAAATCGGTAATTGCAGGAAACCCCAACACTGCTGCGCAAAAGGGCATTGTAAAAATAGGTGTTGGACAATCAAAAACCATGCATGTTTGACTGTGTATCTGTTGCAAATAATTTGTGCTTCCTGTACATTTTCTCCTTGGTTTACACTAATACTACTCAAGGTAGCAATATTCTGATCCATGTGAGTGAGTCTGTCTCAGCTCCAAGAATCTGATGAGCACACACATGAGCTGGCGAGTTTCACTGTTGGGCTTGTCCTTGTCCATGCTGTCATATTTTTGCCTGAAGCTGCCGATTGGAACAATGATGGGAGTCATTGACAACAATTCAAAGCTGCTGATGTGCTTGGTTCAGCGAGCTGTATAACAACTTACAAATATTGTATCAGCTTATGTTGTTACTACTTTTATAAAAAAAATGTAATAGTTTCTTTTGCAAACCTTGCCGAATTTTTATAGCTAACCTGTTTGGTAATTTAGCTAAACAAGGTTTGGCGTACAAATTTTTTTGCTCGTGGGTAATTTAGCTCGCAAGCAATGGTTGGCTGGGATTCGAAAAGGACGACTCGACACCGTGTCAGGAAGGGAAAAACGATCACGGGACCGTGTCATCAGTCCTTTCATCACGCAGGTGGTTACAGTTACAGGTAGTTTGCAAAACAATCTCCCTTCTTCAAACCATATATTATATACCTTTTCTTCCACACAAAATCACACCCGGGTGATCCGGCCGGCGTCCTTATCGCCGTCTAGTTATTTCCTCGCGCAAAACCTAGACATGGCGGCGGCAGCAGCAACGTCCTCAAGAACCACCCAGACGGCTTCGATGAGCAGTCTGGAGGCGACGCGTGGCACGCACACGTTCAAGATCGCCGGCTACAGCCTCCACCGTAGCCTCGTCGTCAACGTGTTCGTCACCTCCACGCGGTGGTCTTCACTCTTCACCCAGGCGACGCCGCTGCCGTTCTCCACCAAATCCGGCAGCGGCGGCGATGGCGCGCTATTAATAGGTTCCCGGCCTGGTCAGCGGCCAGAGCCAAGAAGAGGACGGAGTTCGAGGCATCGGCGTTCCTGCGTGACGACTGCCTAGTCATCGAGTGTGACGTCATTGCCGTCGTCGTCAACGAGCCAGGGGAGTAGTGGAGGAGCTAGAGCGCCATTATTATTACCACCCCAAGCTTTGAGGTGCCGCCATAGAACCTGTCGGAGAACCTTGGGAAGCTGCTGGAGGAGAAGAAAGGAGCCGACGTGGCGTTCAAGGTTGGCGGCGAGGTGTTCGCCGCCCACAAGATGATGCCCGCGTCGCGGTCGCCGGTGTTCGACGCCGAGCTCTTCGGGTCCATGGCGGAGAGCAGCACGTCGTCAGGGCAACGATGCATACCCATCGAGGACACGCACGCTGATGTTTTCAGAGCGTTGCTTCACTTCATCTACACTGACACCATGCCGGCGGTTGACATGGGAGAGCTCGACGACGACGACGGCAAAGAGATGACTAGGCACCTGCTCGTGGCCGCAGACGGGTACGGCATGGAGAGGCTGAAGGTGATGTGCAAGGCCATCCTTTGTGAGAGCATCGACGTCGATAACGTGGCGACCTTGCTGGCACTAGCTGACCAGCACCATTGCGAGGCTCTTGGAAATGCTTGCGCCGTGTTCATCGCGGCCTCGTCGAACAGGATGGGCAACGTGGTGGCGAGCCAAGGCCCAAGGGTACGTGCGCCTCAAAAGGGTTTGCCCTGATGTGTTGGTAGATGTGCTTTGCATAGATGCAAGAAATGAGCACGCATGTCTTGTCGTTGTTTTAGCTCCTGTCTGGAGATCTTGCGAACGCGGAAACAGGAGACTCAGACGAACGCAGCTAGTAATATCATCATTTTGTTTTTCTGTTTCTCGTGAACATCAAACTTGCATACCTAAAAGGATAACTGAGCAATTGTGAACCCATACCCACCGATGTTGATTGCCTAATTCGTGGTTAGTTGGCGATTGCTTAATTTGTGGTTAGTTGGCGTCATTGCTTGTTAGTCTGTTGCTTTAGTTCAGACGTGTCAGATTGCTGATCAGCATTCACAACCGCGAGCTCCATGGCATTTTTTTTTTAGAAACCCATGGCAATGTTTTTGAGAGGATGTTTCATCTTCCATGGCAAATCTTTTGTTTAGAGGAAAATATCTGTATTAAACCGAAAGATTCCAAGGCAAATCTTGGCAACCTGTGAACAAAATGCAAGAGTCTGATGGGCCGAGAGCGTATTTTGTTTTCGCTAGTCTTCTGATAGGCTGGCTGGCTACGCAGCTATTTTTGAATTGGAATTTCTTATGGGCTCCAAATCTAATGGGCTGCAGCCTGCAGCGCGATCAAGCTCTTCCCCCACGGCTCGGCTCCGCGGCCGGCGCGCCATGGAAGAGCATCAGACAAAGAAGATGCTAAAAAAAATCAGAAAAAAAAAGACTTCCTTCCCTGGCGCGCGAGCAAGGGCCAGTGGCCCCAGCGACGGCCTGCCTCCGGCGCGCCATGCCGTCGCCGGTCAAGTACTGAGCGTGCGCAGTAGCCTGAGAAGCGCCGCTAAATTTCGGACTGTGAGGTAGGCAAACAGCAAGCTCCTCCGTCCCCAAAGGTGCCGTGCTCTAGATGTTCGATGAAATGCCTCACTGCACTAAGAGCGTGGCACAGATGCAGCAGGCGTTTTTGGGTTGTCTACTTTTCGTGCATGACTTGCTAGTGCATAAATCTGTGCAGATGGGTTAGTGTGTAGGGAACGGTAACGTGGATGAAAAAGCCCACAGCACCACTCGAGATGGCTTAATTTCGCTTGGCGAGGCATGACGGCGTCGTCGCTGGGCAAATGTGCCCTGGGCACCGTGCTCCTGTTGTTCGGCGAAGTCCTCAGCGAGCGCATGGCGTGGACGCAGACACTGCTCTCGACGAGGACGCCGGGCACGGGCAGCAACAGGCCTGACGGCGAGCAGCTGGCCGTGCATGTTTTAAAATGAGGGCTTTCAATCCGTCCTCCTCATGGAGAAGACGATGTAAATGCCACAAACTTTCTTTCCACTTAATCTAAAATTTATCTTTTAAATTTCCATATGAATGGTGTCAATGTCACGTGTGTCATTCTGTTTGTCTGTTTTGTTGAAAGTCAACACAAGAATAGGCCTGGCTCGCTCGCGAAATTACTACTGAATAAAAGAATGGATTTCGTCTGAAGTTTAATAAGTTAGCAAATGTTCCTGTATTTCTCTGAAGAGCTTCTTGATTTGTTTATACATGCATTTTTCTTGGCTGTCAAGTTTCTTGTAATGCATGGCAACTAGATACAAGTAGAATTGATGCTTCAGCTCTTTCTTTATCTTGCGCAACTATATATGCTCATTAGGATGTGAAACACGCACAATATCTTCCAGTAGATGTTCTCTGTCACTCTTTTATATTATTTTTTTGCAAATTAGCTAGCTATTTCGGAGTTTATCAGGTTTATAGTACACCATAGGGTTAATAGTTCGATAATGTGTATTGATTATTAACAAAAAAAACTCATGTAACAACAATGTTGCTTTGTTGTCATCACGTTATATTATTTAGTGACATCTTTTCGTCAGGTCTCTATTTTGTATGTAAATATTTCTTCCCCTTCTAGGCTGGTAATATTAGTATATGACGTTACCTACGAAGTTTCAGATGTTAACATTGTAGTGTTACTTATCTGGTTGGTGCAAACATACAAGCGTGGAGAACATCTGACTCAGCCACTCAGGGAGTTGGTGGTTGTCCTTGTTGTCTGGAGTTTGAATTCTTGACAACCTCAAGTACCAGGTAATTCACCATCAACTTACTTTCCTTCAAAATTGACTAAACAATGTTGAAGTGCAGCATGCCAATTTCCTAGCTGGTACCAATCATCTTTTCTTGTCCTTTCTTATTCAGTGACTTTGCGTGCGCACGTTTCATTTTGGATGTGTATCTTTTGGGTTACTCTTCCATAATCGTCTATATTTAACAGATGGAGGGTATCAGCCTTTCGCCATTAATATTAGTATATCACATCATCTCTTGTTTTCCTTTTCATGTTCAGTTACATCATTGCCAATACCTAGCTGTGACCAGTCCTTTAATTTCTTGGTCTTGCCCATGCCCATTGGGTTGCTTTGTCTGTCTATGATTGGGATGTGTCTCTTACTGGTCAGTCTTATGCTTCCATGAATGCTTGTAGTTAACATCAACCTTTGTTTTTGTTTTCCTTTTCCAAGTTGAATCTCATTATCGCCTTGCTAGCTGGTCTTGCTGATTGGGTGATATTGTTTGCATATATTTTGTTTACATATGTATATTTTGAGTCACTCTTCTGTCATTGTGTAGATTTAACAGACTCAAGGTTATCACTCTTTAAGCATAGTTGTTAAGGTCACCACTGACTAAAGCATTTGTCAGTTAACTGAAGTGTGAATGGGATTTCTGGATAGTGACATCTTTTGGCACTACAAGAAAGTTGCACACGACTGAAGTTTCAGTCCTAACCATTATTGGGATTCTGCTAGCAATCTGCCTGAACCAGAAGTCTCTATGTCACGTCGTTTCCCTGTCATCAACTTAGACTACAGTCAGTGTTATCTCCCTGTCTGCAATTTACTATTATGGCTTCCAAGTTACGATATTTGGATCTGAAAATTACCAGGAAATGTTTCTTCAAAATAGTCTTATGCTGCTACATATCATAATTTATCCAGCTAGCATCCTATATATGTAGCCTAATAAAAAAGACTCCAACAGAAGAAGCATTTGTATTTCCATTCCCCATAGTAAGACATGGAAGCCACTATCTTCAGTTTGACTGAGGGCGCAGTGAGGAGTCTTCTGTGCAAGCTTGGCTGCCTTCTCTCCCAGGAAACTTGGTTGGTACAGGGTGTCCATGGAGACATGCAATTCATCAAAGATGAGCTTGAGAGTATGAATGCTTTCCTCCGCACCCTCACAATGTCAGAGGGCCATGATGATCAAGTGAGAATCTGGATGAAGCAAGTGAGGGAGATTGCATATGATGCTGAGGACTGCATTGATGAGTTCATCCGTCACTTTGGTGACTCCTCAAGATTAAGCTTCGTTCAACGGCTAATGTGCATTCTTGGCAGGCTTGGTTGTCAACGTCGCATTGGTTTCCAGCTGCAAGAACTGAAGGCTCGTGCCCGGGATGTTGGTGAGCGACGCTCACGTTATGGGGTGGTGCTAGCAAAGACCCTACTTCAGGAAGCCGGACCGCAATTTTTGAAGCATGCCTCTCTTCATCTTGATCCACAGCTGCATGCTCTCTTTACAGAGGAGGCACAGCTTGTAGGAATTGATGAACCAAGAAACGCTCTTGTAAGATGGCTGATGGAAGATGACCCCCAGCTTCGTGTGCTAGCCATAGTTGGATTTGGTGGTCTAGGCAAAACCACACTGGCAAGGATGGTGTGCGAGAGCCCAGTGGTGAAAGGGGCTGATTTTCAGTGCTGTCCATTATTCATTGTGTCAAAGACCTTTAATATTCGGACCCTATTTCAACACATGATAAGAGAATTGATCCAGCGACCTCACAAGGCCATGGCAATATCTGGAGGCAAGTATGGCCATTTCACAGATCCAAACTTGGAAGGAATTGAAGGGCTGGAGGTTGCAGTACTGGCTGAGATGCTTAGGGGATATTTACAAGACAAAAGGTACATCAGCATTTTTTGTTATATTGTTCCCCGTGAATGAACTGTTATATTTTTTCTGATCTGGATAATAATCTAATATCAGTATATTCTGCCAAATACGCGACATAAAATAGTTACACGCCTTTGCTGGTACACTTTTCACTTTTCTATATAAAGTTACATTTGGTTCTGCTATGCCTAGTAACCCGATCTTTTTTCTAGTAAATCCAGTTTAATACTTGTCTTAAAATAGGCAATAGATGTTTATCTTTTTTTAATTCTGTGTTGTGCTCTTGAACCCTGGAATCGATTCGGAAATGTCAGCTGCCACCTTGTTCTTTTCTGAAGATGGTATCTTTTGAATTCCACACTGGGTGCTACCACTTTAAGGTGCCCGTTGACTGTAATTAAACTGTCACAACATTTGATGTGAAAAGGATTCTGTAATTTTTTTTCCCTCGCATTAGGAAAACAATAGTCCAAGTTCAACACAAAAACATCATATGATTTCTTCCCCTTGAAATCCAGGATCATCCTGAAATCAACTCTCAACTGCCTATAATGATTAATACTTCGAAAATATTGGATTCATGCGTGATCTTTGCACAGTCAACAGATCACTAGCTTTTAAATGTGGTGATGGTCAAATGATGTGCAAGATTTAATTCGCTCCATTTATTATTTTTACGAATTACTAGGCTAATAGAGGTTTATTGTCTGGACTATTGAAGTTCAAAAGAAACAGATGGGTCACAGTGTCCAGTATGAACGGAAAATCTGCATGCAGTAGTGTCAAACTTTTTGCTTACAATTCTTCCCTGTTTTGACTGAAAAAAAAAGCACAATGGAGGGGTTGTTATCTCTTAGTTAACTAACCATTGCACTAATAATAATGTTCATACTTCTTGGTCTAGCATTTTGTCATAAAAAATATTAATGTGTAAGGAAAGGAAAAATTCAGGTTTGTAGCTGCTCCCATAGTTTTTTTTTTTCTACTAAGGTCTCAGCTCGAATTTCATTAATGTTTAGCAACGAAATTACACAGTACTCTTTTTAGTGCAAAACCTGCCAACATTTTACATGAGCAGCCCGTGAATATGTCGCTGAGGGCCCATCAACCGGTTGCTCCCACTTTTAATTGCCTAAAAACACTACCATAGATGCGTCATAAAGAAACCAAAATAAAATGGAACACAAAATCTTGATTAGTCACCCTGCAAGTCTGCATCAAGCTTCCTCCTGACTTTGTTAGCAGCACCGTCCTTTTCAATCTGCGACCTCACAGCATTAGTGAGTATGTTTAGTTTGTCATATTCCCTTATTTCTATTTTTATTTTCTCTAGGTACGTTATGATCCTCGATGACATATGGTCCATATCATCCTGGGAGAGCATCAGATGTGCATTACCTGACAACAAGAAGGGTAGCAGGGTCATAGTAACCACGAGGACTGAAGATGTGGCCAAAACATGTTGTTCCCGTCACCAAGATTGGATATTCAAAATCCAGCGGCTATCAGATGCTACATCAAGAGAACTATTCTTCAAGAGGATCTTTGGTTCTGAAGATAAATTACCAAATGATGAGTTGGAGGAAGTATCAAATTCCATTTTGAAGAAATGTGGGGGTTTGCCTTTAGCAATAGTGAGCATTGGCAGCCTTCTTGCAAGTAAGACAATTAGAACCAAACAGGAGTGGCAGAAGGTCTGCGACAACTTAGGCTCTGAACTTGAAAGTAATCCTACTTTGGAAGGAGCAAAGCAAGTCTTGACCTTAAGCTATGATGATCTACCTTACCATCTGAAGGCTTGCTTCTTATATCTAAGTATCTTCCCTGAAAATTATGAGATCAAAAGGGGACCTTTGGTGAGAAGGTGGATAGCTGAAGGTTTTGTTAGTCAGAGGTATGGATTAAGCATGGAGCAGATTGCTGAAAGTTACTTTGATCAGTTTGTTGCCAGAAGCATTGTGCAGCCTGTGAGAATCGACTGGAATGGCAAGGTGAGGAGCTGCAGAGTTCACGATATAATGCTAGAGGTCATTGTCTCCAAGTCACTTGAGGAGAACTTTGCATCCTTCTTACGTGATAATGGAAGCTTATTGGTGTCCCATGACAAAATTCGTCGCTTATCCATCCACAGTAGTCACAACCTGGCACAAAAAACAAGTACTAGTGTATCTCATGTCCGCTCCTTCACAATGTCAGCTTCTGTCGAGGAAATCCCAGACTTCTTTCCACAGCTACGTCTACTAAGAGTACTTGACATGGAAGGTTGCATTTGCTTGAGTAACAACGCCTTGAACTATATCTGCAAATTTTTCCAGCTGAAGTACCTAAGCCTTAGGAGGACCAATATCTATAAGTTGCCACGGCAACTAGGAAATCTTAAACACTTGGAGACCTTGGATATTAGGTCAACACACGTCAAGAAACTACCGACCAGTGCAAAGAACCTCATTTCTATGAAGCATCTGTTAGTTGGGCACAAGGAGCAACTTACAAGGACAGGCAGCGTCAAGTTCTTAAAACATTGCTCAGGTTTGGAGATGGCTCCTGGGGTGGTCAAGAATATGGCGTGTCTGCAATCACTTGTCCATATAGTGGTGAAGGACCAGCCTTTGGTTATATGGGAGATTGGTCTGTTGCAAAAGCTAAGAAAGCTTAAAATCCTCCTCCGCAATGTGGAAGTTAACTGGAAGGCTTTTGTTGGGTGTTTGGGGAAGTTGGCAAGCTCTCTAAGCTCGCTCTCCATTCACATTATAAATGAAAAAGAGTATGGCTCGTCATTGGACATTCTAGCTTTTGTAGAGTCACCTCCCCTACTCGTCACTAATTTTACCCTCTCGGGCAAGCTGGATAGTCTACCTCCTTGGATATCATCACTTCGAAGCCTGTCCAAGTTTACTCTTCGTAGGACTGGACTCCATGCCGAGGCCATAAAAGTTCTTGGAGACCTGCCAAACCTGCTCTGCCTCAAGCTCTACCACAAGTCGTATGCTGAGGATTGCATAGTTTTTCCCCTCGGTAAATTTGCAAAACTCAGCATGTTGGTCATTGATAATCTGGATAATATTGACAGGGTTCACTTTGAGGAAGGTTCATTGCCAAATCTTGAGAGGCTGACATTGTCGTTCCTACAAGAACCGAAGGATGGGATCTCTGGTCTCGAATATCTCCAGAAGCTGAAGGAGATTGAGTTCTTTGGTAACATCATATTATCTGTAGTGAACAAAGTCGTTTCATGTGTCAAGACACATCCAAATCATCCAAGAGTTATAGGTGACAAATGGAATATTGTAACTGAGTATGCATAAGTAGTTAATGCTCGATATAAACGGTTCATTTTGATGTTGGTAAGGTAATAGCCAGTTGGGAAAATCACAGTCGTTGTATGGTAGAATGTAGTCAAATCAGTTCCATCCTCCTCTGTATTGTAGTATGTTACTGTAGCTTGCAACAAAGTTAAGGTACATCTCTGGCAAGTGAAATTTTGATAACATTTTTTATAAATTGAAGTGAATCATAGCATGTCTCTCCGTTTCATGTACACAACCGTGGTACTCTTTAAAGTGTAGAGTACCTTGGGATCATTTTAGAAATCTCATGGACATTTGGTTGCCTGTAGCCAGCATACTTTTTCACTAAGCCTTCGTTTGGATGTAGATATTGGAGGGTGTGGCATTGAATTAGCTTAGAATACCAATGCCAAGAGGAATTGGAAATGACCTCAAATACCAATGTCATTGTTTGGATGTGCAAGTACTTGATAGTTGGAATCAATGTAAAACAATCAATTCCAATTCATGTTTGGATGTACAAACGTGGAATCGTAGTCTGGGTTGTCTACAATAGTGTAAATGCATTGCAATCTTTATTATTTTATAACATGCATATTTATGTGACGATTATATATAATACCTTTTAATTTTAAAACACGATAATATTAAAAAATAATAGTAGATATTACAATAATATGATAAAAACATGGAAAAATTTACGACAACCCATAAATTAATGTTGTATTGATCGTACATCATCTGGTAAAAGAGATCGTACATCATCTGGTTCAATTTTACAGTAACTCGACTAATCCGTGGAAGGGGAATTATTTTGAGAGTTGTTTTGCTACTCATACTGCAAAACCCAGCCTAATATTACTCCTTACTATTGTGTCAACTCAGTAACCTGTATCCAAGCGTGTCATCTATGTCTGATAGTTCTTTTCTGCTCCTCTCCTCCATGACGTTAGAAGGAGATTCAGAATGGAACCGAGAAGCTGAAGCACAGGCCAGGCTTGCCGCCGGCCACCAGCAGCTGCTGTTGCTGCTGCTTGGCGACGAGGATGTAGAAGAGACCCATGACGCCGGTAGCATGTCGACATGCCAGCGATGTATCCCTCGTCCCCGGCCTCCTTACCCTCTCCGTAGGTTCCCATCGATTGCACACGAATCCATCTGGGAATCACATGAGATTGCTGGGAGCGAGATGGTTCAGCAGGGGGAGGGAAAAGGCCGGCCAGAGATGGAAGACCACGAGGAGGGCTGGATGGAGGCTAACCTGTGGCGATGGGGCCGGCAGAGGCGACGCAGGAGGGGGGCGACGGCGGCGGCCTCCCTGGTCGCCGTGTCGTGTTTCTCCATGGGCGCCGTCCCCTCTTCTCTCGCGAGGAAACGAAGGGGTACGAGGGTGGGAGTCCAATTCGGAGCAATACGGAGCACGGGGGGTCTGAATCGTCGGCTGGCGTGCGCAAGGGTGGCTGATTCCCTCGTGGTATTCGATTGCGATTCCAGCTGCCAATGCCAAGACCATCCAAACGGCTGAATCAAAGGGTGCTCAATGCCAGTTCCTAATTCCAGCCCTCAATGTCTACTTCCAAACGGGGGCTAAGATGAAATGGCTAACCTGCTGGCGCATTTAGCTCATGTATTGTTATGTCCATTCTGCTGGTAAACGTCATCCAAATTTGAGTGTGTCTATCGGAAGTGGAAGCTGGTGGGTTGGTATAGGTTATCTGCAAGGGTTTTTCTATGTGAATTGACGTCTCAGCGTCGGTGTTCTTATTTCTGTTCAGCGTCTGTCAGGTCAAACTGCTGTCAGAGGAAGCGGCGGTGATGTGGCAGCCCCAAAGGAAGAACGAATTTAGTAGTAGCGATAGCGGATTTGATAGATCATAAGAAGTCAAGAACATTCAGATGCAGCTATACAAGGATGCACCATGGCGGCGGCCAGCTACTGCTACTATACTCTATTCTAGATCCTAGGGTTCATAAATCATAACCTTCGATGATCCCTTTGCAAGCTAAGGATCATAGTATAAATAGTGTAATTGACTTGGTCACTGCATTAAGAGACAAGTCTAACTGATTAAATACTGTTTAGCACCCGACAATACAAGTTCAAGCACTAAGCAATGCTTCTGATTAAAGACAACCGTACAATGCTAAATGGACGGTGATGAGGCGATCTCTCATTCGTCTGCTCACTCCAATGATATAGCTAACATAATTGCTGAAATGATGCTTTCATAACATTAGCTAGAATGCTCTCCTCACTCCAATGATCTTCAACCTTTCCTTCCACTAGGCTCTTTGTTTTCTTCTTCTCGGCTTCAGCTTCCATCTTGGCCTCCATCATTTTGGTTGTTTCTGCTACCCTTGCTACATGTGCTGCCTCAATGCCGGGACAGAGACGTGCCATAGCGGCGGATAGCTACCGCTACTCCTTTCTAGATCTTATTAGGGTTCATAACCTTCGATAATCCCCTTGCAAACCGAGGACCACAGTCTAGTAATACAAACTGATCGATAATGTTTTGCACCCGGCAATACAAGTTTACTACAAATGCCAAGCAACTCTTCTGATTCAATAGTCAAGAGTGCCGTACGATGTTGAATGGACGGCGATGAAGCGATCACTCCTTCCTCTGCCCCCGCCCGGCCTGCTCTGCTTTTTTTACTGACGAAACTGAACGTCCGTGCTCTGCTTGCCGCCTTCCCGGGCATCCAGGCCACAAGTGTGCGACCTGCCTGACGGCTTCATTCCGGGCATGGGGCGCTAGCTCTGCTTCGCTCCTGTCGAAAACTTGGCAGCTCTCCGTGATGCCGTCCGTGCTCGAGGTCGCCGCCGGTGAGCGTGCATGACGCCATGGACGCCACGCCGTGGAGAAGACCCTGGACTCGACAGGCGCCCTCGTTGCATTGAGCCCTCGGATGCCATTCTTCCGGCAGCACGAGCCCCTGCAGTGTGCTCGGCAAAGACGCGCGAACCTGTATCCGGATGCCATCCGCTTTTCCAGTTCCTCAGAAGTCCAAACCCCTACTCCAAGTCCAAACAAACCAACCCCTAACCAACCGCCTCCTCCCGTATCCTCCTCCTCCGCCGCCGCTCCCCACGGCCTGATCCTGATCGCCGCCGCGCTCAGGTCTATTCATTCGCTCGCACGGTGGGAGGACAGGACGACCATGGCGACGTCGCAGAGGCCCTTGGCTCGGACGTACTCGACGTGCGCGCGGGAGGCGGCGCGGGGCGGGCACGTCTTCAAGATCTCCCGCTACAGCCTGCACAGGGGCGTCGGTGCCGGCGAGTCCATCCAATCCGCGGCCTTCGTCATCGGCAGCTTCACCTTCTGCGTCCGCTTCTACCCGGACGGCTACTCCACGTCCGACGACGACGCAGACTACGTCGCGGCCTTCCTCCACCTCCTCACCAAGAACGCCCGCCCGAGGGCGAGCGTCGAGTTCAGCCTCGTCGACCAGACGTCGTCGTCGTCGTCCACGGCTCCGGCGGCGGCGCCGAAGGTGACGGAAGGCACTGAATTCGGCACGCGCCGTCTCATGAAGAGGACGGAGCTCGAAGCGTCGGCGTACCTGAGGGAGGATTGCCTCGTGATCGAGTGCGATGTGCTCGTGATCAACGAGCCACGGGTGGTAGTGGAGGAGACTGCTGCTACGACGATGACGACGACCGGCGACTTCGAGGTTCTTCAGGTGCCGCCGCCGCCGAATTCGGATCTGTCAGGTAGCCTCAGGAAATTTCTCGAGGAGAAGAGAGGCGTGGATGTCACATTCATGGTTAGGGACGAGCTCTTCAAAGCCCACAAGATTGTGCTTGCCATGCGGTCGCCGGTGTTCGCCGCGCAGTTCTATGGGGCAATGGCGGCGGAGGACACAAGACGGCGATACATAGTTGTTGAGGACATGCATCCTCAAGTTTTCAGAGCATTGCTCCAGTTCATATACACCGATGCAATGCCTTCTATGGAAGATTATTGCAGTGCTGCTGCTGATGATTTTTTTTGAACGGAACGGCAAAAGGTTTGCCGTAATTTTTATTAGAAGAAAAAAACAGAAAAAAGAAATTACAACTTTAGACAACACATCTCGACTAAAAAAATGGGGCTCAAGAGAACCACAAACCACGCAACTCCAATATAAAAACTAACAAAGTATCAACATAAAACAACTGCTATTCTTCCGGCGTGAAACCAACTCCCCTAACTGTTTGAAGCTGTTGAACGTCTTCTTTGACGAGGTACGCGATATCCATTGGTGTTTTGTCAATTTGTTGGAACGTACGTCGATTCCGTTCTTTCCAAACTTGCCACCAAAATTGAATAACAAGTCCATCAAAGGAAGTTTTGTGCCCTTGATCAACATATCGACGACACTGTTTCCACCATCTATAGATTGATGTAGGACCAGTAATGGGAGGTAAACTCTGCAGACTGAACCATCTAGTTAATTGATCCCAAACCAGAGAGGTGTATGGACAATTTTTACATAGATGGTCTGGAGTTTCTGGTGCGCCATGGTAGAGTTTACAAATAGGATCATGTGGCCAGCCACATTTTGCCAAATTGTTGGCTGTGAGGATTTTCTGTTGTAGTAAAATCCAGGCAAAGGTTTTGCTTTTTGATTCTGCTTTTGCCGGCCAGATGGGTGTGAGTGCCATTTTGGAGTAACGGCCTTTGAATGAATGCGATAGGCACTCCAGGATGAGTACTCTCCATCTGTTGTCCATCGCCATGTAATTTGGTCCTCCGTTTCCTCGTTTCTGTTAATCGAGTTAATCTCTTCGCATAGCCACACATACTCTTCGACTTCTACTGATGATTGTAAGGGGAGAATGTGAGAGACCCATGTATTGTTGTGCAACGCCTTTTGGACTGTAATTCCTTTTCTTTTCGCCTTTAGAAATAAGTTTGGCGCGATGTTAATGGGCGCTACTCCATTTACCCAGCTAGAGTGCCAGAACTGTGCTTTGGTGCCTTTTCCCACTGTAACTATCGTCGATGCATTGAAAAGTGCCTTGTCTGCTTTGTCCGTTGGGATGTCCATCCCTGACCATGGCCGACCATCATCCTTCCATTTGTACCAATACCAACGTAGTCGTAGAGCTCTCGCTAGACAATCTAAGTTGAGGATGCCGAGTCCACCCAAGGCTCTAGGCGTGCAGGTCGTCTTCCAGGTAACCAAACAATGGCCGCCACTAACCTTCTCTGGTTCCTCTCCCTTCCACAGGAAGCCTCTTCTCATCTTGTCAATCTGGGCAAAGAGCCATTTTTGTGCTGGGAAGACCGTTAAATGATAAATTGGTTGTGCAGTAAGGACACATTTTACTAGAGTCTCCCGACCTGCCAAAGACAAGAACTTTCCTTTCCATCCTGGTAATCGAGCTCCAATCTTGTCGAGCAGAGGCTGGAACTCAACTCTTCTAAGCTTTCTCGTGTGGAGGGGCAGCCCTAAGTATTTGCCTGGGAAATTGCATACCTTTCCAGGAAAATTTGTTAACGTTTCAGAGATCAGTTGTGCTGAACATCTAATGGGGAAGATTTCAGTCTTGTTTAAATTGACGTGGAGGCCTGAGCAATCACCAAACAACTTTAATATTGTGCCAATATTGTGGAGTTCAATCTGGTCTGGATTCGTAAAAATTGCCGCGTCATCAGCATATAGTGAGCATCGCATTTTTGCCGCCTTAGGGAGTATCGGATGGAGCAGTCCTCTATTAGCTGCCACCTCAATCATCTTTTGTAGTGGATCAATGGCGAGAATGAATAACATAGGGGATAGTGGATCACCTTGTCTCAGACCTCTGGCGTGTTTGAATTTTCTTCCCGGCTCCCCATTGAGTAGGACTTTAGAAGAAGACGTTGCAAGAAGCATAGAGACCCAATCGCGCCACCTCTGTCCAAACCCCAATGCTTGCATTGTCTCAATGAGGAAGGCCCAATTTAGTGAATCAAAGGCCTTTGATATATCGAGTTTGATGAAAAGGGATGGCCTCTTTGACTTGTGTAAGGCTCTAATAACATTCTGCACGTAGACAAAATTATCATGTATGCATCGTTTTTTTATGAAGGCATTTTGACAGTTGGAGACCAGTTCATTCAGTCTTGGGGCTAGCCTGTCGGCAAGTATCTTTGTGATTATTTTTGCTAGGCTATTTATTAGGCTGATCGGTCTAAACTCACTTATGTGTGTTGCTCCTTGGACTTTGGGTAGGAGGACGATATTCGCTTCGTTTATCAGGTCTAGTCGTCTGGTCTTCAGGGAATGGAAGGCTTGTATTGCATTAGTTAAATCCTCACTGATGATGGACCAACACTTCTTGTAGAATAGGCCAATGAAGCCATCGGGGCCTGGTGACTTCTCGCTCGGCAATTGCTTGATTGTTTCCTCTATTTCTGCTCTTCCAAAGGGGGCTTCCAGATCACTCAGGTCGTGGTTTTGGTAACCCAAGTTTGCCCAGTTTAAACTTCTGGTGCGCCTCTGGGGTGTGCCCATTAAACTAACGAAGTGATCATACACTACTTCTTCCTTATCTTGCTGGCTAGTGACTGTCTGGCCCGACGACTTGATGAGGGATGGGATAAACAGTTTTTTCTTCCTATTACCGGCATGTAGCATGAAGAACTTGGTGCACACATCCCCCTTCCTAAGCCATGTCAATCTTGAGTGTTGGCGGGCTCTCGATCTTTGAATCGTTGCTAGGCCAATTGATTTAGCTTTTAGGTAAGCCCGAAACTCCAATTCTTCCGATGTTAAAATTCTATTTTCCTGTGTTCTGTCCAGGAGTAATCGCAACTCGTTCACCATTGCCAACCTTAACTGCAGGTTGCCAAGGGTTTGTCTACGCCATCTTTTTAGTGCCTTTGCTGTTCTAATGAGCTTAACGTGCATTTTGAGAAACGCGTCTTGTGTATTAATAGGTTGTGCCCACACTTCATGAACAATTTCCATGAAACCCGTCATGTTTGTCCAATACGACTCAAACCGGAAACCACTGTAGTTTTGTCTGGAAACATCACCCGTTAGGATAAGAGGTGCATGATCAGAGCCCATTGTTGATAAAGCCTGCAGATCAGTGTTTGGAAAAAACAGATGCCATTCCGGTGATCCAAAAATTCGGTCGATTCGAGTGAACGTGGGGATGTCCTGCTCATTGCTCCATGTGAATTTCCTCCCATATAGGTCTAATTCTATGAGTTGTGTTTCATCTAATGCTTCCTTGAACCGCTGCATCAATCTTCAGTTCAAACGGTTATTACTCTTGTCCGCTGCTTGGTAGATCATATTAAAATCCCCTAGAACTAGCCATTCTGCTCTACATCTTATTTTCAATCCCTCCAACTCCTCAAGGAATAAACGTTTATCACTGTCTTCCTGTGGTCCATAGACCCCTGTGAGTGTCCAAGACTTGTTCTCCGCTTTCATGGTGACGTCCACAGAGATTGTGTAATCCGTAAGGTGGTGGTTTTGGATAGAAAAAAATGTGTCCATAACTGCTATAAGAATACCCCCTCGAGTGCCATTAGCTGGCAGCGCTGCAAAAGAATGGGCGAATTCTTGTCCTAGGGTCTCAGACACTAGCTGAGCGGTCCAGTGGGCAATTTTAGTTTCCTGAAGACATACAATGGATGCACCCGTTGAAATCACAGTGTTACGAACACTTGCCCGACGAGCGGCCGCATTGAGTCCACGCACGTTCCAGCACAGAATATTACAATTCTTCTGTGACATAGATAATCGCAAAACAACTGATGAAGACTAATATAGAATAGCACCACTTGGAAATGAAATAAACCAGCCTCAGGGAGGGCTTGGCGCAAAGGCCATATACAAAGCCATAGTAGCCGGCACTGGTAGCAGTCTGTTCTTGACGGACCGCGAACGCTAGGACGAGGTTCTTGGCGGACTTCGTGGACGTCAGTGATCGAGCCATAGCCCGGTCCTCACTGCTGAAGCCGCGGGCCCAAATTGCTGGCCCATTAGATATTACAACCCAAGAGTTCATCATCATCACATAGAGTCTGCTAATCATACTAAACAACGAAAAACAACTACGTCATGACAAGAGTTACGCCGTCATGCCCATCGGTGCCGGTGCAACCTTGGCCTTCTTCTGGGTCTTGAGCTTGTTCCCCTGCTCTATGGCTATCTTCAGGGCCTCCATTGTCGACTTGGTGAAGGGACGTGGCAGGTGGCTTGCCATCTGCTCAAAATCACCATCAGTTTTACTCATTAGATCAGGAGATAATTCACCAAGTTTATTCATCAGAACACGTTGTGCCAAATTAATGCAACCAGTCACTGGGTTGGCTTTGGCCTTTACAGCTAGTCTGTTGCTTTTACGTTGTGCTGTTGGTGGGCACAGGTTGCTGGTCTTCTCAGTATTGTGTGTGTCATTTGTTATTGGAGGTGTACTCAATAGTGGGGCCGTAGGTGTATCAGAGATAAACTCAACAAAAGCTGTTAGATCGTCAACTATTTGTGGATGTGTTTCTTGAGGTATTGTGTTTGCGATCTCAGGTAACTGGGAGCTATTATCAGACCCACCATGCAAAGCAAGGCCATGTTCTGTAGTAGGCAACGGGATGGGGGGCTGCTCGACCTGGCTCTCTACCGCTGTTTGTGTAGTGACTTGCTCAGCCAAAAAATCAACTGAAACAACTTGTTCGATTTGGCTATCTACAGGTTCAACTGATGCAACTGGAACATGTGTTTGTGTAACGTCTGGCAGAATAACACTAACCTTCAATGGGCTGGCCGAGAGAGGGTTCGGTTCAGCGTGCTGTTCTCCCTCCTCAGTGTTCTGGTTCATCATCTCTGTTGGATCGTGCTGCTCGCCCCCCTCCAGGTCTTGGTTGTTCTCCACTGATGGCTCACGTAGCTCACCCTCCTCAAGTTCCTCTTCAGCCAATGGAGAGGCGGTGGGAACCCATCCTGGCATGCTCAACATCGCCAAGATGCGGTCCTCCTTGGTTGGGCCTGCAGGAGTACTTGGAGTCTTGCCTGGTGTACCTGCAGGGACATGGTGAAGAAGAACCTCTTCAAGCATTGGATCATAGCTGGTGTTGCTTGAATCATGAGTGGGATTGGTGAACAGCAAGCAAGCCTCGTCAGACAACTCACCAAACACCTCACCAAACACCTGTGCGATGGGGTTAGCAAAGGAGACCCCCTTCTTAGCCTTAGCTACCCACTGCAAGTTAGGCTTTTTCTGTTGCTCACCATCATGCCCCCAGCTCGGTGGTGAGTGAGGCGCCTGCTGCGGTAGCTGGACTGACCGTAGTTGCCACCCCTGTGTAGAGTGGAACTATAGCAGTCCCCCACGGCGCCTCTACACCGTGAGACTCGGTTCCATGCCGAACTGCTGCGGTGGCGTCTCGTACCTCGGCGATCATCATCCGGGTCATCACGGCGTGGACGATAGTTCCTGCCAGCATGATGATTGTCTTCATGCTGGCCATCCCTCCTCTCACCCTGGGAGTCCAGAACCCCATAGTTCCAGATGAATTCCCTACGGGGCTTCTTGTTCGGTGGTGCGTCACGCCCTCCCCCGTGGAGGAAGAGGAGGTCCTCCACCACAGCCAGGTGGATCTTGACCTTGTAGTCGTACGCGCCCTTGTAGTCAGCCGGTGGATCACGGAGGAACTCATATCGACCGTTGACTGGCTCACTGTCTGGATCTACAATGGTTAAAAGGACAGCCTTCGGTACCTTGGAAGGGTCTGCGCACCATGCCCAAAGGTCATAAGACCTCGTGCGGTCGCAGCGGCGCGAGTACTCCTCGACGTAGTGGATGGCGCACTGCTCCCCGATGATCTGAGCAACCACCGTCTCATTCCATGCATGCACCGGCAAAAGCTCAATGCGCAGGTGCACACGGAACTTGAGCTTGCTCTCCCCAGCGTAGCGGCGTTCTGTCCAAGGCGCGAAGTTGAAGACTCTGCCCCTGCTGTGGATGGTGCCTCTGTCGAGAACGCGGTTGCAGATGCGGCTGCTGGGGAAGAACAGCAGGTACTGCTCGGGGTAGTGCTTGACGACCTTGACATCGTGTCGGCTGATGCACAGCTGATCCTCCAACATCTCGCTGACGTGGTGTGGGTCGGAGTCGTGGGTGTTGCCGCTGAGCCAACATACCGCCGTCGCTCCGATCAACTCATCCCTGCTGCGTTTGATGCCTCCTGTCGCCGTGATGACACAGCGTGCCCAGTCTGGGCGAGCACGCGGATCACCCGGGTATGCCGCCATGGGAGAAGGTCCTCCCTTTGCTGCTTGCAAGTAGGAACGTCCGTCCAGGCGAGAGGCCTGGGCGTCAAGGCGATAGCTCTGTGTTGTGGTTTGTTGTTGGCTAGGTATGGCTTGAGCACTCCTGTGGTTTTGGTGTTTAGGCAGTTTATATTTGGATGACCAAGCAGGGCAAGATATGGCCTTGTGTCCTGAATTCAAACATTTCCAACATTTAGTGTTGTTCCTGCAATTTGCCACCTGGTGGTCCTTGGAGAAACAATTGAAACACTTTCCCTGTGTGTGAGACATAAACTTCTCTCTTCTCAAAGCATCAGGCAGACTCTGTGCACTTGAATGCTTCCTATCCTTGCGCCACCAATATTGTGGTTTTACTTCTCTGAAGCCTTGCTCATCTTCCTGCAGCTGGTGCCTCGTAGTCGGAGATTGTTGCTGCTTTGTGAGAGAGGAGGGACCGTGCTGGATCTGTCTCTCCTCCCAACGATTGCGTCTTGCCATCCGGGAATCAAGATAGCCATGCTGTGAATCCTCATTTCTCTGTTGCTCCTTGCTCGCTGTTGTCTTGTTTGCCACTGTTGGGTTCTTTAGTATTGAATGTCTCTCTTCTGTTTGCATTGACTCTTTCCCCTTCACCTCTTCTACTTTGTTGAGGCATCTCCGGCGAGCAGTAAATCCGATGTCCATGGTGGCTGGTGTGGTGTTGAAGGGACGATCCGATGCGGCCACTCCGTGTCTTGGGCGCTGAAGCAGTTCTTGAATCAATGGGTCTTGTGGAAGCCCCTCCACTGTGCTGTGCGTGCCATGGACCACTTGTTCCGGCGTGCCCTGGTTTTCCGCCTTGAGCCTCTCCCGCTGCATCTTCGTCAATAACTGAAGGTCTGAGCTGAGATCCGGGAAGAGGATGGCTGCCACTGACTTGATTTGCTGACCACGAGCTTCTGCGGCTGCATTGATGACGGATCCCTGCAAGCTCGGTGAAGGCTCCGTCGTGGCTGTGAAAACTGCTTCTGTCTCCCGCGACTCAGAGCTGTTGATGATGCGACCGCTGCAGACTTGTAGATCGACCGTTGCTGCTGCCGGATCTGGAGTCGGATGGCAGAGGTTGGGTTCGGGGGAGGTGGATCGAGGGGGGCTGTGTGCTGGTGGGGGAGAGTCGCCATGGGAGTCGCCTCCCTTGGTGGGTGTCGGGTTGGCCATCCTAAAAAAAAATGTTAGAATTTCCAAGCATGCACAATGATCATCTGCTGCTGATGATGATGAGAGGCAGGAAATTGTTAGGCATTTGCTTGTCGCGGCGGATAGGTATGCCATGGAAAGGCTCAAGTTGATTTGTGAAGGCATTCTCTGCAAAAGTCTTGATGCTGATAATGTGGCTGCCGCGCTGGTTCTGGCTGATGAGCACCACTGCAGCACCCTCAAAGAAGCATGTGTTGAGTTCATCACCTCAGCAAAGGGAATCAACAGTACTGTGGTGGTGCCAAGACAAGGATCCACGAGCCTCAAAAGAGTATTTCCTGCTAGCTTTATCGACATGTTGTGGAAGGTTAGTGGGTGCATGCATGGTTGCTTTCAGTTTGTAGGGATCTCTAGAGAAGGGGATGTTTAAGCAAGCAAAAAATGTTTGTTGCGCAATTTATTTTTTGGTTACTGAAGTGCCTGTTAATAACTAGTGTTTAAGTGAACGCTTTGATTTTGCTAGCATCTTGCACACATTGTATTTGTGTTAAGTATCAAGTTCATGATTTTGGTGGTTTCCTATTTTAGAAGTGATGAATGACCTCTTATTTCCTTCTCAGTTTTCCTTGAGAGAAAAAAAATAAGCATTTTGGAATAACAGTGTACTGTGTGAACCATGGTCCAAATAGCATAGTGAGAAATAAATGAATTCCAAAGATCTTGGACAACTTATACCACTTCTTGAGGAGCATTGCTGCGCTAGGCCAGGCAATTTTCTTTCCAGCTAGCCTATATATCTTAGGTTATATCAAATAAAACAAACATGCCTTTGATTTTCCTTAATTGTCTTACAGAGGAAAGCTAAACCGAAAAATAACACGAAAACAGATACACTAGACACGTGCTTAGAGGGTTCTAAGATGCTGTCATAAATTTGCATCATCATCCGTCCATCAAACATCAGTGGCTTGCACAGCGGCAATCAGTCGTCTACTCATCTGTTGTGGAGATCATAACGAAAGGACAGGCCTGTTGAATAGCAAGATCTGCAGCAGGCTCACTAGACCATTGATTTGTATGATGGTGGAAGTTAATTGTATTTTTCCTTGAGTTAGAAGAATCATGAAATTTAGCTCTTGCTAGGAAATTTGATGTCATATATGATATATGTTCCTTTTGTTTAAACGACGCCAACGGACCAACCAAAGATAGAATGAGGCAATTTGATATTGCAACTGAGATAAAGAATCAGACTGATCACAAGTCGAATTAATTTAAGTTTGCGACTTCGTTTGTTAATTGTTGGTTTTGCCTTGATGCGCTACAAGTGTAAGCTCTGCTTGTTTCAACTTATAGATTATACAATCCATGTAGTAATCTATAAGTTGAAATAAGCATCAGTTATATATGGATCATAATAATCCAATAAATTAAAACCTCCTCCTCTAACTTATAGATTATATAAATCAAGGTGGAAAACAAACAGGGCGTGAGACCGTGAGAGTTTTCTAGGGTTCAGCACTTCAGCTACTCAATGCTAAAATAAACCAAAAATAAAAAAAAGAAAAAAAAAACTACTCTTTTTTGCGAAAAAAAAAAGAAAAAAAAACTACTCGGTGCTCGATGTGAACGATCGAATATTAAATATTGGGATGCAGCCTGGATGCTATGTCTCCAACAGTCCAACGCAAAGCCGGTGTTGACGAGAAATTAAAACCCAACGACTCGGTGAGAGATCCAACGATCTGATCATCTTCCCTTCTGCTTCGCGACGCCGTCCAGAACGTAACCCCTCACGCCGCCCCTTCCCCAAACCCCTGGTCGCCTCGATCAATCCTCGATCAGCTGCCGCCTCCACGTAACCTAATCGCCGGCGCAGCTCCAGCTTGCATTATTGATACTACCTGAGCTCCTCAGGCAAAGACAGACCATGGCGGCTTCCAGAACGAGGACGGCGTCGACGTGCACTCCCAAGACGGTACGGGGCACCCACGTGTTCAAGATCGCCGGATACAGCCTGCACAGTGCCCTCGGCGCCGACGCTTCCATCACATCCGCCACCTTCAATATCGGCGGCCACGACTGGTTCATCAATGTCTACCCACCCGGGACCAGCTCGTCGGAAGAGGACGCAGGCCACATCTCAGCCTTCCTGTATCGTGTGGCTACGAACAAGCACAAGCAGCAGCAGCAACTGGTGAGGGCAAGCTTCGACTTCAGGTTGGTCGACCAGACAACCGGGCAGTCGACGGTTCTGGCCAAATTTTTGCCGAGCATGATATCTACACTCCATGGATGGGGCACGCGCCGTCTCATGAACAAGACCAAGCTGCAGGCATCCACGTACCTACAAGACGACTGCCTCGTCATAGAATGCGACGTCACTGTTATAAGCAATGAACCACATGTTGAGGAGACTGCCATTTCCCCCAAATTCGAGGTTCGAGTTCCGCCACCGAACCTATCAGATAACCTTGGCGAACTACTAGGGGAGAAGAAAGGAGTGGATGTGGTTTTCAAGGTTAGAGATGAGGTATTTACTGCCCATAAGATTGTGCTTGCACTGCGCTCACCAGTCTTCGATGCAGAGTTCTATGGGCCAGCAAGTGAGGAGAGGACCTGCAGGCAATGCATAACCATCCAAGACGTGCATCCTAGTGCTTTCAGAGCGTTGCTTCATTTTATTTATAAAGGTTCAATTATTGCCATGGAAGGTTTTGATGCTGACGAGAGAATGGAAATTATTAAGAACTTACTTGCTGCAGCAGACAGGTATGGCATTGAAAGGCTGAAGTTGATTTGTGGGGGCATTCTTTGCAAGAGTCTTGATGCTGAGAATGTTGCTACCATGCTAGTTTTGGCTTACCAGCATCACTGTGGTTGCCTCAAAGATGGCTGCGTTAAATTTATAGCTTCATCCAACAGAATTCAAAATGTGATGGCAAGCCAAGGATATGAGCACCTGAAACAAGCATGTCCTACTATCTTGATAGATGTGTTGGAGAATGTTACTAAGTGCATGCATAGTTTCTTGAGATAAGCCTGTCTTGTTGGAGAATTAGTTTTGTAGTGATCTCTTAAGTGGAAACAGTTGCTCTTCCTATTGTTTGTAACCAATATGCCTAATATACTATCCTTTTTCTTTGATTTTCTGGTAGGAGGTTTAGTTCAAATGGATTATATGCCTCACAATCTCTTTATAAATAATTAACTTCAGAGTGTCATGCATGTGTACATCCCAGATGTTTGGTCCTAAAACAATCCCTCAAAGATCCTTACTAGTTACGAGAATTGTAGCAAGCTGTCTGTACAAGGTGGCTGGTCTGATAAGCAATTGGAAGATAGTCAACCAGCCTGAACGCTACGCTTTGCCGTCGCCAGGGCGTTCTTGCCCAGGAGATGCAGGCACCAGGAAGGCGTGGTCCTCTAACAGTCGGACGAGGCCGTGTACAGTGGGAAAAAAATATTTTTTACCTCCTATTCATTCCCCTCGTATAACATGCTTCTCAGGAAAAAAAAAAGTACCTTTTCTCCTCTCCAACAGACCACAGAAAAAAATGTAGTAGCCGTCCGGGTACAAGCCCCTGTGCATGCTGTGGGGGCACAAATCATACGAAAATTGTCGCTCAGTTAATTTGATAATCATCACGCCTACAGCCAGTTTACATGTTCTGTCAGACACCAAACCCATAAGCATCCTTTACAGTTCGCGTGATAAGCCAGCGTAGTTTGATAAGAATCACGCCTACAGCCAGTTTACATGTAAGCGCAAGGGACACAAATCTGCATAGTAACAAGAAGAATCTTCATGGACATAACAGGCATTCACAGTTGACCTTCCTCCAAATATTGCTTTAGTGTAGCCACTCAAACCCCCACCATTCACCACTCATACCATGTCCAAGTTATCCAGGTTTACCCCATCAATGTCCAGGCAGCAGCATTTGCAGAGCACCACATACCTCAAGCACTGCAAATATGACAAGAATCATGAACATGGTTGCACTGATAATGAAGAAGAGCGTAAGCAAATTGACAAACAAGAGAGTCAACTTTAACCCGTAGTCTAACTATTATCGCAATTTCAAAGTGGTTTCTAAGGACAGCGGATGTGTCTCCCCTGTGGCAGTAGGCCCTCACGTCAGAATCCACATCATCTGCATGAAGCGGTGACCCATGTGTCAACCTAACATCTCCCTCCCTCCATCTTCTATGTCATTGTCGAGGTTTGTTGACACTTGCTCCACAACCAACCTGAACTTGCACCTGTCACTAGCGGCCATAGACATAACGACTCAACATTTCAGCTTGCTGCCCAATGCCCTCCAATTTGGCACCTTATGGGTGTTGGCCCAGCTCTCACAGCTCACAACACTTGGCTAGTTGGAGACATGAACACAGGAACACATACAAGCACCAGATGAACACACGAATAGTTTTTTTGTGGCACTGCACGCCAACACATCTTTTTCTCTTCACCTCACACTCATCCTGAATTAACTGTTTGCAGATTCAAATAAGCACACACGCACAAGCCGAGCCACATCTGGCTGCACACCCCGGCCAAGCACTCCCATGACTCAACAGATCAATAACTCCCTCCCTCCTACATGCAAGCCACTTCCTGTTGCATGCAGAAGGCTACAAACGGCCACATGCATGAGCTATCTCACCCACTATTTTCGCCATATCTCTACTCAGCACTTGATCGGCCATTCCGAACCAATGTGCACCTGCAGAACTCCCTTGCATGTCATCACCTACATGCAAATCATGGCCCGCATGCAAACTGCTCACTACTTGCACTCTGTCACTAAACGACTGTACTAGACCAAATAACATGATAAAGTCTAACAATGAGTGACACCCATTGCAACTGATGCATTTCTGCCACATCACCTTCCACAACATTGCCCATGGTTGTCACCAAATTCATTCCTCACTCTAAATACATGGGCATCGAGACATCACATAATAAATTGAACCATGGATTTGTATGCTGGGTTTGATGCTAACCTAAATGTGCTATTTGTGCAAAGTGCACTGCTAGCCTAGAGGCTGTTGCTAGGAGTTGGCTCAGCGATGGATGAACAGACCAGCAGGAACATGCAGTCACTTCTTAAGATTGTTTGTAGGATCAGCCATGTTCAGCAGCTGGATGGCGAGGTGGTGCAGATGTGTTGTGGGCATGGCCTATAAACAAGAAATAGGGAGAAAGAGAAGGGCAAGAATAGGGTGGTGCCACAGGCACAAATGATGAAAACAGGCTTTGAATGGGTTATCGTGGAATGGGGATGGGGGTTAACTTAGCTGGTACATATTTCTGATCATGCACTTAGGATGAACAAGAGTATATAATGGACTTGTTTCAACAGAGGACATCAAATTTTTACCTTCGGGTGGTGGCAGCAAAATCCCCAAAGAACTAAAAGCGATCCAAGCAGAACCAAAGTAACAAAAGCCACATATGAACCTGGTACATGAATAAACTTGAATGTAAATATTTGCACAAACAATAGAACAAAATAACATCATAAAGAACTAAAGCGCTTAAAAACATTTACCTGAGACATTTGACATACAAGCTGTCATAATACCTCCAAGAAAGATGGTGTACATGATCTCCAACATAACCAGCCCTGATACACAGCCTAAGTAGCTCACAGTTTCTTTTGACACCTTAGCCAAGCCTCCGATACAAAGTGTCACAGGTAAAGTAGAAAATGGAATTGAAACCAAAATGAGCCTTATCATTGCAGTGGTGGTCTTCTCAGAGGTAGCCGCGTCGGGGGCATTGGCCGAGTCTGAAAAAATGTGACAAAAATCTCCTTCTTTTCTCCAGGCCAAAAAGTAGGAAGCACTGTAGATATTGAGTGTCAGAATAGCCATCACCGCTGCATTAGACAGGTAGCTCATCCAAGAAGCATATGACTGCAAACATATTTACAGTAAGTGTTAACAGAAGGTATAGTAAGTGGCGTGGATGTACGCACAAATAGTAGCTACCTCATCATTCAAGTGAAGAAGCCTAGAATAACGAATAAACTTCTTTTTCAGGTACTTCCATAAGCTATCTGCCATCAACTTCACCCTGTTGACTCCCTGTCCCAGTCCCAGTCCTTGTCCTGGGGGCTGCATAGGGGGTTCTGGTAGCATAGGATATCTCTCATCCTACATCAAGTTGTCTTACTTCAATTAGTACGACAAATATGTTTAGTAGAAGGAATGTAAGTTTTCAGGAGGAAAACTAACATCGTTGATAATAGTAGGAAATACTATTCTAACAGATTAATTAGAAATAAGATAATTAGAATCACCTCTAGGAGAACAAAATGGCATTTACAACTGACCAGCACCTAGAGCAATTTCATCTCACAGATACATACTAATAACAGACAAGTATATACAAAAGTCTCAACTAGAAGTTCTCATTGTAGTGACAAAGAAAAAGTTCATGGGACCAGGTTCACAATACCACTGTCAGAGTTTATAATATATGCAACGGTACAACTCTTTATGAGATAGTGATTCTATAAAGTCATAGAATCTGAGTTTCGTTCAGAAAAGGGACTAACACACCTAGCACGCTGCACACGAAATAATGGGTATAAACTAAAAAGCAAGCACAATCTAGCACATAATTTATTGCCATAATACCTAGTACCCAAAAATCACCTCAATACAAAATGGTCCATTCATATGAACTTTGTGATCGAATTGAAATTTACCAATCCAATTTACAGAATACATGGTGCTAACTCCCATCAACAAATCTCGATTGTCAACCTATAAGTTTCCTCCAAAGCTAACAACCAGCACACATCGAATAAATCAAATCCCCTTTTCGTTCGTCCTCTCGGGCAACGGCGAATCCAGTCTCACCTCTCGGCATTTCTCGGCCGCGGCTAAGGGAATCTACTGGTGAGAGCATCCACGTCTCCCTCACGTCCCGGTTCTCACCAACGGTGGCCACGGGGTGTGACACAAAACCCCACCCAAAAGCCCCCTCAAAACCCTCGCGAGAAGGGAGAGAGAAGAGGAAGAGGGAGCTTACGCCGTCTGCCCGGTCGCAGCGTCGTCGACGGTCGCCATGGGAACCCCCGGGCGATGGCCTTGCAGCGGACCTCTCCGCCTCCGTGTCTTCCGGCAAAAGCCAAGTGCGGAGAGACGGTGGTGCGGGCGTGGAGCGAAGGGGTTAGTGGAGGGATTACGTGTGGGATTAGCCTAAATCACACCGCCCCCTCACCGTCTGGCGTGTGCGCAGCAGCGGAAGTAGCGTGGGCCATGCCAGGCCTTATTTTTTTCTAGGCCCAAATACGTCGTTGGCCCTGCCTCAATTTTTTTTTTCTATACAATTGCTTCTCAACACTTCGGAATCGAATTCAGAATACATTTTTTTTTAGAAATACAGTTATACAGTTTATGTGCCTCAACAATACAGGGAGAAGCTGCATACTAGAACAAATCCATGTGGGCATGTGGCGCTGTTAGATGCAGGAAGGATCCCAGCCATGGATGTGGCTCCGTGTAGAATCACCGGCTTCTCTGTAGGGAATTCAGGCTGCAGCGGGTCTAAAATGGGCAGGATCATATGTTTTTATTTGCAGCTGGAAATGTCATTTGCGAGATGAAGCGCCAAGGAGCTCCAGAGTTCAGAGTCTGTGCTTAACCTGGTTGCTAGTGATTAGTCCAGCACGGATGACAATTGGAAGTTTCTTTCAGGTTAAAATAAAAATAAAGCTACGAAATTCCAAATTAGCCGATGGGTTGGAATTGATTTTTTTAAAAAAATAATGTAGTAACTCGGAGCTCCCCAAAATCCACCACGGAATAACCCTATATGCATTCAATTGCCATCAATATTCAGATCTCTTTGCTTTTGAGATATTTTGTCCAGTCAGGATTCTCAATCGTTCTACCTGTTGGCCTGACAAGCCATTCTATGCTATCAGCGGAGCATGTTAAATCGTCCACATCGATACGGATATGATACATGATAATCTTTGCCCGAAAGAATGACAAGGGTAACGTCTGGGTGCATCATCAGACTGTACATCAAAATATTGTGATTGCCTCGTGAATAATTGTTAAACCTTAAGTTTTGACGTTCTTCTTCTCGTTGTTACAGCAAATGAGACTAAAGCTATGGTCGCCGTGATCCCTAGGCCAAGCACGGCCACAATCCAAGGAGAGCAAATCCCATCGTTGCAGATGATGTCTATCCAACCCTGAAAGTGACAACAAACTGCACATAAGGAATGCTAATCTTAAAAAAGATATAGCAGTAGTACTAATTCTTTACTTCCATTACACCGAATATGACAAAGGTCAATCTTATATTCTATTGTACAAATTTGAAAGTTCATGTGTGCATCAAATGCTAACATTTGAAGTGTTCATGTTATACCAACCAATTGTTGAACCGACATAATCAAGTAGTTGATTGTTGATATGAATCTAACTCCATTATTTGCAGAGCTATCTAGATAGTACTGCAATACCTTTAACAAAATCACATGCAACAGTTAACATGCATAGCCACTGCACACACACACACACTGGACCTCACGTCCTCACCCATGGTTCAACGCAAATCACAGATATTCTGAGTTCTGGCAGGAAAGCTCGCCAAAGTCCAAACTAAAATGAACCTCATGATGAAGAAATGCACGCACATACCTTCTGTTCTGCCAACTGTCTGTGCTGTCCCACCATGGATTGTTGAGCTTTTAGCATCAGATGTTCCTGGGTAAAAATTTTCTTAGCATGGTCATAAAGTTCCATGTCAAGACTGTTCAACGAGATAATTTGCTTCAAAATTGCCTCCGGTACCAGCTTCCGTGCCTGCAAACAGAACTTCCTATATCATTCCTGAAACATTCTAATATGAAAGCTACATATAAGCTAGAAACACAAGCAGAAATTTCCAACTATTATTGGAGTTTTGTGTTACAACAAAAACATAAGAACATCTTTTTTTATAATGCGCAGGAGAGCTGTGTATCTTTGTATTCAGAAGAAAGGTAACAGTACAATAGAAGGTTACACGCGGGCCTTTGGCCGGGCACACGCACACGGCATTAGCAATCTGTTTCTACTTAGCCTGAAAGACAACAACTGAAGAAAACTAAAACCCCTTATCAACAGCAACCAGTTAGACCAGGACAGCGGCTAGCAGATAAAAACATAGGAGCATGCATGATTGTCACATCAGCCTTACCATTTCTATCCTATATCTTTTTTCTTGACCTCAATTTGTGCTTGATATTGATAGGCAGAATGAAATCAGGTATCCACATATAGTAGACTTGTATCATTATCAAAACAGAAAATAAAGCAAGAACAATCTTCAATGTGCATAAAATTCTAACCTCTTTTGAAAAGTTTGCTTCCTCAACTTTCTTTAGAGATATTTTACGACGGTTAGATTGAGACTTCCGCAGTTTAGCAATGCAGGTCTCATAAGCTTCCATCAGTTTACCAACAGTCATCTGGAATAAGCAATAAATAAGCACTGTGGTCACAACATAATAATAGAAAACTCTACATAGATAATTGAGTACTTAAAGTAGTGAATTACATTTCCATTTGCTTGTTCATCGCTGGTGGAGTTCAGGGCTTCATTATTTTGCCAACCATGGGTGCTATCCTATCAAGAAAACAGAAATATGAGATGGAGTGCAACTGTACAGATTCTACCATCTAATCACGCAAAGCAAAACTAAACAATGCAATATAAGGTTTAGCCACCCTCAATACCAGATGTTCGTTTGTTTCTTCATCCTCTGGCTCCACCATGGATGGGTGAGAGTCTGTGAATAGAAGTATGAGATGAGATCCTCACGTATTATATTTGCATTGCCAAAAGTGTGGGAAAAATATAGAGAACCATATATCCAGATTAAACATAAGATTTATTTATTCAGCTTTTTTAAGTCACATTTTTCCAGACATGTCGCTTTCCTGCCCTAATGTTTTTTTATTGCAGCAAATCATGCACAAAACCACAGTTTGCTACTTCAACAGATACACCAGCCACAATTAGTACTGTTTATACATTTAGTAGTTGATGAGCAACTTTTCATTCCACTGGTTTGAGATTTACTGATTTGCAAATCAAAATTGGTTTTGATGTGGGCGATCCACATATCTGAAGCAAAAAAGTCAGACTATCTTTGAGTTTCTTTCAATAAAAGATGCCAAGGTTTTTTTTTTTTTTTTTTTTTTTTGCTCTTTGGTCTAAAGTAACATAACTACAATTATTCAAGACACACCTACAGGTTAAAGACATCATACTGTAATGTATATTACCATTCTCACTGGGTAGATCTTCCTTCAGATCTAAGTTCAATGTCCCAGATTGTGAAAGCACCTGTCCTCCTACCATATGAGCAAACAACCTCGCGGATTCTTCATGATCCTCCGTAAGCCCTACATACAGCATTTGGTCCAGCCTATTCTGTAGTTGAAAATGACAGCATTACTTTTGGGAGGGAAGCATATAAGAAATACCAGACCCACCTTTGTATAGTGAATGGTACATTTTTTTGGGAAATGTTATTGGCATAGTGCATCTATCTACTGTTTAAATTCCTTCTGCATGACAGTATAGTCAATGCAGTGGTGTTTTGCATGTCAGAGAAAGCAACAATGTATCATGTGCTTTGGCCATTGGAATGCACAGTTAAAAAAATTCCTTCACAACATTCATCTATGGTATATGTACCTTAGCAACTTCAAGCACAATATGACCAAGATCTGGATGCTGTCTGACACAATGTCGAACCTCATGTGCTCCATCAAAGTATGAATTGTTGGTTAGCCCAGTAATCTGCCAAGATAACAAGAGTAAAAAGAAATAAATTAGCAAGAAAATCGTTGAAGCTGGTTAGGAAATCATCTGCATCAGAAGTTTACTACAGCTTTTCCTGTGAAAGAAGATAGGACACATAAATACATGTGGGACACAGCACAGTACTGAGTGCAGACTTGAAACAGAATTACCAAATAAACAAATTTATCAGCTTTGACAGGATATGGTGAATGTGCTATTATTTCTGGCCAATCTTTCCATTGTTTTTTCTCCCAAGGGTTCTTGCCGAGATTCTGATGTTATGGAGGAACTTGAAAATTTATTTAAAAGAACTGACATACTTCTGGTGATGAAGTAAAGGCTTAATGGTCTACATATACAGTATAACAGTGGGCTGGTAAGAATGAATTATGTTTGATGTTCTGTAGGTAAAAAGAAAATGATAATTCTTCCTTGGTCTGATCGTATCTATCATCATCATCTGAGTTCTGAGTACCAAAAAACATCATTTTGCAATGCAGTGGCCTTTTATAGATCATGGAAACTATCCCCAGCATTTATTGAAAGCAATACTGTCAGCAACACTTGATCACAGGTAGTCTGCCTGATATACCCCCAGTCTAGACAACTGAGCCTCATGCAACAAATGGCTTTTCAAGTCGGAACATAGAGTTACTAAAAGTAAGCACACATCTATTTACTATTGCTCGGCTGCATCGCATGACCTATGCAGATAGTTCAAGTAGAGAATGATCACATATTCCTTAAAAGAAGTAGCAGGATATGCACTACATCACAAATCTATACATGTAAATGTATCATCTTCAGAAAAGAGGGAGGGAGGGAGTAAAATATGCACTACATCACCACTGCAGCAATGTAATTTGTTACCACGGAGAATAGTAATTCTCAGAGAGGCCAGATAAAACGGATGGGCAATTTAAAGTTTTCAATACACAGAGGAAGCTATGCAGGAATAGCACAACAGAAGTTGATATACAAGCATAACAGACTAGTCATCATACCTGAAAGGTAGCGCCATTGTGAATGATTTCATGGGCAACTGGATCATTGATGTACTGGTGTAACGGCATAACCATATCCTCCACATCATATGCATTAACCTTCTTGCTGCTATGCAATTTGTCAATCCTGGCATCCCTCTGGAAAAAGACAGTATATGTTGCACTCAATGAAGGAACATTCAATATGCTTAAAAAGATCAGATGTAAACTACTATTTAAGCTCAAGGGGCCACACTTGAAACACTCATACTGACAAAACTAGGATGTTGGATCACTACCCTGGATCACTAAAAAATGTAAATGCATTGTAGGGAAACTGTACTACAAAGAATATTCCTACCAATTTAACGAAAATCCCCAGTGGATCAAGTGATTTATCTCTGTTACAATTGGTGTTTTGTGTTTGTGTTTCGTTAATACTGGAGACAGAACTCTATCCAAGATCCTGTTAAATTATGAATACAAAACACAAGATCCCAAAATGTAAGGTCCAAGATTTCAGAAAATAAGTATATTGACAGAGTATTTTGTCAAAATTGTTGCATTTGAAAACTGCACCTTGAACTTCATTGTTCAACCATATGTTTCTACCGAGTTCAAATCTAAGCAAAAGGTTGGATTAAAGTGAATAGGCATACCCTGGCAAATAGATCCTCTCTCATCCATGGAACCAAGTACTTCCAAGGCCAGATGTCCAAAGTACTTACAGCACGAGACTTTTTTAACACACGGGTAGTCATTAACTTTGCAGAAGTTAGGTTTGCGTGCACAAGGAATCTAGCTGCAACTTCAACTGAGAACTCATACGTGCTAAATACACGATCAACTGGATTTCTCAGTATTGTTACAACAGAAGTTCTCTCCCTTGGAAACTTGGAGGTTAAGCTATAGTCATCATGGCTAACAACCAGCTTGCAGTCAGGATGGCTGATAAGAAGGCATAAATGTCATTAGTAATTGTAAGCAATGATCTTGAGAAAAATCTTAGAACTGAACTCAGGAAAAATACTGATCGACGGTTAATTCCTAAGGAATTACAAATGAAAAGTGCCCCTTAACTACCTACAAATTTGTTAGCTAGTGTGGCCCATATAGACGAGTAACAGTATCCATATACAAATGTCAAGTACCGAATTCAAGATGCAGTGGCTATGCGTGCACTAGAATGAAGTAATTAGCATACAGGGAGAGCATCCAAAAACACTACACTGACATAAGCGGAGAGGCTAGTAAAAAAGGAAGGAAGTACACTGGATGGTTAACAACTTCCAAGTTCCAAAACAGGTAAGCACTAAGAATATAATTTCACTAGACAGAAATGCAGTAAAATAGACTATCTAAATTTGAGAAAAAAAATCCTGGAGAGTATGTCTTTAGTACTTCTTCCATAAGGAATACAATTAACTGTTTGCAACGCAGGTCAGATGGCTCCCAATATTCAAAGAAGACACTGATATTTTTTTACTGATTCGGAAAGTTGACAAGAACATTAGTACGGTTCAGAACTCAGAACAAGTGCTGATTAAGCAGGTAGTCCATGTTTCAATCGAATTGTCTGATCAACATGATGATGCAGCTAAGCTAAGCAAAGCAGATGACCAATTTTCCTTACCTCGGGTCAAATCGTAGCTTATCGTAAGACCGCGGACATTCCTGCGCATTCGTATACAGCTTTTTCAGGAAGCTGCCAAAATACTCAGTATCGTCAGCAGGATACACCTTAGTAAGTGAACCAATCCGCCGCTGTTGTTCATTCCAGCGACAGCGAAACAACGTACCAGTGGAAGTAGGTGCGGCCTCCGGTCCTAGGAATGTGGAGGAAGAAGAGCAAATCCTTGAGGCTCAGCTTGTCCCCATCCTTGTCGCGCCCAGTGGAGGACGAAGCCGCCCAGCCCCTGACCACCCCCTCGCAGTGCCTGTACTCTTCGTCGCCCGCGCTGACGAGCGGAAGCAGGAGCGCCACTGCATCACCAGGAACGAGCGGCTACTGTTACTCGCTCCATATCCATCGCGAATCATCAGAGCGGGTGCGTTCCCCCCCGCTGGACGAGACGTTCCCGAGCGCACGAATCGTCCAGTGGATACAAGCGTGGAGCAGAGCAGAATTGGGACGGACCTGAGGCGACGGCGAGGAGCGCGAGCGCGCGGGCAGCCAATCCGAGCGCCATGGGGGAGGAGGGCACCGCCCCGCGCCCAGATCCAGCGGGCGGGGGGAGCGCGGTTGTGGGGAAGGCAGGCACGAAGTCGAAACCGCAGTGGAAGTGGAGATAGCGAGAGAGGGAGGAGGCGGGCGTTAAAAACGGAAGGATCGCGAGAGGGCGAGCAGGCGGGCGGCGGGGGGGGACCTCTCAGCTTGGCGGCGCGGCAGGAAGCGGGGGACAGACGGGGGAGGGAGTCCGAGCTCCTCCTCCTCCTCCTGCCTCGGCACCGGCGCTGGGGGCGGGGCGGCCCGGCAGGCACCCGCCGCTTTCCCCTCTCGGCCCCCGTGCGTGCGCCCGCCCACCACCCTTTTCCTCTTCTCCTCTCTCGCGCGCTCGGGTCGTGGCGCGGCGACCCTTGTTTATTCAGCGCGCACGCAGCCACGCCTGCGCTAGTGCCGGTCGCTCTCGGCCTCGGGGCGTAAATAGCGGGCAGTGGATGGCAGCCGGCCGCCTGTGGGCTGGCTGCGGCCGGCCGGTGGTAGGGAAACGCGCGGCGGGAACGCTCGCCTCGCCACTTGCGCCGCGCCGTGCCGTGGTGCCACGGGTTGGCCTTCTGGCTCGCTGCCTCGGCCGGCGGGGTCGGCCACTCGGCCTCCCTCCCTCCGAGATCCGCAGCCCGTCTCCTCCAGCTCGTGCAGGCCGTTTTTTTTCCCCAACAGTCTCGTGCACCGATCGGTGTGCCCGCGTACACTCTACGTGCTACGGAGTACTACGACCAGGCTTCGCTCAAGAGCTAAAATTTCGTTTCTCAAAAACAATTCAGAGATGATACGTAGCCACAGGTTCAGTCGTTCAGAGAAGCCAATCTTGCCATGAGTTTCTCGACGCGCGGGACCTACTACATGAAAGCAACGAGTTCGGCGTGCCTAACCAGAATTGCAGAATGTCAGCTCCGCAAGATCTTTTCTTTTTATCGTTCTTGGCTTCTTGCCAGCAGTCAGCACGCTCTAAAAGATTCGTTCTCGGCTCCTCGACATTCTTTTCCGTCCGTAGGGCTTGACAAAACATCTCTGCAAACAAAACCACTTTCATCCCAAGGCTTTGTTTCCCAGCCCAACCGGATGAGGATAAAACAAACCACCTGGGTAAGGCGCATTTGACAGTTGACACATGGACATCGATCGTCTCCTCTCCTCCATGGAATTTTATAACAGTATACGTGGCTGATGCTTACCCTGGTGCTTAGGATAACCCGTCTCTTGATTGATCAGCCGCCATTGCAAGTCTGCAACTAGTGTAGTGTTGGTTGGTGTAGGAGCTGTGAGTGGGCGCACGGCGTTGCGTGCGCTTTGTGGAAGCAGTGCTGCCGGATTCAGGCTGGAGCTGCCTGCCTTGTGCCGTTCGGTGGACGGAGGATCAAAGGATCGGATGGAATGGATGGTTACCCACCAATCAGGGCTCCTGTCCTGCAACTTTTTCTGGTGGTGTCATCTGTGCCCTGCTGCGTGCGACGTTGAAGAGAGGGAACAAAACTGGTGCGTCTCCATGTTCTGATGCGACCTTTTTATACATCTTTTTTCCTCGAGAATGCAAAGCTTTTTAATCCCTTTTTTTTTCAGTACTTGAGTTGGTTAGTGCTCGAATTGCTAACGGAGGACGGGAGGAGGAAGCAGATGGGCTGGATTTTTATCTGTTTGTGTTTCAAAAGTTCGTATGGCCACTGTGGTGCCATTCGGAATTGTCTGGTTAGTTGGTTTTCACTTTATTTTTTTTAAATTATTCAGAAGTTCTCATGATTTTCACTTTAAAACTGTCGTGGAAATTGGAAAGAGTAGTTTTTAGGTGTGGGTTTTATTTTTTCCATCAATATACTTGCGTGTAGAGTATGTAGAAGCTGTAGTTTAGCCGCCTCTTGTTTTAGATCCATTTCTTTTGCAGTGCCGGCGTACAAAAGATGCATGCTCCCTGGTTCCCGTATTCCAAGAACCACGAGCATGATCAAATAAACGAACCAGAAAAACGGCCAGCCAGTCTGCCGCTGCCCCGGCACAATACAATACTGCCTAATCCGGAAAAAGCCAATTCCTTATTGCCAGTCTAGTCAGCCTCCATCTCCTTGTTCGTTCAACTCAACAGCACCTCTGAATCATTCTCGTCGATCGCCATCGGTCACCTGGTGCGAGACGAGCGGATAGATATGAATATCAGAATCTGAATATCTGACGACCGGACGTTTGGCGACAACGCCATCTATCCAGTGGTCAAATCAATTTTTGTTTAACATACAGAATTGACTAGCTAGAATCATCTTTTAGCCATTCTTAATTGTTGGTTCCTATACTTCTTGTTTGGAATAATCCAAACAAGAATCTCCCTGCTAATGAGGCAGTACTATTTTAATGTCTTTTTCAGGACTCTTATTACGATCCAAGCAGACCTATTATATCACATTCACAGGCAACAGATTTACAGGCAAAAGTGAAATCAATACAACACAACAACCGCGCGTTGCTCAAAGTAAAAAAAGGGTGCAAAATTAAGGAACAAGTGTTCAGGATAGTACTGAACTAGTAAGCTATATGCCTTCTACTACCTGTCGTGTTAAGGTGGCAAGAGAGTGAGAAACTAGTGCCATAAGAAGCAAGAGACCCAAACCAAACTCCTCATGCGAGACACGAGACACGTGTCCTACGATCGAGCAGTCTGCTGTTTTCATCACTTCAGTAGTTCACTTCACTGCCCAGGCTTTGATCTTCTACTGGTATGATGGCCCATGGAACGACTGCCCGCCAAATGGCGGGAACGGCAGGTGCGGGTCGAGCTCGCCGTGGTGGTACATCGACGAGTAGTCGAACCCGGCCGCGGGGGCCGCGGCGGCGGCGGTCGCGCGGGAGACGACCTCGCCGAGCTCCGACGAGTCCGCACGCGCCCCCGCCGGAGCTGCAGCCTCGTAGTCGTAGACGTCGTATGCCGGGCAATGGCGCTGCGGCGGCGCGGAGGAGAAGTATCCTGACGCGGGCGGCGAGAGCGCCACCGCCGGTGGATCGCCGGCGGCGTCGTGGTGGTGGTGGAAAGGCACGGCGGCAGAGGGGAAGGAGAAGGGCGCGGCGGGGGCCGAGGCAGGGCCATGGTCGTAGTAGTAGTCGCCGTCGTGCAGATGGAGCGAGGCCACGGTCGTCGTCTCCACCTTGAGGGCGTCCCTGAAGCCCATGAGCAGCTGCATGCTCGCCGTGTCCTGCGTCGCCGGCGGCGGCGGCGACTGGCTCCCGCCGCCGTGCGCGGTGGCCGCGACGGCGGCGTGGCGGTTCTTCTGGTGGCAGGTGTGCTCGCCTTGGTACGTGACGTCGAAGACGCTCAGGTCCGTGTCGGAGCGCTGCACCTGCTTCGTCGCCTGGCACCCCTGCGCGGTTCGGTACGTGCACCGGTAGTAGCCCCTGCACAAAGGACAATCATATATATCGTCAGTGCCAAACACTACTGCAAGAAAAACGAAGTGTTAAAACATTTCAAAACTTTCTGAATCGAATTCGGAGCTGATCGAGTTGTTTCATATGAAATTTTGCACAGAATTCGTGAGTTCATATATGCTATAATACAAAATTTGTGCGCTGTACTAACTTATAATAATAAGTAACATGCATGTATGAAATCATTGTGGATTTTGGATGTTGATGTTTGAGTGGTTTTACCTGGGAAACTTGGCACCGAGGATGTCCTTCTGACCGTACTTCCTCCAGCTGAAGCCGTCGTCAGGTGTGGCCTCCAAGTTGTCCTCTGGCACTCGGAATTTCGCTATCCATCTCGGCAAACCTTTCCTGAATTAATGGTCCATGTCCAAGACAATGAGGGGTCAGATGAGATCTAAGATGTTCTCCTTTTCTTTTGCGTTGACCTGCAACAGATGATAGTTTGACTTTGACTGAATGTGTATGCATGGCTATGATCGCAAAGATGCTATATTATATTCTTTTTTTTTACCAAACGACCATCACCTGTGAGTCTAAAATGGTACCATCTGCAGTGGTGGATTTTTTTTTAAGGTTTTCTGATGACATTACTTTATTTAGTGTGTGGACTTAGCGCTTATACGCGACAGAGTAGTAGAGCAGAAATTCGTCTCTATCACATCATGATCTGAGGACAACAGATTACCATCCAATTAATATTAACGTAAAAATATAGTATTACGCTAATGAAACACATGCTCAGGCAAAGTCTTGGAAAAAAACTAACGTAATACTATTTTACGTTGGATATATATATTTAATTAATGGTTACAATAGCTAGCTAGGTGTTTATTGGAGCCTCTTTTATGTGATGTAGTGGAAAATTATACTATCTGAATACTGAATACGTAAGTGTTTTACGCAAATTTGAACTAGACAGTAACTCACACCACTGAACACGTAAGTGTTTTACTGAATCCTGTATAGATCTATCTGAACACACAAATGATGTTAGGATTACCGGTGCATCTGGTAGAGACCTGTGTGCGTGATGCGTAATTTCGTTTAAAGCTACAGGACGTGTTGCATGTTTGTGACATTGGAAGCACGGTAACCCTTAAGATATGTGAGACGTACGTGTAGCTAACAAATAAAGTTCAAAGCGACCAAGTCTAAAATCCACGAAAGAAATAAAGGAGCAATTGCACCATATGACTTCTTTTTTTTTTCTACTAGTTCTAATATTCTTGAAATTTGCTCGTTATATCTGTATAAAAATTTAATGCAGAAAGGTAGATGCTCAAGCTCACACGCACAACATACGAGAGTCTGAACTTGCATAGTAGCATGGACATAGAACTTAGAACACACGGCATAGTATGTTCGAGAGTTGTACAAAAGTTTTTACGAAAGTTTTCATTGAATTTCGATGGGTTTTCCTACTTTTGTGCCACCTTCACGTTTCACCGTACAAGCGTGGCACCTAATTTGGCGCCATGCGTACGGACGTATAGCACGATGTCGATGCATGTGTGCTGTAGCATTTTCGAGTTTAAAAGTGAACGCACCTTCTCTTGCACAAGCCTTGGCGCTCCTGCGCCGCGTCCACGGCGGCCGTCGCGCCGGAGCTCTCGTCGGCCGACCTCGGCGAGTCGGAGCGGTCGTCGGTGCCCCGCGAGGACGCTGACGTGGCCTCGACGGCCTTGGCGACCGCCACCGCCTTCCCGAGCGTGCACTGCAGCCGCGCCGCCGCGCCACGGTAGTGCTCCGCCCGAGACCGCGGGTCGTCGGCGATCTCCCCGAGCTGCCGCGCCTGTTCCTCGCCGTCGGCGAGGATCGTCAGCAGCAACTGGATGCCACCTTCTGCTCCTGCACCTTCTTGCATGGCTCTCTTGCTCGATCACCTTTTGCAAACGTATGAAGAAAGTTGTAGGATCGAGCTACTAGCAGCAAATGATCCGATCGGCAGTCAGCAAACAACCTCCTTGGTTCTTGGACGATGGATCAGATCAGCTGGCTAGTATATGAACAATTCAGCGGCGAGGATGAGCTGCCGGAGGCGGAGAAGAAGAGCAGGAATAATGCGACGCGGCGCGGCGGTGACGACCGAGATCTGAAGAGCGAGGCTACCAGGGAGGGACAACGGAAGGATCATGACAAGTTCAGCGAAACAGAGGAGAAACGCAAGAGCCGACCAAGATGACAATATGAACACAGGAAAGATCTCTATGAACAGGTGGCCTGGTCTTTTAATTATATCTCCACTCGGAAACGCCACCACCTGCTTGCAGCTTCTCTGTGGCCAACAATGGCAGCAGCGATCGATGAGCGCGAGCGCAACGGAAGGTAAGGAGAGCAACGGAGAAGACGACCGAAACGGAAGGAAGCAATGCTGGGTTCAGAGAAAGAAAGAAAGCGTTGAGGTTATAGACTGATGCATGTCTGAGATTTTAAGGCCATGAAGTCCAAGCTGGTTTCTGCCTTTCTGGTGCTGTACTGCTGTGCTTGCTGGGCTACTGCAACGCTCCTGGTCTTCTAGATGTTGGTAAGACGGAGCACGTTTGACCGAGGGAAACCGAGTGGAATTCCGGCCTATTTTTCTCTAATTTGGGTGCTGGATTGACCAGTCTTTGGTCAGACTCGTTATCGTACTGGAGGGAGCTGGGGAGAAATTGCTACGTCCATCTCCACTACCAGGAGGGAAAGGCGAAGGCCTCGGCAGGAAAAGAAAAAATTGGCATCTTTTTAAGTGGGCAGGAAATTCGGGCCGCGATGACCGCCTTTACTTTTCACTGCGGGTGGTAAACTCTTGTAAATTATTTACCTGTTCGTTTTACTTTGGACACGTCGGTAGGTAAAAGCTGGATTTGTGAGCTTCGAGTTCTGTTGACAATTTGCTTCCAATCATGTCGATCGTGCGGCTTCCATTTCAACAGGAGCGGTTTCCCTCTGCACAGAGAAAGAGCAGCAGGGAGAGTTTTACCATGATCTTGGGAAAGGAGAAGGATAGAAAATGGTATCATCTCCGTTGTTGGCAGGGTTCACAAAACCGTGGGTTGACCGGTTTTTGTTAGGAAAAAAACCGTCCGGCTAACCGATGACGGCCGGACCGGTGATATCGGTTTTATAGTGTCGGTTTGGGAGCGGTAACCGGGTTTTTGCAACCGGGCCGGACCGGTTTGACCGGTTCCCGCGGAAACCGGCCGGTTTTGAACGGTTTTGTTAACCCTGGTTGTTGGAGCCAGTGGAGGAAAAAAAATCTCTGCTTCAGAGTAGAATTCTAGTCAAAGGCTCAGATAAAGCATGAAAATGAACTTCAAGAGAGAATCGTCATTGCCTCCACTAAAGTGAACTTGTTGAGAAACTTCTGAACCTTAAGAGACCTCAAAATAGCCCAGAGATAATTCTTTTTCTTTGAACAAAAAGAAGAAGGAACCGATGCCATTCAGCTGAGGCGCTAGAACTCAAACACCTACAATAAAGGATGAAGACAGCAAAGTTTTCCAGCATCAGGCTACTACCCTGCTTTGTCTGAAAGCACGCGGATAAGTGCAATGCAATTTCAGGCCAGACGCATCCCAATAAAGAAAGAAAGCAAGAATTCTCATGCATCAGCGTGTTGCTTTCCCAGCTGATCTGAGTCGCAAATGCACACACGCTTCACTCTGCTATGCTACCAGTACTCCTGAACAACGACCACCAGAATACTAGTATGTCTATTCTCACGGCGACAGCGACACCATTCTCGCCGACCCTTGCGTGTGGTCTGTGTTGGCACTCACTCACTCAACTAGGAATCACACACCACGGATTGCTTTTTGGAAAGTTCTGCTCGGTAGACCTTGGAACATTCAAAACCAAGCGGTGCTGACTGCTGACCGTGCAACCTCGCGATGCTACTGGTCCAGAGTGGCAAATGGTGAGGTCAACGGCGAAGGGTGGACGAGCTGGGATCGAATCTTCAGGCCTGTTTCCGCGTATTGGACTAGGAGTAAGAGCAGGCGACAGTGACGTAAGTGTCCTGGCGTGTGCTTACGATGACGCTGATGACCGCCGCACAGGGAACAGTACTGTCAGGTTACTGATTTGGGCCTTGTTTAGATCGCCAACTTTCGCCAACTTATTTTGCCAACTTGTCACATCGAATGTTTGGACACTAATTAGGAGTATTAAACATAGGTATAAAAATAAACTAATTACATAGATGGACTCCACATCGTGAGACAAATCTATTAAGCCTAATTAATTCGTCATTAGACACTGTCGTGCTACAGTAACCCGTCATTAAAAATGCACTAATGACGGCACATATTAGGCTTAATAGATTCGTCTTGCGATGTAGAGTCCATCTGTGTAATTAGTTTTATAATTAGTCTATATTTAGTACTCCTAATTAGTGTCAAAAGGATGGATGTGACATTTCGCCAACTTTCACCAACTCATCTAAACAGGGCCTTGATAAATGTTCTTTTTCTGGTAGTGCCGGATCAGATTCACATTCCCAGGAATGATTCAATTCAGCTCTCGTGCGAGGATGCCTAGGATTTTTTACAGAGAACAGTTTCAGATTTTCAGTGTGGACAGGAAAGTTACCTGTTTCCCCGAACCAGAGCACGAAACAAAGCGATGACTGCCGACATGCACAAGCAGCAAGACAACCAAAGATGCATTCTTTGCATTGAACGGTGAATCGGTGGTTGATGGCTTCCTGGATGGATACATGGAACGATACGATCGCAAGACGTATGTGACTCGCCTAATTTTACGACAAGCATACGAAATTTCCATGGTTCCCGCTGGCTGCCGACTTGGCAGGAGACAGAAACCAGTGGATGGAATGCCTTCCTCCTCTGCAAAATGCCGCGCTTCTACAGCGACTGATGCTTCCTGAGCCAGCGGAACAAGAAGACGAGCGTAAATGGAACGCTACAATGTGGATACATGCCAATGACTAAAGAAGCACCCAAATCCAACTCTTTATTAATGGGAATATGCACTTTCACAAACGTTGTATTTCAATTTTCAAAGACATGCTTGAGATTGAACGAACATCTTCATCAAACTGCAACAGCATGAGTTGCAAGAGGATATCACCTATTACTTCAGATTATAGGAGTCTACAATTGCATCTTCACCAGCGCAGGAGTCTACTGACGATGTTTCAGCTATTTCAATTGACGGAGTTATGAGACAGTATCACACGGATGTGAGATTTTGGCATCTCAAGAAGAAAGAAAACATGATAACTGCACTATAACGCTCCAGAAAGCTGTCCAGAATTTCATGTACAAACACACTTGATAGTTTTGCTGACGACAAAACACAAAAAAGATTAACTTAGATAAAAAGATAGTTTTGCCAACATCTTTGCACTAGCTACTACAAAACTACCAACTGTCCAGCAGTATGCTCCATTCATCTCCAAACTCACCAGGACAAGAAAGAATCATGCACCTCTAATCTGGTACCACGTCAACATTTCTTTCTTTAGTCGAAAAACCCTGGTACTTCCCCTGGCATGGGAGCAAGTTCATTCCTCCCAAACCTTTCCTCGTCGAAGAAGGATGCCTGAACCACACGCCCACCAAAGAACCGCCCTTGCAGATCGATCATCGCCTTTGTTGCTTCTTCTGCCCTCTCAAACTGAATGAAGATCCTTACAGCCTCCTCAGCTGGGAAGTCATTCTGTGTGATCTCAAATATCAGTACCCGAGTCACTGTCCCATACCTGGCACACTCAGATGCTACTTCATCTTCCAACTCATCGTCAACCTCACCAGGACCAACCTGCACGTTTCCTCATGCATAAGAATGGTTTGCATTTTGTTTAAGTGGTGATGTATCCTTCTTGCCAAACAATTCAATTCATCTAAAGTAAGTGGAAATGAAAATAATTTACACTTAAGGAATCATTTCCCTACCGTGGTCATAAAAAATGCATCACAGACTTTAAGCAGTGTCAGGATACAAGGGCACACACAGTTAAAACAGACATAATATTCAACGACAAGATAGCTTCAGGAGTATTATGCCAGTCTTCTTTTAGGGCCATAGAAATCACTCGTATGATCAAATCTTTATTATCTGATTAGTCAATTTGTCTACCATGATCTTCAGTGAGCACTCTGTGTAAAAGCTATGTAAGAGAACTAGCTTCAACCACCAAACCACGTAAATCAGATTTCATTACCATTGCCCAATTCAGATATGCTACATAGAACTCATTATATGCTAGATTTTCTTCCTGTGGGGCAGTGTGGGACTCAAATTATGTCTGAAACATTTAAATAAGTTGAACTAAAACCTAAAAAACACATCTAATTGTTTATTGCAAAGATAAAAGATGTTGGGGAAACCATGTAGACAATCACATATAATCCTGAGTATGTTACATTGCTACTCCTGGTTGCATTTATAAGCTAAGGGGCAAAGCAAATAATGCAATTCAAACTATTTTGACAATCTTTTGAAACCGATTTGTGAAGTGCAACCTTACTTACAATATCGACATTCCGTCATTGCCGAGGGATAAGGAAAGGGCTATTGATATACTCTAGTAAACTACGGCGCAAACAGTAGAAAAGGCGATAGATAAATCATGGATCAAGTAAATTCATTTTAGTAGTTTGCATAATAATCCCAAGGATGTTTAGACCAGTACATATTCTGCATCTCATCAATCAACTGATCGAAACCAGGATTATGTAACCACATGAAACTATAAGCATTAACAAAATGCATCATATTATGGCGGAATCAATGCAGCACTTGTAAAAAAGGTACTTGCCATGTTGCGGAGCAGCAAAACACGTGTCGGTGGCCCATCAAAGTTGACGGTTTTCGGCTTCTTTTCTGGAGCCTTGGAACTGCTTTCATCAACAATAACCCCTCCCCTCCTATCGGTCTTCTTGGCCACCAGAGGGGCGGTGATCCCCTGCTCTTGCTTCCCAAGCCCCTGACCTTCCTTCCATCCCATCTTCGCCATCATCCTCTGGGCAGCGGTCATCTGTCCGCCGGCGCCAAGGCCCAAACCAGCGGAAGATGAGCTACCGATGGCAAACCCATCCCCGTGCGGCGGGGACGAGGGGGTCCTCTGCGCGGCAGCAGCTCCGCCACCGCTCATCGCTGCCCTCCGCTTCCAGGCCTCCTCGCCGGATATGTTGAGGGAGGATGCCCTGGACTGGTAGTCCCTCTCCTCCCGCTCACGGGCCTCCTTCTCCCGCTGCTCGCGCTCCCTCTCCCTCTCCTGCTCCTCCCGGCGGCGGCGCTCGAGCTCCTTGGCCAGCTCAGCCTCCTTAGCCCGCCGGAGCTTGTCCTTGCGGTAGTCCTCGTAGTCGTTGGGCCTGGCGGGGTCGTACTCCTCCAGCACGGTGGACTGGACGGCCACGAACGCGGGCTGGAAGGACGTGACGGGGGCGGGCTCGGCGGCCACGATGGAGGGAGCCGCGGCCGGAGCCGCGGAGGCAGGGGAGGGCTTGGGCGGGCGCAGGTGCTGGTTGCGGAGGAGTGACGGGGGCGGGGCGAAGGTGGTGGACGGCTTGCGGAGGGTGGGCGGCGCCATCTTGGTGGCGCTGGACCAGACAGAGGCCGTGGAGGCCATGTTGTCGTCGTCGCCGGCCGACGACGGCGGCGGGAGGTCGCCGTACAGGCCGCCCAGCATCGCGCCCTACTTGCCTAGGGTTTGGCTGCTTGGGTAGGGGAGAGCCGATGCGATTTGGGGAAGAAGACGAGGGGCGTCGAGTTGATTCGGCGAAGGTGCCGGGGGGTTCTTTGCAATGTTCTAGTTTTCCCAGGAGGCGTGCAGCGTGCTGCAATACGTGCATCCGGGGGAGGTTTAGCGAGATCATAATATATTAATATATATCCCCGCCTGTGTCCCCTTGGATTTCGACTCTACGGCTCGGATTCACAGGAAGTCCGGCTCGGCCACAGCCAGAAGAATTGGATTGTTACAGTGTACTTGCTACGATGCTTCACAACATGCGTGATGATCATCGAGCGACGTTAACTTGGAAACAAGCACTGTGCCGGCAAGTAAAGATTCACGTAAACTTGTGCCAAAAACTCGGTATGTAAAGCAATCGATGATCATCGAAGAATCAGAGGTATTCAAACACATTCAACTGTACCCATTTCAATCATATTGAATGTATAATCTATAAGATTGACATGTACACAAAACACAAGAAGATTGATATGTACACAAACACAACACAGGGATGTGATTACATGCAAACAGCAATACCTATAGTATTGACTACTGAAACAACATGGAGGCAAGTTGGTAGATAACAATTAACAAGAACGACATTTTCCCATTAACGTAGCCACCTCACTTCAAGGCCTTGTAGAGTGCATCGATCTCCCCCTGAAAAAAATGTTAAAGCCAAAATAATTAGATGGTTGAGATTCTGTCATATTTCGGAACCAGAAGGTTATAACTAGGGAAAAAAAGATGAGCATAAATTTGGGGACTGGAACAATTAGATATGGCTTCTAACCTGGTAGTACTTGAGCAGTTGTGGCCGTTTCTTCTTGTATGTTGGGGTGATGAGGTCGCGCTCGATATCAAATGGTAGCGGCTCGAGATGTATAGCTTTTATGAACTCAAAGCCTTTCAGCTGGCAAGGCGAAAGTTACATGGTAAGCACTTAAAACATTGTTTGTATAGTAGATACATCAAACAATAGTGGTAATTCTAATAATGAGGATAGTTTACCTTCTTTTCCTTTGCAATCTTTGTGAGTTCTGCAAGAACATAGTCTTTGGCTCTTGAATTTTCGCAAAGTTCAGCAAAACTTCCAGTAATACCATTTTGTTCAGCCCAACGCTCAAGCACTAGTTGGTTCGGATTGACAACGGCAACAAGAAAAGATTCGAAACTATTCCCGTATACCCATATCTGAAATAGATTAATAGAATCATAAAAAGGTGGAAATCTGTTAAAGTGGGTACAAGAGGTACCGAAGAATAAATTATTCCTTGGATGTCAATCAAATGGCTCAAAGCAAGATGTATATGGGAGACAGGCACACAAGATAATTAATTTCCCTCTTCACAGTTCTAGAACTCCACATTTGACCTGAATGCTCCAACAAACCTACTGCTGTAGGACTGTATTTCAGTATAATTTCATTTTTTAGATGAACATTATAAAGCAATAACTGGAAATAGCAAATATCTATGATGACCAGAAATTTATTTAAAATAATTATGCACGTCAACAATTATTGGCCTTATAATGAGCTTAGTTTCAATGGAATAACAACCTTTAATAATTTCACAGCAATTTCCTAATCAAGTAACAACCTTGAACATATAGAGCTAAGAGAAAGATAAGGTGGTGACTTTCTAAGAGATTAAGGGAGTATGTTATTTACCGAATCTATCTCTTGAAGAACACCATACACATTCTCTAGATTTTCCACTGCAACATATTCTCCCTGAGAAAGCTTGAATATATTTTTCTTTCTATCAATGACTTTCAAGGAACCATCTGGTTGCCACTCACCAACATCTCCTGCATAACAAATTTTAGAAACATTATCTAAAAGAAAGGCTCATGATATTCAGTTGTGCAAGAATGTTAACTGACAAATCATGTGGAAGTTGGAGATAACCTGTGTGAAACCATCCATCAATCACGACTTCCTGTACAAGGTCCTCTCTTTTGTAGTATCCAGAGAACAGAACACTTCCCCTTATGCATATCTCTCCACGTGGAATGCTGGACAAAGCATCATAACCCATCTCTGGAACTGACTCGAGGCGTACATCTATATGTTGGACAGGTGGACCAACAGTCCCAAGCATGGAGAATTCATTTGGTATTGAAACTATAGAGCCCGCACAAGTTTCCGTCAATCCTGAACATCAAAACATCCATAGTATTATCTAGGTGTCAATTTGTGGATTTGTGCGATGCAAACATTTATCTCCTCGAGTGCTTGACTAAAGCAAAGAAACTGAAAGATGCATACCATAGCCTTGAACAACAGAAGCACATGTCACTACCCTCAAAAATTCTTCCACCGGTGCAGCTAGAGGGGCACCACCAGATACGATAACTCTTAATTGTCCACCAAGCCCTTCTTTCACCTTAAAGATAAGGATTGATTTAGAATAACAAAGTGCTTCGACTGCTTTCAAAGCTGTGTTAACATTTTCAAAATATCAAATTGTACCTTGCTGAAAACTAACTTATCAAAGAATGGAGCTGCTTTCTGATGTTTAATTCCTTTCCTCATGCTGTCCAGCTTCCTGATGATATGCTAATTTTTTGTTCAGAAATTGTATCATGTATGTAACAAAGATTACTGAATGCAATTATGCACAGGCATGCACGGTTAAAATTAAGACAATAAAACCATAAAGGATGTGAAAGGACATCAGAAGAACACCATAATAAATTTAGTGGTCATCCAACAAACTTTGAGTACTCCTCACAAAAGAAATAGCAATGTCACTATTAATTATATGCACACTTACATCTTGTAAGTAATGTTGAATAAAGTTTTCTTCAGCATACCACCAGAGGAAATCTTGGCTGTAAGGCCTACGTAAACATAATAAATACATCAAAAGCTACTTAGTTCAATGGGAGGGAGCAAGCAGAGGAATAAATTACATGTGACCTTCCACTGAGTTTGGATATACAGGATCTCTATTTCCTAGGACTTGATGCTTGTAAGATATTTTCTCTATACGAAAAGTTTATATGTTTCTGGTTTGTTGTATTTTGCAGCACTATCAGTTTTTAAAAACAGAAATACAATTGTGACAGATATTTCAAGTATGATATTCATCAGCTACAACTATCACATATACAAGTCATTACCAAATGTCAACCTAAGTAGTCTACTGCAATCTATTTTCGAGTTTATAGCTATTCTGAATCAACTGTAGCATGATATTTATGAATGGCTTTGGGCATAATAAAAACTGTAGTATAAATGTGTTGACATGACAGACAGTCAGACCCAGATATACCAGGGCAATCAATATATAAGAAATATTTTATTCCCAGAAAATATTTTCATCCAGTTTACTACATAAGCAATATATATGATCAACTAGAACCCATTCAGCAACTTGAATAGCTAAACATTCATGGGTTAACACTTGACATCTGGAACTTACTTGAATATATCCTGTCAAGTACACGTGGAACAGCACAGAATACTGTTGGTTTTAGTGCTGCAATGTCATCAACCAAAAGTTTGACATCCTACAGATGCATAACACAGATATCAATGTGCATTTCGCAAAGGTCAACAAAGGAGTACTCAGGAATCGTACCCCACGCCAAAATCCAATTTTCGATCCATGGTAGATGAACACTTCCTCAAACATTCTATCAAAGACATGAGCAAGTGGAAGATATGACAAATAAACATCATCTTGATCGAACTGCAATAAGAGAGTGAGAGCAACCAACATGAATTATATGCAAGTAGACACCATCAATTGTTTCAAAAAAGAAAATTCGCAATTCTGTACTTACAACTTCACCAGCATACTGTATTACAGAAACAGGGCCGACAACATTTACAAGAAGGCTTTCATTTGATAACATGACTCCTTTAGGGTCTCCTGTTGTGCCACTCGTGTACATTATGGTACAGATGTCAGATCTCTTCTTTTCAGGCAGATGAACTTGATGGGAGCCACCCTATAAGCGTGCAAGGAGTCAAGACTTCGAGTTTGTGCATCATATCATATGTCTGTGGAACAAGATGTAGCTTGATCCATATGTATGGCATGTACTTCAACCAGTTATCATTTAGTATAGATAGTTGTGAGCTTGATCAACCGAAAGCACCAAGCACTTGAACCAATTTTACCTTTTCCAATGCTCATAGTAGGAAGTTCTAGGTAAAAATAGAAGTAAATATATGTATTAAGTGAAAGATATGATGTGTCTACACAAATTTGAAAAGGCTTTGCTACTGTTACCACGTGCTAGTCTTTGCTATTGGAATGTAGTTTATTTTTTGGCTGATGTATTGAGTTTCCACTCTCCACTCGGGATGTGGTTCTTAACACATAACTTGTTTGCGTATACATTTAGTACATAGGAAATTCGTCATCCATGATTCAGGTATAAAGAGGAACAGAACTAATTTTCGGAGCCAATATGACCTTTTCAAAAAATAATGTGTCCTGAGGCACTTATTAAGTGGCTATTTGGGAGTAGAGTTTATAGATCACCTTAAATAAAACGTGTTTTTCCTCTCAATTCTAGGAAAACTGGTTTTGATTTGTTAGTTAGGATCCCTCTTAATGAGTACCCTGTTTGGCAGAGGGTTTGATCTACATTCCTGCACCTAGTTTTACATAAAACAACTCAGAGTTGTTTTTTCACAAAACTTGTTATTTTTAATGTTTGGAAAACCAGTATTCCTTATCCAGGATTCCAAGTTTTATCCTCATACAAACAAAGCTTTTGACAGTTAGTGAAAAAGGTGATATAATGGAAACCGGCTTTGGTGAAACAAAGTATCCAAACTGAGATTCTACTGGAACACCTCAGTAATCTACAAGTAGACTAAAGAAACCCAACTATTACCGTGATCAAGAATTCCTCCCAAGAGAAAATAGACAGGCCATGGTTTTTAGCTTCGTCTTTATGGTCATTTGTGACTCCACCAAAGCTTATGATCGCTGGTAGACGAAGTAAAATAAAAATTCATGAGTCCCAGATTGACTAATCATCGAACCAATCAACATCATGTTATGGAGGAACTTACTTTTAAGATACTTCGAAGTCGTGTGGCATGTTTTCAGGAGCTGCCAAGAAGTAACAAACAACTGTCAAATACTATAAAACCACTACAGAGCTAGTCTAAAATAATAGTACTACACTGCAAAAATCACTACGCTAATGCACATTTCCTCGAAATAAGTTTCGCATATCCATGCTTCATCTCAATCCGTTGGCCGGGATATTCGGCTACCGGAGTAAGAAATGGGCAAAACCAACACCTACAATCAGATTTCACCCCGCAGCTTCAGCTTGTCGCCCCGGAGGATTCGCGGCAGGCAGTCGCGGGGACCGCCGGTAGGGCAGAGCCTGCCATCCTCACCTTCCTCGCGGAAGAGGGCAGACCCTTGCGCCACCTTCGCGGCAGCGGGGAGCCGATTGGAAGAGCGGCGCAGCAAACCGCCGGAAGGAGCAGGTGGCGGCGGGTCTAGCTCATGGCAGCGGGCCTGATCCGCATAAGCCAAAGCTTTTGTTGGGCCACCTCATTTGGTCCCGAGCAAGCCGAGTCCGCATGGGCTGGTTCGTTTTTGTTGGGCTCATTTTGGACTGGTTATTCAATACTCAGAAACATTGTCTTTATCCAAAAAAAAAAAGCTAAACATTGTCTTCCGAAAAAGAAAGCTAAACTTTGTTCTCCCCCTCGAAGTAAAAAAAAAACAAGCTAAAGAAAATCTTATAAAATTGAAAAGTAAGATATAACTTTTTTTAGTAAAGTGAAAGATAATTTTAAATTTTGTCACGTTTTGGAGGAAACGAACAAAATGCTAAGGCTTGGTTTGGAGCAGGGAAAAACTTTTCCCATCTGGTTTAAAGATGTTTTCAGAGGAATTTAAGTCCATGCCGGTATAAGGTAAATGTATTCTATTCGAAATGAAACAAAGCATTGATGGAGCAATCTGCCCTACCTCTCCGATCTTCTTCTCCTCCACAAATACGATCTGGATTTCGGCATGGCATATGGTAAACTCTACTGCCCCGGCACCTATACACAGAGGACCACATCAGAGATTCAGAGGAGGCGCCTATTTGCAAGTGGCATTCAAGTCACACAGCTGCATGTTTATTTACTAAAGAGTGATACTCATTATTTTACAAAGCAGTGACCGTATTTACCAAGAGAATCATAGAGAGGCACGCAGCAAACCCCAAGTGCGTTGCAAGCCTGCATGCCAAACAAGATTGAAAATATATTCACACAAGTCAGAAGCCAAGCCACCTAGCAAAGCTAAGCTATGTCATTTTCCAAGAAAAAACTAAGCTAGGTAAAAAAAATATTTGTGCTCCATTTTAGCCACTGCAGTAGGAAAAAGCAGGCCAGTGAAAGAACGCTTGTAATTAATTTACCTCCATGCTGATGATCCATTCCGGGCAGTTTGCGCCATATATACCACAACATTCACCCTGAAATTGCCAACATAAACCACTTCAGATATTGATCATGTCATGATCCAACGATCCTGTTTCAGGCAAGTACAGTTGCGTTATGATATCCGACATAGTGGGATTACACAAAACGATAGATTAGCCTCGGTCAACTTCTGAAAGGGCAAGGATTAGGGATATGAGAATCTCCCTGTGCCATAGCTGATAAGGTAGTCAGCAATTCGGGTTAAGTTATCATTTGTTTAATAGAGGTATTAAACTGTAGTTGTTCAAAGCAGAGTAGGCTTTCTCGGCTGCGGAACAAGCAGACAAGTCAGCTCGATCTGCGGATTACGCATGCGCCCTCGTCATCCCTGACAGAAATCAAAGCCTAAAGACTATCATAATTCGTTAATCTCTGCTCCAAAGAATGATGGTTCATTGAGATGGATCTCATCAAAACAGAGAGATCGAACTCTGAACTCGTCAGACAGCTGGGTGTGTATAGTTCATCCAACATTTCCTAGAAAAACTCTATTTATCTATTTTTTTTTCTATTTATCCTATTTCTCCCACTCATATAACACGCTTCCCAGCACGACCTACAGTGTTTTTTTTTCTGGATCTATCGTGTTTTTTCTCCCAATCTAAACTCACTCTCTGAGATCTCTGAACCCATGTAGCCATGTAGGCCATGTTCTACCATATCTCTGAAGAGTTGATGGCGACGACCTAGCGAGCTAATACAATTGCAACATCCAACAACATCTACCCAGCAGCTTGCACTTGGAATTGTTGGCAGCAACTCCCCAGCAGTCATGCATCGAACTAAGCTAACAGCCAAATCAATGCATGCATGTGAAACTGCCTGCTGAAGTGCTGAGTGGTGAGCCACAAACAGAACATGCATTCATTCTTTTAAGAGCCTTGTTTCCAAGCAGGATCTCACTATGCAGATCATAAGAGATGGAAGCAGTATAGTAAGTGACTGTTCGTTACCTGCTTGATTCCAGATTTGGTAATGGAGGCTGCAAGCTTCATCACGACATCGTAGACTTCTTGGTAAGTTAACCAGGTGTACTCGCCTGCCTGCAACATGTTTGCAAATGGAGAGATGAAACAATTTTGACTCCATCACCTACCGTGGATCAGAGGGAGATGAAGGGTAGTCTATTTCATTAAGAAAATGAAACTCTTGATAGCATATAGAAGTATATATGTTAGTTTAATTTGTTGGTAACTTATAATAATTACATCAGATACGAGGCTCTGAAGCAAAGTAAAATACAAAATAGAATCTTGACTTGTTCTACGCCATGACATGTACGGAACTTCACTATCAACCCATCATCTTTCTAGTTTCTAGACGACGAGTCGACGACTGTCGGTTTTCCTCGTGTTTGACTTAGCGTTGCAACTAAACGGTTGCATGTCAGTTTCAACAGCTTTCAGTCTTGCAATGGAATAGACAGTTTATCTTCTAGATGAAAATCTAAGCAGCGGTGAGAAAGAGATGTGAATTCCAGCTGGAGCTACCGGTTGGACGGAAGAGTAGGTCGTCCATGACTCCATTGTTATTACAGTGTCACATACCTTGCCGTCGACCACTCTCCGGCGACCGAGCATCGGGTTGTTGGGGTACTTCTCCACTGCCGTCCTGCATGCCACGTCAGAATCCGATCAACCAACCATGCGTATAGTACGATCAGATCATCAGCAATCGAAACAATCATTCGTGTCACGGTCGATCGATCGAAGCATTGGTTGTCACGGCCGGCGAGCTAAGGATATCGACAAAGGTAGAGAGAGAGAGGGCAGCGCGGGAAGATGGAGTTGGATGTTGGTCGATCGCTCACCGGAAGATGTCCCAGCAGCTGTGGAGCCCCGGTGGGGGTTGCAGGAGGCCATCCTTGGCGCGCGCGTTCCGGTACGCCGGGCCGGCGGTCGCCGTCGCCGGCTCGACCTCCACCAGGTGCTTCATCTTCTCCGACGAGACATCGATACCTTGCTCTACCTGAGAGAGGCTTGAGCAGGGGAGATATAGAAGCCAGGCGGTGTCCCTACGCTTCGTGCTGACCGTTGACTTCCCTCCCGGCCTGTCACAACTCACATGGGCTTGGGGAGGAAGAAATTGCATGCAATTTTAATAACGAGATTAACGGAGCTAAGGGATTAGATTAGAGAAAAAACAGAGACCTCGTTCACGCAAAAATGATTGACAGGCTAACGATGACATGCTTTTATTTTGTTGTACAAAATACTTGACATAGACAATGAGCTGGCGGGAATGTTGACCTGCTGCTGGCTGCTAATGAATGGATAAACACCTTGGAGTTGGCATAACGAACTAATAACGAAGTACGTACACGACTTGCTCAACCAGCCACACTCTGGGAAGATTTCATTCTAATTTTAATGTTGTGTAATGTCAACTCGAAGGAGAAGAAAAAAAAATCTATCCATATGTGTCACCGGCGAAGCTAGAGTAAAACGGAAGGGTTGCATTGACTGGGTGCTCTTGGAGCTGCATAAATAGTGAAAAAATGGATCTAACCATATTGTTTTTGCACTTGGAGAAACATAAATAGTGAAAAATTGGATCTAACCAATGTTTTTGCATTTTGTTGTGGGTGCTAGTGCCAATGTACTTTCGCCCCTGTGTCTGTGTGTATGGTGTTAATTAGCTTGTTTTGTTTACTGAAAAAATGCTATATGCCGTGTTTTATGACAGTGGATCAGGTGACCATTTGCGTGATGTTTTAATTATCAATCAAAAGGCCTATATTTTCTAGATAAAAATAAGGAGTAAATTTAATTTCAAGCAGTGCTTAAATCATCCCATGCATGTCATATCACATAGGATGCAAGGCGGATGTGTAAGTGAATTCCTTTTTGAAAGCTGAGCTGCGCTATCAATCATAGTTATAAAAAAAAAAGAGATAAGTCCGTTTTTCAACCTTCAACTATCATATTCGTCCGATTTTAGCCCTCAAACTATAAAACCAGATAGCATACACCATCGAACTATCCAAACCGGACAAAATACCCCATTGAACCATTTTATCCCGGTTTTGGTACACATAAGCACTCCAACGTGGCATACTTGCCTAGTCAGCATGTTAGCCTTGAAAGGACCCGTCTGTAAGCCTTTGTCTCCCTCTTTAATCTCTCCTCCCTCCCTGCACCATTGTTGCCGCCGCTGCAATGCGCAGAGTTAGTCGACGATGAGCCGGGATCCCGGCGGCGGATCCAGAGCAGGCGTGCACCCACGCGGGCTCGGCCGCGGCTCCAGGAGGCGTGGATCGAGGCTCAGTGCAGGCCCATTCTCCGGCAGCGCTCGACCCTGCTCTCGTTGACGACTTCGAGTCTCTGACTGCAGGACTGCCTACAGAGAACTAAGCTGCCCTGATGTTGAGCTTCCTTGCGGTGCCCTCCGTGGGTTAGTAGAACTGTAGAAGTCCCAGAACGCGGCTGTGGAGTCGAAGGGGGCGTAGCGCAAGTCCTGCTGTACCAGACGGTGGCGGCCGGCGGCGTTGGCCACGACGCTATAGTCCTTGGCGGCGCTCAACTCCCGCAGTGACGGGCAGCAATCCCCGGGGCCGACGACCAGGAACACCAGCAACCCACGGGGCCGGCGCAACACGGGTTCAGCTCTTGCCCAGCTCGGTCTCCGCCGCTGCCGCGGGATGCGGCTGTCTCGAGTTACGGCGCCGCCGCGGGATTCGGATGCCGCGCCATATCTGTAGATCTCTCTCTGCTCCACCGCGCCATCGTCGTGCTCCACTGGCTCTCCCTCTTTGCCTTGTAGATGACATGTGGGCCCACTGTTATTTTTTTTTTGTTTTGGTCCAGGTCAGCCAAAACCACTGCCACGTCATTTTAAAACCAGGGTGGTTTTGGTTCAAGGGGGTATTTTGTCCGGTTTGGACAGTTCGATGGTGTATCCTATCTGGTTTTGTAGTTCGAGGGCTAAAATCGGACGAACGCAATAGTTAAAGGTTGGAAAACGGACTTATCCCTAAAAAAACTCGACCTGCGGCGGTAAGACCACCCCCACGGTTTTTATTTGAGGGAGAAGACATTCTCACACAGGTCGACAAAAACCCCCCGAACCCTTGCCCCACCCTTACACAGTGGCACCGTTGCTCATGTTAGACGACCATCAACCTGGGCTGGACTTTTGGCGTGGTGATAGGCGAGGCGATTTTTTTAACCTCAGCCTGAAATTCGCTACCACGGGGAGTCAAACCCAAGACCTAAGGAATGCTACTGAGGCCATCTAACCAATTCATCTAGAGGCCCGTTCTCTCAATCATAGTTATTACCAGCGCAAATTATACAATAGGAATGTTTTAGCTTCATATAGGAGTTTAATAACTTGAACCTGTTGACCTAGCAGCAGCAGCCAGTGAACAAGATTCACATAAATTTGTGTTAAAAATTTGAATAACAATCGAAGAAACATAATATTTATAACAACATTAAATCCTTCTTATTTATGAGATTCTAAGTCTTACAAGAAATAACATGTACACAATTCTCATAGGAAGTTGGTTTCTAATTTTTATCGATTTGAGTACATAGATAGAAACCAAAGTGAGACCCCACTGATGAAGCACTCACTAATTCAAATGAATATTGAAACAGTTAGATCATATTGAAACCTTAAGCGACTCTGTGGTGTTGCGTTGCTTGGCACATGTACAATGCATCAATGGCTCCCTGGATAACACACATCAACTATATTCAGTAAATTATTGGCATTATGAATCCAAAATTTGGTGTTTCTTGACAAGGCGAAAAGGGGACTGGAAATCAGGGAAGAAACGATATGGAGATTACCTGGTAGTGCTTAAGCATTTGTGGCCGTTTCTTCTTGAACGTTGGGGTGATAAGGTCACGCTCCATATCAAATGGTATTGGGTCAAGATGGATAGCTTTTATGAACTCAAATCCTCTTAGCTAGCAATTGAAAAAACATGACAATAGTATAAGTGTCAACTACATGGAAATATGTAGGTGCAATAAACAAATAGTAGTGACCGCAAAAGGGGTATGCTACCTTCATTTCCCTTGCAATTTTTGTGAGTTCTGAGAGAATATGTTCTTTAACTCTTGAATTTTCGCATATTTCAGCAAAACTTCCACAGATACCATTTTGTTGAGCCCAATGCTCAAGTGCTTGTTGGTTGGGATTTATAATGGCAACAAGAAAAGATTCAAAACTATTCCCATATATCCATATCTGAAATTAATTAAAATAAGCAAGTGAGCTTTACACAAGAATCTCTCTCAAATTACAGGAAGCAAAAGATGTGAGAGACAAGTAAACACAAGAGGCGTTATTTTCTTTTTCACTATTTTGGCATGTTACTTGATTGGTCATACGAAACTACTATTTTGGTGTTAGTTAGCAAGGGTTAGTTCGGTTGGCCTTTTGGGCCTTATGTTTTGACCGCACATGCTTGTTGTTGTGCGCAACCCCAAGGGAATATATAGGCTATGAGCGATTATGCAAGGATCTCCTGATTGGTTTTCTTTCCATATACCCTGAAGAACTTTTCCTATATATGTGTTTTGCTATACACCTACATTATCAATATGTTATTCCTGAGCCATACTTTCTTTCAATGTTGTGATTTTTCTTTACTGAATAAACATTCTAGAGCTCTAGATCTCCGAAAATTAAGTAAAATATTAATTTAGATGGTAATCAGAAACTTGCTTAATTATGAGCAAGAATAAACTTATGTGATATCAATAATCATAGAAATATTTTAATGAGCTTTATTCTTACTTTTAAAAATGGTATTTAGTTTCCTACCAATCCTAAAATCAGGTGCCTTAGACAATTATTTTGGTACACACCACAAATATATGGGGAAACATAATGCGTGTAAGAACTTTAAATGATTGCTTCATAAGAGATTGATAGAGCATAAATTAATTTACCGAATCTATCTCTGGAGGTGCATTATACATATTCTCCAGATTTTCAGCTGCAACATATTCTCCTTGTGAAAGCTTAAATATATTCTTCTTTCTATCAATGATTTTTAAGGATCCATCTGGTATCCACTCACCGATATCCCCTGTATTATATATGAAATTTTACTTGGAATCAACATGTAGATTGATGATATTTAGAAATATAAGAATATCCTACTAACATGTTAGTATGTTGAAATGATTAAGATAACTAACCTGTGTGAAACCATTCATCAATCAAAACTTCCCGTGTCAGGTCATCTCTTTTGTAGTACCCAGAGAACATAAAGCTTCCTCTCACACATATCTCTCCACGTGGAGTGCGAGACAAAGCATCACAACCCATCTCTGGAACTGACTCAAGGCGTACATCTATATTTTGAATTGGCGGGCCAACGGTCCCAAGCATGGAAAACTCATTAGGTATTGAAACAGAAATTCCTCCACAAATTTCTGTGAGTCCTAATTAAACAGGATAAATGTGCATATTGTTAACAAAACTGTCATTTAAATATGTGAATTTTATTTTTCTATAAGTTGCATGAAAACTTATATATGCATACCATACACTTGAACAACATATGCACATGTAGCAACCCTAAAAAATTCTTCCACTGACATAGCTAGAGGAGCACCAGCAAACACGATAACTCTTAAATGTCCACCAAGACCTTCTTTCACCTTAAATGTAAGCATTAAGTTAGAACAACAATATACCGTTGGAACTGTAGAACAATAATTATAGCTAAAAAATATACAAGGCTGTAGTCTAATAATCAACTTGTACCTTGTTGAAAACTAATTTGTCAAAGATTGGAGTTGCCTTCTCATGCTTAGTTCCTTTATGCATCCTGGCTAATTTCCTGATGATCAGCTTGTTGTTACTAACTCAGATAATGTATTATGCATGCAACTAAGATAATTAAATGCATGAGTATGACTTGGTTAAGAAACAAAATAAAACAACATAGCTAGAACACAATCCAAAAATAAGATGTCACTTCTCAGTGCCGAGTACACCTTCCCTAGATAAAATCATATTATTTAAACTTACAGCTTGTAAGCCGTGTTGAATAAAGTTTTCTTCAATATCCCGCTAGATGAAATCTTGAATGTAAGACCTATGTACACATAACAAACATATCTTTCGTTAGTCAAAGCAGTAGGATCAATATTTTCCCATCTATATTAGCACTGCTTATAAATATTGGGATTTTTTTGGGAAACACCACACCACAATAAGGGGGAGGGGGCGGGGGGGGGGGGGCGCTGAGCCAATATGGCTGAGTTATACATGGATACATGTGTATACAAGTAATGAAACTATCAACGCTATACATTCCTGATGTTAGCTATACATTCCTAATAATAAGTGAAGGAGTTTATGTTTCTCCTAATTTAAAGAATCCTCATTTTATAATTCAACAAAACCATGGTATTTATTGCAAGCTCGTATCATATCTCCACAAGTAGCATCAATAACAATTGGGCCAACATCAATTTGAAGTATTATATTATAGACCTGAAGTAGCCTATAGTTTATGACTCAAGTTAATATGACTTCTTTTAAGCATTTAGAGATAACAAAACTATAACAAGATTTATCTAAACATGTTAGGATTGCAAGTTGAAGTTTGTCAAGGTATCTAATTGATTCACTGGAGGTATTGATTTCAGAAAAGTTTTGCAACCTAGTTCCTTACAACTCAATTAAAAAGAGGACCCTCCACAATTTAGAGAATGAACCCAAAAAACAACTATCAATTTAATTAGCAACACAATTGATTACCTATACGTATATACCAATTTGCAATTTAAAATCTAGAGAATACCTGAATAGATCTTGTCAAGTACACGTGGAACAACACATAATATTGTTGGTCTTAGTGCTGCAATGTCATCGACTAATAGTTTGGGATCCTACAAATTATGACACTAATATCAGTGGTCATAATTGCATAAAGTTCAACAAGCAATATTCAAGGATCATACCCCCTGCCAATATCCAATTTTTGATCCATGGTAAATGAACGATTCCTCAAAGACTCTATCAAAAATATGAGCAAGTGGAAGATATGACATATATATATCATCTTGATCAAACTGCAAGAATTGAGTGGACAATCAATACAGAGCTGTTGTATGCAAGTCGATCCAAAATATTCTTTCATAATATATATTTTATTATGCACTTACAGCTTCGCCAACATACTTCATTACAAAATCTGTGCTTAAGATGTTTGCAATGAGGCTTTCATTTGGTATCATAACACCTTTTGGTTCTCCTGTTGTGCCGCTTGTGTAAAGTATCGTACATATGTCGGACTTCTTCTTTTCAGGAAGATCAAAGTCATAATAGCCATCCTATAAGCATGAAAGGTAGTTAAAGTTTATGCATAGATATATGAAAAGTTAGATGCATGATACATAGCTAGACCAATAAAGCCACATGTAATGAATGGTATGTAGCAAAAATACCTATTGGTCTCTATAGATCATCTAAAACTTGATCAGAACAAATAAGCACTGTATTCACAAATAAAATCTTGAGTGCAATATAACATGCCTATAATATTTGCAGAAGTCGCACCAATTTCTGAAATAACATATAATAGACAACGTATAGACATTCAATTTGTGCCTTTGAAATAGGCAATGATACGTGGATCATCTTTTTATACATCAACAATTATCATATTTATTCCATATTAGTGTGCTTACCTATAAAAAATGTAAATTATGTTTCTATTTTCCATGTTATTCTTGTCCAATGAAAGTTGTATATTTCCATATTTATTCTTTTCCATATATCTAATTTTAGAGTCATATTCTAGGTTTTCATTCACGGATCAAGTTGTGGTCCTTCATGGAAGTAGAGCGCAATGGAAGTGTAACAAACTGCATACTTAACACCAGTGCAGGTGGTACCTTCTACTATAACCAATGCATACATAGGTAATCGAGCATCCTAATTCAAACATAAATTTAGACTATGGAGGAGCAAATTTTAACCATGTCCTAAGGTGGAAACAATATCTGATGCTTTCAATTTCATTAAAACATGTGTGTCTTCATCAGTCCTTTCAAAAGGTTTTGCCAAAACACTATAACAGCTAACTTAATATGCAAAGCTAGAAATAAAAGTCCTAAGCTTACATTGATGAGAAATTCCTCCCACGAGAAAATGGATAGGCCAAGGGTTTTAGCTTCCTCTTTATGGTCACTTGTGACTACTCCAAAACTAACTATGGCTGTAAATTGGAAAAGAGAATTATTAACAGTGGTTCATAGTAATTAATGACCTAACTAATAACTGACATCTTGTAATCAGAATAACTTACTCTTCAGATACTTTGAAGTTCCATGACACATTTTCAGAAGCTGCCATCAACAAAAAGCATGAGCCAAAAGGGAGACCGTCGTTCATCAAATACAAAGCCACTATAAATGTAAATAAAGTAGCCTAGAAAGAAGACAACATCAAGCAATACATGCACAGGGCTAAGAAAGCTAGCAAAATTTGCTAAAACCGCATCTCGCTTCAATATTCGGACTATTTGGCTACAAGAGCAAGAAGGATGGAACATTACCAACATGCGCGCTTCCGCATTGTTGGCCTCCATGCCTCCGCACTTCCGATCCATGGATATGAGAGGAGCCACGAAAGAAAAAGAAATGTGAGGAAGAAAAAGATATGGATGTGTAGGGAAGGTACGAAGGAGGTAGATATGGACACCGCCGCACCCACCGAAGCATTGTCTGTATAGGTAGAAGAAAGGTATGAGCGGTGTATGGGGAGAAGGAAGGTATGGGCATGGGAATGGGCGCTCTGAGCACGCACTCTAGTGTTCGCAGACCGTTAGTCTCCATTAGTTTGTCTGAATGAGTCTTGAGCACTAGTAGTCAATATGTGGTATACTCCCTCCTTCGAAAAACCAAGCCACTTTGAAATTTTAGGACAGATTGAGAAGAGGTAAAATGACCTTACTTGCCTCTATTTATTAGCCATATTTGGCACTAATTTATTCTTGCATGGGCATGCACATACTAAATAGGGTATAATGACTTGTTTTTTTGGAATGAAATTTAAATCCTAGGATGACTTTTTTGGGGAACAGAGGGAGTACTTTTTTGAAGGATTTGGTGATTCTTAGACTTTTTACTAAGTGCAGATTTTTTGTATTTCGTTTTAAACTAATTTTTGTGATATATTCTTTCTCAATTATGATCTGTAAAATCTTTTGAGTAAGCAACTAAATACTAAGTACTATTACCTCTTTGATTTTCTTTTCTTCCACAAAAGCAATCTGAATTTCTGCATGGCATATGATAAACTCCACTGCCCCAGCACCTACAGCAATACAAAAAGGAGAGTTTAGAGGACAAAAAATTTTCATGACATAATAAGAGATTACTTATCTTTTTTTTTTAGTTTATTGGCTTGAAGCTACGTACCAAGAGAGTCATAGAGAGGTACGGTGCAAACACCAAGGGCATTGCAAGCCTACGATAGAAGATCAAATAAGCTCAGACGCTAGGCAGAATTCAGGCCTGCACTCCACTTCAATCAGTAATTACCTCCAAGCTGATGATCCATTCTGGACAGTTTACACCGTATATACCACATCGTTCCCCCTGAAATTGGTAAAGTAAAATTCACTAATCCTGGTAAACACGCCACACACAAATCAGTTTCAATGAAGAAAGTTTTTTTTTCTTTTTATCTCTTTGAGATTGAATAAAAAATATGAAACTATTATATGTAAATAAACAAAGAAAGAAAATTTATTTGACATTAGCCAATAACAAAGAATTGGAGAGTTTTTTTTGTCAATCAGGATGTGATATCTTAAGATTGGGATGTAATGAATAAGCTCCTATGGAGGGTGACGAGCAATGAGTTGTTGAGGCAATACACAATTACACATTGAGTTGACTTTCACCGCTCCAACCACTTGCAACGTACAGGATTTAAGGAATTGCATTTTATCATTGGAAGTCGCTCTAAACAACAGTGTTAGGTATAATAAGAAGAGAGAGAAAAAAGGTGACGCCCCTTTAAAAATACCACTAAACCAATATGAACAAACTTTAATTTGAACTTAACTTACACGCGAGCCAACACAAAGGTTTGAACTTTGAACTCATCACACTTGCTCTTTTCAACGTTAAACTAAAACAAACCCCTCAACCGCGATTGATTGGAACGTTGTGAAGAAATTGTCTATGTTACAGTCTTGGACAAAAGATAAATGTTACCTGCTTGACTCTAGTTGTGCTAATGGAGCCTGCAAGCTTCATGACAACATCGTACACTTCCTTGTAAGTCATCCAGGCATATTCACTAGCCTGCAACACACAAGTGGATTAAGCAGTTTTAACTCCACGGAGGAGATGAAGACGAGAGCAGGTGATTGATGGTGAGTTGGTGACAACTCTTCATGTAACTTCGAGATGCAACGTCCTCCTCCATTATTGTACACCATTCGTCGTGTACATGTGGAGGAAGTTCTCTTGCCTCTCCTTTTCAAAAACAAAAACAAAAAAGTACAAAAAGAAACTGTCGCCGTCGAGCACTCCCAGGCTCCCAGCAGATGCACTTTACCTCGCCGTCGACCACTCTCCGGTGACCCAGCATCGGATTGTTGGGGTACTTCTCGACGGAGGAGCTGACAAGCCACACAGATGACCAGATGACAGACCAATCCATAGGTTAAGACATCCTTCATGCGTGAGCTAATTTGAAAGGTATAGAAGCATATGCAAAGGTCACCTGAAGATGTCCCAGCAGCTGTTGAGCCCCGGCGGCGGCTGCAGGTGGCCGTTCTCAGCCAACGCGTTCCGGTATGCTGGTCCGGCAGTCTCCGTCGCCTTCTCCACCTCTACTAAGTACTTCATCTTCTCCGACGAGAGAGGGAGAGAGAGAGTTTTGAACGGCCAGATACAGGTAGCGGGAAGGCTGAGTTGACTGAACTACAAGTAGGTTCATTTTAGGAGAGGCCGGCAGGAGTTTTCTTTTATGTACAAGAAGGACTAAAATAGAAGGGAAGCAAAGCAAGTTGATCTTCTAACTTTGATATTCGGCATAGAAAAAAAATGAAAAATTATACAATTTTCCTAACTTGATCCCCCTTTCCATGCCACGATGGCACTGGCAAGTTTATATTCATGTTGACATTTTAATATACGCAATTTGTAAATTATATGGAAAAGATCCATTTTACTGCTATTGTCAATTCACTGTCCATTTAATCTGCTGAATAATAAAATAGATACAATTATTCACTCCCGTGGCTCCAGTTGATCACCTAATGAGATTTTCTATGTTTGTTTACTCGTGTACAAATTTTGTGAGGTGTCTTGTAACATTATGCCCTACGTTAAATACTTTATAAATTCTTCACGATTACTTATGATGCAATTTTGTATCTTTAGAATAAATTTTGTAGTAAACGTCCTTGACCTATGACAAAAATTTATGAGTATATTTTATAACATAACATGTTCTAACTCATAAAATTTCAACTTGGCGATAAAAAATATCTCATTATAGAGTAGATTTGCAATTTTGTCTTCCTTGTAACAAAAAATTGGCAAGTGAGCACTCATTATTAAGATTTGCAATTAAAAAAAGGAAAACGCATTGGAGCTCGAAAAGGCACGTTTCACACGAAGTGATATTGATATAATGCAGTAAGAGCATCTCCAGCAGTCTTCCAATAAATATTTCCCAATAACATGGTATTGGGATGTTCCAATATCACTTTCAAAAGGATTATTGGGAGAGCTGCTTTTGCAGTTCTCCCAATACTCTCATCCCATTAGCAACTACCATATTGGGAGAGACTAAATTTTTCCTTTATTTGAGGAGAGTTGGGGTGATTTATTGGTTTGTCCCAATAATTATTGGGGAAAGGGAGATGTAAAGGGATTCTGCTGGAGCACGGTTTTCCCAATACCTTTCCTTATATGGTAGTTGGATTGGGGATTGGGAGACTGCTGGAGATGCTCTAAGACTCAAATTCTCTTTCATTGAAAAATAATCAGATCCACATAACATTGCCATTCTGTATAATATCTTATTTGTTCCTGCGTTCTTCATAGAATTGCATGCACACTAATCTGCCTCTCCTCACAGAACCCTGCAAAGGAAACAAAAAATAAAAAAGAGGATACAATATATTATATGTTTGCATCCAAACACAAAGGAAACGAAACTACAGCAAGCAGAATACTACGGCGCCCTTAACTTACCGTGAGCAGTCAAAGTCGAGCTTGGTAGGGACGAAGCCGATGGGGACCTTACACGAGCCGGCGAGCCCGGCGGCGCGGCCAGCGTCCATCTTGCCGCTTCCGGCGGCCTTCACCTCCGACAAGATGCAGCCGCGGATGGCCTTCCGCTGCGCCGGCGGTGTCGCCAATGGCCCTAAGGTCTCGGAGGCCCGTGCAGCAATTGGGCGTGACCACCGGCTCCATGCCGATCACGTAGGGCACGCACTCGCTGAAGGCCTGCTGCGCATTCTCGCACGCGTCGTGGTGCGACGCCGAGGCGAGCACGGCGAGGAGCGCCACGGCGGCGGCCACCACCATCGTCGCCGGCACGTACCGGTGGGTTGGCGCCATGGCTGCTGGCTGTTGGCTGGGCGGTGCGGATGGAGTCGTGAGTCGTCGACGAGGATGCGACGTGGTGGAGAGGGCCATGGATGGTACTCCATTTATATAGTGTGAGAGGGGCAGTAGGGGGTTTACGTATGGAACGTTCCGTGGATAAGCACGTGATATCGGGCTCTCCTCCAAATATAATTTGCAACTTTCTTATTTGGAATTGGAAATCATTTGTTTCCAAGCAAAGCTATTGATGGCAGCAGGAAGCTGCAGGTTCCAAAGTAACTTACTATATATTATCTAGTATGACATTAACTTATTACTCCATCCGTCTCAAAATACATTTTGTTTTGGATTTTCTAGATATATTGATTTTATTATACATCAAGATATACACTATGTTTATATCATAATAGAAACTATGTATATATAATAAAGTAACGACGAATTGTATTATGAGACGTACGGAGGGAGTGGCTAGCAAGTGATAAAAAAGCTTAAGGTGGCATTTAATCTTAAGGGCAGCAAATTACTGCGTTAGTCATAGGAAGAGAGACATTTTGTATCATTTTACTCAGTAGATCTGGATTATTGCGGTGTAGATTTGGTTTTATTTATATTCAGATTAGAGCTCAAATACAACAACTAAATCACACGTATGAGCAATACTATGTGATTTTAAGATTGTTATAGTAGAAAATAGCAAGCAGACCAAGGTAGTGCTTAATAAATGGAGGTGGAGAAGAGCAGAGGACATCCACCGTCCAAGCCAAGTTAGAGGTCTCACTCCTGTTTGTTGTCACTTGAATTGCATACAAACTCTAGTTTCGACTTTCTACGTATGCATGAAAAGCTGGAAAGATAATATTTCTAAAGGCAGCAGCCTCACATGCATCAAAATTCCTTCTAAATCAACGGTAATCATTAAAACAAATAGACATACAAAATCAACGGTAATCATCGAAGTAGAGTTTGTGCCATCGATCTTAAGAGTATCTGTAAAACTTTCAAATTTGTTAAATATAGAGAATATCGTATAAAAACTGAATCCAAGAGAGAGCATATGCTATCCCGGCCTAGGAATCTTGCCTAGCGCCCATGGGTCGAAATCTTTTTTTTTAGGGGAGCGGGGGGGGGGGGGGGGGGACTTAGCTTCTTCATTGATTAAGTAGCACCGTTACAATCGTTAAGCAAGCATAGCTGCAAGAAACTAGGGGGTTGCTGAACTCAAACAGAAGGTAACACAGATAACAATTGAACACAGGCGTTTACTACCCAGTCTATTGCCAGTCTTGGCTCTATTGGATTTTTACCATGCCTCCTGTGATTGTGGCTGTTCCCCCGCGTGCGCCCTCTCGCCCTCCTTCCTGTGCGGCTGTGCGCGCGTACCACTTGCCTCGACAGGGATCGCACGAGGCGTCCACCCGGGTGCTTCTCAAATCTCAATGGAGAGCCAGGCCCAGTCATTCACAATGCATGCATGGGGCTTGTGGCAAGGCGACCCGCTGTCGCCGATGCTCTTCATCCTACTCTACTCATGGAGATACTTCACAGGGATCGATACTTGGTCGCCTGGACGACGGCTTGCCGACCACAGCAATTTGGAGGCCTCGGTATCCCGGCCGGACCTGCGACTCCATGCATTTGCCTTGCGTCTGCGCTGGCTTTGGCTGCAGCGAACCGATCCATCGAGGCCATGGCACCATTTGGAACTGGACTTTGGCAAAGACAGTGCAGTTCAGGAAATGTTTCAGGCGTCCATCGACGTCCAGCTGGGGGACGGCTGCGCTGCTTGGCTGTGTTCTGGAAGGACCGTTGGTTCAGCAACTCGCCCTACAGTGCAGCCCCGGATTTGTGTCGCGCCGTCCGTCCCGGCCTATGCAAAACCAGAACAGTGGCTGAAGCTATACAGAACAAGCAATGGATACGTGACATCACGGGGCAGCTGACAATACCCCCGCACTCGTGCAATACATCAAGCTATGGAGGCTGATCGAGGTTGAGGGAGTGCAGCTCTACATGCCGGAACGGAGGACATCGTATCCTGGCGATGGTCACCATGCCGCACCTACACGGCGCGGTCTATGTGGAAGTTCTTTGAGGGATCAACGAGGTTCGCCGCCGCCACGCCCCATCTGGAAGGCCTGGGCACCACTCAAAGTGAAGTTCTTCGCCTGGTTGGCCGTGCGCAAGCGACTATGGACGGCCGACCGACGACATCGCCACTGCCTGCAGGATCCCACTCCCTGCACGCTCTGCGACCAGGAGCTGGAATCGGCTGGCCACCTGTTCGTGAATTGCAGCTTCGCAAAACAGGTCCGGCAGCTATGTTGGGGGCTGCAGTCACGTCGCCGGCGGCGCCAACGGAGATTCTAGACTGGTGGCTGTTGGTACGCAAGGATCACAACCCGCTCAAGCAGAAGGGGGTCGACTTAATGGTCATGCTAGTCCTCTGGTGTTTGTGGAAAGAGCGAAAAATATCGATCAACTAATCAGCACCGTCATCAGCGAGGGGTAGCTTTGGGTGAAGGCGGGAGAATGGCCATAGGTGTCTCTAACCTACATTAGCATAGTCTAATTTGTAGAATGGACGCTTTCAGTTATTGTTTTTGGCCGAGTAACCTAGGTGCGAGTGCCACGTCTGGCCCGGGTTGTAACTTTTCAAACTATAATTTTTCGTTACGTAGATCCCTGCGTATTCTCGAAAAGAAAACGATAAGGCTTTAAACTGCATAGAACAGAACACAATGCTTCACCTGGACACCATCCACGTGCAGGCTTGTTACACCATCCACGTGCAGGTCTGCAGGATGGGTGGCGGCAGAAGGTTTCAGGCATGGCAGGATGATCCATGTTCTGTTCTGATCGAGCACATCGCTTGGGGCAGAGACTTGTGGCGGCGCGCTCGACGGCAGGAGATAATAGATGTTTGGGGAAAAAAATTTACGAATGGTGATTTTGAATATGGAGAATCAAGATTAAATAGCTACTCTGTTGGATAACCACGGCACCTTTTTAGGGAGGTCTCAATTTTGCATGAGGTAAAAACTATAAATTTAACTAATATTTTACAGAGACTCTTGGAGGTGCTCTCAGGAACGTGCCCTTGAACGACTCTATAATACTTTATGCTCCATCCATTAGTCATCATTCAAGATAGAAATGAGATTTTGTCAGATTATTTCGTCATTCAACAATTTCATTGTCCATCTCCTATAGGTTTGACTTCGAATACGTCATCCATCCGCAAAATTCAGTTGTGTTTCTTTGTTGTCGTCGCTTGTGTTTCTTGATTCGCAAGCGATGATTAGCCTCTGTGTCTAGGTCAACCGATCATTAAACGCTTGATAACCAAAGAGGTCAACCGATCATTAAACGCTTGATAACCAAAGAGGTCAACCGAGCATTAAACACTGGATAACCAATATATATATGGTGTTGCGATTGGAGGGTTCAGATGATCAGAAGCCGGATTGTATCAAATCATCATAAAAAAAAGAGTTGGACGGAATATTAGGCACTCGGTTATCATTATTTACACTATCCACAACTTGGCAACTTACTATTTGTTCATTTCTCATATCAAAACTGCTCAACAGTCAACACTTTGCATTTCAACTTCCTCGCCGTCTAGTGACCATCTACGAGAATCACTTGCTTGACCCAATCAGGAAATGCAGGAAGGACCCAAGCACTCTTATTCTTCAGACTCTCATTATTCAGGCAACAGACCATAGTCATCGAAACATGACTCATGGGCAAACCCTGAACTTCAGATTTCACCAGCCAATCACTCTCATGCTTCAGGCTCCAAACCCCACGACCATCAGAATTTGATATAGGACCAAACTCTAAAGTGCGCCGAAGACGGTCTTGCCATATAGATGGCAATATGGGCCGCCAAGCCCCACACGGCACGGGCACAACGCGGCCTGGCACGGCACGATGGCACTTTCGTGCTTTGCTGTGCCGCAGCCGTAGCCCACGCACGGCACGTTGGCCTCTTGATCGTGCCTGGGCGGCACGATGGGAGTTGCCAGCGGCGTAGATCCGGTGACCAGAGAGGGGAAGGAGGATCCTGGCGGCGTAGATCTGGCCGTCAAGGGTGGAGAGGAGGAGGCCGACAACGAGAATCCAAGCGTCGAAGTCGTCGAGGCGAGAGGAGAGGGAGACGGAGGCGGACACGAGGAGGCACAGGGGTGGGTAAATAAAGGCTAGGGTTTGGGATGGGGGAGAGGCCGGTGCCCCCCGACTTATATGATGCCGGGGATACAGGCCAAACGGGCCGTCGTGCCTGGGCCATCACGGCCGGCCACTACGGGCCGGCCTCGGCCGTGCCATGCTGTGCCAGTACGCTGGGCCGAGGAAGCAGCCCGGGCCCGACCCTACGTATGGGCCCTGCCGGCCCAGGCATGAAGACCTCCATGGGCCGGCCCGTGCTGGGCTTGGACCGGGCCAAAATCCCGTGTTGTGGGCCGGCCCATGGGCCTCGGGCCATATGGCCATCTATAGCTTGCCAGCTGCTGGCTGGCACTTGCTCAGATTTGCCATTGCGAACAGAGGACAACTAAATCCCCAACTGATGAAAAAACTAAAAATCTACAGTCTCAACTATCAACAGCCTTCAGTATTTCACTTCCCCCAATCTGAAACACCCTAAAAAGAGTGGCCCCAATTTGCTCCTGAAGAAACAAAACAGTAACCCTCAGCTATCAACAGAAGGATCAACTCAACTATCCAATATGAGAGCTCTACGTGAAATCAATGGATAAAACCATGTCTAGGAATACAATTTAACGAGACATAAGTCGGATGAACGATTTTTTTTTATCCTTACCGCATTTGATCTGCTCACAGTGATCTGCTCTGCATCCCTGTAAAGGGCCCTGCCCAGGGTTGCAGGACCCCCTGCTACGTAGCTCGTAGCTAGGGCCGGTAGTATCACTGGGTTTTTTGCCAGGTGATACATAGTGAAGGGGATGAGAGGAAGAAGAGGTTGGGGAGATACTAGCTTAAACCATAAACCACTTCCTGATTAAAAGGAAACAAATAATCTAAACGAACTTTCCTAGCCAACTACTGGTGGCTGATCTAGGATATAGTAACCAAAGAACCTCGTATGTTCACTGTAGCAAAAAGAAATTAGAGAATTTATCCAAAGCCACCACTGCAAGCAAAGATCATCGAGATGCTCTGAACATTCTGATTCGAGTGCTGTCAACTTATTTTATTCCTCAGAGGAAAAGGCAAAACGTAAGGCTCAACTCAACTATCCAATACGAGAGCTCTATGCGAAATTAATGGATATAACCATGGCCAGGAATACAATTTAACGAGACACAAACAGGATGAAGGAAATTTTTTATCCTCCCCACATTTGAAATTCAAGAACTCACAGTGATCTGTTCTGCAATCTGCATCCCATTGTTTTGTTCTTATAAATACCTAGGATACAGTAACTAAAGAACCCCGTCTGTTCACTCTAGTAGAAAGAAATTGGAGAATTTATCCAAAGCGACCACTGCAAGCAAAGATCATCGAGATGCTAACATTCTGATTCGAGTGCTGTCAACTCATTTTATTCCTCAGAGGAAAAGGCAAAACGCAAGGCTCAACTCAACTATCCAATACGAGAGCTCTATGCGAAATTAATGGATATAACCATGGCCAGGAATACAATTTAACGAGACACAGACAGGATGAAGGAAATTTTTTATCCTCCCCACATTTGAAATTCAAGAACTCACAGTGATCTGTTCTGCAATCTGCATCCCATTGTTTTGTTCTTATAAATACCTAGGATACAGTAACTAAAGAACCCCGTCAGTTCACTCTAGCAGAAAGAAATTGGAGAATTTATCCAAAGCGACCACTGCAAGCAAAGATCATCGAGATGCTAACATTCTGATTCGAGTGCTGTCAACTCATTTTATTCCTCAGAGGAAAAGGCAAAACGCAAGGCTCAACTCAACTATCCAATACGAGAGCTCTATGCGAAATTAATGGATATAACCATGGCCAGGAATACAATTTAACGAGACACAGACAGGATGAAGGAAATTTTTTATCCTCCCCACATTTGAAATTCAAGAACTCACAGTGATCTGTTCTGCAAGCTGCATCCCATTGTTTTGTTCTTATAAATACCTAGGATACAGTAACTAAAGAACCCCGTCAGTTCACTCTAGCAGAAAGAAATTGGAGAATTTATCCAAAGCGGCCACTGCAAGCAAAGATCATCGAGATGCTAACATTCTGATTCGAGTGCTGTCAACTCATTTTATTCCTCAGAGGAAAAGGCAAAACGCAATGCTCAACTCAACTATCCAATACGAGATCTCTATGTGAAATTAATGGATATAACCATGGCCAGGAATACAATTTAACGAGACACAAACAGGATGAAGGATTTTTTTTTATCCTTCCCGCAATTGAAATCCAAGAACTCACAGTGATCTGCTCTGCGTCCCATTGTTTTGTTCTTATAATTACCTAGGATGTAGTAACCAAAGAATCTCTTCTGTTCACTCTAGCAGAATAAAATTGGAGAATTTATTCAAAGCGACCACTGCAAGCAAAGACCATCGAGTAGCACCACGGAACTAATCCAACAGCATAATACACACATATCACCTTGCGGGTCCGCGGCGGAGCAGTTCAGAAATCGGAGCAGCGGCCGCCGCGCTCCCAGTCGCCGTACCGCGTGGGCTCGGGCCCGCGCGGGCCGCCGATCTCGCCGGTGGCCTTGTTCACGTGCACGCCGCTGCCGTCGTCTTCCTCCTCCTTCTTCCCCTCGCCAGCGTCGGCGGCGCCCTTGGCTTCCTCGGCCTCCACCTTCCTGGCGGCCTCCGGCGCCGTCGCCGCGGGCGGATCCGTCGTGGAGGGGGCGGAGCTGGAGAGCGCGACGCGGAGGAGGAGGACGGGCGAGGGAGGAGGCTGGGACGCGTGGGAGAGAGCAGAGGCGAGACGGCGGAGGCTGGCGGCCATGGTTCCGCTGCCGTGTTGCGGCGGTGCGGTGCTTCTCCGGCTCTCGCTTTGCCTCGTGTGCGCGACGGAGGAGGTGGGCCGCAGCACGGTGCGTAGACCAGCCCAAGCGACGACGGGCTCAGTTCTACGGGCCCATTGCGAAACGGGCCTTGGGTGTTTGAAAAATAACATTCCATAAAGCCATCTGTTCTTACCCTTAGATTTCACGAAGGGAGCGGTATATACCTTTTACTCCCTTAACAAAGCCGTGTTTCTCACATTCCTACCATGTAGTACTTCTCACCTATACCAACTAAACACCCTCTAAATTCGTATAAAGTTTGTAAGATTTCTACCCTACTTTTTTTGTCCGTCGTGACGTGGGTCTCAAGTGCCACTGTCGGATGTAGCGGCGTGGGCCCATCCGTTCATAGGGGACTGGTTGGTAGCCAAATTGTTGGCATCAAAATTTACCCACATCTCACATAATTTTAAAGCGTCCACCTGGTTTAGTGCCAAAAGTTATCCACATCTCACATAATTTTATCAAAATCGTGGCAACATTTTTTGCCAACGTTTCGGCATGCCAATTTTAAAGCGTCCACCTGGTTTAGTGCCAAAAGTTACCCACATCTCACATAATTTTATCAAAATCGTGGCAACATTTTTTGCCAACGTTTCGGCATGCCAATTTTTTGGCGTTGAACCAATCAGGCTCGTAGTCCCAAACAAATTCGAAGCCACAATTTGAGATGCTAAGCCATAATCTAGCTAAAGCATAGATTAACGGAGACGCTAAAAAGTCAAACACAAGGTGAAAAAGAAGCTAGCAGCTGATTACAAAATCTGAGCGAGAACCAGACCATGGAGGGAAGGAAGAGGAGCAGGAGCACCAGACCATGGATGCCAGCCACGGAGGGGGTGCTTGCCTCCCTCCACCGCGGATGAGGGCACCGACTCACCTCTCGGTGCCAGATGGAGCCGCCGCCTCCGCCGTCTGCCCCTTCCTTTGACGAACGGTTAGGAGAAGGGGAAAGAAAGGAGAAAGCTTCCACGAGACAAGTGAATGCCGCACAGTGGAGCGGAACAATGAAACAAGGACGGCCGGACGCAAGTTTGTTTCACGCTTTTCAGCTGTTGGGCAGAGAGAAAGAGCGGACGCAACACACAACTCTAAATAGTTTACTAGAATTTGAGTCCGCTCATTTTCCTAGTATAAGTGCCTTTACCTAATATATGCCTGTAGTAATAAAAATAAATGAAGAGATAGTTAAAGCCAGACGAGTGCAGGTAACACAAAGACCATGGCTTGTCATGGGCCAGTCGACTCACGAATCCGGTCCGACCGGAACGAAAAATATCCAATTGACTCCTCGACGAATACGATACGAGCCAACCACATGCGAGTTGGGCATAGGCCAAAAAATTACCTGATGCTTACCTTGGATCAGGCATAGGCCCAATTTCTTGACTCAAAACACAAGCAAACCGGACTCGAAGAATGACAAGCTATGCAAGAGAACATGTTCAGAGGACATGATATTTTTAGCTGCTCGCCTAAAGTCATTACCACAAATATCTTTAATAAAAAATATATAGAAGATTTATCTTTTTCCATAGCAACGCATGGACATGATTACTAGTAATTGTACTAAGATAAGAATAACAAAAGCATATGATGATGTGCCATGGGCGCCATGCCAGAGCTTGCGTCCAACGCCACTAGGGTAGGTTTTGTACGAGTTTACAACAACAAGGACATTAACTAGACAACAAATGATTTATGATCACTTGTTAACAAAATAACGTAGTTTAAAGTTTGATTGGTTTGGTGCCAAAACTATATCAGGCAAAGTATGATGGCACAGAAAGACACACTAGTTGCATCAAGCGTATGGCGGCGGAGCTGTCTGTATAGATTTCTAAGTGAACATATAAACACTATTCCACACTGATAATATTTGCCCTGACACTATTAGGCAATAATAGACACGATTGTCTAATTGTGAGTGGTCGCAGTGTCCTGCCGGCATTATGGGCGCCACAACCCATCTTGCCTCGTGCAAGGCCCGGAACTAATAAGTATCCACTCATTCAACTCCAAACTTGATATATATCATCACAAATTCATATAGATATGCATCCATTTTATATTCATATTCATATATTTATTCATCAAATACTCCAATAGGCACATCAATTTCACAATACCCATGACAGAGGGTAATCATGCCATGCGTGCCCGAAAAAAGAAATCTTGTCGTGTTTGTGTATGTGCCGAGGTTGCAGCTAGCCCAGATCGTACACGGCTCACCGTGCCATGTCACTGCTGCGGTGGTGCCCAGTAGACATGTGAAAGTGTGTAGCTTTGTATATAGTAGTTAGAGCTGGATGCCTCTGGACTCTATCATCAGTTTTTCGCTTTTTCTTTTGATGAGGAAAACTACTCTGGCGTCAGTTGCAGATGGGATCGAATAAAGCCATATATCTCCTTGTCACGTCGAATCTACAATTCTACATGATTACCAGCGATTCAGCTCCGACACAGGCACACAGCGACCCAACCCAGGGAAGGATCCCTCGCTGGCATTGGCCCCTGATTCGCCGGCTGGGTGGGTTGAGCGCGGCACCCCCCACGCGCGCATATATATGGCCCGGTATTTTGCATGCTGCGGACGGCGCCGAAGTGTGGCCGTGGCCGGCCAGGCAGAGGTAGCCGCCGCCGCCGCCGCCGCCGCCTCTTTGATTTTTGTTTTCGCTAGCCAGCAATTCTGCTGCAATGGGCTCGCTCACGGCAACCCGTCGCGCACGCACAAGATAAAGGTAACATACATGCATGCATGCATGCTGAGTGCTCTGTTTTTTTTTCCAACTTCATTTTCCTCTAGATATATGCATGCTCGTCTATGTTTGTTGGTGTGTGTATTGGAAGATCACGGTCCACCTTGAGGTCATTTTCACGCGGCAAGATATTTGCCATGACACATGCATGTTAATTAGAAGGAAAGTAAGAACGAAAATATATAGCTACCGTTATAAAAGAACGACACCAGTGCTGGCCACGGCAGAGGCCGCGGGGGAACAAGAGAGCAACAGGAAGCATAAATAAAGGCCCTCTCTCTGGAGAACCAGACAAACCCAACCAAAAAACTGAAAAAGCTAAGCACTAGTATATATATATGCAAAAAAAAGACTACAAGTGTATACTCCTATATGCCTCCAAGATTTAGTCATCGACTTTCAATAGATTTTAGAAGTCGGTCACGTACTACGTGCTACACAGCTTAATTAGTCCTTTGACACAGCTAGATTGTGGGGAATTAGGGTGTATTAATTAATTGGCTAAAATACGTCAACAAACAAATCCTTCATGATGGTTTCTGAGGCGGGGAAAAGCACCTGGGACAGTGGGACTCGAGGTCGAGGTATAAGACCTTGGTCTCCGAGTCCCTAGTGAGTTTGAAGCAAGCCAAGGGCGTCTCTGGAGAGTATACAGAGTGCCGAGTCGCATATTAAGCAACAACACTCAGACGACCACGTCAAGATATACGAAAAAACTAGCCGGTGTTTACGAGGGAGCTAGCATCTAAGTTTTAGACTACTATATCTAAGTATAGATGGCTCATATTTATCTTCACTCTCCATCTAAAATTCTCTCTATAAAGGTAACAAGGGGGGGGGGGAAGAGAGAGAAAGAGGGAGGAGAGAAAAGAAAAAGATATGAGTCATCCATTTCAAAATTTAGGTGCTAACCCTCTTAGGTAGTGATAATAAGATCTTACCCTACACACGAGCAGGGATGGGCTGGTGTTGAAACTTGAAAGAATATACATACATGCAGCCAGAGGCAAATGCCCGGTAGCTAGGGCAAAAGAAGACACACGTGTATCCAAAAGTCTTACTTATAGGAAAAAAGCCACCTTTCAAACACTATATACATACTAGACAATTGTCCTTGACGATCCTTTAGTACTACATAGGTTTAACGGTTAAAGATCTTATAATATGAATATAATATGTATGTTAAATTACCGTTTAGTACTAATAAGCGTGGTATATCTATGCTTTGGTTATTTCCTCCACCTTTGGTAATATAGACACAACCATCCATCTTACAATCAAAGATATGAGCAACCCAATTATCTCAAATATATAATCTATATTGTTATAATTTGTATGAAATCCAAACCGACATCAGTCTGTGTACTAATTTTCATTTGACATGTAAAACAATGAATTATAGTTGCTTGGCATAATGGGATCGGTTTGTTGCTCATCTAGGGCTGAGCATGCTTCTGGTTAGACTTGAGTAGAACGAGCTCGGCTTACTACTCATCCAGGGTTGAGTAGAATGAGCTCGGGTTCCTGCTCATCATAGTTATTTGGAAAAAGTTTACTTAACCCCCACCCCCAACTATGCAGGGTGAAGCACATCACCCCCCCAATCTATGCAACTGAATCTTTTACCCCTTAAACTTTCCAAAACTGGACAAATCACCCCTCAAGTGGTTTTTTTACGACGGTTTGTTACTGTAACAATATTTTTTTCCTTTTTTGTTTTTTGGTTGAACCTTTGAAAAATTATAATAAATAAAAAATCATAAAATATAAAATCAAATTATGTTCAACCCCACATGAGTAGATATACACGGAGTATATAATATGGTACGCATTAGTACATTTTTTACAGCTATAAATTAATTACAGAAAAGCATAGGTCTAAAGCTACAACAAAAAAAATGTTCTAAAACATATCACATTATATATTCACTGTGTATATCTATTTATGTGGGGTCTAACAAAATTGGATTTTTATATTTTATGATTCTTCTATGATTTATTATGATTTTTTAAAGACTCAGCCGAAAAAACAAAAAAAGAGAAAAAAAGGAAAACGACGGTTACTGTAGCAAACAACCGTCTAAAACCGCTTGAGAGGGTGATTTGTCCGGTTTTGGAAAGCTCAGAGGGTAAAAGAGTCAGTTTTATAGGTTAGGGGTGATGTGTTCTAGCCCCATACAAGTAGACTTTTTCCTAGTTATTTTAACAAATAGACGGCTCAGCCTAAACCTAAAGCGCTCGACTTATTGGTCGATGTTCAGGGTCGAACAATATAGGACTTTTATTGACCAGACTTGGGAGATGCTCCAGGCGCAGTGTCAGGATTGCATCGCGTGCTAGCTTGCATCACTGACCACAACCACACCCTAGACCTAGGCATTTTTCGTGGCAAACTGAAAACAAAGTCTAATTCATTTTCGCGCATCTATCCATGGACATTTTGGGCCGATTTTTTTAGGCTTGACTCGAAACCTTAAGCTTTTCATCTTTTAATTGAAATATAAATAAGATATATTTTATTTGGTTGGCTCCATGGTACACTACTGGAAAATGGCTCAATATTACCGTCACTATTAGTCTAGGAATAGAATCGAGACTAATAAGACCTTAGTCCCGGTTCTAAAAGTGAGGGCCTCTCGAGACCCACCAAATGGGACTATAAAAAGGTTGGTATTAATCTCGATTGATGTTGTCGAGTCTAAGGCTTAAGTCCAGTTCTAAAAGTGGGGACCTCTCAAGACTTTTTTAGTCCCGTTTGGTAGGGACTAAAAAGTGCACATTAGTCTCAGTTGATGTTACCAACCCAGACTAAAGGGTATTCCACGGGTTAGTCTAAAAAGATATATAGCACCTCAACTAAGGTCATGTGTTGTATAGGTGTGGTGGCAAGAAATCTATTTGCGAAGCCACAAGTTTTGGGTTTGAGTCTCAAATGTGGCATAATTTTTTTTGTTTTGCATAGATCTTTAGTCCCGGTTATAGGAATGGGATCTACCGAATTCGTAGTCGCAGGTTCAAAACCGGGATTAAAGGCGTGGTGGGCCAAAGTTCGACGAGCTCGGACGAACGCTAAGGGCAAGTACATTGCTACGCATTAGCGGTCTCATAGGTCGTCTCATGCAAGTCCACCTAGGATTTTTTATGATGTGGCAGAGAGAGAAGATGGAGAGAGAATAAGGTGGTTGTTTTGCGAGGCAACCGCCTCATAGGTTAAAATTTAGGACTATGAGACAACCTACACACCATTGTACGAATTGTTGTTGCCATTCACAATATTTCTTTTTTTCTATGCATAAATTAAGGGATTGTGTATTTATTTGAGACAACTGATATGTACATCGTCTCGAGATGATGTGGCAATGCATGAGGCGACCTATTAGACAACACCAATGTACTTGCCCTAAAAATGCTTTTGCGGATGGGCCGAGGAATCCTCGAATTTGCTGCAGTGCTACAAACACATCCACTGGGCCTTTATTATAAACTTGCTTTGTGAGAAAGGAACACTAGGGCACAAAAGTGGCACCTGACTACGCCAGTTTTTAAAAATACGAAGCCAGTTGTTTTAAAAAAAATGAAGCAAGTATCAGTTTTCTCTCCTAAAGCTGTAAATTATTTGTTGGTGCTCCTTTGGATTTTCCTAGTGTTTACAAGTTCGTTATCTATTTAAATTATCATTTTTGCACTTTAGTTTATTGATCGTGTGATTAATATATTGATAAGTATGACTACGACCAATGGCACAATAGGAGTAGGAATAAACAAGTTCCAAATGGTTCACCAACATAGAGATATATACTATATATCTTTAAAAAATTGATACTGGTTTCGCATTTTTATGGTTTAAAATAAACTACTAAGAGAAATAAACCTATTTAATTACTTCTAAAAATAGAAAACATCATTGAAACAAGCTAGAGACCAAACTTGCTGTCAAATTTCAACAGTTGCAATTTGTTTTGTGTGTAGTCAAAATCATAGTAATCTAATAGTTAGAGCTAGAGATCAAGCATAAACTGGATTCATTAAAATGTAAGGTAATATATATATACGTATAGGAAAAATGAATTGATAAAGCTGCCGAGGAATATTGCGTACATCCACCAGCGGAGCCTGCTTCTGAATAGATAGATGTCCTTGCTATGGGCAGGTGAACCGTCCATTTATCAAAGGGAAACAAAGACAGCCGTGTCCACAAGCCCCACGTGACGAGAATGTGCTCTTTACAGACTTTTCTGCACCTTCAATCATCCATCCTCGAACTTTACGAGATACTCATGCAAATTGGCCCCCAACGAATTGGACCGAAGCTAGGTTGGTTTATAGTACATACTATACTGTTAGTCTGTTATACTCTCTTAAGGGCGTAGTGTTTGCCGGCTACATATATTGGAGTACACATATGGTACTGAGAGTTGTGGATATATTGGATGGAATTGACGCATGCCTCTGTTTGAACGCAGGGCCAGAGGTGATGTGCAAAGAGAACTATATACCCCGGTTGACTATGGGATCCATGGCTCGCGTGTTCGTGCTCTTCCCAGCAGCTGGGCTGGTAGAAGGTGCACGCCCATGGCTGGCGCCAGAACTTCAACACCAGGAACAACTTCGATCGCCGGGCTCCGATCCAATCCACCCTCAGGCTACCAGCAGTCGCCACCGTCTAGTACAACAACCAGCGTCTATAGCCGATGCACTGTACTAGCGGATGCTTAAAGTGCGCTTGGATGATTGAGAACCGAAGGACGTGACGACCATATATATGCATAGATACATGAAGTGCACCAACACTGCTGATTTCTCCATACAAAAGCAAAGCTAATTATACATTGCATTCTTCATATGTTACATCAAGAAGCGCACACATGCACATTATAGCAGCAGTGTATCGCTGTCATCATTTACTCACATATATGCATATGATAAGCATGCATACATACATAGGCTAGCGGTATCTCTTGCTAGCTACGGCCAGCAAGGTATGCATAGCTCAGCACTAGTGGTATCTCTCTTGCTAGCCATTTATTGCGTGCACACCATCCTCGATTTCTGCTAGCTAGTTCAAACTGCTAATTGCTTACAATCACAGTACCATATGCAGTATCGTTAAATGGTGTGTAGATAGAGGCTAGTCTCACACACAGAATCATATATCTTAATTGTTATTAGTGCCTGGATAAGATGATGGGATGATGGAGTTGGTCTAATTAGAGTATATCCTCCTGCCACCGGAGCCGGCCTCACGCTGGCAGTTGAAGTAGACGGCGGCGACGGGCGAGCCGAGGTTGTAGAGCTCGGCGAAGTCCCTGGTGTTGAAGTTCTGCCGCCAGCCGGGGGCGTACACCGTCTGGCGGCCCAGCTGCTGGAACAGCACGAAGACAAAGCGATGGATCCCCATGGTCGGCCGAGGGTTCTCGTAGCACGTCACCACTTGCCCTGCGCGTGCTCATCATGCATCAGAATGGACAGAGACGCGTCCATCACATATGTATCCACAATTATTTTGTCACACACACACATACACACACACACACACACACACATATATATATAGACTTATGAAGGATTAATATAATTGAAATGTGTACCTTTACGTGTGTAATTATATGTTTTGAAGTTACGTTAATTATAAGTTTTGTAATCTTATCTCTCTCTCTCTCTCTCTCTCTTGTATTCTATATAGCCGACAAGTGTGTAATAATGAAATTGCAGATATATGTGCGTTGTGCCTTTGTGGTTTTGTTTTCATCATCTGTTTCTTTTTTGCATTAGTATGTTAGCAAATTAAAAGCGCGGCTTGTCTGGGCAGAGCTGAGGTAGATACGACTGATTTAGACGGGAAGCTGATGGCTCACCAAGTGCTGCTCCGGTGGTTCCTGGAATATCAGTGACCAGCCTGCATGGAGTGACAGTGTGGCCGAATCAATCGGTGTTATGCTAGCTAGCCACCATCTCCTGACGATCCACAAGTTGTACAATAATGAGGTCTGATGACAGCAGAGAATGAAAGGTTTTGTTCTATTACCAGTGCAAATACTCCCTAAGGTTGGGGTCACTTGGGCTTGGTGCGTCCGGGTCGACCATCACCTGAAGGTCGAGAAGCAAATGAAGTTGTCTATAGAAGAAGGAAATGAAAAATATAATAGTAATGGTATCAGCTGCTAGGACGGCGGCGTGTACAAGGGTGTAGAATGTCCTCATGTCGACTCCGCCGATCTCGACCCTAGGGTGGTGGGTGACCATAGAGGGCTTGAGCTCGCAGCCGTTGGATATGATCCTGGTGCCGTAGCTGACCCTGAGGTTGGTGGTCCGGACGAACGGGTTGATCACGTCGCCCACAACCCTACCAATAACCAACGGGTCGTCCCTGTTCCTGCCGCCGGCCATGTCGAGAGCAACCGGGCGAGCTTTGTGTTCTTGGCACGATCGAACAGGAACAGTGATGTTTTTTGTTCTAGGCTCGATCGAGCTAGCTGTCGGACCAACTGCCGGCGCTGCTGCAGAGCTTTGGCCTACTGGGCTGGTGTAGGTTATTTGCATGCTTTGTGTCCCACGACTGATCAATGGCCACTTTATATAGAAGTACGGCCCTGTTTAGATGAGTTGGTGAAAGTTGGCGAAATGTCACATCCATCCTTTTGACACTAATTAGGAGTACTAAATATAGACTAATTATAAAACTAATTACACAGATGGACTCTACATCGTAAGACGAATCTATTAAGCCTAATATGTGCCGTCATTAGTGCATTTTTAATGACGGGTTACTGTAGCACGACAGTGTCTAATGACGAATTAATTAGGCTTAATAGATTCGTCTCACGATGTGGAGTCCATCTATGTAATTAGTTTATTTTTATACCTATGTTTAATACTCCTAATTAGTGTCCAAACATTCGATGTGACAAGTTGGCAAAATAAGTTGGCGAAAGTTGGCGATCTAAACAAGCCCACGTCAACGAGCTCGCTCGCTGCTCGCTCGTTCGCATCAGGAACAGATCGGACATATGCTGGGGCGGGTCTTGCCGCACTGTTACATGGGCGTCTGGGCGAGAGGCAGGCGGCTGGCAAATCAGGTACAGTGCATAGGGGCGCGTGCACAAAGCTCGCCTCCGAGCGGGCACGGTTAACGATCTCACAAACCAACCAACGGAATATCCAAATACAAAATTTGCGTGCATTAATGTGTTTGAAACTAAACCGCACTTGACAAATATTTGTGCATCTATCATCGAGTTTTGGATGTGCAATTTTTTTAGATGTATTCGTGAAAAAGGCTCTATGCCTCTTGATTTATTGAAAAATATTTATAATAAAATTTATAATAACTTGATTTATGTATAACTGTATGTCAGGGATACATATCTGAGACGCCACATGAAACATGTGGCCAATCTTACAAATTCAAACTCAAAAGGAATAAATATCCGGGGTACCTCAAGCAAAGCTCATTCTGACTAGATCGAGACGTTAGCCCAGCACAGGACAGTACACCAGTGGGCTAAGCGGCACAAGAAGCGTCATCCCACGACCTTGTGACAATAAACTCACACAATGAATTTTTGAATAAGACGAATGGTCAAGGTTTGAGCCAAAAAAATCAAACGACTTATAAATTAAAACGGAGGGCCGGGAGTATAACTTATCAATATGCACAATTTTTATAATGTTCATATCTACATTCAAACAAATCTATTGAAATGTTGTTCATGAATCTACATTTCTCGTAAATTTTCATGAATCTAGAGAAGATTCTATAAGATTTTTGCACAATGTACTATCATTTTATCGAATGAAGAAATGACAATAATAAAAGTCGTAGCTATTAATAAGCTGTTTAACTTTGTAGTTGAACTCATTTTCATTTGAACTAATTTTGCCAACGAAAATTAGTTTTGAATTTCTCAAATTTCAAATTTAAGTTTTTCAAAAAACCTCCGATGGAGAAACTATCATAATAAAAGTTGTAGCTTTTGGCAATTTAGAAACTTTATAGTTGACAACTTTTTAATTTAAAATCATCTTGACAATAAAAACTATGTTTGAATTTCTCAAATTTGAAATTCAAACTTTTATAAACAACCTCAGATGGACAAACTTCCATAACGAAAACTAAATTTGTAGATACTCATAAGTTATTCAAATTTGTGGTTGAACTCATTTTCATTTGAACTAATATTGCCAGTGAAAGGTAGGATTGAATTTCTCAAATTTTAGATTTAAGTTTTTTTTTTCAAAAGACCTCGGATGGAGAAATTACCATAATAAAAGTTGTAGCTTTCGACAAGTTTGGAAACTTTGTAGTTGACAACGAAAACTAAATTTGAATTTCACAAATTTGAAATTCAAAATTTTGTAAACAACCTCATATGGAATCTGAAGGGACTGTAACACCCTAAGAGGTGGGGTGAATTAGGTGTCTCTGAAACTAAGGCTCCAATTGCACATATAAAAACCTATTTCAATTTCTATCTAAATGTGCTCTAGGTTTTCTCTATGTGTTGCTATCTGTACCGCTACAAGGTTTTGCACCCTACGTCCAATCCTATACTAGCATGGCAAGTCTAGGAAAGGTAAATGCGGTAAGTAGTGCAAGTATGAAATGCGGAAGCTTAAAGGGTAGAGAAGAGCAAACTCCCGACACGACGGTTTTTACCGAGGTATCAGAAAGCTCACGAGCTTTCCACTAATCCTCGTTGTTGGAGCCCCCTCAAAGGGAATGCTCGCGCAAGGGCATAAACTCTCCGATCGAGTAACTCCGTGGGTGACCACGGGACTTCCCCACGCGCAAGTGGGTCTCCGCTCGTCCCTCCCAGGATGCTCCTCGCCGCCTTCACTTGGTAGAGCTTCGGCCAAACGCCAAGGGCCTCTCCTCCCTTGCACATCCACCGGCGGCCTCTCCACAATCTCGGTTGGAGGGTCTCGCAAGACTACAAGCCCCGGATTACAACACTTGGTGCGTGCAAGCACCTGTAAGTAAAGAAGTATGCAAACCTCGCTAAAACTCTAGGCTAAACAACTAAGAGATGCGCTAATGGATCTAGACTAGCACTAAGTACTTAGCTAATCACCTATATCTTCTATTTAGCACTTTGGTGGATTGAGCACTTAAGAATGTGTAGAACACTTGCCAATATCTTCCCAGAGCTCAAGCACACTTCAAATGGCCGGGGCACCTCTTATTTATAGCCCCAACCAAAGAAACTAGCCGTTCCACTTTCCTGCGAACAGTCGACTGATTCGACGGGTGCAGATGAGGGACCGTCGAATTAGTCGTTGCCCCCTTTTCTCTTTGAATCTTCGAACTCCAACGGCTATTTTGCACCGTCGACTGGTTCGACGGATACCCCGTCGAAATAGTCGTCGCCCACCAGAGACGAACGCACGTCGGTCTTAAAACACCATCGACTGATTTGATGGACATCGACTGAGTCGACGGACGCCCCGTCGAACTAGTCGTCGCCTTCCAAAGACGTGCGCGCCTTCGGCCTTCTGACACCATCGACTGATTCGATGGGCCGTCGACTGATTCGACGGACACACCGTCGAATTTGTCGTCGCCTCTGCGTCTTGTAATTCTTCCTTGCTTCTTCGCGGGTCTTTTCTTCTATCTTCATTTGCCATCTTTTGGATGTCCTTGAATATGACTAAATCAACTTTACCACATATTTTGGATGCTCCAAAATATGGCTAAGGACACTTTTTCACGTGAATTGGATGGCTTCAATTTGGATAACCATCATTTGGATATTGGTTATATATGCATTTGGATGGCTTCCAAGGTATCCTTGGGGACCTGGAAATATCTACAAATATCATCTAGACAAATTGTTAGTCCCAATGATTATGTTATCAATCAATCGCCAAAATCACAAACAATGGTCCAGGGCTATTTTCCTTACAGAATCAAAACGGTATATGAGCGCATAAGAGAGTGTAGTGCAGCGGCAGAGTAGACTGCGTGCAAGAGAGGTTGCGGGTTCGAATAACGCCGGCCACGTAGCGTTGGATTTTACAGGAACAATCGAGGCAGTGGCTGCCCTGTGGGCCCTCTCCCCAATAACAAATATGTTTTCCTATTTTTTGATTGTTTTTGAAAAATGATGTTTGCCATATGCCAGATAAAAGAGCACACGGCGAAGCCGACCTCTTGCACCGTTGATCTTTTACTTTATTCCGCCGTATGCCATGAAAAGCACATGGCTCAAGGCAAAGCCGTCTTCGCCGTCGGGCTGTGTTATGAGCCGCACACGGCGAAGTCTTTGCCGTGTCCTTTTCGGCATTGCCTTGTGCTAGTACCGGATTCCTGTACGTAGTGATGTAGGGTATCATGCCTTCCAGGAGACCGGATCAGTATAAATTTCTTATGTCTCGACTGACCAACGCCATCGATCCTGGAGCCGCGTGTACTGTCGTAGAATAATCAGGTGAGACAAATAATATTGTGGATATAATTTTGAAAGTAAATGGAAGCTTGGACGCATGATGCTGTTGTGTTCAGATCGTAGAAAAAACACACTGTAGCTTTAGAAAAATGTGAACATGGCCGGAATGATCTTCTGAAATACTCTCTGCATCCCAATGTATAGGTCGTTTGACTTTTTTGTTGCTCCAACTTTGACTATTCGTCTTATTCAAAAAATCATGCAAAATATCATTTTTTTGTGATGACTTGCTTTGTTAATGAATATTTTTTAAGAATGACTTAATTTTGACTATATTTATACAAATTTTTTTAATACGACGAGAGATAAAAAAAGGTCAAACAGTTTATAAATTGGGACATGGTAGTCGGAGGAGTCGGAGTGTTCTATTTATGGTGCTTCACGGCTAATGAAGGACTACTCGCCTGTTGATGATTAACTAGCTAGGCGACAACTCAGTGTTCATCTGTCTTCCTCTGGCAAAGGACTGGGACACGGCGCAAAACACTGCACACGGCCACCGTACCGAAACGACGCTTCCAAGTGGACGTGACAAATGTCGGGCATCGGGCGCTTTTATTAAAGGCCACCCGCGCCAAAGCAGTGGCCAGGTTTCGCCGGCCTATTGGATGGAGCTTGTCCTTGTACACGCACCACGCCACCAGCGTCATCGATCGATCGTCACTGCTGCTATTCCATGCATAATATCCATCGAATTCATCATCTCGGTCCAAATAAGCTCTAATGCTATCGTCGTGAGCGATCGGAAGGACGTGTGCCACGCGGTTAATTTCTCGGCGTTTGAAACTTTGAATGTGCTCATCCCGTGATATCCCCCGCCGAATCGCCTCGAATCCGGAGCCCTTTATTTATTTATTGAAGACTTAAACACTATGGGCTATAAGGACCCATATAGCCAGCAGAGAGCTGAATTATTACCTTTGGTCTAAGGCCTCCTCCAACAATACTAGAGACATCGTCAACCAAGAAAACAATAAAAGAACATAAACTTAGTGCTGCTTTCATGGGTAATAAAAGAACATAACCTACCCCTCCGTCCTACTTTGTTAGTCGTTTGGAACCTGTGTCCTCCTCACAATCACGATTCCCGAGCGACATAGACAGAGAAGTATGCTAACTACGTGCTAGCGGCGAAACAACCGCTAACGATTACTGTTTTGTACTGTTTCGTGATTAAAAAATATATTAGCCGGTGACGCTGCGGACCACAGAGGAGGCCCAAGAAGAGACGACGTGGCACCACCGCACCAGTATGGCGCAGTGCCCGCCCGTCATCCGCTGTGGTTCCACAGTTCCATTGGTTAGGAAGGCGTAGGGCATATCTATGGGCAGGAGCAGCGGCCCCAACAACCAGGTAGTAGCAGACTATGACACTACACTATGTAAGAAACAGTCAAAGGTGACACATATAGGAGACGTATGTTAAAACCGCGTCTCCAATGGCTTATGAGTGACGCTTGCTAAAATCCCGCGTCACCTACACCCATATAGGAGACGCGGTATGTAGACAAGCGTCACTCATAATAAGGGTGACACTTATTAAGAAACTCGCGTCACCTATATATCTCACTATCGGAGACGCTGTTCAACAACCAGTGTCACCCATAATAAGGGTGACGCTTGTCAGTAAACTCGTGTCACCTATATATTTCACTATGGGAGACACTGGTCAACAACACGCGTCACCGATAATAGGGGTGACGCTTGTTAGCAAACTAGCGTCACCTGTATTTCTCACCATGGGAGGAAAAAGCCACCAAAAATAGAGTTTGTCAGATTGAGAAACTACCAAAACAAAAGTTGTAGATCTTGAAAAGTTATGAAAGTTTGTAGTTTACAACTTTTAAATTTGAAGTTATCTTGTCAACGAAAAGCAAGTTTAAAAGAGTTTAAATTCACCAAAATGAAAGTTGTAAATCTCAAAAGGTTATGAAACTTTCTACCCGACAAGTTTTTAATTTGAATTCATTTAGGGCCTCAAATAAGCAATTTACACTCGGGTTCATATAATATGTGGGAAATCAAAACGAGATATGGACACATGTTAAGCTATGGTGTAGTGGTAGAGTTGGATGCGCGCGAGGACTAGGTCCTAGGTTCGAATCCTGCCCGGCACAAAGTGTGTAATTTGCTCGAAAATGACTTGATAATAAGGGTGGGAGGGCTTGCCTAGTTGGCAGAAGGTGTCCGTCCCTCCACCATTAGAAATTTTTTTTTGTGTTTTTTGGTGTTTTTTCATTCACTATAATATTATGGGCGACACGGGTTGAAGGTCTTAGGAGACGCGGGCTACCCGCGTCACCTATATGTGTCACTATGGTTGACACTGATTTTTTGCATCACCCATATCTTGTTATGGGTGACGCAAAAATAGTGATGCTGCAAACTAGCGTCACCTATGACTCCAAACCAGCGTCACCTATATGCCCCCTCTTACATAGTGCTATACGTACAGGTGCGAATCTTGCTCCAAGTTCTCAAGATGAATTGTTGTTTCGCACGTACATGTCTTGATTTATGAATGAGAATTGATGGCTGGTGCCTGAGTGCCTCATCGAAGTAACGGTAAATAATCGGTTGTTTGATTCTTAAACTCCGGTGATGAATAGATGATATTAGAATTTGAGAGTCTAGACGATAACTAAATGCTAGGATAATATTTCCTTATTCTAGCACCTTTCTTGCTTTGGCTACGTTTTACTACTAATCGTTTTAATTTTATAAAGTTTAGTCACAGTCATATAGTTAGTCCAGAGAGTATGCATCCTGCAACGGGAAAAATAATATGAGGAAACACACATTATATGAGATATGAGCAAGGCGTGAGTTGGAAATAGTTTTCCAGAGCAACAAAACTAATATTAAAACTCAGGACAGGCACTTTACTTCTTCAGCTTGATCGATTCTAAATTTCTAATACATGGCGTTCTGGCGTGCTGCACAAGTCGAGCCGTCGAGGGATATGCCTGCCAATTACGACGCCGTAATCAATGGTGGTGATGTACTCCCTCCGTTCCTATATAGTTGACGTTTTAGGATTTAAAAAAGTTTTAAAATAAATGATGTGTTAGGTCTGCCACCTAAGACTCTAGGTGAGCGGAGCATGAGCGTCCATGCAACTTGTGCGTGCATGTAGTGCTTTGGACTCCATGACATGTGTTTGTACATCCATTTTATATCTCGCACATAAAAAATATTAGAATTATAGGGGTATGCAGGTCATTTGTTCCTTGGCTTGGTACTCCATCCATCTTCTAAAACGTCGTTCAAATAGGATCAGAGGGAGTACAAACTAGCAAGATGCTTAATTTTCTTTCTTTTTTCCATTGTGAACTTGTGCTTAGCCTAATTAGCTCAGGCATGACATTTTGTAACCCTTGCGAAGCAGGTGTACGCTTGATGTTCTTCAATGTCTCAGATTTCTTTTCTCTCTCCACCTTATCTCCCTCCAATAAAGGAGAGAGAAGGTTAGAGTGAGGTGAGCGGTGGAGAAGAAGAGGATAGGGAAGAGAGCGGTGGAGAAGAGGATAGGGAAGAGAGAGAAAGAGAAAGGAGAGAAAATGAGGAGATTCGAGTCACTGAATTGAGATCCAATGATCCTAAAAATCGAGTGAGGATGACCACCAAATTACTCAAGTGATGGATAGGCACTCCCTTTTTTTAATGTAAAGGATAGATCTGGCCTACTATAAGGAAAACTCTATTCCAGAGAAAAATTAAAAAGTGTTATTGTCCGACAAGAACAACAACAAATCATAGTCGGTGTAATTGTCGCCAGGGCATGGCACCCTTGTTGGTCATTATAGTCAGGCATCACAACGCTAAATCCACCCCAAAATGAGTTATCCCACCAACTTTCATTGAAGGCCGGGAGGAAACCCCAGCGGGTTCATCAGTAATGGCAAACTAAGAGCACCATACTTCAGCAATTTTGCAATCCGCCACCGGCCACCAGTGGCTCCAGAGGGCTGCGCAGGCTGCCCAGAAGCGTGAGAAGGACGAGGTCGTTCTGTTAAAGACCACATAATTTGCGTGCTTCCAAATCTCCCAACAGATCCACACCATGAAGACTTCATAATCTCACTTCTATCGACTTAGAAACTTGATGTTGGACTTGTCGTGCCAGAATACCCATCATCTACCGCTCACACAACATACACCTCCTTAGGTACAGAAAGCCGGCATAGAGGACTTCCAAAGCCACGTCTCTAAGAAGGACACAACATTTACCCGCAAAAAAAGGACACAACATCGAACACACCGACACCGCGCACCCGGCGAGCCTGATCAAGGTTTCCACCCAGAAGACCACTAAAACCTTGCAGGAAGCACACCTCATGGAGTTAAACGACGTCCAATAGCGTCGTCATATTGCTGACACCGACATTGTTGAGTAGATATTTCACCCATAACTCCTACATGACAACATCATCACCACGACAAGAAATATGTCGTCCTTCCACCTCATAGGGGAATGGGGCAACAAGGCATCATCCTCCCGGCCCCTCTCATAGGCCTTGTAGCCACATGAGCTCGTATCAAGACAGTTGACGAGTTGACATGCTCGGCCAACGTAGCTATAGGCCGTTGCGCAGCCCAACATTGTGCCGCCCACGCCGAAGTGATCCTAGAGAATGCCTTGTCTGTAGCCATCGCTACTAGTCGCCATCCTCGCGGCTCCGCGAGCCACCAACACTACTACGTAAAAAAATTTTGGTGGTGGGCAAAACTAATTTTCAGAGGCGTTTTTGCGTATCGCCTCTGAATCAAGTCTTATGTTAATGGAATATTAACAGAAGTGGTTTTTCTGTCCTCCTCCAAATAACAGACAAAAAATAAAAAGAAAAATGCCGTTGAGCCCATCACGGTCCCGCCAAGCCCATAGCCGCTGCCTCGCACCGTCTGATCCGCACAACCATAGCCGCTGCCTGCCCAGGCTACGCTACCCCCTATGCGCTGCCAAAGTTGTCGCGGAGCGCCTGCGCACTGTTGCAGCCTCCATCACCGCCTGTGCTGATGCAGCGGAGCGCCTACATGCGCCGCCGCCTGCACCTGCGCTGCGTGTGTTGTCGCCTTCACTGAGGTATGGTGGAATCAACTTGATGGGTCAGTCCCAGGCTCCCAGCTTTGGACCCCCCCCCCCCCCCCCCCCCCCCGACCACCAGCAGCAGCACCAACGGCCTCGACGCCTCACGCGTGCTCTGATGTGGATGAGATGCGCGCCTCACGTAAGTTTATTGGGTCAAAATTCCTGCATTTCATTAGAAACGGATGGTTTTGTCGAACCTGCATCATGCTCCGTTAGTGAAACAAAAAATGAATTAGCCATGTTAATTGATGGTGCAGACTCAAGGAACTCATTTCGAGCAACAAAAAATGTTGAAGAGTATCACAGGCTCTAAAGAGAATGAGGCAATTTCTTGTCAGACCAAATTTACCTAAGAAAATGAGGTGATTTCTTGTCATGAGATGTCTACCTGAGTAAATTAGATTTAAATATGTAGTTATTCTATTTCAAACAAGAATCTTAACTGCAATATGTAGCAACAGTTACATAATAAAATGGAGAAAATTGCAGATTTGGAACTCTAATCGTTGTGCTTCGTAGTTTTGCCATTTTAAACATTAGTCTCGCAAAAATAGGACTCGAAACACGGGAAACTTGATTTTCATGCCATTAAGTGTATTTCACCTCTTTTCTTATTTTTCTCAATCTATTTGGCACCTAAAATGCATACCTAACATGTAGCATCAATTACATAATTTAAGAAACTAATTTAAAATTTTGAATAAGACAATTTGTTTGACCGGAGACTATGTACATTTTATCAGATCCTTGCCCATACTTCTTTGTGAAGACAATGTACATTTGATAATGACGTGCATCCCAATAACATCTGTGGCGTGTGTCATCAGTGGAGCAGCGCTATGCTATCATTAGAGCAACTGAATCTTTGAGAGGTGAATAATCTCTACCTTTGTGTAAGATTGCCTTTGTGCAACTGAGAACTCACAAACTTTTTTATGGATAGCCCCAGAGTAAAGGCTTTTGGACAGAAGCAAAAGCTCTTCGACAGAACAATATGCTCTTTGACAGCGCAAATGTCCTGGAGTTGGTTCCATATTAAATGGTACAGGAGTTTTACAATGCTTAAAAAAATAGAGAACCGTACATTCCCAAAGATCCAATGGTGGTAAAATGGACGGTACCGGGAGGTACCCAAAGAAAGGTACTTGGAGGTACTAACTAAAAATATATTTTTTATTAAAATAAATACTTAACTAAATATTCAGCTAAATCAACGGCTAGCATTAATCAGCCACAAAAGTACCGCGTGGTACCTTGTGGTATCTTCCAAGTATTGTAAAACTCTTCGAAATGTTGACGTTGTGGGCTTAATGCATTTTCAAACATAATTCCCCAATTGATTGCATATGAAAGATTGATAAGCCTTGTGCTATACGGATTGGAGAGAAATATAGAAAGTTTATTTCCCATTTTGAGTACACCCGAAGGGGATTCTTCAACTTGCAAAATAAAACATTAAGGTCACGCAGATGCACATATTAATTATCTTGCTATTTTTCTTTAGATTTTATATTTGTTTTTCCCCTGTACTAATGCATTATCTCTTTTCTATCTGTTTCAGATATAATGTTTTGGGAATAAAAAAAAGATTGAAGGACATAACCATAATAAGGACATGGTTGATTAGAATCCAATTTTCCTAATATGTAGAGTGCCAAATTATAGATACTTGATATGGATTTTTTACATATTTTCCATAAAGTTTCAGTATCCAAAGAAGAATGAAGCATGATATGCACATTTGAACGAATAAAGGAACATGTAATATTTTATATACAGTGATGTAACATTACTAATTAAGATGCTCTATTATATGAAATGGTACCATATTGACACCATCTACTTGTGCTAGTCTTTTAGATTATATGCGGCGATGTACCATTTTTAAACTAAGCTCAAAACAAAATGAGCTTTATGCACAAGACATTTGCCATGGATTTAATATTGTGTTGAAATTTAATTTGATTACTTTCTCTATCGATCGACATTACATGATCTCTACGCTATGTATTTTTTTTTTCAATTGTGTTTATTCATCCAAACATTTTAATCACTGTTAATTTGATAAGGCATGTCCATCAACGCTTGCCTAGGGGGTGTTTGGTTCGCTGTTGAGGGAGCCCGGCTCTTATATGGGAGCCAGGATCTAGCCGGCCTGGCTCAATGGATGCAATAGCAGTTTGATTGGTTGCTCGCTTCTATTTAGACAGGCTGGAGACAGAAGTTGTTTGCACGAAGATATACCATATGAGCTAAATTTTACAAATAAAATATGATGTCTGTTTTGCAAAATGTAATTCATAGTTCATATTAGTTTGCCTAATCAATCCTTAATAATCTTTAAAAACAACTAATATTCCTTAATATATGTTAATTACTTGCTAATAAGATCATTAGTTGGAGCCACACCCGCGTTCGTTTCCTGCGAGCCATGGCCGACGGCGCTCATTTGCATGCCCAGGGAGAGGCTCAACCAATCAAGCCGCTCCTTTGCATACTATGCATGCAACCAATCACGCCAAACCTGCATGTGGGGTCGGCCTGCAACCAATCGGCACCCGCTAGCTATTTTTCTCACCGCCCACCATCGCTTAGGGCGTCTCCAATGGTCTATCTGTTTGGACTAGCTATTTGGAGGAGAGAGAGAGGAGGTGCAGGTGCTTGGGAGGAGAGCTCGCAAGAGAGAGCTGTATCGGAAAGCGTGCGAGCTAGCTAGGAAGCAAGAGCTAGTGAGCACTGTATAACAACTGTTCATTGATTAAAAAAAGCAAATAGCTAGTCAAATAGCCAGCCATTGGAGAAGCCCTTGCCCGCGTATCTGTACTCGCCCTCCCCTTTGCCTGACTAGTGTGTGGTTGGGATTCAGGAATAAAGGATCGGATGATGTAAGAAGGCGGGCGGGGTATACTAATATGTTGAGTGTGCTATTTATGTCAGATCAATTTGCCAGTTCGGATTAGAACAAAGCATGCACAGGACGCGCGCCCGTAATTGGCTAAATGCTTCTCATCGTACGTTGTCGCTCAAGAATATAGCTAAATGAACCCTACGACACTGTCAAGATGCTTTAGCTATATATTCTCTGTCGTTTTGTTCAATACAGTATTCAGGCTAGAACTTACAAAAAAGCAAGGAGAGGCTTCTTGTCCAGGGGAGAGGATTGTTATTGTATATAAAAAGGTTACTTACCTTTTCAAAAACAGTATTCAGCAAGTCCTTTTGTTCTTTCTCATCAACTTTTAATTTGCTGGGCGTACATACAGATGTTGACACACATGGCACAAAGTTAACCGTACAAAACAGAGCGATGTAAACTGCATTTACTGTGTAAAACACATTTAATTTACTGTTGGGGATAACCACGCCATAGAGCGTGTCCCATTGGATGGTGTCGCGGTGTGTTCCATGGCGTGAGAATCAGTGGCCGCGTCGTGTTGCGTCCGGCTCATTCCGTGTTCGTTGAGCTCGAGTCGGAGTCTAGCTGCAGGTCGTGCACAAGGGTGTTGCGCTGGCTGCAGGGTTGATCGATTCGTTGGGGGTGTCGTCTGGTGTGGGTGGGGTGCGTTGGCACGGGCCTTACGGAGGAATTGAAGCCGCCATGACCACGTCGAGCAGGAGCTCGTGGTCATGCATGGTGAGCGCGTTCAACGGGTCGTGGCGCATGCACCCGTCGGCAATGGAGTCGTCGTCCTAGTTAACCGGTTGCCTACAAGAGGCTCATGTACTCCCCGGTTTGATCATTTTGCCCCGTTGAGTGCCAAGAGACATCAGTCGGTAGCAATCGGCTCCTCAGCGTTCGTTGCCGTCATTTGTGTTGTTCATCTTCGACTTCCCGACGTCATTGTGTGGGAGCTGTGAGAGAGAGAGTTCGACGTCACACATTGTTTAGAAAGAAAACCGAATGCATAACGACATGTATGTTAGGATCAAATTTTATACATTCGGTGACATCATCAAGCATCAACATAGCAGTATCACAAAATAAATACAATACATGATCAAAGAGTCTATGAGAGATATACACAGCTTATCCTAGAAACGAGGCTCCAAACTTCACTGGCAATCGACTAGGAGTCGCATACACCTAGCATTATCTTCAAACACTTCACAATATATATTCTGAGTACGAGCAACAATATATCTTTAACACTGGAAGACTAAAACTACATCCGGTGGGGTCAGAGCACCCCCGGGTTTTCATTAAGAAGGAGAAATCTTCTCCGGGTATAGAAAACCCTCAAACTCCGGCTATGCCTGGTGAGCGGATGTTTTTTCTAAAAAAAACGTTCCTATAAATTGCTTTGGTGAGAAATTAAAGTTATAGATTTTGAAATTTTGAGTATTTGATATTGGACATCTTTTAATGTAAACGCATTTTGGTTCTCTAAGCACCCCACGATAATTTTCATAAGTGAGAATTTACATGTCCTTAGATGTTTAGTATATGTTATGCCAAAAATAAAAGATGAAATTAATTATAATAAGGGGTTTGCTATTGTACTCTAAAGTAACTGTGGACCGTCCATTAGTATATGTGTGGAAAACTACGCACCCTATTTTGTCCTCCGTTCACCCTAGACAATCATGAAAATCTGAAGTATGAACTTTTCCCCCTGTGTCAACATGTTCCATAATACAAACGTTCGGTAATTGGTTTGGCCTTTTTTTCCTCCTCTCATTAGATACATCACATTTAATCTAATAGAATCTATAATAACCTATGAACGACTATAATTTTAAACATGGACCGGGGCTCAAATAGTGACCCATTTGGGACACCACCGATCCTGTAACTTCCTCATATCCCTCTATGCTGTGCACGCTCTGCCCCCGGAAGATAGCGACAGTTCCACTTGCCAACCTTTCCTATTTTTTATTTTCTTTAATTATCTGTTATATAAAAAAACTAACAGCTCTGATTCGTTTAAAGTTTTACATCCTATGAGGTAATCTCAATCTGGAGTACCGTAGCAAGGCCTTTATAATAATTGTATTCATGATGGATAAAACTGTGGCCAGGAATACTATTTAACGAGACAAAAACCAAATGAAGGATTTTTTTTTGAAAAAATGGATCCATAACATCAAAATAATCATTTAGATATATACTATCAAAAGATTCACTTATAGATATATACCATCAAAAGAACCAACGTTATAGCTATCAACTCCCTCCGTCTCTAAAAGAGTGTCTTCGCTGGTGTCCGTGCCACAAGTTTGACTCGATTTGTAGAAAACATGTGCAACATTGAAGTCTCTAAATATTATTTTATAAAAAACTAGATATAAATATCTATCTAATAGTATTTTTATTATACCATAAATTTTAATATATTTTTATATATAATTGACACTCTTTTTGATGGAGCGAGTATTATTTTTCTTACCTCCGGCCAGGGAATATTGTTTGGTGGCAAAGTTGCCCTAGAGCTTGTTGGGTTATAAAATAATTTACGTGGAAGGGGATGGATTGAATCCTAAGTGATGAATGAATCCACCCCAATCCACTTGGGTTATTTAGTAAATGAACAACCCATGGCTGTTGTGTGGTCGGGAATAAAGGATTGGATGACGTAGGAAGACATCCACTTGGTTTAGGGAATGTTTAGATAGGGGAAATTTAACGAAATTTATTGTATCAAAACTTTACTGTAGCAAAAGTTTTTTAAAAAGCAATCATAATTTTAAATAAAATGAATAATATAAATAAATAGTGTAGCAAAAGTTTGGTTGGGTCTCGGGAATAAAGGATTGGATGCTGGACGAAGACGGGTGGGGTACGTATCAGATATGCTGTCACATCAGTTTGCCAGTTGCGGAGTAAAACAAGCGTGCACGAGACGCGCGCCCATAATAGGCTAAAATGCTTCTTATCGTTGTCCCTCAAGAATATAGCTAAATGAATCCTACGGCACTGACTAGATGCTTAGCTATATATATTCTGTCCTTTTGTTCAATACATTCAGGCTAAGAAAGCAAGGGAATGCTTGTTATCCATTTGAGAAGATTGTTAATTCAAGCGATCATTAAACGCTTCATAACCAAAGAGGTCAACAGAGCATTAAACAATTGATAACCTAAATATATATGGTGTTGCGATTGGAGGGTTCAGCTGATCAGAAGCCGGAGTGTATCAAATCTTCATAAAAAAGAGAGAGTTTGACGGAAGATTTAGGCACTCGGTTCTCATTATTTACAGGTATCCACAACTTCTTTTGGCAACTTTTTATTTGTCCATTTCTCATATCAAAACTGCTCAACAGTCAACAATTTGCATTTCAACTTCCTCGTCTAGTGACCATCTACGAGAATCACTTTCTTCTTATTTTCTTTTTTTTTTTCGGAATATGAGAATCATTTGCTTGATTGGTCTAGTGACCAAGGTCTTCTTCTTCTTCTTTTTTTTTTTCGGAATACGAGAATCACTTGCTTGACCCAGTCAGGAAATGCAAGGACCCAAGCACTTTTATTCTTCGGAATCTCATTATACAGGCAAACAGCCCTGTGTCTATATATCGAAATGCGGCAACAATAGCGGGCGTACATTGAGCCACGTCAACCCGGAAATATCCACCGTTGGATCATGTGCGAGGCTTTACATCAGCCGTTGATCCTAATCCCCAGCGCTAGCGTAGGCCACTACGCCCTCACGGCCCTTCGCGACTCTGGTGTCGCCGCTTTTGGTGCGATAACAGCAACGCCTAGCCCCGCCGTGATTCCTCCACCGAAGAGCGCAGCAGTCGCATGGTCTTCCTGTGCGCCACCAGCTTGCCAGAGCAAGTTGAGCACCGGCCGCCGCGCCGCCTTCTCCAAAGCCCATACCGATTTGCTCCACCGAAACAACCCGGCTTTTCACCAGCTAATCCTCAGTCTTTTTTTTTTTTGCAGCACTGTTGCACTGTGCCTTGCCAGGAGTCTCGTATAGACTAATGGGACCATATTAGCCATAGTTTTCACGTTCAAGCTCGATTTAACTTCCTAGATGCGTTAAGGCCAGTCTCAGTGGGAGTTTCATGGGCAAATAAATAGAGTGCCACATAGGCAGTTTTAGTGATGTGGCAGAGAATTAATGAAGAGAGAATTGAAATGAGTTTCATGGTGATATGGTGACGAAACTCTCCATACACAGTTACCTAGACACTTGTGTCTCGCATGTAACTTAGGGAACAACAATAGATGAAACTATGCATTGAGAGTAGGGTGTTTCATACTAGTTTCAAACATTTTTAGATGATGTGGCACTCTAGGTAATTGTGTCGATGAAACTCCCAGAATGGCCTTACACCTAAAATTTAGTTTAACAATGATGTTTTATCGAATTTCAAGCTTCAAAAATTTAAAGCTGTTGAGAGGCACACCACCAAATTTATGTTAACTATTCATTTTGATAAAAGTTACTTATACAAAGAAAAATGAATAGTATTTTAGGAGAGGGGGAATACTGTAATTAAGCCTTTGCAAATAAAATTAAGAATCAGTGCAATATATACTTTCTAGCCTGAGAAATGAGAAATGTTGAACAACTACGTTGTGAATCGTCTCAGCACATCAATTTATCAGCAGTAACTAAAATAAGTGACATATTTTCCCAAAACCAACGACAGAAACACAGCCACACAGGCTGGCCAACTCAGGTCAGCGGCAAAGGCCGCGCCAAGCAGTCTCATGCTTCAGATTTCACCAGCCAAGCACTCTCATGCTTCAGGCTACACACCACACGATCATGAGAATTTACTATAGGACCAAACTCTGAGCTTCGGACTTCACCGTGCGCCGAAGACGGGTTTGCCAGCTGCTGGCTGGCACTTGATCAGATTTGCCGGTGCGAACAGAAAGTCTCAGCTGATGAATGAAACTAAAAATCTACAGTCTCAGCTGTCAACAGCCTCCAGTAGTTCAGTTCCCCCAATCCGAAACACCCTACAAAGAGTAGCCCCAATTTGCTCCTGAAGAAACAAAACAGTAACCCTCAGCTATCAACAGAAGGCTCAACTCAACTATCCAATATGAGAGCTTGACGTGAAACCAATGGATAAAACCATGGCTAGGAATACAATTTAACGAGGCACAAACGGGATGAAGAATTTTTTTTTTTATCCTTCCCGCATTTGAAATTCAACAACACACAGTGATCCGTCCCGCATCCCATTGTTTTGTTTTTATAATTACCTAGGATACAGTATCAAATACCCTCGTCTGTTCACTCTATAAACAGTCTAGCAGAATGAAATTGGAGAATTTATCCAAGGGACTACTGCGAGCAAAGATCATTTGAGATGCTCTGCACATTCTGATTCGAGTGCTGCTGTCAGCTCATTTTATTCACCAGATAACAAAGCAAAACGCATTTTTAACAGTGAATATCACATCGCCCTTACACAGATCAGATTACTAACAGTCCAACACACGCAATCCACTGCCCATGGTCTCACCTTGCGGGTCCGCGGCGGAGCAGTTCAGAAATCGGAGCAGCGGCCGCCGCGCTCCCAGTCGCCGTACCGCGTGGGCTCGGGCCCGCGCGGGCCGCCGATCTCGCCGGTACCTTTGTTCACGTGCACGCCGCCGTCGTCTTCTTGCTCCTCCTTCCCCTCGCCAGCGTCGGCGGCTCCCTTGGCTTCCTCGCCCTCCACCTTCCTGGCGGCATCCGGCGCCGCGGGTGGATCCGTCGCGGAGGGGGCGGAGCTGGAGAGCGCGAGGCGGAGGAGGAGGACGGGTGAGGGAGGAGGCTGGGATGCGTGGGAGAGAGCGGAGGTGAGGCGGCGGAGGCTGGCGGCGGCCATGGCTTGGCTTGGTTCCGCTGCCGTGTTGCGGCGGTGCGGTGCTTCTCCGGCTGCTTCGCCTCGTGTGCGCGATCAAAAGGGAGGAGGTGGGCTACAGCGCGGTGCGTGGAATATGACCCGGCGCTCTAACTGGCCCAGCCCAAGCGACGACGGGCTCGGTTTTATGGGCCCATTACAAAACGGGCCTTGGGTGTCATGAATGCGCTGATCGGGTCTGTTTGAAAAATAACATTTTCCAAATCCCATCTTTTCTTACCCTTAGATTTCAGGGAAAAGTCTATTTTTCACCCTTCAACTGTTACAAAAGTCTGATTTGCAACCTTAAACTACAAAACTAGATACTAAAGGCCCTCCAACTATCCAAACCATGCATAATTGACCCTTTGGGTGGTTTTGAGGGTGGTTTTGGATTTTCTAAAAATAACAGAAATATTATTTAAACTTTAAAAAAATAACTAATTCATTTTGGACAAAAAAAAATGAAATCAGTGCCAAAAGTTCTCTTAAAATGTAACCAACCTATTGGCACACCATTTAATGTTATTTGCGTATTATATTATTTATATTACTAGTGTCTTATTTTTTTAAAAAAAATAATTAGAATAAAATAAATAATATGCAAATAACTTCTAATGGTGTACCAACATGTAGGTCACATTTTTAGAAAAAACATTTGCACCATATTCTAATTTTTCTAGTTCATAATAAATTAGTTATGAATTTTTTAATACAAAAGTATTTTTAATTTTTTTTGGAAAATACAAAACCACCTTCAAAACCACCCAAAGGGCTAATTTTGCACGGTTTGGATAGTTGGAGGGTGTTTAGTGTCCGGTTCTGTAGTTGCGGGTTGAAAATGAGACTTTTGTAATAGTTGGAGGGTGAAAAATAGACTTTTCCCTAGATTTCACGAATTCCGTCCATCCATATGGTTGGGGGTAGAGCCCCATCATGTTTGGTGGAGGCAGTTGGAGTGGCGCGACGACATCGTGGCGAGGCGGTTGTGGTTGCGTTCCCTAGCGAGGTAGTAGGTGGCTAGGTGCTTCTTGGCAAGGCTGAGGCTCTCCCTGGTGATGCCGTGGTGGAGGCGCAGTGCGAAGTCCTCGTCGGCCCACTCGTCCTCCGGCGCTCAAGACATGAAGGCGGCGTCCACGGCGAGGGATGGCGTGGCGGTTGCCGCTGAGGTCTTTGACTTCGCGAACTCCGACGTGTTGGGTGGTGTGAAAGAAGCGGCGGCCGTGGCGACGAGGTTCCTAGCGGCTAACGCCAAGGAATGTACCACAATGGTAAAATCCAGTGATGCGCCCATAGCGATGAACAACGCAGAATGCTTGAACCAGATCATTGACGAAGAAGGAATTGAAGACGGCCTCCCCTTCTTTTTTCTGATTTCGGCAACTCCCACTTCTTGTGATTCCTAGTTCTCCAGAGCAATAGTGCTGATAACGTGTTGTAGTTAAATGTAAATGAGAGTTGTGATTAAATGAATGAATATCTAATCTGTGTTGATAGAAGAATGGATTACATATTTATACCCCACGAGGGGTATAATTCTTGCCTGTTCGGAGGGGATGCAACCCCTCCGACATGCCGTCTGCTCATAGTAATCAGAACTAATAATCTGATCTTTAGTACTGAATTCGTAGTCCTAGTTAAAATTGGGAATAAAGAGGGTTAGGTTCTCTACTAGTGGTACATAGGCGTGGTGGGCCAAAATTCACCAAGCTCGCACGAAGGCTGCGCCGAGGAATCCTCGAATCTGCTGCAGTGCTACAAACACATCCACGGAGCCTTTACTATAAACTTGCTCTGTGGGAAACACTAGGACACCTGACTACGCCAGTTTTTAAAAAGAGTAAATTGCATTGAAGCAGGGACGGAGCCAGGAATTTAGGATAGGGGGGGGGGCAAGCCGCCAATGGTATAAGCGGGTCAGGCCACTAATGGTATAAGCGATGGAATTCTGAAACATTATATACATAAAAATATGTTAGGGTATGTTTGAGAGGGCTTATAATGGTTTCAAATTGACTTTGTTACATAATCCAATGCATTACAGCGTGAAACCATTTTTAAACGAAGACAAAAATGAACTCGAACTTGGTGAAAACTAGATATTTCCGACTTTGGTTTCAACCCTCACAAATAACTTTTAAATTGAATAAGGCGTACATAAAGCAAATCAACACATCAGCTATGGCAACAGAAGGCGAGTAGAGATGCCACGAATTGATCTGACGAGTTGCTCATGCACCCATGACTCCAGCTAACCATGCCTGGTAGCCTAACTATTGAGTCGATTGATACTGGGCTGTCGTGAGGCTTCAGTCTTTTTTGGCCTTTCAGGAGCATTAGGGGGGCATTTACACTAATTATAGGTGGTGTTGCCGGAGCATTAGGGGGGCCAGGCCCCTGCGCCCCCCCCCCCTGTCTCCGCCTCTGCATTGAAGGTATACAAACTTGTAAGGTGGGTGCAAAACAGTCATAGAACTTGATAGGTGCTCAAATACGTCACATAAATTACTTCGGTGAGCACTGATGGTGCAAAAACAGTTCAACTATCTAATTTAATCACACGTAGGCTGCCAAGGTAGTGTCCAACCTGGACATAACCCATTTATTTTACGAAAGGTCCCCCTCGGTGCCAGAGTTTTTACGTTTCTCCCTCATCTTTCCCATCTGAACCGAATTTTCGCTTTTGTCTTGGCCGCACGTAGGATGGTAGCACGCTGATGTCTGTGTTGTCTATCCTCTAATTCGTATAAAAGCATCACACACATGCATGAGTCATTTATATCCTAGTCACACGTAAAACAAAACTTGGCCCATATTGTATATTGAAACTAATATATACCCCATGCAGAACTCATTCGTATTGGGATTAAAAACAAACCATAAACAGAGGGTCCTTCCCCTTATGGACGACGCCTGGGCGCCATCATGGCTGCAACGTGTTATGCTGCCCTCTCGATCACCTTTCCTTACACAGACTAGGGTTTTGTAGTAGTTGGAGACATATTTGTATTTGCATCTAAGAAAAAGACGAGAGATAGATGTATATTGTGATGGGATAAACACAGATCTCGTGCGGATCAAGTGTCGAGTCCCATATACATACTCAACTACATAGTAATATAAGCCTTCTTTCCGCTAAAAAAAAATTGTTGAGTCCCACGTTGGATGCCACCGTGACAGCACGTGTGATTCAATAGGCCAACACGCTATTTTGCACCGTCAGTGCTCACCGAAGCAATTTATGTATGTGACGTATTTAAGCACCTGTCAAGTTCTATAACTGTTTTGCACCCACCTTACAAGTTTGTGTACCCTCAATGCAATTCACTCCTAAATACGAAGCTAGTTGTTTAAAAAAATTATGCTAGTACCAGCTTTCCTCCTAAAGATGTAAATTATTTGTTGGTGCTCTTTTGGATTTTCCTAGTGTTTACAAGTTTGTGATTTATTTAAATTTTCATTTTGCACTCTAGTTTATTGATCGTGTGATTAATATATTGATAAGTATGACTACGAGCTGAGCAATGATACAATAGGAGTAGAAATAAACAAGTTTCCAAATGATTCACCAACACAGAGATATATATTATATATATTTAAAAATTGATAAATCTTTCACATTTTTATGGTTTAAAATAAATTACTAAGAGAATATATAAACCTATTTTATTACTTCTAAAAAAAATGGAAACCCATCATTGAAACAAGATAGAGATCAAACTTGTCAAATTTCAACCGTTATAATTTGTTTGGTGTGTGGCCAAAATCATATAATCTAATAGTTAGAGCTAGAGATCGAGCATAAACTGAATTCACTAAAATGTAAGGCAATATATATACGTATAGGAAATGAATTCATAAAGCTGCCGAGGAATATTGCGTACATCCACCAGTAGAGCCTGCCTTCTGAATAGATAAATGTCGTCCTTGCCATGGGGAGGTGAACCGTCCATTTATCAAAGGGAAACGAAGACAGCCGTGCCCACGTATCACGTGAAGAGAATGTGCTCAGTACTTTACTAACTTTATTTTCTGCACCTTTGTCGAACCCGGCCTAAGTTGATATGGCCTATAGTGGCCCATGAGTGTGATGTGTGCATGTTTAGTACCACCTTGCTAGTTTAGAGAAGGTGGAGCTAACTTATAAGCCTTTGTCCCCCAGCCACAGCACCTTCGGGTTGACCCTTTTACACGAAGCGAGGATGAAAGTGTAAGCAAGATGCTATGTGTACGCGTGCCCGCCCCCACGGAAGGGCTGGGCGGTGCGCCCTTGGGAGACTGGGTGTTACAAATGGTATCAGTAGTGTGCGGACATAGGGCGCATGACGCGTGTGTGCCGGTTAGGACACACGGCATGGCATATGGGTCGGCACTGGACGGGTGAGTTGGACCGACGAGAACGTTGGGTTCTTTAAGGGGGGTGTATTGTGACACCCGGCCCAAGTTGATATGGCCCATAGTGGCCCATGAGAGCGGTGTGCGCATGTTTAGTACCACCTTGCTAGTTTAGAGAAGGTGGTGCCACCTTCGGGTTGACCCTTTTATACGAACCGAGGACGAAAGTGTAAGTAAGGTGCTACGTGTACGCGTGCCCACCCCCGCGGAAGAGCTGGGCGGTGCGGCCTTAGGAGACGGGGTGTTACAACCTTCGGTCTTAGGAGACAGGGTGTTACAACCTTCAATCATCCATCCTCAAACTTTCCGAGATACTCACGTCGGCAGGTCTTAAGCAAATTGTCCCCAACGAATGGGACCTAAGCTAGGTTGGTTTACAGTACATACTATACTGTTATTATACTGCTTACGGGCATGTAGTGTTTGCGGGCAACATATATACACATGTTTATGGTATACTAAGAGTTGTGGATTATATAATACAACGATGCGCAGCTCTTCTACGTATTCGAGAAAAAAAAAGTTGTGGATTGCATGTAATTGACGCATGTCTCTGTCTAAGCGCAGGCCAAGAGGTTATGTGCAAAGAGAACTATACCCGGTTGACTATGGGATCCATGGCTCCGCGTGTTCGTGCTCTTCCAGCAGCTGGGCTGGTAGAAGGTGCACCCGCCCATGGCTGGCTTATTTGTTGTTGACTCTTCAAGGAATTGTCGACACCCGATGCATTCTGCATGCTCTGTACTAGCAGATGCTTAAAGCGCGCTTGCATGATTGAGAACTGAAGGACGAAACCATGATGATCATGCATGTGCATAGACGATACATGAAAATACACCAATACTGCTGATTTCGATCTCCATACAAAAACAAATTAAGCTATAATTATACAACAAATACATTATTCATATGTTACATAAAGAAGCACATACATGCACATTATAGCAGTAGTCTATCGCTGTCATCATGTACATGCTATTATAATCTGTTTCATATGCATATGATAAAGCTACGGCCAGCAAGCTAGGTATGTGTAGCTCACCCCTAGTGGCATCTCTTGCTAGCCGTTTATTGTGTGCACACCATGTATTGCTAAGCAGGCGGCTTCGTCGTCCTCGCTTTCTGCTGGCTAGCTCAAACTACTAATTGCTTACAATCATAGTACTATGTGCAGTATCGTTAAATGGTGTCTCACACACAGAATCATATATCTTAATTGTTAATAGTGTCTGGATAAGATGATGAGATGACGACGGAGTAGGTCTAATTAGGGTACATCCTCCTGCCGCCGGAGCCGGCCTCACGCTGGCAGTTGAAGTAGACGGCGGCGACGGGCGGGCCGAGGTTGTAGAGCTCGGCGAAGTCCCTGGTGTTAAAATTCTGGCGCCAGCCAGGGGCGTACACCGTCTGCCGGCCCATCTGCTGGAACAGCACGAACACGAAACGGTGGATCCCCATGGTCGGCCGAGGGTTCTCGTAGAGCGTCACCTCTTGCCCTACGGGTGCTCATCGTCAGAATGATTGGTTCACAATTATTTTATCACATATATATAGACTTATAATGGATTAATATAATTGACGACAGGTGTGTACCTTTAAGTGTGTAAATATGTTTTCAACTTACGTTAATTATATGTTTTGTAATAAACTTTTCAAGTGTGTAATAATGCAATTGCAAATATATATGTAGTGTTGCCTGCTTGTGGTTTTGATTTCATCATCTGTTTCTATTTTGCAGCAGCACTATATATGTAGCAAATTAAAAGCGAGGCTTGTCTGAGTAGAGCTGAGGTAGAGACGAGACGACTGATTTAGACGGGGATCGGAGCTGATGGCTCACCAAGTGCTGCTCCGGTGGTTCCTGGAATATCAATGACCAGCCTGCATGAAGAGACAGTGACCGGATCAATCCGTATTACGTTTAGCAAGCTAGCCATGCACCATCTCATGGCGATCCACAAGTTGTGTGCAATATTATACAATGCATGCATGGTCTAGCGCAGAGTCTGATGACAACACAGAATGATCTGATCAAGGTTTTGATCGATTAGATCTAAAAAAAAAAGGTTTTGATCAATTACCAGTGCAAATACTCCCTAAGGTTGGGGTCGCTTGGGCTTGGAGCGTCCGGGTCGACCATCACCTGAAGGTCGAGAAGCAAATGAAGTTGCCCATAGAAGGAGGAAATGAAAAATATAGTAATGGTATCTCCTAGGATGGCGGTGTGTACAAGGGTGTAGAATGTCCTCATGTCGACTCCGCCGATCTCGACCCTAGGGTGGTGGGTGACCATAGAGGGCTTGAGCTCGCAGCCGTTGGATATGATCCTGGTGCCGTAGCTGACCCTGAGGTTGGTGGTCCGGACGAACGGGTTGATCACGTCGCCCACAACCCTACCAATAACCAACGGGTCGTCCCTGTTCCTGCCGCCGGCCATGTCGAGAGCAACCGGGCGAGCTTTGTGTTCTTGGCACGATCGAACAGGAACAGTGATGTTTTAGTTCTTGGCTCGAGCTAGCTGTTGGACCAACTGCCGGCGCTGCTGCAGAGCTTTGGCCAGTGTCCACTTTATATAGAAGTCTGTCAACGAGCGAGTATTGCTGGGGCCGGACTTGCCGCACTGTTACATGGGCGTCTGGGCGGGAGGCAGCTGGCGACTGGCTGATCAGGTCCAGTGCATAGGGACGCGAGCCCAAAGTTCGCCTCCGAGCGTGCACGGTTAACGAGATTTTTTTTTGAAAAATTACTCACAAACCAACCAACTGAATATCCAAATGCAAAATAGCGTATATTAATACTGACCATAACGAAAGAGAGGACATGAGCTAGAGAACTAACAGATGCACTATTCACGCTATGACACTAACAAAAAATAGAACTAGCAGAATTAACAGATGCATTACCAGGAATTTCATTGAGATCAGGTAGTACTGGTGCTTGAGGCATTGCATTCGGTGCAGGAAGAACTTGTGCTTGAGGAGCTTCAATTGGCGCAGGAAGAACTTGTGCTTGAGGAGCTTCAATCGGCACAGGAAGTACTTGTGCTTGAGGAGCTTCAATCGGCGCAGGAAGTACTTGTGCTTGAGGAGCTTCAATCGGCGCAGGAAGAACTTGTGTTTCAGGCATTGCAGTGGTTGCAGGCCCATGTATATTGTCTCCTTCAATGATATCAGAACCATCGTCTTCTTCTGCACAAGAAGATTAGTGAAAGCTGAAAGATACAAACACAGAGGAGGGAAAAATATTATACCAACCTTCATCGTTGCCAGGGAAAAATATTGGATTGCTCAAATAAAAAAAGTCCTCTTCCACCTTATCCCAATCAGATGGATTGCTCATGAAAACCTCAATAACAGCATGTCTCCTGTTTCAAATCAAACGCCCTCCTCGGATGTGGATCTGCCATGGCTTTGTGGAAGTAAGAGAAGACAATTGAGTATGAGACATGTGCAGCAAACTTATAGCAAAAGGCTCCATGCTGCAAACTTGAACTTTGCCTGCGATTCAAAAATTCACGGGAGAAGGAAACCGTGGGCGCGAGGAATTTCGCAGCCTCGCGAAATTTTTACCCACGAAATTAGAAAGAGCCTGTGCGTAGGAGAAAGAATAGAAGCGTGGTTTTGGTGCGGTTGAGAAAAACTTGGGCGGAGGGAGAAATATTAGGCGGGGGTTTTGGCGTGGTTGTTTTTCGGTTGGGAACGAAGCGTCGCTCGAATTATTGCATGCGGAGGAAATTAAGTCGTGCGGAGTCATGCAGAGAGAATTAAGTCATGCGGAGGGAGATGGACTTCTCCTTGGTTGCTGTACCGAAGGCTAAACCGCCCAAGAAAAGCGATCGGAGGGAGTATGTTTGAAAGTAAACCACGCTTGATAATATCTGTAAAACAAAACCACACTTGGCAATATTATATCTGTGCATCATTGAGTTTTGGATGTGCAATTTTTTGAGATGCATACGTGAAAAAGGCTCTACGCCTCTTCATTTATTAAAAATTATCTATATATGTTAAGTTGATTTATGAATATCTGTGTCATTGGACTGCTCCCCAAGACTAGGCACATCGCCATCACCAGCAGGCGACTTCGGCGGAACGCGGACAGGAGCTGCCTGCACAATCGTTCATTCAATCACCTTCACGATTCACCATGGACATCATCACGCACGACGCAATAGGATGGAGGACAAGATACGAGCCACCATCGAGCCAAAAGGGCGGTTGTGCCGACGAACACGGACTCAAAGAACCATGGCACTAGATGTAGGGTATTATTAGCCTCATAGCAAACCGAACCAGTATACATTTCTTGTGTCTCAACATACAGCGCCATCGATCATAGAGCCACATGTACTATCGTATGTAGAATAATCAGATGAGAGAAATAATATTGTGAAAATAATTTTGAAGGTAAATGGAAGCTTGGGCGCATCATGCGGATTCCATGATCTTCTGAGATACTACCTTTAGGGGTGGATAACGAGCGAGCCGAGCCGAATGATTGTTTACACTAGAACGTTGGAGTGTTCTATTTATGGTGCTTCACGCCTAATGAAGTACTCACATGTCGATGATTAACTAGCTAGCGGACAAAAGAGCTAATAAAACTCAGCGCTCATCTGTGTTCCACTGGGAAACGCCGATGCCCCGCACACGGCATCGTACGTCCCGAAGCGACGCTTCCAATTTGACGTGACAAATGTTGGGCGTCGGCAGTGGGCATCTCGCGCGCTTTTATTAAAGACCACCCGCGGCAAAGCAGTGGACAGGTACCTCCGGCCTATTGGAGTGGAGCTCTATCGATCCTAGTACACGCACCATGGCACCGGCGTCATCTATCGTCAGTGCTGCTGTTGCATGCGTGACCATGCATGCATGCATATCCATCGAATCCATCTTCTCGATCCTAATAAGCTCCTGCTAATGCTATGTCGTCCTAATAAATAACGAATAGCGGGTTGGTAGTAGATTAACGTCTGCGTAGCAAATAGCAGATAAGTTCCAATGGCAGACTCTAAACATCACTCATAGAACTTTCTAACCAACTAAAAACTAACCACCAAGGAAAAATACGGACAAATTAATAAACATAGAACTTAAGAGCAAAATTAAGCATCCAAATGCACTCAAAGAGTCAATGTCGAGGTCCAAAATAACTAAGAAGACACATGATAATAAAAAAAGACACATGCCAACTAATCCATTTGCAGATCACCCCTCATCCTTTCACTTGTCGTCATGACCAAAACCACCAGCCTCATTGTTCTCATGGTAACTTGAATAATCTGCATATGGAATATTTTTGTCCCCTTCATGTTCACTCTCAGAAGATTCAAAGACTCCTCATCTTCGATTGGCTGAGCAGCCTGAGCTTCCTTTGCTTTACTTGATTCCTCTTCATCCACAACTACAGCACGTGGCTTCTTTGTTTTTCTTGAAGTGACATTACATAGTAATTTTCTCTTAGTGAAGCTGTAATCATTCTCTACTTCATTTGCTTGTGCTGGTGCAACATCATCTACAATCCAGTCATTTTGTGGCTCATCATCAACAAATCTTGGAGCCAGGGGATCTCTGTCCTTTTGAGAATATTTTCATTGTAACATCTTGTTAAACATGCATGACGAAGACAAGAGCATTCAATTTTCGTTGGCCCAATCTAGCTCTTTTCTTAGAATGAACCTAAGTATTTCAGAATTCTTTAAAAACATTAATTATTTAAATGTGTTAGTGAAACTTAGATTTATTGACAAAAAAGAGGGGAACTTTTTTTTAGGAAACCGGCAGGGAAGCTCCCTACCTTTATATATATATATATATATATATATATATATACATATATATATATATATATATATATGTTGATATAAAAAGAATGATATTTACATGTTACAAGGCCACAGGCCCAAGAAAGAAAAGGAAAGAAACTAAAGCAGACTACTCAGCCAAAGATTGATTTTATCCTTCATAATCGGTTTAACCCTCAAGATCACTGAATTCATCCCTTCAATAAAGCTTCGTCTCCACAACATGAAGGATAGTGAACCCCCATCAAAGATTATGCTATTACGGTGTGTCCAGATAGACCACATGGCCATGATAATTACTTCTCTGAAGATGATCGAGCCAAAACTTTCTCGCACTCGAAGAATCATGATATCAAAGTGAAGGGACAGATCCCAAAGCACTCCCAAATATATCCAGCAAGCCTGTGCAAAGGGGCAACTGAAGAGTAGATGCATAATATCCTCACCGATATGTTCAACACACATGACACAATGATATGAATCCAGGTGCATGTTTTTCCGACGTAACATGGCTCTAGTGTTCAGCCGATCACGACAAAGCAACCAAAAGAAGAATTTATGGGTATTTTGAGCTCTGGATTTCCATAACCATTCACTCCAGTTTCTTTCACATGCAGAAGAGGTACATGTAAAACTTAAAATTCGGATTGCCATCTTCCTTAAATCTTTAGCACTAGTTCCATGTACAGACCACCAATTTGTTATAAGAACATCAAAGAACAAATTAATATACTGAGATATTTTATTTGATACGAGGAAAATTAAAGAACTATTTCAACTGGCTATCTAATTTTTCACTCTTCTTTGCATCATGTGCATCTAGCATTCGTTTAATCTTCTCCTTAACATCGTCAGGAACCGATGTGCAAGAAACACTTTTTGTCCTTTAACTCCAGCCAAGCGCTTCTTAAACCTAGTTATGCCACCTTTAAAATATTGTTTACAGAATTTGCATCCAACTTCTCCTTTACATTCTTTGCCAGTTAAGCTGGATCCTTCCTCGATGCTGCTTGGGTTGTGTGCGAGCAGAGGACATTGTGCAGTTGCAACTAGAAACAGACAGCGAATAGATGCAAATCTGAGTCTCGTAAAGGCAAATGCTACTATGCTACAACCTACAGTGTAGAGCACTAGAGCTAAATAGCTAGGGGTGAAAACGATGGGAAATGATCAGAAGAAGGCTCCACCACTTTCACATTCTTTTTCTCGATAACGATACGATAATGTTGAAAACGAGAATGACATCGATATTCTGATAATATCGAAAACGAAATAATACGATCGACAATAAATCCCTAACGATAAAAAACCTACAAAACGATAAACACATCGATCAGTAGAGCATAAAACTCTCTTGAAGAAAATAAAAAACTCGGCGGCAGACTAGTATCTATGTGTTCCATGGCATCAGCAAAGAAACACGTGGACTGTGGAGACAAGGTAAAAAAACGACACATGGACTTGGCCCGGTATTAAAGACGAAGAGTGGAGGGATTCACCAGCACTCCAGCAGCTAGCCTGCCGACTTGGGGGTGGGCCGATTGGTTTAATAACAGGCCAAATTTGATATTATCGGCGGTATTTGTATTTTACTGGCCAAGTACGGTATTTTTCGAAAACGGACGGAAAAGGCTAAAATCATTTTCTTTTTTAGATCATTTTATCGTTTTTGTATTTTCAGCAATCGATATCGTTTTCGTTTATCCGCAAATTCTGATAAAACTTTGAAAACGATTCCTTGTAATTAGTGTTTTCGTTTTCATCCCTAGATAAGAATAGCAAAATCAGACAACTCGCCGAGTACCACTAGGACATCAATTAACAACTGGTAATTTGTGAATGAGCAAAATCCAGTTGATTTTAGTGCTAGTCGACGTTCTCATCGATAACGAGACACCTATAATAACTCTTCATAAATCTGGAGATCAGTCGGCCTAGTCTAAGGTACTCGTATGGGTAGATTGCGGAGGTATTCATAGGTATACGCGAGCGTCATGTGTACCTACTCTGTTTCGAGGGGGTTAAAAAACTTAGCACAGTGACCCAGATTCCATCAAAAGCTCGGCCTCGTGCTTGTTTCATGAGGATCATCAAAAACCCGAATTCTTTTACTACCTTGGCAAGGTGCACGGAGGAGCTAGCCGCTGGGGCAGATACACACTTGGGTTCTGTCCACGCGACGCTGGCCAAGTCATTTGCAGGGAGGTGGAGATCGTCCTACTAGGGTTTTTTTTCTTTTTCTTTTTTGGAAGAAGTCTATTTTTGGCCATTTAACTATTGTGCAGGTTTGATTTTGACCATTGAACTCTAAAACCAGGAATATTCAACCATCGAGCTTTCAAAACCGTTCACATTTGACCATCTAGCTGTTTTGATGGTGGTTTTGATGACGTGGACGGTGGGGCCCACATGTCAGGTATCTTTTTTCTTCTCTTTTCTCCTCACTCATCTCATCTTCTCTCTTCTCTTTCCTCCCCCGCCGGCCACAATCCACCTGCCGGCTTGGCGCCTGCCCCTTCCCGACGCCGGCCGCCATCCGCACCAGCACCTCTCCCACGTCGTTGCACGAGGAAAAAGGGAGCCGGAGGTGAGAGTTCTCCTACGGGCAGATCTCGGGCCCGCCGACGACAATGGTGGACGGAGAGCTTCGATTCCCGGCCAGTAATGGGTTGGAGCTCGTCGGGAGCAGGTTGGGAGGTAATAGGGAGGGTGGAAGACGATCGGGAGAGGGGGATTTGAGTTTGGTGGCACGGGGTGGAGAGAAGATCTACGGCGGCTCGGCTCTGCTCGTGCTCGTGGCGAGAGGAAGAAGAAAGGAGGGGGTGGCGCAGGGATGTTGCCCATGGTGTGGAGCGTGGACCTTATACGCGTCCATGGAAAACATGGCAGCATTATGACACCGCCTCCACCAGGCCAGCGATGGAGCCTCGTCTCGCCTTCGCCACAACGACGTGTGGCCGTTCCCATGGCAGACAAGCCTTGCCCGCCCCACCTTACCTCGCTGGCCGCACGCTCGCACCAGCCGGTCTCGCCGTCCCCCTTCACGCCTAGCGCGGAGCTCGGCGTGCTTAGCTCCGCGGCGGCGGCCTAGCCCTGCCTCTCACCGTGAAACAGAGAGGAGAGGAAGAGAAGAAACAGAGAAGAGGGGAGGGAAAAAATAAAGAATTAATAATGACATGTGGGCCCCACCACGCCATGTCAGCAAAACCGCCCAACAAAACCACTAGATGGCCAAATGTGAACGGTTTTGAGAGTTCAATGGTTGAATATTCCTGGTTTTAGAGTTTAATGGTCAAAATCAAACCCACACAATAGTTAAAGGGCCAAAAATTGACTTCTTCCTTTTTTTTTCTCATGCGAAGGAACTTACGTGCAAAATAGGTGGTCGCTGCTCAAGGACTCACTGACTCCGCTTCCTGCTCCCACAAGGAAGATACACCAGCTGCTTCAAGGCCATGGCGGCGTCTGGAGCCGTGTGGTGTCCCTCTGTAAACCATCCAGACACAGTAGTAGAGAGTACAAGTGTACAGTAGTGAGAGTTGGATGCCTGAGTCTGGACTCAGTGTCAGTTTTTTTTTTTCTTTTGGAGCAATAAACCCTCGTCGCGTGAGTTGGGAGATGAGATGGGATGGAATAAAGGCACAGATCTCCGTGTCACGTCGAGTCGACTGCATGATCCTCCAACGGCGGTGTCTTCGCGAGCTCCGCTTCGATTCATTCTTGGAGCGTAGCGGCGGCACTCCCATATCACAAAGCGACCCCGCGGCGGAATCGCCCCCCCTCCCTCCGCCGCGACTGGGCCACGCATCCCCTGATTCCTCGTCGCACCGGCCGGGTGAGGATAGGCCGGGTTGAGCGCGACACGACACCCCCACGCGCGCATATATATGGCCCCATATGCATGCATGCTGCGGAGTGTGCCCGGCAGGCAGGCAGGCAGGCAAAGCTCTCGCCGCCGCCACTGACTGCCTGCCCCCGGCTGGAGGGTGGCCACGGCCTGTCTCTTCTGCTGCAATGATCTCACCAATCGGAAGGTAATAACATGCTGGCATCCTCCGTTGACATATCTCCTCTGTTTTCCGCGAGAGACACACACATATATGTATATGTATATATATATGTATGTATATATATGTATGTATATGTATATATATGTATGTATATGTATATGTATGTATATATATATATATGTATGTATATGTATGTATATATATATATATGTATGTATATGTATGTATATATATATATGTATGTATATATATGTATATATATATATATATGCAATTGTCTGTGTGGGGGACACACAGTCGTTAAGGTAGTTATTTCGGCGGCAAGAGGTTTGCCATGAGACAACATGCTAGAAGGAGATTAAGAACAGAAATAGCTAGAGTGAAAAAAAAAAGAAGAAGAAACAACGACGACGACACCACTGGTGGCCACCACAGGCCATCCTACTTCTACACGGCAGGCGGCGAGGGAGCAAGAGAGCAACAGGAAGCATAAAGCCCCTCTGTGGAGATTGAACCATTCAAGCCCAACCAAAAACTGAAAAAAAGTAAGAACTACATGTAAAAGCATATGCCAGCGCTGCGTTTAGTTTCAAAAGATTTCCCTCAAAAAAACATTATTCATCCAACTTTTTATTATTCATCTCATTCCTCCTACTCACAGAACACACTTCCTAGGAATCAGCTACAGTGTATTTTTGGGTAAACAGTGCAAATCGGTCGCTTCTCAGTCCTTTGACACATCTACTAGATTGCATGGTTAAAAAACACTTTTGAGTAGGGTGTGTATTGCCTTGCCAAAAATACATCAGCGAACAAAGTCGTGGTGGGGAAAAGCACCTGGGACTCAAGGTATACGACTTTGTTCTTCCAAATCCAAGTCTAATGATTTCTAAGCTAGGGCGACAAGCGAGTGTCGAAGTCGCAAGCTTTTGCTCGATGTGGAATAGAGACAATGGAGGAAATAAGTCAACAGAGTACTTAAACAACGAGCTCGGCTTCTAGTGATCCCATAGTCACAAGCCACTCTCTCTCACTTGCTCATGGGGCCACAGTGTTGTGGGCTTTTGTTTTCTGTCATCGGATCATCTCTCACCTCCATGTCAGCTGACGATTTGGTTCAATGACGGGTCATGTTGTACCAGTATGTTTCAACATTTAGTTTCTTCAATTTTAACATTTTAAATGTCAAATGTTGAATATGCTTAAGTATAATGTTAAACATGATTAAGCGTAAGTTTGAACTTTGAATATATTTGAAGAAAATGTTGAACATGTTTATCATCTCTGCTCAACTAATTGGTCCAATTAAAGATGGATGGGGGGTTTTACAGAAGATGAATAGGAGGAAGCTCCTGAGTACTTTTTGGGCTGGACTAAAAAACGATTGGTCCATTTGGACCAAATTTGTGCACAACCCAAATGTGAGTTGAGATGGAATAAAGGCACAGATCGCCACTCAGGGGGGGAAGGGGGGGGTGGGCAGGGGTGGAGCCACAGGGGGGCGCGCCGGGGCCTGGCCCCCCCTACGGTCCGGTGCAACAGAGTTATACCCATAATTATCAACATTAGCCTACTGCCTCGTGATCAATTTGTTTCCACATCCCTACTTGTACGTGTAGTCATGTCCATCTGCTGAGACACCATGCGCAGGTCACGTGGGCAAGGAGGGAGATTAAGGCCGACTGAGACACCATGCACAGGTCATGTGGGGAAGGAGGGATCAAGTTCGTGTCCATGCATTACTACGGGCTCACATCATTATCAAATAGCGCGACCATAGTATTGTAAAGTATATCATATTGGCGAGTCATAAAACATGCTCACAAAAAAAGCTTTATAGCTTGTTCATAATGTATATATAGCATGCCGTGCAACGCATATGATGTATTGCGCAATTAATCTCTCTATATATTTACCCTAATCACTATTTTATGAGATAGTCTTTCACTTAGTGTGTTGGCCCCCCTATGGTCAAATCCTGGCTCCGCCCCTCGGGGTGGGTTTGTCTTTTTAGTTTGGACGATAGGCGTAATGGACAAAATTTTGTGGGCTTAGACTAGGTTAAAATGCTGCTACCCACTGGGTGGCCTACGAGGGCTCTCGGGCCCATACGCATCCGATAGCCTTTTATTTACTCAATCAAATCTGGCCTGGGAAAGGAACGCTAGGGCACAAAGGAGGCACCTGATACACCGGCGGGCTCTGGCTTCACGGTGGCGGGTTTTCCATGGTGGGTTTCCATTTCTAGAAAAGAATATAAAAAATGAGTTTTATATCAACCATTTTTAACTAGTATACTTTACATAAAAATATGAAGCTAGTCGTTAAAAAAATGAAGCTCGTACCTATTTTTCCTAAAGACGGTGTAACTTATTTGTTGGTACTAGCTTCATTTTTTTTTCCCTAGCTTTAACCCCTGTCGAAAAATTGACGCATGCCCCTGTCGAAAAATTGACGCATGCCCCTGTCGACCATGAGATCCATGGCTTCGTGTGTTGGTGCTGTTCCAGCAGCTGGGCTGGCTGACGGTGCAAGCCCCTGGCTGGCGCCAGAACTTCAATACCAGGGACGACTTCGCCGGGCTCCACAACCTCAGCCTGCCGGTCGCCACCGACCTACCGTATAGTACTTCAACTGCCAGCCTGAGGCCTCGGTGTGAATTGTTGTTGATTCTTCAAGGAAAGCCCGTAGCCGATGCATTCTGCATGCACTGCCAGATGTTCAAAGCGCGCTTGCATGAATGATCGAGAACTGAAAAGGAAACCCTGATGACCATATGCACAGATACATATAATATACCAACACTGCTGATTTCTCCATACAAGCTAATTATACATTACATTATTGATATGTTACATGAAGTAACACATATATGCATGCACCTTATATTATAGCAGTTAATCTGTCTCCCACCATAGTCCCATGCATATATATATGATAAGCATACACGCACAACGAGATTAATGAGTGGCTAGAAGATACATATACTATGTATATATGTTTAGCTCAGCCCTAGTGGTATCTCTTGCTAGCCGTTTATTGTGTACACACCATGTATTCTGCTAGTTCAAACTACTAATTGCTTACAATCGTAGTACTATGTGCAGTATGGTTAAATGGTGTGTGGATAGAGGCTAGTCACACACACAGAATCATATATCTTAATTGTTATTAGTGCTTGGCTCAGATGGGGTCATGGAGTAGTGTCTAATTAGGGTACATCCTCCTGCCGCCGGAGCCGGCCTCACGCTGGCAGTTGAAGTAGACGGCGGCGACAGGCGGGCCGAGGTTGTAGAGCTCGGCGAAGTCCCTGGTGTTAAAATTCTGGCGCCAGCCAGGGGCGTACACCGTCTGCCGGCCCATCTGTTGGAACAGCACGAAGACAAAACGGTGGATCCCCATGGTGGGCCGAGGGTTCTCGTAGCACATCACCTCTTGTCCTGCATGCATGTGCTCATCATCAGAACGGAGAGAGGTGTCGATCACATACATCTGTTATGCTAACATATATGTATATGACAGATTAATTGACAGGTTTGTACCTTATTATGTTTGTAAGTGTAATTATATTTTTTTTGAACTTACCTGAACCATATGTTTTGTAATTTTTTTTAATTACCTCTGTCGATAAGTGCACGTGTAATAATGCAAGTGCAGATATATCATGTGGGTTTGATTTTTTTGCAGTACGAAGTAGCAAAAAAGCTAAGCTTGTCTGGGCAGAGGTAGAGACAGATCAAGACATGGAGCTGATGGCTCACCAAATGCTGCTCCGGTGGTTCCTGGAATATCAGTGACCAGCCTGCATGAAGAGACAGTACGGCCGGATCAGTCCGTATATATGCTACCTATCATCTCATGACGATCGTCGACAAGATGCATGTACTGATGAACAAGCACTAGTTATACAATAATGCATGGTCTAGCATCCATATACACGACAAAGAAGTCTGCTGACAGCAGAGAATGATCTGATCAGGGTTTTGAATAATTACCAGTGCAAATACTCCCTTAGGTTGGGGTCGCTTGGGCTTGGAGCGTCCGGGTCGACCATCACCTGAAGATCCAACGAAGCACGTGCACGTTTTACAATGCAAAAATGAATTTAATTATAGATATAGAAGAAGACCGTACCACTGCTGGTATATTTTTACAAGAAACTAGAAAATGAAAATAATAGTATCTCTGCTAGGACAACGGCTAGCTTACAAGGGTGTAGAATGTCCTCATGTCAGCTCCACCAACCTCGACCCTAGGCTGGTGGGTGACCATGGAGGGCTTGAGCTCGCAGCCGTTGGATACGGTCCTGGCGCCATAGCTGACCCTGATGTTGGTGGTCCTGACGAAGGGGTCGAGCACGTCGCCCACAACCCTACCAACAACCAACGGGTCCCTGTCCCTGCCGCCGGCCATGCTTGTTCTTGGCACGATCGATCACACGGGCAGGGAGCTTAATTTTTTGCCCTACTTTGGCTGGTGCTAGTTATATATTTGCATGCTATGTTTTGTGTCCCACAGCGCTGATGGCCACTTTATATTTAAGTCTGTCAAGCAGGACCAGATCGGACATGCTGGTTCGGGACTTGCAGCTAGCATGAGCTCACTCTCGATCCGGCCTGTTTGTGTAGTGTGTGTATCTGTCTGTCACTCTGTACCTTGTGCACGGCGATCTGGGCTGTGTTCAGTTGGAGGGGAGAAAAATACTTTTTTTCTGGGAAGCGTGTTATGTGAGGAGGATGAACAGGAAGGGTGGAAAAAGAATTTTTTAGAAAACGTGTCATGTGAGGGAAATGAATAGGAACTAAAAATTACTTTTTGCGATTGAACACGGCCCTGGTTCTGCTGAAGCTGAAGTTGAAAACAGTAGAATCTCGCATCGTTTTCCATCTTCATTGTGGAACGGTCGGCAGTGGGCATCTCGCGCCAAAAGCAGTGGCCAGCTCTCTCCCGTAGACATGAAAAAGAGCATGATGTTTAATTTTTCCTTCTTTTTCCGTTGTTAACTTGTGCTTAGTCTGATTTGTTCAGGCAGGATAGGGTTTCTTGTGAAGCCATTGTACGTTCGATGTTGTTCAGTGCAGGCCTACTGTCGACCTGTGTGGTATAAAGCTTATGTGTGCATGGTGACGATGCGCGCGAAAATCAAACAAGATCTGAACTTCGGATAGTCACAGGTCGAGAGATCAGGCCGGCCGGAGAATATATTATTGTTTGTGTGGTCGGAAAGGATGAATTGCCGTTTAGAGCAAAGCGTGCATAGGACGCGCGTCCCTCCGTTTCAAGGTGTAGTTCGTTTAAATTTTTTACCCCAACTTTAATCGCTCGTTTTATTTAAAATATTATACAAAATTTCATATTTTTGTTCTGGTTTGCTTTATTAATCAGAGTTCTTCAAAAGTGACTTAAACTTGACTATATTTGCATAATTTTTTTTTAATTATATGAGCGGTCAAACTTGTTTAAAAAGTCAAATGAACTATATTTTAAAACGAAGGTAGTAAATTGCTTCTCATCATTATCCCTCAAGAATGGTGCCACGATCAAACCCAAGCTAAGGGAGGCGAACTTGCCGGCCGGTCGGGTTAACAAAATCAGGGAGCATCATCAGCTTATTACAAGAGATGACAATGTATGAACGCTACAATGTCGGTAGTGTTAGCTAATTGAACCCTACGACACTGACAAGATGCTTCCTCTTTCAATCTATTCTCTGTCTTTTTGTATTTCATTAATTTCTTTTATCCTTTTGGCGTCATTCACCTCCATATGGAGGCATCGTCGAAAAAGCTATTGTGCTTTGCTGTTTAGTCTTTTCACTTTTTCATTGTATCAAGTGGTTGGTTGTGCCTCCTCTCGCCTTCGTGCCTAGGCGTCTTGAGGTTGTTGTCGTCATCGTCCCTCTTTCTCGTGGATTTGCCATGATCTCGCCCCTGTGCTAGGGCTGCTATTTTCAAAATTAATCGAACAAACATGTTTTGCCTCGTTTTTTCCTAAAAATGAGGTTGCTAATTTTATATCAATGTAAGTTCATGTGGGAATAATCACCCCCCCCCCCCGTTGACAATTAAAAGAACTTTTGAGAAATGATAAGAAACGCTAGTGCTATTAGAAAATATTCAATACAAATATTCAGGCTGGAACTTACAAGAAAGCAAGGAAAGGCTTGTTATCCAGAAGAGGGGCTCTCGTTATCCTTAGAACAGAGTAAGATCGTTCCCACTTATGTCTCAATGGCTAGAGCAACCTGCTGTGTAATTTGTATGTTTTTGTTTGTTTCCTTTTTTCTTAAGAGCTGATTGTAACCTTGTTTATATCTTATAACTTTTAAAATATTTAATCAGCAGGGAAAACCCCTCCTGTCCTTTGTTCTTTCTGCAACAATTTTTGTTGAGCCATACAGATGTTGACACACAGTGCACGAAGTTCACAATACAAAACAGAGCCATGTAAACTGCATTTACTACCTCCTTGCTTGATCACATTTAATTTCTTTGTGGCCACACTGCATCATGAGTGCCATTCTTTTTTGTTTTTTTATGAAACGCCGTTCTCTTTTGTTTGCCTTCAAAGGATCTGAACTCAGCTCCTAGCTAGATGCAAAGCCGTGATCCGACTTTGAGACTACTCCTCGATCGCAGTTATGAGTTATCACAATGACGACCTTGCAACAGTGCCATAGATGTGCCCCATATCTCTTGATTTGGTGCAATAAAATGGGAACAACACTAATGAGTGACATCTCCCTTAGAGAAAGTGTAGAAGATTAAACCTACTCGTTGTTTCTTTTTTTAAGTTTCTGAAACCGTCGGGGTCGTATCTGTTCTTCCAGAATGAAGCATCTAAATATCTAATCATCTACATACATTTAGCCGATTTGAAAAGAAAGGCATCATCTATCTTGCTACGGCTCAAACAACACAAAGTGAGTTCTTTCTCCTGTATTGACAGTTTCCCTTTTATCCATAGATGAATCTACTGGCAAGTGGCTATTGAGTGTATAAAGGCTCAAGGGAATCTTTTTTTTGGTCTAAACTTACTTTCACCTTCTCTTTTGAATTATGCACCGTGTACGGCATCAACATCACACGCACCACAACCAAAGAGTCAGTTATGTACTGCAAAAACGAATTCAGAAAAAAAGGAGATCAGCCAAAAAGCTACTCGGGGTGTTTTTCTCAGTGCTACTAATTAAAAAAAGTTAGAGAAGTTTAAAACCAAGCTAGAAAACAAGATAATGTCACAAGGCCGCCCAAATCTATACAACCTAGAAGAGCAAATAATATCAAAGATAACACAGATTGATGTGTGAAAAATTCAGTAGAGGAATGAATGTGTCTTAAATTGAAATATTTCAATTACGTTCATCTCTTGGTTGCCATCGCCCCTACTGACAGCATTTATTTTCTTGATAATTAATAATCGTGAATTTTTTAAAAAGAAAGAAAACCCAAGCACACATACATTTTCAAAGTAAGTAAAACATTTTTATATGTCGCAGACTGGCCTTCAATTAATGTGCCCAAAATTTTGACATTATCCAAGCCAATCACGGAATAACTCAAAGCCAAATATATAAATGCATAATCGTTTGTGACATCATACATAATTAGTTATTATAACTTTCTTTCTTTCAAATTTGAAGCCATGCATGAAGAAATTTAATTAAGCATCGTATTTATCCTACTCATGGATCTGTGTTTCCTTTAGGATTAAAAAAAACTGCTTGCATAATTGCATATCCATGGCCATTATTCTTTGTTCACAGATATTAGAGCATACATAGATTTTTCCAGGAACAAAATATGTAACCCTTTTTACAACACCCATGACGTTTTATAATTCTTCTTGCCGCCACCGGCCGGCCCAGCTGGCCGGTGTGTGTGTCGATGAGCCTCCCATGTGCATGTGTCGCAGCGCGGCGCGTCCAATACTCCACCATGCTGGATCAGCACGTACACACGGCTGCCTCGATCTGTTTGCGTGGAGGCATGCTTACCAATCGTTCTTGTCGCCCCCAAAAGATACCCTGCCGGTCAAATCAGCACTAGTGCTTGTGCTTGCCGCAGCATAAGGCATTTCCTTTTTTGAGGGAAAACATAAGGCATTTCATCGATCGTGAGCTACTTGTTCTAGAGATGGAAGGAATGAATGTGTGCAATTGTGCATGCGGCCGGCATACTACACGTGCGCCTGCATGCCAGTAAGTAAGGTCAGCCTCAGAAGAGGTTTGTGGGAAGTTTCATAGTAATAGATTGTTGGACACATCAACATGTTTACTGACATGATAGGGTTTTAATGAAGGAGAGAATAAGAGAGTTTTATGATCATGACAATCATGCACATCTGGTCCCATAAAACTGTATGAAACTACCATTGAGTTTTTTTTTGTTTCATCACATAAGGCCAATCTCAATACACAATTTCATCACACAGTTATCAAGATTGTCACGTCACATTTACAATAGAATGAAACCGCCTCTTTCAACACATAGTTTTATGGCTAAATTTTATATACAAATTGCAGCATTTAATTCTCGTTTGGTGTAGGGACAAATGTGTCATAGATGAAACTATAACATCCTTAATGCAAGCTTCATTGTGTTTCATGGACTTGGTCATTGTGCCAAATAGGTTTCATGGCGATGAAACTTTAATAATCTCTCTTATCATAATGATCATGCTATGTCGCCAAAAACGTTGATCTGTCAGATGAATTTTTGCCATGGCACCTCTCATTGAAACTGACCTAACACATTTGATCAAAGATCATGTAAGAATTAAATTCTACAGCCTACCTATAAAAATGTGTCATGAAAGTGATAGTATCATCCCCCTAAAATGCTAGTCTAGGGTAATTGTGTAATGAAACCCCCCACTGAGATTGGCCTAAGGCTTCAGGAAGAAAAGTGATGCATATATATGCACAAAAAAAACCTTTTTGAAAACAGATAAAAAAACATGTCACTTTAAATATTCGTTCATGCGATTTTATGCATATGGATTTGGAGGTGCATTTTCTTAGGAAATTAAAATCCACCAGCAATATCATATGGACCTCTTTTAGAATGATTAGCAAGTACCAGCTGATAGTTACAGATTCTTGAAGTGCTTTTGCTAGTACTTTATGGTCCTTACAAGAAAATAAAATTATTTTGCCTCCCGAGCCCACTTAATTGGTACTTGTGCCCTACAATTTTGGTACTTTTAGATACTTTTATTTAGGTACTTGGTATATTTCTCACTGGCCGATTCAGTATGTTGCAAGTGCTGTGGTACTTGCCAATCATTCTACAATAGGGCGCTTTGTGATTCACTCCAACTGTCACATGAGGTTTATTTATTCATTAGTGAGTGACGATCAGTGTTCTCCTTTTTAGTGATTTTGCAGTTTTATATATGGCGGATATTTGTAGCATCTTCCAACGGTGGTGAAACAAACGACCTGGAGCGTGCTCTCTGGTCAATTCATGGAAAAATGGCACCGGCCGGCGCCATGACCTTATCCCCCGGCCAGTATAGCCATTCGCATGCCCCTCTTGCCACCGGTAGCTTTCCTCCAGAGATTCCAGGCTGCTTTCCAAGAGGATCAAGAAAAGGAATTTTTAATGGGATCAACAAAATGTTGTTGCTGCGCACATGCATTATTGGACAGGGACGGCCGGACGAGAGCCCAGGAATCGGATTGCATTTGCTTGGCATACAAACTGGTGGATCTGATGAGTGCCTTTACATCATCTATGTATCTTTCCCTGCAACTTTGAGTACGAGATAATGATGCCTGCAACCAGTAGTCTTTCTGCGGCCGGGATGCATGGAAGTGCCCTGGAACGGCTGGAAGGCCTTTGTGCTTTGCAACTTGCAAGTCTTTCAGGTGAAATGATAGCGCAGACGCTGTCATGCATATTCTCAAGTCTGAAAACTTCACGTGGACGGAGAGTGGCAGAAAACATCCAGATGCATGGCATATATGCATGATATATATATCTGGAATATATCGCTTCATATCTAATATTGTTTATCCTTGGTATATATATTCCGTATGCGAAGTAGCATGTACTATGTTCATTCTTAAATATATGATGATGATGTTTTTAGGATAAATAAATACATTCAGTTTTAAACTAATTAGCTTGTACATTTGACTGATTGTAGTGCAGTTATGTATGTTAGGTTCAAACTCAAGAACCGCATGAAATTTGTTTTCAGTGAATAGCTGAGATATTTTTAACAAAAATAGTGGTTTGATAATCTTAGAAGCTCTCTCAGGGGTTGATCAAGAAGGTAAATAATATAGAATTAATGGGGCCACGCATCATTGAGACAAAACCATAAATCAATGGTAAAGATGGTCATAAGCCATGGTTTTATATGGTGGTGGATATGGTCATACCTAACTTTTTCGACATTGGCATGAAGATCTCACGGCCGTGGTTGAGGACCATGTAGAACAAGGATTAGGGTAAACAGGAGCACCTGTCGATATGTACGCCAAATCTGAAGACCTGATCTCTCTTGAATCTTTTTTTTATGCATCACCTTTCTTTTTACGTAGATATTTACTTGATTTTAGTCAAGATATCTAATCCTATCTCTAACCATAACCCTAATGTATTTGGCCTAATATAGGCCTAGTAAAGTCCAACCGATTACCCATGACACAAGCTGAGAATAATCTTGGCAGACCAAGGCAAGTGCTAATTGCATTGTGAATTAAGGCACAATCATAAGCATGTACTTTCTATTCCTTTAGAGCAAGCATGCATTGACAATAACTTCATTTTTTTTAGAAAATGAAATATATTTCAATATTCCAGCCTCCGCATTGACAACTTCATGAACATAGTGTGAATTGCATTGTGAGTTTGTAGATGAAATACCCTTTTCACCATTGAATTTAGTAATACTATTGACATGTAACCCTAATCAGCGTCGATTGGGATAACTCTAGTGGTGCCAATATGTAATGAGTGAAGACACGGATATCTTTTTTGAGGGGAACGACACAGATATCTGTAATTTGTGATGACGCAGAATTTTTTTTTTTTTGTGTGTGTATGTGAAACAAATGGCCATTTTTTTACTCGCAAGAAAAATGTCCGTGCCTGGTAAAAGGCCTAAGGTACTCCCGCATTTAGCCCAGCCAGCGTTGCTTGATTCTAGCCTAACAGCAATAATTGACAGCCAGCCCTTTTCTAAAAAAAAAATGAAAAAAGAAAATCCAGCCAGCCCCACCATGGGACTACTGGGTTTTGCACGGCCACGAATCAACTAATGGGCCCCTTTCAGAAAAAAAAAAGGTTTGAAACAGCTGCTGATGGGCTGCTGGCCGCGTAGACGAGGCTGTCGTCGGAGTGAGGTGGTGGAACCGGCAGTGCAGTCGGCTACGTGCGGCGGCCAGCCCAGTCCACGGCCTACCTGCCGTGATCTTTTTTTTTTTAACCGTGATCTGTTTCTGGTTGGCTCATCGGGGTCACGGTTCATGCATCGCCGAGACAAGTCCTTGACCGGATCGCGGATGAGGAATGAGAGAGATCTCGGCGATGTTGATGAACCGGACGGGACGGAAACAATCTCTCTCACCATCTGAGCTTCGTCGTGGCCGGCGTTAGTTGCTTCCCGGCCCATCTCTCTCTTCGCCATTTACCGTTACCGACCGCCACCCCGGCCGTTGTATGTACGGTCGTCGCCGAGATCGATCGCCGCGCGCCCGGTCGGCCGTGTGCCGTACGGTGGAGCTGCATGCATGCGTCGCCGTCGATCCGGTCGTCGCCATCTCGTCGTCCGATTCGTCCAAGGAATCTGGACCATGCATGGATCATCAGCTTCCGTGCAGCTTCCAGCTCACATAGAGTGTGTTTGAACACGAGTAGAAGGTTCAGACTTCCGAGTTCAAGTCTTGCGTAGCTGCTGCATCTTCGCTCTCTAGAGAAAACGGAAAATGATTTTTTTTAAAAGAAAGAACAGAAGGCACAAAAGGCAACCACCGTGCTCTGCTCTATTGCTCCCGGCCAGTATACGCTTCTTCACGGAGGTCAAAGCACACCGAAACCACTTGCAATGAAGAAAATCAATGGTAGGGTGATAGGCAGAGGAGCTTTGAAAGCATTGCGTTCTGAGCTTATGGCAAAGGACTGATGATCGAGAGGAGAAGAGACGAGACATCGAAACCGACATCGATCTGATTTGCTCCTCACATGACGACCAACGGCAAAGACGGCGGCCTAATTCGTTTCTCGTACCCGTACTGGTTATTAATTTTAGTTTTTTTCTTGTTACACTATTGTTATGTTCAATAAGCTATACATATATTACGAAGTAATTGTTAATGGACCTTTGCTTAATACCTTTTCCGTTCCAAATTATTAGTCATTCTGGCTTTTTATCGGATTCATTGATAATGCTATGAATTTAAACAAGTATATATGTCTAGGTTCATATAATATGACATGAATTTAGACACTCAAAATGATATCCAGGATGCAATTTAGAACGGAGAGAGTACTTGCCTAAGGGCTGCCAGCAGTGATCTGTGCTGCACGAATGCTTCGTGCTCGAGCGAGATTCAAGAAAAGTGAACAACCAAGTTCCTGAGACACCAACTAGAACCAGGCGACTAGTCCTCCGGCGTTCGTTAAGTTCGACCGGTCGCGCGCGCGTTCGTTCGTTCCCCGTCTCCATTCAACGGCGATCCATCAGCCCGGCTCCCATCTTCCATCCGCACGCTGCGACCTTTCCCCTCCCCAGGTCCCTCTCTCCCAAAAGCCAACTCCACGCAGACCGGTCTTACAGCTAGCCCTAACCACCTATAAAATCACATCCGTACGCGCGTCGTTACCTCAGCAAGAAATTAATTAGCTTGTGGGAGGAGCTGGAGCTTATATTGGGCTACTCGATCGGTATGGAAGGCCACGGCGGCGGCGGCGGAGGCTCGTCGAGGCCACCGGCTCCTCCGGTGGAAGCAGCAGCAGCCGGCAAGGCCGGGCGGTCGACGACGCGCCATCATCAGCAACCGCATCAGGTGAAGGTGAAGCACATCGTGACGAGGGAGGTGACCACGGACGAGGCCAGCTTCAAGGACGTCGTGCAGAGGCTCACCGGCAAGGACTCCGCGGCCGCGCGCGCCGCCGTGGTGGCCGCCGGCGCCACTACGAGCTGGGACGACGGCGGTGGCGCCACCGCAACGACCGGCGGGACTACGAGTACTTATGGTGTAAATTCTTCCGGTGCAGTGGCGTCTCATGACTTCGTGGCCGGGGCGCCGACGATGCTTCCGCCATCGGAGGACACGACGAAATGGTGGTGGGCTGGTGGGGTGCGTCAGTGATCGCATTGCGAGCATGTCCAAAGCAGGACACAAGAAAATGTTATGTTCTTTCTTGTGCTATTTTCAATCCTCAATTCTATTTTTTTTATAATTTCAGTTGTTATTGTTACCATATAGAGAAACCATCTATTTTTACCAGGGTTTGTAATTATATATGATTCTTCTTAGGGAAAAGTCTATTTTTCACCCTCCAACTATTACAAAAGTATGATTTTCAACCCACAACTACAAAACCGGACACTAAACACCCTCCAACTATCCAAACCGTGCAAAACTGGCCCTTTGGGTGGTTTTGAAGGTGATTTTATATTTTCTAAAAAAATAAAAAATAATTTTGTATTAAAAATTCATAACTAAGTTATTTTGAACTAGAAAAATTAGAATCGGGTGCAAATGTTCTTCTAAAAATGTGACCTACATATTGGTGCACCATTAGAAGTTATTTGTATATTATTTATTTTTATTCTAATTATTTTTTAAAAACAATAAGACACTAGTAATATAAATATATAATACCCAAATAACATTAAATGGTGTGCCAATAGGTTGTTTACATTTTAAGAGAACTTTTGGCACTGAGTTCAAATTTTTTGGGTCCAAAATGAATTAGTTATGGTTTTTTAAAGTTTAAATAATATTTCTGCTATTTTTAGAAAATCCAAAACCAGCCTCAAAACCACCCAAAGGGCCATTTTTGCATGGTTTGGATAGTTAGAGGGCCTTTAGTATCCGGTTTTGTAGTTTGAAGTTAAAAATCAGACTTTTGTAACAGTTGAAGGGTGAAAAATAGACTTTTCCCTTCTTCTTAACATCAACATATGATTCATTAATTCTCAAGTTTGATTGTTCTTTTATACCATTTTTCGATTGGTTATCTCTTAACTCTCAAACTATGTTCTATAACATTTAAAAGACTGTTAGATCGGAATTAATTTTGTAAAAAAAATTACGCTGTTTTTTTACATCATTTTAAAGTTAGTCACGAACTTTTGTTTTTCTTTGAAGAAACAAAAAGAATCCTCTTGTATCTAATCGAGGATGACTTCCTAGAATAAGTTGCCTTTACATAGCTTCTAGAATATTTTAAATGTCATAAGCTAATATAGCAAACAAGGTCTGAATCAACCACGGTCCACGGGCAGTTTATTTTGACGCACTAGCTAGAGAGATCCTTCGTCTTACGAACATGCAATCTTAACATTTGAAAAAAAAATCCCGAAAAGATTGTAATCCTAAGAATAAGAATATGCCTAATCACTACACAAATCTGATTTGCATGCCAATAACTTCTAGGCACTATTTTATAAAGTTTGGCTAGGTGTATATAGGTGTATACGGCAACCAAACAAGGGCACTGAAGCTTTTTACGCCATGACTAGCGAAGGGGGTGTTTTTGGCTGCCTTGAGTTATTTTTCAGCCCAATTTGGAGGCCAATTAGATACACCAAATAAGAGCTAATTGTAAAACTAATTGCAAATGTCGCACCTAATTTGCGAGACTAACCCACTAGTCCATGTGATGCTACAGTAAACATCGGCTCATCATGGGCTATTAGGATCAAAGGTTTGGTCTTGCCAATTAGTTACGATTTATGCAATTAGTTTTGCAATTAGGTCATGCCTAGTCTTCTTAATTGTTCTCAAAACATCGGGCTAAAAATTAGTGTGGGAACCAAAAACCTCCTAATTTGTTTGGAATAAGCCACCCTTCACGGGACGGATGGAGTAGTTTGTCAACTGGAGACCCGGAGTCGAACAGGGGCTATGATGGATGAGAGCAAAAATCGGAGAGAGAAATATTTCCTGTTTCAAAAATAGTATAAAGATAGAGAGGGAGACAGAGATATACTGACATATACAAGAAACCTATACCACCGCTTGTTATAAGTCCCGAACGATTTCTTGTATAATTGTCCCGATTGAATTGAACGAACGGGGCCACTCAAAATTGTTTGCTAGGCCTGTCTCTGTGCTAAACTGACTGCGTGAGAACTGAGAAAATATTATTTGTATCAAACGCTTGTAAGCAGGATGGGCCAAGTAACCCCAAACCCGAAGGCCAAACTGGGCCTCTACATATCAAACGCCTGTAACCATGATGGGCCAAGTAACCCAAAACCCGAAGGCTCGCCCCAGACTCCAAGAAGGTTTTTTTTTTTTTTTTTTTTTTACAAAGGAGACGTCAAGAAGTTTGATGAGATACAACGAAAGGTAGCGACGGGCAAAGAGAGTTTTATAGAATTTTCTAACATTTCCTAAAAAATGAAATTTTCTACCTGAGATTTGTGTCGTTAACTGATTAATTCTATTAATTTTGACATAACTGTTTTTTTTTTGGATAAATGGGCATACCAACACACTATTTTCCGTTCTTCGTGCATGCATATAGTACTGGACCTCATAACTCTACATGGACTTGGAAAGTGATGCGTATTATAATATCTGAGTTGGCGTCACCATTTGTAAGTGTTGAGTGTAATAGCAACGACAATGATGGAAGAAAAGTTAGAAATCAGAATAATTGGGAATCACTTTTGTTTTGGTTTCCTCAACCACCAGAATTATTTGCCAAAGGACTTACCATGGCAAAGGGGCCCGGAGAACTTGCATATTGCAATAGAAAGGTCCATAGCACTATATCCAGCAGCTTGATCCAACGTGCCCTGGTAGGTATCCGGACGGGGCCTAGGTGAGGTGACAACTAATTGAAAAAGATCATTTCTTTATTTGCTTCTATATGCTCCGCCCTACCTTTTAATCAAGAGCGTGTTTCTTGCATCATAATCATTACCATAAGATTTGCCGATGATGGAACATAAAAAGCTAATTTTCTCTTATTCTCTATCACAATGCATAGCGCTCACATGAATTTATTTCCAATTTTTCTCCATTCAAAAGTACAAAGTATATAGCATGGATGAATTATTGAAATATTATTTTTATTCAATTACATATATAACCTTCTCATGAATTCTTTAAGTAATTATATATAATTGTTTTGAAAAGTTATGCAAATAAATTTATCCAGAAATATGAAAAAGAAAAAAATGAGAAAAACGTATAGATAATATCTCTATAAAAGTTGGTTAGATAACTTCTTTGAAAACAAAGGAGAAAAAAAATCTCGCACATGGGTGGGATGGAATCGCGGTGCATAGCAGTGTGCATTTGGCAGGGAGAAACATCTCAGATTCTGAGTCGAGTCGCTAGAATATCTGCCAAATACCACCTCAAGAGAAATGTTTCGAAGAGAATAGCGCTGGTTAAATCCTGGAATAAATCCAGGAAAATGCGAGCACCAGTGCCGAGTCGAGGACTCAAACCCTGGTGGGCTGGTTCCACCACAAGAAACCTTGCCAGCTGAGCTACAGCTCTCATTTTGAAGAATATGACCATCGATCTGGCCAAATGGTTCTACAAATGATTCTAATTCACTAGAGACATTTCCAGAGAGAATCTGGAACCAAAACATTTCCTTAAGAATTTGGATCTCTTCCAAACACGCCTAACTTAATTATTCCTATATATGTATGCTACATGGTTGCGATAGTACAAGTGGTGCACAAATGGGAATATATATTCCTCTCGGTTTGACTCGTGTTCATTGAGAAGGCTTCTCAGGGTTGTCACTCGGTCGCTCTCACCGCGAATGGAAACATATGCTCAAATGCGTGGCGTAATTAATATGAGGGGCCATGGGCGGTTGCTATTACACGTTTTGCTTTCAATGGAGCTAGAGAAGTTATCCTCCGATAGTCTACAAACGAGGGAAACTGCTGTGGTGCAGTACAAACTAGCCACTGACGAGGAGTCAAAAAATCGTGACTGCTTTGTAACGTTGGAACATTCTAAAGCGCCACTTGTTGATGACAAGCCATGTCTCGTACTCTCACCTATTGCTTTCAGAGTTCACTCCACCACGCCCAGGACGGGGCCAAAGCAAAGCCTTCCGATGACGAGAACTGGAGGGAGAATGCCGACACCGTCAGGACCGTCGAGACCATGACAAGTTCAGGATTTACGTGACGCAAGTGGGAACTTAGCTCCAAGGACCTGGCTCGCTACATGATGTGTAGGATGCTATAATCTTACTTCTGTACCCCATCCGAGAGAGAGAGAGAGAGAGAGACGCTGTGCATCCTGGTCTAGGCAGGCTGACCGTTAGTTGAGAGTTGTTGGACGATCGCCGAGAAGACAAGCAGCATCAGTAATCGTCGTCTACCATCATTGCTCTCATTTCAATGCAATCCCTCTCGTGTCAAATTAAAGCTGGGACGACAATGAAACAACCACGGCAATCGGCATCTGTGTTAGTGCGGCCCTTCCACACCGACTAAATGGAAGAACAAGAAGAAGATGCATGGTCGACGAAGCTTCAGCGCTCTCGTGCCACAACAGGTCAGAGAGTAAAGCCAAAAAGAAAGAAAAGGTATTCATGTAGCAGGTAGAGAGAGACTAATGGGATCGAGCAAGTTGTTGCAGGAGAGATGATCGATCCGATAATACCCCGAGTGGCATCTCGCATATTTCCCAAATTCCCATCGCATCGCTTCCATTCCATGCAGGGACGTTAAATTACACACACATGGACTTGACAGCACAAACCCCAACCACTCGCGGCCGATCGATGGAGTTCATCCACCCAGTCCCACACGTTCCGTACGTTCGTCGGCGCCGAACAAATAATGCATGCTGTTAGGCACGCCATGCATGCGATGCGATCGAGATATATATGCAACAATTGTTTAATAACGATGCCAACAAATTATTAACGAGACCAACAGCGACATGCACCCAACAACCCACCTTGGTCAGCCACGTCCTTCCAGAAGAGATGTTAGGCAGCAGCAGCATTAGCTGCTGCCGCTGCCTGCCGGTTTGCATGCAGCGCGGTGCCGTGAGCACCTTGCGCTGTAGCTGCTGCAGCCGCTCGCTGCTACTGAGTACAAGATGCCCGGCGGCGGCGGCGGAGGATTGACCGGCCGGTCGTCAGCGAGAGCGACGTTGATCGACGACGTGGATAGAGGTGTGCGTGACAGCTGACAGCACCAACGGGGTGTGGCGCGGCCGCCACGTCACCCCTGCCACGACCACGAGGTGCTTCATCAGCTGGGTGCGTGTCACCGTCTCACAGCTAAGATGGCTTGCGACCTGTGATGACTTGAGCGTTGTTGGCTGTCGTCGTCGATCGTCTCTGCTAATTCGCCGGCCGGGGCTCAAGGTTTGCGGCCTTACACTCCTCCGGCTTGCGTCTTTTCACGGCATCTCTATCTGCGACGAGAGAGCTTGCTAGCGATTGATGATGATGGTGGTGGCGTTAGGATTAGTGTATTACAGTTACAGTAGTGCAATGATTGAGGCCAATGCAGTGGAAGCTACTGTCTAGCAGCAGCTAGGGTTGGCTAGCTTCGTTTTCTCACTACACTACACTGCAACCACAACAACAACAACCAGCAAAAGCTAGCACTTATTACAATCTAGCTCCAATCTCATTTCACTTTGAGGAGCAACACAGGCGATCACATCGGTGGTGCCCCGGAGATAAAAGAATAAGATGCCTAAAATACACACGGAACCGGAGAGCGAGTGCACCCTAGGTGTAGAATAGTGGTATTCCGTTATGCGTGTAGGTGTAGTGGTGCCGGTCTCGGAATAAACGACAGAGCAGAGTTTTGTTTTAGTAGACTGATCGATGACGAGACATCACACCATCACAACCACAGCCTGCCTGCTAATGGCTTATTCCGCGTGTACTACCACCCTTGTTAATTAAAGCGCATGAACCACCTACATGTACAGTAGTCGTTGTTAGGCCCTAAATCATGATGTGGTGCTGCTGGTCCCTGCAGCTTAATTGTATCAAGTGGCCGGAGTTGGGCCTCTTGTTCCATGACTTTTTCCTCATCAGCCTGAAAGCATCGATCTCTTCTCTGCATCCAAGTGCTGGGAGCACAACGCTCAATGCATCTACTCCTATATGCTAGTGCACAATTGCCCATACGTGCTTCAAAGCATAACCACATTTGCAATTGCAAAAAAAAAAGGCAGAACCACATCAGGAGGCTTCATCTTTCATAAAAAAAAAACAAGTATGAGGTTTATGGTGGTGGTGATCTTTGTGAAGAGGGCCCTAGCTGCCTGCTCTCTGTCTCTCTCTCACTCATGCCTAGTCAGTTAAGTTGTTGTGTTGTCACCCACTGGCAACTGGCATAACAGTACTCGAGTTTAAGATGGCATTGTACACACACCTACGCAGTGTCCGGCTTGTTTTGGAAACACTTGCAAGCATCAACAGCGCTCTAACTCGATCATCTAATTTGATCGGGGGATCAATGATGCAGGCCCCTGTAGCAACGAGAGCTGACTGGTGGAGTGCAGCATCACTGCACTGTAGCTGCACTTTCATTGTATTTGGCATTTTTCCCTTGGGACGATGTATCCAGTACACACACACACCAATCGTCCGACCATCTCTCTGCTGCCTTTGCAACAAGTTGTCTAAAAAAACCATCTCCAACGAAAGAAAAAGAAATAGGCAGAAACAAAAACAAAGAATCTTTTTTGTAGGCTACTGTTGGTGTGTGAACCACCGGTCTCCAGAGCCAGGAAAACGAGCCGGATGCCCTCCCTGTTTTCAGAACCCCAGCAGGCATCTCGTGCTCTTGGTTACCTTCGTGGAACAAGGGAATAACCAAAGTGACGATAGGATAACGAGCCAGGTCAGTTTCAGGGTCAGCCTCGATCTCAAACTTGTACCATAACCACACGCAAGCTTTTCTCACAATTTCCATGCCACGACACGCATATAGCCATGGTAGGCACCCTTTACAGACGCAAATAAAAGAAGCTTTGCTTCCACCACACAAGGCGAGCAGAAATCGAAGGCGAGTGCCGGTCGCTCACGTCTGCTACCTGCTCTAGACCTGAAGAGCCTTCAATCCTTCACCTCCTGAAAGCCTGACGAAACTGAACGTAACCTACCAACTCTTGGCCGGGTTTCCAGAAAAGGTGAGCGAGCGGAGCAAATCCGTCTCGACACGGGACTCGCCCGGCCCTAATCGGCGATTTGCCGGCTGCAAATCGCTCCCCTCTCGCAATCATTCGGTTAAGACCGTCGCCTGATTGGCCGTCGTGCCACCGGCATCAAGGCAGAATCATTGATCCGTTGCCCACCCAAAAGAGAGCTAAAAGCTCCCCACAAAATCACATGGAAGTGGCCAAAATCCAGGGAGAAAAGGGGAGAAAATGAGCTCACCCACGCTCCTCCTTGCCGGAGACCGTGTTTTGCCTTCGCCCGGGCGAAGTAACCACCCACCTGTAAACAAACGGGCTCGGCCGAGGTCTTATCGGTCGCGCCCGTTTCGTTCGTTAGTATTAAATTAAATTACACGTGATTAGGTTGATGGTTAATGGACAGCTAGGATCACGCGCGGGGACATGATACGTCCGTTGGAGCGTGATCTGAGCCGTCTGATGCCGATCCAGCGGTGGGTGGAGCAGTACCGGGTTTGGGCCCGAACGGAACGGGACGGTGGCGGCCTAATACCGCCGGCGGAAAAGGGCAGGGGACATGCGAGGCGTGCCAGGCAGGCGGCGCGGGACGCAAAAGTTATCGGCGAGCCGAGGCGAAAGGTGCCCGGGTGTTCACGAGCCCGAGAGGCTATAAAAAGATGCCCGTGGCCATCCGTTTCGTTCAAGCGCTCTGCTCTGAGAGTCGAGAGAGCCTCTCTGCTCGGACTGTGAAAGCTCTGTTCTCAGCTCTGAGCTGAGACTGCCGGGTTTTTGGACGGCGGGAGATGGGGCGGAGCGGCGAACGGACGCCCGCGGCGGCGGCGGCTCTGGTGGCGCTGCTGTGCGTGTCGTGGGCGGCGGCAGCGGCGGCGCAGAAGTACAATGCCATCTTCAACTTCGGCGACTCCATCACCGACACCGGCAACCTCTGCACCAACGGGAAGCCGTCGCAGATCACCTTCACACAGCCTCCCTATGGCGAGACCTACTTCGGCACCCCCACCTGCCGCTGCTCCGACGGCCGCGTCATCGTCGACTTCCTCAGTACGTCATCACTCTTGACTCTGCTCTCACACATGACACATCTTTCTTTCAAGGATTGGATTGGGTTGGTGGCTTGTTGCTGACAGTGGATGGCTTGTTTTTTACTACTCCTCTGCAGGCAGCAAGTTCGGGCTGCCGTTCTTGCCACCGTCCAAGTCGACGACGGCGGACTTCAAGAAGGGAGCCAACATGGCGATCACCGGCGCGACGGCCATGGACGCACCTTTCTTCCGCTCGCTGGGTCTCTCAGACAAGATCTGGAACAACGGGCCAATCAGCTACCAGTTACAGTGGTTCCAGCAGGTCACCTCCTCCGTCTGCGGAACGGGTGAGTGAGTATGTATGATGACCGTACCGTAAGAGTACTCTGTACTCGCCATCATCCATTGATTTCTGAAAGCCTGTCACTCCTTCCTCCATTGCTGCTGCTGCTCGAATGCCCTGACGAATTTTACATTTTTGACTGACAGATTGCAAGAGCTACCTGGGCAACTCGCTGTTCGTGTTCGGCGAGTTCGGGGGCAACGACTACAACGCGATGCTGTTCGGCAACTACAACACGGACCAGGCGAGCACGTACACACCCCAGATCGTGAGCACCATCGCGAGCGGCGTCGAGAAGCTGATCGCGATGGGGGCCACCGACATCGTCGTCCCCGGCGTGCTCCCCATCGGCTGCTTCCCAATCTACCTCACCATCTACGGCACCTCCAACTCCGGCGACTACGACAACCTCGGCTGCCTCAAGAAGTTCAATGACCTGTCGACCAACCATAACAACCAGCTCCAGTCACAGCTCTCTACGCTCCAGGCTAAGTACAAGTCTGCTCGGATTATGTACGCTGACTTCTACTCCGGCGTCTACGACATGGTCAAGAACCCCGGCAGCTACGGTCAGTTTACCTTCTCGTTCTTCCTCCCTCCTCGCGAGTATTTCGTAGCTAGCTTAGTGAGAGAGCTCGCGCGCCATGGTGGCCGACTGGCCGTCGTCGTGTTCTGGCCTCGATCGACCGCGCATGTGGTTGGATTGGGGAGAGAGGACTGGTCGCTGACGCCAGGGCCCAGGGTAGGGTATAGGCGAGTTGTCACGCACCTAGAGAGCGTCCGTGACGACTGCTGGCTTGGCGGCTTGCGTCGCGTCGGGCCCTCGAACGCCGTGCTTGGCGCGTCCGGCCGGCGGCACGGCCCAGTCGCACGGATGCCAGACCGGCAGCCAGAGCCCTCTTGTTGAATTCAAGCAAGGCGCCGTCGACCTGGCACGTCAGCCACTGAGCCACCTGCGACGGACGCGCTTGGTGCACGGGCGTCCGAACAGGGGAATCCCGTGTGTGAAGTGAAACCGCCCGTGCACGGCCGTAGCAGGCAACAGGACGACGCGTCCATGCCATATTGCCATGTGCGCGACATGGGTTCAGATTCTTCAGAGGTCACAGAGCCGGGCGCGTCCTGCTGCAGCGGCCGAGACGAGACGACATGCCCGTTGCCGCTGCTCGTGCGCCGCGGCAGGAAACGTGGGCGTGTCGTGCGCCGGCGAATATAGAAAAAAAAAAAAACATGCTGGATCGCGCTCGTGACGGTTGCCTGATCCCGACTCGCGTTTGTTTAGGCCACTGCCGGATCTCGCTCGCTCGAGATCCCCCAATTATGGAACGATGATGGATGGTGGCTGATGATGGCTATATTCCCGAGCCGGAACACGGCCATGTTCTCCCAACCAACACATGCGAAAAATTGAACGCCATTACTGTTGTCACAGACAACGGCACCATGCTCCTGCACGTTCGTCGCGCGGCCGAACCAACCTGATCTTCTTGTGCGTGTTCGTGTTCATGTGCAGGGTTCAGCACGGCGTTCGAGACGTGCTGCGGCTCCGGCGGGGGAAAGTTCAACTACCAGAACAGCGCGAGGTGCGGCATGTCGGGGGCGTCGGCGTGCTCGAACCCGGCGGCGCACCTCAGCTGGGATGGCATCCACCTCACCGAGGCGGCGTACAAGCAGATCACCGACGGCTGGCTCAACGGGGCCTACTGCCACCCAGCCATCCTCCACAGCTAAAAGGAGACGAGGAGGAAGGGGAGGGTCGATCCATTAAATATTTATTTTTTATTATATTGCCATTACCTGTGCTTGCTTGTCTGCGTCGCCAGAGAAAAAAGAAGAAAGGCTTCGACGGCGACGACAGCAAAAAGCATGTGGAATAATATTGCCACCGTTCGTCCTTGTTGTAACTTGTTCACTGGTTTCCAATCACAGAATCAATCAAATGGTATAGGTTTTCATTGGGTTTTTTTTAAGTCTAGACTTTCTGTTCTACCGCGGCGGCAGGATGCATGGGCGCATGGCTTTGTTGCTTTGGATATGTGGGGGTCATGAGGTCGGGACTTTTGAGAAAAGGCTTCCATGGCAATCACAACCTGACGGTATACCCATGTCACAGACTATCATGTCACTCGTCAGAACTGAGAACCCGTGAGGGTCCAGACAGGGGTCTTTGCATTGCACAACTGCACAAGGCTCCAACAAGCCATCAGCAAGACAGCAAGGCCTATCACGAAAAATTTAGAATGACAAGAGAGTACGGATTCGATTCCAGACATTTTTGTTTTTTCTTTAAGGTCAGCATTTGTTATGTTCTCGTGGATATGCTGCTGCCGTAATCACCCCAGCAGCACAACAAACCTCCCAGTGTCCAGACAGCGATTCAACATTCAAGCCGTTTGAGTGATGACTCTGAGCCGCAGCATCCAAAAATCAAATTAAATGCTTCTGATGAAACTTCGTACAAGTTGCTGATGCAAGTGGCCGGAATTATTGTGGACTGTTGTTGGGCTTCTGATCAGAAACAGCTAGGGTGACCAATCAGTTTGGCATCGTATTTAATGTTGTTTATAACAAACTCAGATGTAGATGCCGCCACACAGCTGGAGATGAACACTCCACATTACTCATCACCAAAGGGATGCAATTGATCAACCAACCTAATTACCAAACTGCCTGGAACGACTACTACCGCCCTATGAAAAGAGAGAGAAAAGATTGCCACAAACGTGGAATAAGAATGCCTTTATAGAATGATCCTTCCGCTTAATTGCCAATTAGGTATTGGAGGAAGTAGACTATTCAACATTGGGAAAATGAACTCACATCAGCAAATATTTTCAGTGTCACGGCATCAGGAGGTGTGTGGTCTATCGACTGCTTAATGCAATACCTTCTAATTTCTATACAACAAAATTCCCCTCTGCTACGAGACAGGATGAACGTCCCAAACGACCATGATGGTTCATGGTTCCACTGTAAAAAGAAAAAGAGCAATGAAGGATGCCGTGACAAGAATGCTGAATAACAATGCCTTTGCTACAGTGCTAGGTTATGGACGCCTGACGCCACCGGTATAGGATTCTTGAACAGTGCTCCCGCCATGATTGTACCTGATGAATCCAATTAATACTCCAAACGCTTCTATTCGGTGAGGGGCAGAGGTCAACTATCAATCCGTAGTTTGTGTTTCCGATGAAGAAATCATCGGTCCTCAGACTCGGACACTTCAGCTGCCACGGTTGGACCACCCGTGCATTCTTTTCTTTGATGAAGCTCTAGCATTTTTACCTCTGGGTGGCATAGCCCTGTGTCACAGATTTGGATGTTAGCAAGGCCCAGCTTGGTCTGTAATGATGAACTACACATTTTGAACTGGTAAAGGTTTAACAAGAAAGGCTATGAAGACTAGCATCTACTCCCTCCGTTCTTTTTTATTTGACGCTGCACAGCTCAAATTTGAGCTAGCCGGCGTCATCTAAATGAGAACAGAGGTAGTATAAATTTCTTGTCTTATGAAAAGAACCCTCAAATTTATTGATCATTATAATGAACTAAACATTAGTACATGTGGAACCTATTTACAGGTTAGTTTACTAAAGCACTATTTTTTGTCTTTATAGGTACAGTTCATATAATATAATGCAGTGTGTGAAAATATAATGTTAGACAAGTACTTGCAAGGAGCAAGAAAATGTATAAATGTAGTTGAAATCCATACTTCTGCTAATTACACTACTTGCAATCTAGAAATAAGAAAGGAAATAACCTGAGCATTTTGGAATATCCCAAACTGCAATTGAGGACTCCGTGCAGTCCCGTTCACAAAGATCATGTGTGTTCTCATGGTTGACGTTCATAGCAAGCATCCAGGATCCAATTGTAACATCCTCATTGCTGAACATACGGAAACTGAACAAAACAAATGCAAGAATCTAGTAAGCAGTAGCTAAAATGACTCAATCAGAGGCTCAACAGTGAAGTAATAATGCTACTATGTGGGAAACAGGGTCTCGAAACATCTTCTGATGTTTCTTAAGCTCAAAATGCCAGTTCACTTGCTATTCCTGTAGAAGGTATACTCCAGGGTTTGTTACTTCAATATACAATATTAGCAATCAACAGCTCCTGCCCGTTTCCATGGTTCAACATAAAAATAAAAGGAAACAGAAAGTCTAACCTAATGCTACAGCATTGTTTTATAGATGAAAGAAGCATGTCCCACCATACCAATGGTTAGAAGGTCCAAATTTAAGCTAAAATTAGCTACATAAGCATGAAACAACAGAATGTTGTGTCACATTCTTTCAGCATCAGGGGATCCCAATACCTTAAAAAGTCACATTTCAATATGGCAGGAGGAATGTTTCCATACCAAGATTTGTTTCTCAATTTCAAACAGACATGAAACCAAAGAAATGCTTCAAGTATATTTGCCAAGCAAAAAGCTTCTTATGTCAGTCACGAGTAAAGTATACCAGTTATACCTGCCAATATAGCTTCCCGGAAGCTAAGGCATGTGTTATAAAAAAAAATGGTAGTAACACAAAGGAAAAATCAAACCACCATATTTGACGAGTATAATTAAGAACATGTGAGTAGGAAGTACTTGGTACCCCATAGTTTCTTTTAGTTTGTGGCTGAAACTCACCTGTTGTTTTTCAAGGCAACCAAGCTAGCCACCACGTCAGCTGACAGAGCATAAATTGGTCCATATGCATGAAGGAAATATTCTGATCCAAGCAAGAAGGACTGGGGCTCATACCTGCATGTCTCGGAAGAACAGAACAAACCGACATAATTAGTTATTATCTAAATCTAAATGATAAACGGGATGATAAATAGATTTCAGCAAATTGCACTCAAGGCACCAAATGGTTAAATTCACTAACTTATTCCCCATATATATAAGTTACTACTTATAAGCCTGAGCCTGCAGATAAACCAAGCAATTCATCTAAACTGATAACATCCAAGGGGGGCTTTATGAGCAAATACAATGCAACTGTTGTGCACTTAAGCAAAACCAAACACACACAATTGTATCTGTGTTTTCTCTTATTTCTCTAGATCCTAAGTGAAGGGGTTAGCTAATTAATTCTCATACTTATAAACTGTATTACTGTAAAATGCAGTCATGCAGATGATGCTTTACACTGTGAACACTATACACACTGTTGAAAGGGTGTTAATGTTGTGAGCAGCTATTTATTGCAAATATTCTACAGAGCCTCGCCATAAACCTTAGCTATGAGTGGGACATAGATGCCATGGTTTCCCAAGGAGAATGGTACAGAGATTAAAAGACAACTAGATGGTCAGGAAGTGCAAATGCTGAAGACGAAGTATGTTATAAATTAAAAAACAATAAATAACCTCCTGGCTGCTTTCCTCTTGAGCCATAGTTCACAACAATTAGTAAAGGAGCAAAACATTTAACTTCAAGGTGCAAGATTGGATATTCAGAAACATAATGATTTAAATTAAAAATAATGATACAAGGATGCAACTATGGAAGTTCAGAGACATGCCCAGACCGAGTTGCAACTTGCATCTAAAAAAACCTGAATGACACTAAGTTTAGGTACCCATCAGTCCGTCACACAATTCGCTGCAACATACATGTTGGTTCCAGCATTGTTATAGGGCTAGCAAGTTAGTCTTGCTTAAGATTACTTAAACTAGGACAGTTTCTTTCCAAGCCTAAAAAGATGAAAAATATTAGTAGTTGAAATATTTTTTTTTTCTCGAATACGCAGGAGAGCTGCGTATCATTATATTAGTAGAGAGGAAAAAAAAACGATCCCGTACAAACTTGACCACCTCACTTCGGATCGAGCTGTGAGGGGCTGCTTACATGAAAACTGTTGTGCTCTAGAAGGAAACCAAGAGGGAGTCCTGACCCTACACACACAACAACCTAATTTCTAGTCCTGTCAGCCTGGATGCTCAAGGAGGCAAGCCTCCGAGCGCCGGCCAAGGACCAGAGGTGCTTCTCATCTCTATACGCCCTTAAGAGGTCATCCATACACGGGTTGGCTCCCTCGAACACACACATATTGCGATGTTTCCAAAGAAGCCAAGCCCCCAAGATCACCAAGGAATTGAACCCTTTCCTCAAAGACTTCTGTACTCTCTTCGCTCCTTTTCTCCACCAATCCGCAAAGGATATCTCATCAGATGATGGGGTACAACTTTGGAACCCAAAAGGAGAAAGGATTCTGAACCAAAACTCCCTGGCAAAAGCACAAGTCGTGATGATGTGTTGTATGTTCTCCTCTTCCTGATCACAAAGAGGGCAGCAGCTAGGATGTGGCAGATTCCTTCTGGCTAGACGATCAGCTGTCCAACATCTATTTCGAACCGCCAGCCAAAGGAATATTTTGCATTTTGCCGGGGCCCAAGACTTCCAGATACGCCGCCAAGGTTCGAAGGTGATAGCTCCATTAAAGAAAGCTTTATATGCTGATTTGGATGTGTACAGACCAGAGCTATCAAGCCGCCAAACATGGGCATCCTCGTCATCTGAGAGCTCTAATTCAGCCAATGTGTTTACTAACTGGAAAAGCTCAAAGATACCGACCATAGAGAGACCACTTTGAATATCCCTAGTCCAAGTCTGATTTGGAAGGCCATCTGCAACCAATCTACTATTGCGAGTCCTGGTTGGAACTGCAGCAACAACTAGAGGCGCAAGATCAGCCACCGAGCAACCCATAATCCAATTATCTTTCCAAAAGAGGGTAGAATTGCCATTCCCAATATTTGTCTCCACTGCAATCTGAAACAAAGCAGTAGCATGTTGATGTACAGGGATGTCCAGGGAGCTCCAAGATCTATCCTTATCAATTTTCCTGAACCATAACCAACGGGTCTGCAATGCCCATCCCATGAGTTGGAGGTTGGAAATTCCCAACCCTCCAAGGTTAAGGGGCCTTTGCACCTTGTCCCAAGACACCAGGCAACAACCACCATTCACTTGTTGGCGACCTTTCCATAAGAAGCCTCTCCTCAGTTTGTCAATTGCTTTAACAAACCATTTGGGGACGTTGATTGCAATTAGCACATGAATAGGTATGGCTGACATCACAAATCTAACCCAGACCGCCCTCCCAGCCAAATTCATGAGGTTTGCTTTCCAACTTGGAAGCTTGTCTCCGACCTTTTCAATCCAAGGTAGAAGATCGGACTTTCTTAATTTTTTATCAGAGATCGGCAGCCCAAGATACTTACATGGAAATTCGGCCATGGTGCAGGACATAGCTGATGCCACTTCTGTGATTTCTGACTGGTCGCACTGGATGGGGATAGCACAACTTTTTTGGAAATTGGTCTTAAGACCGGAGGCTTCACCAAAAACTTCCAGCAGACGTGTAGTCAGGGACATCTCCTCATCAGTTGGTTGGATGAATAAGGCTACATCATCTGCGTATAAAGATATTCTCTGTTTTATTTTACCCTGTGCTAGAGGCTGCAACAACCCCATCTCCGTAGCTTTGCTGAAAAGGCTATTGAGAACATCCATCACCAAGATGAACAGCATGGGGGATAGAGGGTCTCCCTGACGTAGCCCCCGTTGATGTCTAATTGGTTCTCCCGGCTCTCCATTGACAAGGATCCTTGTAGAAGCCGTGGACAGCAGGCTGGAGAGAAGGTCACGCCAATTCTCACCGAATCCCAATTGCCTCAAGACCTCCAAAAGAAAAGGCCATGATACAGAATCAAATGCCTTAGCAATATCCAGTTTCAGGAAAACACTTGGCACCTTTTTCTTATGCAATAGCTTGATTGAGTGCTGGACCAACATATAATTATCATGTAAACACCTTCCCTGAACGAATGCACTTTGATTGCTGGCCACCAAGTCTTTCAGCAAAGGAGCCAACCGATTTGCCATGATTTTGGTTACCAATTTGGCAAAGCTGTGAACCAAGCTGATTGGCCTATAATCCGAGGTTGATACTGCTTCTTCCTTCTTTGGAATTAAAGTGAGATAGGCTGAGTTTAACAACCATAATTTCCTATCATTTCCTTGCTGCAAGGTAATGATTGCCGCCATGAGATCAGATTTTATTAGATGCCAACAGGATTTATAAAAGCGACCTGTATACCCGTCGGGTCCCGGGGCTTTATCAGCCGGCAGGGACTTAATGGTCTGCCAGACTTCTTCTTCAGTAATGGGCTGATCAAGTGCAGAGAGATCAAGTCCTTCCCTATGGAAAAATTCCAGGTTTAGTGTGGCTGACCGCTGCCAAGCTGTTCCAAGTAGACCCTCAAAATAGTTGAAGAAAGCATCCTGTTTATCTGATTGAGATGTGGCAGTACCATTATCTTGAACAATCTTAGCAATGAAATTCTTTCTCTTTCGGAACCGTGCTTGACTATGAAAGAATGCCGTGTTAGCATCCCCCTCTTTAATGAATTGGATACGTGAGCGGAGTCTGGCCACCGTTCGATCTAACGAAGATAGAACCAGGCTGTGTCGCTTCAACTCACGCCTAAGCCAATTTTCATCAAAAGTCAGCAGGCGGCTATCTTGCGCTATCTCAAGTCTGTGCAGAATTTCGCGTGTCACTCCCAACTGAGACTTAATGTGCCCGACCTGCTTCTGCCCCCAGGATTGGAGAGCTCTAGTTAGCCTTTTAAGCTTGATGGAAACCTGTTCCAGGGCGCAGCTTGCTGGAGCATGTTGACCCCAAGACTCAGCCACCACCTCATGGAAACCAGGTAGTTTTGTCCAAAAACTTTCAAAGTGAAATCGTTTCTTGCCATGACAGCCTGCAATCAGTCCCAACACCAAAGGACAGTGATCAGAAACCTGAGAAGCCTGACTCTGCAGGATGCAATCTGGGAACATGTTTTCCCAATCTGCAGTACACAAGACACGGTCAAGTTTCACCAAGGTGGGTGCATCCCTTTCATTCGACCATGTGTATCTCCTCCCAATCAGAGGTATTTCCTTTAGCTCATGATCATATATAAACCGTCGGAATCTGCCCATCAACGCCCTATTTAGATTCTCATTGTTCTTGTCATCAGCTGAGTAAATCATGTTGAAATCCCCTCCCATCACCCACGGTCCATGGCAGAGGTTCCTGACCTCCCGAAGTTCTTCAAGAAAAACTGGTTTCTCAGCATCCAAATGAGGGCCGTACACACCCGTGAACCACCATTCAGTGCCGTCTTCCGATTTGAATTGTACAGACACTGAGTGGAGATGAATTCTGTGACTAATTTCTGTTAAAACTCCATATTTCCAAGCAACCAAAATACCCCCTCGTGTGCCTTGAGCTCCCAAATAGACAAATTGCTGAAAATCGCGACCCAAACATGATATGACATCTCTTTCAGAGATCACTGCCAACTTTGTTTCTTGAATGCACACAAGCGTTGGCTTACAAGCATCTACTGTCTTTCTAACAGTATCTCGACGAGCACGGTCGTTGAGGCCCCGTGCATTCCAAATAAGAAAGTTTATTGCATCCATTTGATCGACACAAAAAAAAAAAAAAAAAAACAAGACCAACAAAACAGGGAACTAGACAACAGAGATGGCACCTGCAGCAATGCACTCTGTGTCTTCTGGCAGCTCTTTGCCAATCATGGATGCCATAGCCTGCACATGACTTCTGATCAGTGGGTTGCCCCAAAACTTCTGATACTTGTCCATTGCTGCCTCCGATCGGTCTTCATCGAGCCCCAGTTGGCGGCACACTGACACAACCGCGCAAGCAACAGATTCTGGTGGCAGGTTGGCAACCCGCCTACTTCGTCTCGGCGGTTCAGACACCACCCTGGGTTGTCTTGCACGCTTCTGAATCACTGGGGTGGGCAGTGCTGCCTGAAGCGGTTTGGATACTAGGCTTAAGAAATTCTCAGTTGGGGAAGGGAGGGGTGCCATCGGCTGTCTTCTTGAATAAACCAGATGACACACTCTGTTGCTGTCTGTAGGCGTTGACCCAGGAGGGGGTTCGTCCGGAAGCACATCCTCCGCCGGCCGCCATTCATCAGAGGGTTCAGAGGCCGGCGAGATGAATTCGACGGCAGCTGGATTAAGATCAGCCCTGTCAATGGGTTCCATTGACACCTCTTCCAAAGGCCTTGGTTCCTCATCCTCCTGGTCCTTGGGATTTGGTGTCGGCACACAAGCCGCCGGCGATGTAGAAGTCGTGACGCCAACCGGGGGGACAGGGGGGTCAACCGAGGCAGCGAATCTCATCAGGGTTGGTGTATTCATGGAAACCTCAGCAGGCCGAACGGGGGTGGGGGCCTGAAACTGAATTGGACTTTCACAGTGGGCCGTGGTCTGGCCCAGTAGATGGTCTTCCTCCAGCAGACCGGTTGGCGAGACCGTCCACGCCCGATCAGGGACCTTGGAAGCAGGCGTCGTCTCCTTGGTTCTGAATGCCGTAACGCCTGCGGCCGCGTCATCAATAATGGGCGGCTCGAGGACCTGCCCCCGGGGAGAGGATCCGTCCGCCTCGACCGAGCACCCAACGCGGCATGCACGGGAGACAGTTGGACCCCGCCTTCCCGAGGCAGGCGCAGGGACCGAAGAGGAGGCGCTAGCGGACGTGCTCCTGAGACCGGCGGCTGGGTGCGGGTCCCGACGCGGGCGACGCCGCCGGCGAACCCCACCCACATCATCGGACGGACTGGAGTCACTCCCGGAATCCCCATCAGCGCCACCGTCCAGCTCTGCAACGACAATGGACACGGGGTACCTCAGGGTCGGTCTTCCAGGCGGGGAAAGAATGTCGCCGACGGGGGGTTCGACAATGTGAAGCATTCGACTTTGGGGGACTTCATTTGGGTTGAAGCACCATGCCGAGAACCGGAAAACAGAGTAATCCTCTCGGTTTCTCGTCGATGTGTGTAGTAGCTGGGGCCAACCGTAGGGACTCAGCAGACTTTTTGCAGTGGCCATCTCCCACACGTGGGCAGGGACACCCTTGAACTCCACGTTCACCAGGGAGGGCAAGGCACCCCCCTCTGCAAACGCGTGACATATAACTAACAAGCTATTTTAGATGGCGAAATCTCACTCTTGAATTATAGAACTTCTTGAAGAAGGTATATCGATGAACATAAGAAATGACATTAATATTTTCATGATCACGTAATGAGTGTAAGCAGTACTACTTCAAGCATCACACGGTAGGAATTTTATTTTCTCAAGTAGACAACCATTTCAGTTTTCCAATAAAAACACTCTGAAAAAGAGCCCATGGTACCAAATGACATTAAATGATAAACTAACCATTTCAACTTAGGATCAGTAAAAACAGGCCCCTTCTTCATGCATCCGATATATGTTTGTGGATGCGACCGCTCTTTAGCCAAAAGCAAGGAAAGTCTATCTGCACATAGAGAAATAAGCGGTGTAAGTGTCAACATTTCAAAAGGAAGGATGCCTATTAGTCAGCCACTAAAAGGAGATAATGGGACGGTTTACTCACCTGGTCTCAAGTAAATGTCATCATCAGCTTTAACATAGAAATCAGAATCATACAATGCATAGGCAGCCTTAAAGAAAGCTAACCTAAAACATAAGACAAAATCAGCATCCTCAATAGAGACACCACAATCATATGTTAATAGCTCCAAGGCTCTATTCCTTACGTTTTGTATGGGAGCCTGCTATACTCCTCCTCAAGATCTAAAAGCACAAAATCATCATATTCTTCAACTTCTCTGTCAAGAGCAGCCATCTTGTTCTTTGAGTTGCTTTTCCCAATCACGAACCGGAATGCTAGACCAGTAGCTTCCTCCAATCTTCAATGCAGTGGACAATAAGGAAAATCATTGTAAGGGATAGAAAGCATCATCACCAAAGGGGAAAAAAAATACAGACAATAATAATCAAGAATGGTTCAAACAATTGGACAGAAAAGTGAAGTTAGAAAGAACCCCCATTGCATGTATACCTTACAGCTAGTGAGGAGCTGATTTATTACAGGTACGTAACATTTGTTACTGAGACCAATATAGAAATTTCCCCCAACTCTCGTAGGAAAGATAGGACAACATAACTACATAACTATATCTCAAGTACAAAGGGTGAACCAGTTCATGTAGAAAAACAGCATAATCCAAATTCCCAAAAATCACTAAGCAATAGGAGAGCAGGGAGGAAGCACCTAGTTCCTAATCATATCAGTAAGAGACAGTCTAGGTGAGTTAGTAGCAACTGAACACAAGGTGGGAGAGTGGTGCCTCATGCCTATGCTACTTTTTATGTACCAATAAAACACCAACCAGAAGATATTTTCACGAATGCAGTTGACAAGCAAATAGGCAATTCTACTACCATACAGTGATCTATATATTTACAAATAATTTATCAGGGCTACTGATATATATAGATCATCAGCATTCGATGACCTGAGAACTAATTGGCAATAGCAAGATATTTTAATGGATCATAGTTATTACTTCTAAATAAGAGAACAGAATAAATGGAGAATTGGAGACTGCCAAATCAACTCTTGTAGACAATTACAAGTTCGAAAACAATCCCACCACATTACTAACAGCAGCAAACTGGCAGTAGCAAACGACATCAGCTGTTCACACTCTAAAGCTACACTTAGATCTCGGCCAGCAGAAGTGAAAAACGAACTAGCAAGCCATGATACCAGCGACTAACCGAAGTAGGCCCTGGCGATCCGAGGGGAGCCACGTCCGCCTCAGAGCGCGGCGGCGCCCGATGGAGCTGAACCCCGTGAAGATCCCGACGAAGGCCATGACCTTGTGGCGGCCGCGCGATCCGGTGGCGAGCTCGGCCGGGAGCTCGGCGGAGCCCGCGGCGGAGGCATCCCCGGGGAGGCGGTCCCAGGCGACGGAGACGGAGAGCGGGCGGGAGGAGTCCGGGCAGCGGCTGCCCGAGGCGTACGGGGAGCGGGAGAGGGTGAGAGCGGCGGCGAGGAAGCCGGCGAGGCCGAAGAGGAGGCAGGCCGCGGAGAAGGCCGGCGTGGACAGCAGCCGGCGCAGCGCCCCCGCGCGGCGCGACGAGGAGGTGGCCGAGGACGCGAAGAACACCTTGGGGGAGCTCGGCATGGCTGGCGGCGGCCTCCCCTGCGGGTGCGGTGCCGGCACGGACGCCGAGACGGCAGCGTGGGTCGGATCGGAGCTCGGGAATGGGGGAGCGGCTGGGTGGCTACGGCCGTTTGGAAGCCCACCAGCTGGGTGAGCAGAGCCGGCGGGCCCCACGCTTTGTTTGGTGGAGCGCCTCCGTTTTTTTTCCTCTTTCGCGGCGGCCCTCGTGGGCTTGGAAGAGGGCCGAAGACAAAGAGGGCCATGGCCGATGTCTATATTTGGGCTAAAAAGTCAGAATGGCGTACGAAAATGTACGAACTTACGAAGAGAAATGGCAGAATTGGAGTACTATATTGTACAAGTATATATAGTGGTATATACTAAAGTTTTCGAATAATTCGTCAAATCGTCCTTGACGACAGGTGGACGTTGATTTATAAATGGGCACTTTGATTCGTCAAGATTAACTATTGTCCAAAAATACCCCTTTTCGTTATAAACTACATGTCATTTTAGTTAGTTTAATATGTTTCCTAATTTTAACAAAATTGTAGAAAAATCAAACATCATCGTACGCAACATAAAAATCGTTTCATTGGATCTACCATGAAAAATAAGTGCATTTATTAATTAGATGATAATATATTTGTTTTTTTAGCAAATTACACTACTACCATACAACTTGTATTAGTGTACAACTTTGATCTAATATAAGTAGCAAAACATGAAAATAGATATATAAACTTGTGCAATATGCGCACATACGGTCACATATACACCAATTGATGTATTTTGCCACTGTGGCACGTGACGTGGACATTTTTTTTTTGTCCCGCCTTCTGTACAAGATCTATCTAAGGGCATTTGTGTTCTTGCCCCTAGTTGTAATTGTTATCTTGCCCTATATTTTTACTCTCTGTTTTTAAGCATAGTTAAAGTTACTGAAAACTTTGACTCGATACACAATGGGTATAGTATTGTCTAGCTAAACATTTTTCAAGATCTTGAAAGTACAGTTTTGCAAGTAGAGACGTTGCCTAATGTATATTAGGCCCTAAAAAGAAAACCAACGGTTGTGACACCAAGACGAAGATTCATCCTTCGAACAACTCTTCTAGTAGCTCCTCCAGTTCAAGGAGAGTAGTGCTCGTCGTGGGTCTACTGCTCTTCCCTCTCGCCATCCGCTCCGTCAAGTATTGGTTGCATCCTGACATGACTTTCTCAGTGACGGCTTTGCGGAGTCTCTTCCTGAGCTCAGGGTTTGGAATCTTCCACGTCCTTTGCACTGCCCAGGTTCTCCGGAACTCGGATTCGAATTTTTCCAGCGCCCCGCCCCATTTCAGGAAGCCGCGAGGTATGTCATGGTACAGGCAAGACATGACCGGCTCCCAAGAGGCATCGAGGTAAGCTTCCATGAAACTCTGGGTCTTGACAAGGCCATCCAGATTGGAATCCATTTCTATTTCTCTCCCGATACTCCGATCAGGATGGTTAACCCAATCCTCCATAGGCTGGAGTCTTTCCCTGGGACCTCTGAACCGCTCGATCTTGTAATCAGTTGCTTCAAACGGCGGCAGGAGCAAGGATGAAACCTTCTCTGAAATGAAGCTGAAATTGTTCATCAAGAATATGTACCGCAGCCCAGGGTCGGCGATGAAATTGGATGCCTTCTCGAGCTGTTTCTCCGAGCAGGAGACCATTTTCTCGATGAGGTGGGCTACCGAGCTCGAGCAGTGATCTTCAGGGTCGGACAAGAACATTCCGAAGCGGTGGTGTTGGTCATGCAGGACCAGATTGAGCGCCCCTTCGTTCCGCCATAGCAGCTTGACGTAGTTCATCATAAGCCTGGTGGTCTCGTGGACGTCCCCGGCGGCCTCGCCGGCCGCCGGCGAGACTCTCCAGCAGTCGTCCGTCAAGAACGAAGCTCTCACCTTGTCCATCATGCTCCATATGGCGTCGCTCAGCTTGCTCCTCTTCCGCAGGAAGACATCATTCATGGCGTCGGACGCGGAGGCCGCGCCGCCGGAGGCTTCCTTGAACAGGGCGAGCACGGTCGGCGAGTCGTCGACGACGCAGGTGTACACCTGCAACATCCCCGGGAGCGTCTCCGCCGCCGTGAGGTCGTCGTTCAGAGCGACGGCGGCGGCCACGGTGTCCACGAAGTCAAGCATCCTGAGGATGCTGGCCTCCGCGAACCGCACGAACCGGCGGGCCAGGACCTCCTGCTCGCGCTCCGCCATTTTCCCCGTGGCCAGCAGCACGAAGTAACTTATGGCTTTTCTGACGCCGACTATGGTGGTCGGTTTCTTGGAGGTAAGCTCCCGCTGCGTGATACTGAGCACCTGCACCATGCTCTTGAGACCTTTGATCCACCTCTCCATCAAGTCGAGGAGGACGGCGCATCCATCGTCCAGGTCCACGTGGCGCGGCGCCTTCTTGTCCCCTTCTTCCCTGGTAGTAAGAAGAAGAACCCACTCAACGTCAAGCTCCGCGAACCAGCTCCCGAGAAGGAGATCTTCACCGGCAGCGCTGAAGGATCGGATGAGGCCGTTGGTATAGCCGTCGCGGACCATCTGCAGAGCGATGGATCGGAGCTCCTCGACGCCATGGAGGCAGCAGGCGGAGAAGGACAGGTCACTGTCGGAGGAGAAGGATAACAAGGACACGGGCGAGCAACGGCCTGACGAAGACGGCGAATAAGCCGGGCTGGAGGCGGAGCTAGCGCTCGACCAGCAGTAGTAGTAGGCGTCTTCTCCAGCCGACGCCGTGTCGCCGGCGCTCGCGGGGAAGAACCGCACCGGCGGCCTGCACAGGTGGCCGCCGGGGACGGAGGCTCTCCGGATCGAATCGCGGTAGGTGCAGCACAGCTGGTGATTCCGGACGATCAACCCCGGCTGCACCGGCGTGTGCATGCTCGCTGCGCCGCCGCCGAACTGCATCATCTGCTATTCTAGATTTCTAGGTCGAGCTCTCGAGTGATGACATGGATTTTAGACTTTTAGTTGACTTGCCTGCTGGTGAAGCAAAGGAGGCCGGCCGTCGTTTTAATTCACAGCTAGGGCGTGTTCAAAGCGTAGCATATAGCGCGTAGCTGTGCGGGAGACGCGTCCCTGTCCCTTAAGCTTGATTAACGATTATCCTTATCCACACGCAACTTCAAAGCTACTTCCGCCGCAGAAAATAATCAGCTCCTCGTCAACCTCAAAGCTAGCACGTGGTTCGAAGTCGTCACAGAGGCGCGGCTGACCAGGCTCCGCATGCATGCATCGACCTCTATCTACATCGAGAGCTAGAGCTAGCAGCGTGGATGGCGATAGCTCCCTATCAGAGACGACTATTTCCACATAGATGGCTTCGTGCCTTCGTCAACCAATAAATGTTGGGGTTTTTTTTTAGAAAACCAATAATTGTAGGTGCGAGGGATGATAGTTTGTTTTAGGGAGGGAAACCAATAAATGTTGGTGCGAGGGATGATAGTTTGTTTTAGGGCATGTACAACGAAGAGACGAGGGCTGTCTTTTTTTTTTCTAGGCCACGGAAGCAATTTCGTCCGACGTGGGCACGAATAAATGAAGAAAAAGAGCATCGCCGTCGTCTCGTTCAGCGACGACTCGGGCTCAAGCTCCCACACAAGGGACGACCGTCAGCGCGCCGATCTCGTCGACGGCGCCGCGGATCGGGTGCGCGCGAGGGTGATTTCTGCGGGATGGCGGCAAAATCCGTGCGCTCCGTTCGTGGCTCGCGGCATTTCTTCTTTGCTCAAGATTTCTCCCTTCCGCCTCCACCCAGATCTCTCCGTGACCCCTCCGTCTCCGTCCAGATGTCCAGAACAGGCACCATCGCCAGCAAGAAAGATAGCAGCGGTGCGGCGCCGCCGTCGCGTCAGGGAGCGGGAGACGTACGGCCGCGGCGGCGGCGGTGCGTCAGGACGCCGGACACGCTGCGCCAGCGTCTGCAGCTGCGCCGTCGCTCCAGGGATGTGGTGCAGGCGCCGGACATGCACGGTGTTTCAATTAGCCTGTTTAGATTCCCCAACTTTCCAATGTTTATTTTAACTTTTCACTATTCTTTTCTCACAAAATACATTTCCCAGCGAATGCTACAGTGTTTTTCTGATGCTACAGCATTTTTCCTACAATCTAAACACACCCAGTGTTTAATGGTGACCAGATGTCCATCCAATCTGAATTTGTGGATAGAATAGAGTCATGTTAGTTGATTTTCAGCTGGGGATAAAATCCTGTTAGTTGAATTTTCTAGATAGAATAAATTATGTTAGTTGATTCAATTAGATTTCATACCTAATAGTCAAGCTGCACCTCAATGTAGTGAGTCTCGCTTCTACTCAAATAATTTTTGGGACGAAGTAAGTCTTGCTTTCATTGAAATAATTTTTGGTGGCCATGATGTTGTATCTCTGAATTGTGGCGCTGGTTCCTGATTTTGATTTTGGTGTGAACTGAAACATGCCTGTAATTCTCGGTGAGAGCCTTTGTATATGAATATATATGAATCCTTCGCTAAGAGATTTATGAGAATTATTTGATTATATCATGTCATCTCTCAACTAAAGCACCAAAATGGCTACAGAGATCAAATTGCACTAGATCACCATGTTTTATGTGCCAAAGAATGAATTAATACACTTGCAGATAGAAAAAAGACAGCAATTGTCCAAACTGTTGTATAAGCTATCTATTTAGCTGTCTGCGTATGCCAAAAAGACAGCAGCCGTCTAAACTGTTGTACATACCCTTAGGAGCCATTTGGCACAAGTTAGATTCTACTAAAAATCTATTTTTTTCCCAGAATCTATAAGCCTTAAGGGTGTGTTTAGATTGGGGAAAGATTCCCCCAAAATACACTTTTCTAAAAAATGCATTGTACATGAATAGTGTTCTGTGAGTGGGAGGGATGTGATGAATAGGGAAAAGTTAGATGAATAGTATTTTTGGGAGAATCTTTTGGGAACTAAACACCCCCTAAGCAGCTAAGCTCGCTGCGTCTAACAGGACCATTAGGCCAGTCTCAATCGGGGTTTTACGAAAGTTTCATAGACACTAAATTCACAGCCACATCAACAATTTCCCTAACATAGACATTAGGAGGAGGAATTTATGTGATGAGAGAGGAGTTTCGTCTCCATGAACGAATTAAATCCCATAGACTCGTCTTATTATCAGCTAACAGTATTTCTTCCAGTACTGTATTATTTCGAGTAAATTGCATCCACGATACAACAACTTGTCAGGTGGGTGCATATTAGTCCAACAAGTTGTAAAATGCTCAATTTAGTGCGACAACTTGGTAGGTGTGTGCATATTGGTCCAACAACTTGTAAAAGGCTCAAGTGAGTGCAATAACTTTGCAAATTGGTGCATATACACTTTAAATGTTACAATGACGATGTATTTCGCTATGCACAGCGGGATACGAGGGTATAAGGCATGTATTATGTCATTTTTTTTCTTCTATTTCTTAATAACTTGACTATAATTAATTCTAATTTTCATCGAGTCTTTTTAATTTGATGCATGCTCCTATATTTTCTTATAAATTTTTCACACTACCATTTATATGTTCATCTTACCACAATAGAATTAATTTATTTTTTAAAGATTAATAAAACATCAAATGCTTCATATAAATCTACTATTCATGTGCATGATATAACTATAGCCTTATTGAACTAACTAATGGCTTTTTATTAAAAATTATAGTTTAAATTAATGGAAACCATTCTTTATGTAAACTTAAAGCATATAAATAGGCATAAAACAAGCTTGTATTGTTTCGTAGAAATTGTCTGACATAATTAGAAGAATATAATTTTATATGGAATATATTTCTGTAATGTGAGTATATTTTTGAATTTCATAATGAAGGTTCTTGTTGTCACTGTAACATGAATATCAATGGCCATGCATTGGTCAATTTTTTTGTTTTGATGCAAATATACCATGTATTTATTGTTTGTCGTGGCCAAATACACGTATATTTGGATTCTGCATGCACCAATTTGTCAAATTGTTGGACTAAGTTGAGTATTTATAAGTTATTGGACCAATCCGCACCTACAAATCAAGTTGTTGTATTAAATTAAGCATTTTACAAGTTAGTGGACCTATTTGCACGCACCTAACAAGTTGTTGTATGGTGGATGCAATTAACTCTATTATTTTTATTCTTTGTCGTCACTCTACAATATATAGCTTTTGATCCAAATAAACCTGAAACCTGTACATCTCTAGTGTTATAGTGGGTTATAGATTTTGAGCAAACTATCAGGGGCGGACCCAGCACAAAAAATGAGGTGGGGCACCCTCGTAAAGAGACAATCACCATGAGTACACTAACAAATAATTATATGCTATAAATCTTGTGTGAACAGCAGGGTTAACAAAACCGGTGGGAACTGGTCCGAACCGACCGGTTCCCGACCAAACCGGTCCGGCCCGGTTGCAAAAACCCCGGTTACCGCTCCCAAACCGACACTATAAAACCGGCCTACTCGGCTAACCGGTCGGTTTCACTGGTTAGCCGGACCGGTTTTTCCTAACGAAAACCGCTCAAACCACGGTTTGTTAACCCTGGTGAACAGTAAACCAACCTTCTCAAAATGACTTTTAGTTGGGAATTATAATACATAATAAAGTGCTATTAGTACCTTTGGAGAGGTAAATGAAACAATCGTCTAGATCATATGATTCATATCTCCAAAATATTATACCCTCAAATTGGATAGCTAGTTTGGTGTTGAGTAGCCAAAATTTTGCTAGTGAAGCTGTTTGGCTAATCTCTTCGAGATACTCTAATTCTTCATGTAACACCCCTGGTGTTAATTAACACTAAACAAATGTTTAAGCTAAGCTAAGCATGATTCAAAAGCCAAATCAAAGAAAATGAGGAAATTCATCCAAATTTGAGTCAAAAACCCTTTGAAAGGAGCAATAAAGAAACTTGAGAAATTCCCTACAAACTTGAGAAAGTGCAAATATGAAAGTTGGAGAATAAGTCAAACCAAGAAACTTCTCTTTTCAAACCATGGCCTAAAAATGCTTGGAAGCATCTCATATTTCAAACCCAAACCAGGGAATTTGAAATTTTCAATTCAAATTCAAAGCTGAAATGGAATCTTAGCCAAATCTCAAGATTTTACCACAGAACATCAAAATCTCCAAAAAGCAAAGTTGTTCTTCATCACATTTCTGAACTTTGCCTTTTTGGGCACTTTGGCCAAATTTGCCGTTTAGCCCCTCGAATTTCAGAAATTCAGTTCAAAACAGGGATTTACCCCCTTTTGAATTACGGCCAAATTTCCAACTTTTTCTCAAAATCTCCAGTGCAGGAACGTGTCTCATGAAATTCTAAACAACTTTCATGTTGGAAGATTTTCGAGTCATGTTTCAAATTTTGGAATTTGAGCCATGCCAATCAGTTGACCTTTGCACCGCTCACGGCGCGCTCACGGGTTGCCAGCGCCGCGCCCGCGCGTGCCGCGCTCGCCGCCGGCAAGCGCCTGCCGCCGTCCGGCCTCGCCTGAGCCGACAAGTGACATGGCCGGGTGTCCCCGCTCATGGTGCACGCCTCTGGCAAGGTCTCATGGTCGGAGATGCACTGTAGCGCTGACTCCGCGCTCGCCGTCGCGGACCGCCGGGTTTTGTCGTCGCCGCCGTTGCCCGCCGGTCCAAAGCGCGACTTTTGCGCCCCCGCGTGCTCCTTTTTCCTCCCTTGGCCTGTCTTCTCGCTCGCCCATGCGCGCCTGCGGCTGCAGCACGCCTGCGCGCCGCGTTGACGCCGCGCACGGTGCCAACACGGCCGCGGCAAGCCTCTGTCGCCGCGAGACGTCACCGAGCTGCCCCGGTCTCCATCTCGTGCTTCCCGAGCACCCTTCCACTCCCCTCTCACTCCTACTTAAGCCCTCAACAGTTCCCCTCCCTTCCTCGCCGGAGTCCGAAGAGCCGCCGCCGAGCTCGCTCTCGTGGGCAGCCCTCTCCACTGCTCCCCCAGCCAAACCAAGGCTCTCTCGAGCTTCCCCATCCTCCACTGCCACTCCCCGACCCTTTCCCGACCCCTCTCCGCCACCGCAGCCACCGGCGTAGCTCGCCGGAGTTCGCAAGGCTTCCGCCGCCGAGCCGCGCACGTGCACAGCTCGCTACGCTCCACCTCCGGCCGAACCGAGGGCACCAATAGCTTCCCCGTGCCACGCTGGTGCTCACCGACCCCTTCCCCGACCTTCTCCGACCCCGACGCCGCCGGTCGCCGCTCGCCGGAGCAAGCCGAGCCGCCACCGCCGTCGTTGACCTCGATTCCGGCCATCCCCGACCTCGAGACCTAGCTCAAACGAATCACGGTGAGCCCCTCTCCATTTCCCCCTACTTTCCCGACCTGGTCTCGCCGCCGTTTGGCCGGCGTAACCACGCCGGCGAACTCGAGGACACGGTTGTGTCTTCAACCTCTTTCCAGGGGGCTGCATGCAAAATGCAGGGGCCTGTTCGTAAGGGATTCAAAAGTTCTAGGGTCCCTCGCGTAAAATAGATTCTATATTTTAGGTTTAATTCGCTGAGATCTTCAAAAATTCGTAGAAAATCGTAGAAAAATCAGAAAAATGCCAAACCAATTTTGTAGTGACCAGTGAATCTAGAAGAACAAATTCTTCCTTTGCACCTCACCCAGTTGAGCTGTAGATTTTGAAATATAAATTCATTTCAGTTTGAGCACATTTCATCATAGTTCAAAATCTACACATGCACTGGAGCTGAGCTTTGGATATGTTGTTAGGGTGATTATCATTAGCTTAATGCGCAAGTGGTGCACAAAAATTCTCAGTGGATTTAGGGTTATGATTTTCCAAACATATACCCTGCTGTTTTGGCAAAGAAATCACAGAAAATAAATTACTCAGTGAAAAATCACCTCCTTCACACAGAAACTTAATCCAGACATTAGAAACCTTAGAAAAATGAAAACGGTAATTTTTGGACACTGGAAAATGGCTAAATGATTTTTGGTAGTTTAAACATGGTGAAATTCCACAAAAATACTCTTAATTCAAAATCACATGCAAGCTTGCAGAGGTGTCACTCTTGGCATCCTAAGCCACTGTGCCAAGTGGTTTGGACAAAAACATTGTAATTATTTTTGTAGGATTTTAGTTTGATTTTAGGCAAAAAGATAAGAATAATTTTAATAAATTATAGAAAAATCAACTTGAGCCAAATTTTGGCCTAAGCTCCTGCCTTGGCATGAGTGAGCCTCTGGAAAAATGGCACCTAAAAATAATAATCCTAAGTTCACCTTTTGAATAATAGAAAAAGGACTTAAATAGAGGAAAAGAGAAGAAAAAGAAAAAGGAAAGAGAAGAAAAAGGAAAGAAGAGAGAAGAAAAAGAAAAGAAAAGAGAAAAACCTAAAACTCTAAAATCAAAGTAAAGGTTCAAAATGAAAAGGGAATATTCACTTATAATTAATGTTTATCCTTTCCAATTCATTAACCAAGATTTAAATAAACCCTAACTATTTAAATCCGGATACTTAAGCATTCATGCATTCGTGTAGATTCGGGTCTCGCCGACGGAGTCTACGAGCTAGTCCCCGCTGCCGAGGAGATCGCCCAGGAGTCCGAGGTGAACTGGTGCACGTGGATCCGAGCCCCGAGCAGGAGTACCGCTTCGAGCCGGAAGGCAAGCCCCGGAGCATAACCTAACTTTACTTACGCAATTTATTTGATTATATGTTTGTGCATTTAAGTTTCAAGGAGTTGAATGAAACCCTAGATTGCATGATCATAGGTTCTTTGATTGAACACTAGTATGTTAGGTTCGATAGTTGCTATGCTTAAGAACGATAGAAGTCGAGTGTTTTCCGACACTCGCGAGATATAGGAGTTGTATGACTACTCATATCAGAAACACTAGAGATGATGGACGGATGATTGTAGATACCCGTCTATCGATGTTTTAAGTGGAAACATGTGGTACTTTTGTGTCAAGCGTTTGAACGTACCACACATATGCACGGTTTATGGGACCGGTAAGTCCCGGTATCCGATTGATGCGAGCAGGTCCGACAGCTCTCTGTCTTGGAAACGTTATCCCATGGGCACATGAGGGTAGTTGCGTGAGTCCCAGTAGTGGTAAACCTTTACCCTGAGGCAGTGGGACTCGGGAGCCACTCGCAGAGAGAGGAGAAAGGATTGGGGTGTGTTGGCATTTCCAACCATTCCGTATGTATGTGTTTTCCCTGGCCAGGTAGTAAATTCGGTTCGAACTGTCCGCTTCTCGCGGTTAATGAGACTGCTTGACCGATGTATGACATATTATGAAGTGGAACTTGGAAGGATGAAATCTTTGTATGGAATAATTGTATTGCAAAACTTGATTGTTTAGCTAGGCTCACCTAGAATGGATAGGTTAAAAGAAATAGAAATCAAAAGGGATAAATTAGAAAACAGCTTAGTCGCTTTTGGCAAAAGAACTCCACTAGCCAAACAGCCTCTCATTTTAGGAGTCGGTGATGTAGTGATCACCAGACGGTTAAGTCTTGTTGAGTATAACTAGTATACTCAGCCTTGCTTGTGGCTTAAATTTTCAGGACCGTCCCCTCAGGAGGTAGCTGCCTCTATGGCTTGGGCCTCCCAGCTTCCTCCTGGTTACAGCATCGAGTGGGAGCCGATCTCTCCCGAGGATCGTGAGGAGTAGCGTCACGGCTGACTTCATCGTGACGATACTATGGATCGTCGCTAGTATCTCGTTTACTTTCCGCTGCATAAATCGAACTATTTTATTTACCTTATCATTTCAATTTGGTTGTAATAACTCTAAGACTTGATGTAATTTGAATTGTGGAATGATGTGATCTTTGGAGCTCGCCTTCGAGTGAGCGTATGGACAGACGATCTTCAGTAGCAGTTAGTCGAGCTTGACTCGACGGTCGAATCCGCACTTGGGAACATTTTCGTGTATTAGCACCAATGGAAGGTGGAATATACTTAAGTGGGCCCATTTCTCGGGTGAGATCGCTACACTTCAGCTTTTTTCTGTCTTTCATTCTTTGCTGGTATCAACGGGTGAAACATAAAAGGTACCAAGAAAGACCTAGAAAAATGTAAGCTGGGACAAATATCAAATAGGAAAAGTATTCCAACCACCACAAAGCAAACATGTGGCATGGCTCAAATACTCACCACCGTGTACATATGGTATTTTTTTTTTAACAATTTTTACAGCTGGAATGCACCTTGCAACTCAATGCGTTTTTTTACTTTATCTAATATTGTAGTGCTTCGGCTGCGTAGCTAAGGATTGGGCGAGCAACCAGATGAAACTTGGAATCAATTATCAGATTAATCATGGGGGAAACTGATACATGTAATCTCTAATCACAGAACTAATCTCTAAAAACTTTATGCAACCGTATAACTAACAATATGGTTGCTTAGCTTGCAGTTAGACTACCGACACTCATTTTGACGATGTAGTTGGAGGCTTGCCGTTGCAGACCTTTTGAACGATGCTTGTGTTCGCAATGAAATTGGCAAGCGACAAGGGCAGGAGAGGATGTCAGCTTGTTAGCCTAGCACGCACAAGCCGGAGCAGAGAGAGAGTTACGGCCTTACGGGGGTTAAATGATTCTCTCACGGCTAGAGATCATGTTGTTGGGCTTTCTCCTGGAGTTCTTTGAGACCTTGACACGAGCTTAGCTGGGCCAGCGAGGGCACTCATTCCATTTGACCTGGGGCCTTAATGGTGAAAAATTGGGCCATATAACTTAAAACCGAAAACTAAGTGAGGGCCTAGGCCCTCGCTGGGGCCTCTTTCGGTCCGCCCCTGTCAACCATAACATACAAGAGATGCTCCGCAAGGCGAGCTTAATGTTAGAGGTCATCGTCTTGGAACGAGCCAATCAAAGATGGAAACAAAATAATAAATTGGCTCACATTTAATTTCTCTTTCAGTATTTTGTTCCCGTGTGTGTGATCAACAATTAAACTGAATTGTCAAACATTGCAATAAGTAGCGTACATTTTTTGCGGGTAATAAGTAGCGTACTTTTGTAGAGGCTGAATATTATCCCTTATCTAAAAAATAACTAAATAATATGGAACGAGGGCGGCGCCTCATCAGAGCAGCCCAGCAGAGCTGCCTTATTTTCCCCTACCCGTGATTTCTTGGATCCTGACCAGTGACCACGACGCAAGTACAATTCAGACAGGGAAACGTTCGTTTCGTTCCAAGACGTGTGTGGATAGATATATAAATTATAATGGGTCTCTAACAAGCAACGTACTACTTTGGAGTTTGGATCTTGAACAGATGAACAGCGCAAGGAATCCATGCGGTGTTTAGTTCCAAAACTATTTTTTACTTCCTATTCATCTCCCTCACAGAATACGTATCCTAAAAGTTTCTTTTTCACCTTTCCTATCATCCCTCTTACATAACAAGCATCTAAAAAAAGTATCTTTTCTACCCCTCAACTAAACACAGCATGTTTCGTACGTCAAATTTGCCTGCAATGTGCAATCCTCAGAGGCACGCGGCGCCAAGCTGCTCCCGAGATCTGTCCAGTTCACACGCGTGACAAATGTACGCGATATCGATCTGACAATAATGTCCAAGAACACGAGAGGCCAGTTCCCAATCTGACGAAATTATCGAACAGCTTGAGTCGTAGCGACGAACACAGCCCTAAAACGAGTAGTGAGTACACACGTGCACTAAACAGCGAGAACAACGAAGGAACACGAGCACGATGCAAAGAACTCAACCGTACTACCCACAACTAAAAACCTAGGCAAAAGAAACAAACAAGCCTGATGCCAGCTAGCTAGCACTCTGCTGGTACAATCAGAAACCGTCGTCGTCGTCGCCCATGTGGCGGCGACGGACGTCGACGCCCTCGTTGGCGAGCTCACAGGCGTCGATCCAGTCGCTGTAGATATCGACGGGCTCCGTGAGGGCATTGGCCACCGTGGAGTACTCCTCCTTGCATTCTCCACACGAGGCCCGGGCGATCCGGTGCTTGAGGTCGATGCTGCACTCCACGCTTCCCCTGTGGTTGCAGAAGGGGCAGTCGAACGCCGTGTCCAGCTTCGGCTTCTTCTTCGGCGCCACCGGCTTCGCCTTCGCCTTCCTCTTCCCCGTTATTGCCGCCGCCAATCAACACGATGCCCTAGCTCAAACGATCTCTCTCGATCACGGGCGCTTTCGGGGACGTGAAGAAGGTGGGTGTGGAGTCGTATCACGCTACGCGAGGAGGTACTCGATGAGGGCCCACGTGTCAGTCATCCAGTTCTCATTTATTCAACATCACCCTTGTGAAATTGTGTTACTACAATAGACACGGGAAGAATAGCATCTCCAGATGTACGTACAACATCATGGCGAGGCGTTGATCGGCTGCCGAACAACTACGACCTCGCCCGCGGGGCTTGAACACTGCTCTCCTCCTACCAAGTTCACGTCAGGGCAATTCAATGGCGTGCGGCACGGAAAAGTCGTGGCGTCGTTGGACATGCCCTGCATGTCGACAGTAGTCCAGGCCCGTTGAGTGTGCGGCTTTGGGCCTTTTGATTGGGCCGCACTACTCTTCTTCTTCTTCTTCGGTTTTTTTTCTTCTTCTTCTGTTTTTCCTTTTTCTTTTCCTTTTTGCGTGGCACTCTTCTTCTTTGTTTGTTTGTTGCAAAATGTTGTGGCAGTTGCGCAGTTCGGTAGCGCCAGTGCACCACCATGTACCAACCTGGTCCAACTTCTTTCACTCAACAAGTACGGAAGATTCGCCGTGTACCGGACAGGGGCATCAAAGCAAACTAGCAAAGCACGCTTGGAAGCAAGGCTGGGGCATTTGGTACTGACTGACACGGCTTGATCATCATTGCCGCCAAATTTGGTCCGCCAAAAACCAGTTGTTCCTAATTAATGGGACCAGAGTACCAGACCATGCTGCTACCAATCTAATCACACAACATTTCGGTGCAAACAGGGTGCACCACAAACATTTTAATTTCTAACCGTGAAAATCTTTCGTGTCTGGAATTTTATTCTTCAAGTGCAGAGATGAGATTGAGTGGAATCTGGTATCGTTTGCGCATCGTCACATCCCGAATCGCAACCGAATTTACGAAAACAAAAACAAAAGATCCAACACATAAAACACAGCCTCCCAATCCGAATCGCATCGCTGTCACACATGTTGATGAACACAAGAAAAGTCATGCTTAATTGCTTATTCTCCCAGGTCATCTCCTTTGTTTTCCAGCTAGGAAATAAACAATTGATGAACAATCCCCATTCCCCTCCCCAAACCTCCAACCAGCCCAGCAAACCAAACCAAACCATATTTTAACTCTGATTTGATTCCTGGAGCTAGCTAGCTTTTCTAGCTCCGAGTCGAGAGGCTCTAGGCCGAGATGGCCGGGTGGCAGTAGGCCCCACTAACCCAACCATCAGCGATCTTCTTGTACGCCGCCTCAGTGAGGTGGATACCATCCCAGCTCAGCGACGACGCCGGGCTGGAGCACGCCGATGCGCCGGCCATGCCACACCTCGCGCTGTTCTGGTAGTTATACTTGCCGCCTCCGGCGCCGCAGCATGCCCTAAGATTCGTGCTGAAGCCATAGCTCCCAGGGCTCTTCACCATGTCATAGACATGGCTGTAGAAATCGGCGTACATGATCTTGGCGCCAGGGTACTTGCCCTGCAGGCTGGTGACCTTGCTCTGGAGCAGCTGGTTGTGACGTGTCGACAGGGCGTTGAACCGCTTGAGGCAGCCGTACTGGTCGTAGTCGCCGGCGTTGGAGGTCTGGTAGAGGGTTAGGTAGATTGGGAAGCACCCCACGGGGAGCACGCCGGGGACGACGACGTACATGGCGCCTAGGCTGATCAGCTGCTCCACACCCTTGCCAATGGCATCCACGATCGTGCTGCTCTGGCCGCTCGCTTGCTCTGGGGTGTAGCCGCCGAAGATCTGCGCGTTGTAGTCGTTGCCGCCGAACTCGCCGAGGACGAACAGGGACTTGGATAGGTATGACTTGCAGGCTGTACGTCGTCATCAGGATCATCAAAGCAGATTGTTAATGGCGAGACCATGTTATTAGAAAATAAGCGCGGAAGTAATTACTAATATGTCAAGAGATAACCAACGAACATTCGACACAATTCTAACAGAGCCAGAGCGACCATCCCAATCATCTTCCCTGGACCATGCGTGCAGGAGGAGGACAGCATGGAGGGGTTTAATGGCGGCGAGTGTCGGCGGAGGGCGGCATTGATGACGTAAGAAATTAACGTACCCTGGGTGGAGCCGCAGATGGAGGGCATGAGCTGCTGGAACCACTGGATCTGGGTGTTGAGGGGGCCGTTGTTCCAGATCTTGTCGGCGATGCCCAGCGACTGGAAGAAGCTCGAGTCCATGGTCGTCGCGCCGATGATCGCCATGTTGGCGCCCTTCTTGAAGTCGGCGCCTCCCTGCTTCGACGGCTTCAGCAGCGGCAGACCAAACTTCTCGGCTGCACGTCAGCAAAAACGACACCAGGTCAGCATGCCACGTCACGGTTCGTCCCCGTTGGCAGAGAAACGAGCAGAGCAAGGTGCTCTGTTTTTTTGGAGGGAAACGTTGAATTTGAAAAGAGAAGCAAAAAAAAAATGGAGAAGAAAGTATATACCGAGGAAGTCGACGACGAGGCGGCCGTCGGAGCAGCGGCAGGTGGCGCGGCCGAAGAAGGTCTCGCCGTAGGGAGGCTGGGTGAGGGTGAGGCCGGCGGGAGGGCCGTTGACGCAGAGGTTGCCGGTGTCGGACATGGAGTCGCCGAAGCTGAAGATGGCGTTGAACTTCTGGCCGGAGACGGCCAAGAAGCAGGCAGAGGACACAGCGAGGAACGCGACGGCAAGCCGAGCCGCCATTGCTGCTGGTGTCTAGGGTGTGGGCTCTGACTGAGCTCTGCGATTGCTCGGCTAGTCGGCTGATAAAGGAGGCTTGCAGGGCTCGGGTGATTATATAGAGGGCGTTAATGGCGTGGGTTGGGATGTAGCTGTTGCGCCATTAGCCCACCTCGTGTCCGTCTCCTTCGCCGGGCAGGATAAACAACTACTAGTCTACTACCACGGTTGGTGTCCATGCATGAACAGCTTTTCTTTTTCTTGTTTTTTCTTCTCGGAGGAAACTTGAGCCGCTTTTCTTCTCCACTCTTTTCTCTTCTCTCATTCATCATATCAATATCAAATCTTGCTCTGCTTTTGGTAGCTACTTTTCAGTTTTTAAGATTTATCCCTTGTTTACTTGAGAAGCTTTGTATACTTTTGGCACTAGATGTTGAGATGGCTCTCAAGTGGTTGGAGCTCTTGTCGTGCCACCGTAATATCACCTGGGGGTTGAGTCATTTTCGGCTTCGTGGGAAGAAGACATCTCGTTCCTCCCATTCAGAATTACATTTTAAAAAATAAAATTTGAAAAAGTCATAATATTTTTCATGGTCGATTGCAGTGGACAGGTGCTACAAGAAAGAGTAGTCCACTGTGCATGGAAGTGTGGGTTAGATATTTCCTTCCATTCCTAGTATATTGCCCAATGAAAGCAAAATGATTGAGCGTATATGAAGCATGGGCGCGCGTATAGTATAGTGCTGTTCGAGTTTGGACCAGACGGATTCGATGCCTGTCAAGTAGGAGCATTTCATCATTGAGACTAACACCTTTGGCTTTAACCTAATCATCTTCCACTAACTCCCATAATCTATGCAATTGACACCTCATAGTCTCATACGCCCTGGTTCAACTTTGATGCTCTTGATCATGCATGGATTTCTACACAGAGAAAGCATAAAAACTTGATATCTTTTATATTTTTTACGAGCTCTGAAATGAAACTGAATGCTCCCTGTTCTTCCTGAACATTCGGTTTTTCAACAATACTAGTGTTGTGGCGTTTTCTGTTACTTAACTACCAAAATGATTTTTTGAGAGATCTTGATTAGGTATCAAGAGTCTGTCATGGAGATAGCATAATCGAGTTCATACTTCACGGTTCAAGTTCCATACCGTTTCGCTGTTGCCAAGTAGTTGTTTGGAGTTATAGCCCAAAAAGCTGTGCTGGTTCTAGAGCAGAAAGCAAAGCTTGCTACCGACTACGGCTACAAGTTGTAGCCTACAACTACGCCTATCAGGCAGCCAGCTGAACAGCACTGGGTGTGCTAGTTTTCTTGTGTGTTTTGTGTCAATTAAACGTTAGCCTTGTTGCTTTCTTATCCTGCTTTCCCGGTTCAGGCAACAAGTAGCAGGTCAAGCAGCATTGTCAGCAACAGGGAGGCCAAGCATCTGCCAATACTAGATGCTGCTGCACCGCATGATATTATCTATACCAACTATATAAAGCATTTGATTTGACTTTACAGTTAAGAAAAAAAAAGAACTCTTTGAAATCGTCGTTGCATTTGTAGTAGTGCTATTGATCTCCCATGACACCTACACCCAAACGTCAAAAGCTAGGTCTCAACAACTCCAATAGCATGGCCATGGAGCACGGAAGCGGACACGCACTAGCCACTGTTCGCAGCGGATGCCATGTCAATTCCTCAGCGAACTTGGCACCAGGTAGGCCACGCCGATGCAGTTGCAGGCCGTTTATTGTTATTCAGAGCGATTGGAAAAAAATGCGCTTAACTGTAAGCGGATTAACGGTATATCATAGCATACCGTCAGATTCAGAAGACACTTTGTTTGATTCAGAAAAATTCTGACGAGCCACCATCTGCTGTAATCAGTCAGCAGAGTTGTGACTTCTCTGTCAACCTCACGAACAGTTGGATAAATGGAGCGCATCCGTGTGCAGATTTAGTTTCAGCAACTAGATATTTTTCAGGTTTTTAAAATCAGCAACTTGAAAGTACTTTAACAAGTTTATCCGCATGGCCAGCTAGATCATCCATGAGAGACCATCAGATCAGACCGACGTCAAAGCACGTCTTTTGACGACGACTGATCAGGTTCCGTGTTTCATCATCCGCCACAATCACGCATTCCAAGAAAAGCTTTGCATACACATGATCGCGGAATCAACATCTTTCTCCCAAAACAATTGCAACTACTGTACTTTGTTTAATCGGTTGCAACCTCTGGCATCGATCGATAATTGGAGCCCTGTACATGCATACACGCACAAACCAATCAAGTCATCACCAAACAATCAAGAACACTCCCCAACAACCCGAGCCGCCGCCGCTTCAGGCCACGGAGCAGGTGCAAGCAGGAGCCAGCAGTTTCCTCCATGATTTGCAACCGGACAGGGCGCTCCAGTACGAGCCCTGCAGCGTGGACTTTAAGAGCTCGCCGTCGTTGTCGACCGGCGACGGCGAGTGCGACGTGCGTGGTGCTGTGTGGCTTGCAAGCGAGCGCCTGAACCTTCCAATTCCAACACAACCTCCGGCGAGCGAGCTAACTACTGATTCGTTTTCGCTTTTCTAACGCCCGGATTCGAGCTGGGGTTGGACTTTGGAGTGTCCAGGAAGCAACCTCACTGTTCGCCGTGTTTGGTGTCCGTACTGTGCGCGGCCTGAATTTTTTTTTTTGTTTTCTGGTTCGTGATAGAATGGAGTTTTTGTTTCTGGAGATTTTTTTTCAGATTCTTGGTCATGTGTATACTTGCTTCAAATTCTTGAGGTAACTTAAACTATGCTAAAAATCTTATTTTAGAGATTAAAAAATTAGGGATTGTATTACTGAAAGATTTACTACTGTAATATCAGACAGAAGATAAGTTGCTGAAACAAGAGCGAGTATGAGAATCAGTTTGCCAGTTCCGGCCGGTATTCTTTCTTGATAGGGCATATCAATCAAGTGCCAGTTCATTTTTTCTCACCAAACTGTCACATCTGGTTTTAGAAAGAACACCAGATGCATCTTATATGTGTGCCAGGATCAAGTTTCACACATATGATAGACTCCATGAATAAACAAAACATAAAGGTACAGCGGAAAGAATAAAATAAATACAATACAAATATTTTCTAGCAGCGGAATGTTGAACTCTTCACCACAGGCAGTTGAATGGGGGTTGCGTACGCCTAGCATCATCTTCAACAACTTCACACACCTTCTGAATACTAAGCAGAGTAAGGATGAGTACACTTATGGTTGGTACTCAGCAAGGCCACCGAAATAACCAGAACAATTTAATATCAACTTTCGATAAATTAATCATGTGAGGGTCCATGCCGTTCATGACCGCGAACACGGCTGTTATAACAGTTTTACTCTGCAGAGGTTGTACACTTTCACCACAATTCGCGTAAAAGCTCCGAGGAACTTTAAACCCAACCATGCCGTGCTGGCCAAAGTACGTATCACACTTCCGAGGTGTGACTGCATAGGGACGCTACGAGGCCTTTACAAATATTCCCTAGTTAGAAACAACCCGCTAAGGTTTCCGGATCGGAAGCAGCATAACCCTCCCTAACGGGCATAGTGTCTTAGCTAAGGACCGGGCTATACACCGTCAACCGCCACCCCCAATGCCCTTTCGGTAAGATCATTCCTAACCAAGATTCTTAATTAGCCAAGACCAGAGCCATGTAGTATTATGGTTGTACGGGTAATCCCGGGTGGTTCTCCATGTTCCAATTAACATATATAATCTTATAAAGCACAGGTAGAAAGATGGTTAGGGACACTTGCCTTTCCGCAAAAGAATACCACTGCTCAGTCTTCAACTCTTGTTCTTGACAGCTTCGGAACGATGCTCCTCTAATCGTAGCAAACATCGAGCACAAGCACAAACATGCAAGCAAAGAAATAGGTACAACTAAGAACAATACACCAATCAAAAGAAAAGCTTTGAAAGAACGTATGAAACGATGGGGCTCGTTACTACGATCGCGAGAGCGCAGGAACGTTGAAAACGGAACACTGGTGGAAAGGATACAACTATCGAAGGGTTTATATTATAAAAGAAAGAAAAGACTATAAGCTTTATTGATTTTAATTATGAAAAGATACGTAATGAATAGTTCAGAGAAATATTCAGTATTTAAATTAATCAAATTATACTTTGATATGAAAAGACGGGTTAAAGCTTAATCAATTTTATTTGCAAATGTTTATATATAAATTATACCAATTAAACATTTATCTTGCAAGTAAAGGATGTGAGACCATCTAGCGCACAAATTTATGGGTAATGTTCAACTAGCCATATTGTTATTTAGAAAGAAAGTATAATAGTATTAATCATATTAGATTTATTCATAGAAATGAGGTTCAAGCCTATTTTGCTTTTAATTAGAAAAGCTAGTTAATAAATATTAATCAAGTTAATATTTATTTATAAAAGACGATGTATAAACCTAGTCAAGTTTTATTTAGAAAACAAGATTCAACATTGATCATTAAGCAAATTAATTATTAGTCTATGAAAAGCGTTATATGTCCTAATTAGATTTTATTTGAAAGAACAATGAAGCAAGTATTAATAAAATTAATATGTTTGTTTTATGAAACAATGGTACATAACTCTAACCATGTTTTAATTATAAAAGGATGGTTTAATAATGATTAATCAAATTAACTTTTATCATAAAACGTGAAAGTTGAGCTCTAATTAAATTTTAATATAAAAAGCTAGTTAAATACAATTAGGCAAATTAACATTTATTTATTTCAAAACATGAAACATGGTAGACAACACTAGTGAACTAGACTCTATGATTTTAGAAGATTAATGCAACAAGAACGAGATTAAACAAAGCTTGAATGGTGATTACGTGGACTGTACAAGGTTCTAAGGGTCTAAACGTGATAAACCGAAGATTACAGGACCAGTAGAGAAGACTCGCAAGACACAGAGAACAATGCTCGCAAACAAAAGCAAAGGTTGGGGTTGGATCTGGAAAATCCCATGGCTTGGGTTATAGTGAAAGAATCTATTAACTCTAGGGTGTTTTCTGCAGATTCTCCAGGACACAAAGATTATGTGGCATATTGCAGATTAAATCAGGGGTCTATGTGTAAAAGCTCGCTCCTCTGTTCATGGCCGTCGGGCGGCTCTGGGCGACGGGCTCGCCGGCGATTCGCTGAGAAATTGGCTCGGCAAGGTGGGGGAAAAGAGAGAGGAGGTCGAGGCGAACCTGAAGAGGCGCTCACCAGTGGCGGAGGTGGACGGTGGCGACCGGAATTTCGCCAGCGGCAGCGGCGACGCGGGTTTCTCGTGGCCGGACTCCTCCGGTGGCAGAACGGCGACGGGAACCAGTAAGGCACGTGCGATTCAGCTTGGTGGAACTCGGAGCGCAGTCGGTTTGGTCCGACGAGGACTCACGGCGACGAATTGGAGCTTGGCTGGCGGCGCTCGTGCAGGGAGGAGGGCGATGCGAGAGAGAGGCAGTAGGGCAACACGAGGGAAGCGAGGGAGCTCGGGTTTTATAGGGGTTCGAGACCCGACCTTGGCGTGGCGCGCACGCCGAGGGAGGCGACCCGTGCAGCAGCCGGACTCAAGCACGAGTCCTAGTGGAGCACGCCGCGAGGTAAGGGACGGCGCCGACAGGCGGGGTCCACGCGACAGAGAGAGATCAGGTGGGAAAGGAGGAAAATGGGTCGGGCCCACGCGTCGGAGAGAGAAGAGAGAAGGAGGCGGGCTTGGGCCGCGGAGTTGGGTCGACGGGGTTGAGTGATGGGCCGGCTGCTGGGCTTGCAGAAGGATTTGGCCCAAGAAAGAAAAGGAAAAAAGATTTAGAGTTTTATTTTGGGAAATCATTTCTAGTTCAAAAACAAATCCAGAAAATTCTAGAAATGCATTTAAACCATGAAAAATTCTTTCCAAAACTCCAAAAATCCTAGGAGAAATTCCAAAGATAGAGTTGGAGACATTGAACCAAAATAAAAATATTTGGAGTTCGTGAAAAGAGAATTTAAAGCATTCCAATAAATGGATTTGACTCTAGCAAAAGAGAATTAATTCCCATAAAATCTAGAAAATTCTAAGGAAAGATTTGATCGACCTCTAAACGCATTTTGAAAACTTCACATTCAAGAAAGATGAGATTCAACGACATGAATGCAACACTTCAATTAATGCCACATAAAGCATATTTATCTAATTAAAAAATTGATTATTTTCCTATGGTAAATTTTCTGTAAATTAAACAAATGTTGAAAAAGTTTTAATAACTTGTGAAAATTGTTTATTAATTTCTCTTTCTAATTCACGTCCCGAAATCCTAAATTTCGGGGTGTGACACAAACATATGCAGGAACAAGAGTGGCGCCTGTTTTGTTCAGTTTTTTCAATATTTTTTCTATGTTTGTATCGTTAGCTAATCCATTCGGTGGCCTGTTGGCGTCATGAACATGGCCACTTTGATTGCGTGCAACTGATGATCGAGACTGCTACTACAGGCTGCAGCTGAACCGTGTGAGTTCCAACCTCTGAATCGTGATCAACATGAATAAAATCTGTTAAAAAGGAGATTTACGTACGAGACATAAAGGTTCCAGCAAGAGACGACAGTTTGCACGTCAGTTCAGAGCTGTGCATGCATGAGTGCTGAATGCAACCAACACGTTACCTGTAACAACTAGCTGTGGGCTGCTGCTGGAGAGATGACGTCAGCTAATTATCTTGTGCTAGCTTCAACGCTGGTCGACCGGGCCGTACAGGACTGACGTCGGGTGCATGTGATTAGACGCTGATCAGTTTGGAATTTGGACTCGGAATTTCTGTAACTACCACTGTCACGGAGGGCGCCATTTCCCCGACGGCGCCTCTCTATAATTCTTAGGGTCCGTTTAGTTTCAAAAATTTCTCTAAAAAAACACTATTTATCTAACTTTTCACTATTTATTCCATCCCTCCCACTCACAGAACACTATTCATCTACAGTATTTTTTCGGTAACAGTGTATTTTGGGGGAATCTTTCCCCAAACTAAACACACCCTTATCCGGTCGGGTCTGGTGCATGAAACGTGTCAACAAGTGCTTAACATCATGACGCTATCGGTATGGTATCTTTTGTCCGTAACTTCCTTGATCTGAATGGACACCTGTCACCTGGACATCCTCATCCGGATATGCTGCTGAATCAAGTATTTTTAGACCCCCCCCCCCCCCCACCCCACCAAAAAAAAAACGACGCCCTATTACTGACGCTAGCCAGTAGCCACAACGTGACACCGAACGCCGACAACCGGGCAGGTTCAGACGTTTCCGTGAAGCACATTGCAGGTTGAGAACCCGCCGGATCATCGTGGTGTCTCTGACAAATCACCGGCAAGATTACCGATCCTGACGCGCCTCTAGCCTTCACCGGAGCCGTCCAGTCCCGCATCCGACGGCTCCGCGCCATCGCCATTAAGGCGCCTCCCCTCCCCGTCATCACCGCCGCCTCGGAAGCAGGTCGCCGTCGCTGTTGCGCCAGCGATGCCACCACGCCGGGGGACACGCCGGCCGTGCTCTCTGGTCTCTGCTGGAGTACGGCCCAAAGTCCACAGGCCCATTACATCTTGATAGCCCGGTCCTCCCGGCGCGTAATCAGGCCCACGACGAATCGGACCAGGAATCAAATGCGAGGTCGATGGCAAAGAATCTGTGCGCAGAGCAGAGTGCCTTTTCTTCGGTGGTGATCTCGTTCTCTCCTCAAGCTTTGCACTGTGACCGCCTGAAACAGCACGTACGTCGCCTACTTGGAACCGACAGACGGTTCAGACTAGAGAGGATCCAGATCGAGCTCGCTTTTAGAGGATGTTATTACATCGGCTACATATTATTGGAAGATGCAGGCAGGCCGATGGCTGCGTTTCACCGAATCGTCACGTATCCTTGCCATGGCTGGCTCGCGAGTCGGCATCGGGGGCTTTTACGACTGTTGCTGGCACGACGCAGCACAGGACAGTCGAAAGGCGGCCCACGACGAAAAGTTCTACGAACGCTCCCCCACCCGGCACGTGTCGGAGCTCATGTTCGAAGGCAGCAAGCGCAACCAAACCCATGACATTAGTCTCCAATTATTACTAACACAGCATAGCACACTGCGGTCCTGTTTAGGCCCACTCAGCTAAATCTGAGGCGCTCAAATTTAGTTGGAATGATGTTTAGACCCCCTGACTAGCATTTAGCCATTAGCTAGTTACCCTCGCTAAAAAGCGGCTAAAGTTTAGTTGGTGGGATAAAACAGGGCCTACATTCAACGTATTTATCAGAACGTAAAAATAAAAAGGCTATCCATGAGACGTGAAGAAGTATAGTATACCTCTAACTGAAGAATGTGACATGGCTCAACTAGTCCATCCCTTCAGATGCAGTATGCTGCGACAGGGGCAGAGAATCAATGCCAGTTGTAGTGATGCCATTTGTTTATAACGTATCTTAGTCCTTAATTCCTATCCTTAGTCTACATCATTATTCTTTTAATGGAAATCATCATCACTATTCTCTAGGTTTGTTATTATTAGTAGTAGTTTTTTTAGATAACATTTATTAATACTTCTTAGCGTATTTTACTAATAGTTTTCCTACGGTGAAACAAGAAGAGTTGGGCCAAAATCAAATTCTAGTTGTCAGCCCAGTAAGAAACCCAATAAATCGGGTGGGCCGGCCAGAAAACACTATCTCCGTCCTCTTGGGCCTGGTTGTGTGAGCGGGCCACGCCTTCTCTTTTTCTTTCGTAAAATCCAGCGCCGCGCGCTCGCGCGCGCGCACACACACTGGCACACGGCATGACGACGACGTCGTCGGCGGCTGGTGGTCTGGTCACGGCGTCTCGGCACGTCGTCGCGCGCCGCCGGGCCGAGCGCGCATCGTCGCTCGTTAATTGTCGCATCCGCCCGCGGCAACGCTTCGTCCCATGCGGCCATGCCACGCCCCCGCCTCGCGTCGCTGTTTTTTGACCCTTGTGAACGGCCTCGCCCGCCTTCCGCCGGTGCATGCACCTTCCCCCACCGCGCCTTGGCGCGACGCGCCCCTTGCCGTGGCCTGTGTGGTTGCATTGCTCGATCCATTCCTGTGGAGACCACCACCACGGGTCGTCTCGTCCAGCCGCGCGTGGCGTGGCCCTTAGATCTTCCCCCCTGCCGGAACGGAACACGCTTGCCGGGGTGCCGTGTCGCACCGGCTGACGCGAGCGCCGCATGATTGCCTTGCCGCGTCGGAGGCAGGCAGTACTGGCACAGAGAGCAGCACAAGCACACGCTGCTTGCTAGTGCTGCTACCCGCCGCGGACGAACCGACCTCACCTCGCCCTCCCTTCAATGGCGGTGACCGTAGCTCACTCCAAGCGCCGCGCGCGTCGCCTTGGGATCTCATGATCGACCACCGCAGCCACCGGCACCTCTCCTCTGATCCTCTCCTCTCTATATATATAAAGCCGCGCAAGCCATGTCGATCGACGAGCTAGCCCGATCATACTACACATACCAGAGTATACCAGACCAACATCATCATATCCCCCTCCCTCGCTCATCTTCGCTACCCATCCGATCCAACCTAACAATGGTGAGGCCATCGATCGTGCTATTCGGCGACTCGATAACAGAGGAGGCATTCGGTGAAGGCGGCTGGGGCGCGTCGCTGGCCAACCACTACTCCCGCTCCGCCGACGTCGTCCTCCGCGGCTACAGCGGCTACAACACGCGCTGGGCGGCGCGCGTCGCCAACCGCGCCGTCGCCACCATCTCCGGCCACGTCGCCGCCGTCACCGTCTGCTTCGGCGCCAACGACGCCGCCCTCCCCGACCGCGCCAGCGCCGCCCAGCACGTGCCCGTCGCCGAGTACCGCGACAACCTCCGCGCCATCAGCGCCTTGCTCCAGAGGCGGTGGCCCGGCGTCGTCGTCATCCTCGTCACACCGCCTCCCGTCGACGAGGACGGCCGTCGCCGGTGAGCTTTAGTTGCTGGCGTCAGCAATAATAATGCTCTGAAAAACACCGTACCAATTAAGTTAATGACGGTGCAGGTACCCGTACGCGCACGACTACTCCGGCTTGCCGGAGAGGACGAACGCGGCGGCGGGAGTGTACGCGAGGGCGTGTGTCGAGGTGGCGAGGCAGTGTGGGGTCAGGGCCATTGATGTCTGGTCCAGGATGCAGAAGTTCGCCGGATGGGAGAAGTCTTTCCTCAGGTACGCCTCTCTGTTGCAGTTGGAGCTCATGATCTAGTAGTAGATGACAAAAAACGATGGAGAACTCAAATTTCTTGTGTCATTTCTTTTTGGTGTGTGCGTCATGGCAGGGACGGGCTGCACCTGACGCCGCGCGGGAACAGGGTACTGTTCGAGGAGGTGGTGTTCGCGCTCAAGGACGCTAACCTCAGCCTGGAGTCGCTGCCGGCCGACCTGCCGCTCTTCGGCGACATGGACCCCAACAACCCGGCCAAGTCGTTCGAGGACGACGAGTGGGCTGAATGCTGATTGCTGATGGCGGCGACTACGGCTCCGAATCATGGCGAATTGTCACCTTCATACAATCGGCGGCGTCATTACAATGTTCAGAATGGAATTCTTTTTTCTAAAGGGCCATGATGGCGTGTTCTTGGCTTTGCTCACAAGCTCGAGCAGGGATGCAACAGTGTTTTCCTTGTAATAAGTTTGTTTCAGGTCCATTCTTTTACCTAAAAATGTCGAATAAAATGCCAGGTGTTTATTAAAATAATAAATGGCCACTAGTTTGTTCGTCTTCTACTCCATCAGTCCACAAAAGAATGCAACGTACTCTCATTTCCCAATGAGTTAAATAATTTCCAATTTTATTAAATTTATATAAATAATACATATACAAAATGGGTAGCATTAGATTAAACATGCTATATATTTTCGTACATAAATATTTGGAATTACTGTCTAAATATGGTCAAACTCAATTTTTTATTTCGTAGTAAGCGAGAGCTGCATACCTTTTAGGACAGAGCATAATTCTATCATTAGGCGATTTTTTTGGACTAATTGTTCCTGTATCCCGTAGTTGGGATGAACTTTGCCAATAAGAGGCAAAATTTTCTTTTGCCTCCTTTATGCCAAAAGGGGCACAAAATAAGAAGAATTTGGCTTCTGTGTGTGTGTAAGGAAGAGAGAGTCGGAAAGACTTCTGTGCGGCCCATGATCCATTCCATGTGCCTCTTTGCTAATGGCCCAAACTAAAAAAAAAAAGAGAGAAAAAAGTTCCGTCGGCTGATTCGCGCCCTTTCCGTGCACCCCGGACTCGATGAGTCTCCGAGACATTGCTTGAATCCGAGACCGTGACGTACAAACCCATATGTCTTCTCAAATTTATTTATAAAGCTTTTTTGTTATATTTTCTTACGCGACACTTTATTAGTACAAAGAATAAAACACACAAAAAAGACAATTACATTGCATCAAACAGCGAATACTTTGATTTATTTTGGCACTTACATCATGAACTACAAAATTCACGGGCCCTTTAGACCTCGGGCACCTTTATCAAATATATAGACCTTACAAGGTGCGAATTGGTACCTTCAAAAATCGACGATACGTAGTAATCCTTAGGTTTTGTTTGGGTAATGCCATGCATGTCCTTCCAATACACGGCTAACATTCCTATGAGGCTATGACGACACCCCTTCCAACAATATACCTGTCGGTTGAAGGAGAAGAGACTATCTTCCTTCCAAACAAGGGTCACATTTTGGAAAACTGTAATTATTCGTTAAATGGTGGTACCAAACTACCAATTCGCACACTAACAAGGGCTTAACTGCTTAATGGTGCTGAGGGTCCGGTCCGCCGGGGCTCGACCTCTTCGATTCAGAGTATGCCGCAGCAGCAGCAGCCGGGCGAGTGAGCCGCGGCACTCCAATAGCCGCCGCCGAGCTGGTGGTCTCGGCGGCCAGCATTTTCCGGCCGGCGAAGACGACGATCACCGCCGCCGCAGCCCGGGTATCGTCGGGCTCGCAACGGCCGTGCGAGACGGCGACGGAAAGGAGGAGCACGGCGAAGGCCAACACCTTGAGCGTATTCGATTTGGACGCCATTGGTGTCGTCGATCGAGTTCGTCTTCGTGGACTCCTAAAATGTACAGTAGATATCTCGCTTTGTGTGATGTGATGTGTGGCAGCTAAGCTTCGATTGCTGGGTTTGCTTGGCAGTTACACGATACCGGTCGAGGATTTATAGGCGCCCCTGGTTGTGCGCAGCTTGTCGTTGCATTGCGTTGAGCTGGTGGTTCGTTGGCGCCATGCAATGCAGTGGTGGAGATCACTCTGTGCCGCACTTCGACGGTCGATGGTGATACGATGAGCTCAGAAAAATAGAAAGGACTTTTCAACCCATACTACGCATAAAAAGGGCTCTTGTCCTCCCTTTTGCAGGATACCGGGCCCTTGGAATCTCTGGATCAGATTTCGGGGGGATTTTTTTTTTTCCTTCTTGCATTTTATACATGTTTGTTGGCTTCTTGTTTCTTAGTAGTTAGTGGACGATGATAGAGAATTAGAGATGAAGCCAGTCAGCCATTCTAAGTGTGGAAAACCGTTACTGATCGGCAGATTTCATTCGTTAGTCGGTGGTGACATCAGGGCATCAGGCAAGCAGTCAGTTAAAAGCTCCACTCGATCTAGCCAGCGCGGCCAGATCAGCTCGCACGAATAATTAACCGTCGCCGCCGCCGCAATCTGGAGTCGAATCTTCTTGCATTGCATCTAGCTTGTTGCCACAACGCGTGTGAACTTTCTCTCCACTGTCGTTTAGCCACGGGTAACACAAGACCTACCCACGTCCAACTCCACCATCATCACACACTTAACAACTGACGTGACCAACATAGTTTACTTGACAATGTGACCAATTTAGCATTGCCTTCGAGCTGAGCTCCCTTTGGAGAAGGGAAAAAAAAAAGAGATCAGAAGCACTTTTCTCTTTGCAGCACACAGTTCCTAGTAGTTCATACCAGCGTACAGTACCGAATCAAGAGGCGACACAGCGAGCCAGCCTCGCTCGTCGTCTAGCAACAGTGGCGTAGCCCAGTACACAGTAGTGGTACGTACGTACGTACGCACACGGTTGGCCTCCTCTGTGCCTTTTCGGCCTTTTCTTACCCGATTCTTTTCGTTCAATTCATGCACGCACGAAAAGAGCACGATGGCTTGTTTAGGCCGCGATCCGTGTCAGTCCTCACTGGCACGGCATTCTATACGCCCGCCGGAGCAATGGCGGCGGGGCTGAGAGGCCTTTGCCTAACTACCAGAGCTCCGATCATCCGGCCCGAAGTCCCCATTCCGCCAATGCTTAATGTCCGGCCGGGCACGAATGTCTCCGGCCATTGGCACTTGGCCGCTTTTCTTCTTGCCGTAGGCCATGGCCCCGCGCCGCTCGTCATGGAGCGTACGGAGCTCCGGCCCTCGAGGCCGGCGAGCGGCCGGACGCGGCGGGGAGGGAGGAGGAGTCGAGGAGGTCAGGTCACACCAACACCTCGCGGCCGCTTTGTTTCGAGCTAGCGCAAAGGGCTCTTGGCTTCAAGTAGCTGCTGATGTCTGGATGCAGCCAGGAGTCAAAGACTCAAAGCCACCCAAAGGGCATCTGCTAAGAGTATTTTAAAGGGAAATTTCTTGTTGTGATGGTGGGACCGGCGGAGTGGCGTACGATGTTGTCAGCAGCAAAAAGTGCCAAAATGGCATGGTTGGCCTGGTGCAGAAATGGGAGTTAGGGGGCCACTGGTTGACGGCAGAAATGCAGTGACCAAGATTGCATGGTATGCCAATCTAGCTTGTCCAGTGAATTAGTACTAACGGTCATTTTTGGCCGGGCACGTAAAAAGGGCATGAAGATGACTGTACCGTCACCAGCTCAGAAAAGGGCGTGAAACGGTCTCAACGTTTTCGGGTTCTGATTCGCAACAGATTCTGTAATAAGCGTAGAACAGCACTCTTGTATCTATCCTTTCGTAAACACAACACACACACACACACACACACACACACACACACACACACACACACACACACAAAGCACTTTCCGTCGTTTCCGATGAAAGTTACAGCCGAGATAAAGGGAATGTACAGCCAGGTGCAAAGTGTCTAACGAATTGGAAAGGATGCTCTAGTCGGGGAGGAATGGTAGCCTGGTGACGCTGTTCTGGGTATGATCCGCGTCATCGGGGCTCCCTGAATCTGCGACCCCGGCGCCGGTTGCTTCTTTGGCCGCTGTGAAGTGTGGAAGGATCCTCAGGTGAGAGTTGGGCTCCTGGCCTACCACCTCCCACTTGAGGCTGAAGCTCTCGACCAGATCCACCTGGGAGGAGATGATGCTTGGCGGTCTCGGCAGCAGCCGCACACTCTCGACTTTCGGGATCACTACTTGCTCGATTGCCAGCCTCGCTTCCTGATCAACAGGGCACATTTGTTGAAGGATTGATTCGGGACAAGTAACAAAATGTTCAATGTGAAGGAGGGGGGAGCTGTGCTGGAATGATGGGTGTACCTCCAGAGCATCGGTTTCCTCTGATGATCTCACATCTTCCTTGTCCTCATGATCGATCAACTCGTCCATGTGCTCATCGACAAGGGCGCGGAGTGCTCTAGTGATTTGTGACAGGGAGTTTGTCTGTGAATTAATAAGCAAGCAGATGTAAGAAAAACGATTCCAGTTCCAGTGCTAAGAAAAAAGTAATTAATATGCATTGGGATTGTGCAAATAAACCTTCACAAAGAAAACTGGTATATCTTGAGATTCCACTAGAGCCTGAATCTGGGAATTCTTCTTGAGCTTCGAATGTAACGCGATCACTGCATCAGCCTCGCTGATATTGTAAGTTAAAGTAACAACGTCCTCTAACTCCAGCTGTTTGATGGCTTGCAGGGCAGTCGACTCGGAGATCTAGAATAACCTATCAAATAAGTTATAAACTAAGTACTGAAAAATTAACAAAAATCTTTAAACAAGGAACTAAATCTACCGGAACTGGATCAATATAGGTTACCACTACTGTTGCATTGACACGAGGGAATATCCAAACACACACAGTCAGTCAGGTTACAGAATTACGATTTTGCAGATACTTTGTGCCCCGAAAGAAAAGGAATTGCAAACTGGAACAGCAGGCCTGTGGATTAAAGTCATAAGACAAGATGGCTCCCCACAGTGCTCCCACAATAGCAGCCTTCTGATAACTTTCCAGAAAGGATCATCAAGGATAATTGATATCATAGAGGCTTGCAGCAACTGACCAGCTCAACGTACTATTCAATGAATCAATGGTACATACCTACCTTGCCCTAACAGTCCTACTATGCAGAACGAACAGCAAAAATCATACTTTTGATCAATATCATAGGGGATTAGAACTAACAATCCCAACATGCTTTTGAGTTGCATGTACCTAACATACCTGAATAGTTAAACTTTTATATGACCGACATCAAATAAGGGTGTGAATATCATTCTACTAAACAGCATGTTGTCACTCCCAGTATACATAACCATTATGCAGAGAGACTACCTACTGGCTACTGAGGTAAAGGGGCACGCTGCTCATAAAACCAGAGCATCAAAAGAATGAACTATTGAAGAAATCCATACCCCATAAGCGTATAGATTCAAGCTTGAGTCAGCTTCATCTGCCATCTCTATATGTGCTTCAGCAGATTCAAGATTGAATGCAGAGTCCAAGCTTCTTCTGGCATTCCTTAGAGAATCACTATCAAATTTTGTTGCACCTTCATAAAGACCGATATGTGATTGTTCCTTCTGCACAGAAACTTCCTGCACGAATCCCTTTGGACCCAACTTCCGAATTTCAACACTAGGCGGCTTGCCTGCACCAACAAGTGTAGAAAATCATGATGGCATCAGAGTTACATATTTACATGTCTAATATCATAAATAATAGCATCAAATAGAACATGATAATGCAGCTAAATAATAGAACAATAGGTAAGAACCTGCAAGTAGAGCATCCACGGTGGCTTCCAAACTGCGATGGACACGCAATTCAGTTTTGGAGACGATCTCTGCAGCGCATGTAAAGGTTGATGGGCCCTTGCGCTCTAGGACAGTTTTCTGAACCCCCCTCCGGTTAGCTTCTTCATCACCAAGTGTGACACTCTTTCATACAAACAATTGAACATGTGGTAAGAGATCACACACATTTTGACAAAAAGGGTATAAAGAAAAGTAAAGGAACAGTGCTTTCGTGCCTTTGAGAAGAAAACTGAGCATCTGGTATAACAATTACTTGCTAGATTGCACTTGATATTTAGCTTTGACAATTTTCAGAACTAAATAAAGCCTTTCTTTGGAAAGCATAGAAAGCACCCTTCAGCTAGCAAACTGAATGAACTGGAAACTAGTTTGCATACTCAGACACATATGGAGAAATCATTAGTTGTTCTATGTGGTAATGATGACTGGACCAGGTTTAATATTAGTAAATAGTCGATTTTCTCTCACTTTTTTCACATTTTACATTTTCTCTAAGTTGGTAACTGTTTTCTGAAAACCTTAATTGTGAACAAGCAAGTCCTGATATACTTGTTAGTAACAGTATTGCCATGTGTAATCTCTTATTTGGGAACATAAAATGGTTGCAAAGCTGAGTTTGAATACAAAATTTGGTGTGCTGTGTTTCAAGTGGCAAGAACCAAAATGGAGTGAAATTACTGACAGGGACAGCAGATGACAATATTTTGGCAACAGGGCACTAAATGAAGTGCAGAACATCCTTGCCTGTATTCCTCCCACAAGCATCTCTAGTGATGGATTCATGATCAGATTCTCTATTGTTACGCCATGGGCAGTTGCAACAAGCTGTATTCCCCTCTGTGCAATGGTGCTAGCAGCCATAGCCTCTAGTTTGGTTCCAATCTCATCAATAACAATTGCCTGAGGCATATGGTTTTCCACCGCTTCTATCAGTACCTGATTGATACCAAATAAAGGATTAGCATACATAGCAAACTTTGCATTAAAAAACAAATTGGTATCTAACACACATATAAATTGGTCTGGAAACAAGTCTTCGCTAGTATACAAGCAAATGGGGAGGAAGAGGTCTGAGGCTCCAAGTTCCTCCCAAACAAAAAGAAAGTTTGCTTTGATCAGTAGTCCAAGTCCAACCAGAACCCGTATAAGTTTTCAATTTGATCACTATAAAACCTTCTATGTAAGAGGGACAGAAGACCTTTTGTTTAGAGTTCAAGGAACAGTGTGCATTGCAACATGACAAAAACCAACACATATTTAAGTTCAGACTGCACCAATCGTTCTACCAGTGCTCCAGCAACCTGTGGGAACGTTGTTGACTCACAGGCAACAAAGAGCAAAATGATACCAACTAACTAGGGACTAGTTTCAGAGTGTCTAGACGACGTTACAGCAGAGCGACCAGGGGGCATCATACATCTCACAAGCATGGGTGGAGCCAGAAAGGAGTTAAGCCCCGGGCTAAATAGCTAATCTATGCAGAATATCTTGTTAATTTTAACTATTTACCTAGTTATCAGTCTAATGTGTCACTGGCTTTCAGGCACATGCCCTGGGCTGCAGCACAGGCAACACGGGACCTGGCTCCGCACCTGCTCATAACATTAAATTTACATAAATACTCTACCAGATGCACAGTAAAGAAGAGTACTGATTTATACTCTATATGCACGGAAGGTAAGAACTAAGAAGCTAACAATCTTTACTCCTACTTCAGAAGGCAAAGGGTTACTTAAGAGTTAAGACAACAGACCTTGTGCTGCATGTCTTGGTTAGGCACTTGCAACCTACGGGCATTGCCTATTCCTGGATGAGGAATATCACCATCCCCACCAATCTCATTAGATGTGTCAACAATCATCACACGCTGCTTGTAATCATCAGCCAGCATTCGAGCAATTTCTCTGCACAGCAAGACAACAAATCGATGCTAAATTTGGTACGTACTGGCACTGTGGAAGATAAGCATTTGTGTTTCTTATTGCCAACAATATTTCTCAACAACACAAGTTTTAAAGGTGCATCTTAAGCATCGAGCTCATCGAACCAAACCCTACCTTATGACAGTAGTCTTCCCTACCCCTGGTGGACCGATGAGCAGCAGTGACCCACCATCCTTAACCAAATCCTGAAGCAAATTGGCGCTCCCAGGCACTGCCCGCCCAACGCGGCAAGTGAGGCCTATAATGACGCCCTTACGGTTCCGAATCGCGCTAATCCGGTGCAGCGTCCGGCTGATTCCGGCACGATTGTCTGCTCCAAAATCCCCAATCTACCAAAAGGCATAGCAGACTGTAAGCAAGTACTCCAACTCGCCATTTGTATCAAATTAATCGCAGTGGCTTGAAAAGGACCTGGGAGATGGCGTGTTGGAGGTCATCGAAGGAAATGGGGCGGTGCGATAGGACGAAATCTCCAGACGGGAAGCGCGCGAGCGGGGGGCGGCCTAGGTCCATGACCACCTCCACGAGCGCCGGGAGCTCCGGGTGGGTCTCCACCCGCCGCCGAAGCTCCCCCGGGAGGAGCTCCAGAAGCCGCCTCAGCTCCTCCTCGGACCCATCCGCCCACGCGGCGCCCTCGGCCTCGCCCTGCGCGGCGCGGAAGGGGCGCCCGCCGCGGCGGGTGGAGACGGCGCGAGTGGCGATCGGACGCGACGCGACGCAGGAGTGCGAGGCGCGGCGGAGGGAGGGCGGCAGAGCTTGGGGTGGGTGCAGGGAGAGGCGGAGGCAGAGGTGGAGCGGCGGCGCCATGGGAGGCGCGGCCGCAGCCTCAGAGGCGCACGAGTGGAGGGAAATAGTTGCAGTGCGGGGTGGGGAAGGACCGAAGGAGACGGTTGTTTCGATTTGCTAAATCCTGGCTCTTCGATCAGTAGCCGCTCGATCTGGTGGCCGGACGGCTCAGATCACCCTGAAACGAAACAACTGGATGCCAATTTCCCCTGCTACAGTCGTGGGCGATTATATTATCCTACGAGAACTCAATTCAGAACTACGAGAACTCAGATCTGGGCCACATGATTTTGATCGAATGCTGATCCAAGGGGAAGTTGGGAGGGGGGATTTGCAAAAGTTAAGCATACTTTTGTAAATCCCCCTCCCACCTCTCCCTACGCGTTCCCCTTGAATCAAGATCATGTGGCTTATATTTGAGTTCTCATAATTCTCATAGGAATTGAGTTCTCATAGGATACGTTGCCATTATATTATTAGAATTCTCAAGCTACAGTTGTGTATTTCTTTATAAAATGAAAATAGTTTTAGCCTTTGCATTTCCGCACACAACGTTGTTGTTTAGGTTTATTACATTTTGTTTAGCTCCCTGCTGAGATAAAAAGGAACAAAACTCAATTACAAAATTTAGTATTGAATTTTCATCCATACTCGCAAGGACCTTTATGGCATTGACCTCCGTAGCAAGGCTCGCTGAATGGAGCTTCTTCTCTGTGCCATGACGCTGCAACAAAGGCTAAAACCGTAGCTAGGAGCCTAGGACGTTCCGTGAAAACAGCTTACATAAAGAAAGTATATTTGACATTATCAAAAACCATATTATTACACCTCATATAACCCACATAAGGCAGACATGTTTGTATAAGATATCTCAACAATATTGGCCTACTATTTTTTTTCTAAACAGTGAGAGTTCTTCTATTTTTAGTTTTTTTAAAAAATAAATCAACTCCAGCCATGATTCATCTTTCTAAAAGAGCTCTCTAGAGTTACAGGAATAGTATAATGTGGAGTAAGAAATTTATAGGCCTTTAAAATGGGTTCTGGTAGAGAGTCTGCTGAGGCGTGTGTGTGTGTTTTTTCCTTTCGCCTTCCAAATTCAGAGTAGAGTTATGTTTAGAGAGTTTTTGCTGGAATTGCTCTTAGACGTGCTTCGAAAGAAACACATGAACGAGAAAAAACACTTGAAAGTTTGGAACACATATGAAAAAGAAAAGAGTGATGAAAATCAAAGGAATTATGGAGGCTTAGGCCTTTACGAAAAACTCAGGATTTTTTTTAAAAAAATCTTAGAACAAATCTCTACTCACTCCATTCTAAAATATATGTCGTTTGACTTTTTTAGCCTCAAGTTTGACAGCTCATTTTATTCAAAAAATTTATACAAATGTAGTTAATTTTAGGTTATCCTTGAAAATCATTTATTACTAAAGCTAGCCATAATAAAAAAAATATAATATTTTACAAAATAAATTAAATAAGACGAGCGTCAAAGTTGGTGTAAAAAAGTCAAAAGACTTACATTTTGAAATAGAGAGAGTATTTACCAATATTATAATAGGGGTTTTTGTTCATCAACGTCAAAACACGTGCCATTCGAAGACAGTGAATCATCTGCCTACCCCTTTTCGCACGTTTTGTACCTGTGCACAGGAACCCTCAAACTTTCAAACGGGCCTGAGTATATCCATTCTTTTCCAATGGTTTTCCCCCGCGTAGAATTGACGGCAAAGTAATCCTTCACTTTTCGTGTGATTCACTCATACAGAACCAGATCCATATGAGCCTTGATCATTTAGGTGCAAAAAACTTGTGCAGAGCCGTCGAGGGAGGGGAGGAGCTGACGTCCTCCAGCTGAGCGGCTGGCTGCAGTGCTGGCTGGTCGTGAGGGGCTGACAGGTGGGGCCAAGGGCCCTAGGCCCCACCCGTCAGCCCCTCACTGCCAGCCAGCCGAACAGGGCCTTCGCTAGTCCAGTCTCTATCACTCAGGCAGGGCCACGGGGAGCTAGCGACGACGAGTCGACGGCGTGAACGCCGCGCTGAACTACTGGCCCACGTGCCTCCACGTTTCCTCCCTCCTCAAACCGCAAACACAATCCACCAACCCCTCGCCCAATGCAACTCTGCCATGCCATTGCCACCTACTCCTTCTTGATTAGTACTTCCGCCATGTTTGGACAGCTTTTTAAGCCAAGACAGTTCCTCGTCGTCGCCCACAGTGATCCACGCAGCAGCTCACCGTCCGTTTCAGTCTATCACCGTTCACCGTACTGACGAGTGACGACGCCGCAGCTCTAATGGCGGCGGATCACTCCATGGAGCTCCAAGTCCTCGACACCCTGCGCCTCTCCCCACCCTCCCCACCACAGCACGCGTCCCTCCCTCTCTCCGGCCTCGACGCCGACCGTAACATGCTCGACGTCACCTTCCACACCCTCCGCTTCTTCCCACCTCCACCACCATCCATCGACGACCCCTTCGCCGTCCTCCCCCGCGCGTTCGCCGCCGCCCTCGCACTCTTCCCCGCCCTCGCCGGCCGCGTCGTCGTCGTCCGCGGCGACGGCACCCACATCGTCGTCGTCGACGGCGACGTCACCGTCCCCTTCGTTCTCGCGAGGTCCGAGCTCTCCGTGGCCGACATCGACGCCGAAGCGCCGGCATCGGAGCTCCTCGACCGCCTCGCGCCTCCGTCGGGGGACGACGGCGACGTCGTGGGTGGCCGTGCCCCGGCGCTCGCGCTCCAGGCCACGCGGTTCGCGTGCGGCGGCGTCGCGCTCGGGATGCGCGTGGCCCACGCGCTCTGCGACGGCGCCGGCGCCACCAAGTTCCTCGCCGCCGCGGCGAGGTTCGCGCGGGACCAGGGCCCACCCGAGGTGGCGCCGGTGTGGGACCGCCGCGAGCTTCTGGGGCCGAGGCAACCGCCACGCGTCGCGACGCAGGTGTTCGACCGCGTCCTCTCCCTCGACCACGACGTCGCGCGCCGCGGCCCGTACGGCGCCGCCGGCGAACAGCAGCTCACGAGGGAGTGCTTCCACGTCAGCGACGCCAGCGTGGAGGCCCTCAGAGCACGGCTCGCCGACGAGGTCGGCCTCAGGCTCCCCACCTTCGAGGTCGTCGCCTCCTTCATCTGGCGTGCCAAGTAAGCTCTCATCACCACCTGTTTGAGAATTAATATCACAGAAAGTTGACCGTGCTCGTGGATCGGCGAGCAGGGTGAAGGCAAACGGGACGAGATCCGGCGAGGTGGTGAAGATGGTGTACTCAATGAACATAAGCAAGATCATCAACCCAACGCTCCCGGACGGGTACTGGGGCAACGTGTGCGTTCCAGTGTACGTCGCGGTGGCCGCCGGCGACCTCATCGCGCAGCCACTGGCGACTACGGCGGCCATGATCAAGAGGAGCAAGCAGGACGTGAACGACGAGTACGTGCGCTCCTACATCGACTTCCTCGAGCTTCACCGCGGAGAGGGCGTCACGGCGGGCGCCGCCGTGAGCGCGTTCACGGACTGGCGGCGGCTCGGCCACGGCGAGGTGGACTTCGGGTGGGGCGGCCCCGACGTCGTGATGCCGCTCTCGTGGAGGATCCTCGGGAGCACGGAGCCGTGCTTCTTGCTTCCCTATGGCGCCGGGGACGAGAGGCGGAGACGAGGGTTCAAGGTGTTCGTTGTGCTGCCGCGCGCGGCGGTGGATGGATTCAGAGTGGAAATGCAGGAGCTGCTGTTTCAGCAGCAGATTTCTGTTGGAAAATTGTGAATTTGTTAGGGAAAATTGAAGTGGAACGTACCTGTATCAAATTTAACTGAATAATCAGGCAAACAATTTGAGGAAGATGGTTGTCTCTCGTGCAATATTTTTTGTAACATGAGGATCATGATGTTAATTCAATCATAAGTCAAGCAAACAATTTATGGAACAAAACTGCCAATTTGATGGATGTACGGATGGAATTGACAATCTCATGCCATTCGTAAAAAAACGTACTGCATGACCTTAATGTTATGAACCGAACAATTTTGTTCCAACAAGACTTTCCATTCAAGCAGATAGCCAGGCAAGTCTTATTACAACAGCACGACAATGAATAGCAGATATCCTAGTCCTAACCAAAACACCACTCTCATCAGATATATGTCATATGTGCATAATTGCTCAAACCAAGCACATTCTACATCGGCAGTCGGTATTTCCATATAATCGTAACACGACAAAAATGAAAAAGAAAAACAAACATCAGACTGTGAAAAACTTGATGAGAAAAACTTCACAAGATGTATCGTACAATGATCAGTAACCATTTCCCACGACTGCTGTCTTCATGCGCTGACTGATGGAACCACTTGCTGCTGCTTCTCTTGCCTCCCTTTCATTTCCTTGGCCTTGGGTTTCGGAGGAGTGCCTGCCGCCTTTGCTCTCTGCTCCTTCGGTGCCGCTTTCTTCTGATCGCTTGTAGGTGATGGTGATGCCTTTTTCTGATCGGTAGGTGACGGTGATGGCTTCTTCTGATCAGTAGGTGATGGCGATGGTTTCTTCTGATCAGGAGGTGACAGTGATTGCTTCTTCTGATCAGTAGGTGACGGTGATTGTTTCTTCTGATCATTAGGTGACGGTAATGGCTTCTTCTTAGGAACTTTCCGATCATTCACGTTGTTGCTTAGGCTGATGGAGCCTTGCAGCTTCAGAGCCGATGGGTTCGTGTTGCTGTTCTCCTTCTTTGCCTGCACTTTCTTTGGGTTCTCGGGTTGGACCAGGGACCGCGGCTCCCATGGCCGTGCAGCGATCCAGCGGTCCATCCAGCTCCAGCCCCAACCACCCTTCCCGACTTCATAGCTGAAGTTTCCTAGACTTGTGGCAGACCTTGCTCTCCACTGCAAAAGGATAGAATGCATCCTGTCCTGAGTCATAACACTGTTGCAGTACACTTAGAATGCTGCGGTGTGGTTCAGATTTAAGGCATGTGTCTAGATTTCAGAACGAAATTCAAGTATCATAATTTTTATGTTAACTTCAATCATAGATATGGATTTATGTGATATAAATGAGTCACGACATCAGAATCAACAGATACTACAAACCTGATGGTTGAACGCATAGGCCATGGCTCGCTCACGTTTCACCGCTGCTTCTTCCCTCTGTTGTATCCTAGCAAGTATTTCATCCATAGTATCTGAACCTCCATTCCATTCAACCTAATAAAAGATGGGAACAAACAACGAAACAATGCAATACCGTTAACAAAAAAATTTCGTTCTCTCGTAGAGTTCTTTGACCAGTGAGTGAGGAAAAATAATTTACCAGGAACATGGCTCGTGGGGGGTAAAACTCACCTGCAAATTATGGAGTTTTGCCTCAAGTTTCATTTGATTCTCCTGCTTCTTCTTCCTGTTGCGCCCTTCGGTGACCATGAAAGCACGGCGGTTTCGTAGCTCTGATTGCAACTTGTTCCAAGACTGTATGTAGCTCAGTGTGGCAGCGGTCTGCTTCTTAACTGGATTGGCCTGACCAACTACACGCAGTCTTTTGACTCCCCTCAGACAACGGAGGGTTTTCCTTGCCTGCATAAGCAATGATGAGTGTTGAAAATGGGGTAACAACATGTATTCAAAATGTCTGAATTCAGTAGTCTATGTCACTGTGGTGCAATCCATATCTTCTGTAATTCATGTTACCTTGTATTTCCTAAACGCGTTCTGAATCCGTGTAGCGGCCCATTCCTCTAGTGCTGCATTATCTTCATGGTCACTACTGGAAGAAGGGCCATTCGACTTCTGATTTGTCTGATTGCCTCCATTTGGTACCTGACCAGCGAGCTTCATTGGCAAAGGAAGCAGGTGAAAACGAAGCTGATAATTATTAGTACAATATTTGTTGATTAGTTTATCTAAGGATGTGTAAAATTATGAGTTCCTTCAAAAACCCCAAATAAAAAATTACTCCATTGATGACAACAAGGACTATGGAGCAAAAGTTTCATTAGGCCAACCAATCTCTAAGTACCGATGTAAGAGAAAAGAAAATTACATTATATGGACTCCAAGTCCAAAAATCAGATTTTAACTTAACAAATCTCATTGAATTCTGGTAACTGAATAAAAAGCTGTTGAGGAATGCCTACTGAGTGATAAATGTAGGTTCATATATGGTGCCATGCAACAGCAACACAGAACAAAACAAGCAACCATGGCACATCTATTAAAGATATAAGCTACTAAAAATTGATGTTTAGCATGTTCAGTTACATTGCCCAAGCAAACAGTTTTGGATCAACTGTTGTTAGTTGATGGGCTCAGATATGCAGAAGGTTCTTATCCTGAAGGTAGCACTTAACTCACGTAGTTCTACAAGTCGGCATCATGTAACCTCCCATTATTGCTACCAGCAAATCAAGTTTCCTTGCAGATCTTTAAATCTTTATTTAGGAAGAAAATGCCACAGCAGATCAATTCAAAATTTCATGACAGTTCGAACAGTAGTAAAATTATTCCAGTGACAAATCCAAGTTCAAAAGTGATACTTGAAACATGCACAGGTAATCAATCAAAACGTGGAGAAATTACTACTCGATAACAAATGCAGGTTCTTGGAGGGCTCCATGCATATCACATCCTAAAGCAACACAGAAGAGAGCAAGCAACCATAGGCCATAGCCGTGTGGCACTGCCTGGTAAACAGCTTAACTACTCAAGGAAAAGAATCATTTGATATTTTGCATAAACAATTAGTCATTATCTAAGTAGATGGTCTAAGATATCCTGATGTCAGCTGATGGGGCCCATTTAGCAGTATCCAAGGTAGGGATGGCAACGGACAATATCCGCGCGGATAGTGGTTTCAAATATCCGTATCTGCAACATAAAACCCGTGCCCTCGCCCACGCCCTCTATCCGCTACGGATATAAAAACATGCCCGCGTCCGCTATCCGCGGATATCCGTTATCCGCGGGTTTACCCGTATACCCGCAAAAACATACAATAAATCAAATCTAACAACAATTCATATGTCAAATCTACAGCACCGGATGCTTCGAAAGCTGGCAGTTGAGATTGACAGCCGCTAGACATTGCAACTGCATAAAAAATAGGAAAAATGGACACAACATGAACACTCAACCATCTGAGAAAACTAGATCGAGAGTAGCCACTAGTCAGTACAACACTTTAGTTGCCGTAGTTTTTAGGTCTCACATATCCGTTAACGGGTCTTGCGGGTTTGTGGATACGGATATCAATTTTTCATGTCCGTTAACAGATATCCGTTGGGTTTAGACTCGTGCCCGCGCCCGCACCCGCGGATACAAAACTAGACCCAAACCCGTGCCCGTCGGGTTTACTATCCGCGGGTTTGCGGATATTTCATGTCCATTGCCATCCCTAATCCAAGGACACTCCAAATACGCAGAAAGTTTTTATCCTGAAGGTAGCACCAAACACTAACCCACCACAGAGACACTGTTGTACAAGTCGGCATCAGTAAGCCTCCATTATTGCTACCAACAAAGCAAGCTTTCCTTACAGCCAACTTTCTAATTATGATTAGCACAAGCACAGCAACAGCACACCAAGTTGGCTCAGATGATAGGATGTCCACTTGTCCTGGCCATTCTTAATGATGAAACAGAATGAATGCCATCCCTTTTCAGGTTGCTTGGAAGGCATGCAAGGCAAGCTGGTGTACAGGACATCCAGGAGGGACTTCGAAATTGGGTAGAAAGGGTATATTTTTTTTCCCCTCGGAGGATGGGAAAGAAAGAAGAGATGATGATGAGGTACCTTTGCGTGCTTTGACTTTGCCCGTTTTGATTTTTTCTTGCTGATCATCGTCTTGAACCAGTCCCCGGACCCCATGGCTTCAACGGGGGTGCACGGCAGAGATCAATTCGTGTTCAGGTCTGCTTGCTTAAATCATAAGGAAAATGAAGGGGAATTGATTAGCTAGGATGTATAGTCTAAAAACCTGCAACAGAATAATGACTCCACGTGATGGTTCAACATGCGCTGATCACGGCGTGGAAAATACTATTAGAGATGAACCAAGTTTAGACTTTAGAGCCTCGTTCTGAATCTCTCTGACACTATTTCTGAATATTTACAGGAAATTTTTACTCGAAAGCATGAGGAGTGAAATTTCTTTCGGTGGGAAGTCTCTACAAAACTGTATTCAGATAGCGCTTTGTCAAATTGAATAAGAATGGCAACTCAAGTTAAATGGAGCAAGATAGTAATAAAACAGAACTCAAGAACCTACTGAAAGCTTTCAGAACTGCAAGTTCCCTGAAGCTGCAAGAAAGGTTGGGGCTTTCTCGTTCTAACCTGACCAAGAAGACCAAACCCCAGGGAAAAAAGCCCATGGCTCATCGAATCCTCTGTTCATCCATCACAGGCTTGAGAGCAAATAGAAAGCGGGCACCCCTCGTAAACCCAGAGCAGAACCAGACCAAGAAGGGCAAAGCCCAGGACCAGAGAGCAGAGGAACGAGCAGCGGGGAGCAGAAACTAAGTACCTGAGGTTCAGTGGAGGGCGGTGGCCTAGCCTGAATCCGATCAGGAGTTGCTGTCAGGTGGGGGGAGATGGCAGACGTCGGAGGTCAGAGACGGGAGGCATCCATCGGAAGCAATGGATCTCCTTCCTCTCCAGCTTTCGGACTTCGGAGAGGGGGGTGAGACCGTGAGAGAGAGAGAGAGGGAGGTGGGAGGGAAGGTGGAAAGGTGCAGGGTTGGAGTTAGATATAGGTCCAGATCAAGTCCCTTGTCCAATTGCTCCCCCGTTGCTTTCTTTACTCGCTCCACCTCCCTCGACCACTGAGGCACTGACTTTCAATTACTGCGTGATTGCGGTGTTAGTGGTGACTTTTTTTTGTTACTGCGTGATTGCGGTGTTAGTGGTGACTTTTTGACGGTAGAAAAAGGGGGACAGGAGGCAGCTTCACCTTGACTTCTCCTTAATGACCCACTTGGGCAGAGCAGAACAGAGCATGGCCTGCTGCTTTTACAGATGCGGTTTTTTTACTACCACCGCTACTACAGTTCTTTCATCTGAGGAAGCATCAGAAACTCTCGAATTAAAAAAAAAAAGGGGGGGGGGGGGGAGTGTTTATTGAGCGACAATTGAGGTACTAATTTACATGTAATGGTCCTGGCTGGTGAATGGTGAACAGCAAACTCTTAAGACAGTAGTGACTGGTCACCAGCTGGCAATCTTGAAGCCCTTCCAAGTTTAGAATAGGATGCTCAATTTGCGTTCCTTGTCCAGACAAGACTCTGTTGGACCATCTTCAGATGCAACGCTACAGCAGCATGCGTTTTCTTTCTGCAAGAGCAGGGACGGAGCATTTTTTTGTGTGTCATTTCGTCTAAACTTGCAGTCAAGACTCTGACGGAGCATCCTTCAGAGGCAACGGCACCACAACACTAATTGATCTTGTTCTCGTGGAGTAGAGAGTAGAAGTTGAGAAAAATTTCCATCCTGTTCTGAATCTGCAGTAGCCTAGTACACAACAGAGCAACGATTCCATTTTCACCCTGAAGACCATTGCTATCTACGGAGTATCTGTCTCTATCTGCGGTAACTTTGGCCACCACCACCTCTGCTGGTGAACCACCACCACATGACATGATCATTCCCCTTTTAACCCAGGCGACACGGCGGCGAGCCAGCTGAGCTTCGTAGAAGAAGCCACCGAAGAAGAAGAAGAAGAAAAAGAGAGAGGATACGATGCTACGAGCTGACGAGCACGTTGATCTGGCTCATTTCCAATTCCAATCGGTGGTTGGTGCGCTGGTGTTGTTCTTGTAATCTTGTTCCCTTCCCCAACCTCACAGCCCACGCCAATAGCGACAGGCGAGCTGATGCCAATCCATCCCTGACCGGAGGCAGTCACAGCCGGAGATCCATTGGTCCCCCGCCGCCGGGCGCGGCGGTGATTGGCCGCACGTCTGCCGGCGCCGGTGTCGAAGCCCTGGCTTTCTCCCCATTCTTGCCCCAGGCACTAGAAGGTGCCATTGCCATTGCCTTCGTGCTGAAACTGAAGCCATGGCTGCCATGCAAAATGCAAATGTGCAGTGCAGAGGTGAACGAATGAATTTCTTGTTGTTAGTGTACTGTCGTGGAGAGACAGGACGTCGGGATCGGCGTGTCTTTGTACAATCAAGGGGTGGTGGGATGAGTGCAGTGCAAGGGAGTGTGGCTGTCCGGATTGATGTGGGCTTGATGTGCCATCAGCAGCTTCGGAAAAAAATGATACCTCAGCAGCTGAAAAGGGCGGGTACAGGTGAATGCAACTCGTGCACTGCATCTCAACGTTTTTTTATAGGTAAGAAAAAGAAATCGAGCAATGTGCAAGTGCATATGCAGAGAGAAGAAGGCCATCTACGCGGGCCATGTCAGCTCAAGTGGCAGCCACGTTGGAGGCGTGTGCATTTCAAATTGGCCTCTCGCGTTTGAACAGATTGGCCCATGTAAAAAACTGTAAATTTCAGTTTTGCCCCTGCACTTTTTTGTTGTTGAGAAAGTTGCCCCTGAACTATTGGAACTTCAAGTCTCAGATGGCTGCTGGTTTAAAGTGCTATTTTTTTTCAGGAAATTATTCGACAGAAGCGATCGACCAAACTGTCGAACGGGTTATCGTGGCCGCAGCTTAAATTCAAACTGAATCCCCCATGACAGTTGGCACCGTGCACTGTGAACCAAAATTGCTCAGACAAAAAGTATCCAAAAATATCTCGTCGAAGGTTTAGCTTTTACTGGTAGTGGGTCGCGTCCTGGCAGGTCGCCGGGATTTGGAAGGTTCGGATCATCGGTTTCCCTTTGCCAGTTGCCATCCGCATCCGGCGAGAGCCGCGACCGCGACGCGTTCTCCGTGGCGTCGTCTGCGTGACTGCGTGGCCACATGGGTATCCCAGGCAAATTCTCAAGCACCGTCGGGACATGGGAAAGGGGCACTAATGACAGAAGTAAGACAACAGCAGAGGCCTTTTTGCAAGATACACGCCACTCGCCAATAGCCAACGTGCCTGGCTCTAACGGCCTTTTTAGAAGCGACAGAACTAGCGCTGACTCGACGGTCTACGCCCCAGATGATTGGAATCTCAACGCAAACCGACACAGGCTTCTTCCTTCTTCAGACAAAAAGAAAAACAAAAAAGAGGAAGAAGAACAGGAAGGACAGATGCCTAGTTTAATGGAGGCAGAAGCGTCGCGTTCTGCACGTCGGAGATTTAACCGGAAATTCAGTCATAACCAAATGCGCAAGAACCCAAAACTAGCCTCGACCTTGATTGAGCTTTTCTTTTTTGGAGGAAAAACACCTTGATTGTTGAGCATGATTCGATTGGTATAACCGATAAACCGAATGCGGTTTGCGTAGCTGGTACACGGCAAATCAAACATTTCTCCTATTCCCGTGCATTTCTGGATGACATCGGCTGGAAATTAGGCAAGCTGTTGCATCCAATCATGGTGACAGCGACACAACTGCCATGGCAAAGAGCCAAAGATCATATAAGGAAATCGAGCGGCGAGCTTAAAAAATCCAAGATACTTGCACGAGAGCAATCATGGGAATCAAACTCGGATATACACAATCGCCAGTTCGATGCATACGGAGTGACATCCCAACATGAACTAGTACTCGCGATTAGTATATATACTGCTGTATGAATCATATGCAAATTGAAATCGGTGGCAGTTTGTGGCGGTTGAGTGCAAGATTCGCATCAAAACGAGAAAAAAAGAATAGATAATGTGACAGTTGAGCATACTACTAGCTAGGCTGGGTACAGATTGTCGGCCATCTTTTCTTAACCTGTTGTCGGCTGTGTGTTGACTGTCCCTTATTCACCACATTTATCACAAAACCTGGTCACCGTGTTAAGATAATGCCTGGTGTTTTGTTTTATCCCTTTTGGGATTTTTTACATCTTTTTTTTATATTTGTTTTGGACCATTGTATTTAGAATAATTTGTTTTGGACCTTGTTTTCCTCAATCAAGCGTCCAGTTGCAGATTATTGGGCCGGATCGGCCCATATGGCAAAAAGGCTGGCTAGTAGGCCGTTTTTTACCATTTGTCCGTTCAGCCGTTCGTTTGTACGGGCTGGGTCGATAGCATTCATGCCGTTTGCATTCAAATGATTCGTCTTTACGTTGCATCACAGTGCCATGCAACAATGCTAGGACACGACCATTTTATGACCATCCAAGATTTGAGTACTAACAGCTGCAGCTAGAGCAGCCGAACAGGGCCATAACTTTTCAAATGCAGATGCAGCAGGCAGTCCAACTCCAACAGATTCGAAGTATAGGGGATATGGGCATATGACAGTAGCTATCAGCCTATCACTAATGATTATTCTATTATTTGATTGCCTAGGTCTCTCGATAAAATCGAGCTTCTAATTTCCTCAAAAGAAATTTGAGCTTCTAAAGAAATCTTTGATTTTAATATACGGACAGTTTTTTTTCTAAAAGAAAAAAAATGAAAGCAGAGTATATGGATTTTGAACCCACGCGTCAGGACATTCTTTGATTTTTAGTATTATGTGACTTTGGATCCTCCGGTATTCTGATCCCTCGTTGGCTGCTCGACCCCACGCATCAGTAGCATATGCATGCATGCATGCATATGTGGTCATGTGGACACTGATTGGTGTACACGTCTGGCCAAATTCAGTTGAATGCATTCAGAACGTTCGTAACAGCTCTAGTCCATGAACAGGCCTAGTGCCGTTTTCGGTTGCTGTTCCAATTAAATACTAAAACATTTTCAAATGTATCTCACTTTGTTACAAGGCTTTGGCAAACGGAAATCTATAATCATAATTCATATATATGAATGTATTAATAAAAACCATAATCAGTATTGTCTAATACGAATCTAGTAACATCAAGTTTTCAGCATAACTCTCGCAAATAAGAAGTTTTCAGCACAAAGCCTTGCCATAACGAAACGAAATACACATTGTAGTTTGAATTGGAGGCCATTGGAAAAACAATGTTTGAAATGGAGGAAATAAGTTACGGCAGCCTTTTGCGCCCGGCAGTCGCTTGACAACTTCCCGTGATTCATATTTTTCATAGACACGGCAGTCTTTACTCTGATAACTCCAACCCAAAGCACATGTAAATGAAGGATAAATATCTATATGTATATATTTGGTAGCATATATACATGTACCCCATTTTCCGAGTTAATTCTTACAGTAAGGATTTGGTTTGTATGGGAATTAACCAGGAACAAATAATGGTATCTTTAGAAATGCCTTGAAATGATGACATGTGGTGTGCACGTACGTGGAAAATCCAGGCTGTTCAACCACCAATGAGTTAGCCAAATCCAACTCTATATGCATTAAAATCCATAATAGAAGATGCCACCCACCCAAAAAAGAAAATAGTAAGATGCTCTTGGAATTATAGGCACATCGAGAAACCTACATTATTCGGACTTCTCAACCTTTGACCAAAAATAAAACGCATTTCCCTTTGACTCCCTTAAAGCATTTTTTCCAATAAAATTAAGTATGTGACCATAATTTTATCATAACCGCAAACCAACCAACAATCAAATGGTTCAGCGGTCAACCATTATCCCTTCGTGAAGAACCCAAATTATTTTCCTTTCAAAACAATCTGAATGGAAGACGACACGAATTCCGATGCATGAGCGTGCGAAGGCCCTATAGCGCCTCCCCGTTTTTTTGTTTCTTCTGCCTAGCTGCCAATTGCCATACCCCGTCGCCGCGTTCTTCCATTCCATGTGATAGTTTCCACTGAACTCGCTAGACGACACGCCAGCGCTCCCAATTCCCTCACTGCCATCTCCGTGCAGCCGTGCCCGCGCCATGGTTCTTCCCTCCGCCGACGCGCTGCTCCCCGCCAACCCACCCAGCCACCCGGCGATGCGCCGCCGCGACGGCGGCGGCGGATACGAGAACCGGCTCCTCATCCCGCTTCTGCTCGCCGCCTCCGCGCTGCTCTTCTTCGTGACCTACCAGCTCTTCGGCCTCGCCGCGGCGGGCGCCGTCGTGGCGGTCTTCGTCGTCTTCGCCCTCGCCGCCCACCGCGTCAGGTTCTCCCGCCGCTTCCCCTTCCTCCACCTCTCCCTCGACGCGGCGGGCTCCGGCGTCCGCCGCGGCGGCGGCGTGGGGGAAGAAGAAGGCGTAGTGCTGGTGTTCCCGGCGGGGACGGCCGGCGGCGGGATGGACGCGGCGGCGATCTCGGCGCTCCCGGCGGCGTTCAGGTACAAGCGGGGCGGCGGCGGCGGCGCCCACGCCGCGGCGACCGGGTGGGCCCAGTGCGCGATATGTTTGGGATTGGTGCGCGCCGGCGAGGCCGTGCGACGGCTTCCGGCGTGTGGGCACCTGTTCCACGCCGGGTGCATCGAAAAGTGGCTCCGCGCGCACGCCACGTGCCCGCTCTGTCGCGCCATCGTCACCGCCGGTGAGCCGGAGGTGCCTGTCTGACGGCGATGGCGGCGGCGGCATGGCTTCTGGGGTCAAATAGATCATAGAAAAGCGTAGTGTTTCTTTGGATTTTTCTTCAGTAGTGATAACTGATAAGCTTATCAGGTCATCTCCAGTAGAGCCCTCAAATGAGTCTCTATCTCTTGATTTAGTTTTTTATTGGAAGAAATTTCTCCAGCAGAGCCTCTAAATGAGCCCCCATTTTGGGGAGGGCACCAAATTTTGGTCCAAAGCTTCCAGAATTGAAGGCCCTCTAAATTTAGTCACCCCACTAAAATTTAAAGACTCTAAACTCTTTTTTATTGGCCCTCTAAAAAGAATATAGAGACTTAAATTTAGTCTCTCCACTGGAGTTGCTCTCAGAATCAGAATTCTGACATCGAGTTCGTGATCTTTGCATGACGATACGGAACAATTTTCATGTCTAGTTAGCGCAAGCACAGTGTGCTAAAAAATTGAACTGTATGAGGTGGTGCATGCATGGTCTCTTCGGTCTTCATCCCGTTGATGAGTCTCTTGGATGCATGGGTGGTGATGTGACTGGTTTCGTTTTGGACTTGCGCAATGATGGGTGATGGCTTATCCTCCGTTAGTCCTGAACGTGTTGATTGTTCCGAATCGGTAATGGAGAAACAGCAGCGCAACTTGGTGTCAACTCAGTAACCATTTGTGTGCCCGAATTCTTGTCTTCCTGATTTGTTTAGGTTGCTCGATGGTGACGACTAATTAATCAACTCGATACAATTAATTTGGTGAAAACTGTGAACGCGCTAAATGCTACACCACTCGTGTTCGTGGCCACGCTCCTCTTCCTCTACGTGACAGTCCTCTCATTTCCACCGTGACGGCACGGGCGTCAGAACAAGTCCCCCTCCACTCCAAGCGCGGCACCGTGCGCATCCACTATCCAAGGTCGTGAAGGCGTTCGTGGCCACGGCATGATGCCACGCTAAGAGTTTTTTTTAAAAAAAAAATAAGCAAAGGCAGGCTAAGATTTTTTTTAGATAACAGGCACGTTAAGTTTTTTTTTTTTTTAGGGAAAGCCACGCTAAGATTAATACGCCCCATTTTAACAGTTTGAGAAGTGGCCCACATTTGTAATGCTACACATGCCCATTACACAACGAATTCGGCGTCCAAACGACTGTCTCCACTCTCGCCAACAAAGTCAGCGAGACTCACGGAGCCGTTGGTCCTTTGGATGTGGCCCCACGTTTCAGCGACTCACGGAGTTACCACCTCGAAACAGCATCTCCCATTCTACTACCCTCGTCCACGGGCCCACCAGCAGGGCACTACCACTTTTCTTCATCGAGCTCGTGATCTTTGCATGACGGTAGGAAACAATTTTCGTCTCCAGCTAGCGCAACCACAATGTGCTAAAGATTTGTCTATACGAGGGCATATTGTTGGATGCATCATGGGTTCATGGGTGTGTTAGAGTATCTCGATCTAATCTTAGAGCATGAAACTGACAGGATCATATAGTCTAATATAGATCACACCTAGCACTTAGATCTAATACGGAATTTGACTTACCAGTCATACTGATCCCTTTGTGGATCCTTAACGAAGTGTAGCAGAGGATGCAGAACTCCATCGTAGAGCCGTAGAGGAAGTAGACGTAGCAGAATGCCCGGATGTTGATGATGAAGAGGGACACCGAGCTTCCACGCCTTCCAGCACCCTTAGTGATTGATAGGATTAGGGTTCTAATGAGCCATGTAGGCTAACTCGTGATTAACACGAGATTAACGCTCATTAGGGAAACCTAGGGGTCTCCCCTTAGATTTATAGTGCTGTAGACGTGGGGCCGGGCCCTAAGTGGGCTGAGTTTGCCTTCCAATCAAAGGCAACTAATAGGGAGTAGTGTAGGATTAGGATTGGGCCTGATGGCCCAATTTCACATGACCGAGGTCAATTCCAACAGGGTGGTGACGTGATTGGTTTCGGTATGAAGTTGAGCGATGAGTTGGTGATTAATTACTGAGACGATCAGCAGCATGTGATGCATTTGCTTGTTGCCTGCTCTCGCGGATTTTCAGCAGCTAATCGTTTCCGGAATTGATGGGGTTATCCTCTGGGTTAGTAGTTCTGAACGTGTTTGATTGTTCAGACATGCCGTGGACGCCATCCGCGGCATCGCCGGCGTCGTGAAGGCGGCGTCCGTGACCGCGCCGATACGACACGAGTCCGCGTCTCCCCGGGCGGCAGCGCCAGCGAGGCGATCCCTGCCCGGCCGGCCGGGGAACACGTAACCAAGGGGCGGTGGCCGCGAGATCGTGGACACTGGACATTGGACAAGTTGCTGCGCTCGTGCACACCGGCTCCTCTCCGCCACCGATGCCAAGCACGACGGAGGACGGACTCCAGCAGGGAAGGAATCTCCGGTCGTCCTCGCGTCGCTGCCCATCGGGTTCGCCGTCCCCCTGGTGCGCTTCGCGGCCATCGATCACGATCACCGGGCACGAGCACCAGCCCTGCCATCCATCATCCACGACATGCCGCGCCCGGATGGCAGTATGGCACGGCCACGTAAGACGTAACTTGTACTTGTACAAGAGACTAACCAGAAATGAAAACGCGCGACATTATTATTTTTTAGATAAGAAAAACGCACGGCGTGATTTTTTTAGGAACAAACGCACGGCATGTATTTTTTTGTTAGGAACAAACGCACGGCATGATGCCACGCTAAAGATTAATCGGGCACAATTCAACTGTTTGAGACGCTGGCCCCACTTGTAATGCGTCCCAAGCCCATAATATATCAAGGCCCATTACAAACCATCTGCTGCTACTTGTGCTGTGGCCCAGTGTGTCAGTGCCCCATTACGCAACGAGCTAGTACTTGTGTCTCTAATCTCCAAGATGCCTGGGAGGCCACCGTCAAGAATGGAGGGTGTGGCCCACGTTTCAGCGACTCACGAGCGTCCTCCCCTCGAAACAGCAGGCATCTCCCATTCCTCCTCGCGTTTTGGCTTGGGCACTTGGCCATCCCCTCCTCCAAGAAATCCAGAAGATATTTTGGTGCTCCTCACTGCTCAGCGGGCGAGCCACTGGCCCACTGGCAGGGCACTACTACCACTCGTGAGTCTGCACGAATCGTAAAGCAGGCGGACCAGCCTACAAGGACCGTCGATTGACCTTTCTGGAATCTTCCGCTCCCCTTGGCTGCCAAGAAACCTCCCACCTTTTAAACCCCCACACCTATAGATGGCCATATGGGCCGCCCAGCCCGACCCGGCCCGGGCACGATGTGGCCCGGCACGAAGCGGCCCGGCCCGACGTGGCACGAAGGCACTTCGTGCCGTGCCTGGGCGGCACTACGTGCCGAAGGCGGCGCCCAGGCACGGCACGCAGGCCATTTTATCGTGCCGTGCCGGCACGAGGCACGGCTTCGTGCCGTGCCCAGCCCAGCGTGCCGTGCCAGAGGCCGTCCACAGTTCAATCAGTTCACATTTTCATCACCAAGTTATATATAATCACAGAATGAGCAATATTAATTTGAGCTGTTTGTTTTGCTGCCTCATTAAAAACCTTTGTAGGTAAAAACTCACACCTCGTGAGAAAACCCTACAAAGGAAAAAAGAGTACAGCCAGCTCTAAGTTCAGACATTCATTTCATAATATTACAAGTTCATAGCATTACAAGTCCACTAATCTAGATATAAATTCTCAAATGACTCTTCAAGCTTGGGATCTTCAATATCATGTTGCATTCTGGCATCAGCTTGCTCCCAATCCTTGATCAAGGCTAGCATCTCCACCATCTCAGGGGCTAATCGCCGTCGCCGCTCCTCGATTATCCTGCCAGTGGTACTAAATGCAGATTCTGAAGAAATGGTTGAGACAGGCACAGTCATAACATCTTTAGCTAATATTGACAGAACAGGATAGGATAACTTATGCTCATGCCACCAATTCAAAATGTTGAAATCATCATCAAAAAGTGTGACTTTATCACTGTCCAGGTAGGCAGTCAGTTCAGAAGTAACAGGAGTTGGAGGCTCAAGAGATGCACCAGAACAAACAGCTTGCATTAAAACAGTAGCAGAAGTTCTCCTAGACAGGTTTGACATACCAGAACTAGAACTTTCAGATGTAGAACCAAAGATCTTACCCCAAGATGTCTTCTTCTTACCTGCAGTAGGGCCTGGCTGAATAGGCCTTTGGTTCCTCACAGCTCCATATTTGGACTCATATTTAGCAAACAGGTTAGAGAGTTCATCCTTGACTTCATGTAAGTAAAAAGAATAATCTTTACCATTAAGACTAGATAAAAGACGGAGAACATTGCTCAAACCTTCCACCTTAGCCCTAGGATCTAATATGAATGCAAATGAATAAAGCATAGGTATGTCAGACCAATAGTCTAGGAACTTCTGTTTCATAGGAGCAACAATGCGTCTGAAATCAGACTCATATTCTGGATCATGTTCAAAAGCATTCAAGTGACCAGCTATATCAAGAACATGATGCAATGCTAATGGAGATGTTGGATAATACACACCAGACAAAACAACAGTAGAATCATAAAACTGTTCAAGAAAGGAGAGAATTTTCTCAGCAACATACCAGTGATGATCATTCAGAAGTGGCCCTCCATCAACAAAAGGATGGTTAGTTGCAATAAAAACAGAAAAGGTTGGACGATAAGGAATGAGATGCTTCAGCATGAGATAGGTGGAATTCCATCTCACATCCATGTCCAACCCAAACTTACGAGGACGGGCATTCATAGAAATGCAAAATGCTTTGTATGCTGCAATGCGTTGGTTAGATGCATTGAGGAATGAAACTGCAGTTCTAATTGCAGTCAGACAAGGTTTGAAAACTTCAAGCCCAGCCTTCACAATAAGATTAATGATGTGACAAGCACATCTCTGATGCAACAACATGGTGCCAACATAACCAGACAACAGAGGGCTCAACTTCTCCATTGCTTTTATGTTGGCAGATGCATTGTCCAATGTAACAGCAAAAACTTTATCAGACAGACCATAATCAGAAATAACAGCACTCACACGCTCAGCAATGTTCTCAGCATTATGAGAAACATCAATCAGACGCAAGCCAATGATCCTCTTCTCTAGGTGCCATTCAGGATTCACATAATGAGCAACCACACTAAGATAATCTTCCTTAGCATTTCCAGACCAGATATCAGATGTAAGAGCAACAGATGAAACAGATTTAAAACCTTCAACAAGCTTACTACGACAGTCATTGAAATACTTAGTTAAGTCTCTAGTAGTGGTTTGCCTAGAGACAGTGTTAAATTTGGGGTTATGTGCAACCTTAATGTACTCAGCAAAGGCATTACTTTCACCAATACTCAAAGGCAGATCAAGCCTAGCAATCAATCTACACAACTGAGTACGAGCAACCTCAGGGTTGTACTCCCAAAGATGCAGACTACCATCAGGATTAAACTTAAGCTGGGACTGAGAAGTAGCATTGCGAGCTAACAAAGTAGGACATTTAGGAATATGTCTAAGCAAATGACCAGTACCACCAGTAGATTGACCAGAGTAAGTTTTTTTAAAGTGCTTACATTTTGCTGCAGTTCGCACCTTCTTACCAAGCTTGATCTCGATGATCTCGTCGAAGTGGTCCCAGGCAGATGATCTCTTCTTTGGGCCGCTACCGGTGCCGGTGCCTGCCGTGCTCTCACTCTGGCTCTGTGGAGTGGCACTCTCAGAGCCAGAGGGCGGCTCCGGCAGGTCAGGCTCAACCTAGATGGGAGCATTGTTGCTGCCCAACAACTCGGCAACACCGGCATCCTCCACGTCGTCTGCGGCCTCGGGGATCCCCATCAGCCGACACTCATCGTTGTGGGAGAGATCCATCGAGGCCTCCGGTTCCTCACGGTGTGCGCACGGCCTGTGTAGAGCGCAACAGAGCAAGAACAAGTGAGAACAGAGCAAGAACAAGTGAGAACAGAGCAAGATCAAGTGAGAGTAAGAACAGAGCGAGAATGGGGCTTACCAACAACACCGGAGCGCCGGAGTGGCCGTCGACGTCGAGGACTTACACAGACGCGGGGGAGAAGAGAGGCAAAGTGAACAAGAGCAAGAACAAGTGAGAACAGAGCAAGATCCGGCCGACCTGCGTATATCCAGCGGCTAGGGTTTTGGACGGAGTACCCGACAGCGTAGATCCGGCGGCCAGAAGTGGCCACGAGGTGGCCGGCGGCGTAGATCCGGCTGAAGCAGCACACCTCCTTCAAATCCCCAAGCCAAAAGGTGGCTAGGGTTTTGGACGGAGTACCCGACAGCGTAGATCCGGCGGCCAGAAGTGGCCACGAGGTGGCCGGCGGCGTAGATCCGGCTGAAGCAGCACACCTCCTTCAAATCCCCAAGCCAAAAGGTGGCTAGGGTTTTGGACGGAGGTGGCCGGCTTCTAGAAGAGGGGAGGAGGAGGACGCCGGTGTGGATCCGGCTTCTAGAAGAGGGGAGGAGGAGGACGCCGGTGTGGATCCGGCCGTGGACGGCGCGAGGAAGTCGCCGACGGCGGGGATCCGACAGGAGCGGAGGCGAGAGCGAGAGGCGAGAGCGAGAGCGAGAGCGAGAGGAGACGGAGCGTCTGGAGTGTTCGAGTGGATGCGAGGAGCCGCGACGCGACCCGCGAGGAGTCGAGGTGGAGGCGGAGGCCACGCGGCCGCGGCGTCCCGGCCGTATACGCCAATCAATGGGACAGGTGGGCCGCGTGCCAATGGGCCGGCCCACCGTGCCTCCCCCGGCCCGTAACTTCGTGCCGGGCTGGGCCGGCACGCCGTGCCTAGGCGCAGGCCCAGGCCCGGCACGCCCATCGGGCCGTGCTGGCCCGAGCCCAATGGTCGTCGTGCTGGGCCAGGCTTGTGTCGGGCCAAAACTCCGTGCTTTGGGCCGGCCCATGGCCTCGGGCCATATGGTCAACTATACCCACACCCCACTCCCGTCGTTCTCAAGCCACTCCTCGCAGAGCGCCGCTAGAATCCAAAACCCAAAACCACCCAGAGAAAGAGAGAGAGAGAGACTGAGAGATATCCATCCATGGCTTCCGCCGTCGCCTTCAAGGGTTTCCCGCTGGCCGGCCGCCTCATGGAGCTCCCCGCCGCGCCGACGGCCGGGACCGGGAAGCCCATCGCCACCGCCGTCCGCCTCCTCAACGTCAAGCGCGACGCCGACGACGACGACGACTCCGACGATGCGTCCAGCGTCGACGGAGCCAACTACGGCCTCCGCCGCGCCCTCGCCCTCGGTACGTACCGCCGTCTCGCGTTCTCTCTCGTTTCCCTTGCATTTGGGCTTGCTCGCTCGATCCTGGGGTTTTCTGTCGAGTACGAACTGATGATCTGGGGTTTTCTGTCGAGTATGTACTGATGATTTGGGGTTTTCTGACGAGTATGTACTGATGAATTTGGGGTTTCCTGTCGAGTATGTACTGATGATTTGGGGTTTTCTGTCGAGTATGTACTGATGAATTTGGGGTTTTCTGTCGAGTATGAACTGATGATTTGGGGTTTCCTGACGAGTATGTACTGATGATTTGGGGTTTTTTCTGCAGCGGACGCGCTGAACCTGCTCGGCGAGCCGTCGAAGATGACCCAGATGGTGGAGGGAGGAGGCGGCACGGCGCTCGGGACCGGCTTCTCCTTCTCCGCGAGCGGGTGGTGGGTGTCCAAGGAGGACGACGACTCGATGCAGCTGAAGGTGGTGATGCCGGGGCTGGGGAAGGAGCACGTGAGGCTGACGGCGGAGAAGAACGTCCTGGTGATCAAGGTCGTAGGCGACAAGGACAAGCTGGAGGACGGCGGCAACAAGGGCCCGGTGGTGAAGAGCAGCCGCCGCATACTGCTCCCCGTCGACGCCTTCAAGATGGACCAGATCAAGGCTGAGATGAACAACGGCGTGCTCAAGGTGACCCTTCCCAAGACCAAGGACGAGGACCGCAAGGACGTGTTCCAGATCAAGGTCGAGTAGGGGTGGCGTGGGTGGGGATCTCATCGGTCAGTTCAGGTCTCGTTGTTGCAGTTCATGTCGTAGTTGCAGTGCACTAGTAGTAGAAGTGGTGGTAGTTTAGTGGAGTAGTACTTGCTGATGGAGAGAGGTTGCGAACGAGAGGGAGAAGTTTCTTTTCAGTGGTGGTGTCTCGTGCCTGATGTCTGAGCCGGCCATGTTTACCTTTCTGTTCGTCCTGCAAAGTTTAGTTTCTTGGGTGTTGATCACTGATCTTGTTATGAACTTCTAATGGAAATGGAATCTGCAGTTACTTATCGGCATCTATCTGGTCTCCCTGTTATTTGTTCATGTTACCTTGTGGATTGCTGCATTGTTCATCCTCTGCGTTGTGAAGTTGTGTTTGATGTTACCAGAATCTCTGAACTTGTTGATGGACCAGATTTGATGCAAACCTTTACCTGTTCGTTCCTGTCTTGGATTGGTGATGATTGCTGGTCTCTTATGATTTATGAACTTTGGGTCAAAATACATGATAGTTTCTGACATCTAGACCTGTTCTTGCTAGTTTCCTACAGCACAGTGATTGATTGCAATTGTGTCTAATCCTTGGCTAAAATCTGAACCTGGATGGTGATGATCACAGATCATCCTTTTGACCTCTTACGAATATCCAATGGTAATGACACCTGCAGTTACTGATTTGTGCGGTTCTTGTTGATGGCATCTGCAATTACTAGTAGTCTTACAGATCGGCATCTTTCTGTGTTTCATGTTCTTGTGGATTGTTACCTCTCTGCTACTCTACGGACCTGCATTTGACGTTTGCCTGAACTGAACTTGTTGACGGTTCAGACTTGCTGAGAAGTAGCAGCCTTGCAGGTTGCAACCCTACCTATTCGTGCTGTTCAATTTATTTTCTTGGATGGGTGAGGATTGATGATCTCTATTAAGTTTTAGTCAAATGGCATGCCTACTTGCCGGCATATATGCCTGTTCTTGTTGCCTTGTTGGTTTCCTACAGCGCTGACAGGTTTCGAAATTGTCTTGATCTGAACTTGTTGATAATTCAGAACTTCAGATTTAATAATCTAAAAAAGTTCAGAACTCCATACGTGAGCAGCCGCAGCGGTGTGAAAATCCATTTGTGCTTGCGAAATTAGAACACACACTGCAAATCTGCAACTTGTGCGAAATGCCATTGGATATTCGTGTTCTGGAATGGAAACAGACACCGAACCCGTCTTCAGCATCAGCCCATCCCTCCAAGGCCGACGCCAGCGACAACACTCGCTGCTCGTGAGCTGCCGTCGTCTATCTGACTGTCTCCATGACTCCATGTAGTCTACGTTGTGCCATGGATGGCATTATGGCATGATGGATCAATTCATCATCTATCTCCTGTGTTTACGATGTGTATACGTGTCTTTAGTTTTCTTTGTACTGTATACATGATACATCTCTGCAGTCGTAGATTTGTGGATTTACGATGTGTGTACTTGTCCTTAATTTCATTTGTACTGTATACGTGATACATCTCTGCATTCGTAGATTTATGGAATTGAGTCACCACTTTCTTTATTTGAGAAGAAAGATTGATGGACAACTGTGAAAGCATGAAAAAAAAAGAAATTAAATTGTGAGCACCCAAATGGAATCTGATAAAACTGTGTAAATGTGGCCCAGCTGCAATGCTGGCCGGCCCACCGTATTTGGGCCCACTATGTGCACCAGAATATATGAGAACATCAGGGGTAAAAATGGATACTGATACAAAAGCACAGTTTATGCAAAATATGAGTTTCAATATACCTGATTTCACTGCAACACGAAGAAAAGAAACTGAATTTCTGTATTTACATAATGTCTGCAATCAACAGCCACAATTATTCTAGGCAGAAGTCTACCTGGACCTAAAAGAATTCAATTTCTTCCCCAAGAAACAAAATAAAGAAGATATAAAATTAGCCAAGCTCTGGCTCTGATTTGCTGATTTACCCCACTATTCACATCTACCACGACCAATTCTACAAGGTTCAACATGTTCCCAACCTAATCCTGTGTTTTATGCGGCAAAAGGAACTCAGGGACAAAACACACAACAAGCGAAAAGAATAAATAAAGGGAGGCTACTAACAAATGCTACCGCCAAGCTAACCCCGGAGAATTTGACCTAGCACGGGCGTCGACCAATGAAAGAGCCATGGCCAGCATCATCTGTTCCTCAAAGCTCTCAGGAATACTGCCAGGAGCAATGCCAGACCCAAGTGTGGCGGCTGAATTGGCAGTAACATCAGACCCATGGCTAGTACCAGCCTCGGCTATTTCTGACCACCGATCATTACAATATTCTGCACCCTGTATTGTTCGGTGTGTTCTGCTGTTGGATGGTTCCTCAACCCGGGAGGAGCCTGAAGAACTGCTCCCAGTTACGCTCATATCCTCTGTTGATGATCTGTCTGATCTGCTGAGGATGGCAAACCTTGTTGTATGGCAAGTTGGTGTGCTAGAAGACTCCCCATGCATATGCTGTTGTTCAGCTAAAGCTGCGACTGCACAAGCAAATCCGCCGGAAGACGCTGCTTCAGGCGTTGTTGACATAGAACTATCACAAGGCCTTGAAGGAATTGATGGTGGAGTAGTGCCAACACATCCTGGATTTCCCAAAGCTTCCTGATCCTGTTGAAAGAAACAAGAATCACAAAATGGACAAGTGGCTTCATAATGTTGACAACATGACTGACCCTGTTTTTACCCATTCGCACAGCAGTAACTATGAATGCATAAAGTAAAGTGTCTGTGCTACTGCTACATAAAAATATGAACCAAGCTCCAATTTCGTACAAATCACATAGAACAGGGCTCAAAAGGATATTGCACAATTTGATTATGAATGCAGTATTAAGGGGCATCAATCAATAAATGAAACAGGGATATCATACGAATGAAGATCGCAAAAACATCATCATTAGAAAAAGCTCATCACTGTGATATGACAAAAAACAAAGTGACCCTTTCAGAGCATATTTACTTTATGATTAATGAGCAATTTTTGTTTTGATGTACCTGTAAAGAGAGCCAAACTGCTTCCATAAGCATAACTTCTTCAAGATCCATATCAAAATTATTGCCCCTGCATCAAAAGAATTTATCAGCAAATAATTAATCCCAAAATCATGATATATTCATTCCATAATAAAAAAGAACTCAGCTAATATGCAAGGAAAATGGGATGACGGTAAGGTTGTTTTGACCACCGCTTCTCTTATGGTATGATGCTACACGCGACTGCACCTCCTACTCTGCTCCAAATGTCACAGAGCTGATGTAGACTGCAGAATCAGTCAAACACACAATCTTCTGTGGACAGAAGCTTTTAGCTACACGTGTTTACCAGTCAAACATCCATATCTAATAGGTTTGATTGAATAGGTGAACAAATAAAGATTTCTTCTTTTTTAAGCCATGTCTATTATTATATAACCCTTGTACAACTGCACTCATAATTGAAATATCTTTGCTGGAAAAGTCTCCACACCAACATGAAACTTCCCTTCATGAAGTTACCGAATTATAAGATTGTTATATGGAATGCCATTTTATTAATTTCATAATAATGGAGTTAATTATGCAGAATACATGGGCTGCAACTGCTGTTTTATCTTAATACAACTGAATAGAAGGTCTTCTAAAAAAGTCAAGCATTTCGTGTAACAAATTGAGTATTCAAAAACCATGTATCTTATATGTTAGAGCAGCAACATCAAGGTTACAAAGGAATCTCCAACATGTTTGGTTAACAGACAGCCAGACACGAGACAACTAAAATCTTAAATCTATCAGTAGTCTATTCAGCATGGTACAGCCACAACCCGATATGTGAAGCAACATGACAACATATAGCCAGTATTTGACATGGCTGTCCATTGCCATACTGCTATGCCTGACAGCAGGGGAACAATACACAACCAACTACAAACTACTAGAACATACATTATAAGTTATCAAATGGGTACTTCCCAAGAGGGGTAAGTAAGAATTAAGTTATTTTGCTGACAGAACTCCTGATCCCAATAAATTGATGCAACAATAAAATCACAATGCTTCAACACAATTGAATCTAGAAAGATAGTACGATCCCTAATTCATTATTTCAACAATTATCACACTATATGCACTAGTGTATCTACTAGAGTACTGGAATGTGCAAATAAGTTAATCAGTAGTACAAACCGCATATGTTTTAAGGCTTCCGGATTCCTCAATACCAACTCCGAGTGCTGCACTTGGGATGAGAGAGCATTGTTGCCTTGAACATCGCTTGCAACTATCAACAGAACAAACAGGGTCAGCAATTGAACAATGACAACCAACAGAATGCACAAAAAGTAGCACACGGCAAATTCTACAGTTATGCACACCTGTCTCTGATGTGCCATCAGTATCGAAAGATTCAACTATAGTGGTCGGTTCTGCTTCAGTGGAAGCAGCGGTCTGCTTGTTCTTCATCCGCTCCGCATCTTCCTGGAGTTCCTGCTGCCGCATCCTGATCTGCGCCTCGATCACCCTCTGCTCCTCCTACCCACAATTCCCATCCCCAACCAATTGGCAAACATAAACCAAAGCACCCAACTCTGAACAAAAACACGGTTTCGGCGGGCACTCACAAGCTGCTCTATACCCTTCTCCTCCTTGGTCTTCACGCCGCGGTACTCTACTGCATAATTCAGTGTCTTGCAGTATGGGCATCTGACAGGTTAAGTCAAGGAGCAACTGAACAATAAAACCTCGACAGGATTCAAATTGAAGTGAATTTGGGTCAGGATACTGGGTCGGCCGGCACGAAGTGGGCGACTTCATCTGAAGGAAACACTCTGCGCACAGAATTGAGAAGTCCATGTCAGAAAACGCAAACCAAAGCCATGGCCGGAGGCGAGGACGAAGGCGGTTGAGGAGACAAGAGCTTCGAGTGCTACTCACCCGTGCAAATCCCCTTGGCGCAGCACTTGGAGCGGTTGAGGCTCGGGTAGAACTGCACGCGCCAGCCACGAAATTGGCAAAGAGGAAACAAACGGCATCAGACCAAAATCTGTCGGGCGCGGCGGCATCCGCCGACGAAGCAAACGGCGGGAGGAGGACGGACAGCATACCAGGAAGCAGATGGGGCACTCGTCGAGGTCAGCGCGCGGGTCGTCGGCGCCCGGGTGGCAGGGCGCGAGCTTGGCCTCGACGATGAGGCGGCGGAGCTTCCTGAGGTCGATGTCCGGGTGCGGGTACAGCCCCTGCGGCCGCGTGTAGCGGTCGTCCACCGCCGGCCGCCGCCGCCTCCCGCCGACCCGGTTCCCCATCCCCGCCCGCGGCAGTCGCTGGCTGGGCTGGGCTGACCCGGCTCCTCCTCCCGGACCTCCTCTACTTACTAAACCAGTATAAGCCTCAACCACCGCCGCAACCACCCCGCTTACCCGCTCCGGCGCGGGGCGAGGCAAGATGAGCAGACGAGAGGAGAGGCCGACGCGTCGGCGGAGTCACCGCCAGCGACGGGGGCAGGCAGGCAGGAAGAAGGCAAAGGGGGGCAACGCGACACGGGAGAAGTCTTCACAGTGGAAGATTTCTTGAAACTGAGAGGGCAAAAGAAAAATCTATCGCCCCGCTTCTTTTGTTTCCGCGCGTATCGCCGTCGCTGCCAGAGACGACGAGTCGACGAGGCCAACCCGCGCGCATATGCACGCGGCTAAAAGCAGATTCTTCCAATCCACGGCCCCGCCTCGGTCGATCGATCCTCCCCTGATGGCTTGTGGATGCTGCTGCCGCCGTTGCCTGCAGCTCGGACCGCGCGGATTAGGCCGTCTCGCTTAATTTAATCTCCTTCAGTTACCAGTAGTATCATCTCTCTCACAAACTGTCTGCTTGTCTCGCGAGGCTCTCCCTCCTCTGCTGCTGGCTGCCAGCGGACGCCCCCGCGCGCTTGTCGTTGCCGTCGGGGCACGCCCCACCCACCCGGGGCCTCGTGGTGGCTGGCGGGTGGGGGCGGGGACGGCGTCTCACTGGGATCGGGAGTGATGTGACGGGGTGGAGAGCCAGCACGGGTTGCCGGTTGCGGCTGCTTGCAAGCGACGGGAACGGGGAGGTTGACAAGCAACCGGCTAGAGGAGCGCGGGCTTTGACGGTTGATCGGTTGAGGTGGAGATTACGGTGGGATCAGAGTGGGTGTTAGCGTAGGGCCTTGGAATTCTGCGTGCAACACGCACGAGTCACGGCCAAATTTGTTTCTTGTCTTTTCTCAGCTTTTCTCAGTATATGATCCTTGCGTATAAAAAACACGGAATCGATTACTTTTTACTAGACGTCTACGTGGTTAGCACCTAGTGAACCATACTAAAACTATATGTGACATGAGTTATTAATATACGGGACTATGCTACTTTGGCTACTTGTTTTGACTCTGCGAGGATCACAACAAAAGCATAATGCTAAGTCATTATCGTTCCAATGTCTTTTAATTAAACTATGTGGTGCGTATAGTGTACTAACGATTCCTTAAAAAACACTATTCATCCAACTTTTTCTTATTCATACGATTCATAAGAAGATACTATTTATCAGCCTTTTTCCTATTCATACTATTTTTCCCACTCACAGAACATACTTCCCATCATAACCTACGGTGTTTTTTTCTGGATCTACAATTTTTTCCCCTAAACCAAATGCACTAAGTTGTGTGATTGTGTCACTTGATTCTCTATGGACAATCTATTTATCATTCTGAACTCGCAACATAAAACTATACAACACAACACTTTTTTTTTTACCTTCTACGGGTACCTGACCACCAAGAAAACCACCACTTGACCTTTATGTTTTCATGCAAAATTGACAAGTAAATTACCTCTATATGAGATTTAGACAAGAAATACATATATTATGGATGCGCACTTGCAAAGTCACTCTCGCAATCTCGTGGGTGTCGATGAATAAAAAAGTTATTTTATACTGTGGAGTCATGGATTAGGGGGGCCCACCGATACGACGCCAATTGACGGCGCTTAGACAGAATGGGTGCCGATGAGAGATAAGAACACCACGATCGACCGAGGGTCGGGCACCTCCGTCTCGCCGACCCTAGGTGCACTCGGTAGGGCCACGAGTCGGGCACCTCTGTCCCGCCCGACCCTGAGTGTGTTCGGCAGACCCCAGGGTCGGGGGCTTCCATCCCGCCCGACCACGTTGTTGGGCCAAAGCCCAGATGAGGTCTGGCCCATGAAGGGGGGGAGCATGCGACCCACGATTCCCTCCCCCCCCCCCCCGACATCGACCAACAATCTGGGCAGGTCTAACACTTGAGAAAGTTGTTCTGCTACCCCGTGCGCAGGATAAAGGTGGTTGCATGCGCTACATGCTGCTAGCAGACAAGAAGGAAGCTGCCTGGAAGCTGTCCGGGAGCCTGACGAGGACGCATGATGCAAGGTCACTAAGGATTTGCCATGAATCCATTTGTCTTTCCAGAATTTGGTGGTAGATACATTCCCAATTATTGTTTTCATTGCAATCTGAAATAGTGCTAGCACATTGCTGTGTGTAGGAATATCTAGAGACAGCCACAGTTTGGCTGTATCGGTTTTTCGGAGCCACAACCATCTGACTTGAAATGCCCAGCCCATGACCTCCAGATTCAAAATTCCCAACCCACCATATTCTAGAGGTCTTTATACTTTTTCCCATGCAACCAGGCACCAACCCCCCTGCACTTCTCTTCTTCCTTTCCATAGGTAACCTTTCCGAATCTTGTTGATCGCCTTGATGAACCATTTTGGGACATTTAGAGCAATCAATACATGAATTGGGAGGGCAGAGAGTGCAAACCGCACTCAAGTTGCTCTACCCGCCATATTCATCAAATTAGCCTTCCAACTAGGTAACTTGTCGCATATCTTTTCCACCCAAGGCAATAGGTCTGACTTCCTAAGTTTCCTGTTTGAAATTGGAAGCCCCAAATAAATACATGGGAATTCAGCAACGGTACTGGTCATTGAGGAAGATATGGCAGCAGTTTCATTTTTATCGCATCTTATTGGAATGGCACAACTCTTCTGAAAATTTGTACAGAGTCCTGATGCTTCTCCTAAAACCTCCAAAATCTGTGTGGTCAGGTTCATCTCCTCATCTGTAGGACCAATGAATAAGGCTACATCATCGGCATATAGGGAGATCCGTTGTCCAGTGTTACCTCTTGTAAGTGGTTGTAGCAGACCAACCCCCTTATCCTTGGTGAATAGGCTATTTAATATGTCCATAACCAAAATGAAAAGCATAGGTGATAGAGGATCGCCTTGCCGAAGCCCCCGCTGATGTCTGATGGCCTCCCCAGGTTCTCCATTAACAAAGATTCTGGTTGAGGCCGTTGTGAGGAGGTGAGAGACCAAATTACACCAAGAAGCTCCAAAACCCAAATGTTAAAGCACTTCAAACAGAGACGACCAAGAGACCGAATCAAAGGCTTTTGAAATATCAAGTTTCAAAAATATGCTGGGTACCTTTTTTCCTGTGTAGCAACTTGATGGTTTGCTGGACCAACATATAATTATCATGAATGCACCTTCCTTGCACGAAAGCACTCTGATTGGTAGCCACTAATTTCTTGAGTAATGGCACTAGTCGGTTGGCCATAATCTCAGTGACAAGCTTTGCAAAGCTGTGCACTAGACTACTAGGTCTGAAGTCTTTTGGTTGTATCGCTTCCTCCTTCTTGGGGATTAGCGTTAAATAAGCTGAGTTAAGAAGCCACAACTTCCTCGCACCCCCTGTTGTAAAGTAAGAATTGCTGCCATCAAATCTGGTTTGATTATCTGTCAGCAGGATTTATAAAACCGCCTAGCATATCCCATCTGGTCCCGGGGCTTTATCAGCCGGGAGATTCTTGATGGTATGCCAAACTTCATCTTCAGTTATCGGCTCATCCAAACTTGATAGGTCCGTGCCAACATGTGTGAATTTGATTTCCACTTGGATGGACAGGATCCCTTTACATCTAGTCCATCCAAACAAGGTGCTGGCATTGCACAGTCAATATGATAATATTTTTAGATTATATTCATGTCTTGTATTTCCCAGTCGTCAAGGGTTGCTGTGTATATTTGCGCAATGCACGTGTGTACATTCAGGTCTAGACTCTAGAGTCCTCATAAGTCATAATGAATGCAAAGCTATTCATACATGGTAATTTATTTGACTTACTTTTTACACCATTGATCCATATCCATGCAGGTAATATATTTAATCTGCCTAAAATTTTAGGAACACTGCAATTCTACAGACGCTGGTAGAATGTTCTGTTGCTCTTGCATATGTTATTTCATCCCCAGAGAGGGAAAGGAAATCATTGTATTTCCAGGCTGCCAAAGAATAAAACAGGAGTGCTTCTGCAGATGAAGCATCCGCATCAAATGTTGTAATGCTATCTGGGTCCAGTATACCTAACCTCGTCTTGCAATTGTTAGTACTGAAACTGTACTGAGAATTGATAAGCGAAGCAATGAGCTTGCTTTTTTGAAGGACATAGCATTCACAGTGTACAACATGGCACGACGAATCCCTCGAGCTGTTTCCACAAGTGATATGTTTCAGTCGCCTACTTATTTGGGTAGATCTCAGTCCACAATGATGCATGTTACATCTCCTGCTCATACACTTTGGAAAGAATGTTTAGTTCTATCAGATATGTGGACCAACTCTCTCTCGGGAAACAGATTTTGATGCACCCATGAGGTCGGCAACATGGGCCGGATAACTCATGACAGCCTGCTCGTGCTGGAGGGCTGCTGGATGCAAGATCCCAGATTTATGTGCTCAAGATGATAGAAAGTACACCTTTGAGCCACTTTTCATACTAGTGGACCCTGGGTCTGTTGATCTTAATGCTTTAATGGAATCGTCAAAATCTGGAGCAGATGCAGGTAGCAGTGGGGTTTATGGACCAGTGTCAGGAGTCACCTCTGATAGTGGAGTGAGTCCTCTACTTGATGGTTCTGAGAATGACAGAGCAGCGAGTCTCCAATGCTGTTATGGTTGGACTGAGGACTGGTGATGGTTAGTATGCATCTGGGCAGATGCTAGAGGACAGTTATTGGATAGCTTAATATTTTGTTTTGGTGGTATTAGTAGCTGTCAAGACACTAATGTTCTCTAGTGTCTTTTCATTCAAATTCTGCAGCAGGATTGTGAAATAATGACGTCTTCACCTGAGGCTAGTAATATGAGGCCAAGAGATGTCATAATAACTCTACTGGAGGTTTCCTAGAACTTGAAATTCAAGGTACTAACTGCTTTCATCAAAAGGTCAGTTTAACTTTCTCTTTAGACAACCACCTGTGAGAATCTGTATATTTTATACGCAAAATGGCATAAGACAATTATATTCTTATGGTGGTAATGGTAATGAAGTAAAAAAAAAAGGCTTGTTCAGTTACGTCAATCCGCACCTGAGGGTATTCCATCTAATTTGAATGGTCCTACACTCCAGCAGCAAGACATGACCTTAATTAAAGATAGAAACATGCCTTCCTCACCAAATCCTTTCTACTGTCCCCATTCAAAATCAAGTTTCATGAAAGGTGGACTTGGACAAACAGGCAACAAAAGAAAAGATCCTGGTGGAACAAACTGGGATGGACAACTCAAGGGGTTCACTGTACTTAGTTTGCAGCATCAGTTTGGTTGCAGTTTCCCAAGATTACTCATTTCACCTCACATGTCAAGCGGATCTGTTGACCAGGCCAGCGTCTGGTAAGCACAACCTGTGTACAGTCATATATTAATATGGATATTAATTCAATGAGGCATTTTGTTTCAACACCAAGTAATCACTAGCCACATATTGCATAAATAACATAAGTTTAGTACTTTAGTTGCTTAAAACCATTTTTAGCCATAACAATGTATTGCCACATAAGTATACATTAAAATCCTCCATTGTCTATATGGAAATCAATAGTAAGAAACATAGTCATATTTATTCAAGCCTATCAAATTGTGACCTCTTTTACATATGGCAAAATAACTAATCTCGTCCCTCAACTTCTCACAAAAGGTCAACTTCGTCCCTATACTTTTACACCGGCCGAATTAGTCCTCGAGCTATCGTTTTCGCTTCAGTTAGGTCCTTCACGTCGACGCCGTCAGCTACCTCATGACGGAAAGGGCAAATGACCATACGCTCCACTACTCATGCTGCTCGCGTCGCGGGGGCTCCTCGTCCAATTCGCCGCACTGGAGCCGCACCTCTAGAGGCCCGCGCGGCATGCATGGCTGGGGCGGCCGCGGCGGCTCGCTTCTCCATGTGGTCCCCGCGCACGCGTGCCCCGCCCTGGACCCAAGGCCTTCTGCGCCGGCACGCCGGCCCGGCTAGCCGCGACGCGGCACGCAGGGCAGCGGCCAGCGGTTCATATGGGTGCTCCGCGGCACCAACCGCGCCGACATGCGGGCGAGGCCGCCGCAGAGATTCGGCGCCGGTGTGGTGGTCACCCGTCACCGGGTGGGTGCCGCAGCTGGAGATCCACCATCAAGAGCCTGCAGCAGCTCCAATTTGGCTCGCTCGCAGGTCCACCGCCTCTACGTCGTCGGCCACGGCGGCGAGCGCGAAGCAGCGGTGGGTGAAGACTGAGAAGCCAGCATCGTGGAGCTGCCGCGGGGAGCGCGATGAGCGCGCCGCAGGCCAAGACTTGCCACCCAGCCAACACACCGAAGGACAGAGAGAGATGCCTATGTTGGTCCGCGGAAGCAAGGAGACGGACAAGGACCACGGACTGGGTTTGGTCGAAACGGATGGACGGCAAGGAAACGGCATCCTGTATGACGGCGTGGACGTGAAGCTCGACAGAGGATGTAACTGAGGACTAAATTGGCCAATGTAAAAGTATGAGGATGAACTTGACCCTTTACCATAAGTTTGGGAACGATTTTGGCTATTTTACCTTTACATATGTAGGAAATCAAAGTTGTGGTGGTCCTTCCAGTTACTTGGAAGGCTTCACCTAAGTGAAGTCCATTGGATCAATTCCAGCATCACACGTGTATCTCTTAGTTCCATCTCCAAGTATGAGATACCTTTCTCCTGCAACACTACAGGTCTACACTCTACAACCCCCGACATGCCTGACATCAGAATCTCCACCGCTTGCCCACCTACCGCACAACAAAGGAACTGTAATTCCGTTGGAGTACTATGCATCTAGGTAGGTGAGGGCATATAGTGTTGACGAGCTCCCTAGCCCAAATTTGCGTTGGTAGTGGGTGATAACTTTGATTTGTTGGGTTGAGGGTGTAATTACTAATTAGGCGCTCGAGCAGGCTGATATGTCTCCTTGATTAAATGTAAATATTGTTTTTAACATTTTTTTTTGCGCCGATGCTTTTTGCCCCGCGGTACGCAGCACGACGACCAGTTCCGTGCTTGGCAGGCGCAGCACGACCAGTCCAAGCACCCCGACGCCATTCTAATGATATGGATGGAGCAGAGCACTGCCGCAAAGGCTGTGAACGTACCGCAGGAGTGGAGGGTAGGGACAGCTCATTTGCTTTGTGGAGGACAGCAAAAGCGGAGGGCTTGGTTTACGTACTTTGTGAACGTACCGCAGGCGGACTGGAGGGCAGGGAGGGCTTTGGTTTACGTGGACGCCACACCCTCTCCTGTCATACAGTGGCATGCATATGCATGCACGCAGTGACGTGTAGCAGTTGCTAAATATAGAAATGTTGCCAACATACTAACCCCTTCTTTCTCTACGGTTGAAAATTTGAGTACATTCACTACTTGAAATGCTTGCATGATTCAATAATCAATACTTCCTTAAGTTACATAAATAAGCTGTGACAAAAAGTAAGAGCCACATTTCGAGAGAAGAAATGCCATGAATTTGTGACATATCATTCTACAACTACGACCCACACATTTTTATTGTCAACACCAAAAGTTCCAACTCAAGTAGTTTCTCTTTTCCTCATCGGGTGATTTGTACAAAAAACCTACCTGCCCATGTTTTCATACTGTGGCTGGCATGCTTCTGCTTTATTCTTACTGTTATGTTTTGCCCTGACAGGGGGAGCTCCAAACAGTTTCATGGTTTCAATTTCTTCCTATCGAACCAGATCCAGGTACAACTAAAGGGAGAAGGTGTTGTATACCCCTCTTCTGGTCTTTTGTGTTGCATCTTAGTTTTCTTTGGGCACCTTTTGTTATTTATTCTTGGAACCATTTGGTCCTTTTGTGGATCACCTGTTCCCTTTTCAGTTCAAAGGCTGAGCTGAAAGATGCTCTTAACAACATTGTGCTGTCGGCATATCTTCACTTACAAAGTTGAAGTCTCCTACAATCATCCAATTTTCATCATCCTCAATCTGCAGACCATTTGTTCATGCAGATGTCACCGGTGCACACTAGGACCAGAGGAGCATCGTCTGTGCCAAACCAGGACGCAAGTTCGACAACACAGCCAGAGGCGGATCTAGGGTGAGGGCTGGGGGGGCTCGAGCCCCCTACCTCTAGCGCAACAAAGGAGCCCCCGGAGCCCCCCCTCCGAATTTTTTCGCCATGGATGAAGCTTTGGAGTTGCTGGAGGTTGAATAAAAGGAATGCATGTTCAACACACACAGTAGTGAGTAGTTCTGAGTTCTGACATATATACACGATACGAGTTCAAGCCAACAAAGGCACGCACTCAGTAATAGATGACAGACATGAACGATCGTCGATCTCCAGTATAACTACTACCCGAACACTGCGAAAACTCATGAGTCACAATGCTGGCCTGGCCTGGAGGAAGCAGGGAATCGCTGCAAGGACGACGAGATGGCTTCTAGATCAGGCGGAGAAATACTCGGTGGACGATAACGCCGCCGCATCGGACGGCGGCGCGGGCCTCCGGCGAGACCCTCCCGCGCCTGCGGCTCCTTCCACGGCCCCTACCCCGCCATGGCCGCCGTCGCCCCCACCCCAACCTGGCCCAACCACCCTCCACCATCGCCGCCGGCCTCACCGTCCCCCCCCGGCCCACCACCTCCGCCGGGCCGGCCTGCTGCCCCCGAGCTTCCCTCTAGGTTCGGCAATGGAGGATCTCACCGGAAACCCAACCCCTCAACCCGAACCCCCGAACCCAAACCCCCCCACCCGAACCTTGTCGGAGTTGATGAGCTTCCTCGCCGGAGTTGAAGAAGAAGTCTCCACCGCCGCTTTTCCCACCTCCAACGCTCGCCAGAGGAAGCTCTGCCGCCGGCCAAAAATTCAAGTGTGGCTAGGCAGAGCCAACACTCGAGCACAATATAAATTTCCCATTTAAAAAAATGCATTCATGCTGAACTAGCAACTTTTAGTTGTATGTTCTGTCTTAGTTAGCGATTACTAAATTAAAGCCAATAACTCTGCACTATGTATTTAAGCAGATCGAAGCCACGTTTTGGATATTTTCGAGTGCAAATAGTTGCCACATTCCAACCGAAGAGATACTTCCACTCTGTAAGGCAGTGTAATATAAGCCTCCAGATAACATTACTGGTGCAACAAATAAATAAGTTCCATCACATCCAATACAATTCATTGCATTCATATTTTGATGAATGTGGTGGATGAGAGAGACCCTTTTCACTATTAGAGAGTAATGTTTTTGTGGTTCATGAAAATTCTACATGAGAGAGGCTCTATTCGCTTGAGAGTAATGTTGTTGTAGTTCATGCAATTTCTACAATTTTTTGATGAAAGTGATGGATAAGAGGCTCTTATTTCCATTAGAGTATTATTCTTGTAGTTCATGCAATTTTGTACAAAACCGGTTGTGATGAGGGTTTTGGAACCGGATGTGATGGCCATTCTATAGTAGTGCCACCTTGCTATGTTTTTTCGGCCTGGCCCATAAGTTATAATTGTTTCTTTAGTTTGATGCTTAGTACTTCAGTGAGGATGTAGTCGCCACTCGTGACAGCGTGGCAAACTCATTTAGGTCGGCTGTTAGTTCAAAGGTGCTCTGGGTCTATATGTGGCACACATTCGATGTTAGTGTTTGGAAAAATTCCTTATATATCGTTGGCTTAAAGTCTAATCCCTCATCTACCACTAAAAAACTCATATCTATTCAGTGTCATTGATCTTAAAATTTAATCTCCTACATGCCATTTATGCCATTGTCCTTCATGAGCTTGTATACTCCATGTATGTTATGAAGTTTACCCCAAACTGGCATTAACATGACACAATCTTTTTAATAAACTATGAAAAAGTTAAATGCAAAAATCTACTTAACCTTTTGTATCCATAGTACATGCATTATTTCACATAAAATGGCACGTAAAAGATTAGACTTTAAGATCAATGACATTGAAGAGATATGAATTTTTTAGGTGGCAAATGCGGGATTAGTGTTTAAGCCAATGGCATAGAAATTTTTTTCCCTTAGTGTTTAGGTTCTATACGTTTTTTGGGTTACCTTTACCCATGTTTTGTATATAGCATTTGTTAAGGTTTAGAATCATGAAACATATTCATAAATTCACATACATGCACCCCCTATAAAACGTTTTTTAAGTCTTAACAATCAACTTACTCTTATAAAGACATCTTTTTTTAAGAAAGACCGATAAAAACATCTGAAAGATAGGGCCGGTGGATCTTGATATCAACAAACTCACTAAAAGTCAAATACTAGATGCTGAACTCAGCGCTCCAGCAAACTAGCCAAAGAGCAACGATAGCTAGCTGACACAAAAATCATCTCTAACAGCTAGCGTTAAAAACTGGCTCCTGCTCAAAGAACCTGAATCATGCGAAGCGTTTGATTCAAACGCATCATGGCATTATTGGGAAACCACTAGTGCTAAAGCTTGGATATCACCGACTGGATGGATCACCACTGTCTTGCTTTTCATAGCTAAAGTTGACAATTCTCCTACATTATCTCATTGGTTTGTCGTTATTATGAGTAAAATTCTCAACGACCGATCGTTAAGCTCATCATAAAAGTATAATCCATACCTCTTAACTCTGGAAAATGCCATCAAAGGCTAGCAAATCAAATAGAGTGAAAATTACAGGAAACTTTTTCGTGTTTTCGTTTTGTTTTCTTTGGCTCAGCTATAAAGGCTAGCAAATCGAATGGACTTGTATATGAATATGTGTTTGGTCTGATATTTGTTGTTCTTCGTTTCGTTAAACCTTGAGATTATTCAATCTGTTGACTAATATTGAACTGGAAATGGAGATTTTTCGGTGTTGAGATCCTTGTCGGGTGTGTGATCCCCGTTCAGGGACGGGGACGGGAAAAATCTTCCCCCGTGTGCGATGTCGGGGACGGGGAACGGGGAGATATATTTCTCTCAGGGGACTAAACATTATGGTAATACCCGACGGGAATAGCCCCATTGCCATCCCTAGTAGTGAGGATGGTCGTCCAGTGAGTTGTTGATTAGATCTTTTGAAGGGAGGGCGATGCAACCAGGCATTCTCAAAACGGAAGCTGTTGCTTCCTGGAACCTTGGTGGACGCAAGCAAAGAGTCAAAGAGGTAGGGGCGTAAACATTGGTGACAGAGAAGGAGGTACCATCTCTATTCATTGAGAACACAGTAGTGAGAGTGAAGGGGCGGGCAACCACAAAGCGTAACGAGAATAGGGAGGCATCCCAGGCAGTGACAGACCTAGAGAGAAATATAAGAGGGGGTCAAACAAACATGTGTCGGTTCAAAAATTTACAATACAATTTGTCTTTTCTTAAATAATGTCTTTGTTTTAGGTTTTTTCTTGGTTTCCTACGAGAATCTAGCCTAATTTTGTTTAAAAGTCCTATAATATTATGAGACAAAAATTATATATTAAGATTTTGTTTGGATACCCCACTAAATTTTAGCTAGCTAAAGTTTGGAGATTGCTAGTAAAGCTTACGTTCCTAAGCTTTAGCAATGGCTATTTGGATACTTTTAAATAACAATGCTACCCTTCATTTGTTACTACTAACTCGCACCACTGAGTAAATCTGAGGATATTTTGGATTTTGTTTACTTTTAGCAAGTTACATCGACTCTTCGCTTGCTAGACTAAAACTCCTTTTGGGTTCAAGTTTAGCAACATTTTAGTAAGGACTAAAACTCCTGTTTGGGCTGCTTTCATAGGCTAACAAAACCATGACTTACATATTATGCAAATAGCTTAGGTTGCTATCATATGCTAATTAACAAAGGGGTAATATTTTTTTTCTTTTTTTGTTTGGGGGGGGGGGGTGGACCCTGCCAGCCCCCCTTAGTTCCGCCACTGATCCCAGGCCATCAAGATCCCTCTGTGGGCACCTTGAGAGGGTTTAGCTTCAAATTAGGATAGACGAGATGTCAGAGACGTCTTGGTATTCGCCAGCGAAAGGATGGTTAATTTTGTTTCCTGGAGAGCAAGGGCGATGGGAGCTGGGCTCACTCAGAACATCACGGCAACCATCGGAATTACCGAGACCTCGAACATTCCACGAAAATAGCGAGTGTGTTAACATAAAAACAAGGAAAGCACAAGTCACCAAACAAACTGAACACAGTAAACCAAGAACAAGGACTCACTAGGCTCCATGAACAACGGGGATCGGAGCAGCATGTGCGGGGAACGAGCCAGCGCACAACTGGAACTACATTTAGACTACCAGTAACAAAGAAAAAACAAGGAGAGACTGGCCATCACGGGGAATAGGCCTCCCCGCAAAGCCCACAAACACCCATAGCTAGACACGGATCAAGCAGTAGGCACCTCCGAGAGGTTAATTCAATACCACAAGCACGCATGCAAACCCAAATCTAATGCAAACCCCTACTCATCCCTACTCCTGGTAGAGAGAAGAAGATCTGACTGTCGTGTATTCCTTGTTGAGATATGTTTCAAATTCAGTTGCACGTTAAAAGGCCGACGTCTGATGGAGCGAAGTGGAGACCCATCGCCTAGGGGTGCGCCGGGGGGGGGGGCAAATCCCCCCATGGTTAGTAATGCCCGCGGATTAGCTTTCTGAAAGTAAGTTTGTTATATGAGACATTTTTCTTTGTTAGCCAGACATTGTAGCTGAATAAAAAGAATTATTTTGCACATGCTGTTGTAGGTGCCTTCTTGAGCCCTCTCAAGACCAATAATTGTTTTTGCTCGTGAGTATGCTGCTTTGCTGCGCATGACTTTTGAGGGTGGGCGTACGCCTTACACGACCATGCAGAAACGGCGCAAAAACGTTTTTAAGTCTTAACACTCAACTTACTCCAATAAAAACATATGAAAGGTAGGGCGGTGGATCTTAATATTGACAAACCCACTAAAACAAACCCACTAAAGTGCAAATAGTACTGGATGATGAACTCTCACTATACGCGCAACTTGTTTCAGTCTAAGACAAGGCGGGCAGAGAGGCCCGCGCTGTCGCTAGCTAATCATCATCCGGCCTAACAGTGATGGGCCGGTAAAGGTCATGCAAGCCCATCGCGTCCGTGTGGCCAGTTTCCGAATCAAAGTAGGAGTATCAAACTACTTAAAAAAAACTTTAATACTTGACAGTGCCGTCAAACCAGCCGGTGGAAAATAAGAAGTAACCAAAGAGCAATGATAGCTTGCTGACACAAAAATAAAAAATCATCCCTAACAGCGTTAAAAAATGGCTCCCGCTGAAAGAACCTGGATCATGTGAAGCGTTTGATTCTCAAACGCATCATGACATTGTTGGCAAACCACTAGTGCTAAGGCTTGGATATCACCGACTTGATCACCACTGTCTTGCTTCATAGCTAAAGTTGACAGTTCTACATTATCGCATTGGCTTGTCATTATTATGAGTAAAATTCACAATGACTGATCGTTAAGCTCATCATAAAAGTATCATCCAGACAACTATGGAAATCACATCATATCCATAGTAGCATGCTCTTCAGGGCATTTTAGTGCTACACTGCATAAAATACTCTTCATGATATTTAGTGTTGACTATTCAGATTCTATTTGTCTACTCATGTCCTGAAACACAAGGCCTTTTAGAGATTTTAGAATAGATTAATAAGGCTACCAAAATACGCATGTACTACCCTTGAGTTATAAGTTATAGAGTGAAGTGCACGGGCGGTCCCTAAACTTGTATAGGTGTGTCGTCTAGGTCCCCAAACTCTTAAAACACGTTTTTAGGTCCCTAAACTTGTATGAGTGTGTCATCTAGGTCCCCGAACTCTCACACGCCTTATCAGGTCTCTAAACTTGTATGTGTGTCATCTAGGTACCAAAACTCGTGAAATGTGTCAAATAGGTCCAAATAGTCTCCAAACTCATTTCGTATGATAACGTGGCATGCCACGTGGCATCTACGTGTAAGTATCAAAAAAAATTATGGGACCAATATATCACATTGATCAAATTTTTTGTTACCACAACATGATGGAACCTAGAAGAGAGAGAGAGGAAGAATTGAATTTCTTTTTTTTAAAAAAATTTGTCTATGTGTCTGACATATGAGTCTCATAATTATTTTTTGTTTTTTTATTTCTTTTAGTGACCATAAGTACACGTGGCAGGCCTATCTTCACACAAAATGAGTTTGGAGACCGTATGGACATATATGGCACACTATACAAGTTTAGAGACCTATATGACATGCTCATATAAGTTTAGGGACCCGATAAGGCGTTACGAGAGTCTAAGGACCTAGATGACACACTCATACAAGTTTAGGGACCTAAAAACGCGTTTTGAGAGTTATATTGGCTCCTTGTTTTAATGGCAATATAACGGATAACAGCAGCCTAGTTTAACTAATCCACTAATTAGCCAAACCAATATTTACTATATCAATATGAAATTAATGAGAAATTATTAAATATGGCTATAAATATTTTGTATTTAGGAATAAATTTTAAATGCTCGTGTGTCCTATACTGCATATAGGACAGACAAGCATGCATCATATTTCGACAGCCATTTTGCATACGTAGTGGCTTTTAGCACTGAAGGGCTTGAGGTAAACCCGTAGCAGCAAGCCTCACCATTTTCTCCTCCACGTAGGCAGGCCACAGGCCGGCAACTCGGCAGAGGCGAGGGCGCGAGGCAGGCCAAGAGGGGTGAGAAAAAAAATAAAAATTGAAAAAAAAGAGCTGCTACTAAAAAAGAGGGAGGCCTCGAAAGCGACCAAATCTCGCAGCAACGAATTCCCATTTCCCCCACCTCCACCCCACTTTCCCTTCCGTCCCCTTCCTCGGTGCGATCCAAATCCGGCGATGGACGGCGGGGCGCAGCCGCCGGACACGGAGATGACAGAAGCCGGAGCGGGCGGCGGGGGCCAGCCGCCGCAGCAGCCGGCGGGCGGAGGAGGCGCGGGGATGATGGAGAACATCCAGGCGACGCTGAGCCACGGCGGGCGCTTCATCCAGTACAACATCTTCGGCAACGTCTTCGAGGTCACCGCCAAGTACAAGCCCCCCATCCTCCCCATCGGCAAGGGCGCCTACGGCATCGTCTGGTCCGCCCGCACCCCACTCCCTCCCGCTCTCTCCCCTCTCCTTGTTTGATTCGCCGCCCCTCCGTGCGAGCGGGTTTCTGATTCGTGATTTGGTGCACAGCTCGGCGCTCAACTCCGAGACGGCGGAGCAGGTGGCGATCAAGAAGATTGCCAACGCCTTCGACAACAAGATCGACGCCAAGCGCACGCTCCGCGAGATCAAGCTGCTCCGCCACATGGACCACGAGAATGTCAGTCGCCTGAGCCACCCCCGATCCGTCCAGCTCTCTGCCAAACGATCCCAGATTTTTTTTTCTTATTCCGTTCTCTGCGGCGAGCATATTGGAGATTCTCGTTTAATGGTTGTCCGTTGGTCGCATTAAATTTGGGGAGGTTGGGGTTAGTTGCTTTAAATGATTGATGAGTTCGCGACAGCTCGTCTAGCCTGAACTTTTCCTTCCTCTTGGCGGGGAGGGGAAGTTCAGGAATAGCAATTTTTAGCCATGTCTTTAAGGGAGCCAACCACCTTTTTAGATTCTATTCATTGTGTTCTTGAAGAACACGAGGGCAAAATATGATGTGAAACAACCTGGAGCAGCAGTGCACGATGCTCCTGCCTGCTGATGTCAAAAGTGAATGAGCACTTGAGGACCAACCTAGTGCTGGCCTTTTTGCTAGATCATCCCAATCTGATGGGAATGCTGTGGAAGTGAATGCCCCAGTTGGTAGGGGACTAGGAGCTTCTGTTACTAGTATTGGAAGGACTGCTGTATACTTTCTGTATAGATGCCTACTTGGGCCTTTAATTTGAAATACTTAGCAACAGGATTCCAAATTTTACCAGATCTGGCTAGAATATGATTGAAGAATCATTTTAGCTTGCCAGTCTGGACAATTTTTCACGGTCAATGTTGCAAAGCGAATGACGGTTACACGAGTTACCTGCTGACTGCCTTTACAGCTTGAATCCTATTGCACATTTGGAAGTGACCTGAATAAGTTGGATCATGATTAGCAAATTTGTAACCGTTATATCCTTATCCTGGGAAATTCAGTAACATGGCGTAAGTCATATGCATGGATGTTGTTCCTTTCTGTTATTCGGCAGTTATGCAGGTAGAAGCATATCTTTGGAGTAGACAAGGTATGGTTAGCTGTTAAGTGATGCCCTTGATTTAGACCGTGTGCGTTCCTGGTCGGTTCTCTTACCTCGACTTTCCATAACAGTAGCTTAAGCAAGCCATACTATTTGTACTCTTCTGCATGTCAGTCCTCTGGAAAAGTATTATGTGGCATGTGCGTAATATGCTGCCTAGGTTGCAAATTTACTACAAATGGTCAACAAGATTATAACGGTGGTGCAAAGCATGCTAAAACTACATAAGCATGGAAAGCTGCAATTTTTTCTCTACTTTTGACTTCTATATCGTAACGTACGTCATTTCAGGCTAGGAATTAAGCATAGAAGGCACTGTCTTACGCTTTATACAAGCTTTTACCACATTACAGAAACTCCCACTTGGTTTTAGCTGTAAGACTTCAACTGTCCCACAGGATTGCTTAATAAGATGTGTAACTGTTTTAAGATTTTCCCTGAGCAGTTGACTTATTTCAAATAACTCGCTTCTTCTATCAATGCAATGATGCACAGCTTTGCTGCATGTAAGGGAAAAAAGGCATTTCATTTGTGCTCCAGCTTTAAATCGTTGCCTTTTATTGCCATAGTTAAGGTTATTGCAGCAGCTTTGAGGCTGCCAGCAACAAAGGCTATTTCTAATGAAAATTCATTTTTTTTTGTGTGTGTACAGATTGTTGCAATAAGGGATATTATACCTCCTCCGCAGAGGGAAGCATTCAATGATGTTTATATCGCGTATGAATTGATGGATACGGATCTGCATCAAATTATTCGTTCAAATCAAGCTTTATCGGAGGAGCACTGCCAGGTGTTTGTTTTGTTCAATCTAAGAAATGAATTGTACTGTCTATTATTTCTATTGATGTTTCTTTAGCTATTTTTTGAAAGATCAAAATATATTTTGTTCTGTTTCTGTTTGGTCATGCTAGAGATTGTGTTTATGTGAATTTCTTGTGTATCTAGGACTCTGTTTAAATTAAGTTTATCCTGAGATTTGAGGATATTAAGTATTGACCTAGAATGCGTTGACTGTTGGTACATATTTGGGTTTGAAGTATAATTGGTGCAAATTTGTTTTATAAAAATCAGATCTAATGTATTTGATGGACCCCTCTTATTGCTCAGTGTTAGAATATAGATGGTAGGTTAGGATAGAGTCCTGGACTGCCATATGTATCCACGGAGGTGCCTTGCCCTCCAAGACTCTGTACTCCTATATATTCGCCCCTAGAGGCTCAATGCAATACATCGACCACATTGTACGCATCCTACACAGTCTTACACTCAGTGTCCAGTGCTTTGAAAATGCCACAAGTAGGCAGCATTGTTAGAACCCAGATATGCAAGATATTAAGGATTGTTTTATGTGTGACCCCAAGAGAATCTTTTATAGCCCATTGGCAGAATGGTATAACATGCAACAGAATCTAGTTTTCTCATGCAAATAAAACTGTTAAACAAGTGTGCTACAGCTAATGATTGTTGGAAGATGGTCTAGTCATCTCCTTCTCATGCAACCTACAGATGCATTGGCGCTACTCTTATGATATGCATCCCTGAATAGAACTGTATTTCTGATACCATGGTTGTATCTTGTATCACAAGTTAATATCTTCCTCACAGTAACTCCTGTTTCAAACTACACAAACTCTTTCTTATTCCGGTGAACATTGGAACGAAGATATTCATGTTGCTTTCTTGTTGAACATGTCCTTGTGGCTTCCATTCCTAGAAAACTTTGATTCTGGATCATGCCCGAGAAGAGAGCTTATGTTGTAACCTTCAATAGTTTTTATTATCTGTGCTGATAGTTTTCCATAGTTTGAGTGGAATGGTAGCATACTAACCTATTTCCTTTTTGCCTAAGCTACCAGATCAGAGATCCACTGCTCTATCTGTTAACTTTTTTTGTGTTCTAAAAAATTTGTAAAGTTGTATGACTGTTTTCTGTTTGTTCCTTTTCAGTATTTTCTTTATCAAATTCTTCGTGGTTTGAAGTATATACATTCAGCAAATGTCCTTCACCGTGACTTGAAGCCTAGCAATCTTCTTTTGAATGCAAACTGTGACCTCAAGATTTGTGATTTTGGGCTTGCTCGTACCACCTCAGAAACTGATTTTATGACTGAATATGTTGTCACAAGATGGTATAGAGCACCAGAGCTTTTGTTGAATTCCTCTGAGTATACTGCAGCCATTGATGTGTGGTCTGTGGGCTGTATATTTATGGAACTGATGGACCGGAAGCCCTTGTTTCCTGGAAGAGATCATGTCCATCAGCTCCGTTTACTAATGGAGGTTAGTAGTTATATCTTAGCTTCTTTTACATTGGTTTGGTGATATTTTATTGCCTTGTCTTTCTTTGGCATTATCATAGCCTTCTATGAGCATTTACCAAGTATGATGTAGTGAACTGTTAATGAGCATAGGTTGTTGTGGATACTCCAATCCACCCACCCATCTGTTAACTTATATTAAGGTCTATCCATTTATCTACCTGCAATACAGTAACAGGCGGGTTGTCAAAATGCTTTTACTAACCAGAGAGAGAAAAATAACGCAGACATGTGTGATGTTCTTACTGGAAGTTTCGCTGTTATGTACTATTATTCACAAATGATCACTGGCTCTATTTTAAAGATGAAACAATTTAGGTGATAATTTAGCCTGGGGAGTGACAACGCCCAGTCTCTTCATTTTCAAGTCTTGCATAGCTGGTTCCCAAGCTATATTGTGAACATGTACTGTGGTGGGTTTGGATTGTTTTAATTGTAAGGATAAATATCATAGAAGTTGCCGTGCGATCGACCATTTGCAAAAACATAGGACAATGTACAGAAAAAAAATACAACTCACTAGAAACTGATTGTTTCTGTCTGCTATATGGGACTCAGAAAATCAAGTCCCCGGTGTAAGTCATATCTCATATGTGATGCTCTGTATTAATCTATGGCTTAGTTACTTGGTAGGAGATCAAGGAGTTTTTTTTCCTTGTGCACATTTTTTCATACTTCATTTTCTCATCGTATTTCTTCCATGCAGCTTATTGGGACACCAAATGAATCCGATTTGGACTTTGTGAATGAAAATGCAAGAAGATATATCCGCCAACTTCCCCGTCATGCTAGACAATCCTTGCCTGAAAAATTTCCGCATGTTCAGCCTTTAGCAATTGACTTGGTGGAAAAGATGCTGACTTTTGATCCTAGACAAAGAATAACAGGTAAGTTTTTACAAGATGTGTTTTGAACTAATTTTACTCGAACAATATGTTATTTTTACCTTAAATAGTGATTATTCCAACATGAAAATAGCATGTGGCCCTACAGCACCATACATTGCCATAGGAATGGTAGAACATGAGTTATTGGCAGCATGTGAATGTGACGAGTGGATTTGAGCTTTGAAAGTGTACACCGTACACCCACTTCTTGCCATGATTGCTGCAGAGCATTGGCCCCTGAACTTTGAAGTAGTAATCAGGGTTATTGTCAGATGGTATTTTGAATGTTAAAAATGTGTGGGTATTGAATTACATTTTATGCCTGATCTATTGGCTTGTCATCAAGTTCCATGTTGATAAATGTTTTCTTTTTTTTTTCCCCTCCCTTTTTCTAGTTGAAGGCGCGCTCGCACATCCTTACCTTGCTTCGCTTCATGACATAAGCGATGAGCCAGTCTGCTCAATGCCCTTCAGCTTCGACTTTGAGCAGCATGCATTGTCCGAAGAACAAATGAAGGATCTGATCTACCAGGAGGCTCTTGCATTCAACCCTGATTACCAGTAGCTGGAGACTTAAATTTCAGCCACTGATTTGCTTCATTGACATGGAAATTTTTTACCCATCCTGATGTCACCACAAAATGTTCATCACCGGTTGCTGATGTAAATAATTGCCTCACCTGATCCTCTTTGGTAAAAGCTGGTGTTGCTCAAGGGTAAAAAAGAGCTGAGCCGTGGAGGTCAAATTCTGGGTAGCAATGGATTCTTGTGCTTACAATATGTTGTTGTTTTATCAGACTTCCCTTTCTGTTTCTTTTGAATCATTTCAGTCTTGTCTGTAAGAAGAGGTAGTTCATGAACGATGGCTGCCTGAATTCATTGGCTGTCGTCAAAGTTACCATTTCTGGTCGATTTGAGAATTCTTGTACATCTACCTACCTAATTGTTTCATAAGACTGTTAACTCCCATGTTCCCTGTGCGAACGATGTTTTTCTGACCCTTGGAGAATGGAGAACTGTTCTATCTTCCTTTCAGAAATTTCAGCCTGAGCTCACATGCTACCATGCCTAGTGCCGAGGGGGATTTTTCCCGTAGCGGGGTGAATGAGCGGTGCCCAGAAAGCCGGCGGTCCCACTTGAATTGAAAATCATCACCTACCTGATTGGGTACAAAATCATCGTACGACACTTTGTGTTATCACGTGAGTATCTGATGCATCACAACTGTTGTGCACAGAACGCTATGCATCGGTGATAAAAAAAGGAACGCTATGCATCGGTGAGTGAGACACGTGACATTTGACATCACCACATAAAAAAAAATTTGAAACTTGAAGCAACCGGTACATGGCACCCTTTTCCTGTCCCAATATTCCGGTGAATGCGTCAGAAAATGGTCAACGACCGATACACGGCTCCCTATCGGAAGTTTGATCATTTGCTAATGCTATAGATTCGCAGGAAGACATGGCCGTGACTCCTGCTGCTTGATACTGTCCGCGACGTGTGCGATAACACCGGCACCAGCGTTGTGAAGCCACTCGTTCTTGACCTGCATCAACGCCATGAATTCAGATACTGTTCGCTTAGGGGGGAAATGAATTTGGATGGACTAGAGTGAAAATATCACTCCACAAGAAAGCGGTCAGATGAGAACTTTTGCCGTGCATACATGTATGTTGTTGTGAGCAGAGTAGGGCCAGAATGATGAATGGAAGTTGACGTCCACCTTCTTCCAGCCAACCTTCTGCAAGCCATGGATCATCTCCTCTGTTTCAAGAATCAATGTCCACAAATCATCCAAGAAATGGGCAAATTCAGCGCATGTGCGTGAAGTGAAAACTGCCTGCTTACCCTCCATCATTTGGTGGTATTCCTTGGTATTTTCTGTGTTTGGCGTTCGTTGTGCAGTTTCTTTAGCTCTGGCAGCCCTGGAAGGAAAATGGGGGCCTTCAGATGATACGGGTGAACAGTACTCAATATTCACAATGTGCTTATAGCCATCGAGAGAACGATGTGAGGGCTGCAAATAGAGGAACAGTAAGATCTAGATGGCATTCATTTGGCGTGACAGGTTAGGAATGAATAAATGATGGAAGTACTGCCACCTTCATAAGATCCTTTTCTCTCCTTAATGAAGATGTTCGCCAGCCGACCATATCTAGGGATAAGCATAAGCTCAAGAAAACAACAGGAACAGAAGCAGAAATATTTGGGGTTCGATAGCATGCTGGAAACAAGTTCAAGAAACAGTTTTTTACACGTTTCTAAGTTCAAGAAATGATTTGTCAAGGTAGGATACGGTCATATGAAACATTAGCATATAGCATGCGGTTCTTGAAAGCTGCTAATGCTTGTCTGTTAGACAATGGAGAAAACATTATTTATCCCTTTAAAAATACTATTTATCAACAAGACCAACTTAGCGTGTAAAGGATTTCTCCTATTCACTTACATGAACATTTTGTCCTCACAGTCAGATGCCATTTGTAACAGAAGAGGTGGCTTGCTAGGATCACCATCAGTGAGAAAGAGTTGAGCACCAGTGCGCCCAACAATTAAAGGAGCCAAAGGTGCAGCAAGTTTTTCTAGAATTGATAGCCCTTGAAGAAATGGAAGCTGGTAATTGGGAAAAAAGAACATATAAGCACATAGTAAAGGAATTGCTCAACATTAACAGGTCACAATAAATTCATCATTTTGTCCTGAGTTTAGGTACAAGTTGGCTTTGACCCCTCCAGTGATGATATATCATCCAGGCTCATAAGAATCATGCTATGCAACTTCAAAATCTACACAAAAGGTTCTACTGGAACAACTAGAGAATACGCTTCCCAGGAACCCAACAGTTACTGGAAAATTGACTATATTTTGCAAAAATAATAACACGATTTGATGCCCACCTGATTTCTCCCTCTAACCCCAAGATGTGGGGTTGCCAAGGTAATAAAATTTATTGGTTCTAGTTCAGCAACTCCACATAATCCTGAAGTGCACCGTGATTCTGCAGATCCACTTGATATAGGAACAATTTGTGGACTACTTTGTCTTGCAACCTTTGTTTCCGGTGAATAGAGTGTCGCAATAGCATATCTAGCGAACAAACCACCCAAAGAATGTGCTAGGAAGGAAATCTTTCTCAAGCTGGACATCTTCTTAACCACATCCAGGACCTGTTTCCGTAGAGCACAAATATCAGAGCTTCTAGTGGCTCATTAGGATACAGGATCAGGAGACAGAAAGTCCCCAACAAGGTGAATGTTCAAAACCTTTTTCTAGGACAGATACTTTCAAGAACGTACTTCATCTGCTAACCTTCTTCCAGCTATATCAATCCCATCAAAAGTTTTTGTGTAGATGTTCGATGAACTAGCTGCAGAGAAAACAGTGTTTGCCCATTTATAGCTTGTCACGATTAAAAAACTATTCTCAACTGTAAACCTATGTGGATGCTATATTCAGTTTTTAACCTTGTGGCTACACCTTTTTTATGCACATTTATAGTTGATAAATTGGTACTGTCAAGCCAGAACGAATGGATACGTAACAATTCGTCTTCAATTTAGTGAATGCAGAATCCAAATGCTAGCATGCCTTACCATAGATGAAAAAATTATCACCCAACCGCCTCTTCAGCACTGCTTCCCCATATGTCCAGTCTTTGGGGCTGAAACCAGTAGACTGAAGTCAATTTGTCTGTAACGATCAAGAAAGAATGTAGAAAACCATGGTTGAGTAAAGAAACCGAGTACAGGATAACTATGATCTACAGTAGTTACCTTGCCATGATACCATGGACAAGAACAAGAAGATGATCTGGTCCTTGCTTGCTTTTGGATGTATCCATTAACGAACACGAAATAGGACTCCCCCTTGATACTGGATGAAAATATAGGTTCCTGGCAGATTTGAATCCTGAGAAAAATCATGTAGCAATGAGCTCAAGTATACTTGAATAAAAGCATGCCAACAGGATCAAAACAAGGCATTACAAATTTATTTGGGATGCACAATTATCTCAGGTGTGAGCCTGAATTTAGATAAAAATGGAGCCAGCCACCTCCTTGTTTTAAGAAAATACTATAGCCTCTTGATTTCTGGACCTACCCAAATTCATAAATTGGACTTAATTTCCCAGCAGATGAAATTGCGGCGCCGTTTGCTTGGCTGCCAAATGATTTGAGGACCATCAGAATTTGCAGATTCTGTTACTGGTGCGTGCCTATTGCGAGGCCAATTGATCCAGTAGCTCTAAGTCATCAAGCTTCATGATCTCGCTGCTTAATTGACTGAAACTGCCCGATCAAATATTTGTTCGTATACCAAAACCACCCAATCAGATGGAACAAACCACCTGACATTTGAATTGACTTATCACGGGTACCAAATTACAGTACTGCAGCTAAGGATTATCTAGCACATCGATTCCCTGGAGCAAACCCACGGCTTCACGCTTCACACTGACGGAAGCAAATTTCCTAGAAATGGGGGGAAGAGTTCGAGAAGAAAACCTGACAGGCAGCCGCTTCCCCTGGGAGACGAACATGAGGGTCCGAATCCGACGGGTGAGGAACGGAGGGAGCGGCCGCAGCTATATGAGCCGCGGAGCGAGTGGGCATGGGGTAGAGAGCAGGTCGCGGACGCCATCCCCGCGGGCGGCGGCGGCACGGGAGAACGGGGCGCCGAAATCAACGCCGGCGTGGGGCTGATTGACGACGGGTGGTGGAGGAGCGCGGCGGGCGAGGCAGCTGACGGCATGGGGGGTCCACATGACACATCACATGCATGTGCCTGTTTGGGCGCTCTCTTGAGAGCATGGCTTGTAATTACTCCTGCTGCCGGCTGTAAGGAGCTGGTAGCAGACCCCATAAACAATTAACGCATTTATCTATGTCAGCCAATAGCAGCCGCAAACTCCTCTCCATCAGCCGATAGCAGCGCAGCACACTCTCTTCGCCAGCGTCAGGCGGGCGTATGGCGAGGCCCCTCTTTTTCTTCATTTCTCTCTCTTCCATGTCACATTCCGCCGGCTCCCAGCTAGTCACTGTACACCCTCCGTCCCAGAAAACAGGCAACTCTAGAGTTCAAATTTTGTCCCAAAAAACATGCAACTCTAGCACCAATGATTAGTTCTGGACGCGCCAATGATTAGTTCTGGACCCACGTACTATTTATGCGGAACCCATGTGGGACCAACATTCTATGTAGGTGGACCCGCTTATTGTTAAGGCAGGACCCACGTGGGACCCGCGTATTGTTTAGGCGGGACCCACGTGGGACCCACTTATTGTTAATGCGGGACCCATGTGGGACCCGCGTATTGTTCAGGCGGGACCCACGTGGGACCCACGTATTGTTCAGGTGGGACCCGCATATTGTTAAGGCGGGACCCACGTGGGACCCGCATATTGTTAAGGCGGGACCCACGTGGGACCCGCTTATTGTTCACGCGGGACCCACGTGGGACCCGCTTATTATTCACGCGGGACCCACGTGGGACCCGTATAGTCTTTATGTGGGTCCTATATTGTTTAGGTGAGATCTATTTTGTCTTTTCTATAGGGGCACATGTGTATTTTTACACTTTCCTTGGTATACGTGACGAAACCTAGAATTGCATGTTTTTTGGGACGGAGGGTGTACTTGCTCTGACCATGCTGCCAAAATCGTACATTTGCTTTCGCTGAGCATGCTGTATTGCTGTGCGTGGGCGTACACCGTACACGATCATGCAGAAACAGCAAAAAAAAAAAAGATACTTTAATTTTGTTATTAGGTTAATGGAGATTTTCAGAAGTCATGGAACTTTTCTAGTAAGTTTTTCGATAGAGCAATCTTGTGCTTGTACTCCCAATAGGGTTAGTTGTTTCCAATAATTGAGCGGTAAACACAAATGCATGCATATGATGGTCCGTGTATGTAGCTAGGAAGAAAGGGCCTAGTACGTACTTAGGAAGTCCACAAACACATTCCAATTAAATTGCCTCGCTCGGATCCTGCGACTTCAATCAAGGAAAAATATAAGCGCAAATCCATGCATGTGATTGCCCGTGTTAGGAAGTCCACGTGTACGACATTCCATACACATACTTAGATCGTCTATTCCTGCCTGACTATATATATAAATCAATGGGATACAAGAGCCAATGCAATAGTTGATCTTCGATTCAGCCCTTTGGCTAGATGTACAACCTGCTGATAGTCTTGGATATTTGAACATGAGGGGAGGAAGCTGCAGCGTGTTGTACTACAAGATGATGGCCATAGTCTTGTCCTTGGCTTTTTTGCTTTTTGCATCGTCTGCACAATGTAAGTAGCTAGTATCCACGTGCAGTACAATATATATCTAAGATGCACGCACATATACTCTCTCTATATATATCTAATATGCACGCACAATATCACTCATGCACTGATCAAAGTGTACAATATTAATTTGCTACATGCAGGTCGTCTTTATCAGCTAGGCGAGGTGAGAAGTATGGTTACTAACACAAGTGCCAATAGTACAATGATCTACATCCCCAAGACAGATGGAGACAAGGAGTGCAACCTCGTATTTTGTACCAAGCATGATGGTGGTTGTATAAGGCTAATCTCAGTGGCAGTTTCATCGACACAGTTACCAAAACTGCCACATCAGCTTTTTTGTGGGATGAAACTATCACTCTCAGTGCACAGTTTCATAGCACAGTTACATAGACATGGTACAACATTTATTTTGCATATTGTGTTGTGATCAAGTGTATCATGAGGACTTTGTAGCACTTTTGTAATTGTATCTAAACAGAATATCAGTATAGTTGCTTATGATAAATAAATATCATTTTCGATGAAACATAATAATTAGTATCATATAATAATTAATATCATATATTTGTACTATATTGCATAGTTCAACATATGGAAATGAATGCATATAATATGGAAATTGGCTATCTGTCACAAAAACTCTCTATCAACTACTGCAGCACTGAAATTGGGGAACTTCTATTTAATCATAGATTCACTACTGATTCCATAACAGAAAAATCAAGGCACTCAATCAGTCCATACTCCATATGTATCAAGATGTGGGGATTTAATACCTACTGATGCACAGAATGAACAGAGGGCGATTACCATGGATTTGCAGTAGAGGATGGACCTCCTTGAGAGGCAAAGGCAGATTCCGGCCACCATAGTGCACCAGGGGGCGGACGTGGTGCTGCAGCTGCATCTGGTGGGGACGGTCGTGGTGCCGGAACTGCAGCTTGTGGGGATGGTCGTGGTGCCGGAGCTGCAGCTGCTGGCGGCTACGGGGAGGGCAGCAGCCCCTGACGCGGCGGCGGGGCCAGCCCCTGACGCGGCGCCGGCGCCGTAGTGGAACCAGCTGCAAGCGACGACCGGCCGCCTTTCTTCCCTCTAGGAGGCATCGAGGAGTGCTCCTGCGCTGGTGAACTTGGTGAGACTGGTAGGGAGGGAAGCAAAAAGGGAAGTGAGACCATATATGGCGGGAGATTGGAGCTTGCCGATGCTCCTGGCGGGAAATAGCGCGCGCCGCGCGTGAGATTGGGACGAAGAGCGCGCGCGTCGCAGTGGATCTCCTCCACCGCCCCGGATGAAACGCAGGCAGTCTCAATGCGGTGTCGTGCGTCTTGGTAACTGGGGAAGAAGCGTTTCATCACTATGAAACGGTTTCCTTCTCTTTCTTCATAAATGCAGTGCCAAGTCAGCAAAATTGTCTATATGGCACCCTATTTAATGCCGTGAAACCCCCATAAAACCCCCATTGAGACTTGCCTAAGCCATCAGGGTAAAATAATTAGCGAGTGCTACTGTTGTGAGCCTGACCCGAAGAGGCCGTGTTTTGCCACGAGGAATGAGTGCAAGGCAGTATGCCCATTCTGCGAACCTTAGGGGCCAGGCAGTGCACTCTAGGTGTCTGTCACCGCCAAATAAACTATATATGATAGTGAAACGTAGCTTATTGCATAAACATAATCTGTTTATGATTTTAAATGATAATATTTGTGATAGAATTGAAGAACTAATGTCATCATTTTCTGTATCCCAATGTTTGTTTGCATTCGATCTTTTTTCTGAACACTACTTGCAATTTTATTTTTAGTTGCTGAAATACACACCGTGTGTTCCTTCATGAGCATGTTGAATTGAATTGATTACTATTTAATTTGCGATAAGCCAAGGGTCAATATTCGGGCCAATAATCAGGTAATGGAGAGTCTTGGTTGGCATCCAAAACTTACCAAGCCAAAGTAAGGGCATGCTAATAAATTTTGCTTATCAATTGGTTCATTCATTACCAAATAATTAACCCATCAATATTTCTTGACCAAAGTTTAACTATAAAATTTAGCATATGCCTATATTTTGGGATGTCCCGTTTTAGATTGACAAGTTATGCCAACCAATGAGGCTTAGAATCATCACACTTCTCGAAAACTTATGAGAGCAAGTGAGTAAGAGCATCTCCAACAGTGCCCAAAATAGGTTTCTAAAATCTTGTTTTAGGACTTAGGGTGTGTTTAGATTAGGGAAGATTCCCGAAAAAACGCTGTAGACCAAAAAAATACACTGTAGATGAATAGTATTCTGTGGGTGGGAGGGATGAAATAAATAGGGAAAAGTTGGATGAATAATGTTTTTTAGGAAATGTTTTGAATCTAAACACACCTTTAGTGGAAAAACTCTTGCTCCAACAGTACCTTAAATTGGTAGCTATTTTTTCCAAACTCCAAAAATAGTGGGCTCTAGAGCCATTTTTGCCCCCTTGGCTTGCACTCTCAATCCTGAAATTTAACTCTTTTGGGGGGTAATTATTAGGAATTGTTGGAGACGAAGATTTCTTTTATCTCCCAATAATTTTTACCAAGTTTGTAAAATCAATGTTTTGGGACTAAAATTTTTTGGTATTATTGGAGATGCTCTAAGGCAGGGCCGGTCCTGAGATTTCCGAGGCCCGGGGCGAAAAAAAAAATGAGGCCCCCTAATAATAATAATAATATGCAAGATGCACACATAAATACTAGTATCAACTCGTTGCATAAGTTGATATACAATCTTGGATCAACACATATCACTGAGTATTTATCATATACTATGTGGAACTATGAAATTCCAATATATGATCCATTCCTTGTCAACGACCTACCCAACAATAGTCAATGAACAATTCCAATATATGAGATTATGAGTTCATTTATCAATCAAACATGAGGTAAAGATCCATCTAATCATATTGTGGATCAAGAGGTGGCTCGTTACGGACAAATATAATATAACGTTTAATCTCAACTTTTGTTTATTGGCAATTCAATCGGACTAGGGGTAATCCCTGAAAATCTACAAAAATTTCCATCTATCATGTTGATCCCGTGGTCTTGAGGCTTAGGTTATCTTCGGGTTGCTGGCTTTCTAGCTCCCTGGTGACTGCTGGCTAGTTTGCCTGCGTGCTTGGACGGCCGTAGTCGTTGGTAGCGCGTCGCGTACGGCGGTGGCGGTGGTGTCTCCGTTCCGTGACCAGAGTACGAGACCGAAACGAAGACACATGCATGCTGAGGAGTTGCAGGCCACTGGGAGGAAAGTTTGGCAAGTTTCCAAAGCGAGGACGACGCGGTCGACCAGGAGTCGCGTAACCGCGATCCACGTTGTTGGCGCTGACTGAGAAGACGATCTGCCTCCTGATAACCTGATCTGATAACCTGATTGTACGGTGATTATATCAACATGCACATATGCTAAGAGGCCCCTAGGGATCGGGGCCAGTGCGGTTGCACCGCTCGACGCCCCTCAGGGCTGGGCCTGCTTTGAAGTCCAACATTTTTTGCAGTTACATTTTTAGATATAAGGCTGTCCCTTTTTTTTAAAAAAAAATTACATCATTACTTTGATCTTTTCATATAGATTCAATATTTTATACTTTCTTTTTACATATTTGTCCCTTTTTTAAAAAAAGTACATCATTACTTTTGATCTTTTCATAGATCCAACATTTTATACTTTCTTTTTACATATTTGTATTTCTCGCCATTTTCTTAACTTTTACATACTCATGCTATAATTAGTCTTAATAGATTCATCTCGCAATTAGATCTGGGTTGTGAAATGAGTTTGATTAGTTATGCACATGTACTACTCCTAATTCGTGAAACATTCGAATGTCCTAAACATGGCACGCTGATAAGAGTAGGCTACATTAATTGTCATGGACAAGACAACTCATAGGGTGATGTGATAATGTTGTACTACATCAATGTCCTATGTGCAAGACATAAAGCAATATCATATCACATAGTTGTGCAAGACATTTTATCTTACTAGGCGACACAGCAAACATAAGTTTGCAGAAGAAAATTTGGTTCACCTGATGCTCAATAGGAAAAAAGAAACATAAAAGAAAATATGGTTCTTGCTCAACATGTTAAGTGAAATTTATTTTTTAATTTGCTTGCATTGCAAAAGGATTCGTTTTATTGTGCAAACAACGTCTGACTAACAAAGAAAAAAGGTCTCATATAACAAACTTACTTTCAGAAAGATAATAAGTGGACATTATTGTTTCTAGTATTCTGTAAATACACTTCATCAGATATGATAATATAAGCACTGCACATATGCCATGAGAAAAAAGTGGAAAAAGAATGGTCAATCGGTCATGGGCTACCCAAAATGGGTGGTATCTTCTTTGCCCACGCCATGCAGTGTCTCCCCCGAACAGCGCTGCGCGGAGGCGCTCCCTCGGCCTCGGCCTTGCAACAAGTAGAGGCGCTCCCTCGGCCTTGCAACAAGCCGCTCGCTCGAACATCGGCTCGGGTTCTGGCTCGGCTCGCTCTCAGGTTTGCATCTGGCCTGGTGTGTGCTTGTCCTAGTTGTCCGACCTAGGATGAGGAAACCGATGACGAGACGGTCGACAAGGTAGAACTCGGCGTAGAGGATGTGATTCAGCAGTAGCTGGAGGCTATATATATAAAATGGAACTTTACTTACATGAATCAATGTGTGTTTTTTTAAACAACCATAAAAAACCATAGATGTCATCATTGAGTTGGTGACACTGTTTCCCCACAATCAAAGATGAAAGTCGCGTGCACGGGTTTTGAGATAGACTGGCGTGTAGTACTGCGGTGGGTTTTGCATGTGGATGCAATTCTGCAATCCCGGAAATGGAATGCATGAAAGCTAAAAGCCCGCAGGAGGAATATTTCCACTAGACATCACATAGGCGGCTTTGGGCCTTTGGCACAGACGACGCTCCTCTAGTCCTCCTGCATGAACAAATGATCGGCAGATTGGGGATGATGAAAATTAGATGATTGTAGGAGAATTCAACTTTTTGTTGTTACAACAAATTGACCTGTGGACTCCTGAGAAGCAAGGAAAGGAGAGAAGTAATATACGTGTGCATACATATATATATATATACATACATATATATATACATATATATACACATATATATATACATACATACATATATATATATATATATATACACATATATATACATATATATAGAGCTCTTTTACAATGGTTGGCAAGTACCACCTGGTACTACTAGGTACTTGCAGATACTTTAAGTACTTTTACTGGTACTTACCGGTACTTTTAACTAGAAAATTTTTAAAAATAAATAAATAATTAGTTGGGCCCATTTTCTGGTACTTGATCCCACAATTTTGGTACTTTTTGGTACTTTTGGATGGGTACTTTCAGGTACTAGACATATTTCTCACCGTTGGATTCTATATTCTGGTAGTACCATGGTACTTGCCAATCATTGTAAAAGAGCTCATATATATATATATATATATATATATATATATATATATATATATATATATATATATATATCCATGGTACACAAAAATAAATGATGGAGTCATGCTATAGCATGAGAAGCTCTGTTTATGTACATGAGCGGCAGCCGGATGCATGGCGTACGTCCAATACATGCATGTACGTATCTCTCTTAACCAGGCCAGTACACGTATCTTAACCACCTAGATACTCGTCGACCAGGCCCACAAGATAGCCGGTGTGGTCTAGAAAGTTCTTAAGGCCTGAGACAGTGCAGCTGCTACCTCTTCTGAGTTGCCTGGGGCTACCCATAAACCATTTGAAGCAACTGCAGAACATAATAACCAACAGGAGGATGCAAATTCATAAGCACTGGAACATTGGGCATTTGGACTACGAAACCACAATAAAAAGAAACATCAACCAGAATCAACCTCTTAATTTGTTGGGCCATTTCACATACTGATCTTGAACTAGGCAGCTGATCTTTTGAACTTTAACATGTCTAGATTTCCGCATTATGTAATTAGCGATCATGATTAGGCTAAGCCAAAGATACTATTTAAATTAATGATGTGCTTATGTTTAACTAAATTTCAAATAAAGTAGTCCACATTCTGGTATCCCAGAAAATAAAAAATAGCAGGGTTGAGGCAAAGAGGAAAATGCGTCACATAAACGTTTGACATGCAGCTACTATACAAACAGGGACCGTAGTTTACATGCAGTTTAGAGGATATGCGCGCCTTCCTCTGGTTCCAACGTCCAAGATCCCTAGCGGCAATTCCCTATCAGGTTCCAACTTCCAACTGAGGTTATATCCTAGGTCCTCGATCACTGCGATTTTCTTTCTCTGATACAGTTTTTACAATATAAAGAGCCCAACAAAAGAGAAAAGAGAAGCAAATGACCATGCAAGTAAAGTTAGGAGTTTGGACACCATTAGATTCTGTTGCTATGGGTATAATCTGGTTAGGATGAGCTTCAGGTAGGCAGGAAAAACTAACAGCTCCTGTTTGAGCTCATCACGTAATGGATGAGCTGAGTATGTCGTAGTCCAATAAAAATATTCATTTGTTCTATTAATGAAATAGGCAGATACAATTATTTCCATGCGGTTCTAGATCCCTATCTATTCCTATCAGGATCACTTCAATTTTCTTTATCCGATACTACTTCAAAAGCAAAGAAAACAAGCTCCCAGCAGACGATAAAAGAGAGAAAAATGACCAAGCAAGCAAGTTTTAAATGAGACGTATGTGGTAACATAATCCTAGTGGGATTGATATCACAGATATTCACTTATTGTCTTGTGATTCTATCTAGCGCAGATAAGATAGTAAAATGGTAAAAGAATGAAGGCTGTCTCGTCACCGTCTCCCTTGCACAGTTGCAGCGCATGTTCATGGCCAACCCAAAATGTGTTAGATTATTGCTTGGCCCATATGAATAGTCCTAAGTAAATCTCAAAAGCCCATTAGCATTTGAGGGGGTACGTCATCTATTAGTCATATATTGCTAATGGATGAGGGCGTAGGGGTTTTCCTCCCAATAAATAGAGACCACCTCCCTCATGGAAGAAGTGCACCATAAACTCTATACCGGAATCCCCTAGGTTTGGGAGTCCCTAAGAAAGTCTATACAAGTTAGGGTTTTGCTACTTCTCATTGCTGCGTTGCCATCGTAGTCTACTCCATCCCGAGTGCCGGCGTGCACCAGCAAACGAGAGAGCAGGTCTCTGGAACCAGTCGTCTTCGAGATCCTGTATCGGGAGAGGGCGAATAAGGTTTTTGGGAAGCGCTGCACGCGACTGCTCAAGACGTCTTCACCACGGCTCGTCCTCCGTCCAAGTCTGGTGCTGCGGCGTACCATCGTCTGCAACATCGTCTGCTGCGCTCCGTTCGTAGAACCGTCGTCGTTCCAACTGCGCCGTTCCTCTTCTCTACGGCAATTCCTCAGTACGTACATTGTGTTTTAATCATGTTTTCTGATGTCATGATTATGTTGTTCGTACTGCCTAGTCTGCTAGAGAATTGCATGCTAGGATTGTTTATCGTCATGTTTAATCTAGTTCGGAAATTAAACTTACAATTGCCTATATTTCCAACATTTCAAAAACCTTATTATAGGCAATCTGTTGATTTATCGATGGCTGGTTTCGCTGAGTCATTGAGGCCAGAAAAGTTTTCTGGTGTGAACTTTAAGATCTGGAAATCCAAGGTTCGCCTTTGGTTTACTGCTATGCACATCTGGGAGACGAGACTTGGCAAGCCTGAGGGCGAACTAACTGCTGAAGAGCAGAAAAAGTTCGACGATGCCAATGATCTCTTCGTAGGATGTATCATGAGCAATCTATGTGACGGGCTGGTCTGTGTTTACATAGAAGAGACAGATGCAAAGGCCCTGTGGGATGCTCTGGTTGCTAAGTATGATGCAACAGACGTAGACAATGAGCTATACCTCATGGAGAGCTTCCATGACTGCAGGATGGTTAACAACCGTTCTGTAGTGGAACAGGCGCATAAGGTGCAGTGCATTGTCAAGGATCTTGACCTCCATAAGTGTCCTATTCCCGATAAGTTTGTAGCTGGATGCATTATTGCAAAGCTGCCTTCCTCGTGGAGGAGCTTTGCCACAACTCTGAAACACAAGAGACAGGAAATATCAGTTGAAAACCTGATAGCATCTCTTGATGTTGAAGAGAAGGCTCGGAAGAAGGATGCTAATGAGAAGGAAGATCAAGGTCAGTCCAACGCTAACATGGTCCAGAAGTTCTCGTGTGCAGGCAAGAACAACAACAACAACAGCAAGGGGAAAAACAAGCCCATGAAGACTACTACCTTCAAGAAGAAGAAGAACAAGGCTGAGCTGAAGTGTTTTACTTGTGGTGAGCTGGGACACTTCTCCAAGGATTGTCTAGATCGTGCATACCGCAAGGGAAACAAATCTAAGGAGCCCAAGGATGTCAACATTGTGACCATTGGCAATACTGATGGGTATGGTAATTTACCTACCGCACTTTCAGTTTTTCAATCCACGAGTTGGTGGCTTGATACGGGTGTTAATGTTCATGTGTGTGTTGACATATCCATATTTTCTTCTTACCAGGCTGTCCGGGATTCTTCCGTGCTGATGGGCAATGGGTCACATGCTTCTGTTCATGGTGTTGGCATGGTCGATCTGAAGTTTACTTCGGGGAAGATCGTGCAGCTGAAGAACATGCAGCATGTCCGCACTATCAATAAGAATCTTGTGAGCGGGTCGGTCCTGATCAAGGACGGGTTTAAAGTAGTGTTAGAGTCCAATAAATTTGTCGTGTCGAAACATGGACAATTCGTTGGTAAAGGCTATGATTGCGGAGGCTTGTTCCGCTTTTCTCTTGCTGATTTTTGTAATAAGTCCGTGAACCATATTTGTGGCAATATTAGTGATGATGCGAGCATTTGGCATTCACGTTTATGTCATGTGAATTTTGGTTTGATGTCTCGGCTTTCCAACATGTGTTTAATTCCGAATTTCACCATTGCCAAAGGTTCTAAGTGCCATAGTTGTGTGCAATCGAAACAACCTCGGAAGCCTCACAAGATAGCCGAGGAGAGACACTTGGCACCACTAGAACTCATACATTCTGATCTTTGCGAGATGAATAGTGTGTTGACAAAGGGTGGAGAGAGATACTTCATGACGTTAATAAATAATGCGACTAGATTTTGCTATGTTTATTTGTTGCAAACTAAGGATGAAGTGTTGGACTACTTTAAAATCTATAAGGCCGAAGTTGAGAATCAACTAGAGAGAAAGATCAAGGGTTTAAGGTCTGATCGTGGTGGAGAATATTTTCCTAAAGTGTTTGATGAATTCTGTGAGGAATATGGCATTATTCATGAGAGGACACCTCTCTATTCACCCGAGTCTAACGGGGTTGCTGAGAGGAAAAACCGCACGTTGACTGACTTGGTTAACTCCATGTTAGACACTGCTGGTTTATCAAAAGCATGGTGGGGGGAGGCTGTATTGACTTCGTGTCATGTCCTGAATAGAATTCCTAACAAGAATAAAGATCAAACTCCGTATGAGTTATGGAATGGAAGAAAACCATCACTTTCTTATTTACGCACATGGGGATGTTTCGCAAAAGTAACTGTGCCTATTCCTAAGAAGCGTAAGTTGGGACCTAAGACAGTGGATTGTGTCTTTCTAGGATATGCTCAGAGGAGCATTGCTTATAGGTTTTTAGTGGTTAAATCTGAGGTACCTGATATGAATGTTGATACTATTATGGAATCTCGTGATGCAACATTTTTCTAGAATATATTTCCTGCACAAGATATGCATAGCATTTCTAGATTTTCTACTGAGATAACTCCTATACCAGTTGCATCTTTTGAGTCGTTTGAACAACCTATTGAGAATGAGAATATCCTAGAGAAGGATGACAGTGAAGCTCCTAGAAGGAGCAAGAGACAGAGGGTTGCTAAATCCTTTTGTGATGATTTCACTGTGTACCTTGTGGATAATACCCCCACGTCTATAGCTGAGGCGTCTGCATCTCCAGATGCTGATGATTGGAAAGAAGCTGTTCAGAGCGAGATGGACTCGATTCTTTCTAATGGAACATGGGAGCTCACTGAACGACCCTACGGGTGTAAACCAGTGGGTTGTAAATGGGTGTTCAAGAAGATGCTTAGGCCAGATGGTACTATTGATAAGTACAAGGCACGACTTGTGGCTAAAGGTTACACACAAAAAGAAGGCGAAGATTTCTTTGATACTTATTCACCTGTCGCTAGACTGACCATTATTTGAGCATTACTGTCCTTGGCTGTCTCATATGGTCTTATCATCCATCAGATGAATGTAAAGACAGCTTTCCTGAATGGAGAGTTGGATGAGAAAATTTATATGGATCAGCCTGATTGGTTTGTGGTGAAGGGTCAAGAGAACAAGGTGTGTAAGCTGGTGAAGTCTTTGTATGGCCTGAAACAAGCACCTAAGCAGTGGCACGAGAAGTTTGACAGAACACTAACTTCTGCGGGCTTTGCTATTAACGAGGCTGATAGATGTGTGTACTATCGCTATGGTGGGGGTGGAGGAGTTATATTGTGCTTGTATGTGGACGGCATACTGATTTTTAGAACAAATATTGATATGATCAATGAGGTCAAGTCTTTTCTATCAAAGAGTTTTGATATGAAAGATCTGGGAGAGGCTGATGTTATACTTAACATTAAGCTAATTAAGGAAGATAATGGGATTACTCTTTCGCAATCTCAATATGTGGAGAAGGTCTTGAACCGGTTTGGCTACGTAGAAAGTAAGCCTTCTCCAACGCCACAAGTGGGTATGTGTTTACCCTTAGAGGTGGTGCTATATCATGGAGGTCTTGTAAACAGACCATTTTGACGAGGTCAACCATGGAAGCGGAACTAACCGCTTTAGACACAGCCACCGTTGAGGCTGAGTGGCTGCGTGAGCTTTTGATGGACTTGCCTGTGGTTGAGAAACCAGTACCGGCTATCCTTATGAACTGTGACAATCAAACGGTGATAGTCAAAGTGAACAGTGCTAAGGATAATGCGAAGTCATCAAGACATGTCAAAAGACGATTGAAGTCTGTCAGGAAGTTGAGAAACTCCGGAGTAATAAGTGTGAGTTATATTCAAACCGACAAAAACCTGGCAGATCCTTTTATAAAAGGTTTATCACGGAATGTGATAGAAAATGCATCGAGGGAGATGGGTATGAGACCCGTGTAAGTTTCCATAGTAGTAACCCAACCTATGTGATCGGAGATCCCGTGAATTAGGACATGGGAAAAACAAATTGCTGGTTGACTGAGGAGAGTAATTACTAGACCCTCTCTGAGTGAAGATGCAATACTCTCAAATGCTGTAAGGCAGGTTAGCGATATGCTTTAATGTGTTTCTATTGGCTTGATTAAGTGAAGATGTTGTCCTACAGAACATTCTTGAAAGAACACATCTATATGAGCCCGATTGTAAAACGTCGCAGTCTATGAGATTTGGGTGATCTTTAGTAAGCTCAAGAAGAGACCAAGGAGTACGACGTATATGCTCCACCCGCGGGGTAGGCTACAGGTAGCCAAGTACTGGTTTGGTCTTTGAGTGAAACTTGTCTGCACAAAACTTGCAATTCAAGGCGTAGTCCATTGTTCAAGTTGTGGATGAGTGTAGCTTGAAGTTCTAGGCGAGAGTTCAACTTAACAGTCCTTGCCGAAATACTGGTATATAAACAGTAGTGAGAAACAAGCAAAATATCTATATGTGAATTTGAGATCTAGTGGGGGATTGTTAGATTATTGGGCTTGGCCCATATGAATAATCCTAAGTAAATCTCAAAATTCCATTAGCACTTGAGGGGGTACGTCATCTATTAGTCCCATATTGCTAATGGATGAGGGTGTGGGGGTTTTCCTCCCAATAAATAGATACCACATCCCTCATAGAAGAAGTGCACCATAGACTCTATATGAAAATCCCCTAGGTTTGGGAGTCCCTAAGAAGGTCTATACAAGTTAGGGTTTTGCTATTTCTCATTGCTGCGTTGCCATCGTAGTCTACTCCATCCCGAGTGCCGGTGTGCACCGGCAAACGGGAGAGCAGGTCTCCAGAACCAGTCGTCTTCGAGATCTTGCGTCGGGAGAGGGCGAATAAGGTTTTTGGGAAGCGCTGCGCGCGACTGCTCAAGACGTCTTCACCACGGCTCGTCCTCCGTCCAAGTCTGGTGCTGCGGCGTACCGTCGTCTGCAACATCGTCTGCTGCGCTCCGTCCGTAGAACCGTCGTCGTTCCAACTGCGCCGTTCCTCTTCTCTACGGCAATTCCTCAGTACGTACATTGTGTTTTAATCATGTTTTCTGATGTCATGATTATGTTGTTCGTACTGCCTAGTCTGCTAGAGAATTGCATGCTAGGATTGTTTATCGTCATGTTTAATCTAGTTCAGAAATTAAACTTACAATTGCCTATATCTCCAACAAAACGGGTGATGTACACTTTGTACACACCATTCTCAAAGGTAGTATATCTCCCCTGGACACAACTCTTCTCTTCTTTCGAGCGGCGGCCCGGCAAGGTGATGGTACGTGGGAGAGAATCTCCACTGGCACGGGTTGTCCCGGTCGGTCATGGGCTACCCAAAATGGGTGGTATCTTCTTTGCCCACGCCATGCAGTGTCTCCCCCGAACATCTCTTCCCCGCGGCGAGCTGGAGAAAGCGCGCGCGCTGTGCGTGGAGACGACGCGGTAGAATTGTGCGTTGATCCCTGCCGCATGGATACGTTAGCAAATCAACGCTCAAGACGAGTCACGACTACAGGCTCGGGTTCTGGCTCGGCTCGCTCTCCGCTGGTTTGCATCTGGTGTGTGCTTGTCCTAGTTGTCCGACCTAGGATGAGGAAAACCGATGACGAGACGGTCGACAAGGTGCGTAGAGGTCGCGACGAGGTGGCCGAATGCAAGCTCGCTCGCCGATGTGTGGGACGGTCGTGGCCATGCACCACTGTAGGAGCAGCACGTACGTACATCACCGCGACGAGTAGGAGCGCCAGATTGCAACAGCATTCACCTGAGAGGGCGTTCGAAGCTGGTCCGCATGAACTTCTCGCCACGGCGGGGCCGGCGAGCAGCGGAGCCGCGGCGCGGGAGACCAGATGGCTCGATCGGCGCCGGGGCCATAGAGAAGCGGCGTGACGAACAGCCGAGCCGAGGCCGAGGGAGCGTCTGTCATGACTCGATTCGCTAACGTACCCACGGCCCCACGCCGCAGCGACCACAGGCGAAGGTCTGTGGCCCGTCTGGCCAAGCGAGCTCGCCCGGCCTATATATCTCATTCCTTCCCTCTTGCCGTACTCGCTCCCCTTCCCAACATGGCTAGCAACATCACACAAATCTGGGGACAAAAGCTGACCCCAGAGCTGAGACAATTTGGGACAGAGAGAGTATAAAATTTTGGCACCGATGCATCGCCAAAAAAGAAGTTGCGATATGGGTATTTTTGTTGCAATACTGAGACATTGCAACCAAATTGTAAGTATCTCCGGCTCCAATGCAATAGCATATCGCAACGCCTACGTGAAGAATTATCATATATGTGACGTGATGCAATGCTATGAGGCGTAACAATGCATTGTTTACACAACGATCATTTGACGTTGCATGTGTACTAGTAATTGCAACCACGTATGATGGTTGCAGACAATCATTATCACAACGCTTGGTTTTAGTAGCGATAACGTCTCGCGTGTTGCAATATGAATTTACGATAATGCCACAACGTATTGGTCGTTGTTGTACCCTTCTGGGGTATCACATTGAATCAAGTGGCATCACTAAAAGTGTAACAAATGTCGCAACCAGGCATGTGTCGCGGCTATATGTCGAGATGATATTGCAACGCCAGTACAGTCGCATCGTGGCTATATGTTGTTCGGGCATCGCATCTTTTCTCACCAGCACGGCCTACTACCGGCCCGACCAAACAACGCCGCCGCCCATCGCAGCCCTCTCTCTTTCAAACAGCACCGACAGGTGGGTCCTGCCTATCAGCCGTACTCCCTCCTCCCCTTGCTCTTCTTCCTCATCTTTCCATCTGCAGCCGCGTGCGTGTCGTCACTTTTTACACACGCCATCGCCCTCCGCTCCACCAACCCACGCCTAGGGCTTGTGGAAACCTTCTGGAAGCGCATGGAGCCCCATGCCGCACCTCGCCAAGGCACCATTCACCAATTACCGCCGTGTGGCCATGTGTTGACACTCCTTAGACGCGTCAATTGCAACCCGCAAGCGCATTATCATTGTAGCTCTTCCCTTGGAGTATTCCCCTAAGGTTTATCAATCTATGGATCGACAATGAATTTACTAGGGTTTTCTACCTATCTTAACGGATTTAATTCTAGCGTGAAGCACATATTGCATATATGATTGAACATGTGTGTGTGAGGCGATATATGAACACATTATGTGAGATGAGTGAATGATTATAACGGACTGTCTCAAGGTAACACAACCTTCGGTAGCACGATCCCACCGTCTTCTTCACTGTAACTCTGGCCTAAGTGATAACCTAACCTATCTCGTACACCGATAGGGGGACATGTTCCCACAAAGTTTCGTAAGCCGACGCCTTTGCCTCCCACACTCGTCACATAGCACTAGGGGTAGTCATTCATCAAGCAGAGAGAACCGACAAGGGGACATGAATCCACAATAGACGTTCCGCCTGCCTTTTCCCTCCCACATATGGGTTCCTTCACGGTTCGAGCTTTAAATAGTCCGAGGAAACTCTAGCTCGAAGGGAAAGTCGAGGCGGCGCAAAAACAGCCTAGGCCAGCTAGGGGCCCATTGGGTCGGCCGGCCTACCCTTTTTTCGGCTCCTATTTCACATGTAGACTCCTTGCAACTTTATTTACTTATGTCCTTTACATATGTGGGCCTTTTGACGCATTTGCTTCGAGATAAGATTGGTTCTTTGGTATGTCCACTAGAATTTCTCTGATCCTGAAGTCATCCATGTGTCTTCTTCAAGTTTTTTCGGTGCACATCCTTGTTGGTTGGTCACGATCTCGGTCTTCAACCAAATATGGTCATTTATAGCTAAAAAATCTTTATAAACCAACATCCTTAAAAAATATGTGTATATATGAAAACGTGGTTATTTCATGTGCAAGTGGTGGGTTAGTATATGAATTAGTCCAAAAATCCACTTAGATATCACTAAAAGTGTGTGCTAAGGAGCGCCAACACCATAGCTCGGAAGCCAAGGCTCATCACCGTATGTCCCATCGAACCGACCTAGCCAAACCCTAATTCCACCTATATAAACCCCCTTAGCCCTCTCCTCTTTTCCTGGTTCACCCCGAGGGGAGGGGTTTCCCCTTCCACGCCGCGGCCACCAAAGAAAAAGGGAAGGGAGAAGGAGGAGAAGGAGAAGGGATGAAGGGGAAGGGAGGAAGGAGGAACTCGTCGCCACGGGGATGAACCCCGCAGCTCCGCCGAGCAGCCGGAGAAGCAGGGGAACGCCTATGCTGCGCCAATGACAACACCGACGGATGCTGCCACCGTCGGAAAAGAAGGAGACGTCGCCACGTTGTACACCTACGCTAGGCCTGCTTGCTTCTTGTGGACACAACGCCGCTGTCTACCTGCCTCGCCTCACCTTCTGCAAGATCTAGGTGAGCCAAGCCCCGGCCTTTACCCCTTGTCCGAGCTTCGGCAGTCACCGTTGAGAAAAACCGTAGCGCCGGCACCGTAGGGAGCCTTCCCATATCTGTTCGGCCTTTGTGCTGTTTTTTTTCTTATGCACGGACCCTTCAAGCCACCACATTTATCCCTAACCTTTGCCGCAGGCGCGGATTACCGTCATCCCGCATGCTGGCCGTCACCGTTGGGATGTCACGAACACAGTAAAGGCGGGAACCAGTAAGAAGAACAAGGAAGACTCAAAGTTGTCAAGGACCAATCGCACGACGAAGCGCAACACTCGCATTACCAGGCCGGACTAGGTGGGAGGGTAAGGGGGCCCATGTAACCGGGCGGCTGCCAGAGCAGCGTGTATAATAGATATATAAGAAGAGTTGAGGTGAGAGAAGACTTATTTGGCACTCATCAGCTTTGCCGCCGGCGGCGGTGGAAAGCGAGAGCTTGATCTCGCAGGCGAGTTCCTCATCCACTGTACCTACTAGCTAATTGAACTTGTTGAATCCACAAATTACACTAGTTTCCCTATCCAAACTTCAGTACTACCGTAACAGGATACTCCATTACATATATATTCCTGTGCTCAGGGTTAAAATAAATGTGCTAAAAACAAATATCATAGCTTTAATTTCTGTGAAAGTTAGCATATAGTCACGGATCAGTACTAGACGATGCAAAATTAAAACAACTACACTGCTAGTATATATCTCGTAGCTAGTTCAAATTACTTCAAATATTTATCTCGAAGCCCCCCACAACAAATAGACGATGATAGTCTCGTAGCTCGTCTATATATCTCCTCTCCTCTCCATCTCAGCTGCTATTCCTCCTCTCTAGTCACTCTCCTCTCTACACAATGGCTCAGAACTTCACTTCTGGCTCTGTGTTCCAGCTTCCTCACCCAGAGAAGGAGAAGACGCTGGGCGGCATTGCCGCCTTGTGCGCCGCTGCGGCACTCGTGAGTGGACTTACGGTGTACTGCTACCAACGCCTCCGGGGGCGAGCACGCCGGCCACCCGGCGGAGGAGGGCCACGCCGTGGAACGGCGGCCGGCGGAGGAGGGCCACCCCGTGGAGCCCCGGCCGGTGGAGGAGGCCATGATGTAGAGGCTCAGGGGGAGGAGGAGGAGGCGAGGGACATGGAGGTTGAGCTCGCCGCCGCACAGACGAGGGCGAACGAGCTCCAGCACAAGCTCGCCCTCGCCGAGCGGGCGGTGGAGGCCGAGCAGGACCTCGCCGCCGCTCAGGCGAGGGCTGCCGACCTCCAGCGCCAGCTGCATGCTTCGGAGCTCCGAGTGCACGCGGTGTACGACGAGGGTACGCGCCAAGCCTCTCTGCTGGAGAGGAAGATGGAGCGCGACCGGGAGAGAATTCTTCTCCTTGCTGAGAGGCTCCGCATCGCCGAGGAGGCGGCCCGCGGTGGTGTGGACGCACCACCGTCGTCGTTGCCGTCGCCGCCGTCGCCACCGCCGTCGCCGCCGTCACCACCGCCGTCGCTGCCGTCGCCGGAGTACCTTTCGGCCAGGTCGTCCTCCCTCAACCAAGAGTAGGGAGGACCGGAGGAGGACGCCGGCGGCTGACGACGACTCGGACCAGTACTACTCGGACACTTGATGATGTTCAGTCTGTTCTTGGTTTGAATTATGTTTGTTCTGTATGATTTGGGGGGTTTTCTGGAGCGGACGCGCTGAACCTGCTCGGCGAACCGTCGAAGATCGATTTGGGGTTTTCTGTAATATTGGCGGTTTCCTGTATGATTTGGGAAGCGGAGGCGTGGCCCCGGACCGGCACATCCTGGTGATCAAGGTCGTTGTGAAGATGAAGAGCAGCCGCCGCATCCTGCTCCCGTCGATGCCTTCAAGATGGACCAGATCAAGGGGGAGATGAACAACGGCGTGCTCAAGGTGAACCCAAGGACGAGGACGGCAAGGGCATGTTCCAGATCAACGTCGACTAGGCATGGGGCGGGTGGGGATCTCCTTGTTGCAGTTCATATCGTAGTTGCACTGCACTAGTGGTGGTAGTTTAGTCGAGTAGTTCTTGCTGCTGGAGAAAGGATGCGAACGAGTGGGAGAAGTTTCTTTTCTGTGGTGGTAGTGTCTCGTGCCTGAGATTTCTGAGGGAGGCAGCCCTGTTTACCTTTCTGTTGTTCCCGAAGAGTTTAGTTTCTCCTCTAATCGAAATGGCATCTGCAGTTACTGATCGGCATCTATATCTGGTCTCCCTGTTATTTGCGTAATTGTGTTCTTGTCATCCTGTGGATTGTTGCATTGCTCATCCTCTAGCTCTAAGTTATGAAGTTGTGTTTGATTTTGCATGAATCTCTGAGCTTTGATGGACCAGAGTTGATGCGAGCCTTTACCTGTTCGTCCCCGTCTTGGATGGTGATGATTGCTAGCTGATCTCTTATGATTTATTAACTTGGGTCAAAATATATGATAGTTTCTGACATCATCTAAGCCTGTTTTGCTAGTTTCCTGGCACACTGATATATTGCAATTGTGTTTAATCCTTGCCTAAAATCTGAACCTGGATGATGATGATCACTGCACAGATCCATCCTTTTATGAGTTTCTTTTTGACGTGGGCTTTTGTGAGTTTCCAATGGTAATGACATCTGGTGTGCTTTCTTCTTGGTGGCATCTGCAGTTACTAGTAGTCTAACTGATCTGCATCTTTCTGTGCTTCCAGTTCTAGTGGATTACTCTAAGAAAAAGTTCTTGTGGATTGTTGCCTCGCTCATCCTTTGCGCAGCTGTGTGTTGAAGTTGCCTGAATCTGATGATGGATCAGACTTGCTGAGAAGTTTCAGGGTGCCACTGTATATATGCTTGTTGGCTCTGCTTGTTGTTTCCTGCAGCAGTGCAGCGTTGTCAGTGAGATCGAGCAGTGGCGCGCTGCGGTAATCAGGGAAATATAATTTTGCCGTATCGTGCCATTTGCACTATGGTATCTTTGCTGTTAAAATCCATAACCAATGCAGCTATGCCATGGCTCAAAACTGTGTTAAAATTATCATTTATCAAGTAGTTAGCCTTATTTGCAAAAGCTTCTGTTTCCCTAAAAGAAGTATAGGGGAGTGGAGGGAAGGAAAGGACCGCCAAACTAAGTTTACAGGCTTGGGCGAAGCATAAGGTTCAAAAGGAGCTTTCTCCCAGTTCTTAAGACTATTCACCAAGGCTTTCAACCAATCATCCTGGTAACTGCATATTTTCATCTTATTTTGAGTTTTCACTATGACTAAAGTAAATGCTGATGGCTCCAGGATCTGGGGGGAAAAACACCAAGATAGGTCATGTTCTAGCTGCCAGCTCAACTTACAGGAGAAAACAAAAAATTATGTAACTGATTCAGACGATTATCCCAAGTTTTGGTGCTTTGTAGAGGAGGAACGACAAATATTAACAGAATAGAAAGGCATTGGATCTGGATTTTACTAGTTTGAAATTGTTGGTCCACATATTCAGTGTACAAGACAAGGCAGTTACTTTATAAAATCACCAGAAGTCCTAAGAGCAGGGCTTATGGTTGCGCCTGCTGCTGGCGAGATGAAGGCCAACATATGGAGTTGTAAATAATATTTAATACACGCGCAGCAACAGCAGAAGGTGGTTTAGAGCTGCATGCAGCCAATGAAATCGCCAAATGCAGCGGGAAGTCCCCTTCGTCCGCTTTTTGCTGATGTCTGGCGAGTCGGTCACTCCACTCTCTCTCCTGCTTTCTACCCACTCCACGTTAGATCTCGTCTGCTTTTACGCTCATCATAATACTTGCTCTAACTTGAAAGTTGAAGGTGAAACCGAAGCATGTCCTGAAACCTACCAGCATGTGAAATTGCAAGTTAGTCATAGTATCCGAAGGACAAGAAGAAGAAAAAGAACTACATGGAAGAAAGAATCAGATCATCATTCAAATACGACGAGTATATACTGTTCACTCCAGATCATACAAACTAGGACAAGTTATAATTAGAATCGTCACTTAGCACTTAGCATAGAGCAGAACCGTTAGAATTTGCACGATGCTCCAAAAAAAGGGAACAGTTAGAATTTGCGCTATCCAAACTAAAACATTCAACGTCTCCCTCTTTTTTAGTAGCAGCTCTATTTTCAATTTTTATTTTTTTTCTCACCCCTTTTGGCCTGCCTCGCGCCCTCGCCTCTGCTGAGTTGCCGGCCTGTGGCCTGCCTACGTGGAGGAAAAAATGGTGAGGATTGCTGCTACGCGTACTCCAAGCCCTGCAGTGCTAAAAGCCACCACGTAGGCAAAATGGCTGTCGAAATATGATGCATACTTGTCTGTCCTGTATGAAGTATAGGACACTCGAGCATTTAAAATTTATTCCTAAACACAAAATATTTATAGCCATATTTAATAATTGATCATTAATTTCATATTTATATAGTAAATATTGGTTTGGCTAGTTAGTGGATTAGTTAAACTAGGCTGCTGTTATCCATTACTATCATTAAAACAAGGAGCCAACACAACTCCCCATATATAACTTAGGCCAGTCTCAATGGAAGGTTTCATTACACAATTACCAAGTCATTACACAGTTACCAAGACTGTCACGTCACATTTACCATGGAATGAAACTCTCTTAGTGCATAGTTTCATGGCACAATTTCATATACATGCTGCAATATTTAATTCTCGCGTGGTGTATGACCAATTGTGTCTAGGGAAAAATAAAATAGCTCTCAATGCAAGTTTCATGTCTTGGTAACTGTACATAGTGAGTGTCATGGTGATGACACTGTCTTCTTCTTTTTCCTCATAGTTACTCTGCCACATAAGCAATTTTGCTGATGTGTCACGCCATTCAGTACCCATGAAACCCCACTAAGATTGGCCTTAAAGGGTACACGCGTATTTTGGTAGTCTTATTAATCTATTCTAAAATCTACAAATAGTGAAGTACTGGACATGTGTAGACAAATAGAATCTGAACAATCAAAACACTAAGTATCATGAAGGGTGTTTTATGCAGTGTAACACTAAGTGCCCCCTGAAGAGCATGCTACTATAGTGGAGTACTGGAGTACATGAAAAGAGCTCAAGTAAAATCATAAGAGGGTGAAATCTACATATGGTTCTCCAGCTTATAATATGATGTGGTTTCCAGAGTTAAGAGGTCTGGATGATACTTTTATGATGAGCTTAACGATCAGTCGTTGTGGATTTTATTACTCATAATAATGACAAGCCAATGCGATAATGTAGGAGAACTGCCAACTTTATTAGATATGAAAAGCAATACAGTGGTGATCCAGTCGGTTAGATATCCAAGCCTTAGCACTAGTGGTTTTCGAACAATGTCATGATGTTTTTGAATCAAACACTTCACATATCCAGGTTCTTTCAGCAGGGTGATTTTTTACGTTAGTTGTTTGGGATGATTTTTTGTGTCAGCTAGCTATCGTTGCTCTTTGGTTACTTCTTATTTTCCACCGGCTAGCTTGACAGCACTTTCAAGTAGTTTAAGAGTGTGTTTGGTTGGGGAGCCGGCTAGGACGGAACCATTCGGTCCTTTGTTTGGTTCACAGATATAGGCATGGAGCCATTCCAACCAGCGAATATTCGCTCAATATTCCATACAGCCTCGTCCCACAAAAAACACCAAACTAACTCATCCCGATCTGTCTCTGTTTCTTCCCGTCTCGTGCTCCCTACTCGCCGCCCACACCTCGTAGGGTGCTCGTTTTATACATGGCCAAACGTGCCACTACCACTAATCGGCACGGCACTAAACGGCACGGCACTAAGCGGCACGGTGAGTTAGCCGTGCCGTGCCGTGTAGTGCCACCGTGCCAATACCTGGGCACTAGCACGACACTAAGGGTCAGGCTTAGTGCCGTGCCGTGCCCCATGGCACGGTAGTGCCCGTGCCGGCATTAGGCACTAAAGTTCATCGACAGAGAAGTTCATTCAACAATCACTAGAAAAACATCACTCGAATCATCGAAAATCTATCATAGAAATCAAATCGATTACAAATCAAATCAAATAGATTGCAAATCTCCCGGCGGACGACGAAGAACCCGGCGGTGGTGGATGGCGCAGCCCCGACGGCGGCCACCTGTGGCCATGGCGCCGCGGCGGAGGGCGCAGCCCTGACGGCGGCCACCTGTGGCCATGCCCTGCTCGGCTGCTCCACGGCACATGGGGATTGGGGAGGAGGATGAGAGGCGGCGGTGGATGGCGCAGGCGGAGGAGGGTGGAGAGGCGCCGGCGGATGGTGCAGGCGGAGGAGGTGAGAGGTGGGGGCGGAGGAGAATGGAGAGGTGGCGGCGGAGCAGGGTGAGAGACGGGGCAGAGGAGGGTTAAGCGGCGGCTGGCTGTGGGAGAGAGGGGAGAAGTGAGGGAAAAAATTAGAGTTATATGGTTAGTCGGGCCGCCATTTACCGTGCCGTGCTCGTGCTAGTGCCGTGGGCCGGGGAGGCGGCCCAGGCACGGCACTGGGCCAGGCACTAGCATGGCACTAGCACTATTGCCATCGGGCCGGGCCGTGTTAGGTGCGTGCTTTTTAGGGCCGTGCTAGTGCCGGCCCTTCAGGCCTGGCCCGTTTGGCCATCTATAGCTCGTTTCGCGTTGTGGCTGGCAGCGGCTCGGGTGGCGGAGGTAGAAGGAGGCCGGTCGACCTGCTAGTGGGTAGCGGAGGCCAACAGAGGCAGCGAGCAGGCGGCAACAAGAGCCACGGTTGGCTGATGGAGGCAGGTGGTGGGCTTCTCGATCCACTGGCGGCGGTAGCAAGCCGGCGGTGAGCGGTGAAGGCGGTGGGACAAGCAGCTAGCAGGTGGCGAAAGCAGTCACGTCGGAAAAGCAGTAGCAGCAGCTATGGTCGGGCGACATCCGATGGAGGAGGCGGCGACTCGATCCGCTGTTGGCCGGGGCTGCGTTGGGGTTGGGGTTGGGCGAAGGGCGGAGGCCGACGACGAGGTGGTAATGAGGGAGAATGCGGTGGAAGGGAGGAATGACGTGACCCGATTGGGTCGTGGAGCTCAAGACCGAGGCCAATTTGATGAGGAAGGAGAAGACATGGTGTGGCTGACAGGCGGGCCTCATGTGATGGTGATTACCGATCCATGTTCAAAAACCTTCCATCAAAAAGTGAATTTTCTTTAATTTTAACTAATTTTTAATAATATTTTAAAAACAACACCATCGGAACGATATTTACATCACATAACCGTTTTGGACGCGCCTGTGCGCGTGGCGCGTCAAAAACACTCTGCCGCGCCACATGCATTGGCGCGGCAAGCTGTGCCACGCTGGAGGGTGTCGGAGGGGTCTCACAACTCATAATCCATGTGGCGAGCTTGCCGCGCCACTCCCACCAGCGCGGCAAGATAACACTGCCACGCCACGCCGGCGGGAGTGGCGCGACAAGCCTGTTACCTTAAAAAAATTATATCTTTTTCATACGAACTCGGATGAAGATGATTTTTATACGAAAATTGTAGCCTTCGATGAGATCTACAACATTATAGTTTTATGTTTTTTCATTTGAAATTATTAAGATGCTCAAATAATTGATCTAAACTTTATTCAGCATATTAAGCATTCAACTCTTAGTCAGGTCGGCCAACTTAACTTTGTTCACCATAGTTCCACCAAAGAGATTATATATATGTATTAATTGGTCTATAGAACTACGAATTCATGTTTAACACTTTCTAACACCACTCATTATAAGATTCTCTTCTTTGTTCTTTATATTTCTCTGTTTGTGAAAACAAAAAATAATAAAATAGCAAAGACAAGAAAAAATAAAGATTGTACACGGGACACATGCACATATTGGTGAGAACATATATTTCATTAATTTTGATCTTTTAAAAAATCTATGAATACATGACTCGTGACTTGTCTTTTGCGTCAATGCTAAAGGAGAGCTCTGACTTGAAGAAATTGCGTAGTTCGCTGATTCCCGGGGCCTGTCGGACGCGACCGGTTAATTACATCCGCAGGATGCGCCTACGGAACACCTCTGATTAAGCTGCGCTGTTACGATCGTGTAGAATTCATTTGCTCATCGTCCATATGCAATATATGGGGAATGGTGGAAACATGTGATGCGAGTGACTTTATATCGTCAAGACCCGGCCACGTAGCACCAACGCCATGTGCCGGTAAACAGAAAATGCATGGATGAAAGGGTGACTTTCGCCTTGTCGGTGCCCAGTCATATGGCCCAACTTCATCAAGTACGGACATAAATGAGTTGCCTTCGCCTCATCGGTGCCCGGCAACATAGTATCCGATCCTGTTATTTGGGACATGTCGGTAGGTAGTGACCTTGCCTTGACGGCACTTAGGCAAAATTGAGTCTAGCCTTATCGGTACTAGACGTATGATGTAATGATCTTACCGCAATTACGGTTTTAAAATAATGCTTAGACAATGCTCGCAAGATGAATTATCTGACGGCTTTGTTTGAGGAGAAAAAATCACAACGTCGGGGCAGCGGTGATTGTCGAGGTAGCGAGGGCCTTCTTCAAGTCTTGGACGACTCGGCGTCGATCGTCGAGGTGGCCGATCAACAGTGTAGTCGATGTAGAGGTACTGGTCTTGAATCTTATCGGAATTTCCGTGCCCGCCAGGATGGACGGGGTCTGTCTGATCTTCCTTGCCTTGCTTGCTTCTTGACCGTGTAGGTGCATGCATGCACGTACGATCATGCAGGTAGAAAAGTATGCAAGTCTCCTCCATCTTCTCGTGTAACTTCTTTGGCACCTGCAATACATACGTGCACACGTACTGGGCACATGACCACATGACGACGATACTTGCTCGTCGCGCTCTGACTCGGCGCCGACTGGGTCGTCGGCTCCTAGCAGCGATGAATGATTGATAGAGGAGCAAATCATCGCCGGCCGCCTCCGGCAACTCCGGTGATCTCACGACACCCGACCGGCCCACGTGCGTGTAGATGCATGCATAGATCTGTAAAACACGGGAGAAAGAAAAACACATATGGTCAACCAGCGCCGCCGCCGAAGACGAACAAAGGTGCCATGGCAATCTTGCTACGTGCTCGCTGCGATCAACTCCGGCGCGGTTGATCACTTGACGCCATGGACAGGGAGCCGTGTGTTGCTGCAGATGGAAGAACTTGCGTCGAGCTCCTCGTCTGGCTTCTCCCCTGCAGCCTTTCGGCGAGATAAAAAAAAAGGTCCCCTGTGTTTGTGGACGTGAAGGCCTTATATAGGCAGCCACGCTAGGGTATGGGAGGCGCAGAGAGATGTAGCTGCCGCCTTCAGTTCGTTGGAGAAAATCATGCGGGTCCGGGAGATGCTGCCATCATCTCTAGTTTGTTAGAGAGAAATCTGCGATCTCAAGCTTGGGAGCCAAGTTGATCGATGTTGTTCAAGCCGGTCGAGAGATAAACATGAGTTTGAGCTTATCACGGTATCCATCGGTGCTCTTCACTGAAAAGTGGGCCTCATCGAGTAAAGTCCCAGCGCTCAGGGAGAGGGCCAACGTACGTATGTACGTTGCTTGCTTATCGCCGGCCAAAACTCACGAGGATATTTTCCATCCGGTTGTTAATCAATGTCCTTGTTTGCATAGAATATCTCTGGAACTTCTCGTTGCTTCCGGAATGTTCCGAAAAACCTTCCATTTTAATGGTAAAATGAACTTGAAGAAGTCAAAATCATCACTTTGAAAAAAATTATCATATGCTCAAGTAGCCATGTTGGAGGGCTTTTGGTCAAAGATCTCTTTGATTAGTCTCATATTGTTTACAAATCTCTTTTCTATTCCACTAATCCATCTATACTATAAAAAGAACGAAAGTGTGGTCACGTCCGCACTATTTGTTGAAGCCTCACGTACGAAACCATCTTTGCACCTAAAAAAATACCCTTCATATCGCACCTAAAAAATAAACTCATCTAGGATCTTCAATAGGCTAGTAAATATCAAAATGTGTATGTTTGTCTAAAAAAAGATTGAAACATAACTAATTAACTTATGAAGAAAATTGTTGGTTCTATGTTCACTAAATCTACTATACAACTTATGAATTTTTGGTGTTGCCTTGAATCCATAGTTTCATAGACTGATTAATTATTATATATAACTTTTTGGTGGAATCATGGTGAACAAAGTTAAGTTGGGGCGACCTGAATAAGAGTTGAATGTTTAATATGCTGAATAAAGTTTAGATTAATTATTTGAGCATCTAAATGACTTCAAATGAAAAAACATAAAACTACAAAGTTGTAGATCTCATCGAGGGCTACAATTTTCATATAAAAATCATCTTCATCTGAGTTCATATGTAAAAGATATGATCTTTTTAAGGTGGAAGGCTTGTCGCGCCACTCCCGCCGGCGTGGCAGTGTTATCTTGCCGCGCCGGTGGGAGTGGCGCGGCAAGCTCGCCACGTGGATTATGCTCGCCACGTGGATTATGAGTTGTGAGGCCCTCCGACACCCTCCAACGTGGCACAGCTTGTCGCGCCAATGCATGTGACGCGGCAGGGTGTTTTTGACGCGCCACGCGCACATGCGTGTCCAAAACGGTTATGCGATGCAAATATCGTTCCGGGATGTTGTTTTTATAATATTATTAAAAAATTAGTTAAAATTAAAAAAAATTCTCAAAAAGTCGGTGGTCTAGACCGCTTTCCTTGACTTTGAGTTGGATCTCATTCTTCTTCTTGGCAAAAAAAAATAAAAAAAAAGAAGGGAACCATAACTAGAATAATTCCATCCCTCCAATAAAACACGTAGTATAGAATCATCTCATTCCAAAAAATATGGATGGAACCATCGTTCCATCCTACCTCACTCTACACCCAAACACACTCTAAGTAGTTTGAGTTTTTTTAGCATCGTTTAAGTAGTTTGATACTCCTACTTTGATTAGGTTTATATTTTTTTTAGATCATGATTGGGTGTATAATAAACTGGTGGAAACTGGCCACACGGACGCGATGGGCTTGCATGGCCTATTATCGGTCCATTAACGTTATGCTCCGAGGGCCCATCGGGGTACAGAGAGATGAGCATGTTAGGCCGGATGATGATTAGCTGGCGACAGCGCGTTTGCTCAAAAAAAAAAGCTGGCGACAGCGCGGGCCTCTCCGCCTTGTCTCAGACTGAAACGAAGCAAGATACGGGTATAGTGAGAGTTCATCATCCACTATTTGCACTAACATGTTCTAAACAAAAAACTATTTGCACTAACAGTTTGTTCGTCAATATCAAGATCCACCGGCCCTATCTTTCAGATGTTTTTATAGGAGTAAGTTGAGTTTTACGACTTAAAAACGTTTTACAGGGGTGCATGTGAGAATCTATGAATATGTTTCACGATTCTAAAACCTTAAATACAAAGGCTATATACAAAAGGGAAAAATCGATTTACACCCTTCAACTATAGTAAAAGTTTGTTTTTCAACCTGCAACTATAAAACCGGACACAAACGACCATCCAACTATCAAAACCATACAAATTTGGCCCTTTGAGTGGTTTCAAAGGTGGTTTTTCATTTCATGCAAAAGGAAATAATTTTGATTAAACTAAAAAATTCGTAACTATTTTATTTCAAATAAATAATACGAAACTAATGCCAAAAGATTTCTAAAAATGCAACCTACATATTGATATGCCATGTAAAGTTATTTATGTATTATTTTTTATGTTGCTAGTGTTTTATTATTTTATAAATAATACTAGGAATAAAAATAAATAAAATGCAAATAACTTTAAATGTTGTGTCAACATATAGTTTATATTATTTGAAAACACTTGGCACAAATTTCATATCCTTTTGAGTTAAAATAAATTAGTTATGAATTCTTTAAAATAAATTATTTATAATAAATAATAATTTTAAAACAGAAAACTACCTTTGAAACCACTCAAAGGGCTAAATTTGTACGGTTTTGATAGTTGGATGGTTTTTTGTGTCTGGTTTCGTAGTTACGTGTTGAAAATCAGACTTTTTCTATAGTTGGATGGTGAAACCAGACTTTTCCCTATACAAAACATAGGTCACCCAAAAACCTTATAGAACCTAAACACTAACACTGAATATGTGCCATAGATCCAAAACACCTTTGAAATAACGGTCGGCCTAAATGAGTTTGCCACGCCGTCACGAGTGACGACTACACTCCTTACTGAAGTATAGTAAGCAGCAAACTAAAACAACAATACTAACTTATGGGCTAGGCCGAAACAACATAGCACGGTATGCGCGTTAAGGATGAAACAATCCTAATTTATTCGCAAAAAAAAAAGCTAAGGACGAAACCATCCTAATTGACACAAGCAAGAACGAAGAAAAAAATGGAGTGACTGAGAAAAAAAAACAACTGAGTAATGGTTAGTAATACCGTTCAAATAATCCTTCCAAATCTAAAATCTATTTAGTGTTGTGAAAATACATGGAAATGAGCTTACTACTGGCTACTTGTATTTCTTGCATGTGCGTTTACGAAGTGGGCTACATGCTACAGTACGGATCAATTGATTATGGTATCGACCGTCTTCACTCTTTTAGATTTATTCTAACAAAAAAAATGTTAACTCTGAATAGCCAAAAAAGCATAAAGATTGGTAACATAATACAATGTTAATAAATTTATCATGAAATCAACTATCATAATCATGTAAGTTTTTTGTTTTTTAAATAATTTTTTTAGGAATATTGTTGGTCAAATCTAAATAAATTTTTAATTTTGGACAAATATAAATGTACTATAATATACTATTTTTGGGATATAAAATGTATAATAATATCCTTACTTTTAGAGTATAGATAAATGTATACTAATATACTAACTTTTAGAGTATAAATGTACATTAATATACTGAATTTTAAGGATTGATGAAGTAATAATTCCATTATTCTGAATTTGGGTTCGAAACAATGTGTAATTACGGAACAATATGGGCAGTTCATTCTAAGCACTCCTCTTTGTCACTTCAATCCGCTGAGAGAGAGAGAGAGAGACAGAGAGAGAGAGAGAGAGAGAGGGAGTAAAAACAGAATATGCCTGATATAAGCAAGAATGCAAAATATACGACACCATATAATTTCCCCAATTGTATCATGATGATTATATCATCAAGCAAAAGAGATTGCACAGTATACACAAGGTTTTTTTATGGGTAAAAGAGGGCTTTATTGATTAAGCACATAAGTTACAGTCATTAGCAATTAGAGATTCGCACACACTAGCGCCGTCCCTAACCAAAGTGCAGAATGTGCAGTTCTTCTCCCAAAATGTGCTAACTCATTTGCAACTAAAATTCGCTGTCTTTACCTGAACTATCTTCCTTTCTATAAGCATCTGTGTCTGCTCAATCGCCTCCGCTACAATGAAGCTGAGTTCCGATTTATCCTTCCTGCTCTGAATTGCACGCACCACTCTAGCACAATCAGACTTAGAATTACTAGCCTGAAAGTTCTGCGCTGCAAGACGAAACCCTTCCACGCACGCCAAAACCTCCGCTTCTGCAGCATCCGAGCATCGCTGGAGTGCCTTCCAAGCTAATAGCAGCACCTCCCCATCATCGTTTCTGAATACCACCCCGAGGCCTGCATCTCCAGTTTGATGTACAAAGGACCCATCGACATTAGCTTTCACCCAACCTGCCGGTGGCCTCTCCCATTTTTCCAGTGCACTAACTGGAGTTCTCTCCTTCTTCCCTGTATTGTCAGTCGAGTAACAGGGACACTTCCCTTTCCTGTCAAGTGCATCAGTTCCTTGCACAATGTTTGGTATATCGACACGAACAACTATGGTATTATCATATTATGGATGCCTTAAATACAGGTCTTTAAAATATTTTTCCCTAATAATATACTATGATTTAGTTTTAACGAGTTTTTCCCCTAAGGGTGACATGGGTGAATTGTATGAACTAGGCATTAACTAGGTCTATACCCGTGTGTGGCTACGGGATGACAACAATTGTATAAGAAATCACATTGTACATTCCAGAAGATAATAATTTAGCAAGTTTATTGTTGTAAACAAAACAGTTTACCCTATTAAACATTTAAAACAAAACAGTTTTAAGCATCAATCAATCTCATCATGCGACACGTGATCTGTATGATGAGTACTCATATGACGTAATTACTTTTTAGCAATGGATATACACAACTTATTGCAATTTTTTATTAACCTCCGATTTAAAATGCAGCCGTGCGAAGATTGATTCGCATTAAATCCAGGGACCTAAGGTTCGTTAACAGATTTCTTGAAATGCGTTCGGCATACCAGGCAACCGTGGACTAAGTACGAAGGACACATTGCACTGGAAAATGATAGATTTTGAGCTAGACAAAAAATATGCCGGATTATTATAGGTTTCTCGTGTGTTGAAATAAAAACCCATGTGACCAAGCCAAGATTTATATTAAACACAAAAAATCACATGTTCAAGGTTTATATTAAATACACCCTCGTCAGGATAAAATTTGCATAATGGAGAACAAACTAAGAGCAAGATAATTAAGCATAATAATAAGATGATAATTGCAAGGCTAATACCCCAATCTCCCGTGGTTAGTTGCTCTACAAACAATGGCATGGTCATCTTTAGGACAAGATGTATAATTGCAAATTTCATGTGGATCAGGGGAAGGACTATATGCAAGCAGCAGAGGTGTGTGCAGCTCTTAAACACACCATAAATAAACCAAATCACATGACTATACCTCCAGAAGTGGCCAGCTCCTCTTTTCCCCATATTCCCTTTCAGTAACTTCAATCCTACCATGAGTGAATGAGAATAAAGGAACAGCATATGGGCCGATCTAGCAGTAGCAGAAAAGCAGTAAAAAGGCACTTTATTACCCTCCCAAATCCATATTAATTTTTTCTGTAATTCTTGTGGAGTAAGCTTCAGACTCTGACAACAGTGACCAACACCCTACTGAAAGAAATACCAAATATTAACATCCTGGATGAGTCACACTGGGACGGAGAGGGATGCAACTCACATCAGTCGAGAAGAACTGCAGAAAACTACATGACCATGCTTGTCAACTGAATTTGTATCATAAGGAGAAAAAATCTACAGGAATTCGAATTTAAGATCTGTAACGAAAATACATTTTATTTCCTAATTTTTTTTGAACCGGAAACAGCGAGGGAGGCCCCCGCTGTATTTTATTTCCTAAATTCAGTAAGTGAGATAATAATGTGGGACTTCCTCAGCTCCAATTCAAAAGAACAACAATCACATCAGGAAAATAAAAAAAACAATTGCTTATCATGCATAGAACTATAGAAGTACTATAATTTGACGCATTAAGCAAATTAATATGGTAAGCATGGACAGAACTGTTACCTAAGTGCAACATCTCCATAAACTCAGTGTTCTGTATAACACATTGAGAGCACTATATTCATGAATATTCCATAAAAATAATCCGAAGAACAAATATGAGAATGTTTTACATAAAGAATAACACAACAATCCATTTCTTACTCCAGTCTCTTCCTTGATCAGTTGATCTCCTCCCTGCCAGAAAGCAAATATTCTTCAGTAACTGACATCGCAAGTAGTTGCTTGTATCATACAAGGTACCCGTCTAAATCCTTGCCACATGGATGAATCCTGTTGGCTGTTGGGAATTTATAAGCTCTCTTGCACCACAAGAACCTAGAAGAATGGCCAAGAAGAAAATGCCATCAGAATCACATACACACATCACAGACTTGTACTGATCTTACGACAGGCATAAATCCGTGGAAAATCCGAAAATGCATTGGCACATGAGAGGCTCATGATCACCTGCATTTGATCACTGATCACGAAGCCCCCTGCTCCAACCTTGTCAGAGACATTTGCCAGGAGCAAGCAGGTCTCGTCAGGGCTCCAGGACGTTAGCATCAGATAGGACTGCGCTGCATGTTGGTAGTACCTGAAGCCTGCCTGCACCAAGCTGAAGTAACATCAGATAGCTGCTAGTCTGCTACTAACCGACGGGCACTCATTTGTAATAAAAATGCAGCATGGTTCAGAGTTCAGATCAACAAATGTCATAAAGAACACATATTGGTTCTACAGTTTGAATTAGTTCAGCGAACCTTTATTGCTAATGGGATGAGGTCGGATCGATCCAACGTTAATTTCAGTCACAGCCTCCTTAGTTCTTACCCTGCAACATGAAGTTACTGTCGTAAGCATCTAAAATAGGTGAAATTTTGAGTGGCAATTTGGCAAGAGAAAAGAGACACTCGGCCGTAGTAGCGTGGTGACCCACCGCCGGTCTAATGGTGCAAAACTTCTCTGATCACCAGAAAATGGATGATAAATTACCGTAATGGATGATAAATTACCGTAGCTAAAGACGACGGTGAGCAGGACATTGAGGACCAGTGGACCACCTGCCGGTGCTTGCTCAGTCCCCTGGCGAGCCGCTTCAGCGGGTGCTGTCCTCTCGCCGCGGCCGCACCACAGACGCGATGCGGCCGATGTTCTAGCCGTCACCATCGCCTTCATCCTCCTCTCAGCGCGTCCCGGTACCTCTTGCCCGACTCGTTGTCGCTGCTCCCTCCGCTCCCAGCACCGGCCGGTGTGGCGCCGACGGGACGCGGCACCTGGATGTAGAGCATGCCCTTGACGGCTTGACTCGAGCTGGACGGCTGGACCTTGATCGCCGCCGCAGCCGGTGTGGAGGTTGAACCACTTGGTGAAGTGGAGCCACTGCCTGCCGCTCCCGTCGACGGCACGCTCGCCGCTGATCTTGAGGCTCCCCGACGGTTCAAGTGGGGGTGGGCGTGGCGGTCGGCGGCGAACTCCGGGGAGGGAGGTCAAGTGGTGCTGCGACCCAGGCGGAGTGGACAAGACCTCTGCTGCTACAGCGGCGGCAGAGTGTGAGGCCGCGGTGGGGAACGTGGTGGCAGCCCTCGATCGGCGATTAGGCGAGCGATCCTTCGCGATCTGGGTGAGCCCGGAGGCAAGGAAGTGGAGGGAGGGTGAGATACCAGGGGGTTGGAAAACGGAAGGGAAACGGAATGCACGTCGGACGCTTCAATGTTGTATTTTTCAACCGAATGTTGGATTGATTCGATCTGGATGTTGCAATGATTGATATTTCAATGTTCCATTTTTCAACTGAACGTTACAATGTTTCAATGTTTACCTGAATGTTGCAACTTTTGACTGCAATGTTTCAATGCCTCATTCAAATGTTGCAAATATAACTGTTCGATGCTACGCCCGGACATTGGACGTCTGGGCGCTAGCAAACCCTGAAGGGAAAAGATCCTAGAGCCGAACGAGCGACGTACGACGAAAACCGTCTGAGTGGAAGATGTCGGTCGACGTACGACGACGTACTTTTTAGGAGTAGAGATGTTAGAAATACTTGTTTATCGCCTGAATGAATCTGTGGTTCGTCCACTGTGATGTCTGCTCAACGTGTCCGTTTGCCTATGGCAAAAAGAAAACAGTTTTGTCATATCACTTCCTCCTAAATCCACGGAAGGAAGCAGTTGCCGGCTATTTTCTTTTTTGCCTTTATAGGTAATATAATTGTTTTTATCTCTAGTAATATTAATTGAATGCTAGCTCAGATTTATTCAAACCTTAAGCTCCGAGGAGCAAGGCCCAAGAGCAAAACAACCAAAGGCAAGAAAATGACCATCATCTTGCTCTTGCACACATGCTGTAGCTTCCTCTCATGTTTGGTGTCATGAATTATGATCAACGACTAGACGCCACGGAAGAATCAGACTTGTTGGTCACAAACTGACAGAGCTGTAGCTCAGTTGGCAAGGTTCCTTGTGGTGGAACCAGCCCACCAGGGTTCGAGGCCTCAACTCGGCACTGGTGCTCGCATTTTCCTGGATTTATTCCAGGATTTAACCGACGCTATTCTTTCAGTGGTAGGCGACGTGCCCGTCGATAGCGAGGCGCCTGTGGTGACTTCATCAATTTGGAGGATTTGCAGGCCCAGTCTTTCGGAGGTGCTCAACCCCTCATAGGGGTAGGGTTGCGTGTGTATGTTTGTAGGGGCAAGTGTGCATACGTGTATGTGAGCGCCTGCGTCTGTACTGTGTGATTCGAAAAAAAAACTGACAATGCAAAATGCTTGTGTCGCATTGGTTTATATAGTCTAGATTAACATGATAAGCTGACGTTTTATTTGGAGGTTGTAGGAATGACAAGGAAAAACGTCCCTCCTTCAGTCAGGCATTTAAAGAAACTGAAACATTTACTCCTGGACAAATATGAGATCCAATGGAAACTGACTAACTCAGGGTTTTACTTGGAGGTTATAGCCTGTATGAATGACATGGAAAGAATTCCCTTCGTCAGGCATATAAAGAAACTGAAACATTTATTCCTGGACAAATATGAGATCCAATGGAAACTGAGTCAGCTGAGAGATCCGAATAAAACCTGTTTTTTTTAAAAAAAATAATTATTACTACCATAAAATGCGCTTGGCCCAAACAACATAGCCGATGCAGTACTGCGGCATGAGCTCCTTGGCCGAGTTGCTGTGGCCAATGTCCTCGAAGTCGGTGGTCGCGTCCTTGCCTGCGCGAAACGAGCGAGGACGCGACGCCGGCGACGGAGGGTGAGTTTTCCTGGGCGAACGCGTCAGCTAAATACCTCGTCCTCGTGCTGGAAAGTGATGAGAGTTAGTCCTTGGTCTTGTTTCACAGCACTAATTGGGAAATTATGAGATTAGATCTGTTGTCAATCAAGTAGTCCCTTTGTATGAGCAGTAACGAATGATAAAATTTAGTTTGAAGTTCTACATTGACATCCAAATGTAATCAGCATATATTATACCATGATATATTAATACAGATTATATTTGTTAAAGCTAAAGCTTTTGATTGTACTTTGTTTCTTTTTTACGTTAGATTGCTTGATGAACTTTGTCTTTCGAAATGACAATAATGTGCATGAATATAAATCTAAACATTCCATCTATTTATTTTTAAGTAGGCATATTATATATAATTATTTAAAATTGTTTGTTCCTTACAATTTTGATTTTTCAAGGGAATGCCTACATGACTTTGAAGGGGACATATTGTCATATTCAGTTACGTCGAACTTTCTGTTGGAGCAAAAACAACCTGTACTGCTTGTTTATTGTGATGCTAGGTTCATGCCCGGCATAAACCTTACATCTCCACCGTCACCCCTACCCTAACTATCTGGACTGCTTGTTTGTTGTGATATATTCTATTTTTCATTATTCTTATAATTGGGCTGCCTTGCCTAACATTAAGGATGGAAAACTAAGATGCAAAGCAAGTATTCAGATTGGTGACGGCGGGGAGGCAAGAGCCAGAAAGGAGAAAGGAAAGGGACAGGAAGAAAACGCCCATTATCTAGGTATTGAACCAAATCAATGTGTCATCTAAATATTGTCTTAGGATGGGAAATTAGAAGAAATACCATAGCATGCATGCGTGCATGTCATGTTTTTTTTCAGCTAACTGCCCATGATCTGTTTTTTCCCGATCAATGTGTCATACTCTGTTCCTTTCTTTTGAATTAATATGTATACATGTCTCTTATTCAACATCATATGAAAGTTGTGACTTTAATTTATTTAATACTTAAGTTTTGGCACATATTTTCCCAAAGTGTAAGAATCCAACTACCGAACGATGAATAATATAACACACATCCAAATATAACTATATTGAAACGTATCTCTATATAAGTGTTTCTAAACAAAAAAAAAAAGTCAACCTTCCGTGGTGCATGCAGTGTTTCTAAACAAAAATAATCAATCTTACGTAAGTTCCTTCAGCAAATTTATCCGCATGCTGCATGCAGATCAAAACCAACTCCTGTAAATGTGGTAACCGCTGTTCCCCTTTAATTAATTGACTTATCTCCAGATTCATTTGTTCTCTTAGGCCAGTCTTAATGGGAGGTTTTATGGGAGTTTCATAGGCATTAAATATACTGCCAGATCAGCAGTTTTGCTGACATGGTAGGGTAATTAAGAGGGAGTTTCATCACCATGAAACCCCTGTGGCACAGTTACCTTGTTTTCAGTCTAGGTAACTGTGTCCATGAAACCCCACTGAGACTGGCCTTACCTCCTAGGAGGTAAAGAGGGTACTGTAGCATACCCCGTTTATTTCTTCATTGCTATGTGTAATTACAAATATTTCATACTACGAATATTAATGCTGATATTAAAAAGTTTGCTCGCGTGTATATCAAATATCACCTAACATTCTAAAATTACCATAATATGTTTGTCTGATGCTTATCTGGTACACATCCGAAACAAATTCATTCAGTTCCTACAAGCAATAAGAGGATAATCTTTTATGGACAGATTTGAGGCATTTGCAGGCCCCGCGGGCATATTGCTAGTAATACCATAAACAAGCAGAGAAATAAAAAAATAAACATAGTCTCTGGATTAGGGCGCAACAATTAATCTCGAGCCCGACGGCCGTGGCAGGCTTGACCCCGTGTTGAGAAATTTGATCGATCTTGTGTTAAGAAATTCGATTCTAGTGGTGATGGAATTTCGTCCCGTGTGGTGGGATTATGATTTCGTCATTTTGCTGTCCGCTTTATCAAACCAAGGTCATAAAAAAATCTCTTTGCATGGCCGATTGTAGCTGTAAAATATGACGTTTATCATTCAACAAATTTGATTTTTTTCACATGACTCCGCGGCGACGATAGCAATTGGAGACATGGATAGCACACAAGTAAGGAGACAGGGAAGCCGCAGCCCTTTTCTATATAATCTCCCTGAAAGTGTTTCGACACAAATTATTCTTTCCTTTTCTTTGGACCAAAAGTCAACATACTGTGCAGATGTTGATCATTACTGTGTGAGGTAATTATGTTGATATTTTGTACAACATAAGAAGATTATGCTCAACTCCACCTAATGTTGGCCGCCGTTTCTTGGTCACGTGTCCGCTCTCAACCAGATGATTTGGTATGTTTCAGGGTGATATAAATAAAGGGTGGAGTCTATGGTAGTAATTTTTTTCTTAAAAAAACGACTGATATTTATCAAATACTATATTTCAGCTTTACTATTATTGATTAGCCTAGGGAATTTCTTTCCAAATCCTACGACTTCAATCAAGGAAAATATTAATTATAATGCATGCATACGATTGGTACCTGGTCCTTGTTATCTAACTAGGATAGGAAGGAGAGGCCTATACTTAGGAAGTCCACACATACATTCCTTTCCTATAGTTGGATCGTGACTATATATATAAATCAATGCGATGCAAGAACCAAGCTCATAGTTGAGCTCGTTCGGCCCTTTGGCTTTACAACCCTCCTGATCCGTTTTCCGTACGGAAAGCTTTTGGTTGTCTTGGATCGTAGTATCTGTGAAAGTTGAAGATGAGAGGAGGCAGCTGCAGCGTGTTCTACTACAAGATGATAGCCATATTCTTCTCCTTGGCCTTTTTGCTTTTTGCATCGCCGGCACAGTGTAAGCTTTTTACAATACATCGTCTTGTGTAATTTTACCGTTATATATATACATATATATCAGATACACATATATATACTCCATCAGTATATATTAATGATGCATGCACTGATTACATTGTGCAATGTTGATTTGATACATGCAGGCGGTCTTTATCAGTTAGTAGGGATGAGAAGTATGACTACTAACGCAAGTGTCAATAGCACAACGATCTACTCCCCCAAGACAGATGGGAACAAGGAGTGCGACCTCGTTTTTTTTACCAAGCATAGTTGTACAAGCAATCAGAACAAGACCATGTTCAGATTCCCAACTATTCACTATTCATTCTAACTTTTCACTATTCATTCCAACTTTTCACTATTCCCCCCTCACAAAACACGTTTCCTAGCGAATGCTACAGTATTTTTCTTATTTTTCTTATGATACAGTGTTTTTTCCTACGATCTAAACACACCCTAAAACAATTCACGATTGCTACTGCTGTGAGTCCGACCCGAAGAGACCGTGGCCGTGTTTTGGCACGAGGAATTGTTCGATAATTATCTGCAATAGGCCATATTTTAATTCCAAAAGTTATAATTAAGTTCACGAATATTTGCATGACTGTAATGAGTGAAACAATCCATGTGCACGTGTTCAAGTTTAACACAGATTTAAAGAAGAACACGAATAAGATGAAGGATAGCAGTTCGGACATCGAAAAGTACCCTGGGGCGGGACCTCTGCCGGGGGCATTGGTTGCGCCGTTACCAGCTGGAGGAATATCATCCGAACTCATGATGTTCCTCGACTGGCCTTGCTCGAAGTAGTCGTACAAATTCGACGCAGGAAGATCTGTTGACGCAGTGCGGTCCGTGCGCCGGAGTCGTGCAGGAAGAAGACGCGGCGCAGTGTAGTCGTTCGACGGCGGTGGAGTCTCCAGGACGGTGAACCGTACGTCGGTGAAGACGTAGCAGTTCTGGGCGAGCAGTCGCGTATAGACGCTCCCCAGAAACCTGATTGCCCCGATATCCCGAGCAGGATCTCAAGGAGGCAATGGTGTCGGAGGCACCTGCTCTCGCCGGTGGTGTGCGCGCAGCGCCGGCGATGGGGAGGCTTATTTGCAGCAGAGGAAGGAGGAGAAGTAATAGACTCAAAAAACTCTCTTTCACAGGAGAAGATGGCTTTCTATTCATAGCCCTCGGGTGAGACGAGAGGATGAACCTGGACGGGAGAGAATCGGGAAGGCTGAGTTATGGAAAGCTGAATTATGGAAGGCTGAATCATGGTATCAGTGATTGCCATAATCAGCCCTTCCAATTACCGCGTCTTCAGTTTCCATAACCAGCAAGAGAGAGATCCCTCCCGCGCGCAAGTCAGGCTCGGGCTCAGGCTCAGGCTAGCGCCAGGGTTCTTTGAGAACCGCCAGGGTTCTTTGAGAACCTCCAGGGTTGTCTGAGACCCACAGGGTTCTCAGCAGAATCAACCCTGTGACTCGTACGAAGCCTCGCCAGGGTTCTTTTCCTGTCCGAGCAGAGTTCTTTTCCATTACCAGTATGGTGTTGACCATAATAACTATAACATAAAAAGTAGGCTATAATCCTTTAGAATAAATAGAATGATGGGCCATACCCAAATATTCTAACAATCCCCACCAAGGATTCTAAGCCGTACTTGAAATGTTCTCAGATCCTCTTTGATATACCAGTATTTGACGGAGACTGTTAAGTTGAACTTCCATCTAGAACTAGGGCTACATTCGTTCACAACTGAACAATGGACTATGCCTTGAATTGTTAGTTTTGTGCGAACAAGTTTCACCAGAGCTCTACACTAATACTAGGCTGCAGTAGCATCCCCGCTGTTTTGGAGCTTATGGGTCATACTCCATGCCTTTCATGAGTTTCTAGAGATCACCCAAATCTCATAGACTATGACCAGTAGTCAGGCTCATATAGGTGTGTTCCTTAAAGATGTTCTGTAGGACAACATCTCTGTTTCAATGAAACAACTGCCTTGTTCCATGAAACCACTTGGAGCACATTAAGGTATAAACCATCCTACCTTACAGGGTTGAAGAGAAATGCATCTTGTCATGGAATGAGTCTTCATTAAAGGTTCTCTTCTCTCAGTTACACTATAGCTTGTTGCTCCATCCTGATTCACGGGATCTCCGATCACACAGGATGGGTTTCAACCATAGAGTAACTCACGTGGGTCTCAGGCCCAATTCCAAAGATGCATAGTCTATCACATTGCGTGAAAGACCCTTTGTGAATTGATCTGCCAGGTTTTTAGCCGTCTGAATATAATCCAAGGCTATAACTCCGGAGTTTCTCAGTTTCCTGACAGACTTTAACCGCCTTTTCACATGTCTGGATGACTTCATGTTATCCTTAGAACTGTTCACCTTGATAATCACAGTTTGATTATCACAGTTCATCAGAATTGCCGGTATCGGTTTTTCAACTATCGGCAGGTCAGTAAGGAGTTCACGAAGCCATTCGGCCTCAACTGTGGCGGTATCCAGTGCTGTGAGTTCTGCTTCCATTGTTGACCTCGTTAAGATGGTCTGCTTGCAAGACTTCCAGGAAACAGCGCCACCTCCAAGTGTGAACACATAACCACTCGTGGCCTTGAGCTCATCAGCATCTGATATCCAGTTCGAATCACTATACCCTTCTAGAACCTTAGGGTCCCCGGTATAATGAATTCCATAGTCCATTGTTCCTACTAGATAGCGCATTGCTCTTTCAAGAGCTCTCCAGTGATCATCGCCCGGGTTTGAGACAAACCGACTCAACTTGCTTACAGCATATGCGATGTCAGGCCTTGTAGCGCTGGCTAGATACATCAATGAACCAATTATTTGAGAGTATCTCAGTTGATCTCTCGTTATCCTTTTATTCTTTTTCAATATCAGACTGGCATCATAAGGAGTTGAGACAGACTTGTAGTCACTGTAACCAAAGCGACTCAACATCTTCTCCACATAGTGGGCCTGTGACAGGGTCACCCCACCATTTCCGTCCTTTACCAGCTTGATATTGAGGATAACATCGGCCTCTCCCAGATCTTTCATCTCAAAGCTCTGAGAGAGAAAATCCTTGACTTCCTTAATCACACTAAGGTTAGTCCCGAAGATCAGTATGTCATCTACATACAGACACAGAATCACTCCATCACCTCCACCAAAACGATAGTACACACATTTGTCGGATTCATTTGAAATAAAACCAACAGAGGTTAGAGTTCTGTCAAACTTCTCATGCCACTGCTTAGGTGCTTGCTTGAGGCCATACAGAGACTTCAACAGTTTGCACACCTTTCTCTCTTGACCATTTGCTACAAACCCATCAGGCTGATCCATATAGATCTCCTCTTCCAACTCCCCATTTAGGAAAGCTGTCTTCACGTCCATTTGATGAACGAGAAGCCCATAGGAGGCTGCCAGTGAGAGTAGCACTCGAATAGTGGTCAAACGAGCAACAGGTGAGTAAGTGTCAAAATAGTCCTCTCCTTCTTTCTGGGTATAACCCTTGGCTACAAGCCTAGCCTTGTACTTTTCGATAGTACCATCGGGCCTAAGCTTTTTCTTGAACACCCATTTGCATCCCACAGGCTTGCATCCATAAGGGCGATCAACAACCTCCCAGGTACCATTGGTCATGATAGAGTCCATTTCATTTCTGACAGCTTCCTTCCAATAGTCAGCGTCAGGAGTTGAATATGCCTCTTTAATGGTCCTAGGCGTGTCATCCACGAGGTATACAATGAAGTCATCACTAAAAGACTTTGCAGTCTTCTGTCTCTTACTCCTTCTAGGAGCTTCATTGACATTCTTCTCAGGATGTCTCACATGAGAGAACTCATCGTGTACAATCGGTTCGGCAGAGATATCATCCTCGATAATCTCTTGCCTAGATGAACTTGTTCCATTTTTCATTGGAAACATGTTCTCAAAGAACGTAGCATCTCTGGTCTCAAAAATTGTACCGACCACCATGTCAGGTACTCCAGAGTTCACTACCAAGAATCTATATCCAACGCTATGAATAGCATAACCAAGAAAAACACAATCTACAGTTTTAGGTCCAAGTTTGCGCTTCTTGTTGATGGGCACACATGCTTTGGCCAAACAACCCCAAGTACGCAAGTAGGAAAGCGTTAGCCTTTTCTTTTCCCATTCCTCGAATGGTGTCTTCTCTTTATTCTTTGGAGGTACACGGTTTAGGACATGACATGCTGTCAATAGAGCCTCACCCCACCATTCCCTAGAAAGTCCCGAGGTATCCAACATGGCGTTAACCAAGTCAGTCAAGGTTCGGTTCTTTCTTTCGGCAACCCCGTTTGATTGGGGAGAGTAGGGAGGCGTCCTCTCATGAATAATACCGTGTTCTTCGCAGAACAAGTCAAACGACTTTGAAAAATACTCGCCACCGCGATCTGACCTAATTCTTTTGATTTTCTTCTCAAGTTGGTTTTCTACTACAGCTTTATAGATTTTAAAGTAGTGAAGAGCTTCGTCTTTAGTTTCCAACAAGTAAATATAACAATATCTAGTGCTATCATCTATAAGAGTCATGAAATATTTCTTTCCACCTTTTGTCAATACTCCATTCAACTCACAGAGATCAGAATGAATTAATTCTAGAGGTGCCAAGTTTCTCGCCTCAGCAGCCACGTGTGGCTTGCGAGTTTGTTTTGAACCAACACATACAAGGCACTTAGAATTCTCGGCAAAGGTAAACTTTGGAATTAAACTCAGATTTGCAAGTCGTGTCATACAACCAAAATTAACGTGACAAAGCCTCGAATGCCAAACATTAGATTCATCAACGTTAACAATATTGTTCACTACTTTATTACATCCATCATCAAGTGAAAAACGGAACAAACCACCGCTATCATAACCTTTACCAACAAAGGTTCCAAACTTTGACAGGATACATTTATTTGACTCGAAGACTAATTTAAAACCATCTCTACAGAGTAGAGAGCCGCTGACTAGATTCTTCTTGATGGTGGGGACATGCTGCACGTTCTTCAGCTGCACGATCTTTCCCGAAGTAAACTTCAGATTGACCGTACCAACACCAAGTACACGCGCATGATCTCCGTTCCCCATCAGCAAGGAGGTAGTCCCCCCGACCTGGTATGAAGAAAATAAGGAAATGTCAGCACACACATGAATATTAGCGCCAGTGTCTACCCACCACTCGGGTGTACACATAACTGAAAGAACTGTAGGTAAATAATTACCGTACCCTGATGTTCCTGCAGGCTCGCTAATAACCATGTTGGCAGACTTGCCTTCTTTGCGTTGAGGACACTTTCCAGCAAAGTGGTCCTCACTCCCGCACACGTAGCAGGCTCCCTTCTTCTTCTTGAACCCGGTGGTTTGTTTAGCCTTCCCAGGGTTCTGTGGCTGAGGCGGTTTCTTGCCTTTGCCCTTGTTGTTGGTGCGAGCATTAATGTTCTTTTGAACAAAGTTCGCGCTTGCACCGACAAGTGTCCCCTTGTTACGTACGTCCTTTGCTCTCGCCTTTTCCTCCACATCAAGAGTGCCAATGAGTCCATCAATCGTGAACTCCTGCCTCCTGTGTTTCAGAGAAGTAGCAAAGTCCCTCCAAGAAGGTGGCAGCTTGGAGATGATACCTCCGGCCACAAACTTGTCGGGCAGCACGCAAGGGTTCTCTTTGTTGCAACAGCCAAGGTCTTTAGCCAGCACATGCAACTCATTAGCTTGTTCCACCACAGGACGGTCTTCCACCATTCTGTAGTCTAGGAACTGCTCCATGAGATACAGCTCACTGCCAGCATCAGACACTCCGTACTGAGCATCAAGGGCGTCCCACATCTCTTTCCCAGTCTTCTTCTTAAGAAGGGGATTAATCAGATGTGGGGCAATCACACCAAGGATGCATCCGCGAAAGAGATTATCTTTAACCTCGAACGCACTTCCCTGCTCGGAGGTGCATTGTTCGGGCTTCCCTTCCGCCACATCCATGATGCCCATGGTGGTCAACCATAGTACCATCCGTTCACGCCAACTCACAAAATTTGTACCGTCAAAAGTGTTCGGTTTAATGGATGACGCAAATTGAGCAACCGAAAACCTATCAACATAATTATCACTAAAATCAGGTTTCTGGATTGTTGGATAATTATCTGCAATAGGCCATATTTTAATTCCAAAAGTTATAATTAAGTTCACGAATATTTGCATGACTGTAATGAGTGAAACAATCCATGTGCACGTGTTCAAGTTTAACACAGATTTAAAGAAGAACACGAATAAGATGAAGGATAGCAGTTCGGACATCGAAAAGTACCCTGGGGCGGGACCTCTGCCGGGGGCATTGGTTGCGCCGTTACCAGCTGGAGGAATATCATCCGAACTCATGATGTTCCTCGACTGGCCTTGCTCGAAGTAGTCGTACAAATTCGACGCAGGAAGATCTGTTGACGCAGTGCGGTCCGTGCGCCGGAGTCGTGCAGGAAGAAGACGCGGCGCAGTGTAGTCGTTCGACGGCGGTGGAGTCTCCAGGACGGTGAACCGTACGTCGGTGAAGACGTAGCAGTTCTGGGCGAGCAGTCGCGTATAGACGCTCCCCAGAAACCTGATTGCCCCGATATCCCGAGCAGGATCTCAAGGAGGCAATGGTGTCGGAGGCACCTGCTCTCGCCGGTGGTGTGCGCGCAGCGCCGGCGATGGGGAGGCTTATTTGCAGCAGAGGAAGGAGGAGAAGTAATAGACTCAAAAAACTCTCTTTCACAGGAGAAGATGGCTTTCTATTCATAGCCCTCGGGTGAGACGAGAGGATGAACCTGGACGGGAGAGAATCGGGAAGGCTGAGTTATGGAAAGCTGAATTATGGAAGGCTGAATCATGGTATCAGTGATTGCCATAATCAGCCCTTCCAATTACCGCGTCTTCAGTTTCCATAACCAGCAAGAGAGAGAGATCCCTCCCGCGCGCAAGTCAGGCTCGGGCTCAGGCTCAGGCTAGCGCCAGGGTTCTTTGAGAACCGCCAGGGTTCTTTGAGAACCTCCAGGGTTGTCTGAGACCCACAGGGTTCTCAGCAGAATCAACCCTGTGACTCGTACGAAGCCTCGCCAGGGTTCTTTTCCTGTCCGAGCAGAGTTCTTTTCCATTACCAGTATGGTGTTGACCATAATAACTATAACATAAAAAGTAGGCTATAATCCTTTAGAATAAATAGAATGATGGGCCATACCCAAATATTCTAACAGAACGAGTGCACGGCGGTGTGCCCATGATATTTAATACCATGACCGTGCTCCATGACCCTCCCAGTAAGAGTCGCCTAACTGTCAATCATCAGCTCATGGAATCGTCACTTGCGCGCGCTGGATCATATCGAAGTTTAATTTGTGTGAAAAATGCTTCTTAGAAACCTACGAGAGCGAGAGACCGGAGAGTTTAATTTGTGTGAAAATTGCTTGGAAAAATGCGCTGGATCATATCGAAGTTTAATTTTTACTGTGATACCCTCGCGCACCCGGCAGGCTACCTGACCGTGCTAGCCCGCTGTGATGGTGGCCCCGCTCACGAACAGCAGAGACCACCACCGTCCATTGCCTTTGACGTGAGCGTCAGCCCGTCGGCAGACGAAGTGTGGGCTGAATGCTCGTGATATTAACGCCATAGAAGGCCCCCGAGTCAGGTTGCAGCGACTTGTTGGTGGCTTAGCTACACCTCTTGCCTCCCCCTATGAAGAGATACCCAAGTTAAATATGTTAAGGGGCTGATTGGTTCCTGCATGTCGCCGAACCAGGCCCTGGAGATGCAGCGACTGCTAGTTTGGTTGGCTGGATGTGTCACCGAGCCAGGCTCTCGGCATGCAAAGGGCCCTCCACGGCCAGGCTCTGCGGAAACGTGAGAGCTGGTCGTATCTGCCAGGCCAGGCTCCCGCGAGCGCAGTGAGTGCATACATGCGTGTAAAAGTCTGCTACGCAGCTGCTTGTCCAGCCATCCAATCACCATCTTGGTTTGGCCTGGCTGTAGCGGACCAAGCAACCGAACACTATCGTGTTGCATGCGACGGACCTGGCCGGCCGGGGCCTGGCCCTCTCGTACGAGCCAGGCTCACGAGGGAAGCCATCCAATCACCCCCTAAGCGCAGCTCCAATGTTTATGGATGAAACAGTCCATAAATGTCAGATTTTGGTCAGTGGGCTTTAGTTAATTCTATTGCCACAATGGAAGGCTGGCTGAAGTGACCGAATAACAAATAAAAGATTCTCAAAACCCAAGGTTCCTTCTGCACGGTGGCAGGGTTCACAAAACCGAACCGGTTGGCCGAACCGCCAGCCGGCGGTAGCGGCTAACCGGTTCGGTTCCCGCGGGAACCGATCAAAACCGGACAAATTCAAATTTTGAATTTAAATGTATATGAAATCCTAGTTCAGTCGGTTTGAACCGGTAAGCCGCCCGGTTTGACCGGTAAGCCGAGCGGTTTGGGCGGTAAGCCAGCCGGTTTGGACGGTAAGCCGGCTCAATACATAATTTGTCATGTTTTCAAATTTAACTAAAAATTTAAAAAAATAAAAGAAAAAATACCTAAAAATATTTCAAGGTGCGTAGAATTTAATGGTGTCAAATTTTTTCAAATATTAGTGTATTTATTATTTTTTGTGTGCATTAGAAGTTCAATGAGCCGATTTCTTTTCTTTTCCTTTTTTTTGTTGAACTTCTAATGCCTGCAAAAAATATCAAATGAGCAAATATTTGAAAATTTTTTACACCAATAGATTACATATACCTTGAAGTATTTTTAGAATTTTTTTTGATATTTTTCCATTTTAAATTTAAATTTGAATATTTTAAATTTAACCGGTTTGAAACCGCCCCGAACCGCTACCGGTCCAGGGCGGTTTGACCGGTTCCCACGGGAACCTACCGGTTTTGAATGGTTCTGTGAACCCTGCACGGTGGAAGCACAAAGCACGTCCTATTTACCGGAGGACCCATGACGAGGGGGGAAGGAGAGAGACAATCATTTTTTTATTCCGTGTGGGCGGGCTGTAAGCCTATGGGCACCCGTAACTAAGGACTGCTCTACGGACCACCTGCACAATGTTCCAGCCGGTTGAAACAAATATTCTAATCGCTATGGACTGCTGTATGGTTGCATTGTGGACGCCCTAAGTGCACATGTAGCCTCAAACAGTCGAACTTCCCTTTCACGCTGGGTACTTATTTTCATTTGAATTTGATTTTGATGATTGATTGATGATATATATAATAAATATTTGGTTTTCCGTCTGGTACAGCTTGATTGGGTGCTCCTAGCCCTTGTTAATCCAATTTTTTTACCCCTGGATTTTTAAATATTTTCCAAAAGAACTTTTTTGTAATATGGATAAGGCAGCCCATTTGTTTAAACTTTACATCATCATAATTAGGTTTTTGGATTGTTGAATAATTATATACATTTTGGGAAACATTTTAATTCCAAGATTAAATACAAAATTTAACAATATTCCTATGGTATCTGTGAGTGAAACAAAAAATGTGCACGTGTTCATGATAAACACAAATTTAATGATGACAAATTTAAACAAGAAGGCATGGGTCTATATCCTAAGGCGGAGCTAGTTCTAGAGGAACCAACTGCGACGTTACCAACTGGAGCAGACATGCTATTCGGTTGGTTTGATATAGGAAGACCGGTCGGTGCTGTGTAGTCCCACAAACCGGAGTCGTACAAAAGGCGATGAAGTCGGTGCACAACGGTGGAGCGGTCACAGGAGACGATGTCGACGTACAAGTCGCGGGACAGAAGATGACATCCACGAAGTTCATGGGCGCATGAGACAAAGACAACGTCGATGGTAACGGAGTGCCGGTGAAGACGTCGTTATCTCTTGGGCGAGCAGTCGCGTGTGGAGACGCTCCGTAAAACCTGATTGTCCCACAATCATCGGTATTGTACATGCAACACAAACGATGGGGTTGTAGAGGGTCAACATAGGAAGGTCTGTTGGGTGTGTTTTCATATGGAAGAAGAAGAAAAAGAAGGAGCCGAACTGCAGGAGGCAAGCATTGGGGCGATGCACATGGACAGAGGAACAAAGCGAGCAAATCAAGCGCAATCAATCGCAAATTAACTGCCATTATTGTGTTTACTCGGTGCAAAAAGATTCGCAGCAATGCAGCACATCACGTGAGGCTAGGGATGTAAGCGGGGCGGGTTGCGGTCGCCCGCCCGGCGTGCGCTCGAGCCGCAAATTCTTTCACGGGCGTGTGCGGCAGCCCGCAAACTGCTGCTAGCTTTTTGCGGCGTGTGCGGCGGCCCGCAAGCCGCCGCCTGCTTTTTACGCCGTGTCTTGCTCAGCACTGTGGCGAGGACCGTGGAAGCCCCGGGGTAGAAGAGATACTTGGGCGGCTACGGCGCGTTGGTGGCCACGACGGCGCTCCTGGCGGCTGGCGCTCGAGCATCTTCTCCACCTGCTCGATGGGTGGCTCCAGCACGAACGCGAGCGCGGCCACAAAGAGGCCCCCGAAGATGAGGAACGTCCACGACGTCTCGATGGCTTCAGTCAACAACAGGAAGGACAACTGCGTCACGGTGAGGTTGGACACCCAGTTCACCGCTGCCGCCGTACACCCCCATGTACCGCAGCGGGTAGTAGATCTCCGAGTTCACGGGTTTTTAGTGGCCATAGCAGAATTATACTTCATTTGTGTGGAGGGAGGGGCAAATAGATCTTTTCACTTAGCTGTTAACTGAGAGATAACTGTAAACGCACGGAATTGGCACTGAGGGAAGAGTTGAAAAATTTCGATGACACTTAAGAAAGTCATGTAAATTTTTATGGCATACAACTAATTCTCTCCAAGAATACTGGGTCTAACCCACGTACTCTAACAGAATCGAGACCAAGGGGGCTAGCATAGTTGAAGAATTGATTGGACAATGGAAGAAACCACCTTCCCAGGATAGTTAATAGTCGAGAATGCCATCAGCAGAATAAAGATAATGGGATTTGTCAACAAACGTGATCGACACTAAGGACCAACAAATGCCCAAACTATTCAAAACAAGAGGAACGAGAAGCTTACGGATAAATCGGTTAATACTTAATAGGGTTTGCTAAAAAAGATTTAAATATGTTTGACAAATACTTTAGTATCTCTTACTTAACAAGCACTTATTCGAGCTGTATATTGGTGTAGGAACTCGAAACTTAAAAGTAAAGTGCACGAAACATCATGGTGACACGAAGGGGAACAGCTGTAGATGATGGAAAGTAATATAAGAATGTAGCTAGGGGTTGTGTTGCATGTCAGATAAAGTAGTTTATGTTTGACTAAATTTTTAGTAAATTATATACATATTTAGGACTCTAAATAAATTTATTATAGAGTAAAATGCATCAGAGGTCTATTAACTTGTAAGGGGGTATCATTTAGGTCCACAAACTCTCAAAGTGCATTTTTGGATCCATGAACTTGTTTAGTCGTTCACTGCAGGTCCATAATCGTTCACGTGTGGTTCTAGCGTTGTCATGGTGAAAGGAAGATGCCTAAGAGGGGGGTGAATTAGGCTTCTACAAAAATTTAAGCAATAAAACAAACCTATGCAATAAGCCAATTCACCCCATGTGCCTACGAGTGTGGTTTGAGCCTAATAGTGTTGAAAAGAGTTTAGCAACCTAATTTCAATCCTACTCTAACATGACAATTCTAGGAATAGAAATGCGGAAAGTAAACTTGCTCAAAGTAAAGAGAAGAGTAGGAAGCCGATTTTTCCCGAGGTATCAAGGAGTCGACAACTCCCCCCTAGTCCTCGTTGGAGCACCCGCGCAAGGGTATAGCTCCCCCTTGATCCGTGCAAGGATCAAGTGCTCTCGTAGGGGATATCCATTTCCCACTCCGGGACGGCGGATTCCCAAACCGTGTACACCTTCTTGGGGCTTCACACAATCTCCACGTGAGCTCCCATGATCAACACCACCAAGCCGTCTAGGTGATGCCGAATCACCAAGAGTAACAAGCCAAAGATCTTCACTTGACCTAGACTAGACCAAGAGCTAGATGGATGCACACTTGCTACTCCCAAGCACTAAAGAGAGTCCTTAATCTTCTCAAGACCAAGAACACCAATCAATCCAAGTGCCTCTCTTGCCCTCAAATACTCCCCGACAGCAGCTGGATGAGCAGTGAAACCGTGTGGCAAGAGAGCTTCCAAGAAGGAGAAGAGTGGCTATAAATAGCCCATTCAAAAGCACTAGCCGTTAGTGCTACGCAGAGGGACCGACTGACTCGGTGCCCTTCAAAGATGGCCACCGAACCAGTCGGTGCCTCCTTGGATTTGAACTTCCAACGGCTAGCCAGAGACCACATGATTCGGTGGCCTAACTCCGTGCAGCACCGAATCAGTCGGTGCGCACCAGTATCGAACAGGTATTTCCAGCCACAATGACCGACTGCTTTGGTGCTGCCCACCGAATTAGTCGGTCCCCCTTGGGGACATGGTCATCAGTTGGACCTCGAGGGCCACCGACTCATTCGGTGGGTCTTCATGCGGGACCACCGAATCAGTCGGTCCCCCTCCATTTTCACTCAGTACGTAACAGTCAATTCTAGCCATAATGACCGACTGATTCGGTGCTGCCCACCGAAACAGTCGGTCCCCTCTGGGACTTAGGTTACCAAATGGCCAAGGGCACCAACTGATTCGGTGGGCCCTGCTGACAGGGACCGAATAAATCGGTGCCTTTGTTTACTTCGCAAAGCAAACAGAGCACCGACTGATTCGGTCACTGCCCCGGTGAACACCGAATTAGTCGGTCCCTATTGAGTAAAAAGTTTAAACCTCTTAAGGCTGAAACTCGTCCAATTCAAATTCTTTGAGTTACCAACCTTCTCAAGGGCTTCGACATAGCTACCTAGTACTAGGTTTAACAAGTGTGCACCACACCTAAACTCTAGATTTATCTAAGTCAAGCTACCAATCCTTAACCCCCCTTGTAGTACGGCCAAAGGAAAACAAAGACCTAAACTACTCTAAGTGTCTCTCATCATCCAAACGGCACTTAGAACTAGCTTATCCTTAATCTTCGAGCATATCCTTTGCACCAATACAATCATTCGCAAATGATGGGGGCCAAGAATACCGTGAAAGCCCATCATTACACTAACTTAACTTAGTCTCTGCAAAACACTCGTTAGTTACAATGATAATATTGCCATTAATCGCCAAAACCGAATTAGAGGCCTAGATGCTCTTTCACATGGTATGCTAACTTGGCTCATTAAAGCATCTCCTAGTTGACGCATTCCATCGAGCAGGTTTTGAGAGACGAGACGAGTTCTAGTGAGCGGCGAGGTGAAGTCCGGTGATCAGCGAGATCGAGGTGCTAGCGGGCTCAATCAGCTTGCCTCGCAGCTCGTAACTTGTTCGATGAAATGCCTCAACATGGAGGTGCTTTGACGACTCAAGTCAGCATGCCATGTCATCGTTAGAAGAGCATGTGGATCGTTATGGATTTGCGGTGAATGCCTTAACAGGTTCATGGAAGTTTGTGGACCTAACTGACACCCCATACAAGTTGATGGACCTCCGGTCCAATTTATTCTTTATTATAAAAGTGTACTTTGTAAGTAATGTAATGACATCATAAGCATTAATATTTTTTTATTTATAATTAGTTAAACTTAGCATACTAAAAACATGATACTACGTTGGAATTACATTTTTTTAAGGCGGAAGTCTCTCACACACTCACACGAGAGATACTGAGAGAGTGAAAGAGAGAGAGCGTCTCCCACCCTCTCGCCCTCTCCAAGTCTCTCTGCTGCTCATGTTCTCAAAAAGGATACAACATGATGTGAAAAGCAAACTCTTCTTGGGACTAACCAAATACGATCAAGGGTCGACTTACCACTGGCGCTGGGCTGTCCGAAACTAATCTCTCGCTCCCTCCTCAACATATGCGGACTCAAGCACACATGACTAGGCCTGATAATGGGCCACGTACATCCGAGGGCCTCGCAGGCCATCGAACTTATGGGCTGCTATTTTATTTTGATTACGGGTTCTCAGAAAAAAAAAATTCTTGCATCAAAAGGATTGGCACAGACCAGATTTTAATTATGGCCTAAACCAGCCCGTGGATCAATAGCAAAGGCTCAGCCCACGCACAGAGAAAAGGGATGGCTCCTCCTCCTGTATCTCTCGTTACGAACACACAGCTAGGGTTGACAGGGGAGAGAGCGATGACACCGCTGCCGCTGCAGGCGTGAGTGCCCCGTCATTCCGTCCGCGCTGGGGCTGCCAACGAGCGCATCTCCACGCCGAGCCAGCTCAATGTCCCTGCCCTCCGCATTGCCGGTCGTGGCCAGGAAGAAGCGTTCCCCAACGGGCAAGGGGGCAAGCGGTGCACTGGCACAGCGTGGTTAGTCTCTCGTGCATCATGAGTTTTGTTTTTTTGGCTTTTTTTACTTGAGAATCGTGAACTTGTTGTTGGCACTCATCAGAGATAAAAGTTCCTACTTGGTCCGTCCCAAAAAACATGCACGTTTGGGATGCGTGCCAGTTAAAGTAGTTCATGTTTGACCAAATTTCTAGAAAAATGTATTCGTATTTATGGCTCTAAATAAATTTGTTAAAAAACTACATTTAAAAATAAATCTAATGATATATATTTTATCTGATAAATATTTATATTTTTTATTTATAATTGGTCAAGGTTAAGATTCTAGAATTTATTGGGAAGCGAGAACTGTATGTTTTCTGGGACGGAGGGAGTAGGAACTACCGCAGTTTGCATTTTTCTTTTTTTTCTTTAGATTTAAATCCGTTCTTTTTTCTCTTTCCTTTCTGTATGCAAAACGGAGCACCCAGTTTTTATTTGCATCCATTCATCTTCATTTTGATTTATCAGATCTGATGTTCTTCTCTAATTCGAGTTCATGGATATAATGAGGCCAAGAGAAACATCCTTTTTCTCTTACCTTGAAGTTATAGAAATTGGGGAAAATTCAATGGTGTCGTCCCAGTTAATTAATCATTATAATTAAGTTGTCAACTGTGTATAAGATTGAGTGGCCAACTGTGTACATACTTCGTTTTATGTTATGGATGTGGCGCAATGTGCTGTACATAGTACCTACGCATCACGACCATAAATGAGTGAGATGAACACGGGACGACGACATTGGTGCTGTCTTGTTATGTTAGCATAGGTCGATAGTGCGAGCTACGAAGGCCGCGTGCGTCGTCGCGTGATGGCGCCACAGTGCGTGGGCTCGTAAGAAGTGTGATGGCTATGTGTACAAGAAAGAGGATAGCAGATTTCTTCATCCATCATCAGATTTATGTTTAATGATCTAAAAAGTAAAACCCAAAATTCTGGGTTCACATGTGAAGTCGATCGGTTTCTCTAGGAGAAAGCAAACATCTTTTTTTTTTCTGAGCCTCGTGTTACATTGTTCCATGCTTCCAGCTGAGTTTCTCTTTTTTTTTTTGGTAGAAGCAAAATAGCAGCAGTAGTTGTTCTGATCATCTGTATGTCACGGGCAGATACACAAGTTTTTACAATGGAAGAGTTTTCCTGTTCCAGCACGGCGGTAAAGAAGCATGAGCGGATGCTACGCCGAGCACCACCGGCCGAGTCGACGCCGACCCCAACAAGTGCCGAACCCTACAACTCCGATCCACACGTGGGGAAAACTGAAAAGTGAGCTCCACCAGACAGCCCGACGGGCAACGGCAAAAGACACCGCACGTGCCAGTGCCAACCAGCCCCCATCCGCCCGCGCCTCCCGCCGCCGGTTGCCCGTAGCTGGCTCTGGCTGGCTGGCCGGGCCCGGCGAGTCACATCACTCGTAGTAGGTAGCTGGCCGTCCGTACGCCGCGTGCGGGTTCACGGCGAGACGCATGCGACACCCGGCGCCGCGGCGCGGCCCACTGGCGGACTGGCCACTGCACACGCGCGACGCCGAGACCTGACGCCGCGGCCGTACGGCCCCGCCAGGGGGGCACCGGCGAGTGCGCGCGCCATGATCATCGACGAAAGGTCCCGAGGGAGTCAGGCAGGCACACTAGCACTGTGGCACAGGCAGGCACACTAGTGGCACAGTGCGCCGCCGCGCGCTATCCAGAACAGGAGCCTCGATCCTGACACGGACAGAGGAGACTTTTGTCTGTCGTGCACCATGGGTGGTGAGGTATTGAGGTGACAGGTGACTGGCTCGGTGAGACCCCTCCGATTCTCCGGCAGGCCAGGTCAAGATGCCAAGCGGCAAGCGTGCCACGGCCACATGCGCGGCGAGCGCAACCGGTTCCGCCGGCCCGTCGCAGCCGCGAGGACGACGCGTCGTCGTCCACAGGGGCGGGGTCCCGCGGGGCGCGCGGCTTTAGTGGCAGTTTTTTTCTACGTCGCGTTGGCAAGCTGGGATGGATCACATGAACATCTCTGTCCGTAGGGGGTCCGGCCCATGCTGCTGCGGATAAGGCGAGTGGGATACTCTGCCCGATCGTGTTATCTGAAACAGTACTAAACTTGAGAAAGAAAAAGTGCGCATGGAAAAAGGAAAAGCGACGGCACCATTTGTATGTGGGTACAAAAATGTGAAAAGACCTGAGTTTCGTGAATAGTCAGTCTCGTACGATGCACTATCGGATAAAGCACTTTTCATCCACTACATATATATCACGCTCTGGTTAATACCAACCGGTGCTAATGATAGTAACTTAAGTACCAATTGGTGTTACTGAACGAGCACTAGGTATGTATTATATATATGTGTTAGTAGTACTAAAATGTCTTCAAAAGGAAAAATATCGCTTATACATATTAGGCTTGTGTATGTGAAATAGTAAGCAAGCAGCATGAGATGAGAAATATTACGTTTGAATCCTATAGCCGGCTCAAGCGAAAAAATTGTGGGACTTGAGACAAACCTCCATTTATTACCGGTTATATGCCTCGGTACTAAATATCAAGAAGTCATAATCTTGGATGTTGCATGAGTAGTTGTGGCATAGCTTGTTCAACTTCATAACTCTTTAGATATAATGAAAGAATTGTTTGAATTTATACATGGTATTGGGGATTCGGCGATCCATCTAGTATCGTGAACACATCGAATGTGTAGTGCTAGCTAGCAATATTGTCACAAGATAATATGGTAGCAATGAGAGGGATGTGTGCATACCGCCAAGCAAAGTGAGGGGCCATATAGTGTGGGCGCGGTTGAGATTAGGGTAGGTTTTGTGGAAGCCACGAGGAAAGGTGAGCGAATTCGATCTTATCCACAGGGTCGAGGTTACATGATCGACCAAAATTCTACGTAAAACCAAAGAAATCCTATGCTATATTTGTAAGGTGGGTTCTTGGAGGGTTAATCTCTCTTCATGCTTGTTAGATCAATGAGGATTTTTACAACAAATTAAGTGTATAAACACATGCTTGAAACCGGTTAAAGAATTACACTAATATATAGTACTTTTTGAGAAAATAATGATTCCCATTATTTTAGTTCGTGCCCTGAACTCGAGCTCCTCTTGTATACTTCCTGTATCGCATACAAATGCAGAATTAATTGCTAGCCCTCTCCTGGGAACTTTTATTTATTTGTATACCCTAAAGCTTCTGCATGTTATATTCTCTGATGAAGGACAAACCAGTTGATGCAACTGGCTCCTTTTCTTCTAGCATAGGATCTAGCAAGGCAACAGCCTACTAGTAGAGCACATACAGACTTCCCACATGCCATAGAGTATTCCCCAGATGACGCACATGACAGAACGACGTGCAGCCGTGCAGGGTGGTTCCTACGCCCCCGACCCGGCCTTCCCCTCGTACTGTACCGGTGTATTCCGATGCAATCAATTTGGTGGCACTTCCCGTTGCCCCCTAGCTAGGTCGCCCCCTTTGCTCGGCAACCTTTGGCAAAAGCAAAGGTGGGTGCATGCATGCATGCAACTCGACCCAACCCAACCCCGGAAGCTCCTGCTCGAGCTCGAATCGAATACGCGCGACGGGGCCGGCTCCACACACGCACGCACTGCATGCGCCGTCGCCGTCGCCCTCACTGGCAGTGATCAGATGCATGGTATGGTATTCGATCGGTATGGTACTTGTTGGAACCCTTTTTTTCTCCTCTTCGATCGATCCCGTGTGTGTGTGGATAACACAAAAGCGGCCGTGATTGGCGACGGACGAGGGGTAGGAGTAGCTAGCTCCATCGCCGTCGCTGTCGCCTCACCCCAATCTTGTCCTCGGCGCCACGACGGCGACGGGCAGCTAGCGCGCGCGGGGTCGAGCCGGGCCGCGCGGGGTGGGTGTGGGTAGGGTAACCGGGAAGTTGGATTGGTCGCCGCCGTGGACATTTCTCCGCGCCATGGATTGGGCGGGGTGGAGGAGCTGGTGATCGAGAGCAACGGTGGCCTTGTTTAGATGAGGAAGTTGGTGGAAGGTTGGAGTTGTGAATAGTGCGTTGGTAAGCTTGTCTGTGAGAGAAGATGTGACTCGATGTGACTAGAAAGTTGGTGAAAGTTGGCGAAACCTTAAAAGCCAACTTGTTCCTGTCGAATCGATGGAGACGTACGTCTTCAAGTTGGTGAGAGTCCGTCTCTCTTCAAAGCAGCAGCTGAACACCGGAGGCCCCGACGCAGAATCATGCATCGTTCGCGCAGCAGGAGTCGAGCCGAGGCATGGCATGGCATCGCGCTCGCTAGGTCCGGGTCCATGCATGCGCGCAGCCACCACGCGGCTGCTGGCACATGCGAATGTGTGATGGTGAGCGCACCACGCGCTGGGAAGGCTACACGGACAGGGCGCCCGTGACATGTTTCCTGTCGGTGTCGCCTGTCAGGGTCCACCACGGCACCACCAGCTAGCATGCCGTTGCCACTCGGGCTCGGCGTTCCATCTCCATCGGCATCGACGACGGACCACGGCGTGGACGGTCCAGCGCCGGCCACCCTCCGCCGGACTCCTGGCTCAGAGAGCTTCAGCTACTACTACCGGCTATACTGTTCTCGTCGGTCTCATCAGCGCTCAGCGGTGGGGCCACGCAGCTACAGTGCTAGAGTGGGCCCAAGTGAGCGAGTGCGATGTGCGACGGCTTTGCAGATGATCGCAGAACGGCTCCCGGATTTTCGCCGTCACCACCAGCTCGGAGTTTTAGATCACGTGCGTGCCTACTCAAACTGCTCCGGTGGTCACCAGTTTTTGAAAAACGCAAGCGCGCCTATTATGAAGCGTGCAAATATTCTGAATATTTGCAAGAAACGTGCATTTTCACTACCGCCTGTAAGAACAAGTCTGCCAACTTGGAGATAAAAAAAAAAAAGCCTGCCTCCTTGAATTTCGATGACCATGGTTTCTCCCAAAGTCACTTTTCTGAACCATGCGAACTACGCTAAACCATCTACTACTTGTATCAAGTTTCAGGAATTTTTTCTTTGACATGAAAGCACAAATTCAGGAAAGCTTGTTTCCCTTGAGAGCAAGATCCACAAATTCAGCAGGTGTTCTTTTAAAAAAGAAATCAACTCATGGATATGCAAAACAACATACGGAGTAGTCACCTGCTGTTAAACAAACTATAATATTAATTGTTAGAAAACAATTGCTTTCTCGTGAACTACTAGAAGAAATCTGTGGGTTCCAAAGATGACACGCTACTAACCAAAACTTTGGCGGCGTGATAAGATACCAGTACGTGGAGAGTGGTCCAGTGCATTTGGACTTTAATTTTATATCCCGGCCACGTCTAGTAGTCTTTGCGGCTAACCAAGCTGACGTGCATTATTAAGGTTACGGTGATGCCCTTTATCTTTGTAAACAAAACGTGCACTTGGCCAACTTGCAAAGCGGAATAAGCAGCCCTCTTCTGGACGTACTCGCAGCACACGTGGTCATGTGTCATCTGCCCATCTCGTATGCCGCTGTCAGTCGCCACTACAGGCCCTTCGCGAGCTCGTGGCCGCGATCCGGATGGAGGAAGAACAAGGCACCGCGTTGGCGCGTTGGCTTGTGTTGCAAGTTGCAACTTGCTACGAGTGCCAGTGTGCCATGTCATGCCCCACTAGAGGTAGAGGGAGGTTGCGGCAGCGCACACGGCCGGGCGGCGGCGGCCTCGTCAGGAGTCAGGACACGGCCGTGAGTTTAGTGAGTGAGTGAGTGACGACTGTGACTGTGACCGTGTGCTAGGATTATTCGTCAGTACGTCGGGGGCAGCATCGTGCGAATAATACGACGCGATCGAGAGATCAATCAGCCGTCGACAAATCGTGTGTGCAAACGACGACGCTGCTGGATAGTACTGGATGGATAGAGGATAGAGCACGCAGCTGGATATTTTTGACAACCCGGCCCGTCCGTACCAAGCTATACTCTTTGTTTTATACGCGAGATAAGGTTGTAGACTTGTAGTCTATCCGGGGCTTATCTTCCTTGGCATCGTCGTCTGAAACGTAACCCACTGATGGCACAAGCATCCGAGACCTAAAGAAAAGAGCGGCTTTCCACGCAAGGCAATAGAAGAAAGAATAACACTGCTAAGTGGTAACCGGGCAAGCCAAGTCACCCAAATGGTGGAAATAAACCCATGACATGCCGCAACAAGAGCAGCTTCCTCGTGAAGGCGTCCGTCCCTGTTGCTCTACGGCGTTCGATCTGCATCGATCAAGCTGGCCGGTGAGAAGAACAATCCAGCAATCAGTACGTGCATCAAAATTTAAAAAAAAAGGTGCTGATTCAGAGATGTAGACAAAGGTACAGCTTTGTGTTTTAACTTAAACTTTCTACCTCTTGAAGCTACCAATTGCATTCTGAAGATGTCTGTGAGCAACGGGAGAAATGGACGCGTTCGTTCATGCGTGCGTGTGTCTCTATCAGCCATTCAGGCTGTGTCCACCGCAGCCAATCACGCGAGCCACAGGCAGGCCAAAACGTGGCGCGAGGGGAGAGGGCGAGGAGGAAGCTTGTGCACTTGTGCTCTACCTAATCTGCTCCTTCTAGAGGCCAGGGGCCTCCAGCTGCAGCTGAACCGGAAGGCGCCATTGGCCTTGGCCCCTGCTCACCGATTACGACAACAAGAGGGCACCACCAAGAATCAAACGCCCGGATTTGCCTGCCCTCACGAAGCCTGCCGCCATCGCGCATTATATTACCCGTTTACCCGAGCCCTCGGCGATGGATAAACCGGCCGGTTCTGCGGTAGTGGCGAGATCTTTGGCCGTTCTCAGATGCCGATCTTGTTCGGGTTCGGCGCGTCCTTCTCGCCGTATCCGTGCGTGGAACTCCTTGGCGAACAATTCAGCAATTGGCAGGTCCGACGGTGTACTTGAAAAAAATGGGAAACCTTTTTTTTTCCCTTTTGAAATGCTTGAATATGAAGGAAAAATTGGCATTCTGTCAAATGAAATGGAAGGAGTTTAGGCACTCGGGGGTAGGAATAAGGCCTGTAGCACTACCATCATGCGTGATCATGCCACGTGTAGTATCCTGCAAATCCTAGTTGCTTGACTTGGAAAGCCAGGCTGCCTGCTTACCAAACCTGTGGATACCAAACCTGTGCAGGAGCTGGGAAGTGGGAGGGAAATGGTGTACCAGTGATAAAAAAGATCAGTGTTGCCATCCTTTTTTGCATAATGATAACGCCTCAATTTGGGATGCGATAAACTCTCATTTCTTTTTTGTTTTCACCTGATCATCACCAGCACCATAGTATATGTTAGGGTAGCCCTAAACTACAGCATAAGGAAGATGACTGAATGTCATTTCTTTATTTTTTTAACAGAGCTAAATTGTTACAGCTGACACGAACAATGCTGGTGTTCATCTCGACTCGACTCAAAAAGGGGGAAACCATTCCTGGCAAAATTTCCTCAGCGACTAGTTTATCATCTAAAATATCTGAATTCCGCACCAACTCTCTTATATTACACATTATTAGAGAAACAACAACAGAAAATGACCAACTAGAGAAAGATCAATGATATTTTCCGCACGTCAAAACATCGTCTCCTGCTCTCCTCAGTAGCAGTACACCAGCTATTCTCACTACTCCCTCATATCACACCATCCCACATCAACTTCACCTGGTTCAGTCCTACCTGAAATAAGCACCTCCGTATTCATCTGACAGTCTCACAGTTCACCACATTCACCATTAATCTTCAATTGGCTGGCTGTTCAGTTGCATCTCGAATCGGAGCCAAGACTCTGCCCGCATTTCTGTGATCATCATATCACTCTCTGGAGCTGGATAGTAGTCCTCCCGTAACTGCATGTCCCTCAAATTCGGCATGGTCAAGAAGAAGCTCAGGAAATGAGCGTGCGTGGTGCCATGGACGAAGAGCTTCCTGAGTCCGATGCAGTGCTGGAGCAATCCCACAGCAGGCAGCGTCAGGCTCCGTTGGTTCACTTCCTTGTCTTGGGGAGGCCAATAGTCAAGCTCATACAAAGTCATTAGTGAATCGATACCTTGCAAATAAAATCGCTCCCACAGAGAAAGATCCATCTGCCCTGCTGGTGCTGTGAGTGCATAACCAACTGCCTCACTCAGATCCAATTTCATCTTGGCCAGTACTGGGAAGCCTGCAAGATCACTCAGGCCGAAAAAAACTCGAGGGCCAGGGCGTGGACATGTCCGGCAATCACCCTCCACCTTAATTGAGATCTCCTCTAGCACAGGGCAGCTATCAAGCCCAGCAGAAATTAGCGGGGAGAGTACCTCACCAGCAGGGAACCAGAGGGAGAGTGAACGGAGCATCTCCCAGCTGACTAGATCATCCAACTCCATGTACCTACATTTCTTTGCTGCAGACTCATATGACACATCACCAAGATCCTCCTCATGGTCGTCTCCGGTTGTGCCATTGGCTACACTCTCGGGCTGTTCAGCTTCCACCCAGACACAGTTGATCTCAAGACTCTCAATGCAATCTCGGATCGGACTTAGAGCAGTGAGGCATGTTGCTGTGTCCAGGAGCCTGCAGTGCAAGATACTGACTTCCTTGATCGTGGGCCGAAGCGCCATTGCTAGTCTCCTGATCCCAGCTGATGTCACAAGATTGCAGCCATGGATGGAGAGCTTAGCAAGCCTCGCACACCCACGACCAATTGCCGCGAGGCTGGCGTCGGTGAGATCCAGACAGCCCTTGATGCATAGCGACTGCAGCGAACCACACACTGCAACGCCATCGAGATGCAGCCATGACGCCTTGCACAACCCCTGGAAGCCCCCCACGGTCAGAAACTTGATCCGTGGGCATCTGCGGGCAAGTGCCTCCATCGCTGGCGCTGTCTCCAGCACAGTATGTCGCAGGTCAAGCGCGAAATCCTCCAGCGCCGGGAGTGCAGCGAAGAAGGAGACCAGCCCTGCGACGGTAATGACCGCGTCCTCCCCTTGGCTGGTGGACGCCGGCTCGAACGGTTCCCGAAGCCGCAAGACCGTCAGCTTGGGGCACTTGGCGGCGACGGTGAGGAGCGCGTCGTCGCCGACGAAGTCAACGTACCGTGGGTTGAACACACATGGCGCCACGAGCTTCCGGAGACCGGGGCAGGATCCCGCGATGGCCCCTAGCTCGGCGGCGTGGAACCCATCCGTGGCGCCCGCCAGGCCGAGGTCGAGCTCGGTGAGCGCGGCGGCGGCAGCAGGGTACGCGGCGAGCGCCGGGGCGATGTCCTCCGTCCAGCAGTAGAACTCGGAGAGATCGAGCGCCCTGAGCACGGGGCAATCACGGAGCAGCGGCTCGAGATCCGCGCCGGCGTCGATCCCGGGCGGGCGCTGGTGCCAGCGAACGAGCTTGACGGTGCGGAGGCGTCCCCGCCACTGCGGGGTGAGGCTGGCGAGCGTGGTGGGGTCGCGGCAGTAGACGGCGAGCGAGGAAACCGCCGGGAAGCAGTTGGCGAGGTGCTCGGCGATGAAGGCGTTCTGCTGCGCGACCTCCTCCTCCGTGGTCGCCGGCGCGCCGGCGTCGGCTGCCGGCGCGGCTGCGGAGAGGAACGGGTGGCCCCACGGAGACACCAGCGAGAGGTCGAGCCGCTCCAGCGCCGGGAAGCAGAACCCGGGGCCGAGCAGGAGGAACGTGGGCGACCGGGGGTCCCCGCGCAGCGCCAGCGCGGCGCGCGTCGCACGCTCCGCCGCCAGGAGCCGGTGGCACGCCAGCGACGCCCGGTGCCGCGACCTGGGGTCGTCGAGGAAGCTCAGGATGTGTAGCAGCAGTGGCTCCGGCAGGTCAAGAATCGGCGACCCCGCCGCGGCGTCCTCCGCCATGCCGCGACGCGGCGATGGGGGTGCGGGATGGGACGGGACGGGTAGAACGGGATGCGCCGCCGCGTCCGGCAAAGTCGTCGAGCCTTCCCCTCCTTTGGCTTGGCTTTTCCCCTTCCTTCCTTTCCCTTGCGGGGGCAGTTGGGGCCTTGGGGGAAGGAGAGAGAGGGTGGGAATGGGGGGATGTGGCCGCCTGTGGATGAAGGGGCGGAGGCCGACGGAGGAGTGGGGACGACAAGCTGCACAGCGAAGTGATATACTACGCGACAGCGCTCTCTCTCTCTCTCTCTTCCTTTTTTTCTTTTGCTTTTCTTTTTCTTTTTATCTGTATAATAATAAGATTATCTTATCCTATCCGTATAGAAATATATTTTCTGGAGAAATGAAATCATTTCCTCCCCGCTCGGCTCGCAGTCGCTGCTGGGGTGGAGCCATATGCGGGCGCTGCCTCGCGTAGGCGAGCCCGTGCGCTGGTTGGTCTCGCGCGCGCGGGCGATGGGGTCGTCGGCGGCGGGGGGCGGCGGAAGGAGGGATCCAGCTGAGAACCCGAAGGTGGGGAGGCTGCGGGACCTCTTCACCGGCGACGACGCGGCAGGTGAGGGCGGTGACGACTCGTCTCTCTCTCTCGTGCCGGTGGTTGCGGGTTGGGATGATGGGTTTGGGAGGTGTGATTGCTGGCGGCTGGTTGGGTGGCCTGTACGAGGGGCGGCTGGGCATGTGGCTTGCGACCATGCGTGGGAGTGGGTGCTTGATCGGTGGAGTGGGCTGTGGCGAGTGGTTGGGGGTTTCTCGTTTCGTTGGTAGTTGGAGCTTGGAGGCAATCACCTAACATTATAGACGAACAAACGTTGGTGTGGTCGAGCTGTTAGGTGGTTCTTCAGTGCTGTAACAGAATCATCACCTGAACAAATTCCAGCTGTGGGAGTGCAATGGAAGAGCTGGAACTCTATTTACTTTCAGAGTTGAAGCTCATCAGTTGTTGAGTAAAGTAGACAATCAATGGTTTTGGTTGTGCTTGAAGACGCTGCCTGTGTTCATAATGATAATGCATTTTTTTTTGGTACTCTGAAAGACCGAAAGGTTTGCTGCATTGCTGATCAAGCAGAGAATGATAGTTTCTCATAGAGCAATGGGTACCATTTGTGATGACTAGGCTAGACAGCTAAAAGTCTAAATGAGGTTGTCATCAGACGAAATTGCCAGCAGGGAACGTTTTGGTGTCTGCTTTCTTTGTTGAATTTCCAGTTCTTTACATCTACTTCGTGGTGCCTTGTGTTTTATGATGTGAATTCGCTGATTCTGAATCGCCTTTTTATAAATTACTGTTTGGCAGATGGGTGGGAGAAGTCCTGGGAGTTTGGTGTGACTCCATGGGATTTGGGAAAGCCAACACCTGTCATCGAACATCTTGTTAGATCAGGGACACTCCCTAAAGGAAGAGCATTGGTTCCTGGGTGTGGAATGGTAACTATTGTTATTTTTACTGATATTTGCCCCAGATTTGCTGCTTTCTCCTATTTTCTCCCTAATAACCAAAGCTTGTGACTAAAATCAGACTATTACTTTCTCCCCTAGACACATGCCGTAGAGATTGCTTACTTTTCTCCATTTGTCTTTCATCATCATTGAGAGCTGATGTTCCAAGACAACAGTACCCAACTTGATTATACAAGACCTTAGAAATATCAACATTTTGATTGAAGATTGTCTGACAGTGAACTGTACTATGAACCATTTTTAAATCTAAAAGACCATACTTTAAGCTGGAACCCATTCTGTTGCCTGTTATAATAACATTAGATTTCAACTGTAATACCATCCATCAAAATTTGGTTTCCCAGATTGAGTTTCTTCTGTATAACAGGGATATGATGTGGTCACGCTGGCAAGCCCTGAACGATTTGTTGTTGGCCTGGACATTTCTGATATGGCTATTAAGAAGGCTAAGAAGGTATGCTGATGAGCAATAGCTTGATTATCAGTAAAGGAAAATTATCTTGAGAATTGGCATGCTTCAATGGTTGGCGTTTTACCTAGTTTTTTTATTATGTTTTAATTGGTTAGTTCTGATATATGCCATATGGTACATTTTCCAATCTGTGGTAATCACAGAACCATATATGTTGAAAAATGCCAATATGGTTTGCTGTTATGGAACTTGGGGACGTTACCTATAGTTTTTACCCCATTTTAGACTTATTAAATTGTAAATTCTTCAAATCGATTATAATTGATTAATGATGTTGGCATTTTGATCCACTTTTTGGATACTTGGTGCTGGGTTCATTTGCAAATGAAATTGACATAATGCTAACCATCACAACTGGAATACAGATTTTCTACTATACCTTTCCCCCCTAAATTGTAGGTAGGACCCTTTACAATGCATACTTAGGTTAATGCGTCTAATTATTTTCTCCATTGGTGTACAGTGGTCATCCTCTTTGCCCAATGCAGATCATTTTACTTTTCTGGTTGAAGATTTCTTCAAGTGGATACCGGATGAACAATTCGACCTTATTTTTGACTACACGTATGTTTCAATCTATCCTGAATGCCTGTCAATTTATCGTTGTGGTGGCAGCAAGATCACATGTATCAGTGTGTGCAGGTTCTTTTGTGCACTTGACCCGAGCTTGAGAGTGGCTTGGGCAGAGACAGTTAATCGCCTTCTAAAACGAGATGGAGAACTTCTCACCTTGATTTATCTAGTAAGAACATAATTTTTGTGCTCTGTTTATTTGCTTTTGCATGAAGATCCTATGTATGATGCTCTATTCTTCAATTTTTTTGAACATTAAAGTTTCAGTCCTCTGATTAACTCTTAATTAGCTCCTGAAATTTTATATGTATTCTAAACCTAGAAGGTTGTGGTGTTTTAGCTCATTCATCTTTCAAGGATCATTATACGATGTACTCCTCACTGTTGATAGGATACATTCTGAAGGTATAGAATATGGGGAATGCTGTAGAATTTCAATTGATGGGCAATGGGGAAAGTGAAAAGTGGATGCATTGTCGACAGATTGGTGAAGCAGAGCAGGGATCTTGCCTACTTACCATACCTTAGTGCCTGACAGTTCACAAGTACCCAAAAGCAGCCAAACACCTATGGTTTCTCATCCTCACGCACCCATGTGTTTCAGGACTTTTAGTGTGAGGTGAGATGGCCCTGAAAGTAATAGATGAACATGTTGTGTTTTGTGAGCATGAGCTCAAGTGATTGGCATTGGACAAAAACATGATAAAATCCATAAACTTCTTGTCTCAATATGTTTTCCTCAATGCAGTGTTGTTACTCTAATAGGAAAGACAAAAGAGAAACATGAAAAAGTTGGGTGCAAGTATTATAGCACTGGACACAAAATAATCTGCATGCATGCTTGAAATCAGTTTGGTTCTTTGAATAATAGTATTTCTTTTTGAAAAAAACACTTCTTTGATTAATATTCCCATCAATTTGTTCACCATGATGAGAATTTCTTACACGGTTTCGTTTAACAGATAAGTGATCAAGAGGGAGGACCACCATACAATAACACAGTTGCGGAGTAAGAATACTTATACCTTGGCATCACGGAATAATTAATTACAATTGAAACTCCTTTTGTTTTTCTCAGTAACATGAGTACTTTGTTTTACACAAAAAAGTAGATTTCTGTAATATGGCTGGACGTAATTGTAGCATTCTTCTTCACTGCTGCATTGGTAACTGTCCTTTGCTTAAACTTCAGCTATCAGAAGGTACTGGAACCGTTGGGATTTAGGGCTGTTTTTATGGAAGACAATGAACTAGCCATTAAACCACGGAAGGTACACCTTGCTTTCTCATTAAGTTATCTATGCAAAGGTGCTCCATGTTACCTAGTCGTCATGGCTTGGCCAAAGCATCATATGCTTATTGCCTGAGCGGCTATTCAACCATCCATATATGGCTATATCTGTCATCTTGTGCAACTATGGTCACATGCTTCATTTACCTGATCATTTACAGGGCTGCGAGAAACTTGGAAGGTGGAAGAGATGTGCACACCAATCATCTCTGTGAGAAAGCAGCAGAATTTTTCTAAATGAACAAAGAAAAAGGAATTCATGAAGAGAAGATTAACTTCTTACATTTCTTGGACATTGTATCCGCGTGACTTGCTTTTTGTCGTCTGTACCAAGTTTCAATCCTGAAACAATGGCGTAGCTAGGATATTATGTTGGCAAATTTAGGGTGGGCCAAGGCTGAAGGCCCACCCTGTCCAATAGTCATGAGTCGGCGTATTTCAGCGTGGTGATGTTCCAGAATTATAGACCTTGGTTTCAAAATAGATAGGTTAGTTTTTAGCGTTACAAAACGAAAAAAAGAAGAAATAGGAAAGGAGATTTCTGCTGATGAGCTGAACATGAAACTTTTACTGCTTTCATCAATTTTGTGGAAAGAACAGTAACTGGGAACGGTGTCTCCATGACGTATGACCGCTTCGTTCAGTTGTTCCAACTTCCAAATGATTCTTCTATGCTGATGTTCGAATTTTGACCTCTCCACTATATTCTCGCGAAAATATACTCACTCCGTTCCAAATTGTAAGTCGTTTAACTTTTTTTATTCCAACTTTTTTTATCCCAACTTTGACCGCTCGTTTTATTTAAAAAATTTGTGCAAATGTAGTCAAATTTAAGCTATTCTTGAAATTCTTTTATTACTTAAGATAGTCATAACAAAAAATATGTTATTTTGTAAAAAAAATTGAATAAGACGAGTGGTCAAAATTGAGGCCAAAAAAAATCAAATGACTTACAATTTAGGACGGAGGGAGTACTATATTAGCCTTTCAATATTAATGTTGGAATTATATCCCAATACAAGACCAAGATCTTAAGAAATTATCGATTTTTCATGTAACCTTCATTCTACTTGTATAAGAATCTCTGACGAGAGATCATTAGATTGGCGAAGTTACTGTGACTGGAATTGTCAAATTTTATATGCTAATTGTTTCGGATAAATAAAAACGACATATAGGCCTAATGCGAATCGGGCCGATTTATCCGAGCCGTGCGCGCCCGCACAAAATTCCAGCTCAGATCCAACACGGACTCGGCCCAGTGGCCCTCCTTACCCAACCTCTCTACAAAATCTGCAGCACAAGCAGCCCACACGGCAAGCTCCCCGGCGGTTCTTCTTCTTATAACGCAAGAAAGAAAAAGGGGAGAAATCGAAACCTGAAAAAGCCCCACTCGATTCGTCCCCTCCATCTCTCTCGGCAGCACACACATCGCCGGCGACGCCATGGCCATGAAGGTGGACATGTCCGCGCTCGAGACCAACTTCAGCATCCCCTGCCTCGACGACGGCGACGGCATGCACTTCTCCGCCGATTCCCCCGACGTCCCGTCCATGGTGCTCCCCACCTGCGCCGATGTGAGCACTCGATCCCCACCTCCCCTCTCCTCCCCTACTTTCGATCCCCCTCCGCTGAGGGGCTCTGCGATCTGCCAGATTCGTTCGTTCTGAACCTTGGTTTGCCTCTTGCCCCCCGCGCAGTTCGACGGGTTCCAGGCGGCGACCAAGGATATGGTGAAGAATAAGAGGGGAACGACCACGCTCGCCTTCATCTTCGACAAGGGCGTCATCGTCGCCGCCGACTCCAGGGCCAGCATGGGCGGCTACATATGTGAGTAGCCCGCCTTTTTCTCGGGCTTGCTGTGTAGGGGGCAGTTAGGGTTTTCCGGTGGGGCTGAATCTGTAGTGTGGATGCGCAATTTTGGCCGGAAAATTTAGATCTTTATGCGGAATTTGAAGGTTTTACCTCGTGGGTTAGGGCTTGCGTAGCTTTTAGCTCGTGGGATGGAGAAATTTGCGATTTTTTTTGTGGGATTTGTAGTATCAGCTGAGTATTTATGGTTTCGTATCCCGTGTAATTCAAAGTACTTGCTCACCGCTCTAAACTCCTACAAATAGAGTAGGGTGTCCAGAATACATGTTTAGGCTATCCAGAATTACTAGAATACTAGAGTATGCAATGTCTCTATTTAGTTGTAGGAAAAGAAGTACTATCAATGGGTTGGTAACTTGGTATCATTTAACAATAGCATGATCAAGAAAATCTAGAGATAAATTGGGATTTCGGTGTCAAAAGGTTAGCTTTTGCTTTTGTTTACTAATTGGGTTCAAGTATGTTTCTCTGATACCCTAGGCATGTGATAGATTGAATGCATTGGCGAAGCCCCAATTCTTACCAATTAGTGTTCGGTGCAGTTTGGAGAGAATTTTAGTTCTTTTGGTTCAGTAACTGTTTTATTGATGTTCATTCTGTGATATATGTTTGTGTGCTGTTTATCTAATCTCTTATTTCTTTTTGTTAATGCAGCTTCACAAACTGTGAGGAAAATTATTGAAATAAATCCCTATATGTTGGGAACGATGGCTGGAGGTGCTGCTGATTGCCAATTTTGGCATAGGAACCTTGGAAACAAGGTCAGATTTCCTCTTCATCTTTATTATTGTTTCTTGCATTACACCTTTGCAAGTGGTGCTAATATAGGTTCTGATTCTCAGTGCCGGCTCCATGAGCTATCGAACAAGCGAAGGATCTCTATTGCTGGTGCTTCCAAACTACTGGCCAATATCCTTTACTCATACCGTGGGATGGGACTGTCAATTGGTACAATGATTGCCGGATTTGATGAGAAGGTGAGTTGTTGGTAGTTTTGGTTACACCAGTTTCTCTGAGCTGTATGTCATGAAATGTTTAATAAATCTTTCCATTTTCTCGAACTGTAACTATTCTTCTCTTGATCTAGGGTCCTGGCTTGTACTATGTTGACAGTGAGGGTGCAAGGCTCGTGGGAAACAGGTTCTCTGTTGGATCTGGTTCCCTCTATGCTTATGGTATCTTGGATGAAGGGTAGGTTCCTTGTAACATGTGATGTGTTGCTTTATTGTGTTCTCTTATTAACTTTGTGCTGAGTGTTTGCTTCCACTTTCAGTTACCGCTTCAACATGTCTGTTGAGGAAGCTGCTGAGTTAGCTCGACGGGCTATTTATGGGGCAACCTTCCGTGATGCAGCAAGTGGTGGTTGTGTTAGTGGTATGTTTTAATCTGCACAATGCTTATTTTCATTCTGTGCTTTGTTACCATAGTTATTCTGGCTAGTGACATTAGATATTTCTACTTTGCTATTTTGCCAGTAATGAACATATCAAAATAAGCATTCTGAGAATATGATCATATTGCCAAGATGTATGTGATATTAGCGCATGGGATCTTGTGTTGCATATAACATATCCATGATCAATATATTATATCAACCACAATGTTATATTTTCTGTTTATGATTTGTACATGTTTATTTTCTCTTGCTATAGTTGAAGGGTAACAGACTTATTAGCTTCTCTGAACTAGAAGGGTTCCCTTGTAATTTCCATTGCACTGAACCTTATTCATTTATGTATTGTCGGAGTGGTAATTTCTGTTCTTGTAGAAACAATCATCTGTATCTTCTATCTTGTAGCTAAACTGAAGTTGTATTGTTGGGTTTATGCCGCTGCATTTGTTCTCATTGCCCCCTTGTGGCATTACCTTTATATGCCGCATCAACGCTAATGGCATGTTATTGCTCATTGCTTCTGTCAAGTAAAATTCATTGTGATCTTTGTAAATCTGGGTGGGCTGTGGCTGACATTACCTTTGGAATTGCAGTTTATCACGTTGGCCCTGATGGCTGGAAGAAGCTTTCTGGAGATGATGTCGGGGAGCTGCACTACCACTACTACCCAGTTCAGAAAACATCGGTTGAGCAGGAAATGACCGACGCACCTTCAACTTCTGCTTAAACCTGTTGTTTAGAACACCTGTGTGGAGGCGCATGTATCAAGGGAACCGTGAATTGTCAAAGCGCCTTGTTTATGAACTTGTGACATGTTTGTCTCCCAATGTTAGATCACTTTGTGTTCTGTTGATGTTTCTGTGTGACTTTGTGCAACTATTAAATTCTTGGCCAGTTGGCCTGCCCATATAGATGTTTTCTTTGAGGTTTCACTAATGCCCCCTTCTTTATATGTGATCCCCTGGTCTGTGGTTGCCGCAGCAGCAATGATGCTTCAGCTGCTCATGCTGCTCTTCAGGGCCCAAATTCAGTGGCAGTTTTGTCGACAGCTGCGTCGCAGCTCGCTACTCAACGGCGCCTGCGCCTCTGCCTGATGCTCGTTAATTAGCAAACAATTGTGGTATCGTCATCAGTGGAAACTGTAGGTGTCCCAAGTATAGAAAGAGCAGTTCTTCATTAGTGGTAAGTGGAAGTCTTTTCATTGCTCTTAAGTGGAAGTAGTGTCTCAAGAAACTGGTTGAAAGTTGAATGGAAGTAATTGTGAGAGAGAACAGTGTATGAAGATCCTGGTAAGTTGAATTGAATTTCTGTTCAACTGGATTGCGGTTTTCGCGAGTCAAAAAGGTTGTTTGATCCAACCATACACAAGCCCGTACGAAATGCTTCGACAGAGCTATACGAAAGGATCGTGTTCCTCCGCCCGCCTTCTCCAAGGAAGAGGATGCGGCAGCCGACAGGCAGTCACCGGCGACGCCTTCTCCTATGTTACTGCTACAGCCACGACGCTCGGCATTCAGCAGCCAAACGTCACGATTAACACGACGCACGCGCGCGCCGCTCGTGAGTCAACTGCAGCAGCCGAAGCATCATGTGAGGTTCACCAAACCGTTGGGAACCGGTCCGGTTTGGCCGGTTCCGCTCAAACCGTCCTGGACCGGTAGCGGTTCGGGGCGGTTTGAACCGGGCAAAATTTAAAATTTTCAAATTTGAATTCAAAAAGGAAAAATATCGTAAAAATTCCTAAAAATACTTCAAGGTGTGTGTAATCTGTTGGTGTAAAAAGTTTTCAAATATTTGCTCATTTGGTATTTTTTTCGGCAAATACAAGTTAAATCAAAAAAGAAAAAAAAAAGTGGCTGGCCCAGCCGGCTAACCGGTCAAACCGAGCGGCTACCGCTCCAAACCGCCGGATATGTGAATTTGAATTCAAAATTTAAATTTATTGGGTTTGTAGCGGTAACCGGTCAAACCAGACCGGTAAACCGTTACCCGGAGGCCGACGGTTCAACCGGTTCGGAAAAAAACCCTGGCATCACCGCCTCTTCGAAATCCCAATTCCAATTCCAGGTCCTTTCCAAATTGGGCCAAAATTCCAATCCAGGCAGAGCAGAGCAACCAGAGACCCCGCGATGCCGCGCCGCCGCGAGCCCAACCCTGCAATGCCGCGCGGCCGCCGTCCGCCGCCTCGGCCCCGCCCCGCCCCCGTCGTCGCCGGCGACCGCCGCCTCGCCGAGGAGGTCCTCTACCTCCACTCCCTCTGGCGCCGCGGCCCTCCCGGCGCCGCCCCCGCCCCGACCCAGCCCCCCTCCTCCTCCGCCGCACGCAATCAAACCGAAACCACTAAGCGCAAGCGCCCCGCTGTCGCCGCCCGCAAAGCCAAAACTATTGAGCTCAAGCGCCTCAGGCGTGAAGCCACCGCCACCGCCGCCGCCGGGCCCAAGGATAACGGGTTCGAGTGGCCCGTCGCGCCTTCCCCGCCGAATTCCTCCCCGAAAGCCTGGTCCGATGCCGCACCGCCCTCCACCTCCACCCCCGCGAAGCCTCCGCCGCCGCCGCCTTCCCCCGGCGCGCGCGCGCAGCGGGAGGCTCTCCGCGCCGCTGCGGAGTTCCTATCCAACCGCGGCTCCTCCTCCGACAACGACGACGACGACGCGGGGTCCGAGTCGGATGGCGAGGAGGACGCGGCGGGGTTCATCACGGGATTGTTCGTGCGGGACGCCGCGCTGCGGGGCCACTACGAGCGCGGCTGGGAGGAAGGGCAGTTCGAGTGCTTGGCGTGCGCCGGGGGAAAGAAGAAGGCGGGGCGGCGGTTCAAGGGGTGCGCCGCGCTCGTGCAACACGCGGGCGCCGGCCCCACGCGGTACGGGAGGTCACGGGCGCACCGCGCGCTCGCCGCCGTCGTCTGTCGCGTGCTCGGATGGGACGTCGCGAGGCTGCCCAGCATCGTGATCGATCCCCGGGGCACGCTGGGGCAGGCGCTCGCTGCCGAGGAGGCCACGGCTGGTGCTCAGCTCGCGGAGGTTACTGGCCTGTCGATTGAATCTTTCGAGTTTGCTGCTGAGATTTTAAGGTTTGACTGCTTGCTGAACCTGATTCGATTCCTGATATCAGGACAGTGATGATACAGGAGAGGACAACGACTATTCAGGTGACGAGGATGAAGAGGTGTGCAACTTTTTAAATGGATAATGAGTTTATTGGTCTGTTAATTTGATTTAATTGACAACTCTAGGAGGATGGTAATACAGGGAATTGGGGACAATCAACTCTCTTCAAATGATAATTACGCAACTGTTATTTTCAGAGTTGTCAATACCTTGTTGATCGTAGATGCGTTTGTGGTTAGCAAATCTGATGTGATTGTTCATGTCAGGGAGATTCTGATACTGGGATGGAAGACTCAAGTGCCGATGGTGACGAAGAGGATGATGAATGCCGGAGCAGTGAAGAATCTGCTGAAAAGGTTTGTTCTAGCAGCTCTGGTTATCTGCTGCTGAAGTCTATGATCTGCTGTGGAATATGCATTTCTACTGCTGCTTCCCAAGTCTTTGATGTCATATATGACTTGTCTCCTCTTATATGGCATTAGTGGATTCAGTTGTGAACTGATCGTGCAAGTATACACCATTGGCTACCTTTCCCTATTTTAGTTATGAGGATGCAACAGTTCTGGTGAGATTTCTAGTTAGCTAATCTGACTTGGATGTATATTTAGGAGGATGTTGAGAAAGGGATGGAAGACTCTAAAAGCACTGATAAGGATGATGAAGAAGCTATTGAACTAGATAATGGTGACAAGTCTGCGGGAAAGGTTTGTATCAGTAGAATCTCTATTCTCAAACCATATATGTTTTCCCATATCTCTTTAAATTTCATTGATTAATTTGATTTGATCTACTACTGTTGTGCATGATGATAAGGATAACTCTATATATCATCCCATGCAGGAGGAAATGGAAGAAATAGGTCCATCAAATTGTACTGAGATTTCTCAAAATGAAGTGTTTCATAATGAGCCAGACCAGGAGGCAAGTATTAAATTGTGGTTTCATATATCTTGTTGTTTTTGTTCCTTGTTGAATAGCTGAGCGCATGCTTCCCTAATAAATACTCCTATGTTGCTAAGTCATCTGTATTGCTTATAACTTCCATAACTCATGTGGGTGACTGGATGTGGCCAGGCAGAACATTCAGCATTGTACAGGAGGAACTAAGTTAATGAATATGTATAATATATGCATGGACAAACACATTATTTGATGGATTACTGTATTATGCGAATAAGAATAACATGCGATTGGAGAGCTTCTGCCGAGAGTGGCAACGTGGAGCCAGTTTACTGGTTATTGAACCATGATACGTGTGATTTCAACCTATCTATTTCAGGACAATCCCAGCAAGGGTTATTCTTTGGACCAAGGTAATAATGGAGAAGTTCACAAGCAAGAGGTTGCTAAAGAATCTTCTGAACAGGTTGGTGCATGAAATATTTTTCCTTCATTAGTGTTTTCGCGTAATTGTTTTCATCTGGTGATATTTGAGGGATACTATTTGTGTTTTGATTATAAAATAGTAAGATAATCCTTGCATTTTCCTATGTTGGAGGATACCAAGGACGCATATCCACCAAACTCCAAAGACACATTGTAAAGAAGCTACTGTCCAAAAGGTCAGTAATGATATTGGTTTCTTTGCTTTATCGAAGACTTAGACTGGAATTTGGATTGCCTTAGGAGCTGTGAAATTATGGACCATGTTTTGAGATAATACATGGTTGAGCACATTATTCATTGATTACTGGATTGTAATTAATTGAATTGAAACCATGCCGCATTATGAAGGAGATTGTCCAAGTGTTGCCTTTTTAAATTTCAAGAAAAATTGATATTTAACCTATGGGAGTTTTTTTTGCACCCACGTGAATTAGATATTGCATGCAAGAATTAAACGCTACAGAAATTGAATAACTTCATGCTAGAACTTGATACTGGAGATGTTGCTGTAACTTGATTAGGAAACAATCCATCATCTGTTTTGCATCAATGCGCTTGAATTCATGTGTTCTCGAGAACATGTCGGTTCTAGAGTGTATATTCCTTAATTGGTGCTTATCAAGCTTTCTAACAACATGCCAAGATGTCTTCGAGTTCCAACATAATGTGAGTGCCAAACACGTTATAGTATAGCTAAACTGTAGTTTTTGTAAACTATGGTAATATTTCTTACAACTAAAAAAACTACGGTTTCCAAATACCATAGTTTGTGAAAACTACAGTACCCAAACAGGGCCTTTGAAAGTATGGGCCTTTCTCTCACTTGGGGAGTTGGGGTTGGGGTTGTAAGCCCAAAAAAAATCATTGTCTACAAAATACAACAATAATAAATCACTAAATACAGGGAATTAAGACAACACGATAAAACATATGTATTCGTGGAAAATGGTTGTACCCTTCACCATGGTTGGTTGGGCTTTATTACAGTACTCACTCTAAGCCATTCATCACTTATTGAGAGAAGCACGATAAGCCTGAAGTTTCTTGGCGTACGCCACCGCCTTCTCCGGCTCCGGCAGCACCTCCTTGGCCACCGCCGTCTCCCCGAACCGCTCCGCCCATCCGGCCAGGAGTGGAGCGGTAGCCGCCTCAATAACCTCCAGGCCGAACATCATTCGCATCGCCCCGAACCATGGCAGGAAGCACCCGAGCGCGAGGTCGAGGTACCCGACGGTGTCGCCGCCGAAGAAGCCCTTCCCGCCGGCGATCTCGGAGAAGGCCTTCTCGAGGTTCTGCACCGCATCCTGTGTCTCCTTCACCTTCTCCCCTCTTGCCTCCTCCGTCGTCGCCCTCATAATGCCCAACCATGCCGGAAAGAACTTCGAATAAGAAGACGAATGAGAATGTACCCGCTTATTTCGGCACAAAAAATAAACCTTTACGAGAGTTGGAAATATACTTATATATATACAAATATATATACCTTGTCATCAATGTAGGAAGCCCAGAAGCGAGCAATGGCACGCTCGTAGGGGTCGGCGGGGAGGATGGCCGGACGACCGTCGCCGGACCAGACCTCGTCGACGTACTCAACAATGGCGAGCGACTCGCAGATGGGCCTGCCGTCGTGGATGAGCACGGGCACCTTCTTGTGCACGGGGTTGGAGCTGAGGAGGAGCTCGCTCTTGTGGAAGAGGTCCTCCTCGATATACTCGTAGCGCACGCCCTTGACGCCAAGCGCCATGCTCACCCGGTGCGCGAACGGGCTCACGTGCATGCCGAGCAGCTTCAAATCACCCTCTTTCCCGTCCGCCATTGATGGTTCTTTCGTCTTCTCTCTGCCTCTCTCTGCTCGACTGTGTTTGTATGCAACCAAACTAGCCTCAAAGTTTGGGTGTTTTTAAGCGCGGCGTGTCTTAAGGCAATGGCGGTAGATAATCCACGTTGAGGGTTTATCAAGTGGGTACACATCTGTTTCGTGTGATGTGAATATGTGATCCATATGGTTGCTGAGCTGTCCCTTTTTTACTTTTAGTTCCCGTGACACTTCCGACCAAAAAGGAAAAAACAAGATTATCCCGGTGCAGTTCAGACTACAGACAAACAACCACGTGATGCTTTGCAGGTGAAGGTCGTCTATTAGTTTCCTGTTTCTTCTTTTTTTTTCAATGTTAGTACTTTGTTATGTCACCTACGGTAAATTATCAAAACGTGGTATGCATGTTCTACAAAAAAAAAAAGGACATTTTATCAATGCCCCTGTTTGCATTCTGCGCCGCTCTGGAGATGTTGATCGCTCCTGATCGAGAATTGAATGGAAGAGCTGGGCGAGTTGCCACGAGCGAGCCCACAGCCCAGCACACTCACTACGTGTCAGCTAGCATTGATTCCAGATTCCAGAACATGATATATACGTGTATGCGGTGGAAGCGTTGACGTAACAACAGTATAGAAGTGCGTATATATGTTTACACAGTGATTTTCATCATTAAATTTAGGAAAGGAAGTATCTGCAGAGTAGCCATTCATTTACCTGCTCAGTTGGATATATCATTTTCAGATATAAAACATTACAGCAGTCACAACTCACAACAAAGGTCATGGTACATCTGGAACAAGAGAACAACTCTTTCATTTTGTAGTTTTACAAAATACAATAAAATTGATCGCTACTCCCTAGCTTTCAAGGGAAAACAGCACGTGGGGTATCCTGTGGTCACTATTACAATCAGGCCTACTGAGGACAAATGCAATTCGGCACAAAAAAAAATGTGGATGTCCAAGAATGAATATGTGCACAGCATGTTCACGCAAAAGAGAAGAATAAACACATGTTTTCCACTCTCAGCAATTCCCACTATAAGCATGTAGGAGTATATCAATATGTAACCGCTGCCAATCTTCAGAAAAAGGGAATTCTGATGCGGTGGAGTTAGTTCTTTGCTTGACAGTGTAGTTAGCCTGACCGTTCAATCAACATGAGAGTTGTACATCCACCCTGAGGTGGACATAGCTCACACAGCTAACATCAAGTTTTGGTGTGCGTAGCATAATCACACCAAGCCTTAGCTGCGCTCTTCATGTGTGTTTCTTCAGAGAACACTTCATAAGTATCTACTATTTTCAACAGGCAGGCATGAATCAGTTCAGGCCTGAACAAGCCTGCCAGAATCAAACATGCTAAATCATCACTACATGTGTTATGGGATAATAGAGAAACATTGAGATAAAATAACATGAGCTGATTAATATTTTAACATAGCATTGGCACATGTCAGCACTAACATTCACAAGGTGTCTACCAATGGAAGTTCAAATATCCAGTAAGACAATGCAGGGAGGCTGAGGACAAGGGGTCTTCAGACATACATACAACAGGGAAATGAAATATTTTATCAACTTCGACTGTGTAAGTTTATTATATTTGCTTCTTCTGATTGTCACCTCTTCCACACTACCAAGACAGATAGGAATAGGATAGAAGCTGAAAGTGTTTACACTCATGCATTTTGCAAAACAAAGGCTACAGAACAAAACACAATCTTTTTAAACTGTTACTATAACATGGACACAATCAAATTTACTAATTCAAATGTTGGACCGCATACTGCATACATGCCTACAACCTTCTGCTTAGTCATGCAAGGTTTTTTTTTCTTTATAAGAGATGCTAATTCTTACCAGTGGCAGTTAAAAAAGTTTGCCGCACTGCAAAATCATGTATCTTCCTCCTCAAATTCATCCTGATATTCCAAGTCATCTAGAATAATGTACTTGGCATCAGCGGTAAATTGAGGTGAACTAAGGTCATCCTCATTTGTCTGACCTTTTTTGAATTTCTCATACCTGTGGTTAAGAGACAAATATTGTTACACAATTAAAAGCTATGTTAACATGTTCAAAATGCAACCAAAATTCCTCAAACGCACAGCAATCAATCTATATGGCACCACCACTCGTGTGTATGCAACTCCGTTGATGCATATGGAATTAAAACCAGAGGTCAATCACAACATAGATCCTTAAATAGACTTAGTTACAAATAATGAATACTTTAGCAACACAAAATAAATTAGGTAAGTAGGTAACTAACATAAATCTAACTAGTCATAAGAAATAACTTTATAGCTGGCTTATTTCAGCATCCACGACCACCAGCTAGTACGACATCTAGCATCCATGCTACACTGTTGAACAGTTACATTCTAACTTCTGAAAAAAAACCAACTAAAATAACCTACTGAGACTATAATGTAGGTTATAAGTTGGCCTATATTAATGGAAGATGTTTCAATTTAATTTTTTAGAATTACACATCTCTCCCATTACTCCCTGAGACTAAAATGAAGGTTATAAGTACACAAGCGGAAAAGAAAAAACTTGTTATAACTTGGCCAGATGCTAGGGGGGGATATTTCAGTTTAGATGTTTGGCATTTCAGCTTAGTTGCCAAACACATATCAATCTTTCTTAGCCTGAGGTGAGATAAGTTTGTTTCGTACGAATAATAGGACTTTGAAATCACATTGTTTTGTGCATGAGTAGATCTTAGAAAGATTCTTGGATAGGAATACTTACTTGTACCAATTGAATAAGCTAACACCAACCATAATAGTGAAAAGACCAGCCCCTTTCAACCAAGTAAATTCATCATGGAAATAAAATACCGCAACCTAAAAGATCAAGGTAAAAAAGATCTTTCATAAGAGGTATTACAGATCAAATGCATGAGATTAACATTCAAACTACTTTTTAATCTTTGGGATCATCAAGCTAGTACTAACAGACAAGCAATGTGTTTAGCCTTTAGGTTATCCAACTCTGTCGACAATTGATCAGTTCCCTCTAATATTGTATGACAATATGTTTAGACTAACTTATTGGATTTTTTCTCTCATTGGATTATTATTATTATAGATAAACAAATGCACAACTTCCGCCTTTTGTCATTCAAGACTTGGCAGCTTCACTACTATGAGTCACTCAAATTTTCAGTTTTTTTTCCAGATGAAGTGTAGTTCATGGTTGATATCAGTATATGCAAAAATAATAGGTAAACTAGGAAGAATGATCATGAAATCCAGATTCCACTGCAAATGCACAAAAAATAAAATAAAATGTTCTAGAAAGGATAATATATTGATTTTAGAAAGGATCATATTTCAGTATTACCAAAATGGTTACAGCTTCTTTTACTACCCCAGCTATCGTCACAGTTATGGCACTTGTTGCTGAAATAAGTATATACTCTGTTAACACCTGCAGTTAGAATTAATACCATGAAATCTCTGATAGTTACTGAAAGCATGGTCTCAAAATCATATAAACTCATTATTACCATGAAAAAGGCCAAGGATCCTCCGATAAGCATAAGTATGCAACTGCGCATGATATGCCAAGGGTTATCGAAATATGAATTCTTCTGAAAATCACTCCAAGGATCCAGTAATAGAGACAGTATCATGGTGGCTATGGCCATCACTGGTGTAACATGGCTCATCAAGGTAATTGGATTTTTCAGGCCTGCAAAAAGGAAGATAGTTCATGAGCTCCTAGTAGTCAAATCATGATTCTCAACTAAAATAATTGTGGACCCACTTTTATCTGAGCTTATGACACAAGCTAGAGTCTGAGGCACCAAGCCAAATGGAATGGCTCAAGCAGAAACTAGAGCTCATACGTCAAGTGTTATTCCTGATGCTCCAGAAGCTAAAGATCAACAGCATCTGATGCTGTATAACATTTTGGGCTGAAACTATATCAACTGCTCTGCCACTAGATTGACTCTTGCCAAATAATGGCTTCAGAAAGGTGAGGATAGAGCTCTCATCTAATGCTTAGGTTCCTAACTCTGAACTCCACCTCTCATTTGCTAGAGAAGCATGAACCAGACCAGACTGGGGTTAGGAAAAGGTCTGATTGGTACACATAAAACAAATCAATTGAATACTCAGATGTGTAGAAGAATTAAAATGTCTGCGTGGACTAATACTCCTCTCCTATTGTGTGACTTGATATTCAAGAATAAAGCAAAGACTACATACCATAAATATCTTTCTTGAAATATCAAGATCCACATGCACATACAGAAAAGAAATAATTAGCCCAGGTGCATTAAAGAAATAAAAGAGTTAAAATGCAAGGTTTGTAATAGATAGCTAAAAAGGATTGCATAAAATTAGTCAATAGACTCACTTGCAACAGAATCTGAGTCATGGACCAGCGGAATCCTGACATAACAGCAGCAAGTGTCACAAAAATGAAGCCCCAGAAGTCAAACTCGGTCTCCTTGGCAACTGATGAAAACAATATAGTCAAATCAGAAAGGGTACATCCAATTATCCTTTTAGCATTGATGAAAGAACTTCAGGTTAGAATGGTACATAACAGGGTGACTATGATAAGAAAAACACTCGATTACTAAATTCATGTTTACTGCAATGTGAACTCGACATGATGTGGAGTAGATTTTTTAAAAACAACAGATCCTCTAGAAAACTGCTTTGGCACAGTAGGTAGTCGATCTAATTGCTTAGAAGGGCAGTCCTTTCCACCTAGGACTCTAGGAGGCAGTGGACTCACCACTAACAAAAATATTGCATCTGAGAGACCTATAAGGCTGAGAGAATTATACAAATTCCCTAACGACTTCGTCATCCAAATGCTGGAAAAGCATAGAAATGTGTTGCCACTGCCAGTGGTAAACCTGAAGAAGAATATCCAAACTCCCAGTTCTCCATTTAACTATAAAAGCTGCTAATGACTGTATTTTATTATTTTTTATGAAGAGCATCAGTTACATATTGCCCTTCTGGGTAAAAGCAAAGTTTCTTTAACTTCACAAGCTGCTGAAGTAAACTTGAACCACATCAGACTGTCAAATGATATTACATGTGCTTATTATGGTACTCTTGCTAAAGATAACATATCGGTAGGCATATTTCAGTAGCTACAAACAGAACTGGAATAAGGAATTTCCTCTATAAAGAAGAATACAACATCAACAGAGGATGTGGATTCTTGCAATGTTGCATGGATGTCAACTTTGCAAGGAAAATAAACTTTAAATTATAGTGGGCCAGCTTCGGTTTTCTTATTATAAGCTAAGCTCCAGAATAACTAATAATATAGATAATGGAATACCTATATGTATCTTAGCAACAACTTTCTATAGGCAAACTTTTGTTCATCAATTATGAGTTTATGTTTCAAGCAGTGCAGGAAAAACACAATCTAATAATGATAAGTGTGGAGAAGTACTAAAGGGGTAAACAATGAAAACCTTAGAAGCAATCAACTGGCACTGCAAAAATTCTTTACTGAATCGCAGGACATACCTGTCAATAGAACTCCAATAGAGATAACAACTATGATTCCTAGAAGCTTGATGCTGGGACTTTCCAACCTTGAAAATTGGTAGGAATTTTAGAGGCATATACAATAGATGGATGCTATGTAATCAAATTAGTTAGTGAATGAGCAGGTTTTACATGATCCAATTACAATGAGGTTGTAAAATGTGAAGTAAAAATAATTTGTTGCTCATGTGTACTTCAAAAATAATATTTCACAAGTTACACTTAAAGAAGAAAGCAGTAGGAGAAAATATTTTATAAGACAAGTTACTTGCAACTACCCTTCTTAGTAATAAAGTTACATTGTCCTGCCTGAAATGTTCAGATACTAGGCAATTAGTGTGTCTGTGGCCATCTAAAGTTCACACCAGATCATCATGTGGCTAAGGGAATCGCATGTTTATCACAGTTTTACATTAGAACCACTTTTGCTTTTCGGTAAAACGGTTAGTTATTTCTAGCTTAAGACTACCAAAACAGATCAGTAAATGGCCTTGTCTCCTTCAACTAATCATCTTCCAAAGTAGGATAAATAGGATTTTTTTTGAAACTGGGATAAAATAGGACTTTATCAACCAATTATGTGGCAAGTCTAGCAGTTATCGGGAACATAAATGTCCTGCTCTGCTACATGGATATCATGCAATTTACAATTAATTTCCAAGTATGAAAAAAATAAACATGGCAATGAAGGCCAGCACTCACCTAAATGCAAATGCGAACAGCAAAAGGAATATTGGAGCGGCTGATTTACACTGCAGAAGATCAATTTCATAAAATCTAGTTACTTGACCGATTGAGGAATCTAATTAGAGAAGCACAAGTGAATGAAACCCTTCAGCAGACAACACACCATAGTAGCAAACGTGACCGAGATGAACACTAGAGAAGCATTGCTCAGATTTATGTCCAACGCCGTCCCTAGAGCAGTTGGCACGACTGCAGAACAGCTAGTGAGAACTTGAGATTTTGTCCAAAACAAGCAAACACAAACCGTTGCTGCGATCCGTCGTTGTAAACGGAGATCCGCACCTCTCATGAAGTAATCCTTCCACCCCATCTCGACGGCGGCCTCGGGCCCCTTGGACTGGAACAGGATTATGAGCTTGGAGAGCCCCGCCTGCAGCGCGAAGTGCACGGTGTTCATCAGCAGCGGCGCAGGGAACTTGCCGAGCTTGTCCCCTAGCAACGTCTTGTTGTATCTGCCATTCCCAACGAAACGAAGTTGATCAGACCGTCATTTCCCGCGGCGAGAGGGGATAGGGTAGGGGAGTGGGGGATCCAGGCCACTCACAGCGTGAGGCAGGTGCTGAACGCGTACCACACCAGGATGTAGAACCCGGTCCTGAGCACGACGGCAGGCGCCAGCGCGGCGCGCTCCAGCGACTCCAGCTTGGTGACGGACTCGCTGTGCCGAAGGCCTCCCGGGGTTCCCGCGCCGCACGGGGGGCTCTCGACGTCCAGCGCCCGGCGCGCCGCCTCCGGATCCGCCGCGTGCATGCTCCGCTGCCGGAAGTAGCCCGACCGCGGGGACCCCACCTCCGCCGCGGCGCCCCCATCGGCGTCCCCGCCCTCGGGCTTGGGATGCATGCCCCCCTCGATTCCTTCCGTCGTCCGTGCTCCGGAGAGACTTGCTACAACGACGCTCGCATTGCGCGCGCGCGACGGAGCGAGCGAGCGAGCGGGACCGCCGCCCCGGTGGCAATGCGGCGGCGGAACGGGCGGGAGGGATCTGGGAATGGTGCGCGCGGGGAGAGGAGGGAGTGGGGAGGGATGGGGCCCGGCGCCTTGGCCAGCGGCTGCCTGCCGGAACGGAACGGAACGGGGGCGGGGACGATGGGGGTGGTTGATTTGGCGGGTGCGCGGGGTCCGGGGTGGGCAGGGTCGGGTCGGGTGCACGCGCCCGGTTGGGTGCTGGGCTGATTAGTTGGTGGGGCCAGGGCCCACTAGCCAGCCAGCCGTGAGTGGGCCCACGGGGGCCTGACGGCTGCAGCGGCGGAAACGTGAAATGGAGGCGTTCGGTGTGGTGGGGCTTGGATGCTGATGGTGGTGGTGCCGTGGTGGGGTTAAAGGTGCTAATGGTTTGAAAACCACACCAAAACTACACCAAACCAACTAGTATTTTGCTCATTGATTAAACCACACCAAACCAAACTGCATATTTCAAAAACCAAACCAAACCAAACTTCTTATGTCTTCAACCCAAAACAAACTAATTATTTAACTCTATCTATACATAATTTTATATTGTGGGACCCACGTGCAGGTCTATCCACACCACTTTGCACAGAGTAGCTGTCAGTCATACTGAGTCATTTGTAACAAAATCCAGCCGATTTCAGTAAAATTTTATAGTGTGAATGCGAGGTTTAAATTCTAGGGTCCGATACTTGACGTGGGGCCCACGTGCAGGTCTAGCCACACCGCTTTGCACAGAGTAGCTGACAGTCATGCTAAGTCATCCACAAAAATTTCAATCGATTTCGATAAAATTTTATAGTGTGAACGCGAGGTTTAAATTCTAGGGTCCGGCTCTTGACGTGGGGCCCACCTGCAGGTCTAGCCACTACACTTTGCACAGAGTAGCTTCCAGTTATGTTGAGTCAACTGAAAAAAAATTCAGTCGATTTCGGTAAAATTTTATAGTGTGAACGCAAGACGTGGCTGGGTGTAGTATCTGTACGATTAGACCAATTCAAACCGTTCTAATTGCTAATCCAAACCAAACCAACCCATTATTCTTTTTAGCCCATTTACCACCAAACCAAATTGGCTCAAGTGGAAAACCAAACCATAGGAACCGGTTTCAACCCAAACCATTACCAGCTCTAGGTGGGGTGGTGCGTGACAGAGCAATGCCAATGCTTATATCTTCCTGCTGTTGAAAGTTTATTTATGGTGTTATAATGGTTGTGTAAATCTGAAATTAAATATTTAAGGGATTGAGTAGGGATGCATGTGGATAACCAATGGTGTTTTATAAGACCTGTGCCAACTAAATAATTAGGATGACATATCATTCTAATTCATTCTCCTCATACATTATTTACACACAATGCTATACTAATTTATTTTATCAAGTTTTTGGGTTGACCCAATAGCCCAAAATAACTATAACTTGCATTCCTAGGAAGGAAGGACTAATGGCTTTACGATGAAATCTGAATTCTGCTGGGTTCGACGACGAGATTTACTTATAGTGATGCTATTCAATAAATTAAAAAAACATTTTGTTACATCATTTGCAGATTACAATAACAAAAGGTGCTCAAGGTGTGTTGGTGTAGCTTCTCCATGTGATGTTTATATATTCATCAATATTAGTTGGTGAACAATATATAGCTCTCATATAATATACATGTCATCTCAAGGTTACATCTTCCTAATGTGAATTGTTCTAGAGGGGAAATGTTTTAGGTGCATCATACTATAATTGAGGTACATGGGTCATATTATAGACAATATCTAACGGTTTAGTTATGATGAGTTCCTTGTAGTTATTTAGAGGAAAAAATCTCAAGCGTGTGTTGCATTCGTCAACTACTTGAGCAAACTAAAGCAACAATATTTAGTGTACCATTGAAACAAACACACACCTTACTTCATCCACCTGCATTTTCTAGCACGCCATCAACACGAAAAAGAAGAAAAATGTGCAAATTAATGCACGAGCAACCGACGAGGTAGGTTAGAGCCGCATGCATGCTTCCAAATTTGCCGGTGCAGGCCTGAGCCGGAGAGGAAAACTCCAAGCAACATTTGCACCAACGGAGTGCCGAGCCACACCAACACAACCAAAGAATCTGAGATCCACATGGGGGCAAAAGGCAGATCTGAATTGCAATTTGCAAAAGCAAGATCACAATGGTCCGATTCGGATCCGGATTTGGAACCCAACCCGTCATGTGATAGTTTGAACCCGAGGCCACACAGGTCTTAGTCTAAGCCAGCGGCGTCAGGATTAAGTTTAATCAGATGGTTATGGGACAGAGCGAACAGGACACCTGTGTTTGTTGGACCTAACACACATAAAATAGAAAAAAAAAAGCTGGATGCATGCCATGATGCTGGGAGCATGGCTCTCACTACACAGTCTTTGCATTGCAACAATCTTGACCAGCAGCTCCTTCTTTCTGGTAGGAAGGGGACTCATCGAAAGGACACCAATGTTTCGCACAAAAAGCAGTTTAGGTAGAGTGTTCCCCACTAAAAGCTTGACTGCATCTGCGTACCGATGGGGCGTTGTTGAGTTTGGCCGTTGGTAATGGCAAGTGCCTGATCTGTGTACCTTTGGGGCTTTGTGGGCTTACTACTCGATCTGTTCCAGTAGCAGTCTACCTGAAACTGCATGCATGGGTTCAGACCAACAAAAAAAAAAATCTGAACTATTTGCGGGGCAACGGGAGGTATACTGATCAGATTCAGGGGAAAGATCTAGGGTCACCATCAGGTCCACTTTTGGCATGGAGCTCACGAATCATGACAAGTTGGGCCATCCGTCGAACTCGGCGGACCGGCCGAGACATGCAGGTCCACGGGAGCCAAGCCCACTTTGAGCGTAATCTTTTCTTTTATTACAAAACTTCCGGGGTTACGGTCCGTTTCTATTAATAGAGAAGAGTTTAAAACATGTAGCCGAAACAGGAAAATAGGACAGCATATAGAAAGAAACTCAAGTAAGAGAAGAGCATAAGACGAGAAGAATTGAGCTCGAATTTTTAGCGTAAACCGTTCAATTTAAGAATAGCATAATACCAGTGCCCACGAGGCGACGATGCATGATATACCGGTGACTGTACATAGTAACTTGTACTAGTATGTAGATAAGGCTGACATGGCATGCCTACGTGGGCCAGCGTGGTCCCTGGCAGCGAAATGTCTGTTTCAGCTTCACGATCAAGTGCCTGTCACTACTCGAGTTAAGGAGGCGACAAGGAGGGGGTGTCGACAGGCGACACAGCACTTGTAAGTTTAATTTCCGAACTAGATTAAACATGACGATAAACAATCCTAGCATGCAATTCTCTAGCAGACTAGGCAGTACGAACAACATAATTATAACATCAGAAAACATGATTAAAACACAATGTACGTACTGAGGAATTACCGTAGAGAAGAGAAACAACGCAGTTGGAACGACGACGGTTCTACGGACAGAGCGCAGCAGACGATGTTGCAGACGACGGTACGCCGCAGCACCAGACTTGGACGGAGGACGAGCCGTGGTGAAGACGTCTTGAGCAGTCGCGCGCAGCGCTTCCCAAAAACCTTATTCGCCTTCTCCCGATGCAGGATCTCGAAGACGACTGGTTCTGGAGACCTGCTCTCCCGTTTGCCGGTGCACGCCGGCACTCGGGATGGAGTAGACTACGATGGCAATGCAGCAATGAGAAGTAGCAAAACCCTAACTTGTATAGACCTTCTTAGGGACTCCCAAACCTAGGGGATTTTCCGTATAGAGTCTATGGTGCACTTCTTCCATGAGGGAGGTGGTCTCTATTTATCGGGAGGAAAAACCCCACACCCTCATCCATTAGCAATATGGGACTAATAGATGACGTACCCCTTCAAGTGCTAAGGGCTTTTGAGATTTATTTAGGATTATTCATATGGGCCAAGCCCAATAATCTAACAACATTTCACTAACTTTTACCAACTTTACTCCACTCATCTTAACAGGGGCTAATTTCACCTAACTAAACACCGTCATAACATACTAAACGCACCCCCCGTAACATGCTAGCATGGCTGATCTGCATGATCAGACATGCCTGAAAACTTTTCCACAGAGTTGCAGGGCTCTGTGGCACGAGATCGAGACCCCGGCCACTTGGCCTTTGCTCTCGTACGTGGAGATGACACGGCCGGGCGCCTAGCCGCCGTAGTAGCCCCGTAGCCAGCCGTAGACGCATGATTCGTCACCACCTGATCCATTCCGACAGTGTCGAGTGGTGACCCGTCAGGTAGCTCTCCTCGCACAGGAGCATGGTCACGAGCCAGCGTTACAGCGACAGCGCGCGACAAACTCGCCTCGGCACCGTCGTTTTCGCCTCCGTGTTATGAGACCTGACGCATCTGACGCGGCGCCACGCGTTGCGTGTCACCCGATTTTCTTTTTTGAGTCGAGCTTCCGTGCTGCTATGGCTGATTATTGCTGAAAGAAACCAAATGGAAGCTTGCGAACATAGCTAGGGTGGGCGTACGGGGACAGTAGACGCGACCGTGCCGTGCGTGTCGTTGTTGCCGTGTCAAGAGGTCCCGTCCCGTCCTCAACACCAAGCCAGGTTATTATCAGCACACGCTTCTGTGCTGATGCTTTTGCCTTCAACTTGAAGATTTGTCTAATGGGCCTTGCGCCCTTGACAGCAATCGCGTTTGTGCCCCGCCGAACACCAGCTTTGATCACTAGTACTTGTTTTAGCGGACGTCCAATCAGCAGTACTGTGCGACTGTGGAGGCACCAAACCAATCACTGACCACCATTCCAACGCGCCTTTTGGGCCAGGCGGGCTGTCCGGGCCATATCATATATAGGCCGGGCCATGCTAAGCTCTCCTTCTTCTTGGGCTCCTGGGCTTATGTCCAAGCACGCCCATCACTGTTCAAATCTCTCTGTGCGGTTGTTGTCGGCAGCAACATCAGTGAAGTGGAGGATCGTAGCAAATCAACTAAGCAAGGTTATATCGCCTTCACAGGCTTGGAGCCTCATCACCACCTCTGATGTCACCGCTGTCAATGCACAGTACAACTCCACAAATTAAAGGTGGTAAGTCAGGCTATGCTTCAGCAAGGTAAGTCAGCTTCAGCAAAGGCAAGTCGGGCCATGCTTCAGCATGGTAAGTCAGCTTCAGCAAGAGGCTAGTCAGGCCATGATTGCAATGAACCTAGCTGATGAACATTACATTGCTGAATAGGCAGAGTGAAATGTCAGAATCATCTAGTGATATCATTCGTATTTTGGATAGCCTGACCAATACAATGATTTTTTTTTCTTTCTTCAGACGAAATTAAGCGGACCCTATTAACATCAAGAGTAGTGACTTTATGCTTGTCACATTCCCCCTCGCGACATGCGCGCTTGGAGCTTGTGTTCACTTCTGGGGGGGGGGGGGGGCGAAAAGGAGCGAGGACGTTGTCTCACACTGGAAGCTTAGCAGACATGTGCTACTTCACACTTTCTGTGTAAGATAAGGTATGGCAAGGTCACGCATCTGCCAAATAGCAATGATACGGTGCATTATGTTGATATTGGCCAGGTGGTGAAAGGCGCCAGATGATGCGGACAGTTTAATTTCTCGCTGGAAAAGAGGAAAAGGAACTCGTTGGAGTGTAGTTCGACTGTAGGAGGTCGCAGGAAAAGAAGATAAGGCCATGCAAAGAGAGCTATGATTTTGCTACTGCAACTCTAAAATACACTTTCAACTTACTACTCCATCCAAAAGTAGGAAGAAAAACCAACTTGTTCCAAGGTCTTATCCACAGACAGCTTATTAATAAGACAGATTGTTCATGCTACGGAAACGGACAGAATCGAACCTTTTTTTTTTAAACGAATCGAACCTTTGGACATGTAGCTTAGAAAGAAGCATCATAGTCTGCCCCGTATTAGTTTAAAACAGATGTTTGTATCGATAAAAGGAAATTTGATTAAGCTGATCAATCAAGCGGTGATCACATAATCGTAGCAGCCAATGGATGGAATCGCTATGTACAAGCAGACGACACAAGCAGATAGAGACGACAACACCTTGTCGCTCCCAACCTAACAGCAAACAAAGGCGACGCAACGCAAGCAAGTGGTATCGAAACTGGACGTAGCGTACGGCAACATCAGCTGGCAGCAGCGCACGCATGGATGGGGCGTCATATGGACCTATACAAAACTTTCTTCCTACCGTACTCAACCTCCAATCACTCGAACTAATCAACAATAACACACAGGAATGAGGAACCAAATCAATCAACAATGGCATGAAGCTGCCGAGTAGAATCATGTCGACAATAATCTGTACGTGCGTGCAGGCCATGGCCATGGCGACATGGCGTGCAGCAGCAGCAGCTAGCTAGTGGCCGACACCGGGGCTTGGGACTGACCCCATCACCCGCGCGGCATTGTTGGCAGCCACCGCCGCCGCCGTCCACCTGCCGGCGAACGCCGGCGGCGGCGATCCTCGGAGCCCGCTCCCACCCGCCGCCGCTGAACCTTCGCCTGCTGTGCCGTCGTTGCCACCGCCCTCCACTCGCCGCGCCTCCCCTCCGGCGCGTGGTGCCACCCTCGCCGCCGCGGCGCACGGAGGCCGCGGCGACGCGACGAGCGCCGCCACGGCGAGCCACAGGAGGAGGACGAGCACGGCCACCCGGCAGCTGCTGCGCACGAGCACGGCCGCCATATCGCTCGCTCTGGGTCTCGATGTCGAATCCAACCGATCGGAGCAGTGCGTGACTGCGTGTGGTTTGGTCTAGTCCACGGCGGCGCTGGTGGAGGTGCTGCTGCTCTGCTGGTGGTGGTCGGGGAAGATTTCGAGGGGATCAGCGAGGGTTTATATAAGCAGCAACAGAGGGGGCGCGTGGTTGCGACAGGGCTAGGCTAGCTGCTGTTGATGCTGCTGCCCGGGGAGAACGAACGCGAGGCGTGGGGACAACGGCAACGCCACGGCGGCGGGGAGCCGAGGCGCGCCACCGTACCGGGGTCCGGGAGCATGGGAGGCGAGCAGAGCAGACAAGAAACACGCGGGCGCGGGCGCGGGGAAGGGGGGTTGGTTAGTGAGGCGACATCAGGATCATCGCGATCACATCCGGCCATCCGATCCGGCCGGGAAAAGGCTAGCTCTCGGCTCGGGGGGCCCTGGCCTGGCGTGGGGAGGGTCTGCTGCTGCGGCGAGAGCGACGCGGGGGTCGCCGGCCGGCGTCGGCCGCCTTGCGCTCGTCCGGCGCGGATCGCGAGTATCTGCTGATGTGGGACGTGGGCCGGGCCGGGAGCACGCGCGTTAATGGTTGCTTCAAGGAGGAGGCTAAAATGGTTTGTTTAGGGTGCGTCCCGTCGCGTAATGGCTTTGCGCGTATACATGACTACATGAGGGAGGAGGGTGATTTATGAAGACGCGTCAAGGACTCGATATTCATTGGGTGCCATGTGTGGAAAATTTGAAACGAGAGTGCGAGACTAGCTAGCTCCCCTTTGTTATCTATAGTACGTTTTGGGAGGAAAGAAAAGACTGACGGTTGGGATGCTGCTTAACTTTTTGTTTTGTTTTAGATGGATTACCAGGGAGTTAACTTTTAAGACAAGAGACCGGACCTCGCTACTTCACTGTGGTGGTACAAATCGTGCTCTATGGGGGCTTTACTAAAGCTGTAGACATTATGGTCATCATCATCTTTAAGGGTTCTATATGTTTCGTCGTTTTGCATTGCGCCATTTGAGTGTCCATAATAACTCCATTAGCAGATATTTTTCACATGAATTTTGCAGGAACTGGAATTTGGAAGAAACGACCCAACGCAAACCCCGCTTGCTCCAAACAGCCCTACGAATACGTTTGTTTCTTTTGTGAATTGTGTCAAGTAATGCATAGCATGTAATGTATAGCAAAGTTTTGGTTTCAGATGCAGAGTTGGAGCTGATCTGTGTGTTGCTCTTGCTTCGCGGGAAAGCTTTCCTTCCAAAGGGAACACCGAGCGAGAACACTTGCTCTCAGCTGGCTTCCTGCATAGGATTGGCTTCTTGTTGGAGGGCACGAGCTGAAAACGGAATCTCGTTGCCTGCGTGCAGAAGGTACCATTTCTTTCAGGCAAACTGTTGCTTCTCTTTCTGTTGCCCGTTGCCTATGCTCTTCGTTGGACTTATTGTCACAAGGATCCCTTGTTCATGGTATCTGAACAAATGATAGACGGCATCGTTAGAGCATCTTCAACAATGCCTAAAAAATAAAGTAAGCGTTAGCATAGCAATTAGGAAAATATCTTTGCACTAACTCACGGCCATGAAGTTTTCAAAGGAAAAAAAAAAGTGACGGACTGACAGCTGTGCACAACAATGGTGTGTTTAGGGAAGTCCAAAACTTGTGACTATTTACAAAAAGGAGTTCTTTTTTTTTGGAAATGGACAGAGGGAGTAATAAACAAATACAGTAGCAACACGCGAACGCAACACTAAGGTTTTCATTTTTTTTTTTGGATCTATGTGTCGCGATTACTCTATAACCCACTATTTTGGGGGGTTTCTTTTCTTAATCGCTTACTCATTCCTATAGCAACTTCATCTCCAAAAGTACTTATCCTCTTCTCAAAGTCAATAGATTACTTTCATCCACAAACATCAACTTGACACTAATTAGTCCAAAACAGATACTATTTTAAATTCTCGCAATTTAAAATACAACGCTGTTATATAAAAATTCAAAATGCCACTTAACCCCCAACTCATCCTTGATGTGATCCCAATGACACGCACGCGTGTGAAGGCAATTTGACAAATGGATTGGAGAGAAGTGGATTAAGATTGTTAAGTGTGTTGTTTTCTGCGTTAACCTTATATATCATTGGATGCAAGCTGTATATGAATGGAAGTGTGCACGCCAATTCTCGACTTCTTGTGCTCAAATGCAGCTTTCAGTTTTTATATGGAAGCACTAGCATCCTGACTCTTCCAGTGATTGTTTGGGCAACTATATATATTAATTTGCAAGTGTTGTGCATTCAGTGAAAACTGGCCCAAGTGTTAGAAACTCTTAAAAATTTGTTGAAAAAATATTATTTTTATCAAACATGTTAAACACTATTCCGATGTGCATGTACTGTGATAATCTTTTTAGATGTTTTTATGTTGAAAAATATTATATCACATGACAGTATAAATACTGCATCGACATCCCATATGTGCAAATGTAAAGTTGCGAGCTGTCTTTTCTATTTACCATCTCAGTTTTACCAGTTTATTTATTTGTATTGACAGTGTCGATATTCTATAATTACATTTCTTATAAATCAGTATTTTCAAAAAAAAATATATAGTGAGTATTGACTAACTTGCTATATTATGAAAGCTAGCGATCAAAGTTGGATACTCAACCAGTCACTTAATAGCCTAGAGGCTAGAGCTGATGTGTTCCCTCGTTCACATATCCAGTTACTCGTGGTTAACTGATGGTGACATGGCACACAAGTTGTAAAGCATGACAAATGACTCATCATGCCCAACGAGACTATACACACATGAGACTATCTTTTGAAGAAGAGATAATTTTTCTCTTTTCAACATATATAAGAATATAATATATAATATAATTATAAGCTAGCAGGCTATCATCACTGAATCTGTGAAGCATACTAACATTCTTTTACATGTCTATAGATATTTATTAATCTCAATATCTGTCGGGTCTAATTTCTAGTAGATACTCACAAGATAAGCTGGATGTGTGTGTACATTTCTACATTATAGATACTCACAAGATATACTCTATCCTTAATTATATGGCATCAGCATAAATTATTATTATATATTAATTTACCCTGAAAGTGACAATGATATCATCATATATTTATTTTAATACCAAAATGAATATAACATGCTGGCAGCTTTGCCAGCATAACTGTCTCGTCTCCTACCCTTCAACGGCTATCTGAAAAGTGAGAACGCCTTCTCCTCATCCATACGCGTGCACGAACTCACCGCACGTGCACCACACGCACCTGCCTGTGCCTGTGCCTGTGCCTGAGCATCATCCACGACACCGTCCCATACGCCGCGTCCACGCGAGGCTCCTCTCGTCTCCACCTCCCAAAATCCCAAGAGCTCCCTCCCGCCACGAGCCCCTTATCCTCCGGCGGCCAACGCCGATCACCCCCGACCCAGGCCCCCGCGCCCTCCGCGTCCGCCGCCCATGTCCTCCGCGGCCGATGAACTCGCGCGCCGCGTCGCCGCCGCGTTCCTCCCCATCCCGCCGCCACAGAAGCAGCAGCTCTCTGGCGTGGCCGCCGCCGTGCTCGACGCCGGGGGACGCCTAGGCCGCGCCGTGGTTGACGTCTTCCGCCGCCTCCGCATCGACGACACCTTCTACTCCGGCGCTCCACATGATCGCCGGCGCAGCACTGCCGCGAAGAATAATGGCCGGAGACCAGCCGCCGGAGCGCCGCCGTCGCCCGGCAAGGAGGGGACCACCGGCGGCACTTCCGGGAGGTTCGCGCGGTCGCAGGGGAGCATGAACCTGTCGGCGACGTATGACAGCAGGACGAACGACGTGGAGAGCTCGGTGGTGGCCAGAGGTGATCTGTGGCGCGCGGAGGCGTCGCACAGCAGCAGCGGCGGCGGCGCCATTGGCTCTGCTCCGAGAAGCTCCGGCGATGGGGCGAATCTATTCCTCGTACAGCTTGGCCCCGTCCTCTTCGTCCGCGACACGACGCTGCTGTTCCCTGTGCACCTGTCCAAGCGCCACCTCATCTGGTACGGATTCGAGCGAAAGGTGCGTTGATGGATTCGAGCAAAATGTTCAGCCATTGCTTCATCTAACCAAGAATTGGACAGTGAAAAATGGTTTGAGTTGAGAGCTCAAAAAGGTTTGTGCTTGCAGAATGGAGTGCACTCGGTGTGCCCTGCTTACTGGTCGGCTCACAAGAGATGGTTCTTCATGTCCATGCTATGTCTGAACCCGTTTGCTTGCGTAAGCCTTTGTGATCTTGTGCCTCTGTTTCTATTACTACTACATTAGAATCTTCTCATGACCATCTCTAACTGAGTAATTTGTTCAGTCATTCATGGACATGCAATTCCCAAATGGGCAACTAAAATACGTTGCTGGGGATGGGTTCACGGCGCGTGCTTTCCTTCCTCTCGGCGGTGGAATCCTGCAAGCCCATGGAAAGTTCCCTGGGGACAAGAGAGTCAGCTTCTCTTTCAAGGTCAGCCAGTGGTTAAAATGATTTTAATCTATGAGAAAAGAAGAAGAAGCTGCACTGTTGTACTTACAATATGCTATCAGTTGCTTGCAGAACAGGAGTGGGGCCAGCATCGTCCCAATGGTTCAGTGGCCGGATAAGTCTCTCTCATTGGGGCTTGGCCAGCCATTGTCTTGGAGAAGATCTGGTCTGATGCTGCAACCTGCAACGCAGATAAGGCAAATCCGCTTGAACCCTGACTGCCTGTGCCATTCGTAACTTGATCCTCATTGTTGCTTGTTTCATGCTGTTTATCAGTGTGCTAAAATCTGGTTCCCCTGAGCATGTTGAGAATCTTGCTGAAATAGGTGCCCAGACTGACTGTTGTTCAATTCTGAATTTATGACACACAGCATTTGCCCTACGATCGGTGGACGCCAACATGGGGTGTGCACGGAGCTGATCCATTCGGCGAACGAGAACGTCGGTGTAGTCTTCGGCTACTCCCACACTGCTTCGCCTTCTGCACATGCTTCCATATCGGTCTGTCCAGCTGTACCATTACCATTACATCTGACGAACACTCTCTGATATCCTTGTTTGGGCATCTCACAGATTGGAAGATCGAAGCTGAATGGCGGCGCGGCAAGGTCAGGGGTAGTGCTCAGAGTAGACGCTCCCCTCCATGGCTTTGGCCGGCCATGGTTCTCGGTTCAGATGAGCAGTGGTATCGAGTTCTGATCCCTCATTGTTTTGTTGCAACTGAACATATACGGAGTTACAGTCTTCAAAAAAGGAGCATACAAGGTTACAGTCTCACCACGACAGATGGTACCACTACATTGAAATGTACAGACGATATGATGTGTATAAGGCTTGACAAGGACTAATTCTATAAATATTCTGAAAATGGTAGTTGCAAAAAAATCATTGTAGCAAGCATTTTTATGGTGGTAATACAAAAGGAAATATTGAAGGACTGCTCATTCATAGTTTTCATACGCAACTGATACAACGACTACAAGTACTGCATGCGTGTTTGCCACATTAAAGCAGCTGCTATTAGCATACCCTCTCTCTGGATGAGCCAAAGTCGTCAAGTATTGTGCTTCGCGTACAGACAGGTCGCCAAACTTCTGAAGAAAGTGCATGTTTTGCTGGAGAACTGTACAAACGCCCACGGGCCACGGCATCATATAGTCGGACATATATATGTACAGAGCAGAGGCAACCATATTTTCACGTCTAGTCGCGAATTTTGCAGGGGCCGGCTACTTTCATACCAGAAATAGAGGCTGATTCCATAGCAGTCTTGAAACTTTTATCGTGACCCTGAAACAGTGGTTCAGTACGAACATTGTTCATTTATCCTCCTTGGATATCAAATTCAAGCAGGGGCGTACTGGTGGCCACCCACTTGTTAGAAATTGCACAACTAGAAATTATGTTTAAATTTTAGAAATAGAGAGGGCACAAGTCCATTGTTCGAACCCTACTGAAGTAACATTTTTCGAAAACTGCTCCAAAAGCAATTTAAAATAGGTGTCAATAATATATTCCATTCCACATCACCATTTACTCGTGTCTATCCAGCCTCTAAACATGATATTGTTTATCAGCATTCTTGTCGTCTTCTTTGCTAACCAGATCCCTGTTGTGTGTACAATTGATGTAACCAGCACAACATCAACAGTATTGCATTGCAATGGTTTATAGCAACCTCAAATAAGACTAGGAACCCTTGCCGATTCTTATCTTGATAAAGGATTAATTTTTCATGCACTTGAAATAATTGGCCACCGAAGTGTTGCCACGGCATTGTCAAACACTCTATATCAATTACTAGTCCTACTATGCTATCATCTATCTAGAAGAATGGCTGTGTGCGTTGTTGCCTAGAGTAGAACAACCAATAGTTTTGTTGTTGTAATAACACAACTCAGGAATGCACTAAAATAAAGTTCCTGGAGCCCTCTTCAGGTATTGGGATATCCTGCTGTGCAGGTAGGCGAAACCGATTCTGACGTATCTTTCTGCGTCAAACTCTGCCACTCCTAGAAGCCTGTTATTCATCACGTCTACAACAACCACCCAGGCCTTGGCATCACCACGGTTGATTTTGACCATGAAGCAAACGGTATCATCAGTATGGCAGATGAGTGTGGGAAGGGATACGTGAAGCCTCTTGAAGGGTGACAGAGGTCTGCCTTCATAGTCGTTGAACTTGGGAAGAAGCTGGAAATCCGGGCAGCTCTTGACGTCCATCTTAGACGATTCCATGTCACAGACACGTTCCCAAGAGTCATCCACCAGAGAGCAAGCAGACACCGGTCTGGTCCATACGGTAGCCTTCCAACCATCTTCCACGCATTCATCCCTGCAGCAGGTTGGGCATGCGGAATTCTTCCACCAAAGCTTGTGTCTGACGAACCTGAAGTGACCTCTGACAACAGCAATGTCCCGAGATAAGTATGCAAGGCTTGTCCCTGACACGAGAGAGATCACAGAGGAGGATGCCCCGCCAGAGATCGACGAAGGCTACGGTGGCATCCTCGCCTCCAACTGCGATAACCCTGGTGATCTGGTAGAGAAACCAGCCTTCCTCTTGGTATTTCTGAAAATGTTCATCCTCCACTGAGACGTTGGAGACAGTCCAGGTGTTGATCTTGGAGTTGTAGAGATACAGGACAAATCGCCCACGTCCAAGCTCGAACTTGTCGACACAGAGAGCAGCAACCATGTAGAATTTCTCTTGGTTGTGGTCGTCGCAGCGGTTGGTAGGGCAGCTCAAGATGCCAACCTGATAGGAACCGAAGTAGATGCCGCCGGGAGGTCGCTGGAGACGCGTGAGCGACGGCTCATCGTCGCCGGCGGGCTGGTAGACGTACAAGTCGTTGCCGTAGGTTATGTCCCTGTCCTTCTCAGGGCTGACGACGATGCGGAGGAGGACGAGGTTCTCGTCCGTGGCGAGGACCTGGGGTTCCATGGGGATCATCTCTGCATCCTCCCCATCGGTGGCGGCGGGGCGGCAGAAGACGCAGAGGTAGGAGACGCGCGGCGGCAGGGTGGGGAAGAAGGTGACCTGGATCTCCCTGCCGCACCTGGAATATGTGACGGCGGTGGTGTCGTTCTGGCAGTCGGCGACGTAGGCTTTGTATTCGAGGAGCCCCCAAGGGATCCCTTCTCCTTCTCCATCGCCGCCGGCGTCGAGGCCGGCGGATGCAAGCTCCCTTTTTCCAGTTTAAACATATCCCTGCTGATGGGCATGGACAGTGGCGTAGCCAGAAATAAAATCTACCTATGGCGAACCTACAAATAAGCCCGTTTCACCTGATCTCTAATGCTAGGATGAAATCTTTCAATCGGAATACAAGTGAAAACATTGAATGAAACATATATCAAAATTTGCAAATATGGTAACATACTAACATTTGCAAATAGAGTCGAATTAATTTTTCCCTAGATCAACTCTTACAGTCTTACCTTTTAATTTTTCCTTGCATTTGCATCTGGGCGTCCCTGGCCCTGAATCCCCTGATGCCTGTCCCGTCCGTCCGACGCCATCAGATGATCAGAGCAGTCACGCACTGGTGGAGTCCGGAGTGGCGCGCTGGTCTCGGTCTGGCCACGCGGTGGAGCACCTAGCGGAGCCGAGGGTGACCGGCGACGGATGGGACTACGACAGTGCCACGGCGCCCAGGCGGCGTGATTGCTGCGACTGCGAGCGCATGCGATCCGTCGATTGGTTTTCTATTTTAACGATTCGTATCCTGTTTTGGGCTTATTGCCTGATGGGCCGGACTATGTTACCTTTGTCTAATTAAAGGCCCATACCACGAAACGTTATCTCCTATTACTCCTTCCAGTCGTCTTCTTCCTCCGAACAGAGGACTGCACCAAGCCATTAGCCATGGCGGAAGCTACCCTGTAGGAAAACTAGGGCGGGGATGATGGGAGTTTCTGCGGGTTGCAGGTATGGCAGCCGCCATGGCTCGCCATACTGCTGGCTCCGCCACTGGACATGGAGCCGATCTCTGGATTTGGATGAGCGAACTCTGGATTTTGTTTGCGAGTTGCCATGGTCTACTCGACTTAATATGAGATATGAGGAGAGGAAGCCGAAACCGATGAGGAGAGGGGGCCGTCTGCAGGACAGTTTTTTGCTGGACAATTCTTGTGTCCATAGACATGCACTATACAAAAATTAAAGATTAAATTAATTATAAATAATTATAGCAAAAAACTGTTAAATAACTATACTTTATCACTAAAATTGTTTAAAGATTTTTTCCCCCAAGTTGTTAGGTCAAATTCTTAATTTTTTCATTATATTACCTATAATAAACCTCAAAGATTTGTAGCAATTATAGAACATGTGACCCTATGGAGTGGGACCCACGAGACCAGTTGACGTGGGTCACACAAATGGATGCTGTTGTGGGACCCACATAGTGTAGACCCCCCACTAGACCCATTATATGTGGGACTGACTTAGTTTTTTTAAGAGTTTTTTTCGCCTTTTTAGGAGTCCCCCCCCCCCCAAATAGTGTTTAAAGGTTTCTAAGAGTTTTTTCACCACAATTACTTATAATTAATTTAACCTTTAATTTTTGTATACTGCATATCTATGGGCACAAGAATTGTCACGTAAGAAAATTATTGTGTGATGCTTCTAGAACAAATATGAGGGTAAGTTAAAAACAAATTTGGAAATGAATTATATTTTAATAGAGTTCAACAAAATTTCAAATTTATTTTTATCATTTTTATGTAATTTAGTATTGTGATTACAAATAAGAATATACATGATTTTTTATATGTTTTGAGTCAGCATATTTTATATAGACACACATAGAGTGTCAGTTTGACTAGTACCGAAGATATATCCCTTTTAGAGATTCGGCCAGGGTATACCACGGTTTGAAGATATAGCTCTCTCGGGTTATTAGTGGAAACTGTATTTGGAGACTCGGGAGGTTGTTTTTAGATAATAAGTTCGGGCCGATCTTGAGTGTAATACTTTAAGTCTTGTGAGACTTGTTCTTACACAGACATTCACTGCCCGTGTCCTTGGCTTGAGTTAATTTGCTTTACATGGGACCTTTTGGGCCCTTTTGGGCCCTTTTATAGTTTATTTTCTACTAGGGGTTGTATTTTACATGGTTAGTTACTAGCATGGACTTACCACCTTAAGTGTGAATGTGGTGCCTTATTTCGGCGCCACTTGCTTGTGCCGTTCTAGGATAGGACATTTGTCACACCCTAGGCTCGCCTTCTTTGTTGTGTTAGCCTCCTTCGTGCCCTGGGAGGAATCAGGGTACACGGGGGCACCTTTGTGTCCTTCGCTCTTCTTGGTGCTTGTGTTGGGCTATATGATGATTTCCCTAGTGGTTGGTCACCATTGAAGCAGTGGGCAGGTGATAGGCTACGTTGTGTCTGCTCGAAGTGATGTCTCAATCCTAGTGGTGGCAGGGGTGAATCTAGCCTTCTCTTGTTATGGAAGGCCCATGTCTTATCTCCATGTATTTTATGGGGAAGGCACACGAGGGGAGGCTTCATCCTGTCCCACTCACAGGTTGGGTGCCTCTAGGTTGTTGTGGGGTTCATTCATGTTGAAGGAAGCTGGCCCCACTCCCCGGAGACTTAAAATCCCTCGCCAAGCAACCATAACCGCCTCTTGGCCTTTTTGGGCTGTCAACAGGCTACGCGCCTACACCACATGTGTTTCCAGTGTTTCTAAATCGGATTGGACTTACACTTTAAGCCTTTCCTTAGGGCACCTCCATTTCTTAGGAAGACAAGAAGTACCTATACTAAAGCTTTCAGATTTGGGGCAATTCTAGTACATATGACCCCATGGTGTTGGACCCACAGGACCCGTTGGTGTGGGCCCACAAGTGTGTTCCCTCCATTTGTAGGCACCACTGAATACCCATTTTATGTGGCTATGTTGGACCCTACATAGTTTTTTCCTACAAATATTGTTTAAAGGTTTTTTCACAGGAGATTAGTTTATAGTTCTTAATTTGTTTCTTCAATGTACCATCATACATACTATTTTTTTCAACTATTGTTGATTTGTTTATTTAACTGAACATACTTGCATGATATAATACACTTATTTATCATTAATTTTATGTTTTTTTGGTATACCATACTAAACGTCTAAGTATATACGAATTCTCGCAAAAGAAAATTGTTGTGTGATAATTAGAGAACTAACATGAGGGTAAGATATTGCTAATTTGGGACAGATTTATATTCCAATATGGATCAACCAAATTTGAATTCATTTTGATTGTTTTCTGATTTAATTTAGTACATCGATACGATACTATTTTTCATCACAAAGAAGAAAGCAATGTTTTTTCTTTGATGCTTTGAGTCGGCATATTTAATAGGAAAAAGTCATTTTTACATCCCTAGACAATGGACCGAGTGCGAGTTTTCTCAATGGAATAAATAATCAGGAAAATCACCTCCCTCAACTTTTGACCTCCCAGGCCTGATTAGTATTACTTTAACCACAAATAATAACGAAGATAATACAATAAATATGTCTATTTATACCGAATGCTTATTCATTGCACGGGAGTCGAGAAAATACAACCTGTATTTTGGGACATCAGAGAAAAGTGGTTACGCCTTGTAGATTGGGACATAGGAAGTAGTAGTTTAAGAAGTATACCTCAATCTGCATAGACACACCACACTTATGCTAGTCCAATTCCCGAATCTTGCCAGTCCTCCCGGGCAAAAGGAACTGAAACAACACTCATGGAATTTGAATCCACAAAGTTTTCAAGTGCAAGAAAAGCATGTTTACATCACTTTATTCATCAGCCTCTAAGTTTCTGAATTCTGAGCATAAAGTGACTCATGATAGTCAAATATGATCAATAGAGACATAGTAGTATACCCAACGAGCTCCTAGAACCCAGGGTGAGAAATGAACGACTCATATGACTTGATAGGTCCTTATCTAGGCGACCTAGGCAACTTTCCCCTTGTTTCTCAAGTCTTTGGCCGCCTCAAAAATTGATAGGACCTGGTAGGACCTTTTGAAAGAAGCAAGGCAAACTTCTAGAATGTTCTTCACTATGCACTAGCCAGATATTTATCAAGTCTACTTTAGATTTGGTAATTAACTAAATTAGATAATGTTGTAATATATGGGAATTCTCTAAAAGTGGGACACTTGTCTCAATCTCATGGTTCCCCTTGCTTTATAAATAGAGATCCCCTACCTTGCCATGCCATTCACCCATGAGCATGGTAGATGAGTAGAGCATCTGTTGGTAGGCTCTGCCTCCCTGAAGTAAAAAGGTGGCTCTGCTATCTAAATGACCTAGTACCCGAGGACTAGAATTTAAAACGAGTCAACAACTATAGAGATAGTTGGTGTGTCTTAGCTGTAGGACCTCAACTTAGTGTGCATTAGGGCCACCTTGATTTCCAATAGGACCTATCCCACCAATCAACCAAAAACACAAGAACTTTGTGTAACTTCCACTATATTAGCAATAAAGAGTCGTATAAGTGGGTGTTCAACACTACAACTTATGATCAACAATATGTACTTGTTTTGAGGTCCTTTATATCCAATCCAAGAGTTAAAGTTGATCAATTTTATAAAACCATTGTGAAACAAAATAAAAGGTATACATATAAACAAACTGGACACAAAAAAGAAATAGTTACCCTTCAAAACTTACTGACTACTGAAGCTAAGTTCATATGTAGGCTATTCAAAACTGCATAGAATGTGTTGGGGATATCTGTATCAACAGATTATTACTCCATTTCTTCATGCCCAAACCTATCTTCGTTGTGCCTCCTCTAACGCATGATCACTGTGGGGCACCCCTTCTTGGACCCTGAATCACCACCCATTCTACCCACAATGCATTAAGGGCACTCACAGTGTGTACTTGACATCAATGCTCCAAAACATTAAACCAATATTAATGTCGCGTTTTAAGTTTTTACCGCAGTGTTGGCCATTGCCAAAGCTGAAATTATTAGCAATATTAAATAGCAGAAACAACTCTTCCTTTATCTCAGTCAACATGCTAGCAAACAAAAGAAAATAAGCATATGAATGAAAACAATATAAAATGAATTCGGCACCGAGGAATGTACAATCGTCGGTGCTAACTTTTTCTGTCCCGGCATCGCTTGCCGCAATGTTCAAATTGATGCTAAATTTGAAGCATCGGTTGAGAGCAACACTGCAGCAACTCTAATGATACGTGTTGTACCAGTAATCCACACGTCACTGCAAGCGTCAGCGGGGAGATAAACTCATGTATGCTCGATGGTATGTTGTAATATGTCGGCGTGCTTCAATGGCACAATATTGGCACCAGGAGTCTCGCCATCACCAAAAGTTGACCATGTATAAGAAATTCGTTGACACGCTACCTACAAAAATCTAACAACCATGTATAAGAAATTTGTTGACACATTCCTTCTAGAAAAAGGACAAGGAAACATATGACATTAGAGCCTAAACCAGATGCTAATAGATTACATTATTAAAGCATTTGGTGCTTACCAAAGGTGGCCATATAAAGAATATGACAATAGTGGCAGGGAGGTATGCGCAGCTAGAAACATAGTAGTTCCTGAGTAGATCAAGGTCAAAATAAAAGGAATAACACCAGATAGAATTGTGTACACGGAGTCGGTGCAACCAGCGACATGCGCATGAGAGGCAGATCAAATCAGATCTTAGCAAGGGCTTTGTAATAGAGTAGCTTATGAATTGGTCAAACAAACTAGTTGGTGATGGAGACAGTGATATGGCACGAGTCTCCAACATGCATCCAAATCTTAATAGAGGCATAATGTAATCATACTCCATGATAATTGGATGTCATATTTCTAAAAAAATAAAGATGCTCCTCAGCCAGTCTAGTAACGTACGCACGCATCCTCTAACGCTCCATACAAGGTTATAAGTAACAATATTAGTTTGCCCCCTATTGGTGTCTATTTAAGCCCAACTGTAGTTGTGGGTACAAAACAGTATGGAACCAGAGAAGTTAAGGGTCATCCAGAATTTTAGGATCATCAATAAGAAAGTATAATTTAATGATAATAGATACAAGTTGATGTCCACCAACCCTAGAAGATGTTGATATGACAAATGCATATGTGACTTCAGCATCTAGATATATGTTTTGTTTACATGATTGTCCATAACTGCAATTACTAAATATTTCCCCACTTATAAGTAGACAAGAATTCCCCACTTCTTTGGTCGTGGAAAACATCATTTTTAGAAATTAATCATTGCAATGAAATAAAAGGAAATATTGGACACAAAATTTATAATATTTGTAAGGAGAATGACTCCAGGCCAATGTTTGTGATTTTGATGATTGATTGACAACATAACCATTATGACTAGTAGTATTGTCTAGATGAATCACTGTAGATGCTTTAGGTCCCAATGATATTTTGTAAGCCATCGAAATGATCATCATCCAAATGATTATGGACAACCAAATGGATTTGGGTATATTCCCTCCGTCCCTTGATGTAAGTCGCTAGACAAAAAAAGTCCCCACCAAATGCAAGGGGCAAAATACCCTGCTACCCCGATACTCTAACGCCGGCAGCCCTGCACAGCCTCGCCATCGGTATCGATCTCGCGCGCCGCAGGCCGAGCACTTGTCTGGCGAAGTGCGGCTCGCTGGTAGCAGCGGCTTGGACGTTGACGGCTGTGCGATGCTCGGCCTCGCCCTTGGTGGCGTCAGAGGCGGTGCAGGATCTCTCCTCGGCATCCGCACAACACCAGCGATGGCCACCTCCTACTCTAGCGCAGCCGCCACAAGTCACAGAAACCCGTGACGACCACCTTTTCCAGCTGGGCAGAGGCTTTACCCAGGAGCGTGATTTGGCTACGGCGTGGCTCGATTCGGCCATGGTGGGGTTCAATTCGGCGCCGTTATCGGATACGTAGTACGCCAACGAGGTTGTCGAGATGCGGTTAGTCGGTAAGAGCATGGGGAGTTGAGCGCGCAACCACGAGAGGGCGAGAAGTAGCTTGCAGAGAGTGCGGCCAGCCACAGCGGCGCGTGGCATGTAGGGTGGGTGACGCACTGACGCGGTAGTGGAAGAAGGCGGCAAGGAGGAGGAGGCACAGCACGACGGCCACACTGTACATGGCTGAGCTCGGCCGCACGGTACGTGGCCTTGGGCGCGGTGAGCAGCTTGGGCGGCTGTGACGGCAAGCTCCAGCATCGCCCCATGGATGGCGCTGCGAGCAGCTTGAGCTGGTGCGGCTGTTGCAAGGCAAGACGGAGATGGAGGAGAGCCAAGAGCAGGAAGAAGAGAAAGAGGGGATAAGGGCATTTTAATAATTTCCATAGGTAAGAGGGTAAAAATGAGGATGACACGTGGGGTCTCATTATTGTATTTTTTTTTTGAAATGTACACAGTGGCAGCCACATCAACTAAACGGCCGCCATGTCATACCTAGATGTGCCAAAGTCAAAGTCTTGTGCTTCGTGGTAGTCGCCATCGTACGTTCCCTCACCATCTCATGAGTCTTTTCGCCAAACTTCTGAAGAAAGTAAGTTTTAGTGAAAAACTGACAAATGCCCACGGACAACGGCACCAAGATCGGACTAGAGTGCATAGGCCATTCGTGTTTCCGGACTGGTCCTTTTGGGGATGGCCGAAGGTGGGTGTTTTGTCTTTGTAAAGGGAAGTATCTAGAGGGCAAACAACTAGAAGAGTGGAGAAAAAAAAAGAAGATGCATAGTCACATCAAGTCTACAAGGAATATCCCACTTAAGACATTGGTCTATGTGGCGATGGAAGAGAAGGTCATGCCACAAGGACAAGAGAAGACCATGCCACTGAAGAAGGCTTGGAACGGTAGAGCACATAAGATTAAAGGGTAGTGACACCTACCGATTTGGTCACCTAAAGCAAGTATGCATTGAGGAGTGTTAAAAATAACAATACATACTTGAGAAGCTTCTAGAAGATTGGAGATCATAAATGACCTATGGCTGCCATGCTTAATAGTGAAGGTTGCAAGAGTTGAGATCGATATTGGTGAAGACGTATTGATCTAGCATGATCCAATCTGGGAGGGGTGATTGCGATTACGGTTGGAGGAAGAAGAACCCCAGCCACCAGTGTCTCTGGGTGACTGAGCCAGTGATGGTGGCCATGGCTGCCTACTATCTTAGGGGAAGAGAGGCATGGAAGACAGTCAACGGAACCTGTTCCTACCTTCCTTTGCCACTGACACATCGGCCAACTAGACAGTCCTTGTTCAGAAACTCTCAAGTCTTAACTCTCAATACATGTGTATTTGTGTACTGTGAACTGTGTTAAGGTACCATATTCGAGTTTAGAGCTTTCTATCCATCCTATGGAAGATAGATAAGTGATCCATCTTTAAATCATTTGGCCCAATTAGCTACCTAGGAATGAGATTAGTTGAATTTTTTTAGATAATTATGAGATTAATTGAATATATTGTTCAACATTCTCCTTAAACATGTTCAACATTTTACTTTAACACGTTCAACATTTGATGTTGAAATTGAAAATAGAAAATGTTGAAAGAGTACACAACAAATGTTGAAGTAAAAGAACTGAAATGTTGAATCTTCTTCGATCTTCTTGTTGAGTTTCTTCTCCATGGCTTCTCTAGCAATGGCAGCAGGCAGAGCAGGTGCGACAACGACGCCATGCACGAGCGAGCGTTGGTGTGTGACAGTGCTTGCGGCGTGCGCGGGCGAGCGTTGGCGCAATTAGTAGGGAAGGGCAATGGCGGGCCTCAGGGGAGGGAGGAGCGCGGCCATGACGGCGTGGTGTGTAGTCCTCGCAAGAAGCAGAGGCGTCGACAGATAGTAGGGGAGGAAGACGCACGAAGGCACGAATAGGGAAGGGAGGCGGCGGGTGGGAGTCAAGTGGGGGCTCGTGTTTGGGGTGTGATTCAATGGTTGGAATTGTTTTGCACCAATCTCAAATATTGAAATCTGGGAAAGCTAAAATCTACCTAAAGATGCATAGGAAATTTGCCTGAGAAGACACGTGGGCAAATCTGGCTTTGCCTAACGATCTAGCCAGAGGAGACCGCCGGGCTAAGCCCTATCCGCGGCCAATCTGGGCCGGACTTGGCTCTGGGTTAAATGGGCTAGATGAGCCCTAACCTTACTCGTACAGAGATTAGCCTTTTTTTTATTTAGGGCAGTGCTACTAGCGTCGTATGTCCGATGGGAGAAATTCCTATTGGATGCTCCGTTGCATCATTGAAACAATGTATGTGCAACATTAAAAAGAATATAGGGAAAAATTAAGTAAGTAATTTGATTCTGGGTGTGGAAATTCCCACTGCAACATAGACACGTGACGGACTGTCTTATTTTCCATTGGGCATTACGTTTTTATTTATTGACCTTCTCAGTCCGTTTTCCAAAGGTTGAGGTCGTCGGAGAGCATGGCTGACACATACCTGGGCTGGCATGCAGCAGCGATTGGACCATTTGGGCGCGCCTGGCACCAGCAGCAACCACTCAGGGAGAATAGCAGGATACATCTCGACGATTTGACGAACACTCACCTCTAGACTTTGGTAAGCTTGTTTGGGCATCATCACAGATCGGACGATAGAGGCTGAATGGTGGCGCGGCATGGCCAGAGATAGTGTTCAAATTAGATGCCCCGCTCCACGTCTTTGGCCGGCCATGGTTCTTGGTTCAGATGAGCAGCGGGATCGAGTTTTGACCCCCCCCCCCCCTCCCCCCCCCATTGTTTTGTTGCGACTGGACATACAGATTTATTGTCTTTCAAAGAGGTACAAACAGGTTTACAGTCCACTACAGTGAAGTGTACAGTCGATGTTGTGTATAAGGCTTGACAAGGGCTAGTTTTGTAAGTATTCTGACAGTAGGAAAACTCATTGTAGCAAGCATTTTGTAAAGTACTGCACGCATGTTGCTTGTGTATAAGGCTTGACAAGGACTAGTTTTGTAAGTACTGCTCTTTCATACGCAACTGATGACGGCGACTACATGTAAAGTACTGCACGCGTGTTTGCCTTAAAGCAGCTGTCATTAGAATAAACTCATGCTCTACTCAACACATTGGTCCATTGCATATCAGGTGTCAATTGTCATCCATTCTAAATTGTTAATTTTAACCGATCCTAGCTCTCTCGGGATGTGCCAAAGTCAAGTCTTGACAGGTGGCAACTCTTTGTTTGAATTAACCAAATTAACATGGTGGTCGCCATTGTATGTTTCCACCCGTCTCATGCGTCTTTTCGCCAAACTTCTGAAGAAAGTCCAAGTTTTGCTGGAAAACTGATAGGCGCCCACGGGCCACGGCACCATGATCGGACTTATGTTGCAAATGCAATCGTACTTTCACGACGACTAGTTGCACATTTTGCACAGCCATTCGGCTACTTTCATACCAAAAATAGAGGCTGGTTCTGTAACAGTCTGAAACTTTTATCGTGACCTTAACTTTCAGTTGTTCAGTACGAGCATTGTTCATTTATCCTTCTTGGAGATCAAAATTCAAGCAGGGGAGTACTGGTACGGCGCCGCGGGTTGACTTGCTACCGGGAGCTATATAAATAAAGAGCAAGCTGCGCTTTCTTGCAGATCCCAGGTATTTGGCTGGCTGGTGAGTGGTGACCTTAGTGTAACAGAATTTGGCTCCTCTCGTTTTCCTGCTTGATTCAGTTCAGGATAAATGACGATTTGACGAACACTGACCTCTAGACTCTGGTAAGCTTGTTTGGGTATCATCACAGATCAGAAGATCGAGGCTGAACGGCAGCGCCGGCGTGGTATGGTCAGGGATAGTGTTCAGAGTAGACGCCCTGCTCCACGGCTTTGGCTAGCCATGGTTCTCGGTTCAGATGATATTTTCATACGCGATTGATGACGGCGACTACATGTAAAGTACTACATGCGTGTTTGACACTTAAAGCAGCTGCCATTAGAATAAACCCGTGCTCTACTGAGCCTTACAGCACTGTTCCACTAGGTATCAGGTGTCATCCATTCTAAATTGCTAATATTAACCGACCCTAGCTCTCCCTAGATGTGGCAAAGTCAAGTCTTGTGCTTCGTGTACAGACAGGTGGTAACTCTGTTTGAATTAACCAAATTAACTTGGTAGTCGCCATCGTACGTTCCCACGCCATCTCATGAGTCTTTTCGCCAAACTTCTGAAGAAAGTCCAAGTTTTGGTGGAAAACTGACAAACGCCCACGGACCACGCCAACATGATCGGACTAGAGTCTTGCATTTTGCACAGGCCATTCGACTACTTCCATACCAAAAATAGAGTCTGATTCCGTAGCAGTCTGACATGTCCAGGATGACCGACGCGTGGAGCCCTGGCGAATCTGACGGATCACGATAGGTCTGATTTCCGGCTCCGTTAGCATGTGCTTCTCATCGGCTCGGCTCCAGGCACACTCGGCTCGCCTCCGTCCTCCTCGTTCACCGCCTCTAGAGCAGCGCAGATCAGCAAAGCAACATAGGTGGGGAGGGCTACAGCTCGAGCAGCCGTGGGCACTGGCGGGGTTGCGTGCGCCCACTTACACCATGGGCGGCGATTTGGGCACGATGTTGGAACTGCCCGACGATCCTCGACCTGATGAACTAGCATGTACGGAAACGGCACCAATACGGCAGACGCATCGATTCATGATTGGAGGATCAGAGGACAAGAGCAGTAGAAAGGGCAAGCAGCGCCACTGACGCCGTGGATGATTTACCTAATCGGCCTAACTATCCCGTGGTTCTGTTCAATTTCTTATGGATTCTGTTCTTATCTTCTTTCTTCTTTGTTGGAGTCCATTTAGTCAAGGTAGCAAACCGAGAGCAGGATAGATACCTAGCAAAGTTCTAACCCTACATGGAGGGAAGTCACTGCAATGTTCGGAGGCCATGAATCCGATCGTGATCTTGTCACCTCCATGGCAAATACGCTAGAAGCAACTAAAGAAAACCAGTCAGTCCTTTCCCTCCTGGCCTTGGCCTTCTCAGCCACCAGGGCCTCCGGCGGATGAGCTGCGGTGGCGGTTGGCGGACGAGGGGGGCGAAGGCGAGCTGAGACACGTGGAGCCGAGCCGACGACGATGCGAGCCACGAGCGCACCGAAAAGAGCCAGGAAAATGCATCTCATTTCGATCCGTTGGATGCGCCAGGTCTACACGCGTTGGCCATCGGGCACAGGTCCGCACGGGAGCGACTGTGCGGACGGTTCCCATGGAATTTTTTTCCTGACCTTGAACTTTCAGTTGTTCAGTACGCATTGTTCATTTTATCCTTCTTGGATATCAAAATTAGCAGGGGAGTACTGCTACGGAGCCGAGGGTTGACTTGGCGCCGCGTGCTATAAAAGATCAAGCTGCGCTTTCTTGCAGATCCCAGGTAGCCGAATAGTGCAACAGAATTTGGCTCCTCTCGTTTTCCTGCTTGGTTCAGTTCAGGTCCGTACCGTGCGGCTCGTGCTCGATCGATCATGAAGGGCTCCGCCGGCGTCTTGCCGGCGACGTCGTGCGAGGACGGCGGCGGCGATGCTCCGGTGGCGCGGGCAGGGCGGTCGTCGTTGTCTTTGGGAGCAGTGTTGAGGACCAAGGGCGTGGGCTCCGTCATGGTCGCCCTCGTCCTCCTCGCCTTGCTGCTTAGCGCACGCACATGGATGGACCTCGACGCTGTAAGCATAAGGATGCATACTTTCTTCGTTTTGCTCTGCATTTTCGTAAAGTTGAAGTTTAAGTCAATTACGTGTTAATCTTAAGCTAAATGTTGATTTCCACGTAGCATCATCTTTTGACGTTCTAGATGGGCATATAAGGCTTTGTGTATTGGGGCTTTGGGCTATGGAATAGATCGACTTGCTCATTCCAAACAGTTGCCATGCTCTCAAATTTTCGTACCAAGTCGAAACCCAACTAAGCTTTGGGAATGATGGAATGATGGAGTCAGTGGCAGCCGAGTGCCAACTACTAGCTCAGCTCGTTGACTTCAACCCAGCCCACGTTTAACACAGTTACACAGGATGCTCTTCCAATCCGCTGGGACAAGCTGGAGGCTGTAGCGGAGTGCCAGAGTAGTGCTCACTTTGACTTGACGCCGCAAGCCACATTTGAGAGAAGATGCTCCTGCAGTCAGCTACGAGCAGCTGAGCTAACACCTGGAGTTCCTCTCTCATTTTCCTGCCATGCCTCAGTAGCTCCATAGGACTCGTACTCGTTCGTGGTTGGTGACAAACTTGATCATGAAGAACACCTTCTTCATTGCGACGTCGACGCACAAGGCGCCCGAGGAGGTGATGGCGTTGGTGCCACCGGTTCCGTTGGGGAATGAAGAGAACGCCAGCGGCGGACGCCGCTCCAGTGGCGCAGCGGGCCCGGCGGCCATCGCCGTTGGCGGCGATCTTGCCGACGAGGAGCATGCGCTCCATCATGGTCAGCCTCATTGTTCTTGCCTTGCTTCTAGTCGCAGCAAGATGGATCGACCTCGACGCTGTAAGTATTAGTAATAAGTATATGGAATCATGTAGCCATTGCCACACCTGTAAATCAAATTTGTAAAAAAACGGTAGCCTGTTAATCTTGACTATATGTTTGTTTGGCACATAGCAGTCGTTTTCGCAGAATTTCAAGTAAATCTTACTCTGAATTCCTCTGTATGGATGCTCCCCACAGTCGCCACTTCTAGTCAGCACCGGCGCCGGCCAACGACGGCGTTACCACGGCAACTCGACGGCGACACACCTTATCCCCATACCATTCACCTGCGGCAACGAGACGTCCCCGCATCCACCGAAATGCTCCGCAACACCATCGCCACCATCGCCGCCGAAGGCAGTGCCAACCTCCGGCGAACCATCGCCGCCGTCGTGCCCGGACTACTTCCGGTACATCCACGACGACCTCCGGCCATGGCGCGACGCCGGGATCACGCGTGAGACGGTGGAACGCGCGCGGCCGCACGCCTTCTTCCGGCTGGTGATCGTGGCCGGGCGCGCCTACGTGGAGACCTACCGGCGCGCGTTCCAGACACGGGACGTGTTCACGCAGTGGGGCATCCTCCAATTGCTCCGGCGATACCCGGGGCGCGTCCCTGACCTTGACCTCATGTTCGCCTGCGACGACCCGGGGCAGGTGCGCGCCGCCGACTTCCTCCCGGAGATGTCGAAGGCGCCGCCGGTGTTCCGGTACTGCAAGGACGCGTCCACGCTCGACGTCGTGTTCCCGGACTGGTCTTTCTGGGGATGGCCGGAGGTGGGCATCGGGCCATGGAAGCAGATGCTGGAGGAGGTGAAGGAGGAGAACGAGCGTGTAAAGTGGCCGGAGAGGCAGCCCTACGCGTTCTGGAAGGGTAACCCCATGAGCTACCCCATGCGGGTTGAGCTCATGAGATGCAACGTCTCCAATGGCCAGGAATGGAACGCACGCGTCTTCACCCAGGTGCCCCTCCAACACCATGAGAATAAAATGACATTGATTTCCTTTTTCTTCCATTTCTCGTGCGTAATTGGTTATGTTAGTTGGTTTAATTACCTTGTCGGTTTTCTTGTAGGACTGGAATCACGCTATTCAAAACGGGTTCAAAGATTCGAGGATACCTAAGCAATGCATATACAGGTAGTCAAACAATTCTGAAATTTTGCAGAATTTCTTATAACAAATTCTATTGTTTCCTACAAAATTCTGGTGGAAATCCTAGTTCCAATGCAAGATCCAAGTACTACGTATAACTCAGATGATCTGTGAATGGATGCAGGTACAAGGTTTATGTGGAGGGGAATGCGTGGTCAGTGAGCGAGAAGTACATCATGGCGTGCGACTCGCCGGTGCTGTTCGTCAGGACGCCCTTCCAGGACATCCTGTCGAGGGGGCTCGTCGCCGGCGAGCACTACTGGCCCATCTCCCGGGACCACATGTGCAAGTCCATCAAGTTCGCCGTCGACTGGGGCAACGAGCACCCGGCGCAGGCGCGGCTCATCGGCGAGCAGGGCAGCCGGTTCGTGAGGGAGGAGATGAGCATGGACTACGTCTACGACTACATGCTCCACCTGCTCACTGAGTACGCCAAGCTACTCCGGTACAAGCCCACCGTGCCGGAGAAGGCCGTCGAGGTCTGCACCGAGTCCATGGCGTGCACCGCCCGGGGCCTGCACCGGGACTGCATGATGGACTCCATGGAGAGGCACGTCGCCGGCTTCCAACCCTGCACGCTGCCGGCGCCGTTCACCGACGAGGAGGCCAAGAAGATCGCCGACAGGGAGGCGGAGATGCTGAGGAAGGTGGAGAAGATGGAGGGTTAAGCTAGCTGACACTGATAGTATACGGTTTAGCTGTAGGCGGTTGTTACTAATTACTATTCATGCAACCATAAGAGGTGACTAGGTGAGTGAATACTTAATAACAAGAATTTTTTGTGCAAAAGTTACCTGTATGTAAGTGAATGATTAAGATTACCTGCTGCCATTTTGATGTAAATGACAATCTCTAGTAATCTATTCTATTGAAACACCACCGTAATGTGCTTATTATTTATCGGTTCTGTCCGTTTAAGTGATGTAAAGGAAAAGCTAACCAGCAGGCTAAGCTAACATAATCAGGTTTGTTATTAGAGCATTTGGGTTTGCAACACTCAGATTGGTAGCATTGATAAAACATTCATCAGCAATTCTTTTGGTAGACTTACCAAATATGGTGCCATGATTAATAGCTACAAACTTAAGAGTACTCTCTGTCTCTCTTTGTCCACAATTATAGTTACAAACTTAAGAGTACTCCCTGTCTCACTTTGTCCACAAATAGACTTCTGATTTTTGTTCCTTATCAAACTATCCAGAGTTTGGCTAATTTTATAGAAAAGAGTATTAGAATACTCACTCCGTCCTAAATTGTAAGTCATTTGACTTTTTTGACTCCAACTTTAACTACTCGTCTTATTCAAAAAATTTGTGCAAATATAGACAAATTTAAGTTATTCTTAAAATTCTTTTATTACTAAAACTAGCCATAACAAAAAAGATATTTTACAAAAAAAATACTTTGAATAAGACGAGTGGTCAAAGTTAGAGTAAAAAAAAGTCAAACGACTTACAATTTTGGACGGAATTAGTATATCACACCACACAAATAAGATTTTAAAATATATTTCATCATAAACCTAGTGATACTTGTTTTGTTATTTTTTTAATCTTGGTCAAGTTCAGATTAATAAACGGAGTATTCATGGATGAACACATTAGTGTCACTGTCTTGGTGATGACTTTGCTATCCCAGGTTTCTCGGGAACCAAACAATGATACTCCTGGCAAACACTCGAGTCAAGTGTCATATACATCTTTTACTAGTACCGATGCCCTCTAATTTGATCTGCACGTTCTGCTGCTTGTTACTAAACTTACGTGCTCATTAAGACAAGAAATGGCAACCACCGTGCTGTCCACGTGCATAGTCAAAATAGAGAGATTCTCTGGAGAATCGACTCTGGCTCTGCTCCTGCTGACCAAGTAAGCCCACCGTACCAAAGAAAGCCGTCGAGATCTGCAGGCTGCAGCGAGTCCATCGTCTGCCATGCCCAGGGCCTGCACCAGTGAACCGGGACTCTGGGACTGGGCGTGCATGACTCCATGGAAACTGGAAAGGCATGTCGCTGCTTCACCCCATGAAAGCTACCGCCGCCGCTCACCAAGGATAAGGCCAAGGGGATTGCCCACAGGGAGGCAGAGATGCTGAGGAACGTAGAGAACATGGAAGGGTAGCTAGCTGAAATCTGCCCCTAGCCAATTTGATGCAACTGAGAAAAACGAGAAGAATTTAGCTGGAGCTGAAGGTTTCTGCTTATATGTAATAAAAGAACTAATGCCCAAGTTGCTACAGGTACACTGACAAAATAGTCGGTACTGAGTTGAAACGGCATGTGTACCTGGTAAGTGCCACCTGCCTGTATCTGGCCCATTTCCATTTTATGCTTCCAACTGAGGAGCAAGAAATAACGTCAATATCCAGTTTGGTAATATATTGGCTTTGCTCCTAATGGCAGATTAAATCTATAACTGTTCTGCTGGTAGTTTCTTTTCTCAAAGTAGCCCCATCGGAAATGCTTTGTCCTGCAGAAGACAAAAGACTTGAAACTTATTGGATGAAAATAAGGTGATTTACCCAAAATCAAGCATAGGAAACATAAATTAGGAGAATCGATTGTCAGAGAATCAGTTTTCCTGTGTTGTCAGCTTTAGCAGGATAAGGGTGAGTTTAGACTGGGGAAAAAAGCACTGTAGATCCAAAAAAAAACACTGTAGGTCGTGCTGGGAAGCGTGTTCTGTGAGTGGGAGGGATGGAATGAATATGGAAAAGTTGGATGAATAGTGTTTTTTTGGATGATCTGAACGCACCCTAAGATATATTACAAAGAGAATAACCTGAGGAGCGTACGAGCTCATGCTATGTTGTTTTAGCCTCTAAGGAGATAAAAACTACAGTATACTAAAAAATGGCAACGCAAGGCATATAATGACCTCAAAAAGGGTAATTAGTTAGAAGGCATGAGGCATTGTCTTCTGCTATATCATGAAATTAACAATTCCAAAGAAGTAAGATGAACCTGTTGCTATTAACAATTTCAAAGCTAATCAACTGGTGGTCCACAGGAATGTCACTTGATCAAAAGACATTAAAAGGACACCATTGTCTGGTCACGAAATTATTTTAGTTACATAGTTTTGACAAGGCTTAATTTTACAAATATAGATAGTGGAACCTAATGTCAACACTGTAAATACTTTTTAAGAAATGTAGGATATAAATAACTGATTTTATTATTCAGGAAAGGCTCGTACCACCTGGGATAAATGTGTGTTAAACAAAGATCAGACCACCAGCAAGCTATAGTACGTTGGCAAACTATATATGCGATAAAAAAGTATCTAAAACAAAGGCAATTAATGATCCAATGGTAAATAGTAGTACCTTCTTCTCTAATGTTAAATATTGCAAGATGCTAGTACCAGATTTTTATCAAAACCAAAACTTAATTCACCTGTTAACAGCATAAAAGTTGGTGAGATAAAATGGTTGCTCACATCACATAATCATGCAGCATGAGGCAAAAACTATTCTTTCAGGCCTTCCATATGGAGCACATCACGACATATGCAGAATAGAAAACTATATCCTACCACAAACCACTGATCTTAAGGCTCTGTAAGTTATGACCAGTGATCCATACTCCATACATGACCATCCTGAATCGTCTTCATCTAGTCATCTTTGACTTGGAAGCAGTCCATCTCTCGCCATATCATGCAGAACATCTACCACTTCATCCACATTACCTTCCTTCAAACTGAGGTCAATGAGAGCCTTTGATGCTTCTGCATCTGCTAGGGAACAACAGTCCAACAACTGCTGAATCACCTGATCTGCTTCCACAACCATCCCCTTTTCAAATAGACCCCTAATCAAGGAAATCGTGCTTGTTGAATTTGGAATAAAACCACTCTGCAACATTTGCTTATGGAAGTTGAGAGCCTTCATAACATTTCCTCCCCTGCAATGCCCATGAATAAGCACACTGTACACAGAACCGTCGAGCTTCCAGTTTCTACCCAACATGGATTCATACACTTTATCAGCTTCATCCATTAAACCTTTCATGCAAAATCCCTTCAAGAGAGCTAACACACTCTTGAACTCGGATTTTCTACAGCAATGCATCAGGGCATCGTATTTAATATCTGCTGGAACTGGATCTTCATGATACAATTTGAAGAGCAGCCGTTGAGCTTCCTTAGTACGTGCTGATTTACTAAGGCCATTAATAAGCACACTGTACGTCACAACATCAGGGAGAACTCCCATCTTTATCATCTCATCGTGCAGAGAAAGAGCCTTCTCCACATTCCCCTCCTTGCAGTGGCCATCAATAAGTGATGTATACGTAAATTCATCAGGTAGTAGGCCAAGTTTAATCATATTTTCAAAGAGCACATGTGCATCATTTAGTCTTTTCTCCTCACAAAGTCCCCTTATGAGTGACGAGTAGGTGATTGCATCTGGAGACACACCTTTTTCAAGCATCTTTTGATTCACTCGGAATGCAGAATCTGTATCGCCACTCTTACAGTACGCGCTGAGAATCGTACTGTATGTCACAACGTCAGGCTTCACTCCTTTAGCATCCATTTCACATATCAATTCTCTTGCCTCATCCATTCTTCCTACAATGCAATAGCCATTTATAAGCGCGTTGTAACACACCAGTGAAGGATGTATCCCACATTCCCTCATCTCCTTCACTGCAAGCAAGGCATCATCCAAGAACCCCTTCTTGCAGAACCCATCAATCAGGGCTGTGAAAGTGATCTCATTCATTCGGACGCCCCTCTCCCTCATCTGCTTCAACAACGCCACTGCACGCTCCAAGTTTCCTGACCTGCACATCGCATGGATCAGCGATGTAAACGTCACCACATCCGGCGAGACTCCTTTCTGCATCATCTCCGCAAAAACAGAAAATGCCTCCTGCAAGCACCCCTCCTTGCAGTACCCAGCCACCAAGGTATTGTAACTGACCCCATCCGGCACCAACCCCTCCTTGATCATTTCATCGAACATCTTGCGTGCGTCCTCCATCCTCCCAGCTTTGCACAGCCCATTCACAACCGAGTTGAAGGTCACAAGGTTCGGCGTTAGGCCGCCCTCCCGCATCATTCGTACCAGCCTCTCTGCGCCATCCACCTCCCCAGCTCTGCAGAACGCCGCGACGAGCGTGTTGTAAGTCACAGCATTGGGCGCGCACCCCGAGCCACCCATGTCGCGCACGATGCCGAGCGCCTCCTCCCGGTGTCCGCGGCCGCACAACGCCCGGACGAGGATGTTGTACGTGTACACGTTGGGCGCCACACCGTCGCGCAGCATCGAATCGAGGAAGCGCCGCGCAGAGGGGAGCGAGGCGTCGGAGAGCGCGAGGAGGACGGCGTTGTAGGTGGGCACAGAGGGGGCGTACCCGGCCGACCTGGCGAACGCGAGCGCCGCGGCGGCGAGGGAGGCGCGGAAGGGGAGCGAGGCGTATGACCTGATGAGCGCGTCGAAGGGGCGCGGCGGCGGCGGGGACGGGAGGAGGCGGAGCGCGCGGAGGAGGCAGACGAGGAGCGGGAGCGGAGGGAAGGACGCGGCGAGGCGGGACGCGGCGGGGAGCGAGAGCGGGAGGTGGCGGCGGCGGAGTGGGAGCGGGAGCGGCGGCGCGCGCGGGGAAGGGTTCAGGAGAGCCGCGAGGTGCGCGTGGTGGACGCCGTGTTGGATGCAGCACGCCTCGTCCGCCGCCGCCGCCGCTTGTCGCGCAGCAGCGGCGGTACCAGCGGCCGCCATAGTCTTAAGACGGCGCCGGCGCCGGCGGTGGTGGAGGCGGCGGCGACGGCGCGGGTGGTGGTCGGTTCGGCATGCGCTGCAGTAACCACTAGTGTGGACTCGGTGGGGCCCAGCCGTCAGTGAGACTGCCAACCCAAACCCCGCGTTACCCGCACCTTCCCGTTCCGTAAAAGGAAGGACTCGTCTCCTCCAACTGCAAACGCCTCCCCTTCACCTTCCCTCTTCTCGACCCTATTCCGGCGTCTCCTGACCCTTCGGCCACCCGAGGTACGCATCGATCCCCAAAATTTTTTCCTCGATTGCTGGTTGCCGATTGCGGTCCATGTTCTTGTTTCAATTTCCTTCTCTTCCTGCGGTGCCCCCACGTTCATTTTCGAGCGTGGATTTTGGGTCGTTTGTGCGCGCTTATTGACGAGCTGATCCGCCCGATCCGTTGTTACGGAGGTGCTGAGAGGGTTGTTTTGTTGAATCCAGTGGTGATACTGTTGCGAATCTTTGTTTGATTGGCCAGTTTTTGGTTGAAGGCGCGAGGGTGAGGTGAAAAGCTTTGGTAGGGCTAGGGTTACTTCAGAAATCGCCTTTTCCTCGGTTAAGGAATGGCGGGGTGGAGGGCGGCTGCTGGGAGGCGCGGCCGGCGGCTGGGGGCGGCTGTGGCAGGGGCAGTCTGGGCTTGTTGAACCTGGAATGTGCAAGCCGTCGCCCCAAATCCTGCATGTGCAGGCGTTAGTAAACTCCGATTCAGATAGATAAGTCTAGAAACATGGGTATTTTCCTAATTTCTATTCCAAATTCTTGTGTCCAAACAGGTTGTGGGTGGATTATTACACCTTTATTATTTTTTCGCAATTGAAAGATGCGGATGATTGAATTGTAAGTTGTGTCAAATACGCTATCATTTTGTTTATGTAGTCCCGGGCGCAGGTTCTCAATGAATATCTGGTGTCTAAAATTTCCTGATCATTTGTTCTTAGTTTGGTATTGTATCCTGATGTGGAATTTGATAGCTTCTACCTTCTATATTTACGTTTGCTCATATTCTTTTAGTTTAGCCAAAGATCCATTGAAAATATTAGGTCATTGGGTAATATATATCTTCACAATACATAGTTTATGTTGGATTTCCTCATATGTATCTGCTGTGAGTATTACTCTCTTTGCTACATTTAGAAACAGCATATGTCACTTGTTTGTTACATCTAGAAACAGCATATGTGTTGCTTAGGAGACTTAATCACTTTTTTTATTGGTTCGAAGGAAGAAAAGAAGTTGAAACATGGGGAAGAGAAAGTCAGCTGCTAAGCCACCTCCTAAGAAGCGGATGGACAAGCTTGACACTGTCTTTTCCTGCCCATTCTGCAACCATGGGAGCAGTGTTGAGTGCCGTATGTGAGTCTCAGTTTTCCCAGTTTTCTTGTTCATCAGCTGATACTGGATTTTGGTAAAGCATTCAGAAGTCTGACTTGGTTTCTTGCTCTTGTCCAGTGACATGAAGAATTTGATTGGCGAGGCTTCTTGCAGGATCTGTCAGGAAAACTTCAGCACCACTGTTAATGGTATGTTGAAACTGTATATATAACTGCACTACTTTCTCCGAACTTAACTGTTATGCGTACTACTTTGCATCTAGGAAGTTCAAACTAGAAAATTTGACATCAAGTGACTTAAAGAATTTGTTTCTCATTGTTGGACTGATCACCATGGAAATGCAGAATTTCCGTGACTCCTGGAAATAGAATATAGCTTACTTGAAAATAGCAGAGCCAATTCCATTTCATTTTGTAATCTTGTCTTACTAATTTATGTAATCATTCTTAGTGGCTTTAACTGGGCACTTCCTACCCCGCCACAACCAACACCTAACCCAGACTTGATCATGATTATGTCTGATTATGCGAGCTGTAAAAGTCCAAACTGCATTCATTAAAAGTAAACCTGAATGGAAAACCATCCGTATGTAATAGTGTGGTTAGTAGAAGTTGACCGTTGTTAAGCAGCAGTTCTTGATGTTTGTACTAATTTTCTGATCTCTTTTCTTGCAGCACTCACTGAGCCTATTGATATGTAAGTCAGTCCCATCAAAAATCTTACACCTTGCAAATTCATCACGTTTATCCTCAGCTCTTACTGAGCTATAATTTTTTGCTCACAGATATAGTGAATGGATTGATGAGTGTGAGCGTGTCAACACTGTTGAAGGTGATGATGATGCATGAGCATGCCCCCATGCTGATGAACCGGTTCCCAGCAACTGTAATGTACTGGCATTCTTGAATGCCGTAGTCAGCCATGGCTTGTAATGACTCTGTAAGGGGGCGTATTGGCTGTTGGATACGCCATTAGGCAGTATCAGTTTATCTAGCTCTTAATAAACTCGCAAAAAAAAATGCATGTATGCCAACCTTATAAGTGGTTGTGCGTGTGCCTATGGAACTAGTGACTATCTAAGATGATGTAACAGTGGTTTTCTGTGAGTATATTCTCGTGTTTTAAACTATATATACTGATTTCGGATCCAGCAAAACAGCGATGTAAATTACACCGCAGATCACCAGCCGTGGCTTTGTCAATAATTTAAGCATGTGAGTTGTAAACCCTTTGGTGAACACAACTGGGACAGACACCATGTGTAATCTGCATCAAATGCTAAGTATGGTTATGCAAAAGCTTATACCACCAACATCAATAATCAGACTTTTCTTTTAGGTAAATTATATTCAGACTCTCGTTTTGTAACAGGACTTCTATTGCTATGAATGGATTATATAGTCCGAACTTAATATCTTTGGATGGCAAATTGGATGCTTCATTTCTTGTTGTGTGCATTTTTTTGGCGAGGTTGTTGTCTTGTACACTTTCTGTCAAAGTGATTAATTATCCGGAGTCCAAAATCCGATCAGTCCATAGGTAAGATCATTTGTGCTGTGTCATCTTAATTCTCTGCGACAATCTCTCGCTGATCCATGGAAAGGTGCAGGCGTGCAGCGTTGCTCCTAACTGTTTCAAAAAGGTTGTTGTCAACATATCAATTAATTTAGGGAGGGAGGGAGGGAGAGAGACTAGCTGTTGTGCACTTGTGCAGCAATACTAAGTTGGGTGAACTAAACGCAATGCCTGAGAACATAAGAACCAAGAATCAGCCGGCAATCACCGAAGAAACGGGCGGCCTGCGCCGCAGGCGTGTACTGGTCACGGCGAACAGTTCGGCCTCGCTAAACCTGAACGCACGCTGAAGAATGCTCGGGTTTGGAACGAAGGGTGCCAGCTTCAATTATTCAGAGTTGCAGACTCATAACAAAATGTCATGTGCCAGCTACTTTCAGTATTCAGAGTCCTATGTTTCGAGAGGTGAAGCGTTTTCGATTTTATGGCACACGATTTTATTTAGAAATGAGCAGCTGTCACAGAACTGAGAAAACTGTCTGAAGCGTGCTCATATTACAATTAGGGAGAAGAGATCTAGATTTACATGTCAGCTAGCGACTTGTCTATGGTCAACTTCTCAATGGGAGCGTCCTCTCCACGACCTCCCCTCTATATCCAAGGGGGAAAAAAAAAACGATAACTTCTTTCACTGTTTAGTTGCATCCGTTGCAGTAGTACAAGTGACATGATTGTCTTCCAAAAGAGAGATGCACGATTATTCAAGGTCAATTCTTTAAACCCAACTATGATAGCCTTGATTCTGTGCCATCTGTTGGCGATGGTGTTTTGCTTTTCTTGACGCCAAAAGCAATGTAGTTCACACCGATATCATCTGACAGGGACCACTCTCCAGTCAGCGGATTATAAACAAACCCTGCCATCTCTTCCACCTGGAAATGGATGCCAAGCTATCATCACAGCGTCATATAAAGTCAGGATGTTAGTGTGAATCTGTCAATGAAAACTTACAGAGACAGAAGCCTTTTGTAGCAGTAGGGCAAGCTCCTCGGGGGTCACCAGTTTGGACCACTCGTGTGTGCCTTTAGGAAGCTGCATAATAAGTATAATATCTCAGTACCAAAATTAAGCTGCACTAATACTTCAGCTGAAGTAAACTATGCCACTATAACTGTCGAACATCATAGACTGAACTAATGGATCCTGACAAAGGTTACAAAAAAACAAGGAATCAGCCAAAAAAGCAGGCCGGCCTGGCTTTGGTTCCAGAATGGTCACAAGTTTAATTCATATGTTCTCTTCACTATATCATTAAGATTTTTCAGATCCGAAATAACGTCTTCAAACCAGACAAATCTTGAGGGGTGTAAACTAACTGGTTTATGGGTCTATGATCCTGGTTCTGACAACCCTGCAGGAACAGCTAGCTGTATAAAGTAAGAGACAACAACCTCGCCAAAAAAAGAGACAGAACTACCATGATTAGTTTACAACATAACTGATTATTAAAAATTTCAAATGCGGTTTTGTTATAGCTCAAGTTCCTAGGATGCATTTGATGTCAGTAAGGTCGGAACGACAAGTTGAACTCACAAGAGAAAAACTTCAATAGCTAGCACATTTCTCCAGCACAATGGGCTGTCCAGCTAATTACCAATCTCAGATTTGAAGCTAAAACATGAAGGAGGGCTACATACTAACCCATCTGAGGATATACTCAGCAGCAACTATTGCAGTAGCATATGCTCTCATTGACCGGTTGATTGTGGAAACCACAGTGGCACCATTAGGAACTGTCAGAGCCGAGAGAGATTCGCAGAACTCCAAAGGATTAGCGACATGCTCAATCACCTGCAAAATATATATGTCACACATCCCAGATTGAAAGTAACATCAGTTAACAAAACTTGGCAGTTTAACATGTTTTAAGACTTCTAATGTTCAGATGAGCTTTATGCTGATATTCTGTTTGGATTCTATTTCTCATGGACCATTTTTGTTGATGCACACACGGCACTGATACCCAGATAGGTAAGATGTACATGAAAGAAATTAGTCTTACCTAACCTTATGAGTTATGACTGGGTTAATACAGGTATAACCACATTTACTCTTAATGATCAATCGACACAAAGTACTGAGACCATATGATCTACTCCCTCTGTTTTTAGATGTCGTATTTGACGCTGCTACAAAGACCAAGAAAACTGTTAAAAGCATCGGACTCGCCCTCGCCTCGAGTTAATTCTTCTCAATAATCACTCTGGGCTGATTAATTCTAACATCGATAACCCCCTTGCATGCAAGTCCATTTGTAACCTCCCTCCATCGCATGCAAATTCATCACACAGTTTGCATGCCAATTTAATTCTCAGCACCATCTATTCTACCGAAGAGATGCAACGGAAGGACATCCTTTTCCGTCGTTTCGCAAAAAAAGTAATACAACATCTAAAAACAAACAGAGGGAGTGAGCTGAATGTGACATCCTTTCTGTTGTTTCGAAAAAAGTAATACAGCATACAAACGGAGGGAGGATATTGCTAATAGGTAAATACTTTCAATCATAGAAAATATAGAAATAGAAAGCTCTATGCAATAAAAGCAAGAACTGCCAAGGTATCTTTTTTTCAGTATCATTCAGCCCAAAAGCCTCCTCCATACTTATTTGAAGCAGATGATGGATACATATGGAACGGTTAGACAGTTTGTGTGTGTGTGGGCCCTATGTGGGACCCAGGATTGTGTGCCTGGGAGGAGGGATGGCCGGCCCTAGTGTGCCGCCTCCCCCTGATAGACCAGGAGGGTGATATTTCTATAAACCCATCCACAGCCTGCCTATATATGTGTACCATATGCCCTTTGGCCTAAATTAATCTATTATTCCACATATTCTATTTGCCTTCAGGAAAAAAACATATGCATACCTCAAGAGAAATTACAGCATCAAACAGCCTTTTCTCTTTTACTAATTCTTCTGCATGTAAACAAAATTCATATGAGTTTTGCTCCTGTCACAGTCACAAGAATAACAGGATAAGTCACTTAAATATCCAAATACATTCTTCATTTGTAGTACGGTTAATTCTCACGTATGATTATTAAGATAGCAACCACGTTAAGACTAACAAAGTCTACAGGACAATAATCTACACCGCTTAACCCATATATGCGAACTAAGGGACATTATTTTCCCAAAAAAAAAATAGTTTAAATCACACTACACTGTCAATGGAAAAGAACTCCAGGTGAAGCACAGCTCCTCTATTATGTTCAATGGTTGCAGAAGGTAAAGAGAGAGGGAGAGACCAGCTGTTTGCAGCAATACTCAATGGAAGCAGTTGCTGGATCAGATGCCTGAGAACATAAGAACCATCAATGAATGAAGAATACTTTCAGTTACAAACCTATCATGCTTAATCTCTCAAAATAACCTCGAGACAAAAAAAGACATCTACATTCGCCTAAGGAATTTGCAGGATCAAGAGTTTGCACACACCGCATGAAACTTGCAATCTTTATATTCTTGTCAACAGCATCAATAGCAGTAACTGTAGCTCCCATCCGAGCAAGAGGCTGCCATCCAGCACCAAAAATATAATTATGTTATTATCATTTCCAGATAGATCACAATCCACAATGATACTAAAAACATCCAAAAGTTATAACATCTACATTAATATAGAATGCTGACACATTCAAACAACCTCCAAATAGAAAAAGAGTGGGTACAAAAATAAGAGACAACAATGATTCAGGTCCACATCCGTAAGCTTGACTCAGACCTTAGGATAGGCAAGGTGAATGATTTTAGAGTTTCATTAGTTTAAGAAATTCAGGTCAAAATGCCAATTGGTAAAAGATTGTTACATATGTGAAAATAACCTCAATCTAAATTTTTAACCAGCCTGTCATCCAACCAATAGATTTCAAATAAGAATATAAAGTTATATTCTATCCCCAGACCTAATTAATTACATACGAAATTCACACCAATCAGCAAGGCACAGGATAAAGATAATTTATATCATAAGCCACGTGAATGTATGTGCTTACAATCCCAGAAGGAACAAAATTCCATGCCTGCACGAAATCAATCTTCCAAGACCTCCAAGGTGAAAGGAGCAGATACCCCAACCCAACTCAATTTTTTTAAGTAGTATAACGACTCTATTTCAGCATAAAATAAGCTGATAAAAAAAGGCCAAGCACTTTAACTGTTTGGAAAATGAGCCACATGCTTAAACCCTTCAAAACAAAATTATCGCCATTTTACTATTACACAGAAATGACTGATAGAGAGAAGCTTTCAACCTCTGACAGAATGCCACCTCCACATCCAACATCAATAACTTTGAGACCTTCAAGCGGCTTAGATAATATGGATCCCTCCTGAAACGCATCAATACAGATAAAATGAAAAAAAAAACTTAATAGTATGTATTGCTTTTCTTAAGCTATGTCAGTTATAGTCCAAACAAAGAAGTTTTAGCCTCAACATACTACAGCAGAGTAATTCACTACTCCAGCTCAGAATCATTAAAAAAAAACATCCTATGTAAAGGCACTGCCCATGTAGATTTTATTCACAAATAGCATGATTTATCGTCTTCAAGATGGTGAGATATTGTCCATGTATGAAGTGTAGCAGTAGGCTTAATGTATATTTATTCACGCATCACAATGGTAATCATAGAACATGAATAGGTTCAACGATTCAGAATGTACCGAAATGTTCTACAAAGAGTGGAGCGGATAAAGACAGTCGAGTCGGATTCATCAAATGCAAAGGTTTGAATGGTCCATTTGAATCCCACCTGTTTGTTCCAGA